>CM076143.1:35526250-38170000 GCA_038025085.1 Tetragonia tetragonoides
ATTTGTCTCATTGCAAGACTATTTCGTTTGATTATATGATATCGTTGATAATTTGTTTTATATGATCGTTTCATCACATAATTGCATGGTTGACTCATAGCTTCGTAATGTTATCTCGTATTTCCTAGACATGATGGGAAATCCATGTCAGAATTATGGCGAAATTTTCATTGAGCATGATCATATTAAATGTGAGCCAAAGGCTAAGCATGTATTGTATGCAATCAAATTTCATTGTTTATTTCCCTACTAAAATAGTATGGAGCCTCGATGTGTGAAGTGTGAATGTTATTGCTTATCAATCGTGTGAGACCAATGTGTCTACTTTGTTATTGCATATCGAACTATTATGCATGAGAACTGAGAACATTCAAAGCAAGTATGTTGCTTAGACCTGCAATGTAAGGTTGATCATTGGAACTTATATGCTATCTGCTAAATGTCAAGAGAAAGGTTTCAATTATAACCTATATCTCTCAATTAGACCTCAATTTGGGTCGAATGTGCCAATTTTGCTGAAATGGTGACCAACTATTGCTCTTTTATGTCTCAGATTTGTTATAATGGCAACCAACGACCAACTCGCGAGACTAGAAGTAGGTCTTACTAATGTCGTTGAGCACATCACGCGCCAGTTAGAGCGTCAAGAGCAAGATCACAACGCGCAGAACCCTGAGACGCGCAACTTTAGGGATTTCGATGCACTCAAACCTCCGACGTTTGAGGGTGGCTCCGAGCCCACCAAGCTTGAGAACTGGATTACTGAGTTCAAGAAGTTGTTTAGGGAGACTAATCGGCCCAACAACATGAAGGTCAACACTGCTACGTACTACCTGAAGGGTGAGGCTAACAAGTGGTGGAGTGACGTAGGAACTGATCTACTCGCCATTGAAGAATATGGGTGGACAAAGTTCAAAGAGTCTATTCGTGAATGATTCTATCAGAGAGCTATTCGTCGCTAGAAGCAATGAGAATTCGAGAACATCTATCAAGGAAAGCTATTTGTGGTTGAGTACGCAACAAAGTTCAACGAGCTTGCTGCTTTTGCACCTAACTTGGTGACGACCGAAGCTGAGCGTGTCGAGAGGTTCGAAGATGGTCTAAAATGGGATATTCATCGTTATGTTATGGGAAACTCGCTGACGTTCCAAGGATCTTACGAAAAAGCCTTGAACCAAGAGCGTGTTGTGGATCATCGTGATTCGTTGCTTAGGAAGCATAAACGTGACGAAGGGAGTTCCTCCCAGTCAAATGGCGCAGATAAGAGGCCAAGGCCGAACAATGGCAATCACAACAACCAAGGTGGTCAGTTTCACAACTGGAAAAGGAATCGTGACTCGAACAGTCATAGAGCTACGATCTTAGCTAGGAGGAATACGCCTTGTAGTCGCTGCAACAAGACGCATCCTGGCAAGAACTGTCGTGGCGATGTACTTCAATACTACGAATGCAACAAGCCTGGTCACAAAGCTTCTGAATGCTGGAGTCGTGGAAGGAATGGCAATGGTCAGAACCGCGATAACAACTACAATCGTGGTGGTAATGGAAATGGTAATCGCGGAAATGGTGGTAACTACCGTGGAAATGGGGGTTACAACAACAACAACCGCAACAATACTGTTGCTCCTGCTGCGAATAATCAAGCCCTACTTCCCGCACCTGCCAAACCTGTGCAAAACAACAAAAACAACAATAACAACAACAACAATAGAGGGGTAAATGGAAGGGTTTATGTGCTGAATCGCAATGAAGCTGAGGCGAACCCGAATGTGATCGCTGGTACTTTTCTCGTTAACTCTCAACCTGCTTTTGTTTTGTTTGATAGTGGTGCAACGCATTCTGTTCTTTCTAAGAGCTTTGCATCTAAGATATGTTTAGAACCTAGTTCTGTGTATAGTGCAAATATTAGGATGCCAGATGGATCGATTGTTAATTGTAAAGCGTTGAATGAAAAGTGTCCGATTAGGATAGCTGGTTCCGATTTGCCTACGGATTTGATTCAGATGGATTTGAAGGATTTCGACGTGATATTGGGAATGGATTGGTTAGCCAAGTATAGGGCTAAGATTGAGTGCTTTGAACAACTGTGTGTCATTACGTGGACCGAAAGGTAGAAGGATTACCTACAAAGGAGTCGTGGTCAAGCCGAAGTTGAAGGTAGTGGCGACCATGAAAGCAAAGGAGTGTACGACTAAAGGTGAAGCAATTTACGTATGCCATGTAGTGGATACAAGTCGAGAAGTTGAAGTCTCGAAACCTATTCCAGTTGTTTCGGAGTACGCTGACGTCTTTCTAGACGAGATTCCCGGAATGCCTCCACAATGCATTATCGACTTCACGATCGACTTAGCTCCAGGTTCTGCTCCGATCTCGAAAGCTCCGTATCGTATGGCTCCTGCTGAGATGAAAGAACTAAAGACGCAACTAGAGGAACTACTGGAGAAGGGATACATACGTCCTAGTGTATCGCCTTGGGGTGCTCCTGTTCTGTTCGTGCGTAAGGATGGTAGTATGAGACTGTGTATAGACTACTGCGAGCTGAATAAGATTACGATCAAGAATCGTTATCCACTACCGAGAATTGACGATCTATTCGACCAACTGCATGGAACGACTGTCTTCTCAAAGATCGACTTACGTTCAGGATACCATCAACTCAGGATTTCCGAGCCTGACATTGCGAAGACCGCGTTTAGGACGAGGTATAGACACTACAAGTTCACGGTTATGCCTTTTGGGTTGACGAACGCACCTGCGAAGTTTATGAATTTGATGAACCGTACATTCCACCCTTATCTCGATCAATTCGTAGTTGTCTTTATTGACGATATTTTGGTTTACTCGAAGAACGCTGCTGAGCACGAGCAACACTTGCGTACCATTTTAGAGATTCTGAGACGAAATTAGTTGTACGCGAAGTTGTCAAAGTGCGAGTTTTGGTTAGAAACTGTTTCTTTCTTAGGACACGTGGTGTCTAAGAGTGGAGTTGCTGTTGACCCGGAAAAGATTAGAGTTGTTATGGACTGGTCCGCACCGAAGAGACTGACTGAGGTTAGAAGTTTTCTTCGGTTAGCTGGTTACTATCGTAGGTTTGTGGAAGGATTTTTCGAAGATAGCGCAGCCTATGACAAACTTGATGAAGAAGACGACGAAGTTCGTATGGTCTGAAAAGTGTGAAGATGCTTTTCAAGAGTTGAAGAAACATCTTACAAGCGCGCCGATTTTGACTTTGCCATCGAGAACTGAAGAGTACGAAGTCTATAGTAACGCGTCTAAGCATGGCTTAGGCTGTGTTTTGATGCAACATGGAAAGGTAGTGGCTTATGCCTCAAGACAATTGAAGAAGCACGAGGATAATTACCCTACTCATGACTTAGAACTCGCTGCCGTCGTATTCGCTTTGAAGATTTGGAAACATTATCTTTATGGTTCTGCAGTCAATATGTTTACGGACCACAAGAATCTCAAGTGCATATTCACACAAAAGGAATTGAATATGCGACAAAGAAGATGGCTAGAGTTATTGACGGAGTATGACATTGACATTCAGTATCAAGAAGGGAAAGATAACGTGGTAGCTGACGCTTTGAGTAGAAAGACTCGTCATACGTTGAACACTGCTTTAGTACTTCCGAAGGAGATCATTCGTGACTTGCAGAGTCTAGACGTGGAGATTGTGCTGAAAGGTGACAATCAATGTACCTTGGCACATATGTCAGTTCGACCAACTTTACTCGACGAGATCAAGGGTAAACAGAGTTCAGATGAGGATCTTCAACGGATTCTATGCCACAAGGACAAGGGTAGATGCGAGGACTTTTCTATTGGTCAAGACGGTGTCTTGAGATTTCGTGATTGTGTCTGTGTGCCGAATGACCCGGAGATCAAGAGTCAGATTCTGGGAAGCTCACAATACGCCTTATTCTGTACATCCTGGTGGAGACAATCTCTACAAAGATCTTCGCCAAATATTTTGGTGGAAAGGTATGAAACAAGATGTCGCTGAGTTCGTGGCTAAGTGTCTTACATGCCAGAAGGTCAAGAGCGAACACAAGAGAGCTGGTGGAATGATTCAATCGCTTGAAGTTCCTACATGAAAATGGAATTCAATCTCAATGGACTTTTTCATGGGTTTACCATTGACACAGAAGAAGAAGAACGCCATTTGGGTCGTTGCGGATAGTTTGACAAAAGTTGCGAGATTCATCCCAATGAATGATACTTGGGAAATGGAGAAGCTAGCGGATGCTTACGTCAAGGAAGTCATGAGACTTCATGGTGTTCTAGAAGATATTGTTTCAGATAGAGACTCGAGATTTATATCACACTTTTGGCAAAAGTTGCAAGAAGCTTTTGGAAGCAAGTTGAAGTTTAGTACTACTTTTCATCCTGCGACTGACGGTCAGACGAAAAGAACGATTCAGACATTGGAGGATATGCTACAAGCGTGTGGTCTCGAGTATCAAGGCTCGTGGGATACACACATTCCGTTGATCGAATTTTCTTACAACAATAGCTATCACTCAAGCATTTGATCGAGCGCCATATGAAGCATTGTATGGTAGGAAGTGTAGATCGCCCGTTTGTTGGAATGACATTAGTGAAACTGCAGTTTTGGGTCCTGAAATGATCCAGCAGACTGTCGATGTGGTCAAAGTGATTCAAGCGAAGATGCGTAGTGCTCAAGATCGCCAGAAATCATACGCAGATAGAGGTCGTAGACCTGAAGAGTTTGAGGTGGGAAGCAAGGTACTTTTACGAGTATCTCCTACCAAAGGTGTCATACTTTTTGGTCGTAAAGGAAAGTTGAGTCCTCGCTACATTAGACCTTACGAGATCCTGGAAAGGATTGGTGAGGTTGCTTATCGACTAGCTTTACCTATGGAACTTGCAAAAGTCCATAGTGTGTTTCATGTCTCTCAGTTGAAGCGTTACGTACATGATCCAACTCATGTCGTTCAACCTGAAGCAATCAATCTCGATGAAAGTTTGACTTATGAAGAGCATCCTATCAAGATTGTGCATCGCAAAGAGCGCTCAACCCGAACAAAGACTATTCCAATTGTCAAAGTCGTTTGGTCTCGACAAGGTCAAGACGAAGCAACATGGGAAGCTGAATACATGATGCGCGAGAAGTATCCAGACCTCTTCCTAGAATGTACTAGTCCCACTTGAGTTTCGGGACGAAACTCCTTTTAAGGAGGGTAGAATGTCACGCCTCGAAATTTCGTCTTTTTGCTTGTTTTGTTTATCGCTTTGCACGAATTGCATATCCAAGAATTGCGTGGTGCATGCTATTAGAATCACGATCGTACTTGCTCGTCTTGCATATGTTAGTGTCCTAAAAATTTGATTATACCTTCGTATGGGTAAAGTCGTTTTGTTTTTGGAAGTGATTACTTCATGTCTCAAGTTTTGGGACGAAACTTCTTTTAAGGATGGTAGAATGTGATACCCCAATATTTTCTATAATTATTATATTGATTTATAAATAGTTTCGGAGATTAAATCGTATATTCATTCAAGGATTCGATTTATTCAATTAAAGCCATAATAATATAAATTATTATTATGTGACTTTCATAAATTGCATTTATTACTTTTCAGGAGTTTAATTAAAATGTTTTATATACGAATAAGAATTATTCATATAGTTTTAATTAGTTTTAACTAGCTATTTAAATCAGAAAATTTTCAATTAATTCCTAAACCTAGTAGTATTTCACTTGGGTTGACTGAGGGCCTATATAAGGAAAAGGTGAGACAACTAATCAGTTTCGCAAACTGAACCAAAACCCTCAAGCTCTCTCACTCACGATCTCTCTCTCATCTCTCACCAGCCTCCCTCTCTCTGTTCTCTCCCCACCGACTCTCCTCGCCGGAAGCAACCGCCGGCGCCACCTCCTCCCTGCCGTCGGTAATCTCTCTCCTCTCCCCTCTCTCCTTCTCTTCCTTTTTTCTCTTTCTTTCTCTCTCTTTCGCGCTGCTGCTCCCCCCTGTTCCAGCAGCCGCGCCGCCGTGAACCACCACGGCACCACCAGGCCGTGCCTGGGTGGTCGCCGTTGATGACCCAAGGCGGCGACGTTGCCCTGCCGCCTTCTCTCTCTTCTTTTCTCTCTTTCTCTCCTTCGCACTCTCCTTCGCGATTTCTCTCTCCTCTCGTCGCCGGAGCTCCGGCGACCACCACCACCGGCCATGGTGGCCAGTGGGTGGTGGTGGTGGTGATGGGTCGGGTTATGGGTCCCATGCATGGGTACCCGTGACCTAGACCTAGTTTTGAAGTTAGGGTTTCGTTTTTATATTTTTCGTAATTATTAATTCGATTTTCAGTATTTTCGATTTAATGTTTTTATTTTGCTGCAATCATTCGAAATCGGAATTTGGATTTTCCAAAGCCTATATTGGTAAGAATAAATCAAAGAATTTAATAAAATTATCAGACTAAGATTTTGTTACTGTTTTTATTTTCGTATTTAATTAATACTGATTCGATAATTATTTTTAATTAGGACCTAACGAGCAAGCGTAATTATCGTCGATTGGTTGGAGCATACTTACTGTTCGTAGCGTATTAGTGGTCAACGCTCATGCCTACCTTCTTCCAAAGCCCCATCAAAACTATTTTGATGTGTTATGTGCTAACTGAGAATTTGTTGTGAATTTAATATGCAAGGCATGATTAAATTATATCGTCGTTATTAGGATGTTATTAAGCATGATTCACTGCTGTAAATATCGGTCATAATTAGCATGTTGATATTATCATGTTTTGGGAATTAATTAGTCCATATGATGATTATTGGACAATTATTGAATGGTGAATTATTAATATTATTATGCTATTAATTATGTGCTAAATGGTATAGGTATTATTAGTGCTAGTGAGCACCTATATATTATTGTTGAATGTCTTTGGTGATTTGTAAATTTTTGGATATCATATTACCCTGCCGAAATTGTGCTAGACGTTACTTGTCATCATTATTGAATTATCGTCGTTATTGAATTAAAGCATTTTTTTCTCATCGTAATGAATTATCATTATCGTCATTATTTACTATTCATTATCAAGAGCATGAAATGAATTAGTAAGTCGTCGTCTCGTAGTACCACTTTTGTCAACCAATGCAAATTATGTGAATTGAATTAAATGAGAGTAAGACTCCTAATGGATCCCTAGGAGTACTCGAGCAATCAGGATTACACCTAATGGTGTAGTTCAAGGGATGAGTGATTCCCAAGTTACTTATGGACACCTTGAAGTGTGTCTGGGATGGATCATTCCCCATTTATTAAGTCCTCTTGGCTCGTGTAATTCTACTAGAGGTAGTGTGCACACTAGAGTCATTAAGTCCATGGTGTGATTGTATCTTTGATGAACAGTATGGGTAATCGCTATTCTATTCGCTCTCTTACATATCTCTAATCAAGATGGATTGTCTATGTCGTATTTTGTATGATCACTATACAAGAATTGAATGTAAAAGAGCGTCGTTATGCGTATGCTTGATTATATGCTTATGTGCGTATGCAAATGAATTTCAATGATTCTTCTAAAACCTCAGGTAAGGTTTGCGAAATGTTTTTACTGGGTACGGATGACGTTTATTCAGTTTATCTGATTTTTGTTTCTCTTTTGTTTCTTTTCTTTTCTTCTGTATTTTGTTTCCGTCACGGAAACCAAAGTGCAGGTTTAGTTGATTGAGGACACACAGCTTGGAAGTAGAGTTGGGGTCGATTTTTAGAACTGTTTCTGTTCAGATTAGATCGTTGGGATTTTATTGGATTTTGCCCTTTAAAGGCAAGTTGTAATAAATTTGGTTTAATGGTTTTAGCTCACTATATAGACAACTCTGATATTAACTTTTTAGTTTGTTTAGTTCCTTAGTAAGCTCCTTTTGATGCCTAGTCTTTCTTTCTGCTTAGTATTTACTCCTTAGTGATAAATGTTGCAGTGACGCCCCTCGGGTTCGGGACGGTTCAGTGATGTCGAGTCATGTATAATGATGTCGATAGTTCCCAGAAAATCGTTGCGGATTCTGGGGTGTTACACCCATGGCAAAGAATCAAAGATAGTAAGCACTAAGTAGGCTGACTTGTATTGTAGTACTGTAGCAGAGATATGACCCAAGTTGGTTGAATATTTGACATTGGTTGTATATTATTGTTTCTTTTTGTCATTAAATATATAATTATTTCATTTTAAAAAAATACAAAATTTGGATTTTACAATGAACCGGGTGCCCAGGAACCGGTGGGTACCCGGTGGATTCAATTCCAATTCCTAAAAATTAGGAACCAGTGGATCCAATTTCAATTCCGGTTAGTACGATACCCGGTTGCGCTCACCCCTAATTTCACCGACAATGGTAACATGAGTCATGGTATTCTCTCTCCTACTTTTTGCTATACCCCCAGATTTTCTCTCTCCTACTTATTCCTTAAAATTTCTTTACATAATCCTTTTTATACTATTAATTAATATTGATAATCATGCTTAAATAAAATCGATGATTATTAAAAATAGTATCGTTAATTATAAAATATCTTTGTTAGTTATATTAAATTAATATCACTAATTATTTAATATATTATCGCTAATTATTTTTAATATTGCAAGTGAAATAACCATTGATTGAAATTGAAAATGGCTTACACTACATGAAACATATAAAAACATCTAAAAGAAAATTGAAATTGAAAATGGCTTACACTACATGAAACATATAAAAATATCTTAAAGAAAAGACAAAAAATTACGTTAAGCGTATAAAAACAACCACACAAGCTACAATCAGGGACAAAACAAACGAAAATTACATTAAGAATATAAATCTCAAACACCACCACCATCTTGATTTGGATTGTTCAATCTCCATATATTTTCAATCAAGTTTTTATATAGCACCTTGTGGACTTCCTTATCAAAAACTCGGTCTCTATTGTCCATGTATGACCATAAACCTGTAGGAGCTTCAGGAGGCAGTCCACGATGCGGCTCACCATCTTCTCCGTCTATTGGCGCTCGATCTTGGCTAAATTCAGTTGGATCTCTATAGTTTAAATAAGATTCTCGTTCGTCCTCTACTATCATGTTGTGCATGACGATACATGCCAGCATAATTTTGCAAAGGATGGTCTTATTCCAAGCCACGACTGGTTGTCGAATTATTGCAAATCGAGCCTGTAGAACTCCAAAAGCACGCTCCACATCTTTTCTCGCCGCCTCTTGTTTTTCTGCAAAAAATTTGTGTTTCAAGAGTTGTGAAGCTTTGATTGGTGGAACGAACGTTGCCCATCTTGAATAGATACCATCTATGAGGTAGTACCCCATATCATATTGATGGTTGTTCACTGTATACTCTACAGTTGGAGCTCGCCCCTGTATAATCTCATCAAACAATGGAGAGCGATCAAGGACATTAATATCATTACAAGAACCTGGCATTCCAAAGAACGCATGCCAAATCCACCGGTCTTCTGAGGTAACGGTTTCAAGGATGAATGTTGCCTTCTTATTTGTTCCTTGAAACTGTCCTTTCAGAGCGCGTGGACAGTTCTTCTAATCTTAGTGCATGCAATCGAGACTACCCATCATCCCTGGAAGTCCATGTTGCTCCCCTATAGAAAGAAGTCTAACCATATCTTCAGCATTCGGGTTACTCATGTATATAGACCCGAATTCGTTGAGCACACCTTGAACAAAATGGGCAAGACACTGCCTGACTGTAGTTTCACCAAGTTTTAAATATTCATCAACCTCGTCGGCAGCGACACCATATGCTAGCATTCGAATAGTTGCGTTGCATTTTTGTTCACATGTTAAACCAACTCTACCCGTTGCATCGCGTCCCTGTTGGAAAAAAACATATTTTTTGTTTAAGGTTGTCATGATACGGGAGAACACATGCCTTCGCATTCGGAATCTAGGGCGAAACATATCGGGCCCGTACCTAGGATTTTGGATGAAATAGTCTTTCATCAAGCAAGTGTGGGCGTCTTCACTATCTCTATGCACATACCTTCTTCGAGCTCTTTCCGGGGGGCTCTCAATTGTCGGTGATATCAGAGGAACAATCGCAGCTATGATCGCATTCTCTTCATCATCGAGTTCTTCGATTTCCTTATCCCACTCCCTCATTGTTTAAATAAACCTACCAAAAGTTGAATCGTTTGAACTTGAACTATTTGAAGATGAAGACATTCTTTTATTTGAAGTAGAACAATTTGAATACTTGAATGGAAAACTGAGCTTAGTAAAGAAATGGAGAAATGTGAATTTGTGTGTGAGAATAATTGTGGGGAGATGACCCCTATATAAAGAGAAAGACCTTGAAGCCAAAACCAATAATGCCAAGTAAATAATGTAACCAGTGCAATAATATCAAAACTGCTATGTCATTTTACCATAACTCTATTGAGTTGTCACTTCAGCAATTAAAGACTGTCATCTTATTCAGAAGTCAGTACAATAATTTCAAGTAAAAATGAAAAGAAATTAGACAAGTACCATTACTTAAATATTGTTATGTCATCTCACAATAAAGCTACTGATTCGTCACTTCATCCATCAAAGTCTAGTAGAAGAAAAATAATAAATGAGAACAATGATTAAATAAAATAAATTATTATTACAAATTAAACTACATTTTAAGCATTATGTTAACTTAACATTACAATAACTAATACAAATTTAAAGAAGCATTAAAACAAGCACTAAAAATTAAATTGACATTACAAAAAGCATTAGAAAGGAAGTAGTCATTACAATAATAATTTAAAATTTAAAAACATGCTAATTAATATTACTGGGTGCATCACACACTGAATCCTTCTTGCAATTTAGCATATAGAGCCATTTCCTCGGTTGACAGCAACGATTTTCTCATCAATACGGTGTACGTTTTGAACCTTCTCTTATTTTCCAATTGTTCCTCCTTCTTTTTGTCTTTCATTTTTTCATAATAAAAAAATTCCTTCTCCAATGTAAGTTTCGACTCCATCATCTCCCTTCTTCTTGTACCTAAACTCTCAATTGCCAAAGTCACTTTGTTCCCTCTCTCTTGATCAACTTGTTTACTTTTCCTTCTCGAGTGCTTCACCAAATCAAAAATTGAATTCACATCTTCTTCACTCGTTGGTGTATCCGGTTCAGATCTCTTTGAACTATCACCACTTGTTAAATCTTCAACAGACACCCCACCTTGCCATTTGGGATAGTGCCTTAAGATCTCCCATACATGCTCGTACATGAATAGATGCCCGTGATCTCGGATAAAAAAAGACCTCGCGTCTTTCATGACATCTGCCTCATTGTGTCCGCTAGTCTTCCTTTTTGTTTCTTCGTAATAGTTTCCGACAAACTTGTTTGATTCACCCAATGGCCTTTTTCAATGTTGTGTAATAGCGTCCAAAGTTCTAGGTTAGATTTTTGGGTTATCCACCCGAGCAGCCTCATACAATATGAAAATTGATGCCCACAAATCTTTCCCTCTTTGATTGGTTCCTTTGTCCACATCGCCACCACCGTTGATATAACTTGCTGTTAGAGCTATATCTTCAGTCATGTTCCATCCTATTGGTTAAGATCTTTGTGTTTCAGCTCGCATGACTTGACCTCGCCGACCTCCTCTAAATCTACCACCTCGTTTAGCTCGAGAGGCTATTACCGGAACATTTATCCTCTCTTTGTCAGAATCCTCTACAGTTTCTTGGAATAGAGGTCTACAACTTCTAACAGACCCCTCATGAGATGAAGCACTTTCAACATTTTGTGGAGAAAATTGAGAGGAAAACATTCAGTGAGTGTTAAGAACACTTGGATTTGGTTGTGAGTATGGTGTTTGGTTAGGAAACTGTGTTGAATAAGTTGATTGACTCGATAAATCTAGTGGAGAAGGGTTTATGGGTCGGTTTTGATAAAATTGCACCATCGAAAGGAATTGTGGATCCGACGTCCAAGCGGGATCAAAAAGAAAATTAGGTGTTTGTGAGTTTGAATTTGTTTGGAAGTTTGGATTTATTTGAGAGTTTGGATTTGTTGGAGGGTTTGAATAAGGTGGAGTATTTCCATAATTAGGATAACTTGGATTCATAACTAGATATTTAATTCTTTTTTCAAAATATTAAAATGATATGAAATATAATTATTTTTGAAATTATAGAGATAATATCAATAATTTGTAGAGAGAAGGGAAATTTTCGGATTGAGCATAAATATGACAAAGTGGGTCTCTATTTATAGAGACTGAAAAAATATGATCGTTGGTTATTTTTTTTGTATTTTTTGTAATTCTTTTTTTAGTTATAGTCGTTTTAAAACGGCTAGAAATTATGAACTAAAGCATTGCCACATGTCACCACAAGAATGGCCAACTGAAATCAGCCCATATGTATGACAGGCGTCAGAGTTGATTAGGGGTGTGGGCACCACGCAGTTCTCTTTTTACTTTCAAAACATATAAAACATCTGTGTTTTGGTGGATGTGATCCAAAACATACTGTGTTGGGTTATTTTTCAAGATAAAATTTTCTTTTCACGGGACACGCGTCTCACGTTTATTGGAGGTGTCAGATGATCGACTATCTCACAAATGTCTCTCTACTGACATTTTGTTTCAAATTTCATGCTTGACATTGTTAAAGTGTCATTATTGTGAAGTGTCAAGGCTATTCTCTCTCCTTGACATGCTAGTAAATGTCATTGTTGTTGGTACTCTTAAGAAATGTATGTTTTGATTTATGATTGCTCCTAGTCTCCTACCTTATTTTTTTTCCTTTCTTTCTAGTTTAGACATCCTTTGTGCTCTCTCTGATCTTTGCTTTGTTTCAACCTGCTGATCGTTGCTTTGATTTTCTACATGTTCCACAGTTCTGTGCTAGCTTCAACTTCATCTCACACGATATGCATATTCTAGCAACACAACGCGGGATCTTTAAAATAAATAAAAAACAGACAAATTTTTAATTTTTTTATTAGAGAAATAGACACAATTTTGAGTAACCTTGATTACAAACTAAATTTTGCGTATAAGCTATTGGGACCAATATCATATAATGGCGTAACCAATGAAACCATGAGCTACGCTAGCTTAAGGAGTCCAATTACAAACATCAATTTTTTTCTTCATTTTGAGGTATAGCTTACCAAATAATTAGCAAAAAGAAATAGAGTGGTTATATGGCCTTTTTTCCACTAAACTGCAATGAGCTGAAGTAAACTCTATTAAATTGAACTAAAACGAATAGTAATGTGAGAAAAAAGTAGATCACTGAAGTAAACACCACTAAAATGAACTAAATTGTACTCAACTGAGTAAGTGAAAAAAAAACATCTTTAGTGTGTTGTCTTTTTTTTTTTTTTTCTAAAACGAATTTCAAACAAAACTTATTATGCTAAGCTCCTTATTTCGGTATAGCAATGTCAAGTATTTAAGAGGAAAATTTTCTCTTCCACAATATTCTCTCTGTAAGATTTTATCCTCAATCATCACTCTTTCTATATTGTTAAGTGATGCAACATGGGGGGGGGGGAGAGAGAGAGAGAGAGAGACCAGGCTTGATAGCTGTTGCAATCAGAGTACAATTCACAACACAGTAAGAAAATCTCAACATTTCCCTGTTTGAATCACTAGAGATCGATGATGCGAGACTGGACGAATAAATAACTACCACATCATCATACTTGTCCTCGCCGATCGAGGAAACACATAAGTCTCTGTTCCAATTTTCCAACATTGTAAACCTACTTTGCAGCCGCAGGGAGTGAGAAATTGAGGATGAGAATTTTCGGGAGAACAGATTGTGAGGAGAACAAAGCAATCGAATTTATGGTTGTACGAAAAATGGTCAAATACACTTAATAGACTAAGGGCTTGGCTTAATAGAGGTGAGATAATGGGGTGGGTGCGACATTAGCGGTGATGGTGGTTCTGAGAAATGATGGGGAAGGGAAAAGAGAGAAGGAATGAATAGGGATGGAGGAAAGAGAAAACAACGAGAGAGAAGGTAGGAGATAGAGCAGTGGAGTCTGCAGTGAATGAGTGATGGAGGTTGAGATTTGTTCGGATATTAATTAGAATTTCCAAATAAACAAACAAATAGTTGTACATGTTTTGGTTGAAGTAAGATTATTTTGTGGGGGAACAAAGCATTAATTGCCTCGGGCAATTACCATGTACAACGAACTAGCAGCTTATGGTTTGGACGAGAAGATTTTTGGAGAAAATTAATGCACGTTGCGGAAAGATCTAATTAAATACTGAAAAAGATAGATTTTTCTAGAGCATGGTTTAAGCTATAGTATGTTCTATTAGTCCTCTATGAATATGAGAGATTAGTAGAGGCTTTGAGACATATAAGAAGTGTGAGACAAACACAAGTGTGAGTGTGTTGTATTGTTGATTGTTAAGAGTTAATGTGTTACCTTTACTTGTAACTTTTGAGTGAGGGATTCGGGTTTGTAGGGTGGTAAACAAAGTGAGGGAGGGTTTTCAAGTTTCCACAAAACTTATAATCTTGTTTGAATTAGTGAATACCTTTGTTGGAGCATTTCAGTGGACGTAGCTCGAAGGGGTCGAACCACGTAAATCTTGGTGTCTTTTATTTTCATTTGGTGTTTGTGTTCCTTTTTCCTATCCTTAGTGTGTGAAATTTTTCACAACAAGATTTGAGGGGTCTTGAATCTGGAAAACATTTAGGAAGGTTTGAGGATAGATGAAAAGGTAAAAAAGGCAAAGGGTACGCTTGGCAAAGAAATGTTGCATGTGTAAACACAATAAATTATTATAATGGCAAATTTCTGTTTACCCATAGCATTTAATGACTCTTCTAAAACAAAATGACTCTTAACCTGTGCATTTTACGGGCACATGATAGCTATCCCGTCCTTGATGCGATGGTTTTAAGAGAGAGAGCCCAAATAATCAACTTAATTTCAGCTTTTTAGCACGTAGGGCGTAGCGCCGTAGCCCATAAGTAGAGAATTTGGCGGGGCTTGTAAACTTCACGGACATTTGGCGGGAAGTTGTATTTTGTGCAAAGGATGGGCCTTGGGCAATTACACGTGGAAGTTTAAACGGAAAATGCAATCACACCCATCTTTTTTTTTTCTTTTTTTTTTTCTAAAGCAAAGCTTGTTGGCTTCCAAACCATTAGGCTTGGTACCAAACAAAAAAAAATAAAATTGGATGGGAAGATTCACAGTTTTAAATAAAGGTAATGAAATTGTTATGGAATATTATTCTATTTTTTTTAGGAATATTATTTTAGCCTCTTAGGAATATTATTCTAATACTCTTAGGATTATTATTCTAGATTAGCATATATTATAAAGATTATGTAATCTAGAGTTTCCATAACATTAGAACTCCCTATCTATAAATAGGGATCGATAACATCAATAATAATCAAGCATTCTATTATCTTTCATGGTATCAAAGTAGCTACTTTCCTGATAGCCTAAAACCCTAGCTTCCGCTAAGCCGCCGGATAGAGATCTTAAACCATATTCCATCTGGCGGACTACTCTTTTTTTTTACTACCCGCACAAATTAGTTTTTAACTTCCTATATTAAATTCAATTCCGTTGATCTCCACCACTAAATATGGATTTTTGATATTAATTTCTGCCCTACTCTCAAAACTCAGATCACGCCAGATTCGCACGTCCCCAGCTTTGTCGTCCACCGCCTGCACACCTGCCGCCGCCGACCGCCGTCCGTTGCATGCACTCCTGCCACCGCCTACCGCCCCCGCCGCCTGCACTCATGTCGTCGCCGAGCGCCAAGCGCCGACCTCTACTACCTTGTGATCTACTGTTGTCTATCCCTATAGTCTTCCGCTGACGCGTTCTTTCCCCTTGCTCACGGTTTACTATGAAGCGGGTTGCAACACGAGAGTTTTGTTTCAACTAGATTTCATACTTGGTTGAACTTCAAGATCTCCATGTTTACTATAGTATATTTTTAATTATTTCTTTCGTAACTCCAATCGTAGAGTTCGTTCATCTACTGCTACGATTGCGGGGGAGTTTTAGGGAATATTATTCTAGTACTCTTAGGAATATTATTCTAGATTAGCATATATTATAGAGATTGTGTAATCTAGAGTTTCCATAACACTAGGACTCCCTACCTATAAATAGGGATCGATTACATCAATAATAATCAAGCATTGTATTATCTTTCAGAAATGATAATGAGAGGTATAATGATAATAATGTTTATTTGCCTTATTTTGGTCTCGATAGAAAGCTCTTATAGGTAGGACTTTCGAAAAATCACTAGATCGCCCCCTTCTGGCGAGTCAATCCCAATACACGTTATTGCAATGCTCTCATCTCTCACAAGATAATTGAAACCCAGTCAGATTCACCCCTCAAAAAGTGGTAATTATGAGAAGTGGTAGTATGACACTGGACTACCATCTAATAATTTCTCAGGACTTTCTCTTAAAAAGATAGTTTAGCATGATTGTGGGTCAATAAACCAAACATCATACTTTCAACTTATTAAAATAGATACTACATTTGACTACATAGTCATGTAATAAGCGAGAGACCTAAATATCGTACTGAAACGGATACATATAGATACTTTGCTTGACCATAGGCATGCAAGGAGCCCAGAAATGTATGTATTTTTTTGCCTTTGATCCTATGTTATTATATATTTCTTATGAACCTCGTTTCTTATTTCTTTTCTTCGATATGGGACTCCCAACCTATAGACTAAAAATGATACATCAATGCATTTTGACATTACAAAGTAATATCCCTAAAAAAAATAACATGACAAAAAAATATATGGAAAGGATCTCATATTAAAAAATTAATTTATTTCTTACATTATCAAGATTGAACTTTAATTTGTCATATTTTCAAATCGATCCTCTCACAAAGATTTTGTTAAGTATCCATTTTGATCATCCAATTTTTATAATTTTTTTTTTTATTGTAGTTAAACAATACCCATGTGGGTCCCCATGTCCTTTCCTTCTCTCTTTTTTAATTCTTATGCTCATTTCCTTTCTTTCTTCTTTTTTTTTTCATTGATGTCATATTAAGTCTCATCACGGTTCTGCGCACGAGACAAATTTTGTTTCGAAAATATACACTTGTCAATGGTAAGTTATCTTTGTGAAGAAGTAGTTTGCAATTATTCCCGTATTCCATTCCAAGTAATCTTCAAATATATTCTTTTCCTTTATTGTTTGCAACAACTATGCTTTAATTGCTAAATAAGTTTTTTATTCATAAGAAGACATGATCTTCTAGGCAATATTTTAAAGACTTTATGCCATGTGCTAATTGCCATATAAGAGGGCATATTCTAATTCTAATATTAGATGTGCTTGTTTCCGGTATTGAGTTAGCCGATATTTGTTTTCCTTGTTAGATGTGATCTCAAATTTTCTCATCGGTTGTGAGGAGAGTAAAAGTTAAATACCCAAACTATATTAAAAGTTGGAAGGAATAACTTAAAGAGACACTTGGATTGGATTTTTGAAAGCATCACATGAAAACATACATTAATATTTTAATAGTAGATAATATTGATTTTTATGTGTTTATCTCTTTCCACTTCCCTTTATCAATATTACCAAAGTATCCCCTTAATTTCCAAGGGCTCATGGTCCATTCGGTGTATGACAATCACTATTTTTTTAAATTTTGATTTTTGCAAAATTTTGAAATTTTTTATTTTCAAAGGTGCTAAATACGGCGGCCTATTTTAATAAATACAACATCCTAACCTTATTAAGTTACTAAAGCAATCTTTTAAATATACAAAACAGTGAACGAAGTCTCATCCTGCTCACCCGGTCATCTTCTTCTCCCAATCCCCCAGTACAACACCCATCCGCTATCCCCAATCCCCACCCTATAGCAAGAATACAACATCCCCTCGGTTTGAGTGAAACACTAAATTCATCTCCAGTTATTAATGCTTCACTCATCAATCAGAAGAAATCCCATCATAAACGCTTATAAGTCCCCTTTCCCTCCCTCAATGTTCAACGCTCAGTCATTTATTCAATTTTGTGGCTCAAGGGCCTAGTTTAAGAATCTCGATGATGACTATATTTAATTTCCCATTTATGTACTCTAGACATTTGCTTCACAGACAAACTACGTCTGTTTCAGGCGTACCGTTTACAAATTAAACTGCACCTAATGCAGGTGCAGATTTAATATTCTTACATCGCTTTATGCGCCGCTCGAGATTTCCAGTTTTTTAAAAATGAATTTATGTACGAATAAACCTGAATAAACACTAAAGTTAACCTTAAAATCATTTTTATATTGGTTTTTAGTTGTCGTTGCTATATGTGTAGATCAATTGTTTGTAGGGTTGTTTACGGTAGGTTAACCATACCGAAAGTGTGTTTCTAGTAACCAAAAATTTCGGTTACCGAAAATTTCTGCTAACCACTACTTTTAATATGGTTAAGCGGTTAATTAAACGAATCAATTTACTCATTTCAATATTTAGTTTTGGAAACCGATTATGAGTCTAAAAGAAATCAGGTTTTGTTTGTTTGACAAATAACACTACAAAAAATAGCGTGAGTAGCGAGCAACAGAATTGGTCGCAAAGGGGTCTAAATCGGTCACTATTGGGTCTTAGCGACTGATTTCAGTCGGTTGTTAAAAAGCTTGTCGCTAATTCAATTTTGATAGCTAATTACAAGCTACCGACAATTCGACCGCTAAATTTAATTTCATTAAAAAAATAACTAGACTAGCAGTCGGACGTTCCGGTCACTAGTTTGGATAATTATCAAACGAAACATCATGCGCATCAAAACAAGGTTCTGAAATCAAACAAACCCCTTAGCTATTCAGTTGGAATCAATCAAACCCCTTAGGTGCACAAGTACAGTATAATAAACACACAATTGGATGGGCAAAATTAATAAATTAACAAACACAAAAACGTAGAACTAAAGGTGAGAAAAAATTAAAAAAAAATCTTACAACTCAGATCTGGTGAACTTCATATACTTTTTGGAACCCCTTAGCTAAAGGATCAAAATAAAAACAAAATTACAACAACTTAGATCAAAAAAGAATAAAAAAAGGGGTATAAATTACATTTAGATGTACACAACTTCAAAAATCAAATAAAAACCAGCCCTGATCTAAGACTAACTCAAAGATTTAAACAAGTTTAGACAAAAATAAATTAGGGAAAAAAATCCTAGAAAATTACACAGATCAAGATGTGTGATGTATCAAGTATATGAGAGACTCAAGTTGTTGAAACCTCATCTTAAGAAGCTGTATAAAGAGAAGTATTGTAATATTACTGATAGAAGAGCACAATGTCAAAGTGAATGGTTTGCTGCTCAAAAGCAGGTTCACGATGACCCTCATAATATCCAGTTGCAGAACCGTGAGAAGGTGTTGGCTGACAAATTCAGGAAGATTAGGCGTGCTGAACAGAGTATGATCCTTCAAAGATCCAAAATTACAGAGATCAAGATGTGTGATGAAAATGAGGCTTACTTTCATGCAAAAATTGTTGAAAGGAAAGTTCATTGCAGTGTGGGGGATATTAAAGACATGCATGGTGTTCTTCAAACACGAAAGCAAGGGGTGACAGAGGCATTTCTTCAGTATTATGGGCAGTTACTTGGGGAAGCAGCTCCAGTGATTGATTTTGATACTGCATTTTTTCTCAATGGTCCCAAAGTTCCTGTTGAGATGATTCCGGATTTAGTGAAGGAGGTAACAAATAATGAAATTAAGGAAGCTGTATTTTCCATACCCGACACAAAGGTTGCTGGACCGGATGACTTCACTTCGGGCTTCTTCAAGGCAACTTGGTCGGTGGTGGGAGAGGATGTACGTGGTGCAATTAAGGAGGTTTTCCAAAAGAAGAAAATGCTTAAGCAGGTAAACTCCACCATTGTGTCACTTCTTCTAAAATGTCATATACCTGCTAGTGTAACCGATTTTAGGCCCATTTCTTGTTGCACCGTACTTACAAATCTATTACTAAAATATTGGCTAAGAGAATGCGAGTTGTTATGATTGTAGTTGTGGGTGGGGAACAGGCTGCATTCACTTATGGCAGAAGCATGTTTGATAATATTTTTCTGTCTCATGAGCTGCTGAACCATTACGGTAGAAGTTATCTCTCCCCTAGAGTAATGACTAAAGTAGATATTCGGAAACCTTATGACAGTCTGGATTGGTCGTTTCTTCGTAATATATTAAATGGGTTGGGATTTCGGAAACCTTTGTGCAATGGGTGATGCTGTGTGTTACCACTCCTATGTTTTCGCTCAAGATTGATGGAGGATCTGAAGGTTTCTTTGCAGGTAAGAGAGGAGTTAGACACGGGGACCCCATGTCCCCCTATCTCTGTTTATTGTGTATGGAGGGGTTGTTCAGGATGTTAAGGAACTTGTGTGACATGAAGGATTTTAGCTTTCATCCTAAATGATGCAGGGTCAAGTTGAATCACCTTGGGTTTGCAGATGATTTACTACTATTTGCTAGAGGTGACTTGCCTTCTGTTAGATGTTTGGTGAATGTACTAAACAAATTTGCTGAGATGTCAGAATTACACCCCAACCCCTTGAAGACTAATATATATTTTGGGGGAGTAGACCAAGTTGTTAAAGAGTTGATCACAGTGGCTTTGTTGAAGGGTCACTTCCCTTGGGGTTCCCTTGAGTTCTTCCGGACTTACTGTTTCCTTGTGCCAGCCTCTAATTGAAAAAATTAAAAAGCACACCATGCACTGGGCAACTAGGCTGCTAAGCTACGCTGGTAGAATTCAGTTACTCAATTCAGTAGTCTTTGGTCTGAATAACTTTTGGAGCTCAGCTTTTGTGTTACCTAAGACAATTGTTGTGGAAATTGAAAAACTTTGTAGGAATTTTTTTGGGGGTAGTGGTTCTAATCAGAGGAAAATTCACTTTATGAGATGAGATCAAATTTGTAAACTGTATAACGAGGGTGGTTTGAATGTAAAAGAAGTGATGGCCTGGAACAAAGCAATGTTTACTAGTTGGATTTGGGTGATTGCTTGAGGCAAACAGATCCTGCTAGGAGAGTGGATTCAGAAATACCACTTGCAAGGGAAATCCATTTGGTAACTTCAGGTCATGCAGGAGGATTCATGGATGTGGAAGTCTCTTCTGCAGGTTAGAGATATTTTTGTTGATTAAAACGGAAGCCTTGTTGTTGCACAGGAGTTAATTTAGAATTGGGGTGATGCCGGATCCTTTAATGCGCAGGATGCTTATGATGTGTCCAAGACCTGTGGAATATGTTGTAAATGGAAAAGAACCTTATGGGACTCTATGAGTGTCCCACGACACAGGATCATTGCTTGGTTGGCAGCACACACCAAGCTGGCAACAGTTGATCAGTTGATGAAAAGTGGTCTCCACATGGTAAACAGATGTAGCGCGTCTGTGCCGCTGTAATTGGGAGAACTATCAGCATCTTTTTAAAATTCTGAATTGGTTGGGTATATTCAGGAAGCCTCTTACATTCAAGCGTGAATTGAATTGGTTCAAGCATAGAATAAGAGGCCAAGCTCCAGCTCAGCGGATGAAAAGAGTTGCTTTAGTAGCTACCGTTTATGAGATATGGGCTGAACGGAACAGACACATTTTTTTATCGTGGTGCTAGGACAGTAGATCAGACCATCTATCAGCTATAATACTCTGTAATGGTTAGGTATTACAAATGTATAGAGTAACTTGTGTAGTTTTTTTTATTTTTTTTCCCCTTGAGATGTAGTTGGGAGTTTGCTATTCTATGATGTATTTTCTTGCTATTTTTTCGGTAGGTTTGATACACTAGCATTCCTCACACATTTTGTACTCTTTTATCCAAGGGTATCTCATTGATATCCATTGAAAGATGGAAATACAAGCTAACCATTTTCAAAAAAAAAAAAAAAAAGAAAAACCCTAGGAAAAAAAAAACTCGAATAATACTCAAAAGCTTGAGCATCTTTGTTGGATTAACTTTAAGGACCAAAGATGCTTCTAGATCTGCTTCAAGATATGGAGGTTGAGACGAGATGGAGAGAGGGGAATCGAAGAGAGACGATATCGAGGGAGAGAAGTGGGTTGTGGTTTGTGGAGATGATAATAAAATTCTGAAATTTTAGATGGTAAGAGAACTGAAGGCAAAGAAGAGAAGATGGGAGAGAGAGAGAGAGGTGGAGAAGACAGAGAATGAGGGGTTGTGAGAGTGGGTTAAAAAAACGAGTGGTTATATAGCTAGGGGTTTGACATTAAAAAATGGAAAAAAAAATGCTTAACCTCCTCGTAATGCAAAAGTCCCATTTAGATACCGAATTTTTAATTCTTAGAATTTGGGCGTCAGTCGCTGATTCGATAGCTAAAAAGCGTTTTTCTTGTAGTGTATAATGAACGAAGAGAGAGAAAATTAGCTGATGACGAGTCATATTGGTGAAGCCCTTGTCTGTGAAATGTAATGACATTCTTAATGCTCAATGTTTTTTTTTTGAAATAGTTAACTCCTTCACCCTATTGTCCTCATCATCTTGCAAAATAACTTGGCACCTTCACACAAAAGGGGTCAAAATGTGTGTGCTTATAATCTCGCTTTTCCACGAATGTTTGGGAAGTTTGAACCACATTTCAACCCAGTCATGTTGTAGAAAATCTCTACCTCTCGACTTCGAGTCATATCTTATACTTAGTGAGTCACTGAGATTAACTTGTTAATTTGGGTTGCCCATTTAAAATTTGAACATTTCAATTTTTTGGTTAACTGACAAGCCCAAAATGCAAACTGTAAGCATACCGAAAAATAAAAAATTAGCACCAGTACATTAATCGTACCAAGATTATTATTTTCCCCCAATAAGATAATCTGTTTTTGGACACGATCTTCTATTGGGTACTTTCAGTGAGCAAAATATATGCTAAATCGGCAAATAAAGAACACTACTGGACATCTGAGTAGTGATAACAGGTCACCAAACCCCAAAGTATCAAAGATACTACTAACTCAAAATGGGGTTCATAATTTACTAGGTGTTGGAAGGCATGGAAGCCGTGGATTTATGGAAGGTAGTTGGGGCATTGGGGGAATTGAAGTCAACGAGAGGGAAAAAGAAAAATAGTAGAAAATACTCAGAAAATAGCCCAAAACATATAAAATACGAAAATGGTTCAAAAAAGTAAAAAGCTGGTTGGAGGCAGTGAACTGCCATTGAATAACTGCTGACCTAAATAATAGGGTACCAATTGAATTTCAAAAAATAGTTGACAGGGTTGCCTCCATTTGAAAAAGTTAAAAATATAAGGTACTAATCATAATTTTCCTTTTTCATTGTGGATGGAAATGCCAAATTATTAATTTTAATGTTTTAGAGAGTTGTATTTATCAAAGACAGGTGTTGTATTTATCAACTCCCATAAAAAATCGTCTTTGTTTTGGGAGGTGCTAAATACTACACCCCATTTTAAACAATACCACACCCTAAAACTTAAATTTTCCAAAATACCCTTATATTAAAAAAAAAAAAAAAAATCAAACCTTTGCGATGAACCTCCGATCAACTGTTCAATACCCATTCACTCGGAAAAAAAAACAGTTCAATACCTATTATTGTCATACACTCATACTAAGTTACCAATTCAATCTTCCCCTTTGATACAGTATAAACTTATTTGAATCAAATATTGGACTTCATCTTCCAAACCTGTCATGAAAAGCAAGGGAGCACTTATAGCATCCCTTACTCATTACAGTAGGAATCAATAGAGAAGGAAGGAAGAAAGATTGTATTGATGTTTCGCGATCGACATCCTGCGCCCAATGTAGGCGTAGGAAATGGAAGTCCACGCCTGCTCTCAACTTCAGTAGCCGCAACACCCAGAAGTTTTATTACTAGTTTTTTACAGTTCAAATTAAATAATTTAGAGAAATTGATAATTATTTCTGTAAATTTCTTCTTCTAAAACTTTTTCTTTCATTAATCATGATGTGTGAATCTGATGTGACAATAAAGATAAGTATTTGGTTATTGTAATTCATTTGTGATTTGTAAAGCGTTGAATCTATGGGGAAAGCAATTCTGCTTCAGTGCTTTGAAAATGATCAGGGACTGGGGAGGCACTTTTTTGGAGTAGTGAAAGTTATTCAGCCTTCAGGTAGAATAGAAAAATACCATAGGTTACTAAGGGAGAAAGTTAACGGGTTGGGGGTTGAAGTTAAAATAAGGGTAATATTGTCATACTATTAAATGGGGTGTAGTATTATTTAAAAATGGTTGTGGTATCCTATTTAAAATACAAATGTATGTTTTGCTGTGGTGCTAGCAAAAGGCTGTTCTAGCCATCTCCTTAATTTTAGCCCTTCAACATTTTAACCAGCATTGAGTATTAGCATTTTTGGCACTCCTCAAAGCTTCACTTAGATCACACGTTCAATTAAAAAAGGAAATGAAATAAATTATACCAGCAAGTGAAGGAAACAAAATAAATTGTATTCTCAATTCAAATTAAAACATAAAAGGCAACTTCAAACAAGAAGATTACATAATTTTAGAAGTACTAAAATTCTATCATACAAAGATTTTACTGACTTCAATTTATTAAAGTGAAAGGAAAAAAAAAACTTCTATCTATGGGCCTTTATTTACGTAGTGCACAAGAATATCAATCATCAAAAAATTAGGCAAGTTTATGATGTTTAAACAATATTATTAATGGAGCAATATTAGTACTTCTTTAGAAATCGGAATCATGTCTAGGATTACAAATAAAACCCCATATAACCATTTTCCTATATAATTAGAATATAAAAGGCAACTTCAAACAAGAAGATTACATAATTTTGGGAGTACTAAAATCATATCATACAAAGATTTTACTGACTTCAATTTATTAAAGTGGAAGACAAATATGTTCAAACAATATTATTAATGGAGCAATATTAGTACTTTTTTAGAAATCAAAAATCAAGATTACAAATAAAATCCCATATAATCATTTTCCTATATAATTTAAAAGCGTTTTTTTTTTTTGGTTATAAACACTACTTATTTACCACCTTATTATCAGTCCCACATTGAAGAGAAAATGAAAGGAATAAGCAAGTAAGATGTATAAAACTAGGGGCGAATCAAACATAAAGTCAATTCCTTTGGCTTTTAGGCTAAAATCAAGTGTTTCCAAGGGATCAACAAAACCCCCCAAGGGTGCCTACGTACCAATATTAGTAAATTTTTTTTAAAAATTACAACAATAATAATCTACTATCAAAATATCAATGTAGGTTTTCGTGTGAGGCTAGCAAAAGTAGAACTGAGCCACCTTCTTATTTAATTTCTTCCTCTCAACTTTCAATCTCCTTTGAGGATTCAACTTTTGCACCCCTCACAAGTTACACCATATCCTTTGGTTAAGGAATCTAAATGAAATAAATGATTCCACTTTAAAAGGTGAAAAGTCATTTAGCTTAAGCAAGGATTCTCCAAATCCCATTGTAGCAAAATGAAGATACAATGTAGCAAAATATTTTATCACAATGTTTAATATGAAAGCGAAAATGAAGCAATATGAAATTTTAATTTAAAAATCATTTTACATACGAAGAACTTATACCACCTGATTAAAAGTTCCACATTGAAAAGAAAAGAAAAAGATGTATCAAACAACATTTTAAAACTAGGGGATCAAATTTGAAGCAAAGCACACATTTTTCGGCCTTTAAGGTAACATAACTAACATGTGTTGTATTAATTTAATATTACGCAATTGGCTTGGTGTCGCCAATGTACCATTACATACTTAAAAAAAAGTTGTTTTCTTCATAAAGTCTTTTTCACGCATAATTATTAATGTGAGGTATCAGTAAGAAAATCAATTAGGCCATAGTGATATTGATAGCCATAAAATCCAACTACACTTAATGATATCCCTTTTATTTATTTATTTATTTTTTTTTTTTTTTGGTAAAGCTCTAAAGGAACAGAAGGATTGGAAGATCTAAACAAATACAACATTGTCAACAAGATATCAAAACTTAATTGTTAAAGGAATTACATATTTTCTGTCCCATTATAATTGTTGTACTAATAAGTAAGATTGTATTAGACATAGTTAATAGATTAGAAGTCCCACATCGAAGAAAGAAGTGAGAGATGAAACTCATAAGAGTTATAAAAACAGAGGGTCAAGCATAAAAAAAGCATATGACTTTTATGACAAATTTCATGATCATTGTGGTTAAACGTCGTATATATGAATTATATTATCAATTTAGTCACAATGACTTGCTGATTAAATTATCTTTTTTTTTTAAGGGAGACTTACCAATGGTAACTTTTCACGGGGACTTAAAAAAAAGGTAATTAAAGATACTTGGTTGACCATAGATATTTAAATAATAACAGAACCCAAAATAAGGAAGAAAGACTGTGGGTAATAAACTCATCTTTTTTCTTTTTCTTTGGGTTTATACATGTTCATTACTCACTCTCTTCTCTCTTTTTTCAATGTGAGACTCATTACTCTGAATTATTAGTCCCACATCGAAAAAGAAAATGATAAATAAAGCAAATGAACATTTATATAAATAAACGGTTAACATGTCCTGTATCGGAAAATTTATGAGTAATAATAAAACAATTAA
This sequence comes from Tetragonia tetragonoides, assembly GCA_038025085.1. Lineage (NCBI taxonomy): Eukaryota > Viridiplantae > Streptophyta > Magnoliopsida > Caryophyllales > Aizoaceae > Tetragonia > Tetragonia tetragonoides. The sequence goes on from CM076143.1 coordinate 35,552,892, forward strand.
CATACATATAAACACAATGAAAGAAGGACGAGAGATGAAAAACTAATGGTAATGTTTCTAACTTACTATAAGTCTCACACTAGTGAAGGAGAAGTAAGATAAAACATAAAAGACGTATAGAAATAATATGTCAACGTATTATCAAAATCCAAAGCATATGTTTTATTGGTCTTTTTGTTAAGATCAAATATAGTATTTAATTAAAAGAGTCATCATCTACAATAACTTTTTTTTTGGTGCATCTTACAATAATACTTTAGATAAAAATTAGTTGTTTAAAAATGGTTGTGATATTGTTTAAGGGGGTTGCTATACGTAAATCGCAAATTACTAAACGTAAATCCCCACTTCCCACAATACCCCTAAGTAATTTTCAGCCCTTTCTCTCTCTTCCTTCCTTTTCTCTCAACCAATTTTCACTCCCTCTCTGTCATTCATCTATTCTCCCCTAACATCACCACTCACGAAACAAATTTCTTCAACCCAGACTGCAGATCTGTGGTGGTTTTGAGGGTTTATGGGTGGTTTTCATAGCGGTTACCGGGGGCGGAGAAGAGATGCCGGACTGACGGTTGGGTCGGGGTCGCAGTGGGCGCGAGGGTGGTTGGGCTGAGGGGAAGGGGCTGTGGGCGCGAGGGTGGTCGGGCTGAGGGGGAGGGGGCTGTGGGGGTCGGGGCTCAGGGGTGGTCGGGTTGGGGAAAGGGTTTTGGGCTGTGGGCGGCGCTGAGGGTTTTGGGCTGTAGGCGGCGCTGAGGGTGGTCGGGCTATGGGCGGCGCTGAGGGTGGTCGGACTAAGGGCGGCGCTGAGGCTCAGGGGTGGTCGAGCTGTGGGGGTCGGGGCTCAGGGGTGGTCGGGTTGGGGAAAGGGTTTTGGGTTTTTTTTTTTTTGTTTTTCTGTTTTTTTTACATTTTTTGGTTTTGGGTTTTTTTTACATTACCTAATATTTTTGATGATTTTAATTGTTTTTGTTTTTCTGTTTTTTTTACATTTTTTGGTTTTGGGTTTTTTTTACATTACCTAATATTTTTGATGATTTTAATTTTTTTACAAACTAAATATAATTATTTATTACTTAATTGTATTAGTTTTTCAGAATTTGTTCTTATTTGGAATTTATGTACTATATTACATGATGAAGTTTTAGAAAAATTCCCCGTATGAAATAAAAAATGTAAGCTAAACAAACAAAAATCAAGAAAAAAAAAATCATAACTCACTGTCGCAGGAATCGCGATTGCACTTAGCACGTGCAACAAGCCCTTTAAACCCCTAGGTTGTCCCTAGTGGACGAGTAAGGTCTCGTGAGGGTTTACAGAAGATATACCCACAAAATCTAAAACATGAAAGTAAACGCCGATCATTCGAGCTCAATAAGTTCAGCAGGAGGCTTAGGTGGCTGGAACTCAATCCATCGTTTTAACCTGTCGGAATATTTATGTTGCCAACCAACAACGCTAGCATCAGAATAATAAAACCATTGACTGTTAATTTCTGGCATCGGAGAATCTTCGGTTATGTATACCTGCGAAAAGACCAATAATATCAATAAAATCATATATTTTATGTCACGTAAATTAACAATATAAATATTAACTTAAATTATAATTAAGTAAATACCGCTATAAAGTGATTTGTAAAATAAGCAATTGTGATCACTCTAGTCGGCCCTTGCACGTTGTCGGGCACTATCGTCGGGAAAAATGTCACGCTCCCATTTTCTGATAAACTTATAAGTACGACATTGTAAGTAGTGGCAATCACCCATCCAATATCTAGTAAGGACATCCATTTTTCTTGAGGTGCAGATCCTTCAAAATGTTTAAGTGAATTCACAAGCTCTATTGCTCGTTCTTCAGTTCCAAATATGCCTACATAAAACTGATACCGCTTTTCCAACTCATCAACCAACTCCTTTCTTACTTTCTTCCAATCCTCATCATCTAAGTGAATCAAATATGCGATGGCTCTAAACCCGCAGTTTCCATCTCCATCAACATCTTTCCAATCATGAATAAAAGGAATAATAAATGGTGGGAGTTTAGAGACATAATGATTAGGAAGGGGCATACGTGGTCGTGGAGATGGGTGAAAAGATGGAAAGATTGGTGGCCTCTCAGCACTTGGTGATGCGGAAACTGACCTCCGAGTACTTGGTGATGCCGAAGTCGATCTTCCACGACCACGTGACGATCCTTGTACTCTGTACTTTTTCTTACTGTGCTCATATGCTGATAAATCTCTTGATACCGAGGTTTTCCTGGGGCGACCTTTTGTTTTTTTTACTTGTGGTTCATCAATATTTTTCAATTCAGGGTTGAGAATTTTCTCTAGTGACTCTGTACACGTCCTCCTTACATCACGAGGTTGTTGCCACACCTTGTCAACTAATAACTGCAACAAGCTATTTTCCTCTTCCTCTGAATCACCCTCGATGCATTGGTCAACTTCTATGTCTAGAGTTTTCCAAAATTGATGAACATCTTCCAACTGAACACATTTTTCATGTCTCATGAGTGAATTTAATTCGTGTGCACATGGGAGACCGTGTGTTTTTCTCAAATAACAACCACATGCTAAACTATCTTGACATTCATGATCAGGTCGTTTGAACTCCTTGTCTAGCAAACGTATAGCTTGGTGTGTGACACGGCCGTTCAACCTTCGAAACACAGGTAAAACTGTAACATGAAGAGCAACTAATTGTGACCTCTCCAATTCTTTTTTTATTTCTTGAATCTGCAAATTCAACATGGAATCAATTTTCGGCCACAACGTATCAAAACCTCCTATAGATGTTTCAATGTAGTGCTTCAACGCTGAATGAGCACTCTCTGCCCTGTTGTTCATAATTCGAAAATGTCATAATAAATATCTTAAAAATTATAGCCCTTATTTTCATGCATTATCAAATTGAAATAATGAAATGTATATAAATCTCACATAACTAAAATAAAAATAATAATAAAATCCACAAACCTGTTGGTTGTTACCGTTCCGAAATGCAATATCTTGTTAGTCCATGCACTTACAAATTTTTTCTTGTATGGTCCAATCCAAATTCTATGCAAATATTCCCATAGACCTTTCACCCACCCATAAGACTCTCTCATCCTTTCCACATTTTTTTCATATTCTTCCTCAGTTGCAGATTCCACCACCTTTGTCCATGTGCCCTTTGAAAATTGCTCGCCAATAGCTGCATTTTTTATTAATTTAGTACAATGATCTTGCACATCTTTCGAAATATGATGTCTACACAAAAGGTGATGAACCTTTGGAAAAATTTTGCCAATCGCATTCATTGCTGCCAATTCTCTATCTGTGATTATTAGTTCAGGGGACACATTCGAACCCAATAGATGCTTCACATTCTCAATTGCCCAGGCATAGCTCTCCTCTCTCTCATTGTTCATGAATGCGTAAGCAACTGAAAAGTTACGCCCGGTTGGAGTAATCCCAATAACTTCTAAGAGAGGCATCTTGTATCGATTTGTTTTGTAGGTATTATCCATAACCAATACGTATGGGAATTTGTGTAGCATGTCGATACAAGTAGGATGAGCAAACAATATATCACTTAGAACATTTTTTCCTGGTTCCGTTCTGTGCCACTGGCGATAACCATGATCAATTATAAGTTTCATTAGTTGTTGAATCACCGTGCGTCCCTCCATTGCATTGTTCTTCAACGTATTTCTGTAATTGTAGATATGCTTCGATGTGACCAATTTCTTACCCAAATTATTTTTGAAAAAAGTCAATATCTTTTGTGGCTTAACATCACTCTTAGTCAATGCTGCAGTGATTTCTTTCTCAACTTTACCCAATTTGCCAACTCCTGTATGTCCAAGTTTAGATTTTCCGAGTTTATGATTGTGGTACCCATTGTGAACTATCAACGTCCAGAAGCCATCACTTTGTTCAATACCTTTCAATTGAAAAGGACACCCACATTTTTTCGTTCCAGTAGATCTGCTAGATTCCATATCAACTGATTTATTTTTAGGAGGTCTATATCTTCCATGTCGTTCACACCCAAGCGACACCCTTCCAGCCTTGGAACCAATAATGTACAGAAATATATTGTGCTGCTCTCCTATTTGTTTTGCTGTAGCCTCTAACTCTGGTCGATCCTTGAACTTTTGTTGAGTTACAAAGTGATGACCGTAATCTGTTAGAGTTTCTGGGAATTTTTCTAAAACTTCATCCTGTAATATAGTACATAAATTCCAAATAAGAACAAATTCTGAAAAACTAATACAATTAAGTAATAAATAATTATATTTAGTTTTTAAAAAAATTAAAATCATAAAAAATATTAGGTAATGTAAAAAAAACCCAAAACCAAAAAATGTAAAAAAAACAGAAAAACAAAAAAAATTAAAATCATCAAAAATATTAGGTAATGTAAAAAAAACCCAAAACCAAAAAATGTAAAAAAAAACAGAAAAACAAAAAAAATTAAAATCATCAAAAATATTAGGTAATGTAAAAAAAACCCAAAACCAAAAAATGTAAAAAAAAACAGAAAAACAAAAAAAAAACCCAAAACCCTTTCCCCACCCCGACCACCCCTGAGCCCCGACCCCCACAGCCCGACCACCCCTGAGCCTCAGCGCCGCCCTCAGTCCGACCACCCTCAGCGCCGCCCACAGCCCAAAACCCTTTCCCCAACCCGACCACCCCTGAGCCCCGACCCCCACAGCCCCCTCCCCCTCAGCCCGACCACCCTCGCGCCAACAACCCCTCCCCCTCAGCCCGACCACCCTCGCGCCCACTGCGACCCCGACCCAACCGTCAGTTCGGCATCTCTTCTCCGCCCCCGGTAACCGCCCGTCAGCCATAAACCCTCAAAACCACCCCGGTAACCCCATCACACGGTACTTGAAAAACAAAAAAAAAAAAAATCAAATTGTTTTACTTACATGAATATCATCGTTATTATCATCAAAAATTTGATCTTGAGCAAAGAAATCATCCATGTTGATAGTAGTTTAGAATTTTTTTCAATGTATGGAAGGAGTATAATAAGGGGAATTAAGAGCAAAAAAAATAGGAAAGAGGAAGGTTCTCTGAAAATAAAAAGGGTACTTTCGGAAAAATTGTGTAAAAGATATTTGCGTTCAGTAATTTAGAATTTACATTAAGCAATTCCGTTGTTTAAAATTGGGTGTAGTATTGATGCGAACTGTTTGTTTTTCATAATGGTCCTTTTTGCCTTTTTTGCAACCGGAAAAAAAAGAACGAAATATTGTGGATAAAAATAAGTTGATTGTGTAGATTGGTCAAAGGATTTTGCTTCCTAAAATTCTCTTTTGCAGCCAAATCCAAAGCATACATGTATTTCTACTCTTCTTTCTAAACATCAATATCATTCATCCAGCCGTTCAGCCCTTGATCTCTGTCTGCCGTGAGCCGTCACTCATATTCTCCCATTGCTTCCTCTTTTGGAAAAGGTTAAATTCCTCCTTTGTAGTTTTCTCTTGTAATTTTAATTATTAACAGAACTTATATCAGTAGCGCTTGTGATCAATGCCATTTATTTATTAATGTAATGGTGGGTGGTTGCCATTTTAGATAACGTAGGGGGGAGGAAATTAGACTGATTTTGTTTGAAACGTTAAATTTTTGTTCTTTTTCCTTTTTCTTTTATTGGGTCTGTGAAAGTGATTTGTTTGGGGTTCTTAATTGCTGTTTAATCATATGGTTTGATGGGTGTTTTGTGTTTTGGTTGAGGTGATTTTTGGTTTGGTGAATTAAAAAGGGTAGCTTGAATTATTCTGTAAGGAGTCATTTTGGTTTTTTTTTTTAATACTTTTGTTCTGGGTTGGATTGAATTTGCATTAGAAATGTTGAGGAGTTATTATTTGCTTTCATGAAATGATGAAATTACTTTGTTATATAAGTTGGTAGGAAATGGTAATCATCAAAAGTTGATGAAAAAGATTGTTGAATTTAATCACTTGTAGTTGTAGCACATCCAAGTATATTAGTGAGAGAGAAGAAATTGAGGAGAAATTGCTGTGGTGTGTTGGACTTAGAATGATTTTTCCTTTTTTATCTTCAATGTGGGTATGGAGGCCCTTACTGGGAGGAGCTAGAGGCTTTCAACCCTCACTGCATGCATCCCACAAATGGAAGGAGGCAGCTTTTGACTAGGATTCGGTCTCACGATTAGATATATTTTACCATCAGACTGTGGATGTGATGTGTTTGATTTGTTTATTGGTAATGATAGTATATTCTGCTTTCTGACACCTATCTGGATATCTGTGACATTGGCAATGTGTTTTTGCAGCTTGAAGAAAGGATCTTGTGCTCCACCATACTTTTTCAATGGTCACTTCTGAAGCACTGATGCAAACATTCTGTGGAACGATACCTCATCTTGTAGGTTCTGGAACACACTTCATAAATTCAGATTCATCATTCTTTTCTAAGCCCCTTAAAAAAGGCGTGCTGAAAAGGGGTGCAAGATGTACCCAACCTATACATCGTTCAAGAGTGCAAAAGGGAACGGTTAGATTTCGCGTAAGAGGAAGTGGATTTTATAAGAATGCAGCACTTGATAGATCTAATTCACTAATCTGCTGCTGCCAACCAGCTGAAAGTGTTAATGGGTCAGCTGCGGTGGATGGAGATGGTACATGGTATGTGGATAATGCTAAGAAACTTAATACAGTTAGTAGTTTGGTGAATGGGCCAAATGCTTTGGAGTTTCAAGATGTTCAACAATTGCTAGAAGAAAAGGAAAATACAGTATCTAATTGGAACATAGGATCAGCTGAGACGCAAAGGGATGCTTTGGACAAGGTTACTATTGACCCTATTGAAGAGGAAGCATGGGATCTGTTACGAGAATCTATGGTCTATTATTGCGGTAGCCCTGTAGGAACTATTGCTGCAAGGGATCCTACATCTTCTGATGCCTTGAACTATGATCAGGTCTTTATACGCGACTTCATACCTTCTGGAATTGCTTTTCTTCTGAAGGGAGAATATGATATTGTCCGGAACTTCATACTTCACACACTGCAGTTGCAGGTAGGTTTCATGCTTGTGAGTTTTTCGCAAGGCAATATGAGTTAACTTCTTTGCATTTTAGATCAAGAATGCTCTACTGACGTTCAAACCTGCAAGTTAGCATTTATTATTGACTTTTCCCAATGCGGTGACCCAAATAAATGATGGCCTTCCTAGAAACCTTTCCCTTCCAAATAAATTTGGAGACAAGGAAGGGATTTTGACTGTAGTGCATGGTTCGAAATCGCGGTATCGGTCGCGATCGCGGGAACGATCGCGGCGTCGTGGAAGCGGACTGATATCGCTGGCGCATATCAGGTCGCGCCCGTCGCGGCATGAATTTTGGTATCGACCATTCGGCCGTATCGGCCAAGTATCGGCCATATCGGTCATGTATAAGCCATATATCGGTCGTATGTATCGACCGAGTATCGGCCGTATCGGTCAAGTATCGGCCATTTCAAAAACAGCGTTACGTAACGGCATATCGCGTGTCGGCAACCTAAAAAACCGATACGTCGCGGCCGATACGATACGTCGCGGCAGATATTTAAGATATTTAATACCATGCTGTAGTGTTATTTATAGGTACTTGTAAAATGATCACACAAAAAGACGCCAGAAGAGTTGGCAAGCCACACGTAGTATGCTGGAAATGCAGGAAAATCAAGCATGCTTAACGTATAGTGAGATCTTCCACTTCCCACTCTCGTGGACGAGTCTTGTGATTACCTCTGAGTGGAGTGCAAGGAGATAGTATGACCTCCATATAATCAACTCGATATTGGAGCATCCTAAAGTAGGGAGGCAATAGAGAAAGGGAAAAGGGATCTAAAACAGTTACTCCTCATGCCTATGTCTCCTCACGCTACATAATTTCCCCTTCTGATTTTGAATTTGACCAAGGGAAGGAAGAGATAATATGTGAAACATGACCGCCCAAGGGGCATATAGGAGATTGTGTTCCCCAAATGTATGCATGCCAAGGATTCTTGTGGAGGTCATACTTACACTTGATCACTCTATGCCATACTGAATCAGATCCCAAGGGGAAATGCATCGGGAGCTTTTGAAGGGTCTCCTCTCACTGACGTGGAACATCACTGGGGCAGTTTGTAATTTAGTTTGTTTTCTTTTGAGGACTACTTGTCCTCTTGCTTGTGTTTGCTTACCATTTTGAGTTTCAATAAAACTTTTCTTTATCTAAGAAAAGCAATGCAATTGAAATGTTGTGAGGCTTGTTTATTTATATTATATAGTCTGTTGGCGTTTATTTGACTGTCAAATGCTTAACTCGTCTTTTATCGTTGCAGAGTTGGGAGAAAACAATGGATTGCCATAGCCCTGGTCAAGGATTGATGCCTGCTAGTTTTAAGGTTCGCACCGTCCCTCTGGATGGTGATGATTCTGCAACAGAAGAGATATTGGACCCTGACTTTGGAGAGGCGGCAATTGGGCGTGTGGCACCCGTTGACTCAGGTAATATGTCATAGCTATTGACAGGTTTTTGCAGCATACTTCCCCTCTAGTTTGATATATTCAAGCATTATTTGATCATGCCTTAATGAATTTTCAGGGCTTTGGTGGATCATATTGCTGCGCGCATATGGAAAATGCTCTGGAGATCTCTCTCTTCAGGAAAGAGTTGATGTGCAGACTGGAATGAAGATGATCTTAAGACTATGTCTGGCAGATGGCTTTGATATGTTCCCGACGTTATTGGTTACTGATGGTTCATGCATGATGGATCGTCGCATGTGAATTCACGGGCATCCTTTAGAAATACAGGTAAGAGTGAATCGTACTTTTAGTATCACTTTGTTATTCATATTCATAAGACACCATTTTGTTTTATACAAGAATCAGTCTGTTTCAGCATGGATTATCGAACAGTTGGGCAATAATATTGTGAGCAAATTTGCTGCTGGTACATTGTCTATCTATGAAGTAAATTGGCCTAACTGAGTTCTTGAACCCATGTTGGAAATTCCGACCATGTCCGACACTGACTGGTGGCCTAATGCAACTCTCAGTCACTGTGTTGTGACATGGATTGTACGGTGAACGAACAGAAAAGAAAAAACCACGCAAAATGGGAAAAGACATATAGAGAGCACATAAGCACCGGTGCTTACTAAAACACTCTACTTCAAGGTGACAAGGGGGCCCAAGGAAGACTAACATGCAGCACCTATGACATGGCTTTCATCTCTTATCCTCCAATGTTGTGATGCTGAATTGAGCAGTCTCCCTAAGATTGTGTTTTGGAATTATTTGAAATTCCAATCTCCAATTAAGCAAAAGGCCTTAACATCTAACATGACGGTGCTTTAAATTTGAATTGTTGATGTAGGAAACGGAAAGGGGAGAGAAGAATTTCAAATGACAAGGTTTTGTGGGTGTCATTTGATACTGGGGCTTATGAAATGTCATGGATTTGGATCAATTCTAAGTCCACAATACTAGTCTTCAAAGCAAAAGATTTATCTTAAATCATAGATTTGCAATCGAAGTTCCCAAACAATTCATAAATTTCTATGCTACTTAATGTCAGCTATAATATTACTTATTAGTTATTACACGAAAGGAACAATAATGTTTAGAATACACTTACAGCAAATCTGAAGTGTCAGTAACAAAATCTAACTGGAATATCAGACAGAACACTACGTGTTTTCATTAACATAAACATTACGTCTACTTAATGTCAGCTATAATATTACTTATTAGTTATTACACGAAAGGAACAATAATGTTTAGAATACACTTACAGCAAATCTGAAGTGTCAGTAACAAAATCTAACTGGAATATCAGACAGAACACTACGTGTTTTCATTAACATAAACATTACGTCCTTTTAACATAGGCATTACGTCCTCTCATTTTGTTGGGCTCTGCACCATGTGATGTGCGCACAATATTCCATGCAGTACAGTCTTTTCCCTGCTCTGCTGGGAACATCCTCATTATATCGTTGCTGAAAGTGAGTGCACACCTGTGCAAATGCCATCTTCAGAACAACATGCCTGAGGTGCCTATCCTTATTCTTGTGTACAACTTACTTCAATTCCTCATCCCACACCAGAATAGTTCTTTGATAAACAATCCATCTTAGCAATCTGGGAAACACTTCAACGGAATAAGAACTTGCAAAAACGAATATGCACTTAATTTTCGGCCCCAATTCCTTGATCGGTCTATAATTCTCCGCTTATTCAAAAGTGCCTACCAAAGGTTAGATATTGCTTTGGGAGAAGCTGCACATGCAAATAGCACACTCTTCCAATGCACCTTCCAGCTTCCTAGCTTGTAATGGCATCTTAGCTTCTTGTGCCATTACTAATAAATTTTCCTTATTATCCATGAGGCCTGTTTATAAATCTGTATGTCACGTGACAAAATATTCTTCATAAGTTCATATAATGATTATGAATCTATTTGATCCATACTTATTCATATTTAGAAGCAATATCCAGAAATTGCTTCAACATGGCTGATTAGTTTCATAATCCGAGTTCGTTACATTGAGTTCACCTGCTACCTTTGGTAGATAACTTTCCCCAGGCGGCAAGTGCCCAATTAGTAGTTTCAGGGCACCAAAGAAGCAAGTAGCCTCATGTTGGGGAAAGCACACAAATACACAAGCGGAAGCAACAAAGACTTTTTCCCCGGTTGTGATGCAAAGATGAGCAATAACCAATTCAAGCAACCAAACAATATTGAACCAAAATGACAGCAGCAAATGGAACTATAAATCAGCCCAAAAAACAGTAAATAAACAAGGAGACGCAAGGATTTACGTGGAAATCCCGATGTGGGGAAAAAACCACGGGACCGTTAACCAAACGGTACCAAAACCTCCACTAATCAACAAATTAACAAGTGGGTACAACAATAGTTCTTCCCTAGATCAACTAGAGGTATTCACAATCATCAAGGATCAACCTTGGCACAACAAGTCTCCCAAATCATCACCCAAAAGAGTGGAAATACAATTTCGTATAAAATAAGAGCTGAATTTAGAAAACTGACTTAGAGAGCTCCAAATGAAATTCTGACCGTTGGATTTGAAGAGGGGGATGTCAGGAACAACGTGCTAAAATCTCGCGACGATCGGAGTTCGTTTGGTCGTCGATCGGGGCGGATTTCTGGGCTGCCAGCACCAAAATTCGTGGGTGGCTCCTCTTCTCTCTCTCCTCTTCTCTTCTAGACTTTTCTCCTGATTTTGCGAGTGTCTAGGCTTTCTCTCTCTTGCCTTCAGCCCTTCTAACCTTTTGGCTTATAAGGGAAGCCACTTGTGAGTGAATATACGAAATTGCCCTTCACTTAAACATCATATGGATAACCCATATGGTAAGCAAATATAACCCAAATTAATTGGGCTCTTCCTCCATGTAGGAGGGATACTCCAACAAATCTCCCCCTCACTCCTACATGGGGGGCTCGACCAAGCCCGCAATCTTTCTACAAACAAGAAGTTTCTCCTTAGACAAGGCCTTCGTCAACATGTCCGATCCGTTGAGATTGGTGTGAATCTTCACAAGCTCAAATGACTTGTCTTCTACCGCTTCTCGAATCCAATGATACCTCCTCCGTATGTGTTTGGTTCGGGAATGGTAGGCTGCATTCTTGGCAAGGTGGATGGCACTTTGACTATCACAATAAAGAGGGTACTTGTCTTGTTTCAAACCCAACTCCTCTAGAAAATCTCTCATCCAAATAAACTCCTTGCCAGCTTCAACCGCTGCCATATACTCAGATTCTGTGGTAGACAGAGCAACACACTTTTGCAATTTTGATTGCCATGAAACAGCTCCCCCTGCAATTGTCATCAAGTATCCGGAGGTAGACTTACTAGCATCAATATCACCCGACAAATCAGCATCTGTGTAGCCATCTAACACAGGTTGTCCGGGACCAAAGCATAAACACACTCTAGAAGTACCTCTGAGATACCGCATGATCCACTTTACTGCTGCCCAATGCTCCTTACCAGGATTAGACATGAACCTGCTAACAACCCCAATGGCATGTGCAATGTCTGGCCTAGTGCATACCATGGCATACATCAAACTCCCCACGACGGATGCATAAGGCACCGTCATCATCTCTTTCTTGTCATTCTCACTTGTAGGACACTGGCTGGAGCTTAGCTTCATGTGACCTGCAAGTGGCGAGCTCACGGGTTTAGCTTTGTCCATCTTGAACCTCTCTAGCAGCTTCTGGATGTAACTCTCTTGTGATAGCCATATCTTCTTGTTCTTCCTATCACGAGAGATACGCATGCCCAAAATTTGCTTTGCAGGGCCAAGGTCCTTCATTGCAAAGGACTTGCTCAAGGCACTCTTCAGGTTGGCAATCTTCTCCTTATCCTGTCCAACAATCAACATGTCATCCACATAAAGTAAGAGAATGGGAAAATCACCTCCGGCGTAATGCTTCACAAACACACATGAATCTGCATGTGTCTTGTGGAAACTGTGGTCTTTCATGAAAGACTCAAACTTCTTGTACCATTGTCGAGGTGCTTGTTTCAAGCCATATAAACTCTTTTTCAAATGGCATACAAGCTTCTCACTTCCCTTCTCTTGGAAACCTTCTGGTTGCTCCATGTAGATTTCCTCCTCTAAGTCACCATGGAGGAAAGCAGTCTTCACATCAAGTTGTTCCAACTCCAAATCCATGCTAGCAGCTAAGCCAAGAACAACTCTAACAGAAGACATCTTCACAACTGGAGAGAAAATCTCTTCAAAGTCTATGCCTTTCTTTTGACCTGAGCCTTTCACCACCAAACGTGCCTTATACCTAGGTGGTGAACCATCTTCTCCAGTTTTCAATCTGTACACCCATTTGTTCTTGAGTGCTCTCTTGCCCTTAGGCAACTCCACTAAGTCATAGGTGTGGTTCTCATGCAAGGATTTCATCTCATCTTGCATGACATTATACCACTCCTTGCAGTGCTCATGTGACATAGCCTCCTCGTAGCTTTCAGGTTCTCCCCCGTCGGTCATCAACACATACTCATCTACTGGATATTTAGAGGTAGGCTGTCTCTCTCTGGTGGATCTCCTCAACTGTGGTTCTGGTTGTACATGGGGTTCTTCTTCATGTGTATGATCTGGTGGTGGCTGAACATTATCACCATCATCACTGTTATGATCATCATTGCCATCTTCCTGCTGTTCTCCCCCTTGAACTCTAGGAGTTACTTGAGGAAATATTGGATCTGTGTTGGCGCTGTCACTAGGGGAAGGCTCTGGTTGTTTCTTCTTCTCACAATCTGCAAAAGTTTTGTCTTCAAAGAACACTACATCTCTGCTTCTAATCACTTTCTTGCTAACTGGATTCCACAATCTGTACCCAAACTCATCCTCTGAGTACCCTAGGAAGATGCATGGCTTTGTCTTGCTATCAAGCTTGGACCTCTCATCTCTGGGAATATGAACATATGCAAGGCACCCAAAGACTCTCAGGTGGCTGAATGATACCTCTTTACCAGTCCAGGAACTGAAGGTGACCGGTTGATGAGGTACACTGCTGTAAACATTGCCTCGGCCCAAAAAATTCTAGGCAGCTTCGCATGAGAGAGCATACATCGAATTCTTTCTTCAATTGTTCTGTTCATTCTCTCTGCAAGTCCATTCAGCTGAGGTGTCTTGGGAACTGTCTTCTCAAGCCTGATGCCCTGTATTTTGCAATACTCTTCAAATGGACCCCTGTACTCTCCACCATTGTCAGCTCTAACACACTTGAGCTTCCGGCCTGTTTCTCTCTCAACTCTGGCCTGGAACTGCTTGAAAAACTGTAGCACCTGGTCTTTGGTTTTCAACACAAAAGCCCACAATTTTCTAGAATAATCATCAATAAAAGTAACAAAATAAAGTGCACCGCTATGTGACTTAGTATCCATGGAACATACATCAGTGTGAACAAGATCTAATGCATGTTTTCTTCTAGATGGGGGACGAGTATGAAATGCTGCCCTATGTTGTTTTCCAGCTAAACAATCAACACAGGGTTTCAAGGACATACCTTGAACATCAGGAAGCAGTTGCTTTTTAGCAAGCATTTGCATACCTCTTTCACTCATGTGACCAAGTCTCTTGTGCCATAACTCGCTAGAGGAATCATCAACTGCGTGTACTTCTCCTTTGCACAACTTAGCTTGCATCACATACAAGGATCTCTGCTTGCTCCCACGAGCCACAATCAAACTTCCTTTGATAAGCTTGCACTTTCCACCACCAAAGTTGCTGGAGTAACCAGCATCATCGAGCAACCCAGGAGATATCAAATTCAGCCGAATGTCTGGAACATGTCGGACATCTCTCAACACCAAACTGCAACCTGTGGATGTCTCCAAACACACTGTACCCATGCCTACAATCTTGGATGAGCCATCATTCCCCATCTTTACATAGCCAAAGTCACCGCTGGTGTAAGATGAGAAGTAATCTTGGTGCGAGGTTAGATGAAACGAAGCACCCGTGTCAATCACCCAAGTACAATCATCACTAGCTAGATTTAGGCAATGGTCACCAATAAAAAATAATTCATCACTTGTTGCAATTGCAGTGGTGTTGTTATCTTTCTCTTCTTGTTGTTGCCCGAATGTCTCACCCTTTTCTTTCCTTTCTCTGGACTTGTCTCTCTTCATTTTCCAGCAATGTTTTTGAATGTGGCCTGGCTTATCACAATAGTGGCAAATGATCTTACCCCTTGATTTTGATCTCCCCCTGGACTTGTCTCTATGCTGGGGATATCGAGTCTTACTTCTTCCCCTGCTTGATTCTTGTGTCACATTAGCCTCTGGTTGTGTGGAGGAACTCATTTCCTTCCTTCTAGTTTCTTCATTCAACAAACTAGCTTTGACATCCATTGTCAGCGTGCCCTCTGGTGCGGAGTTGCTAAGTGATACAAATAGAGTGTCCCAACTTTCTGGCAATGAGCAAAGTAGTAGCAATGCCTGCAGCTCATCATCTAAATTCATCTTCATTGCAGACAACTTGTTAATCAAACTTTGAAATTCATTCAAGTGAACTATTATGCTATCACCATCTTTATATTCCAATTTCACAAGTTTTCTAATCAATGACGCTTTACTCAAGGCATTCTTCCTTTCATACATGGTCTCAAGTTTCTTCCAAAGAGTATAAGCATTCGTGTCATTGGCAATATGTTGGAGGACACTCATATCAACAAATTGTCTAATTGTTCCAATGGCTTTACGGTTCAATATTTTCCACTCACTTTCAACAACACCAGTTGGTTTGGTTGCATTTAAAATTGGTTCATACAAATCCTTCACATAAAGGATATCCTCCATTTTAGTTTTCCACACGGAGTAATTTCCAGAATTCAAACTAATCATTCCGTGCACACCAGATTTTTCATCCATCTTTAACAACACAACAAATTCACAATGACTCTAACCAAAGCTCTGATACCACTATGTTGGGGAAAGCACACAAATACACAAGCGGAAGCAACAAAGACTTTTTCCCCGGTTGTGATGCAAAGATGAGCAATAACCAATTCAAGCAACCAAACAATATTGAACCAAAATGACAGCAGCAAATGGAACTATAAATCAGCCCAAAAAACAGTAAATAAACAAGGAGAAGCAAGGATTTACGTGGAAATCCCGATGTGGGGAAAAAACCACGGGACCGTTAACCAAACGGTACCAAAACCTCCACTAATCAACAAATTAACAAGTGGGTACAACAATAGTTCTTCCCTAGATCAACTAGAGGTATTCACAATCATCAAGGATCAACCTTGGCACAACAAGTCTCCCAAATCATCACCCAAAAGAGTGGAAATACAATTTCGTATAAAATAAGAGCTGAATTTAGAAAACTGACTTAGAGAGCTCCAAATGAAATTCTGACCGTTGGATTTGAAGAGGGGGATGTCAGGAACAACGTGCTAAAATCTCGCGACGATCGGAGTTCGTTTGGTCGTCGATCGGGGCGGATTTCTGGGCTGCCAGCACCAAAATTCGTGGGTGGCTCCTCTTCTCTCTCTCCTCTTCTCTTCTAGACTTTTCTCCTGATTTTGTGAGTGTCTAGGCTTTCTCTCTCTTGCCTTCAGCCCTTCTAACCTTTTGGCTTATAAGGGAAGCCACTTGTGAGTGAATATACGAAATTGCCCTTCACTTAAACATCATATGGATAACCCATATGGTAAGCAAATATAACCCAAATTAATTGGGCTCTTCCTCCATGTAGGAGGGATACTCCAACACCTCATCTTCATTATTTTGTTTGGCAGAATATACTGAGACCAATATGTTTAGACACTAAACACGTGCCCTCTTCGTAATTTCCTTGCATATGAAACGTATTTAGCTTATTAGCTATCAGCAACTCATTTGTCACTGGGAGATGGAAATATTTGTACTTATGAAAAAATTCCTTGTACTCCTGTAGTCATGTGCTAATGATCTAGTAATTCATTAACTTGATGCATTGACACAGTTCAATTGAATTATTCATAGGAGCATAGTCATATCATGGCCAATGATAATAGAATTGTGGCACACACCTTTTTGGGGGACACTTCCTAGGAAGGGGACTAGATAACAGTCCACTACTCGGTCAAGGTTAGGCCACGACCTTGGCTTCAACAACCGCCTGGTCAGCATGATAACATCTCGGTCAATTGGAGACAAATCTTTCGGAAACTATAAACAGAAAACGAACAGGAACGTTAAACGTGTTTTAACTTAGATTCATTGTTCTTAGTGCACTTGAATTTAGTTGTTATTTAGTAAATTGATTTAGATCTTGCCTCTTCATTTACCTTTTCATGATAGAGCTTGACATCTAGAATATATTAGGAATGTGCCTAAGTGGCGTTAGTTGGAAGTAACTTCCTTGTAGTTCTTCACATATAACCACCATTAGGGAGTGGAGCTTAATCTTAATTAATACAAGGAAATGGGTCCATGCATGATCTTTCCGTCGAGCCACGTGGGTCCACGTCATCATAATCCTTGGGTTATGACTCAAGGTTGCCTCTCATAGCCTAGCTACGGCCAGGAGCATCCCCTATGTCCACACATAAGGGGTGGCCTTGGGGTCAACTGATTATGAGATGAGGTATTCCCCAATAAAGAGGTTTGTGAGGTTCAGTGTGTCTACATGTGCATAACTTTCATGTTGGGGTCCTAGAACCCTCCAATGGCTCAATGACCAAATTTGCATCACCTGAGGTTATCATAGCATAAAGTTTAAGAGAAATGTTGGGTGTCTGGATCAGGGTTTGGAATTGTGGTATCGGTCGCGATCGCGGAGACGGTTGCGACGTCGCGGAAGCGGACTGATATCAATGTCGTGTATCAGGTCGTGCCCGTTGCGGCATGAATTTTTGTATCAACCGTTTAGGCCATGTATCGGCCGTATCGGTCATATGTCGGCCTTATCGGTCGCGTATCGGGCGTATAAAAAACATCATTGCGTAACGGGATATCGCGTGACGACAGCCTCAAAAACCGTTACGTCGCGGCTGATATTTGATTCCATGGTCTGGATAAAGTGATACTTTGTCATTTTGTCCGAGTTTGTTAACACTGGCAAAACATGTTCCATTGGCCCGGTCCGCCAGTCCGTGCTGGATGCTGCGCCTAGCCCGCCTATGCTGTACATAACTTGTGCTTGGTCATGATTCTCTTCAGCGCCCATGTCAAGGCTTAGCCTGGCATGATAGGTGTCACATGTCAACGGGGCTAACATTTTGCCACTAGGTAGTCCTACTAGACTAATGGTATTTGTTCCTCCTGAAATAGCTTTCCAGTGTGCAAATTCTTATCAATAATCTCTCATCTTTCTCTCCTATTAACTTAAAATGTTTTTATTTGTTTTAGATTTCCTGTTTATGCAGCAACTAATAACATTAAGAAGTTTGCGGATCCTAATAATAGAGAACTTTGCAAAACCATGGAACTGAGCTTATTTTTTCCTTCTATGGTGGGAAGAGCAGATTAATATAACACATTATAACACATGTTAGAAATCAGGAACTTGATCTTGGAAGTTTATCCATCCCAAAAAGTTAGCTCTAATTGGAATCCAAAATTCTTCAGAAGACATGTTTTGTAACTTGTCTTTTGTTGATCTTTAGTTCCAGAGGTAAGTTGATGGATGGCTTTTTGTTACGAGATTTGACCTTTTCCAAGAAAAACATTGGAAAATCATTTCCGTACATGCCAAAATAGAGATCTGAACAACTTTTTTTTTGAGATGCAAAGAGTTATTTCTAGTCATCAACATTATATTACTTCGAATTTTAAGAGTGGTAACGTGTTTGATCTATTGTCTCTAAAGTCCTGCTTGAACTATGATGCATGACGGTAGTGAGATGGATTGCACTTCAACTTGGGAGATCATTGCTTAAAAGTGGTTTCCAACAATGACCTGCTTTAACTAGTGATGGCTTTCTTGCAGTGCTGTCGATATTTTGTTGTCTTTAATTTGGTTTTCCTGTTTATCTACATTGTTTGATCTGTTGTGTTACTAAGGAGGTTGTGCCTCCCCCGAGCATGTAATTGCAATTGGTGCTCAACCCTTCCTAGAAGGTCAGAGCTATTGATTGTATGACTCTATTGTGGGTGGAGTGCTATGGGTGTTTTTCCTTTGTTGCTCAATTGATGTAGTACCTTTGCCATTATTGATCTATAAAAGTTCTTTTAATTATTAAAAAAAAAAAAACCAAGTGAAGGCTATTATGTAAGTTAATTTTGTATTGTGGCTGACAAATGGAATGAAGTTTGGTCAAATATGTTGCATGTAAACGAGGGGAAATGGATATGAACATGCTACGAATACATGCGTAAGGTAGGGAAATAGCTACTGCCTCCATGTTAGAGTGATTGTCTTCATTGGCTTTTCACATCATTGCAATAGGTTTTTAAATGTATATTTAGTATAGACAATTTGATTTGGACCAAAATAGAAAGGAGGACAACCATTGTCAAATAGAGGGAATACTTATCAAGATGATTGTGGTGTATAGGCTTCAGACTACTAACTCTTTCATCACCAAAAGAGAGATTGTTGGTGGCAAAAGTAAATGAGAGATGGAGGAAGTGTCTGCTCTTTACTCAAACACTGGTGGCTCTTGGGACCTACATTTTCATCGACCACCACATGATAGGGAGATGGAGGAAGTTATTTCCCTCCTTAGTGTTCTTAATACTACCCTTCTCGCCTCTACGGGTGAATCCCGGACTTGGACTGGAGACCCTTTTACCGTCTTCTCTTGCAAGTCCTTCCTCATTCGGCTTAGCCTTTCCTCACAGTTTCCACATTTCCCTTTGTCCACCTATATTTGGAAGTCTAAAGTTCTATTGAAGGTGCGTGCTTTCGTGTGGACATTGGTTCTAGGTAAGTTGAATACTTGTGTTATGTTGCAACGTCGGAGGCCTTGCTGGAATCTTCAACCGATTATGTGTGTCATGTGTCGCCAGGATGAGTAAGACTGATTGCATTTGCTCGTGCAGTGCAAGTTTGCTAGGTATTTATGGGATAGACTGCTGTGTGGGGAGATTTGTGTGCCCTGCTACGATGGGCCAGTTTTTACAGACTCGGTTCTCTGCAATGCGAAGGGGGAAGGAGGGTAGGTTGTTGTGGAGGTGTACCTGCCTGGCTATTCTCCGGTGTATCTAGTTGGAGAGGAATTCGAGGATCTTCTCTGGCGCAGGTAGGGATAGCGCTTATGTGTGGGATCATATAGTTTACTTGGCCTCTCTTTCGGCTAAGGCGGCGGGGGCTTTTAAAGGTGTTCCGCTTATAGTTGTTCAGCGCCATTGGCTTGACTTATAGTTCTTTAGTTTGCACATGAGGATACCTTGTCCTCCTTTTTGTATTCTTTCAAATATTGATTAATAAAAAAATTTCTTATCTAAAAAAAAAAAAAAGGTAAATGAGAGATTCTAGCCTTCTAGGGGTGTGTAGAAAGGATGAACCTTAAAGTATGGTAACCCATAAGTTTCTTGGAGTTCCGACTTCTAAATCGGGAGACAAGACTTTAATGAAGTATTTGTGCAGCATTATTTGTCACTGAAATTTGGCAAAGTTTTGTATCCAATTCCTAGGAGACTTGCAAGTTGTTGATTGCTATGAACTTATTGACAAGTTAATATATTAAAAAAAGAAGCAGCAGCAATTGAAAATAAGAAAAAGAAGCAATACAGATAAGAGGAGACAAATTTGTCTTCAAATAACTGAAAAGGATAAAGAGAGAAGCCAAACTCAGAATGCTCGATTGATATAAACATAAATTAATTTTCCCCTTCTTCCTTCCATTACCATCTTGATTCTGTGCTGACATTGTCTAAATTGGAATTTGCTTTGCCAGGCACTATTTTACTCTGCGTTACTTTGTGCGCGTCAAATGCTGGCTCCAGAGGATGGATCAGCTGATCTTTTACGCGCATTGAATAATCGTTTGGTTGCATTGTCATTTCATATTAGAGAGTATTATTGGATTGATATGAGGAAACTCAATGAGATATATCGTTACAAGACTGAAGAGTACTCATTTGATGCTGTCAACAAATTCAATATCTACCCAGATCAGATTTCTCCTTGGCTAGTGGAATGGATGCCAAATAATGGAGGTTATCTAATTGGTAACTTGCAACCAGCACACATGGACTTTCGATTCTTCGCCCTGGGTAATCTGTGGTCAGTGGTAAGTGGTCTTGCTACAAAGGACCAATCCCATGCCATATTGGACTTAATTGAAGCCAAATGGGCAGATTTAGTGGCTGAGATGCCATTAAAGATATGTTATCCAGCTCTTGAAGGTCTTGAATGGAAAATCATTACTGGCAGTGATCCCAAGAACACGTAGGTTTATTCTTTGTAAACTGCCTTTGTAATTCTCTGTTTACCTCGGCTACTTTCCTCGTGTAAATATTCATTTTCATTAATGCAGGCCTTGGTCATATCATAATGCTGGCTCCTGGCCAACGCTGCTTTGGCAGGTAAGTAAATACTTGTTTCCTGAGGTTCTTCAGATGTCTATGATTGTGGAAAAATAATACATAGTTACATAATTTTACTGCCTAGTATTGTTGGTCTTGCAAGATGAGTATATGTATAATTTTTCCTCTTCCATTTCGCTTGTCTTGCACAAAATCATAAGATCCTAATATCAACTGAGGAAAGTCCGGACTGGACTCAAGTTAGCTGGTCCAGCAAATTTAGTAAACCTTGCTCCATAATTTCTTGTTATGACATCGTCGTATTTTGCAGCTTACTGTTGCGTGTATTAAGATGGATAGACCTGAAATTGCGGCTAGAGCTATTAAGGTGGCTGAGAAACGCTTATCCGAAGACAAGTGGCCTGAATATTATGATACAAAAAAAGCAAGGTTCATTGGTAAACAAGCAAGGATGTTCCAGACTTGGTCCATTGCAGGATACCTAGTTGCAAAGTTGCTTCTTGCCAACCCCGGTGCCGCTCAGATGCTAATAACCGATGAAGATTCCGAACTTCTCAGTGCCATTACTTGCATGGTTGGTGGTAACCCAAGAAGAAAACGTGGTCCAAAGAGTTTGCGGAAGACGTATATAGTCTAATAAATCAAGAGCAACATTGCATCTTGCAAGACATTATCCCAGGAACTACAGTTGATTGTCCCTGCAAGTTTGCAAGCCTGTCCAGCTAGCTATCTCTTCTTACTTTATTTCATCTTATTTCACTTTATTTTATAGGTAAGCTTATGCCCACGAAGATCAAGCTGCCCAGGACCTTGGCCCAGCCCCACACCGGGTAGACCAAGTTTGAATGGGTCTCCAAACCTCACCCGTCTTGAGACTCCCAGGTTCGGGTGATCAAGTGACCGTCAAGAACACGTTCCATGTCTTGAGCTGGCTAAGTAACATGCCTGATGGTCTAGTATATATCTGTCCCATAGATAGGTGTTGAACAGAAATTTTTGCTTGCCATTGCCCTCCATTGATTTTACAAGTATTACCCTATATAGAAATTTCTTTATCCCTCCTGCTTTTCGACGGGAGTAATATGCTGACGGGCTCATTGACGTATCACTTGCAAACTTCTGTGTACACGAACTGGGTGTGAACTGCGGAAGTCGTCATGATTGTATATAATGTGCATATTATACTTTTTAGTAATTGAGTGATGTCTCTTTGGTGTCTTTTATTCGGTAGCAATGGTGATTAAATTATATTGTAATGCACAATTTTATAGAGTAAATGTGGGATGGAAAATGAAGAAGGGGGAGAGAGATGGAGAAAAGTGCGATTGGTTGCACCATTCAATGTAATCACAATTGCTCAAAATTTGCCAATGTTAAGGTATAATCAATCCATTCTTCTCATCACTATCCTCCCCCTCCATCCCATTCCACCCCACCTTTATTCTATAAAATGGTGCAGTATATTGTAATCATCATCGCCCTCAAGTAAATGAGGCCTTACAGGCTATGAACTTATGACCCTGCATGGCTTGCAAACTGGTTTCAAGGTATCTTCTGTACACAAATCAAGCATAAGATTTTGCAAGTGCATTATTGTATGGCTTTTGTTCATTTTATATAGAGTTCAAGAGGTAACAGACATACAATAAGCCTGGGTACAAATTAGCCAAAAAAGAAGGACAAGTAGAAGTGGAGCCTATGAAAGAGGAGGACTTTTTGCTTAACAAAAAAAGGGTGCAAATGAATGGTGATTGAGGCACTTCACGCTACGTCATGTTTGGACTCTCGTGTTTAATAGCAAACATATCAGACTAGCTAAACAACAAGCGCAAGCACTGACCCCGTCAACGTAGCATCAACAAGGGACTAGTATAGTTCCTAAAAGTCAGCAAACACAAGGCATGAGAAAAATGGGGATTCGAACCCATAATCTTGTCTTACCAAACCACTTGGGAGTAAGCTTTGAACTACTAGACCACCAGCCTTGCTGGTATGAAAGAGGAGTAAGGTAAGACCAATAATGAGGAGATCCAGAGAAAAGAAAAAACAGAACAAAGCCCCAAGTACCCCAAGCCCCGCCGAAGAAACCCAACAATAACCAAGCAAATTCTTCCCTAAGACCCCTATTTCTCCTGCCCAGTATGGAAGTCCCCACTATTGAGTCCTGTTTAGCTTCTTCTCAAGTCCAATTTTGAAGCTCTTTTTCCCTAATTAAGTGGAGTTTTCACTTCAGTTTAAGAAATTAAGAACCCTAGTTTTCGTATAAGGATTTTAAATCACCGCAAAATCTGAAATCTTCTATTATCCAGCCTTGAGTAAGAATAGTTACCTCATCTATGGTACTTCTACATGTGTTTTCAGTCGATTTATGCCCAAGTGTTGTGATTTTTGGTGCAAATTGATCCTATCCCTAGAATGTTTTTCCAATCTGACTATTTGCAAGTTTTAACTGATTGAATCTCAATTGAGCATAAGCAAATCATTTTGTAGAATACTATGCATTACATTTTTCTGTCCTTGTATTTATTTCCTGTGGCATATTAAGATGCGATTGGCTTCAAAAAACTATTTCATAAAATCAATCCATTTCCTAGGTTGAGCAAGCCATAAAGATAGATTTTTTACCTTCTTAATTTTTTACGCCTAAAAAAGGCATTCTTGAAGATAAATTGCAAGACCATTTTTTTGTGGATGGCAAGAAGAAATTGAAATCTATGATTTTGTTGAGCTATGTTGTTTCCCAAAAAGACAATTCCTCCCTCCCAAGCTGAGCAAGCTATAAGGATGAAGTTTATCATTTTTCTTCCCGTTAGCCTAAAGAAGGCTTCTATGTCTCTGCCATTCCATCTTGGTTGATAGATATGGTGGGTGGTCATCGATCACAATGTTGAAGAAAACTATAAAAGGCCTGAAGAAGGCATCTTTGAAAATTATTTCTTTTAAGCAATTTCTTATGGTCGCATAATTTCTTTTTTTCTGATTGGCAAGAACATGTAATAGCATAATTTATCTGATTGGTTGGATTTTTCGTTGTTGATTGCTTTTTCTTTGAAACTCGCTGGCCACCATCGATGAGATGTTTGTTGACCATGTGGTGATGCTGGTGGTTGTCCGATCCTGACGGTGGAGACGGTAGAGTTTATGTTAATGGATCTTACTGCTGACTTGCTTCTATAGCTGAATTGAAGAAGATGCAATTTTCGAATGATGCCGACATCTCTGTGTCTATGGGTTTTTGGTTCATGAGGTCATTTCCTTGTTACATAGAATGAGACAGATGAACTGTAAGGGTGCGTTCTTTTCCACTTATTTTCACTGATTCTCATTGATTGAGTAAGGTCTTGTCATTGATTTTCACTGATTGAGTAAGGCCATGCCACTGATTTCCACTGATTCAGTAAGACCCTTCCACTGATTATCACTGATTCAATAAGGTCCTGCCATTGATTCTGTGAGTAGGAATGTGGGTCCTGCCACTGATTTTCATTGATTGAGTAAGGTCTTGTCACTGATTTTCATTGATTCAATAAGGTCTAGCCACTGATTCTCACTGATTGATTAAAGTCTTGCCACTCATTTTTACTGATTGAGTAAGGTATAATAAGTGAAAAAGAACACACCCTAAGTATTATCGAATTGACTAGCAAAAAACTAAGCCCCTTTTCTTTTGGTCATCTCCATGTTGCATTTCGTATTGATCTGTTTCATTTTGTTCCGTTCCGCGTCGTTTCATTCTGCATTCTGTACTTTATTTGTCTCACATTTTGTTTCATTATTCACGCCGTTCTGTTCTGGTTCTCACCATTCTGCACCATTCCGTTGAAAAGAACAGAGCCTTAATATTACTAAACTAAGTAAATCAATCAACAATACCTACTACTCTTAGACACAACATCCATGTAATTAGTTACACCATTTCTACCTTTATCTACCTCTCAAAAAGTCTCCATCTCCACTAATTAACAAACAAGGTAACTAATCAAAACCATAGCTACAAAAGTGATAAAAATAAAATGATATATTGAACTCGTATATCTAGCTTTTGAGGTCATTTTTGCCCCTATATGGTTATTAATTTATTTATTAATTATTTTGGAGGTGGGGCCTGACTCTTTATAATCCGCACAAGGTAAAGGAGAAGCAGACGAGGATTCGATTCCGAGACATGTCCACAAAATCGGAAAAAACCTGCACGGCTGCGCCACTGCGCTAGCACCTCTCACCTCTTACCTTACCCCCTATAGTTATACTAGTATATCGTATATCCTAAACTATATCTGGCTTTCACATATATCAAATATATTCATCCATTACATATATGAAAAGCCAACTAAATATGAGAAGATAAAAGTATAATGGTTTCGACGGCGGTCGGGCGAGCAACGGTGGTGCTGACTTGGGAAGGAGGAGAGAGACATAGAGGGATAAGAAGGTGGTGGCCTAGCAGTGGTGGTGGGCCTGTTTGACCTATTAGTAATTAGTAGCCCCAATAATCCGCTAATCAGGATCTAATAATAGTAGTTAGTTCAAAGATTTAGCAAGTTATGTGTGAGACCAACTCACAAAAAATTGGGGTTACTTTTTAAAAATGTAGGGGTTATTTATGATGAACAATGACCCTTGTTTCATTGAAAAGTGATCCATGTTTTACCAAAAGTTACAAAAAGAACGTTTTATAGAAGTTTTTGGCCCAATGATTATATGGATGCACAAATGTGTGGGTTTTCTGTCTAGTCCTAAACCTTGTTTGACTGGTTCGATCCGGTTGCCCAGGTGTTTTAAATTTTCCACATTAATTAAACTTTTTTTACTTTAGAACAAGTATTTGAGTGAAAATGGTGTCACTATTTAGAAATGTTGGAGTCATTATTTATAATGAATACCTTTGTTTGAATACAGTAAAACTGTCTTATTCAAAAATTTTGACTCTGGAAAATTGAGGTGTACTTAATGCGGGTTGGAGTCTCTTTAGACTTTAAACTTGGATTATTTTCAATGAAATAGGTTTCTAATTGATTTTTCTCAAACATTGGTGGCGGCTTCCTGATCAATCTCAATCAAATCGTTAATATTTCTAATATTAAAAACATTCAATTTACTTCTAAGAGCATTAAATCATTAATTTGGGTTGATTTCCCAAGAGGATTCTTACACCCCTTGTGTATCTATGGTGTCCATCTTAAAATAAGGGACACTCATTCTAACCAATAAGCACATTCATGTAACTAGAGTTTACATGAATGTGCTTTCATATTATATATTTATAATTATTACTTGCGTTGTAGACTTGTAGCCAAATTTGATTCCTTTTAAGATAATGAATAATGATTCTCCATCCGTTTTAGAAGAACTTTAACATTTATTTTTTCACGGTCTTCAATAAACCATTTTGATCGTAAATAATTGCATTTATATGAATATATAAGTTTAAAAAAAAAAAATTCCGAAAGTTTTATTCAAAATGAATCTAACCATATTATTTTTACATTGTAAATCCTAATATTTTTTCATAAATCAATTATCAAAGTTTGTATACTTTAACCTTAAAAAAAAAAATGTTAAGGGTTTTTTGAAACGGAAGGGAGTAATTCTTAAATATTGGCAATATAATGCCTCTATTATATGTTTCGACGACAACATTACACTACTACATACTTTTAGATTGAAGGCATAAAAAGCCATCTTTTACTACTCAAGTACCACATAGATTGGACGGGGCCCTAGGAAAGATAATAAAAGACCAAATTAAAACTTAGGTAACATTACATCTTCGACATTTGGGTTGTCGCTGTTGGTAATGCAAAGGTATTCTGGAAGCCATTGTTTAAGTATAAGCTTGTGTTTTTTGGTCTTTTTCTTTCTTGTTTTGAATGTGTGAAATACTAGTGTCCCACATTGGAAAACCAAAGAAGTTTTGAAGGGTTTATAACTAAAGGGTTTCCTTCTATTGTTTGAAGAACTACCCCCTATGGATTGGGCTAGAGTTGGGATTCTCCATGCGCGCGCCGCCACCGCCGTCCGACTCAATTCCCACGCGTGTCGTGGTGTGGCCCATCTTTTTGGGCGAAGTTTATTCGAGAGTCCAGTTTTTATGAGACTTTTCGTTTGACGAAATCCAATCCACGTTTATTATTCGAGAGTCCACCTCTTTTTCTTGTTGATAAATAGCGTTCTTTCAGTAGTTTTCAAGTACACAAAAATCTTCTTCTCTCCCAAAAATTTTCCTCTCTGGTTCTGAGTATATTTTCGAGTCTCAACTTCTGTAAACTGAGTGCACTATTTACAGAAGCGCTGTGTAACCTTGGGAGGCGACGCCTATACTCATTTGCACCGTAATCAGGGCGTATTTCGCTTCTAAGACAGTAATTCTTATCACGCCACAACTTACATCAAATTCATATTCGCTTAACATTCTACAAATTATTTCTTCCTGTTTTTCTTTCAGTGACAATTATTTACCAACGGTCGCTTCCAGTACAATGGACAAATGTTTTGATGAGGATTTTTTTCTTGCCTATGGCGGCGGAGAGTATACTCTTCATTTGGCTCTTGCTGTAGGAATTGGTCTCATGCGGAACAATATTACCTTTCTCTTTCAAAAGGTTTAGAGGTTTAATCGAGTTGAACTTAGCCATGTTTGTCACTGCTGTGGTGAAGTACTCCTCCCCCTTGTTATCTTTATCCTTCCATAAATTTGAACAATCGCCATGTTTTTCCATTGATCATTCCAGAATTGTTCATCGTTCTGGCTTATTTGGATGGATGGCCATAATCTAGCAAGCTCTTTCTTCAAGCCAGGAGTCTACAAAATACAGTTATCAAAACAAACTTTCAAATGTTAAGAACACAGAAATCAATGTCCGTGTAGGTATATCCACATCTGTATGATTACAAATAAATATGAAGCGTGACGAAATACCGATGGGTATGCTTGTGTTTTTTTTTTGGAAGACAAGAATGAGCCTCTACCCTACCCAATTTAATTCAAATTGGACCAGAGTTGGGTGTACAGATTGAGAGAAAATTAATATCAGTTTATTAAAAGATGAAAATCTTCTTATTTATAATATACGTAAATTAGTGTGCAAGACTGATGACCGGCCATTTTTCCATTTTACCCTAATTTTCTCTCTCTTTCACCAAGTTGCACCGCCCAAACCACCTCCATTTTTCTAGTTTACCCTTTAATTTGTTTCATTATCCTTATATAACACAAACATGTCTTTAGTGGAAATCGCTAAAGAATCTTTGTTTATATTTTCTGTTTCCCAGAAAAGCATGTGAGTGGTAGTAACTTGTAAGTTGCAACTGTTATTAAAAAGTGAGTAATTTATTTGTGGTGATTTCTTAGAAAATCATGCAAAAGAAACAGTGATGCTAAACAACAACCATGACAAAGATCCTATATGGAACACATACCAACTTATTCGTAATATCAAACCTCCCTGAACAATCAATTGTTTTACCAATGTTATCCGCAGGTCCGGGTTTTCGAAGTACGAATCTTCTGTCTGCAATTTTGGCATAGCGGTTTTTGTGACGGTAGGTTGGAGGCCAAGTGAGCATCATTTGTATGTGATTAATAGTGGGTGGTTGTTTTGGAGTAATATTAAAGCTCGGCAAATCAATTAGATTCTTGGAAGTTGAATAATCCGGCTTAGGAAAAGGGTAAACCTCTAACATGGAGAAGAAAATAAAGAGTTTCTTGAGGCTCATTGTTCTCTTTAATAGACTATTGCTTATGAAGATGGAGTATAATTGGAGGTGATGAAGTGAGGTAACATGTTGGATATGTTTGCATATATATAAGATTGTATAAGTAAGGCCATTCTAGGGGTAATTAAAGGTCGCTAAATTAAAAATCACGGATACGGATTAAGTGGTCCGAACATCGTTTCAAGTGATTTGGTAATGTAAGATTATGAGTTTGATTCCCCTTTTTCACGCGTTATGAAATTGGATTAGTGACAATCACTTAGTGAATCAGTGATAAATAGTAGTGCAACCACTTAATCAATCCAATCAGATCAATGACAAATACTAACCCAATTAGTAAGAATTAGTAGTAGTCACTTATCTAATCACATGGAATTAGAGCGTGAGAATTAGTGAAAAAGAACACATCTTTCAATTCCGCACTTTTTAGTGGTAACATTAGATATTGATCCTTATGGCGGTGAATCGGATCTAAGTTCAGGTGATTA
Organism: Tetragonia tetragonoides; assembly: GCA_038025085.1. Lineage (NCBI taxonomy): Eukaryota > Viridiplantae > Streptophyta > Magnoliopsida > Caryophyllales > Aizoaceae > Tetragonia > Tetragonia tetragonoides. The sequence goes on from CM076143.1 coordinate 35,582,075, forward strand.
GGACTGTAACTTTTGATGGACACTATAAAAGAAACAAGTTCCTCATACCCCAAAACTTGCCAACAATAATCGTCACAAACTTGCAACTAATTATGATTTTCCACGTTCGGTAACCGGATTAATCCAAGACCCTTGTTATTTGTTAATACTTACGGGTAAGGACCTTTTGTATGGTGGTTATTGCATTTGTGTAGCAACCATAATAATTAAAATAACTAGTAAGTGATTTTATCATTTGTGTAATTAGTTTTATCAATTTTAATATCTAATTAAAAAAAATTTAAAAATAAAGAGTTGAAAATAGTTGTAACTAAATTGTTATCATAATTTATCTTATACTATAACTTATTATGACAAATTAACATTAAAAAAGTTAATCTAAATTGGTCAGTTTAAAATATAAAATTAGTATTACTCAATTTTATTTTGATGGTTACAAAAAAGGTGGTAGCCACCATATAAAGCACTCGTAAGTTAAGTGTGTTGCACACTTGCAATAATTTAATGTTACTGTTAAAAATTGATGAAAAAGTGCTTCTTTTGTTTGATAACTACTCATTCAGAGAAGATTAGTTAACTTTTGGCTATACATGCACGCGTGTTCCACGCTATTTATTTTTTTTTCTTGGCTCGTGTTCCACGCTAAGTGATGTACTATCAATTCGCGTTTTTTGCGATTGTTAGGTAATAAACAACTTTAACTAAAGGGTATAGTTGAGTGGTAGAGACTTATCCATCATTAATTAAAGTCGATAGTTCGAATCTCGTTTTGGGCATGGAGCAGCCTTAAATTCCTTGGTCAATTGTCCTATCCTTTAAGGTGCTTACAAACCAGCAGAGGAGATAGTCATTGTAGTCAACAATAGATACCCTTGGTGTGAACCAAAAAAGAAAGAAGGTAATAAACAACTTTATTATATCCCTCTGCGTGTCATTTTACCTAGCAAATGCGTCTTTTTTTTTTGGTAACATGGAAGGCGTTAAGACGCCCAAAACAAAATAAACAAGATAAAGTTATACTAAAATCATCCTAGGCTTTGCGAAACCCACAAGGTCCGCGAAGAGAACAGGCATCATACTAGGAATTGGTGCATCAAATTCCTTGAAGGGGTCAGGGATAACAAGGTTGTGATTTGCCAATCAGTCTGCAGCGTTGTTTGCCTCCTTGTAGATATGGACGATCTTGATCTCCCATGCCGTGTTGTGAATGATGGCCTTGCATTGCTCTAAAATAAAATAGTAAGGGCTGAAATTTGCGTTGCCACCTGTAGCATGTCATGGGCCAACTGAGAGTCAGTTTCAACAATCAACTTAGAATATTTAGCTCGTTTCGCAAGGCGAAGCCCATGGAGAATTGCCGTGAGCTCGGCCATCAGTAATGACCCAACTCCCATTTTCGCAGTAAAGACGGAGATGAAGGCCCCAGTATCAGTACGAAACAACCCACCGCCACCAGCTAGGCCGGGGTTACCCTTAGCCGCTCCATCAGTGTTCAACTTCACCCACCCTAGAGGAGGTGTTGCCCATCGGATATACGTCTGTTCTCGTTGGCGCTTGGTCCCACTCAGCGCTAGATTTCTCTTCGTGTCTGCTTCTAAGTACTCATACCCCCCTTGCTCTTGCAAACGCACCTCTGTTGTGAGGAATATCACTTGGATCACCTAGCACTCGCAAAGTTCGCCATCGCCATATCCACCACAAGCTTGTGGGAAACACAGTCGACCATTCATTATTCTCCATAATGTCATCAAACACCCACTCCTTTAAGGAGGTACTATAGAACCTAGACTTGAATTGTGCAGGTATTATGGTATTCCAAACCTCCTTCGTAGCTGGGCAATCTCTTAGTATATGCAAGCCCATCTCTTCAAAGTGCCCACAAAACTCACAAGAAGCTTCACTGGCAATGTGTCTCCGGACCCGATTAGCATTCGAAAGGAAGCTATCATGTATAGTGAGTCATAAAAAATTACGAACTCGCTGGGAGGCCGCAACTCTCCATACCCACTTCCAATTTGCATGTGCAGGGAGATCGTCTTCTTTTCGAATTATTTCAAGTGCAGACTTAATTGAGAAGTTTCCTGAATACGTGCCTCCCCACCACAGCCTGTCGTGTGCATTGAGTGCATTAGTTACCTTATGTGCTGCGATAAGGTTAAGGGTCTCCTGTGGTAGTTTGTGGGAAAACTCATCCCACCTTCATTGCTCCCTGTCCCAATAATCAGCAACTGTCCTCCCCAACTCCTCATCAGTCAATGGCTGGAGAGCGTCATTCTCGATAGGGTGATCACAAGCCCAATTATGCAGCCAAAAGAAGGTTTGCTGACCTTCACCAATAACAGCCCGCACACCACTTTTCAAGTTCGATGAAGCTTCGACCATGCCTTGCCATGTATTGGGATATGGAGCGATGTGGAGTAAACATATCTACTTCACACCTCCCCTCACAATACTTGCTTCGAACGACCCTAGACCATAGGCTCTCGGGTTCAGTCAACGAACGCCATCCCAGTTTTGTGAGGAACGCCGCATTCGTTTGCCTCATGGATCTAATCCCTAAACCACCAGATGATTTTGGCTGTATTAGTGTTTGCCAATTAACAAGGTGCATTTGTTTCTTTTCCTCAGTGCTTCCCCATATAAAGGCTCTTGTGGTTTTGCCAATCTCATCACAAACTGACCTAGGTAGAAACACTGTTTGCATCGAGTAGTAGGGTACACTCGAGATAGCCGACTGGGCCAAGGTAATACGGCCCGCCATGGATAGATAGTTACTCTTCCAGCCCGCAAGTCGTGAGCTAATACGGGTCAGCATTCATTCATAATTGGATTGGGTTGATCTTCCCTTTGACGTAGGTACACCTAAGTATATCCTTAGGTCATATGTGATCTTCATCCCAACCGAAAGCCCAATCTCATTAGCAACTTCAGTTGGCACTCCTTTCACGAAGCACACACTTGACTTTCCAAAATTTACTCGCTCCCTTGACGCCTCACAAAAAGATTGAAGGCAACCCTTAATTACTTCCATTTGCTCTAGTGAAGCTTCTCCAAACAACACCAGATCATCGGCAAAAAAAAGATGTGAAATATCAGGAACACCATGGCTGGCTTGGATTGTCTTCCAGGCACCCATATTCACTGCCTCATTGATAATATGAGTCAATCTTTCCATGCAAAGAACGAATATGTAAGGAAAAAGTGGGTCACCTTGGTGCACACCTCGACTCGGGGTGAAGTCGTCCGTCATAGACCCGTTCCAAAGAAATCTCATTTTTGTTGACGTAATACATCCCATGATCGCGTCTATGAGTGAGATTGGAATGCCCAATTCAAGAAGTGTATCCCTAATGAATGACCAATGGAGGCGATCATACGATTTTTCTAAATCAATTTTGACCTCCATCATCCCACGCTTGCGTGTATTTTTCCTCATAGAGTGTAGAAGCTCTTGGACAATAACAATATTATCCATGATTTGTCGCCCAGGCACGAAACTTGATTGTGTTGTCTCAATAACCTTTGGAAGGATGGACTTTAATATATATACCATAACTTTGGTAATAATCTTGAATGCAACATTACATAGTGAAATAGGCCTTAGATGACTTACTTTTTCTGGATTCTCAATCTTTGGGATAAGTACTATGAGCGTGTCATTAAGAATCTCAGGTGATGACACACCATTAAGCACTGCTGCAGCCATGCCACAAACCTCATCCTTAATCGTATCCCAATTACGTTGATAAAACAATGCTTGGAATCCATCTAAGCCAGGTGCCTCAAAGGGGCTCATTGAATCAAGAGCGTCTTTGATCTCCGCTGGGTTAAATCTTTTTGCCAAGGAATTATACTCCGTGTTGCTTAGTGAAGGGAATCGACCACGAGGTAAATTTAATGGCCCTAGTTGGGGCGCCTCATCCGTGTACAACCTCTTAAAGAAGATGGTGACAAGCGCTTGTAGTTCCTTCGCGTCTGACAACCAAGTATCATCATCTGCTTGGAGTGTTTCGATCCTATTTCGCTTCCTTCAAATGATCGTGCTTGCATGGAAGTACTTCGAATTTCGATCCCCATCAAGCAGCTTCTCTTGTCTTGATTTTTGAAACCAAAAGATGTTTATTTGTTCTAGCACATCATCAAGTTGTTGTCTCAAGGCTCTCTCTAGCCGTAGTAGACCTGAGGTAGTATTCTCAGCTAACCTCTTTTGAATGCCTTCAAGTCTAGCCCAGATGCGGTTCTTGAGTCTGAAGAGGTTTCCAAAAACATCCTTGTTCCATTCCTTTAATTTCTAAGTGATTGCAGCAAGTGCTTGTGGGAGAGGTGCCCCCTTAAGCCATTTGGATTCTAAAAAAGTTTGAAATTCTTTATGGTGGAGCCAGGCTGCTTGAAATCAAAAGGGACGATTATTGGAATAAATAGCAGTGAAACCATTTATACCAAGGAGAAGTGGGCAATGGTCTGATCGATTCACGATTAGATGCTTAACAACAACTTCGGGAAATCGCTCTCTCCAAGAAATATTGCATAATCCTTTATCAAGACGAGCACTCGTCCTGGTCACTTGCGAGTTGCCTCGGTTCCATGTGAATTTTGGACCAAGGTAACCCAAATCAACCAACTGAGTTTCTTCAATCCAATTATCAAAGCGACGACAACGTCGTTCGATTCCAACCGAGTTACCAGTACGCTCTTCAAGAGTATGAGTTTCATTAAAATCCCCATCTAAAAGCCAAGGTTGGGAATTTTCTTGAGAGAAATTGCTAAGCTAAGTCCAAAGTTCTTCGCGTGCTTGAACATTTGGGCTCCCATAAATAGCAGAAAAAATTCATGGTTGCTCTCCTCCATGCACCTCCACCGTGATATGTTGGGGGTGAGAAAGAAGAACTTGAATTCAGACTTCTTTAGGTTGCCAAAGTATCCAAATACCGCCACTAAAACCTTGAGCTTCAATACAAAATCGACCAGTATAACCAATTTGGTTGCATACACGGTCAGCTTGTACACCGCTTATCCACGTTTCAACCAGCACTATTGCAGTTGGCCTATGAATGGCGATAAGTTCCCTGATCGTGTTCAGGAACTCTTTACTTCCAGCCCCTCTTGTGTTCCAAATCAACAAATTCATTGAATTTTTTTTTTGTGGGTAGCATTGGCATACAACAGCATAAGTCATAAAGACACAATCATAATATAGCCAAGTATGTCAATGGGACACACTTGGGCTACCTTGGGCATTACTGGGTTCTTCAATAAGCATTTGAAACCCCTGGTCATTAGTCACATCAATATGCTCACCCGACCCTTCTGCGGCTTGGTGGTCATGTGTGTGATCATCAACATGTAGCCTCATTTGGTCAGAGAATTGATCAGTAATGTCCATCTCGCCAGAGTAAGGTGGATCATTAGAGTGATCATAAGCAATGGATTTCAGCCCTTGATGAGGCAGGACTCGAGAAAAGGATGTGTAAATGGAGTTTGTAATGGTTCTGAGAGGATCACAGAGGGGAGACACACTTTGGGCTTGTGTAAATGTGCGTGTGGTATTGAACCTGGGTGTAGCTTGGTTTGTTTGCGTTGGGTGGGCTTCATTTTGGCGTGAGGAGGAGGTCATGTGTGTTTGGGTTATGGGGTTGACGTTGGGAGTGAGCTGGTTTTGCTTGTCTCGCGAGTGGGCATGACTGGGCTTTAGTGATGTCGTCCCATATTTTAAGTGGGAATTTTGTGGGGATTTATTTTGTGAGGTTTTGTGAGGGGTATTTGCTTCAAAAGTGAAAGATTGATTCACAGTTTGAGGATTTTTGAATTCCTCAATTATTTCCTTATTTTTTCTCATTCGTAATATCCTCAATTACAAAATCTTCCGTGATGTGTTGCGGGTTAGCGGGATTCTCGTTTACTGTTGCCTCCAAAAAAGAAGAACGTTCTTTATCCTAGGCACCCAAATCATAAGTATTCATATTATTAAGTGCATCAAATCTGGACCCCGAATTTCCAGCTCTCCCCATGCTCGGGGCAGCTGGATTCGCCTGTGATGATGATTCGGGTCGGGACCTCGAGGGTCGGGTCCTCCCCCATCCAGTCCTGGTTCCTCCACTTGTTGCATTTGGAGTCCTGTTTTGCACCCTATTATCTCCATTAATGGTGGTATTGCGACCATCCTGATTATTAGTGGTTCTTGGCGGGCGCCCCCGTGCTGGACGCTTAACCATCATCCATTCGCCATAATTCTCAAGTATCTCAGGTCGGGGCTCTTGTCGTACCTTGGTAGGGTCTTGCGCATTTCCAGTTGCAATAGTGACTGGCCCCTGATCAGTGCTTTTATCTGGGCATTGACTTTCAAGATGTCCAAGCTTACCACAATGGAAGCAAATGAATTTCAACCCCTCCCATTCAACTCTCCATGTTTTCCCATTGAGATAAAACTTTGAAAGCAGAGGCTTAAAGAGATCGACCTCGACACTAAGGCGTCTGTATTGCCCCCTCGCAACATCCGTAGTTGTGCGATCTATGCTATGTATTTTGCCCACCTTTTCAGCTATAGTTTTGAGAAAAGTAGCATCAAAGTATTCCACACTAATTCTTGAAATTCTAATCCAAGCTGTGAGATAGCGGATTGGTTCCTCATCAGAGAAGAAATTTGGCGTCCATTTGCGAATGACAACATAGTTGTCGTTAATGATCCATGGGCCTTGTGTAAGGATGTGGTTGAGGTCATCCATGTTCTTGAACCTAACCACAAAATGGTCGCATCCGACGTCGATCATCTCGAACTCGCCTTTAAGAGCCCATTTTTTGTATAATTTATCACGTAGTTGACTAAACCCAGGTCCCTTTTGTAGCATGCGAACAATCAAAGCTTTCCTCCATGGCCTCCTTAGTCTTTCTTTCTCAGCCGTCGTGAGTAGAATCGTGGGGCATCTTGGATCATCAAACTCAGGTGCGACGTCATCAACTAGATCAGTATCATCCCATTCACTCTCCCAAATTGGAGTATGAAATCCAGATTGGGATTGGTTGTTTTCAACCCTTGCCATAATTTCTTTGAAGGACATGTTATTTCGTCTTGGGATTAGAGTTGTGTTTTGAGAGTTAGGGGTCTCAGGCACCATGGAAATGAGGCTAAGATCAGATTCTTGTCCATCCTCAGTAGCCTCGGTGAGGAACGACCTCTTTTGAATTTCCGAGTAGATCTCTGTAGTTGGTCGACTTCTTCTTGCGAAGAGGTTCGTTCTCCCATGGGGAGAGAGGGTTTTCCTAGAGAGACAGTGTTTCCACTTATCTATACCTAGCAAATGCGTCTTTTGGATAAGATCATAAACAACAATATTTGGTATAGATCTAGGGTGTGTTGTCAATTTACTTAAATCAAATTTTTTTGAATCAATATAAGCATTTTAAAACTCTAAAATAATCGATAATTAATACTCGTATAAGTTAGTGCCAACTACAATATTAGGAAAGCTAAAATGTGTATTAAGATACAATAGGAAGCAATGGTTCAAATAACTCTCTTTTTTCCCCTTCCAAACACGACCTTGACAATATAATTAGAAGTTAAACAATCAAGCTTAAATAATAAACGATATAGATTAAATATTAAAAAAATCAAGGATGTGGATTCATTGTTATGATAGTTCGCAATAGTTGGCGATTATTACTATTGTGTCATTGATAAGCATTACATATATATTTTTGTTCGGGTTGGATCAACTCAATCTCGATTCAAGTCAACAGATTATGAATTATGTTCGGCAATTTGGGTCCGGGCAATTTTTCTAGGCCTACAATATATGATGCACAGATAACTGAAACTGATAATTAGCTATGATTTAAAGGTTATAATTATAAAGATAATTATGAATTTTGTGTTTAAAGAGTCACATTTTTAATTTAAGATTCTGAAAAATTAGGAGTTATATTTTCGGTTAACATTCTTAACTAATGTGAGACAACCCATTGAAAACTTTTTTGGGTTACAATATCCCAAGTCCTCATATTGTACATATCTTGACGAAGTAAATCATTTTTATTTGGTACTTCTAGCTTTTTGCTATGCATTTGGTACTTCTAGTTAGCTGCTAGGAAGCGGGAAGAAAGATTTCATGATTTTGTATATGTTTGCTCAATATGCATTCCATTAATGAGCAATCGATATCATATTTGTTGTCTACACTACACTTATCTACTTTAATTTTTTTAAAATTTTTATAAATTTAAAAAAAAACATTCAAAATATAATAAAAATCCATTATTATCAATCTATGACTTTATTATAATAAATCTACAACTTCATTGAAAACGAAGGTGGGTGTAGCCAATTTTGTTACTTCTAGGTGTAGCCAAGAAATTATCGTCTCTCTCAGGTGAAATAGAGGTTATGAGCAAGGATTGAGGGTTGACTTACAGGAAGCTTGGAGAAGGCTGGCTAATGTGGAATCTCTTGAACTCATTAGCATTGACAACTATAATGTGGAAAATAACTCAAACTCGTTTACGGCTATCAGTATTATTCTTAGTGAGGAAAGGATTACATGATGAATATTGTGTTAGAAATGCAAGGGACTCTTGAAGAGGAATGACACAATGAAGCTAGCACATTGATACATAGAAACTAACAAAGTTGCGGATGCTTTGGCTAGAGATAGTTTGAAAGAGTATTATACCTTTAATCGAACTTACACTAGTAGTTTACCTTTTACGGTCCGTATGATCGAGATTTTGAGGGTACTGATTACCTCAGATCTGCTTAATTTTGATGCTCGTTTAGTTTTTCAATATGTAACACCCCGAATTTACTACTGAATTAAATAAATAAAATTAATTAAAATTCGGGTCAAAATTTCGGCAGAGTTTCCTTTGTAAATAGGCATCCCAAGTTATCGACTTTCTAAAACCTGCTTAAACAGAAAACTAAAACAAAATCCAATCAACCCAGCCGAATACTCTAATAATTCAGGGTGCTACCGCCACACTCACTCATATGAATGAGTGTAAGGCTTTTCAATTTCTAACTTATACTACTAATCTGAAAAATAATCTAGGTGGTCTATTTATTACAACTTAATTAACTCAATAAAAGAACAAACTAATGTTCCCTTGCATACATCTAATCAGAAACGTTCCTCACTGGCATCTGTATATAAATGAACTTCAATCTGCAAAAAGGTGAGAGTTTGCAACGTCAACAATGCTGGTAACTCACATCTAGTACGTTAAGCTCATTCTAAATTCAAATCAAGTCTAAAACAATTAGTCATAATTCATATGGAGCATTCATTTAAATCCTATTTAATCTTAAGGCTACTATGTCTACTTCTATATACACTATAGCATTCACATTGAAAAGAACACCTATAATCATACTCTAAACATAAGTAATTCTCGATTTTTACTTCAGATAACCTAGAGTTATCTTGATAGCTTTTATTATAAGTCTTGCATTACTGAACTGGGCAGATGGGAGCTAGGTTCCTAGGGTCGCTGCTTCTGGGAGCGTTTAAACACTTGACCACTTCTGGGGGTCAAGCCGCTTCTGGGGGCCAAATGTGTTATCTTTAACTTTTATCTGTGACCACTTCTAGGGGTCCTTGGCCGCTTCTGGGGGCCCTGGAACTGCTGACCACATCTGAGGGTCAATGATCGCTTCGATCGCTTCTGGGGATCATGCCGCTTTTGGGGGCACAGTTCAAAACTCATAAGGGACGTCTCCCATAAAACATCTCATAACACATTCGGAGTACCCATAGGTTCCTACTGCGCAAACTGCCATCTTTCACTTTACTTTCTTAATAGCTTAAGTAGCTTTAGATTATAAACTCTTCTTGAGATCATCATTACTCGAGATGATCTTATTCATACCATTCAACATAAAAACACATCTGCATTCTTTCCTTATGTCGTTAATTATTTGGTATCTTAGTAACTTTTCATTTCTTTCCTTTCTTATGACGTTTTCACTGTACGTCATATACTTGCTTATATCATTCGTCTCAAGCTCATAGCACTAGAGCACTTTATCATTTTCTTTTCTGTTTGACATTACTTCTTTACTCACTAGCATTTCATAAGGCTCTAGAGATAAGCTAGCTATCCTTTCATAACTCTAATAAACTGATAAAGTTGCTCAACTTGGTTAGCAAGTCTATAATCTCACATAATTTACAAATTTGAAGTACAGAAAACTTTAATCAGCCCACACATTTAACAAAGGCCATGACCTGCATCTTAACTATACACTTTAACATGATTTCTAGCACCAAACTACCATAAGGACATCAACCTGAGTCATTACTGAACACACTTGAAACTTTATGCACTAACTTTACTTGGTAACTCATAATAAGCAAGACTTGGTCTATCTAGCACTCATCAAACTTATGCATTTGCAGTACTCAGGCAAAACCAAACTTTACATAGTGTCACAATTTACTCAACCATGGCATACACACTAGTTCATAAATCGACTCAATTTCAACAAAACATGCTTTAATATTTTACCCACACGTTTAGTACCAATCCAACAAGAACGGTAACAAAGAAGAAACTGAATTTCATATAAATATATCTTACTACTGCACATATCATAAATTTCCCCATTTCACATCGGAGACAATTCAATTAACCCAATTACACATAATTAGGCTCAAAATGAATGTAAAATGAACCCTATGTAGGAGATGTAGTTACCTTAGTTGCGGTTGAGGTCCTAATCTCTCATACCCACAAGCTTATACTTCAATTCTACAGAATCTTTGCCCAAATCACTGAAATTAACATTCACATAATCTGAACTTTAAAAAGGAAATCGACTCAACTTAACTTAAGGGTTCAATTACCCACGTAAAGTAGAACAAGAAGCATTTGGCTGACTGACGACCACCTAATTCGACTAGTAGTTGCTGGGGTGGTGACCTTGTGGCTCTTTGGGTCAGGTTTCGGCCCGATGGTGGACAACATGTGGCAGCTTCTAATGGGCACGACACAACAAAACAGAGGAACAATGGCTCGCGGCATAAACTCGGACGAAGCTTGCTAGGCTCGACGGTCGCGGTGCGCTGGTGGTGTTGGAGATGGTGATTGATGATGGTTCGTGGTGTTGATTGGGTTCTTTGTGAAGTGAGCATAAAACGCAGTACTCAGGGAACTTAAAGAGAGAGGGAGTAATTTAAAATATGAAAGGGTCGGTCACTACTTTCCTTCCCGGGAAGGTTTTCTTTTTTTTTTAGATAAGAGAAAATTTTATTGATCAAAACATCAAAAGGTAAAGAATACAAGAATGTGGAGGATAAGGTATCCTCAGTATATAAAGAAAACTATCTACACATCACGCCAATGGCGCTGAACTAAACTCAACGGAACACCCTTAAAGGCCCCCGCCGCCTTTGCCCAAAGAGAAGTCAAGAAAACTATGTGATCCCAAACATAATCAATAGTTTTCTCAGTCCCAGAAAAAATTCTAGAATTTCTCTCCAACTAAATACACCAAAGTAAGGCCATACAAGCACAACGCCACAACAACCTCCCCTCCTTACTCCTCCTCCGCAGCAAATCGTAACTGCAAGAATTCACCCACCGTAGCTGGACACACAAAACTCTCCCCACACAGCAATCTAGCCCATAAAATCCACGCAAAATCACATAGCACAAACAAATGCAATTAATGCTCCCCACTATGCCGACACATCACGCAGAACCCCGGTAAAAGGGACCAACTAGGTCTTCTACGCTGCAGCATATAATAGGCTTTATATACTTGAAACTCTAATATAATTAGACCTCCTCCACCAACATATACGTGGGTTTTCTAACTTCGGCTTCTAGATTTACCCATTAACATAATTAACTATGTTTACTCCTCTTAGTGGGCAATCAACCAACATGTAAAACTAAATCACTATAAACAATTTAGCAACCATTAATAAGATGATAAAATTTATTACTTCATATCATATATTCAAAACATATATTATTAGAAACTATGACAAACAAGATTTTATTCTATTTTTTTAGACTTTAAAAATACAGGGTATTACATTCTATCCTCCTTAGAAAATATTTCGTCCTCGAAACTTGTGTAAAATAGTTTATATAGAAATATGGGGTTTCACACTCAAACCCCCTTAAAAGATTTTCGTCCCGAAAATCAATCATGTAAAATGAAATGCTATGAGAAGGACATAGTGTCTCAAGTCTCAACTAACATTTACGCATATACTTCTGATCAAAGCAGAACACAAAAGGGCATATAAAGCTTTCTTTTACTATGCTTTCGCTGCGCACTCTCATCACTTTCTTTTTCTGTCTACTAGTACTAAGTTTATCTTAACAAGCTACAGGTAAACTGTAGACAAATAATGTATATGTACGTCAGCATTCATTTGCTAAAACATGAAACACCATTCAGGCATACAATGAAACCTTAAACACTAACCTAAATCTGTCTTACAGACTCACTACACATGGTCATATAGCACACAAGTCATAAAGTTTCAATAAATAAGAAAACTCAGGCATAAACGCTTACAACACAGGTGGCATACAAGTGTTCACTCAAGTAAAATACACTGATCAAATAAGCTGCAATCAAGCTTCAATAACTCTTGGGTCACCATCTGGGTGCGTAGTCTACCTTTGTTCATGTGGTTGTCACATAGCAAATTCACATATTCGACTAAACAGAAACATACCTCAAGCAAAAGTTACTATGCAGATCATAACAACCCATAAATATAGTACACATAAGCAAATCAAAGAGCACATGTAGTCATTCGTAGAAAACAAGCAAAACACGTAATAAGCAGAGTAAGCTTCTCAACTAAAAAGAAGCCAACAAGCTTATCTATATTCACTCTCAGATGGCTTGATTTACCATTTCTCCTAATCTTAATAGTTACCTAGTCTTATTAGTCCATTTTATCCTAAACAGTTTAATTAATGCTTAGATCATAAAGTTCCTCGCGTTGACACCAAGAGCGAACTGCTCTGATGACACTTTGTAACACCCCGAATTTACTACCGAATTAAATAAATAAAAATAATTAAAACTCGGGCCAAAATTCCGGCAGAGTTTCCTTTGTAAATAGGCATCCCAAGTTATCGACTTTCTAAAACCTGCTTAAACAGAAAACTAAAACAAAATCCAATCAACCCAGTGGAAGACTCTAATAATTCAGGGCACTACCGCCACACTCACTCATATGAATGAGTGTAAGGCTTTTCAATTTCTAACTTATACTACTAATCTGAAAAATAATCTAGGTGGTCTATTTATTACAACTTAATTAACTCAATAAAAGAACAAACTAATGTTTCCTTGCATACGTCTAATCAGAAATGTTCATCACTGGCATCTGTATATAAATAAACTTCAATCTGGAAAAAGGTGAGAATTTGGTTTTTTTTAGATAAGAATAAAATTTTATTGATTAAATCAGTAAAGAATACAAAAAAGAGGATAAGGTATCCTCATAAAGGATCAAAAGAAAGCTAAAAATCTCGCTAATGGCGCTGTACAAAGGTAAGTGGAAGACCCCTAAAGACCCCTGCCGCCTTGGCCCACAGGGAGGCCAAGTAGACCACATGATCCCAAACATTATTTATAGTCCTCCCATCGCCACGGAACACCCTGGAATTCCTCTCCAACCAAATACACCACAAGATGGCCATACACATACATCTCCAAAACAACCGCCCCTCTTTGCCTCGCCTCATTGCTGCAAAACGAAGATGAAGTAAATCACCCACCGTGGTAGGACACGCAAAACTCTCCCCCTCCAATAATCTACTCCATAGTGCCCTAGCAAAGTCACACATAATAAACAAATGCAAACAATGCTCCCCATCATTAGGGCACATAACACAGAACCCAGGTAAGAGTGACCATACAGGCCTCCGCCGCTGCACCATATCATATGTATTCACCCTGCCAAGCACCAAGGTCCACACAAAAGCACAGACCTTCAACGAGACCTTAGATTTCCAAATAAATGTAGCTAATGGAAATTGTGGAAACTGTGAACGAAGGCCAAGCTGGTGAATAAAGGACTTGCAAGTGAAAACCCCAGAAGAGTCTCCAATCCAAGTCCTAGAGTCCTCCGTGGGGACGAGCGTGGTCGACTGGAGGGCATTCAGAAGAGAGGCAAGCTCCTCCATCTCTCTATCATGTGGGGATTGCCTCAAGTGTAAATCCCAGGACCCACCCGTGTCTGAATAGAAAGAAGACACGGGTACCCCATGAAGAGTGGACAAACGAAAAACCCAAGGATACGCAGAAGAGAAGGGGACACCCTTCCACACATCCTCCCAGAACCGTACCCGATTACCATTACCCACATTAAACCTGACCAGTGGAAAGAAAAAAGAAGATACCTGAGAAATGTACCACCAGGAGCAGGCATGTGAGACAGAGGAATCGGCATGGGCGTCCCATCAATTAGGATGAAGATCGTACTTACTCCTAATAACTCGGTGCCATAGGAAGTCAGACTGGAGGGGAAACCGCCACAACCACCTACCCACTAACGAGATGTTCTTGGACAACAATCTACCGATTCATAGACCACCCTCCGATTTAGGCCTACAGACATGCTCCTAGATGACCAAGTGATCCCGTCGACTATCCGCTAATCTGGACCCAAGGAAGCCCTTCATCATTCTCTCGATCCGATTAGCCACGCTAATTGGAATCCGAAAGAGGGACAAGAAAAAAAGAGGAATACTCGCTAAGCAAGACTGAAGGATGGTAATCCTCCCCCCCATAGAGAAATACACCTCCTTTCACCCATCTAGACGTTTAGCCACTCTAGAGACAACCGGCTCTCAAAAGGAAACCGACCTGGGGTTGCCTCCAAGAAGCACCCTCAAGTAAGTAAGCGGCCACTTCCGCACCTGACAACTAACCAGGGCAGTCAAAGACACTAGTAAGTCCTCCCCTATATTAATCCCAGCCAAGCTACACTTAGCCAAATTAGTCCTCATCCCCGACACAATCTCAAAAACCTGCAAAAGCGTGAGAACCCTCTTAAAGCCATCAACATCGGCCAGAGGAACAAAATCGTATCATCAGCAAACTGGAGGTGTGAAACCGACACCCTCTCTCGACCCACTCGAAAACCCTCCACCCAACTCCGCTCCACACCCCTATCTAACATGCGACCAATAACGTCAACTACCAAAGTAAACAGAAAAGGGAGACAAAGGGTCCCCCTGCCGAAGACCATGCAACGAAGTGAACCATCCCGGGTTGCACAATTAACGAGAACCAAAAAACTCGCGTTAGATAAACAACCTCTAATCCGCTTTCACCACCTCCCTCTGAAACCTTTCATATCCATCACCTGGTCCAAGAAATCCTAACTAATCCGATCATACGCCTTCTCGAAATCCAGCTTAAAAACAATACTCGGAAAGCTGGAACGGCGCACATCATCCACCACTTCGTTAGCCACCAAAGAAGCATCGAGGATCTGGCGCCCCTCTACAAAAGCACTCTCAGCCACCGAAATCGTATCAGACAGGACAACCCCAAGTCGAGAAGACAGGACCTGAGTAATGACCTTATACACACTCGAAATCAAACTAATCGGTCGAGAATCCGTGACTTTAATAGACCGATCCTTCTTAGGAACAAGAGTGATAATGTTCTAATTCATGCTCTTACCTAACACCCCAGTCACACGAAACTCGCTAAAAACCCCAAGCAAGTCCTCACTAATCACCTCCCAACAATCCTGAAAAAAAGCCATATTAAAACCATCAGGGCCCGGAGCCTTCTCCTTATCCATCCCAAAAACCGCGTCCTTAAATTTTATCTTACTCAAAGGGTCTCTCAAGCAAAACTCTAAAATGATGGAAAATAAGGGATCACTCAATCCCCTCTATCATAGGTCTAGCAGGCACTTCCTCCGCAAACAGTCCTCTGTAAACCTCTGTAATCTCCGTGCTAATCCTATCCACATCAGTGACTATCTCCCCTGCACCTGTCTCCAGCTCCCTAACACTCCGCCTCCGACCATTAATAACCTTAAAAACCAACCTCGAACTCACATTTCCTTCCTTAGCCCACCTAACCTTCAATTTCTGCCTCTGACTCTGCCTTTCCTTCATCAAAACCTCCTCTAAACTGTTCTTTAACTCAACACTCTTCCGCAAAAGATCCTCATCATGCCCCCTTATGCTCAACGCTTGATCCGTAATCAGAATTTCCTTAAGAATCTCCCCTTTCTTAGCCTTCACACCCCCAAAAACCTCCTTATTTCAAACTTTCAATTTCTCCTTAACAAAATTCAACCTCCTCATAAAACAATAACCCCTCCATCCCTCCACCTCACAACTCGACCACCATTCCCGAACCCTCGACCTAAAATCCGCATGACTGGTAGTCCACATGTTCTCAAAACTGATCCGGGATTTTTCCATCCATCTATTTCCACGGAGTGCGTCCTTATAGAAAATTTGTAAGTTGGGGGTTTGGATAAGTTCAAGGGACCATTGAGTTAGAAAAGCATTTGAAAAGACTTAAATTGAATAAAAACCATGAAAGAGGTCACAAATCTGCTATCGGCGTTTTATCGAAGGGACAACCCAACAGCGTGATAAGTGAAATGATCATGTTTTTAGAAAGACTCCCACACATATAGAACATATGAGTACCCAAGAATAATAGGTTCGGGGGCGAAGGTACGAGGTGGAAAAGTGTTAGGCACCCAACTCGGCCATTTTATGACGGCCTCTACTAACTCAAGTTTGCTTAATAATTTAAAGACATAGTTCCCATGCAAAACCGGATTAACAACCTAGACTTAGACTATTAATTGGCTCATCACAAGCATCACAACATTTATTTTTAACCCTTGTTTAGAAATGCATTCGATTGGCAAGTTGAGCATTATAACGGCTAGACATGCTTGGAAGGACAATATTTAGGAAGCGATAAAAACGTTATTCTAGCATGATATCTACATTATGACTATTAGAAAATAAACAATTAGACAATTAATTTAATTTGAGTCCTCAGGAGTTAGTACCTAAACTGTAGGCTATATTTGACAAGAATAGTAAAAGAAAAGATCTTAAGAATAAATTTCGAAGAAAGAGGGAGAAGCTCAGTGTTAATACTCTTGAGAATAGAGGTTGTAAACTGTAAACTATGTGTTTTGAACTAAGGGAGGAGGGTCGTATTTATAGGCGCAGGAAGTAGGGCTGGACGGCTGAAAGGAGCCGAAAATTGCATTTGGGCTGAAAAAAGAGTCGGGCTTGAAGATGAATCAGCGCCGCTGGATTTTAAGCCAGGGGCGCTGACGGCTGCCAGCTGCATGTCGTCATCCAGTCAATTTTAATTTTTCGGAGGAATTTCAGTGTTCCGAAAAATATGAACAGATCGTTTTACCAATGGACGGTAAAAGACAGTTCTACCCCCGGTTCACAACTTGGCGACTAGGAGTCGGAAAAAGGCATGAGAGGTGTCGTTGGAAAGCTCTTGAATGGGGCTTTTGAATGAGACTAGAATAAAGGAGTGTTTAGAGGAAAAACCTGAGACCTTATCTTAACTCTTAAAGCAAAAATAGCGTTCAAGTTTATAAATTACTCCTTTCATCATCGGTCTTTTGCGGAGAAATCTGAAAGCGCGTTTTTGGCATCTACAGAAGCCCCCACTTTGATCGAGCTTGAGTAAAAGCAAAGATCAAAGTATTCCGAAGGCGACATGCAGGATGTTGATGTGCGCACGGTGTGTGAGAGTGTACAATATGTATGCATATGAAGACAAACCTGAGGTTGGACATGCTCGTAGCGTGCTAAGATTTCATCTCTGTGAACTGCAAGGACCCGAGATTTTCGTCCAATCCAATGTTATTGGTTTCCACGGAGTATGTCCTTATAGAAAATTTGTAAGTTGGGGGTATAGATAAGTTCAAGGAACCGTCGAGTTAGAAAAGTTTTGAAAAGACTTGAATTGAATAAAAACCATGAAATAGGTCACAAATATGCTATGGGTGTTTTATCGAAGGGACAAACCGAAGGGACAATCCGAAGGTACATCCCAATAGCGCGACAGGTGAACTGATCATGTTTTTAGAAAGACTCCCGCTCATATAGAACATATGAGTACCTAAGAATAAAGGGTTCGGGGTGAAGGTACGAGGTGGGAAGGTGTTAGGCACCCAACTCGCCCGTATTATGACGGCCTCTACTAACTCAAGTTTGCTTAATAATTTAAGAACATAATTCCCATGCAAAACCGGATTAACAACCTAGACTAAGACTATTAATTGGTTCGTCACAAGCATCATAACATTTATTAATGACCCTTATTTAGACATGCATTCGTTTTGAGAAGTTGGGCAGCACAACGACTATACAGACAATATTTAGGAAGCGATAAAAACGTTATTCTAGCATGATATCTACATTATGACTATTGGAAAATAAACAATTAGGCAATTAATTTAATTTGAGCCCTCAGGAGTTAGTACCTGAACTGTAGGCTATCTTCGAAAAAAATAGTAAAGGTAAGATCTCAAGTTTGGAAGAAAGAGGGAGAAGCTCAGAGTCAATACTACTGAGAATAGAGGTTGTCAACTGTAGACTGTGTGTCTTGAACTGAGGGTGGAGGGTTGTATTTATAGGCGCAGGAAGTAGGGTTGGACGGGTGAAAGGGGCCGAAAAATTGAATATGGGCTGAAAAAAGAGTCGGGCCAAAAGCCACGTCAGCGCCGCTAGCGGCCCTGGTCGGGGCTGGCCGCTGTCAGCTGTCAGCTGGATGACGACATCCGTTATATTCTTATTTTCCGGGAAAATTTTAGTGTTCCGAAAAAAATATGAAAAGACCGTTTTACCCCATGGACGGTAAAAGACAGTTCTACCCCTGGATCGCAACTTGGCGACCGAGAGTCGAAAATGGGCATGAGAGGTGTCATTGAAAAGATCTTGAACGAGGCTTTTGAATGGGGTTGTAATAAAGGAGTGTTTGGAGGAAAATCTGAGACCTTATCCTGACTATTAAAGCAAAAATAGAGTTCAAGTTTATAAATTACTCCTTTCATCATCGGGCTTTTGCGGAGAAATCTGAAGCCGCTTTTTTGGCGTCCACAGAAGCCCCCACTTTGATCGAGCTTGAGTAAAAGCGAAGATCAAAGTATTCCGAAGGCGACGTGCAGAATATTGATGTGCACACGGTGTGTGAAGGTGTACAGTATGTATGCATATGAAGACAAACCTGAGTTGGGACATGCTCGTAGCGTGCTAAGCTTTCATCTCTGTGAACACAAGAGAAAATAAAGGTTATGGTAGCAGGATAGAACATCGCTCATAGATGGCATAAACGTCTGCTGGGGACCTGTATTCAGAGTGAATGAAAAAGTTAGTAATACTTTGAGAATGATCAACGTGGAGTGCTTCGACAAACAATGACTAAACACCGCTCGGCGGGCGTCCAGATTCCATCCCTGTACGAGAAACGAAAAAGTCAACGAGACAGTGCGATTAAAAATAACAATTGTAAATGGGAAGTAACGTGAGAGTGGATAGTATAAATGCTTTATCGAGCAAACAGTGACTAAACACCACTCGCCGGATGCCGAGATTCCGTCCCTGCACAAGAAACGAAAAGGTCGACGAGACAGCGCGATCAAAATGACGGCTGTAAAATGGTTAAAATATATGATCAGTTTAAATGGAATAGCTCAAGCAATCATTGATCGAAACATATAAAAAATAAATGGACAGTATAACTGCAATAGTTTAAGCAATCATTGACTGACACATAATACGTAACCTCGCAGAAGGACAGTTTAACCGCAATAGCTTAAGTGACCATTGACTGACCCCACCTTTGTAACTTCGCAAAAGGACAGTTTAACCGCAATAGCTTAAGCGACCATTCACTGACCCCTAAATTTGGTAAGGCCGATAGACTTTCCGGGCTTAAAATATTTTTTGGGCACTCTGGGTGGTAAGAGTCGTTGCTGCATGTATCCGAGTTTCAGTATTTTTGGACCTACAAAAATAATCGGGTTAGTTTTACCTGAATGTAGTTGGTACCGTAAAATGGGCCAACTGTCGAATTTGAATTTGTGGGCCAAAGGGACTCCCTTCCGCGCGCTTTGTACTGATATTCGCCGTGAACGGACTGGAATAACGAACTCTGGACTGGAAAAAGGCTGGGCCTCGTGTGAAGGCCACTAGCGGCGCTGACCTTGGGCCGAATAAGAAGTGCTTCAGCGTTTTTTTCTTTTCGCGTGCCATTCTTCTTCTTCGCCGAGCATAATTGTCGAGAGCAAATTTCGAGCCTTCCCTCCATTGTTGAGTGCTCCACTTTGCTTGAGGTAAGTCGATTCTTGACCAAATTCTTCAATTTTTGTCTTGAACTTGCTTATTTTTCCGGCTAGTTGCTGTATTCTGAGTTGCATTATTGAATGGGTGCTTGTTTCTTGCGAATCTGAAACTTTTATTTCCCACTTGTAGAGAGTGAAAGCTTCACATGGCTCCCGCAGACAAAGGAAAACGTCCTATGGGTGAGGGGGAGGATGACCGGGACCTCTTCCGTACTGGGCTTTCCTCTACTAGGTTACCTCTTACCCATTGTTCGGAAAGAGCTCCACTGTATCGGGACTCATTTTTGCGGCTGGATTGGCGCCCGGCTGGGGTGTGGAACCGTAGTATTTTACTACCGGAGAGGCAGAGTCATCTGTCTAACCCTGAGCTGGTATGTTTTCTGACTCTCTGTTCAGTATATATTATTTTTTATTTTTTTTTGAACTGAAAATTTAAACTGTGTGCTTCGGCACACGAACAAATTGGGACTTGTACTGGATTGGTGGTCAGCTGTATATAATCTGTAGGGAATTATTTTAGCTGTATTTGTAGTATATGGGATGTTGAGAAAATTTTGTTTGTTGGCTAGGGTGTTGGCTTTTTGTTGCAGGCTCATGGGTCCACCTCCCAATTGGCTATGATGTTGGAGACTTTTTCAGTGGGAGCTCGAAACCTGGTATTGGGCTCGGGTTTTGACCATTTTCTGACTGTTATCCCTGCTTGTCACTCTGGGGATTCTAGGATTATTGATAGGGGGATATTGGAGAGGTTTTGGGATTCTACGAACACTTTTCATACGCCTGTAGGAGAGATGTTCACCACCCCTTATCAGTTCGCTGTGTTGACAGGTCTATCCTTCAGAGGGCGTCGTATTCAGTATGACGTGGGCTACTGGCAACAGAGTGACAGGTTACTCGTGGGCCTGTGTCTGCCCATTTCGATAAGGATCGGGTTTCTTTGGTGCGATTATGGGCGGCTATGGCGGAGCTGGGGCTTACCGAGGAGCAAAGAGCCCCTATTTTCCTGGCTTGCTTGTTGGGGTCGACCATTTTTGCTCGGAAGAAGAGCGTATGTCAAGTCGGTTTCTTGACATGTTTAGAGAATTTGACCATGGTCCGTGAGTACAACTTCGGTGTTTCTGCCTATGCTTCCTTGGTGAGATGGTGTCTCGGGCTTGCAGGCCCAAGCCGACGAGTGAGAGGGCGTCTATCTCCGGCCCGTGGAGGATACTGGAGGTAGGCCCATCTGTTTCTCTCTTTTTTCCTTTGTCTGTGCATGGTTTTGGACTTGGGGCTTACTTTCTTGCTTGTATGGCAGCTGTGCTTCTTTGAGTATTTTCTGGCCTTTGGTCCTCACCGTCCTGGTTTGAGGATGTTACCGCTAGGTTCACGGTGGATTGGTAGGGATAACCACCCGTTTACCTCTCTGGAGCACTTTCGGGCCACCTTTGAGAGTCACGCCGCGTCTATGGTATGTTGTTGTTGACTTGTGCATATATCCTTTTTGGTCCATTTGATGTGAATGAACTGTTGACCTGGTAACCTGCAGGTGTCATGGTCCACTTTTGATGGTATTCCTGGGGTTCCGCCCCATATTACTATGGAGTCTTTCATGGTGTCCTCCTTGCGGGTGGTCTTCGAAGGGCCATTTGGCTTTTTATGGTACCCGGGGGATCGCTTGGCCCGGCTGATTTATCCTACTTTGGGTAGTCATCTGGTTCCGGAGGACCCTCCTTTGACCATGTTCTGTCTGCATGGTCTGACCGTGCGGGAATTGGGAGTTGTGACTCGTGGTATGGCGGCCACGAAGTTTCTTATGCCAGAGGTTGTTGGCTTGGACCGCACGACCGTGTACCTGGCTTACTGCTTAGATCATCTGATGCCGGATCTCACTTCTGAGGTAAGAAATTTATTTGCATCTTTTCATCCATATGTGTGATATATTGACTTCTTGCGTCTCGCAGGCGGATTGTCTAGCTCCTCAGGGTCCCAGGAGGTCCCATTCCAGAGTTCCTCGGGGCCAGCCCCCAAGCGTGACCTTACCAACTAATGAGGTAAGGTATATTGGGGAGAGTGGGGGACGCATAATAGAGGAGTTCCCTTTACATATGGCTGATGGAGAGACTGTGGAGGGCTTGCCTTTGCCCGATGGTTGTACGGGGGTAAGTTCCTTTTTATTCCTTCTCGTGTTTGTGTTTGCCTTTGAGTGCTGACTCTATCTCTTGTGTTTGTGTTTTTGTAGCTGAACTGGGAGCAGACATCTCAAATCTTCAAGCTCATTCATCTGCTGAAGAAAGGCTATGGCCGGATGATGGGCAAGGGGAAGAGTTCTCGGTCTAAGACTTTTGATGTAAGTGGACTTTCATCCTTTGTTTAGCTAAGTGAAGTGCTTAACTTAACATCTCGATCTTGGTTGTTTGCAGATGTCTTAGTCTTCGTCTTCGGTGGGGCCTCGACATTCTTCTGCTGCGAGGGCCTCTTTGGGAGCAGGCCGTCTGTTGCTCTTTCACCTCCCGTAGCTGTGACCAAGCCTCCTGTTGATGAGGCGCCCGGACCTATTGTTACCCGTACGACTGGAGGTTGGGCGAACGCCCCTGGAGGGGACGTGCCTCATACAGGGCCTTCGTATCAGGATGTGGCTATGGACTTTGCTAGTCCGGCCACAAAGAGCCTCTTCGGAGCGGGGTTTTTGGCAGGTACCCTCATGCGCGCACCAGCATATGATAGGTGGGACATGAGGCTTGACAACAGCAGGCCCATTTATAGCTCTTCTCTCCATTATTCGACTAGGAACTATGGTCAGGGGCCGTACGTTGATGATGGGGCTGACAGTAATGCCGATGACGACTCTGGTTGATCGGTGTTGGATCTCTTTGTAGACATTGGCCTCGAGATTTGGGACTCCTATTTTTATGCATTTTTATGATATGTATGATATGATGACTCGATTATGTCCGTCTGGTCTCTAAATATGCAATGTGTTATGCAGTAGGAAAAAGCCACAATTTAGGGAATAAAATAGAGAAAAAGGTAAAAATTGCAAGAAAAAGCAAAAATTACACATATTATACCCCCTAAAAAAATAAAAATAATAATAAAAAAAGAAAATGGAAAAGATAAAACTAAGAGAGTCTCGGGCTTTGTCATTCAGCCGTGTGCATCAAACTGGGCTTAAATCGAGCTGACTGGACCAAGTGGGTGGGCTGGAGCGAGAGGAAAAAGCAGACTGGGATAGGGTCAGGGCCGCTAGCGGCGCTGTGCTGAGGGCTAAGGCCGCTAGCGGCGCTGGTAGTGGCCCTGACCAGAGCCGCTGACGGCTCTGGTTTGGGCTTTTTCGTGGTTTCTGACTTCTTTTAGCTCGTAGTTTTGCCTATAAATAGGATTTACGGGATTCTTGATGTTGTATCACTTTCAGACTTTTAGCTCTCTCAAATTTCTCAAATCTTCTACCATGGTGAAATCCTTTGAAAACATGTTCGATGCTTGGTGTAGAAATCTGACCACAGAAGAAAAACTTGAACTACCTCCGTTCCATGTCTCTACCTTCCTGAATTTGAGACCAACCAAAATATTGTGGCCCCTTGTTCGATCCGCTTTGAATTATTGGGACCCCGACTCGCATGTCTTTCACTTTGGTAACTTTGAATTATGCCCTTTAGTTCAATTATTTGCTGCGATCTCTAATATGCCTGATGTTCTTCCACCAAATGTGCCTTATTTGAGAGATGGTTTTAGGGATCAGTACGAGAAATCCTTGGGCTTGTCATCTGCAGAAGCTAAAAGCATGGTTCTTGGTGTCGATGTGAACTTGGTTCAACTTTGTGAAAAGTTTGCTATTTCTTCTGACAAGGATGCAATATTCAGGCGTTGTCGCCGATAGGCTTTTGTACTTTGCCTAATAAACCGCCTATTATTTGCTAATGCAGAATCGCCTAACTTGGTTAGAGCCTCGTTGCTGCGAGTGGTTAATCAAATGATTGAAGGGCATTTTCCTTTGCATCTGGTTGTAGGGGAAACTATTATTGGGCTTGACAGATTGAAAATCTCTCCTCATGAAGCTTTTTCTGGCAACCCTCTGCTGCTTCAAATTTGGTTATGTGAGCATCTGAGGCTAATAGAGTCACTGGAGAATATGATAGCTAGTGTCCCTCGAGCCTGGGCGAAGAAAACTTATACTGCGGCTAGCTTCTTGGTTAGGAAGAAGCTATATTCTGAAAAGTCTCTTGCTGAATGGGATGCCTTTTTCCATGCAGGACCTGTTATCCGTTGGCATGTGTCCTGGTGGAGCTTGACTTCCTTAGTTGCTTGTGACAATTTGGTTCCTCATACTACCCTACTGGGTCTGTACAGGACTACTTTCTTCTTCCCCTCTAGGGTCATGAGGCAATACGGGTTGAAGTAGGTTATCCCTCGCCAGGAGACTACGAGACCAACTATCGTAGCTTTGACCACTGAGTTTGCTGCGGATTGGGGAAAGTATTGGCGTAGCCGGGACCACTGGACTGTACCTCGGGTGATTGCCCCAACTCAAGTTTCTGAGACCTACTTGAATTGGCTTTCCTGCAGTGATGGAGAAGCGAGACGGGCCCTTCGTCATGAGAGTGGGACCAACTAAAGCCTAAGTATGACTCAAGAACAGGAAGCAAGAAAAGAAAGGAAGGGCCTCAGGTGGGAGGCTACCATGTACTGAAAAGAGTCAAGCCCCCAACTCAAGGGAGCGATCATAAGTCGTCCTCAGGCCAGGGTCCTTCAAAGAAGAACTCTTCGACGAAGCCTTCTAAAGGGAAGAAGGATTGAAGCAGTTTTCTCAGAAAGCAAGTCTAGTTTTAAAAAAAAGTAATAAGAATTTGTTTAGCTTAAACCTTCGTAGTTGCACTCTTTTTTTTTAGTAAGTTAATTTTTGGCAATGTAAGCTTATTCGTTCAGTTTGAATAAAGATTATCTCTTTTTGAATGATTTGAATGGAATTTTGGATTGATTTTGGCCGGGCCCCTTAAAAGGGTTACCTACGTATCCAGTGTGGAATCAGGCCAGCATAGTTCGTTCAATTTTGTGCACGTCTTTTTTTTTTTTTTTTTTTATTTATTTTTAAACATAGCACTTCTTCAGTTAGTCCATATTGGTGAGCTGACTGAACTCGATGTCGTTAACATCCATGAGTCTGACCGCGCCTCCTGACAGAATCTATTTGATGATGAATGGACCGGAGCAATTGGGTCGAAATTTGCCTCTGGGGTCGGTAACTGGGGCACGTAATTCTTTTCAAACTAAATCCCCTTCCTTTAAATTCTGAGGTCGGACCTTTTTGTTGAATGCTCTTGCAATGCGCTGCTTGTACATGTGAGAATGGACTAGGGCCCGTAGGCGTCTTTCATCCGTGAACATGAGTTCTTCGTAGCGGGCTTGTAACCATTGAGTTTTAGGAATTTCATCCTCTAAGGCTATGCGCATGGAGGGTAGTTGGATTTCTATGGGTAGAACCGCTTCCATTCCATAGACTAGGGAATAAGGTGTTGCTCCCGTGGAGGATCTTATGGATGTCTTATATCCTCAAAGGGAAAAATGGGAGTCTTATGGGCAAATCTTTGTAGTTTTCTATCATCTTTTCAATGATAGTCTTGAGGTTTTTGTTAGCGCCTTCTACTGCGCCATTGGTTTGAGGAGTGTAAGGGGATGATTTGTGGTGCTGAATTTTGTAGTTTTTGAGGAGGGTGGCTGTTTCGGCTTTTGAAATGGGATCTATGGTCACTGATAATTTCATGCGAAACGTTGTATCGGCAGATGATGTTGTTCCTTATGAATTTGGACACTTGTTTGGAGGTGAGGATGGCATAGTATTGGGCTTCGACCCATTTGGTAAAATAGTCTTTGGCTACTAGGATGTACTCATGCCCTCCCGAGCCTTTCGGGGTGATTTTACCAATGATGTTAAATTTTGTTGTTTTTATTTTTGTTTCCAATAAGCTATAAAAACCAAAATTATTCCTCTTGCAAAAGAGAGCAATCTCTCTTTGCTTATTAGGCCAATTTAGGCCTCTCACATTCAAGGATAGTAACCTATCCATGACCAACTTGCAAGGGGCCTGGATCCTCATGCATATTAATCTCCTCATCATCAACTGGCTCCACTTCTTCTTCATTAAGCACTTCAAAGGTGTTGTTCATAGTCACAGGCTGTTCCTCTGGATCTCTCTTCTTGTTTGTATGATTCTGTACCACTCTCCATTCCCCATTGGGTACATTCTTCCCAGGCTGAGCTGCTGGCTGTACAGGCTGAGTCACCTGTTCCTTCAGAGTATCAGGTGCAGGGATATCCTTGGCCACCTGCAGAGACTGCCTAGGTTGCCACTTCTGCTTGGGCAACTTCTTTCTGCATTTTCCCTCTTCATGCCCCAACAACTTGCAAAAGTTGCATTTTATTGGCTTCCATTCATATTTAACCTCTTGACTTATCAGTCTCCCCATAGCATCCTCATATACAACTTCCTCAGGGAAGTTTCCCTTCAGTTTCACATCAACCAAGGCACGCACATAATCAACCCTCATCTTCAAATCAGTGTTTTTATCCACCATGATAGGACGGCTAATGAGGCTACAGATTTTGCTAATACCCACAGGACTCCAGTATCTGACATCAAGATTATTCAGGCGTATCCAAACTGGGACGGAAGTGATATCCTCACTTATTACCTCCAAATCATTCCCCCATGGCCTTACAATTAAGGGTTTATTATCAAAATGAAAGATTCCAGCCTCAAGAACCCCATCTCTACCAATATCAGATTCAAAATGTACTAAGGTTAGCCCATTTTTCATCATCACAACCTTATCAACCCCATACTGTTTCCATATTTGTCTGATATAGCCATTCATAATTGCAAATGGTGGCTTCGCACCCAAAATGAAACAAACAACAGATGAACACCAGTAATCTACTTCTTCCTGGATATCTTCCATATTAATTTTCCCAAATTTTTGACCTTCACTTTCAATGGGTTCAACATATTTAAGCTTAAATCCAGCTGAACTAAGCTTTGAAACATCAAAATTATACCAAGGGGATGAGGACTTACTAGGATCTGGAATTGCTTCATCAGTTGCATCTGCCCATGACTGAGTACTAGCTTCCCCTGCTCGATTTCGTAATACAATTTTCAATTCTTCACGGACTTTCTTCTGGGTTCCAATATCAAGCAGACTGATTAAAGAAGTAATAAATCGAAGTGCTCCATCCAATTGTTCAGCACTCAAGTTTTCCAGTTCAAGATTGAGGTTCCTAGCAACACGAGAGGCATCTGGTGTTTCCCTAGAAAACCGAGGTGTTCCAGGGTTCTAATGACCACCACGAAAACCACCGCGAGTATCCTGGTTTCTTCCCCTATTCCCCTGAGCACGAACTCCCCCAACCATGGTGCCGGTCACGCTAGCAAGGTGCTACCATGCCCGAGAGAGAAATCGCCTAGAGAGAGAAATTCTCCTCCGTGTCGAGCCGGAGATTGTTGGCTTGGACCGCACGGCTGTGTACCTGGCCTACTGCTTAGGTCGTCTGATGACAGACCTCACTTCTGAGGTAAGAAATTTATTTGCATCTTTTTAGCTATATGTATGATATACTGACTATTTGTGTTTTGCAGGCGAATCGTGTTGCTCCTCAGGGTCCCAGGAGGTCCCATTCTAGAGTTCCTCGGGGCCAGCCCCCAAGCGTGACCTTACCGACTAATGAGGTGAGGTATATTGGGGAGAGTGGGGGACGTATAGTAGAGAAGTTCCCTCTACATATGGCTGATGGAGAGGTTGTGGAGGGCTTGCCCTTGCCTGACGGTTGTTTGGGGGTAAGTGCCTTTTTTATACCTCCTTGTGTTTTGTGCTTGCTTTTGAGTGCTGACTCTATCTCTTGTGTTTGTGTTTTTGTTGCTGAACCGGGAGCAGACATCTCAAATCTTCAAGCTCATTCACGTGTTGAAAAAAGGCTACGGCCGGGTGATGGGCAAGGGGCAGAGTTCTCAGTCTAGGACTGTTGATGTACGTAGACTTTCATCCTTTGTTTTAGCTAAGTGAAGTGCTTAACTTAATATCTCGATCTTGATTGTTTGCAGATGTCTCAGTCTTCATCTTTGGTGGGACCTCGACATTCTTCTGCTGCGAGGGCCTCTTCGGCGAGCAGGCCGTCTATTGCTCATTCACCTCCCGTGGCTGTGACCAGGCCTCCTGTTGATGAGGCGCCCGGACCTTCTGCGCCATACATTCCTGTCCCTGAGATGTTTTCTCCTGCGGGTTTCCATCCTTCTCTTGATAGTAGGCCTATTGTTAACCCCATGGCTGAGGTTGGGCGAACGCCCCTGGATGGGATGTGCCTCATACTGGGCCTTCGTATTAGGATATGGCTATGGACTTTGCCAGTCAGGCCACAGAAAGCTTCTTCGCAGCGGGGTTTCCGGCAGGTACCTCCATGCATGCACCTGCATATGATAGGCGGGACATGAGGTCCAACAACAACAGTGCCATTTATAACTCTTCTCTCCATTATTCGACTGGGAACTATGGTCAGGGGCCGTCCGTTGATGATGAGGATGATAGCAATGGCGATGATGACTTTTGTTGAGCGGTGTAGGATATTGGCCTTGGACCTTTGAACTCCTGTTTTTATACATTTTTATGATATGTGTATGCTATGATGACTCGATTATACCCGTCTGATCTATAAGTATGCAATGTGTTATACAGCAAAGAGTAGGCCACATTTTAGGGAATAAAATAAGGAAAAAGGTAAAATTTGCAAGAAAAAGCAAAAATTACGCATATTATACCCCCTAAAAAAAAGAAAATAAATAAAAAAAAGAAAATGGAAAAGATAAAAGCTTAGAGAGTCTCAGACTTTGTAATTCCGTCGTGCGTAAACTGGGCTTAAACCGAGCTGAATAGACCAAGTGAGTGGGCTGGAAAAAGAAGAAAAGATGACTATGAGAGGGTCAGGGCCGCTAGCGGCGCTGGGCTGCAGATGAGGGCCTCTAGCGGCACTGGTCACAGCCGCTAGCGGCCTTGGCCAAAGCCGCTGACGGCTCTGGTTTGGGCTTTTTCGTGGATTTCTGACTTCTTTTGACCCGCCTTTTTGCCTATAAATAGGATTTACGGGATACTTGATGTTGTATCACTTTTCAAACTTTAGCTCTTTCAAATTTCCCAAAGTCTCTACCATGGTGAAATCCTTTGAAAACCTGTTCGATGCTTGGTGCAAAAATCTGACCATAGAAGACAAACTTGAACTGGCTCCGTTCCATGTCTCTACCTTGCTGACTTTAAGACCAACCAAAATATTGTGGCCTCTTCTTCGATCTGCTCTGAATTATTGGGACCCTGACTTGCACGTTTTCCGTTTCGGTAACTCTGAATTATGCCCTTTATTTGAAGAATTCGCTGCAATCACTAACATGTCTGATGTTCTTCCCCTAATTGTGCCTTATTTAAGAGATGGTTGTAGTAGTCAATACAGGAAATCCTTAGGCTTGTCATCTGCGGAAGCCAAAAGTATATTCTTGGTGTCGATGTGGACTTGGTTCAACTCTGTGAAAAATTCGCTATTTCTTCTGAAAAAGATGTGATATTTAGGCGTCGTTGCCGCCGATAGGCTTTTGTACTATGCCTGTTGAACCGTCTATTGTTTGCTAATGCAGAGTCTCTTAACTTGGGTAGAGCCTCGTTGTTGCGAGTGGTAAATCAAATGGCTGAAGGGCACTCTGCTTTGCATCTGGTTGTAGGGGAAACTATTATAGGACTTGACAGGTTGAAAATCTCTCCTCGTTTTTTTCTGGCTGCCCCCTGCTGCTTCAAATTTGGTTATGTGAGCATCTGAAGCTAATAGAGTCACCAGAGAATATGATAGCTCGTGTCCCTCGAGCCTGGTCAAAGAAAACTTATACTGCGGCTAGCTTTTTGGTTAGGAAAAGGCTATATGAAGAAAAGACCATTGCTGAATGGGATGCCTTTTTCCATGCAGGACCTGTCATCCGTTGGCATGCGACCTGGTGGAGCTTGACTTCCTTAGTGGCCTGTGACAATTTTGTCCCTCACACTACCATAGTGGGTTTGTACAGGAGTACTTTCTTCTTTCCTTCTAGGGTCATGGGACAGTATGGGTTGAAGCAGGTTATCCCTCGTTAGGAGACCACGAAACCACCTATCACAACTTTGACCACTTAATTTGTTGTGGGTTGGGGAAAATACTGGCGTAATCGGGACCGCTGGACTGTACCTCGGGTGATTGCCCCAACTCAAGTTTCTGAGACCTACTTGAACTGGCTTTCCTCCAGTGATGGAGAAGCGAGACGAGCCCTTCGTCATGAGGAGTGGGACCAACTAATGCCTAAGTATGACTCAAGAACAGGAAGAAAGAAAAGAAAGGAAGGGCCTCAGGTGGGAGGCTATCATGTACTGAAAAGAGGCAAGCCCCCAGCTCAAGTAAGCGATCACAGGTCGTCCTCAAGCCAAGGTCCTTCAAAGAAGAACTCTTCGACGAAGCCTTCTAAAGGGAAGAAGGATTAAAGTAGTTTTCTTAGAAAGCAAGTCTAGTTTTTAAAAAAAAAAAATAATAAGAGTTTGTTTAGCTTAAACCCTCGTAGTTCCACTTTTTTTTTTTTTTTTTTGTAACCTTAGTAAGTTAATTTTTGGCAATGTAAGCTTATTCGTTCAGTTTGAATAAAGATTATCCCTTTTTTGAATGAGTTGAATGGAATCTTTGGATTGATTTTGGCTGGGCTTTTTAAAAGGGTTACCTACGTATCCAGTGTGGAATCCGGCCAACGCAGTTCGTTCAATTTGTGTACCTTTTTTTATTTTATTTTATATATTTTTTTTAACTTTCGGATTTATTTTATTTTATTATTATTTTTTTTAGACGTAGCACTTCTTCAGTTGGTCCATATTGGTGAGCTGACTGAACTCGATGCCGTCAATGTCCATGAGTCTGACCGCGCCTCCTGATAAGATGTCTTTGATGATGAACGAACCTTTTTGTTGAATGCACTTGCCATGCGTTGCTGGTACATGTGGGAATGGTCTAGGGCCTGTAGGCGTCTTTCATCTGTGAAGATGAGTTCTTCGTAGCGGGTTTGTAACCATTGGGTTTCAGGAATTTCTCCCTCTAAGGCTATGCGCATGGAGGGTAGTTGGACTTCTATGGGTAGAACCGCTTCCATTCCGTAGACTAGGGAATAAGGTGTTGCTCCCCCGTAGAGGATCTTATGGATGTCCTATATCCCCAAAGGGAAAATGGGAGTTTTATGGGCCAATCTTTGTAGTTTTCTATCATCTTTTCAATGATAGTCTTGAGGTTTTGGTTGGCGGCTTCCACTGCGCCGTTGGTTTGGGGACGGTAAGGGGATGATTTGTGGTGCTGGATTTTGTAGTTTTTGAGGAGAGTGGCTGTCTCGGCTTTGAAATGGGATCTATGGTCACTGATGATTTTATGCGGAACGCCGTATCGGCAAATAATGTTGTTCCTTATGAATTTTGACACTTGTTTGGAGGTAAGGACGGCATAGGATTGGGCTTCAACCCATTTGGTAAAATAGTCTATGGCCACTAGGATGTATCATGTCCTCCCGAGCCTTTCGAGGTAATTTCAAATGATATCTATTCCCCATGCGGAAAATGGCCAAGGGGATGTGAAGTTGTGAAGCATCGAGGGCGGCATATGCTGTAGGTTGGCATATATCTGACATTTCTTGCACTTCTTGACATAGTCGTAACAATCCCTTTCCATAGTGGTCCAGTAGTATCCCACTCGTAGGACCTTTCTAGAGAGCATTCGGTCATTCATGTGTGGTCCGCACACACCATTGTGTACCTTGTCCATAATCTCTGCGGCTTCTTCGGAGTTCACGCATCTGAGGTTGACCCCGTTGTGGGACTTTTTGTACAGAACCCCTTGTATTCTATGTAGTGCGCCGCTAAGAGACAGGTGGCCCGTTGAGCTCTTAGTGGTGCGTCTTGAGGGTATATTCCTTTGGTGATGTAGTTGAACACGTCTTGGTATCAAGGATCTTCTTCGATCGTAGCTAGGGTTATATCTGTGTCGAGGTTGTTGCAAAAGGTTGGCTCGCTTCTTCTTTGTGGAGTGGCATCGTTGAGGGAGTTCAACTACTCAAATTCTTGTAAAAGAAATGATCTGCATTCTTGCTTTGCGAAGTTTACTTACATTGCTTAAATTGGTTAGTTAATGGTTTGTGCAACTTTGTGCTCATTGGATTTATCAATAGTTAAACAAGGAAAGAAATGAGCAAGACCAATTTTTATTGATTTGCAAAAAGAGATAAGCACACATGACTTTAGAGAAGAGGGTCTCTAATTTCCGTCAAAAAGAAACTAGACTTAGAAAGAAAAGTAAAAGGGGAACACCCCTTGTTCCAGACTCAACCTAAAGATTTAGCTAAGATCCAAACTCGACAAAACTTGGGGACTCAAAATCGATTCCTCTAGCTCATGCGGGTAGCCAACTAATTCCAGGCCTGGTAGGTATCATCTTCTTCTTTCAAAGGAGGCGGAATCACTCCGCGGCCTATGATTTCCTGTATGTCGTCCTTCAAGCGGACGCAGTCGTCCGTGTAGTGGCCTAAGACTCGATGATAGCGGCAATAGAATATACTGTTTCTGGTCGAAGCGACACCACCCTTTTATGGCCCAAGTGCTGGGAGGCCACAGGGTTCCTCGATCAATGAAGGAGGTCATTACCCTTTTTAGGCGCTTGCACTAGTTGGTATGATGCCCATTGGCTTCACAATATTTGCACCAAATATAGGGATTCCCGTCCGGTAGAAGAATTTGTGAAGTAGGTCTTCTCGGATGAGCGTATCCGTACTTGACCATCTGGCTAAACATCTCATCCTGTTGGAAACAAGCTTCCCCTTTTGCCAAAACAATGTTACGCTCTGTGGGTCGGTCTAGTGAAGCAATTTTCTCCTTCATTTGCCGAATTGCATTGTGGTGGTATGCCATATAGATAGAAATCCCTTCGATGGTTTCTTTTATTTCTTCGAACTCATCAGGTTCTCCTATTTCTTTAGGAGGGTATATTTCGAACTCTTCACAACCAACGGAGGTGTAAGACTTGGCGTCTTCTTCTATGAGGGACACTTCTTTGGGAGAGAATCCCCAAAGGTCAATGTCTTCACTATCATGTTCTATTTTTAAGAAAGGAGCCTTATCAATGGTGGCTTTGATAGGATTGGCTTCGATTTTCACAACTTCTCCTTCTAGCATCATCTTGACTTTTTGATGGAGAGTAGAGGCTACAGCATTTAGACCATGGAGCCAAGGTCGTCCCAACAACAGGTTGAAAGTGGCCGGAATATTCATGACATAAAACTGTACCATTTTCTCTATAACTCCTGAGGTGACATTCATGGTTATGGTGCCAGGACCTTTCAGTTGGAGTTGTCATAAGCACGCAAGCCTTGTGCAGAGTGAGCCAGATTCCTGATATCGATGCCCAATTTTGCTGCGATTCTTAACGGGCATACATTCACGGCGAATCCATTGTCCACTAGGGTCATAGGCACATACTTGCCCATAGCAAATACAGTCAAGTATAAAGCATTGTTGTGTGAGGATCTTTCGGGGGGTAGCTCGCTGTCAGAGAAGGTGATGGTTGGTTGAGGTTTATCCCCTACTAAGAAACTGACCAGCTCGTCGGGCCTCATATCTTGTGACACAGAAACTTTTGACAAGAGCTGCCAAATGGAGATATCAGCTTTGATTCTTTTGAGTTGTCCTGTGATGGGAGATTCTTTGTCTTTGGCCGGAATTTCTTCAGCTTCTTCTTCAACTGGAGGCTGAACTCTGTCAGTATAGATGTTTGGTGGCCTATAATGACGACCAGAACGTGTAAAATGAGCCACGCCTATGGGAGGTCTGGTTTGGACTTCCCATACTTCTTCCTCGTCGCTGTCCCAT
Organism: Tetragonia tetragonoides; assembly: GCA_038025085.1. Classification (NCBI taxonomy): domain Eukaryota; kingdom Viridiplantae; phylum Streptophyta; class Magnoliopsida; order Caryophyllales; family Aizoaceae; genus Tetragonia; species Tetragonia tetragonoides. Next base: position 35,616,334 of record CM076143.1, read on the forward strand.
ATTCCGGCGATCTCAAGTCCTAAGGCATCTTCAATACTAATATGCAGGATTGCACCTAAAGGGTTGTTGGAATTGCTGGGTGCTTGTCCTGGTTTTGGCAACGGTATGGTACCATTTTCAATCCTATCTTTGATAGCATGTTTAAGAGTCCAACAGTTGTCGGTGTCATGCCCTTTTCCTTGATGGTACTTGCAGTCTCGCCCTCTTTCCAGTTGCGGCCCTTAATAGATGGTTCTGGAGTAGGACCGATAGGTTGCAGCTGATTATTTTTTACCATTATTTCAATGAGGATGCCGACGTCATAAAGAAGTTGGTATGAGTCAATGGCTTGATACTGAAGATGGTTTTTGTAGGCTGGTTGCAGGTTTTTGATGAAATGCCTAATTTGTTCAGCTTTAGAAGGTCTTTCCACCATTTCAGCTATCTTAGACTTCCATCGACGGAGGAACCTAGTGAATCCCTCGTTCTTCTCTTGAGTGGTGATTTCGAGCTCTCTCAAAGTGATGGGGAGTGTGGCATTATCCTTGTATCGAGCCAGGAAGACTGTGATAAAATCGGACCAGGTTGGGTAGCTTTCAAAATCCAGGGTGTAGAACCATCGTCGAGCATGGGTATCAAGGGTCTGGGGAAACAGATGGGCATAGAGTTTCTTGTTGATTCCCCTTAGAGCCATAGCAGTAGTGAAGGATTTCATGGACTGTCGACTCCAGTGAAGGTGGGCACTTCAGGCACAGAGAATTTGGCCGGAAGCTTACCCTTGATTTTAGTGTTAAACTTCGCCACATTAGCACTGTAGTTGGAAATCAGGCCGCTACTCTTGAGCACAGAGGTGATCTTAGCCAGCATGGCATTTGGCCCTTCTTCCTCAGAGTCGGAATCAGAGGGAACTCTTGTTTCTTCTTCTCTTTTCCTTTCTATATCTTCAACCTTGAGTCGTACCCTCTCTAGCTCACTCATGAGCTCGTCCAGTCTTTCATCAGTGGTCTTAGGCATCGTGAAGTTGGGAGGGGTGATAGGTGTGGAGAAAAAGGTATGTAGTGATGGCGAATTTATTGATGGTGAGGCTGTTTGTGGTGGAGGTCAACGAGAACCTGGTGGTGTAGACGGTTGCAGACGAACCAGCCTTGCCGAAGGCCGAGCCCAAATTTTCTCAAGATTTCCTTTCTTCTTTGGACCACCTATCCTGAATAGGAAGCACGGAGCACTTAGTAACATGGAAAAAGACCATGAGACTCTCTCCTAAGAAAAATGCTGACCCACACATAGAAGAAAACACATTGTCCCAAAGAAAAGATCTTAAGCCTAAGTGCCCAAATATTTCCGTAATAACAAAGGAAAATAAAGTCAATGAACGAAAATAAGAAAAATAGAAAAAAGACGGACTATCCTATTTTTTTCTTTTTTTTTTTAATTTTTTTTTTTTGTTTTTCTAGACTCAAAGAAAATAGAAAATGGGATAAAAAAAAATAAAAAAGAACTTCGGTTTTTTTTTTATTTTGATTTTCGGCGATTTTTTTTTTTGGCCTTTTTTTTGTTTCGATTTTCCCTTTTTTTTACCAAATCTGAATTACATCAAAAGAAAAGGAAAAAAAAAAGAAAAATAAAAAAGGGAGAGGGGAAATCGGAAGACTGACTCCCTTTTTTTTTTTCCTAAAAAGATCCTAGAAAATTGTTCATGACTTTTCTAGAATATATCATCGGGAAAATGACGGGCGTTCATTGAATTGAATTCTCGCACCATCTTCGGGCATTAGGAACTAGCTAAAAAAATAAAAGAAAAGACTCCTAGCACGTAAGTACATGTTGGCACATAGTCACGATATTCATGCATTCAGGCAAGCATTACAACGACATAGTTACAGGCATACATGTGATCAGACGAGCATTATAATGACACATGCACAACAAGCAAGCGAATGCACGAATGTGGGCTAGAGGCTTTTGGCTCCTCTGAGGTTACCACGACAAATTACAATTTCCGTTCGGCGGATGGTCGACATATCAATTGTAATTCTTTTTCAACAACAAAGATTTATGAGTCATGGGTGAGGAAGCGTCGATTTGCACGATCGGACAACTGTATATTCCTTTAGATATACGGGTTGTCTACGAGTTGCGACACAAACTCCCTCGAGGGTCGATAAGGGTCAAAAGGTTGTGCCAAAGCACATGCAAATGATGCAAAAATATGGAACATGTTATTAAACAATTAAGCAAACTTGACTTTCGAGTCTCACCCTCTTAATTAAATCCCCAACAGAGTAGCCACTGTAAGGACCCGAGATTTTTCCATCCATCTGTTTCCACGGAGTGCGTCCTTATAGAAAATTTGTAAGTTGGGGGTTTATATAAGTTCAAGGGACCATCGAGTAAGAAAAGCATTTGAAAAGACTTGAATTGAATAAAAACCATGAAAGAGGTCACAAATCTGCTATCGGCGTTTTATCGAAGGGGCAAACCGAAGGAACAACCCAATAGCGCGATAAGTGAAATGATCATGTTTTTAGAAAGACTCCTGCTCATATAGAACATATGAGTACCCAAGAATAATAGGTTCGGGGGCGAAGGTACGAGGTGGGAAGGTGTTAGGCAACCAACTCGACCGTTTTATGAAGGCCTCTACTAACTCAAGTTTGATTAACAATTTAAAGACATAATTCCCATGCAAAACCGGATTAACAACATAGACTTAGACTATTAATTGGTTCATCAGAAGCATCACAACATTTATTTTTAACCCTTGTTTAGACATGCATTCGATTGACAAGTTGAGCATTACAACGGCTAGACATGCTTGGAAGGACAATATTTAGGAAGCGATAAAAACGTTATTTTAGCATGATATCTACATTATGACTATTAGAAAATAAACAATTAGACAATTAATTTAATTTGAGCCCTCAGGAGTTAGTACCTGAACTGTAGGCTATATTTGACAAGAATAATAAAAGATAAGATCTCAAGAATAAATTTGGAAGAAAGAAAGAGAAGCTCAATGTTAATACTCTTGAGAATAGAGGTTGTTAACTGTAGACTGTGAGTTTTGAACTGAGGGAGGAGGGTTGTATTTATAGGCGCAGGAAGTAGGGATGGACGGCTGAAAAGGAGCAGAAAATTGAATTTGGACTGAAAAAAAACTCAGGCTTGAAGCTGAATCAGCGCTGCTAGCGGCCCTGGGTTTTAAGCCAGGGCCGCTGACGGTTGTCAGCTGCCAGCTGGATGTCGTCATTAGGACGACATCCAGTCTATTTTGATTTTCCGGAGGAATTTTAGTGTTCCAAAAAATATCAAAATACCGTTTTACCCCTGGACGGTAAAAGACGGTTCTACCCCCGGTTGACAACTTGGCGACCGGGAGTCGGAAAAAGGCATGAGAGGTGTCGTTGGAAAGCCCTTGAAGGGGGCTTTTGAATGAGATTAGAATAAAGGAGCGTTTAGAGGAAAAATCTGAGACCTTATCTTAACTATTAAAGCAAAAATAGCGTTCAAGTTTATAAATTACTCCTTTCATCATCGGGCTTTTGCGGAAAAATCTGAAGACGCTTTTTTGGCATCTACAGGTCCCCATTTAATGGGGGCAGACTGGAGGATAAGGGAAAAATGGTTAGAACAGGAGCGAGGCAACACCTCCTGGACTAGCTCAGGAAACTCATCCTCAAACTCAATAGAAACAAGAAAACGATCAATGCGGGACGCCACATTCCTCCTCCCACTAACACTCCATGTAAACTGAGCATTACCCAGGGGAAAATCCCTAAGAGCTGACTCCCGAATAAAAGAATCGAACTCTCTCATTCCCCCGGTTGAACCCTTCCCACGCCTTTTCCCCGCCTGACGTACCACGTTAAAATCACCCCCAATAACCCATCTAGGAGAACACACCCCATGAAGAGCAGTCAACTCCTCCCAGAAAGACACACGATCAACGGTCCCACACAGGCCATAAACTGACGACACCCACCACTCCCCCCGACCTCTAACCCTCAAAAGCACCGAGACAGTGTAAAAACCTATATGGACCTCAACTTATCTCATACAAAAAGAATACCCCCCGACGCCCCAACCGAAGGAAAACAAACCCAGTCCTTAGACCCAGCTTCCCAAAGACTCCTAAAAAAAAAGAATCAACCCTTTCTACCTTCGTCTCCTAAAAAACAACACATCCGAAGACGCACGGCTAACCACTTCCCGCACTAACCCCCGCTTCTCCACCCACCCTAGACCATTGACATTCCAACTAAGAAGCGTCATTTAAAACCGCTAATACCCCGACTCCTACGGCCTTCCACTTCCCCAAAATTAAGGGTAGTCTGAAGGCCCTTAAGCTCCCGAATGCCCACCCTACTCCTCTTAACCCTAAAACTCGAAGGGGACACCTACACATTAGAAACGTCCCCTGTAAAAAACACCACACTCATGTCAAGACTATCCAGAAGAGCCTGAGGATTACGGTTGTCCCTCTCACCTGCCAATGGTGGGATAGTCACAACCGTCCCCCCAGCCTCGGAATCCCTATGGCACAACAAAGCATCAGTCACTTCCGGATCTGCCGGCACAGCAGGAAGTTCTCCCTGCTCAGTATCCTTGTCACCATTGTCTGCACCTGAAACAAGATTATTAGATAAAGGCTGGTCAGCAAAATAACTATTCGGAGCATTTTGGTTAGTAGTGACAAAGAGAGTAGATAAAAAAGGTAAGGGGGGAAGTATGAAAGTCCGTCAAGTCGCGTTCTCCCGTGGTATCGGTACTCAGAGAACGAACAACATCATGAAGGGACGCGAAAACCTGCTGGACCGTCTCAACAATGTGCTCCTGCAACTTAAACAAATTAACCTAATCACCACCCTCAACCTCCTTATCCTCAACATCCTGAAGGCTTTGGATAAGCAAGCCCTCGCCCTCATCAAATGAGCTCAAAAGATCATCCTCCTCATCGTCAAAAAAAGAACCCCAAAACGGAGATCGCCCCTGATCATTGGTGAAGTCAAACGTGTTGTCCAACCCATGTTCCTGCCTCAAGCGCACGTTTTCCATGGCCGGAGCTTCCCGCTGAGATGCCCTCTGAAACCGGGACCCGGCCTCAGCCAACCAAGCCCCCACGAAGCGCATATCCCCTAAAATACCCCCTTGACACCCTCTCGCCATAGTAGCAACCCGCCTACCCTGCTGTCCACCTCAAAGCACCTCCCTTGCCCCCCCTTCAAACTGATCTGACCCACCAAAACCACCTCCCAAACCACTCACCTCACCACCAGCAACCCCCAAAACACCAGCACCACAACCCGAAACTCCAACTCCATCCGTCTGTGAAAACGGAGATTCAGGCACCACCGACGTTGTGGGAGACAGCACGACGTCTCCCCGCGGGTGTGGACCAACGGGAGGAGCCTCCATCGGCACTCCCTCCACTGTAAAATGTTGATCCGGAGCCGCAACAACTGGAATAGAGGATCCAACCTGCTGAATCCCATCGGAAAACACCTCTGGTAGAATCCCACCAGTAGCCCCACCAGCCCCCATCGCATCACCGGCCTGAATTGAGGCTGGAAACTCAGTTCGCCGGTCCCGCCGAGCCAGGAAGGCTTCCCACGATGATCGCCTGAGTCTTCCGCCACAGTTGGCCCCTGCCGCCAGCCACAACCCCCCGGTTGTGGACGGCTCTGGTCATCGGAGCTATTTCGCCGACCACCTAAGTCCCCATGACGAAGTCCCTGACCTCGTGGAAGTCGATTAATTTTGTCCTGAGAGATTGGGCTGTTTTCCCAATCTAGAGAACTAACACTGACTTACGGCCTAGGAGAGAAGAAGGTGGGCCCACTCTCTCATAATTAAACCTTCTCACCTCCCCAACTCGCTTGGGCAGAGAAACATTAGAGCCTTGCTGGACCAAACTCCCCCTTGGCCCAAAATTAGGGCGCCTATAATTAAAACTCTGCTTACCTCTCAAATTATCTCCCTGGGCTCGATTTAAGTTGGGCCCAAATCTAGTAAGCTCAGACTGCCTCCCCTCACTTAAAAAATACGTGATTTCTTAACTGCCCCCCCGTCCCGGTCAAACCCTACATCAATATGGCGAGAATTAAGCAAACCCAAGACGCCTCCCTTGTTCATCTGTTCCATTACCCATAGGTTTCTACTGCCCAAACTGCCATCTTTCACTTTAAGTTCTTAATAGCTTAAGTAGCTTTAGATCATAAACTCTTCTTGAGATCATCATTACTCGAGATGATCTTATTCATACCATTCAACATAAAAACACATATGCATTCTTTCCTTATGTCGTGAATTATTTGGTATCTCAGTAACTTTTCATTTCTTTCCTTTCTTATGACGTTTTCACTGTACGTCATATACTTGCTCATATCATTCGTCTCAAGCTCATAGAATTAGAGCACTTTATCATTTTCTTTTCTATTTGACATTACTTCTTTACTCACTAGCATATCATAAGGCTCTAGAGATAAGCTAGCTATCCTTTCATAACTCTAATAAACTGATAAAGTTGCTCAGCTTGGTTAGCAAACCTATAATCTCACATAATTTACAAATTTGAAGTACAAAAAACTTTAATCAGCTCACACATTTAACAAAGGCCATGACATGCATCTTAACTATACACTTTAATATGATTTCTAGCACCAAACTACCATCAGGACATCAACCTGAGTCATTACTGAACACACTTGAAACTTTATGCACTAACTTCACTTGGTAACTCATAATAAGCAAAACTTGGTCTATCTAGCACTCGTCAAGCTTATGCACGTGCAGTACTCAGGCAAAACCAAACTTTACATAGTGTCACAATTTACTCAACCATGGCATATACACTAGTTCATAAATCGACTCAATTTCAACAAAACATGCTTTTATATTTTACCCACACATTTAGTACCAATCCAACAAAAACGGTAACAAAGTAGAAACTGAATTTCATATAAAAAATATCTTACTACTGCACATATCATAAGTTTCCCCCAATTCACATCGGAGACAATTCACTTAACCCAATTACACATAATTAGGCTCAAAACGAATGGTAAAATGAACCCTACGTAGGAGATGTAGTTACCTTAGTTGCGGTTGAGGTCCTAATCGATTATACCCACAAGCTTATACTTCAATTCTACAGAATCTATGCCCAAATCACTGAAATTAGTATTCACATAATGTAGGCTACCAGATTTTTCTTCCCTTTTTCCTGATTTCCGAGCGGCCGGCTGGATAGCCTGGGAAAGCGTATCTTTGGGTTTCGTGAATCTGTTGAGTGTTAATGCACATAAAGATTTTCCTTTCGTACTAAGGACATGATTAAGATTGTCGGAAGTCGCCATCGAATTTAAGGAAATTCGGAAACCTTGGAATCAAGTCGATAGTCTAGAAAGACGTCAACTCAATTCCTGTGCACCCCAATCCCTATTGGGAAAATTGACTTCATAAATGGGTTCAGGGGGCATGAGTACGAGCTAGGAAGGTGTAAGGCACCCAACTCGCCCGTTGACAACAACGGCCTTTACTAATCAATTCAATGCGATTATAAATGCTACGGTTCCAAACAAGGTTCAATTTGTCCAAAATTCTAGTTTTAACTAATGGGTTGAACAAACATTATTAACGTGACCACTTTTAACAACTTATCAAATTTACATGCTTTTATTGTTAGAAAACGATAAATATGCTAAAACTTGCGAGTCAGAAGGCAAACAAGGTAATTCATCCACAAATCCACAAACAAAACATAGTTTAATAAAGAGCAAAAATAATAAACATGCATTCATTCATCCATTCATTAGGCTTAATACAAGCCCTTTTGCTCAAAACGCGCGATGCATGTACATATCACATAAACCAAATTCGTTAGTAAATAACAAGCAATATAAAATTTATTGAAAACCCTTAGGTTGGATTACCCGGATGCTCACAATGAAGGTATTGGGTTGTTATGCTTGAATTCTTGCTCTTGAAGAAGTATGAAGGTTTATTTTGTGGTGCTAGGGCTAATCTAAAGAAGGAGTAGAATCAGAATTTAGGGTTTAATATGAGAGAGAATGTCTAACTTAGAGACCAACTTGAGAGAGAAACTGTCAACCTCCCAAATTCCCAACCAAAAGACCAACTTGAGAGAGAAACTGCCAACCTCTTTAATTGAACCCTAAGTTTTGTTTATATAGAAGAGGGGGCATACCAGGGTTTGGCACGGAAATCGAATGGGCCTCGAATTCGCCGTCCACCAGAAGAAGTCCAGTCGGCCATGCAACTAGGCCGAGCGGCTGAACCGCTAGGACAAGCGGTTGAACCGCTTGTCAATCTTCTTTTCCACCAGAAGAAGTCCAGTCGGCCATGCAACTAGGCCGAGCGGCTGAACCGCTAGGACAAGCGGTTGAACCGCTTGTCAATCTTCTTACCTCCTAGTTTTGGACTCCAATTGAATTGAGTCCAACTGGTTTGGATCACCTGTACAAAAGGCTTTGACTGGTGAAATCAAATGAACTGGGCTAATCATCAGAGCACTTATTCTCGCAACCAAAGTTCGAGCAAAATCCAATCCTTTCATCATCGGGTTTTCTTGGGGACTTATCATAGACAAAAATTTTGGTGTCTACACATAATCTGAACTTTAAAAAGGAAATCGACTCAACTTAACTTAGGGGTTCAATTACCCATATAAAGCAGAACAAGAAGCGTTTGGCTGACTGACCACCACCTAATTCGACTAGTAGTTGCTGGGGTGGTGACCTTGTGGCTCTTTGGGTCGGGTTTAGGCCAGATGGTGGACTACATGTGGCAGCTGCTACTGGGCACGACACAACAAAACAGAAGAACAGTGGCTCGCGGCATAAACTTGGACGGAGCTTCCTAGGCTCGATGGTAGCGGTGCGCTGGTGGTGTTGGAGATGGTAATTGACGATGGTTCGTGGTGTTGATTGGGTTCTTTGTGAAGTGAGCATAAAACGCAGTACTCAGGGAACTTAAAGAGAGAGGGACTAATTTAGAATATGAAAGGGTCGGTCACTACTTTCATTCCCATGTAGGTTTTCTTAGTCATAGGCTTTATATACTTGAAACTCTAATATAATTAGACCTCCTCCACCAACATATACGTGGGTTTTCTAACTTGGACTTCTAGATTTACCCATTAACATGTAAAACTAAATCACTATAAACAATTTAGCAACCAATAATAAGATGATAAAATTTATTACTTCATATCATATATTCAAAACATATATTACTAGAAACTATGACAAACAAGATTTTATTCTATTTTTTTTTTTAGACTTTAAAAATACAGGTAAAGAAAACTCTACAAAAATTAAAAATATCAACTTTACTTGTATCAATATGTTTGTTTCAATTTAAATTGTTTCTTTCCTCATCTTCCAACATTCCATCAAAGAGTTTTCTTATTGTTAATATTTTAATTGAATAATTACTTCTTTTGTTTCCGACAATGATTAACTAGCTTTTTAAATACTACGTTAGCTAATTAGGAGAAAATGGTTGTTGCCTAGGAAACTTAGTAATTCCATTGACGAAATCAGTAGTTTTCACAATCCGTTATAACACAACACAACAACAAATCATAACCCCAACCAAATCCAATGATTGTGTTTTGCTTATCTAGTTCAGATTTGGACTCATATATAGGTTTACTCATAATTATCTCTTTATCTCTTTAACCATTAATAGATTTAATGACAACAAGTTTTAAGGGATAATAAATACCTTGCCAAGGTCAATTAGGCAATCGAGAAATATGATAAGTTTGAAGTCAAGCATATTCCCCCTTCAGAAAACCAATAGGCTAATGCCCTGGAGAAGTTGGCCAGCTTGTCGCCTAACCATCAACCAAGATTTGTCTTCTAGGAAATTCTCCAAAATAAGACCATTGATGATGAAAGTGCTGTAATCCTGCTAGACAGGTCTGAAGGATGGATGGAGCCAATTATACAATATTTGAAGCATGACATGCTCCCAGAAGACGAGGCAGATGAAGCACAGTTAAAAACGAGATTAGAATGGTTTGGGTACCACAAATGCTCCCTGTAAAAAATAATGGACAGTATAACTGCAACAGTTTAAGCAATTATTGACTGACACATAATAAGTAACCTCGTAGAGGGACAGTTTAACAGCAATAGCTTAAGCGACCATTGACTAACCCTAAAATTGGTAACCTTGCAGAAGGACAGTTTAACCGCAATAGCTTGAGCGATCATTGACTGGCCCAAAGTTTGTAATACTGAGCTGTAAGGCCGATAGAATTTCCGGGCTTTAAAAATAATTTTGGCACTCTGGGCGGTAAGGGTTGTCGCAGTGTAGATCCGAGTTTCAGTATCTGGGAGCTGCAAAAATAAACGGGTTAGTTTTACCTGAAAATAGTTGGTACCGTAAAATGGGCCAACTGTCGAATTTGAACTTGTGGGACGGAGTACTTTGCTCCCGCGCTTGGTACTGTTATTTGCCGCAAACGAACCGAAGTAACGAACTTTGGACTGGAAAAAGGGGCCATGGGACAGCAAGTGGGCCCGCGTGTGCAAGTCTTCAGGGCCGCTAGCGGCCCAGGCCAGGGCTGGTAGCGGCGCTGGGCCTTTGTTGAAGGTCGCTAGCAGCTCTGGCGAGCGTCGCTAGCGGCTCTGGCCAGCGTCGCTAGCGGCTCTGGCCAGCGTCGCTAGCGGCTCTGGCCAGCGGCGCTGGGCTTGAGCCGAGTAAAAAGCGCTTCGGCGCTTCTCTTTTTTTTCGCATGCCTTCTTCCTCTGCATTGTCGAGAGCCATTGTCGAGAGCTTCCTCCATTGTTGAGTGCTCCACTTTGCTTGAGTTAAGTCCATTCTTGACCGATTTCTTCGATTTTTATCTTGAACTTGCTTATTTTTCTACCTAGTTGCTGAATTTTGGGTTGCATTGTTGAATGGGTGCTTGTTCTTTGCGAATTTGAAACTTTTATTTTCCCACTTGTAGAGAGAGAAAGCTTCATTGTGTTCCCATGGCTCCTGTGGATAAGGGAAAACGTCCCATGAGTGAGGAGGAGTATGCCCGTAGCCTTTTCCGCACCGGGTTACCTTCTACTAGAGCACCTCCGACTAGTCACGCTGATGGAGCTCGACTGTACCAGGATTCTTTCATGCGGTTGGACTGGCGCCCGGCTGGGGTCTGGAACCGCAGTGTTCTACTACCGGATAGGCAGAGTCATCTGTCTAACTTGGAGCTGGTACGTTTTCTGATTTCCCCCCTTTTTTCTGTTCAGTATATTTGAACTAAAAACTGGAACTGTTAGTGCTTCGGCACACAAACAAATTGGGACTTGTACTTGATTGGTGGTCAGCTGCATGTAATTTGTGTGGAATTATTTTAGATGTATTTGTCGTATATGGGGTGTTGAGGAAAATTTGTTTGTTGGCTAGGGTGTTGGTGTCTTGTTGCAGGCTCATGGGGCTACGTCCCATTGGGCTATGATGCTGGAGACCTTTTCAGTGGGGGCTAGAAACTTGGTACTGGGTTCGGGCTTGGACCATTTCCTGACTGTTATCCTTGCTTGTCACTCGGGGGATTCTAGGATCATTGTCAGGGGGTTATTGGAGAGGTTTTGGGATTCCACGAACACTTTCCATACACCTGTAGAAGAGATGTTCCCCACCCCTTATCAGTTTATTGTGCTGACGGGGCTATCCTTTAGAGGGCGTCGTATTCGGTACGGCGTGAACTATTGGCGACAGAGTGACAGTTTGCTTGACCTTTACGGGCCCGTGTCTGTCCACTTTGATAAGGATCGGATTTCTTTGGCGCGATTGTGGGCGGCTCTGGCGGAGCAGGGGCTTACTGAGGAGCAGAGAGCCCGTATTTGTCTGGCTTTCTTGTTGGGTTCTACCATCTTTGCTCAGAAGAAGAGTGTATGTCAAGTCGGTTTCTTGACATGTCTAGAGGATTTGTCCAAGGTCCACGAGTACAACCTCGGTGCTTCCACTTATGCTTCCTTGGTGATATGGTGTCGTCGGGCTTGTAGGCCTAAGGAGACGAGTGAGAGGGCATCTATCTCGGGCCCATGGAGGATACTAGAGGTAGGCCCATTCGTTTTTTTTCTTTGCACGTGCTTGCTTTTGGGCTTGGAGCTTATTTTCTTGCTTGTATGGAAGCTGTGGTTCTTTGAGTATTTTCCGGCTTTCGGTCCTCACCGTCCTGGCTTGAGGACGTTCCCATTAGGTTCACGGTGGATTTGTAGGGGTAACCACTCGTTTACCTCTCTAGAGCATTTTCGGGCCACCTTCGAGAGCCATGCCGCATCTATGGTATGTTGTTGTTGACTTGTGCATTTTTCTTGTTGGTCTATTTGGTGTTAATGAACTTTTGAACTGGTAACCTGCAGGTGTCATGGTCTGCTTTTGATGGTATCCCTGGGATTCCACCCCATATTACCCTGGAGTCCTTTAGAGTGTCTTCTCTACGGGTGGTCTTTGAGGGGCCATTTGGCTTTGTATGGTACTTGGGGGACCGTTTGACCCGGCTGGTCTATCCCTCCTTGGGTAGTCACCTGGTTCCCGAGGATTCTCCTTTGACCATGTTCTATCTGGGTGGTCTGAGTGTGTGGGACTTGGGAGTCGTGATCCATGGTATGGAGGCCACGGAGTTTCTTATGCCGGAGGTCGTCGGCTTGGACCGCACGGCCGTGTACCTGGCCTACTGCTTGGATCGCTTGATGCCAGACCTTACTTCTGAGGTAAGAAACTCTTCTGCATCTTTTTAGCTATATGTGTGATATACTGACTTCTTGTGTCTTGCAGGCGGATCGTCTAGATCGTCAGGGTCCTAGGAGGTCTCATTCTAGAGTTCCTCGGGGTCAGCCCCCAAGCGTGACCTTGCCGACCAATGAGGTGAGGTACATTGGGGAGAGTGGGGAACGCATAGTAGAGGAGTTCCCTCTTCATATGGCTGACGGAGAGGCTGTGGAGGGCTTGCCCTTGCCTGATGGTTGTAAAGGGGTGAGCTCCTTTTTATCTCTTCTTGTGTTTGTGTTTGCTTTTGAGTGTTCACTCTATCTAGTGGATCTCTTTTTGTAGTTGAATCGGGAGCAAGCCTCTCAGATCTTCAACTCATCCACCTGCTGAAGAAAGGCTATGGTCGAGTAATGGGCAAGGGGAAGAGTTCTCGGTCTCGGACCGTTGATGTAAGTAGACTTTTATACTTTGTTTAGCTAAGTGAAGTGCTTAACTTAACATCTCGATCTTGATTGTTTGCAGATGTCCCAGTCCTCGTCTTCGGTGGCGCGTCGACATTCTTCTGCTGGGAGGGCCTCTTTGGGAACAGACCATCTGTTGCTCGCTCACCTCTCGTAGCTGTGACCAGACCTCCTGTTGATGAGGCGCACGGGCCTTCTGTGCCGTACATTCCGGAGATGTTCTCCCCTGTGGTTTTCCAGCCTTCTCTTGATAGCAAGCCTATTGTTACCCCCACGGTCGGAGGTTGGGCAAACGCCCCTGGATGGGATGTGCCTCATACTGGGCCTTCGCATCAGGATATGGCTATGGATTTCGCCAGTTAGGCCACGGAGTGTTTCTTTGCCGCGGGATTTCCGGCAGGTACCCCTATGCGTGCACCAGCATATGATGGGCGGGACATGAGGCCCGAAAACAGCAGGCCCATTTATAGCTCTTCTCTTCACTATTCGACTGGGAACTACGGTCAGGGGCTGTCCGTTGATGATGAGGCTGACAGCAACGGTGATGACGACTCTGGCTGAGCGATGTTGGATCTCCTTGTAGACATTGATCTTGAGGTTTCGAACTCCTGTTGTTATGCATTTTTATGATATATGATATATGATATGATATGATATGATGACTCGATTATGCCCGTCTGATCTCTAAGTATTCAATGTGTTATGCAGTAGGAAAAGCCATTATTTGGGGAATAAAATAAAGAAAAAAGGAAAAAATTGTAAGAAAAAGCAAAAATTACACATATTATACCCCCTAAAAAAATAATAAAAAAGAAAAAAAATTGAAAAAGATAAAACTAAGAGAGTCTCGGGCTTTGTAATTCAGCGCGGGTATCAAAACAGGGCTTAAATCGGGCAGTCCGGATCAATGGGGCGAGATGGAGCGAGAGGAAAATTCGGACCGTACCAAGGTCAGGGCCGCTAGCGGCGCTGGGCTGCAGGCTTGGGCCGCTAGCGGCGCTGGTCAAGGCCGCTAGCGGTGCTGACCAGGGTCGCTGACGGCTCGGGTTTGGGCTTTTATTTTTTGGATTTCTGACTTCTTTGGCCCGCGTCTTTGCCTATAAATAGGATTTACGGGATACTTGATGTTGTATCACTTTTCAGACCTTAGCTCTCCCAAATTTTCCAAATTTTCTATCATGGTGAAATCCTTTGAAAACTTGTTTGATGCCTGGCCTGGTGCGAAAATCTGACCGTAGAAGATAAACTTGAACTAGCTCTGTTCCATGTCTCTACCCTGCTGCCCTTAAGACCAACAAAAATATTGTGGCCCCTTCTTAGATCCGCTCTGAATTATTGGGACCCTGACCTGCATGTTTTCCGTTTTGGTAACTCTGAATTATGCCCTTTAGTTGAAGAATTTGCTGTGATCACTAATATGCATGATGTTCTTCCCCTAGCTATGCCTTGAGAGATGGTTTTAGGGATCAGTAGAAGAAATCCTTGGGGTTGTCATCTGCAGAAGCCAAAAGCATGGTTCTTGGTGTCGATGTGGACTTGGTTCAACTCTGCGAAAAATTTGCTATTTCTTCTGACAAGAACGCAATATTTAAGCGTTATCGCTGTCAGGCTTTTGTGCTTTGCCTGTTGAACCCCCTATTATTTGCTAATGTAGAATCTCCTAACTTGGGCAGAGCCTCGTTGCTGCGAGTGGTTAATAAAATGGTTAAAGGGCATTCTCCTTTGCATCTGGTTGAACAGGCTGAAAATCTCGCCTCATGAAACTTTTTCTGGCAGCCCCCTACTGCTTCAAATTTGCTTATGTGAGCATCTGAGGCTAATAGAATCACTAGATAATATGATAACTCGTGTTCCTCGGGCTTGGTCAAAGAAAACCTATACCGCAGCTAACTTCTTGGTTAGAAAAATGCTATATTCTGAAAAATCCTTTGCTGAATGGGATGCCTTTTTCCGTGCGGGACCTGTTATCCGCTGGCATCTGTCTTAGTGGAACTTGACCTCCTTAGTGGCTTGTGACAATTTGGTTCCTCATACTACCATACTGGGTTTGTACAGGACTACTTTCTTCTTCCCCTCTAGGGTCATAAGGCAATATGGGTTGAAGCAGGTTATTCCTTGTCAGGAAAGTACGAGACCAACTATCGTAGCTTTGACCACTGAGTTTGCTACGGATTGGGGAAAGTATTGGCGTATTTGCCCCAACTCAAGTTTCTGAGACCTATCTGAACTGGTTTTCCTGCGGTGCTGGAGAAGCGAGATGAGCCCTTTCTCATGAGGAGTGGGACCAGCTAAAGCCTAAGTATGACTCAAAAACAGAAAGCACGAAAAGAAAGGAAGGGCCTCAAATGGGAGGCTATCATGTACTGAAAAGAGCCAATCCCCCAGCCTAAGGGAGCGATCATAGGTCGTCCTCAAGCCAAGGTCTTTCAAAGAAGAACTCTTCAACGAAGCCTTCTAAAGGGAAGAAGGATTAAAGTAGTTTTCTTGGAAAGCAAGTCTAGTTTTGAAAACAAGAATAATAATAAGAATTTGTTTAGCTTAAACCCTCATAGTTGCATTATTATTTTTATTTTTTTTTAACCTTAGGAAGTTTAAATCTTGCAATGTAAGCTTATTCGTTCAGTTTGAATAAAGATTATCCCTTTTGCATGAGTTTGAAAGAAATTTTGGATTGATTTTGGTCGGGCCCCTTAAAAGGGTTACCTACGTATCCAGTGTGGAATCAGGCCAGCGTAGTTCGTGCAAGTTGTGAACGTCTTCTTCTTTTTTCTTTTTTTTCCTTTTTTTTTTTTTTTTTTTTTAAATTTTCGGATTTTTTTTTTTAAATTTTTTTTAGTCGTAGTACTTCTTTAGTTGATCCATATTGGTGAGCTGACTGAACTCGATGCCATCAATATCCATAAGCCTGACTGCACCTCCTGATAGAATGTCTTTGATGAGGAATGGGCAGGACCAGTTGGGTCGAAATATGCCTTTGAGGTCGGTAACTGGGGCACGTAATTCTTTCCAAACTAAATCCCCTTCCTTTAAATTTTGAGGTCGAACCTTTTTGTTGAATGCTCTTGCAATGTGTTGTTGGTACATGTGGGAATGGTCTAGGGCCCGTAGGCGTCTTTCATCCGTGAACATGAGCTCTTCGTAGCGGGCTTGTAACCATTGGGTTTCAGGAATTTCTCCTTCTAAGGCTATGCGCATGGAGGGTAATTGGACTTCTATGGGTAGAACTGCTTCCATTCCATAGACTAGAGAATAAGGTGTTGCTCCCATTGAGGATCTTATGGATGTCCTATATCCCCAAAGGGCAAATGGGAGTTTGATGGGCCAATCTTTGTAGTTTTCTATCATCTTTTCAATGATAGTCTTGAGGTTTTTGTTGGCAGCTTCTATTGCGCCATTGGTTTGGGGACGGTAAGGGGATGATTTGTGGTGCTAGATTTTGTAGTTTTTGAGGAGGGTGGTTGTCTCGGCTTTGATGTGGGATCCATGGTCACTGATGATTTCGTGCGGAACGCCGTATCGGCAACTAATGTTGTTCCTTATGAATTTAAACACTTGTTTGGAGGTAAGGACGACATAGGATTTGGCTTCAACCCATTTGGTAAAATAGTCTATGGCTACTAGGATGTATTCATGTCCTCCCGAGCCCTTTGGGGTGATCTTAGCAATGATATCTATTCCCCATGCGGAAAATGGCCAAGGGGATGTGAAGTTGTGGAGCATTGAGGGTGGCATATGCTGCAGGTTGGCATATATCTAACACTTCTTACATTTCTTGTCATAGTCGTAGCAATCCCTTTCCATAGTAGTCCAGTAGTATCCCAACCGTAGGACCTTTCTAGGGAGCATTCGACCATTCATGTGTGGCCTGCACACACCATTGTGTACCTCATCCATAATCTCTGCGGCTTCTTCGGAATTCACGCATCTGAGGTTGACCCCGTTGTGGGACTTTTTGTACAGAACCCCCTTGTATTCTATGTATTGTGCCGCAAAGAAACGGATGGCCCGTTGAGCTCTTAGTGGTGCATCTTGAGGGTATATTCCTTTGGTGATGTAGTTGAAAACGTCCTGGTACCAAGGATCCTCTTCGATCGGAGCCAAAGTCATTTCTGTGTCGAGGTTGTTGCAAAAGGCTGGCTCGCTTCTTCTTTGTGGAGCGGCATTGTTGAGAGAGTTCAGCCACTCAAATTCCTGTAATAGTGAAAATCTGCATTCATGCTTTATGAAGTTTACTTACATTGCTTAAATTGATTAGTTAATAATTTGTGCAACTTTGTATTCATTGGATTTATCAATAGCCAAAAAAGGAAAGAAATGAGCAAGAGTAATTTTATTATTGATTGATATTAGAATTGAAAACAGCAAGAAAGGGATCTGACTTTCCCTTAACATTGACACTAGACTTAGAAGAAGTAAAGGGGACACTCCCCGATCCTGACTCATATTTAGGACCTAAGCTAGACACTGACTCTGACTGAGACTCGGAATCAGATTCTTCCATCATTGGTCATTCCTCGGTAGATATCGTGACCTTTCGTCCATTCGGGCCAGTCCAGCTTACTTCTTTGCGCCATCCCATTGTGACATCTTCAGTAGTATATATTAGGTCCGCAGGATTGAAGTTGCGATCATTGAGAGCCATTACCTCCTCATCCATCTCGGGAGTTTCAACCATTCTAGTTTCTTGGCCGAATAGAACACCTAGCAGCTGGTTCCCTGGTGCTTTAGTCCAATCCTGACTTGCCGATTCTAAGGGGTGGTGTGCCTCCTCGTCCAATTGATTGCAGTCTCGGAAGATTTCAAAACCCGGGTGTGTGACCTAAGCTTCTTCGTCATAGTACAGCTCAGGGAAACCGTAATACGGGCAGTAGTCTCCTTCTGTGATGAACTGGCCATTTAGAATGTGGCTATAGGGTGGGATGGCCTGTTTTTCCTTAAATTGTTTCCTTTGTTTCAGGGTTTGATCATGGATTTCTTTGTCGGTAGGTTGGTAACCAAGTCCAAAGGAGTTGTTTTTGATTTCTAACTTGAAAGTGGTGGGCCCTTGTCCATTTCTTCCTAAACCCATACCGGGTATGTACCCTTGCTTCTTGAGAAAACCATTAACATGAGGGTTTGAGTGTGGTATGAACGGTGCCTGATCTATTTCCAGCACGTTGACCTCGGGTTGTGATTTATACTTACGTTTGGTGATCTTGAATATATGGGACTTCGGTGGAGAAATAATTCCGGAATCAATGATGAACTAGATGTTACACTTCAAGCGATGACATTGTTCAGTAAGGTTGCCGAAGCATATGTGGTACCTACAATAAAGGTAATGATCCTCCTCTTCTAGTAATACCCCTTCCAGGAACCGGAGACCTCCATGACGAAGTAAGGCTGTCATAACATCATGAATAGGTACTGCCAGTGGCGTGAATTCACGGGTTGGCCTGCTTGATCTTTTCTTGGATAACCAATGATGTGCGGGCCACATGGTCCCTTCATCAATGAAAGTTTGGATTTTATCTCTTAAGTTTCTGCAGTCATTGGTGTGATGTCCGCAGGCTCGGTAGTACTCACAGTAAACACCTGGGTTTCCATTTTCCGGGATGAGTTCATAAGTGGGCCCTATTGGTTGCATGTAGCCATATACCCTCATTTGTTGAAAAATGTGTTCCTGAGGCCTGTGAGGTTGCTCTTGATTGAGAAAAACTTTGTCACATTCCAGACCCTTAATTCTTTGTTCTGACCCAGCGAGAGTCTTCTATAACCTTTGGATCTCTGGATGATAGACAACTATGTATTAAGTTAGGTGCTCAATCTCATCTTGTGCTTCAACAATGGTCTGGATTGGCTCGCCTGCGCTTCTGTACTCAACGAGGCGCGGGGTCTCATCGGGATCAAGGCCTACTTGGATTTTGGCCTCCCGGAGTGGTCGATCCAGTTGTTCATCCAAATCAAGGGATTTGTCTTGAGTATCAAGTATCGACTCCATTGAAATTTCGCGGACTGGATATGCAGTTGCCACAAAGTGAGCTTTGATCTTCTTAGCATTCTGGCCCATTTCCGACCCTGGCATGAGGATAGATTCGTTCTATGTATCTTCGGCTGAGGAACGCTTGAGGGACCCTGGCATGATCTAAACGAGTAAAAGACCTTTTAGAATCAAAAAGACCACGAGACTCTCATTTAAGAAAAAGTTGACCCCCACATAGAAAAACACATTGTCCTAAAAAAGAAAGGTCCTTAAGCCTAAATGCCAAATATTTCCCTAATATCCAAGGAAAATAAAGTCAATGAACGAAAATAAGAAAAATAGAAAAAGATGGACTATCCTATTTTTTATTATTTTTCTAGACTCACAGAAAATGAAAAATGGGATAAAATTTTCGGTCTTTTTATATTTTTTCGATTTTTTTTTTTTGTTTTGATTTTCGACGGCTTTTTTTTTTTTGCCGATTTTCTTTTGATTTTTGATTTTTGATTTTTTTTGACCGAATCTGAATTACATTAAATAAAAAAAAGAAAATAAAGAAATGGAAAAAGGGAGAAGGAAAACTGAAAGACTGACTCTTTTTTTTACTTCAAAAAATCCTAGAAGTTTGTTCAATGACTTTTTAGAATATATCATTGGAAAAATGATGGGTGTTCATTGAATTGGAATTCTCGCACCATCTTCGGGCATTAGGAACTAGCTAAAAATAAAAGAAAAAGGCTCCTAACACGTAAGTACATGTTGGCACATAATCACGATATTCATGCATTCATGCAAGCATAATAATAACGCAGTTTACAGGCAAACATGTGATCAGACGGGCATTACAACGACACATGCACAACAAGCAAGCGAATCCACGAATGTGGGTTAGAGGCTTTTGGCTCTTGTAAGGTTACCACGAAAAATTACAATTTCCGTTCGGCGGATGTTCGACACATCGATTGTAATTCTTTTCATAAACAAGGATTGATGAGTCATGGGTGAGGAAGCGTCGATTTGCACGATAGGACAAATGTATATTCCTTTAGATATACGGGTTGTCTACGAGTTGCGACACAAACTTCCTCGAGGGTCGATAAGGGTCAAAAGGTTGTGCAAAAGCACATGCAAATGATGCAAAAATATGGAACATGTTATTAAACAATTAAGCAAACTTGACTTTCGAGTCTCACCCTCTTAAATAAATCCCCAGTGAAGTCGCCACTGTAAGGACCCGGGATTTTCGTCCAATCCTTCTTTATATGAGAATTCGTTTCCACAGAGTGCGTCCTTATAGAAAATTTGTAAGTTGGGGGTTCAGATAAGTTCAAGGGTCCATCGAGTTAGAAAAGATTTTGTAAAGACATGAATTGAATAAAAACCATGAAAGAGGTCGCAAATCTGCTATCAACATTTTATCGAAGGGACAAACCGAAGGGACAACCCAATAGCGCGAAAAGTGAACTAATCATGTTTTTAGAAAGACTCCTGCTCATATAGAACATATGAGTACCCAAAAATAATAGGTTGGGGGGCGAAGGTACGAGGTGGGAAGGTGTTAGGCACCCAACTCGCCCGTTTATGACGGCCTCTACCAACTCAAGTTTGCTTAATAATTTAAGGACATAATTCCCATGCAAAACCGGATTAACAACCTAGACTTAGACTACTTAATTGGTTCATCACAAGCATCACAACATTTACTATTAACCCTTATTTAGACATGCATTCGGTTTGACAAGTTGAGCAGCACAACGATTATAAAGACAATATTTAGGAAGCAATAAAACGCTATTCTAGCATGATATCTACATTATGACTACTAGAAAATAAATAGTTAAACAGTTAATTTAATTTGAGCCCTCAGGAATTTGTACCTGAACTGTAGGCTATATTTGACAAAAATAGCAAAAATAGATCTCAAGTTTGGAAGAAAGAGGGAGAAGCTCAGAGTCAATACTACTGAGAATAGAGGTTGTCAACTGTAGACTGTGTGTTTTGAACTGATGGTGGAGGGTCGTATTTATAGGAGCAGGTAGGGTTGGACGGTTGAAAAGTAGCCGAAATTTGGATTTGGGCGGAAAAAAGAGTCTGGCCAGAAGCAGGGTCAGCGCCGCTAGCGGCCCTGGGAATATGGCCAGCGCCGCTAGCGGCCCTGGCTAGAGCAGCTGACGACTGTCAGCAGCCAGCTGGATGTCGTCATAATGACGTCATCCAATCCTTTATTTTCCGGAGGAATTAAATATTCCAAAAAATGTGAAAAGACGGTTTTACCCCTAAATCGCAACTTGGCGACCAGGAGTCGGGAAGAGGCATGAGACACGTCGTTGGAAAGCTCTTGAATGGGGCTTTTGAAGGAAATTGAATGAAGGAGTGTTTGGAGGAAAAACCTGAGACCTTATCTTAACTATAAAAGCAAAAATAGCAGTTCAAGTTTATAAATTACTACTTTCATCATCGGGCTTTTGCCGAGAAATCTGAAGACGCTGTTTTGGCGTCTACATAGAGGGTTTCCGTTTTCATTAGAAAGAGAAAATTTTCCTCGCCAATAGTTTATACTCCTTTTATTCATGTAAAATCTTGTCATTTTCTTTTTCACGGTTTGCAATACACCACTTTGACTGTATATATATATATATATATATATATATATATATAGTTTTCCGAAATTCCTATTGAAAATGAATCTAACATAAGTATTATTACATTGTAAATCTTTATAATTTCACAAATTAAAAGTTAAAGTTTGTAAACTTTAATGTTGAAAAATCAAATGATAAGAGTTTAGTGGGACAGTGGGAGTAGTACCTCACTAACCAAGTAACCATTAAAGAAAAATTACATTCCAAAATTCAATAGATGTCGATCAATGCAGCACTAAGTTTTCCTAGGCTACCTAAGTGATGCACAAAGTCTTGTTAGGCCACCCAACTGAATTGGTCTTGCCAAACCACTCATGTGATAAAATGGGTTTCATTTGGCTACTCACATAGGCATGTGTATCTCACTCTTTCTGAAATGACTTGAAAATAAATTACAACAATAACAACAACATCATCTTGATGTTCCAGATCCTACATATCCCCTGTGTCATAATCAAGTTGAGTATATTCCTTACTTATTTTTTGAATGTGTTATTTCTAGACAGGTAATTGAATAGATCAGTACATGGATTAAGCATTCTGCTCGGCCATGGGAATTTCAGAGGTGACCCATTTGGGTCAAAAGAAGAAGAATCAGTAAACATAGGAGATTAATTCTCTGTTACTGCTGCAGTTTACTACTTATGGCTCGCTAGAATTAGTGTTATTTTTCTCAAATAAGCAAGTTGATCCTCGTGAAATATTTTGTCAATAAAGAAGGTATTGCATCTCAAATTTAGTTGTGTTAAGCCTCTGATTAAGCTAAGTGATGTAGATGTTTTTAATTCGGTCACTTGATTTGCAGCACAAGCTTGTTGTTTCTAGATGCAAGTATACCCTTCGTAGAAGATGCCAGAGTAACTCCCTTTGTTGTTTTGTATGAGAAACTGACTATTTGTTTGATATTTTGGTAAATAAAGTAGCTCTTTCGTACCAATAATGTATAATTACAACAACAACAACAATAATGTATTATTATTATTATTATTATTATTATTATTATTATTATTATTATTATTATTATTATTATTATTATTATTATTAGTTTCCGACCCGTTTAACTAAATGCTTCGACACAAGAAACACATTTAGCTCAAGAAGTTAGAGTTAGATTAATATTAATATTTTCAACATGAAAATGACCTACTTTTGACCCGTTTAATAATATTTATCAAATTTAAATTCAAATAATTTTAACACGGATACGAACACGATCCAACCCGATCGGACCTCTATGACAAGTTGACAACCCTATTTGGGTGGTATAGCTTGACTTTAGTAGTCAAACGTAAACATGGACACAGGGACACACGGTCCTTTCAAGACCACAATGGAAATCGCTGCCATAGAATTAAAGAACCATTCTTCGCGTAATTTTCCGCTTTTCACCAAACTTGACATAGAATTAAAGAACCATTCAATTCGTTTCAATTTTTGCTTGTGGAATTTTGTTTTACTTGTCAAACAACTGCCAATTATGGTCCCATATTAGGCCCCTTCAACGTTTCACTTCAATTACCACTAGTTATTAAATGGGATTAATAATTGTAGATTGCCACCTATTTCTAAGTGTTGTGAATATTGAACTTGTAGGCGACTAGTTATGGGTAAGGCTGCGTGCATCTGGACCTCCCCAGTACTCGCTCTAGGCGGGATACTTACGGGGTTGTTGTTGTGAATATTGAAACAAATTGGGCATAATTTTCCCTTTCATTTGAGTGTCCTTTTGAGTGAATGATCATTATGGCCACTGCGGTACACTAGAAAGCAAACAAGGTTAAACATAGGTTTATGCAGGCTACCTATTTTGTTTTAGTCTGAATAGTCTCACTATGTATTATTTCCCATTTTGTTTTTAACAATAACTAATTTGGATAGCACCTTAAAAAATTAGAAGGAAACAATTTTAGAGTTGTATGAAATAAACTATTGAATTGGTATACAACTAAGCTAATAACCATAGAAGTGTTGGAACAGTACAAGTTCAGCCATGCCCTTGTTTTTTGTTGCACAAAGAACGCCCATGGTACATCTATATAGAGTCCTAGGATGATCACCCAGGCTACATTAAAACCTTTTATGATGCTTTATTGCTTTCTAACAAATCGCGGAACATGGACTGTGAAAAGTAGGTTGTCCCTGTTTTGGACCATTGTCTGCAGTGTACGCAGTATATTCGGCCATATCCATAGGCCAAAATTCTTAGGCTATCATTGGTATATGATATATTAGATTGTTGATTGGGATGACATTTACTGGCCTTCTACTTCATAACAAAAATGAACCAGATGATAACTTAGTGAGACAATTGTGACATTTAATTTGGTAATTGATAATCCAAGCAGAGATATTGCCACCAATAAGAAGTCCTTCAGTACTGCTGAAAAGGGACAGGTTTGGAAGATCCTTCTCATATGTGAACATAATGTTGCCGCAACTCAAGGATGTAATTTGCTGATTTGTCTCTAGACAGCTCATAAATCCATCCTATCATAACCTTCTTTGCAATGTTGCAGCAGCCTTCTTTGCACATTCTATCCAAATGAATTGGACTTCTAAAGATATCACTGATTTGAAGAGTCTCATGCTAAAATTAGGAATCACAGCTTTCCTTCCTCTGATTTGCTGCGTGATTTTAACTTTTCAAAATCTTTACCCAATTTTTGTTGTATGTGAAGTGATGATTTATGCTTTGCAAGAGACCAGAATAGTCCAGCAGCTTGCCAGCTGTATGCTTTAAAGGACTGGCTGGCCTAGACCTCTTTGACCGGTCTTGACCTGCATTTAACAGCAACACAGGTCCACCTACAAGGAGCAGCTTTCTCCTCAACTCAGCATAGAAAGTATCCCTCAAATCGTATCTCCTGGCAGGAGATCCCATCCCAGTAATCCATCCAAGAGGACCGCAGCTAACTGCACCTGAATCAGTCATTCTCATTCCTCGCTGTCCGCTACCTTTAATAGGCGATTGTGGATTGAATAGCAGCTAGAAAATGAAAGTGACACTTCCTACTTCAAATCAATTTTCTGCTTTCATGGTACGGGTTGAGGAAATTTTTTTGGGTGCCCCTTTCCAAATGCACCATCCCCCGCGGCAAGATTCGCCTGAATAATCCCAGTGCGTAGCGAACAGTACGCTTCATCAAGCTATTCCGCCAATCCCTTGCTTCATGTGCAGTGACAGTACTGATATCCACTAATCATTGTTGCCAAATACGGTTGCCATTCCACCACCAGGCGTTGGTGTTGCATATCAAACCAACTTGTGCCTGCATATATTTTCTTTTGACATCGTTCTGCCCGAAAAATCTAATAGTAACAGTTTTTAGCTGAGAGTGGAACATCGAGAACACAATGATCTTATTACATTCAGTTTCAGATGTTTCTTTAGTTTTTTGACTGGTATGCTCATTATTATGTGGTTTTTCTTTTCAGGGTGGAAAGATAAATTCTATTGATTTTCACCGTACGAATGATCTGTTAGTTACTGTCAGCGATGATGATTCAGTTCGACTTTATGACATTGTAAATGCTAAGTGAGTCTTCTAACCCTGAATGATTGTAGGTTACTAATGTTGTTGTCAATCTTGTGAAATCACATTAACTTCTATGTTTTGTGCTGGTGCGTGTAGATGATGCAGGATAAACCTCAGATGAGGCTCAAAAATAGTTGGGGAATAGGACTCAACTTAAGGTATTATTAATCAGATTTGTAGCTGGAGGTGTCGTAAGAGATAGAAAGATAAAGAAAGGAAACCGCTAATAACCAAGAATATTATCTAGGAATCATGAAAGGTTCCCTTTCACAACTGTCAATATACAACATAATCTAGCTTATGTCATTGCATCTCCCACTAAAAAGTCTGTACATTATCTCATAAGTCTGAATAATCTGGTTTCTATCCTCTCAACTGTATATTTTTGAAAGACTAAGATCTCTTGTCACCCATCTGTTTTTTTTAGGATTAAAATCCAAAAAAAAAAAAAAGAAGGTGAGAGCAAAACTTAGGCTTTCAAGTATAATCTTCGGAGGAGACTGAGAGAGAAGCTAGGTTGGTGAGATGAGGTAGTGGCGAGATAGAAAGCGGATTTTGAACATTTAATCTTGAAGGAATTATCCAAGTAGTTGGTTGGTTTATTTTGGAAAGTTGCAAGGGTAGACTAATATTACAAATGATATTGTGGAAGGCCATATTCTGCTTGATCACCTCTCCCTAATTCTTCTTCGTTCTCCCTCTTCTTCTCTTCTTATCCATAAGTATAATCTTCTTGTATCTCTCTACAAGAACGCCCATATGTCTTATTCATGGTTCGAAATCGCGATATCGATCTCGATCACGACATCGCGGAAACGGTCGCGGACTTAATACAACGATGCGTATCAAGTCGTGCTTGTCGCGACATAAATTTTTGTATCAACTATATCTCCCGTATCGGCCATTTATCGGTCATATATCGGCCCTGTATCGGCCATATCGGTCATATAGAGGCCGTGTATCGGCCGTATTGGTCAAGTATCGGCCAAATAATAAACAACGTTACTTAGTGGATATCGCGTTATCGGCGACCTCAGAAACCGATACGATACGACCGATACGATACGTCGCGGTCGATATTTAATACCATGGTCTCATCTTTTTTTTTAGATTAGAAATTTTTTATTAATCAATTCAGAAAAGAATACAAAAAAGAGGATAAGACATCCTCATAAGCAATCAAAAGAAACTACAGATCTCGCCAATGGCGTTGTACAAAGGTAAGCGGAACGCCATTAAAAGCACCCGCCGCCTTAGCCCAAAGGGAGGCCAAATAGACCACATGGTCCCAGACGTAGTCTATAGGCTTCCCAACATCCCGAAACACCCTAGAGTTCCTCTCCAACCAAATGCACCATAGGATGGCCATACAGATACACCTTCAGAACAATCTCCCCTCCCTCCTTTGCCTCATCCTAGCAAAACGAAGCTGTAAAAAGCCTCCCACCATAGCAGGACATGCAAAACTCTCCCGCTCCAATAACCTACTCCATAAAGACTTAGCAAAATCACACATAACAAACAAATGCAGACTACTTTCCCCATCATGACGGCACATCGGAAGAAGTGACCATCCAGGCCTTCGGCGTTGCACCATATCATAGGTATTCACCCTACCAAGCACCAGAGTCCACACAAAAGCTCGGACCTTCAATGGAACCTTAGACTTCCAAATAAATGTGGCTAAAAGGAATTAAGGAAACTGTTAGGGAAGGCTAGGCTGGTGAAGAAAGAACATGCAAGAGAAGACCCCAGAAGGGTCCCCAATCCAAGTCCGAGAGTCGTCCGTAGGGACGAGAGAAGTAGAGTGCAGGATACCCAGGAGAGAAACAAGTTCCTCCATCTCTCTATCATGCGGGGAACGGCGTGAATGTAGATCCCATGACCCACCTGTGCCAGAATAGAAGGCAGACACAGGGGCCCCGTGAAGGGTAGATAGGCGATAAACCCGCGGATACGTGGAAGAGAAGGGGTTACCTTTCCACGCATCCTCCCAGAAATGAACCCGATTACCATTGCCCACAATGTACCTGGCTAGTGTAAAGAAGAAAGATGATACCTGATAAATGAATCTCCAACGGCAAGCATGAGAGACAGAGGAGCCGGCATGGGCGTCCCATCCATTATGCTGAAGACCGTACTTGCTCCTGATAACTCGGTGCCATAGGGAGTCGGACTCCAGGGAAAACCGCCACAACCACTTACCCACTAACGAGATGTTCTTGGACACCAATCTACCAAAACCCAGACCCCCCTCCGACTTGGGCCTGCAAACATGTTCCCAACTGGCTAAGTGGTCTCGTCTACCTTCTCCCGCCCCAGACCAAAGAAAGTCCCTCATTATCCTCTCAATCCGATTAGCTACGCTAACTGAAATCCGAAAGAGGGACAGGTAGTAGAGAGGGATGCTCGCTAAACAAGACTGCAGGATAGTGATCTCCCCCCCCAAAGAGAAATAAACCCCCTTCCAACCATCTATGCGCTTAACCACTCTAGACACCACTGGATCCCAAAAGGACATGGTCCGAGGATTGCCTCCAAGGGGCACCCCCAAATAGGAAAGCGGCCACTGCTGCATCTGGCAGCCGACTAACGAAGCCTTAAAAGACTGTAACATATCCTCCCCAACATTAATCCCAGCCAAGCCACACTTAGACAGGTTAATCCTCATCCCCGACACCACCTAAAAGTGTGAAGACCCTCTTAAAACAGTCAATGTCGGCCGAGAGGAAAAGGATCGTTTCATCAGCAAACTGAAGGTGGGAAACAGGGACCCATTCACGACCCACCCAGAATCCCTCCACCTGCCCTCGCTCTACATCCCTATCTAACATATGACCAAGGACGTCAACTACCAAGGTAAAGAGGAAGGGAGACAAGGAGTCCCCTTGTCGGAGACCACGCGAAGAGGTAAACCACTCGCGAGCTGCACCATTAACGAGCACTGAAAAGCTCGCATTAGATAAACAACCCGTAATCCACTTACGCTTCCTCCCTCCAAACCTTTCCTATCCATCACTCGATCTAGAAACTCCCAACTAACCCGATCGTAGGCTTTCTCAAAGTCCAATTTAAAGACCACCCCCGAGAACTTAGAGCGTCGAGCATCATCCACCACCTCGTTAGCCACCAAGGCAGCATCGAGAATCTGGCGCCCCTCCACAAAAGCACTCTGAGCCACTGAAATCGTACCAAATAGGACCGCCCCAAATCAAATAGACAAGACCTTAGTAATGATCTTATACACACTCGAAGTTAGGCTGATCGGCCTGAAATCCGTGACCTTAATGGACCGATCCTTTTTGGGAACAAGAGTAATGGAGTTCGAGTTCATACTCTTACCTATAACCCCAGTAGCATGAAACTCACTAAAGACCCCAAACAAGTCCTCACTGATCACCTCCTAACAATCCTGAAAAAAAGCCATAGTAAAACCATCAGGCCCCGGGGCCTTCTCCCTATCCATCCCAAAAACCGCTGCCTAATTTCATCAAGCTCAAAAGGTCTCTCAAGCCAGTCACGTAAGTAGGCAGAGATAGGGGCCCACTTGACACCCTCAATCATAGGCCTAGCTCCCACTTCCTCCGCAAAAAGACCTCTATAAAACTCTGTAATCTCCGTACTAATCCTATTCACATCAGTCACTCGCTCCCCATCCCTGTTCTCCAGCTCACTAACAAAGCTCCTCCGTCGCCGCCCATTGACTACCTTAAAAAATAACCTCGAACTAACATCCCCTTCCCTAACCCACCGACCCTTCATCTTCTGCCTCTGGCTCTGCCTCTCCTTCATCAACACCTCCTCTAAACTGTTTTTCAACTCAACACTCTTCCTCAAAAGGTCCGCATCATGCCCCCTTGTACTCAAACCTGGTCCGTAATCAAAATCTCCTTAAGAATCTCCCCTTTCTTTGCCCTCACATCACCAAACACGTCCTTATTCCAAACCTTCAATTTCTCCTTAACAAATCTCAACCTCCTCATAAAACAGTAACCCTGCCACCCCTCAACCTCACAAGTCGTCCACCACTCCCGAACCCTCATCCCAAACTTCGCATGTCCAGTCCACATGTTCTCAAAACAGAAAGGGGTAGGGCCCCACTTAATAGGAGCTGACTAAAGGACGAGAGGAAAATGATCAAAACAAGTGCGGGGTAAAACCTCCTAGACTAACTCAGGGAACTCGTTCTCGAACTCATTAGTAACAAGGAAACGATCTATATGAGACGCCGCATTACGTCTCCCACTGACACTCCAATTGTGCATTACCCAAAGGTAAGTCTCTAAGAGCAAACTCTCCAATAAAAAAATCAAACTCAGGCATGCCCCCGGTCAAACCCCTCCCACGCCTCTCCCCAGCATGACGAACTACGTTAAAATTGCTCCCCATGACCCACCTAGGGGAGCAAAGACAAGCAATGGCAGCGAACTCCTCCCACAAAGACACACGATCAGCGGCCCCACACGGGCCATACACAGACGACACCCACCACTCCCCTCTACCTCTAACCCTCAGAAGAACCGAGACAATAAAATGACCTAAATGAACCTCGGCCCGAGTAGCAAAAGGAGTATCCCACACAATAAGAATACCCCCCGACGCTCCAACCGAAGGCAAACAGACCCAATCCTTAAACCCGGCCTCCCAAAGACTCCTAACAAAAAAGAATCTACACACTCAACCTTCGTCTCCTGAAACATCACAACCTCAAGAGATGCACGACTAACAACTTTCCTCACCAAATCCCGTTTCTCTACCCTCCCTAGACCATTAACATTCCAACTGTGTAGCTTCATTTAAAACCGTTAGTACCCCGACACCTACGGCCTTCAACCTCCCCAAAACTAAGAGTAGTCTGAAGGCCCCTAAGTTCCCGGATGCCTACCCTACTCCTCTTACCCCGAAAACTCATAGGAGACACTTGTACATTAGCGACCTTGGTCTCATCTTAACAAGTCCAAACCACCCGAGCCTTGTTATTACTCTTATTAGCATCTTACCCTCATTGTTGTTCATCCATGACTTGTCTCTTATCACTTCATTCATGTCCTCCTCTTCTGGTAGGATGCACATGCACATCCAATAAAGCATCGTTATCTCGTTGCCAGTTTCACCATGTCAGTATCGGCATGCTTAATAGGCCAACACTCTGGTCCACAGAGGACAGCTAGCCTAAAAGCTGTATGATAGAACTTACTGTTTCAATTTTAGTGGGGTTTTTGTGTCACTGTCACATAAAACTCTTGAGGCACTTCTCCATTTTGACCACCCAGCTTTGATATGGTGAACTATGTCTTCCTTATTCTCGTTGTTAGTTTTGATGGTAAAATCCTATACTTGAAGCAATCTTTCTTTGGTATTACTTCGGTACCAATATTGATCTTCAAAATCAAAAGCAACCGTGCGCCCTAGAAGCTACAGTCCAAGCACCCGAATCTTTGTCTCGTACTTGCATTTTCTCCAAGTACATTAGAAAGACAGCTCATTACTTAGGGTATGCCTCAAACTGTCTTTTTCTGATTTCTTTTTTCCTTTTAGTATAAAATGAAGTGTCAAGTGTCCATACCCATAATAAAATATCATATTTCCAACACGAGTAGTTAAGGCGCAATAGAGTTCAAAAAAGATAGTCTAACAAAATTTAATGAAAGATTTGTTGTTAAAGTTAGGCTCAAAGTGAGGGTTTGTAATGTTGATTATGTTGGCGGTAGGGGTTAATTAGGTTAGAACCCAATGGGTGGGATGCTCAAGTGACAACGGACACTACCCACGCGAGTCCATGGAAGTTCATCTCACAGGTTCACTCACAATTCTTCCCTTTTGTGAAGTTGAAAGTGGGGAATGGTCGAAGGATTAGATTCTGGGAGGATTTGTGAAGGAAGATCGACCCTTTTGCTTGAGATTTCCTCGCATTTTCCGCTTGTCTACTCTCCACACTGCTACCATTGATGAGTTCTTTTCCGCACATACAAGTTCTTG
Source organism: Tetragonia tetragonoides (assembly GCA_038025085.1). Lineage (NCBI taxonomy): Eukaryota > Viridiplantae > Streptophyta > Magnoliopsida > Caryophyllales > Aizoaceae > Tetragonia > Tetragonia tetragonoides. The sequence continues at coordinate 35,647,625 of CM076143.1, forward strand.
GGATCTTCACTTACGTAGAGCTCCGCATGACTGGGAAATGGATGAACTTACAGAGTTGCTTGGTGTTTTGAAGACAGTTCAATTTTCTGATTGTAATGATTCCAGGAGTTGGGGCTGTGACTCCACAGGAGAGTTCTCTTGTAAGTCGTTCCTTCAGTTGTTGGGTACGTCTTTTCCTCAATTTCCGATAGCTGATATTATTTGGAAGGCGAAGGTGCCTCTTAAAGGTGCGGGCATTTGTGTGGGTCCTAGCCTTAGACCGATTGAATACTAATGATCTACGCCAGAGGAGGAGACCTACGGTGGTTCTTTCGCCTGACATTTGTCTACTTTGTCGGGCAAGTAGTGAGACAGCGGTTCATATGTTTTTTACATGTGACTTTGCACGTAGCATCTGGAGCAGGCTCTTTGAGATTTCTGGGGACATGTCGATTGATCCAGCCAGTGTGGTTGAATTTCTCCGGATGAGGTTTGGGGGCTTTGGGAGGGATAAGGAGAGGAAAATTTTATAGCGCAATGCTGTATTTGCGATGTTCTGGTGTCTTTGGCTTGAGACGAATGCCCGAGTTTAAAATGGGGTGACCATTTCGGCTGATATGTTGTGGGATAAGGTCACTTATCTAGCTTCATTATGGGCTAGAGCTGTAGGGGCATTTAGGAGTTATTCTATTACTACTATTCAGCGTAACTGGGCTAATCTGTAACTTTTGGTCGTAGAGGACATCTTTCCTCCTCTTTGTACTCTTGACGCTCCATTAATATATACTTTATCTTTATCAAAAAACTTTTTGCAAGAAGGTGCTTTGAGAAGATAATAAATAGAAAATGAATGAAAATGACATAGATCCACTTGGCTTTATAAGAAGAGCTCTACCCAGCAACCATCAAGAACTTTTTTTTTTATTATCATCTCATTTTATATTGAAAATTGAAACGTATGAGGTATGACAGTCAAATAAGACTCTAGTATGCGTGCTAATAAGTCTGCCTGAAATTGAGCAACAAATGGAAGACTTCAAGATTCCTGAATTGTTGCTCAAAAAGTAATCTACAAAAATGGACGTCGAGTTGGTTGCTCAACTAGTAAGAACTCTAAAATGTATAGCAAAGGTCACTAATTCAAGCCCCCTTATGGGCCACTAGGTCATTAACTTCAGGCACATGGGATTATTCTAGCAAAGTGTGGTCACCCACGTTATCCCAAACAAAATAAAATCTAACCTACAACAATTGTATTTGATGTTAAATATTCCACAAAATGAGTATTTCAGAAACAGCCTCTCTAGTCTCTGTTATCTTTCGTTGGATGATGCTATGCACACTGTTACCCTCCTCAGAACCTAGTCACCCTGCTTTGATGAGGCTCACTCGATGGTGGTGGTATTACTGTTGTTGTATTCAGTGAACTACTACATTTTGCACTAACTTGTTAAAAAAAGAAAAGTATACTACAGAAGTTTTCTCGAATTAGTTACAGATTCCCAATCACAAAAATTAGTACATACAAGTAAATCCTAATCCGTAGTCTTGCTTGGTCTACCTTTGGTTGTTCACCGTACTTTGCATTAGAGTAAGTATCCAACTGTATAAGTTATTACCGGTTTGCTGGACTTATGCAATGATTTGCAGACTTCTGAAGACAACTTTTCACCAAAAACATGGTGCTGATCGTATATGCTTCACCCACCATCCCAGCTCATTGATCTGCTCTTCAAAATATAACCTTGATTCAACTGGAGGTGAGTTCCTACTTTGTAGCTTCCCAATTATATCCGGTTTTCATGAAATAGAAAATCTCCAACATGTTACCTAATTACTGTGCTAATTTTTTCCCCTCTTGCCAGAATCGCTGCGGTATCTTTCTATGTATGATAATCGATGTCTTCGATACTTCAAAGGCCACAAAGAGAGGTTTGGAAATGTTCTTTCTATGCTTTATTGAATACTTTACAGAAGCATTCTGTTCTTGACACTTGAGGTTATCTTGGTTCTATAATGATATTCTATTTTTGGGGTGCAGTAGGTTGTTAGGGCACTGTATTGTATCTATCTTTTCGTTATGAAACTTCATGTTTCTAATGTCTTCTTTCTATCTTGTTTGTAGAATTGTTTCCTTGTGCATGTCACCAATCAATGATAGCTTTATGTAAGGTTCTCTTGATCACAGTGTAAGAATATGGGATCTTCGAGTAAATGCTTGCCAGGTTGGTTTCTAACCTGTGATGTGGACATTTACTAACATAAGCTGGAAAAGGTTTCAATTGACAGCTTGATTGAAAGTTGTTTCTCTTTTCTGTTTTGATGATTGGCACTGGGTTCTTTTTGGGATGGGAATTGTTTTCAGCAAACCAAGTGGCAGGGATTCTTCAAGAATGTGTACCCATCTTAATGCCACCAACTGGAAATTATTTACAGAATGTTAATTATGCCATTAGTCTATCAAGAAATTGAGCATACAGAGTTAACTTATAGATTGAGGTTAAAGCCTACAGCACTCGTGCTTTCTAGATAAGAGGAAGTATATATTAATGACTCACCAAAAATACATCAAACGAGGGTAAGATGTCCTCCAGTAAGAAAACCAATTGCAAGTTGGCCCAGTTCCAGTACTACTCGCCTTCCTCACTCTTGTTGTACGGGACGCCCATATCTTCCGTTTTCTGTGCAGGGTAATGACTACTGTTTTAGCATAGTGTCTAGCGAAAATATATTGTGTTTTGGCCATCACAAAATAAGCGTCAAGATGGAATTCGGATGTGTCCATGTGTTGTTTTCATGAATCGTAAGACGGTTACAATACAACTTGCTTGTTAAATACGTACCACATCAGCTGCAGTCGCTGGTAAATACGTACAACATAGCCTTCATGCTGGTCAACATAGATCTCTTCTTGAAGATAGCATTTCAAAAACGCTGATTTCATGTTTATTACGAAGATTTTCCATTTGTTTTTAGTAGCCAAAACAACCAAGGTTCAGATGGTGTCATGCCTCGCCACAGGAGCAAAGGTCTGATCATAATCTGTAGTGTATCGCTTAGAGAAGTCTCTTACAACTAGCCGTGCATATTCTGAGTTCCTATTGTATCGCATCTTGCCATTCTTGATGTTGCACAGCCTCAAAATAACTGTTGTGTTCATAAACAACAACATAGCACGATTCCAATGGGACTTGAGATACTTGAGCAAATGTACCTTCTTGATACAAATTAGTCACTAGCCTTTTTCCTCCTGGTCCAGTAGCGTTCTTTGAATCAGGAGAAGATTTTCCTCCTGTCTACGAGGTTTGTGGAGTTCTTGGTAAAGTTGGTGGAGTTTGTTCTCCAACACGTTCATGATCTACATTTTATCTTCTGAGAATTCCTTTTGTTGCTCAAAAAGCAATGACATCAGGGGGCTGTTTCTACACCTTTTCTTCTCCATTCCCGTAGGAATTTTCATCAACTTCAATGTCTCTACTAATGGCTAGCTTTTGAGTTTTCAAATGGAAAACTCTGTAGCCTTTGGACTGAGAAGTGTAGCACGAAAAGATACCTTGATCAGCGTTCTCTTCCGATTTGTGTCTTTTTTCCTTCTGAACATGAATGTAGCACAAAGATCCAAACTCTTGTAGATGCTTGACAAGCCTCAAAAGGTGTTTTATCCCTTTTACTGCCTTGGCGGGACATCAGTTAAACTGTGTTGATGCCCAGCATCTTTCAAGTATATTCTTCTTAGACATCATGCATTTGTCCATCTCACGATGGTCTTATTTTTCCGTTCAGATACTCCGTTCTGTTAAAGTGCGTAGCCCACTGTAAGTTGGTGTTCAACACCCTCATTTTCACAGGATATGTCAAACTCTCTTGAGGTTTTCTTTGCCTCTCCTAGATCTATTGATCTCCAGCCATAGCCTTGAAGTTCTTGAAAACAGTCTTGTGATTTGTTTCTGTGAAATTATACCCAAGTCATCCTTGTAAAATCATCAATAAAAAGGATGAAGTACCTGTTGTGATTATCAGCATTAGTTGTCATAGGACCGCAAACTTCTATCCACCAACTGGAGCTTCACTTTGGCTATCCATGCTTGTTTCGATGGAAATGACTGATGATGCATTTTCTCCATTGGCATCCTTCACAAACTTCATTTTTTATTGTCAACGAAGGCAATCTCTGAGAATATCTTTTTGATTCAAAAGCTGCAATGCATGACAATTATAATGTCCTACCCTTTTGCGCCAAAGCCAATAATCATCAAGATTACCCCTTGTAGGTTGTAGCATCTTCTTCTGAAAAATGTCAAACAAGAGGAAAACTCTTGCTCTTCATTTGAACTATTTGGTAAAGGTGAACAGAGTAGTTAGAGGCTCGACAACCAACCTCCCCGCCCGCCCCCGGCCCTTTTCAACGGGGGTACTGATTCAGCAAGGCTCCTCGATACAACAATTATTGGGATGCTCTACACAACTTTTATTGTGACTAAGACTGATATTTTATCACAGAATCACTCTTGCAATAACATTTGTATGACCTCCTCATCTTCCTCATCTTTTTTGTAAAGCTATGCTTGTTGTCATCTAGTCTTTCACATGAATCCTGTCAGTTATAAGGGTATTGCAAGACACACGCTTGCTTCTGCCAAATTCTTCAGTTGCTAGTAATGTATTAGAGATAAGGAACTGCTCTTCTCCGAAATTTCTTCTACCCAATGCCAAGTGCAAAAGCCAATGTTGTTTCTGCCAGGCAATGCAACTAAAGACGAGCTTAATGTGAATATCCTCTCCTTAGGTATGTGATTTTGCCAGTACATATTTATTCCATAAATTTATCTCCAGTTCCTCAAGTAAATGACTTTTTCTGGACAAACTTGTTCATATATCTTTAATGAATTAATCTCCAGATCCATATTGAGCCTCCTCTCTTCCTATGGTCCATCAAAGCCTGTTACTGAGCAAATAATGGCTAAATTTGAAACGGACATCAAGTCATGGTTGTGACTCAAAATGCGTGTATGTTCAAAGGTTGTCTAGGACTTTGGCAAGAGCTGAAGTAAATTTTGCAAAATAAACGAAGAGTAAGTGTTCAATAGCCCCTTGAACTTCTATATCACTGACATACCTACATGGCTACATTTCAATCCTTCACTGTAGACATTTATGAGCTAGTTGATTTATGAGCCAAACCATCATTGTGGTTCGATACGGAAGGTTCTGTTCTCTGGTTCTCATGATCAGGAAATTCTATCAGGATGGAATTTATTATCGATTAAGTAATTTTACCGTTGTTTAGATAAATTAATTAATCGTGGCCTTTTCACAGCTTCTCAGATTTGACATGCTGTGTGGTTAGAAATTTTAATGAAAAAGGGAAAATTTGTGTATGAAAACATAACTTCATTTAGGGCTCTATGATTAAGGAAATCAATAGCGAGCCAATTTTTTTGGTTCCGTTTGATAAAATGACCCAGGTCCTGTAGCATGTAACCGCATCAGGTTCCGTTTCAGTTAAAGAATTGTTAAGATAATCTTCTTGCTTCTATGGTTTTCAGGGAATTTTATGTCTGCGTGGAAGACCAGCAGTCGCATATGACCAACAAGGCCTTGTTTTTGCTGTTGCAATGGAAGGGGGTGCTGTTAAACTATTTGATTCACGCTCCTATGACAAGGTACGAGCTCAGAGGACAATGACCATGCTTTGTGACTCGTTTTATCCTTTTGCCCCGTTTAGTGATTATTGAAATTGGATTTGTAGGGTCCTTTTGATACCTTTTTAGTCGGGGGAGATACAGCAGAAGTATCTGATATAAAATTTAGCAATGATGGAAAATCAATGCTCTTGACAACCACAAACAACAATGTGTATGTTCTTGATGCATATGCTGGAGAGAAGGTTAGCTTACTGAATGAAAATGTTCCATTCTAGCTCTTGAAAGGGAGCACTTAGTCAGTTTGGAATATGTTGGTAATAGAGTTCAGTTGTTGTGTAGCGTTGGGGATTTAATTTAGAGCCTTCACATGACACGACTATAGAAGCTACATTCACTCCTGATGGCCAGTATGTTGTCTCAGGTGTGTAGCCCTTGAACTGGTGCTTTATAAAAGGAAAGATATGCTCATTGCAGAAATTTGTATATTTCCACTATCTTCTGTATGCCCAAGTATGCCTTGTGTTATATTGGCTCTTTGTGCTGGTGATCCAGACATTATGCTAAATTCCTCAAGCATGATTTTCGAATCTGTATCTGAAGTTTCTTGTTGGCTTAATAACCCTAATGTAGGACTAAACTGGTATCTAGATATGATCTTCTAGTCTATCAACAACGCCATGCTTAATCTATGCCTGTTTTTTTATGACAGGATCTGGTGACGGAAGTATGCATGCATGGAATATTAACATGCGAAACGAGGTGGGCCTCTCTTTCATTCAACTCTTTCTCATTTCCTTTCTTATGTATGTTCTCTTTTGATGCCCTTGTTTCTTTCTCGCCTAATTCATCTGTTTGTGTCTGAAACTTACAAAATTTGGTTCAAGCGCACTGCACACGTGGTATTCCAGGGGATTCTATAGTCAAATTTGGGAAATCTGTACCATCTGAGTTGCATCTTGGACATCTCTAAATGATCTGGAAGATGGTTAACTAAATTACCACCACACCCACTTAAGTTATGTTCATTCAATTTAAACAATGTCATGATGCTTTCCTGAAAACTGCTTCTTTAAATCCATGGAACTTAAAGACAGACATGTAATTACCCCCAGTAGTTCTCACCATCGAATATTTACTGTTCTGTAAGTTTTGTGCGGATGTTTAGCTTAAGAAGCGTAGTAATGAGATTCTGACTCCCTAGTGCTTTTAAGTTGCTGCAGTTCTAAACCTTGCTTGGTATCTGGGCAAGTAGAATATTGGGACGCTGTGCTAACCAGGTACCTACTTTATGAAGAACAGTTTGTCCCCATGCCCCCCCCCCCCCCAAAAAAAAAAAAGTAAATAAAATATGAACAAATGTCATATGTCAATGCATAATTATTGACTAGGTTTGCAATGTTTTGGGACATTAAAAAAATAGATAGTATCACATTTTTACGAGACGGAGGGAGTATCAAATGTCATTTTTGGCCCCTCCCTCATATAGCTAACTAGCTTTCTTCTGTTGATAGGTAGCGCGGTGGAGTAGTCACATTGGAGTTGCGTCTTGCTTAAAGTGGGCTCCACGAAGAGCCATGTTTGTTGCTGCCTCTAGTGTATTAACCTTCTGGAATCTGGATACCTAACCCTGCCAAGGTTACTGGGGAATCCCACGCCAAGGATTTTGATATTGCGCCCAAGCCTGAAATGCTTTCTCATTGAGTAGCAATTGTGCATATCATTGTAGGTTGTGGCAAATATTTCGGAGCTCTAGACAAATTAGTTTATGCGGAGGAAAGCAGGACAAAGCTAATTGTCTGTAATGGGAGGCGAAGTCAAAGAAACAGGACGACTGAGTCGCTGGAAATGGACCAACTTTACATCATCTGCAGATTAAAGTAAAATTTGGTTGGTGATGGGTTGGTATCCCATACAAATGTATTGCATAGCTGTGTAAGAGAACCTCAGAATTTTGAATTTACTTGGAAATGTAGTTGCATTAGAATCTTGATAATCGTGGTTGCTAATCTAGTGGGTCAGCTTATGATTGTGTGATATCTGTTTGATGTTAAAGAGGTCGGTGTTGGTGGCTTCTTTTTTGCTCGTCCAAAAGAGGGTGCAAGTGAATTGCGATCGAGACACACCCTGCTATATCATGTTCGGACTCTCGTGTTTAACAGCGAACATATCAGACTAACTGAACAACCAGCGCAAGCACTAACCCCGTCAATGTAGCATTAACAAGGGGCTAGTATAGTTAAATATTGGTGGCTTCTTTCTTGCATTATACAAATGCTTACTTAATCTTGAATAGGTCCCAAAGTTCTATTCCCTCCATTCCAAAAGGCTCTTTCCGGTTTACTTTTTAGTGAGATGAAGATCGAAAGAAAAGTTTCCATTTTGCTCCAAAAAATTCTCTTCTAGGGGCAACATTATAAAGCCTAACTTATCTTTTGCTTCCTTCATCCTTTCTAAAACTCTAATCTAACTAAGACATATTTATTGGACGGGAGGATTCATTTAGGTCATTCCCGGCATGTGATTCATATTTTTCATCTCTTTTCGCCTTGATTTCTAGCTTTTGCACTTTAATGGCTCGTTCTTTTCAACTGAAAACTGGTGACTGAGCAACTGAGGGCAACTTGGAAGTATGACGGAAATTGGGGACAACTATGTCAAATTGGAAAAAAGTGGGAGCAACTGGTTGTTAGGATTATCGCTAGTTTAGGTTCCTACATCACAACCAAAATCAATAAATCACAAAAGTCTTGCTAGGCCACCCAAGTGACACAAAAGGCCTTGCTAAACCATCCAAGTGAGTTTTGGTCTTTCTAGACCACCCAAGTGGTAAAAAAAGGTCTTACTAGGCCACTCACATAAGCAAGTGTACCTCACTCTCTTTAAAATGGTCTAAATAATAACAATAATAATAATTTTTTTTTAGATAAAGAATAATAGTAATAGTAATAGTAATAGTAATAGTAATAATTAAACTAAAATCAGCCAAAGTTCTTTAAACAATTTTCTTAAAGATTCAATTACATACATAAAAGTTGCAAAAGGAAATATATATTCCCTTAGATATGCCATATACATGTTTTCACCACAAAGTAAAAAGGTGACAATCCTTTCACTTCTTGTTTCTTTAAAAAAGCATGGTCTGTGGTGGGGCAAGATGTGGTTAAAGCAGTACAAGACTTCTTTGTGAAAGGTCAAATTCTCAACCAAATTAATGCTACTGCTGTATCTTTGATTCCTAAGGTACCTAATCCTACCTTGGCATCTGATTTTAGGCAAATATCCTGTTGTAATGTCATTTATAAATGTATTTCAAATGTCATTGCTGCACGTTTGAGAAATGTGTTGCCAGATGTTGTTGGTACTCAGCAAGGTGCCTTTGTGAAAGGGAGAAATATTGTACATAATATCCTTCTTGCTCAAGAGTTGCTAGCACATTATGATAGGAAGCATCTTAGTGCTAGGATGGCTATCAAAATTGATCTTAGGAAAGCATATGACTCAATTGAGTGGTCATTTCTGCTTCATTCTTTGGTGAAGTTGGGATTTCCTGCTAAATTTGTGAATTGGATTTCTTTGTGTGTCTCTACTGTCAAGTTCTCTCTGGTTATCAATGGTGAGCTATGTGGCTATTTTCAAGGAAAGAGGGGATTGAGGCAAGGGGATCCAATTTCTCCTTATCTATTTGTTCTTGTCATGGAGGTTTTATCAAGGGGATTATCTATGTTGCCAAAGGATGCTAATTTCAGACATCACCCTAAATGTGGTAAACTGAATATTACGCATTTGAGCTATGCTGATGACTTATTTCACTTCAGTAAGGGGACTACTAAAGCTGCTCATAGTATTTTTAAAGCTTTCAAGGAGTTTTCTGAAGCTTCTGGGCTGGTAACAAATTTGAATAAATGCCAAGTGTTTTTTGGTGGGGTTTCTAGTTGTGTGAAGGAACAAATTCAGCAAACTCTACAGATGGAGGTGGGTCAGTTACCAGTGAAGTATCTGGGGGTGCCTCTTACCTAAATTTCTCACTTCAACTGATTGTATTAGCTTGGTTGAGAGGATGACAATGAAGATTAGAGCCTGGTCCAGTAGATTCCTTTCATATGTTGTCAGGGCTCAGTTGATCATTACAGTGTTATTTAGTCTTCATAATTTTTGGGGTTCTATCTTTGTCTTACCTAAAAAGGTGATCAAGCAGGTTGAGGCCCTTTGTAGAAATTTTTTGTGGAGTGGCCAAGATACTTTTAAGCAAGCACTGGTTGCGTGGAAAGATGTTTGTCATCCCAAGTTGAATGGTGGTCTAGGTTTCAGGAATCTGTACAATTTTAATTCGGCATTGATTTTGAAATTGATATGGAGTATTGCTCATAAGGCTGATCTTCTGTGGGTTAAGTGGATTTATGAGATGTATTTGGGTAATTAAGACTTTTGGTTGGTCCAGCTATCTGCTACTCACTCATGGTGCTTCAGGAAATTACTGAAGTTGAGAGCATCAGCTTTGTTGTGTGTATATATACAGAATGGAGAGCTTCAATGGGTAGTGGATAAGCCTCCCTTTTCATCTAAGGCAGCTTACAAGGCCTTGCACTGTTTTGCTCCTGTACAAGCATGGGCTAGATTCATTTGGGGGCGGAATTGTTAACCTAAGCACTTCTTCACAGCCTGGTTGTGTATGCAGAAGAAATTGCTAACTAAAGACAGGCTTCTGGCTAGAGGTATGAATGTGGACAACCTCTGTGTGCAAAAGCAGATGAAACGCATGAGCATGTGTTCTTTTCTTGTGAATTTGCTAGGAAAGTGTGGCAGCAGATCAGTGAATTCATCAAGTTCAAGCAACCTCCTGATAAATGGGATGATGTACTAGATTGGGGAATGAAATACATCCGAGGATCGTCTGCTCAGAATTCCATGAATAAGGCTGCAGTGACTGCCTCCATCTATCACCTCTGGATTACCAGAAATTTTGCTGTTTTTAGACAGCAGAAACCTAATTTGCATGGTGTTACAAAGAGAATCAAGTTTGAGCTCAGAGTGCAATTAAGCAACATTGAGAAAATAGAAGATACCAGGAAAAATAGAACTTGGTGCATTGCTGTGGAATGAGAATTAAAAAAATGAAAAAGTAAATCATTGAAGTTTGTCTTCAAATCGGCCCATAGGTGTAGTATTGTGGCTCTCTTGAGTGTTACTTTGTGCATTGGACGTAAAGTTTCCTTCGACGTGTCTAGTAGCAACAATCGCATCAGCACCATATGATTTTCTCAACAATGCATCTCTCTGGTTCTATAATCATAAAATGTCATTTGTTAGACTAGAGTTAATAAATATTCTTGGCGAAAAAATAGGAGTGTTTTTTATATTACTTGTAAGCTACTGAATGTGATGCAACTTTGTCCTCTCCACTGAAATGAAACACTTTTGAAACTACTTACACTTTGAAGCGGAAGTCTTGTAGTAGTAATTGGTCGACATTGTGGTGGTTCAACCTCGATTGTCATCTGACATTCAGGCTCCAACTATTATGCATGATAGAAAGTACAGAGAATATATATATTATACATATATATAATCAACATCAAGATAGATACAATAAAAGAAAAACAATGGCTTAGAAGTAATATTATCACTTGTTGCTCGTGATTTCTAATCAGAACACTCGCATAGATGCAACAAAAAAATGAAGCAGGGGATATAGTCCTTACTATTAAGGGTTCGGAAGTGTTTTCTTGGTCTCTCATGTTATCTTTTCCACTTGGTACGGCTTCCTCTCTTGTTGACAAGTTTGGCCTAACCGAACCATCTGCATTTCTATTTGGTCCAGATTTAGATTTAGTGGACACTTGTCTTTTTTTGGTCCTTGTATTCTGGCTTGTGATGGAATTAGCTAAACCATCAAGATTCCCTGCACCTTTCAAGGACATTAGTGTTAAGAAAATAATTATGAAGTTAATGTTCATGAAAACCAACTAGAACACCATTACCAGTTGCTCCATCTTGCTCTGTATCATGTCTTGTACTTCTTCGTTTCTTGGGCTGCAAATCCAACTAATGACATAAGCTATTGATAGGTGCTCGTTTGTACATACTTTTAGAGTGCTTTAGTTCTTGATTTCTAGCTCAATTTGTGTCTTTTCGTTCTCGTCTATTAGTTTTATCATCTTTTGTTCTATTTTACGTTTCCTTGGTTTTCTTTGGTGTTTTTGAGTGTTTTATAGGCAATCCTAGATCAAATAGGGGTCGTGAATTAAGCGAAAGGGAAGATGGAGTGAAGATTCAAGGCTAAATCGCAAAGGAGCATGCACAAGGAGGAAAATGGCCTTTGGGAAGAAAAAACGACCCCAAAAAATGGCCATTTTTCCCCTTCCCCCAACTTCCAAAGCCCCTGGTCATTTCCGCCCGAAAAAACGCCCAATCACCAGAAAAACGGCCTTTTTTCCCCAGGAGGCCGTTTTTCTAGGTCTTTCGGTCACGAGACCGTGGAGACTATAGATAGCCCATCTTCCTTATTTTTCGGGCTCATCTCATCCTTACCTTAACTTTTCTTGGGTTTTCATTAGAGTTCCTCAAATAGTGAGTTTAGAGTAATTAGTGAGTGTTAAAATTTGGGTAATTAGAGTTAATCTACTCTTTAATCCTCTCTTAACAATTGGTTGTAAGTTTTCTCTTCTCTCTCTCTTTCTATCAATATTTGCAAGTTTGAATATTATGTTTTGTTTAATTAAAATTGATGACTTTATGATGATTAGTGGCTAGTCTCTCTTATTAGAGTTGGGATTAGCTCAACTATGGTGTTTTGATGCTTGGATGATGTGAATGTATTGTGATTGAATGAGTTATTATGCACTTAGCTTTGTGAACTCCATGTGTTTGATAAAATGCTTAAGTGAGAACTTGGCCTAGCTTTTGTGTGATTAACTTAAAACCGAAAGGGGGTAAGATTTTCATAGAAGTTTCATTGACTAAACAATTGGATTCAACCACGAAGTAGTACGTAGATTTCCTTTTAGAGATGCTTGAGCTAGGTGTTGCTTAATGAGCCCAATAAAGCTTGACCCCATGAAAATAGGTGGGGGGTGAAATTGGGTATTTCTTTGGTGATCTTGAGAGAGGCCCTTAGTCATTGATTGACCTAGTATCTCTACACAATTGCTCATTCGATTGCATGTCATTTTATCATCTAATGCATTAAATCGTCATTAGTTGAGTGAACCCCCAACTCTATCTTTAATCCTTGATTTTATAATAGTGATTGCTAATCCCTTTTCTTAGATTGTTATCTTAGCTTAGCTTTAGGTCTAGTTAAACTACATCAACATCACACTTACTCGAATTTGCTTAGCTTTCTCGATTTTAGAAATTTTGGTAATTAAAGCCCTCGCTCTATTAGGACACGATATCTTATATATTACTTCGATATTTCCGTACACTTGCGGGTAGTGTCAGCTATTAATCTTAGAATCTCACATAAGAAGTGTAAAATATCATAACGTATGAGAAAATTACCTGCTTCTTGCGTCCTGTACATGCATTTGAATCCCAAACTTCGCAATACTTTTTGTTGTGTCCTCTCTGCCTACAACTACCACAAGTAACTTCACCTCCAACTTTGCTTAATCCCATGTCATTTGCACTGTAAACTGGTGCTTTTCTTCTAATCTTTTGAGGTCTTCCTTTCTTTGTCCTCTTTGGAAGAGGTAAGGTAGCACTGGCTCCCTTTCTTTTATTGGCCACAACTTAGGTCCACTACAAGGTACTATGAAGTGAGAATAAATTTTCAATTGTGTATTCTTGCTAAAGCATTGAGCTACAAATCTCTCGGGATCCTTTCTATCAGCTAGGATAGCTTGACAAGCATGTCGACAAGATACCCCAGAGAGTTGCCATACCCTACAAGAACATGTTCTTTCACCAATATCCACACATACATAACCTTCTTGGTAGCTATGAACTTGATGCCTGATTTAAATGCATGCAAACTCTTTCCCTTCTCCATTGCTTGATCCAGATTTTGTTAAATCCTAGGCATCAGATTTTGTTTATACTTTATAGCAGCACTTCTCATTTGTTGAATTCTTTTCATCACATAGGACTTCACTTCTTCCAGCATTACCGACACAGGTAGTCCCCTAGCATATAGTATTTTCCTATTGAGAACCTCGCAACTGTTATTTTCTACTGCTTCACATTTTGGCACTTCACTAAAATGCGCCCTAGACCAGTGCTTTGGGTCAATCTTAAGCACAAATTGGTGTGGTGATTCACTCAACTTTTTAAGATCAACTAGTGTATGATCTAGTGACCCTGGTGTTGTTGCCTTCACACAACTCCAAAAGGCATACTTGTATTTGAGTCCATTCCACCTTTTTCTAAGGTTTGCAAATATATGAACTGCACAAAACCTATGCTCTACCTTTGATAGCATGTCTCTAACAACACTCACAAGACCCTTTGGTAATTAAAAAAATGTTAAAGTTAGTACTATGTAATAAATAAATTAATAAATACTTTGTATTAGCTATAATGTATAAAAGTAAAGAGAAAAAAAATGAAATAGAATTATTACCTTTTGTTGGTCACTTGTAATAGTTAAACCATTACCATCTTCTAACTCTAAGTAGGCCTTTAATAGTGTGATGAACCAACCCCAACTGTCAGTAGTCTCCACCTCTACTAAAGCCCAAGCTATAGGATACATGGAGTTATTAGCATTTCCACCCATTGCGCATAGTAGTTCTCCTTTGAAGCTGCCCTTTAGAAAACAACCGTCAACTCCAATTATTGATCTACACCCATCCTTCAATGCCTTCAAGCAAATGTAGATTCTCCTAAAAACTCTAGGTGAATCTTCAGTGACCCAGTCAAGGTGTAAGTTAACAGTACTCCCTGGGTTAGTTCTTAACAACTCCTCAGCATAATCCTCAAGGTTATTGAATTGCTCAATAGCCGATCCTTCAATGGCTTCTAGCCCAACCCTGCTGCACTTGTGCCCCTCATTGTACACAGTAATCTGCCATGACTCCTCCATTTGCATAGGGGCTGCCCATAAATACCAAGGGCATCCTTCCTTACAGCTACATTGCACTCTCTCACTATCAGATCTGGAAAAATCAATACCATAACCATTGTATACAACATAATCTAATATTGCCATTCTTAATTGTGAATGATTTTCCCAAATAGGTTTAGTTTAGAAAATAATTCTCAATATAGGCTGGGTCAGAAAATAATTCTCACCATGGTGTCCATGTAGGGTGGGACAAACACGAACCAAGCTTTTTTTTTTTTTCCTTGTACTGACAAGCTGAAGGTCGCATTGGTCAATGGCGAGCTTCCAGCATGAAAACCGCTTTCCTCGGGAGCGACTCTAGTCCGCCTGAAATCTGAATGTTGAATTCCGAAGGTGTGCTCGTCGGAAAGCCATCGGCAACAAGCTGCAATGTTTCGGTACTTTCTATGATTTAAATCCATACTAAAAGGCTAAAAGCTTTATCACATTCAAAACTCAAAAGTAGTAATTTTCTAGGAATTTGATTGGCTAATTTGTGTGATGTATATGAAAGATAATGTTCTTCATTCAAAAAAAGGAAAGACAACATTCTCCACAGACCAAATTTGGAATCAATCCCAGCCCAATTGCCAACCCCCTTATCTCACTCCTATGCTTCCCATGACCGAGGGAAAAAAACAGAAAGTCGAATAAGATAGTAATTGAGTTCAGCCTCAGATGAACCAGCCAAAGCTGTTCATCAACGCGCACAGGGAAAAGTCGCCGTTGGAAATGGCGAGTTTCCATCCGTAACACGCTACAGATTTCAGCGACTAAAGTAAGACGCTGTTCAGGATAGCGACGGTCTTGGACAAAAGACGCTATCGCGGGTGGCGACTTATGTATGTTCATCCGACCCTTGGGAAGTACTTTGTAATCTAGCCTAATCTGAGCAATACTTTGTAATTTAGCCTTTTTTGAGGAAATCGTTCCTCAATTGTACTTTACTTTCAAATCTCAACCCAACTTGAAATTTTATTTCTTTATCATCAACACTAGGATCAAAAACAGGGAAGGTTGGCTTTTTTCTCTCATATGTTTCACCGTGGTCATTAATTTTTCTTGGGGTTCCAGGCACGTCAGAGGAATATCCAGTATCATCCAACAAGATGCTACTAGCGTGCCCCCCTCCAAGTTCCAATTTAGCAAACTCTTCATTAGCCAGTTTTCTGGCTTCACTTGCTTTTTTCCTATTTGTAACAACATCAACAAGCTCATCATCTAAATCAGAATGCACCTCAGGATCTATCTATCCACTCCCTATCTCATTTTCATCATCAGAATCAATTTGGCTGCCATGTTCCTCATCATTCTCACCAAAGTCGTGTATTTCTTCATTATAGTGATCAACAAACGATTCGTTTATGTCATTCACAAGCTTATTACTGGCAATTACCTTATCTAAGAAGCCCTCGCATTCTTTATCCACCTGAAAAGCACTTGGATATAAGTGATTCATATTTAATGTATCATCTATCATGTAGTGCAAAAAATCATCTCCCATTGAGTTCATTTGAAAACCTGAACCACTAACTCCTTTGTTATGATTCACATAAATTTCCACTTTACCTCTAGTCACACCCAAATCAGACATGTTTCTAACGGACACATTAGAATCTAACTCTCTCAACCCAGTATACAAAGATAAATTAGGGACCTTATTAAGAAGTAATTTATAATTTGTTGATCGAGGTGAAACAAGCTCGAGCTCGTGAAAAAAAGGGGAAGAACAAGAGAGAGAGAATTGTTTAGTGAGAGAAAGTGTTTTGAGAAAAACAGGAAAAACTAATTCTCATTTTTTTTGATTAATTATTTTACAAGTTGACTTGAGCTTATATACAACACATTAAAGCTAAGCTATACTAACAGACTCTGTACAAGCTAACAGACTCTGTACACCGTACAAACTAACAGACTCTGTATACCGTTACAACTAACAGACTCTGTACAAACTAACGGACTCTGTACACTGGTACAACTAACAGACTCTGTATACTGTACAAACTAATAGACTCTGTACATTGTTTGTATTAAGCTTCTAGCTAATAACATAATTACAACAAGATGTAGAGTAATTCCAACACCCCCCCTCAAGGTGGAGGGGATAACACTCCTAACTTGCTGAGTAAATAATTATGTTGGCGCCCTGGCAAACTCTTTGTGAACAAATCTGCCAGCTGCTCATCTGTTCTCACATGATGCAAAGTGATTAATCCTGCTTGTAGTTGTTCCCGAACATAATGGCAATCAAGCTCTATGTGTTTGGTGCGTTCGTGAAATACAGGGTTTTTAGCAATATAAATTGCTGCTTGACTATCACATTTAACAGCAATGGGAACAATATCAGGAACTGTGAGCTCACTGAGTAATCTGGAAAGCCAAGCTAATTCCGAAGTAACTCTCCTCAAACTTCTATATTCAGCTTCTGCACTGGACAGAGATACAGTGGCCTGTTTCTTGGACTTCCAAGAAATTGGACTGCCACCAAGCATGATGAAATAGCCACTTACTGATCTTCTTGTGTGAGGACAAGCTGCCCAGTCTGAGTCACAGTATGCTTGTAATGCATAGTTAGACCCTGAGTTCATGAATAAGCCTTGACCAGGGTCCTTTGTGAGATACTTTAAGACATGAAGAGCTGCATCCATGTGAGGTTGCCTTGGGCTGTGCATGAATTGGTTCAAATACTGAACAGCAAAGCCTAGATCAGGCCTTGTATGTGTAAGGAAATTGAGCTTGCCAACAAGCTTTCTGAATTGGCCAGGATCATGTAGAGGGGTACCCTCATCAAGCTTCAGTTTAATGTTTGTTTCTAAAGGACAGATGGCTGTAGCTTCTGAAGAACAGCAAAACTCCTTGAGGAGTTCATGAACAAACTTCCTTTGAGTCAGGATAACCCCATTTTTGCTATGTAATATTTCTATTCCTAGAAAGTAGTTCAAAGATCCCAAGTCTTTGATCTTGAAAGTATTGTCTAGGAATGATTTTAAATCTTCAATTTCTGCCTCATTGTTTCCTGTGATGATAATATCATCAACATAAACAGCAATGAACACTGTAGAGTTGATCATTTTCTTGTGAAATAAAGAATGGTCGTTTTGAGACATTTGATAGCCTCTGGACTTGAGAGAGTCAGATAGCTTCCCATACCATTGCCTTGAAGCCTGTTTTAGACCATAGAGAGATTTTCTAAGCTTACAGACTTGGTTAGGCTTTGAGAGAGATAGGCCTGGTGGTGGTTTCATGTAAATTTCCTCATGCAAGTCTCCATGGAGAAATGCATTGTTAACATCAAGTTGATGCATACTCCAACCTCTCTTGATTGCAGTGGCAATAAGGGCTCTTACAGTGGTCATTTTGACCACTGGAGAAAAAGTTTCAGTGTAGTCAATTCCTTCAATTTGAGTGAAGCCTCTAACCACCAATCTAGCTTTGTATCTTTCAATAGATCCAGCAGCCTTTAGCTTGATTTTATAGACCCACTTGCAACTAATAGGCTTCTTATTAGCAGGCAAGTCAGTGATTGTCCATGTTTCATTAGCCTCTAGGGCTTCAAACTCCTTAGACATTGCTTCCTGCCATGAAGGGTTAGTAACTGCATCTTCAAAACAATTAGGTTCATTTATTTGCAAAACATTGTTCAACAAATGCTGACTATTGGCTGATAAAGAGCTAAAGCAAACATGTTGTGGTAGGTCTATAGAGGATGTGATGGTATGAGGACATGAGGTAGATTCAGAGAGATGAGGTGATGTAGCATTGCTGCAAATACTAGTGCACACATAGTCCTGTAAATGCTTAGGAACTGTAATGGTCCTGCTGGATCTCCTGACTTCAGTGTGAGAGTGAGAGGGAAAATGTGTTTGAGCTTGAGGATCAGAATGGTGAAGTTGAGTTGAACCTTGATCTTGAGGATCAGGTGTGGATTGAGATGAATCTGTGGATTGATTTTGAGAGTTGGAAAGAATATTTGAGAGTGAAGGATCAGAATTGAAAGTATGAGGCATGGATTGAAAAGGAAATAGAGAATGTGAGGAATCTGTGGTGGTAGAGGAGGTTTTGTAGGGAAATATATCTTCATGGAAGATGACATCCCTGGAAACTTGAACTTTCTTTGTATCCATGTTATACAACTTGTAAGCTTTCTTTCCAAAGGGATATCCTAGGAAAATACATGTAGATGCCCTAGGTTTGAATTTATCTCGACCTCTTTTTAATGTGGAGGCATAGCAAAGGCATCCAAAATTCCTCATATGACTGTATGTAGGTTTGGAACCAGGGAGCAACTCATGAGGGGTTTTGTTCTTGAGAAGTTTGGAGGGAAATCTGTTTATCAAGTATGTGGCTGTAAGGACACAGTCACCCCAAAATCTCACAGGTAGATTGGACTGAAAAAAAAGAGCTCTAGCAGTTTCTAAGAGGTGCTTGTGTTTCCTCTTTACTATTCCATTCTGCTGTGGTGTGTCAGTGCAACTTGTTTGATGTACAATGCCTTTAGAAAGAAAGAAATTGGTGGCTTCTTTGCTTAATCCTAATTCCAAGGCATTATCTGATCTTACAATCTGGATATTGGCTTGGTATTGAGTGGAAATCATTTCTGAAAAGGCTTGTATAATAGGTAGGGCATTGCTCTTGGCACTGAGAAGATGTGTCCAAGTAGTTCTAGTAAAATCATCAACTATGGTGATGAAATAATTGTAGCCATTATATGTAGAAGTGTGATAGGCTCCCCAAAGATCAATATGGATGAGTTGAAATGGTTGGGAGGTATGAATTTGGCTATGGGGAAAGGGATTTCTATGTTGTCTGGCTTTAGGGCATACATCACAACTAGAAACAACATTGTCACCAGAATTGTCATCAAATAAATCCATGGATTTTAACTTGTATAGGGGAAGGTGACCAAGCCTAGTGTGCCACAAGCAAGCATTGTTTCTGTGTGCATTATTACATTGAGCATCACCAATAACATCATGAACAAGGGAATGGGAATTGTCATTTTCCATGACATTACAACAATCAGGAATTGAAGAATTGTTGACAAGAAAATGAACTTTGTCAACATTATTATCTAATTCTGAAGCAGGAATTCCAGCAGCAACATCAGGACTATGTGAGGCAACAGGTATTTTCATTTTCAACAAGAATAATCCGGCATGTGCATGACCAAAATCTATGAGGTTGTGATTATCACCAAGAGCCTGAGGCCTCTTCAGTGAAGGGCCCTGTAGGAACAATAGAAAGCATTGCATCTCAGTAAATATAGCATAGCAATGTGATTGTTTACATAATCTACCAATGGAAAGTAGATTATATCTAAATTGAGGAACATAAAAGACATTGTTCAACAATATCTTGTCTGTAATCTGGACTGTACCAATCTGATCAACAGCAACATTTTGGCCATTTGGAAGGGAAATAAGGTGAGGTGAATTAAGAGATATGATGTTGGTAAAAAAAGAAAGATCATGGCACATGTGGTCTGAGGCTCCAGTGTCTAAAATCCAGGTATAATCAGCAGATGCAGAACAACAAATAGAGCAAATACATGAACCTGAAAAGTTGTGAGAGATACCAGAAACCTTACCAGCACAGTTTACAAAGGAGTTGATGTGATGAGGAGAAAGACCAGGGTCATAAGTGCTTTTAGCACCATTTGCACTTCCAACTTGAGTCTTGTTCAGCAGTGCCAGAAGGTTGTTGCAGTCTGCTTGTGATAGTCCAGGAATAACAGAAGCAGTCTTGACTGAGCTACTGTCAACAGAACAGTTGTGTTCTACATGACACTGCTCATCTCCAGAATCTCCTTGAGCATTGGCTGCATAAGATTTAGTTCTTGTGAACTTGAAATCTTTGGGAAAGCCTACAATTCTGTAGCATTTACTTGCACTGTGACCTGCCTTTTTGCAGTGAGTGCAAATAACAGATTTTCTGTTGTCAAATCTGCCTTTGTAGTTGCCTTGTGATGGATTTTGTTGCTGTTTGGTATGCTGATTAGCATACATTGCTGCTGACTCAGAAATGAATTGAGTGGGTGAGTGATTTCCTCTTTGATTCTCATCTTGAATCAAGAGAGCATAAGCTTGACTAATGCTAGGTAGAGGTTTCATCATGAGTATATTCCCTCTAATATTATCATAAGCTGGATTTAATCCCATTAAAAACTGAACAAGTCTTTGATCTTGTTCATGCTTGGCAATAGCCTGAACTGCTCCACAAGTGCAGGTTGGTAGACAGCTTAACACATTGAGCTCATCCCAATTTCGTTTTATTTTAGTAAAATATGATGCAATATCACTAGCACCTTGGTTAATCTCATTGATATTTTTCTGCAAATGATATAATTTTGCACCACTAGCTTGTCCATACCTGTCCTCTAGCTCAGTCCAAATTTGATGAGCAGAGTTGCAATACAATACGCTTTCTGCTATGTCAGTGGACAGCACATTCAAGATCCATGAAGTAACCATGTCATTGCATCTCTGCCAGACATTAAACGAAGCATCAGTGTTCGCAGGCTGAGCAACAGCACCATTGACCATGCCTAGTTTGTTCTTTGCGGATAAACCTATAGACATAGATTTCTTCCAAGAGCCAAAGCTTGAACCATCAAAAGGTTTTGCAACCAGCATCATTCCAGGGTGGTCTGATGGATGTAGGTATAGTGGATTTGAGTCTATTTGAGACATCCTTGATCAATCGAACAGTGAAATCAAGAAGAACACGAACAGCGAAATCAAGAAGCACGAACAGCGAAATCAAGAAGCACGAACAGTAAACCAATGGAACAGTGAAATCGAATCTGTTACAGAGACGATGATTTCAGGTGAGATTTTGCGAAAAAGAAACAATTGATGATTGTGATGATTAGCTCTACAATTCTATGAGTGAAGAATTGTGATGATTAAAATCAAGAACACGAAAAATCAGAAAAATCAAGAATGAAAAATTTTGCAATTCTGTGATTGAAGAATCGCGACTATCAAGAAAATCAGGCTCTCTGAATCAATTGATGAGCAAGAACAATTGATGAAGGCAAATCAATTGTTCGAAATAGAAGTGAAAAATTTATGTGAATACCTTTTTGAGATAAACACTCGAAAGGTGAATTATGAGCGAGATTGTTTGAGGAATCAAATCAAACAATCGAAAAATCAAATGATCTTGATGAAGTATGATTCAGAGAATGTGAATTCGAGCGGTTCGAGCTGATCGGTGCTCTGATACCATGTTGATCGAGGTGAAACCAGCTCGAGCTCGTGAAAAAAAGGGGAAGAACAAGAGAGAGAGAATTGTTTAGTGAGAGAAAGTGTTTTGAGAAAAACAGGAAAAACTAATTCTCATTTTTTTTGATTAATTATTTTACAAGTTGACTTGAGCTTATATACAACACATTAAAGCTAAGCTATACTAACAGACTCTGTACAAGCTAACAGACTCTATACACCGTACAAACTAACAGACTCTGTATACCGTTACAACTAATAGACTCTGTACAAACCAACGGACTCTGTACACTGGTACAACTAACAGACTCTGTATACTGTACAAACTAACAGACTCTGTACATTGTTTGTATTAAGCTTCTAGCTAATAACATAATTACAACAAGATGTAGAGTAATTCCAACATAATCAACGCAATCCAACTCTTTCAGCATGTCTTGAACCTCAATTACTGACAATATGTCAGTGTCATACTTATATATTGTATGTAACTTTCCATTTTCATATACTGTGTTAACACCACTTGTAAAAACACCTCCATGGTGTAAATGCATATCCACCAAAGTTGACATAACTACAAAGCAAAGATTATATTCAATAAAATAATTAACCTTTGTGAACAACTAATCTTTGCGTAAAAAAAAAGAAGCAAAATGATAGGAAGATTCATAATTTAATCAAAAATAGATTAGTAATATTCATATTGATAACCATGGAATCCCCAAAAAAAAAAAAAACACTTGGAGAATTATTAGTACTATCAGATCAACTGACCGCATAAGGTGACCAACCACATAAGGTTAACATACTTATTTGCAATTAACAGTAGACAACTTGTGATTGTCAATAATTCACCACAATTATTAATAATATTGGGTGTAAAGTTATATTGAATTAATGATAAAATACTTCAAGAACTAGCATATTTAAGGGGGAGAATTACCTGGAATGAAAGATTGGAGAATGATGAAAATATGATCTTGTTGCAGAGAGGACCTACTCCAGTAGAAGAATGGCGGCAAAAATTGGAGCCAAAGAAAGCAATTGACTATCTACTTAATTTTAGGGATTCACCAAGCATAAGGTTTGGGGAGGTTAAAAAAAAAAAAGTGGGCTCTGTGTAATGTGTCGCTCAAAAAAAGAAAAAAAAAAGAGTGGGCTTTGTGTTTCATGGGTGTGGTTTTTTGTTTTTGTGGAGGTTGATGTTTCTTTTCTTTCTCTTTTTTTTTTTTAAAAAAAAAAATGGGAGGTTTTAATGTATTTCCAAGAGTGAAGTTCTTTTTTTAAGCGTGAAATACTGAAGTGGGTGGTTAATATTTGCTCTCTTTTCTTTTTCTTTTTTTTTTCAAGGGTTTTATGGTTGTTAATGCTTTTCTCACTCACTTTGAAGTGAGTGAGATACAATTGTTTAAGTGAGGGGTCTAGCAAGATTTTTTTTGGTCACTTGGGTGGTCTAACAAGACTAAAAATCACTTGGGTGGTCTATCAAGACCTTTTGTGTCACTTGGGTGGCCTAGCAAGACTTTAGTGATCAATAAATGGATGCAGAAACAAATCAAGAACAAAAAGACACAAGATTTAGTTGAAAACCCCCAATTTAATAGGAGAATAAACCACGGGCAACCAAAAAATCAATCCACTATGAACAAGGAGGATTACAAAGAGTTTAATCAAACTCACAATCTCTCTAATTGTTTAATGTGTTTACCTCTCTCTAACAAAACCCTAATAACCTTGGAGCAAATAAAGAGAATATACACACACAATGCCTATAGGATACTACTTACTATAATAGTATTTCTAAATTATCCCACACTATGTATAGGAAATTACACAGTATTAGGAAACTTCCCATAATCCTAATATGACATGACTTATGGAATGTTAGTCACAAGCTTAACACAGGTGAATATTGGAAATTTTGTATTTTTATGTGATTTCTTAGTAATAAGTATAATAATAATAATAATAAATAATAATTATTATAATTTTATTATAAATTATTATTATTATTATTATTATTATTATTATTATTATTATTATTATTATTATTATTATTATTATTAATAAGAAGGAAACACTAAAAAATACAGAATTGGTCAAACTTTGGACAATTGGTGGCAACTGGTGCCAAACTAGGGACAATTGGGAAGTCTAACTGGAAATAGGGCCAACTGCGAAACAGTTGAAAAGAACATGTCCTAAGTGGAATAAATTTCCCTCCCTTTTGTGGAGTACTTAAGGAATTTAATATTTTCCTTTTTATAGGATCCACTTTTGGCCTATAGTGCGAATTAGTAGCAACTAATATGAACTGGAGAATTAAATATGCTCAAGATCAGTGGTATCATACAATGTTTTGTGGGGCCAAGCAATAGTGACATTACTTGCGGTGAAGATCTCAACTTCTGTAAAAGATGAAGCATAAAGGAAGCATTGTTACTATGAACGTTTGGAGTCGTGATTGATAGTTAACAAGTTTTGGGATCCAGGCGATGTCCCGGGTTAGTATATGTTTATGTGTTTTAGTCTGTATTTTTCCTAAGATTTAGAATGGGAAAATACGTTGAGTTTTTTTATTTTTTATTTTTTTGTAATTGGAAGATGGCTTCAAAGTTCTCTCAATTAATTCCACAAAGTTGTATTAGAAGTTGGGATATAAATGGACTCCTCATTGTGCCCCAAATGACTAGATTGGCCTTTTAAATGAACCAATTTGGACATATTGGTCTAATTAAAATCATTTAAGACATTAGGGTATTAAAAAATGCATGAAGAGGCATATCTACCCTCTAAACCAGAATCTGGGTTTTTAAGTAAGAATCTTTATTTTTAATCTATTTTCTTAATTTTATCCACTTTTCTAATCCCTTTACCCATTTTCTTATTTCCACCCTTTTTTTTTGTGTGGTTATTTTCGCCCTTTTCCTTCTCTTTCTTCTCCTTTCCTTTCCCTTGTGTATATGAATGATGTATGCTAAATTGCTCAAAATAGTCCAACACTTGGTGGAGGTATTTGGGTGAAGAGGGGTTATCCACTGGCTTGGCAGCAATTAATGGGTTATCTATTCCATCAATGGTTTTGTTTTCCATTATATACCTCCTGTTGGAGTTGGGGTCTGCTCTTTTTGTCTGGATATTGGTGTGCTGGAAATTCTTTTTGCTGGTTAATCTGTTGAATCAAACTAATAAGAATTGGTTTCTTCAACCCTTCATTTCTTCAGTGAGTGCGCGCGCGCGCGCACACACACACATACACTCTCTCTCTCTCTCACTTTCTCCAGTGGGTCTGTGATGATTTTCAATCCATCAATGTTGGTTTCGTTTGAGCTTAACAAACCAAAAATTGCAATTTCAACTGGTGAAGGTATGGGAGTCTTTAAACAATCCAAAGAAAAGGGAGAAAACAAATTTAAAAAGGGAAGAAATAAGAAAATGGGAAAAGATAATAAAAAAAAGGAGTGTGAATTAAGAAAATAGATTAAAAATGAAGATTCTCACTGAAAAGTTTAGATTCCGGTTTAGAGAGTGGATATGTCTATTTGGACATTTTTTAATACCCTAATGTCTAAAGTTATTTTAATTAGACCAATATGTCCAAAGAGGTTCACTTAAAATGCCAATTTGGTCATTTGGGGGCCTCATTGTGAGTCTCATTACTAAGCATATTCTGATCTCAAATTCTATCTTCTTTTTTTCTTTTTTTTTAAATGTTGGAATTCCTAGTGAGACCATTACTAAGCATATAATGATTTTGAAGTCTATCCTTTTTTTTTTCTTTTCTTATGCTGTAATTCACTACAA
The DNA here is from genome assembly GCA_038025085.1 of Tetragonia tetragonoides. Taxonomy (NCBI): domain Eukaryota; kingdom Viridiplantae; phylum Streptophyta; class Magnoliopsida; order Caryophyllales; family Aizoaceae; genus Tetragonia; species Tetragonia tetragonoides. Next base: position 35,673,322 of record CM076143.1, read on the forward strand.
AGATATTTGTAGGTAAATATAGGTTAAACACAAATAGTTGCCTTTTTTTCATTTTTGAGAACTTGAAAACCATGTCCAAGACACTGGTACGAAATTGATTTGTTGTCTCCCAAAATGTTCTTATTTTGGACATTACTATAGTTTCTTTTTTTTAAAAAAAAAAAAAGAAAAAAAGATATTACAATAGTATTCCAAGTAAATGGAAAATATTCTCTTTAGCAATAAAAATAAGACGATATGGAAATGATACTTGAATAAGATTTATTCCTTGAGTAAGTTCTCTTTATATTTTTTTCCTTTGTATCAGACAATGAGTTAATGTTTTCTAACAAAACCTTTCGTCTTTAATATATTTGGGTGTGAATCTAGCTAACAAATTAAGTACTTAGAAGAGTTGGTATTATGTAATTATTGATAAATTAGAGGTTCGAAGTTCAAATCTTGGTCTATTTTTCATAATCCTGATATCAGGAGAGGCATTTTAAGAGTGTCACGTGGCAAGTCTATCAAGTGCGCACTCATATGATACCTTTTAGATAGATAGATTTATGTTTCATTATCTTTGTCTTCTCTCAATTTAGGATTTGACTCTTCTATTAAACCTTAAAACTTATTTATTTCATCATTATCATCCTTCTCCCAAGTTTAGAATTTAGAATTGGCCTTTCTCTTTTCAATTAACTTTAGAGAAGTTGTCACTTATATTGCCAAAGATATGTACTACTTCTATTTTAGCAAGTTTTACAATTACGAGTGAAGTTCCTTTAAATTTGTGACAGAATCAGGCTTTATAAACACACCAAACTGAAAACTGAATAACAAATGGTGCAATTTAAAAAAGCGATTTTCTCTAGCTTTTGTATGTTACGATTTACGTAAATGACATAAATCAAATTATTAGCAATTAACTCTCCACAAATACAAAACTACAAGGCTTTTGTTGAAAAGAGAAAAAATTGGATTCAGGTTTCATTACAAATTTCAGTCAGTATTCCTCTTCCATCGTTTCTTGCAAAACCTATTAAGAACTCTTCTTCTCTTGCATTCCTTAAGGTGAACATAATTCCTGCCACAAAATCTGCAACCCTTACGTTCAATGGCAGATGGAAAACAAGAAAATAGACATAGACATGTCACAACCACATCCTACAGTAAAAGTATGAAAGTTTGAAATTAGTTTTGCTTACATATACCCAACAAGATACCACGTCCAACTTTTGTGATATACATAAAAGTTTAGATTTGAAGAAACAACAACTGAAGTGTGATTGGGGCTTGTAACAAATATTTAGTTCAAATAATTTAGTTTATTGCATGTGTTATTATATGCATTGCAAAAGCCCACATCTATATTTTGATAAACACAATAACATAGTAAATGCAATTTAGATCAACGCAATTTGAAGACCAAGGCCCTGTTCTTTTCATCGCCTTCATGCTGCATTCCGTTCCGTTCCTTTCCAATCCGTTATGTTATGTTTTGTTCCGCATTCTGTATTTCATTTTGTCTCATATTTTGTTTTCATTTTCCGTATCGTTCTGTTGCTCACCGTACTTCATCATTCCGTTGAAGAGAATAGGGCCTAACAGGAAAAAAGAAAAAGAAAAAAATAATAATAATAAATGTTTCAATGAAACGTACCTTAAAACCACTCTAGGACTTGGGGCACATATATCAAGTGAAACAACATTTTAATGATGTATTCGAATCCGTCCACTCCAAAGATGATCCCATATGAATTTAAGTATTCAAAGATTTCAGGTTCATTATCATATCCCAACCGCACACCACAACGACATGCCCCATATCTTCAGTCTCGTCCTCATTTTCCTTCTTCTAAGTCTCTTCTCTCTATCCTTCTCCTCCTTTCCCTTTTCTCTTCTTTCTTTCTTCTTTTTTGTAACTGGATAAACCACCAATTGTCTTCTCATTCCCCTTATACACTAAATCTTACCCATATGTATTAGTAACTTTAAATTCACCAATATACCGCAAAATTTGACGATATGCTCCTTCAACAATTCAGAAAAATTTCTCCTTTTTTGTCCCGTAGCCAATTTTCCAACTGATTTGATAAGTTTTATCCCTGGTCGAGGATTGTAACACAATGCGTAAGTATGATAAAAATGATTTCATAACCTAGGGCGAAGCCACCCTTTAAATAGGTGGGAAAATGAAGCACATATTATTAAACTCAAACCCAAATACTCCCTGCTGCAAAAACAAAATCAAAATATACTTTAAAAGAGAAGAAAAATAAGGTCATGTGAACTGGTTTATTTCTATGTTGAGGTATGATACTCAACTATTGTTGTCTTGTAATCTTTCAAGGAAATTGATTCAAAAAATTTGTCTTGTTTTTTAGTTGTACATTGTTTATTTGTCAGCTAAAAACTAAAAATAAAGAGTACTGGAAAGTTAAGCACATAAGTGTAGCCCATAGGACAATTAATCTGTTACTTTCTTTTTTAAAGTTGATACTGATGCAAAAATTTTCTCAACAACAATCAGATATTATATTTTACCCAAACAAAAGCAACTCGGTTCTTGTCTTCTATAAATTACGGTGTTCCATGTACGACAAGAAAGCGAATAACTCCGATCCATTTCCCATTGATAGACATATTGACTACCAATTACAGCAGACATAAATGCAAATTAAAAAAAAGTTTAATATAGAGCCTGAAAGAAGCAATTAGTGACTATCGTTCATAGAGAACGATACCTTAATCCCACCATGTGAAAACTTCTGGCACATATATCCAATGAAAAAGTTGTTTGAGAAGATAGGCAAAATAATCGTCTCCTTACCTTTTCCATATGAATTCAGATACTCGAATAAACTCCAAACGGTTACTATTCTTATTCTTTTTCTTATTTTTCTCCGCTTGTACCGCATCTACCATGATTTGCTTTCCTCCCCCTATACAGTAACTCTACTCCAATTAAATGTTAGTCATCCATAACCCTAAATTCACCATAACACCTCCCTACTTTAAAATATCCTCCTTTAACCTATCAGGAAAATCAACCTCCTTCTCTGATCCATATCCTATACTCCAATTGATTTTATAAATATTAGTCTCTGATTTAGGCCTTCTCAACTTCATCATAATCATTCTCTCCCATAACACCATTATCTATTATCCACCTTAATGGAATGAAGTTGCACTATGGGGAATTAATTGGAAGATGACATTAAAGTTATTTTAAAAAAATTCGCAAAGTGATTTTTTGAAGTTGGGTATAAGTAGAATACTCATAGTGACACCATTACTAAGCATTTATTGAAATTTAATTGTTACCTTTTGGTATTTTCCAATAAGTTAATATCGCCACCAAGAAGAGTTTTCATGCCCTTTATATTTGGGTGTATTAGCTAACAAATTAAGTATTTAGCATAGGTGGTGTTATATGATTGTTGATAACTATGAGGTTAGAGGTTCAAATCTTCATTTTGGTACCCGAACGATACCTCGGGTTAGTTTTTTGTTTAATTGTTGTCTCTATCTTTCGTAAGATTTAGAATGGGATATAGATAATACGTTGGTGTTTTTTGGTTTTTTTGTTTTGTTTTGTTTTTTTGTTTTTTTTTTTTTTTTGATGTGAATTAGAATATGGCATTAAAGTTCTCTTTAAAAATTACACAAATCGGTTTTTGAAGTTAGATTATAAATGGAGTACTCATAGTATTAATAAACATATATTGATCTAGAATTCTTTCCTTTTTTTTAAGGTTGGAACTATTCAAAGTGATGACAGTACTAAATATATATTGTTCTTGAATTCTTTCTTTTATGTTTTCTTCCGTCAATGTTATTGTTTTCCAAAAGAATCTTTCATGCGTTTTAAATATTTGGGTGTAAATTTAGCTAACAAATGAAGTACTTAGCATAGTTGGTGTTATACTATATATGTATGGTAATAAGCTTGAGATTGGAGGTTCAAATCTTCATTTCAACATTTTGTTTTCCATTTAGAATAACAACACATGATAGAAATCTCATAAAGGTACCACATGACAATGATGATATACGTGCCACATGGTTGGGCAGTATGAGTTGGCAACGCTGTATGAGGTGGCATCGTGAATGGAAGAGAGGTCTCAAAGGGAGTGCCATGTGGCAAGTCTTTGGATGACAGCACTGTGTTTTAAAATAAGAAGTAAGATTGTCTTGAAACCTTGGAATCAAGTCGATAGTCTAGAAAGACGTCAACTCAATTCCTGTGCATCCCAATCCCTATTGGGGAAATTGACTTCATAAATGAGTTCGGGGGCATGAGTACGAGTTAGGAAGGTGTTAGGCACCCAACTCGCCCGTTGACAACTACGGCCTTTACTAATCAATTCAATGCGATTATTAATGCTACAGTTCCAAACAAGGTTCAATTCGTCCAAAATCCTAGTTTTAACTAATGGGTTGAACAAATATTATTAACGTGACCACTTTTAACAACTTATCAAATTTACATGCTTTTATTGCTAGAAAACGATAAATATGCTAAAACCTGCAAGTTAGAAGGCAAACAAGGTAATTCATCCACCAATCCACAAACAAAGCATAATTTAATAAAGAGCAATAAATAATAAACATGCATTCATTCATCCATTCATTAGGCTTAATACAAGCCCTTTTGCTCAAAACGCACCATGCATGTACATATCACATAAACCAAATTCGTTAGTAAATAACAAGCAATATAAAATTTATTGAAAACCCTCAGGTTGGATTACCTGGATGCTCACAATGAACTTATTGGGTTGTTATGCTTGAATTCTTGCTCTTGATGAAGTATGAAGGTTTATTTTGTGGTGCTAGGGCTAACCTAAAGAAGGAGCAGAATCAGAATTTAGGGTTTCATATGAGAGAATGTCTAAATTTAGAGACCAAATTGAGAGAGAAACTGTCAATCTCCCAAATTCACAACCAAAAGACCAACTTGAGAGAGAAACTGCCAACATCCCAAATTCCCAACCAAAAGACCAACTTGAGAGAGAAACTGCCAACCTCTTCAACTGAACCCTAAGGTTTGTTTATGTAGTAGAGGGGAGAGCTGCCAGGGTTTGGCAGGGAAATCGAATGGGCCTCAAATTCGCCGTCCACGAGAAGAGGGCCAGGCGGCCATGCAACTAGGCCGAGCGGCTGAACCGCTTGTCCTAGCGGCCAACGCTTGAACTCAAGCGTGGCCACTTGGACCTGGAGCGGTCTGCCTGCATAGGCGCATGACCTATTTTTCAAGCGGGGGAGGCTTTTCCGAGGGGGTCCACGCGGGATTGATTGAGTTTCCTTGTTTGACCAAGGGTTGACTCAAGGGTTTGGGTTCCCTTTCGGGCCCTAGGTTCAAAGAGGCCTATCTCTCAGTTTTGGACTCAAATTGAATTGAGTCCAACTGGTTTGGATCACATGTACAAAAGGCTTCCACTGGTTAAATCAAATGAACTGGGCTAATCATCAGAGCAACTATTCTCGCAACCCAAGTTCGAGCAAAATCCAATCCTTTCATCATCGAGTTTTTATGGGGACTTATCATAAACACAATTTTTGGTGTCTACAGAAGCTCCTACTTTAGCCGAGCTCGAATAGAGCGAAGGTCAAAGTATTCCTGCGCCAATACCTGCAATAAACAGTCAAACTGAGTGAAGTGACAATCAGTTAGAGATAAACAATCATTTTAGGATAAAAGGTAATTTCCTCGGTTTATTTGACCGAGAGTTTGACCCTATACTGTAGGTCACACAATAAACATCCTTCGACTATCAGTCGAACGGAGAGACCCTGTGCTGTAGGTTACAAAATAAAAATATTTCGCTAGAAATAAGTAAATAAAAATCCTTCGATTTTTAATCGAATGGAGAGACCCTGTGCTGTAAGTTACACAATAAATGTCCTTCGATTTTCAGTCGTACGGAGAGACCCTGTGCTGTAGGTTACACAATAAAAATATTATGTTAGAAATAAGGTAAATAAAAATCCTTCGATTTTTAGTCAAAGGGTGATCCTGTGCTGTAGGTCATACAATAAATGTCCTTCGATTTTCAGTCGAAGGGGACCTTGTGCTGTAGGTTACACAATAAAATATTTCGTTAGAAATAAGTTAAATGATAAAAATCCTTCGACTTTTAGTCGAAGGGAAACCTGTACTGTTGGTTACACAATAAAATATGTTTAGAAATGCAATGAGTAGTAAATGTAATTGTAAAGGATAGTAAAATGTTGCTCAGACCTTCGGTCAGACACGAGACCATGCCATAGGCCGAGTATAAATGTACAAACTTGTTGGTTTAAAGTAGTCCTGCTTTTATAAACGGACTTTGGCGCGCAAATAACTGATATGGGCCTCACGTGGGGCCCACTGATTTTGAACCAATGGCTCTTAGAATATTATAACGGAAAAGTGTATGGCGGTCAAAGCGCCACGTCACACGGTTAAATTGCTAAGTGGAGCGGCTAAACCGCTTGGTGGAGCGGCTACGCCGCTTGGTGGAGCAGTTGAACCGTTCATCCCAACGGTCAAGCCGTTTGGACTAGCGGCGAAGCCGCGTGGCTTGCGGTTCAACTGCCAGCGTGGCGGTCTGACCGTCCATCTATGCGGTTTGACCGATCGCTAGATCTTCACCGTAGAATAAAGGGGAAAATAAAGGGGAAGGCCTAAATGGATCTTCTTCCATTTTGTACCTTGTTCTTCTCTCTCCACCATTTTTCTTCAAGCTCTTAACCTCCATCAAAGCCCCTAGTTTCCAAATCTTGTGGTTTTCTTGCTCAAATTCTTAGTTGAACTTGATTTTGTTAGTTGTTCTTGTGTTTTTGAGTGTCAAAACTCAAAATTGTGTGAATTTGTGAGTTTTGTGAGTTTCACTCAAATCTCCAAAAACTCCATTTTTGCTCTTCATCCATGGCTCTCAAACTTAGAGGAGGTAGGAAAGGAAGGAGCAAGAGATTGTTGTGCAGGAAGCCCCGAATGTTTTTACTTAGGTCTTTGTTTCCGGTATATCCCGTCACCAGGTGGGTGAGCACCGGTTAGTCCAGGATGAGTTCACTCGTAGTGATTTCTATCCTACCCATCGTTGGGAGCCCCGCGATCTCATTTTCAAGAAGAAGGAGCATTTGGTTACCGTTGGTACCAAATGTTGGGTATGTCGTTTTTTTTTTCTTTTGCTCTTTTACACTTAGAAAGTCATGTGTAGGGAAAAAATAGAATTTTTAGGTTGAGAACTGTAGCGTGTCTAATGTGGAAAACCAATTTGCGTGAAATTATTTTTCTTGCTAATTTGTGAGTTCCTGTAGGATTCTTGTATTATATGTATATTTTTTGCATGTGAAGAATGAATTTGTGTGAAATTCATCTTTAATGGTGGAAAATAAATTTGTGTGAAACTTATTCTCGTTGCAATTATCATTTCTTTGGTGAAAATAAACTTGAGTGAAGTTTATTTTTTTTTTGTTTGTAACGATGGTTTTTGAGTATATTTGTGGAGAATAAACTTGTGTGACATTAAAACTATGTGATGCTCTAGAGAGAGAAACATGTCGTGGCGCATGATAGAGTCCACCTCTAATCCTGCACCGCCTAAACGGCGAGGGCTACTTGGGGCAACATAGAAGATGAGGTGTCAGATGCTATACTTGATTTCTTCCAGTCAGGTAAATTACTCTCTTCTTTAAACTCCACTGTGCTCTCACTAATACCTAAAATTGATTGTCCTGCAAGGCCAAGTGGCTTTATTAGGCCCATAGAATGTTGTAATACTCTCTACAAATGCATCTCTAAAATGATTTGTAGTAGATTGTCATTGATATTGCCTGATGTAATTGATGAAAACCAGGGTGCTTTTGTGAAGGGTAGATCACTAATTCATAATGTTTTGATTAGCCAAGATTTGATTAAAAAAAAAGCACAGTAGGAAGGTAAATGTCTCTCCTAGATGTCTTTTTAAGATTGATCTGAAGAAGGCTTATGATATTGTGCATTGGGACTTTGTGGAGGAGATATTGAGGGGATTTGGGTTTCCTTCTATTTTCTGCAACTGGATTATGCAATGTGTTCGAACTGCAAGCTTTTCCATTTCCTTGAATAGTGGTATGCATGGATTTTGTAGAGGAGGGAGGGTCTTGAGACAAGGGGATCCAATGTCTTCACTCATCTTTGCGTTGGTCATGGAGTACTTAACAAGAACACTCAAGAAGGCTAGTGAATTATTTGATTTCAGATTCCATCCATTATGCAAACATATGAATCTTGTCAGTCTGTGCTTTGCGGATGACCTTATGATTTTTTGCAAAGGCCACCAACCTTCTGTGGAGAGACTTATGCAAGGATTTGAACATTTTTCTGCGGTTTCTAGGCTACAGGCCAACCAACTTAAATCACAATTTTATATGAATGGCATGAGTATGGAGGCTAAGCAACAAATTCTCTAGTTCACTGGCTTTGCTGATGGTGAGCTCCCTATGAGGTATCTAGGGATGCCTTTAGCACCTACTAAGTAGTCTAAAGTTGAGTGTGAGTTCCTTGTTGACATGATCACAGCTCGTGTTAGATGTTGGAGTACCAGACATTTGTCTTACATGGGAAAGAGCCAACTAATTAACTCTGTCTTGCTTTCAATCCATGTATACTTGGCATCTATTTTCCTCCTACCCCAGAGTATCATCAAAAGAATTGAAGCTGTTTGTAGGAAGTTTTTGCGGAATCTAATGAGACAAAAAAAAGATACCACTTGTGAGTTGGGATCTAATTTGCAGAGAAAAGAAAAAGGGTGGATCAAATTTCAAGCATTGTCAAAGTTGGAACAAGGCTGCAGTGGCCAAGCTTATGTGGGCATTGGCTCAGAAAGAAGATTTGTTGTGGGTTAGATGGGTAGATGACATTTATATGAAGGGGAGAGGTTTATGGGATATGCATGTCCATTTCAATAGTAGCTGGTACATAAGGAAGCTTTTTGAAATGAGAGATTTATTCCCTGCCCAGTGTGACTGGAGAGCCCTGCACAAGCATTACAGGGTCAATAATGGCTATAGATTCATAAGGCAAAGTGAGGGGACTTGCAGAGCTCCAAAGTTCATTTGGTCTAGAGTGGCTGTCCCTAAGCACTCTTTCATTTTATGGCTAGCTGAGAAGAAGAGACTCCTCACTAAGGATATGATGGAAAGGATTTATCACATTAATACAGATGGCAAATGCGTTTTGTGCTGCAGTGCAGATGAAGACCAGGACCACATATTTTATACTTTCCCCTGGATGTCTGATGGGAAGAAGAGGGTATGTGGATGGGCGAAGGCTGAGCAGATTCCTGATGTAAATGAGAGATGGCATAGATGGCTGGACAACAAGAAGAGCATGTGTAAAAGACAGAAAAAAAATCCTTGCTGCCTGCATGGCTGCTGTTACATATCATGGCTGGATTGAAAGAAATTATAGGATTTTCAGGAACACTATGAGAAGCACTGAGGTTATCACGAGAATGATTCTCAAGGAGATCAAAACCAGGCTTGGTTTTAACAACCTAGGAAAAATGACTAGGAAAGATAGAGTATTTTGGGACATTTTATTGTAACTATTGTCTTTCTTAGTCTGTTGTTTTGAGGCTTGGAATTGTATGTGAGCCGATACCTTGTCTTTAGGTGATCATGCTGACTTCTTTTCCTCCCTTTAGCATGTATATATTACAGTCTTTCCACTAGTTGGTAATAACATCAATCTGACCTCTTACCAAAAAAAAAAAAAAAAAAAAAACTTGTGTGAAATTCGTTCTCCTTTTACTCTTGTTATATTGGTTTAGCTAGAATGCTAAATTTTACGAGTTGTAAAAATTTAGGGCTAAACCAGAGACTGGTACTTGTTACTAGGATCACATAGCTAATTGTCTTGCAATTATTGTATGTATAGGACGTAGACACTACCATGCGGGTTTACGGTAGCCTTTCCGGGATTGAGAAAGCCCGTAGGTATGTGAATTCCGAGGTCAACGCTATTGTGGAGCATTGTGGCTTCGGCCACCTTCTAGCGTCCATCACTTCCGCTGAGCGCTCCGACCGCTTGCTCGTTAGAGGTCTTGAGGACCGGTACTGGGATACTACCAGTACCTTTCATTTCCCTATGGGTGAGATCATGATCACCTCTTTCGAGTTCGGTCTCATTTCCGGGCTCCCTTGCATTGGTATCCCCCTCACTTATGGAGAGGTGGGTAGGGTTGACATGGTGGAGATGTTTAACCTTTTCGGGGCCAATTGGGATGGTATGAAGTATGGGCGGACTGACGTAATGGTCCAACTCCTGACCACCCCGAGGAAGCTAAAGAAGGTCATGGCGGAGCAGCATGCTCGCCGTTTCTTGGCCTATGTTCTAGCTTGTTCCGTCTTTGCAGATAAAGCTAGTAGGTATCATGTTTACTATTTCCCGTGCTTGCGGGATTTGGACAGAGTTACGGAGTACAATTGGGGTCTTCCCGCATAATCCTGTCTTCTACGGTATTTGAGGCAGTCCAGCCGCCTCAGTGGAGAGGAGGGCGCGTCTCGCGTCTCCTTGGTCGGTTACTGGAATGTTATGGAGGTAATTTTCTTTTACGTTCTTATACTTTGTGTTTTTTGCTTTTACTCACCACTTGTGCCTAATCCATGTGCTTTGCATGTCTTAGATTTGGTTTTACATGCATTTCCCCGACCTTGCCCCTCTTCTCGATACAAGGGATTTGTCTTTTCCTGCGATGCAGACCTGGAGGAAACGGGCATCTTGCCCATTTACTACGCTGCACGCCCTTAGGGAGGCGATATATCCCTTGACTGCTCAGGATGTTAGTGATTATCTTTTGTGCTTTTATCGTACTTTTCATCCTTTTGTGCTCTCACTCTTTACCTTTGTAGGTTGACTGGTTCCCCTGGATGGATTACCTCATGGGCCTCTCGGACCGATTCTTGGGTGCTCGGGAGTATGACCAGAGGATGATCCTCATTGAGGGTCCTTTCGATTTTGAGTAGTTCTTGGGAGAGAGACTGATTAGGCAGACTTTCTCCGACCTTCTAGCTCCAAGGATTCTTTTGGATCCTCCAGATTCTATGCTTCATGTTCGTCACCTTACCGTGGAGCAGGTAAGGGCGGCCACTGTCGGGGCGAATGCCCTTGAGTGTTTGCTTCCAGCTGATCCTGAGGTGGATCTTATTGTTGTGTATATCGAGTTTGCTGAGGCTCGGTTGTGCCCCAACTTCTCTACCGACCCGGTAAGTAATGTACTTTTGTTTCTTAATTTCGTTTGGAAATTTAGAAATGTATCTAATATCTTTAAGTCTTCGCAGAGTGCTGTGAGTTCTTCGTCGTCTCATGCAACTGCCTCTTCTCCGCGCCCTACTCCTCTTTCCATGTCGGTGAGTTATACAGGAGTGGACGGGGTCATCTCAGGTTCTACTGATTTCCGAGTTTCGAGATCCCGATGAGGAGGTTGAGGGATTGCCTCTACCAGCTGGTTGTAGGAGGGTAAGTGAAAATCACTTGTAATCTGCAATATTTACTTTGTGTTTATGCTGACTCTTTTCTTTATGTGCATAGTTGGATGCTGCTGAGACGCGGAAGATCCATAGGGGCATGCATGCCTTTAAGAATTGGATTTCCAGATTCGCGTCTTGGAGTGTATGCACGAGTCGTCGGTCCAATGTTCAAGAGGTACGTTCATTTCAAGTAATAGTGCTTGATTTGAATTTTCATAATTTTCTGACCTTGAGTCTACTTCGCAGCCCGTTCATGTGGCGAGGCCTCCTAGGCCTCCAGTTATTCGTGCTCCGGAGTCGGTGTCTACACCGTAGCGTCCTCCTCCAAGGCAGGAGGGTACAGAGGTGCGTCATGGGACGTCTCGAGCTCGAGTTGACACGGGGGACCCGTCCCAAGTGCCTTATCTTCCGCAGTGGCATGCACCGCCTCCCTATATGGGGTATCCGGGTTATCCCATGCCTATGTATCCTCCGGCCCCTCCGAGGGGTTCCTGGAGTCTGGAGAGTACGGGGTATGGTGGCTATACCGGCATGTTGGAGCCACCACGCCATTCACTGGATCCCGCTTACTTGTCGGGTTCATTATTTGCTTTTGACCCTAGAGCTTGAGCGATGTCTCAACCCGGTCCTTCAGGTGCTCCATCATCGAGTGAACCCGAAGAGTCGTCTCAGACGGGTCCGAGTACTGGCGAAGATGGCCAGTGATTTTTACTGTAGTGCATTTTGAACTTTCGGGCTTGTATTATACCTATTATAAATATTGCATTTTATTCACGCACAAAAATATCACACAAATGCCCATATGTGAATTTGGTCATCGAATTTCCGAATGGGAAATCACAAAACACGAAATCCGAGAAATTAGGATTCCCGGGAACTTAGCAAATTTGGGGTACCCCTTCCCCTAAAAAATAAAAAAAAGGTAAAGAAAAAAAAAATAGGAAAAGATAATTAAAAGGGAAAAAATAATTAAAGAAAATAAGGAATCAGAAAATAAAAGGAAAAAAGGTGGAACTTCATAATTAAAATAAAAAGAAGGAAAGAAAATAAAAAGGGAATAAATAGAAAAGTGGCAAGAGCCAAAATTAAGGTAAGGAAAATCTAAGGGAAGGCTTCCAAAATCTGGCCAAGTGGAAATTAGGAAGGTAGAGCTCGGTCCATGGAAAGGTCGAGTGGACCGAGGTCGTCTCGCGAAGTTGCTCGTCAGGCGCCTATACAAGGTGACGGCTAGAGCTCCTAGCAGCTGTGCTAGAGCTCAACCATTGCCACTTGGGCTAGCGGTTTGGCCGCTGGTCCTAGCGGTCAAGTCGCTAGCTACAGTGGCTCAGCCATCCAGACGAGTTGGGAGGCCGCCTGGCTTTTTTTCGTCAATTGTCTGTGTTTCCTTAAAACTTTGACGAGAATCCAACCGTGACCTCTATATAGTCGGGTTTCCTCCTCTTCTCTTCTTACCACTTACTTTGAGCCCCTAGAGAGAGAAAATTCCTTGAGAGAAAATCCTTAATCTTAACAATGGTGAGCTTTGATAGCGATGATGCCTTTGATGCTTGGCTAGCCATCATGACCGTAGAGGAGAGGTTAGAGCTTACTCCCTTCCATGTTAATGCCTTCTTTCACCTCAAACAAGTCAAGATTTTATGGGACTTTCTTCATGCTTCTATTGAGTTTTGGGACCCAAAGTTTCATGTTTTCCGTTTTGGTGCTCATGAGATGTGCCCGTTGGTAGAGGAGTTCTCCGATATCATTGGCTTTCCAACCGAAAGCCCTCCCACCATTCCTTAATTGGGGAATGCTTTCGCGGGTGATTTTCAAAGATACCTCGGGTTGTCTTCTCGTCAAGTTGCTCAAGTGCTTCACGGTGAGGATGTTGATCTCGCTAGGCTCGTGACTTTCTTCACCTCTAGGGCCCGAGATGCGATGGATATGATGTACAAGAAACGTGTCTTGTACTTTGCCTCCTCCATCGTTACTTGTTTGTAGGTGGCAATGAAGACGCTCTTATTCCATCCGAAAAGAAGTCTACCATCAACAAGGGCAAAGCTTGCCTTCTTAGAGTGACCGAGCAAATTCAATGGGATAGCTCTCCTATGCACTTGGTTGTGGGAGAGACAATCCTTGCTTAGATAGGCTCAAGAGCAATCCTCAAGAGTCCTTTACCGGGAGCCCTTTACTCTTTCAAGTAAGTTTTTGTTATAAAGCCTTAATCTTTGTGGATTTAACTTTATGTGGTGAAATTCTCATCTTGTATTGACTTCAATTTTCCTTTTGTTGTTTTTGTGTAGATATGGCTTCAAGAGAGACTCCACTTGCTTGAGGCTCCCATTGACACTAGGAAGTTCCTCCCTAAGCACTTTCCGGCAAGACGCCAAAAGTTCTCCGAATCCTCTCGGGAGGAGTGGATAGCATACTTCTACACCGACATCCAACCAGCTTGGTTCGTCCCAATGTGGCGTACCACCAAAATTGTAGGGTGTAGTGAGAATGTGTCCTTTACGAGGATCATTGGTTTACGTACCTTGACTTTCTTTTTGCTAAATCGTCTTTTGCGACATTACGGTTTACGGCAAAGAATTCCGAATGTAAGACGCGCGTGCCCTTGTCAACGACCCTTGACTCCCTCCTTAGTGCCCCACCGGGAGCAACATTGGAACCGTCGTCAAATTTGGATCAAACCGGTATTTACGCAATCTCCTGGGCTATCGATCTTTTACGAGCAGTGGATTTGGAGTGGTGACCACCAAGTCAACTGAAGGCTCCTAGAAGAGGAAAAAGAGTTATTCAACACCCGCAAATGTGATGAGCCAAGCAGAATAAGGATAACTCCCATTGATAGGCCCACTAAGCCTTCCAAGCCCCAAACTAATGGTAAGGGAAAAGGCAAGGCTAAAGCCCGGTCTAAGAAGAGAAAAAATCCTGCCCACCCGGCTAAACAAGTCCTTCAAGCTAAGCTCAATGATCAGGAGGCCTTTTCGAGCAACGGTAGGGAAAGATGGGCTCCAAAAGAACGAATAGAACTTGATGAGCCTAGCGAGCCCTCCCAAGAGCCCGAAGTTAATAAAGACAAAGAGGAGTAGTCCACCTCTAGTTATCTAGCAAGTCTTGCTTTTTTGTGCTTAGTAGAATAATTTAAATAACGGGTTTGCATGCCCAAGTAGATGTAGTTTAGAATTGCCCTTTATTTGTATTATTATTTTTGCACCTTTTTTTTTATTAGAGCATGTAATGGACTTTAGCCATATTAATGAAAGACTTGCTTATTTTTGCATTAATAGAATGGATTAAAACTCCCTTAGAGATTTAATTTATTAAAGTGGCCGGGCCCAAGTTATATGGGTTACCTACATATCCATGCGGAATCAGGCCAATGTAGTTCGAAAAACCAAATTTCTTTTTTTTTTTCTTTTTCATTTTTTTTCGATCGTGGGCCCCGTGTAGATGGGTTTGACTGATTTTGACTTGGACGTGGTGCCTTAATGGGCTCTCTCAAAGATTTAATATTTATGCATAGAATCGCTTAAGTTGGTCCATATTTGTGAGTTGAGTGAACTCGTTGTCGTCTAAATCCATTAACTTTACCACTCCATCGGATAATATTGTCTTGATGATTTATGGGCCGGCCCAATTAGGCTTGAACTTTCCCCGACGGTCGACTACAATTGGTCTTACCTCTTTTAGGACTAAGTCTCCTTCTTTTAGTCCTCTAGCCTTGAATCGTTGATCAAAATGTCTTGCCATCCTTGCTTGGTAGACATGATCGTAATGTAGGGCATTTAGTCGTCTTTCGTCTAGCAAGAATAACTAATCATATCGGGCTTGGACCCAATCTACTTCGAGTAATTTACTTTCCAGAGCTATCCTTAAGGAAGGGATTTCTACCTCGTCAGGGAGTACTGCCTCCATTCCGTATACTAAAGAATAAGACGTTGCTCCGATTGAGGATCGAATAGTAGTTCTATATCCCCATAGAGCGAATTGTAGCTTGTCGGGCCAATCTTCGTAGTTTTCCGTCATCTTAGCTATCATTTGCTTTACATTTTTGTTTGCGGATTCTACGGCTCCATTCGTTTGTGGCCTATAAGGTGAAGACTATCGATGTTGAATTTTGAACTTCGTGAAAAGTTCGGCAACATCCTTTTTGAATTGGGTCCCGTGATCACTTTTGATTTTGTGGGGTACTCCATATCTGGTAATGATGTTGTCATGTATGAACTTTGTCACGTGCTTTTACTCTATTCTTGCGTACGAACGAGCTTCCACCCATTTGGTGAAATAATCTACAGCGACTAGTATGTATTCATGGCCTCCTTTTCCTGTAGGGGAGATTTTTCCAATGATGTCAATGCCCCATTAAGAGAACGACCACGGTGAAGTGAATGTATGTAGAGGAGTAGGAGGTTTATGTTGTAAATTGGCGTGGAATTGGCAGCATGTGCACTTTCTCACGTATTCGATGTAGTCCTTTTCCATTGTAGTCCAATAGTATCCTTGCCTTAGGATTTTCTTAACTAAAGTCAGTCCATTCATATGAGGACCACATACACCATTATGTATGTCGCTTATGACTTTGCTTGCCTCACGTTCTTTTAGACATAGAAGACTTAGCCCTTGTGGTGTCCTTTTATAAAGTTTTCCTTGCACATGTATGTATTGTGTGGCTAGTCTTCTTAAAGCTCTTTGTGCCCTAGGTGTGTGGAGGGTAATTGCCTTGGGCTAATAGATTGAGAATGTCAGTAAACCATCCCACTTCTTGCTCTTCATCGACGCATACCTCAAGTGCATTGCAAAAGGCAAGCTCAGTGCGCCTTTGAATGTGAATGGGCATGGCGATTACATCATCTGGAATATTTATCATGGAGGCCATATTTCCTAAGGCATCTGTAGACGCCAAAAAAGCGCCTTCAGATTTCTCCGCAAAAGCTCGATGATGAAAGGAGTAATTTATAAACTTGAACTGCTATTTTTGCTTTAATAGTTAAGATAAGGTCTAATGTTTTTCCTCTAAACACTCCTTCATTCCATTCTGGAGCCCCGTTCAAGAGCTTTCCAACGACACGTCTCACGCCTTTTTCGGACTCCCGGTCGCCAAGTTGCGATTTAGGGGTAGAACTATCTTTTACCGTCCAAGGGTAAAACGGTCTTTTCATATTTTTCGGAATACAAAAATTCCTCTGGAAAATAAAAATAGACTGGATGTCGTCATTATGACGACATCCAGCTGGCTGTTGAGAGCCGTCAGCGGCCCTGGAATAAGTCCCAAGGCCGCTAGCGGCGCTGACCCTGCTTTGGGCCCGACTCATTTTTCAAGCCCGTCTCGTTTTTCAGCTCAATTTCTGCCGTCCAACCCTACTTCCCCACGCCTATAGAAACAACCCTTCACCCTCAGTTCAAAATACACCGTCTACAGTTGACAACCTCTATTCTTAGGAGTATTGACACCGAGTTTCCCCCTCTTTCTTCCCAACTTGAGATCTTGTTTTACTATTCTTGTCAAATATAGCCTACAGTTCAGGTACAAATTCCCGAGGGCTCAAATTAAATTAATTGTCTAACTGTTTATATTTCCTGTAGTCATAATGTAGATATCATGCTAGAATAACGCTTTTATTGCTTCCTAAATATCGTCTGTATAGTCGTTGTGCTGCCCAACTTGTAAATCTAATGCACTTCTAAATAAGGGTTAATAATGAATATTGTGATGCTTGTGATGAACCAATTAATAGTCTAAGTCTAGGTTGTTAATCCGGTTTTGCATGGGAATTATGTCTTTAAATTATTAAGCAAACTTGAGTTAGTAGAGATCGTCATAAACGAACGAGTTGGGTGCCTAACACCTTCCCACCTCGTACCTTCTCCCCCGAATCCTTTATTCTTGGGTACTCATATGTTCTATATGAGCGGGAGTCTTTCTAAAAACCTGATTAGTTCACTTATCGCGCTATTCAGTTGTCCCTTCGGATTGTCCCTTCGGTTTGTCCCTTCGATAAAACTCCGATAGCAGATTTGTGACCTCTTTCATGGTTTTTATTAAATTCAAGTTTCTTCAAAATATTTTCTAACTCGATGGTCCCTTGAACTTATCTAAAGCCCCCAACTTACAAATTTTCTATAAGGACGCACTCCGTGGCCATAGGAATATATAGTTGTCCTATCGTGCAAATCGACGCTTCCTCACCCATGACTCATCAATCCTTATTGATGAAAAGAATTACAATCGACGTGTCGACCATCCGCCGAACAAAAATTGTAATTTGTTGTGGTAACCTCACAGGAGCCAAAAGCCTCTAGCCCACATTCGTGCATTCGCTTGCTTGTTGTGCATGTGTCATTGTAATGTCCGTCTGATCACATGTTTGCCTGTAAACTGCGTTGTTATTTTGCTTGTCTGAATGCATGAATACCGTGACTATGTGCCAACATGTACTTACGTGCTAGGAGTCCTCTCTTTTATTTTTAGCTAGTTCCTATTGCCCAAAAAAATAGTGCGAGAATTCAATTCAATGAGCACTCGTTTCCCCGATGAAATATTTTCATACAGCGTCGAATTCATGAACAATTTTCTGGGATCTTTTAAAAAAAAAAAAAGAGTCGGTCTCTCCAATTCCCCTCTCCCACCTTTTTTTTCTCTTTATTGTCTTGATGTAATTCAGAGTCGGCAAAAAAAAAAAGAAAAACAAAAAAAAAATTGGCGTTACAAATAAAAATGCCGAATTTTATTTTTTTTTGGGAAAATCAAAAAAACAATTTGCCGAAATTTTCTTTTTTTTTTTTTTTATTTATCCCATTTTCCATTTTCTTTGAGTCTAGAAAAATAAAAAAAAATATGATGGTCCGTCTTTTTTCAATTTTCTTATTTTCGTTCATCGACTTCGTTTTTCCTTTGATATGAGGGGAAATAATAGGGCATTTAGGCTTTGGTTGTCATTTTTCATTCCTTTGCATTGCATTACATTACATTATACCTATTAAACGCTCTATGCTAGGATTCATAACTAGTCGTCATGTTTGCATAAAATCTGAGTGTTGCATTCATCAATGTCTCCATTTGTTCATTACGTCTCATGCACTAGAAGTCTAGACAAGTCATTCATTAAGTGCTCTAGGGTCATTCTAGGAAGCATCCATACATTGTCATACATGTCAAGGTCAGTCCGCCATGCATCTTACATATTGTTGTCGTAATTCTGTCATTGCATTTTCATCGTCATGCATTCGAGTTCATATAGACGTCCTTAGATTCATTCATCTTAGGAGCTATCGAGGGACTTCTAAATATCATGAGTTTTTGTTTTCAAGTCCTTTCTTTGGCGTCTTCCTAAGTTGAGACTTGTGTTCAGGATTGGGGGCTCGAGGAAGAATTACGGAGACAAAGGTTGGGCTCGATTATCCGGCAGATTAGTTCTTGTACAAGCTACTTCCAAGACACCACCACATTCCAAAAGGCCGTCACCCCATAATCCATCACCACCACAAAGTCCGCCACTACTCAATACATCCCTTACCTCACCGATCACACCCCCAAACTCCACCATGGGTAAGACCACCTCAAAGCCTTCACTACTGCCATGGGTTTAAAAGGAGTTGACAAAAATATCTACATTTACTTGTTCCCACAGACTCTTGATGCCCCAACTCGTTGTTGGTTCTACACATTGAATTTGGAGGACTACCGCACTTGGTCAGATTTCACTACAGTCTTCCTTGCACGCTACAAGGAAAATGTTGCTCTACCTATTACCCTTCGAGAATTAGAGATCACCAAACAAGAAGAAGATGAGGGATTCACTGCCTTCCTTAGGCGTTGGAAGCTAAAGATAGCCGAACTGGTTGAGCAACCTTCGCAAACTGATCAAATTCGCCAACTCATCAAAAACCTGCAACCTGCTTACAAGGAACCCCTCAAGTATCAAGCAATTGACTGCTACAACCGGCTCTATGTTGTGGGCATCCTAATTGAAGATAACCTTCTTAAGAATTCCACTTAAGTCATGAACAACGCGAGTATCTACAGGGGGTTGTCCTTTGTGTCCCTGAGAACAGCCTATGCTCGAGAAGTTGAATAGAGTCGAAGTTTCCTAGTGTGCAAGTCTAGTTGAGTCCAGTCAAGTTTAATGATGTCTAGTTTGTCTTTTAAATTCGTCCATAGAGTCTAGCTTACTTCTCGTGTAATGCTTTTCTTCGATTCAATAAAGATTGCATTTTGATTCCCATCATTGTTCTTTGTTCAATTCTATGACGAACTTAAGTTGCCTGTGTCGGAATAAAAAAAAAAATTCAAAAGAAAGCCTTTATTGTGGAAAACATCAAACAAAAACTCCCTAATGATCATCCCCATAGAGGACATATAGTTGAACCGTCCGTGGTGAGGACAGGTGGCATTCATTTGGCACCTCACATCAATATCCTTTACTACCCTATACATCATTACCACTTGAAACCCTTTGAGCCTTAAACACATAGCCTTTCATTTCTTAACCACATCATCCTTACCCGAGGAATAGGTGTGTGCGACATGGGAATAGAAGAAACCTTCTAGGAAAGATGGACCGACCTACAAAAAGAGCCACCGAGAGAAATACCAAAAAGAAGAGAGAACTCGAAAGTTCAAGAGCAAAAACAAAAAAAAACCAAAAGAGAAAAAAAAGGTCGAGAGCGATCAAAGATCCAAAAAAGTGCAAACACTTCAAGCACAACCAAACAATGGCATTACCTAAACATAGGTGTCTTAGCCACTTTGCCCAGATCACAAGCTTCTATACCATCTAGCATACTTTGGGGAGGGAATTTACATTGGGTTTATTTGAGCCTTTATCCTTTGTTAGACACCTCAACCCAGCCTGACATTACAACCCAAAAGCCCTCCAAGCGGTACGACCATTCAATTGTATAGTCATGAACTACGTTGGCATGATTCCACACACTGGATACGTAGGAAACCTCAAAGAGGTCCGGCCACGATAATCACTTTGTCACATGATCATATAGAGTTCTCCAAAAGTCCCACCATTCTCATCTAAGGATTAAAAAAAAAAAAAATGAGCTCGGTAGGACTAAAACCCGAAAGGGTGGCCTATGCAAAAGTTAGGGCAACCAAAAAAAAATATATAAAACAAATTCAACATGAGGCAACTTAAATTTCCGAGGAGTTAGAACATTGTTTCTCATGTAAGTGCTCTTTGGTCAGTCGTCTAGAGGTCATACTCATCACCTTTCTCGTAGGCTTGCACATAGACTTCCCAACTGGGGGCTTTTTCAGAATGAGTCGGTTCTTTGTCCGCTACGTTCCAAGTTGGCCATTTCGTCCCCATACCTTAAGTTAGGATATTTTGTACCGCCGCATCAACACCCATAGCTCCTCGAGTAGGTCATAACCATCAAGAACCACACATCAAACTGGGGGCTGATTCTTCCTTGACTGCACCCAGTTTTGTCCATTTGTCTCATACTCTGCCAAGATCACCACAGGAATGAAATTCTTGATCACAAAAACTTTTCCCATATGAAGACCCTCTTCAGACCCTATAGGAGAGTCGTGCATGTTAGGCTAGACTGCATGGAGCTGTGAGTCAATAGAGTCTGCATACATCATATTTGCATGAATACTAGAGTCGCTTTCAAAGGCATGCATGTGTACATAATTTCTTAGTGTCTTGAGTCCCTGTGTGTTTACATGTCAAATCCCCTGTTCCCCGTGCATATTACTATGTCATGTCTTGTGCATCTTGTCATGGTCAGTCGGGCATGTCCATTGCATCTCTTCCCTATGTGCATATTCCACTGCAGGTTTGAGTCTACCCGCTCTCCATCAAAACCACCAAGCCCAGAACTCATGATCAAGCCCAGAAGCGACCTTCCGACTACAACCAAGAATAGAGATAACCTTCCAACAACAGCCCTGCGCGTGCGGGCCCCTCTGCTGTCCCACGGCCCCCTTTTCCGGTCCAAAGTTCGTTACTACAGTTCATTCATGGCAAATATCAGTACCAAGCACGCGGGAGCAAAGCACCCTGGCCCACAAATTCAAATCCGACAGTTAATCCGGTTTTGCATGGGAATTATGTCTTTAAATTATTAAGCAAACTTGAGTTAGTAGAGGCCATCATAAATGGACCAGTTAGGTGCCTAACACCTTCCCACCTCGTACCTTCGCCCCCGAACCCTTTATTCTTGGGTACTCATATGTTCTATATGAGCGGGAGTCTAGCTAAAAACATGATTAGTTCACTTATCGCGCTATTGGGTTTAGCTAAAAACATGATTAGTTCACTTATCGCGCTATTGGGTTGTCCTTTCGGATTGTCCCTTCGGTTTCTCCCTTCAATAAAACGCCGATAGCAGATTTGTAACCTCTTTCATGGTTTTTATTCAATTCAAGTTTCTTCAAAAGCTTTTCTAACTCGATGGTCCCTTGCACTTATCTAAAGCTCCCAGCTTACAAATTTTCTATAAGGACGCACTCCGTGGCCGTAGAAATCCCGGGTCCTTACAGCATCCGGGAACTGGTTGTCCTCTCTAGGAAGGTATGTAAAACAGACGTGAGTGAAATATTTAGCTCTCTTTTCAAGATATTCCTGGAAAGGTGTTAGGGACTCGCTTTTCACTCTCCACTTTTTGGAGACTTGATTTATGATGAGTGTTGAGTCTCCATATACCTTTAGGTCTTTAATTTGTAGTTCTATTACCGCTTCTAAACCAATGATGCATGCTTCATATTCAGCGCCGTTGTTAGTTACCTCATGGTCTAATTTGACGGCTATGGGAGTATGCGCGCCTTCCGGGCTGACTAATAATACTTCTACTCCATAACCCTTTTGGTTTGATGCTCCATTAAAGTATAACTGCCAGGTGCTTTCTTCAACATTCATTATTCCTTCATCGGGAAAGTCATGTGTGGCATCTTCGCTACTAACTGGGTTTTCAGCGAGATGTTCAGAAATGGCATGTCCTTTGATCGCCTTTTGGTGTTCAAAAGTTAGATCGAATTCTGAAAGCATGACAGTCCACCTTACTATTCTTCCACTAAGAATGGGTTTCTCGAACAAGTACTTTAGTGGATTCATCCTTGACTTTATATGGATAGAATGTTGTAGCATGTAGTGTCGAAGCTTCTTTGCTGTAGTGACCAATGCGAGACACGTCTTCTCTAGTGTGGAGTAAGGTGTTTCTTATTCTAAGAACTTCTTGCTAAGGTAGTATATTGTCCTTTCATCATTCTCCACCTTTTGGGCCAACATAGCACCCATGGGGGTTTATGTGACTGTTAGGTATAGCATAAGTGGTTTTCCCTGAATTGGTGGAACCAACACAGGTAGGGCTGCACATAGGTCCAGAACCTAACTGAACCGGACTGAACCTAAATTGGACCGAACCTGAATCTATTAGTCAATTGGTGGACCGAGGACCTAACCTAAATACAATAGGTCTTGGACCTAACCGAACCTGGAAAACCTGGACCGAACCTGAATGGACCTGAATTGTTTTGAGCTCCAATACGATTATGAATATTACTCATAAAACATTGTCCAAATAATATTCAATTCCAAGCAAGTAAACAACCCCAAAAAAAAACACAATAAAAGTCCAAACAAACCTTAATATATTTAAGCAATGCAAGAATGAATTAAAAAGAAAATTAGAAATTCAAATGTTTTCGGCTCACAAAGCCCACAAAATCACTTTTTTTTTTTTTTTTTCATAATTCGAAGATTTTCGGTCCATCAAACCCCACAAAGCCACGTTTTTATATATATTTTTTTTTTATAATTTAAAGGTTTTCAGTCCAACCAGGTCCAAACCGGAAAAAATACCAAACCGAACTTAAATTAAAATTCTATAAAAGTTGGACCGTGGACCTAACCGAATACATTAGGTTCGGTGTAGGTCTGACCCGATTTGGTTAGGTCCGGTCTAAATAGCCGGTGTGGACCTATTCTTGTGCAGCCCTAAACATTGGTGGATTAGCTAAATACTCATTGATTTTGTCGAAAGCCTGCTGGCGTTGATCATCCTACGTAGATTTGGTGTCCTTTTTGAGCTTTTTGAAGATGGGCTCACATGTAATAGTCAATTTGGATAATGAATCGACTTATATATTGAAGCCGTCCTAAGACTCCTCTTATCTCCTTTTCATTTTTAGGAGGTGGCATATCTCTTATAACTTTGATTTTGGTAGGATCAATTTCAATGCCTCTTATGCTTATGACAAATCCTAAGAGCTTGCCAGAAGTTACTCCAAATACACACTTTTGCGGATTTAATCTCATGTTGTAGTTCCGAAGTCTGTTAAAGAATTTCTTTAGAGAGGGTATATGCCCTTCTCTTTCCTTGGATTTGATGATCATATTGTCTACGTACACCTTGGCTTCCTTGTGCATTATGTCATGTAGAAGGGAAGTTGCGGTTCTTTAGTATGTTGCCCCCGCATTTTTCAACCCGAAAGGCATGACAGTATAGCAATATGTTCCCCATTGGGTTATGAAGGTGGTTTTCTCCATATCTTCTTCGGCCATTTGTATTTGGTTATACCCTGCATAGCCGTCCATGATTGAAAAGAGAGCATGTCCTGCGGTATTGTCCACCAGTACGTCTATATCTGGCAAGGGAAAGTCGTCCTTTGGACTTGCCTTATTTAGATCTCTGAAATCGACGCACATCCTTACTTTGCCATCCTTTTTTGGAATAGGCTCTATGTTAGCGACCCATTATGGATATTGGGCAACCTTGATAAAACCTGCTGCGAGCTGTTTCTGCACCCCTTCTTTGATTTTCAATGTCCACTCAGGTTTCATTCTCCGAAGTTTTTGCTTTACTGGTTTTGAATCAGGATTGAGCGGTATTGTATGCTGTGCTATCTCACGACTTATTTCCGGCATATCTTTGTTGGACCAAGCGAAAACGTCTATGTATTCTTTTAAGAGATTTATAAAGCTTTCTCCCTCTTTGGGAGTTAGCGATAAGCCAATGCGCATTTGGCGCGGCTCTTGATCGACTGCAAGATTAATTAATTCTGTTTCTTCCACAATTAAAGTCCTTTGTTCATGCTCTAATAGTGCTTTAGTTACTTCTTTGGACAATTCTTGTTCATCTTTTGAATTATTAGCTACTAAGTAATCCAAGAAGTAAGAAGAATCAGTATTCATTTCATTGATAGAAGAAGTTGGAACATCAACTGAGCCATCACTATTGGCTTTAACTGAAGGAATTTCTAACCACTAACATGATCATACATGCATAATAGAAATTCGATTAACCCAGAAAACTTGTGATTACTGTAATTAAATATCAAATCGAAATCCTACCTCACTCCTTGGTCGCTGGTTGGATGAACAGTGGTTGGGTATGGATGAACACGTCAGATGTCGTGCCTCAACTGGAATCCACACACAGGCTCGAATCCACACGTCAGTATGCTAGTACAGCGAACCCTTTCACAACCTCTGTTCTCTCCTTACTCTAATGACACACAGTTAGGGTTTCATGAAAACTGATTATCACGTGTAACCCTAACTGATCAGAAGTCAGATATATATAGGGAGGCAGGAGGGCTGATTAGGTTAAGTGTGTAATAGGCCTAATCCGAATTAGACCCTTCTAATAAAACGAGCCTGTTAAGTGTGCGACCCTGCTGTTTCACTTAATGTGGCAGTAAGTCCAAAACTCTTTTCGGGCCCACAAACCGTAATTGGTTTCTAGCAAAACATTACGATTACCCATATTAAGTAAAGATCGGTTTCCATAGTCCAACCAATAATGCGATTATTAATTCTTATGATTAGTTCATAGGGCAAATCTAACAACCTCCCACTTGCACTATAGCTAATCATACATCGATGATCCCTTTGTCATGTGATACCTAAATTGACCATAAGGAAGGAGTAGTGTCATCCCTATATAGTTCAATTATGACTTTCTCGATTCCGCAGTTAAATTGTTTAAAACAAACGATTGACTTTCAATCCATTTGAGCACGGCCATGCATTTCACAGTTTAAACTCATCGAGGGGCCCACAGATATCTTACTCCCGTTATATGAGAGTGACAAAACCCATCTTGCTCACTCACATTCCTCCGCATGACTTACAACACATCATTCAATTATCTTTATAGTCATCCGATTCAGGATTAACGTTTGACAATATCAAGATATGCTAAACATCATGTACGAAACCATGGTGAGTTCAGGTCAAAGGATCAAATTAAAAGTTGCATATGGAAAACATTGATGACACTTATATAACAATCCTTTCAATGTTTTTGAAATGGATCGGTCCAATACAATGTTCTCTAACATTTATCCATGTGATCAATTTCATATCTCATAATTATGACCTATGAAACTTGGTCATCAATCAATCAACATGATAGTCTCAATAGTTATCAAATTCCCACAAATAATGATAACTGACTACGGACAATTAGAATAATTATATTTATAACAATATAGTCTCACAATCAAGTCACATACTTGATGATCTACATCATATAAATTATTCATTGGGACAGCAATAAATAAATCGAACATAAGTCACAAAATAAACCTCCCACTAGGACAGAGACCAATCATTCATGAATCTAAGTCCTTGTGTAATAGTATGACGCTCATGCTTATCCTGTGGTAGAGGCTTAGTCAGCGGATCAGCAATGTTCATTTCCGATGATACTCTGCACACCTTGACATCTCCCATTTGTACAAAGCTTCGTATCAAATGGTAACGTCTGAGTATATGCCTAGTTTTCTGATGATCCCTAGGCTCCTTCACCAGTGCAATGGCCCCATTACTGTCACAATAAAGGTCCATTGGATTCGAACTATTAGGTATCACCCCAAGTTCAATGATGAATTTTCGAATCCACACTGCTTCTTTTGCTGCTTCAGAAGCAGCAATATACTCGGCTTCTGTTGTAGAATCAGCAACTGTATCTTGTTTGGAACTCTTCCAACTAACTGCTCCTCCATTCAGAATGAATACAAATTCTGACTGCGATTGGGAATCATCCTTATCCGTTTGGAAGCTTGCATCAGTGTAACCACTTACAGTGAGTTCCTCTTCACCACCTTAGACAAGAAACACATCCTTAGTCCTTCTCAAGTACTTGAGGATGCTCTTGACTGCGTCCCAGTGACTTTCACCTGGATTAGATTGGTATCTACTCGTCATGCTCAAAGCACAAGCAACGTCAGGACGAGTACACATCATGGCATACATGATAGAACCTGTAGCAGAAGCATAAGGAATTCTACTCATGCGATCTCGCTCATCTTATGTCGAAGGACACTGAGTCTTGCTAAGAGTTATGCCATGTGACATGGGAAGATTACCTTTCTTGGAATTTTGCATGTTGAACCTTTTCAACACCTTATCTATATAGGTACTCTGGCTTAAGCCCAAGAGTCCTTTTGATCTATCTTTATAGATCCTAATCCCCAAGATATAGATTGCCTCTCCCATGTCTTTCATTGAGAAACACTTTCCCAAAAAGGCCTTGACGGACTGAAGTGTAGGAATATCATTTTCAATCAGTAATATGTCGTCCACATATAGGACCAAGAATACCACAACGCGGCCACTAACCTTCTTGTAAACACAAGGTTCTTCTTCGCATCTAAGGAAATCAAACTCTTTGATTGCCTCATTGAAGCGAAGATTCCAACTCCTGGATGCTTGCTTCAATCCATAAATAGGTCGCTGAAGCTTGCATACCTTTCCTCCTGGTGCTCGGGTTGTGTCATGTACACATCCTCTTCCAGGTTTGCATTAAGGAAAGCTGTCTTCACATCCATCTGCCATATCTCATAGTCACAATATGAAGCAATGGCAAGGAGTATCCTAATGGATTTAAGCATTAAGACGGGCGAAAAGGTTTCATCATAATTTATCCCATGAATTTGATTATAACCTTTTGCCACCAATCGTGCCTTGAATATATAAACATTCCCATGCATGTCAATTTTCTTCTTGAAAACCCATTTACACTCAATGATTTTTACGCCATCAGGTGGGTCTACGTAAGTCCATACTTTGTTTTCATACATGGAATCCATTTCAGATTACATGGCTTGAAGCCATTTGTCGGAATCTGGGCCCATCATTGCTTCCGTGTAGGTCGTAGGCTCGTCATCCTCTATTACTAATATATGACGATGTTCAGTCACCAAGAAACCATATCTAATGGGTTCTCGGCGCTCTCTTTCAAACCTACGAGGGGATGGTGCCACAGGTGTAGCTACTATAACATCTTGTAAACTACTTTGAGTCTCCTCAGAAATTGGAGTACTCTCCTGTGGCTCTTGAACCTCTTCGAGTTGCACTTTACTCCCACTGGTTCCTTTAAAAAGAAACTCTCTTTCTAAGAAGACACCATGTCGAGCCACAAACACTTTGTTGTCTGTCGGATGGTAAAAGTAATATCCTTTAGTTTCTTTAGGATATCCCACAAAGAAGCATTTATCAGATTTAGGTCCAAGCTTATCAGAAAGTAAACGTTTCACATAAGCTTCACAACCCCAAATCTTTAGAAAAGTCAAGATGGGAACTTTTCCCGTCCATTTCACAAATGGTGTCTTTTCTATTGATTTTGATGAACTCCTGTTAAGTGTGAATGTGGCTGTCTCAAGAGCCAAAAAGATATTGGAAGACTAGTAAGGCTCATCATTGATCGAACTATGTCTAACAATGTTCGATTTCTTATCTCCGATACACCATTCCATTGAGGTGTACCTGGAAGGGTGACTTGTGAAACAATTCCACAATCTTTCAAATGACTATCGAACTCTTGGCTTAGATACTCACCCCCTCGATCTGATCGAAGGGCTTTAATCTTTTTCCAAGTTGATTTTGTACTTCATTCTGAAACTCCCTGAACTTTTCAAAGGATTCAGATTTATGCCTCATCAAGTAGAGATAACCATACCTGTTAAAGTCATTAGTAAAGGTAATGAAGTAGTGGTAACCTCCCCTAGCAACTGTGCTTAATGGTCCGCATACATCAGTATATATGAGGCCTAAGAAATCACTTGCTCTCTCAATGTGATCAGTGAAAGGTGCCTTAGTCATCTTCCCTAATAAACAAGAGTCACATGTCTCAAATGACTCAAAGTCAAATGAGTTTAAAAGTCCATCATTATGGAGCTTTTGAACACGTTTCTCGTTTATATGTCCAAGACGACAATGCCAAAGGTAAGTTGGGTTAGAGTCATTTGATTTGAGCCTCTTAGTAGTTATGTTATAAACTGGAATTTTAAGGTCTAGAACATAAAGGCCATTTTTCATTGGACCGCTACCATAAAATATATCATCTTTATAAAAGGAACAACATTTATTCTTAATCACAAAGACAAAATCTTCCAAGTCCAAAACGGAAACAGAAATAATATTCCTGCTAATGGCAGGTACATAATAACAATTATTGAGTTCTAAAACCAATCCAGATGGCAAACTTAAATAAAATGTTCCTGCAGATAACGCAGCAACTCCTGCTCCATTTCCAACGCGCAGGTCCACTTCTCCTTTTTCCAAAGTCCTACTTCTCTTTAGTCCATGCACATTTGCACAAATGTGAGCACCACATCCGGTATCTAATACCCAAGAAATAGAATTTGAAGAAGTAAATACATTTACTTCTATAACATAACATTTACCTGAAGTTGAAGGAACACTTCCCTTGTTCTTCTTCAGATCCTCCAAATATTTCTTGCAATTCCTCTTCCATTGCCCAAGCTCATTGCAGTAGAAGCACTTGGTTTCATCATTAGGACCAGACGAGGGTTTGAACTTAGGCTTTTCTTTGGGTTGATTCACAATCGGACCCTTCATGTTAGCCTTTCCCTTGTTTGACCATGTTTCTTAAACTGGCCCCCTTTTCTAACCATTAGAACATTGGGAGTTGGGTCCTTCTTGACGTTTTGCTCAGCAATTTTAAGCATCCCATGCAGCTCAGCGAATGACTTGTTAAGATTATGCATGTTATAGTTCATAACAAAAGTATCATAATCATTAGTCAATGACGCTAAGATGATATCAGTGGCCAACTCTTGACCCATTGGGGAGCCCAGTTTTTCCAAGTACTCAACATAACCAATCATCTTGATTACATGAGGACTAACTGAACTTCCTTTCCCCATCTTGCACTTAACCAAGTCAGACACAGTGTTAAACCTCTCAGTTCGTGCTTGCTCCTGAAACATTCCTTTCAGGCTCTCAATCATCTCATAAGACTCCATACTTTCATATCGCTTCTGAAGCTCAGAATTGATGGTGGCTAGCATGAGACAACTGACATCAATTGAATCATATTTGCATGAGGAGCATTGGTGGCAAGAGCCTTCTTGGGGACTGGTTTCTCAAGCACATATTCCTTATTCTCTTGTTTGAGAAAAATTCTCAAGTTTCGATACCAGTCCAAGAAATTGGTTCCATTCAGTTTGTCCTTCTCATGGACGGATCGCAGTGAAAATGAGTGAGATGGTGTAGGGTTTGACATTATCTACAACAAATGTACAAAGATTTTAGTGACTTATTTCATAAATATTTCGTTAACAATTTAACAAAATAACTCCACTATATTAATGTGACAGATATCCCTATAAAATATAGTGGAGCCAAGATCCATATTTCCTAAGTATCAAACCTAGTCCTCATAGGTGTATTAAATTGGAAAGGCATCAAGTTAACTTAATATTACTAAGGGATGTAATTGATTATATGGAATTGAGTTTCATGCAAACATAACAATAAATATAATCAACAGTAAATAAGCGGAAGCATAAATAATAACACATGTGATATAGTATAGCCCCTTAACCTATGGTGATCTAATCTCCACTCTTTGCTTCTTCCATATAGTAGCTGGATTGTCATCTCCATGATATCCTTTGACCTTCATGAGCTTGATTTTACAATCAACTATATCATAAAAGTTTCACTACTACGCTAGCAATAATCTAATTATTACATTCAAAGTAACGACATGCAGGTTGTATTTAATAATTACATTCAAATAAATGACACGCAAGCCGTATTTAAAACCAAAATAAAATTATGGGCTATACTATTCACCATACCATACCATTCAACATCATGTGAACTAAGATATCATATATCAAACATCAAAGATTTGTAACATCATTCGCACAAACAAGTGGATCCATGCAGTGGTCAAGTGGGGCGGCGCCCCCTTGCTAAACAGAATTCTCAATTCCGTTTAGTGGGAAAACTGCCACAATTAATCTCATTAATCGTGAACCCTAGGCTAATCGTATTATCATATTTTAGGGTTTAGCCCTAGTTTATCTATGTGAATTCGTCAAAAAGTAGCATACAGAATTACAACGACTTGCATTCAAACAACATGCTATTTGTAATATACGAATCTAAACATATGAACTATTCATACAGACATGCTCTCAAACACAGAAAAATACTATCATGCTCAGATCCGAATATTAAAAAAAAAAAAAAAAAAAAAAAACAGAAAACGAATCACACATAAACATGTATTATACACATATCATGATTTCGAACTTACTCATATATCTACCATATATCATATATTCGAAGACAGTAAAGCACAAGCGGCTTTGATACCACTGAAGGAATTTCTAACCACTAACATGATCATATATGCGTAATAGAAATTCGATTAACCCAGAAAACATGTGATTACTATAATTAAATATCAAATCGAAATCCTACCTCACTCCTTGGTCACTAGTTGGATGAACAGTGGTTGGGTATGGATGAACACGTCAGATGTCGTGCCTCAACTGGTATCCACACACAGGCTCGAATCCACACGTAAGTATGCTAGTACAACGATCCCGTTCACAACCTCCGTTCTCTCCTTACTCTAATGACACACAGTTAGGGTTTCGTGAAAACTGGTTATCACGTGTAACCCTAACTGATCAGAAGTCACGATATATATAGGGAGGCAGGAGGGCTGATTGGGTTAAGTGTGTAATGGGCCTAATACGAATTAGACCCTTCTAATAAAACGAGCCTGTTAAGTGTGCGACCCTGCTGGTTTACTTAATGTGGCAGTAAGTCCAAAACTCTTTTCGGGCCCAAAAACCGTAATTGGTTTCTAGCAAAATATTACGATTACCCATATTAAGTAAAGATCGGTTTTCATAGTCCAACCAATAACGCGATTATTAATTCTTATGATTAGTTCATATGGCAAATCCAACATTAACATCATTAGACTTGCAAATAGAATTAAACATAGATTTGGGTGGACCACCCGACTCTTCGAACCGACTGTTTTCTTCCCAATCTTGGACAGCGGATAAGACTTAGGAAAGGAAAGACTACAAAGTTCCACAAAAGAAAAGTTTTAAAACAAATGTGGAAAATCTCTATCTAGAATATTCTATCGACATAGTTACCCTTGGGGACTAAGTAATGGGTTTAGCTGATCTCGATGCGGGATAAAAATAAAAAGATATTATACTCATGACTAAAAGGAGAGGGGAGAGATATTATCTCGACTCAATATGGGATAAATAAAAAGATATTATACTCTTCAATAAAAGGAGAGGGGAGAGATATTATCTCGACTCAATATGGGATAAATAAAAAGATATTATACTCTTGACTAAGAGGAGAGGGGAGAGATATTATCTCGACTCAATATGAGATAAATAAAAAGATATTATACTCTTGGCTAAAAGGAGAAGGGAGAGATATTATCTCGACTCAATATGGGATAAAGCAACAAGATATTATACTCTTGACTAAAAGGAGAGGGGAGAGATATTGTCGAGATCTTTGACTAAAACTCACTACTTAAATAAAGGGAAACAATAAACCATTAAATCTTTCCTAAGGTAACGAGCATCATATAGAACATTCGGGGATATTTTTTCCTAAAAATTAAGATTCTAGACTCAATCTTAAGACAAAATCTAGACTCAAAAAGGAAAAAATCCTAATTGGGGTCTAACCTAATATTCTATGACGACCAAAACGACTACGCAAAGATTGCATTCACATATTGGAAAACAGCACAATAGCGCAAATGACATGATCATGAAAATCTAGCATGGACATGAGACTGAGTTTCGACCTAAAACATTAGTTCTAGTTCATGCAATGGGGTAGGCTTAAGGGTTTTGGTCAAAAGGTACTCATGATCAAGAATGTACAACAATCCGCGGGATGCGCGACAATCTGATGCATTCTTGTTATCCTACTCGTCGAATGGACGAATAAGTAGGAAGGTACATGAGGCGGGGGGATCCATGTTTCTTTGCAAAGAAGAATCGAATGGATTCTCACCAAGGCACTTTACCACACTCCATTGGCTAAGAAACTAGTTTGAACTTGTAAAAACAAGCTCGGAAGTCGTGCAAGCGCATGCACATGAATGTAATGGATGCAATTTAATAAGATGAATGACAAGTCACAAAATAATAATAAGAACACTCAAGGTAGTGAACCAAGCAAAAATAATATCATTGAATCGATTTTCAAGTTACACCCTCTTAATCATGTCCCCAGTGAAGTCGCCACTGTAGGCTAACGGATTTTTCTCCCCTTTTTCTTGATTTTCGGGCGGCCGGCTGGATAGTCTGGGAGAGCGTCTCTTTGGGTTTCGTGAATCTCTTGAGTGTGAATGCACATAAATATTTTCCTTTCGTACTTAGGACATGATTAAGATTGTCGGAAGTCGCCACCAAATTTAAAAAAATTTGGAAACCTTGGAATCAAGTCGATAGTCTAGAAAGACGTCAACTCAATTCCTGTGCACCCCAATCCCTATTGGGGAAATTGACTTCATAAATGAGTTCGAGGGCGTGAGTACGAGCTAGGAAGGTGTTAGGCACCCAACTCACCCGTTGACAACAACGACCTTTACTAATCAATTCAATGCGATTATTAATGGTACGGTTCCAAACAAGGTTCAATTTGTCCAAAATCCTAGTTTTAACTAATGGGTTGAACAAACATTATTAGCGTGAACACTTTTATCAACTTATCAAATTTACATGCTTTTATTGCTAGAAAACGATAAAAATGCTAAAACCTGCGAGTTAGAAGGCAAACAAGGTAATTCATCCACCAATCCACAAACAATGCATAATTTAATAAAGAGCAATAAATAATAAACATGTATTCATTCATCCATTCATTAGGTTTATTACAAGCCCTTTTGCTCAAAACGCGCCATGCATGTATGTATCACATAAACCAAATTCGTTAGTAAATAACAAGCAATATAAAATTTATTGAAAACCCTCAGGTTGGATTACCTGGATGCTCACAATGAACTTATTGGGTTGTTATGCTTGAATTCTTACTCTTGATAAAGTATGAAGGTTTATTTTGTGGTGTTAGGGCTAACATACAGAAGGAGTAGAATCAAAATTTAGGGTTTAATATGAGAGACAATGTCTAAACATAGAGACCAAATTGAGAGAGAAACTGTCAACCTCCCGAATTCCCAACCAAAAGACCAACTTGAGAGAAAAACTGCTAACCTCCCAAATTCCCAACCAAAAGACCAACTTGAGAGAGAAACTGCCAACCTCTTCAACTGAACCCTAAGGTTTGTTTATATAGATGAGGGGGAGCTACCAGGGTTTGGCATGAAAATTGAATGGGCCTCGAAGTCGCCGTCCACGAGAAGAGGTCCAAGCGGTCATGCAACTAGGCCGAGCGACTAAACCGCTAGGACAAGCGGTTGAACCCTTAATTCACCAATAACACCTCCCTACTTTAAAATATCCTCTTTAACCTATCTGGAAAATCAACCTCCTTCTCTGATCCATATTCTATACTCCAATTGATTTTATAAATATTATCCTCTGATTTTGGCCTTCTCAACTTCATCATAATCATTCTCTCCCATAACACCATTATCTACTATCCACCTTAATGGAAGTCGCACTATGGGGAATTAATTGGAAGATGACATTAGAGTTCTTTTAAAAAATTCGCAAAGTGATTTTTTGAAGTTGGGTATAAGTAGAGTACTCATAGTGACACCATTACTAAGCATATATTGATATTTAATTGTTACCTTTTGGTATTTTCCAATAAGTTAATGTCACCAATAAGAGTTTTCATGCCCTTTATATTTGGGTGTATAATTAGATAACAAATCAAGTATTTAGCATAGGTGGTGTTATATGATTGTTGATAACTATGAGGTCAAAGGTTCAAATCTTCATTATCCGAGCGATACCTCAGGTGAGTTTTTTGTTTAATTGTTGTCTCTATCTTTCGTAAGATATAGAATAGGATTTAGATAATATGTTGGTTTTTTTTTTTTTTTTTTTTTGGGATGTGAATTAGAATATGGCATTAAAGTTCTCTTAAAAAATTACAAGAAATCGGTTTTTGAAGTTAGATTATAAATGGAGTACTCATAGTATTAATAAACATATATTGATCTAGAATTCTTTCCTTTTTTTAAGGTTGAAACTATTCAAAGTGATGACAGTACTAAACATATATTGTTCTTGAATTCTTTCTTTTGTGTTTTCTAATCCGTCAATGTTATTATTTTCCAATAGAATCTTTCATGCGCTTTAAATATTTGGGTGTAAATTTAGCTAACAAATGAATTACTTAGCATAGTTGGTGTTATATCATATATGTATGGTGATAGGCTTGAGATCGGAGGTTCAAATCTTCATTTCAACATTTTTATTTCCATTTAGAATAGTAACACATGATAGGAATCTCATAAAGGTACTACATGACAATGATGATATACGTGCCACATGGTTGGGCAGTATGAGTTGGAACCGCTGTATGAGGTGGCATCGTGAATGGAAGAGAGGTCTCAAAGGGAGTGCCATGTGGCAAGTCTTTGGATGACCGCACTGTGTTTTAAAATAAGAAGTAAGATTGTCTAGTAACATTTTTTTTTTTTTGGTAATTAAAATTTTATTAATCACCAAGAGATGTAACAGTCAAGGTACAAGTGACCCCAAGAAAACAGGAAAACGAATCAACCTCAGCAGCCTCAAGACAACATGTCTTGGCTAGCAGGTGATGAAAACAAAATCAGCTAGAAACAAGAAAAATAAAAAACAGCTAAACAGTGTGGCTAGTTTCTTCTGTGTATGAGATCTACTACAGACGGTACTCTGTATTTTATGAACTAAGGATTCCTATGTCTCCTTCTTCTGTTGAAAACTCCAGGCGTTTCTCTCAATCCATAAATGGTATATTGTTTTTGCAAAGCATGCCTTCAGGCCAGCAGCCCGAGCAGTTTTCCCTTTACAGCGAACAAGCATCCAATTAATCTCATGCTTCCATATCAAGCTTTGCCTGGAGATATGGAGCCACTGTTGCACTCGTTCCCATATAGGTTTGGAAAATCTACACTCAAAAAATAGGTGATGAAAACTTTCATTTACCTCTTCACAAAGGGGACATATAGTTACCACTGAAACCCCCCCGTTCTATCAATTTGTCTTTAGTTCTGACTCTCTGATGCAAAGCCAACCACGTGATGAAGTTAGCTCGCGGGGAGGCAGGATTACCATAGGTTAGCCTTCGCCAAGGGACTTTCTCAAACTAACCTTTGAGTAGAGAATAAGCAATCCCTATAGAGAACTTTCCATGGCTAACACAAGAATCCCAGTTGCCAAGGCTCCCAAAAAATTTCCTTATATCAAATATTTTCCTGACTGCCCATGAAACCTGACTTGGAGCCTGCATAACCATAGCATCATGGTGTTTGATGTAATAACTATGCACCCACCTCACCCTTAAGCTATACTGTTTCGTACTCAAAGCCCAAGGAGCTTCAGAATAGCTGCCTGATTCCAAACTTTTAGATCAAACAGATTTAGACCCCCTGCACTCTTAGGTAAACAGACTTTGTCCCAAGCAAGAAGAGCGCTTTTTGTCACTTGTGCTTCTCCTCACCATAGGTGTAGGCTACCGGATTTTTCTCCCCTTTTTTCCCCTCGATTTTCGGGCGGCCGTACTGGTAGCCTGGGAGAGCGCGGTTGTTCGGGTTTCGTGAATATTTGAGTGTGAATGCACATGAAGATTTTCCTTTCACACTAAGAACATGACTAAGATTGTCTGAAGTCGCCACCAAATTTAAGTAAATTTGGAACCCTTGGAATCAAGTCAATAGTCTAGAAAGACGTCAACTCAATTCCTGTGCACCCCAATCCCTATTGGGGAAATTGACTTCATAAATGAGTTCGGGGGCGTGAGTATGAGCTAGGAAGGTGTTAGGCACCCAACTCGCCCGTTGACAACAACAACCTGTACTAATCGATTCAATGTAAGTATTACTGCTACGGTTCCAAACAAGGTTCAATTTTTCCAAATTCCTAGTTTTAACTAATGGGTTGAACAAACATTATTATTGTGACCGCTTTTAACAATTTATCAAGTTACATGCTTTTATTGCTAGAAAACGATAAATATGCTAAAACCTGCGAGTTAGAAGACAAACAAGCAATTCATACACCAATTCACAAACAAAGCATAATTTAATCATAAAAAGCAAATAAATAACAAAAATATCACATAAACCAAATTCGTTAGTAATAACAAGCAATATAAAATTATTGAAAACCCTCAGGTTGGATTACCTGGATGCTCACTATGAACTTATTGGGTTGTTATGCTTTAATTCTTGCTCTTGATGAAGTATAAAGTTTTATTTTGGGGTGCTAGGCCTAACCTAAAGAAGGAGTAGAATCAGAATTTCTGGTTTAATATGAGAGAGAAATTGTCAACCAAAGACCAACCTTTTAGAGAGAATGTCCAACCTCTAAAATTCCCAACCTCTTCAACTGAACCCTAAGGTTTGTTTATATGAAAGAGGGGGAGCTGCCAGGGTTTGGCACGGAAATCGAATGGGCCCCAAATTTGCCGTCCGCGAAAAAAGGTCCAGGCGGCCATACAACTAGGCTGCGTGGCTGAGCCGGCAGGACAAGCGGTCAAGCCTCGTGTCAAGCGGCTTAGCCGCAAGGCAAGCGGTCAAGCCGCTTGTCCTAACGGCATAGCCGCTTGTCCTAGCGGCCAACGCTTGAACTCAAGCGTGGCCGCTTGGACCTGGAACGGCATGCCTGTATAGGCGCCTGGCTGCTTTTCTTAGCGGGAGAGGGTATTTCAAGGGGGTCCACGCGGGATTGATTGAGTTCCCTGGTTTGACCAAGGGTTGACTCGTGGGTTTGGGTTTCCTTTCGGGCCTTTAGGTTCAAAGAGGCCTATCTCTAAGTTTTGGACTCCAATTAAATTGAGTCCAACTAGTTTGAATCACCTGTAGAAAAGGCTTCCACTAGTTAAATCAAATGAACTGGACTAATCATCAGAGCAATTATTCTCACAACCCAAATTCGAGCAAAATCCAATCCTTTCATCATCGGGTTTTTAAGGGGACTTATCATAGACACAATTTTTGGTGTCTACAGAAGCCCCTATTTTGTCCGAGCTCGAGTAGAGCGAAGGTCAAAGTATTCCTATGCCAATACCTGCAATAAAACAGGCAAGCTGAAGAAGGTGACAATCAGTTAGAGATAAACAATCATTTAGTAATAAAGTAATAATTTTACCGGTTTATTTGACCGAGAATTTGACCCTATAATGTAGGTCACACAATAAATGTCCTTCAACCATTAGTCGAACGGAGAGACCCTGTGCTGTAGGTCACACAATAAAAATATTTCGTAAGATAAATGATAAAAATCCTTCGATTTTTAGTCGAATGGCGACCCTGTGCAGTAGGTCAAACAATAAACGCCCTTCGATTTTCAGTCGAAGGGGAACCCTGGGCTGTAAGTTACACAATAAAATATTTCATTAGAAAAAAGAATAATAATAAAAATCTTTCAATTTTTAGTTGAAGGGTGACCCTGTGCTGTAGGTCAAACAATAAATGTCCTTTGATTTTCAATCGAAGGGGAACCCTGTGCTGTAGGTGACACAATAAAATATTTCATTAGAAATAAGAATAATGATAAAAATCCTTCGATTTTTAGTCGAAGGGTGACCCTGTACTGTAGGTCAAATAATAAATGTCCTTCGATTTTCGGTCGAAGGGGAACCCTGGGCTGTAGGTTACACAATAAAATATTTCGTTAAAAATAACAATAATGATAAAAATCCTTCGATTTTTAGTCGAAGGGTGACCCTGTGCTGTAGGTCAAACAATAAATGTCCTTCGATTTTCAGTCAAAAGGGAACCCTGTGTGCTGTAGGTTATACAATAAAATATTCCGTTAGAAATAAGATAAATGATAAAAAAAACCTTCGATTTTTAGTCGAAGGGTGACCCTGTGTTGTAGGTCAAACAATAAATGTCCTTCGATTTTCAGTCGAAGGGGAATCCTGTGCTGTAGGTTACACAATAAAAGTATTTCGTTAGAAATAAGATGGGTAGTAATTGTTATTGTAAAGGGTAATAAAATGTTGCTCAGACCTTAGGTCGGATGCGAGCCCATGCCATTAGGCCGAGTATAAACGTACAAACCTGTGGGTGTAAAGTAGTCCTGCTTTCATAAACGGACTTTGGCGTGCAAAAAACTGCTATAGGCCATGCATGGGGCCTACTGATTTTGAACCAACGGCCCTTAAAATTTCATACGAGAGAGAGTGAGTGAGGCGGTCAAACCGCCACATCAAGCGGTCGAACCGCTAGGTGGAGCGGCTAAACCGCTCGCTAAAGCGGCTACGCTTCTTGGTAGAGCAGTTGAAGTGCTCCCCCAAACGGTCAAGCCGTTTGGATTAGCGGCCAACCCTTCTCCTTTCTCTCTCCTCCATTTTTCTTCAAGCTTTCAAACTCCATCAAAGCCCCTAGCTCCAAATCGTGAGGCTTTCTTGCTCAAATTCTTAGTAAAACTTGATTTTGTTAGTTGTTTTTGTGTTTTTTGAGTGTCAAAACTCAAAATTGTGTGAATTTGTGAATTGTGAGTTTCACTCAAATTTCCAAAAACTCCATTTTTCTCTTTCTCCATGGCTCCTAAACTTAGAGGAGGTAGGAAAAGGAAGGAGCAAGAGATTGTTGTTCATGAGGCCCCGAATGTTTTCACTCAAGTTTTTGTTTCCGGTATACCCCATCACCGGGTGGGTGAGCACCGGTTAGTTCAGGACGAGTTCACTCGTAGTGATTTCCATCCTACTGATCGTTGGACCCCAGCGATCTTGTTTTCAAGAAGAAGGAGCATTTGGTTACCGTTGGTACCAAATGTCGGGTATGTCGTTTTTTTTGCTCTTTGCTCTTTTACACTCAGAAAATCATGTGTAGGCAAACATAGAATTTTAGGTTGAGAACTGTAGTGTAGCTAATGGAAAACTAATTTGCGTGAAATTGTTTTTCTTGCTAATTTGTGAATTCCCGTAGGTTCCTTGTATTATATATATTTTACATGTGAAGAATGAATTTGCGTGAAATTCATCTTTAATGGTGAAAAATAAATTTGTATGAAATTTATTCTCATTGCAATCATTATTTATTTTTTTTGTGAAAATAAACTTGAGTGAAGTTTATTTTTATTGTGATGGTAGATGGTTTTTGAGTATATTCGTGAAGAATAAACTTGTGTGAAATTCGTTCTCTTTAAAATTCACTCTCGTCATATTGGTTTAGCTAGAATGCTGAATTTTACGAGTTACAAAAATTTAGGACTAAACCGGAGTCTGGTAGTTGTTACCAGGATCATCTAGCTAATTGTCTTTGCAATTATTGTGTTGTATAGGACGTAGACACTACCAAGCGGGGTTACGGTAGTCTTTCTGGTATCAAGAAAGCCCGTAGGCACGTGACTCCTGCAGTTAACGCTATTGTGGAGCGTTGTGGTTTCGGTCACTTTTTAGCGTCCATCGCTTCTGCTAAGCGTTCCGACCAATTGCTCGTTAGAGGTCTTGCGGAGCGGTACTGGGTACTACCGGGCTTCCTTGCACCGGTGTTCCCCTCACTTATGGAGAGGTGAATAGGGATGACATTGTGGAGATGTTCGGCATTTTTGGGGCCAACTGGGATGGTATGAAGTATGGGCGGACTGACATCATGGTTCAGTTCTTGACCAACCCGAGGAAGCTGAAGAAGGTCACGACGGAGCAGCACGCCCGCCTTTTCTTGGCTTATGTTCTAGCTTGTTCCGTCTTTGCGGATAAAGCTAGTAGGTATCATGTTTGCTATTTTTCGTGCTTGCGGGATTTGGACAGAGTTGCATAGTACAATTAGGGTCTTCCCGCATACTCCTGTCTTCTACGGTGTTTGAGGCAGTCCAGCCGCCTCAGTGGAGAGGAGGGCGCGTCACGCGTCTCCTTGGTTGGTTATTGGAAGGTTATGGAGGTAATTTCCTTTTACCCTTCGTATACTTTGTGTTTTTGGCTCACAACTTGTGCCTGATCCATGTGCTTTGCATGTCTTAGATTTGGTTTTACGAGCATTTCTCCGACCTTGCCCCTCTTCTCAAGGCAGAGGATTTCTCCTTTCTGGCGATGCAGACCTGGAGGGGACGGGCATCTTGCCCATTTACTACGCTGCACGCCCTTGGGGAGGCGATATATCCCTTGACTGCCCAGGATGTAAGCGATTATCCTTTATGCTTTTATCGTCCTTTTATCCCTTTGTGTGCTTACACTTTGCTTTTGTAGGTCGACTGGTTCCCCTGGACGGATTACCTCCCGGGTCTCTCGGACTGATTCTTGGGTGCTCGGGGGTATGACCAGAAGAGAATCCTCATTGAGGGTTCTTTTGGTTTTGAGTTGTTTTTGGGAGAGAGACTGATTAGGCAGACTTTCCCCAACCTTTCGGCTCCGAGGATTCCTTTGGACCCTCCGGATTCCTTGTTTTATGTTCGTCACCTTACCGTGGAGCAGTTGAGGATGGCCACCGTTGGGGCGAATGCCCTGGAGTATTTGCTTCCGGCTGATCCGGAAGTGGATCTCATGGTGGCATATACTGATTTTGTTGAGGCTCGGTTGTGCCCCAACTTCTCTACCTACCCGATAAGTAATGTACTTTGCTTCTTAATTTCGTTTGGAAATTTAGAAATGTGTCTAATATCTTTAAGTCTTTGTAGAGTGCTACGAGTTCTTCGTCATCTCATGCGACTGCTTCTTTTCCGCGGCCTACTCCTCCTTCCATGTCGGTGAGTTATACAGGAGCGGACGGGTCACCTCAGGTTCTACTGATTACTGAGTTTTGTGGCCCTGATGAGGAGGTTGAGGGATTGCCTTTACCAGCTGGTTGTAGGAGGATAAGTGAGAATCCATTGTAATTTGCAATATTTCCTTTGTATTTATACTAACTCTTTTCTTTATGTGCACAGTTGGATGCTGCTGAGACGCGGAAGATATGTAGGGGCATGCATGCCCTTAAGAATTGGATTTCCAGATTCGCGTGTCGGAGTGTATGCACGAGTCATCGGTCCGAAGTTCGAGAGGTATGTTTAGTTCAAGTAATAGTGCTTGATTTGAATTTTTTGTAATTTTCTGACCTTGAGCTTATTTCGCAGCCTATTCCCGTGGTGAGGCCTCCTAGACTTCCAGTTATTCGTGCGCCAGAGTCGATGTCTACACCGCAGCGTCCTCCTCCTAGGCAGGAGAGTGCGGAGGTGCGTCAAGGGACGCCTCGAGCTAGAGTGGATACAGGGAACCTCCCCCATGTGCCTTATCTTCCGCTGTGGCATGCACCGCGTCCCTATATGGGGTATCCGGGCTATCACATGCCTATGTATCCTCCAGTCCCTCCAAGGGGTTCTTGGAGTTAGGAGAGTACCAGGCATGGTGGTTATCCGAACATGCCGGAGCCACCGCACCACTCATTGGATCCCACATACTTGACGGGTTCACTGTTTGCTTTTGACCCTAGAGCTTGGGCGATGTCTCAGCCCGGTCCTCCAGGTGCTCCATCATCGAGTGGTCCCGGAGAGTAGTCTCAAGTGGGTCCAAGTACTGGCGAAGATGGCCGGTGATATTTGTTGTAGTGCATTTCGAACTTTCGGGCTTGTATTAAACATGCTATAAATATTGCATTTTATTCACGCACGAAAATATCACGCAAATGCCCATATGTGAATTTAATCATCTAATTTCCGAATGAGAAATCACAAAACATGACATCCGAGAATTTAGGAGTCCCGAGAATTTAGCACATTTAGGGTACCCCTTCCCCAAAAAATTAAAATAAAGTAAAGAAAAAGAAAATAGGAAAAGATAATTAAAAAGGGAAAATTATTAATAAAGAAAATAAAGAATCAGAAAATAAAAGCAATGAAGAGTGGAACTTGATAATCAAAACAAAAAGAAGGAAAGAAAATAAAAAGGCAATAAATAGAAAAGTGGCAAGAGCCAAAATTAAGGTAAGAAAAATCTTAAGGAAGGCTTCCAAAATCTGTCCAAGTGAAAATTAGGATGGTAGAGCTCGGTCAATGGAGAGGTCGTGTGGACCGAAGTTGTTTCGCGAAGTTGTATCCCAGGCGCCTATACAAGGTGACAACTAGAGCTCCTAGCGGCTGTGCTAGAGCTCCAGCGGTTGCCGCTTGGGCTAGCGGTTTGGCCGCTTGTCCCAGCGGTCATGCTGCTGGCTGGGGCGGCTCAGCAGCTCGTCCTAACGGCTAAGCCGTCCGGACTAGCTGAGAGGCCGCCTGGCCCCTTTTTCGTCGGTTGTCTGAGTTTCCTTAATTTTTCGACGAGAATCCAACCGTGACCTCTATATAGTCGGTTTTCCTCTTCTTCTCTTCTTACTACTCACTTTGAGCCCCTAGAGAGGGAAAAATCCTTGAGAGCAAATCCTTAATCTTAGCAATGGTGAACTTTGATGATGTTTTTGATGCTTGGCTGGCCTCCATGACTATATAGGAGAGGTTAGAGCTTACCCCCTTCCATCTTAATGCCTTCTTTCACCTTAAACAAGTTAAAATTTTGTGGGACTTCTTCATGCTTCCATTGAGTTTTGGGACCCAAAGTTCCATGTTTTTCGTTTTGGTGCTCACGAGATGTGCCCGTTGGTGGAGGAGTTCTCCGACACCAATGGTTTTCCAACCGAAAGCCCTCCCGCCGTTCCTTACTTGGGGAACGCTTTTGCTGGTGATTTTCAAA
Organism: Tetragonia tetragonoides; assembly: GCA_038025085.1. Lineage (NCBI taxonomy): Eukaryota > Viridiplantae > Streptophyta > Magnoliopsida > Caryophyllales > Aizoaceae > Tetragonia > Tetragonia tetragonoides. The sequence goes on from CM076143.1 coordinate 35,716,827, forward strand.
GATACCTCGGGTTGTCCCCTCGTCAAGCGGGTCAAGTGCTTCATGGTGAGGATGTTGATGATCTTGCCAAACTCGTGACTTTCTTCACCTCTAGGGCCCGGGATGCGATGGATATCAGGTACAAGAAACGTGCCTTTGTATTTTGCATCCTCCATCGTTATTTGTTTGTTGGTGGTAATGAAGACGCTCTTATTCCATCCGAAAAGAAGTCTACCATCAATAGGGGAAAAGCTTGCCTTCTTAGGGTGACCGAGCAAACTCAATGGGATAGCTCTCCTATGCACTTGAATGTGGGAGAGACAATCCTTGCCTTAGATATGCTCAAGAGCAATCCTCAAGAGTCTTTTAGTGGGAGCCATTTACTCCTTCAAGTAAATTTTTGTGATAAAGCCTTAATCTTTGTGGATTCAACTTTATGTGGTGAAACTCTCATCTTGTATTGACTTGAATTTTCCTTTTGTTGTTTTTGTGTAGATATGGCTTCAAGAGAGACTCAACTTGCTTGAGGCTCCCATTGACACTAGGAAGTTCCTCCCTAAGCACTTTCCGGCGAGGCATCGAAAGTTCTCCGAATCCTCTCGGGAGGAGTGGATAGCATATTTCGACGCCGACATTCAACTGGCTTGGTTCGTCCCATGGTGGCTTACCACCAAAATTGTAAGGTGTAGTGAGAATCATTGATTTGTATACTTTGACATTCTTCCTACCGAACTGCATCCTTGGCCAATACGGCTTAAGGCAAAGGATCCCGAACGTAAGTTGCGAGCCTCCTTGCCAAAGGCCTTTAACGTCCTCATTGGTGTCTAATTGGGAACGGCACTGGAACCGTCTCCAAGTATGGATTATGCCGGTATACCCGCATTCAAACGGGTTATCTAGCTTTTACGAGGAGTGGATTTGGAGCGATGACCACCAAGTCAACCAAAGGCTCCTAGAAGAGGAAAAAAAGTTGTTCAAAGCCCGCAAATATGATGAGCCAAGCGGTATAAGGATAACCCCCATTGATAGGCCCGCTAACTTTCCAAGCCCCAAACTAAGGGTAAGGGAAAAGGTAAGGCCAAAGCCCAATCTAAAAAGAGGAAGAATCCGGCTCACTCGGCCAAACAAGTAGCTCCAATTAGGCCCAATGATCACGAGGCCTCTTCTAGCTATGGTAGGGAAAGATGGGCTCCAAAAGAACGAATGGAACTTGATGAGCCTAGCGAACCCGCCCAAGAGCCCGAAGTTGAGGACAAGGAGGAGTAGTCCACCTCTAGTTGCCTAGCAAGTCTTGCTCTTTTTGTGCTTAGTAGTATAATTCAAATAATAGGTTTGCATGCCCAAGAAGATGTAGTTTAGAATTGCCCTTTTATTTATTATTTTTGCACTTTTTTCTTTTTATTTATTAGAGCATGTAATGGACTTCAGCCATAATAATGAAAGACTTGCTTATTTTTGCATTAATCGAATGGATTAAAACTCTCTTAGAGATTTATTTTATTAAAGTGGCCAGGCCCAAGTTACATGGGTTACCTACATATCCATGCGGAATCAGGCCAATGTAGTTCGTAAAACCAAATCTCATTTTTTTTTTCGGTTGTGGGCCCCGCGGGGACGGGTTTGAATGATTTTGACTTGGACTTGGTGCCTTAGTAGGCTCTCTCAAAGATTTAATATAGAATCGCTTAAGTTGGTCCATATTTGTGAGTTGAGTGAACTCGTTGCCATCTAAATCCATTAACTTTACCACTGCACCGGATAGTATTGTCTTGATATTGTATGGGCCGGCCCAATTAGGCTTGAATTTTTCCCGAGGGTCGACTACAATTGGCTTACCTCTTTTAGGACTAAGTCTCCTTCTTTTAGCCCTCTAGCCTTGAATCGTTGATCAAAATGTCTTGCCATCCTTGCTTGGTAGACATGACCGTAACGTAGGGCATTTAGTCGTCTTTAATCTAGCAAAACCAATTGGTCATACCGGGCTTGGACCCAATCTACTTCGGGTAATTCACTTTCCAAAGCTATCCTTAAGGATTGGATTTCTACATCAACTGGGAGTACCGCCTCCATTCCGTATACTAAAGAATAAGGCATTGCTCCTGTTGAGGATCGAATAGTAGTTCTATACCCCCCATAAGGCGAATTGTAGCTTGTCGGGCCAATCTTCGTAGTTTTCCGTCATCTTAACTATCATTTGCTTCACGTTCTTGTTTGCAGACTCTACGGCTCCATTCGTTTGTGGCCTATAAGGTGAAGACTGTCGATGTTGAATTTTAAACTTAGTAAAAAGCTCGGTAACATCCTTTTTGAATTGGGTCCCGTGATCACTTATGATTTCATGGGGTACTCCATATCTGGTAATGATGTTATCATGTATGAACTTTGCCACGTGTTTTGACGCTATTCTTGCATACGAACGAGTTTCAACCCATTTGGTGAAATAATCTATCGCGACTAGTATGTATTCATGGCCTCCTTTCCTGTAGGGGAGATTTTCCCAATGATGTCAATGCCCCATGCAGAGAATGGCCATGGTGAGGTGAATGTATGTAGAGGAGTAGGAGGTCTATGTTGTAAATTGGCGTGGAATTGGCAGCGTGTGCACTTTCTCACGTATTCAATACAGACCTTTCCCATTATAGTCCAATAGTATCCTTGCCTTAGGATTTTCTTGACCTAGGTCATTCCATTCATATGGGGACAACATATACCATTATGTATGTCTCTCATGACTTTGCTTGCTTCACTCTCCTTTAGACATAGAAGACTTAGCCCTTGTGGTGTCTTTTTATAAAGTTTGCCTTGCACATGTATGTATTGTGTGGCTAGTCTTCTTAAAGCCCTTTGTGCCCGAGGTGTTGATTGTAGAGGGTAATCACCTTTGGCTAATAAGTTGAGAATGTCGGTAAACCATTCCTCTTCTTCCTCCTCATTGACGCATACTTCGAGTGCATTGCAAAAGGCGGGCTCAGTGCGCCTTTGAAGGTGAATGGGCATGGTGATTACATCATCTGGAATATTTATCATGGAGACCATCTTTGCTAAGGCATCCGCGAACTGGTTGTCATCTCTAGGAAGGTATGTAAAACGGACGTGACTGAAATATTTGGCTATCTTTTCAAGATATTCCTGGTAAGGTGCCAGGGATTCACTTTTCACTCTCCACTTTTTGGAGACTTGATTTATGATGAGAGTTGAGTCTCCATATACCTTTAGGTCCTTAATTTGTAGTTCTATTGCCGCTTCTAAACCAATGATGCATGCTTCATATTCGGCGTCGTTGTTAGTTACCTCGTGGTCTAATTTGACGGCAATGGGAGTATGCGCGCCTTCTGGGCTGACTAATAATACTCCTATGCCATAACCTTTTTGTTTTGATGCTCCGTCAAATATAACTGCCAGGTGCTTTTTTCGACACTCATTAGTCCTTCATCGGGAAAGTCATGCGTGGCATCTTCGCTACTAACTGGATTTTCAGCGAGATGTTCAAAATGGCATGTCCTTTGATCACCTTTTGGTGTTCAAACGTTAGATAGAATTCTGAAAGCATGACAGTCCATCTTGCTATTCTTCCACTAAGAATGGGTTTTTCGAACAAGTACTTTAGTGGATTCATCCTTGACTTTATATGGATAGAATGTTATAGCATGTAGTGTCGAAGCTTCTTTGTTGACCAGTGATCAGTGCGAGACACGTCTTCTCTAGTGTGGAGTAGCGTGTTTCATATTCTAAGAATTTCTTGCTAAGGTAGTATATTACCTTTTCATCACTCTCCACCTTTTGGCCAACATAGCACCCATGGCGGTTTCTGTGACTGTTAGGTATAGCATAAGTGATTTTCCCGGAATTGGTGGAACCAATACGGGTGGATTAGCTAAATACTCCTTAATCTTGTCGAAGACTTGCTGGCATTGATCATCCCATGTTGATTTTGTGTCCTTTTTGAGCTTTTTGTAGATGGGCTCGCATGTAATAGTCAATTTGGATATGAATCGACTTATATATTGGAGCCGTCCTAAGAATCCTATTATCTCCTTTTCGTTTATGGGAGAGGGCATATCTCTTGTAGCTTTGATTTTGGTAGGATCAATTTCAATGCCTATTGTGCTTATGACAAATCCTAAGAGCTTGCCAGAAATTACTCCAAATACGCATTTTTGAGAATTTAATCTCATTATTGTAGTTCCGAAGCCTGTCGAAGAATTTCTTTAGAGAGGGTATATGCCCTTCTCTCTCTTTGAATTTGATGATCATATCGTCTACATACACTTCGGCTTCCTTATGCAAGATGTCATGTAGAAGGAAAGTTGCGATTCTTTGGTATGTTGCTCCCGCATTTTTCAACCCAAAAGGCATGACAGCATAGCAATATGTTCCCCATTGGGTTATAAAGGTAGTTTTCTCTATAATTTCTTCGGCCATTTGTATTTGGTTATACTCTGCATAGCCGTCCATGAATGATAAGAGGGCATGTCCTGCGGTATTGTCCACCAGTACGTCTACATGTGGCAAGGGAAAGTCGTCCTTTGGACTTGCCTTATTTAGATCTCTAAAATCGACGCACATCCTTACTTTGCCATCCTTTTTTGAAAAGGGCACTATGTTAGCAACCCATTCTGGATATTGAGCGACCCTCATAAAACCTGATGCGAGCTGTTTCTGCACCTCTTCTTTGATTTTCAATGTCCACTCAGGTTTTATTCTCCGAAGTTTCTGTTTCACAGGTTTTGAAACAGGATTGAGCGGTATTGTATGCTGTGCTATCTCACGACTTATTCCCGGCATATCATTTTAGGACCAAGCGAAAACTTCTATGTATTCTTTTAAGAGATTTATAAAGCTTTCTCGCTCTTTTGGAGTTAACGATAAGCCAATGCGCGCTTGGCGCGGCTCTTGATCGCTTGCAAGATTAATTAATTTTGTTTCTTCCACGATTGAAGTCTTTTATTCATGCTCTAATAGTGCTTTAGTTACTTCTTTGGGAAATTCTTGTTCATCTTTTGAATTATTAGCTACTAAGTTATCCAAGAAATAAGCAGAATCAGTATTCATTTCATTGATAGAAGAAATTGGAACATCAACTGAGCCATTACTATTGGCTTTAACATCATTAGACTTGCAAACAGAATTAAACATAGATTTGGGTGAACCACCAGGACGTTGATAACTATGATCGCGCTCCCAACTTTTCGGACCGACTGTTTTCTTCCCAATCCTGGACAGCGGATAAGACTTAGAAAAGGAAAGACTAACAAGTTCCACAAAAGAAAAGTTTTAAAACAAAAGTGGGAAATTTCTATCTAGAATATTCTATCAACATAGTTACCCTTGGGGATTAAGTAATGGGTTTAAGTCAAAAGATCTCGACGCGGGATAAAAACAAAAGATATTATACTCTTGACTAAAAGGAGAGGAGAGAGATATTATCTCGACTCAATATGAGATAAAGCAAAAGATATTATACTCTTGACTTAAAAGGAGAGGGGAGAGATATTATCTCGACTAAATATGGGATAAAGCAAAAGATATTATACTCTTGACTAAACTAAGACGGGAAAAATATTATCTCGACTCAATACGGGATAAAGCAAAAGATATTATACTCTTGACTAAAAGGAGGGGAGAGATATTGTCGATATCTTTGACTACAACTCACTACGTAAATAAAGGGAAAGAATAAACCATTAAATCTTTCCTAAGGTAACGAGCATCATATAAAACATTCAGGGATATGGTTTCCTAAAAATAAAGATTATTGACTCAATCTTAGGACAAAATCTAGACTCAGAAAAGGAAAAGATCCTAAATGGGGTCTAACCTAATATTCTAGGATGACCAAAGCGACTACGCAAAGATTAAGTTCACATATGGGTAAACAGCACAACAGCGCAAATGACATGATCATGAAAATCTAGCATGGACATGGGATCAAGTTTCAACCTAAAACATCGGTTCTAGTTCATGCAATGGGGTAGACTTAAGGGTTTTGGTCAAAAGGTACTCATGATCAATAATGTACAACAATTCGCAGGATGCGCGACAATGTGAGGCATTCTTGTTATCCTACTCGTCGAGTGGACGAATGCGTAGGAAGGTACATGACGTGGGGGGATCCATGTTTATTGGCAAACAAGAATCGAGTGGATTCTCCCCAAGGGACTTCACCACACTCCATTGGCTAAGAAACTAGTTTGAACTTGTAAAAACAAGTTCGGAACTCGCGCAAGCGCATGCACATGAATGCAATGAATGCAATTTAATAGATGAATGACAAGTCACAAAATAATAATAAGAACACTCAAGGTAGTGAACCAAGCAAAAATAATAGCACTGAATCGATTTTCAAGTTACACCCTCTTAATCATGTCCCCAGTGAAGACGCCACTGTAGGCTACCGGATTTTTCTCCCCTTTTTTCCCCTCGATTTCCGGGCGGCCGGACGGGTAGCCTGGAAAAGCGCGATTGTTCGGGTTCCGTGAATCTTTGAGTGTGAATGCACATGAAGATTTTCCTTTCAGACTAAGAACATGATTAAGATTGTCGGAAGTCGCCACCAAATTTAAGGAAATTTGGAACCTTTGGAATCAAGTCAATAGTCTAGAAAGACGTCAACTTAATTCCCTGTGCACCAAAATCCTTATTGGGGAAATTGACTTCATAAATGAGTTCGGGGGCGTGAATACGAGTTAGGAAGGCGTTAGGCACCCAACTCGCCCGTTGACAACAACGGCCTTTACTAATCGATTCAATGTAATTATTACTGCTACGGTTCCAAACAAGGTTTAATTTGTCCAAATTCCTAGTTTTAACTAATGGGTTGAACAAACATTATTATTCTGACCGCTTTTAACAATTTATCAAGTTACATGCTTTTATTGCTAGAAAACGATAAATATGCTAAAACCTGCGAGTTATAAGACAAACAAGCAATTCATCCACCAATTCACAAACAAAGCATAGTTTAATCATAAAAAGCAAATAAATAACTAAAATATGGATTCATTCAACCATTAATTAGGCTTAATACAAGCCCTCTTGCCCAAAACGCGCCATGCATGTACATATCACATAAACCAAATTCATTAGTAATAACAAGGAATATAAAATTATTGAAAACCCTCAGGTTGGATTACCTGGATGCTCACAATAAACTTATAGAGTTGTTATGCTTGAATTCTAACTCTTGCTGAAGTATGAAGGTTTATTTTATGGTGCTAGAGCTAACCTAAAGAAGGAGTAGAATCAGAACTTCTGGTTTAATATGAGAGAGAAACTATCAACCAAAGACCAACCTTTCAGAGAGATTGTCCAACCTCTAAAATTCTCAACCTTTTCAACTGAACCCTAAGGTTTGTTTATATGGAAGAGGGGGAGCTGCCAGGGTTTGGCACGGAAATCGAATGGGCATCGAATTTGCCGTCCGCGAAAAAAGGTCCAGGCGGCCATACAACTAGACCGCGCGGCTGAGCCGGCAGGACAAGCAGTCAACAAGCTTTGCAAGCGGTTTAGCCGCAAGGCAAGCGGTCAAGCCGCTTGTCCTAACGGCATAGCCGCTTGTCCTAGCGGCTACCGCTTGAACTCAAGTGTGGCCGCTTGGATCTGGAACGACATGCCTGTATAGGCGCGTGGCTACTTTTCTAAGCGGGGGAGGCTTTTTCGAGGGGGTCCACGTGGGATTGACTGAGTTTTCTTGTTTGACAAAGCGTTGACTCATGGGTTTGGGTTCCCTTTCGGGCCCTTAGGTTCAAAGAGGCATATCTCTCAGTTTTGGACTCCAATTGAATTGAGTCCAACTGGTTTGGATCACCTGTACAAAAGGCTTCGACTGGTTAAATCAAATGAGCTGGGCTAATCATTAGAGCAATTATTCTCGCAACCCAAGTTCGAGCAAAATCCAATCCTTTCATCATCGGGTTTTTATGGGGACTTATCATAGACACAATTTTTGGTGTCTACAATAGGTAGGACCTACAGTAATCTTTAACTAGCTTCATAACTTTCTTGGGTAAGACAAACAACTGTGTCCAGTACGCTTGCATAGCGAAAATGACAGACTTGATCAGTTGAACCCTGCCAGCATAAGACAAGTGCTTGGCAATCCATGCTCTTAGTCTGCTGGTTATCTTCTCTACGAGCCCTTGGCATTGTACCACAGACAATTTTTTAGTGGAGAGGGGTACACCGAGATATTTAACTGGGAGATCGCCTTGAGAGTAGCCAGTTATGTTCAAGATTTTATCCCTTTCAATCTGATTCACTCCCCCAAAGAGGACTTGGCTTTTTGTCCAGTTAGCTTTCAACCCCGAGGCTTCAAAAAATCTCATAAATTGAGAGTTCAGCAACTCTACAGACTTATGGTCTCCTCTGGTGAATAAGAGGAGATCATCTGCAAAACGAAGGTGGGTGGTACCCAACCTTTGTCACCTAGGATGGTACTTAAAACCCTGTTGTAGTTTCAAAGTTCCCGGGCATCTAGTAAGATATTCCATGGAAAGAACAAAAATATATGGGGAGAGAGGGTCTCCTTGTATAAGTCCCTTTCTCGCTGGGAAGAATTCAGAAAATTCCCCATTTATAATTATGGTATAGTTCTTAGTTTTAATACATTGCATGACTCAGACAATAAACTGATGTGGAAATCCCATACCATTCATAACCTGCTCGATAAAGCTCCACTCCAAAGAATCGTAAGCCTTTTGAAGGTCCACCTTTATCATACATCTAGCTGAAAGATGCTTCCTGTTGAAACCCTTGACCAGCTGATGTCCAAGCAGAATGTTGTCTGAAATAAGTCTTCCTGAGATAAAAGCAAATTGAGAGTCACCCACCAAGCTGCCAAGACTACCCTGTAATCTGCCAGCAATAATCTTTAAAATAATCTTGTAAAGAATTGTGCAGCATGTTATTGGTCAAAATTCCTTAATGGAATTAGGATTTTCAACCTTAGGAATGAGTGTAACTGTTGCACAGTTCACTGCTCTTAACACATACCCACTGGCAAAAAAAAATCTCACGGCCTCAGATATATCATGCTTAATAATCTGCCATGCCTGCTTAAAAAATTTACTGTTAAACCCGTCAATCCCTGGGGCCTTGTTATCATCTATGGAAAAGACTGCCTCTTTGATCTCTGCATCCGAAATCTCTGCGACCAACATAAGTTTCTGATCATGTGTGAGTTGAGGACCACGATTCATGATTGACATATTGTAGGCTACCGGATTTTTCTCCCCTTTTTCCGGATTTCCGGGCGGCTGGCTGGATAGCCTGGGAAAGCGTCTCTTTGGGTTTCGTGAATCTCTTGAGTGTGAATACACATAAAGATTTTCCTTTCGTACTAAGGACATGATTAAAATTGTCGGAAGACGCCACCAAATTTAAGAAAATTTGGAAACCTTGAAATCAAGTCGATAGTCTAGAAAGACGTCAACACAATTCCTGTGCACCCCAATCCCTATTGGGGAAATTGACTTCATAAATGAGTTCGGAGGCGTGAGTACGAGCTAGAAAGGTGTTAGGCACCGAACTCGCCCGTTGACAACTACGGCCTTTACTAATCAATTCAATGCGATTATTAATGCTACGGTTCCAAACAAGGTTCAATTTGCCCAAAATCCTAGTTTTAACTAATGGGTTGAACAAATATTATTAACGTGACCACTTTTAACAACTTATCAAATTTATATGCTTTTATTGCTAGAAAATGATAAATATGCTAAAACCTGCGAGTTAGAAGGCAAACAAGGTAATTCATCCACCAATCCCTAAACAACGCATAATTTAATAAAGAGCAATAAATAATAAACATGCATTCATTCATCCATTCATCAGACTTAATACAAGCCCTTTTGCTCAAAACGCGCCAAGCATGTACATATCACATAAACCAAATTCGTTAGTAAATAACAAGCAATATAAAATTTATTGAAAATCCTCAAGTTGGATTACCTGGATTCTCACAATAAACTTATTGGGTTGTTATGCTTAAATTCTTGCTCTTGATGAAGTATGAAGGTTTATTTTGTGGTGTTAGGGCTAACCTAAAGAAGGAGTAGAATCAGAATTTAGGGTTTCATATGAGAGAGAATGTCTAAACTTAGAGACCAACTTGAGAGAGAAACTGTCAACCTCCCAAATTCCCAACCAAAAGACCAACTTGAGAGAGAAACTGCCAACCTCCCAAATTCTCAACCAAAAGACCAACTTGAGAGAGAAACTTCCAACCTCTTCAATTGAACCCTAAGGTTTGTTTATATAGAAGAGGGGGAGCTGCCAGGGTTTGGCACGGAAATCGAATGGGCCTCGAATTTGCCGTCCACGAGAAGAGGTCCAGGCGGCCATGCAACTAGGCCGAGCGGCGTAACCGCTAGGACAAGCGGTTGAACCGCTTGTCAAGCGGCTAAGCCGCTTGTCCTAGCGGCCAATGCTTGAACTCAAGAGTGGCCACTTGGACCTGGAGCGGCCTGCCTGCATAAGCGCCTGACGTGTTTTTCAATTGGGGGAGGCTTTTCCGAGGGGGTCCACGCGGGATTGACTGAGTTCCCTTGTTTGACCAAGGGTTGACTCAAGGGTTTGGGTTCCCTTTCGGGCCCTAGGTTCAAAGAGGCCTATCTCTCAGTTTTGGACTCCAATTGAATTGAGTCCAACTGGTTTGGATCACCTGTACAAAAGGCTTCCATTGGTTAAATCAAATGAACTGGGTTAATCATCTGAGCAATTATTCTCGCTACCCAAGTTCGAGCAAAATCCAATCCTTTCATCATCGGGTTTTGATGGGGACTTATCATACACACAATTTTTGGTGTCTACACATATCAACCTGAGGAAGTACTACAGCACTAGCACCCATATGATTTTTGTAAAAATCAATAATTTTTCTATGTATCTCAGCTGGTCTAGTCAGTCTTCTACCAGATGCATCTTGCAACGAAGTAATATGGCTCTGATGCTTCCCGGCTGCCATGGATGCAAAAAAGAACTTTGTATTATTGTCACCTTCGCGGAGCCAATGTGCCTTGGCTTTTTGCTTGCATATCTGTTCTTGAAGATTTGACCATCTTTCAAGATCTTTCAGACATTCTGCCTCCTGTCGACACATTTCTTGATCAGAAATATCATCACCCAATTGGTCTTGTATGCTTTGTAGTTTTCCTCTAGTAGCTTCAACTCGCTTATCAACTGAGTTGAACTCTATGGTCATCAAACTCTTCAAAGGAGCTTTGCAAGCTTTTAATTTTTTCCACACTCTATTCATAGGATTACCTTGTACTGTAGTAGACCATTGAGCAGAAATAATTTTCTCAAAATCAACATGTGCAGCCAATAGGTTAATAAACCTAAAGGGTCTCCCTTTGCATGCCCTAGCAGGTTCACGCAGCATTGTCATAGGAGTATGATCTGAAAATAGAGGCTCCCCAAAATCTGCTGAAATATGCCCATACAAATCCATCCACTTCAAATTTCCCATGACTGTCAATTTTACTACAAACTGTTTGATTAGTCCAGGTATAGAACCTCCCAGACATCTTAATCTCATCAAGCTCATTATCATCCATAAACTCCTTCAAATCATGTGTTTCAGCATTAGTAATTGAAACACCATTGATTCTATCATTCACATGCAAAACAGTGTTAAAACCTCCACATAATAGCCAAGGTTCGTTAATTGCCTGTCCTATTTTTGTGAGATCCTCCCATAAACATTTCCTACCTGCCACCGCGTTATAACCATAAACCATAGTAAGCAAACAGTTGAAATCAGTATGCATACTAGTCAACTTACAGTGTATAAATTGCTCATGGACGTGTAAAATCTGAATGTCCGCCTCTGTAGCCTTCCAAATTAACCATATTCTGCCATTTGCAGCTTGTGAATAATTAGTTATATAATCCCAGCCAGCAGCTAGTTTATTTAAAACACCATGTGCCTTGGGTTCTTTGACCCTGTTCTTCAAAGTACCATCTATAGTGATACCATTTTTCCTCAAACAGAGACGTAGCTCTTTTTATTTGAAAGGCTTGTTTAAGCCTCTCACATTCCAGCTGAGTAGAATCATTGAGAACTAGAGGAGGGCAGCCCCCCGCCTTCATCATTGGATTCCACCTCCTCCAATATAGGTGCCCCCAAAATCTCAAATGCATTGCGTGTAGTGACCGCATCAGAAATCAAACCAGGTGATGCACTATAAACATTTCCCTGCATATGAATAATAGGTTGTCTGTTAGCTCCCCTTTCTTGCTCAGGTAGTTGTGCGTTGTTATCAGGTTGCGGGGCATTGGATTCATGTATATGATTCTCATGTAGCACCATGTCATAGGCACCATCTGTTTCCCTTTGCTCAAATGTTCTCCTAGTGACAGCCCAGGCTTGTTGAGGTCGTCTGGCTCCTCTTTTAGGTCTTCTCCAAGCACCAGCATTAGCCCTTTCCCCCAACTTTGAGACATTTACAACAGAAATCCGGCTTCCAATCCAAACTGACTTCCTGTTGAAATTCCCTGCCAGAAGGGTCTTGGACAGTGATCTTATCTGGAATTGGCTGCGTGACATCAATTTCAATAAGAACCCGTGCAAAAGAGAGACGGAGTTGACGGCTAGTTCATTCATCAGCATAAAGGGGAGTACCCATGCCACTAGCTATCCTACTCAAACCATCTGTACTCCAACAATAAAGTGGGAGGTTGGGAAATTTGACCCAGAGTGGAAGAACTCTAAGAAATTCCTCCTTAAAATTGAATTCAGTTGTCCACAATCGCAGTACAATGGGTTTGTTATTCATCAAATATGGTCCAGTAAACAACACTCATCCCTATACTCCACGGATTGGAAGCGTATCACAAAATACCCAGCCTCATGAAGGAATATATCAGGTTTGGCCGTAAAATTCCAGTATTTAGCAATATAACCCTCCATATAGCTAAACGCAGGTGTCTCTCCAACAACATAAACAATTAAAGAGTTTTCCCAGATTGCAGTTTGTTTATCGAAGTCAGATTTATCAGTTCAACTACAGGTTTCCCATCCTTAGTCTTTGGAACAATATAAGTCAGAGACATACCTCGAGCTGAGGCGCGACTTTGCTCAAAAATCCCAGCCCATGACTCCTCAGGGAGCTCCATCGGAGGCTAGATTGGTGTTCCGTCCGGATTAAGCTCCAATCGGCGAGCCACCCCAGGTTGGGTTGAACCCTCAATATCAGGGCATACGTTCCCCTACTGAGCGAAGATCCAGCAAGTATGTCAGGTGGTGAATCGTCAGTTGGTGGTGTGACTCTAGTGCTAATCGAACTGCCCGTTGTGAGAATCGACTCTACTGGGTTGCGGGGACGGCCACGGCCGCGCCCACCGCCTCCTCTCGGCATAGTCGCGCACGTTAGCAGGACCGCCTTATCGTGCACCACTATCGCTTAGAGAGAGAAGTTTCAATAAATATTTTTAGGGAGTGATAAATTGCTTTTCTTCTTGTAACATATTTGTTATTCTTATTATTGATTTATAATTAGTATATTATAGGTTATTTTCGACATAGATGTCATATGAATTTTCTATAATGTCATCCCTTAAAATTTGTGTCATTTAGGGTGTGCTCTTTAGAGCTTACCAGCCAGTTCAGTTCATATTAGTTTAGTTTAGGTGTCAATTTAGGGATTTTCAGTTCAGTTAAGTGATGTTCAGTTTAGTTCAATGGTGTTGAGTTTAGAAACATACTTTTGTCTCACATATCAAGTTGTCTTAAATTCAATTCACTGGTATCAGTTCAATTTAGTTCTGATAAGTTCAACTCTAAAGTAGTCATGGGATAAGTTCAACCAATTTAGTTCTGGTAAATTCAACACGTTAAGTTCAATTCAATTTTGTTTTGTTTTTGGGAGGGAGCATGTCCCTCCAACAGACTACAGGTCAATCAAATTTTTTTTAAGAGAATGAATATATATATATAAATATATATATATCAAATCACGTGCTCTTGCCTAAACTAGTATTTGCAAAGTTATACTTTACTAACACAAATACACCTAAGCTCCAAAAACTAATCTAATCTAATCTAATAGGACTATTTATCAATTTCAGTTGTGTTTTTTCCTTTTTGTTAGTTTCCTTTTTTCATTTTTTCCCCTTTGTTTTGGGGGAGAGAGAAGCCAAACCCACGAAGCCTCTTTATTTTTTTTTTGTTGAGATTTTTAACCCACACAACAAATTCTTCTGATTAGGGCCCAAACACTCTAATATCAATTGCGGAATTAACAGTAAAATACCGAAAACAATAATCAACCCTAGATATAACGTGTAAAACCCCAATAAGGTAAGAATGGGACAAACCGAAAGACAAATCCACTAATACTCTCAATAGTGATTACAAGTCGTTCATCCTAAAACATACAACAATACATCTACAACCAAGTATACTACCCAACTCCTATGAACACGGCCAATTACAATATTGATACCATCTGATCAATACTATACTAACAAAATTACTAGGATTGATACAAATACCTATTGTAGGAACCAGTTGGTTTTGTGTCCGAACCAACAAACACCTCCACTATGAACTCCCTGCGTAGTTGTTCACCTAGCTAGGTCTCCCCCTAATTAAAAATTTCCTCTTCATTATCTCGGCTTATAGGGCGGCTCAACATCCGGAGCACTCTCCCTCTCACTAGCTCTCTTTGCGGCTGACTGACGACTTGCTCTCGTAGCCTCGCCGTACTCTCTGTCGCCTCTCACTTTGTGGCTACCGTACCCTCACAAGGGGACTCAAGGCACACTCTTAATTTCTATAGCATCTGTTCCTTTTGTTTGCTCCAGTGATACCCTAAAGCTTCTCCTAGAAGCTACTAAGATTACAAGCCTGACATGTAGGCTCTAATCATCGTATTAAAAAGCCTAAGCCTAATTAACTAATAGCCATAACAAAACGTGAGCTGCACTTTCCATAGAATTCAACCAATTCGATTTGGGGATCACTAAAAGTAAATTCAAAATTACTCAACATAAATCTTTGTTCTTAAAATACCTTTAACATCACAGCCTCCATTTTCTCCCTCTTTCCCCTTCCACCCCTTTCGAAATTGACCTTTGCTTTCTCGAGCAAATAACAATAATATTCAATTCATTTTTTTGGTTGATAATCAAATACATGTGGATGAAGATTTCTTTCTATTTGCTTATTAGACCAGAATTTTATTTGATTCACTCAATCCAAACGTGAAACGCAGATAACAGATGGAAATCCACTAAATCGACGGAAGCCGTACCAACCTCGTCGGTGGCTGGAAACATCACCTCAGGCCGACGCAGAAGGCCACTAGTTCCCCCGCTCAGTCCACCGCCTCCTCGACCACCCTAGCGCTCAGTCCACGACCACCTTGCCGGCGCCTCCACCCCGTCGTCGGCATGCCGAAATACAACCCACATCAATACCATCAATAACCGCCAGAGCCTATAAATCCTAACTCATGGCTAAAAGAGTAGAAACTTAATAGAGATATGCAAAACTTTTTTTAATAATTTTATTAAATAACCTCATTATTCACGTCAATAGATTCAATTGAATTAGCTCAATTCTGTTTCGTAAAGGCGGTGAAAGATAGGAGTAACACAGGAGGGCAGAAGAGATGGCTAATAAAATGCAAAGGACGTTTCAGGAATTAATGTGTTAAAAGTATCTGCGTTTAGTAAATTTAAATTTACGTTAAGCAATTCCGTTTAACTTATTTTCTTCTTTTTTTTTCTTTGGCATTAATTAATTAATACAAATTGGGATAACTTCCAATAACTTTTAATATGCTTTGAGTATTAAAAATTAGTAGAAGTAAATAATAAAAACATAATTACTCGCCCAAATGGAAAAATTTGCTAACCAAGCCCCCACCTTTGTAGAGTGGGTAACTAGTTTTCCTTACATCAATTCCCATAAAGTTGGAATTGAGGGGAAACATTAAGATAATATGAAGGGGATGGAAAACATGTTAAGAAGAAGGAAAATCAACGCTACAATACCGCTTATGACTGAATTTATTAACAACAACTACCAAGGGCGATTATTAAAAAAAAAACTTTGGGAATAAACATAAGAGTATCTACTGGATTTCGAAAAAAAATAGTTCACCATCGTAAAATTCAAAAGCACGCACAGAAGTATCCACTGGAATTTTCCAAAAAAAAAAAAACCTACTGCTCTAATTTATTCACGCACATGAAGGCTCCTCCTCAGTACTCAGACATCAACTCTCTCGCCTTAGGCTCCGTTTGATTCACCTGGATAAAACTGATCTGAACTGAACTGAGTTGATTTTTAAAACTTAACCAAACATAGTCAATATTGGACTCATGTGAAACTATGATTTGAGATCTTTCCGGTGACATAACTATCATCATGAAATTTTTTCGGAATAAAAAGTTATATGAGTTACAAAGTTACACATGAACTGAACTTAACTGAACTGGACTGAACTGAACTGAATTTAAGTAAAATTAACGTGAATCAAACAGAGCCTTAATATGATACTTAATTATTATCTGGTGGTGATGTGGCATACCATTTATTAGCATTTAGAGCCTTATTAAGTTTTTTCGAAGAACAATTATAGATGTTAAAATAAAAAACGAGATCCGATAGAGTGAGAATCTATTTGTAATAGGAAAATTTTCCATCTCCCCTCGTGCCTTTTTCTCTAAGATTAACGTATATCGCACAAAACTATTACACATTAAGACAATAGGATGAAATCACATAAACAAAAGATTGTTTTTATAAATATGAATTAGTACCAAAATAAAAATGAATTACATACATAGCCTACAATTATGATGTAATAAGAATACATAGATTACTATTAGACTTCGTTTGATTCACCTGGAAAAAATTGAACTGGACTGAGCTGAACTCAAATGAACTAAGTTGATTTTTTTAACTTGACCGTTAACCATTTAAAATTTGTCCAAACATGTTCAATATTGGACTCATTTGAAAGTATGCTTTGAGATCTTTCCGATGACATAGTTATCATCATTAATTTATTTCGGAATAAAAAGTTATATGAATGATAATGTTACACATGAACTAAACTGGATTTAATTTACGAAAAATTAAGTTGAATCAAACAAAGCCTAATAGTCTATTAACTTTAATTCGTGCATCACATATATGGAGCACATAGTAGTTTCCCTTCCAAAATGAAAAAAAAAAAAAAAAAAAAAACACTACTCCCTCTATCCCAAGTTTATTATCTTTACATTGGACTTTTTAAAGTCAACGTTTGTAAACTTTAACTACTTATTTATGAAAAGTTATAAAGTCTTACAATGTGGAAATAGTATTGCCAGATTCATTTTGAATAATATTTTATTTCAAAATATCATCTTATCATAAGTTCTATAATTATGAAATCATAAATATTCATGGTCAAAGTATTATCTGAAAAATCCTATGTAAAGATAAATTTGGAACTGAGGGAGTATTATATACCACATGTATAGAGTATTGTATTGTACTGTATACATCTGCATTATTTATGTGATTCCTTTCAACAAGCTACAGATGATAAATAAGTTTACTAGTACTTGTACTCTTTGCTATTGAATTATGGAGCACCATTTTGTGGAAAAATGGGAATACTTTGCTCATTTCTGAAGACGTTATCAGGATCAACTTGGGTCTTAATCCTGACCAACCTATCAAAGTTATCCCTGAAGTATTGTATCCCATATTTCCTCCCTTCAATGTAGCTTTTGGAACCCTGGTGATTAATACCCAAATCAAGGTCCCTATAGTTAAGGAATGCCTCTCTTGGATTCTTTGACACAAAGGGAGTCATGTAGGTGTGTAGCCGCCTGTCCAAATCTATGTAATACTTTGCTCTATCATTCCCGCCTTCGGTCCAATCGGTTGCGTATTGAAGTTTGAACAACCTCCCTTCCCTGTGTGGAAATGGCGTTGCATCAGCCGGTATCTCGGCCATCCGGCCCCCATAAGGGTTGAATGTCAGTTGTGGTGTTTGTAGTTCAAGCATCTTTTTCCATAAGCCTTCTAAACCATATATTGGAATTGGTTCTTTTACATAGTCTGATTTCCTTTTTAGGTATGTCACCCTTGGAGGTTGCCTATTTAGCAAGAATTCCACTGGAGTGCCATTAGCTATGTCGTAATAGAAAAGCGTTGATTCAACCCAACTCATTTCTAGGCAATCTGATTTTTGTAAGCCTAATAAAGGGAATTTTTCATTTATAATAGAAATGAGTTTTTGGGAGTTCCCTAGGAACAAGCATCTAAAGGTTCCTACATTGGTTGGAAGACCGGTTTTTGTCGAATTTGTAACACTTAGGGTGAGCCTAAGAAAGATGTCATGGTCCAAATTCGGAGCAACATGTTGGTATTGGTCTACGATACTAGTTAGGTTTTGATCAAGCATTCTTGATACCTTAAATACCGTGACAGTTTTAGGCACCCTAACCAGGTTGATTTTATAGGACACAATGAAACAAAAACTCGAACCCCCACCACCTCGAATGGCCCAAAAGAGATCCTCCCCCATGGCCTTGCGATCAAGGATCCTACCATTGACGTCCACAACTATGGCATCAATTATATGATCCACTGTAAGGCCATACTTTCTCATCATATTCCCATACCCTCCCCCAGTAAGATGACCACCAACACCAACCGTAGGACACACTCCAGCAGGGAACCCATGAACCTTACTCTTATTAGCAATACTATAATAAACTTCGCCAAGAGTGGCTCCAACCTCAACCCATGCTGTTTCCTCCTTAATGCTAACCTCGACTTTGTGTAAGTTAAACATGTCGACCATAAAGAAGGGGACGATAGACACGTAGGAAAGACCCTCATAGTCATGTCCTCCACTACGCATCTTCATCTCTATGCCTTGGTCCTTAGCACATAGGATGGATGCCTGGATGTGTGAGACATGGGTGGCAGTTACAATGAGCAAGGGTTTTCGGGTTGTGGAGGTATTAAACCGGAGATTACGTATATAGGATTGTAAGACAGTTGAAAATGAGGCATTTTCTGGCGCATAAATGAGTGAAGATATTGGATGTGAAGAGGAAGAATGATTAGTTAGGCATTGAATTAACCTATCTTGGATGGTGTAATGATCTGAATTTTCAGCCAATGCCTTTGGAAAGGTAAGTAGCAAAACTATTGAAAGAAAGGAAAGAAATGCAAAGATTGAGAGTCTCATGCTTAATAATTATTGTGTATTTGTGTAAGCTCAAGGAGATTTAATTATATTGGCTAATGATATCTTAGATGATATTTATAGTCGTTGCATGTACATTATTGTTCATGCTTATAAGTCATACCTACAGTAATCAAATTTTGATGAATGGTAGAGAACTTGTCTTAAAATTTGCAACCATTTGACCATTGAAAAATCAGAGCTAGAAGTATATGAGGCTAACGGGATGAAGAGGACGTTGCCCAAGTAGTTTGACTACCAGATTGGAAATTTTGATTCAAAATGGTTGCTTTGGATAAACTTTTTTTTTTTTTTGGCAACGATTGGATAAACTTTGATTGAGCATAGGTGGACAAAGACTTTTCTTTTCTTTTTTTTTTTTGATAGAAGGACAAAGACTTTTAAGCAAGATTATTAAGTATTATTTGTGAATGCATTATTGATATTCATGATGAATTCATTGTTGGTACAATATTGTCAAGTATTTCTAGATACTTGACATGGCCAAGAGGTGGCAAACATGTCGGTCGTGTCGAGTTATATTTGATCATGTCATTAATTTTTGGGGTCATTTTAGAGGATGAGATGATAATATAATTTGTAAGTGTTCCACGCACTCTCACAACCTAATAGTTAAGGGTTCAAATCCTCATTTATGTAGGGAAAATAAAGTTCTCTTTACATTTATTTGCAGATTGGGTATCCTCCTCTACTTGAGTGCTTTAGTTCACCAAAGAGGGTTGACTCGCCCCCAACGCATGTAGTTTCGGAACTGTTGCATCCTCATCACTTGCATGTGCCCTTATAGCAAAAATAAAATTATGGTCATTTTAGTTTGTGTTGATAAATACTCAATTCAGGTTGATCGGTGAAGAGCAGATTGTTTAGTTATGTTATAAATGCATAAATAACTCTATTTTCAACTTAAAATTAAATTATATAATCGCACTATATTGACATTAAGTATACAATATAGGAAAATTGAATATGAATAATTCCACACTTCATCTCACCAAAAAAGAAAAAAAAAAAATCACATTTCTCTAATCGTACAATAATAATCTCAAATAGCATTTTGTCGGAAAATAATCCCATGCATTGCCTCAGTTAATGGTCTTGGGTTATATAAGAACAGAGTTATTAACTCCCGTTAACCGAGTTGATGACGTGTGATGGTTTGATCAAATCGGAGGAAGTTTTTCACTGACTTCATCTTTCCAAACTCGACTTAATTTATTTCTCAACCAGGGCCGTCTTAGGTGGGTAGGTAAGAGGTGCGACCTCCCAGAGCCCATCATTAGGAGGGGCCCATAAATTCAGAAAAACATTTATATATTAATTGCTGCAATATAGAATACATACGTGAATGTGTGGCTCATTGATTTTCGCTTTCTATGGGAGTGCGTAGTAGAGGTGATTTGTCCCCTTGCCTGTGTTCGATGTCCAGTGTTGGCATTTTATTTCTATTGGCTTTTTTCTTCCCCATTCCTTTTCTTATGACTAAGGTGTTTTATACCAACTGTCACTACATTTTCATTATGAAATTTGAAAATTCTAGTAAGTAAACAACTTTTTTATTGTTATGAAATTTGTTAATGCATACCACTTTTATTTCATTTTGTTAATACCAATATTGTTCTCTATTAGTGAGTCATACAGACCCTAAAAGAAGGCCGAAACTACAACAATTTCTTTCAGTGTTATAATGTTTTTTTTGAGTAGGCGATATTTATGATATATAATTATGTACTACTCCTTCCTTTCCTTACTCTTATTTTCATTTGACTTTTCACGGCCTCCAAACTGACATATTGACCATAGATAATTACGTACGAACTATAAATATGAAAATTCTAAATAAATGATTTGAAATTAATCTAATACTAGAGTATTCTTTTTTTTTGGAAAATGGTCAATAAATTCCATTTTCCAAAGGGATGTTAAAGTAGCACCCTCTGCATAAACACTACATCAAACCCGGGGCATACCCCTTGCAATCATACTACAGGCTATGTAATAGCTCTAAAGCTCGCTTCCCATATTGGTGAGCAAGACGACAACAGACACCTACTTGCACTTGCCTAACAATGGTTGTGCACTCCCTATTTTTGTCACAAAAGACTCTTTGATTTCTTTCAAACCACAATTCATATACAGCAGAGACAAAGACAACCCTTCTAAACTTACTAAGCAAACTCCTACCGCTACATTTGTCAGTAAACCACTTAATCTCATGGCGAAAACTTAAAGGTCTTCTCCTGATTCCCATCCAGTCCAACAAACTTCTCCAAACTGGCATAGAAACAGCACAATTGAAGAACAAATGAGAACAATCTTCAGGGTAGCTATTACACATGCTACATTGCACATCAATCTGCATCCCTCTGTCAGCAAGCTGAACTTTAGTAAGCAGCTTGTGGCTACATGCCATCCAAGCTATAAAGCCATGTCTAGGCCTAGCCATAGGTTCCCACACAACTTTCACCCATCTCTTTCTAGGTTTGCTGTCAATAAGGCTTACACAGGCTTTTGACATCTTAAATCTTCCAGCATGAACACAACTATCAAGGAATAATTTCATCTCATGACATGATCCCATCTTAGCAATCAGACAGTCCCTAGTTTGCAGCAAATTTCTCCACAGTCAAGAAGAGGTTTGTTTGGCCCTGACATTCCATAAATCATTGTGCTTCAGATGATATTCATGAACCCAGGTAAACCAGACATCATGCCCTGTGCTATTTGCCCACCAAAGCATCTTGCAGCTAGCTGCCAAATTCCATTCAGCTAGGCTTTTAACATTTAAACCCCCATTACCCTTGGGTAGGCACACCCCTAACAAACTAACAGGCACCAGGAACCTGCTCTGCTGCATTTTACCCCACAGAAACTTCCTACACAGTGCCTCAATATCATAAATAACCTCCTTAGGTAACATAAAAACTGTAGTCCAGTAAACTTGAATAGAGAAGACCACATAGTTCAGAAGCTGGAGTCTTTCTGCATAACTAAGTAGTTGACTAGCCCAATGAGTAACTTTCTGGTGAATTTTCTCCCAAAGAGGCCTGCACAGAGCTTTAGTGAGTCTAGTAGAGGACAAGGGGATACCAAGATAACGAAAAGGGAGAGATCCCTCATTAAACTGGGTCTGCTCCAGAATCCTTTCCTTATTATCATCCACAACACCCCCAAAATAAATGCAACTTTTTGCTTCATTTGCACAAAGTCCGGAAAAGCTTGCAAATTTTTCAAACACCTTCACAACAGACATAATGGACCTCTCATCTCCTCTAGTGAAAATCAACAGGTCATCCGCAAATATAATGTGATTCAACTCAATTCTATCACATTTTGGATGTGCAGAAAAATCAGTAGAATGCATAAGGGGTCTCATCATCCTAGATAACCCTTCCATACACAGAACAAAAAGATATGGGGACATTGGGTCACCTTATCACAGCCCACATTCACCCCTAAAAAAACCCTCTGCAACCCCATTGATATTAAATGTGAATCTTGAAGTCTTAACACAAACCATGATTCTTTGAACTAACTAGCTAGGGAAGCCAAAAGCAATCAACAAATTGTTCAAATAGGACCAATTAACAGTGTCATAAGCCTTCTTAATATCTATCTTGATCATAGCCCTAGGTGAAACACCCTTCCTCCCATACAACTGAACCATCTCATGCGCAAATAGAATGTTCTGACTAACATTCCTACCTGCAATAAATGCTGCTTGTTCTTGCCCCACAATCAGTTGGACAACCTGTTTAAGTCTCTCTGTGAGAAGCTTGGTTATCACTTTATATACCACATTGCAAAAAGCAATGGGTCTATAGTCAGCCATGGTAATAGGATTAGGGCATTTAGGAATCAAAGAGACTATAGTAGTGTTAATAACACCTAATAGCTTACCATTAGCAAGGAAGTCCTTCACAGCTCTGCAGAACAGTGGTGCAATCACCTGCCAAGTAGCTTTGAAGAAGCAAGCTGAGTATCTGTCTGGGCCAGGTGCCTTATCATCTGGAATTTCAACCAATGCTTTTTTAATGTCTTCATCATCAAAGGGAATACAAAGCTCCTGCTGTTTGGCACTATCCAGACAACACCCATGCTTCAAACTTTCTTCATCAAAATTTGAGACCATTCTTTCAGTACCAAAAACTTCTTTGTAGAACCTAACCACTTCTTGAGTGATCTGAACAGGTTCACAAAGTATCTCCCCTTGGGGGTTATGAATAACATTCATCCTAGCCATCACCCTTTGCTCCTTCTCCTTAGCATGAAAGTAGGCATTATTGTCATCATCTCGCTTGATCTCATGGCATTTTGCTTTCTGTTTCAGTATTTTCTCCTCAATTCTTCTCCACTTGATATACTCTGCATTCCAGTGTTTCTCTTCTTCCCGAATCCCTTCATCAAGTGGATGACTCATCAATCTAGCTTGTGCAGAATGTAGGCAATGACTAGCATGGCTTATCCTATCTGCAACCCCCTTATAATATTGATTATGCAACCCTTTTAAATCCTTCTTCAACAGTTTCAGCTTTTGACACAACTAAAACATTGCAAAATCCATCACTGGGGTATTTTTACAAATTGCCTCAACAATACCCATAAACAAAGGGTTATCACACCAACAATTCAGAAACTTAAATGATCTAGGTTTCATAGGCTGCCCACCTAGTATTTTAAACAACCCAGGAGCATGGTCAGAAATACATGGCTCTAAAAGCTGCATAGAACAAGGAATTTGCTGTAAAAACCAATGACTGTTCACCATGACTCTATCAAGCTTTGACATGACAGTGTCATTTCCATGTTGCTTGTTCCACCAAGTAAAAATGGGGTCATCAAAGGGGAGGTCCTGCAAATAACAAGAAGCATTACATGCATTAAAATCCTCCAGGCTCCTCAGATCAGTAGAGCTATAAGACACCCTCTCAGATCAGTACCATCAAGTCATCACACAATTCTCTCCTTCCCTCCACACTATTGAAGGCATATACAGCAGAGAGGAAGAAAGAGAGGCCAGTAGCTCTCCACAACACCTTAAAATGCATAACTTGTGCAGAAGAACACAAAACATCCACCTGAATGTTATTCTCTTTCCAAAAACACCACACCCTACCATTATAATGAGAAGTATGATTAGTTGCAAATTTTTAGCCTCTAAACACTTTATTTGCAATGCTGGCCACCTTATTACTTTTAACTCTAGTTTCATTTAATGATAGAAAGTCAAGCTTAAAATTCAGCATATAACGCTTAACTTTCTGCTGTTTTGGGGGGTCATTTAGCCCCCTAATATTCCAACAAGAGCCAATCATGGATCAGGGGGCTCAAGGACCTCCCCATCCCCTCCACCAGTCCTTCCATCAAACCAGCTACTGGCAGGGCTCCTACAACAGGATTACTAGCAACAGCTTGTCCTGGTTTAGGGACCCAACCCTGATTAACAGTACATCTCCCTTGTGAATGCCCCACCCTTCTACATTTCACACAAAACTGAGGTTTGGCTTCATACTCAATAATTTGCTTCAGCTGCTTCCCAAAAGGTGACTAGATAGGACAGATTTAGGCAAAGGTTTAGACAAGTCAACCTCCACCAACACCCTCGCACAAGATATTTTTGATTTTTCGGTTGTGCATCTATTTGCATATAAAGGAATCCCTACTACACTTGCAAGCTTAGATAACCCACTGGCTGACCAATACTGAACATCTAAATTAGGAAATACAACCCATACAGGCACTCTAGTCAATTCAGCATGAGAGTGAAAAATCAGATGTCCAAGGTTTCAGAATCATATATTTATTATGAATATGCCATGGCCCTCTCTGCAATATGAGGTCCATCTCAGCCTCAGTATGAAATTTTAGCATAAACCATCCCTTCTGATGCATATGCACACTAGGACGTTGCACAATCCCCCAATTTTGGTTAATAAACCCTTGTAAAACAGCAAGAGAAACACCACCCCCAACAACAGTATCAACAAGAGTGTTACTCCCGAAACTTACCTAATCATTGATGTCTTCCATGCTCATATTTAGTCCTTCGCTTGAAGCCGCATCCTGGACATAGTGCAATTTCAGTCCCTGGGGAGGGTCTCTGTTTTTCAGAAAAATCTCCTTCCATTTATTCGTCTTTTCCGGTTGAGCTCTCTCCATCTCAGAGACAGATTCATGCTCTTCACCACTGGACTCACCCGCTTCAGATGATGTGGATCCATCATCACTAACATGACCATCGGAGGTATCCTCATCCACTACTGTAGTCGCTATCGGGTTTGTAACTGCATCAACTTCATCCGCCCAGCTGCGATGAGAGGATTCTGACAATTGCCCCTCCATCACAATCTCCTTCCCCGCCTTGGAAGATGACCCCACTACCGGAGAAAGGAAATCCCCCAAAACCCGTGGTGAAACCCTAACAGCAACCCCCGACGAATTCACCGCAGTTGCTTGCTGAAGACCCAATAAAGCTCCTATACCTTCTTGAACATCCTTATCGGGTCCCATCGGACCTTCTTCCACCGCCGGTGGCTTAGTTTTCGGCGGCCGACCTCTCTTTCTAGGTTCCATTATCAGATGGTGTAGGTTAATTGAGGGTGTTAACCTGCGCCATCAGAGCGATTTCCTCTCTCTAACCGTTAAGTAAGAATATTAGAGTATTCTTACTTTGTAGATATTTATACTTTTTATAGATTAATGTTCAAAATTTATAATTAAACTTTACCTCAAAAAATTGAATGGAAAGATAATTTTGAAACAAACGTGGTGTCATTTTGAGTATAGGATCGAACATGCGCCATTACTACCATTTTTCCTTTTTGCACTTGATTTTTTTTTACATATATGTTTTTTTCTTAGGTAAAACAAGTTATCATATTGATACCTTAGGGGCCCTTATTTTCATTTTGCCGTAGGGCCCCTAAAATATCAGGAACGGAGCTGTTCTCACCTGCACTCTCTCTCACCAGCACAACCTCTTCTCTCTCTCTCTCTCTCTCTCTCTCTCTCAATTGAACTGGAAGATATCGAAAGCGAGGAGAAGCATAATTACATTATTTTTCTTAAACCGATTTGGAGCTTCAAAAGAGGTATAGTATTTCTTTAAATTTTGATTTTTATTTTGTGGGTTTTTGTAATGAAATGCCTAACAGAACTAAGAACACCATTATGTCCAAATGGGAGGCACCAGTGCACCACCACTGGGCTGGAAGAAATTGAACTGTGATGTAGGTTTCAAAGCTACTTCATACACTGGATGCATGGCTGGCTTATTCAGAGATGATCAAGCAAAAACTTCTATGATGGACTTTTCATTTCGTTTGTTGAGATGGGGTCACTTTTCAATAAAATAATGGTTACTCATCATAAGTGGCCCCTATATTTCTAAACAATAACTCTATGGGTCTCCATTGGCGACCAAAGAAAAGTGTCTCTCTCTAATGTGGCAATTGCCATATCATCAAGACTTTAATTATTTTATTTTATTTTTTAAACAAAAAAAAATATTTATTAGCTTACCATCTCATAAGGGTTAAAATACAAAAACAAAAAAAAAATTGAGGGTTTGTTTGCAAATATTATAGACAACATTTTTAAAGTAGGAAATTGTGATCTCATAAGCGATTAAAAGGAAAGTGTAATATCCTTTCTTCATTGATACAGGAGTAAATTACTCTATTTGAAATTGTTACCATCTTTGTTACTTTCCACCTTTGTATTTATAACCACCTTTCCACCTTTTGTGCTCAAATACTTAAATCCAATAATCAATCCATATTTAGTTTTTTTTTCCTTCTTTATACTTCCCTTCATTTTTACTCACGATTGTCACTTATTAAAAAGAAAAGAAAAAAATCAATCTCCTCTCTCATAGTATCTTAATTTGTTTCACTTTCTCTTTGGTAAAGAATAACTCTTTCAATGGAAGAATTCTTAAATTTTGTTTGAAAAAGTAAGGTCTTCCAATATTTTCATCAATTGCAAAAAAAAAAAAAGGACAAAGAAATGACAAGTTGCAAAACTAAGCTTTTTCTTCCAGTGAAGTTGCAAAACTAAGCTAAAGAGTAATTCAACACACACCCAGACATTCATATTATTTGCTCATTTTGGTACATCTGGCTGGCAACCTGAGTTATATTCACTTCACAATATGAATTTGCGCTCGATCTACACTAACGGGCTAGACAATAATAATGATTAACTTAATAAGTTAGTAGAAAATTAGAAACAACTTACCGTAAAATCAAAAAAGGAATTTTCAACATTAAAATAATTTAAATTAGAAAATAATTTATATCTATTTTACGCCTATATGAATTTAAAATTATGTCTAGCAACAGTTAAAAACATAAATTATAAACCTCTTTAAAACAAAGAAAAATTACAAACTGATTTGTCTATCTTTATTGGTCATGATAAGCTAATTACTACGGTGAAAGCATAAAGTTAAGTTATGATATTACATAGTAAAATTATCAAACTACAAGGTAGAATTACGATTGCAATTTGTATAATCACAACATACCTGAAAGTGTAGAGAATAAAATATAGGTTACACCTATATAAAATATAATTATCTCTAACTAGAAAAGAAAGTAAAATTAATGAATCTATATATGCATCAATCTTCGTCAGTTATTATAAGTTACTATGACAAAATTTGAAGCAAAATTACGAAACTACGTAGTAAAATTGTGAAAGTTTGTACTAGACTTAAGAAAGTACAAAGTAAAATTGGGATTATGATGGTGTAGTTAATCAATAATGTCTTCGGTCTTTAATTTTTAATCTCTAAACCTTAATCAATACTCTCTGTTCCTGAACTCTGACCTATACCCTAAAGAAAGGTTAATGAATTGTCTATCTTAATCGGTCATTATTATTATTATAAGCTAATTAATTACTACGGTGAAAGCATAATGTTAAATGATGATATTACATAGTAAAATTATCAAACGACAAGGCATAATTGCGATAGCAATTTGTATAATCACAAACATACATGAAAAGTGTAGAAAATAAAATATATTTTACACCTATATAAAATATAATTTTCTCTAACTAAAAAAGAAAATAAAATTATGAATCTATATATGCATCCATTTTCATCGGTTATTATAAGTTACTATGACAAAATTTAAAGCAAAATTATGAAACTACCTAGTAAAATTATGAAAGTTTCTACTAGACTTAAGAAAGTACAAAGTAAAATTGGGATTGTGATGGTGTAGTTAATCAATAATGTCTTCGGTCTTTAAAACTTAGACTCTAAACCTTAATCAATACTCTCTGTTCCTTGAACTCTAGCCTATACCCTAAAGAAAGATAAACGAATTGTCTATCTTAATCGGTCATTATTATTAAAAGCTAATTAATTACTCAGGTGAAAGCATAAAGTTAAATTATGATATTACATAGTAAAATTATCAAACGACAAGGTATAATTGTGATTGCCATTTTGTATAATCACAAACATACATGGAAAGTGTAGAAAATAAAATATATTTTACAACTATATAAAATATAATTATCTCTACCTAAAAAAGAAAATAAAATTATGAATCTATATATGCATCCATCTTCATCGGTTATTGTAAGTTACTATGGCGAAATTTGAAGCTAAATTTTGAAACTATGTAGTAAAATTATGAACATTTCTACTAGAACTAAGAAAGTAGAAAGTAAAATTGGGATTGTGATGGTGTAATTAATCAATAATAATGTCTTCGATCTTTAAAACTTAAACTCTAGACCTTAAACAGATCAGTACTCTCTGCTACTTAAACTTTGGCCTATGCCCTAAATAAAGGTTAATAATTTTTTTCTATATTGAAATCATCATTATTAGTCCCTCCGTTCTATGAAATCTAATAAAGCTTAAATTCTAATACTTGATCACCCTAAACCCTAATGTTAGTACCATAATTAAACCTAAACCCTAAACTCTTAAAAAGTTAGAATACATCAAAATAGATAGAGTATTAGAAAGCATTTGATATGTGATAGTCTTCAATTACATTTGATCTCTCCACCTACTTTTTTCTACCAATTGTATGTTGTGGACATTTTAAACCCTAAACCATAACTATTTTTGTGGTGTGAAGAAAAATAATCGTTGGAATAACTATTATGTCCCTTGTTTTCAATAAATTCATTTTGGAAAAATCATGCATGAAGGGTTTTATAATATGATAATATAAAGTATAAGGTAAAATTCTCAATCATATAGTAAAATTAGGATACATGTGTTGTAAAGTCAGATTTTCGAAATCAAAATGTAAGAAATATTGTACAATGATTATATAATTAAGTTGTATGATGTAATTTATTGAAAAGATGTTTAGCAGAGTGACAAAATCTAACACTTAAATAAATCATTTTCATATCTTACAAATTGACTACTCGGTTATTAAGGAAATATATAGGAGAGTCGTTAAAAGCCTTGTCTAGTGATTATTCTTGTCATCATTGTCATGATTTTATTTAGTATTTCATATGAAAGTACAGAGTACACTGGTAAAATGTCTTTCTTATAGCACAATTAGGACAGTGATAGTAAAATTAGAATAAGGGTCGTGAACTTGTCGTTGATCAAATAAAAACTGTTATGTACATTGATGGAATAAGTAAAATTTGATTGATCACATTGTAAAATATGAGAAAATTTGTACAATGATGGTACTCAAAATTAGAATAAGGGTCATGATTTATATATAAAAAAAATACTTTATTACATTGATTGGTGTAAAGAGAAAGTAAAATTATTAAATAACCTAGTAACTTTTTTGTTTTTTCATAGACAAATCATGAATTATATAAAATGAAATGATTTGATATGACGTACAATAATATTCAAATTTGTTAAATACAAATAAAGAGAACATATAACATGAAAGTACACAGTAAAATTGAATTTCTTATAGTAAAATGATAAGGTGTACAAGTAAAGTCAAGAATGCTGCAAGTAGAATTTTAATATACTAGCTACTTATATGTAATTTTTTTGTTGGATATGCAAGAATAGATTTGGAGATTTTACTAGATTTCAATTCTTTAATTGAGTATAAATTAAATAATAAAATTTGAGTACGTTGTAGAATTGGGTCTTATTCAACTGATAAAATCTACAAATTTAAGTTGTTTTTTTCTTTTTTGGAAGTAGAGAATAAAAAATATCAATAGTATGAACATGTACAAGCAATAGAACTCCTCCATTAAAAGGGAATAGTATTATTCACCAAAGCATCTGAATAATGTTTTTTTAAGAGATAAGAAAGTAACTTCTTTTTTCTTTTCCCTATCTCTTGAAATTGAGATTAATAATTGGATATTGCTAGAGAAGTAATTTAAAATAAAATTTAAGAAAAATTCTTAAGAAATAGAGATTAGAGACATAAGTCATAATTAATATAATTTAATAAAATAATAAAAAAAGGAAAATAGAAATAAGAGAGAGATGAGGAAATGCAATATGAGTGAAATTAAATTATGGTAGTTGTCTTTATTTATTTTCCATATAAAATCATAAAATCGATTTCCTTCCTTTAATAGTTTTTGCTAATAGAGTTAACTTTATCACATTTCCCTTATTTTAAGTCTTGTTCCTAATATAAGACATAACTAACTAGATCATCTTTCGTTTATTTGCTAAAAAACCCATTTGTTTTACATTATTTACTTTAGCCCCTACGACATGACATATGATAATTAGTGAATTTGGCAATATGGCAACTGACACATCACAGGAGACACACTTTTTTGTGTCTCTAGTGGAGACCTTTAGCATTGTCTCTAAATGGTAATCCTTCAATGAAATTAATTAGGGTCACTGTTCATTATAAATGACCCCTATATTTCTAAATAATGACCTCATTTTTCTATGTGTTGGTTTCACATAAAACTTGCTAGATACTTGAGTCTACTTCTTCTGTCCCGTGAAAATGTTCACACTAGTTTTTTCAATGACAAACTTTAGAAATTTTGACTATAAATATGTCAAAAAATATAAAAATTTATAATGTAAAAATACTTTTTCTATTTATTTTAAATAGTACTTTGAAAAAATTATAATTTTATAATTTATATAATATATAATATAATTATTTACGGTCAAATTAGTGCTTTAAAGGCCGTGAAAAAACTAATATGAACATTTTCCCCGGATGAAAGAAGTATGAATTTGTAGCTTTGTAATTTTGTATGATGTTTTTGAGGTGGCAGACAGTACGACAAGCTCCATTTATTATTATTTTTTTTTTTTGAAAAGGCAAGATAATCAGGTAACCAATCAGGTTAACCTAAGGTGTCCTGTGCCAATAAATTCGCGAGGGACTGGTCAAAAGAAGATGACCAAGTAAGAAGATGATCACAATTATGGCCAAAATTGGCCATAAAATCCGCTATGGCATTGGCTTCCCTATAGCAGTGAAGCACTTCTACTCTATCAAAGTAATGCAGATCTTTCTTAGTATCAATGATCACATTTTCTATTTCCCAAGAAGTGGCCTAAAAGGTGTTTTTTTGTTTGTTAAGGAAGTGGCTAAAAGGTTAAAGGAAGGCATATGCGCACTTGCTTATTTTTGTTGAAAAAAAGAAGGGACTAGTCCCTTTTCTTTTCAACTTCTCCCTGAAGTATTCAATAAATTTCAGTTCATTTCAGTAAAATTTAGTTAAATTTCGTAAAAATAAGTCCAGTTCGGTAAATCAAAGTACATTTCACTCTTTGTTATTGTTGATTCAGTATAAGTAAGTTCAGTACAGAAAAATTCAGTTCAGTTTAGTAAATTTCAGTTCAGTTCACTATTCTGAAGATAAGTTCAGTAAAAAGAAGGTGAAGAGAACGGAGCCTTACTAATTAACCAGTTGTTTGAAAATCTTAATCAAGTGGTAGTTTAATGACTAAGCTCTTAAAATCTCACACCTCTCTTAGTTCAAGATATGAGAGATTATTACATGTTCCGAGATCAATACTCCCACTTTTTACAAAATAAGTAAAACCCACTAAAATTCACTTTCCAAAGAAGTGATAATTGTGAGAGGTGGATATATGATCCAGAACCATCTAATAATAATTTCTACAGGCTCAATTCTTAAGTACTTAACATGCATAATGTTTAGAAACTCATACTGTACGAGTAGGCTTTATAATACCCCTTCTCCCTTTAGGATAGAGATGGCAATGGCGTGGGGCGGATGTGGAGAATGCATTATCGACGTTCACATCCACTATAGATATGCCCATCCACTCCCGCTCTACTCCCACGCACCAGCCAGCACGGGTATTAGTGTATTAGACATATAGAAATCCACCGATTTTACCTAGAATTCAATTATTAGGCATAACTTATCCCCAATTATATTTTTTTACGGTGATCTCTATAAGTTTATTACCAAATACTATTAATGTATGTATAAGATTATCATGAATTTGTTATGGGGAGGAAGATTAAAAGAGGGAGAAAACCTACACTTAAATGTTACAAATTTTGTGGTTTTAGCATTGTTCGTTAATTTAAACTAGTGGTGCGGGTATCGGGCCAATATAAACAAATCCAGACCCACCCCATCATCAATGCTGACCTGGGTTTATCCTTTCGAAAGCCATCACTGCCTCACCAGCATGTTTTCTGTGGACTTAGTCCACCGTGGACCAAGTAAATTTGAGAGGTGACTCCATGTAAAGTAGGGGGTAGCTTCACTATTAGAGGGGTAACTCCAAGTGAAGTATGGGATAACTCCACTATTAGAGGGGTGGCTCCAGGTAAAGTAGGGGTAGCTCCACTATTAGAGAGGTGGCA
This sequence comes from Tetragonia tetragonoides, assembly GCA_038025085.1. NCBI lineage: Eukaryota > Viridiplantae > Streptophyta > Magnoliopsida > Caryophyllales > Aizoaceae > Tetragonia > Tetragonia tetragonoides. The sequence continues at coordinate 35,749,825 of CM076143.1, forward strand.
CCAAGTATAAATTAAATTTGAGGGGTGGCTACCCCAGGTGAAGTAGTGGGTGGTTCCAGGCGAAGTATGGGGTGGCTCCACTATTAGAGGGGTGGTTCCAGGTGAAGTATGAGGTAGCTCCACTATTAGAGGGGTGGCTGCAGGTGAAGTATTTGTCTACCATGGACTAAGGCCTTGTTCTTTTTGTCGTTTCCATGCTGCATTGCGTTCCGTTCCGTTCCTCATTCTGTACTTCATTTTGTCTCACATTGTTTTGAATTATCCGCGCCGCGCCGCGCCGTTTCGTTCCATTCTGTTCTGTTCCTCACTGTCCCGCACCATTCTGTTGAAGAGAACAGGGCCTAAGTCCACACAAATTTTGGAGAATATAGCCCTCTATTCAATCACACCCACCTGTAGAGTGTGTTGAGTGATATCCACCTTTACCCGCCCTACTTTCATCTCTATTCTCTCTTGAGACGGCTATATATATGGCCTATGCAAGAACAAGAACTACTTTGACAGTGGTTCACTTTGGTGCCTTTTCGTTCTTCAAATGCATGGCAAGGAATCCTTTGGAGAATATAGAACTCAAATTTTGTGTAAAGTGTGAAAATGAGTGGTGGAAACATTGATGAATCTACATAACATTTCCAAAATGTTTATTGATTTGCGTTGTTACGTATTGGTAGCACACCTATATTATTGGAACTAAATAAGCTTTATGTAAAAAACATCTTTAATTCGAAAACTAAATCGAGGGCTCAAATAAGTCAAAAAAGGCATCACCACGAATCGTAATATCTATATATTAGAGGCATTTTCTGATAGCCTTGGAAGCGTCCACCTAAGCGAGCCATTGTAATAAAATTTTAAAATAAATATGAAATAGAAATATATGTTTTAGTATAGAATATATACTAAAGTTGTACTTTCCTAAATCCTTAAAGAGTACACTATTAGAAGTTTTGGTATAGAATATATACTAAAGTTGTACTTTCCTAAATCATTAAAGAGTAGACTATTAGATTTTAAAAAGCATATAATATTAGTTTCACCGCTTAAAAACTTAAATTTCTTGCACCATTGAAACTGGTACGAAATATCCTCTAAAATGATACTCATTTCTAGTATGTTCTATTGATTTACAACATAAGATGCGTCCCCCTAAAATGGTAATTAGTAATTAGCTTGACAAGCTGACACAACTAAAGAGTTGCAATGTAAAAACAAGAGAAAAGACACGTATATTTGTTATAAAAATTTAAAAAGTAATCGCAAGGTAAAATATAATAAAACGAGCATGTGTAGAATAAAGAAATAAACGATGATCTAAATTAATTCTAGGTCCAATCTTTAATAGGAAACTTTACCATTATCACGTATAATTTTATAACTGTACGTAATATACTGATCCCCATGTCAGTTTAGGGCTCCAATTTATGTTCCCTTCAACTTTATAATTATTAATGTACTCCCTGCGGACCACAAATAAAATTACATTGGACTTTTTGCATTCTTCAAGGCAGTACTTTGACCGCATATGACTTTGAAAAAACAAGCAAGCATTAAAATATGTTTTATCATTCTAAAGTTTACGTCTAAAACTTCTTTATTTTTTGAAAAGTAGTTATGTATACATTAGACGTTTAAACTGATTTTACCATAAAAGAAGGATCATATATCTTTGGAATGTTAGTTGTGCACTTATATCAACATAAGAGTATTGGCGTACCAACATCAAGCATAGAAAGACTTTGAAACTATTACCTATTGGATCATGTAACATATGGGATGAGTTAATTAATAGTTAATTGAAATTGATGATAAGAGTTTAAATTAGATAAGATGCCCTATAAAGTCATAGTAATCTTATTATATGGCTCATGATATTATATGGATTATATAAATATCTATCGATATATTACTAATAGTTTTTCATAAGTGACAATCACACTTTGATTTTTCGATGAGATTAATAATCACGTTATATTAATTTTATGATATAATCACAATCCGTGCAACGCATGGGCATACTCACGGGCATCCAACTAGTCATTATTAATAGCAAGGAACAAGGAGCGTCAATCAATTATATAAGCAAGCGTGTAAGGTGATTAATGGACTTGTAGACTTGTAGTTGTACGTGGGCTCATCACATTCCAAAAATCAAAAAATAAAGCGCAATTTGGTTAAAACCACCTAAAACGTTTCAAAGTTTGTCCAGTACCCCCTGAATCTTTGCTATTTGGTGAGTACCACCTTAAATCTTTATTCCGCCGTACAACTAACACCTTAATTGATTTTCCAGGAAAATCCTTAACTTTACTGACCGTTATACCCTCACGTGTGCCTCACAACTTAAATGAACTATCCTTTTTTTTTCATTTTAATTTTACTATCCTATTTGACCAAATAATTAAAAGAAATACAAATTAGTCAAACAGAAAAGAAATTGACAGAAAAAGAAATCAAAATTTTTTTACCCACCCACCCACACGCATTTACCCTAAAATTAAATTCACACTCTCTTTCTCTCTCATACATCGCTCCATCTTTGACATCTCTCTCTCGTCATCTCTCTCTCTTTCTCCTGTCATCTCTCTCTCTCTCTCGTCATCTATCTCTCTCTGTAAACCTGACATTGTCTCAGCGAAAGGAATGTTGGCGAAAGGAGATAAAGCGAAAGAAGACTGATTCCAAAGCTTCAAAAGAGAATCTGGGTGAAAAAGGTATGCCCAACTTGCATGCAAAAAAAATGTGTTTTTTTGATGTTCAATGATTCTGGTTGCTTATTAGTTTATTGATGTAATGGGATTGTTTTATGTGTAATTGTTAATTTATTAAGTTGTTTAATGTATGAATTGAAGTTTGTGTTTGTGTTTTGCATTCTGAAATTACCATCCCCTCCCCTTAATTATTCCAAGACATTTGTTTTAGGTCATGGGTGTAAATGCAAAGAAACACAGGCCGCTTATCCCTCAAGGCCCTGAAAGTGACATAGTATTTAGGGTACACTATGGTGGTGGTTGGAAATACAGTAAAGGGGGCAAGCTTAGTTATGAGGGGGGAGGTTTATACATAATTGTGGAAAGTGAGGCTTGTTATTTTGACTGAGGTGGTGTAGAGATATTTTAAAATATCCAGGGGAGTTTGAGATGTGGTTCAATAGGAAACCTGGTTTTAGTTTGGCTAAGAACAGGCAAAGGATTGTGAATGATGAAGATATAAGGGGTTTAGTGACAAGTAAAAATGATCAGGGTCAGGTTGATGTGTATGTTGTTGATGCTGATGCTGATGATGATGGGTATGAAGAAGATGATGATGGGGACAATGTTGGGGACCACAGAGGACAAGGCCATAACTCAAAATTTACACCAAGCAGTCAAATAACCTCCCAGAATTCAACTCAATTTACAACTACACAAGCTAGCTCAGCTGACCTCCCTTCCACCTCAGCTCAGCAACCAAATATCCTCCTGAAAGATTCAGAAAACCCTAGCAACTCATTTAGGAGGACTGGACCTCGAGTGAAGACTACTGGAAGACCATTTTCAGCCCCAAAGAAATCATCCCGAGCTCAGAAAAATCAACCACAAACAGATCCTCAACCAAAAACCAAAAAACAATCCAAGAAAAATAGATCAAAGGAAACTGTGGAGGGTAAAGGGAAAGAGAAAGTGACTTACAGCTCCAAACCATTCACTAGGGGTGTTGAGGGTGATGTTGAGGATGATTTTGATGATGATGATGAAGAACTATCAAGTCACAGTGAGTTTGAAAATGATGACACAGATTCAAGTGATTCTGATTTTGATGGGTATGGGGAGTTTGCTAATGAGGTGAACTTTGACTGGAGAGCTGAGTCAGTGAGGGAAGGGCTGTTAGGGACAGTCAACCACAGTCTTACTGTCCAACAACCACAACCACAACCACATCATCAGCAACAACACCAACAAGGACCACAACAACCAGAACAACCACTCAATCCTGGCTCAAATTCAGAAGAGGAAAGACCTGGTCCATTTGTTGGTGACCCAGAAACATATGGTAGTGATGATTTGGAGAGTTTGGTAGGGAGTGATGAAGAGAGAGATCCATATGGTACTTTCAACCCTAGAACTGATTTCAATAAGCCAATCACCTTCCATAGAGGGCTGCAATTTCCAAATAATGAAGTGTTAAGGGAGGCTTTGAGGGTTCATGCAGTACAAAATAGATGTGATTACTTCTATATGCATAATGATAAGAAGAGGGTGAGTGTTTATTGCTTGAAGAGGTGTCCTTGTCCACTGATTAGAGGTAGGAAGAGAGGGTGTAAGTGTGAGGTGTTCAGTTGTTTCTTCAAGGTACATAGTGTGAAGGTGCCAGATGAGGAGACCTTCCAAATCAGGACTGTCATGCCTACTCATATCTGTGAGAAAGACAGTAAAAGTAAGAGGTTGACAGCAGCATTCCTAGCAAGAACTTATATTGCTAACTGGAGGGCAGATCCAACTTGGAAGCTTGCTGCTTTCAAAGCTCAAGTGGAGAGGGACACTGGGTTGTCTACAAGCTATTACCTGTGTTGGAATGCAAGATGCAGGGCCAAGTACCTAATCTATGGAGCTTGTGAAGATCAGTACAAGAGGGTGTATGACTACAAAGATGCAATCATCAAATACAACCCATGTAGTAATGTAGCTGTGGTGGTTGACAGTGTAGATAGGCCTATTCCAGTATTTCAGAGGATGTATGTTTGCTTGCAAGGTTGTAAGGAAGGGCTTAAGGCTGGTTGTAGGCCATTAATTGGAGTGGATGGCTGCCATTTGAAAGGAGCCTATCCTGGAATGATATTGGTAGCAGTAGGTGTTGATCCAAACAACAATATCTACCCTATTGCTTGGAGTGTTGTAGAGGTGGAGACAAAGGATTCTTGGAGCTGGTTTTTGAAATTGCTTGTGCAAGATCTTGGAATGGATGATAAAAACCTGACATTTATGTCAAATAGGCAAAAGGTAAGATTGTATTTGTCACATTATTGTCTATGTTTATGTGCATAGATAGTCACACTAACTGTCTTGGTTTTTTTTGCAGGGATTGTTAGAGGCCTTTGCAATAGCAGCTCCTCATGCCTTCTTGAGGTTTTGTGTTAGGCATATTTGGGCAAATTTCAAGACCCAGTTTCCTGGAAAGGCTTTTAAGGAGGCCTTTTGGAAAGCAGCTACAGCAACAACCAAGGCAAGTATTTTGTTTTATTTTTCTTAGGCATGTAAACTGTGTCATGTTGTGTGTGTAATGCATTCTGATGTTGTGCTTGCTTTAATTTTCTAAAATGTATAGGAGGAGTTTAATAGATATATGGAGGGGATTAAGCTAATATCTAAGCAAGCATACACATATCTTAGTGGTATCCCCCCAAAAAGTTGGCCAAGGCATGCATTCTCAACTCTGCCCAAGTCTGATATGTTGTCGAATAACATATGTGAGTCATTTAATAATGTGCTGAGAGAGGCTAGGGATAAGCCTATTTTAACCCTTATGGAGTGGATTAGAAGGTATGTGATGCAAAGACACTTTGCCAAAAGGGAGGGGATTAAGGATTACAATGGAACAGTCATGCCCAATGTGTTGAAGAGGCTTGAGTGGGCTGATACAGAGTCAAGGAATTGCACACTAATCCCTGCAGGAGTAGATGAGTATGAGGTAATGCATAGAGATGATCGTGTGGTTGTGAACCTTGCTAAGAAGACTTGTACTTGTTATAGGTGGGACCTTAGTGGTATACCTTGTCCCCATGCTTGCAAGTGCATACAGTATGTTAGGAAGAGTCCTATAAGCTTCATACATGAGTCATATAGCAAGGAAAAGTTCTGTGTTGCAAATGGTGTTCCTTTGCATGCCATGCCTGGTATGAAACATTGGGAGAAGAGTTCTAATGAGACTGAACCCGAGCCACCTGCTCATAGAAACATGCCTGGGAGGCCATCTAAGAAGAAGAGGAAGTTGGAACCAGGAGAGGCAGAGGAAAGGAAGAGGGTGAAGAGGAAGTTCAAGCCTAACAAATGCAAGACATGTGGAGTTCTTGGTCACAATAGCAGAACCTGCAAGAAGAAAGACTCAAATGACCAATCAAGTGAGCAACCAACTGATCCTTTACCTGAACCTCAGCCTAAGTCTAAAGGTGGGAGGCCCCCATTACCAGCTGGAGCCTACAAGAGAGTTCCTAAATACCATAAGAAGAAGAAGACTGTAAGTGTGATTTCCTTGTATTTTTTGTAAGTTGGTTTTAGTTAATAATGCTGAGAGGACTGATATTGTTGTTATTTTTTGTAGGTTGTCAATGATGAGAGGACTGGTGAGCACAGCCCAACTCATGATGTCAACTTTGGGGACTTCAATACAGATGGCTCAGACATGCCACCACCTCAACCTACCCCATCTCAGTCAAGCCAAGAGCAAGGGAGCCACTCAGACATGCCACCACCTCAACCTACCCCATCTCAGTTACAAACAGCAATAGCAGGAACAACAACATCAACTTCTGAGAGGCCTCCATGGAAGCCTTGATTGCTTAAGCCTATGGCGTTTTGAGAACTACTTGTTGTATTTTGATTTAGTACATTAGATGTCTTACATAACTATGGTATTTGGTGTTTTGAGGATTTAGAAGTGTTTGTATGGTATTTGAACTTAGTGGTGTTTCGTATTTTTAACATGTTCAAAGTCTGGTATTGCGCCTGGTATCATTGCAATTGTATGGAAATTTTGAGAACTAAATGAAATTCAACAATTGGCAAGTATTTACAGAATTCCTATGCTTATCTTCATTTCATAGCAAACACATTTTCATTCACCAACAATTCATTTCATACCAAAAGGTTGCTTATACAATTGCATTAGTACAACACTCATGACTAAAACCACAAAACACAACACCCTAATTGCTACCACAACACCTCTTATCACAGGTTACATTACCATACATCACACAAACTACCACCTACATTTTGCAAACCAACACAAACATTAACATCACAACTCCAATCAGTACCACCCAAAGGGTGGACAAAATATGACCCATCTTCTTCATTTTAATCTTCAGTTTCTTCAGCTCACTTGACCTCTCAATACCCTTGGCCTTCAATTTCTGAATCTCCATTAGTTGGACACCATTTTCAGCAATCAACCGTCCCACCTCCGTTTGCAAATTTTTGTTCTCATCCATCAGTTCAATTGAGAATAACCTCTGCCATTCTGTCATTTCCTGGTCATACCATATGAAAAAATCACATTTTCGAGTTTGGGTTAAAGGATCATAATCCCCACATCCAAAAAAATGTCTCCCTGGGTTCTTCTTTGTCTTCGATTTGACAAGTGAGGCCCTTTTCTTGCATTTACAAGTTGGAGGCCATGAAGAATGGGTTGAATTAGAGCTTGACATCACCTTAAAAATCAAACAATTTTTAAACCAGTGAAAAATTGGGGGAGAAAAAGAGAAGAGAGAGAAACAGAGGAAAAGAAAAGAGGAGAAGAAGAAAACAAAAAAGGAGAAGTTTATTTACCTGGAAATTGTTGGAGAGGCACTTGGAAATGGTGTTTGGAGATGGTGTTCACGACAATGGCAGATGGAGAGAATGGAGAGGAAGAAAGGAAAGAGAGAAAATAAAGAGTCGTGTTTTTAAACTGGGTGGGGGATTAGTTTCTTAAGAATTAGCAAATTTATTTGGTCAAACAATTTAATTAATTGGTCAAATAGGATAGTAAAATTAAAATGAAAAAAAAGGATAATTCATTTAAGTTGTCATGTGAGGCACACGTGAGGGTATAACGGTCAGTAAAGTTAAGGATTTGCCCGGAAAATCAATTAAGGTGTGAGTTGTACGGCGGAATAAAGATTTAAGGTGGTACTCACCAAATAGCAACGATTCAGGGGGTATTGGACAAATTTTGAAACGTTTTAGGTGGTTTTAACCAAATTGTAGTACCAATCTTTTCTTTCGTTCTCAGTTCTCACTGTTTCTCTAACCGATTGGTCTATTCTACGCGATGTTGAACCCGAACCTCGTATTTGGGAGGTACCAAAATGTGGCGATTGCTAGCTAACTTACCGGGTCAACTAAATATCTTTCATTTTTGTCCCCATGGATAATGTTGAAATGGGATATCTCTTGACCCAAGAGTAAGAATAAAAAGTGATTTGCACTGTTGGAAAATTTATCGATCATGGATGTGGAAATATGATATGAAGCGGGGATTGACAAAACGGACGTCGTAGTTAAGGATGCAAACGAGCACAAGTTACTAAAGCATTACTTTTGACTACCATCGATAAGGGTGTGCGTGGAGTGAGGGTAATGCATTAAGGGGATAATGAGCAAGATTTAGAACATACTTGGAACGTCGGGATAATTATTAATGGGGATAATGGAGCAAAATAAGGGGAAAATAGAAAGATGGAGGTGGTGGTGAGTTGTGCAACTCGGTGGAGAGGAGAGAAAATAAAGGGAGAAATGGTGGAAATTATTACCGCCTCCCCCCAAAATCTAACACCCACTAACTCCTATTCCTTTCGTTTTAGCCTATAACTTAATCTATTATCCCTTAATCATTACCCCCAATCTAGCTAGACATACCCTAAATGTTCATTAACTGCATTAGGGATTGGAATTAAAGGGGTGACACCTAATAGGTGTCTAACTATACACTACTACTAGATTTCGTGCCCGTGCGATGCACGGATTCTTGTTTATCATGCATACTCCGTTATTAGAAGAAATATAATAAATTTTATTAATCATATCAATATGTAAAATTGAATAATAGGAGTAGCAAAGAACAATAGTAATATTTTTTTCAACAAAAAAAAAATGAATAAAGAAATTAATTTTTTAGTGAATGTAAAATATAAATTTTTTTGGATAATAAACTAATACTTATGTTACTTATTTCTTATTAAAATAAAATAAAACTATTTTTAATTCCTTTTTAATCACCCATGCATTTATGGCTATTTATTACCTATTCAATGCTTGGTGAGAACTCAATTTTACATATATATACTAGATTTCGTGCCCGTGCAATGCACGGGTTCTTGTTCATCATCCTCTGTTATTAGAATCAATATAATAAAAAAAATTTAATCACATCAATATATAAAGTTGAATAATAGGAATAGCAAGGAACAATAATAATCTTTTTTCACACATTTAACAAAGAAATTACATTTTTAGTGATAAATAATATACCATTTTTAGGATAATAAATATAATACTTATATTACTTTTTTTTATTAAAATAAAATAAAATTATTTTTGATTTTTTTTAATCACCCATACATTTATGACTATTTATTATTTATTCAATGCACCTTGGTGAGACCTCAATTATACATATATATACTAGATTTCGTGCCCGTGCGATGCCCGAGTTCTTTCCTTCAATCTTTTAAATATATTGTAGCATGGTTTGTATTTCTTATATAGAAAGCTTCACTTCTTCATACCAATTTGATAATAACATAATTAGCATACAACATTTCGGCTTAGAAACCCGTTTTGATGAAATTGTTTTAAGAACAATAATAAAAAAGGAGAAATTGAAAGACCATTTGAATATAAAAAATCAATATATGAGCAAACGGAGGGCAAAGTGAAATAAATGCCCAACTGGTTCAAAGAACCAATTTTTTTTGCAATCGAAAACGTCTCTTACAACTCTTAGCTTTCAAGGGTAATACATGCATGCATTATTCTACCATAGAATTGAAAGGTCATTCAATCATGATGATATAAGAGAAATGATGCTAGTTTTCAACAGGAATTATAGTGTTAAGAGAAACCAAAAAGGAATTATAGTGTTATGACAAACTCTGTTTCTTCGTTCTGCCGCCTCATCGCCAACACTTTGCTTGAATCGCCCATTCTACACCCACTTTTCTCTCTTGGTTTTTTATTTATTTATTGAGATTGGCATCAATATACCTCTGTCTTTCTCTGCTTTCTTATTTTTGCGAAATTGTGCTGGCAGTGTGAGCAATCAGTTGTCCACTTTTGTTGAAGGATTGGGTTTTGCAAATTGAGGCTATACTGCATATTTTAGTGATTGATTGGAGATAATGAGTTCTTGCTAATTACAGAGTATCAATGTTCATTGAAGTCTCTTTCATCCGTTTAAGCAAACCATAAAAGAAGTATGTTTAAGGAGGAGGAAGGTGAGGGGGTGAAAAATGTACGGTCAAAAGTCATAGATGTTACGAATTTAATAGACAATCATTTTAAATCACTCCTTGGTGCGAAGTGCAATACACTCTCTTTTCTCTTCCTCGTCGTCAGTATACCTTAATTAAAGGTTGTATTTATGCATGCATCTAAGGGTAATGCAATAGCATAAACGCAAAGGCCTCTTTATTCCTTTTCAAAGTTGAAAATATTTCATGGAGGAAAGTAAATAACATTGATGATCATTAAATGAATCTCAGGTTTAGAACTCAATTTATATATATTTACTATTTTTCTTGCCCGTGCGATACACTGGTTCTTGATTATCATACTCTGTTATTAGAATCAAAAAAATAATAAAAAATTTAATCATATCAATATATAAAGTTGAATGATAGGGGTAGCAAAGAACAATAATAATTTTTTTATCAGCAAAAAAACACATTTAACAAAAAAATTACATTTTTAGTGAATGTATAAAATACATTTTTTTAAGATAATAAATATAATACTTATGTTACTTTTTTTTCTTAAAATAAAACAAAAGTATTTTTGATTTCTTTTTAATCACCCATGCATTTATGACTATTTATTACCTATTCAATGCCAGCTTGGTGAGAACTCAATTACATATATATATACTAGATTTCGTGCCCGTGCGATGCACAGGTTCTTATTTATCATATATACTCGGTTATTAGAAGAACACACAAAAACTTCTACAAAACGGTCTTTCCGTGATTTTTGGTGAAACGGGGTCACTTTTCAATGGAAAAAAGTCACTGCTCCCCATAAACGACCCAAACATTTGTAAATAATGACCCCATATTTTCTGTTAGTTGGTCTCACACAAGACTTGTTGTTATAAGAGATATAATAAAACTTTTTAATCATATCAATATGTAAAGTTGATATGATTAAAAATATTTTTATCAACAAAAAAGAACACATTTAACAAAAACATTACATTTTTACTGAATGTATAATTTTTTTTTTTGGATAATAAATATAATACTTATGTTACTTATTTCTTTTTGATCACCCATGCATTTATGGCTATTTATTACCTATTCAATGCTTGGTGAGAACTCAATTTTACATATATATACTACATTTCGTGCCCGTGCAATGCACGGGTTCTTGTTTATCATGCATACGTACTCCGTTATTAGAAGAAATATCATAAAAATAATTTAATCATATCAATAGGTAAAGTTGAATAATAGGAGTAACAAAGAACAATAATAATATTTTTATCAACAACAAAAAAACAAAAAACTATTTATTATCCATGTATTTATGGCTATTTATTACCTATTCAAGCTTGGTGAGAACTCAATTTTACATATATATACTAGATTTCATGCCCGTGCGATGCACGAGTTCTTGTTGATCATGCACACTTTGTTATTAGAAGAACTATGATAAATATTTTTAATCATATCAATATATAAAGTTGAATAATAAGAGTAGCAAAGAACAATAATAATCTTTTTATCAAAAAAAAAAAAACATATTTAACAAAGAAATTACATTTTTAGTGAATTTATAATTTTTTTAGGATAATAAATATAATACTTATCTTACTTATTTCTTATTAAAATAAAATAAAACTTTTTTTTGTTTCTTTTTAATCACTCATGCATTTATGGCTATTTATTACTTATTCAATGCTTGGTGAGAACTCAATTTTACATATATATATTGATATATTGACTAGATTTCGTGCCCGTACGATGCACGGGTTCTTGTTTATCATCCTTAGTTACTAGTTTTAAAGCCCGTGCGATGCACGGGTTGAGTGAAATGTCTGTATATTAATATTTATTTGATAAAATACGCACACTAACATGCCTATTTTAAAACAAAATCGTAAATAATTTCTAATTGATTATAATTATGCATGCTATATAGTGATGCTAGTTTCATGCTATCCTTAGTGATTTAGGTCGATCTCTCTTTTATTTTTCACGCCCCTTGGATCATCAAGATTTGCTAGAATAAATAAGAAAACTTGAAGGCAAAGAGATGTAGGGAGAATAAAGGGTGAGAAAATATTCAAAAAAAAATGGAGAAATGATTATGTGAGGCGTTTAATGAAGAAATATATTAGTCATCATAATCCTCCTAAAATACAATTAGGATTCTACCAAATTGCACCTCCGAAAATGGTTACTTTAAAATCGTTGTTAGTTCGATGTTCGAACACTATATATCATATCGGAGTAGCCTTGAATCAATGCGATAACCTCTCAATAAATTTAGATATACATGAAGCATTCAACTTTCATTAGTCTCACGTTACATTCATGTCAACTTTTGGCCTTATAGTCTCGCATATAGCAAAAAATTAATAAAAGATGAAATGTGAACATGATGAGAGACATATATCACATTCTCCACTTTTTTTTTTCTTTCAATATTCTCAAATATATTTCTGGCTTATGTGGCTTGCTTTTCATTTTTTTCGTTGAGACTAATTGCTTAGGTGATGCAACTTAGTAATCAAACTTGTGCTATGCACGGACTTATAATATATTGCTCAAATTTATTTTCAAGTGAATCTTACATGTTTCTTATACATATCGTAAATGAATATTATTTTAAGATACTTTTCGATGCGAATCTGATGATTTAAAAGATTATTTTTTTAGACATGTCAAAAAAATTTATATTTGATTTTATGAGTATTTGACAGAGATCTAATATAGCTCCTATAAAACTCTAGACGTGTATCACAACTCAAGCTCTATATTTCATTTCCTAACCTTTATTAATTTTTTGTTTAATTGCTTGGTTAGATGACATTCATATGTGGCGCGATACCCAGTGGGATGCACGCATTCAAATTTATATGTTTTGTTGTGTTCTTTTTTCTTTTAATAGTATATATCATATTTAATTTTTTTTAATAAAATTAATATTGTAACACAATCTTACAAGTTTATTGTAAGCATATTATAAATGCATCTCATTTCGAAGTACTTTTCGATACGAATATGATGGTGTAGATATTATTATTTTTAAAGATGTGTAGGATAGTTATATTCGAGTTTGAATATTAGGTAAAGATAAAGTAGTTATAACGCTAATAAAACTCTAACTATTTAGCACAATTCAATCTCTCTTTTTCATTATCCGAAACTTTTATTACTGTGAAAATTTTTTATATTATGTATTGATTGATATGTTAAAAATAGTTTAATTTGACAATTGATTTAGGTATACTAATTACTAAGTTACAAACGTGTGAAAAATCTTCTTTTTTTTTTTTTCTTATTTCTATTTATTTATATTTTTTTTTGTTCAAAGTATGTGTTATGAGTTTGTGTTTTTATTGTTTAATATTCTCTCTTATGTGGCATGCTCTTAAAGATATCGCTTAGGTGACTAAAGATATTTGCTCATTTTTTTATTTTCAGCTTAATTTTATTGTTAATATCATTATTATTTTTACTTATTTACGAGAATCAACATATACTTGCGATCTTACATGTGTCTTATTCATATTGTATATGCATCTCGTTCTAAAGTATTTTTCGATGCGAATTTGATGGTACAAAAGTTATTATCTTTTGAGATGTGTAGAAAAAGTTATATTTGATTTCAAATATTTGGCAGAGTTCTAGTATAACTCGTATAAAACTCTAGAGGTCTATCACAACCAAAGAATCCTAAACAATAGTGATTCTAAGAGTCCTAAGCGTTGTACACTAAAAATGAACAGTTAATTTTTCTCTTTATATTCGCTTAGGTGGGGCGCTCTTAAAATTCTCGCCTACGTGACACGCCTCATTGCTCCCGGAATATGCCTCCTTTATATATATATATATATATATATATATATATATATATATATATATATATATATATATATATATATATATTGATTAGAATAAATATAATATTTTTTTAATCAAATCAATATACAATATAAAGTTTAATAATAAGAGTAGCAAGGAACAATAACAATCTTTTTATCAACCAAAAAAAACATTTAACAAAAGAAATTACAATTTTAGTGAATGTGTAATATAAATTTTTTTAGGATAATAAATATAATACTTATGTTACTTATTTTCTTAATAAAATAAAATAAAACTATTTTTAACTTCTTTTTAATCATCATGCATTTATCGCTATTTATTACCTATTCAATGCTTGGTGAGAACTCAATCCGTGTGATGGACGGGTTCTTGTTTATCATGCACGCTCTGTTATTAAAAGAAATATGATCAAATGTTTTAATCATATCAATATATAAAGTTGAATAATAGGAGTAGCAAAGAACAATAATAATCTTTTTATCAAAAAAAACATATTTAACAAAGAAATTACATTTTTAGTGAATTTATATAAAAAAATAGAATAATAAATATAATACTTATTATGAAAATGAAATAAAACTATTTTTAGTTTCTTTTTAATCACCGATGCATTTATGGCTATTTATTACTTATTCAATGCTGGGTGAGAACTCAATTTTACATATATACTAGATTTCATGCCCGTGTCATGCACGGGTTCTTGTTTATCATGCATACTCCGTATTTAGATGAAATATAATAAATTTTTTTAATCATATCAATATGTAAAGTTGAATAATAGGAGTAGCAAAGAAAAATTATAATATTTTTATCAATACAAAGAAATTACATTTTTAGTGATTGTATAATATAATTTATTTTTTGTGGATAATAAATATAATAAATATAATACTTATGTTACTTATTTCTTATTAAAATAAAATAAAATAATTTTTAATTTCTTTTTAATCACCTATGCATTTATGACTATTTATTACCTATTCAATGCTGGGTGAGAACTCAATTTTATATATATATATATATTGACTAGATTTCGTGCCAATGCGATGCACGGGTTCTTGTTTATCATGCATACTCCGTTATTAGAAGAAAAATAATAATTTTTTTAATCAAAAAAACATATAAAGTTGAATAATAGGAGTAGCAAGTAACAATAATAATTGTTTTTAACAAAGAAATTACCTTTTTAGTGAATGTATAAATTTTTTTAGGATAATAAATATAATACTTATTTTAGTTATTTTTTATTAAAATAAAATAAAACTATTTTTAATTTCTTTTTAATCACCCATGCATTTACGGCTATTTATTACCTATTCAATGCATGGTGAGAACTCAACTTTACATATATATATATATATATATATATATATATATATATATATATATATATATATATATATATATATATATATATATATATATATATATATATATATATATATATATATATATATATATATATTGACTAGATTTTGTGTCGTGCGATGCACGGGTCCTTGTTCATCATCCTCTGTTATTAGAATCAACATAATAAAAAAAAAGTTTAATCATATCAATATATAAAGTTGAATAATGGGAGTTGGAAGGAACAATGATAATTGTTTTTCACACATTTAACAAAGAAATTACATTTGTAGTGAATAAATAATATACCTTTTTTAGGATAATAAATATAATACTTATGTTACTTTTTTATTAAAATAAAATAAAAGTATTTTTGATTTCTTTTTCAATCACCCATGCATTTATGACTATTTATTATTTATTCAATGCCACCTTGGTGAGAACTCAATTATACATATATATACTAGATTTCGTACCCGTGCGAGGCACGGGTTCTTGTTCATCATCCTCTGTTGTTAGAATCAATATAATAAAAGAATTTGATCACATGAATATATGAAGTTGAATAATAGGAGTAGCAAGGAACACTAATAATCTTTTTCACACTTTTAACAAAGAAATTACTTTTTTAGTTAATAAATAATATACTAATTAAGATAATAGATATAATAATTACTTTTTTTTATTAAAAGAAAATAAAAGTATCTTTGATTTCTTTTTAATCACCAATGCATTTATGACTATTTATTATTTATTCAGTGCTACCTTGGTGTGCCCGTGCATTGCACGAGTTCTTGTTTAGCGTCCTCCGTTATTAAAATCAATATAATAAAAAAAAATTTAATCACATCAATATATAAAGTTGAATAATAGGAGTCTAGCAAGGAACAATAATAAAACTTTATCAAGAAAAAAACTCTTTTAACAAAGGGTTTTTATTTTTAGTAAATATATAATAATTTTTAGGATAATAAATATAATACTTATGGTACTTGTTTTTAATAAAATAAAATCAAAATATTTCTAATCACCCACACATTTATGATTATTTATTACGTATTCAATGCCACCTTGGTGAGAACTCAATTAAACATATATACTAGATTTCGTGCCCGTACGATGCACAGGTTCTTATTTATCATGCACACTCTGTTATTAGAATAAATATGATAATTTTTTTTAATCATATCAATATATAAAGTTGAATAATAGGAATAACAAAGAACAATAATAATCTTTTATCAATAAAAAAATATACTTAACAAAGAAACTATATTTTTTGTGAATTTATAATTGTTTTTAGGATATTAAATATAATACTTATGTTACTTATTTCTTATTAAAATAAAATATAATTATTTTTAGTTTCTTTTTAATCACCCATACCATTATGGCTGTTTATTACTTATTCAATGCTTGATGAGAACTGAATTTTACATATATATACTAGATTTTGTGCCCATGGAATGCATGGGTTCTTGTTTTTCATACACAGTTATTCGAATCAAAATAATAATAAAAATTTAATCATATCAATATATAAAGTTGAAAAATAGGAGTAGCAAGGAATATTTATAATCTTTTTATCAGCAAAAAAAGACGTTTAACAAAAAAAAAAACATTTTTAGTGAATATAAAATATATATTTTTTAGGATAATAAAATAACACTTATGTTAATTTTTTTATTAAAATAAAATAAAAGTATTTTTGATTCCTTTTTAATCACCTATGTATTTATGACTATTTATTACCTATTCAATGCCACTTTGGTGAGAACTCAATTGAACATATATACTAGATTTCGTGCCCGTGCGATGCACGGGTTCTTGTTCATCATCTTATGTTATTATAATCAATATAATAAAAAAATTTAATCACATCAATATATAATGTTGAATCATAGGAGTAGCAAGGAACAATAATAATCTTTTTCACACATTTAACAAAGAAATTACATTTTTAGTGAATAAATAAAATACCCTTTTTAGGATAATAAATATAATACTCATGTTTCTTTTTTTATTAAAATAAAAAAAAATTATTTTTGATTTCTTTTTAATCACCCATGCATTTATAACTATTTATTATTTATTCAATGCCGCGTTGGTGAGAACTCAATTTTACATATACATACATATATATATTGACTGATCTGAATTCAAATAAATAAAGGGGAAAGAGTTCTTATGCTCTGTTTGATTATTCAACTTAATTTTACTTAAACTAAGTTCAGTGCAGTTCAGTTCAGTTCTATTCAGTGCACTTCAGTTCTGTTCAATCCAATTCAGTTCAGTTCAGTTCAGATTAGATTATTATTATAATAATGATTATCATAATTATAATAATGTTGTTATAATGATTATAATAATTATAATAATTATGTTCGGTTCAGTTCAGTTTGGTTCAGGTTAATTATGTTCAGTTCTGTGTCATTAAGGCTTTGCTTGATTCACCTTAATTTTACTTAAATTCAGTTCAGTTTAGTTTAGTTTACTTCAGTTTAATTTAAGTTCTGTTCATGTGTAACTTTATTACTCATATGACTTTTATTCCAAAAAACATTCATGATGATAATTATGTCATCGGGAAGATCTCAAAGCATACTTTCAAATGAGTCCAATATTGACTATGTTTAGACGAATTTTAAATGGTTAACGATTAAGTTTAAAAAATCAATTTAATTTAGTTCAGTTCAGATCAGTTTTATCCAGGTGAATCAAACGGAGCCTAAGTTCTGTTCAGATCAGTTAAGTTAAGTTCAGTTACATGAAATTTAGTTGAATCAAACGAACCCTTAGTATAATACAAAATGATAATTAGGGTTCGTTCTTTTCAACTGGTAACTGAAGAAATTGGACAAAACTCATGAAAATTTTTATATTATTATTATTATTATTATTATTATTATTATTATTATTATTATTATTATTATTATTATTATTATTATTATTATTATTATTATTATTATTATTATTATCATTATCATTATTATTATTATTATTATTATTATTATTATTATTATTATTATTATTATTATGACAAGGAATTGTATTCGTGTTTAAATACAAAGTCAATGCATATATTTATTTTTATATTTTGATTAAATATATTGTATTTTTAATTATTTTGTTTAATTTGTCAATATATCAAACTGGAAAAAATTGGACAAAACTGTATCAAATTGGGAGAAATTGCGCAAAACTGGAAAAAACTATATTTTATAACTGGTAATTGGACAAAATTGAGCAAAACTGGACAAAACTCAGCAAAACTGGACAAAACTCAGCAAAATTGAAACCAGTTGAAAATAACATGCCCTTAAATTCATAAAGGACATGGGTATATATGTAACAAAGCCACGTGATAAACAATATTAGGTAGTCTGATATTTCAACCACTGATATAGATTATTGATGGTTGCTGAGGAGGATTTTAGCAAATACTGTACCCAAGTAACCTTTGGATAATACAGAAGGAGGAGAAAAAAAGAAAACATGAAATGGACCCAAGTAAGCATCTTCTGCTCAATTCCATGCTGTCGTTATTAGGTTCTTAATAGTTATTACTACGAGTAATAAATTAAACATGTGTTACGCAAAGGTTTCTATTAGGAGTGGGTAGAAATCCGAGTATTCAATATCAAAATTGGAAATTAAAGTTTATCTTATTTAAAATTTTAATGACAAATAAAACCCAATTATAAGTCAAGCACCATAAGCAAGATTTACAAAACTAACAATATAATCACTCAAAATATGACACTTATCACTATATGCGCAAAATCATGAATGTTAAGCCACATATAACAGATTAGATATGGAAACTAGGTACAATAGTTTTTTATTTATGACATTTACCACGAAAAAAATAGCATAAAAAGTCATTCAAAGTGTGAGACAACTCAAAATCATGAATGTTTTTTTTTTTTTTTTTTTGGGAAAATGGTAAATTTTATTTCCATTGTCCAAGGGATATCAATGCGATACCCTCAACAACAATACAACCCTAGGCGTGCCTGTGTAGCACCCTGTACAAACTCAAAGAAACCCATCATCTACCATACAATTCTAGCATACCAGACTATCTATTCCTATCCTGCAGCTGTCATTTCCAGCAACATTAAACAATCTAGCATATACACAAAATTTGATAAGCCTAACCACCTGTTGTAGAGTTCTACTGTGTCCCCTAGACACACGTTGGTTTCTTTCATTCCTTAGGTAGTATACCGTGGCACAGAGAGCAGCTCTCCTTGTTCTCTTGTCATTCTGTTTACCTTTTACATACTTCGTAAACCACTTTAATTCTTGTTTCAGGCTTTTTGGGGTGCGCTTGATGTTCAACCACTTTAGCACCTCTGACCAAACTTGTGTGGAAAATTTGCACTGGAAGAACAAATGACCACAATCCTCCTAATCCTCCTAACACAAACTGCATCTATTAGGTATAACCATACCTCTCTTCATCAGATTGTCAATGGTGGCTAATTTGTTGCTTGCTGCCATCTGCATCACAACTCTCTGTCTAGGAAGCGCCATGGATTCCCATATAGTTCTGTGTGCTTTTACACAAGGCTTTATCTCCCTAAAAAAATCATATGCAGCTTTCACTTTGAATTTATTCCCACTCCATGATGACAAGAGCTCAGCCGCATTCTCCACAGACCCACTCTTCATAACAAACTCATCACGCACTACCAATACCCTCTTCCACAACCATGAGTCATTGTTCTTTACTTGGACTTCTAAAATCTGATCATGATGGAGGTAGTATTCCCTTGCCCAGTCACACCAGAGAGATGGCTGTCCACTGAATAACTTCCCTATCCACTTCAATTGTAAAGCTTTATTCCATGACAAGATTTCTTTGATATTCACTCCTCCTTCTCTGTGAGGTCTGCATATCATAGTCCAGCTCATGAAGGTGGCACCAGTGCTAGCTTTCCCCCAGAAGAACTGACGACACAATCTCTCAATATTATCAATAACAGTTTTTGGCAAGAAGAATGCAGATGACCAAAAAGATTCTATCCCAAAAATCACAGAGTTCAATAACTATGCGTTCCCTGCATAGCTAAGAAATCTATTAGCCCAACTACAAAGCTTGGCCTGGATCTTATCTACCATAGGCTGGCACAATGCAACAGACACTCTTTTAGTGCTTAAGGGCACTCCTAGATAACGGAAGGGGAAGATTCCATCTGTAGATCCAGTTGCCCTAATAATCTGCTCTCTAACCTGTTGGTGCACTCCCCCAAGGTAAATACAGGTTTTCTGAATGTTTGGTTGCAATCCAGACATCTCAGCAAACTCCTGGATACATGTACTCATCGTGACAATAGAGGGTACATCACCTTTGCAAAAGATCAGAAGATCATCTGCAAAAACAAGGTGGTTCATCTTGGTTCTACAACATCTCAGATGGAAACTGAATTCTTTCTTCTTTGCAGCTTTTCTAAACATACGAGATAAGATTTCCATACACAGCGCAAAGAGACAAGGAGACATGAGATCTCCCTTCCTCACTCCTCTTTGGCCAGGGAAGAAGCCCATAGGAGCCCCTTGGAAGTTGATGGAGAAGCTTGTGATTTGGACGCAGGTCATCACCCATCCAACAAATCTTGTAGGGAACCCCAGATACAGTAAAGTAGCCTTCAAAAACTTCCAGTCTAACGAATCATATGCCTTTCTTATATCTACCTTGATCATGGCACGAGGGGAGATCCCTTTTCTATCATACTGCTTGACCAACTCATGTGCCATAAAGATATTCTCACATATATTTCTTTCCTTCACAAAGGCATTCTATTCTTGCCCAATCACATGCTTCAAAACCCCTTTCATTCTTGTAGTGAGAATTTTTGTAATTATCTTGTATATCACATTACAGCATGATATTGGCCTGTAATCACAAACTGACTCTGGTACCTCTTTTTTTGGAATCAAAGAGATAACTGTAGCATTAATCTGTTTCAACAGTTTTCCAGTGGCAAAGAATTCAGCAACTGCAGCACATATATCAGTTCCAACAATGGACCAACTTGCTTTAAAGAAATGTGCAGAATACCCATCTGGACCAGGGGCTTTATCATCTGGGATAGAAAATACAGCACTCTTAATCTCAGCATTAGTCACTGGCATGATCAATTGTTGCCCCATTTGCTCCTCAACTTTGGGACCCTCCTGTAACCAGGTTTCATCAAATTCCTTCAGTATGTCAGCATGCCCTAATAATTGCTGATAGAACTCAATGAAAGCACCAGAGATTTTATTCTCTTCATTTTGTACATTCCCATGCATATCTTTTAAGCTGTTCACCCTGGTTGCAGCACGTCTCTCCTTTACTTTTGCATGAAAGAATTTTACTATTTCCATCACAAAATTTTATATCTGTCACCTTGGCTCTCTGTTGTAGGGACGAGATTTCAGCTTTTCTAAGCAGGAGATATTCTTTTGCAACCAACTTTTCTTTATTTATCAGCTCATTATTCAAAGGATCACCAGCTATGGCAGTCTGCAGTCCCACCAATCGCAGGTTACAGTCACTAATTCTTTTTTCAATGTAACTGTATTTTTGCTTATGCGACAACTTAAACCCAACCTTCATCTTCTGCAGCCTCTTCACTACTTTAATCATCTGACAACCAGTAATGTTCTCAACCCAGTACTCCCTAACAATCTCAGTAAACTTGGAGTCTAGACTCCAACAATTTAGAAACTTAAAGGGTTTCTTTTTGGTAGGCATATCCCCTCCCACTTTTAACCAACATGGAGAATGATCAAACACTCCCGGGGCTACAAATTCAGCAGTAGCAACAACATCATTCATAATCCAGTGGTCACTGCACATGATTCTATCGAGCTTACAATAAACTCTATGCCTATCCTCTTGTTTATTAGACCATGTAAAGTGAAATCCTGTGGCTGCTATATCAGAAAGTCCAGGATTCAACACACAATTAGAGAAATCCAACACCTCAGATTGAATTGCTGGGGTGGAACTCAATCTCTCATTATCATGAAGAGTAATGTTGACATCACCCATAAGGGTCCAATGGCTATTTATGCCTGCTCCCCACCTCTGAATATCAGACCATAATCACCTCCTCAACCCTGCTGAATTGCTGGCATACACCACTGCTAGTAAACAAGAGAAAGATGAGGATCTCTCAGTCACTACACAATGGATAGCTTGGTCAGATTCCTCTATTAGCAGCACATCAACTAAGTGAGGATTCCACATAATCCACACTCTCCCATTAGGATGCTGGTTATAATTATCAAGGAAATTCCATCTGTTCCCCAATCTATTTCTAATCCCATATTTTATTTTTCTCCTTCACACGAGTCTCAATCAAACCAATGATATCAACCTTATTTTTCTGCAAGAAGGACTTCACCTCTTGCTGTTTTGGGGGATCATTCAACCCCCTTATGTTCCAGGTTGTCACAATCATGATGATGTTGAGTTATGAGAACCCCCACCACCTTCTTCAGGTACCCCTTCTATCTCTGCCACTTAATGGACTTCTTCACCCTGTTCTTCCTCCTCCTCCATGACTTGAGACCACAACACTTGAAACTTAGACTGTACTGATCTAAGTTGTTTCTCAATGGGACCCAAAGCTGTATGCCCTGCTGAGTAGAACACCCTTTTTGGATAAAAGGTATGTCTTGCTGGTACAGACTGAAAACCCTCATTCTGCTGCCGGTGCACTAGCCCAGGGTCAGTACATGGATCACTCTCAACTTCACCTTCCCCCTTGCTCCCAAGGTCCACTAACACAGCCTGCTCAGATTGTTCTTCTACTAGGATGATGTCTGCTACATAAGTTACAAGTGTGGCATTGACCCCTGGTGTTGCTTGGTCAGCACCACTAGCTAGATCAGGCATAGCCACTGGCCCCTTCTCAGTCACCTTAGCCTGTTTCTCCTTATTTCTCCCCTTCCTCCTACAAATCCCATCATGGTGCCCAAGTTGTTTACAGGCTTTATAGTAGAATGGAACCCATTCATAGAAAACTTCTTGATTCAGTTGGACTCCAAAAGGTGTTTTGATAGGTATTCTGGTAGGCAGTTCTGCAGAAACATCTACTTCAATTAAACACCTTGCATATGACACCTTATTCTTCGTAGTGGTACATTTATCTGCAAACATGGGCACCCCTATTTTGCTTGCCAATTTACCAAGTCCCCTGGCTGACCAAAACTGGACATCCAGGTCTACAAAATTCACCCATACAGGGACCTTGTGAATCTCTTCTCTACTTATGCAGAAGGATTCTGACCAAGGATTTAACAACAAAGCCCTGTTACCCACTGTCCATGGCCCACCCTTCAACACCCAGTCCCTATCTTCCATAGTTGAGAACCTAAAGAAGATCCACCCCCTAGCATGAGGCAGAATTTGAGGAAGCGTGACATGGGACCATTTCTTAGCCACAAAATCACTAATTATATTCAATTTAGGATTACCCCCTAACACATATCCCACCAGGGTATTTTTCCAATACGCCACTTCATCTACTGTGTCTTCAGAATCAAAGATTACAGTGTCAGATGAGGCCATTTCAGGGAAAAATTGTAATTGCATCCCCTGCCCCGGTGTTCTGTTCCCTTCCACTGCCTGTCGCCATGGCTGTCTCTCATGAGCTTCTTTATTTTTCCCAACTTTTTCCCCATTCCCATGAGAATCACATCTACTATCATTTATCAAATTACCCATAGCAGCACAATCAATATTATCAAGAACTTCAGAATCATGTGTTTCTTGGTTCAATTGTTCCACCATATCAGAATTAACATGCGATTCATCAACATTTTCGTCACAATTATCATGCATAATTGGCTCAATTGAATCAGACATAAACCCTAATTCCTCCAATTCTGCAACCAGGGAAGCATTACCAGGTTGAGTAGGTGAAGTACTTACTGGATTGCCGCCATTACTGGGTGAAGCCAATAACACGGTCGAATCAATGAAATCCCCAAGCACCGCAGGTCTAGGAGATTGCTAGGTTCCACCTTTCTCGGTATCGCCACCACCATTCTTCCCCTTAAGGACATCAGAAGGTTCAGCAGTTGATGACGAAGTAGCATTCTTCTTCGCATTCTTTGGAGGCCGCCCTCGCTTCCCACCATTCCCCATGGCAATCAGAGAGAGGAGAGAGAAAAGGAAATCGCCTTTTTTTTTTTTCGCCTACCCCCAGAGCTTAACAAGCTCTCAATCGCCTTTTAAAAATATCATAAATGTTAATAGCCACATATAACGGAGGAAATTTTAGATCCAACAACGGTGCATTCACACGAGCGTTCTTCGCTAAGATGGGGCATGGAACCTCGCTTATGGCAAAACTGATAGCAATTCTCCACGGACTGCGTATTGCTAGGAGGTCTCTGATTGCTAAGCTGATAGTGGAGACCGACTCCAACCTTGCTTACAACTTGCTATGTGAACCACATCACAGTTTAGCCCTTATTATTTCCTCATTGAGCAATGCAAGGAATTAATTTGTGGCACGTCATGGAGAATCAAGATCCAACATGTTTACAGGGAAGCGAATGCTTCAGCTGATTGGTTAGCTAATTTTAGTTTTCATAGTAATGATGTTTTTCTGAGGTAGAGGCTCAAATCCCCGCTATGATGTCTGTTCTATTTGAAGACATAGTGGGTATTACTAGGCATAGATTAATTCCTGTGTAATTTTTGTTTAGTTTGTTGCTTGGGCGTTTCTTAACGCCTTCCACTTTACCAAAAAAACCAAAAAAAATTGTGAGACAACTCATCATATTACATGTGTTTAACTCCATAACAGTTAGTCATTGACTGTTATTTCAAAATGCGAAGTCAACACATTAAAATGCACATGAAATGAATTTTTGTGATAGTAACAGAAGAAAAACTAATTTAAAAAAGAAGAAAAAAAAACTTCTTATAGTAATTTGTTTAAGTTTAATCAAAGCATTACAAAAATGAGTATCCATTAATTAATACTAAACAAAACTAAGCTAAGCCTAAAATCATTTCAATCTAATCAACTAATTTAGCCTAAAAGTGTTTTTATTAAGAATGTTGTCCACACATATTTCGTAATAATAACCATAGTTTAGAGCTCTTCATCGAGTTAAGATTCGTACATTGTTCCCTAAAATTTCCAAGAGTATAGAGCAGGCCACATAAGATTGCTATGTAAGCAAGTTTTTTTTTTTAGAAAAAACATAAAATTCACGATAAATAAAAAAAAAAGAGTTTGACTTGTGATAAATAGTTAGAGTTTTATTACCGTTATAACTTCATTTTTGTCGAATATTTGAAATCGAATATAATTGTTCTAGACATGTCCAAGAATAATAATTTTAAACTATCATATTCACATTGAAAAGTACTTTAAAATGATATACACTTACAGTATGTAATGTATATGATCATATCTAATGTTAATTCACATATGATATATAAGAATAAAATAAAAAAGAGTACAACTAGAACATATAGAATTTTTTGGTGCAACAACATATAGATTCTAAACGGCGGTGCATCACGAGTACGATTACTAGTTCATACTTGTATGGAACAACGTGCGATACCCCAGGCTTCAAAATTATCATTTTATTAATAAAATGTAGGTTCTAAATTCAACTACATAAACTCCGTTGCCTCCAAAGCAACTCCTAGTTAGGTGGTGTATGGGGGGTGCTAGCGCTAAATGAATGCAAAATTACCCATGTAGAAACAAGGTTATAGCAAATAGACCCTTAACTTGAAAGTGTTGATACACAATGACAACCAACAACTTCACAATAATAAAAAAGAAGTACATAAAATTTAATGAGTAAATCCGCTTTAGTCATAATTTCTTCATCCTTTCCAAAATCTTCTATACCAACTTTCCATTTACACCCGTTCTAAAATCTCCTACCAGTTTCCTTTTTAGTAATGTTTTGAGTGTTAAAAGACCCATTTACCGTTACTTTTTCTTGTCTTCATTACTCTCCAACTGTAATACTCTGAGTATTTATAATCTTTTGTGAAAATGATTTATTATTTTATAAGTGTTACTTATTAGTTTTCGACTGATTTGATATTTATTGCTTAGATAATTATGTATTTTGGTGAATAAAAAAAAAGAAAAGAAAAGAAAAGAAAAGAAAAAAAGAAACAAAGAGTCGGTTAATAATAGAACCACTCCACCGCCTCTCCCTTCTCTTATTACTCAAGTCTTGGTCACCCTTTTACTTGTTTAGTTTTCCTTAACCCTTCTTCACTTCTCACAATACGCATAACCCACCACCATCATCTTCTTCACGCCACCACTGCCATCACCGTCACTATCTCTCTCTCCTCTAAATTGTACTGCTTACCGTTGCTAATTTCCAGATTGGAGGGAAACTTTACTGCTTTTTCTCTCTCCATTGGTCTGCGAGAACAACCTGTGCTCCTCCTCTGTTTTGGGCGAACCATGGCTGTCGCTGCTGCTGTTTCGCGAGCTGATGACCACCGAACTATGGTGCTCGAACCAATTTGTCAGCCCCTTGCCCCTAGTGTTTGATAAGTACCCTAAAACCCTAAGCCCTATTGTTTGATAAGTAACCTAAAACCCTAAGCCCTAAATCGATTTGGGTATTTATTCATTTAATTTCTGAATTGGGTTTTAATTTATCTATTCTATTTATATGCATATATGATGGGTGTTTGAGGATTGAATTGGCGTTTATGGTGCGTAATTGCTTTCGATGGTTCGATTAGAGCTAACTTATATCTGTCTCGTACAGTCCCTTTTTGATTCATTTTGAGCGTTATTTGGTGTATGTGAAATTGAATCGATTTTGGTGTAAAATTGGGGAAACTTCGATTAGTAATGTTCCATTAAGTCTCAGTATACTGTTTTGTGTCAGAATTAGTATTAAGACATACTCTGGTTAGTTGTTTGGATACTTGTAATTAACATAAGCATTAAGAAATGAAACACTAGCTACTGAATTTAGGGAATTGTTATAAGTTCATATGATTTCTAAATAGTTTGCAAGTATCAGGGGAGTATAATGGAAGCTTTAATTTGCCGACTGCGAATGAAAGAGGATATATGGTGGCTCTTGTATCTTTCCCGTAACATGAAATGTGACGGTAGAAACATGATATGTTTTATGAGTTGATTTATATTTGTTGTGTTCCTGTAATTTATGTGGACATTGATTTCAACTAATTATCTTTTATAGTAAGATGGTAAAGTTATTGTTATGCATATAAAAGATGACTAGGTAGATCACTAGTGAGTAAATGAGCAAGTAAAGAAGACTGAATGTATATGCTGTCCAGAACATATGAATGTGATTTCGTTGATTGGTGAAGGAAATTGAGTTACTATAAGCTAAGTTATGAAGAGGTGGGTAGTAAGAGTTACTACCTTAGTTTCACCTAAAGAAAGAGAAGAAAAGAGATTGTTGATGTGTTCTTTTGAGATGAACTATATAAATGATTCTATGTACCAGTACAAGTTAGATAAATGAAAATAGAATGTGTGATATGCTACAAGCTCTATGAATGACTTGATGTGAAAAATGTTATAAGAAAGAAAGGAAGTGAGGAGTAAACTCCCTTTAAGAAAGTTCATAAGATGTTCAATAAGTTACAAAGTAAGGAAGACTAAATGACTTGTTTTGTGTTAGTTCATTATGAGAAGTTATAATGTGAGTCTAAGCTACTTAAGCTATTAAGAACGTAAAGTGAAAGATGGCTTTAGGTAGTAGGAACCTATGGTACTCCAGATGTGTTACATGGGAGACGTCCCCAGAGTAGCTGTGGTCCCCAAGATGTGACCTGGCCCCAAAGATGCGGCCATGACCCCCAAGATGTGGTCAGCAGGTGTAACATATTTGGCCCCCAAGATGTGGCTTGACCCCCAAGATACGGTCAAGGGTTTAAACGCCCCCAAGATGTGGCGGCCCGAGGAACCTAACTCCCAAATGCCCAGTTCAGTAATGCAAGATAAATAATAAAACATATAAAGCTATACTTCAGTACTTTTATATAGTTACAGACCCCTATATGGGAAGAGCCGCAAGGCTAGTTACAGACCCCTTATTGGGAAGAGTCGAAAGGCTAGTTACAGTCCGGGAAGAGCCGAAAGGCTAGTTACAGTCCCCTTATTGGGAAGAGCTGAAAGACTAGTTACAGACCCCTATATGGGAAGAGCCGTAAGGCTAGTTAAAGCCCCTACATGGGAAGAGCCGCAAGGCTAGTTACAGTTCAATAAAATAAGACTAGTGATAAAAGCTATCAAGAGATCTTATGCAGGAAGGGCTCTTTTAAAGTAATAAAGAAGAGAATCAAGAGAAGCATTAATAAAGGTCTATTATAGCAAAGATTGATGTCGGTTTTATGTTTACTGTTTCCAACTTTGTGGAATGCATAAGGAACTCAATAAGAATTATATGTTTACTCTGTATGACTTATGACTATAGAAGTGTATTAAGTAGAGTTAAGGTGAAATGGGAGCTGAATGCTTGCTCTATATGAATGATTCTTTGTTTAGACTTGAAATGAATTTAAAGTGGCCTTTACTAGATAGATGTTTGTTACTCAGTTCACACTGACCCATTTTGGGCTGTCACCCACGATGTGAATCGTGTCTTTCTCTGGTGACAGATTACTTGTGCAAGTGGTTGTTGTGAGGACGCTTCCATATAGTAGCTCATATAGAGTCTTGGCAAGAAGAGTTTACTTTTAGATTTTCACTATGTTTTTAGCTTTCAGATCAAATTGTAATAAATAGACCACCTAGTATATTTTTAAGATCACCATTATTAAAAATTTCAGTTGAAGATCCGTACACTCATTCGTATGAGTGAGTGTGGCGTTAGCGTCCTGAATTATTAGAGTCTTCCGCTGGGATGTTTGGATATTGTTTTATTTTTGTTAAGCAGGTTTATATAAGTCTTTTTAGACTGGTTTATTCAGATTACAAAAGAAAATCTGCCGGATTTTCGGCTCGAGTCTATTATTTTTATTTATTTACTTTAGTAGGAAATTCGAGGTGTTACACCAACCCTATCTCATGTTTTTTGAATGAAAGAGAATTCATTCATTCATAAAAAGTCATACAGCATCTACAACGATAAATATCTCAAAATAAATCTAAATCTAACATAACCAAGTATAAATCTGATATAACAAGATGAATAAGATTTTCACTATCACTGCTTGAAATCGGTGTCTTGTTCAGCTCCGTCGATAAGTGACTACCAATCCAAACATCAATGCTAGAAATCGACGTCTTGATCAGATTCGTCGATAATTGACAATGCCCTGATATAGCAAAAAATATACTATACAGTAAACGGGAGGGCGCCGCCTTTCCCCTACGATCGGAGGTAAGCACGAAACGTGCTGCAACTATTTGGAAGAACAAATCTCCTTGCCATAATACATTGAACTTGTCTTATTGATTCATCAAGACGCACCTAAAAATAAAAATTCGATTACCCTCCAACGAACGCGGAAAATTCCACAATCTCTCACCAAAGGATAGTTTATTACTAACCATAAAGAAAACAAACTAGAAAACAAGATCGAAAGTAAGGAAAAAATTACGGAGTGGCTAACCACCGGCGAAAATACCGAAGGTAGCCCCCAGATGAGTTAAAGAAAAAGGGGGCTAGGATTTATTGAGAGAGAGAGAGAGAGAGAGAGAGAGAGAGAGAGAGAGAGAGAGAGAGAGAACTACTGTAGTTTCCGATCAACCCTATCTCATGTTAAAGGAACGACAAAGTGGTTTTTGTTCTATGATCAACTCCTATTAAACTTCTTGCCAAGAAGAAGCGGGTAGCAGCTTTTGTAATGGATGAAGTATTATTTTAGCATTTACGTACGAGTAACAAATTAAATTGGTATCACAATTGCATTCAGTGATTTGTATGTATGATAACCTTTAGGCTAAGCAAGTAACAAAATAAAATTGGCCAATGAAACAATGACACATGGTCCATATTACAATATTTTTTTTTGAAAGTGTTCGTTTTACAAAATAGATATGTAACTAGTTACATTCCCGTGCGATGCACGGTTCGTGTGTTTATAACAATTAAAATATTTTTATTGGTACAAACTTATATAAAGATTTCGCCTATATCACATCTAGCTACGAAATTCGTAATTTATAGGCATCTCCCTTTCTATACTCAAATTAACTTTCTTACTTTCCTGTTTAATTCTAATTGTATGTCCCGAAAGATGCACTATTTTATTTAAATATATTTGGTTTTATACTATTATATATAAAATTCTTTTTTACATTATTGATTCATTAGTACAGTAATTTATTAGATACATTCTCTAATAGGTATAAAGGTGAAATAATTTTTTATTGAAAATTATGACATATAGGTGAAGATACATGCACCTAAAGTGTAGTATGATGATGACATGTCAATATTTGTTTATGTGTCAAAACCTATGTGTCAATCTAGCAAGGGTGTACATTTACTAATAAAGTAGTGACATGAGAGTAAAGGGACAAAATTATTTTAAAAAAAAATAGCAAATTGCATAATACATTTTGACACACAAATGTGAAAGGCAGATGGAACCAATGCGGTGGCTATCAAATACAATTTTTAAAAATGGACAAAAATATAAAAAAAAAAAAAAAAAAAAAAAATCAGCCATGAATATTTGCTTGGGTAATAAAAAATTAAACCCAAATCACTTGGAGAGAAATAATATTATGCAGGAGTGATCTTTTCAATATAAGGAAGTGGGCAAGGCAACAAAAATGCCTATGGCTATATATATGTGGAGAAAGAGTGAGTGAGTGAGTGAGTGAGTGATTAATTTACACATTGAATACATTCATTCATATTGATGGAGAACCTGTTGAGTCGGCCAAACCGCAAGCGGAACAACCCCAAGCAGAATACATTTACATTCATTTGTTAATAAATGCATTAGTTAATAAGTACATTAAAATTCATTTTTATAATTTCAACAAAGAGGGTACTTCATTTGTTCGGTTTGGAAACACTTTTATTTTTATTTTTATAATCATCAGTTTTTTTTTTTTTTTATTTATAATCATTAGTTAATGAATGCGTGAATTGTAAAAGTCTCTTATTTATTCATTTGATACATTGAGATTCATGTATACATTAATATTCATGTATGTGTTACATGGCATTATTACATGACAAAATGCTTACTTGGCAGGTCCTACGTATCATTGTAGCATGTAACAACATTCACTTTTATATATATATATATATATATATATATATATATAATAGATAGATAGATACCCCGTATAATTAAAGTATTTTCCTAAAATAATTATTTATGTTATGAGGTGATATTTACTTAGTTTTAAAGTTGGTGTATTTATTTGGCCTTTTATAAAAAAAAGAAAAAGAAAAAGAAGTGTTTGATTTCCTTTGGAACTCTTAAACCAATCTTGACCTCTTTTAAGTCGGTTTTCTTGAGCCCTTTTATGCGTGAAAAAGAAAAGCTTTTCCCACAATCACCATCACTCTCCTCTTCTCTTTGCTCTTCTCTAACCACGAGAACCACCACCACCCACGAGTTTCCTCCATCAGTGCTACTTCTCTTCTCCTCTCTAAAGGTTTACTGCGGGTGCTGGTAATTTGCTGCTGAATGGTCGAGTTTTCTCTTTCTCTCTCCTCTTTTTCTCGTCCTCAGTTTTGGCGTGTTGGTGTTGCTGTAGTTGCTCTTGTTTCCGACCACCATGAGGTGGGTTTCTACCACCAGGCCCGGCCACCCATGAAGTACCGCGACTCCTTTTCTCTCTCCTATTCTGGTTTGCTAATCAAATCCTAAACCCTAGTTTGGTATTTATTAAATTAATTTCTGATTGAGATATTAATCGATTCAATTCTGTTTTATGCATATATGTTGGTTTTGGATGATTGAATTGGAGGGATTATGTGATGCCTAGTTGTTGAAATCGAATTAGAGGCAACCCTTTCTATTCGGTTGAAGATGGATGTTATTTTCTCTTTTGTGTGTGAATTGGAAGCTTAATATGTGAACTTATTATGTGCTGAATTATGTTATGAAATTGCTATTATATGAAGCTATTTATGTGCGATTGGTATTTAATTGCTAGGTGTATATATGCTGAATTTTCAGAATTATGATTTGTTGTTGTAAAGCTTTTAGTTCTTTTATTTCCTGTGATTATGTGACCTATTGGTTGCTGAATATGGTTAATTCTAGAGCAAGTTGCTTATGAGTTGTATGTGTATACATGCACTCATAGAGTATAGAAGTAGATAGCCTATTCATAGGTTGTTCAAGATGTAGAGTTACTGAATGAGCAGGATAGTAGAGACAAGCAAAGACCTGAGAACATATTATACTTTGGGAACCGTGCCATATTGTGAAGGTTATACTAGAATGGATCCAAAATGGGTATGGTTATGTAATGAGCAAGCTTATGAGTATGATATAATACATTGATCTTGGTTTGACGCTCATAGGTTGTTAGTTTCCTTAGTTCTTGGCATGTGGGCATGGGCAAGTAGCCTAAGATTGATTCTTAGGTGATGAGCAGTATTTTATGAAATGTTACATGGTTATGAGAATTGGTCCGAGAGTGGACTTTTGAGTGCCTGCGGGCTATGTTATGAGTTATGGGGGCTATGTTATGAGTTATGAGAATGGTTTTGCATCTGCGGGTTTTACCGCCAGTTCACTTCCCATATTGTCGAGGCTAGGAGCTAGTGACCGAGAGCGTTTGGCACATATTCTTGGGAATTGAGTTATAGTTAGGATAGTGCATTGAGACTACTTTTGAGGTTTATGTGACTTCAAGGTCGTAGTTGACCTGAGTTGAGATCATAATGCTTTTATATGTTTCGATAGAATGTTTGGTTACTCAACTTTGCTGATTGGTTGCTTTCTGTGTTACGTGTGTGCGCGTCCATTTTTCTTCAATGGTGGGCCTATGATGAACCTATGCGATATTCGATTGCATGGGGGAGTAGATTGGAGCATGCTTTACAGGTTGGTTGTTTATGAAGATCTCCTTTGATGGACCAGTCGATTCGTGCTGACCAGAAGAAAGTTTATTATTGTCCGTTGAGATTTTACTTTCTAGTTGTTCATTTAATTGTAAATTGTAAAGCTTTATAGTCCGTTGGTTGTTGCCTTACACTCATTCTCTGAGTGAATGTGGCAGTGATGCTCCGGATTTTAGTTAGAAGTCTTCCGCTGTAAAGTTTGGTTTGGTTGTATATTCTGTTTAAGCAGGTCTTTGTAAAGTCGATAACTTGGGATGTCTATTTACAAAGGCAATTCTGCCCGATTTTCGGCGTGAGTTTATTTATTTTTATTTATTTATTATTTAGAAAATCCGGGGTGTTACAAGATAACTCCTCTTGATCTTCATTTGTTTAAGTTTTGTGTAAAACCGTCTCACACTAAGAAAATTAAAAGTAACACTTTTTATTTACAGTGTAACAGTATTTTGATACTTTATAGGGCAAGAATAATAATTATTTTTTTAAAATGTAACCGTCATCTCATACCAAAATCGTGTTATATAAACTTTTGTGCTTCACTTATGGACCCGAAACTTGTAAATATGTAGCTGCATAATTACCAATTAATTATCATAATCAAAATCATCAAAATACAATAGATGGGTTGCCACTAGACCTGACAATACTAATCCGGACCCGATAACCCGATCCGAATAACTCGACCCGTGATCCAATTCAACCCGAATAACAAGACCCGAAATTGAATTGAAAATCCGAAACAACACGATCCAAACCGAAATTAGCAGACCCGATATGACCCGTATCCGAATCTGATCCAAACCGAAATCGAGCCAATCTGAATATCCCGAAGGCACCCAAACCGAACACAACCCAAAAACCGAAACCAACCCAAACCCGAACCGAAACTAATAATATATTATTTTTATTTATTTATTTATTATTATAATTTGTTTATTTATTTATTTTAATTAATTAGTTAATTTATTTATTTATTTGTTAGTGTTTTAAAAATAGTAAAATTAAAATCTTTTGAAACATTGTGATTACACTCACCTATTAAAATATCTATTTATATAATCAATTTATATATTTGTAGCCCTATAGTAATTACTCTTACAAAAATTACAACGCATTTGATTACGTTTCCTTAACTCTGTTACACTGACTCCTATAAAAATTGCAGACACTCCAAAATATTACTCCCTCCGTCCCAATTTAATTGTCCACTTTGAAATATGTGACTCACAACATTATGATGAGATATTGACTGAAAACGACATGCAATCATTCTGATGTTGACCTGATTTGTACCTGAACTCAACTTGTAGTAATGCAATCGGGGAAAACTGTACTAAAACCGAACTTATAAAGAATTGTGACTGAAATCTGTCCGACCCGTATCTGACCCGAACCCAAATATACCCGGACCGAACCGACCCGAACCCGAACCAAGTACAGTGCGTGATAACCCAATTCAACCCGAACCGAAGAAATGACCCGAACCGGATTGACCCGACCTGACCCGAAAACAATATGAACCGAGTCAAGCCGAGCCCAAATATACCCGACCCGACCCAAACCCGAACCGAAATTAGAGATAACCCGAATCAAACCGAACCGAAACGACCCGATTCGAACCCGACCCAAATGACCCGTTGAAATACTTCGTATATCAGTACAATAGATAGGCAACAAAACAGGTCAAAAAAGTCTGTCTTTTCTTATTACTAGAGCTGAAAAAATTTGGCCCGACCTGAGAACCGACCCATATCGACCCAAAAAGTTTGGGGTTCGAACAAAGAATTCCAAGCCGAAACCCGATACTTACTGAACCCGAAAAATCAACATTTATTGGGTCAAACCCGAACCCGCTCTGGGTCGGCCCGTTGGGTTGAGGCTTTCAGAACAAGACATATCAGCATGAGAAAAGTGAATGACAAAAGCTTAATTATATCAGAATTTCTTACATATCAACCAATTTTGACATATGTAGTTTCAGATTTCTCTTTAATAAGTGTTTTTCTAATCCTTCTTGAACGATCTTAACTAATTGTTACATAGGTAGCGGTTTGATACTTCGTATGCATTAGTAAAAACATAATAACTTGTAAAAACTTTACGAAATAGTTTTCAAGTAGATTAAAACCATATATATTATGTCTAATAACATTATAGTGTGCAACTTTTTTATTTTAAAGTTGAAAATAGAATTAATTATGCAATTATAACCTAATTAAAAAATAAATGCACAACCCGTTGGGTCGACCCGAACCCCAACGCTCTGGGTCATGAACAAGCATTTCCCAACCCAAAACCGAAACGACCCGACCGAAACTGACCCGACTTGAACCCGACCTGACTGACCCGTTTGCCACCTCTATTATATTACTATGCTCCAATTATAAGGTGTTTCCATCACGACACCTTCCCTTGAAAATACTCCCACTTATGAAAGAAAAGTTTCCTACGAATTAAATTAATTCCACTTAAACAATATTTTCAGAAAGTAGATAAATGCGTGTAGAATGGGAATAAGAACTTGATTTTCTTCTCTCCGCTGTATCTTATTGAGTAATGTCCTTGTCCAAAATATTTAGCCAACGTAATTGATTGTACTAAAGGATAGATGATAGCAATAATAGTAATACTAAAGTGATAATAAAATCAACGTACTATTTTATTATGGCGTAAACGATTAAGCTAAGGCTTCTGATTTGACATAGACAGCAATATGACCCGATAAACGTCAGGACTCGGGACTAAAGCATGAAGTTCTAGGGTGGGGGCCTTCCATTCATTAAGAGCAATTATTATTGCCTAGATTGATCTTAGGTCCATGCAGTTGTGTGGATCTAATAAAACTAGGTATTGAAAGAATGAAATGAAACTAGTACTATCAATAAGATATTGGTGTGAACGATTTGACATTCTTATTCTTGAGAATGGAGAACTTGCTGGGAGTACTTTGATCATTCTTGGGCCGACTTGGTGCAAGTCTGTGAGAACTATTATTAAAATAGTGAAACAATATGAGTCTCATTCTAAGTCATAGTTTAAGACTGATTATTAAAAATGATGATCTCATACCCACATCTCAAGGTTTAAGACTGATTTTAGTCATGTGAGGATTAATTGGATTATTAGCACACATGTCTTGCATTCCCATTTGAATTAGCTTTCCAATGGCGTATTGTGGGCCAAAATCCCATTAGAAACGAAAGAGATATATAATCCGATTATTGATTAATGCGCTAAAACGAGCACCTCTCTATTGTTCTGGTCATCACTCATAGGATACTTATAATATGGGCCCACAGTATATCAAAGAAACCTTTCAAGAAGGAATCCAATACACCAAGAATCAGGCTAATCAGAGCTCAAGCAAGCGATCCAGCAACGTTTTTGTGGAAGTAGGGACGAATTGGGCAGCCGCTGGAGCTCTAGTGGTGGCCGCTAGCCCTAGCAGCCCAGCACGTGGCCGGTGGACCAATTTTGGCTCGGGAACCCCTCATTTGACCTTCTTCTTACCCCAATCCTTATAAATACCCCTCTAAATTTAATTTTACTGGGTTAGAATTCATTATTACTGGAGACTCATTATAACTCAATGAGAGACAACCCTAATTGCTCTCTCCTCTCTTCCATTCAACCATAATCATATCAATTCAAGCATTCTTCAAACCCTATCCAAGAACAACTTCATATCCAAGAGCAAGAACAAATACAAGGGCAATTGACATTCAATTCTAATGCAACAGAGGTTAACCTTAGAGCATATTTTCCCAATATTTCAAAACTCTTTTTTAAATCGTGTTGTACTTTGATTTTAATTATGGTTGATTTGTATAGAATGTATTGATTGTTTTAATTGCTTTTATTACTCTAACATGCTGAGATAATTTTGTTATTAATCATATTCATATCTAGATAATTAATTTGCATGTCTTAATTAGTTCATTGCATAATTAGAATTACCTTGCATATTTTCATGTTTATTTTGTCTAATTCTAGATTAATCCATATTTAGTGTAAATATTTCATCTTTGCATCATGATTGACATATTTAATTAGCATATTAGCATATATTTAAGGTTTCGCTTATAGTAAGTCCTATACACTCCAAAAAGAACGTTGTTCTGCTGCCGAAATTAGCGACCGACAGCAAATCGATCGCAATTCTCCAAAACTAGCGTCCAATTTAATGTTCGGTCGCTAGTTGCAGCGTTAAAAATGGTGACGTCTTATTTATTGTTACCTTTTGCTTTTTTTTTCATTTTCTTTAAAGTTAGAACCCAAACTATAAAAGCAATAACTTAACCGAAAAACCCTCACAATAACCGTCAGCCCTTCACACCCCTTTCTCTCTCCTCTCATGACTTCACTGCCTCTCCCCTGACCTTACAACTTCATGAATTTTGTCTCATCACCAACCACCTCTCTCTCTCTCTCTCTCTCTCTCTCTCTCTCACTCTCTCTCTCTCTCTCTTTATCCTGTCCTCAACCTCCCGTCATCGCCCTCAACCTAGTCTGATCTGCAATTCATTGAACAAGGAGATAAAAACTGAAGATGAAGCTCTCTCTCGTTATCCTGTCCTCAACCTCCCGTCATCGCCCTCAACCTAGTCTGATCTGCAATTCATTGAACAAGGAGACGAAAACTGAAGATGAAGATGATATTCAATTCGCCATCAACCTCTACCCCAAATGCTTGTACAAGGCGCTCAAGAACTTAGTTGCCGACGCCTCATGGTGTAGATATAGGGTTTCAGTTTTAGAAGGTTTGTTTTGTTTATAAAATTGGGGTTTTGATTTTATTAGCCTTGAAAGAAAATCTAGGGTTCTTGTTCTCCTCTCTCTCTTCTTCAATTTGCTGTAGATCTAAATCATTTTTTTATTAGTTTTTTTTGATAATGAATTCATTGTTTTAGAAGTTAATTATCTCAAATAGCACATGTTTCGTAGCTTTACAATTACAAGTTTTTTTGGTTTTATTATTGTTTTTATTTTGCAATTCTAGATTTACTTTTGCCTTCAACTTTCCTGTAAATTTTCTTTTATCATCTAAATTATGAATTTAGCCTTGGTATATTTGGTTGTTAATGGATATGTCATATTTGAGTTGGTTTGATGCTTTTGGGGAGTTAGCTGGATGCATTTGCGGAGTTGGTTGAATGAGAGTTTCATTTGCATAAACTTGGTTTTACTTTTAATTCCAGATTAGCAACCTTGTTTGTGGCTGCTAATCTGGACGTTTTTTTAACGACAATTAACCTTAGCGACTGATTATAATTTAGCGTCGAGGTTTTTATCGACGGACTTAAATCGGTTGCTAATCGGTCGCTAACAGTGTTTAGCGATCGATTTTAGGTGCTTAGCGACCGATTTTGTCGGTAGCAAAATGCGTGTTTTTTTTTTTTTTTAGTGATACTGCATATTTTTTATTATTTTATTTATATTTCTTATTCATTTTCATTGAAGTTACTAACAATCTCATTGGTGTGTATGTGCAATTTGGTGTGTTTAGTAAAAACGATATGGTGGAGATCTATTTTTTATATCGTATTATTTATTTGGTTTATGCTTGTTATTGAATGCATGCAGTGCAAACAGACAACTTTAGTTAATTTGGTATGTTCAACCCACCTAGTTAATTTAGGATCTTGGACGACCGGATTGTTTTGAACCTTGTTATGTGAATTTAAGAATGAACATGGATGAGTTTAGTAGAGGCTGTTATCACGGACGATTTGGATAGAATTTATTTTATCTTTTGGTACCCACACCTACCCCAGAACTCAACCTTTGGCCCCTTTTGGGCTATATGAGTCAAGTCTGAATTAGAATTTGGTGCACTATGATGATTTTCAATTGTTTTCTTAAAAATTAGTGGCGACTTCACTGTTTGCTTATTAATTCCCCAATCAGTTAATAATCATAGTAATCATCATCTCTTTTTTAAGAACAATATAATTTCAACTAAATATTTAGTGAGACGAAAAGCGAGGGTTCTTACAGGGTGCTACATGTTACACAACAGTTAAGGCTCATTGCTCCTTTTACGAACAAGGACATCAAGAAAGCATTTCTCTCGTTTCCTAATGTAAAGAGCCTCAGTCTTGATGGTTATAGTGGAGGGTTTTATAAAGCTTCTTGGCGGATTATTGGTGATGATATTACCAATGCTACATTGGAATTCTTTAAGACATGAAAGTTACTGAAATGCATTATAACAGCAATTGTGCTTGTGCCAAAAGTGTAATGCTTCTTCTGGAAATGAGTATATGTCAATTGCTTGTTGTAATACTTTGTACAAGGGTA
Source organism: Tetragonia tetragonoides (assembly GCA_038025085.1). Lineage (NCBI taxonomy): Eukaryota > Viridiplantae > Streptophyta > Magnoliopsida > Caryophyllales > Aizoaceae > Tetragonia > Tetragonia tetragonoides. The sequence goes on from CM076143.1 coordinate 35,789,507, forward strand.
TTTCTAAGCTCATCTTCTCTAGGCTTAAGGATGTTCTGCCTACCTTAGTCAATGATAATTAAGGAGCGTTTGTTTCTGGAAGATCTATTATTTATAATGTCCTTATCTGGCAATGCAAGATTTGATTAGTTTGATTGAGAGATGTGGTTTAATATTGGACTCTTGATATCAAATTAGTCAATGCATTACGAAAGTAGTTGGGTTGATTAGTGGTTTGATAATTATCTTATGCTTGTCATCTTATATGCCTAATTACCACGAAAGTAGGAGTTGAGCATATTAGGTGTCTATTATCCCTTGAGAGAGGATGATAGTTGGTTTGTTTGAGGATGATGACCTATTGAGTTGCCATTTTATTTCCTAGGGGATAGTTATTGTACATTGATAGGTATACTGGGGGGAAACCCCAATTATAGTACTTTAGTCCATCGAATTAAATCATCAATATTTCATATTTAGCTTATTCTCATTAGTAGTTAGAATTAGGAAATATATCAAAAATCACTCTTAAATCCTAATTTGTCTAGCTTTCTTGTTACAATGCATTTTGGTATTCGAAACTCTCGCTCCTTGTGGACTCTATAATCTTTTATATTACGCGGTAATTTTCATGCACTTGCGTAGAGTATCAGATACCATGTGTTGGAATTAACCGACTCAACCATAAACTTAAACTGATGGTTGTAGACCCAACTAATTTTATATTTCTTATCAAGTAGTTGGTATTGATAAAAAATAAACAAGTTGAAATGGCGCTTTACAGATGGTTATGCGGAGAGTTCTCACTGGAAGCTGCATAATCCAGGTGAGTACTCTATTGGGAGTGGCTACAAAAGGTTACAAGGGGTACATGAGAGGGTGAATAATGCACGAGTTTAATAGTGTAGCCCATCAGTCTCCCAACATTCTTTTATTGTATGGCTTGCTAGCAATGGGCGACTGCTTACAAAAGATTGCATAGTTAGATTCCAGATTGAGGACTTGATTCCATGTGTAATCTATGGAGGTTGAAAGAGAAACCCTTGATCATTTGATGGGTAGTTGTAGCTAATCTAAGGATGTGTTCCAAGGGTTATGCCGCTGGCTGAAGGTTCATAGGCAGGGTACTCAACTAGTGCCTTTGCGTAGGTGGATGTGGAGATTGAAGTTGAAGAATATCCACAAATGGGCGATCACTACAACTGTATTGGGTTCCTAGTTTTGATGATAACAAACAAAGTGTCCTTATCTATGTGTAAGCTAACTATGATGGCAGGTTGACTTAAGGATACAAGAAGGTATAATGCTCAAAGCATGATTGCTCATGAAGATGCTTGGATCCTAACAAGACATGAAGACAATGTAATGTAGTTAAGTGCATGTGTCATTAGTCTTTATGTACTATGCTTGACTAGTTAGCAAGAGTCTAAATTGATCATGACAAGGGAACAAGGTTGTAGGACTGAGTGCATTCGTCCATGAGTACAAGGGAGCACTCTTGTGAACCCTGTTCTCTATGACCAGCACTACAGCGTGAAGGAACCAAAGGGGAACAACTTGTTGGACCCTGTTCCTTCTAAGCTGTGTATCTGGACGAGTTTGCATATATTTATTATTTCTACGAATATTTTGTGTATTATCTTTTTAGATATTTACACAAATATCCTTCTGGAGAAATATAATTTATTTTGGAAAAATGAATATTGCAAAATCGTATTTTAAACAGAAAAGTATTTTATTTTGAAAAGATATTATCTTGGAAAAAGTATTTTACTTAAGGGCCAAGTCTTTATTGTTAAGCAAGTGAATTATCTTCTGGAATATTTCTAATTATCTTTTGGAGATTATATTCTGATAAATCACTTGCTAGCTAGCCAAGATTTTCTGTTAATAAATTTGGACGGATTTTCTCTCATAGATCGTGTTAAGGAAAGGTCTCTGATCTTTACTTAAACACTATCCTATCTTTTGGTAAATCTTATCAGTTATATTTTGAAGAGATTTAACCTAACTAACTGAGCTCATTTTGGCCTCCCTATATAAGGCGCCTGATAGGCTCAGTTGTAGGGTTAAGCTTTGCGTGCACTATTGAATTCAGAATCAGTTGTGCAAAGCGTTCACTCGTCCAAACCAGATACGTCCAGTACTCACAAAGAATAACCTTGAACCCTGTTCCCTGTCTTGGTCAGTTTGAGTCTTTGCTTAGATTGGTCATTGCATAATAGGTTTTTGTTGTCTTATATTGCTTAGTGTTGAAGCGTGTAATAGGACAAACAATCTGGTTATTTGTAAGATCTCTAACTCAGTAACGAGTGTAGAGCATCTCTCAGATCAGTGTGTGATTCTGAGAGATAGGCAACACATCAGTATCGGTGTGTGGTGGTGTTAGGGTACTGTGCTGTATCCTGATTTTGGCTCTAGTTATAAGATAAGTAGTGTGACAAAATCCCAAGTAACTGGGTCGTGGTTTTTACTCCTATTGAGCCTAGGAGGTTTTCCACGTGAAAAAAGCCTTGTGTTATTTACATTCTGCCTTAGTCTGCTGTATAGGAACAGCGTCCATAACGCTGTTCCCTGCCCTGTTGTCAAGTTGCAAAACGCGAGAAATTGGAGTCACTCTATTCACCCCCCCTCTAGAGTAACATAGGCACTCTTCAGTTGGTATCAAAGCAAGGTTGCTCATTAAAAGGTTAACACCTTGAGTTTTTCCGCAAAAAATGAGTGCACCTAGTGAGATGAGGGAAGGACAACCAACTAACCGTCCACCATTGTTTAATGGAGAATTTTACTCCCGGTGGAAACGAAGAATGGAAATTTTCATCAAGGCAGTAGACTATGAGTTATGGCAAATAACTTTGAATGGAGATCTAGTTGTAGAGCAAGTAGATGCAGAAGGAAAGACGAGCATCAAACCTCCAGAAAAATGGACTAACACTGACATGAAGCAGATAGAGAAGAATGCTAAGGCTATCCAAATCCTACACTGTGGAGTGGATGCCATGGAATACAACCGTATTCAAGGATGTGAAACTGCTCCAAGCATCTGGAAGACCTTGGAAACAGCATATGAAGGCACCTCTCAGGTAAAGCAATCCAAAATAGATATGTTGATTACGCAGTATGAACTGTTTAGCATGGAACCAACAGAAACTATCAAAGACATGTATACTCGATTCAACAATATCCTAAATCAACTTAAATCTCTTGGTAAACTCTTTGATGAAGAAGATGTTGTTAGAAAACTTTTGAGAAGTTTACCAATAAACAACACCTGGACACCTAAAGCAATCTAAATATGAGGAAGTCGAGGTAGGTATTCTTGAAATTAAAAGTCAAATTGCTTCTTGGTCTAAAGATGAATTGCTTAAAATGGTACTTTCTATGATGGATCAGTATGAGGAGTTAAACATTGAAAATGATAACATTTTGCATGCTTATAATGACTCTAAGTAAGATGTAAGCGAACTGTTGGAGATCAAGACTAATTATGAAAAAATGTTAAAAACCTTGAAAAAGGACAATAAAGATCTCAAAGAAACAGTACGCAAAATGGAGGAAACAAGGTCCAACCTTGAAAGTAAATGTTTATCTCTTGAGACTGATTTATCTAAGAAAGTTGCTGAGACATTAGAACCTATTTATGTGTGTGATGAAACTGGCCTAGATGACCTAAAATCTGAATGTGAAATTCTTAGGATAAACTTGGAAAAGGAACTTGAAAAATCTAAGGACTATAAAGGCAAGTTGGATAAGGTACAAGAAGAACTAGTTCGTCTTAATAAATGGACTAGCTTTTCTCAAGCCTTAAAATGGCTAAATGATCATCACAATAGGTTTAAAAATGATCTAGGAAGAAAACCTAAGAAGGATGACTGGACTCCCAACACCAAGTATGTTGGACTGAAATATAATAGACTTTGCTGGCATTGTGGACAAGGTGGTCACTATAGATATGAATGCCAGGAGAGAACTAGGTCTGTCATTAAGAATAAGCAATATGTGAAGCAAGTTTGGATGAGAAAAGACAGAATGAAAACTGATTCTGAGAAAAGGGAGCCCAAGCAAGTGTGGGTTCCTAAACCTAATAAGTGACTTTCATTGCAGGCTAAAGTGAAAGAGAGCAAGCCATGGTATGTGGACAGTGGCTGCTCAACGCACATACCAGGAGAAAAATCTGTATTTCTTTCACTCACAGCCTATGAAGGTGGAAGTGTGACCTTTGGTGACAACCAAACAGGTGAAGTGGTCGGTATAGGTAAGATTGGTAAGTCACTAACAAACTCCATAGATGAAGTCTACTTGGTTGATGGTTTGAAGCATAACTTGTTGTGTGTTTCACAACTATGTGATAAAGGGAACAATGTCCTATTCACTGCAAAAAATTGCATAGTTGCAAATCACAAGACAAGTAATGTTGAGCTAGAGGGAAAGCGGCACAAGAATGTTTACAAAGTTGATGTAAATAAGCTTTCTAGTAACTCTCTAACATGTCTCAGTGCTATTGAAACTGATGCCTCACTATGGCATAGACGGTTTGGACATGTAAGTCTCAACACCTTGAACAAGCTGGCATCACAGAACCTTGTCATTGGTTTACCTAAAATCAAATTCAAAAGTGATGAGCTATGTGGTGCTTGCGCTAGAGGTAAGCAAGTAAAGTCCTCTTTTATAACAAAGAATATGGTAAGTACTTCACGACCTCTTAAATTTCTACACATGGATCTTTGTGGTCCTATGAGAGTTCAAACATGTGGAGGAAGAAATTATGTGTTTGTTATTGTAGATGACTATTCCAGATTTACTTGGACCCTGTTGCTTATATCCAAAGATGAAACCTTTGATATGTTTGAAATCTTTGCTAACAGAATGTAGAAACAGGTTGGAGCTGATATTCTATCTCTAAAGTCTGATCATGGCACAGAGTTTGAGAATGACAAATTCATTAACTACTGTGCTCAACATGGCATTCATCAAAACTTCTCTGCCCCAAGAACAGCTCAACAGAACGGGATAGTTGAACGGAAGAACAGGACCTTGAAAGATATAGCTAGGACCCTGTTGCTAGCTAGTGATCTTCCAGGGAATATGTGGGGAGAAGCTGTCATCACAGCTTGCTACATCATAAATCGTGCCATGTTAAGACCTATTCTGAGAAAGACACCCTATGAATTACTCAGAGGAAGAAAGCCAAATATTTTCCACTTTAGAGCTTTTGGTTGCAAATGCTACGTGCATAACAATGGAAAGTCTAACCTGGGAAAGTTTGATGCTTGGAGTGATGAGGCTGTCTTTGTTGGCTATGCTCCTCATAGCAAAGCTTACAGGGTCCTCAACAAAAGAACACAGAAAATTGAGGAAAGTGTACATGTTGTGTTTGACGAATCTAATGCAGATCTTGAGTCATTATTGCAGGATAAAGAAGACTTTCCAATTGGCCTTGCACCAGAAAGGGAAGAAGAAGAAGAAGAAGAAGAAGAAGTCTCACAAGAAACAGGTAATGCTGGGGAGACGGAAACAGGGTCCACACCTCCAAGAGTCCACGTATTGGACTCAGGGGGAACAAATACTCCTGATATGGGAACAACACCCATAGAGGAAGGAGCTGATCAAACTCAAAATCCTAGAGAAGACCCTGCTCCCTCTCCACAAAGAGATGATCCAGAAAGTTCTGGCTTCCAGCCACGTTCTTGGAAGCATCAAAGCTCTCATCCCATGAATCAAATCATCAGTGATATAAACAAAGGGATTCAAACGAGAGCTTCTGTACAAAACTTTATGGCTTTTTCTGCTTTCTTATCCTATGTTGAACCACATAATATTCATGAAGCTTTGCAGGATGCTGATTGGATAACTGCAATGCAAGAGGAACTCAACCAGTTTGAAAGGAACAAGGTCTGGCACCTTGTTTCTAGACCTGATAACAGGACCATCATTGAAACTAAATGGGTGTTCAGGAACAAACTGGCTGAGACATGTACTGTGGTTAGAAATAAGGCTAGATTGGTTGTTCAAGGTTACAACCAGCAAGAGGGGATTGATTACGATGAGATATTTGTCCCTGTTGCTAGAATTGAGGCAATACGCATGCTGATAGCGTTTGCAGCTCATATGGATTTCAAATTGCAACAGATGGATGTCAAAAGTGCCTTTCTGAATGGGTACTTGCAAGAGGAAGTCTATGTGAAGCAACCCCCTGGGTTTAAAAGCAATGAGTCCCCTGACCATGTCTATAAACTTGACAAAGCATTGTATGGCTTGAAACAAGCTCTTAGAGCTTGGTATGAACGTCTGTCAAAGTTCTTAATGGTCAATGGTTATTAAAGGGGGCAAGTTGATACAACCTTGTTCCTACGAGCAAAGGGGGAAAGTCTGTTAGTTGTACAGATCTATGTTGATGATATAATTTTTGGTGCAACTGATCAAGCTTTATGCAGGGAATTTTCTGAGTTGATGATGAGTGAATTCGAAATGAGTATGATGAGTGAGCTTAATTTCTTTTTAGGCTTACAAATCAAACAAACTTCTGAAGGAACAATGATTCATCAACAAAAGTATGCTAGAGAGCTGATCAAGAAATATGGCATGAGAGATGCCAAGGTCTATGACACACCTGTTGCCACCAATGTCAAGCTTGACTTGGATGAAGCAGGTAAGACTGTTGATCAAACAGCGTATAGAGGTATGATTGGTTCATTATTGTACCTAACTGCTAGTAGACCTGATATCATGTATAGTGTTGGCTTGTGTGCAAGGTTTCAAGCAAACCCCAAAGAGTCACATCTCACACAAGTCAAACGTATTCTGAGGTAGCTCAAGGGAACTGAGGACTTATGTCTTTGGTACCCTAGAGGTGCTGCTATTGATTTAATTGGCTATGCTGACGCTGATTATGCAGGATATCTTGTAGACAGGAAAAGTACATCAGGCATGGCAACCTTCCTAGGGCCTTGCTTGATCTCTTGGGCCTCTAAAAAGCAAAATTATGTGGCCATGTCTACTGCTGAAGCTGAGTATGTGGTAGCAGCTTCATGTTGTGCACAATTGTTATGGGTAAGACAACAATTAAAGGATTTTGGAATTGAGGCAGGTTGTATGCCAATCTTGTGTGACAACACAAGTGCTATAAATATTTCCAAAAATCCAGCGCAACACTCAAGAACAAAGCACATTGACGTTAGACATCACTTCTTGAGAGACAATGCAGAGAAAGGATTCATTAAATTGAATTTTTGCAAGACGGAGGATCAATTGGCAGACCTCTTTACTAAATCATTGAGCAGAGAAAGGTATGAGAAACTTAGACTAGAAATAGGCATGATCAAGATTACTTAGTTGTTTGTGCACCCTGTTCCCTCGATGATTGGCTAGATTGTGTCTACATGTTTTATGTGTGTATATATGTGATTTGTGTGTCCTTTTAAAGCTTTTGTATGTCTATACCAGTTCGCGTGCAGTAAAATGCATAACTGTATGACCTGAACTAAAGGACTCACTTTGGTCTATTGATATGTCCCTTATTGTCCTCAAAACTTGTTGTGTGAATCTTAAAGACCAATACATGGATCCTGTTCCCTCAGTCACTCTGCCTCAAGCAATACTGTTCCCAACGGGCAGATTCAGACGCATTTAATTGCGGCTGTTCTCCTAATCATTAGAGGCGGTTGGATTTATTTTCCTATAAATAGGGGCTAGCCGTTGTTCTTCATCATCACAACTCAAATTAGCCTCCTAAATTCTCTCTCTCTCTAATTCTTCCCGTTTAATCTCTCTCTCTCTCTCACAAAATTCTTCCCGTTATTTCTTTCTCTTTCAGATTTCTCTCTCTTCGTTTCAAGATTTTTGAATTTCCTCCCGTTAATTCAAGAATCAATCCCTAAATCTTCGTCTCTTCATATCTCCTCAAAACCTTAAAATCAGGCTTTAAATAGAAATGGCAGGAACTCGATCAATTGCATCCAAGAAAACCACAACTGAGCAATCACATTCTTCAACCCCCATTACTTCATCAACTCCTCTCAAAACCCCAAAAATGCCTGTCAAAATGTCAGCACGCAAGAACAAGGCACCTGCTGAGATCCCAACATCATCACCACCATCATCTCCTCCACCCTCTGCCACTGAAACTTTAGGAAAGGATTGTGCTGCTTTGTTAGGGCCCTCTGATTCTGCAACCAAGAAGAAAACCAAGAAGAGCTCAACTTAGGGAGTTAGCGCCTCTGAGCTAGCTTCTGAATTTGACGCTCTTCTGGACAAAGGTGCTGCCATTGGGACTAAATAAGTCTTAGGAAAAGGTGAGAAGGGTAAGAAGAAGAAGGAGGGAGCTGGGAAATCAAAAAGAGAGTCTGAGGGAGAGAAAAAGGAGAGTGAGGGAGGAGAGACGGCTGGTACAGAGAGCGCATCAGCTCAGGGAGAACAGGGGTCAGCTAAGAACCCACCTATTCCCACAGCTGGGTCTAAGAAATCAAAGAAGACCACTGCTGGATCTTCAAAGAAACAGGATCCTTCTACCCAGGACCCTGCATCTGAAACTGTTACTCCATCTCCTTAACCCAAAAAGAGGAAATCTGTGGCTGCACCCCAGCCAGAAACAACTGACCCTCCTTCCAGGCCAACAAAGAAGAAGAAGATCCTGACCTCCCCTCCCTCAACCTCTACTGCAGCCTCTAAAGGCAAGAAGAAGAAACAGGACCCTGACACCATTGATGCCAGGACAACTCAGATCCTCTCCAAAAAGTGCATCACTGGCAAGGTATGGTGTCTTGACTGGATGAAAGACAATGAGATTGGGGAGTTCGTTACAAATGTCTTATCACAGGGCTTGGGTACTTACTAACCACTAGGACTTCATTTCATTATTCTGAATTTAAGCAATTTTATCTCAATTGCTCTGTGAATAATGGGGTGGTTAGAAGTGAGGTTTCTGGGGTCCCCATTAAATTTAATGCTTCTGATTTGGAGAAAATCTTGGGGATTCCTTGTGAAGGGTTTGCTGAATGGGCTAGGGGTGGCATATGGCCTGAGTATGAGGGTCTGGATCTAATTGCCATTGTGAGGAAGTATACCATGGACATGGAGAGAGATGTGGCCTCCAGGATCAAGGCTGTGGACCTTGTTCCTATGCACAAGTTGCATTTTGCACTTGTGTTTAGAACCCTGGTCCCTAGGGAGGAAGCCAGGGAATACTGCTCTACCTACGACATGAGTCTTATGGACTTGGTTGAGAGGAGGGAAAAGGTGAATCTCCATGCTATCATGATTCACCACATTGAGTACGTCCTTAGTGCCAAGACCATTACCCACTCCCTGCCTTTTGAGTATGCTCTTACCCTGTTCTTCCCGCACTTTGGGGTGCCTCTCTCTGCTGGGAAGATGCCTACCACAGTGAATGAGGTGGGCAAACAGTATCTGAAGCAAACTGGCTTCATGTTTGAAGAGGACGAAAGAAGGAGGAGGAAGATGATGAGGAAGCTGGGTCTGAGGGGGAACAGGGTCCAGAGGCTGTTTCTATGGAAGGAGCCAGCATCAGTAGAGCTGCTTTGGTCACTACCCTTGCAGCTGGTGGAGGCACGACTCAATTCTGTGACCTCCAAGCAGGTTGATTTAGCTATTAAGGGTAGGTGATCTTACTGATGTTGTGACAAAGGCTGATGAAGCACATCAGAGGAGGCATGATGCGCTTGTCAAGATGCTGAGAGAGGGGTTTGAGGTCGAAACTGAGGAGCCTGCTGCTGATTCCACTGACCCATCAAACCTGTTTCTCCCCCTGCTATTTATGCCTGTTTTTTTTTTTCTTTTCTCTCTAGGTGTTGTTTCTCCTGTAACAATACCTTCTTTTGTGACTGTGCTTTATATGTATAAAATTTGGTCCATTTTGGTTTATATGATTTGACTATTTTCTGGATGGCCTATATCAATAGATTTTTTAAGTTTGAGCTACTAATTCTTGCATTTGTTTGCATACACTTAAACCCTGGAGGTGATGGTTGTGACATACTTGCTACAATTTGGCTTAACTTATCAATATTTCCATGTTTAACTGATGTCCATGACACTTTTTGATGATGCCAAAAGGGGGAAGAGTGGTGTGCTTATGATTAGGTTTGATATGATCATGTTTAGGTTTTAGTTTAGTTTAATTCTCATACCTTGTCAACCTATTCACTACGGATGGGTAGCACACAATTTTTTGATTTCTGCTCTAATGGTTTCTGGTTTGAAATGGTGGTTCCTCTGCTTACTCTGATTCTCTAAAGTCTTGAAAGTTGCAACTCTGATTGCACAAATCTCTCTCTGCAAAAGTCTCAATGTGATGTATGATAATGTTAAGCTGAAGTTCTTGATTGTGAAGCTGTGAACCCTGTTCCTACTTACCCATGGTTCTTCTGGTTGGTTCACAGCAATGGTAAGTCAAGGTAAGCCTGAGTTACTTTTATTTTGATCAATACATTTGGTATCTAGCTCAGATAAGCACACTAGTTTGTCATCATCAAAAAGGGGGAATTTGTTGGGTTCCTGGTTTTGATGATAACAAACAAAGTGTCCTTATCTATGTGTAAACTAACTATGATGGCAGGTTGAATTAAGGATGCAAGAAGGTATAATGCTCAAAGCATGATTTCTCATGAAGATGCTTGGATCCTAACAAGACATGAAGACAATGTAATGTAGTTAAGTGCATGTGTCATTAGTCTTTATGTACTATGCTTGACTGGTTAGCAAGAGTCTAAATTGATCATGACAAGGGAACAAGGTTGTAGGACTGAGTGCATGCGTCCATGAGTACAGGGGAGCATTCTTGTAAACCCTGTTCTCTATGACCAGCACTACAGCGTGAAGGAACCAAAGGGGAACAACTTGTTGGACCCTATTCCTTCTAAGCTGTGTATCTAGACGAGTTTGCATAAACTCATATTTATTATTTCTACGAATATTTTGTGTATTATCTTTTTAGATATTCACACAAATATCCTTATGGAGAAATATAATTTATTTGGGAAAAATGAATATTGCAAAATCGTATTTTAAACAGAAAAATATTTTATTTTGAAAAGATATTATCTTGGAAAAAGTATTTTACTTAAGGGCCAAGTCTTTATTGTTAAGCAAGTGAATTATCTTCTGGAATATTTCTAATTATCTTTTAGAGATTATATTCTGATAAATCACTTGCTAGTTGGCCAAGATTTTCTGTTAATAAATTTGGACGGATTTCATCTCATAGATCGTGTTAAGGAAAGGTCTCTGATCTTTACTTAAACACTATCCTATCTTTTGGTAAATCTTATCATTTATATTTTGAAGAGATTTAACCTAACTGACTGAGCTCATTTTGGCCTACCTATATAAGGCGCCTGATAGGCTCAGTTGTAGGGTTAAGCTTTGCGTGCACTATTGAATTCGGAATCAGTTGTGCAAAGCGTTCACTCGTCCAAACCAGATACGTCCAGTACTCACAAAGAACAACCTTGAACCCTGTTCCCTGTCCTGGTTAGTTTGAGTCTTTGCTTCGATTGGTCATTGCATAATAGGTTTTTGTGGTCTTATATTGCTTAGTGTTGAAGCGTGTAATAGGACAAACAATCTGGTTATTTGTAAGATCTCTAATTCAGTAACGAGTGTAGAGCATCTCTCAGATCAGTGTGTGATTCTGAGAGATAGGCAACACATCAGTAACGGTGTGTGGTGGTGTTAGGGTACTGTGATGTATCCTGATTTTGGCTCTAGTTATAAGATAAGTAGTGTGACAAAATTCCAAGTAACTGGGTCGTGGTTTTTACTCCTATTGAGCCTAGGAGGTTTTCCACGTGAAAAAAGCCTTGTGTTATTTACATTCTGTTCTTTACATTCTGTCTTAGTCAGCTGTATAGGAACAGCATCCATAACGTTGTTCCCTGCCCTGTTGTCAAGTTGCAAAACGCGAGAAATTGGAGTCACTCTATTCACCCCCCTGTAGAGTAACCTAGGCACTCTTCAAACTGTCATCTACCACCTAAAGGAACATACACATTTTCAGCATATCTCTCATCCATCAAGCAAGATTGTTAGGCTCTGTTTGCTTCAACTTAATTTCATTCACTAATATTTAGTTCCATTCAGTTCAGTCTAGTCCAATCCAGTTCAATTCCATTCAGTTCAGTTTAGTTTAGTTTAGTTAAGTTCAATTCAGTTCATGTTAGCATAAAAATCATGTTTTAGCATATTTACTTCTATGGTTTTTTTTTTCTTTTTTGGGTGACATGCTTCCATGAATAGTTTACTTCACCATTATTAGCATATAATTATACTAATTGCATAATTAGGTAAATTTGCATATTAGTTGTAACTATTGAATGAGAAGCATGTTATTTATCACTTTGATTTAATATCAATGAAGTTACTAACTTTTTTTTTATTGATGCATGTAGGCAGGCGCATTAAGCAAGAACGGTAGGTTTTGGGAATATTATTTCTTTTGTTTATTTGGGTTAATCTTGCGCTTTATTAATTCAAAGCATGTAATTGGATAAATTGTGTGCAAAGTATTAACAATAGGAATAATTTGTATTGTTCAACCCACTTATTAGTCAAATCTAGGATTCGGACAATCGAATTTATGTGGAACCGTGGCAATCTTAACAATTAATTAAGATCAATTAGTAGATGTCATTTGTTTAACGGGCATAATCTGGTGCCTAACACCCTTTCAATTTGTACCCACACCCCCAAACTAATCTTTGGTCCTTTGGGTAAATAGAGTTAATTTTTCCTTAATCGGGAATCGGGTGCATTTGACCTAAGTTAGAGTCTTTTCTAGACTTTTAATTTGGGTTCTCTCTTTTAAACTGGGTTCCAAGTGTTTTCTTAAAATTTAGAGGCGGCTCTTCTTTATTAAAACCCCAAAAAGAGTAAATTAAAACCCTAATGTTTACAAGTATAAGGTTATGCTTGGTACAAAATTTATTGTAGCCTTTACCTTGTTGACCATGAGAAAAAAGTTTAAGACTTATAAATATTTAGATAAGATTTTATTTTACGTTTAAAAAAAAAGGTCTAGTTGGGTAACACTAGCGTTACAAAAAACGTTGTTCATTGAACCGCTATTAAAATGGAGTGTGAGGAATAATCAACATGTAAGTTTCCCACATTATTTTGAAGAATTGGAGAGAGTTTAATTGTGTATAAGGTAGTGGGTGACCCCACTTAAAACCAATTGATTTTGTTCTTGGAAAATGGCAAGATATTTTTCCATTCATCAAAGGGATGCCGGAGAGACACCCTAAAAAAAACACCTAAAAGAAATACCAATATGGATATCCCTTAGAGCACTAAACTGCTACAAAGATGTTACAGAACTACAAAACACCACTAATACCACTTAGCCTAGCAATCTATCAGAAATAGCTTCATCAATTACCTCAGCTCTTGGTGTTGAGGGCAATTTGCTTAGCGTTCTCTTCTTCTCTCTGAATATTCTTGAGTTTCTTTCCTGCCATAGTTCGTAGATGGTAGCTAGCAATGCACATCTCCTGCGTCTTTTTCCCAAGTTTTCCCTCGATTTCTTTTATGGAACCATCTGAGTTCATGATTTAAGATCCATGATCTGCTGCGAATCCCCATCCAGTTGAGGGTATGCTTCCACACTTTGATGCTAACCTCACACCCAAAAAACAGATGACTACAACTTTCAGCTGCCTTCAAGCAAGAGCATCTGTTAACCAAAACCACACATGTTTTGTAGATATTTTCGATCGTTGCAAGAGAGTTATGCACTGCCATATAAGCAATTATTCTATGTTTAGGTACTGCTACTTTGTCCCAGACTGTTCTGCACCAGAAACAAGGAGGTTTCTTCCCCTGCAAATACTCATAAGCTTTGGAACCCTGGAGTTTTCCATTGTGTTGCCAAGAATTCATCAAGACACAAGCTTCTTGCTTGCCTCCTGCCAACTGTACAAAGCTATCACGAAGACTTAAAGAGTCTTTTCCAGCCCCAAGAATCTATAGCCCTTGCTTGGAAATCCCATATGCTCTCACCTCTGAGATAATATTTCTTAGCCTACTCTACCCAGATAGTGGTCTGGTGGGCGTGGATTTTATACAACCATTTTAGAGTCAAAGCACAATTCTAGCTTAAGGCTTCTTTGATGCCAAAGCCTCCTTCTCTTTTATTCAGACACATTTTCTCCCAGGAAATAAAGATCATCCTTCTCTTGTCCCTAGTACTACCCCATGTAAAATCTCTACAAAGGCTTGTGATTTTATATAGACCTCTTGAGGGAGTAAGAAAGTAGATCCCCAAAAGTTCTGAATTCTAAAATTACAGAATTCACAAGTTGGATTTTACCTGCATAAGATAGCAGATGCGTATCCCAATGCTTCAGTTTTTTGGTAGTATCCTCCACCTGACTCTGGCACATTGCCACTGTAATTCTAGCAAAATTCGGTGGTAAATCCAAGTTTCTGATAGGTTAGTTACCCTCCTTGAACCCAGTATCTTCCATCAGCTTTCTTTTCAGACTAGAGGACACACCTGCAAAGAAAATATTAGTTTTCTCAGAGTTAGCTTCGTTACAGGCCTGACATAGCTGAGAACTTGTGCAGACAATTTACAACCCCTTTAACTGAGGATTCATCTCCTTTTGTGAACAACAGCAGGTCGTCAGCAAAAGTTAGATGGCTTATACCCATTTTTGCACATTTAGGATGGGTAAGAAATTCCTTATTTTTTCTTGCTCGTCTGAGCATACGAGATAGGCCTTCCACGCATAAGACAAACAAATAAGGAGAGAGGGGGTCCCCTTAACGAATACCTCTTTTCCCTTCAAACAAACCCCTTGGCAGCCATTAACACAGAATGTAAATCTAACAGTGGTAACACAAGTCAAGATCCAATCTCTTAATTGAACAGGAAACCTATACATCTCCAGCACATGACTCAAAAATACCAATTCAGTGTATTATAAGCTTTCCTAATTTCTATCTTCATAATCACTCTAGAAGAAACAACTTTCCTCCCATAGTGTTTAGCAAATTCGTGGCTAAGCAAGACATTATCAACTAAAGACCTCCCTTTCACAAAAGCAACTTGTTCAAGACCTATTAAATGCTCCATGTAGTGTTGAGTTCTATGCGCCATAACTTTTGTAATGCTCTTGTATAAGACGGAGCAACAAGCAATAATTAAGGCGAAATTCTATGGCATTAGCAGGAACATCACTCTTATGCACAAGAATAATGAAGGTAGAGTTTACCTCGAGAAGTTTCCCTGTTACAAAGAAGTCTTGAACTGCCTGACAAACTTCATTTCCAACAATATGTCAAGCTTTCTTATAGAATCCAGAAGAGAAACCATCTGGCCCTGGACTCTTATCAACATGAATAGAGAAAAGCGCTTCTTGTATCTCCTTCTCAGTAACAGGTTTTAACAACTCTGCTTGCATCTCAATATTCAACTTAGATCCCTGGCCAAATATAGTAATATCAAAGTTTTCCACTGCCTTTTCAGTACCCATGAGCCCTTTGAAGAAATCAACAAAAGCAGAGATCACCCCCTGGGGGTCTATATGAAGGTAGCCTGGGTGATCCTTAATGCTGCAAACTCTACTTCTGACTTTTCTCTCAGAAATTTTTGCTTGAAAATATTTGAATTTTCATCAGAGCACTGTATATGCTGAACTTTAGCTCTATGAGAAATAGAGCTTAGTTCAGCTTTTTTGAACTTAATGTACTCTTCTTTTTGCTGCTTTTCCAGGTTCATAAGAGTCTGATCCCAAGGGGACTGCTGCATTTATATCTGGGTGAGCCACCAATCCTGCTGCTTCTTTTAAACTCTGTGGGACAGCTTAGAATAATGTTGCCTATTAAGCTGTTTAAGTTGCTCCTTCAGTAATTTCAAGTGAGACACCAATTAAAACATCTTACAACCCCGGATAGGTTGCTTCCAAATCCTTTCAACCAAAGGTAAAATCCTTCATCCTGAGCCCAAGAATTAAGAAATCTAAATGGTTTAGGCTCAGGCAACACATTTTCCTCAATTTGCAACACTGCTGGAGAATGATCAGAAATCCCTGAGGCTAGAAAATCAGCTGTAGCAGGAACATGATTCACAAACCAGTTGCTATTGCCCATAACCCGATCCAGTTTGGACCAACCCCTATCCATACCCTCCTGATTATTTGTCCAGGTAAACAAGCATCCATTAGCAGGCAAATCTGTCAAACCTACTTTAATCATTGTTTCACTAAAATCTTGAATAACCCTCAAGTCAGGTGCAGCAACACTAATCCTCTCATTGGTAGCCATCACCACATTATAGTCTCCCATGGAAATCCATTGTTCCGGAGTCAGTCTGGCAATACCCTCAAAATCATGCCATAATTCTTTTCTGTTAGAGCTATCATTGTGAGCATAGACAAAAGTCACAATATAAGAAAAAAACACTTCTTTTGGAAGTAATTCTACAATGCATTATCTGGTCAGAAGAAGAGTGAACCAGAGCAGAGCTCTCATCCCAGAACACCCATATTCTACCATTATAGTGGTAGTTATAATTCCAAGCCACAACATAGTTTCTAAAATATTTTTTGTGCACCATTTTTGCTTTTCTCTCTTTTAATTTCTTTTTCACCCTATGAGCTTTCAGGGGCTCATCCATGCCCTCGACATTCAAGCTAGTGACAATCATTGACCAAGTGGAGGTGAGCCACCACCTTTATCCACCATTTCCTCACTTCCAACCCCATTCTCGTTCATGCCTATCTCCTTTGCAGCTCAGATTCTTAACAACTCATAGCTGTTGCTAGTAACAGGAAACATTGCATTCGCAACTTGCTCTTTTTGCCCAGATCTTCTCCCCACCTGAATAAACCCATCTGCATCTACCTGTTGCCTTTTCTGAGTTCCCCCTCCTGTCTTAGAAACTGCATCTGTGGAGCTTAAAATTGCTCTAGGGATGCAAATTTCTGGAATTTGTAGCACTCCAGTTCCTATGATTTCTCCACCAGTACTAGGAACACCAGGCTGAATCCCATGTTGGCTCTTCTCAATACCAACTGTGAAGCCTCCTTGGTCTTGTTCTTCTTACACCTAATTTCCTCATGACCAAGCCTTTTGCATGCTTTACAGTAATATGGACCCATTCGAATTAAGTTCTCTGGGTAAGTGAGCCACAAAAAGGAGTAGCTAATTGCACATGTGTACGTAGGGAGGTCTTTAGAGACATCCACCTCAATAATAAGCACCTTAGCAAAAGCAATTTTGTCTTTGCTAGTAGTAATTTGTCAGCAAACAAAAGGTTTACCACCTTACTAGCTATCTTGCTCAAAGATCTAGCGGACCAGAAATATGGGTCAAGTTGAGGAAACAACACCAACAGTGGCACGCTACTCATATCATCAATCTCAAGAACAGAAACTAGGAGACCAGTATTTTAACACCAAATAAAATTTCGCCATGGCTCATGGCCCTCCATTAAGATTAGTATCTCTATCTTCAATATCATCAAATCTAAAATAATATCATCCCCTTCTGTAACTCGGCACTTGGGGACTCTTAACATGGGTCCAGTATTTATCAACATACGCCTGCATAGCATCCAATTTAGGTTGAAACCCTACAACACATCCAACCAACGTATTCTCCCAATATTCAAGTTCCTCCTCAATATCCTCCTTTAGAATTTCAAACACATCTGAATTAGAGCTAATGAATTCTAATGGCATTCCTTTAGAATTCGTTGTAAAATCAATTTTATCCTTCCACCCATTCCCCTGATTCCCGAAATTTTCCCCATTAGAAGGCACTTCAGTATTAGGCTCAGTACTAGGCTCAATTTCAGGCACAATACGTATGGCAAGATTTATCACATCAGATTCGACGAACTCTATGTTTTCAAGAGAATTAAGAACTACGTGTAAATTTGTACCTCAATTCGCTCCCTTACTAGCACTCGCAAGACCATCAATGGCCTGGTTTATGAAATCTCCAAGTCGAATCTCCAATTGAGATTTTTGACCCTATGGCTGGGTTTGTGTGTTCTTCTCCGATTTTTGTCCATTCTCAACATTATCACCATCAATGGATGCAGAATCCGAAGTGGAAGCTGTATTATTCTTCTTGTTCTTTAGAGGTCTCCCCCGAGGTCCTGGCTTGGCGGATTGAGATCAAAAAGCGTGACGAACCCTTTTCGCTCTTCAGAGCTCTAACCAACTCACCCGTTCATAGGTGTATTCTAAACCTATATATATATATATATATATATATATATATATATATATATATATATATATATATATATATATATATATATATATATATATATATATATATATATATATAATGGTTCTTTGCTTCAATATATATATAATGGTTCTTTGCTTCAATGACACATAAGCATGACATGTAAGCATGAATAAACTAACTATGTGACACATAAGTATTAATATAATTAATTCAAAACCAAATATAACCAAGTCATATTCAATGTGAAAGTATTAATTAAGTGTAAGGTTGTTCAATGGACAGAATTTAGTTGCATTGGTTCAATGCATATGGCTGAAGCTAAGGAAATTCATGGACAAATCCATGGCATATTAAAGCACATCCAACGTATTTACACCAAAAAAAAAAAAAAAAAGGGACATGCAAACCTATGAAGCAGTTCATGAACAACTATTCATTTTTTTTTTGTGATAATTAGGCATTCTTCTATTAGTTAAAGTATTAATTAGTTGTGCATAGTCTTTTGAATTGGATATTGGACACTGGATATTGGAGTAAATTGCAACAAAAAAAATAATAAACAAGTTTGTCCATACCAACTAGGTTTAAACTATCCATTAGGTGGTGGTGATCTTTAGACTGGATATTGAAAGCTATATAATAGAGTAAATTGCAAAAAAAAAAAAAAATAAAAAAAAAATAAAAATAAAAAATAAAAATTTGGCTATACAAACTAGCTTTATAATTTATATCATGATTAAGAATGAATGAGATATTGTAAATTTTAGTATTCCGCTCTACAATAGATGCAATGTTGTAGGTTTGTACCAATTGAGAAAGAGGTTCATAGAACAAGATTTGTGTATCAAGATATAACATATGCATAAAGTCTCTTGAAATTTTGTACCAATAAAACTATTTTATTCAATTCAATATTCACACACAAAACGTGCATCGTACGGGAATGCGCGCCGTGCTAAATTGACTCATTAGCAATATTAGTACTTTTGTTTTATATCCAATGCCTATATTAGTACTTTTGTTTTTATTTTTTTATAAGGAGGCATCATATATTTTAGGTGCATGTATCTTCTATTGATACAGTTTAATTCTTATCTTAATGTCATACTTTTCAATAAAAATTCATTTCACTTATGTTTATTAGGGAATACCGGAATGTATCTAAATAAATTATTGCATTATTAAATCAATAAAATAATTTTTTTTAATGAAATCAAATATATTTATATAAAATTGTGCATCCCACGGGGCATGCAACTAGAATTAAAGAGTAAACCAAGAAAATTGATAGCAAGATGTGACATAGGCGAAAAAATTCTTGCAAGTTCGTACCAATGATAATTTTTTAGTTGTTATAAACCCACGAACCGTGCATCGCACGGGAATGTAACAAGTTTATTTTAAGATCAAATCTCATTGAATTTGTGTGCAATATACCCTCCTCCACGTACGGGCATGCAGACGGTAGGCCCATTAAACATTTAATAGAACCTATTAATACACATGCGAGTTATTTTTTTTGATGAATCTCGTACATCCTTATTACAAGTCATTGCATGCATTGTAAAAGACTGAAGAAAAGAATTTAAGATAAAGCAAAGAAAAAACTTAACCGTGTAACGCATAGGGTACATACTAGTTAAGTTAGCATCACACCTCTACCCTAACGAAAGTAGAACATATATAGTGCATGCGGGGCTATACCACGCCAACACTACTTATTCGTACAACTTAACACACACTTTTGCAAATAACACAATAATAATGAAATCTACAAGTAGAGCTCACACACACGCTTCAGCGTGCTCTAATACATCGCTTATTTGGTAGCCATTGTAAACTTTGAGTTGATGCCATATATATGATCACATAATGCTGCAAATGTCATCTGCTTGAATGCCGAGTTGCAATGCTAAGCCCTTTGCCGATTCATGTGCCCCATTCTCGGTCAGAAAAGTTTGCCCAGCAACTCTCAGTTCTTTCTTTAACTGTACGTTCATAAAGATTTTAGAAGTATGTAGTACACATAGAATAGAAGCATCTACCTACAATTGTGACTATTTGTTTAAAAAAATTATTATTAATGCACGTTCCGTTATACTAAAATGTACATTTGTAAATTTACAAGTTGTATATACTTTTACAAGTTCCAAGATACCCTTATTACCCCAAATAATGTAAATATATGAATGTAAAAAGTCATAAACATATATATGATCTTTCATGAGTACGATGTCATATGAATCTAAAAAAAGGTATTTTTTTACATTAGTACAACTTTTTGCCAATCAATACTCAATGTTTGGGAACTTCAACTCTAAAACAGCAATTAACCACATTTTAATGAGAATAATAATAATATAAACTGAATCACAAAAAATATCAAAAAAACATAATGAAAAAGTACCTGTAAATCGACTTCAACTCTCGGACTGGTAGAATCCTCAAAAATCTTTAGCTGCTTTAAGTAAAGTTTGAATCAATAAAATAAGTACCTCAAAAAAATCCCAATAATGCACGAGGAGCAAGACCAACCACACTCTGATTTAGTATACGAAATAAATTTCACTGAAAACCTTATTATATAATTGTTTATGGTCAAAGTGTCGTCTTGAAAACCTTTAATTTGAAAAGTCAAATGTAAAAGAGATTTTGGAACTGATGGAGCTAATTAAGTATGTACCTCGCGCAAGTGATAGATTTCAAGCAATTTCTGGTTGTCCAAAAACCAATGGTGACCATAAGGACAATAGACGTGTTCCCTACTAGCACAGTCGGAGCATATATTGAATGTCTCTTCGTTTTCCTTGAAACAATTAACACATGTAAAGTAAAAGGTGTTGAGTATATTTCCAGTTTCTTCACAATAGGGACTTTGACAAAATAGTGCCTGGGATTTAGAAGCATAGTATATCGCCAAGAAACTTTCAAATTCTAATGGTTTGTCCAACTCCAATCCCAGTTGGTTACTGAGCTTCTGCTTCATAGCCTTGTTTTGGAAATACGCAAGGGCAAAGACATTTTTCAGCTTAATGTCTTTCCCTTTAGTTTCTTTCATTTTCTTAAAGGCCTCGTTGATCTTGTCTTGGTTGTTGGGGGTACATAATTGATAATACGCAAACGCAGCTTTCTTAAGTTCCTTCAATGCAGCAATATCCATATCCTTATTAACAGGATTATTATTTCCATTGTCACTACCACCACCAGAGTTGTTGTTGTTGTTGTTGGGTAGTGCATCTTTTTGTTGCAACAAGAAAATCTTTCCCCGATCATCGTCGACACAGTAGAGACGAGGTGCGTGTTTGCTTGAATTTACCCTTCTTCAATTCTTGTTCAACAAACTCCAAAACTCGTTTGTTTTCCAGACGCTTTGGACGAGCTTTCAAAATCGTTCGAAGCGCAGCGTGAAAAGCGCCAAAGCTTTGTCCATTCTGATCAGCTCGCACGTCAAAAGATACCTCGTCTGCTAGACAAGCACTCAATAGAATACCCTTCTCTTCAATATTTGGTTAGGCCTTCGCTGAACCTCTAAATGTGAGACTAGCATCGTTTTTGAATTTAGTACCCATATGAAAAAATAGATTTTGTATGCCAAGGTACTGTAAAATGTCATTCAATGGAATGAACTTGGCTTTTTGATTTTGTTTATCAACTGAAGTCCTAATCGGAGATGAAGACGAAGGTTGCTTCTTCGTCCAGTGTTTGAAGCATATCACGAAAGTCCACATCTGCAAAAATGTGATACACGTTCTCCAAAACAATTAAACACTACTTTGACCGCAAATAATCACAATTAAATGAATATATAAATTATACAATTATGATTTCTCCAAAGTACTTCTTCAAATGAATCCAACAAAGGTATCTTTACATTATAAATCTTTATATTTTTTTGACATATTTATGGTCAAAATTTGTAAAGTTTGACTTGAAAAGACTTGTGTGAACATATTCATAAGACGGATGAGATAAAATTTAGTTCCTATGTTGTGTGCAGTTCTGTCAAAATTAAAAAACTGAAAAGGATAAAAGAAATCATTGCACAATAATTTCTTTTAAAAACTGTAATGAGGATATACTATGGGTATTTATGTCCAGAAATTAGTTTAATTTTTATCAACGGTCAAAAAAGTAGCCGAAATCTCTCAGTGTAATTTGTCAAACATGATTATACATCTCTTCAATTTTGCCAAACCTCAGTATACATCAATTAAATTTACCCTTGATGTTAAGTATCGATACGAGATACAAGTAGCTATATTTTTACTCCTTGCTACATATTAATGACACTCATATCAGAAACCTTATCACTATGGCTATATTTTCTTCAACTTAATTTTAGTTTAGTTCTTTGGTTCAATTCACTTTAGTTTGTGTGGAACTTTATCACTTAAAAGTTTTCTGTTCCAATATAGATTCATAATGATACGTTCATCATTGAAAATTTTATAAAACATATTACTTTGAAATGAAAATCTAATAATGAATATGATTGGACGATTATTTTTAAATTGTTAACGCTCAATTTACAAAATTAGTTCAGTTAAATTTAATTCAATTTTTTGTCAGGTGAGGAGACCAGAGGCAATGCAAAATACTTTAATTTACATATACAATAATAATTAATTTAGGCTAAGAGGGAGCAACAAGTACTGTGAAAACTAACTCACAAAGAAATGGAGCCACTATTTAGAAATGTAGGGGTTACCAATGGTGAGCAGTGATTATTATTTTATTAAAATGTGACCACCGTCTTACCAAAAATTGTGAAAACACCGTCTTATAAAAGTTTTTGGGAAGGGGAAAGAGGAAATACATATCCATGATGAAATTGAAAACAGAAGGAACTGTTGCTTCTTCCAATTTACCGCTCTTGGTGAATTCCCCTTGGGTTCCATGACCACTGAAACAGAAAAGTACAAGATCCTCTGCATAAACATTAGCTCTCTCAATCATCTCCTTAAGGTGTTTCTTGATGTTGGCACCCGTGGGTTTCTGCTCATCGGACACACTGTCGTCGGTGAGAAGTCTAATGTTGGAGTCTTCAAATTCGAATCGCTCTGTTAATACCGGTTTTATATTCCTTACGTCGTTAATGCATCCATACAATTTATGTGGAGTATCTGCAGGGACCGAGAAAATATGTAGTGTATCAATTAAATGCCAATACAATGAGAAATAATGGATTAGTCCAACTTAAAGCGCTCTACCACCCTGATCACTACAACAGAGGTCGTAATTTAGCTACCGAAAAATCGGTCTCAAAACGAGAAAATCAAATTGCTACGAGTGAACTTGAGTTCGGTTGCTAATTTAGATACTGAATTATATTTCAGTTGCTAAAGGGTCTCTAAATTTTGGAAATTGCTACCAATGTGTTTCATTTGATCTCTAAATCAGTAGCTAAAACCCTGTTAGAAAAATGTCCCATTTTGGATGAGTTGGAAAATTGGTAAATAAATAAATTAGTTTTATTTATTTAGTTATTGATAATATTCAAATAACTGACAAGTCAGTTATTGGGTTTTGGGATAACCGTCTCCTTTAAGCAGTACAAATATCCCAAAAGCCTTTGTTGAAAAATAGTAACGTTGTTTTTGAGGGTACAAAACTTTCTCTTCCCTTTACAAAATCTTTGACTATTGACATGGTTGTATTAGCTGGAGCGTTAATGGATTGAAGTGTCGCTTCTACTAGAGATGTATCTGTTCTATCCCGCAAGCGTTTGCTTAATACATTGGGTACCAAGAAGGAGCAAATACGTTTTAATGAGATAACTAATTTAGTTGAAATCGGATTAATATTTATTTTTTCACTCAGATTTTTCATTATCTAATTTATTTCAAATGAATCGATATATTTAACATGCCCTAAATATAACAAACCCTTTATTCTGGTTGTCGCCAGATTAATGGGTTCACATACAAGTAATCGAAATCCTCCATCCCATTTTGCGTGGTGTCTAAGTCTCATCTCACTCCCTATCCCAAATATATTATTAGTTGCAGGACAGAAGATAAGACAGAAAGTGGAACGTAGATCTTCATTGCTGTACGATCCCATACAAAGACAGGAGGGAAATTGCACACAAGAGGTTTCAATTTAGAACAATTTTTTTTTTTTTTTTTTGTTAGAGGAGGTAACTAATAATAGACATATATATTAATCTCCTCCCTAAGTATATATTCTGACATGGGAAACTCATATGTGAGTGTTTTCGTTTAACATGTTTCATATGAAACAACCATTATTACATTTACACAACCATACTACGATACAATGTTCAAATAACATTTTTTGTCGTTAGACAAAAATGTTTAAAAAAGTTACTGTAACACGCACGTTTTAGCGTAAAAGTTTTTGGTGTTTTTTATGTGGGTACGTACTAAGTATATGAAAATGCAATATTTTTTTGGTTTGGTAAAGAAGAACTTTCTTCATCTTTGGGTGTGGCTAAAGAACACCTTTTAAAGCACGGCCTCGGATATTCTACAAATTAATTCGTGTAGATGCTCCATAGGAGGTTTGAACTCATGACCTAATGTACAAATTATAACTTGTTTACCAGTGAGCCAACCACTTTTTAGATATGAAAATGCAATATTTTAACAATAAATAAAATAACAAACTTGAGGAAATAATGTAAAGTGTACACCAGCGCGCAAATGATATTATTTTAATTAATTGATTGTTTTTGGAGGGAAGCAAAGGTTTTAGTAACCCAATACTTTTATCTTTTTTTTTATTCTCTAGAATTTAGTAGCCCAATACTTGAGACGTCCTACAAGTCTACAACTATAATCACTATATGGACCGGAATCTAGTCTTTCACCAATTTATTGGTGAAATACGCTTTAAGTTAACCTTTTTAGGTTACTATGTGGATACCCGTGAGTATGCTCGTGCGTTGCACGGACTGTGACTATATAATAAAACTAATATAACGTGATTATTAATCTCATCGAAAAAACAAAGTGTAATTGTCACTTATAGAAAACTATTAGTAATATATGGATAAATATTTATATAACCCATTAATATCATGAATGCCATATAATAAGATTACTATAACTTTATAGGGCATCTTATCTAATTTAAACTTTTATCATCAATTTCAATTAACTATTAATTAACTCATCCCATATGTTACATGATCCAAGAGGTAATAGTTTCAAAATCTTTCTATGTTTGATGTTGGTACGCCAATACTCTTATGTCGATATAAGGGTACAACTAATATTCCAAAGATATGATCCTTCTTTTATGATAAAATCAATTTAAATGTCTAATGTACACATAACTACTTTTTAAAAAATAAAGAAGTTTTAGACGTAAATCTTAGAATAGCAAAACATATTTCAATGCTTGCTTGTTTTTCCAAAGTTATATGCGGTCAAAGTACTGCTTTGAATAACGCAAAAAGTCTAATGTAATTTCATTTGTGACCCGGAGGGAGTACATTAATAATTATAAAGTTGAAGGAAACATAAATTGGAACCCTAAAATAACATGAGGGATTAGTATATTACGTACAGTTAAAAAATTATACGTGATAAGGGTAAAGTTTCCTATTAAAGATTGGATCTAGAATCATTTTAGATTCATCGTTTATTTCTTTATTCTACACATACTCTTTTTATTATATTTTACCTTGAGAATGCTCTTTAATTTTTTATAACTAAGATACATATCTTTTCTCTTATTTTTACATGCAACTCTTTAGCTGTGTCAGCTTGTCAAGCTAATTACATATTACCTTTTAGGTGGACGTATCTAATGTTGTAAATCAATAAAACATACTACAAATGAGTCTCATTTTAAAGGATATTTCGTACTCGTTCCAATGGTGTAAGAAATTTAATTTCTTAAGCGGTGAAACAAAAGTTATATGCTTTTTAAAATCTAATAGTCTACTCTTTAGTGATTTAGGAAAGTACAACTTTAGTATATATTCTATATCAAAACATATATTTTTATTTTTTATTTATTTTAAAATTTTATTACAATGGCTTGCTTAGGTGGACGTCTCCAATGCTGTCAGAAAATGCCTCTAATATATAGATACTAGGTGGATGCCCGTGCGTTGCACGAACTGTGATTATATGATAAAATTAGTATAATGTGATTATTAACCTAATAAAAAAATCAAAGTGTAATTGTTACTTTTGAAAAAATATCAGTAATATATGGATAAATATTAATATAGTTCAATAACTATAATGAATGCCATTTAATAATATTACTATGACTTTATAGGAGGCATCTTATTATATAACTTAAACTCTTATCACGAATTTTTAATTAACTCACCCCATATGTTACCTGATCCAAGAGGTCATAGTTTCAAAGCCTTTCTATACTTTATGTTGGTACGTCAATGTTCTTAATCTTCTTATGTTGATGTTGATATAAGTGTACAGCTAACCTTCCAAAACTATGATCCTTCTTTTATGCTAAAATCAGGCTAAATGTGTAACGTACGCATACATAACTACTTTTCAAAAATAAAGAAGTTTACGACGTAAATCTTAGACTAGCTAAACAAATTTTAATGCTTGCTTAACTGTTTATTCAAACTTGTATCACTACAAAAAAATCAAGATTTAGTGGCAGAATTTTGCTACGGAAATTTTGTTGTAGCTAATTAGCTACAGAATTTCAAATTCCGTAACTAATCAGCTTCGGGAAACATTTCGTAGCAAATTTTGCTACGGAATTTTTTCTGCAGCTGAGTAGCTACGGAAATTAAATTTCCGTAGCTCATTTAGCTACGGAAAAATAATATTCGTAGCTAATAAATTATAAAAAAAATATAATTAAATTTCAGCTACGGATTCAAAATCTGACGCTTAATTAGTGATGGATTTAATTACTTCCGCCGCTAGTTAGCGACTGAATTAATTAAATCAGTCGTTAGTTACTTTCTTTGGCTGGGCGGAAATACACAATAAATATAATGCAATGCGTAATATATTGTAGACACTTGTTGTGGCGCGCTGGTAGAGGGCCTTCTTCCCACTCTGGCGCCCAAGGCTCGAATCTCACCAGCAACAAAAATGCTGGTTGGATTTAATTTCCTGTGGGGACCACGCGCGAGGGTGAACAGGTGGGGCGCGTGGGGGAACAGGCGGGGCGTCCAATATTCATTTATTTTTTTTCAAAAATTGACAGCGACGGGACAACTTGATTCCGTCGCTAGAATCAGCTACGGGAATTAAATTTTCCGCCGCTGAGCTGGCTGCGGATTTTTAATCCGACACTGAATTTGCTCAGCGTCGATGTTTTTAGCTGCGGATGGGAATCCGCAGCTCATTCCGCCGCTGACCCAATTTTGCAACGGATTTCCTTCGTTACCGGCGGTTTTAATCCGCAGCAGAATTCCTTTTCTTTTTGTAGTGTATACATTAATAATTATAGAGTTGAAGCGAACATTAATTGGAGCCCTAAAATAAAATGGAGGAGCCTAAAGTATACTTGATAATGGTCAAGTTTCCTATTAGAGATTTGACCCAGAATCATGTTAGACTCATCATTTATTTCTTTATTCTACGCATACTCTTTTTATTATATTTTACTTTGAGATTGCTTTTTAAATTTCTATAACTAATATACGTATCTTTTCTCTCTTTTTTATATTGCAACTCTTTAATTGTGTCAAACTAATTAATTATTTTTGGTGGATGCATTGTTAGTTGTAAAAATTATGCATCTTTTATATACTCACTTAACTTTTTTAATAAATAAAACATACTACAAATGAGTCTGATCATTTTAAAGGATATTTCGTACTCTTTCCAATGGTGTAAGAAATTTATTTTTTTAAGCGGTGGAAGAAAAGTTATATGCTAGTTAAAGTATAATAGTTTATTCCTTAATGATTTAGGAAAGCACAACTTTAGTATATATTCTATACCAAAACCTCTAATAGTCTACTGTTTAACAATTTAGGAAAGTACAGCTTTATTATATATTCTATACCAAAACCTATATTTCTATTCTATATTTCTATTAAAACTTTATTACAATGGCTCGCTTAGGTGGACGCCTCCAATGCTGTCAGAAAATGCCTCTAATATATATATACTAGGTGGATGACGATGAGTATGCCCATGCATTGCACGGACTGTGATTATATAATAAAATTAATATAACGTGATTATTAATCTCATCGAAAAATCAAAGTGTAATTGTCACTTATGAAAAACTATTAGTAATATATGGATAAATATTTATATAATCCATTTAATATCATGAATGCCATATAATAAGATTACTATGACTTTATAGGGAATCTTATTGAATTTAAACTCTTATCATCAATTTCCATTAATTATTAATTAACTCATCCCATATGTTACATGATCCAAGAGGTAATAGTTTCAAAGTCTTTCTATGCTTGATGTTGGTACGTCAACGCTCTTATGCTGATATAAGTGTACAACTAACCTTCCAAAGATATGATCATTTTTTTATGGTAAAATCAGTTTAAATGTCTAATGTATACATAACTACTTTTCAAAAAATAAAGAAATTTTAGACGTAAACCTTAGAATAGCAAAACATATTTTAATGCTTGCTTGTTTTTTCAAAGTTATATGCGGTGAAAGTACTGTCTTAAAGAGCGCAAAAAGTCAAATGTAATTTTATTTGTGGTCCGAAACGACTACATTCATAATTATAAAGTTGAAGGGAACATAAATTGGAGCCCTAAAATAACATGGGGGATCAATATATTTTACGTACAGTTATAAAATTATACGTGATAATGGTATAGTTTCCTATTAAAGATTGGACCTAGAATCATTTTAGATTCATCGTTTATTTCTTTATTCTACACATACTCTTTTTATTATATTTTAGCTTGAGATTGCTATTTAAATTTGTATAACTAATATACGTATATTTTCTCTTATTTTTACGTTGCGACTCTTTAGTTGTATCAGCTTGTCAAGCTAATTACTAATTATCGTTTTAGGTGGACGCATCTTATGTTGTAAATCAATTGAAAATACTACAAATGAGTCTCATTTTAAAGGATATTTCGTACTCGTTCCATTGGTGTAAGAAATTTAATTTTTTAAGTGGTGAAAGTAAAGTTATATGCTTTTTAAAATCTAATAGTCTACTCTTTAATGATTTAGGAAAGTACAACTTTAATATATATTCTATACCAAAACCTCTAAGTAATAGTGTACTCTTTAACGATTTAGGAAAGTACAACTTTAGTATATATATTCTATACCAAAATATATATTTCTATTTTATATTTATATTAAAATTTTATTACAATGGCTCGCTTAGGTGGACGCCTCCAATGCTGTCAGAAAATGCCTCTAATATATAGATATTATAATTATGATTATAATATGATTAGGTTATCTTGCCTGAATAGTTGCACCCTGCCAAAAGGCGAAATGCTACCGATACACGCAGTGTATGGTACACGGATTTTTTTTAATGCGGTGGCGCGATCTCATTGGTTGGTGAAAAAATAAAGGGAAAAGAATTTTTAAGAGGTTTTCGTTTGAATTTCAAACCATTTTGCCCAAAAATTCAAAACAATTGGGGGGTTAGTGGTAATATTTGTAGTTAAACTAATTAACGAAATTAATCAATTTAGGGTATGTTCTCCCCAACTTATTTCTGTTTATTTCAGCAAACTTAAACAAACTTCAGCAAATTTCAACAAACTTCAGCAAACTTAATCAAAGTTAAATAAAGTTAAACAAAGTTCAACAAACCAATTTACAAACTAGTTATAAAAAACACTTGAATCAACAAGATCCAACAAAAATAAACAAAGTTCAACAAAGTAAAATAAAGTTCAACAAAAATAATTTTTTAGTAATAAATATAAACGTTTTTCAGTTGGGGAGAAAAGACCCTTAATCATTACTTTCCGGCAACATGAAATATTCCCTGCGAGCCTAGTAATATCCGCAGACAATTGCCAGCTTGGTTAAAAAACCCAGGGAGGCGAAATTCTAAAAATTGGCACTCCCACCCACAACAGGCCTCTGCGAAATCCCAAACGCCCCAATAAAATCTTCCTCTACATCCCAAAAATCAATTCCGACCATTTCGATTTGGATCTATTTCATTTGCAAAATCAGTGTCGGTAATTTATATGTCCAGCTCCGTCGAATTGTCTGAGTTGGGGCAATGAGTAGAGTACGACAACACAACATTGATAGAGAAGGTGACCGAACAAAAAATCCGCTTGCAGTACACCCAACGGTCGGGCAAAACCAGTCTGCGACGGCAGGGGAATACGAAAATGACATTCAGGTATGTGAAATTAGTATTACATATATTGTTCCTAATTTATGTCAAAGAAGCATAGGTAATTTACTTGATTGGGTAACATAATTGTTTAACATAGGGCCTAATTTATTGAAGTTTGTTCATAATATAATGTCCATTTTGTCTACATATGAGGTCCTTGGTTTTCATAGTTGCTATTAATTAGATAAAATTGTTCCTAATAAAATGTACGCCAGTCCAGTTTAGAAATTCATTTGCTTGGAAAATTTTATTTAAATTCCATGCATGTATAAAGAAATTAGATAAATTTAAAGTTGAATTGAGAATCAAAATATTAAATGTTATTAACCATTTTTAGGTATTTGTTAGAATTGACGTGTAATTTTTAGGAAGATGACCTTATGTTAGGGTTCGTCGGAGGTTAAAACTAATTATTTCTAGCTTTTGTGAATTTAGTTGGGTACTACTCAAAGTAAAATCGTTGTTAAACTTTATCACGAAGGGAAGTTTAAATCAACTTATGGTTACCATGACGGGGAAGAGACGACATTCGAATTTCAGAATCTTGGTGGTTTCACATGGGAATGGCTGAAGGAGATAATATGCATGATGTATAAGAAATATTTGAAGATTTGGGGCACCACTAGTGAGAAACTGTTGAGTGGTAGGATGTTTCCAGTGTTCGATTTGTATTCATTCTATCACTACAAATAAGCTGGACGTGATTTTGTTAGACGGTTATATGTAGAGCACATAGTTGATGAGGAGCAGACAAATGATGTACATGTTCCTAATTACAAAGTGTCCTTCCTGAATGGGGAACCTTCACCTATGAAAAGAGGCGTAAGGGTGAAGCATCTTGCAAACAAGAAAACGATATGTGGCGAAGAGGAGTATGTTGAGGTTGGTTATGTAGAGTAAACAATTAAACTAGAGGCAACAACCTTATTTCGTGCACCCCTTATTAAAAGAGGTGTAAGAGTGAAGCATGTGGCAAACAAGAAAAGGAGAGTAGTAGGAAGTGTGAAAAGGGAGAGAAAAATGGATGTTTTAAGTGAAAATGGATTGGTTAGAAAAGAGCATCGTGTATACGCAATGGATTTGGAAGGCATGCAGGCAGAGCACACAATATGCCGTGGCCAACAGAAGCATGTTGAGGTAGCGAAGTGTGAAATGGTAGAAAATAACATATTGCGAGATCAGGTATGGTTATAAATTACATTAAACTTTTAGCAGGAAATAAGTAATTATGTTGTTGATACTCAAAACTGTTTAATATGTTCATTTAATTGTAGGGTTGGATGCGTTTTGTTATGGGATGCAATCTTCAGATGTATATGAAAATGATTGGCTGTCTCGATAGTTCCCAACATCGTTGGGTGAAAGAAATGGGGTTCCACAGCCTATTGAAGTTGTCAATAACCAAGATTGACAATAAATTCGGTTTCTGGGTAACAAGTAGGTTTGATCCTTGTACAAAGGAACTGAAGATTAGGGAGGGGCAGTCAGTTGTGATCGACGAGAATGTTATTGGGTGGGTACTTGGAATCCCTGCATTGAAGTACAATAAAAAAGCAACACTTGCCAAAAACGACGTATATAAGCGATTGAAGAAGGAGTACGTGAATCAGAACTATGGAAACATAAGCGAGAGGGATGTATTCAGAAGAACATGTGAGGAGCGTGAATACTGTGCAATGTTCAAAATGCACTTCCTATTATATACGTTGGGAGTACTGCTATGTCCCATGCAGAAGCGCGCCATCAGCTCGTTACACTTGAAAGTGTTGCACCACGCTAGTAGAGCTGGGGATTTCAATTGGGGCCGATATGTTTTAGACTGGTTGGTCCAATATGGGGAAAAAATGGAGAAGTGTGTTGATGCACTCTGTTACTAGCTGTAAGTAGATATCCACCTTAAAAGCAAAGAACATATGTGAATCTTATGTAGTAAGCAATATTGGTAACGGTAATTGCGTTTTGCAGTTTATATACTTGGATAGAATAAACTTAGGAAGGCTATGAAATGCAACACAAATATGTGTAGAATATATGCATGGGATGAAGAGATTTTGGATGCGGCCTTAAAGCTTGATATTGGTGCTGATGGTGAATATGGTGCTGCAAAGGTGAGGTTTCTATGTTTAGAAAAATAAATGGGATGAAAAAT
This sequence comes from Tetragonia tetragonoides, assembly GCA_038025085.1. Classification (NCBI taxonomy): domain Eukaryota; kingdom Viridiplantae; phylum Streptophyta; class Magnoliopsida; order Caryophyllales; family Aizoaceae; genus Tetragonia; species Tetragonia tetragonoides. The sequence goes on from CM076143.1 coordinate 35,822,139, forward strand.
TAATGGGTCGATGGTAAATTGGATATGTGTTAGTTTATTTTGTATTTGTTACTTATTAATATTAATTAGGGTTGTTTATGTGCAGATTGTGGAAAATGTTATATATGGCGCACCATATCCAATAAGGACATCATAAGTAACGGTTATGCCATGCAGTTTTGATACGCATATGGGTAGGCTTAATCATATTTGTTGAGGCAAGTAATATGTTTGGTAGTTTGTTCGGGGTTAACTACGATTTTTCTTTTTATATCTTAGTTATTTGTTGAGTCGTTAATCTTGAGGGTTGGAGTTATGGTATTGTTATGAAATTTGTTAGTACAGTTATTTATTAAAATTTCATGAGTGAAGTAAATCGTGAGGGTATGGTGTTTGTTTATAGTTTGAGTGTTTGTTGTTTGTTTTGTACTAGTTTGTTGAAATGGATTTGTAGTAGAAAGTGTATGTAATAAATGGTCTCGTAATAGATAGTGTATGTAATAAAAGGGTTTGTGAAATATTGTACTAATGTTGAAATGGTTTCGTAAAAACAGTTTTGTGAAGTAGTCGATTAAACATAGTTTTGAAAGGAAGCAATATTTGCAGAAATTAACAGATAATGCAGAAATTAACAGATAATGCAAATGCACGTGCACATTTGAAGTTTGTAATAAATGATTTTGCCAAGACATGTATAAAGAGTAAAGAATGATAATTCAAATGAAGAGAGTAGAATGGTACTAAGTCGAGAAAATGATTTTAATCAAAATATAATCAAAGGAGTCCCACATGCAAAATGTAATCTCTAGAAACGTTTTAAAAGACCAGATAATAGAGTAGAGATTACAAACCAGGTAATGTCTAAATTTCAAAACATTTAAACAACAAATTGTCTAGTGTATAATTATTACAAACCACTCAGTTAACAAAGTTTATCAGAAAATACAGCCCCAGATCACAATCAAGCTTTGCGTAGTCTCCTCTCCTTCCTTTTTGCACCAGCACCCAGGACCAAATGCTCAACATGCATTTAAATCATAACCTAGCCTTGCTAGAATTGAAAATCAAGAACATTGTAATATGATTAGCAAATCTAATTTAATGTATTGTAAAGAAAATGCAACTTTGTGTATAAATAATGCCTCAAATCATACCTCCAACTGCATCTCGTTCTTCATCTAATCTCCCCTGCATAATGCCGTATATAAACTTGCTATTGTAACGAAACAAGTGGAATTCAATTTCATTTGCCCATAACATCAATACGCCACCATCGAAGCCCTGGGGTCCCTGAAGATTCCAGTTCTGGAGAGGAAACTCTTGCACAATGGCCTCAGTGCTTTCTAGACCAACACGAGATTCTGTGATAATGAAGAGGCTAGGCCTAAACTGCTGACACAGCACAAGGAAATTCTAACGGAAAGAGGGTCTAGCAATACCTCTTGCATTCCAGATGATAATGTTAGTATTTGTTACCTTCCTTGATAGGTAAGGTAACTTGGCCAACTTTGTTTCCGTCTTCATCTTCTCCTCATCCCATGAATCGATCATATAGTTCCATGGCACAACACGCCAAAACCTCTCTTGTACAGCCAATTGGGTATCATAGGTTCTAAACCTCCTTGTAAAATCACAATTATTTCTCACATCCATCCTCATTTCCACTTGTTTTGCTGGGCACGCCAAACAGTAAATTTATAGGCAGCCATTTGAGCTCGTGACCACTCTTTTGTCAGATTGAACTCGAACACAGATTGTTTCAGATCCATAGGACGGTCAACCAGAGATTGAAAAGAAAGAGACAATATGTTATCATCCTTATTTTTCATATGACGCAGATCCTGAAGTGGAGCATCCAACTCGTCAAATATGCGGTACCTTATATGTTACATTGTTTAGTTCCATACAACAAAAATAAAATGTCAGATAAATCGATACCTTATAATGTTTCAATTGGTTGATGAAAAGGTCAGATAAATGGATACCATGTTTAGATAAGTAAAAGTACTAACTGGTTATTTGTTGTTACAACTTAATGAGTTGCATTAAGAACTTATTGCAAGTAAAATATGGGAACGCCTGACAAAATCCAAGCTTTATCTCATACTGTAATTTCATGAAGACATGAATGATAGCCAATTAGAAGTTTAGAACTACTTAAGACCACATAGTGTTGGGCCAAAAATATGAAGGACCAAAATTATAATACTCTATAAGTCCTGTAGTTTGTACTCATCAAAACACACCATCTTGGTATGAAATTGAAATTTAAACATGTAAACATACAACTTAGAAAATGTAATTAAACATGTTTACAAAATTGGGAACAGAGTACACCTTTTTATACACAAATATTGATAAACTTATTGTTTTTTTGTTACACGGGAGGTCACATCTAAACAATACTCTATTTTACACGGGAAATACATAAAAAGGGCATACAAAGTCGACCTTGTTTGTTATTTACAGGATTAATAGATTAAATTTGGTGTGTTATTTTTTAATGAGTAGTCATAACTATAAATGAACAACTGACTTAAGACTTAGAATCTACTAATAAATCATCGTAAAGCATTTAAATGGAAGCGGAATGAGGTTCGATTGAATTAAGTGAAATTCACTTCATATATGTATTGAGGTTGTTACTAATTAAAATGAAAATCTGAAAACTTAATAAACATAGAATATGAAATGATTGAAATATAGTTTATTATATGAGTGTGAGGTAATAATAAAATCATACGGGCATAATTATCATATTAAATAATCTAAAAACACTAAAGATAAATTATTCGATATAAACCCAAAAATTTGAGGAATTGCAGAAAACGCTATAACAATGGAAAGTGAAAACATAAAAATGTCTGGTACCTGATGTCTTATAGGTTGAAAAGGTGTGCTGGCTTAATTGTGCCATTCCCAGGATCCGCAATCATGTACAACTCTCAAGGTTCCCAGTGGCTCTTGTAGGGTGAAGAATTAAGCATCGTACAACATGTGCATCAGCCTCAGTGAATTCTCCATCATCTTCATCCTTGAGCAAGTAAATGGTGTGGTTGGTGAGAACTTCTAGCGGACCTGGGTTTGGAGGGTCTAGCAAGTCCAAATTTTCTCGGACCTTGTACTTGACTTTGAGGAGTTTCTCGACAGGAAGAGGGTTTTCCAACCACTCAGGTAGAATATTAGGGAAAATCTCTTTGAATACCTCCGGGAACATAATCTTTCATTGCTTGCTGCTGCTGGAAGCCATTTTTGGTTAGGTTGATGCTGACTCTAGTGAGAAGTTTTAGGGTTCGGGTTTGGGAAGAAATGGAGTTGACGGCAAGTGAAAAAAGAAATAGGTTTGCAATTTGTTTTATGTGGTGAAAGTTTTGACAATTCTTATGAGGGGTTATATTGGTAATTTAAGCTATTGAAATAACCACGGTTGACTTAATTTATTACACACACTTTTTAATTAGTAACATGTAGTTAGAGGTCGATTTATATAATAGTCTTCAATTTTAGATATTTTGAAACCAGGTTTATAAAATTGAAACTTTTACAACCGATTAAATGGTAACAAGATTTATTTAATTGGATAATAGTGTAAGTACCACAATTCATAGCGAAATCAGAGGAAATTGACCAATGAAAACTGGAAAGTGCCCAACACTTGTAAAGCATAAATGACATTCCATTAGGACAAGGACGTTAACAACATAGATATTCAAGAAACATAAAACAAACAAACACGAAGTTACAGACCCAATAGTTCAAAACCCCGCTCTATTAAGGTTTGCTAGTTGATGAAGATTCCGCTAATGTTTTTTCTTCCTCAAGGCCTCAGTCGCAAGTGTTTTCTTCTTACGCTTGCGGTTCATAATGAACATAGCACTTAACCCTATTGGGTTCATGGAAGACATGGTTTTATAGTGCTCGTCGTGGTATCGTAGTAGATTTTTCATCCAATTTCCCCCCTCTACAAATATATCCTCTTTCATATGAGGACCTTGTGATTTCAAGACGTCCCACATGAAAGCTCTAATGTCATTGACATCATTTTTGTCGCTCTCTTTAAGAGCCTGTATGCTTTTCACCATTACAACAGAGAAACAAGTAATTTGATGTAAGATTGAGGTGTAAGCAGATTGTGGAGTACTAAACTGTTTTGATGGTTGAAAGACTTTCATTAACCCCCTATATATATAACAAAAAAAATTGGGACACCAGTTTATAAAACCCTAAATGCTTCCCTCCTTATATTCCGTATTTCCCTCCAAACTATTTTGTTATACCCCCAGTAGGATATTTGACTATCCCGCCCAAGAAATTTGGTTTTGCCCCCCAAAATAAAGATTTTGGCTCGCAAATAGAAATCAGGAAAACCGGTGAAGTGGATTGTAAAATTCAATTTCGAAAATCTAGTTAATTAAGAACATTTTATGAAGTACAAAATAGTTATGATAGCAGTTATATAAAATCGTATCCACTATTCTTAATTTACGTATTGTGTATTGGAGAGCATTGTTACTAAGTAGGATCCGTCAGTGTGAGTTAGAAACTTAGAATGCATTGTTGTTTCAGTGTAGTTGGATACTACTTAGGTGTCAATCCAGAGAGGACAAAATTGTAATTGGCTTCGTATTTGTACCTATAATTAACATCGCTATTATTGTTTTTACGTAAATGTTTATAATTAATTGATTATGCTATATAATGTAATAAATGTGCTTTATTTGCACCTATAATAAAACACTTTAGAATTTATTTTTAAATAGTATTTATAATTATGTAAGGCTATATTCACTAACTCTATAATTTAATAAATATGCTTTATTTGTGTACCTATAATACTCCCTTAGCCGCTTATTATCATTATCTATACCTAACTGCCTTATTTGTATTTCGTATTTTAGTCTAATTAGCTTCCAATAACCACTTACGACTACAAGAGTTCCTATGCTCTTTTCATACGAACTACCTCTAAAGTTAGCCGGAGACCTATAAATCACTTTCGAATTTGGTTTTAGTCACTTATTATTATTATCTATACCTATCTCCCTCAATTGTATTTTGTATTTTAGTCTAATTAGCTTCCAATAACCACTTATGACTACAACAGTCCTTAGGCTCTTTTCAATCGAACTACCTCCAAAGTTAGCCGTGGACCTCTAAATCACTTTCGAATTTGGTTTTAGTCACTTATTATCATTATCTATACCTATCTCCCTTAATTGTATTTCGTATTTTAGTCTAATTAGCTTCCAATAAGCACTTACGACTACAAGAGTCCCTGGGATATTTTCAATCGAAGTACCTCAAAAATGACTCGGAGACCTCTAATTCACTTTTTAGTTTGGTTTTAGTCACTTTTTATCATTATCTATACTATATCCCTTAATTGTATTTCGTATTTTAGTGTAATTAGCTTCCAATATGCACTTACGACTACAACAGTCCTTGGGCTCATTTCAATCTTAGTACCTAAAAAGTGACCCGGAGACCTCTAATTCACTTTTGAAATTGGTTTTAGTCACTTATTATCATTATGTGTACTTATCTCCCTTAATTGTATTTCGTATTTTTAGTGCAATTAGCTTCCAATTAGCACTTACGACTACAAGAGTCCCTGGGCTATTTTCAATCGAAGTACCTCAAAAGTGACCTGGAGACCTCTAATTCACTTTTGAAATTGGTTTTAGTCACTTATTATCATTATCTATACCTATCTCCCTTAATTGTATTTCGTATTTTGGTGTAATTAGCTTCCAATAACAACTTACGACTACAAGAGTCTGTGGCCTCTTTTCAATCAAACTACCTCAAAGTGAGCCGTAGACCTCCATTTCACTTTTGAAATTGGTTTTAGTAACTTATTATCATTATCTATACATATCTCCCTTAATTGTATTTCGTAATTTAGTCTAATTAGCTTTCAATAAGCACTTACGACTATAAGAGTCTCTGGGCTCTTTTCAAATGAACTACCTCAAAAGTCAGCCGGAGACCTCTAATTCTTTTTTGAAATTGGTTTTAGTCAGTTATTATCATTATCTACACCTATCTCCAATAATTGTATTTCATATTTTAGTCTAATTAGGTTCCAATATGTGTATTTTCTATTTAGCTTCCATTAAAGCTCTTACGTATTACCAATGACAATTTTGTACTTCCATTGCGAACGGCCTCCGAATTGTGACGTAGTGTGTTTTATTAGGAACAATTGAACGTAAATAACTATTTTTCTTAATACGTATGCATATAATGCCATTTAATATCTATTTATTGTTGTGTTTGAACAAATGGTCATGTAGTGACTTTGGTTACTTTTGTGGTTGGAACACATGTTATTCTGTATGTATATGTATTTCATATGGTATGTTTAAGTAATTAATTTATTTACTTGTTGCTGTTGGTCCCTTGTTGAAGTTAATGTATGTTATATATGATATAAACAGATAAATGCAGGCATTATAAATTATGGAGCGCATATGTTGTGTATAAGTTGCACTTGAAATTCAAGTTCGTCACACAGAGTGTACCAAGAACTTGCATCATTTCATAACTTCATACGTTACCTAACTTCAAACCTTACATAACTCAAACCTTAATAACCTTCATACATTACTTCATAAACTTCATAACTTAACCAGGAAACATAATCTTAAGCAAAAGAATTTATGTATTAAGTATCATCGTGCGTCACTTAATACATAAATTAGTAGGAAACATAACTTACTCTCCATCACACCTTTTGTAATATTCATCGAAATTACTACACAAAACACCATGTTAATCTCATTGACGCAGTCGATAACAACAAATCCTTCACTGCACGAGTTCCTTTCCCTTGAGTCTGTCAGACTTCGTGGCCTCTTTCTTCACAATGATATCGTCTGCAACAGGGAGATTAACATATTTGGAGAAAATATTCATGCTCTCAATAGGTATGACCTCTAGGAATGAATGGTTTACCTCTTCCACTCTCATTTGGTTCAAGGTGTTAATTTGGAGGTCATACTTGTCAATTATACACTCCACCTGATAATTGCCAACACGTTCCATGGGTTCCCTCAACAACATCCTGATCTCTAACAAATCCCTAACATGGACCTTTTTGATGGACTCTCTCACTCCTTCACGGCTAACAGGTTTGGTTATGATATTTTTCTTCGCCATGTTTTGTTTTGTTAAGTATGTCTCTGAAAAAATGTGGTAATGTTGTCTGTTTGACAATGGTTTTCCTTTGGTGCCTCGTATTATATTTATATGGAAAACAGGGGTGTAGTACGGATAAAGAGAAATCTATTTACAATTACATATTTGCTATCAATTTATATCAAAGTTTATTTGTTACTACTGTTGTAGGCTTTCAACAGGGGGAAATTGGCGGTAATTTTACCGCCCCAAAAAAAGTAGGTGGTGAACCCTATGTAAAACGTCTCAATTAAGGAAAGGCTAGTTGTACTTAGACGGAAATCATTGGCACAATATAAAAAAATGTGCTCCTACAAAACATAATTCTAACAAACGATAATCCAAAACTTTACGTAGTGCAGCTTATAAGGACAAAAACTGATAGAGACATATTACAAAGTACAATCTTTATATGTTAAAATATTGTGCACAGTTTTTTAACCCTATTGTGCAAAGTCTGAATATATCTTCATAGTTTACCTTCTAGAAGGAATAAATTTCCTGTTATTTTGACAATACAGAATGATAGTAAAACATAAGTGAAACATTGGTAATTATCAACAAATAAATTTTATAAGTCTTTCATTCATGTTGTCTAATTTGGTAAGATTAATATTCGTAACATGTTCATTCTTGCAATTTAAACATTATTTCTTAAAATAATAACAATTATTTTCCGTCTGAAGTCGTAACGGTTACCTAGTTAACAATGTACAATTCTCCTAAACATATCTTGCATTCCCTGTACAATGTAAATAGGCTCCTAAACTTATGTCCATATGTCTCGTAGTTGGGGAAAAAACGCATCATTGCTCAAGGGGGTAAATGCGCTGTTGGTACAGGGTTAAATCTGATTACACAGTATTTGAGTAAGAACATTAATTATTTTCAAATTGTTGATTTGAAATGAGAAGGATACATTTACACGTAAACCAATACTTGGTGGCTCCTCCATTATTAGGGTTTGTTCCCAGATAATTAAATGGCTTTGATATTTCGCTATAAAAATACCCAATTGTCAAGTTCTTCTCTTCACATTTGTTACTACTCTTTGAAGTTGTAAACAATTAACCCAATCCCTCTGATTTCTTCCAAGTCTTCAGTTCTTGAAGTCACGAAGTTGCGTTTAAGCGATGGCCTTCTATCTTAGTTTAATTGATATCCCTCGGTTTTTCTTGATCGACATTATGTGCCTAGTAGCATCTTCCTCCCCTACGGATTACGCCAATTTGCGAATAAGGTTTGATTAACTATATTAGAAGTTATACTAAGATTGTGTTTGTTTTGGTGTTTGAACTATATTAGAAGTTATACTAATGTTTATTTTTATATAACTACTTACTTTAATGGTTTGTTCCATGTAGATTACAATATGTGAGAATTGTTTCTTAAAATAACATGATAAGTCATTCTATTTGACATTTACAGTTCGAGGTTGTTTAATGAAATTGGCTTGGATGACCATGTCCTCCGGCAAATTTCGTTTGACTCTTATGCACTCGAGATGGAGCTTTTGTATGACCCAATCACTTGGAGCCTTCTAGAATTGCTAAGGAATTCTACTACCTTGGGCAACCCTTCCGCATTGTTCTACGTGGGCTTGGTAATAATCCTATGATACCGTCCATAAAGATTAAATATATTTTGTCATGCATTATATTATTTGATAACCGTTCCCCATTTTGTTTATGTTTTATTTTCTCCAGATTAAATACTTTTTCCGTCGCCGTTACAATGAGGGATTATCGTTCTTGGAAAAAGAGCTGTTGCAAGAGGTCATCCCATGGCAATGTACTTCTTAAGCATTCTTCTCATGTGTAGTGGTGATGGACAATCCGTGATGAGAGGAATTGCAATGATGGGCGAAGCAGCAACTAACCTAAGGGGAATAGGCATTATACAATGCCGCCGATTTTGTTATCGGTATTGTCCCCTTGTCCGATTTTCTCCACTCCCAATTCCCGAATATACGTGGCCATTTTTGTTTTGTGAGGATGCTATGGTTCACGATCCAGATAGGAGTTGGGATGAAGGGGATAAGGATTGGGGTCCACATTGCCCTGTGTGTAGAAGTCGCCGGGAAGTACGTTTCTTTAAATAACATGCATTACCGTGTTACATGTAACATAAGAACTTGTTTAAGTATGGTGGAAAACTATGTTTATTTATGTTTGGTGTGTATTTTGCAAAAAAAATGTAACCTTGTCCTTGTGTAATTATATTCGCAAGTGCTTCCTGAATGTTGGTTTTATTTAAGCAGGTGATGAGGGGTGTAAAACACAATTAATTGTTTAACTGTATGGTAAATATTGTTTAAAAATCATACGGCAACTAATCAATGTCCTTAGATGGGGTTCTTAATTAAAAAACCTAATCGTTGTAGTGTAATTGATTACTAATTAACGATGTAATGCTCCTAAACAAACATTCTTCAGAGAAGAAGCAATTAAGTAAATTGTGTGGACGACAGTTGGGCATGTAATATATCAGATATTGCAGCAATTGAAATTTTTTTAACATTTTGACCTATATATAAAAACAACTACACTCCATTCATTGCATCGCCTTTCTCCACCTTTCTCTCCCCTGTCTCCTCAGCTTATTTATGGAATAATCACCCTCCCAAATAAAGAACTTTTAGAACTAAAACTCCATGGATTTACTAAGCGCAGAAGTACAAGGTGGTGGTGAGGGTGGTCATGGTCTTGAGGAGATAACTCCCCTAACAACTCTGCCGGAAGTTATTCTGGGTGTTATAATGGGAAAAATAGTAGAAGGGTCGTGCAAAGATTTGGTGAAGTTTAGGTTAAGGTAAGATTTTAGAATTTCGAAGTGTTTGGTTTGCGAATGATTAATTGCAATATATATGGCTTGGATTTTGTCAGTAAATTACATAATAAATGGTAAATTTAAATACAGAGATGGTGATTTAAAAGTTTTGAAAAGAAATTACGAAATTGATACTGAAACATCATACTGTTTGGTCATATTGAAATAGAAATTTGTAATAACACGTTTGTCCAAGTTGAATTGATATTGTACTTTTCACTTTTTATTGGTACTCCATGAAATTTATCCATTGCTCCTAATAAAAGTTAAATACTCCGATTCTTGACGAATTTGGTTAATATACCAGTAATGAATGAAATTATGTTGAAGTTTGAGGAATTTTTATGAAATTTTCCATGCAATGGTAGCTGTAAAGAACTGAACAATCTAGGACAAGAAGTTGCCTTGCTCAAGAAAATGAAGTGGAGAAACCTCCCTATAAGTGATTATTACAAAGCTGGAATGAGAAGTTTGTTAATGAGGTGTGTCGAGCTTAAGAACCCAGACACGATGTACATGCTTGGAATGGTATGATTGTCCTACTGGATGCTTCTTCTGCATTGCTATCGTAATTGCTTATGTCATGACTTTTTTGAACAACATTTGTGGTCTTATATGCAGCAGATCTTTTTTCGGGCCCACAACCTGATGTGGGGTAAGCAGTTACTGTATGATGCTGGTTTTGAAGAACATGGTATGGCAGGGTATGTGAGTAGCCTTCTGATGATGCTGAGTGGAGATGATGATGAGATTGGAAATGGTGTTTACATGATGGGTTTTTGTTTTAATGGATTGACGGATGATGATCTGAATAAAGTGAGGGGTGATATTGAGAAGTACACAGCCTATTGGCCTAGGACAAGCAATACGTGGTTCGTCTGGACCAGGGTCATCTGCGTTGTCCACTACAGTGAACCATGTCCCGTTTGCATTAGTAGGGAAGAGCTTAGACCGTTTGGGAGATTAATGAGGGAAATTTGCAGGAGGGGCCGTCGTAATTGATTAGGAGCAAAAACAAGTTCGTGGTTGACAGCAATTTGTGTGTGATTTGTTAAGTAAAACTTTTTTTTTTTGGGATGTGGAGTTTATGGACTATGTATCTTTTTACTACTGACAATTACATCCCTATGTATCTTTTTACTAATGACAATTACGTCCCTAATATTTATGTTCCTTTTGACAAGTTATGGGTATGTCCTTGATGTTAAATGAAACCGTAACGTGTAAATATATTATTATATATTTGGTAATTAATTGGTAAATTAGTGTTGTTATTATATAATGGGTATTTTTGTGTTAAAATGGACTAATTTAGTGATTTCTTTTTATTAATCAGTATAATTTGTTAATATTTACATAGCATATACCGTTTACATAAATTCCTTATGCGTGTACTACTATTAGTAATTACTAATGTAAAGCCGTCAACCTGTTGTTAAACGAACGAAGGCGTGACAAAAATATCTATTCATTAGAGGCGGTACATATTCAAAATATTCATTGGAACATATGTCACACCTTTTACGAAAAGATACATTTGGTGGCGTGCACACCATTACTGTAATTAACTTCCCTATCAAATTGCCTTGTTCCTAGTTTAAAGTATCTATGCAAATATTTTCCAACCGTTTTCGAAGTAGAGAGTCATTTCCCCTATAAATAGCCATCCTTGGGGGCTTGTCATTTTCATTTGTTCATAAAACCCATTAGAAGTCACATATAAGTCTCTAAAAGCATCATATTATTATTCCCATTTTCCATATCTAAATTTTAACACTTTTTCAAGATGAATAGGGGTTCCTTGACAAAGGTTGATGAAGAGATATTGACTGATATAATGCACATAGTTGCACGGACGTCTTTGGAAGACTTTGTGAACCTGAGACAAAGGTATTTTCTATTCACCACTTTCTTCACTAAGGTGATGGCAATATATTACTGAAATTATTTGTTAATCGTTGTACATGTTTCTTAAGTTGCAAAATCATTTTTTTTCCATTGTTATACACCTTTGTCGTTCGAATGCTAACATGCCACACAATCATCCATGGTTACAGTTGCAAGACGTTCAACAAAATTGGAAATGATCCAGATATCCTAAATCTTTTGTCCTTTGAAAATTTACCTATCAATCAAAGATATGGTTCAACTCTTGGTTCATTTCTATCCGACTGCGTAAAGGCGGGTAACGTGAAAGCAAAGTTTTGTGATGGAATGGTAAAGACCCAAAATAATTAGGAGATAACTATTATTAAGCAGGACATTTAATTTTCAGTATTTAATTTATTGCATATTTGTTGCACTAAGTTATTATCGTGTTATTTGTAGTTCAAGTACTTTAAGCAAGCGAGGTATTTGGAGGGAGAACATATGTTGGAAGAAGCACACAAAAATGGTCAACTAATGGCGTCGTATGTGTTTAGCATTCTCCTAATGGTGAAAGAATACGACTCCTGTTTTGAAAGAGGGGTCGATATGATGGGGAAGACGGCGATAGAATTAGGAGGAGTGGGTATTGTCAAGTGCTGGCAAATGTTGGTTAAATATTTTCCCTTGCAAGCATATCAACCTTCTGGGCATCCTAAATTCATATGGAGGTTCTTCCAATGCGATCATGCTGACGTGCATGACCAAGAGAGACCTTGGTTTGAAGTTGATGACTTCAATGCAACTGTGGAGGAAAATGGACCCAACTGTCCAATTTGTAGAGGTGCTAGGGAGGTTGATTTTTTCAAGGGGACGCCTTTTCATTCAAAATGATGCACCTTGGAGGTTAAATTCTTCCTACTAAAGGTTTGATATGGGAGCAGTGGAGATGATGTTTTTGTTTAAAAAAGTTCCGGTTATTCAACTTTTTATTATGGAAAACCTTCCTAAGTAGTATGGAAATGATATGTAATTCGTATATTAGTGGACTTTAGTTTTGTAATATTGAATGAATTTATATTAGTTAGAGTGAATTATAATATTGAATCTCAATACAAAATTTATTATGATTATGATTAAGTGGATACAAGTTGTGTATTATATTAAATATGATTATTGATATTCTGAAATGTACTTGTAATGTTTACTAATTAAAATCTGATTATTTGAAAAGTAACAAAGTCAGCCAATGAAAGGTGAACTGAAATAATTACAGGAGCAACTTGTGCTACAAATGCGACCATTGCTCTTCCAACCATTTCTTATGATGAGTTATGGTAAACATCTTGTCAAAAGGTAGGTGTTTCGTAGATTGAGGTAAATCGGTATAGGCAAAATTTAATTTGCTCAGAAGAGTAGGCAAGTAATTATACCTTTCATTGCATTGTCTTTTTTTGGGTCCTTATCTTTATAATTGCCCAACCCCCTTTTTTCTTCTCAACACATTTTAATATACTTCTCTTAAAAAGTTAACCATCAAAAACTTCACCATCGATGGATTCATCGAATCAGGAAGAGATCCTTTCATTGACTACTCTCCCTCAATGTGTTCTGCGCCTTATCGTTGAGAAAATTGTGGGTAATTCATGCAAAGATTTAATGATGGCAAATCTAAGGTACCAATGCGGATATGTCTATAATTAGAGTACAACAAATACAGATATGCATATATCATCATGCATTAAAAGTGGCATGTTGAAGTGGATGATGAATTAGGAAATGAGGTTTTTAATTTTTAAATGAGAAGAGTTCAATTATATATATATATATATATATATATATATATATATATATATATATATATATATATATATATATATATATATATATATATATATATATATATATATATATATATATATATATATATATATATATATATATATATATATGTTTGGTCGAATTTATTATACATCTGTATCTCATGATCATAAATATATGGAAAGATTGTTAAACAATTTATTCTCCCGTTTCCATTAATAGATGAAAGAAAGGTGAGGACTTCAAATCAGTTTAGACAAATTGAATTAACATATTGTCAGTAATTTATGATAAAGTGTGGAGATTCAACCCTAATGTTGATATTGGGGTCCTATTGAGTAATGTTGACTATGTGAGTTTAATTATCACCAAATTGGAAAACTTGGGGTGATACTGTTGGTTTTTGGGGAAAAAACCGTATAATTTAATCAGACCTTCATCCAGATACATTCGATTACAATGTTTATTACCAAAAGTAGGTTTTGCGAAATATGTTTGTGAAAAATCAATTGAAATATGAGGTTGTTACTAATTTAAGATTATATGTGCATATTCAACAAAAATGATGATGATTTTGGGGCCTATTGTTGGACACACAATTCATGTTGGAAAGGGCCAATACATATGTATGCTTTCATTGATAATGGTAAAATTGTCTTCAGTTGTAAAGAACTCTTGGCCTATGGTGATGAGGAGAAGATGAGGGAATTAGTGAAGTGGGACACAAAGTATTACCTTGGGATGGTATGTATTCTTTAACATGTAATTCATTTTAATAATAAAGCAAAACAGTGTCTTCATGCTGTAATTAATTTGAATTTATGGTGTGTATGTAGCACAAGTATTTCCGTCCCCACGAAGAAGAAGATGGAAAACAAATGTTAGGAGAGGCTGCTTTTCAGGGTGATAATGCCATGGCTAGGTATGTCATTAGCTTGTTCATATTGCTCAGTGGAAACACTGTCCTCTTTAAGAATTTTGCTGATGTCATGGGGGTTACTTGCACACATTTGACGAAAGAGGAGGTAAATCAAGTGAGGGGTCATCTAGTCCAGTACACAAGATATTGGCCTAAGGGAAGTGGTGACAGGTACAAGTGGCCTCATAGCATGTGCTTTAACTGTGACGGACCTCCTTCGTGCTATTTTAGCACTTGTATGGAAGAAATTGACCTTTTCCGTAGGGTAATGAAGAGCCTAAGTTAGAGCGTACCGATCATGCCTTAAATTAGTACAAAGTTGTACTACATGTAGTTTAAGAGAAGATGTTGCTTGGTCCTTTTTGTTTTCAATTATTACTTATGGTTTGATTAACTATATTGAATGAGAATGTTTTTCTAGTAATGTTATGTTAGTAAGCTGTAGTATGACAGTGCGTTGCTTTGCAATTTAAACCATTTAAAATATAACTTCATAAAAATAAAAACATATTTTCTAACAATGACAATTTGATCGGCCTACTACATTCTTACAGACATTTCGAAACATTATTAATACCTAGCAAAACATGACAAACAACATCAGTAATAGTGCTAATACATCACTACTACGTCCTTTATTATGAAGCATGAATGGAACACTTCTGATAACAATTGCAGCGAGTGGTTAACAAATTAAGTAATTTGCTGAAGATCAAAAGACCAACAATTACTAGCACTCCTAGTATTCCTTTTGTGACAAGCTTCTGTCTCCGAAACTTCTCCTGCAAGTCAATTATTTGTTGAATGAAAGCCAAGCCATTACTCTCACACTTGCTGAGTTCCTCCTTCATCGCCTCCATTTCCTGATTGTTGACATTCGAAGGAGGTGAGTGATTGTCAAAATGAGTCGGAGCTGATATTGCATAGTCTCCACGATCCATTATCTGGGACTGAGAATCTCTTAAGGCATCCCTAAGCACAATTATAAGCTGTTGGGCTCTAGGGCACATTACTGGGTCAATCCATTCGAAAAACCAACACCCTCCTTGTTCCTGCCACTAGTAAGACAATCATGATCATGGCCAACATGGCCCTCCACATTATCACCTTATACTTTAAGGCTTAAAATAAATGGACTGCACTACTTAGCAATATACCATATGTTATATTCAATAAGCTCCTAATTAAACTAACATGACATTATTAATTAAACATTTCCCATTTAAATTGACAAAAAACTGAGATTGATGTGGATGAAATCAGAATGTTTTGCACTCTCAATATGAACCAAAGAAATTGACTGCACTACTTAAACAATATACCATATGTTATGTTCAATAAGCTCCTAATTAAACTAACATGAATATGGTAATTAATAATTTCCAATTTAAATTGACAAAGAATAGAGATTGATTGTCAATATATTCAGTAAGCTCCTAATTAAACAAACATGACACTAGTAATTAATAATTTCCATTTTAAATTGACAAAGAATAGAAATTTATTGTGGATGAAATAAGGATATTTTGGTTTCTCTGAAACTACGGTTACATGATTTTAAATATGCTTACTCTGAACCTCTGACATTTGATGAACCTTCTTCCAGGGTTGGCATCTGTCAAGGAAGTTTTAAACAAGACCCTACATTTACAATGACAGAGTTTGTCTGCATATATGTCCTCATCAATTTTTGGATCGTGGGACTAAGAATCAGCATAAGTATACAAAATCTGTAAATTAAAGAGCCCAGAAAATATTGTCACCGTATGTACAAATTTCAAAATTGGGCATAGAGGCGTATATGTTAGGAAAATATATTGAAAAGAAAATAAATTATACAAATTCCCATCTCATGTATCTGTGACTCAGATTTGAGTTGCGATTAGATAGGTTTGAATTGGAAGATGAAGCAGAAATTGGCGAAGAGTTTCGGGTTCCACTCATGATGAACTAGGTGGGAATTGTTTTTGAGGAACGGTTCTAGGTTTGTCAAAGTGATGTGAGCACACTCTGCAATTATTATCAACTATATAGGCAACAAAGGTTTTTATTGTGAAGTAAGAACACACTACAATTATGAAATATATAGCCAACACAAGCTAAAAAGATCGTTATGAACAGTCATATGCCAGAGGTTTTATAACGGTCACAATTTTTGAGACATTTTTTAAAAAAAAGTTAATGGGGAGAAGAACACCTAAAACGTGTAGTCGACTAAAATTGAGTTGTGCTCCTAATTTAATTTCTGTTGTGTACGTGTTGAATTTAAAATAAAATATAAGGGATGCACGAGGTTGGCACATGACCCAATATCGTCTTTTCTATTCGACATCTCCAAGAACTGAACACAATTTCGCCCCCCGCCCCCCAAAAAACAAAAATCTCTCCAACTTCCCTCCTTCTACATCATCCTCCAGTTTGAAATTTCAATTGGCTAACCTATCACCCCAAAGGGCTGCGCCGCAATTCCGTAACTGAACTAGGTAAGTATGAGCTTGATTTAATTATTTTTCCTCTAGTTGTGTTGTGAAGTACTTAAATTGATGGGGGCTAGGGTTTTATGTTGTTTGCTCCTAGGTTTTATACTTTAGTGGGTTTGATTATGTATTTCATACTATAACTGTTTAGATATTAGTCATTTTAGAAATGTAGTTCAGTTGCATAGCGAAATACAGTTCAGATTAATCCAAAATTGGTCGTGTTTCCCCAAGATGGGGGTTCTCTACTGTTTATAACCCACTTTACAAAATGAGGGATCTTTTGTTAATGTTCAGTGAATTGGGTTGCACAGTATCATTATATGTATATGATAGTTGCATCTGCAATTTTGGCCAAGGATTTGTGTTCACTTCTCATGCTTGTTGATCTTTAAAAAATATACAACTATGTATTTATGGTTTCTTTATTAAGGGGTGCATATTTTAGTTAATGGTATGTATTCTCATGTTTGTTGAAGTTGAAGTAAAATTAGGACATTATAATAGTAAATATTTGAACTTTGTTTATTAAGGGGTAGATTCTTTTGTTTAAGAGGTGGATTTTTTTATTCCATTATGAATGTACCTAGTATGCCTGCATAAACAAAGTTCAAATATAGAAAAAAGACTCTTCGTAGTGTAATATATTTATTATGGAGCACATGAAAATTGTTTAGTATTCTATGACAGTGTCCATGGACAAAGTGGAAGAATTAGAGAAAAAAGGTCATTTATTTGACGTAGTTGCAGAAGTGAGAGTGGAGGCAGCTGATACCGCATCAAGATTCTTGCTGGAGGTGGAGGTTTGTGAATAATATTATTATCATTAATGATTTTCTGAACTGAACCAACAACAACTTGTGCTTTACGTAAGATGAATTTATGTTTTTGACATTACAACTATTTTCATTTGTGAAAGGTTGAATATGAACCGGCACAACTATTTAAGCTGACGGATTCTTGGGTTGGTAATGATGGGGAGGTTCGTGAAATTTATTCTGAACACATCAATTTCCTTTTGTTTACTTTAAATGTGGGTGATAATAGAACTCTGATGCTCTTCAACTTTAGGGATCCGGAGATATTAATACCATGGGTAGTGATGTGGAGAAGCAAAAACTTGCAGCACACCAAATGGATGACACTGAAAAGACTACACTTGGAGATCTAAAAGATGCACAACTTGAAGCTTCAAACCAACTTGAAGGGAATGTGATTCAGGTAATTGTTTTTTTCCCACCATCTTGTTCTCAGTTTCCTAATGGTTTGAGTTATGGTTAAAGATGGGGGGTTTTAAGTTTCAGTCATCAATTCTCCAGGCCATATGGTTTTAAAACAAGGAATGTCCTTTAACATCATATTTTGTGACTAGATAAATAAAGAATCTACAAAAGAAAGTGGTGAAGACCCTACCTCCCACCATCAACAACTTGAAGACTCCATGAACAATCTTTCAATTGGACATATCAATCCTCCTACTCCACATGAACAACCCAGAGTTGATGATAGAAGTGATGAATCGGTAAAGAAAAATTTCATCAATGATGAATTTGGGTGTTATGTATATAACAAGGGAGGATATCGTATATGATCAGGTTAAGGAACCTGAGAATCATCCACACCCATCAATTGAAGAGGATAACATGGGCAACAACGCTGGAGAGGAAGGGTTGTATTAGAACACAACAGTTTCTGTAAGCGAATGGTGTGGAATAAATGAACAAGTGCAGTTTAGATGTAGTGCAATATTTTGCGTTATTCATTACATTAATGTTTAATAGATTAAATCAAATAGAGAAGTTGATATTCATATTTTGTTTCCCTATTTATGAAGGTCAACAATTCTTCCTCTGATATTTTCCTTACCGAAGAAAATAGGGTTACAAAAGACACAGAGCCATCAGTTGAAGGGGATTATATGGTAGCAAAGCATGCAGAGGAAGGGGTGAATGGCCAAAACTGTAATTCTATAGGTCAATGCACTGATAGTCCAAAAGATAACATTACTACAGTAGAAGATGAGGTTATATGCAATGGCAATCCATAATCTTTATACTATCTTTTAAACACGTTAATGTTTATTATATTTAATTAATCCTGCTTAAATTGATATTGATATTGATATATGCTTTCACTATGAAGGTCATCCAGGCAACCTCAACTAGTGATGTTCAGAAATCAAACAATACAAGGTGTGCTAAAGATAGGCTGGCAATGAATCAAAGAACCAATGATGAAGATCAATCACTCAATACAAGGTGTGCTAATGATGGCGTGGAAATAAATGAATTGACCAATGATGAAGATGAATCATTTGTAGACATACAAGTAGTGACTGTTGCTGATGTTCATCAGCTGGATCAGGTAATTTGATGTGATTCCTTTGTTGTTATAGTAGCTTTATACAATTAACTGTATGCCTTTGGTTCAGCCAAAATAAGCAGGAGACCTCCCTATAGATGTCTTGAATGAGGTAACACAGTAAGCTTTATTTGTTATTGCTTTGGGCTGAATTTAATGTTTATGGTCATGTGTGAAGGAAAACGTACAGGAGACTACTAGGTTCAGGTATCAGACGAGATCTAAAAGGAAAAAGCAGCAGAAGAAAAGGTAGTGAATGATAAATATTACCAACTTCGTTACGCAGCATTGAAAATATATATAGGTTCTGAGAAATATATGTTTTCTTCATGTTTAGTGCTCATCTGATAAACCCCCAACAAATAAGAAACATGCTGTAACTCCGCCACTGGTGGCACTAGAAAATGCAGACTTAGAAAATGAAGTCTACGAATGCGAAAACAACGTGGGCAAGAGAAAGAGAGGAAGGCCTTTCAAGCCAAACTCAGTAGAGAAACTGATGGTAAGTAATTACGCATGACACAGTTTCATACCATATCAAAGTGTTGAAAATTAAGTTGTTAGAGTGTTGCATATCCATGGAAACGTTGTTAATATTGTAGATCTCTTCATATTTATGTAGTTGTACTGTTCAATACCGTGCAGGGATACAAAACAGTTCGATGCTATGCAAAGGAGTTCAAGAGCTTCGTCGATAAACTAAGTGACAGACAGAGAAGATGGGTTAAAAAGGCTGGGTGAGCAAGCATGCTACGGATTTCTATGAGTAATGTAGACAAGAACCTGACTTCTTGGCTAATGGCACGGTTTGATCATAAAACTCAAATTCTAACCTTGAGGAAAGTGGATGAGTCGGGTGGTTCGAAAACAGTTCGCATTGATGTCACAATGATCGGGTGGGTGTTAGGTATTCCAAATGGAGATAACTTAAAGGACGTACCGATTGCTAAACAAAGAGACATAGAGGTGGGTTTTATGTTGGCTGACTACTCAAACAACGGGGGTATACCGGATATGTGTGTCAAAGAACTAGCTTCTTACGAAAGGAAGAAGAGATGGCTGTTCACGAGGCATTTCTTATTGTACGCTATGGGAATGGTTGTTTGCACAACAAAAAGCAACTTCATTAGCCCTAAACTTTGTAAGGCTTTGAAGCGGGATGTGGCTGAGTATCCTAAGGATTACAATTGGGGGAAGTTTGTGTTGGACTGGATGGTAAACCTCAAGGGAAGGAAGGATAAGAAGAAGAAGAAGAAGAAGAAGAAGAAGGATCAAGACATTAACAAGGAGAGAGATTTGACAGGTTCGGCCTTGGTTCTCCTGATATGTTTCTACAAAGTCAATTATGTAAAATATGTCCTAATACTTTAATAACAATAGCTAACTATATGACTTGTTCCTATACTTGGAGATTGTATACCCGGATAGATTGAATCTGGGTCATTCCATAAACTGGAACATAAAGAAGCCTAGGATTTGGGCTTGGGAACAAAGTGAGGTAGACAAGGCAATTCTAGCTGACATAGGGTCGGATGGGATGTTTGGGAAAGCTGAGGTGAATTTTGTTATTGTTCCTGATTTAATGGTTTTAATACAAAGCACACTAACTCTTTGTTTTTTTTTTTTGTTCCTGATTTTACGAACCTTACTTAGGTGCTAATAATTGTATTGTACTTGACAGATAGTGGACAATGTCGTTTATGGTAAGGAATATCCCCTTGAGGAAAGCTCCGATGTGCCATAATATATGGGGCCATATCTCCAAAGTTCTGATGGTGAAATGAGCGAGGATGATGATGAACCGGATGAAGTACCAGTAAGGACCATCGCCAAATTTATATTCAAATCCTTTGCATTATAAGTTCGATTGTAATGGTCTAATTCTTCAATTTATATACAGATGTTTCCAAAAGGATTCATCAAATCATGGAAAATGAGATCACGAAAGCGGGGTAAGAATTATGGTAGAAAGCCTACAAAGGCTATGTCACGTGAGGAAAATATGGGCAATAGGCAACAAGCAGCAGACCCTCAGTTTGTGGGTCAAGTACATGATGAATCTCGACCAAACAAGGTACATTTAAAATTAGTTTATGTTCTGCTTTAGCTTTTTTTTGGTAGGAATATAAGAATATGAACTTATAATTAACTCCCAACGTTGGGTAAATGAAGGTGGATAGTAGGGTAACAAGGTCATAGACAAGGACCACGGGCACAATTAGTAAGGATAATCCTGCTATTGATACTTCCATGTTCGATGACTTGGGGATTGAAGGAGTTCAGGGAAGTGGAGACAAACAACTTGATGGTTGCACTGACAAAGATGATTATTCAGCACAAGATAGTTCTCAACGGTCAAACGTTGTTCAGGAGTCAGCAGTGGATTCAGATGAAGAAGATCCTACACGACCCCATCCACATACCACACATCCTCACCATGTTTTGTTTGAACACACCACGAAGTTCATCATGCATGACAATTCATCTAAGAAAAAGTATTCCACTAATTCACTTCTCAACAGTAATTCTTATAATTTTAATGGATCTGTTATACAATTAATACTAACGGGCATGTACTAACAGGCATGATCTTACTGTCCTCAAAGTTGGCCAAGCTAAGCTCAGACATTATATGATACACAAAGACTTGGTGTCTACGAAACCGAAGTTCGGCTACGTTAGTGTTGAGGTAGGTTATCATCCTATCTTACTTTCAAATATGTTTAACACAAATACTCGCAATTTATTTTATTCACATGTCATCTATTTAGGTAATGGAATTTTTTGCGTGTGCTATGAATTTGAAGACCACATCCACAGCAGACCGCTTTGTGGTGTCCCCTGTATGGATTGTAAGTTTCCACAGGCACCTCTATATTACCGACATGGTTAGTTTGTTCTAATTGAACATAATATTATGTTTTGGATGTTTTGTTCCCGATTAAACCAATAATTAGGTAAATAAAGTACTCCGCGGAACCAAGTATGAGGAAAGTTTGTCATCTGTGGCTGCGCTTATGGACCAATCGAAACTTAACTTCTCTACTATTACACAAGTAAGTCTTCACATCATTGCTGATCAATAAAAAGCTATATCTTACTTTACTGACTATGTCTGTTTGTTTTCTTTTAAAAAAACAAAAAAATAAGATCTATGTGCCCATAGAGCATTGCAGACATTGGTCTTTGTACGTAGTTGACAGGAGTTTGAAAAGTGTAACAGTCTGGGATTCAGCGGCAGAGGAACTCTCCACCATTGCTCATCGAGATTGTCTAACATCTGTGGTTAGTTGATGCCAACCTTCCTCTAACATACTACTTCATAACCTATGCTGAAGCTCTTCTAACACTTTAGTCCTTGTCATTGTGAATTGAAGGTCTCTGCACTTGACAAATTGTACCAAAAATTAGCTATACCGATTGACCTAAATGCGAGTGGGATGAGGCCGATTAAGAAAAGCTCTTTACATATGGATAAAGGGCCTAAAGACTCAGGAGTCCACGTTATAATGTGGCTTTTACACGCTTTTGGACAGGCAAAGGAAATAACTAACATAGAGGTATTTTCATTTATTATCAACAACTAACATTTGAAATGGACTTCTACATAAATGGTTAAGCGTGTTTACTCTTATGCAACAGACCTTTCAGAACAACATTGCCCAAGTTAGGGGGTCACTGGCAGCTTATTTGATTGATCATTCTTTCAACGAACGAAGCAAATCAGTTCTCCTTCGAGTGGTTGATGAGTTCAAGCTTCTGCCAATTGAGTAATAGCTTGATCAGTTGCTTACTATTGTTGTAAACTTAATGCTGCCTTTATAATCTGGGTTCCATTTTGGTGAACTAAAAGTCTAGGTTCCATTTTGGGGAACTAAAACTCTGGGTTCCATTTTGGTGTAGTAAAACTCTGGGTTCCGTTTTGGCGAACAAAAACTTTCTATTTTGGTTTCGTGGTCCTCAAAAACACGTTTTGTTACTAATTTATTAACGCTTATCTGTCCACGTACTTTTATTAGCAATGTATGTTCATATCTTTGTCATTCATGCGTGATGAGTAAAGTAAAACTTTCCATTTTGGTGTCCTGAACAACATGTTTTGTTACTAATTAAATAACGATTATCTATCAATGTACTTTTATTAGCAGTGTATCTTC
Organism: Tetragonia tetragonoides; assembly: GCA_038025085.1. Taxonomy (NCBI): domain Eukaryota; kingdom Viridiplantae; phylum Streptophyta; class Magnoliopsida; order Caryophyllales; family Aizoaceae; genus Tetragonia; species Tetragonia tetragonoides. The sequence goes on from CM076143.1 coordinate 35,845,727, forward strand.
ATATATTTGTCATTCATGCGCGATGAGTAAAGGAGTGGTAAATAAGATTTTACAAAATAGACAAATTATAAAACGCTTTCACAAATGCCACAAATGCCACAAATGTCACAAATTAATCATATTAATAGTTCTTCCAACTTCTAGTAATTAAAAGTACCACCCTGTCAATGCCAATTTATAAAAAAACCACAAGCTTATTGCTCCTGATTATGGGGATAAAAGCAATTTTCTATTCGCATCGTCGGACGAAATGGCATGAGCTTTCTCGCTTGGCTTGCAGATGTCTCTACTAAATGTGGAGGACGAGGTATCAAAAGTGGGGCTGGGTAGTGTACATTACCGTGGTTTGAAAGATTGGAATACATTGGGGGAGCTGAATGATGACGAACGCCATAACCTCGGGGCATTTGTTGCTAATCCATTGCCACTCCCCTCATTCCAGTCATAGCGGAATATCCAAAACTCTCTGAACCTCCACCACTAGATGACTGAAAAAACATTTCACTTGTGCCTGTTGTGTCCGAAACTACATCGTCTAATGTTCGACGAGGCTGCAAATACGCTTGCCTTGGAATCAATGCATTCCCTGAGATCACAAAGTCAGTCTCTTCCTGTGAACAAGAACCCCCATTGCTCGATGCATCATGTGTCGGCCTTATTCCTTGGAAAACCTACAAAAAAGGTCAATAAATATATCAACCACTTACACATACTTTTACTATTATAGGTGTCTATTATTGATCAATGAATTATACAAAACACAATATGAAGAAAAAAAGCACGGAATAATTTCTTATACTCACCCCCAAATTGCCCGTACCATTCTCTCTATAGGGAGCAATTGCTTTGTGCGTCCCTTTCTTAGATTTCTTGGTCGGGCCTTTTTCCTTTGAGGTAGGTCCCGGCGATTTCCTTTTGGGCTCACAAGGGTTCCTTTGCCTCCCAAGTGGTTGTCTCCCCTGACGATAACGTACATCTGGATCCTTCGTACCTCCATCATTTTCATCAACATCTTCCGTACGACTGGCAGTGCTCTGTCGGAGCTTACTAAGGCCGAATGTACTGTCTGTTGGTGGCTCATGGTAGCCACCTTCGTTGCACTCACAAGGTTTGGTAATTCCAGTAGCATGTTCGAGCTTCTTGCACAGTTCATGGGAACCTACTTTAAACAATTGAAGGGTCTCTTTGTTCGTCAACGCCAAAGTCTTCAAATAGTGGGTCACCCGAATAACGCTTTGCATGTCCCGCCTTGCCTCTTCACCTATCGGATCGTCTAGACGAAAAGGGATTCCTTCATACTCCCTCACAATATCCTTTCTCCATCGATCAAGAACATAACATTGGGGTATATTTTCCACTCCGTCTACCTCAAGAGCACTAATAATGTGCTTGTAAAGTATTCCTCTAAACTCGAAATTCTTGCACAAGCATGTGTACTCTTCCTTATCCATTTCCAATCGCACAGTGTAGTCTTTTCTTATAACTTTCCATTAAGGCTTCACAAGCTTCTCATTAGCGTGGTATATGACAATACTTCCGGCACCTAAATGTTTTGCGACATTCGTGTGCTTCAACAACTTAACCTCCTCCATTATCTCGTTGAACTTATCCCTGGTGTAAATCCCATAAAATACGTGTTCCACCAAGGACTTGTCACATCCAACTGGCTTCTTCGAAAGTCGGTTCAATCTCTTCTCCTCCTCGACCTTCGACTCCAATGCTTGCTCGTACTGCTTAACAAACCGCATCAATCCCATGCTTAAGCTCACAAATCCCTTAATGAAGGCATTAATCCCCTCACTCCGCTGGGTAGATGACATGCCAGCCCAAAAAATATCTCTCCAGTACACTGAAACCCAACGCTCCTTCATACGGTATGCCTCCTTCACCCATTTGTTTTCCTCCAATGAAAAACTGGTAACCATTTCTTTCCAAGTTTCTTCAAACTCTGACCGGCTTATACAATCATGTACCGTTGCTTTCATGACAACATGAATCCGGTCATAGTCTTCGTGCTTTTCCAAAGCCTTGCTCGCATTTTGCATAATATGCCACAAGCATAGCCTGTGATTTGCCTTGTCAAAAACCACACCTATTGCTTTCCCAATTGCTCTGTCTTGATCAGTAAGAATACTCTTAGGAGCCTCGCCCATGCACAACACCCATTGATTGGAAAGCCAAATAAAAGATTCAGCGCTCTCATGGGTCACTAAACCAGCAGCCAGGAGTACTGAAGATCAGTGGTGGTTCACTCCAACAAAAGGAGCGAATGGCATTCGGTACCTATTGCACAAAAAAGTGGTGTCAAATGTTATTACATCACCAAAATACCTCACAGCAATCCTACTCCTTGCATCAGACCAAAACACATTCTTCAACTTCCCCTCATCATCGGTTTGTATGGCGATGTAGAAGTTAGGATTCTGTTCTTTCATCTTTGCAAAGTACCCCTCCAAAGCTTTTACATCTCCCCCTATTATCTGCCGTCTACGCCAAGCATTAATGGCATTCCGTAAATCAGCCCTATTGAAGGTTAAATTCTCATGATTACCCCCATTCTCAATGAGGATGGTGTTGAAAATTTTTACAATAGGAATACCAGCCATGTCCTGTTCTATACACTTCTGCATTATATAGTCGTCAATATACCTAAAATTTAACATCCTCTTGCTGTTTGCGGGGTCAAGGTCATGATTGTATTCCAATAAACTCTTTGTAACTACAAACTTTTTGTCTTTATTTATCCGCGCATCAACATATACGGGGCATGAAAAGAGCTCCTTAGGACCCATTTTGCATTGAAACCTTATCCTCCGCATCATGTGGTACCGAGGCTGCTTGTTTCCAGTTTTTCTTCTACCATAACCTTCCTCTTTGAACTCTTTAAGAATTTCATCGTTTCGTACACGGAATTCAAACCGTACTTTGTAAGCATAGTGATGACAATACGAGGCAAACTTTCCTGCATCCCTAAAAACCATTTTCTCCTTCGGGTCAATTATAACTTCTTCACTCAATGGTGTTTCATTCAAGTTCACAGTCACTCCATCTCTGTCATCGTTTTCATAATCATAATCGTCATCATCATCACCATTTTCTAAATGAATAAAACACCCCATGTAGTTATCTACACCATATCCATCTATCGTATCCATACCATCTCCATCTCTCGTATCCATACCATCTCTCGTATCCATAGGTGTCTCATCTTCTGTCTGTTAACAATATGGATAATTAACTAACCAACACACTTTGTTCACATTACCAAAGACTTCTTTACAATAATATATCCACTTACCCCTTCTAAATTGATGTCCTCAATTCCTCAATTTAGTTCCTCATAAGCGGCCACATTTGTATCCGAAACCAATCCCTACTTACATTTTGACATGTTATTAATTCAAATATAATTACTCCATCAACGCCAATACATTTAGGACAACAACACATGCATCATCTATTCAGCTTAATAAATCTAAATAATTTTAATGTTAGAATATACATCATATTTACATCTTTTTTTTTGAGGTTGTTACTAATTATATAATAAAATATTACTTATCATGCATTCAATTGGCCACTATTTCAGATTCATGGGAGACATGTTTTGCTCCTAATCAAATACATATCAATTTTTAATCCCTAAAAAAATACCCAATTTGATTTCTCTGAAGAACAAACCCTAAAACCACCTTTCCTAATTCATTCAACACCTTTCAAATATTATTCAAACAATCAAGTTATGTTGAAAATTTGTAAAATTATTAATTCCACTATTTTATTTGGGACATGGAATTGGAGAACACTAAATCAATTTTTGATTTCAATTCATAATTGAACAACACTAAATCAACTTATCTAAAACACCATGCTTTTCAATTCAAAATTCACAATTCTTTCTCAACACTAATCAATTAATTTATGATGCAAACACTAAACATGATGCAGATATTAAATCATACTCTGAACAGATCTTCCTCTTCCTCCAAGTTGGATATGTAATCCGCCATTAATCGCCGCTCGTTGACGACCGTCAACTATGTTACCTCAGTCGTCGATCTCTCGCCGCAAATGGTAGCCCTCAAAACCACCGCTTTGATTTCATTACTCGCCTGAGAAACTAGCCGGAGTTTAATTCTCATGCAACCTTATTTGCTGAAAATTTAGTGTATCATACACCTTGTGTTTCGCTAGCAAGGTCCTACCAAAAGGGGCATTCTCTGTTTGCTTCCCATGCCCTTTCTGAAATTAAGTACGTGTTGGTATCTGTTGTGACGTGGAGTGTGGATGGGAATTTGTGTGCCACTAACTCAGGGTGCGTTTGTTAGAGCTGAACTTACCAGATTTGAACTGAACTGAACTGAACTTAACCGAGCACCACTAAACTGTACTGAACTGAATCGAACACCACTGAACTGAACTGAACACCATTGAACTTAACTGGAACATAATAATAATAACAACTATAGTTATTATTATTATTATTATTATTATTATTATTATTATTATTATTATTATTATTATTATTATTATTATTATTATTATTATTATTATTATATTGAAATAAATATTTTCTAACTATCCTTTGGTGCTCGAACTGGTGAATAAATACTTTTTAACGTTCTTTTTGGCGGCAAATTTTAATGATAATAACAATAGTTAAAGTAATAATAATAATAATAATAATAATAATAATAATAATAATAATAATAATAATAATAATAATAATAATAATAATAATAATAATAATAATAATAATAATAATAATAATAATAATAATAATAATAATAATAATAATAATAATAATAATAATAATAATTGAACACCACTGAACTGAACTGATTTGAACACCACTGAATTGAATTGAACAATACTGAACCGAGCCGTACTTATGTGTGACCACCCCTGAACTGAACTGAACTGAACTAAGAAGCTCTAAAAGACGCACCCTCAGTTCACTGATAAGTAATAAGTGGTTGTATGTTAAGAGGCAAGAAACATTGCTATTTAGTGTAAAAAGTACCCTTCAAGAAAAGTGTGTAATAGCAAGCACCCGTCCAAAAAGTAAAATAATGAGCAGCAGTAACAGCGAGGCCTTTTTCTTGTACCTTCCGTAGTTTTCTAAAGTGACAACTGTTGTTTTAGAACCAAACAATAAAAGAAGGTAACAACTAGGGATGTAAATGGATCGGATTCGGATCGGGTGGAGCATCATCCGCTCCATCCGCGAAATCCATCTAATCAATCCGCTCCATCCGTCATCCGCGAACCATCCAATCCATATCCAATCCATCTGTTATCCGCAGATTAGTGGATGGATCGGGTGCTTAACGGTTTATGGACTAAAAGCAATAAATAGACCCAACTATAATAAAATTGTTAGTAGTCAAACAAAACTTCAACTCATATATGATTGTTTTACCTTGTAACAATAAAAATAACACAATTTAGTTTAAATAATAACAATACAAATTAGAAAACAAGTAAAATTAAACTAAGATGTAAATATAACATATGTTTGATATCTTTTTTATATTGTTCTTTTACACTTTAATATCTAAACGGGTGATGGATGGATTCGCGGATCGGGTTAGTGGATGAGAAATCTCATCCATCACCCGCTCCATCCGCCATCCAATCCATCCGTCATCCGCTCCATCATCCATTTAATCGGGTTTTAATCCATATATTCGGTTCGGATGGAGCGGATATCCGCGGATCATAAATCCATTTACATCCCTAGTAACAACGGCTTTTCATAGTTTCGGAGTATTATTTTTTTTGAATTCATGCCAACGCATTGCAGCATTAACTCATTTCACTAATCACTATTAGCAATGTCACGGGGAGTATTAACATTGTTGCATTGGCAAATTACCTGGGGAATCTGACTTTCAAAGTGCGTTCTTTTCTAATGATTTCACTGATTTAATTTTATTTTAATGTAAAAAATTATTGATATAATAAGGTTTCCATTCTGATTGGTACCGATATTAAATATGTATACAGATGTAATTATGATGAGTAGCATGTTATGATTCAAGCAATAAGTATATGAATAAGGCCATGTTCATGATTCATGCAATAAGTACGAATAAGGCCATTTTCTCTACACTTTTTTTTTATTGAATATATCTGCACAATACTGAACTCCAATACAGACTTTTATGTGAGAATGATGGGACTCTATATTGATACAAACTTATGGGAGAGCCCAATCCCAAAAGCTAGCTCAAAGACTAGGAAAACCCATAAATCTATATAAACCCCACATTAATCTCCTATAAAACTGATATGGGACTCAAGTCCCATACTTTACAATTGGATCGTATCATATATTACCGTTGTTGGTATGATTATATATAACCTTAATATCGTAGCTATTTATTACTATTTGTTGTCCATATATCATATATTGCAGAATTTAGACGCAGAAAAAATGTCCCAACCCCAAATTTCCGAATTGAATTCAGAATCTGATGACCGGATTCGAAATTATGTCAAAAAAGTTTAACAAGTAGATTGACAACACATCCTAGATCTATACCAAATATTTCTTTTTTGATATATATTAGTAAAAAAAAAAAAATTAGCGTGGAACACGCAAAGAGCAAAAAAATAAATAAATTGGTGTGGTACTTGATAGAATATGCGGAATAAATGGCCTAACTTTATTAATCACAAGAGAGCCATATATATAGGTTATACAGAAACGTAACATACAAGCTACAGAAAACAGGAAATAATTACATAAATATATATTGCCATATATATACAATATATTCCAATACTCCCCCTCAAGTTGGAGCATGAAGGTCACGAATGCCCAACTTGCCAAGCAAAAACACAAACTGTTGTCGTCCCAAAGCTTTGGTGAATAAATCGGCAAGTTGGTATTGAGTACGCACGTGTGCAGTAGAAATATTTTCGGACATTAATTGTTCAAGAATAAAGTGACAATCGATCTCAATGTGCTTTGTCCTTTCATGAAAGATGGGATTCGCATCAATATGAAGAGTTGCCTGGTTATAACAGAAAAGCCGCATGGGTTGCTTGTGGAAAACTCCCAAGGAAGCAAGAAAGGACTTAAGCCATAAAATTTCTGCCGTGGTAGTGGCCATTGATCGATATTCAGCTTCAGCTAAAGACCGAGACACAGTCGGTTGTTTCTTCGTCTTCCAAGAGATCGGAGAATTGCCAAGAAGAACAAAATAACTAGTAAGAGACCAACGAGTAAGAGGACAACTAGCCCAGTCGGAATCGCAATAAGAATAGAGTTGAAGGTCACTATCTGCACTCAAGAATAAACCTTGTCCCGGATTACCTTTAAGGTAATGTAAAACCCGAAGGAACGCCTCATAGAGCTCCTGACGAGGGGCCTGCATAAATTGCGAGAGAATATGCACGGAATATGATATCTCGGGACGTGTAATAGTAAGATAGATCAAGCGCCCTATTAGACGACGATAACGTCCCGGATCCAGGTAAAGCTCGCCTTGCGCGAGACTCAAATTATGATGTTGTACCATAGGAAAAGGAGCAGGTTTACAACCAAGAAGACCCACTTCTGCCAAAATGTCCAACGTATGTTTTCGTTGGCATAAATAAATATCTGCATCACTTCTGGCACATTCAATGCCTAGAAAATATTTGAGTGGACCCAAATCCTTGAGACTAAAATATTCATCTCGGTAACATTTGAATGCCGAACAACCTGCAGAAGTGTTACCAGCAACAATAATATCGTCAACATATACCAAGACAGAAAGACATATATCACCTCTCCGATATGTGAAAAGAGTGTGGTCGGCGTGAGATTGCACAAACCCATAGCGACGCATAGCTTAAGTCAACTTTGCAAACAAATTTCGAGGTGATTGACGCAGTCCATACAAAGATTTACGCAGCTTGCAAACTTTGTTTCCTTGGATGGAGAAACCCGGTGGTAGTTTCATATAGACCTCTTCTTGAAGGTCTCCATGCAAAAACGCATTATTGACATCCAGTTGATGAATCTCCCAACTTTTGGCAACAACAACAGCAAGAAAGGTGCATACACTAACAAGTTTTGCAACTGGCGCGAAAGTTTCATTGTAATCAATACCCTCAACTTGATTATTACCTAAAATAACAAGTCGAGCCTTGCACCTTTCTATGGTACCGTCAACACGATATTTTATTTCTTACACCCATTTACACCCAATGGGTTTCTTGCCGAGGGGAAGATCCTCAACTGTCCAAGTATGATTTTTCCCAAGAGCATCAGTTCTTTAGCCATAGCCTCACGCCACTGAGAGTCTTTAACAACTTTCTGGAAATTTCGGGGTTCAACCCCGTCTATCACAGCATGCAAAAACTTGCTATGGGCATCAGAAAACTTAGCACATGTGACATAATTAGCTAATGAATAAGGCGTACCTGAGGACACAGATGTCTGGGAAGTAGACGAAATGGGGTTAGAAAGCCGAGTCGAGTGATAAATATGACCAGTTCTTTAGCTTTTACTGTAATATTTTCATGGAAGTAGCTCCAAGGGGTTTTATATCCTGATGCTAATTGTGCTAGCTCGTTGGCTATTTCGTTTTCTATTCGAGCGATATAGTATATTCTAACTTCATAAAAATATTTCAATAATTGTTTAGTTCTGGCATTGCCTAAGATTGCTGTCGAGCTAAAGCATTTGAAGATTCCTTTAGTTTGATTCACTATTAGTTGGGAATTTTCGTGGGAACTCTTGTTGGTGATATTAAATATATCCCAACTCCTGCCCCTCTCTTGGTAGAGGAACCATCAAAATATAATTTTCATGGGAAAAATTCAATGTAGTCCTCTTCAAATTGACTTTCTGAATTAACTTCAAATGATGGATGATCTGCTAAGAAATAGCCAAAGCCTGCCCTTTTATCGCCTATTGAGGTATGTATCTGATATCAAACTGGAGAAGGTGAAGGCTCCATTTGTTTAGTCTTCCCTTTAGCAATGGTTGTGACAGAATATATTTTAATATATATGTTGGAGACACTACTTCGACGGTGAAAGACATGAAATAATGTCTTAATTTTAGTGAAGCATAGTATAGGCTATAACACCATTTTTTGATAGGTGTATACCTAGTCTCTGTATCTGCTAAGGTCTTTGATAAGTAGAACACTGCTTGTTCTTTTCCATTATCATTTTCTTGTATTAATAAACATCCTATTGACGTATCTCTTGTCGAAAGAAATAGTTTTAATGGTTTTCCCATTCGTGGTGGGATTAATACTGGTGGTTCAGATAAATATTGTTTTATCTTTCAGAACGGTTCTTGGTGTATTGGTTTCCATTGGAATTCTTCTCCTTCTTTGGATCTTAATAGTGATGAGAAATTCTTAGTTTTATCTGCTAGATTAGATATGAACCTTCGAATGCAATTGATTTGCCGTAAGAATCTCTGAAGTTCCTTTTTGTTCGTATGGGGTTTTGCTTCTAGCATTGCTTTTGCTTTATTCTTATCATTTTCGATTCCTCTTTGATGGATAAGAAATCCAAGAAATTTCCTTACTTGAACTCCAAAAGCACATTTGAGTGGGTTCATCTTTAATTTGTACTTTCGCATTCTTTTGAATGAATTTTCTAGATGATCCAAATGTTCTTCGTGGGATTGTGACTTTATTACCACATCGTCTATATATACCTCCATAAATCTCCCTATCATATCGTGAAATAGGTAATTCATAGTCCTTTGATATGTTGCACCTGCATTTTTAAGGCCAAAGGGCATTACGATCCATTCGAATGTCCCTAAAGATCCTGGACACCTAAATGTTGTTTTATGCCTATCTTCTTTGGCTATTCGTAATTGATAATATCCTGAATATCCATCCATAAAAGATAGGATCTTATGTCTAGATGCTGCATCAACTAGAATATCTGCCACTGGCATGGGATATTCGTCATTTGGGCTTGCTCTATTCAAGTCCCTGAAATCTATACATACTCTAATTTTTCCATTCTTTTTGATCACTGGAACCACATTTGCCAACCATTCTACATATTTGGCTGGTCTTATGAATTTCGCTTCCAGTAAATTCTTTATCTCCTTTTTAACTACCAATACTACTTCTGGGGCTATCCTTCGTGGAGGTTGCATAATTGGTCTGCAATCCTTTCTTATAGGTAGCTCATGTTGGGCTATTCGAGTATCAATTCCAGGCATTTCATGGTGGGCCCAAGCAAAGCAATCCTTGTATTCGTTTATGTAACACCCCCGAATTTACAACGATTTATTGGGAACTATCGACGTCATTATCCATGACTCGACACCACTTAACCGTCCCAAACCCAAGGGTGCTAGTGCAACATTTATCACTAAGGATTAAATGCTAAGCAAAAAGAAAGAATAGGTATCCCTAAATGAAAACTAAGGTTAATAAAACATTATTTAACATTGTCAAAATAGTGAACTTAAATTGTTATCCAATATTTATAGCACAAAACACACGAGCGACAAACCAAACCAAACCAGAGTTCAAAAGCGGAAACTTAATAACTACGCCAAGATTAAGACGTCCTCACTCAGCATTACCTGCACAAATGATTTCCATGACGGGAACAGAAGAAAAGGAAAACAAAACAAAAATCATAAAAACTGAGTAATTAACATCCAAACCCAGTAAAAACCTTTACGCAAACCTTACCTGGGTTTTTGAAGAATCTTTGAAATTCATTTGCAATCACACATAAGCAAAAAGTCATATAAGACACCTCATTCAATATTATCTTATTTCATGATCACACAAGACATAATTCATCTTGAAGAGTCATAAGAGAGCTAGACAAGCCGTTTGGTTGAATACCAAGACACGACGCACATCTTTACATAAACCGAGGACATACCATCTACGACGTTTATGAGGCGAAGCCTTGAATAATAATATTGCCATGGACTTAAAGACTCTAGTGTGCACACTACCTCGAGGTAACTCATGGTTAGTCAAGAGGACTTAATAAATGGGGAATGATCCGTCCCGAATACAACATCACTGTATCCATAATAAATGAGTAAATTTTTGGGAATCACTCATCCCTTGAGTAGCACTCAATAGTGTACTCCGAAGCTCGACTACTCCTAGGGATACATTAGGAGTCTTATTCTCTTTAATAATTTATTTTAACATGCGAGGTTCAATAAGAACTTATATAATAATGACAAGGGAACTAAGAGTCCAATTTAACTTATATCCAAGTTAACATGATTGACAACCAATTTATGCAATTGGGCAATTAATGGATTATAATAGAAATCCGGCAGCACCTCGGCACAATAATATGATTCCACTTTAACAAGTAATCATATCAACATATAAGGTACATATAATTCATATGACCAGCGATACATCATAATTTAACATGACGTACATAAACCATGCGTAGAAGCAATTAAATTCACAATTCATGAATTATTTTAATATTTAGCATATGAGTTATTTAACATCATATAAATCCGATATTCATGATTATACATCATAAACTAATCCCAACAGGGTACATGCTTAATATAACATAAATCATAATCATGATTATAAACGAGAATAATTAAATCATGCATTGCATATATATTTAATATTTATTCACAAACAGCACGTAGCGACAACAAATATTTTGTTTGGAATTTAGAAGAAGGTTGGCATGTTAGCTTACCTTGTCTTACGCTCCTAAGCTATAAAGAGTCGTACAAAGCGTTTGAGTTCACGAACGGGGCTCGGATCCTAATTAAAACAAATTACCGAATTAGCAAATCTAATCCATAAAATCGAAACGTTGTCAAAAATTAAATCTGACAACACCATTAAATTCATTGAATTTTTCTAACCAATCTAGGCTTTTGAAAATTGACAATCGGACTTGTAAAATTCCGTAAACAATTGAAACAAGAAATTAAAACTGTTGAAAATTGAAAAATAAATCAGTTTAATTAAAGAATTTATTTTTCTTTTAATTTCGAAAACAAGCTCAAGAACACGAAAACTAAAATGCGAATTACGACCTCCCACGCTCACCCACCACTACCACCACCACCACCAGGCTCGACCGGACCTCCTTTGGTCTTGCGGTCGGGCGGTGGTTGGCCGGCGTCGAAACGCCGGTGATGGAGATTCGCGAGGAGAGAGAAAACAAAGTACGCGGCCTCTAGGGCGCGACTGAGCGCGCGACTGGGCTGTCTCGGCCTTGCCCGCGCCTCCAATGACTCCACCGGAGGTGGGGGTGGTTATGGCAGCGGTGGTCCGGCGCTTGCTCGCCGGTTTCACGCGAAAACAGAGGAGAGAGAGAAGGGGAAAAAACAGAGGAGAGAGAAAGAGAGAACGTGAGGGAGAAAGAGATAGAGAGGGAGCACGTCGGCCATGGAGGCCGGACGACGGTGCTGAGGGGTCTCACCTAAGGTGGATGCCGGTGGCTAGTCGCCGGTGACAGCCGTGAGAGGAGAGGAGAGGAGAGAGAGTATGCGTGAGAGAGAGAATGAAGAGAGAGAAAGTGATTTTGTGTGAGAGAGAAAGGGCACGGTTGTTTGCTGAACAAAGGGTCCAAAGATGACCCCTTTGATCCTATATATAGTCTCCTCATGACCAAGTTTGACTTGACCCTAATCTAATTGGACGACCCCAAAATCTGATTTTATTTGTTTAGTTAAATACTACAAAAACTCTATTTCCGAAAATGAGCAAATGAGTAAAGCGATCTAAATACTAAATCGTTTAAATAATTTAAATTATGAAATCAATAATAATTATTACTACGATCTCAATAATTTAATGACGAGAATAATCTCAAATACGAGAATTGTACTATTGTAAATTAATTACGATAAATATATTTAAAAATGTATTTAAATCTGCATAATAAATATAAAAAATATTGGGGTATCACATCTCACCCCCATAAAAAAATTTTGTCCTCAAAACTTGGAGTTTGCACTCACTACAACAAATATGGCAATAGGGGACGCTTTTTTCTCCGCACTTTCATTAGCGTGGAAAAGAAATACGAAACTTCTTAGTTCTTTACGCTTTGAGGGAGTGAGGAGCTTCTCTACGCTTCTATGGGTGTTAAACTGACATTTCAATTAGGCGGACTCAAAATTTTAGAATCACGCGCCTATTAATCAACTCATCTGAAGGAAAAGCAAAAACGAGTAGAAAAACCTTTTGTTTTATTGCCTCGAAAAAAAACAATCCACCATATTTCTCTCTCCTCCAAACCCACCTCATCCCTTCCCCGGATCTCACACTCGATTTTATTTCCAAATCCTTGGCGACCTGAAGGCGGCTCCTCCTCCACGATCGTTCACGTCGGTACCGTGTCTTCGATCAGCATTGGCGACTATATGAAATCACGAACATCCATGGGGATTCAAGGTATGTTATTGTCTAATGCATAAAAGGGTTATCTGATTGGGCTTTTTGAAACTGAGTTGGTAGATTAATGAAGAATTCATTATCTGGGTTATTGAATTTAGTACTTATTAGATAGGTAATTCGTAAGACCTCCTTGTGTGGTGAGCACAAATACCTTCTGTTGCTTTCTAATGAGTAGCTTTGTGTAATCTTCTTGTGATGGTCTTGTGATGGTGTAATTGATGCACGTAAAAGAATTGAGTAGATCCTGGCCTTGCTTTGTCAATTAGGGATGATCAATTTGAGGTTGTTTGTTCAATTTGGGGGAATTAGGCTAGAACTTCGACTCAACTAATTTTGTGTGGCTTTGAATTCCTGTCGACCCATATCTAATGAGCAAACCCTTTCTTAAGGAGGGAGAGAGCTTAGCAATATCTGGTAAGTTTCAGTTTTGTTCGTGAATACATTCAATTTCAATTATAGGCTTTCAGTTTGTTTTTTGTGTTGCAACATCAACATCGCGGGCAATAGCTCCACCTCACCGGAATCACTCGACATTGTAAGCAACTGCTTCGATTTCTGAATTTTAGGTACTCTTTTTTTTCTAGTAATTTCTCTTATATTTAGAAATCAGAAATGTTTGGGTACAAATTTGCAGAAAAATATGATCAGAACCAAGAAATGAAGGAGGTACTGTAATCCTTAGACCTTAGTATTTTCTTTGTCACATCGATCATCAGATATATGATGTATGCTTATTTTCCTATGTTTTCTAAGTGTGTTTATGTGAATGTAATAGTTCTGTTTTCTCTATCTATTTGTTAGGTTACTGTCATTTTTTGGGGACTCTGGGTTCCTTTTCAGTATTTATATACTATACATGTTAATCTATACTATTGTTAGTTATTTTTCCAAACCAATTAGAACATGAGTTTATTATATATACATTGGCAATCATGTAAAAGAGTGAATTCCTTTTCAGTATATAGATACTATACATGTTAATCTATACTATTGTTAGTTATTGTTCCAAACCAATTAGAACATGAGTTTATTATATATACATTGGCAATCATGTAAAAGAGTGATTCTTTGAGAGGCCAAAGGAAGAGACTTCCAGGTTAGAGCTCTGAAGGTGGTGGTCGTAGAGGCTATTTGTGTGCTTTAGTTGACAAGAATTTGTGAGTATTCCAACATAAAACTCAGATTCTGCAGCAGCCTGTGTTGGGATATGATCTTTCAATGTTGCCTGTTTAGGATGTTTTGAAGCTAGTTTCATCTTGTTGCTCCATGCAGGTTGTTCAAAACATACAAAAAAGCTCGTGGTTTATCTTTGTATCGAGTTCCCTGTTGCTAATCTTCTACTGGAGTGAGTTGGTGTTTCAATTAATGTTTTGGGGCTATTGTGCTTTAGTTCTGAGTTTAAATGTTGCAGTGCTGGTTTGAAGCTACTCTGGTTGTCTGGAGTTGGTGTATGTTGTTGATATCTGCTGTGTAGTGCTGACTGCTATGTACTTCCCACCTATTGGTGTTTGGGGGCTAGTTTTCACAAGGGATATGTGATAGATATGATTCTGAGTTACTTATTCAGCCCTTAAAGATGATAAAAACTTCCTGATCCAGATTCTGAGTTACTCTTTATTAGATGACAATGCCTTTTCTTTGCTTATTCATATATTGGTTGTCAGTGTTCACTGGATCATTGCCGAGCCACATTTCACTCTTTGTAATTGGCATTATTCAGTGATGGAAATCCAAGCGAAATGAAAGACGATAAACGTGCTGCAGCAAGAACCTAGGGTTATACTATTGTTGTTGCTCTTGGCTTGTGCCCTAGCTGATGCCCCCTCCTCCGCCCACACGACCTTCAGTCAGGTTCATATTCCTCCTCCCCTCCCCCTATAGTTAGGGTTTCACTTTGGTATTTTTGTACTCTGATTAGTGATTACATGGAAATTAGTATTGTAGTTGTAAATCTGATCTATAATGTGTTATACATCTAGTTAGGGTTTGTTGATGGACTAGTTTGTCATTAAACGCATGAGTTTGTTAAACTCAAGCTTAAATTGAACAAGAGTTGGTTAATTGATGACTTGATTTTCATCCCTAATTATGTCTTCTCCTCACTTGGTTTTTGCCTAGGTTTAAATTCTTTTTCTTTTTTAAACAGAAGAGAGTAGTGACTGTGTTAGTGCTACTTTGGAGCCGTTTGTGTTTTACACCCTGCTAGTGGACTTGTTTTCTTTTAGTGGTTTTCTTTTTGAGTCGGGAGACATAGATTCTGTTGAGAATCATTAAAAAATTTATGTATTCGTTGTTCCTAGAAGTGTCAACTCTTGCTCATATCTCTTTGTTTTCTTGCTCTGTGCATAGCATGACTTGAGTGTTAAATGTGTTGTTTTTCTGGGGGTAACATGATAGTTACCCATCTAATGCAATTTAGAGTGAAGAATTGGCTTGCTGAAAAATGTGCTTTCTAAGTCCATATGTACTGCCCTGCATGCTGCTTGCCCCTTAGTGCTGCAAGTCTTTGTTTCTGCACACTGTTGGTTGCTCTATTCTAGTCAGCAAAAGAGAAGATTGGCTATGCCTAGTTGTGTGTGTGTGGTTTTTCTTGGGGTAACATGATAGTTACCCATCTACTGCAATTTAAAGTGAAGAATTAGCTTGCTGAAAAATGTGCTTTCTAAGTCCATATGGACTGCCCGGCATGCTGCTTGCCCCTTAGTGCTGCAAGTCTTTGTTTCTGCACACTGTTGGTTGCTCTGTTCTAGTCTGCAAAAGAGAAGACTGGCTATGCATAGTTGTTGTGTTTTTGTTGGCTTTTTGACAATTATTTTGCTGAAATGATATTACTGCCAGTGTTAAATTTTCTTCCACATCTATGTTCTTGTTTGCAGTAGATTAGATTGCCTATGCCTAGTTTCTCGGTGTGTGTGGCTTTGTGGCAATTGTTTTGCTGAATTGATCATACTGCCAGTGTTGAATTTTCTGCACTTAGGTGATGTCAGTGCCTTGTGTATTAATGTTTCTCTTATGCTTACACATGAACTCCTTGATATTGTTTCAAACTTGAAATTGTTCAATGAGTTTTGAAATTGTTCATTTGCGATTAAGCAGGATGTCCCAAATGAGAGGTGAAATGGGAATTTTAGCATGCCAATGTCCATGAAGTTTCATAATGTAGGTTGTCGCTGTCATTTCTGGTTACTACATTTGTTGCATTTTAGTGCTGATTTGGTATCTACTGCAATGTGCAGAATTAATGGGAGGCCATATTTTGTGCTGGTAAATCTCCTTTTTCTTTTTTGTGTATGTTGTTGTGGGTGTAGCCTTTTTTGACCGTTTAGTGCAATTGGACTGCAAATATTCCTTCAATCTGTTGATTCAAGATAACCACATTTTGTTGTGTACTTGGTTATTAATCAAGTAATTTTGATTGACTCATTAATGAGTGCAGCAAAAACAAATAAGCTTAGTTTAAGTAGCATAGTTCATGTTTGTGAAAATTTATTTTGGTTTGAATTTTACAGGATGTGATAAGTCAAAAATGCATGAAGGGGATAGAGATGTGGGAACTCTAAGATGTTAAGACTCAAATGCGCTTGATTTGGTGATGGAAAATTTTGAGACTAAGGGTTTATTTTGTCAAAGTTTTTGATGAAACATTGTTTTTTTTTTTGGTGCTATGGTAGAAATCACCTATTGTAGAATTATAGTTACCTTATAAGACGTAGATGTATGCAAGATTATTGTGGTGTAAATTCATATCATCTATGGATGAGCTTTACTGTTTTTGTTTTAATGGAAATATATAGTTGCTATTACAATATGCGTATATTGAGTATCATCATGTTTATTTAAGGCGAGCACATTTTTTTTGTTTAGCTTGATTTATATTTTTCCACGCTTTTGAACGTGGTAAATCATTTCCCGCCATCAAAGTAAGGGAGAAGGCTAACAAAAATATAACACTCAAAAGTGTGGAGAAAATACAAATTGCCCACGGGAAAAGCGTGAATAAATGTTACACTATAAAGCGTGGAAAATCTCCACATTGATTTTTCCCATGCTTTTCAAAGCGTGGAAAAAATATTTTTTCCGTAGTTATAAGCGTGGAAAATCCAGTTTTTGAGTGTGGAGAAATAGCATTTTTCTTAGTGACTCCCAAGATTTTAAAAAGTTTGTCTTTAAGAAGACACAATACAATTTCTAGGATCCGGTCTCGTGAAAAAGGGAGAGACATCATCATGTTTCTACTCGCTTAGCAATGCAATAAGCAATGCTTGCACATATACCATGTAATAAGTCATAAGAAACAAAATTTTGGGGCGTGACACTCTACCCTCCTTAAAAGGAGTTTCGTCCCGAAACTTAGACGGAATTTTTACCTTCTAAGAACAAATCGGGATACTTTTCCCGCATCAGTGATTCGGCTTCCCAAGTAGCGTCCTCGGAGCCATGACGAGACCATACAACTTTGACAATGGGCACGAATGTCGTTCTCGTAGCCCTAACCTTTCAATCAACGATCTTAAGCGGTCTTTCCTCATAAGTCAGACTTTCGTCAAGTTCCAACTCTTCAGGTTGAACAACATGTGCGGGATCGTGCACATAGCGCTTCAATTGAGAAACGTGAAAGACGTTATGAACTTTTGACAGTTTCACTGGCAAAGCGAGACGATATGCTACTTCACCAATTCTCTCGAGAATTTCATATGGTCCAATATATGGGACTTAGCTTCCCTTTTCGACCAAATCACATTACACCCTTGGTAGGGGATACTATTAAAAGTACTTTTCCTCCTACCTCAAATTCTTCAGGTCGTCGACCTTGATCTGCATAGGACTTTTGGCGATCCTGGGCCCCACGCATCTTATCTTCAATGACTTTGACCATGTCAACGGTGTCTTGTATTAACTCGGGACCCATCACGACCGTTTCGCTAATGTCATTCCAACAAACTGGAGAACGACACTTTCTACCATATTATGCCTCGTAAGGGGCTCTATCGATGCTCGTGTGATGACTGTTGTTGTACGAAAACTTAATCAGTGGTAAATGTTTATCCCACGATCCTTGATATTCGAGGGCACACGAACGCAACATGTCCTCCAAAGTCTGAATTGTCCTTTCGGACTACCCATTAGTAGCTGGGTGAAAAGTTGTGCTAAGCTTCAACTTACTACCAAAAGCTTCTTGTAAAATTGTCCAAAACTGTGACAGAAATCGTGAATCTCTGTCTGAAACAATATCCTCTGGAACACCATGTAATCGCTTGATTTCCTTTACGTATGCATCCGTGAGTTTTTCCATATCCCATGTATCATTCATGGAAATGAATCTGGCGACCTTTGTCAACCTATCCACAACGACCCAAATTGCGTTGTTCTTCTTTTTATGTCAAGGGTAAACTCATGACAAAATCCATCGCGATCGATGTCCATTTCCATGTAGGCACCATCTAGCGATTGTAACATTCCTCCTGGACGCTTATGTTCAATCTTAACCTTCTGGCATGTTAAACACTTAGCTACAAACTCGGCCATGTCCTTTTTCATTCCTTTCCACCAAAATGTGGATCGAAGGTCCTTGTAAAGCTTATCACCTCCTGGATGTACAGAATACGGAATATTATGCGCTTCACCCAAAACCTTATTCATAATCTCAGGAACATTCGGAACACAAATCCTGCTCCTAAACCTTAAGATACCATCTTGGCCAATGTCGAAATCTTCAGAACGACCCTCGTTCTTATGCTGGACAATACGCAAGAGATCCTCATCATCCCCTTGCTTCCTTTGATCTCGTCTAGCAAGGTCGGTTTTAATGACATCTTATTCAACGTGCCATGCATTTCACCTCCCAACACCACTTCAATGTCGAGATTCTGCAAATCCTGAATTATCTTATCTGACACTACAAAAGTTGTATTCAATGTGTGGCGAGTCTTCCTACTCAGTGCATCTGCCACCACGTTGGCCTTACCCTCATGGTATTGTATATCCAAATCGTACTTCGTGAGTAACTCAAGCCATCTTCTCTGGCGCATGTTCAACTCCTTTTGAGTGAATATGTACTTTAAACTTTTATGATCTGTGAACATTTTCCTAAACACCCATACAAATAATGACATCAAATTTTCAGAGCAAACACGACAGCAGCAAGCTCTATGTCGTGCCTCTTCATACTTCTTTAGTTGTCGCGACGTGTACGCCACAACCTTTCCATTTTGCATCAACACGCAACCAAGTTCATTATTTGATGCATCACTGTAAACTTCAAATCCTTCAGTTCCAGATGGCAGTGTCAAAATTGGCGCTGACGTCAGTTTCTTTTTTAATTCCTAAAAAGCTTCATCACACTTGTCACTCTACTGAAAACGTGTGGTTTTTCTCATCAAATTTGTCATTAGTTGAGCAATTTTGGAGAAATTCTCGACAAATCTCCTATAGTATCCTGCTAAGCCCAAAAAGCTACGAACCTCAGTCACGTTAGTAGGCCTTGGCTAATCAGTGACGGCTCGTATTTCTTCAGGTCTACAGCTACAGCATCCTCAGACACCACATGTCCTAAGAAAGACACGGTCTCAAGCCAAAATTCACACTTTGACAACTTAGCATAAAGCTTATGTCGTCTCAAAATCTCCAATGTAATCCTCAAGTGTTCTTCATGCTCTTCTCTAGTCTTTGAATATACTAAAATATCATCAATAAATACCACAACAAATTGATCAAGATATGGCTGAAACGTCCGATTCATGAGATCCATAAACTTCACTGGTGCATTTGTCAAACCAAATGGCATGACAGTAAACTCATAGTGACCATACCTAGTCCTAAAGGCAGTCTTAGCAATGTCAGGCTCTGCGATTCGTAACTGATGATATCCTGACCTCAAGTCAATCTTAGAAAATATTGCAGCTCCATTCAACTGATCAAATAGATCATCGATCCTAGGCAGTGGGTAGCTATTTTTTATCGTAATCTTATTGAGTTCTCTATAGTAGATGCACAATCGCATACTTCCATCTTTCTTCTTAACAAACAAAAATGGAGCCCCCCAAGGCGACACACTAGGACTGATGTATCCCTTATCAAGCAATTCGAGTTGCGTCTTTAATTCCTTCATTTCCGCATGAGCCATCTTGTACAGAGCTTTCGAAATAGGCGCTGCACTAGGTGCTAACTCAATCATGTGAAATCAATCATTCTTTGCGACAGCATTCCCGAAATCTCGTCTGGAAATACATCTTCGTATTCGGAAACGATTGGGATAGGAGTCGATGGCGTGTCTTTTCGACTTATCTCCTGAACATGACAAAAGAAGATAGCGCAATTTTTCGTCGCGTACTCGACTTTCTTCATTGTCGACACAACGTTCAACTTAGGTTTCACTACAATTCCTCGATATGACACCCTACGACCTCTAGATCCTTTAAAAGAAGCCTTCTATTCAAAGAATTCTATTTTAGCCCGATACTTGACTAACCAATCCATTCCTAAAATCACATCGAACTCCTGTAGATCAATTTCGATCAAATCTGCGGGTAGCTCACACCCAACGATACTAACAGGACAGTTCTCAAATCGAGCATTACAACATACTCTAGTTCCATTAGACAGGGTTATACTGGCACTAGACATAGGACTAGATTTCATGTTCAATTTATTTGCATAGCTCCTTGACAAAAACGAATGCGAAGCACCGGAATCAAATAACACAAAAGCTGGATGAGAGTTGACTAGAAACGTACCATTGATAACATTAGGGTTTGCTTCGGCCTCTGTACAATTCATAACGTACACTCTACCATTGACACCTCTATTGTTGTTGTTAGGTGCGGGATTTGGAGCAATTAGCTGAGGATTAGCCTGATTCACTATCGCAGCAGCAGTGTTGTTGTTCCCACGATTGTAATTATAACCTCCATTGTTGCCTCGGAAGTTACCTCCATTGCCATTCCTGTTCTGGCCATTGCTTCTATTAGGCGCATTATTATTCTTCCCACGACTCCAACACTCAGACGCCTTATGGCCTGTCTTATTGCATTCATAGCAGACTGGAACTTCTCCTTGACAGTTCTTTCCCGGATGTAGCTTATGACATTTCGGGCATGGAGTGTTCCTTTTAGCTAGGATTGCGGCTCGATGGTTGTTATTATTATTAGCAGAATCCCGGTTCCGATTAATATTACCACCATTGTTGTTATTGTGGTGCTGTCCACCACTCTTGGGTTTCTTCTCAATAGTCTGGGAAGAGTTCCCATCCTCACGCTTGTTCTTTCCGAGAATAGTATCCCTACGATTAACCATCCTTTTCTGGTTCAAGGCTTTATCATATGCAGCCTGAAACGTATCTGACAATCCGGTTACATATCGCTCGATGTTCCAGTTAAGACCATCCTCAAATCGGCCCATGCGGTTTGCCTCATCCGCCACCAGTAGTGGTGCGAATACCGCTAGCTCATTAAACTTCGAGGTATACTCGGCTACAGTCATCTTACCTTGCGTAAGAGACTCAAATTCAGCTTGTTTTTGACGACGAAGGGACCTAGGATAGAACCTTTCGCGAAGTGCCTCCTTGAATCGATTCCACCCAAAGTTAGGTTGAACAACTAGTGCTGTACCCACATCTGACCACCACTTGTCAGCCTCATTCTTCAAGTAGTACGAAGCCGTAGCGATCTTTTGATCTTCGGGTCTAGCTGTTGCTAGAAACAGTTTTTCCATCTCGATAATCCAAGTCTCTAACGTGGTAGGATTTGCTCCACCTTCAAAAGTTGGGGGATTAAGAGCGTCAAAATCCTTAAATGCTCTAGTAGCAGCATTCTGAGCATTATGTTGCTGTTCGTCGCGCTCCAGTTGATACGCGAATTGCTCGGCCATTGTAGCCAAGGCATTCTCGATACGCACGAGTCTTTGGTTTTGAGCCATCGCTTCTTAAAATATGTGAAATCATAATGAAAAATGGCGAATAGAGCCATTGAGAAGTTAAGTTTATAGGATTCCCATTTTTTAGGGCACATAGTCAGAGATTTGGGTAGATTACCCGTACTCTTATCATTTAGCATTTAACACGTTTGAGAGTGTTAGACCATGATCATAGGTCATACCATCTTATTCTTGTTGAATAGTAAATGATTTTCTCATGCAAGAGAAAATGTTATGACATAGAGTTTTATTCTATGATGTGAATTAGCCACTTGTCAGTAGCTTTTTGACGAATGTAATAGAATTCGATGTATATTGCTCATGCTTTCATATTTGCATATAAGTCAGCTATTTTCATGCATATAAACATGCTATATCATTTAGGAAATAAACATCCAAACAATCATAACAATGTAAGAGAGGTAGAATATAGCTCAAATCAAATATGCATAAATAATACTGAACAATAAGTCAAGCAATAATGTACGTCACTTATACGACTCAACATCCAAATAAATAACTAATCTTTGGCTCATAGGGCCTCACACAATGATATCTAAATAGTTCTTAGCAAAATAAAACTAATATAATGTCTATTCGACACTTATAGGGTTATCGCGAGATCCAGGAGGACTATCATTTTCATCCTCCTTCTTCACCACTCCACTTGGCTTGCAAGTAGATGGGGATCTAAACTTCAAGTTTCTGCGAAGTCCCTTAGCAATAGGCTCCACAGCAGCGACATAATCACGAACATGCATATGTTGCAGCTTCTTTTGGAAAGTGCATGCAGTAGTAGGAGAAACAATTCCCTTGCGCATCCAGTCGTTCTCGATCAACAACAACTCATCACGGACACCAGGGAGATGCTTGTACCACTTTCCTTCAAAGCTATATCGCTCATAGTTAGGCTCACCATCAACTTTCAAATCGGCATACTTAGCTTTCACACCTTTCCATGGATCTTTATTAGGTAGTCCATCGATCACCAATCGTACATAGTGAGCACTATGGAATAGAACATTATGCTTTGTACAGAAATTTTTCAATTCTTTCCCAAATTCGATTCAGTAATGACAAACTCTTTCACCTTCTTGCTCACGCAATACAAGGGCGGGAAGAGGAGGGCAATACGGCTCCTGTAGGACAACCCTGCGAGGTGAATCTGGAGTAATAGGGATACTAGGAGTATACTCAGGAGAAGCTGGAGGAGAATCATCTTTAGGTTCCTTACTTGCCTTAGCAAATACACCTCTTTCCTCATAAAAGTTGTAGGTGTTAGTCATCTCTGACTCACATAGAGAGTGGGGTCTCAAAAGGACTCAGTTTAACAATCGTCTCACTAAAAGGATGCCTCTCTTGGGTCACTTCATAATCATCCATATCAACCTCATCAAAGCTAATAGGTTGCAATGAATCCATAGAAGGATCGGACGGAACAGATGAAGATTCAGCAGGAGTCGATACTGGTTCTGACACAGGCACAACACGAAAGTTCCTGACCGTCGATTTTCTTGCGGTCTTAACCATTCTTACCATCTACAAAGCTAAGTCACCAAATTAGGATTTCATAAATCACAAAACATAGTAAGTTGTGATTTCACATAAAACTACTTAATACTAGCACAAACGCTCGTCGGCTTTGACTTTTAATTTTAATATCCCATGATTATCTAATCTTTATTAATCATATTATTAACCCTAACCATGTGATACTCCAATATTTTCTATATTTATTATATTGATTTATAAATAGTTTCTGAGATTAAATCGTATATTCATTTAAGGACTCGATTTTTTCAATTAAAGCCATAATAATATAAATTATTATTATGGGACTTTCATAAATTGCATTTATTAATTTTGAGGAGTTTAATTAAAATGTTTTATATATGAATAAGAATTATTCATATAGTTTTAATTAGTTTTAATTTGTTATTTAAATCAAAAAATTATTAAATTAATTCCTAAACCTAGTAGTCTTCGACTTGGGTTGACTGAGAGCCTATATAAAGAATAAGGTGAGACAGTTGATCAGTTTTGCAAACCGAGCCAAAACCCTCAAGCATTTTCTCTCCTCTCTGTCACCGTCCTCTCTCTCTCTCACCCTCAGTTTTCTCTCTCCTCACTGCCGCCCGACCACTGGAGACTCGCCGGCATCCTCCCCGTCGGTATTCTCTCTCTCTCCTTCTCTTTCTCGCGTTTCTCTCTCTCTCTCTCTCTCTCTCTCTCTCTCTCTCTCTCTCTCTCTCTCTCTCTCTCTCTCTCTCTCTCTCTCTCTCCCCTTGCTCTGTTTTTGCTCCACGCCCCTGTCCTGGCCGCAGCGCCGTCGCGAGCTACCACGGCACCACCAGGCCGTGCCTGGGTGGTCGCCGGTGATGGCCCAGGTCCGGAGACCGAGCCCCATGCTCTCTCTCTTCTTCTCTCTCGCGTTCTCTCCCTTCGCAATTTTCTCTCTCATCTCCTTGCCGGAGCACCGACGACCAGCACCACCGGCCATGGTGGCCAGTGGGTGGTGATGGGTTAGGTTAAGGGTCCCATGCATGGGTACCCGTGACCTAGACCTAGTTTTGAAGTTAGGGTTTCGTTTTTATATTTTTCGTAATTATTAATTTGATTTTCAGTATTTTTGATTTAATGTTTGTATTTTTCTGCACTCATTCGGAATTGGAATTCGCACTTTCAAAAGCCTAAATTGGTTGGAATAAATCAAAGAATTTAATAAAATTACCAGACTGAGATTTCGTTACTTTTTGTATTTTATTATTTAATAAATACAGATTCGGTAATTATTTTTAATTAGGACCTAACGAGCTAGCATGATTATCGTCGATTGGTTGGAGCATACTTACTGTTGGTACCGTTTTAGTGGTAAGCGCTCATGCCTACCTTCTTCCAAAGCCCCATCAAAACTATTTTGATGTGTTATGTGCTAATTGGGAATTTGTAGTGAATTTAATATGCAAAGCATGATTAAATTATATCGTCGTTATTATGAGATTTCTTAAGCATGGTTACTGCTGTAAATATGAATTATAATTAGCATGTTGATGTTAGCATGTTTTGGGAATTAATTGGTCCATATGATGATTATTGGACAATTGTTGAATGGTGAATTATTAATATTATTATGCTATTAACTATATGCTAATTGGTATGGGTATTATTGAGAGCTAGTGAGCACCTATATATTATCGTTGAATGTCTTTGGTGATTTGTGAATTTTTCGATATCTTATTACCCTGCCGAAGTGTTGCCGAAATTGTGCTAGACATTACTTGTCATCATTATTGAATTATCGTCGTTTTTGAATTAAAGCATGTTTAATTCCCATCGTATTGAATTATCATTATCGTCGTTATTTATTATTCATTGTCAAGAGCATGAAATGAATTAGTAAGTCGTGGTCTCGTAGTACCACTTATGTCAACCAATGCAAATTATGTGAATTGAATTAAATGAGAGTAAGACTCCTAATGGATCCCTAGGAGTAGTCGAGCAATCGGGATTTCACCTATTGGTGTAGTTTTCAAGGGATGAGTGATTTCCAAGTTACTTATGGACACCTCGCAGTGTGTCTGGGACGGATCATTCCCCATTTATTAAGTCCTCTAGGCTCGTGTAATTGTACTAGAGGTAGTGTGCACACTAGAGTCAATAAGTACATGGCGTGATTGTATCTTCGATGAACAGTATGGGTAATCGCTGTTCTATTCGCTCTCTTACATCTCTCTAATCAAGACGGAGTGTCTATGTCGTATTTCGTGTGATCACTATACAAGAATTGCATATAAAAGAATTTCGTTATGCGTATGCTTGATTATATGCTTATGTGCGTATTCAAATGAATTTCAATGATTCTTCTAAACCCTCAGGTAAGATTTGCGAAATATTTTTACTGGATACTTTTCTCGTTAACTCTCAACCTGCTTTTGTTTTGTTTGATAGTGGTGCAACGCATTCAGTTCTTTCAAAGAGCTTTGCATGTAAGATAGGTTTAGAGCCTAGTTCTGTGTATAGTGCAAACATTAGGATGCCAGATGGGTCGATTGTTAATTGTAAAGCTTTGTATGAAAAGTGTCCGATTAGGATAGCTGGTTCCGATTTGCCTGCGGATTTGATTCAGATGGATTTGAAGGATTTTGACGTGATTTTAGGAATGGATTGGTTAGCCAAGTATAGGGCTAAGATTGAGTGCTTTGAACAACATGTGTCGTTACGTGGACGGAAAGGTAGGAGGATTACCTACAAAGGAGTCGTGGTCAAGCCAAAGTTGAAGGTAGTGGCGACCATGAAAGCAAAGGAGTGTACGACTAAAGGTGAAGCAATTTACCTATGCCATGTAGTGGATACAAGTCGAGAAGCCGAAGTCTCAAAAGCTATTCCAGTTGTTTCGGAGTACGCTGACGTCTTTCCAGACGAGATTCTAGGAATGCCTCCGCAACGCATTATCGACTTCACAATCGACTTAGCTCCAGGTTCTGCACCGATCTCGAAAGCTCCGTATCGTATGGCTCCTGCTGAGATGAAAGAACTGAAAACGCAACTCGAGGAACTACTGGAGAAGGGATACATACGCCCTAGTGTATCGCCTTGGGGTGCTCCTGTTTTGTTCGTGCGTAAGAAGGACGGTAGTATGAGACTGTGTATAGACTACCGAGAGTTGAACAAGATTACGATCAAGAATCGTTACCCACTACCGAGGATTAATGCAACTGCGTGGAGGGACTGTCTTCTCGAAGATCGATCTACGTTCAGGATACCATCAACTCAGGATTTTCGAGCCTGATATTGCAAAGACCGCGTTTAGGACGAGGTATGGACACTACGAGTTCACGGTGATGCCTTTTGGGTTGACGAACGCACCTGCAAAGTTTATGGATTTCATGAACCGTACATTCCAGCCTTATCTCGATCAGTTCGTAGTTGTCTTTATTGACGATATTTTGGTCTATTCGAAGAACGCTGCTGAGCACGAGCAACACTTGCGAACCATTTTAGAGATTTTGAGACGACATCAGTTGTACGCCAAGTTGTCGAAGTGTGAGTTTTGGTTAGAAAATGTTTCCTTCTTAGGACACGTGGTGTCTAAGAGTGGAGTTGTTGTTGACCCGGAAAAGATTAGAGCTGTGATGGACTGGTCCGCACCGAAGAGCGTGACCGAGGTTAGAAGTTTTCTTGGGTTAGCTGGTTATTATAGAAGTTTTGTGGAAGGATTTTTGAAGATAGCGCAGCCTATGACAAACTTGATGAAAAAGACGACGAAGTTCGTGTGGTCTGAAAAGTGTGAAGCTGCTTTTCAAGAGTTGAAGAAACGTCTTACAAGCGCACCGATTTTGACTTTGCCATCGAGAACTGAAGGGTACGAAGTCTATAGTGATGCATCTAAGCATGGCTTAGGCTGTGTTTTGATGCAACATGGAAAGGTAGTGGCTTATGCCTCATGACAATTGAAGAAGCATGAGGATAATTACCCTACTCACGACTTAGAGCTCGCTGCTGTCGTGTTTGCTTTAAAGATTTGGAGACATTATCTCTATGGTTCTGCTGTCAAGATGTTTACGGACAACAAGAGTCTCAAGTACATATTCACACAAAAGAAATTGAATATGCGACAAAGAAGATGGCTAGAGTTATTGACGGAGTACGACATCGACATTCAGTATCACGAAGGGAAAGCTAACATTGTAGCTGACGCTTTGAGTAGAAAGACTCGTCATACGTTGAATACTGCTTTAGTACTTCCGAAGGAGATCATTCGTGACTTGCAGAGTCTAGACGTGGAGATTGTGCTGAAAGGTGACGTTCAATGTACCTTAGCGCATATGTCAGTTCGACCAACCTTACTCGACGAGATCAAGGGTAAACAGAGTTCAGATGAGGAACTTCAGCAGATTCTACGCCACAAAGACGAAGGTAGATCCGAGGACTTTTCAATTGGTCAAGATGGTGTCTTGAGATTTCGTGATCGTGTCTGTGTGCCGAATGACCCGGAGATCAAGAGTCAGACTCTGGGTGAAGCTCATAATACGCCTTATTTTGTACATCTTGGTGGAGACAAGCTTTACAAATATCTTCGTCAAATGTTTTGGTGGAAAGGTATGAAACAAGATGTTGCTGAGTTCGTGGCTAAGTGCCTGACATACCAGAAGGTCAAGATCGAACACAAGAGACCTGGTGTAATGATACAATCGCTTGAAGTTCCTACGTGGAAATAGAATTCAATTTCAATGGACTTGGTCACGGGTTTACCATTGACACAGAAGAAGAACAACGCTATTTGGGTCGTTGTGGATCGTTTGACAAAAGTTGCGAGATTCATCCCAATGAATGACACTTGGGAAATGGAGAAGCTAGCAGATGCTTACGTCAAGGAAGTCATGAGACTTCATGGTGTTCCAGAAGATATCGTTTCAGATAGAGACTCAAGATTTCTATCTCATCTTTAGCAGAAATTGCAAGAAGCTTTTGGAAGCAAATTGAAGTTCAGTACTGCTTTTCATCCTGCGATTGATGGTTAGACGGAAAAAATGATTCAGACTTTGGAGGATATGCTACGAGCGTGTGCTCTCGAGTATCAAGGCTCGTGGGATACACATATTCCGTTGATCGAGTTTTCTTACAACAATAGCTATCACTCGTTTTGTTTTGGGAAGTGATTACTTCATGTCTCAAGTTTCGGGACGAAACTTCTTTTAAGGAGGATAGAATGTGATACCCCAATATTTTCTATAATTATTATATTGATTTATAAATGATTTATAAATAGTTTCGGAGATTAAATCGTATATTCATATAAGGATTCGATTTATTCAATTAAAGCCATAATAATATAAATTATTATTATGGGACTTTCATGAATTGCATTTATTAATTTTGAGGAGTTTAATTAAAATGTTTTATATATGAACAAGAATTATTCATATAGTTTTAATTAGTTTTAATTTGTTTTAATTTGTTATTTAAATCAGAAAATTATTAAATTAATTCCTAAACCTAGTAGTCTTTGACTTGGCTTAACTGAGGGCCTATATAAAGAATAAGGTGAGACAGTTGATTAGTTTTGCAAACTGAGCCAAAACCCTCAAGCATTTTCTCTCCTCTCTCTCATCGTCCTCTCTCTCTCTCCTCACCCTCAGTTTTCTCTCTCCTCAATATCGCCCGACCACCGGAGACTCGTCATCATCCTCCTAGTCGGTATTCTCTCTCTCTCCTTCTCTTTCTCGCGTTTTTCTCTATCTCTCTCTCTCCCCTTGCTCTGTTTTTAATCCCCGCCCCTGTCCTGGCCGCAGCGCCATCGCGAGCCACCACGGCACCACCAGGCCGTGCCTGGGTGGTCGCCGGTGATGGCCCAGGTCCGGAGACCGAGCCCCATGCTCTCTCTCTTCTTCTCTCCCGCGTTCTCTCCCTTTCTCTCCCTTCGCGATTTTCTCTCTCCTCACCTCGCCGGACCTAGACCTAGTTTTGAATTTAGGATTTCGTTTTAATATTTTTCGTAATTATTAATTCGATTTTCAGTATTTTTGATTTAATATTTTTATTTTTCTGCACTCATTCGGAATCGGAATTCGAATTTTCAAAAGCCTAGATTGGTTGGAATAAATCAAGATATTTAATAAAATTATTAGACTGATATTTCGTTACTGTTTGTATTTTCGTATTTAATTAATACTGATTCGATAATTATTTTTAATTAGGACCTAACGAGCAAGCATGATTATCGTCGATTGGTTGGAGCATACTTACTGTTGGTAGCGTTTTAGTGGTAAGAGCTCATGCCTACCTTCTTCCAAAGCCCCATCAAAACTATTTTGATGTGTTATGTGCTAATTGGGAATTTGTTGTGAATTTAATATGCAAAGCATGATTAAATTATATCGTCGTTATTATGAGCTTTCTTAAGCATGTTTATTGCTGTAAATATGAATTATAATTGGCATGTTGATGTTAGCATATTTTGGGAATTAATTGGTCCATATGATGATTATTGGACAATTGTTGAATGGTGAATTATTGATATTATTATGCTATTAATTATATGCTAATTGATATGGGTATTATTGAGTGCTGGTGAGCACCTATATATTATCCTTGAATGTCTTTGGTGATTTGTGAATTTTTGGATATCTTATTACCCTGCCGAAATGCTGCCGAAATTGTGCTAGACATTACTTATCATCATTATTGAATTAAAGCATGTTTAAGTCCCATCGTATTGAATTATCATTATCGTCGTTATTTATTATTCATTGTCAAGAGCATGAAATGAATTAGTAAGTCGTGGTCTCGTAGTACCACTTATGTCAACCAATGCAAATTATGTGAATTGAATTAAATGAGAGTAAGACTCCTAATGGATCCCTAAGAGTAGTCAAGCAATCGGGATTGCACCTAATGGTGTAGTTCAAGGGATGAGTGATTCCCAAGTTACTTATGGACACCTCGCAGTGTGTCTGGGACGGATCATTCCCCATTTATTAAGTCCTCTAGGCTCGTGTAATTGTACTAGAGGTAGTGTGCACACTAGAGTCATTAAGTCCATGGTGTGATTGTATCTTCGATGAACAGTATGGGTAATCGTTGTTTTATTCGCTCTCTTACATCTCTCTAATCAAGACAGAGTGTCTATGTCGTATTTCGTGTGATCACTATACAAGAATTGCATATAAAAGAATGTCGTTATGCGTATGCTTGATTATATGCTTATGTGCGTATGCAAATGAATTTCAATGATGTATTTCATATAAAACATCGATTTATCCATAATGAAAGAGTAAAGTTTTGGGAATCACTCATCCCTTGAGTAGCACTAAATAGTGTACTCCGAAACTCGACTACTCCTAGGGATCCATTAGGAATCTTATTCTCTTTATTAATTTATTTTAACATGCGAGGTTCAATAAAAACTTATATAATAATGACAAGGGAACTAAGAGTCCAATTTAACTCATATCCAAGTTAACATGATTGACAACCAATTTATGCAATTGGGCAATTGATGGATTATAATAGAAATCCGGCAACACTTCGGCACAATAACATGATTCCACTTTAACAAGTAATCATATCAACATATAAGGTACATATAATTCATATGACCAGTGATACATCATAATTTCACATGACGTACATAAACCATGCGTACAAGCAATTAAATTCACAATTCATGAATTACTTTAATAATTAGTATATGAGTTATTTAACATCATATAAAACTGATATTCATGATTATACATCATAAACAAATCCCAACAGTGTACATGCTTAATATAACATAAATCATAATCATGATTATAAACGAGAATAATTAAAGCATGCATTGCATATATATTTAATAATTATTCACAAATAGCACGTAGCAACAATAAATATTTTGTTTGGGATTTAGAAGAATGTTGGCATGTTAGCTTACCTTGTCTTATGCTCCTAAGCTATAAAGAGTCGTACGAAGCGTTTGAGTTCACGAACGAGTCTCAGATCCTAATTAAAACAAATTACCGAATTAGCAAATCTAATCCATAAAATCAAAATGTTGTCGAAAATTAAATCTGACAACAGAATTAAATTCATTGAATTTTTCTAACCAATCTAGGCTTTTGAAAATCGACAATCGGGCCTGTAAAACTCCGTAAACAATTGAAACAAGAAATCAAAACTGTTGAAAATCGAAAAATAAATCAGTTTTGTAATACCCCGTATTATTATTCATTTTAGAGTAATAATTACTTAAAAAGAAAATTCAATTTCATATTTAATTAATTGATTGGGCTCATAAATGTTTAAAGTGCTTAATTAATATTTGGTTTTGGTTTTGGACTTAATTAAAATGTAATTGGGCCAAAACAAATAAAAGTAATTGGGCTCCACAATTTTCGGAAGTGACCCAAAATTACAAGGCCACTGGGCCTTATTTTCGGCCACCCTAGCCGAAAATTGGGTGAAAAATGCTGAATTTTGTTTTAAAATTTTGTTTCCTAAATTCTTGGTTAGTGGAGTGATTTTAGGAGAGGTTTTAGGAAAAAATAAGTTGAGATAAGGAAGGAGTGTATTTGGGTTCCTAAATACACTCAGCTTCCAAACTTAACTGACTCTTTACCAAATGAAAAAAAAAAAAAAAAAACAAAAAAAAACGCTTCTCTCTCCCTCACTCTCACGCACGCCGTCTAAGGAGAAAAGAAAGAGAAAATTCTTCACTCATTCACAATTCATCCTTTGCTCAGTTTTAATCCTTTGATTTTCAAGTAAGTGTCCTTTGATTTTCAAGTAAGTGTCCTCTGATTTTCAAGTAGGTGTTCTAAACTTGTTTTTGATTCTTAAAAGCTTTTAGATTTGATTCAAGTATGAGTTTATGAACCCTATTCTTGTATGAGTAAACCCTAACTTATGTTTTGCCTAGGGTTTGCTAGATTCCATTGTTTTTGCATGATAGGATCATGATTAGGGTTGGGTTTGTTATTTTGTTGAATTGAATCAAAGTTTGAGTTCAAAAGGTTGGATCTTGTGATTTAATTAAATCTGGAAATTTATTAATTGTGTAGATTTAATTAGATTTGGATTTGTTAAGTTTGATTAACCAAAAAAAAAAAAAAGGTTTTGGGTGGTGCAACACGGCAGGACCGTGTACTACACACGGTAGCACCCTGCCGGGCTGCTGGCCATGCGGCAAGCAACGGTTGCTCGGCGCCACCGACCACCATTGGCGGTGGTCAGCGGTGGTGCGGTGGTGGTTGATGTTGGTGGTGTTTTGTGTTGAGTTGTTTTGACTTGTTGACTTGTTTTTAGAGTTTTGGAAAGTTTCCTAATTTGGTTTATGTAAATTGTTTTTGGAAACTTTGAGCATGCATGAGTAACTAAAATTCCAGCAACTTAATTAATTTAATTAATGGTACTAAATCATCTTTAAAGTTTAATAAAGTGGTTTAGAAGTCAAAGTATTGACTAATTGTGTATTGTGGATTTGTTAGGGCCCGTTGACCGCACTTAAACTTAAAGAGCTTACGTTGTTTGATTGTTGGACTTGCCTTATTTTTTTTAAAGGTAATTCATGTCTAGATGAATCATGTAATTTCTTTGTCATAATTCATGTCTAGTGGAATTTGTATTCATGTTGTCTAGTATTAGATTGAGAATGATAATTCATATTTGGACTTGTGAGTACCTTGGAAAGAGGGATAATATTTATTTATTTCCTTGTGATAATTCATATAGAATTATATTAGTGAATGCATGTTATATGTTGGAAATTCACTTTGTGTAGCAATGTCTACTTGTTGATATTCATGTGAGGAGATGCATGATTTATTGGTTTATTGAACGAAAATTATGTTAATAATTGTTCAATTGGAATATAGCTTGTAATGCTACTTTGTATCATGTTTATAAGCATGTGGATTCATGTTAGTAAGCATGTTACTTCAATAAGTTGAATTGAACTTTGACTATTGGAACCTACTTAAAGGTATTGGAATAGGTGGTTTTGAATTGAGGCCTAGATGTCATTCATGTAAAATGCCATAGGAATTGTAACCATATTGTGTTACTTGAGTGCCAAGATTATGTGTATTACCTGTTATGTGATCACCATATTGAATTGAATTGAGAGTTAAGACTTCTTTGGTAATGGATCCAGCGAATGATGCGAATGGGAATTTGTCACTTGTTACGTTGAGTGGTTCCATTGGTTATGGCCTCAATGTATTAGAAATCTTGTATCCATACTGAGTAATTGGGCGATTGGTTCTGCGGAACAGTTCTTCCTGTAGACTTTAGAGTCGAAGGAGGGTATGCATACTAAGAAACATTAGAAGTACTTCGGGAGTCATCTATACTCCAGGACGGTTGATCCCTCTTTTGCCAATGTGCACGGAACTAAGATCCTATTGAATCGACTTCGGTTGGTTTTGACAATTCATACGATTCTCTTCTCTCTAATGAACTTGGCTAATGAATAATAATAAATATTGGATTTATTATTTGGTGATTATGCGTGTCTTTACTTTTAAAGCATGTTGTCTTTTATTTTCTTAAGCATGATCGTAAAATTTTAATTAAGCATGTTGGCTTAACTTGGAGATTTAAATGGATTATGTGGTTATGAATTACTCAGAGCTGATTGGTTGTTTTTCTTTTTACTTGTGTTTGTTGTCCATTTCTCTTCAATGGTGGACCTATGATGAACCTATATGGAATTCGTCTATATAGAGGAGTAGACTGATAGGATTTGTAGCTCGAGGTGTGAGCTAGGAGAGACGACAAAAGAAGATTGTATATCTTCTAAGAACAATTATATTTATTGTTTAGTTTGGAACTTCTTTATTATTGGGATTTTGTATTGTAATGAGATTAATTCTCTTGCATGAGAACTAATAGTTTATTATTTCTATTTCATTTGGATTAATTGTTTTAAGTTTAGTTGGAAAAGATAGTTATTATTTAATTATCTAGTACGTACGTTTGGGGATATAAACATTTGGTTTCTTTCTAGCCTTGTATTTAATTTGAACATTAACTACAGCGGTGACGCTTCGAATTTGTAGGGTTTTTTCCGCTGCAACTCGTGATTTTAAATGGTTTTAAATTAGACGGAAATTCGGGGTGTTACAAGTTTAATTAAAGAATTTATTTTTCTTTTACTTTCGAAAACAATCTCAAGAACATAAAAACTACAACGCGAATTATGACCTCCCACGCTCACCCACCACCACCACCACCAAGCTCGACCGGACCTCCCTTGGTCTCGCGGTCGGGCGGTGGTTGGCCGGTGTCGGAACGCCGGTGGTGGAGATTCGCGAGGAGAGAGAAAACAGAGTACGCGGCCTCTAGGGCGCGACTGAGCGCGCGACTGGGCTGCCGCGGCCTTGGCCTCGCCTCCACTGACTCCACCAGAGGTGGGGCTGGTTATGGCGGCGATGGTCCGGCGCTTGCCCGCCGGTTTCGCGCGAAAACAGAGGAGAGAGAGAAGGGGAAAAACAGAGGAGAGAGAAAGAGAGAATGTGAGGGAGAAAGAAAGAGAGAGGGAGCACGCCGGCCATGGAGGCCGGACGGCGGTGCTGAGGGGCCTCACCTGAGGTGGGTGCCGGTGGCTAGTCGTCGGTGACAGCCGTGAGAGGAGAGGAGAGAGAGTATGCGTGAGAGAGAGAGAGAGAGAGAGAGGGAGAGAGAGAGAGAGAGAGAGAGAGAGAGAGAGAGAGAGAGAGAGAATGAAGAGAGAGAAGGGCACGGTTGTTTGCTGAACAAAGGGTCCAAAGGTGACCCCTTTGGTCCTATTTACTTGACCCTAATCTAGTTGTACTAGGACTCCAAAATCTGATTTTATTTATTTAATTAAATACTACAAAAACTCTATTTCCGAAAATACACTATTTAAATTATAAATAGTAATTGCTCTCAAATGAGTAAAGCGATTTAAATACTAAATCGTTTAAATCATTTAAATTATGAAATCAATAATATTTACTACTACGATCTCAATAATTTAATGACGAGAATAATCTCAAATACGAGAATTGTATTATCGTAAATTAATTACGATAAATATATTTAAAAATGCATTTAAATCTATATAATAAATATAGAAAATATTGGGGTATCACATCTCACCCTCCTTAAAAGAAGTTTTGTCCTCAAAACTTGGAATTTGCACTCCCAAGATTTGAAAAAGTTTGTCTTTAAGAAGACACAATACAATTTCTAGGATCCGGACTCGTGAAAAGGGGAGAGACATCATCGCTCTACTCGCTTAGCAATGCAATAAGCAATGCTTGCACATATACCATGTAATAAGTCATAAGAAACAAAATTTTGGGGCGTGACACTCTACCCTCCTTAAAAGAAGTTTCGTCCCGAAACTTAGACGAAAGTTTTACCTTCTAAGAACAAATCGGAATACTTTTCCCGCATCAGTGATTTGGCTTCCCAAGTAGCGTCCTCGGAGCCATGACGAGACCATAAAACTTTGACAATGGGCACGGATGTCGTTCTTGTAGCCCTAACCTTTCGATCAACGATCTTAAGCGGTCTTTCCTCATAAGTCATACTTTCGTCAAGTTCCAACTCTTCAGGTTGAATAACATGTGCGAGATCGTGCACATAGCGCTTCAATTGAGAAACGTGAAAGACGTTATATTATGCAGTAATCACATGTTTTTCTGGGTTAATCGAATTTCTATTATGCATGTATGATCATGTTAGTAGTTAGAAATTCCTTCAGTGGTATCAGAGCTGCTTGTGTTTTACTGTCTTCGAATATATGATATATGGTAGATATATGAGTAAGTTCGAAATCATAATATGTCTATAATACATGCTTATGTGTGATTCGCCTTCTGTTTTTCTAATATTCGGATCTGAACATATTAGTATTTATCAATCTATAAAAGCATGTCTGTATGAATAGTTCATATGTTAAGATTCGTATGTTACCAATAGCATGTTGTTTGAATACAAGTCGTTGTAATTCTATATGCTACTGTTTGGCAAATTCACATAGGCCAACTAGGACAAAACCCTAAAATATGTTAATACAATTAGCCTAGGGTTCACGATTAATGAGATTAATCATGGCAATGTCCCCACTAAACGGAATTGAGAATTTTGTTTAGGTTTTGCCAAAGTAAACGGAAGCGAGACCACCGCGATGGGCGCTGCCCCTTGCACCCCGCGAGCGCCACCCCCTTGACCCCCGCATGGATCCACTTGTTTATGCGAATGATGTTTTATTTTTATGCCATTACAAATCTTAGATGTTTGATATATGATATCTTAGTTCATATGATGTTGAATGGTGTGGTATGGTGAATAGTATGGCCCATAATTTTACTTTGGTTAAAATACGGCCTGCGTGTCGTTTATTTGAATGTAATAATTAAATACGACCTGCGTGTCGTTACTTTGAATGTAATAATTAGATTATTGCTAGTGTAGTAGTGTAACTTTTATGATATAGTTGATTGTAAGATCAAGTTCATGAAGGTCAAAGGATATCATGGAGATGACCATCCAGCTGCTGTATGGAAGAAGCAAAGTGTGGAGATTAGATCACCATAGCTTAGGGGGGTCATACTATATCACATGTGTTGTTATTTATGCTTCCGCTTATTTACTGTTGATTATATTTATTGTTATGTTTGCATGAAACTCAACGCCATATAATCAATCACATCCCTTAGTAATATTAAGTTAACTTGATGCCTTTCCAATCTAATACACTTATTAGGACTTGGTTCATTAAAATGTGTCTACCAAAGTAGAGCATTCTTAATTACTCAAGTCTGTTAGGATGAGTAACAGTTACCCATATGTATAAATTGGTTGACTTAATAAGGCTATCAAAACAGTTTTGGACCTTAAGGCATAGAGTTGTGAGCCGGGACATATGATGTCATC
Source organism: Tetragonia tetragonoides (assembly GCA_038025085.1). Classification (NCBI taxonomy): domain Eukaryota; kingdom Viridiplantae; phylum Streptophyta; class Magnoliopsida; order Caryophyllales; family Aizoaceae; genus Tetragonia; species Tetragonia tetragonoides. The sequence continues at coordinate 35,883,415 of CM076143.1, forward strand.
CCAACAACCAGGAGGTGTATAGGATACAATTAGTAAATGGTTACTTACCTAAATAACTAAGTGTAAAGTGATAAGCCAAAGCTTACTCGATACTTAGGAAATATGGATCTTGGCTCCACTATATTTTATAAGGATATTTGTCACATTAATATAGTGGATTTATTTTGTTAAATTGTTAATGAAATATTTATGAAAAGTCACTAAAATCTTTGTACATTTGTTGTAGATAATGTCAAACCCTACACCATCACACTCATTTTCACTGCAATCCGTCCTTGAGAAGGACAAATTGAATGGAACCAATTTCTTGGACTGGTATCGAAACTTGAGAATTGTTCTCAAACAAGAGAAAAAGGAATATGTCCTTGAGAAACCAGTCCCCAAAAAGGCTCCTACTACCAATGCTCCTCATGCTGAGAGGAATGCTTATTAGAAGCTCAAAGATGATTCAATTGATCTTAGTTGTCTCATACTGGCCACCATGAATTCTGAACTTCAAAAGCAATATTAAAATATGGAGGCTTATGAGATGATTGAGAGCCTGAAAAATTTGTTTCAGGAGCAAGCACGAACTGAGAGGCTTAACACTGTGTGTGACTTGGTTAAGTGTAAGATGGGGAAAGGAAGTTCAGTTAGTCCTCATGTAATCAAGATGATTGGTTATGTTGAGAACTTGGAAAAACTGGGCTCCCCAATGGGTCAAGAGTTGGCTACTGATATCATCTTAGCGTCATTGACTAATGATTATGATATTTCTGTTATGAACTATAATATGCATAATCTTAACAAGTCATTGGCTGAGCTGCATGGGATGCTTAAAACTGCTGAGCAAAATATCAAGAAGGACCCAACTCCCAATGTTCTTGTGGTTAGAAAGGGGACCGAGTTTAAGAAACATGGTCAAACTAAGGATAAGGGAAAAGCTAAAATGAAGGGTCCGATTGTGAATCAACCCAAAGGAAAAGCTAAGTTTAAACCCTCGTCTGGTCCTAATGATGAAACCAAGTACTTCTACTGCAATGAGCTTGGGCATTGGAAGAGGAACTGTAAGAAATATTTGGAGGATCTGAAGAAGAATAAGGGAAGTATTCCTTCAACTTCAGGTACATGTTATGTTATAGAAGTAAATGTATTTACTTCTTCAAAGTCTACTTCTAGGTATTAGATATCGGATGTGGTGCTCACATTTGTGCAAATGTGCAGGGACTAAAGAGAAGTAGGACTTTGGCAAAAGGTGAAGTGGACCTGCGCGTTGGAAATGGAGCAAGAGTTGTTGCGTTATCTGTCGGAACATTTCATCTAAATTTGCCATCTGGATTGGTTTTAGAACTCAATAATTGTTATTATGTACCTGCCATTTTTTTTTTTGATAATTAGTAGTCCATTTTATTAAATGGAATAAAAAGGAGCAGAAGCTCATGCACCTATTGGAGCCGAAGCTCATAACCTATTGGAGCCGAAGCTCATACACCAATTATAGTTGAAACTCAAACACCCATCAAATCCAAAAGAAGACACCCAACCAACACCACACGACTAAAAAATGCTACAAACACCTAAGTGATACAAATAAATACAACTAAAATGCAAGCGTATGTAAAACGAGAGATTCTAACCATCAAAACCCAACAAAATCACCTCAAAACAAACTGTGAAGATCGAGCCACACCCACCTACCAACAAGATGGAAAGGGAGACAAATCACCTCAAATCCCAAACCTCCTTGGCCAAACGTGTGTTCTTAGGTATTAGACTGTCCCAGAAGAAAACCCTCTTTGCATAGACCTTCAATAATGCGGATGACTTTCCCCTCTATGTCAAGTTTCCCTTCCTTTTGAGTTCGTACAATTTCTCAAAAAATTCTTCATCAGAAGAATTCTCAACAAGTTTCAAAGCGTCAATTAGCCAACTCTCATCCACATCAAAATCAGCACAATCCCAAGGAATAGAGAAATATTATTTCTGTTTCAGTTTTGGACCTGGAAGATTTTGTCTTTGTGATTAAGAACAAATGTTGTTCCGTTTATAAAGATGATATATTTTATGGTAGCGGTCCAATGAAAAATGGCCTTTATGTTCTAGACTAGGGATGGCAATGGGGCGGGGCGGTAGTCGATATAGGTAGATCCATCCCCATACCCACCTAGATATATTGATTCCGCCACCAGCCCCATTCCCGCCACGGGTTGGAGATCCAAAATCCACCTCCGCCCCACTTACCTGGCGGGTATCCACCTCCGCTCCATTTATCGAGAGAGTATCCATATCCGCTTTATACCCGCCTGAAAAGAAACGAAGCCCACATCTGGGTCTATCTCAAATTCACCCTAAGATAATATGCAAGGAAAAATTTGAGTTTTTTGATAAGCAATAGCAGTAGACAATTTTATATATTTGGTAAAATAAGATTTTATATATTTTTATTTTATATTTTTTATTTTTATATGGGTATGAGGCGGGGCAAGTAAGCGGGTATAAGGTGGGGCGGGGTGGGGCTCTGACGGGTATCCGCTGGGAGAAGAAGGCAAACCACCTCCGCCCCATCCCCGCAGCGGTTTTGCTTTATCAAAACTATCCCCACCTAGCGCTCCACCATCCCCGCCCCAACTGGGGCGAATGCGGGGCGGTATTGACCTGTACCCGCCCCACTGTCATCCCTATTCTAGACCTTAAAATTCCAGTTTATAACATAACTACGAAGAGGCTCAAATCAAATGACTCTAACCCAACTTACCTTTGGCATTGTCGTCTTGGACATATAAACGAGAAGCGTGTTCAAAAGCTCCATAATGATGGACTTTTAAACTCATTTGACTTTGAGTCATTTGAGACATGTGAGTCTTGTTTATTACGGAAGATGACTAAGGCACCTTTCACTGGTCACATAAAGAGAGCAAGTGATTTATTAGATCTCATACATACTGATGTATGCGGACCATTAAGCACAGTTACTAGAGGAGGTTACCACTACTTCATTACCTTTACTGATCACTTCAGCAAGTATGGTTATGTCTACTTGATGAGGCATAAATCTGAATCCTTTGAAAAGTTCAGGGAGTTTCAGAATGAAGTACAAAATCAACTTGGAAAAAAGATTAAAACCCTTCGATCAGATCGAGGGGGTGAGTATCTAAACCAAGAGTTTGATAGCCATTTGAAAGATTGTGGAATTGTTTCACAACTCACCCCTCCTGATACACCACAATGGAATGGTGTATCGGAGAGGAGAAATCGAACTTTCTTAGACATGGTTCGATCTATGATGAGCCTTACTAGTCTTCCAATATCTTTTTGGAAATGAAATTGCATTTCTTCCCAACTATGTATCGAGTTTGGGGCTAGGCTTATATACCAATTAAGCAGTTCCAATTAAAGAACTAGGGAACATTCGAAACTTCAGATATTCACCATCTGCTGCTTCTCAACATACATGAGAACCTACCTACATGTTCTAAAGCGGAAACATTATCTTCACTTGAAAATAATGTAAAGTCAGGGACTCTAAATCATCGAGGAAATGGGTGTTCTCTATCTACCCAATCAGGATAAGGCTTACTCGTCAAAGGCCTATGTACTTTTCTTAAGGTTGGCCCATATAGCCTTTCTACAATTTGTTCAACCTGTGATTGAATAGGTTCTTCTCCCATCATTCCTGGCATCGAGTAGGGATATGCATTGGGTTGTGCATTATATGGATTATTATTGTTATCATTCGTTCTATATCTATGATTATTATATTGTGAATTTTGGCCAAAATTTGTTGGCCTCCTTCCCTGATAATTTCCTTCGAAAGGATGATAGGGATTTCCTTGTCCTATTGGGATGTGCCCATGTGGGTTAGGCTCAGGATACATAGGTTGAGAAGATATATTAGATGTCCTGATATTCGAAAGGAATCCCAGGGGTTTTATCTTTCCCTATGTTATTTCTATCTCCTGAAGATCCTAAACCTAGATTCGTATTTACCCCAAGGAAAGATGTTAAATTAATAGGATTCGATGGTTGGCCTGTTTCGAAATTCCTAAATGCTCGTTGAGGCTCCCTTGGAAAACCTGGTGGTGGATACCCTATGGGTGACTCGGTATTATCCCCTATAGGTATTTTATCTTTTAAAGTTCCTCCGCCCAACTATATGACCTTTTCGATATGTTGGTTATGCTTTTCAATATGTGGCTCTAGATTAACTGTCACGTTGGTAGCCATGCTTTTCGACAAGGCTAAAAATGTAGAATTAAAGGTCTCATTTATATCTAGTATAATTTTATTTACTTCCCTAGCTAGACTATCTTTCGAATCTACAGCTACGCTTTCTTTGATTTGGTGACAAACCCTTGAAGTCTCCTGTGCTAAGGCTCTATATTGATCATTATACTCTTTTCGTTTGCTTTTCCGAGAAGCCAATAGAGTTTCTTTCATACATTCAACAAACTTCTCATAAATTTCGTGTATGTCAAATCTTGATTTTCATGGAGTCTCTTCCTGAGAAGATGAGCCTTTGGGGTGGGATGCTACATTCGAAGCATTATCCTCTCTTTGGGCACTCATATCACCAGATATATTTCTTACTTGAGACCTAGTTTGAGGCATTAAAAAGGTGTATTCGTGGAGTGTATTTCGTTACTCCCACTGTGGTCGCCAAATTTGTTGCTGTACTTGGTACTTAGGGGTCACAAGCAATCTAAAGGTCCTAAAGAGAGTCGAGCACTATCTTGGAGCAGACCGCTCCCTATTCGAATCCACTCCTCCACCCTCAACACTACTCGGTCAAAGGCGGACACTTATCAACAATGACAGTTATTTTTGTATTCTCAACAGAAAGCCACACAGACAAGTATAGATTGGAACTTTAAAAGAGCAAGATTAGGATAGAATCTTAAACATACTTCACTCGATCAGAGTAAGGCATACATTCGATTCAAAGCACAAAAAACAAAGGATAAAGCAATTATACCTCAAAAGAAGGCGCCATTGGTGAGTGACTTGGTTACACTTGCTCGAAGAGCCTACTGATAATCTACTCCTAAGATACACTAACACTACTCTAATGTCTGCTTTGTGACGTCTTGACAATATGAGCTCTGCTGCCTTGTTCTTCTGTTTCTTCTTGTATTTATAAGGGTCTGAGATAATTGTCCATAATCTTGCATTTCTTCTCCTTGTCCACTTCCTTCATGCTAGTGTGCAACTTCCCCCACGTTTCCACTTCTCTTGACTTTCTTCGTATTTCTTCTCTTTACCTGATGTTTGTATCCTCCTTTCGTACAACTGCTTTCGCGCGCGCGCGCGCGCGCGCGCGCACACACACACACACACACACACACACACACATATATATAAATGTCTTTTATTTTATAAAGACTTTTCAAGGACTTCTTATTCGTTTTGACTTTGACTTCTTTTGACCAATTTATCTATTGTATTATAAGTCCATTTTATTTCGCGTGTAACAGTAGCTTAACCACATGAGTTGCGAATAGGGTTTGGGGTGGGTCCAACTATATCGAGACCCATTTATATTTCTGGGCCAAGATCCATACCCTAAAGGGTCTACAATACTTAGATCCAAATCCAAATATGTTGGTTCTAGCGGGTCAGTGGATTCTACATGGGTCTCATCAATAAATTAATAAATAAAGAGATTTGTTCCTAAATCATAGTGTACACGTAAGATTTAATTTTTTTATTAGAAAATATCACTTAACAACGTTTTTATACTCATTGAAAAATTAAAGAAACTTAATTTTCACCTTTTTTAATACGTGGTCTTCACATTTTTTTTCTTTTTTATTTTAAATTCTTACATGTTAATGGGTTCATGGGGCGGGTATGAGGTGGGTCTGGGTCTGTGATGCTGGATCCAGATCCAGATCCATTTACGACACTTGAAAGTTGGACATAGATCCAGATCAGATCCAATGGGTCTATAAAAAATGGATTCAGACCCTTATAAATGAATCTGGATCCATGGATCTGGCCCGAGTCTCAGAAACATTGCCATCCTTAATTGCGAATTAATGATTGAATATGTTTTGGTATTTGAATTTTAAAATGCGTTGTTTGAGTTTCAATGTACAACTTTGTTTTTATAATCCAATTTTTTTTTTTTTTTTTTTGGTAACATGTTTTTATAATCCAAATTAAATGGGTAGACTTCTTTTTTTTGCTCGTAAATCAAATAGGTAAACTACCCACTGAGTATGAAGCATTTTCTTTATTTATCCTAAGAGTTTAGATACGCTTTCCACAAACCCTAATCACAAAATTTTGAAATTGAAAATATTGAAAATTGAATATTTTGAAACTCTCAAACACATTCGAGGAAATGATATCTCTGTGAAGTTCTATATATAAAGCAAATTGAGAATTTTGGCATTTAGAACTTTCCTCTATGAGTCAACCTTTGTTTTATAAATTAGTCATTAATTTTGATCTCCGAGTATGAATTTTGGAAGGAGAGACATTGCAAGAAGAACCCTAATTTGAAATTCTCTATTATCAAGTTCAAATCCCATTTTTATCATGTTGCACCACTATTACTCTTCCCTCCCCATCTGTCTTCCTTAATCAGCTCGTCGTTCATGTCATCAAGTGTGTAGTAAAGACATTAACTCCATTTTCATTTAGAGCATCACAATATTAATAGGGTTAATGTGGAACTAAAGTAATGTCTAATGTGTTGGGTAATATTTGTGGGACTGCTTAAATATTGGAGTATTTGCGTCTATCTTTTATATTCTTTTGACAATAATTAGCTATTTGCATGTTATGTGATCCTTGAGAATAATTTCAACATTCTTCATAAAAAAAACAGAAAATAATTTCAACAGTGTTAGGATAAATTAAATCTTGAGTTTTTGAGGAATGTTGTTGAGCTAAAAGTTTTTATAAACCATACTGATTAGTGTTTAGAGAATCCTTTTTTATAACCAATCACCTACTCAATTACCTTCGCGATAGATGTGTCTAACTCATGCATTGTTTTATTATACATCTTTCTTTCAGTTTCTACATTGTTTGTAGGAGTATAATGTTAAATATCCTCTTTGTAAGTGTTGTATCTGGGATCTTCCCCAAAATATTTGGTTAAAAACTTAATCATCTCATGTTAAGTGAATATGCCTAAATCAATAAATCCTGATTGGAATGTGCCTTGTATGTCATTGCAATTGCCTCGGCTATTACTACTTATGGTATATCAAGATAATAGGATTATGTTTGGATTAGCTGACCTAATGAGTAAAAAATGTCCTGACTCCTACAAACGATGTAGAGATTGAAAGAGAGATGTATCAAAAAAAAAAAAAAAAAATTCTAATGGAGTGACAATATAAAATTTCTCTTTAGTATTTTATGGATTCAATTAACTGCCAACTTAGAAATCAAACTATCCTGTGTATATATATATATATATATATATATATATATATATATATATATATATATATATATATATATATATATATATATATATATATATATATATGCATTACCAGTATTTTTTTCCTTTTTATTTTTCAAAAATAAATCCCCCAAGGCCCTCTCTCTCTCCTTCCCTTGCCCAGTTGCCCCCTAAACCCAGTTTTGATTCTCGCCATTGTTGCTCAACCGAACCTCCGTTTTCTCTCTCCTCAAACCCTAAAGCTGTGCCAACACCAAACCAAACACAGTACCATCAACCCCAGAAACATGGAACCCCAAACTCAAACAACCACCATAACCACCACCACCACCCCCACAAAACCTCAACAACCCAAACGCTTCATAAGAAGCCAAATCCCACCATCAATTCTCAACAACACAGCCTTAAACACTTCAATCTCTCTCCTCCCATCAAATTACAACTTCGAAATCCATAAATCCATCCATCGTATTCTCTCTCTAACCTCACCCACTAAACGCGTCGCTTTACAACTCCCCGAAGGTCTGCTAATGTACTCTCTCTCTCTTTCGGACATCTTCAAAACCTACGCTAACGCTACCGACGTTTTCGTCCTAGCTGATGTCACTTATGGCGCTTGTTGTGTCGATGATTTCTCTGCTGTCGCTTTAGGTGCTGATTTGTTAATTCATTATGGTCATAGTTGTCTTGTTCCTGTTGATTCCACTATTATTCCTTGTCTTTATGTTTTTGTTGAGATTGGTATTGATGTTAATAAGTTGGTGAAAACTGTTGAAATTAATGATTTGGGTTCTAGGGATTTGGTTATTGCTGGTACTATTCAGTTTGCTGGTGCTATTAGGGGGGCTAAAGCTAAATTGGAGGAATTAGGGTATAAGGTTTTGGTTCCGCAATCGAAACCCTTGTCTGCTGGTGAAGTTCTTGGCTGTACTGCCCCTAGGGTTTCGAAGACGGGTTTTTGTGAGGACAGGGAAATGGTGATTGTGTTTGTGGCGGATGGGAGGTTTCATTTGGAGGCCTTTATGATAGCAAATCCGGGGGTGAAAACGTTTCGATATGATCCGTATTTAGGGAGGTTGTTTTTAGAGGACTATGATCATAAGGGGATGAAGAGTACAAGGATGAAAGCAATTTTGAAGGCGAGGGAAGAGGCGAAGAGTTGGGGGGTTGTTTTGGGGACGCTCGGGAGACAGGGGAATCCGAGGATTTTAGATAGGTTGGAGAAGAAGATGGAGGAGAAGGGTATGTCGTGGACTGTTATTTTGATGTCGGAGATATCGCCGGCTAGGATTGCATTGTTTGAGGATTCGATTGATGCTTGGATTCAAATTGCGTGTCCTCGGCTTTCTATTGATTGGGGTGAGGCTTTTGTGAGGCCATTGTTGAATCCGTTTGAGGCTGAGATAGCGTTGGGGTTGATTCCAGGTTGGTGGGAGAGAAATGGTAACAGTGGTGTTGGTGGTGGTGTTGATTGTAGGCAGAATGGTGGAAGTTGTGGATCTTGTGGTTCTAATGACGGGGTTGAGAAAGGTGAGGGTGGGAATGCAGTTGATTATCCTATGGATTATTATGCTCAGGATGGTGGGGAGTGGAATTCTTGCCATATGAAAAAACCAAATCGTCCTGCTAGAAGAAATCTTCGGTCAAGTGTTGCTAATGAAAGGATCTCGTAGCTAATTCGGTTTGCTAGCAGATGCATACATGTGACAGTAGTGCTTGACCTGCTGGTTGCTTACGGCGTCTTTTCAAACGAGAGGCCAAACAATTTTGCCATCTTAGTGAAGAGCCAATTCGCTTGTAATACTCTCTCTTATCTCTGGTCTTTGTTTATTTATTCAACTGCATTGTCAATAGTCATATCTCTTTCTCGTTCCTGTATTGAATTGAATATGAACTTCAAGTTTTGAAGAGGTTTTGGGTCATTTCCAATGGTTTAATTTTATTTTTATCTTGATTTTTTTTTAATAATATGTGTGATTTTCTATCAAGTGTGCAGTTTCATTGTGAAATACTTCAGAGAACTATGTATATGGATTAAAGATTACATTGAACTACTAGTTGTAGGCACTAGGCAGCCTTACATAGTGGATAATGATTAAGAGAGAACGAGTAAGAAGAGATCAAAGGAGAAGGGTAGAGAGAGTTGGGATGATGTATGGAGGTGGAGTGAAGAGTCAAAGGAGGGGGATAGAGAGGGATGGGATGCAGTTATAGGAAAAGAATAAACAAAAAAGTGCAGATATGGACGAGATTTTAAGATTTTTTTTCTCTTTTTTCGTTATTAGACTGTAGAACGGAGAGAGTAATTTTTAGTGTATGTACCCAAGAAAGGGAAAAAAGAAGTGTGATTTGTAACTGCTGGTGAAGAATATTCCAAGTTGATGGGATTCTTTTTTGCTTCTCTTAGCTTCTAGCAAGCAGAAGCAAAACTACCAAAACTGTCCTGACACCCCAGCCATTCAGTTCGACAGCCCTGAGGCCTGAGCTGATTAGATAAGAGTAACACAGATACATAGAGCGGCATCATCAAATGGCATCATCATCAATTGCTTGTAACATCATCATCTCTCAGAACATGATCCTTACAACTCTTGTTTCTTTCTCCACACTTCAGAGTCCTTTTCTGCCATTCATATCTTTAACTCTAATTCACTCTCTTTTTTCCTCCAACGTAATCCTTCCTAGAACCACTAAGCTTGCAGTAGCTAGACCACCCTGGACCAAGTTGAGCTTCAATTCAGCACCAATTTGATACCTCCTACCCTGAGTCCAGTATGCTCTTTTCCACTTTTCCTTGTCTATTTATATGTTTTGGTAAAATTAGCTGTAAAACAAGCTTGATTGACCCATTTTTTATTTCATCTGTTTCCTGTTGTTTCCAATTGTATTGCTTAATTCAGCACAAGCAAGACTGGCGATGCATTTTTGTCAGATCATCATATCACTAGCATATTCATGGTGGCAACTATAAGATTAGTTGCGCTTGGAAAGTACGTATTCTTTCCTCTAGAGGATCATGCATACAAATACAATCAGCAAGACCTCGTACAATCTAACAAGTCAGGCTGAGGAGATTACCCTAATTCTTATCTATCTTTCTTCTGTCAAAGACAATTAACCAGTCCGGACTCCCCTTGGGCTGAGGACATATCAGACACATACTGGGAGGAAAAAGCATCCCTCTATGACACTTCTGTGAATTAGATTTTGGAGTCTCGTATCAGCAGTCATTGTAAAAGATAGCCTAATATTTAGGAGGTCAAAAAGTTATAACGAAGAATTACTGGGTAGCTGAAGTTGGTATGGCCTAGCTGTAAATGATCTCGTAGGGTGCACAGAGAAGAGGCCAGTTCCATCACTTTTAAGTGCCATATGTAACTACTGTTAATTGTTTCCGAGCAAATGATGACTGTTGAATGTTGATGGTAGTCTGGCTTGTTACTTAGGACGAAGTGTGATATCCTATATGGGTGAATAATCTGAACATACCATAAATAAAGAGTGTTGTTGTGTAGGTTGCCTTATCTTCCTGTGTTGTCAGAATTCAGAGATTTGATCCGTTTACGATTTATGTTGACGTCTCTGCAAGTTGTGGACTCAGGCGGGCAGTGAATCTGACTTAAGAGGTGTAGATTGAGGTGGACAATCTGCAAGCAGTTAGGGAAGCTCTCAGCAAAGTCAAAAGTTCAATGGTCAGTTATTGTTGGTTTAGAAATCCTGGAGGTCAAGATTTCAGCTGCATGGATTTCCTGGAAGATGAAGCCATAGGAACGTAGATTCAATCATAGCAAGAATGACTACCCCAAGAACATCCATCCATAAAATTGTATAAAAATGCCAAGTTTCTAAAGCTAACTTAGATCCTGACCGAGAAATCCTGGTCGGTTGTGGCTCATCTATTCCCAACTATCGAGTGGGGGTCGAATGGAGAAAGATATTCAGAATCCTTTTCAATATAGTTGAATTGCTTTTATGTTAGGTTATCCTTATTGAAGTTTCCATGTGAGCTCTGATGTCTCAGGTTTAGGCCCTCTAATTATTTTGCATCATTGAATCTGGGTTTTGACCAGTTCTTTAATTAATAATTTTGCACAAGAGCAGATTGAATGGAATGTTTCTGTGGCAGAAGAAACACTTGAAGACTTTTCAACCAGCTGGAATGATGATGACAAGTAGAGACAACTTCAGTTATCTTGTGTGCTCTGACCTACATGGCTTCATCCTTGTCCTTTTGAGTTTAGACTGAAACATAACTTGATCTCCTGTAGCTTTTACCTTTTCCTTCCCTTCCACTGGTTTATAATCTGGCCGAAAAAATCGGCTTTCACGAGCTTTCGTGGCTGGTGTGGAGGGGGCAATAATCCAGAAAGAAGAATTTGCGAAAAATTGTTCGGTATTATGCTTTGTCAAAGATTTATTAGGACTTCCATTTCTGCTCAGCCACAAGCTATATATGTGCTTCGAAGAATAATATATCTACCTACTTGACATGGACATGTTGGTGAAGTTTAAGAGTTTGGTTGGAAGATCATGACCTGTTCCTGAAATCCAAAGTTGAAGGCACCAACATTCAAGAAATAGCCAAGTCTGATCTTTGTTGAGTGCCAAATGTGAGAATGTGAAACAAGCCATTTATTGCTTTGGTCCATATTGCTGCTGTTAAATTTCATACAGTACGTGTCTAAATTGTACTTCTGAGGATGCTTGTTCTGATTCACAATTGACTGGCCTATTGTTTCATTGCTAATATTAGGCTGGAAATTTTTTAAAGGATCCTGTGACAAGTGAGAAGTGACGACGAACGTATGTAGGGTGTGTTATTTTTCACTTACTCAATAATCAGTTCCGTTCAGTTTAGTGATGAGTGATGTACCTTTTCTCTCACATATTGGAGTGGAAAAGAACACACTCCTAGTATGGTAACAAGAAGAACAAAATTAAAAATAAAATATGAACTCCACCATAAGCAATGGATGCAGTAGCCAGTAAGGCGTGATTACAGAGTAAAATGCACTACAGAGAAGGCTTGCTTTGCATGTAGTGTTCTGATCTCTAGTGGTATTTGAATGAGCATACCACATCATCAACTTGCCTTGCAAATGTACTGTAGTATTTAGGTAAACTGTCATTGGAAATGTTAGTGCACTGTTTCGTTAAACGGATCTTCTGCCAAAAATAGGAAATAACATGAAGGGGTCAATGGTAAATCAAGTCTAGCATTTGATTGGAATAATATGCTTTGATAAAAACTAAAAAATAAAACCCTCCCTTGCTTTTAATATCAACGACGACCCAAGTCATTGTTCGGGACAAGTGGGGGTGTGCCACAGCACTAGCAACCCGACGCTCATCTTTCATATGTATTGACATATGATAGAAATATTTTGCGAATTATTTTCAGAGGAGCTGTTGCCTATTGAATATTGATGACTATACACTACTATATTACCCCCAAAAATTATTGAGTGAGATTGTACAGAGCTATTAATGTACTGTTATGCTACAGTGATTGGGCATTATTTAGATCCATGCTCTTTCACAGTATCCAGTAAACAAATGTGTGAGACCTACTAGTTTGATAACAATTCACACGTGCTGAAAATTTACATGACCTAGCTTGTGCTGTTCCCTTACAGAAACAGATTCTATATATCTTCTTCTTTGTAATCAGCTGTATGTTAGGCCAAAAACTTGCTGCTATCTGTATGGAAATCTAATTAAAGTGTAATTGGCACTAGTAGTTTGTCAGGGCATGTATGATATTTTTGTCATCAGACCTCCTTTAATTTGCCTGAAAGTGACAGTTAAAGTGCCAGAGTTCAACCCCTAACCTGTAAAAAAAAAACAATAAAACAACAAAACAAACTGTACCAAAACTTGTTTAAGACTGTCTTGATGTAACGTTTGGTGATACGATTGTCACTTTTTAATGAAATAAGGGTCACGACTTATAATAAGTGAATCCTAAATTTCTAAATAGTGACCGCATTTTTCCGTGAGTTGGTGTTACACAACACTTGTTCAAACAAGAAAGAGGGTAGTTTGAATTATTGTCATTTTTCTTCTTTTTTAAATCTCGTTTTAATCTGGTAGAACCAGGAATAATCGAAGGATAAAGAAAGGAGTTAGCTCATTGAACAGATGGGAGACTCAATAATCTGGGAAGAATAGCAGACTAAGGTATTTAATTATTGAAACAAGATGGATGTGTTTGTCTTTCCTTTTTTGGTGTATGATATGTTTTTATTGAATTTTCTTAGCTTTATTAAATGATATGCATATGGTAGATTGTATTTATGGATAGGCACTTTCATTATAGTTTTCTGCTATCAGATAGCCAGTGCCCACTTGTCCTGGATCACCAAATTTATAAACTTTAAAAGAAAAGAAAAAGGTAAAAGAAAAAAAAGAGGCCCATTGTCAGTGGTCACAGGAATGGCCTTTTTTTTCTTTACACATAATAGGTATCCATAAAGTATTGAGCATTTCACTTTCCTTGGTAGATAAGAATATAATACTTGGCGTCTCTTCTCCACAACTGAATTTTGTTTATATATATTGTAGAATATTTTTTAGACGTTAATTACTAGGAAAATTGTTGTTTAGGATTTTAGATGTCAATTACTAGTAAAATTGTTGTTTAGATAAATGAGAAGTTCCGGCCAAGTTTCCTTGAGTTTCTGACCAGAGTTTTTGACACGGAAAACATGACCTCAATAGAAATTCTGTGCTTTATAGGTAAAAACGTTGTTTATTAGGGATTTAGATGTCAATTACTAGGAAAATTGTTGTTTAGATAAAGAAGTTTCCACTAAGTTTTTTTGAATTTCTAGAGTTTTTGATACGGAAAACGTGATCTCAATAGAATTCCCGCCCGTGCTTAATAGGTAATTGAGCATTTTATTATCCTTAATAGATAAGACTAGGTATCTTGTCACCTTGGAAAAAAAGAGCTTTATCTTGCTGTTTATCTCTTGCTCTTTCTCCTCCTTTCTAGTATATGTCTTCTGAGGTATCTCTGGACACTCATGGGGGTTTACAGTGGTCCTTAATTATTTAAGGAAAGGCAACCTTTGAACTCAGGACCTTCTCTGTCGGATTTTACACTGTTTCAGCATGCTTTGCTGGGGACAAGAAAAGCTCCTTACTTGGAGTATCTGTTAGCTCTATTCATATACATGTACTCAAAAACCAACAGATTTCTCTAATAATTAAGTGGATATCATTTGACATAACCTAAGTCTAAGTATCTGTTGGCAATTATGATCATATGCTAAGACTTTTTTAACTTATGATGCTGTTTTTTTTCTTTTCTTTTCTGTTTGACATTTATGAACAAGAATTTTATCTCTTACAGTTTCTACTTCTGAACACTATGATTGACTAAGAAATGATGGGTCTTTGAGCAGAGCAAAAATGGGAGATTCTGGTGTTTTTACTGTAAGGCATCAAGTAGGGTCAAGATTGAATGATGGGATTTTTACTTTTTTTTTTGATCATAGTGACTATTTTCCCACGCTGACTTGTAGGCATCTTAAAAGGTGGGACAACTGGCCAAGGAATTTAAAGCTGCTCCATACTCAATACAAGATTCGAACCATCGACCTTGATTAAGGATGAATGAGTCCATACTACTCAACCACACCTACAATGATGGGATTTTTAGCAGCAGGCAAATGATTTACAAGAAGAAGCAGTTCTTGGGCTTTTGGTCTGTGAATGTTAGAAAAGAAAGAGAGGATCATTGCAGGTGTTTCTTTGTATAATAATTTTCATATTTGATGTTTCCCATTTGCTGATCTTCAATGTGCTGTGTGTAATAATTCTGTGATTCCTGTTCTCTTTTAGCTAAACCACTCACTAATCTAATATTGCCTTTTTGTTATTTTGTAAAGATAGTTGTTATTTCTAAGCATGGCTTAGTAGGGAGTGCTTAAACATCATAATCATATTTGATCTCCCTTTTTGTCTCTCTAAGACTAATCCAGCATGGTGATTGGTGTGCTTCCTTTTCTATTTATTTCTATGTTTTGCCTCAGCTCCTTTTTGCATGTTTTCAGTTTTTTTTTTCTTTTTCGGAAATTTCATGTGGTACCCTTAAAGTTTGCACTTTTGAACGTGATACCCACTTTTTTTAAACTTTGTACGAAATAACCTCAAAATTCAAAATTTCTGCTCCCCGTATACAAAATCTGGAATGACATCTTAACGCCGTCAAGTTGGCTAATTATGAATAGTGAAATGACTATTTTTCCCCTATATGTTAATGCGAAAGAACCAATTTTGAATTTTTTTTTTTGTTTTGATTTTTTTTAATTTTATTTTCTAAATTTTTTTGTGATTTTTTTTTGGTTGCACATAATACCCACTACATTAATAAAACTTTAGGGGTACCATGTGCACAAGTTTATAAGTTGAGTGTTATTCTGTGCAAACTCTGTAGTTGAAACCAACGATTATTTTGACTGTAACTAGCCGTTTATAGCCGTTGGTTTCACGCTATTTAAAGGGCAAATGTGCCTCTTCTCTCACACCCAAATCGCTCCATTTTTAACTCCAAGCTATGTGTAAGTTGTGAGTTTTGAATTCCTTGTAATTTCCTCCATGTTTCCAATGCTCGTGTGATAAACGGTGTATATTAAGATTATTTGTTGAGTGTTGTCTATAAAAAAAAAAAACTTTATTAAATTTCTCTTACGATCCTAAACCTATAAATAAGATATATTTTTCTTAATGTGCTACTTGTCTCATTCAAAATTGGGGTGAGAGAAGAAGTACATTTGAAAATGGAGTGATCTAATCTACAAATTACAAATAATTCAAAACTCACAACTTAGAAATAGCTTGTAGTTGAAAGTGAAGTGATTTGCGGTGAGAGAAGAAGCACATTTGGCTATTATATAGCCTGAAATCAATGGCTATAAACGGTTAGTTCCACTCAAAATATCCTTTGGTTTCAGTTAAAGAGTTTGCAGAGAATAGTTGTGCATATGTTACCCCTGAAGTTTTATAATGTAGTGGGTATTTTGTGCAAAAATAATTCACAGAAAATATAGAAAATTAAATTTAAAAAAATTTAAAAAAAAAAAAAAAAAACTGTTTTGGTTGTTTCACATTAAGACATAGGGGCAAAATAGTCATTTCACTATTTATAATTGACCAACTTAACGGCTTTAAGCTGCTGTTTCAGATACGGGGTGCATATGTTTTAAACTTTAGGGTTATTTCGTGCAAAGTTTAAAAAAGATAGATATCCCATTCAAAAGTGGAAACTTCGAGAGTACTACATGAAATTTCCGTTTCGTTTTTGAGCTTATGATTGTAAAGCATTAGAGCAGCAAATATGACTCCTCGAGGAGGACTATGGCTTTCTTCTCCTAGGCTTTAGTTTTTGTTTAGTTCAATTTTGTATTGTTCACCTTAATTTAGTCCAATTTAATTCAATTTAATCCAATCTGATAGTGTAAATTGCATCACGTCATCACCTCTTTAATTTTTGTTACGAGAAGTTTTTGCTTCTTCTTCTAATTTTCTTTGGCAAGTGTCCACATTTCCGTGTTTTTAATTTATGGTGCATAGTCACTTTGTTTTTTCAATAAGGTAACGACCTAATGGGTGGGTGAGAGTAGTACTTTTTTCTGGGTTGTATTCTTGTTGAAACTGGTTATTTCCGATTATTGGATGATGGCGAAAATTTCTAACTTGCCATGTTGGCTTTCAAAGGTTGCTAGATTTGACATTAGCTTGTTCAGCCAGCTGCTCTACTTAATAAAAAGCAAGGGATGTTATATGTAGTCTGTAATTTGTGTCTTCAAATTAAAACAAGACACTAAAGCACTTGTAAAAGAAAAAAAAAATCAGAAAAACAAAAGCATTTTCCCCGGTTTTGATTGGGGGTAGGATGCAAATTGTAGTATGTGAAGCTCTACATAGCATCTCTCATAAAAAACATACTATGGAGTTAACACCTGTAATTCAAGGTCAAACTTTTCATCTCTAAAAATTACTAAATAAAATGAAAAGCAAAATCATGTCTATGGAAGGACGGAGAACAAGGAGGAAAACACTTTTACTTATATGGATGAAAATAAATTTCCTTCAAAAAGAAGGAAAAACGGGTTTTCATTTGTGCGACACTGATCCTCAAGTTGGATTGTTTGAATTTCGAGCCATAAAATTAGACTCGTACCGATTCGATATCGATGAGACCTCGGGTCAGGCTTTCGGACAGCTTTCACAATATTGTTTTTTCCCCATTCAAATAAGTATAACTTTTGATTCCTATACGTGTTTGAGGTAATTTTTTTTAATTAGACTAACTTTCGAGATGTACGCGACCATGTTAGCATATTTGGATTTTGTTCTTTTAAAAGTTTCTTTCATTTTTATTTTTTTTCATTTCTTTTTTAAAATATTAATTTTTAACTGATTATTTTTAATTTAATTTTATTTCTTTATAATTTTGTGTTTTAAATATTTAATAATAATATCAATTTAAATTATGTATTATTATTTTTTAAAATTTTATTTTTATGTTTTATGAGCGAAAATTATATTCATAAAAATGATAGGAAGGCAAATTAGTTTTCCTGGTAAATTGTTTTCTTTTATAACCAAAAAAAGGAAAATGTGAGGGAAAAAATATTTTTCATTGAAAATGATTTTCAACTGCAAAAACTTTTTATTTGAAAACGATTTTCCCCCAGTCAAACATAGCCTACTTTTGTTAATGAAAACGGTATAGAGACAAGATTGATGTTTTTGTGAAGCTGAAAGTAGACTAATGATTAATACACTCAAGATTTTTTCATGATTAATAGGACTTAAATACATAATCGCTTTTTGTATTAATATGAGTACTGTATTATGTTTTTGTCTTTATTTAAAGACAATTATGGTAACTAGGTTTTCTAATTTGGTATTAATATGTAGTTTAGTTCACAAGTCCTTTTCAGCATCAGCACAAGCATTGCATGGTTGATTTGTTCCAAACAAATTAAAATAGTACTATACTTGGATTACAAGTACACTAAATAAGGTGAGCCAAATTAGGGCACTAATAATCAATAGTAATTTAGAATGATTAGTGAATGGATATGTATAAAAACTATAAACTGATATCATGATCAAATGAACTGGACTATCCTGAAAAGACTGGCACCTCTGTATACATATGGTTATGATCTGATAAGTGATAGCTAGGGCTCCAACATGACACATCAAACATCACAAAGATTGGCACCTCTTAATAGGGATTGAAAAGGATACCTTGTACCCATTGATTCTTGAATAATGGACTACATATATTGTACGTTATCATGGGTACAAGTCAAAACCGGATGTAACGCCCCAAAAGCTATGTACGCGGCTTAAATAAAATCGGTAGATATGAGGTACCTATAAATCAGTGTGAGAAAATAATTACTGTGGTTGATGGTGGATATTCTTTAAAATAAATAAAGTGTCGGTAGATTGTTGCGCTAAATTTTCGAGGAGAAACAAATATCAAAATCTCTTTCCCCGCAATAGTCAATAAGGGTCCCTTACTTTTTTGGCTATTTCATATTAGGAATGAGGTAGCTCAATCTGGAAATGGAGGACCCCTCCACTTAATTTGTTACGTTGTTTGATAGGTACTCACTCACTCACTCGATCGTGATTGTAACAACAACAAAGTTATAGCAATGGGTCAAGGTGTGGAATGGAAAACATCACTCACTTGCTGGCATAATTAAGGGTCATGGGGTTATGGCGGTTCGTTTATGACTCCCAAGATGAAAAGATTCTTGGTAGCTTTTTCATTAGATTTGTGTTTTGTTCCTATGAACCATTCCTTTTTTTCTTATTATTTCCTAACATATTGGTGGATCTAAAAAGGTTGGAATTAGATCTATCAATAATTGGTAAATAATACTTAGTATACTATATACCTTTTCTTACATTGATAATTGGTTAACGAATGCGAGTCTTTCAATTTCACTGTGATACAACCTAATGTGGGCTTTATTGAATTTGAAGCTAGGTCGATATCTACTAAGAACAACTATGGTAACTTTGGTTGCTGATTTACTGTCTCGCTTGATTATAATACTTTAACTTTGAATTTATTTGCGAAATTAAGATGAAAATGTAAACTAACACTTAATGAACTACAAAGAAGACGAAGAAGTAAGCAACTACAACTAGAGGATGGATCATAAGTAAGTTAGGCTTATTTTCAAGGTAAAAGTTTAAACTATTAGGTTGTGGTACTAATAAACCTATTTCCAAGGGCCAGAACTCAAATCTTGACTGCAACCCAACACCGTGATGAACCCTCCTCACCTGGTGTACAATAGATTAGGATTAATCACATCATTCTTCGATGATGGGTTAGAACATCATCTTCATGGCCCGTCCTGGGGCATACAATGGGTCGTGGATCATCCACCACCACCAACTTGGAATGTGTTAGTTGTTGGGCCCAATGAAAGTTGGCAAGAGGATGGATTATAAGTGAGTTAGGCTCTATTCCCTTCAATAATAACTATGTTATTGAAAAGAATGGAATCTTATATCTATATCAACCGAAAAGTTTAAGCTATTAGGCCGTGGTACTAACCAACTTATAAACCCTATCACTCTTATTTTTTTCTTTTTCATGTGAGAGACTTTTTCCCTTCACATACACACATGTGAAAATCCCTACACTTAAGACTTTGTTTTTACTTGAATTCTTTAACCTTGCAAGTTGCACAAGTAATATATGATTAGTTTGTTTATTGGGTGAGTTCTATAATATTTTCTTTTTAGAATATTTTAAGTGAGGTTCGAGCATCAAAATAATTAACATTAGATGAAGTAATTATTTTTATTTGTGTGTTGGTCTTTCTTTTTTCCTCTTGTTCTTCAAAGCGGAACTTTAGTCCTCATATATTTTTTGGTTTGAACCATAAATTCTCCTTAAGGACCTAACCTCTCTGATCTGGGCTATAATATTCGTATCAGGTTGGCTTATAAAGGTGCAAAATACTTCTGAAAAGTAATGTCTGCATTCACAAGAGTCGAACCCTCTACTTTAATTTTAGAGATAAGAACTTCAAATCATTCACACCAACCACTTATTTGTCAGTTTGCTCATACTTTGACAAAGTTTGTAATAGGATTTAAAAAGTATGAATTTGCTGCTTATTAAAGATCCAATTAAGGAAAAATTCACCAAGGTCAAGTGTAAAATTTTAGATTCTCTACCATTCCTACTATTTTACTTTAGAAATTGTGTACAAAGAGAAAGATGTTTATAGAAATTAGTGGCTTCTCTTGACTTGCTACCATGCAGGGCCGTCTCCAACTTTTTTAGGGCCGTGTGCGAAAATTTAAAATTAGGCCCTAAAACTTTAGAGCAGACACCTTATATTTTTTCTTGCATTAAAAAATAAATCATTCGAAGTTACTTGACAACCGAAAAATATCACATCACATAAACCAATAGAAAAATGGAATAAGTAATACAACATTGTAGTTCCTATAACCCAATGAAAAAGGCGGCTCAGATTCAAAAACTCCAAATTTAAATGCTTTAGGCCACACCCACTTTAAAATTTAAGGCCCCAAAAAACTTAGAGGCCCTGTGCAAATGCTCCACATACACTTGCTAAGAGCCGGCTCTGCTACCATGCTAAGATATCAAGTTACTACTCTTCCTTATCCCAAGGAATATCAAGAGTGTGGGCTTCCAGCATCTCCTCATAAAAAAGAATGTTCATATAGAAAGACTCTCAAGAGATCATTACTTTTATCTTGCTTCCACTTTCCTTAATAGGTCATTTTTGTTCCCATCAAGAATTTCATGTAGTCCCAAATCTAATAATGTGATATATTATCAACAAACCATAGCTTAATTACAATGACAAAGACTTTTCTTGTAAACTAATCTAGCTAAACAAAAAGTACTTTGAGCCAAATTAGGCAAATAAAAAGGGCATAAGAGAATTGGTTGAAAAATACCAGAAAAAGCAAAGGAGACGTTTAAAGTTATGAAACTTGTTACAAAACACGATCATCAACCAATAGGAAATTTTGACCTGCTTTAATTCGGACAAATTGTATCGCATTGACGTGACCAGTTTGGTGAAGGCAGTTAGTTTTGACGTTAGTGTTTAAAACACCAGGGGAGAAATTATGAAAAAAAAGAAACTATTGCATCATAGGCGTCATTTATATTAATTGTCATATCACTTTTTATACATCTAAAGATATTTAAAAAAAATACTTATTACTCATCTAGTTTTCAAAGTATTTGTCACGATTAAGTAAAAATAAAAACTACAATTATTTAAATATTTTCTTTTTGATAAATAAAAATTGTATTATTACACCAATCCGATAAAAAAACGTTTAATCACGCGAGCATCCTGAATAAATCAAACTTTTCACCTTCTAAGAAAGGTTTAAATTAGCTATCCCATACAATTATTTAAACATTAGCACTACAATTAGCACTACAAAGATAATTCTCCCTTCCCTTTGCCACCTAACATAATATTTCACTAGATTTACAGAATCTAAAGGAATGTAGAATTTAATTAAATATAGAAAAAACAAACAAAAGGAGGTTTGGTTTACTTGTGGCTTGCTTTCATTCAATCTGAAAATGACAACAGTAAAAGGGATATGCTAAAAGGAAAAATACTAAAGAAAAGAATGCCAATATCATATCATATGCCCATATGGTCCATAATCTATCTGAGAAGAAGAATTCAGAAGAATAGAGAGTGACTATCTTCACACTAGTCACTCTCTCTCTTTGTCACTCTTTCTCACTCACTCATTCTTTTCTTTTCTTTTCTTTTTTCCTTTATTATTTTTTTATCTTTTTCCCCTGAATCTCTTTCTCAAATCTTTCTTTTACGGCCCTTTAAACTATATAGTCTATAGACCCTCAATAATTTAATTTGATTAATAATAATAATAATTTCTTTTTAAGAAAAATGTAATATTTTGTTTGATGGGCAAAAATCCGTACCCTCTTTCTGACAACGACCACTGAAGGATGGGGGCACATGCCTGCTGTCATATCAGTGGGAGCATCAGCAACCCAATGAAATGATTTACTTTGTACGGTTAAATGAACGGTCATGATTTTACCTTTTCCATAAACATGCACACACACTCTCTCTCTCTTTATTTTTCCTGTAAGAAAATAAAAATCCTTTCTTTCATTTCATTTTTTCATTCTCATTTCATTTCATCTTCCCCTTTGTGTGTGTTTCTCCCTTTCTTTCTCTCTCTTCTGCTCTTCACTGCTGCTCAGGTCGACTTCTGGTCGGGTGTTGCTTATAATAAATCTTTATTGTTGTTGGTATTTTTTTTTTCTTTTTTTGTTTTTCTTTCTTTGTTTCTCTTTCAGCTCCATAACTCAAAGTTATTGTAAGAGCAGTATTGCACGAGAGGTTCTGATGATGTCTTGAAAAACGTGCTCAACCCATTGTGTTTGTTTTAGTTTGTTTCAGTTAAGCTACTTTTTTTTTTTAAAGTATTATTAAGGTGTTGTTGAATCTTTATTTAGGGTGAAAAAAGGAAAAAAAGAAGAAAAGGTTGGTCATTTTAATGTTTGTTGATATGGGTATGGGGCAAAAATGGTTGAGGAAGTGTTAATTTAACATGGGTTTGTTTTAAGTTTAAGGAATGTGGGGGTGTTTGTTGTTTGAGTTTGAACCATTTTGGGATTTTTCCACTTTTGGGTTTGATTGAAGTGGAAAGAGAAGTAATAATAACTAATGAAGGATAGGAATAATGTGGTGATTAGTTGTAAGAAGAGGGATTTTATGGGAAATAAGGGTTTTGAATTGGGTGTGTTTAAGTGGGAGATTTTTAAGCTGCCTACAAGTAAGGATTGTTTAAGCTAGCTTTTGCCCAGGAAAGGTAAAGGTGGGATATGAAGCTTTCAACATCAGGAGGATTGGGTCAACAAGGCCATGAAGGTATCTATCTATCTCCTTTTTGTTCTGTTTATTTTGGGATATATATACATCATAACTTGTCAATTTTATGCTTGTTTTATGACATTTTTATTCCCTTGAGAGAATTTCAAGATATTTAGAAGCATAGGGTTCCTTAATAATGCAAAAGTATGATGTTATTTGTATTGATCATGTATGTTTGTCTTATATGTAACATGGGATTGTGATAGGGAGTGAGAAGAAGTGTTTGAATTCAGAATTGTGGCATGCTTGTGCGGGGCCTTTGGTGTGTCTTCCCACGGCCGGAAGCCGGGTGGTGTACTTTCCACAGGGTCATAGTGAACAGGTTTAACTCAAAAGACTGATCTTGTAATTGTATTATGGCTGTATGGGGACTAATATGCTCTGAGGTGATTTGATTGCTGATATGTAACTTTGTCTATTTGAACTCAGGTTGCTGCCACAACCAATAGGGATGTTGATAGCCAGATACCCAATTATCCCAATCTGCCTCCACAGTTGATCTGCCAGCTCCACAATGTCACAATGCATGTTTGTCCTATGCTCCTAATCTTTTGAACTTTTTTCCGGAAATGTCAAAATTTATTATTTACTACTTCGCAAGGATGACCACTTGCCTCCCTTTGTTTCTCTAAGGAAATTAAAGGGAGGACGAGAGGGGAGCTTATCATTTAAGAGAAATGTTATGCACATTCACCACAAGCAACTATCGATGAGCAATTGCCATTTTATTTAACAAACATGATCTCTAAACATGATCGATTCAATGGGTAGGCAATATTTAGAGATCATATTATCCAATAAAATGGCAGGTATTCATGAACATTTGCTGGTGGTGGCTGTTTCTAGCATTTTTTGGAGTAGCGAAGTAAGAGCTAAACACATTATTGTTTTCTATTTGTTTGTTTGTTTGGAATTTCAGGCTGATGTTGAAACAGATGAAGTCTATGCCCAGATGACTTTGCAGCCATTGACTCCGGTAATCCTTTCTCCAGTATAGTTAATTCGGCTTGACTGGCCCGATTGCCTTGCCAGTTGTCAACGCACTCAACAGGATCAATTATTCATTATGGTGTTTGTGTGCAGCAAGAGCAAAAGGACATTTATCTTCCAGCAGATTTTGGGATCCCGAGCAGACAGCCAACCAATTACTTTTGCAAAACATTAACAGCGAGTGACACCAGTACTCATGGAGGGTTTTCTGTTCCTCGGCGTGCTGCTGAGAAAGTTTTTCCTCCACTGGTGAGTTTCTATGCATTCTATCAGTTTCTATTCTCTAGCTCTTTGAATTATGGTTTTATTTGCTTTATTTGTTCTTGCAGGACTATTCGCAGCAGCCACCTGCTCAGGAGCTGGTTGCTAGGGATCTACATGATGTAGAGTGGAAGTTTAGGCACATATTTCGAGGTATGCGCTTTTCCACGGTTCTTCAAATGACCTTTACCTTGTAAGTTAGTTGTTGTATGTGAAACTGTTCAAGGAAGATAATTTGTACAGTTTGTTAGAAAAAGGAGGATTTAAAATTATCCCTTTAATGTTTAGGAAGTTTCAACTTTCAACTAACTTCTTTTTTGAGCAAGTTCTCAAGAAGTGCTTAGCACTCAAGTCATATAGAAGGCTCATAGAGTCCTGGTGTCTTAATTCTCAACCAACCTGTGCCAAAAGGAATTCAAAGCTTTTAGCTCTTCCCAATTGTTATTTAAACATGTAGGGGGGGGGGGGGGGGAAATCAGGGAACTTAGAGGAGTGCTGTGATACTGATTTCTCTTATCCACCACTCTGTTTGGAAAGGTCTCTATCAGTGATCTTTATCAAGTTGTTATAACTATGACTTTAGTATTTGTTAATGAGGTTAATGAGATGGAGAAATAGAGGAAATTGGCCATCACACATATCTCTTGTTTGTGGCCTTTTTTTGGTGGAGACATGGAAAACTAGAAAACTATTCATCACCTTTAGCATACTTGTTATGGTTCTTGGCTGGAGCAATATGGTACTGGTACCTTTTATGAAACGTTGTGTCTATTAGTCTGGGCATAAGAGCTTCTGAACACAACACAAATTTCTGTAGCTGGTTTATTTGTTAAGAAGCCTTGCTGTTTCCATAGGATGCTAGTTTTATTCAAAATTATAGCTGCCCTTGGCATAACAATGTAGGACTACCAAGAAATTACAACTGCAACAGGAAGTACTGTATGGAGTTTCTTGTAAATGTATCAAATTACGTGCTTAAACATGTTTGAAGGGTTTTGTTGTGTGCTAAGATTGACTTGGTTATGATGGATTCTTTCAAGAGAGGGAAGTTTTCTTTGAGGAAAACCTTGGCCCTTTCAGTAGCTTTAGCAAAGATATAAAATTCAGACTCAGAACTGCTAGTGTAAAATATATTCTATAGTTGCTTGAACAGTGGTGTGCTTAATTAAAGATGAATCATGTGCGAGCTATAGTAGAGTCTCACCATACTTTCAAACACAAGGCTAGATTGCGAAAAGTTTTTTTATGACTATCAGTAGAAATAAGAAGCTAGATGCTAAAAAGAAAGAAAACCCAATAGCAAATAATCAAACTAGTTAATGCCTGCATTATGATGGTCTTTTGACATATGAAGCCTCAGCTTGTCCGTTCTTGTGGAAAACTGCTGGAGCTCAAGTATTGAATTAGCATACAATGTCATTGGTTTCATTAATAGTAAGGTCTGCAAAGGATTTGGGCGGATCAATGACTTAAGAATTAACATATTGATGGTGAAGAACATAATGACTCTTATTACTTTTGGAAAACAGCTTCAATTTTCCTTCTCTAATTTGCATTTCCATCTACAGATTTTGTTCCCCCATAGACTTCGAACACTAAAATCTTTTGAGAAGCAGAAAATGGACTTGCTTTTTGTGAGACGAAATAGGAAAACATGCACAAGATTGTTTCCTCAACTAAACGACCCTATCTTCCAACTTTGAATATAGGAAGATTTGAACATAAAATCCAAATATTTTTGTGCTGTGGGGAAGTTCTCATTGGAAAATAAGGCTCATTCAGAAGTCAACACACCCTGGCTACTTAAAAAGACTTGATTTTTTAAGTCTATTACTTCGATTGGGAGTTGGAGTGAGGTTTAGGGGGTAGGGATTGTCCCCTAATTCATATTGGAACATACTGATTTAATACATTCTCCCGTAAAACTGAAGAAAGAAGAAATATTTCTCTTATTAGCCATTAATTGTATAGATGCTATAGTACTCTATTCGTAGAATCACACTAAGCCTTTTTTCTAAATTTTAAGCTTGCTTTATTCTCTTATTAGCCATTAACTATACTCTTTAACCTTGTGCGCATGTGTGCATATGCATCTCATGTGATTGCTCTAGGAATTTTTGTCTTCATGCATGATAAGGTGTACCACATGTAATTTAAGATATTCATGGAGTTTATATATGCTATCACTGTTGTAACATTACATCTTTTTCTTATGCAGGACAGCCCAAAAGACATCTTCTTACTACAGGATGGAGTGTTTTTGTCAGTGCAAAAAGGCTTGTAGCTGGTGATTCTGTCTTGTTTATTTGGTAGATTTTTCCCCTTGCGTCATTCATTATTTTTCAGCTGTCGCAGTTTCTCTTGGCTGCCAGAGAGTGACTTTAAGATTATTTTCTGTTAAACTTAGGAATGAGAAGAACCAACTGCTTCTGGGAATTCGCCGGGCCACTAGACCTCAAACTGTGATGCCATCATCTGTTTTGTCAAGTGACAGTATGCATATCGGACTTCTGGCTGCTGCAGCTCATGCTGCTGCAACTAATAGTTGTTTTACTATTTTCTTTAACCCAAGGTCAGTTATCAGATCTTAAGCTGTCTCCTTTCCCTATACTGTTGTTTCTTCTCTCTAAGTTGTCCTTTTCTGTCCTTTTATTTTTACTTACACAATGTAACTTGTTTCAGGGCAAGCCCATCTGAATTCGTCATACCTCTGTCAAAGTATTTTAAAGCTGTGTATCACACACGCGTTTCTGTTGGGATGCGATTTCGTATGCTGTTCGAGACCGAGGAATCAAGTGTTCGGAGGTAGCAGATCCCTATTAGTACACTATGTAGTTAGTCATCTAGTGCATCGCTCTATTTTATTTTTGTCCTGAAAAAGCATAGGTGAATAATTTCCATAGCAGGGCAAGAAATTTGTTTATTCTCAGTTGCATACATAGCTATAAAATATCGCAGTTGGATGTCATAATAGTGTTCTGTTTGTTATCCTATTCGGTATTTTCTTAACACTGCAACTCAATTGCACGCTAAGTGTACTAGTCAAACTTGGATGACAACTTAATAACCTTGATGGTCTTGGTATTTGAAAGTGTAAGGAATTCCACTCTTAGCCATGGAGACATGTTAATTCTCATTTGTTAGTGGGATGGCTGTTGCTGTGCCTTGTTCCTCCTTGCATGTATGTTGCAATGGCATATTACCTTTTAGTGCCTTGCATGATTACATTCTGCCACCAATTTTGATGAGTTTTGTTTAATGGTTGTGAACTAGTTTGTGCATGGAATAAATGCAAACATGATGTTCATGGCAAGGTTTTTCTGCTATAGTCATGATGATAACCACTTGATTGCTCAACTGTGCTCCAGTAGATAGGGCCAAACAGCTAGGTTGCCTACAAATGAGTCCTATTATGTGCTGTGTTTTGCATATAATATCTGAACATCTAATTGGACAACCTTGTACTTTGCAGATACATGGGTACAATCACGGGAATTAGTGACCTAGATTCTGTCCGCTGGCCGAACTCTCATTGGAGATCAGTGAAGGTATTGTCTATTAGACAGTTCATCGTTGAATAATAGTCTGCAGTTAAAGTTTCCTTTTAAAATTTACTGGTATAAGATAAAAGTACTACCCTGGGTATTTTTGTCATATGCTTAAAGTGTTCCATGTCGTAGCGTCGTTATGAAATGGATAAAGCAATGCTTCTCCATATTTTCCACATTACTTTTTGGTTTTACTTTCAATATTTCTTTAAACTGAAGAATATTCATGTTTGAGTTATGTGGATAATTTCTAACCCCCCCCCCCCCCTCTTTTTCTTTGCCTCCCTTTATTTGCAAAGTTATATACTTATATTGAGATAGCTAAGTGGATTTCTAGTACGTTACATCGTACTAGATAGCGTTCAGCTGAAAGTTCAGACAAGAACCTAAATCTCCATCATTTTCTGGGGATAGCTAGCTTACCCCATTAAAAGTTGAGTAATGGAATTATTCTGGAGCCAGCAAAGATATGTTGAACCATCACCAAGTTTCCACGATTGATTTTTGCAATTACTAATGATGATCCTCCAATAGAATTTCTCAAACTTACCTGTAGCTCCCTCGCTTGCCAGGCTGGGAGTTGATATATTGGGCATTAGAGAATCAGTTATTTGATTGTGGATTTGTTTGGTTCTTCTGTTCAGCAATTTAAGTTCAGTTGTTTGCATGTAATGTTAACTTCCCAACTTCATTTAGATGTCTTTGAACAAATCATTCATGGGGACGTTTGCAAAGCCCTTTGGAAGTGGTTGAATAGTGTTGGATGTTCTTTTTTCTTTTCTTGATTCAACATGCGTGTCTGTGTGGAGCTATGCACACTGCAGTTTCCTTTGTTATGATTGTCTTTTCTTATTTGTCAACTTTCATTACCTTATTTCTTTGTTTAAATTTTGTTGGGAGCGCTTTTATTGCTTGAGTTAGAGATTTAAGATGTTATAGCAACCCTGCTTATGATTTCTCTCTTAAATCTTAATTGTCTGGTTGCTGTTCTATTGGTTATTTTCCCAAGCAGGTTGGTTGGGATGAATCAACTGCCGGTGAGAGACAGCCTCGAGTATCATTATGGGAAATTGAGCCTCTAACAACATTCCCCATGTATCCCTCACTCTTTCCCCTCAGACTCAAAAGGCCTTGGCATGCTGGGACTTCGTCTCTACCAGGTAGCGACGTCTTACCCTCTCTGCTCTTCCTCTCTTCCTCTCTTTCATTCCTTTTTTCTTTTTTTGTGGCAATCCAAAATCGTGTCAAGTGAGGAGAAACTTGTATGAATTAGGAGTTACAAATCCCTGGCATACTGCATAGCCACTCAAGATGGAGGCACAAACTGTAAGCTAGCTTTATAAGAACTCAGAGATCTCTGTACACAGGAAACAACAAAATTTGATATTAGAAAGCATTTCTTGGCATTCTTATGGTAGAAGTGATTGGATGGTTTATACTTTTTCATTTGGACAACATAAAAACATACCCTGCATGATGTGAATTCGCATGTTCTAGTACTTTTACTATTGAGAATCTCGCTTTTTTTTTTTTTTTTTTTTGGAAAATGGTAAGAATTTTATTTAATCCTCCAAAGGAGGCCAATGTGGCACCTTGGTAATATCCAAATACAAAGCTACAAGGTATAGCCTGTACAATGTACACAACAGACTTCCTATACAGGGGGCACAATGACAACTACATATAGCCTATCAGATCAACAATTCGCTTTTCCTTTGACGACTTGAGAACCTTCAGCATTTACATTATTTCTAGAAACAGTTACTAGCTAATTAAAAGGCTTGTCATCCATTTCTCATCCTCCAATCTTTTTTAATCTCCTTTTTCCCCTTTTTTGAAAGATCCTCGTTGTCTATTATAAGGCCATGCTCTTCTTAGCTTATTTTTTGTTCAATTAAGTCCAATTCAGTTCGGTCCATGTAAGAACTTATCACTCAAAAATAATCTTTAATTCCAATGTAAATTCACGATGATACATGTGTCATTGGAAGATTTCAACACAAACTTTCAAACTAGCCCAATATTGAGGGGGTTTGGACAAGTTATAAAGGTTAAATGTCAACCTAAAGAAATTAGTTCAATTCAGTTTAGCTCAGTTCATTTTGAATCAAATCTGTTCATTGTAATTTTATTCGGTTGAAAAGAAGGACCCTAAGGTGCTTGAATTGGGGGTTATATAATTAAGGAATGCAGTTATTGGATTTGTTTTTGGTTAGATTGAGGGCATTTATTTAGCGAGTAATTGATTCCTTCCATATTGGGGGGTAATAATTACCCTAGGGCATAGCCCCCCCCTACAGTAATACATAACCTCCTTTCTCTCCTCTCTCTCCATACCACCCACACCAAAGCTTAATCACCAAGACAATACCTTCCTAGAATGATACATAGTTTGCATACTAAGCTATGAAATATAAGAGCTTCCTCCAAATTAATTACTATAGCAATAATTATCCTATAAAACATTTCCCCTAATCTGCATCCCCATTCCAAGCATACCCTAAGCCAACAGCTTTTGGATCAGCTACATGTTTATCTTACTGTTGCTTTACAATAAAACTAGGACATGAATCCTTAGATTATGTCTTCACCCAACAGCTTTGGGGTGAGTTGGCTCTTTCACATGGTATCAAAGCATTAAGAAAATAAGAACTCAAAGATCTTCGAGTTCGGATACTGGCAGCCCTCGTCCTTCATAGAGGAATACTTTAGCACAGCATTTCAAGGTTAATGGATATTCGTGTGGAAAACCCTAATTTGGTTCTTAAATAGTCACGCTCTTTTTTGGCTTGATCTCATAGAGCTGAGGCATGCTGTGACTTAACATACGAAGTTGCAGCGCTTGGCAGATGACCTGCCGCTAATTGGTCATGGCACTGACACAATTGAGCGGCATTTGGTTTCCTGTCAGGCGTTGTTACTGGGCATGTTTGGCAATTCTTTGACTTTGGTTCATATTTTAGACATTTGTACCCCCGATCTTGATTTATCAATGAAAATGTGAGTTATTGTACTCTAATGATTTGAAATATGCTATGGCTTTAGCCAAGCTGGTGAGCCCCTCTGTAGCTACATACACTGATATTATTACTTGTCAATGTTCTCATGTAAGCCATTTACATAAGCATTTAGATGATGCGACAGATGAGAAGATTACTATTACATGAGTTCTCTTGCATCATCTCCTGCTGTTTTACTCTGTCGCAGAGGGTATTGATGATGTTGCAAACAGCTTAATGTGGCTGAGAGGACAAGGTGGGGAACAAGGTCTTAATTCCATGAATTTTCAGTCCTTGGGAATGTTCCCATGGATGCAGACAAGAGTTGACAGTTTGCTTTCAGTTGGCAATCAAAATCAGCAGTATCAAGCCTTGTTATCACCCAGCTTTCAGAATCTAAGAGGTGGTGATCTTGGGAATCCTCAATTGGCGCAGTTTCAACAGCCTATGCAGTATCTCCAACAGTCCGCTGGTCAAATCCCGATGTTGCAGCAACATCAGCAACTGATGCATCCATCAATTGCCCAACAGATCTTGCAAGGGCAGACCCAAGTTTCCAAGGATAATCTTCCTCAGCGCATGCTGCAGCAGGAATACTTTAAACAGCAGGATGGACTGCCAAACCAGCAATTATGTGCTCCAGAAGCATTTTCTGTACAGAACAATGAGATTCAAAACAGGCAGCAATCTAATATGCCTTCATCACTTGGAAAAGCAGACAACAGCAGTGCAAATGCTGAGCTGTCCTCAACTCATTCCCCTGTACAAGACATGCTGGGTCCCATGCGCCCTGAAGGGATTGGTAATTTGTCTGACATATCAAATATGAACCATACTATGCTGAATGATCAGACATCTCAGCATCCCTTGGTGTCATTGAGTTCATACACACCCATTCATGCCTTTGGGGATGCTGTCTCGCTACCACCGTACCCTGGAAAAGATGCGTCCTTGGAAACAGGAAACTGTAGCTTAGATGTGCAGAATCATAATCTCTTTGGTGCTAATCTTGATTCTTCTGGGCTGGTATTGCCCATGACAATGCCGACCAATTATCGTACTTCTTCAACTGATACAGATATATGCTCAATACCGTCAGGTGCTTCTGGGTTTCAAAATTCTATGTATCCTTGTAATAGCGGCTCTCCTGAGTTGCATAGTGAGGGCGACCTGCAAACCCCATCAAGAACATATGTCAAGGTATGCGCTAATTGTAGCAGGTATATTGTTTCTTTGCTTTTTTACTTGGTTTGTAATGTAACTAAGAGTGATCCTTGTGTTTGTTGCAGGTTTATAAATCTGGAGCGGTTGGGCGTTCCTTAGACATCTCCCGGTTCAGCAGCTATCATGAGCTGCGAGAGGAGCTGGGTCAGATGTTTGGAATTGAGGGAAAGCTAGACGACCCTCTGAGATCAGGCTGGCAGCTTGTATTTGTCGACAGGGAGAACGATGTACTTCTCCTTGGAGACGACCCTTGGGAGTTAAGTACTTGTTAAGTTATAAAAGCTCTAGATAGTTAGAGAACAGACACGTTTCATTCAGGCAGATGTCTTTGTTAATCTATATGGACTGTTGTTCACTGGTACATCACTGCATGTATATTCACAGTCCTGCAGTCTCTTTTATTCATTCCAACACCGCAGACACATTGCCTGCCCTTTTCCTTTCTCCGCCTTCATCTTCTAATGTGATACTGTCCACTGAGTGTTACATGTGGCGGCTTCTGTAATTATATACTAACCATTACTTCTTGATTGCAGGGCATTTGTAAACAATGTCTGGTATATAAAAATACTCTCACCCGAGGATGTCCAGAAGTTAGGGAAGCAAGGGACCGAGTCATTCTCATAAAACGCGGTTAGAAGAGTTGAAGGTACAAGTCACAATAGATACCTTGTTCCACATCCACTCTCTTCCGCTCGCTCTAAAGATCAAGCAGTTGAAGATACAACTGTCTCTTATACTCTCCTTACAGCAGGTCCCAACTCCACTTCTGGGAGGCTTCATTGCCTTAAAATTTAAAATTAATATTAGTACATTTTGTCCAATTACACCATTATGTAGTGTTTCTAAACTTATGTTACTGATCTCTTTCAGGATTTATGTAGTTGCTTTTATCAGATTCTTAGAGATATTTGGATGAGTGAGATTTGCTTAGTCATGTTGACACATTTGGTCAGCCAATTATGATTTGATATAAGAAGTTCAAAGGACTAGTGTTGTCATGTAGTCAACATGTGTCCCCTTTCCTGCTTACACCTCTAATCCTTGTTAAATTAAACGGTTTGATTAATCTGGATATTTTGTTTTTATGTCCCCCCTTAGGTGGCTTTGGTTGTCCCCCAGTTGTGAATTCCTTTTTTCTTTCCAATTTTTAAAGTTAAATCTCTGCACCTGAACTTTTGGATAAGAGAATCCAATATGTAGCCAAAATCCGAGGAATTATCCTTTCTATGAAAAGGTATATTACAATTTTTTTTTTTTGTTTTTTTTATCTTTATTACAATGTTAAATTTGGGTTGTATAACAAGTATGAAAAATTATCAGTGACCTAACTTTCGTGTAGGACAGGTGATGGTCATTTTGTTAACTTATTAACAATGTAGTAGGACTATCTAGGATTGTGAACACCACTAAAGATCTTTTGTTTCGCCATCTATTGTCTCACTCCCTTTGTATGATTGGTGCATCAACTTTTTAAATTTTATTTTATTATTAAGTTGGTTAGCATGTCTAATGCACTTGTGATCGGGTTTGGTTATCTCTCACTTTTGCAGAACACGATTTGTTTGGTTTAATAGTTTGTATGGTACTATGACGAATCTATTTCTTCAAAAAGGTGTAATATCAAAAATAACGATTATTTGGAAGCTTTTCAAAAGTATTGAATCCTTAATGTTATACCGTAGAACTAATCCATTCAAATTTTTTTCTGATCTATTAGATCTTTATCATGTTGAATTTCATTTGTAAGTGTTCTAGTGTTGTATGGATATTATGTAACACTGTATTACGTATTTTCACATTCTCTAATACACCAATTTGACTGTAAAAATTGTAAACATGTGAATATAAAATTTATAAAAATGTGATTGTTCAAAAGCACTATAAAATGAATCTAACAAGTTTACCTTGTAAATTCATTGTAAGTTTTTACTAATTAATTGTTAAAATTTGTAAATGTTAACCATCAAAAAGTAAAGGATTACAAATGTACAATTCTCCTTTTGTGTGGTAAGTAATATGTACTACGGAGTAACATTTATGTGTGGTAACATGTAACATGTAACGTTTATGTTGTAGGCTTTGCTGTCTTATTCAAAAAAGTAACTGACTTATCCTGTTGTACCTAAAAATATCAGTGGCGCTACTTGACTACACTTTCACATTTTTTGCTCCTCTCTGGTCTCCTTTCTCGATTGTGGGAACCTCTTGCTGTCTGCAGCTCTATCTATCCTTGTTCTCCCCATTGATTTGTCACCGGTACTCTCCCCCCCTCTCTCTCTCTCTCTCTCTCTCTCTCTCCACATTGGTTTATAGCATTCTGTTTCAAGCAAAAGGATAACTGTTAGTAACAGTAGAATATGGTCAATTAATATTGGACTTCAGAGTTCAGATTAGGCACAGTGGCACACTACTGGACTTCAGATATATTTATATGCTGCTACCCCTTATAGAATATGGTCAATTAATTTTGGTTTAAGTTCAATTCCATGCAAACTAGCGTATGATTAATTTGTTTGAAATGTGTTTAGAATTCTGTTGTCAGTTGTCACCATTGTTTTGCCCCCTCTCATTCTTAATCCTCTCTCAACAATATCAAATAACAAAATTGAGGTCTGAAAATTTATAATTTTCTTGAAAAATCTACAGAAAATGAGGGCCCTTGTTTTTTGATTCGCGGTAGAAGATGTAGGTATATTTGGGTTATGCACCAGTTGTGTGAACTACTGAACTTGGCATTGATTTGAGTAACTGCATGAATTTGCTTGCTATTGCTTTTTGAATTGAGCTGGACTTCCAAGACAAAGTTGATGAAGTGTTTAAGTCTAGTTTTCCTCTGATATAATGTAAATCCTGCCAGTAAATTTTGATTGTTCTAATCTGATGCAGAAAGTCAGTCAGTATGATAAAACGGGCAGTAGCTTAACAGTGGTCAAGTCCATCAGAAGTATTTCAAAGCTATGGCAATTGCTGCATTGGGCTATCAATGCAGTCTACAATATCTTTCTCCAGTATTTACCTGTTGCTGCACGACATCCTCTCGTATGCTCAAGGTGAATCCCTGTGAACTTCAGCCGAATATCAGCAGAAGAACGGGGACTATAGGAGTTATGGCTTCAGTATTGTTAGCAACAGACGCAATTTTGAGTGGCAAGACTGCATACGGTTTTGAGTTTAGAATGACAGTCCCTGACCAAACAGTTGAAGAGGCCGAGAGTATGATCAGAGATCATGCTCAGGCTTTGTTAGATGTCAAGTCACTTATAGAGTCGGAAACTTGGAGAGAAGCACAGCGAGAATTGCGCAAGAACGCAGCTTATCTAAAACAGGATATTTACACAATTATCCAAAGCAAAGAAGGCAGCATAAGACCTCTGCTGAGGAAGCTCTACTCTGATTTATTCAACAATGTTACTAAGGTATACTGTTGTTGTTGTGACATTCTATGCATAATCAGTCCAAGCTCTGACATATGATCAGACTGGCTGAACTATCCCCAGTTTCATCCTTATTCTTTACCTGCCAATTGCTTATAGTGATCCAAGAGAATTTTGTTGATTTCCATTGGAGGTGATATGCACAACTAAAATTTTAACTTGGTAGTTAGTCTAAAAAACCTGAGTTCTGACTTTATTCTATATATGCATATTGCAGTTGGACTTTGCTGCGAGAGACAAGGATGCAACACGAGTACAGGACTGCTACAACAATGTTGCAGCTTCCCTCGAGGATATTTTATCTAGAATCTGAATGCTACCCATGCAAAAACAAACCTTTCTCCATCTTTTTGTACTCTTGTGAAGATCACAGATAAACAATAACAAAAATACTGTAGAATGTTTTATTGCCCTTGAATAAGCAGCTCTACTTGTGAATACTGCAAAACTAAGTACTTGTTGACATGACTAAGAATCTATGGTGTTGGAAGTAACATATGGCGCACATGATTTGGGAAGGGTCAAATTCAATGAAGTGGATTGTTATATTGGAAAAGTTGCGCAGGATCACAAAAGCATTATGTTCTCATTCATAATACAATACCATATCAGCTGCAACCATTATCCAAACCAGCCGAGCATTACAAGGATTTTGCTATCCACCTTTCATCAAAGATACAGATTGAGATCGAGAACGACAGAAATGAAGACGAAAATTGTGTCAAACTTAGCCAAAAGAACTGCCTTCTTATGCAATAAGAAGGGTGACTCCAAAAGAGATTGAGCAGATCATTAGACCCACTAGAGCAATGAATCCAAATTTCCTGCAAGCAGAGCAGAGACAAATAAGTTTGCAGGACACAAAAATAGACTAGCCAACAACAGCACAATTGCAAACTTCTTTAACATGCCAGAAAATAGTACCGGGCATGTCATGTTTGAATATCTATCTATGAACACGCCATTAATCAATTGCCTCTTGTGAGAAACTCCTTATGGCGCGGGCTAAGGAGTCACATGCAGCCTTAACAGTTTATAATACAACAATCCAATAGCTAACAAACTTAATTTGAAAAGAAGTTGCAAGAAAGACGACAGGAATGCTAACAAACAATCCATATTACAGCTTCTAAATAAGAGAAAGTTATGCAAAGTCATTATGCTGGTTTTGAGGCCAGATGAAGGATTCAATCTGAGTCTGATTATGCCTGAAGTACAGGATATCCAAATTCACAAATAGAAATCTCTGTTACCTTTATCCTTTAATCAAACAACAACAAAAGCAGCCAAAGAATTCTATTTCCAGCAATATTATAGTAGTCAGATGTGGCTGCTCATTTAACATGAAGTCTGCTAGACACAATGGGGATAGAACAGGTTGGAAAAGGAAAATTATTGAATGATAGAAAGGAAGGGGAGGATGGAGGAGGGTGGCTTAGTTGGACGCAGAACTTCTCCATTATACTAAAAGATTCTGATCTGCCTCAGCCAGATCTTTTCTTTCTAAAGAGATTCAGAAATGTGAGTAGAACAATCTCGGTCGTGCCAATTTGCTTCCCTACATCTATCCAAAAACCCGGAAAGTAAAATACGTCCCCTATTCCTTCCCTTGCCTTATGTTTATTCTTCTCCATAACACTTTTATCCATAAAGCATACTATACATTAATGGTAAAATATCTCATGATGAGAACCCAATTGAATTTTTGCAAAACATGATACCCACAAAGTCCAAAATGCAACCAAAATCACAATTGAATCATGCCTCAGAAATTCATGAAATCACTTCTTTATCTAAATACTCACTTATTAGTTATTACACAACAAAGGTATAGAGAAACAGGATATACCCAATGGAGAGACGATTCTTGGGATCACCAGTGGAGTAACCAGTGAAGTAGAAATAGCTAGAGACAATGTAAAGGAGACCAAGTCCAGTACAAACACAAGGGTGTCTCATCCCACCCAATATCATCAATATGAAGAACATGGGCATCATTTCCAATGAATTCTGGTGCCCTCTCTGTATCAATAATCATCAACAATTAATAAAAATCAACAATTAATAAAATCAACAAGAACATTCATTATAACTCTACATTATCATAAACTAATAAACTGGAAAAAAAAAAAAACCTGAACACAATTGAAGAGCTTGGCATCCTTGTTCTCAGATTCTAATGCATAAAGGGTTGGATAGAAAACC
This sequence comes from Tetragonia tetragonoides, assembly GCA_038025085.1. NCBI lineage: Eukaryota > Viridiplantae > Streptophyta > Magnoliopsida > Caryophyllales > Aizoaceae > Tetragonia > Tetragonia tetragonoides. The sequence goes on from CM076143.1 coordinate 35,921,443, forward strand.
TTATACCTATCCAACAAAAAAACAAAAACAAAAAAAAAACCACCATCAAAATGTTGAAATTAATCAATTTCTATGGCTCAAAATGATAAAATCAAATAAAGATGAAATCTTTTCTGAATTCTAATTGCTTAGAATGAAGAACAAAATCAGAAAGGTACATACTGTTTGCGGGCTTTGCCAACCTGAAAAGCCATCCAGAAATTGAGGAAGCAATAGAAAACCAATTCCAAAACCACATACCCATACTCCTTTGGAAGCACCATTTCCATTTTTCTTCTCTTTTTGCTTAAAAATTATCTCTTATGAAATTTTTGGTGAGTTTATTTTTGATATAATGATTCCAGAGTACTGTAATTAGTAATTTGTGAACTTGAGAGATGACAGAGATTGGGTTTTATAGTTTTATAGTATATGGCAAGTAGTGTCTGATGTGATGTAATTGATGAGGTGGGTTTTTCCTCCTGAGATTGAAAATTGAGAATTAAATTAAATCACTCTTTTCCCACGTACTGGCTTTTTCTTCAAGCCAAAGAAGAAGTAATAACAAAATCTGGGTCTACGGGAGAACGAAGCTAATGCATCTTTAGCTTAGGCCTTGTATAAATCCAAGTCGAGGACCACCACACAACCTATATATGAGCAAAAAAAAAAAACCTATATGTTAGTGTTAGAATTTTATTTCCAAGTAATATTTTTATAAATTTTGGTAAAACGGGTGTCACTTTTTAATTAAATAATGATCACGCCTCACCACGAGTGACCCCTATATTTCTAAATAGTGATCCAATTTTTCTGTGAGTTGGTCTTACCCAATACTCAGTCATCCAATTGTATTTAGAGCTAGTCTTATGTAAGACCAACTCACAATAAAATTGGGGTCACTATCGTCTATTGAGAAATGTAGGGGTCACAAATCGCGACCCTTGTTTCACTTAATCGTGACTCTTGTCTTAACAGAAGTTACTGAAAAATCGTTTTAAAGAAGTTTTTTCTATAAATTAAAGAAGCACTATTTTATTTTGTATAAATAGTGACCCTTATTTCACTTAAATAACCATTTTTCTAAAAAAAGTTTTTAAAGAAAAAGAAAAAAGATAAGCATTTAAGTTCAGAGACAACATGTAAAATGACTCATGTGCGTGTATAAATGTAATGTCGAGATTATCAATGTAAAATTCACACCCAACAAAATGCTAGATATTGAAGTAAAGGATGGGTTCCCATCTCACTGGCTCAGGAAGTGATGACAGCACATGTACGAATGCATGAGAATGGCCATAAGGCCCATAATAACTCACGCCAATTTTTTCATAAATTTCATCACTCTTGAGTCTTGCCTAGAAGTTGCCTATAGAAAGAAGTTCCACTTCAAGGAGAAAATCAAATTTGTTAGCGAGTAGCAATAATTGAAGAATTCATATACCTTTTATTGCCTTCCCCTGAGAAAATTACAAATACATTGATATACACAAGTGGAGAAACCACCCCCCCCCCCCCCTCCCCCCCCAAAAAAAAAAATCCCTATGGGTTGATGAAACAATTCCTATCAAAACAATGAAAAAAAATATATGTGAATGGTAATGTGTGCCGCCTGTATAAAATAATAAGAAAGAAAGAATCGCTCAGCTTCCAAAAATTACAGCTTCGTGCGCAGATTTCCATTGAACATCAGTAAGCTTGCTTGCAGCAATGCGTGGCAAAATGCTGGTTGAGGACATCTGTCCATAACGGCACCCAAAAATGCAGGCAAAAACCCTGCTCCTTGGTGCAGCAGTACTCTTTAAATAGTGTCTGAGGGAATCTGACTTTGCCAGAGCACAGTATCGTCGAAAGAACTTCAATGGGAAAGAATACAATCCCATCTGCATGAATTTACAACCTCTAATCATCAGGGTCCATTTCCTCGTCCTGCTCCAACGACGGCTTGGTCTCTGTTGAATTTTCTTCATCGGGTTCCAGCTGCCCATCCAATTCGGTTTCATCTTCTTGGGAGTCGTTCCCACTAATTAACGTGTCTTGAGTGCTGAGCGTGACACTTTTTTCCATCCATTTAGGGCACTCATCAACATCCCCATATGTTGACACTAGAATCTCGGCTGAATTGGAGGTCCGACAAGAGCATTCTGGGATGGGGTGAGAGAGGAATGCAGCCTGTTTTGATGAACGTAAATCTCTTAAAAGGCCCTCCTCACCAATGCTTTTGTTTAAATGATCTCTCACTGAGAGGATCCAACTGCGTTTTGGATGGTAAAGATTATCACTGCTACTGTTGAACAGTTCTGCCAGATACTTCCTGGTCAAAATGGATATTTTGTCTCGCTGTTAGGAACAAAAAATAGAAAAGCAAACAGAGAAATTCAACACAGCAAAGGGATTCATTGCTCTTTCACCTCAGTTCCAGGAGGTCTGCTGTCTTTAATAATTCAGATAAAGTAGTCATGCCATAGATTTATCTTTATAATAAAATAGTTCGTATCACATGAAAGCAGCCTACCTAGGAGCTACAAGTTACTAAAAACATGGAATGCACAATGGAAGTGACAGGATACCACATCCTATGAAGTATAATCATTTCCTCAATGATAAAAAGCCCCATCAACTCAGGAAGATGGTCCCGTAGAGCTGAACGCCTGAACCTACCTATCTGGTATTATATTGAAAGAACCATGATATGCAAAAGAAATCAGAGTGCATGAAAGCAGAAAGTACCTATTGGGTCGATATGTTCTCAAGGACGCCATCTCATAAAGCCTTTGTCCCATGACCAAACTTGAAAAATCTGGCCATCCGCTACCATCATTATGAAAACCAGGGAAAAATGCATCTGCTTCAACAGACACAATATAATCAAGAGCAGCCCACAAGAGTCTATGTGTGTGTCTCCTCAAGTCCGCTGGTGACGGATCTGGCTCTGCATCCTTCTCAGCAACCCAACCATACCATCCCTCCTTTTCATGATGATAAAATGGTCTGTCTGGCGGCGGACGAAGAGGACGAGGACGAGGACCAGCCTTGTCCCATTCTTCTTTCAGCTGCTGCGCGCTCTTTGAAGGAGGCGGATCAACAGAATCATCCTCAAGTGGCTTTTCTGGACCAAACAAGTTGAACAACTCCTGCTTAGGACACAATGAGGTCCGGTCTACCAAGTTGGTGAACATGGCGCGTAAAGGAATCAGCACCCTTTGACCACCAAAGGTTTCTGAACCTGCCAAATATATTCTTGTATGCGGAGGATAACCCATGGCTCGAAGTAGCAAACCTACCTGAAGCACATCATAAGTGGAAATAGGTAAAGTACTCAAGAGCCTATTAATTTCTGACTTTCCCTCCACGAGAAGAAAGGAATGCAGATTGTGGATGAAAAATACTACACAGATGTCTCAATCAAAATGTAGGATATGGGGTAAACATTACTTTGATTCTGGCATGTGTAGCCAAACAAGGGAAAAAGAAAAAACAAAACATAAAAAACACTGTCTAATCCTATCCAAGCTCCCTTGGCCGGATTCAGTTCTAGGGTTCTAATGCTACAAAGGCAATGTTCAGGCTATAAATGACTGGATTTCTTCACATCTGATCCAACAAGCTAGGGTGCAATTACAGAGCTTTTCATGATGAAATGAACAAGCAACCAACATTCCAGTCTGCTGGAGTCTCGTTCAGCAAGGCCAATTCACCATCATCTCCTCCAGTCAAAATAATTTCGAAAAAGTTACCGACATTACCCTAGGTCCTGGACAGAAGTATTTTTTACCGTTCCAAAATAAGCAATTGCACGGAGATGTATTTTCTACTCCAGTTTACCAATCATACCACATTCAGGATTGATGTTGCCAAAGATACCCTTAATCGACAACATGCCCAAAGCGGTGTGGACTGATGGTTGAGAAAAAAGAGTTATATTGGTTAAGCAGATGGATAGGCTTTAGCAGAGACATCTAACATGAACAATACCTACCCAGAACGGATCCTGCCGAGGATAGGGCCTGGGAAGGTCCAAATGTATGCAATCTTACACCTTACTAGCAGAGACATCTAACATTTCACACAAATTCACTCAAGCATGGGATCCAATATGAGGATACAGATTAGAAGGCCAATCAACGGACACTAAGAAATGACAAGCATGCAGAAGTGCAGCTAACACAGAGTACACCATACTTTCGTAATCAATAGGAAACAGCTATTGAGATGAATTTGGAACACAGAAAGTACTCTCTTTCTTCAATATAAACTTTCAGTTATCTATCAACGTAGAATATGTTTTAAACTCTAATAACCTCTTTGCTTTCAGAAGATTGTGCAGGCTACCTACTCTTAGATATCTCAAAGGCAATCAGCCTCTGCCACCATCGAAAGCCAAAAAATGCTGACTTTATATTTCTACTATCAGTTCTGTAATCAGTTCACTCAGTATGCATTAAAGGCGTAGATCCTTAACCCTACCACAAGCTCAGTTTTCAGAAGTACTAATGTTCAGAAGCAGACCAGATTGCGGCCTTTTTATTATCTAAATAGAAGACAAACCAAAAAGCAGTAACCTCCATCAACAATGCAGTGTGAAGCAACAAGAATTATTAATTCAGGATACATACCTCTTCAGGCATTAGAGGACATGAACCATTTATTTTCCGAGCATGAGAATCAACTGTTAGTTCTTCTTTGATGATACGTTGCTTAATCATCTGGGATCTTCGATACTGTATCAGTTCAGAGTGAACATCCTGACATTTAAAAAGGCATGTAAGTAGGAAAAAGGTTTCCCGTGAATAGGTTAAAAAAGGTCCATAATCTAATCAAGCTACCTAAATGCCTCTTCCATGCTTTGAGAGAATTTATCAGTACTCGGTTGCTTTAAGTTAGATATTGAAGACCCCAAAAACCAGAACAAACAGAACAACAAGATTTAGCCTTTCAAATATCCAATAATTGAATTCTCATCAATATTCAAAACACAAGGAACTCTCGCATGCTGAACAGAAGGCATCGATGAGTCCTACTACATTACACATTGGCCTATGGCCTTCACTAGTCATCCTCCTGACAGACCATCAAAAAGACCCCAAGCCACCTCTACATTCAGCTCTTCATTTGGGGCAGCTTCAAAAAGTACTACCAAGCACCTATACTATTTTGCAATGGATGAGAAGTAACACAAGAGCTTCTACCATACTTTCTTTACAAAAAGAACTCCAGAGAAGCATGACCATGAGGTAGATTGATACAGTTTTAGCAAAGCACAAACTATACAGATGTCAAAAGCATAAATTCATTTCCTAACTGCAAAGCCATTGCAACACCATCAAATGCTTGAGAGGAAAGGTGATAATGGGGAACATAAGATCCATTGATTAATAAATTATTTAGAAGAGATTTGGCAGTAAACATGAAGGTAAACCTGAAAAAGCTCTGAACAACCATGGTAAGCTAATGCATCTCTCACAAGCCCTGGATGATAAGCAAGGTATGGTTGGCCTGAACTCCGCAACCTGGACGAAGTAATACTTCTTAGTTAATACAACACGGAGACTCAGACCATTAAACAACTTATATACAGAACAAGTATAATTTACAACCACAGTATCATGTGCCAGACATATCCCACAATTGTTTTTAAAATGCCATTAATGAATTCAGGAAAATAAAATAATCCTTAATTTGCGTGCTAATAGTGGTGTTTGCTTGTACACGCAATCATGTATTACCTTTTCACAATTTCATGCCCAAGTTCCAAAACTTCTGCTCGAAAATGCAGTGCATGATAGGCAACCCTACATCTTAGCCTCTGGTACTCGGTCAAGCTAGGAGGAAGGCTGCCCTGGAGGAAGAATCAAAAGCAAAGAGTTCATATCAGAAGTCTTCAAGTCAATTTAATGTACTACATGTGTTTCAAAATGATTATCCAACTTCCTTTTCATCTTCAAACTAATTGTTCTAAAATTTTAATGAGTAAATAGTTTAAAAACAAGACTATTCTCTTTTGCGATTAATACATTTTTTTGAACACTCTTTTGTAACTCCAGTTACGTATATGCTAACCAATTATTGCCTTTCTTAATCATATCAATTTGTCACTCTCAAAATGGGGAGGAGTAAATAGATACTCCCTCCGGTCCACGGAAATCTTTACGCTTTCCACTTATGTTTGGACCATGGAAATCTTTACGTTTCCTTATATGGTAATGTATTTGAGCATCCTTTACTATTTTACCCCTCCCCCACCTTCTCACCCCCATGTGCAAGGAAATAAAATAAAAAAAGATTTCTCACGCCACTAGCTAAAAAAGTAAGGAAAGTAATACAAAAGCAAGGAAAGCAATAAATACCCACTAAAATATTATTTTCTCTCTTAATACCTCATGTGCTCTTTTAAGGGTAAATTTGGAATTTTTGTGCTAAAATGTGTTTTTCTTAATATTAGTCATATTCTCCAAAAGTCAAGATTTCCGTGGACCGGAGGAAGTAACAAGGTTAACATGAAGAATGAAGTGACTAGGGTAAACAAAAAAGGAAGTAACAAGAAAAGTGCAAGCCACCACAAACATCACCCAGAAGCCAGGATAACTAACAGTATAGAGTATAGACTAATCAAAGAAATCCAAGTTGTGGCAAGAACCTGCTCTTGATCTTCCATATGACTGTTGGGTTATTTTTGTAGCTAATAAATTTTTTCCCCACTTATCTATGACCAAAACAGTTGTAATATCAAAGTGAAAGAAAGAGATAAGGTGGAATTAAACACGTGGATGAACGATGGAACATTTATCATAAATCCAATTCAGAGTCTAAGAGCATAACGTGATGGTCACAGCTCATATGTTCCATTGGAGGACATCAAACATCATACACCAATCAACTACCTAAACTTAAGCTACATAGCAGGTCATACTTGGCACTGAGTGATGTGACCACCTATCCATATTCCATAATAGATGAAATCTCGAGGAAGAGGCTACCAACAAAAAAAAGGAGGAAGAACACAGCTATACCTGTAAACAGCCTCCATCAGATAGCACTAACCCAACAACCTTCGCTTTTTGCAACACAGGTAAAACCTCACTGATATAGTAACTCGCCGAAGCTGTGCGAGTAGGCTTGAATGTTGGATATTGTTTCTGCTTTCGAGCTTCTTTCAACTTGGGAGGCAACGTCTTCACAATGATAACATCATTTTTGAGCGCAGCGATGAACTGCTCCTCATTGTATATATACGAAAAACTTGAAAACTTTGAGCTGGAAAAACATGAAACAAAGAGAAATATTCATCACATTAATGGACTCCAAGATTTTAGGCCTCATCATTTTCAACCTAATTTTAGCAAAGAACCCGGTTTTAAATTAACAGGAAAGCAAGTGAACCTGGTGCCTTTTGAATTGAGACTTTCTTGAATTTCAGGGATGACCAAGGTGGCATTTAAAAGTCTTGCTACCGCAACAAGATCAGAAATCTAGCAACGTACACAATAGAAACTCCCATATTCATAACACAGAAAGAAGAATAAAGAAAAACACAGCAAGTTCATTATGGGAAATAAAATGCAAAGGAATGCATTCAATTCAAGGCTATATCAAATCATACCGAGTTTCTTATCTTCCCAAATCCTCCAAAAATTTTAGCATATATGAAACCATTGCTCCGATCAGATGGCTCTGCAGAAAGAAGCCATAACATTCAATACTACAACCACAAATTTCAATATAAAAGTAGTTAAAAGCTAACATGGTAACCCAAAACCCTCCACATATGTTCTCCAAGGAAGGAATTTGGGGAGAAGTGAGAACCCATTTCAAATCACCATCCCAGCATGCCAAATATATATTTGAAGTGCACCAGAATCTAAAAGTTTAATCTAACGAAAATCTCAAGAACCCTCTTCAAGACTCCAAATTTGAAGCTTTTTCTTCAATTAACAAAACATACATCAAATGATCAGAACAAAATGTACCTGGAAAAGCAGTCCTAGGATTGGAATATGGCTGCAAAGATTGAAGAAACTTCACATTGCCCCATAATTTCTTGTACCCCACAACCTGCACCAATTGAAAATGGGAAAAAAATAAAATAAAAACCCAAAAAAACCCACATTTGTTAGCTTGTTCTAATAAAGACAAAAACAAAAACAAAAAAAGCACCAAACCCAGAAGGAAATTGACAACATACCGGTGTTCCAGCAACACCAAAAGTAAAATCATTACTAAAACCACCGACAGCAACACCATACTGAACAAGGTCGGCAGTTGAATACTTGGCAAGAATTAAGTGAACAACCAATGAAGCAATTGATAAGAAAAGACCTCCAAGAGCTGCCCATTTTATTTTGGATCTGAAAATCATAATCTACCCTCTTCTTTTCTGTGTTTTTGTTATGAACAAGATGATGATGATGATGATGATGATGATGATGATGATGGGTTTTTTGGTTACAAGATTTATTTGAGATCTACAACAATAATTTTTGAGAGTGAGAGTTTCGAGTGTATCGACGTTTCGTGCCGGTACTGGCACCAGTATTCTTCTTTTCTTTTCTTTCCTTTTACTTTTTTTTTTCCTTTTTGTTAAGCTTATTTTGATATATTTTTCCTCTTTTTTAATCTTTTTTTAGGCTTGTAGAAGTTGTTAGGAAATAAAAACTACCTTGTGGTCTGTGTGACACTGTGACAGTCAGTTGAGTAAGAGTGATTTTCTGTATTAATTGTTGCCAACGGGCTAGGTGAAGGTGCATCTATAACGCTATAACCCCTGTTTTGTTAAATGGAATGGTGCAAGACCGTAACAAAACGGAACGAATTGGAATGAAACGGTGCGGCGCAGATAATGAAATAAAATGTAAGACAAAATGAAGTATAGAAAATGAAACGAAACGGCACGGAACAAAGCGGAACGGAACAGAATGCAGCATAATAACAACGAGAAGAACAAGGTCTATCTTCATTTGCTTGAGAGCAAAAATACATGTCTCATTAGATACTTCGAAGTTCGAATCACCAAAAGTTAACACAAGTAAAGCGCCTCAAGGTGTATCTATGCTCATTTTTTTTTTCTTATTGAATCTGTGCTCATTTGCTTGCAAGTGAAATATTATTTTCATAATAAGTCTTGTATGAGGCCTCACCTTGAGGCCGGCTTATACGAGATTCTGTGAATATAAAATAGTTAAATTAAAAAATAATATAGTAAATTATACTCTATTATTAAAAATAAAAAAAATAAAAAAAAGGACTCTTGTATTGCATTACTGCATGGACATGAAATCTAGTATATTGTAATAGATAGGATTGATATCAAATGAGAAGAGGCTTTATCAATGAGAGATGAGAAGTAGAGAGCTGGACTAAAGATGGCAATGGGACGGAGCGAGGGTGGATATAGGTATATATATACCCAATACCCACTTGGTCATCGTCAAACTGCCACCCGCCCCATCCTCGCCATGGGTAAGATTCCCAAAACCATCCCCACCCGACCACCCTAGTGGATATGAGATGTGAACTATACTCACCCCAATTACCCAGCGGGTATCTATACTCACCTAATACCCTCCCCAAAATCATTTGATGCCCGCCTTAAATCAATCTGATACCCGCATAAAGCAATTACAATATATTTAACAAACAAACACAAAATCGTGAACGATTTCCTCAAAAAGGACTATGTTAGAAAGTAATACCCAGATTAGGGGTTAGAAAATATTTCCCAGGAGGGTGACCACGTAGGCTTGGATTCCCACGAGCCTGTCTTTTTTTTTTTTTTTTTTTTTGGTCCAGAACAAAATCGTCATACTGGATGACGACTTCTGAGGGCAAGACTCGCTATTAACAATAACGACTTTCGCTAAGGAAAGTCGTTGTCGCTGACAGGAACTTTGTTTGCCTATGCACTTTGTGTGAGATAAGTTGAAGTGTTGAACGACAAAAGTCGATGTTGGCGACAACAACTTTTCTGCATGGAACTCGCTATCGTCGACAGCGACTTAGTTTTGTTGGACAGAAAAAAAAAAAAAAAAATAGCGAGGCTCGTGAAACCCGAGCTTACGTGGACACCCTCCTAAAAAATATCCTTTTTTCAGGAAATGGTCCCAAAATCGTGCCACTATTACAAACAACAAAACTAAGCTATTTTTTAGACAAATTATGTCAATACATTTTATATTTATAAATTTTACATTGTGGGTATGAGGCGGGCATCCAAAGTTCAACATAAACTATCCCCGACCCATTCCCGACCCATCCCCATAGTGATTTTGTCTTTTCAAAATCATCCCCATCCCATCTCCGCCTGATGCTCCCTCATCCCTATCCCCATCCCCATCCCCATCCCCATCCCAACTAGGGCAAATATGGGGCTGAACCCATATATACCCGCCCCATTGTCATCCGTAATCTGATGGACTGTTAGATCTTTAGCTAAAGCTCACAAAACGCGGAGCCTTTCATCGGCGGTGTCAAATTTTAGAACAGAGATTGAGGTATTTAGTCTAATATAATCCTCTCAAACCCTAAATTGGGGCTTTTTATTATTTATTATTAATTTTTTTAACAGGTCTTCAATTTGTATGGTGTGATTTTATTGGTGGTGTACATGTCTCAAGTTTGATGATTTGGAACCCTAAACAATGGGACGTACTTGAATTTTTTCTTTTGATTCATTATGCTGGAAAAAGATGAACCCTATTTTATTGATTTGTAAAATTTGAATTTAACCCTAATCTTACATATCTAATCGTTAATTGGTTATTGGGAAAATTTATATAACGCAAAATTTGACATGATTAGCTATTTGATTAATTTAGTCTACTTGAATTCCATATAAAAGTCACCTGGTTTGTCTCCATTTGAATGTTGCTCATTTTGTCTAATTTTTTGTTCCTATAGTTACCTATGGCTACTCCTTGGGTTATTTTTGTTCCTAAATTTTTTATGTACAAGTCAGCTCATTTTGTCTTAAATTTTGGGGATACAAATGCATATCAATATCTGCCATCAGCTGTTTTGATTCACTGAAAATTTGATCAAATAAGCTATGGATTACTACATTAGCTAGTTAAAATTGTGCAAGTTAGAAACAAGCCCTCCGTTTTTTTTTTTCCACTTTTTGTTACAAATGGTGATGGATGACATGAACATGAATGAACTTTGTTAATGAGTAATCAGAAAGTAAGTGAATTTTATAAGATACCGATATGTTTGGGAGTTCAGGAGGTCTCTTTGTATCTTAGTTTGCTTGTGCTTTGCTCCCTGTCATTTCTATAATGCACATAATATGATCATTGGATGGCTAGAAGGTCCAAGAAGTATGTGAAATGCAGAAAAACCAACAATTTTTAAGAATTTAGATGGGCACAATGCACATGGTCATATTCAAAGCTGATATGCTGCTTCTGTTTGTTGATGGTGCTCGAGACTTCAGGAAAAGCAATTTACTTGTTGATGGTTTTGTGAATTGCTTATGCTAGTCTATTAGCTCAATTGGTAGAGTACTTGTGCAATTGCTCAAAAGGTGTAGATTCAAATCCTACATAGACTTACCATTGTTATTGCCTATCCTATTCTATTACCATTTGTTAGTGCTGGACTGCTGGTTAGATATCCCAAATAAAAGCCAATAATACTTCAATAACATAGCCATACAAATAAATTTCATTAATTTCAAACACAATGTCATTACAAACCAAGATCTAATGCAAAGGAGCTTAAACTCAAAGATAATATCAGTACAACAGCTAGTGGCCACCATTATAACAGTAACCAGCAACCAAAAACAGCAAAAATCAGCCAGCCGACAGCAAACAGCAGCCCACAGCAACAGCAGCCAACAGCAACCAAAAACAGCAAAAATCAGCCAGCAACAGCTGCCAAAAGCAAACAGCAGCCCACAGCAAACAAAACAGCAACCAGCAACAGCAGCACCAAAAACAGCAGATAGTGAGCAATAACAGCAACTTACAACAGCAGCAACACCACCTGACAGCATCAACAAACAACAGAAAACAGCAACAATCAGTCTATGTGGGATTTGAACCTACACCTTTTGGGAGTAAATTCACTGTCACCCAAATTATCAACTTTGGATAATGATGGACTAAATAAAGATGACGCAATACACTATCATGTACTTCTTATTCTCTGAGAAGTTACAGATAGTCAATACAGTTTAAATCAGGGGTCTCAACGGAACACCTCTGTACTATAGCCTGTAGGGGTGTATTGTATGCTTAAGAACCTAAGGCTGCGTATATTTGATCCCCGCTTAGCTTGCCTAGGTGGAAACTTCGTGAGAGGCCTGGGGGTAATGATATTGGTACACCTAATAGAACTAGAATGGAACCTGTGAAAAAGTATTCGTTGATGTAGCACGCACTAGATGTTGAAAGATACAAATAAAATTTGGGTGAGCTTATATCATTGTTGTTGTTATTGAGCTCGCATTTCAAGTAGGCTTTTTGGCAGATTACTGTATTGAGTGTGGTTTAGATGTTTCCTCTTGAGATATTCTGTTTTGTGCTTGTGTATCTGTGTGAATTGGATCGCAATTACTTATAGAAAGTCCATAATGTTTTTTCTCTATTGCTACAATCAAAAGGCTAATATTGGAAGCCTAGCTAAGAGTATATGCTGTTCGTTGCTTTTGCTCGACAAACGAAAACTACAGAACATCTATACAGAGAGCTGCAACGGACAAGGAATTCACCATCAAGCTTCGAGCTGCTGCATAACTAGTTGAAAATTCCTATTTGCCTGGAGATTCATGCCTACATCTGATAGAAGAAGATCTGCAACCAGTAATTGCCGATCGCATTAGAGAAAGCCTGTTACTCCTTGTCTGGGATCATATTCTTTGGAGTATTCTAAGGAATCTAAGCTGCTCAAGTATTAAGATTCAAGGTATCAGGCAAACTAGGACGATGAAGCTTTAAGAGCTAAAGAATTAAATTTTTTTACAGAAGTGCCTGAAAGACTCGAAGTGAACAAATATTCAGTAGCTTCGGATGGTACAAAATTCTCCACAGCTATGAACTAAAGTCAGTCCTTAGCTGAGGCAGTTGCATGAAGTGCTACTAACGAAGCATAAGCTCCCTCTGGTATCCGCATGAGCTCATCGTGTTTCCCCTTTTCAGCAATCACCCCGTTCTTCACCACAGCGATGGTTCTTGACTGTGGTTAGCCGATGTGCTACAACTACAGTTGTCCGATCTACCATCACGGTATCCAATGCATCTTGCACAAGGCGTTCAGACTCAGCATCGAGGGCACTAGTTGCCTCATCGAGCAACAAGATCTTTGGGTTCTTCAGGATTGCCCTTGCGATAGCTATCCTTTGCTTTTGCCCGCCTGACAACTGCACACCTCTCTCTCCAATGGATGTTTCGTAGCCTTGTGGGAGTCCCGAGATGAAGTTGTGTGCATTGGCGGCTTTTGCTGCTTCAATGATCTCGGTTTCTGTGGCATCTCCCTGCTTGCCATAGGCTATGTTGGCACGTATGGTCTCATTGAAGAGTATTGGTTCTTGGCTCACCAACCCCATCTGTTGCCTTAGCCAACTTAGCTTGAACTTCTGAATTTCCACCCCATCTAGGAAAACTTGCCCACTGTCAGGCTCGTAGAACCTCTCAATCATGCTGATTACTGTGGACTTCCCGCTCCCACTTTCTCCAACAAGAGCGACAGTCTGCAAGATATTTTTTTAAATTTCAGAACATGCTGTAAATGTCACAATTGGCAAATTTTCAGCTGTGGACTATAGCCAATAAAATTAAAATGCAGCATTAAAACTGTTATATGTTTCTTAATTGTGGTGAGGTAGGAGGCAATCAACATTTCTAGTCAAGAGCTTGACATAGCTTTGATGAATACCTTTCTAGATGGAATGGACAAGCACAAGTCTCTGAAGATTTGAATATCTGGTCGAGTTGGGTATCTGAAGCTGACGTGACTGAACTCGATATCACCCTTCACAGTTTCCAGTGTAATGCCCTCAGTGCTGCTCGAATCAATACTAGGTTTGCTGTCAAGAATCTTGAAGATGGAGGCAGCGGAGTCCTGGGCCTTGGTCCTGTCCATAGCCATGCTGCTGCTTTGGGACAAGCCCATCGATGACATTGCCAGGGCAAAGAAAACCTACAACACAAAATGGATATAGTTACTACAGCAATGCAAAGCCTACAGACTGAAGAACTCAAGGACAATGTACCAAACTGAACAACTGATCATACCTTGAAAACTTCACCAAATGTAGCTTTTCCTTGGTGGATAAGTATAGCTCCAATGTAGAAACAGAAGGCGTTTGTGCAGTAAAGTGCAAGAAAAGAGAAACCGAAGCCTAAACCGCTTATGAGTCCCAACCGTACGCTGCTTTTCAAAGGATCATCGCATTTCTTCTGATACAAATCCATTACCTTCTTCTCTGCGCAAAAAGATGCAACTGTTCGGATGCTCCCAACTGCATCATTAGCGACTTGGCTAGCTTCTTCATACATCAACTACAATTAACATTACATAATAACACTGAGGTTTGCACATCATTGTGAAGAAAAACAAATGAAGAAGTGAAGCAAGCTAACCTTGGCATCTGCACTAAACCCCTTCATAAATTTGGCTTGAAGGTACCCTTGTATAAACATTAGTGGTGCCACAGCTAGAATGATGAGTGCTAGAATCCAATTAGCTGTAAAAGCAATCACAAGACCAGCAATTGCTGTAGCTATGTTCTGCGTAATCAGAGCTAGTTGATTTCCTACAAGTCTTTTGATATTTGAAGCATCTGTTGATAATCTCGCACCAATTGCTCCACTGGTAGTCAAACATGAGCACTCAAGATCTCAGAAAATATATTCAAGAATTAACTAGAGAAATTATACGAAGTTAAACAGTGACAAAAATAATTAACGGAAAAAAAAAAACGGTGACAAAAATAATTTAATAATCCATACCTCGAATTTGCAGGATCATCGAACCATTTGATTTCTTGTTGCGCAACCTTCTCAAAGGTCATGAAACGAACCCTTTGAACCAATTTTCCTCCAGCAACTCCGAAGAAGAAATTCTGGACTGGTATGGCTATAAAACTAACAATGCCTAAGCCTAGACAAACAAGTGCTCAAAACCTTGAATCCTTTTTGAGCAGATGTGCTGGTTCATAAAAATTCTTGATTGCAGAAGAAAGCATATTCCCAAACATAGGAAAGATAATTCCATGTACTGCTGCAGCAAGGGATCCAAGTAGCAAGATGGACAATTCTGGCTTATTTAAGTAAGCCAAACGTCTCATGGAAACACTTCGACGTCTCTCCTCCTTTTCCTTTTTATCTGCTTTCTTGGCATTTCTGCCATCATTGTCTTCGCCATCATGCCCTTCGTTAGTAACCTGAATATTGACAGGACCAGGAATACTAAAGTTGATTGAAACAGAATGTCGCCCACTGGTGCTTGCTGATCTCCTCATTGATAACCTTTGGCTTGCTGATCGGCTCATTGTCCTACCGAGATTAAAGTTCATTTCATTGCTACTAGGATCCACAAGGGCAGCTGCTTTTTGGTTGGCACCTTCTTGAAGACTAACCAATTGTGAGTAAGCTCCTTCTGGATCTTTGATCAGCTTCTCATGGGAACCTAATACAATATATGGTTAGCACATGATATAATATATGGTTACAGGAGAAGACTATCAAAAAGGGACTTGATCTCTAACCTTTCTCCACAATTTTCCCTTGATGAACAACTGCGATCATATCAGCATTCTTGATGGTGGTCAGTCGATGTGCAACGATGACAGTAGTCCTATTTTCCATAATCTTGTCAAGTGCATCTTGTACAATACGTTCAGACTCGGCATCTAGGGCACTAGTTGCCTCGTCCAAGAGGAGAATTCTTGGGTTCTTAAGAATAGCTCGAGCAATGTCTATCCTTTGCTTCTGTCCGCCGGAAAGTTGAGTTCCATGCTCCCCTACCATTGTGTTCAGCCCCTGGCATACCAAAACATCCATTTTAACATCTTTTGAATCTCTCTCATTTTTCTATGCTGAACTTTAGTAACAGAATAATAGATCCAAAAAATTGCTAAAAAATTAGGACTCCTATGAAGAATCGCTACAAAATGAAATATCCATTACCAATGAACAAAATGTTTACTTCTTTTTTTCTTTTTCTTTTTTGTTGTGGGGTTGGGGTTGGGTGGAGTTACCTGCGGAAGCCTGTCAATGAATTTTGCAGCATTGGCTAGCTCAATAGCAGTTCTAATTTCCTCATCACTAGCACCTTCCTTCCCATAAGCGATGTTATCTCGTACTGTAGTTGTGAAGAGGATGGGTTCCTGACTCACTAATCCAATCTTTTGCCTAATCCATGTTAGCTGAAGCTTCTTCAAGTTAATGCCATCGACGAGAACTTCGCCTGAATCAGGATCATAGAATCTCTCTACAAGGCTAATCACGGTTGATTTTCCACTCCCACTCTGTCCAACCAGAGCGGCAGTTGTTCCACTAGGGATGTGCAGAGAAAATCCTTGAAAAATCTGCACATCGGACCTAGCAGGGTATGTAAAGTACACATCTTTCAACTCAATTTCACCTCTAAAATCTTCCAAAACCTCCCCCTCGGTGCTTGAGGCATCTATCTTGGGTGTCCTCTTTAGTGTCTCAAACATCTTGTAAGCTGCAGCTCACAAGCTGCAAATGCATTCAGACACGGAGATGTTTGTCCCACTGACCTGTTCAAACAATTATATTCAATGATGTTTACTTCTCTAGCATTTTCACATATGGGGAAGTGGAAAAGAAAAAACAGGAAAGGGGAAACACACTTACATTCCACCAGTCATCATGGCCATAATCACATTGAGGACTTGTCCACCATTGTAACCTTTCTCTATGATCAGTCTGGCCCCATACCATACAGCAAGTGCATAGGTGCCGAAGATTATGAGGAGTAGTGTACCTAGCCCTAAACCGGAGGCTAGCTCTTGTGTAAGAGTAGCTTTATAGGCGAGTGTAAGCTTGCTATCGTATTTCTTTATTGCATCTTTCTCACCCGTAAAAGAAGCAACCTTGAGCAGACATTAACAGGAAAGAAAAGATCGGGAAAAACAAAGACTTTGTATGAACACTGATGCTGAGAGAAGACAAAATATACTTACTGTTCTGATAGCACCGACAGTCTGCTCTACAACATTTCCGGCCTGGGCATAGGCCATTTGTACACGGGTAGACATCTTCGTCATCAACAATGACATGGTTGCGCCAGCAAAAACGAGGAAAGGGATGCCGGATAGCAAAACTAAGGCTAAAAGCCATCCTCTTATAAAGGCAATGGCAAAGCCACCAACAAAGGTTGCAATTAGTTGTATGAACTTGCCAACCTGCCACAAACAAGGAAAGTTACTCAAAATCACAAAAGAGAAAAAAAAGAAAAAGAAAAAGAAAAGAAGTAACGTGGAGTTTCATAGAATTCATGAAATGAACCTTTTCACCCATTGCATCCTGTATGAGAACCGTGTCTCCTGACATCCTACCAATGACCTCCCCAGTACTAGTTTCAGTGTCAAAGAAGGCGATATCTTGCCTCAAAATTGTTTTTAGGTACAGGCTTCGAATACGTGCTGATTGCCTTTCTCCAGACACTATCCAGCATGTTACCTCTGTTTCCAAGTAGATACCAATCAAACATTCAGTATGTAAACCACATCATGGAAATAGGGGGCATTGAAAGGACATATATTGAGGTTGACACATTAAAATTCACTTTATTTCCTGGTAATCAAGGTGATTAAATTTTTTTCTTCTTCTTCAAGCTGTTTTTGTCTATTAGAAGCTAACCTTGTTTAAAAACAAATAAAACTATTACTCAAGTGAACTTTTAACTGGGAATGTGGGAGATGTCGGATCCATGTCGGACATCAGGATACATAATAATATGAAAACTGAAAACGTTGACAAAAGACTAGAAAAATCCCTTAAAATTAACGAGTTCTATCCTTGATTTCACACAAGTAATTGTTCCTTAATAAGTAACCTAGTTAAAATGTGGAAAAAGGTAATGGAAGAAAATGTTTATACATTTAAATTCGAACTTGAAAGATAGAAATTACGTAAAAAGCAGACAATGCCAGAATATATAGCCAAATACAAAAACTTGAGGGAGACCTGCAATAAAGCAAATAGTATAAGCAACTAATTCCTGAATCACATGGTACACAATATAAAGGGAGCAGACAACTAAAGAAATGCAAAAATAAACTAAAATATTTAAACTGAAGTAGTCGTTTTTTTGGTGCGAGCACTGGCGGATGCAGGGTTTCATGGAACCCACTTGGGTAGAATTTTTTTTTGATTTTCCTTTATAAAATGATATTTTTTTATAATATTTAAGAAATATCCTACGTATTATAAGAGACTGCACCCACTTGAATTGATTCCTAGATCCGCCACTGGGTGCGAGCAAGTATTGAAGACTGAAGTAGCTGTTAACTATTGTGTTACAGGCTTAAACCTAAATAAGTAAGAGGATCCAAGTGGTACTTAGCTATTGTGTTTCAGCTGTTAACAATCTTCTTAAAAAATTTGGAAGAACTACTTCTTTCGTACAATAAAAGTACAACTCTTACTCTCTTCCCCCCCCCCCCCAAGTTTGTTCAACTAGGAGAGCTCTTTATTCTTCATAATGGGGGTAACAAGCTTGCATTATCATTAGTATTGTACCCTGGAATGTCTAACAATATATAAATATTGTAGTACTAGAAGTCTAGAATGCACTCAACACATATCATATACATTAAGTACTATCCAGTTTTGTTCTGCCAAAGTGCAACTATATCTTTTGTCCATTTTCCGCAACCAAACATATGAATAACAACAACAACAGTACGGAATAGTGAAGTGCTGGGTTCATATCTCTAAAAGCCTTTTCGTGTACGTGCTGGTTAACTGGTTATCGATCGATCTTCTACAAATACTAGGAAAATGGTGAAGCCCTTGACATACATTCTTGAAAACCCGAAAATCAACCCCAATCTCCTAGATGTGTTCTTGGAGAGCCGTTTGTTTGATTACTGCTGTGTTTAATTTGCTGGTGTTGCGAAACTGTTGTCTCACAGTGAAGGCAATGCCTTTGGCATGTAAAAAGTACGAGAATGGTCGGAGCAAAACTAAGCAGACTTTGTTCTTAGGATACACTAGCTAATTTTATCAATTCTGCAAGCGTATTAAGTATTAGCAATTTCCTAGTCCAACTCTAATTCCCTATTAATATCCATATAGCGGCTAGCTTAAATTCTTTCCTTTTGCCCCATCTCTTTATTTAGTACTCCATCTTCTAACTTAGAAAACTTTGTTTTCCATAATAAAATACTTAGGTAAAGAACTTACAAGATTTTTGGGAGAATGCATTAAATAATGGAGGTAGGAAGATCACAAAATCTCGTATGAGGCGGCCTCAAGGTGAGGCCCTCTCAAACTTGTATGTAAAGGTAGCCTAAGCGGCTTCATACAAGAATTATTGAAGTAAGATATGTAACTACCAAGTCTAAATTAGTAAGGGTCAAAAGTCTTAATTAAGCATAAACAATCATGAGGCAAAAACATGCATGCATATCGTGATTACAAGCGAACATAAGTACAAAAGAAAACATATCGACATTCGACAATATCATGATCATCATAAGTTACACGAAAATCATATTATTTAGGCGATATTGAAAAGTATTACGTACCTTTGAGACGTCATGAACAACATGAATAGGATCAGAACTGCCAAAAGAATTAATAGCTTGAGACAAAACTAAAGTCATCAATGGCTGCACAATTCCATTCCCTATAGCGGCCATCGTTCCCACCGCCATCAATATTATATCAGTCATGTCTGCAAACGCAAACAGCTTGTAAAACGCTACTTCCTCTACTTCATGATTATTATTCTCTTTCTTCTTCTCCTCTGTTTCCCTCATCCTCTTACCTTTATCTCTCCTCTCTAGATTTCTCTCTAAGACTGAAAACAGAGAGCGAGTCTTTTTGTTTTTTTTTGTGTTTTTTTGGTCGTTGTTATGCTTTAATAGGAGAGAGAAACAGAGGTTTTTGTGTTGAAGGTGAATGTGTTTGAGTAGAATACAACCACTTCGGCTCCTCTACTTTGTAGAGTGCAGTTCTTTTTATTTGCTTGTTATATTACAGAGCTAAGGTACCTGGCTAATTAAGCTTAGAAAAAATTATGAGAAGAAATCAAAGCGAAAAGTGCGCCAACGCAAAACTCACGGGAAATAATAGCTTTAATTCAGACAAACAAACAAACAAACAAAAAGGAGAGATAGATAGAGTAATTCTTTTTCGATTTGCACTGAGGGATTGCCGGATTGGTGGCTAAATTTGTAGAAGAAAAAGAGTATGACCATGACTCCATGAGTGTGAAACTTTAGATGGGATTTTGTTAAAAATAATAAAAAATATATAGTTTAGACAGGATTTTTTTTATTATTATTTTTTTGGTTTTAATGATGTGTAAGAGTGTGTTCTCCCCAACTTGTTTTTATTTATACTAGTAAAGAAGCTTGATATTTAATATACTATATACTTTAAACTATTGTTTAATTAGCTTATAAATTTTTTTTAAACAAATATACTATGATCCGGCACTTTCAATTCAATATATAAAATAATAAAGTAACTTAATTCTATTAGCACAAATATATCAATTATACTTAAATACACCTAAAATTTTAAATTCTATCCATAACAGCATAGTGGTGAACTTCCCCATTATGAGTAAGTAATAATCTTTAAAACTTAACCACCTTTAGCAAGTTATTGTACGTTTTCTCCTTGTCTTCCTGAATCATAACTTTTACATACAAAAAAACAGAATATGGACTGTAACCAAAAAAAAAAAAGAATATGGGTATATAAAAAATAGGGGAGCTCAAAGATAAGGATTCAGACTCTATACAAACACTTATATAAAAGATCCTCGACCCTATAGGGAACTAAGAAATGAAGTGTCAAAACTCATATGCTTTGTTTAAAGCTAATCAGTCCCACTTAAACTCCTATATGAAGTAGAAGACTCCCATCATAGTTATATGAATCTCAATTCTCATCGGAAGACATTTCTCATAGATTCCTTTCAAAACAACACCATAGGCGTTACTACTAGGAAAATGGGCCCACTGGCTTTCACGCGCCTCACTTCCCTAGTTAGTCTAACGCCCGTCAGTTTAGAAGCGCTCTGGAAAACACTGGACATGCCAATAAATGAGCTACAATAGATTTCCAAGAAATACAAATGCTCTATCAATTGCCAAATGTTTTTGGTCCTAATATTTGCTTTCATGACCCCTACTTTTCATAAAAGAGTCCATTCATTCCTGACACTAGCATAAATTTTTCAGCAACTAGGGAGGTATTCAAAAAGCAGAAATGAACTTCTGAATTTTTGACTGAGCTCGCTCTTTTTCCTCGGGTCCATCAAGGTCTCCAATGTTGTCATGGTATTCCTGAGGTCAAGCAAACAGAAGTAAACGGACTGAAGTTTTAGCCAAAGACACAGCAGCCAATCACAGCCAATCACCTCAATAACAAATTATCACCTCAATGGCATTAACAGTTAACACCATAGTTCGGTATGAAAAAAAAAAAAAAGCAATGCTAAACTAATTCAGAAGGGATTCAATGCATGCAGAAAGCAAAATATGAAGGGCCTACCAAGCACTTTTAACACGTGTGGATGAACAATCATCCATTTACCTGGAGTACATCTTTGACATCATTCTTTGTAAGCCTATGCTGTTTGAGTAATAGTTCAATTCTAGCTCTCATGCGTGGATGTCTGCGTATATTGAACAATCAAAGATCAGACAGCACGAAAAATAAAGGTGAGCTCCATCCTTCAAAACACAAAAGAACTGATAGACTTACTCAGAGGTCCAAAGATGACCCAGAATCACAGTAATCAACTGCAAGCAACAAGCAGAAAGTGAAGTGCGTCAGGAAACAGCTATTTGTGCAACATTCAGAAATAAGCACACTGATGTTGAACAGCAATATTTATATACTTAATTATTAACCCTCCAGTAACTTATAGAGTAATTTTTAAATTGGCAAAAGCAAAAACTTGAAAAATGGAGATTTTGGAAAATAGTATGGTAAGGAGCTAAGGACAACATAAAAGATGAGTTATGTGGACAAAGAGAACGCAACAAAAGTAAATAAGAAAGTAGAGAAATATCTTCGTGAATAGCTGACCCATTTTGGCCAAGGTTCAGACAGCCTAAGGGGGAGGAGGGAACTAACAAGACCACCCAATCTAAAAGTGGGAGCATGGGAATGGAACCTCCAACGATGAGGTTGGAAAGGGATGTGTAAGCCAGAGTAGAGGAGAAACAGTTGGAAATTGTTCGTAACACACGCGAGAGTAGAGAATAGAGAGTAAAGACGCGAATGTCGCCCATTATAGGGGAGAAAGTTGGTCATCCACCGCGGCATCCGCCAATTTGAGGAATGAGAGAAGGGTAATCATCCTTCAAAATAGAGGGAGGGTTGATTAAAAGAATACAAAAGAATAGGAGTAGGGTTTTCACCAACAATTTATCCATTATAGGGTTATCATTTTGTGTGCCTTAAGCCCTGAACTCAATAGCTCGACCCAGAGCAATTCAGGTTTAAGTTTGACCCAGTGTTGCATAATTCGCTGAACCCCCTGTGAATTGCATTGCCAAATTGGCATATTGGGAACACAATTCGCTGAACCTCTCCCTAGTACAATGCACAACTTATGTAGCGAATTACGTTGCCGTACCTGTTCCACGTACCGAAACATACCATGTGACACTGGTTTGACCAATGATTTGTAGGCTATTTGTGATATTATAATTCAGATTGAACAAGTCGGGTCTAAGCCCTAGATTCAATGTATCAACTTGGGTTTGGGTTCACACATGAGGTCAAAATTTTAAACCCAAGTAATGACATAATGAAATACGAGACTAATCAGAATATTGATTTTCGTTTATTATAATTGAAAGTCAAGCCTAAACACAGAAGAGAATGGGGAATAGTTGATCATATCAAAGAGTAAATCAATGAATTTGTGACAAATGAACCACATCCACAAGACTGTCAAAGGAATCAAAAACTTTTGACAAGAAACAGCCATCTCTTGGAAAAGGTTGAATTTTTTTCGGATACAATAAAAGTTTAAGTGGCAGGAGCATTCATGTTGACATATCATATCATGAGGCTAGCTTATCCATGTCCGTTGACTAATCCTTTGTAATTGAATAAGATAAATACCCTCTTGGTCGTTTAGTATATAATCCTGTTTGTCTTTAGGAATGAAACAGGGGAAGAATAACAAGGAAAGACGTCATCCTTTGGTATTTCAAACAATCTTTTGCTAAAGACTATGATCTACAATTCCCTACCTGTAGTGTGTAGAGACCAGAATCCAGTTTCCTACTGTACCTCTCATCCTCGTCCATCTGCAAAATTTCAGGAAAACATTAATTTTTTTGGATAATAAAAAAATATATTATTGCTGATTCAAATGAAAAAGCTTCAGTAAGTTGACCTCAAAATCATCAAGCTCCAGCTGGTCCAAGCGTGCCATCTCTGATTTAACTCTATCTGAGTACCTGTAGAAGACAGACTCAAAACATGAATAAGTAGGGAATTCACATATCCGTCAACTTGCCCTGGATAGCACTTGAGCAAATACTAGGAACTTACCTCACATAAAGTTCCATAAGCCTGTCTATCTTCTCGCACTCATCTTCTACAAACTTGCTTAACAACCTTTCTCTTCTAGAGCCCCTCAAAATCCCAGCTGGAAAACACCATAACAGAAATAATTAACGCCTCCACAAGACAATAAGGTGATAAGGGAGAGATGGAAAGTACAGAGATACTACAACATAGATTATTGGATTTTCTCATTTGATATGAGAAGATAATTAAAAGCATAGGTGGATATTTTGTCATATGCGAATTACAAGGCCTCACTTTATCCCGAAAATAATATAATGAATCCGAGTTATTATAGGACCCAATTCCGACAATAAAAGTTTCCAAGCCTAGAGCTAGTGAGTTGAAAAGTCTACATGTAAATGTCACGTCCTTCCTAAACAGTTCTCATCACATCATAAATTCATAACAAACAAAGCTTTGATGTCCTATTTATGCTTTGTAAAGACCGATAATGATAAGATCTAAATATCGACTTCTGAAAAATGATGTATGATGGGAAATCATAAAAAATGTAATCTTGTTTCGAGTGAGCATTGAGCATGTGGTATGAAAGAGCCATGGAGTTGGAATTTGTCCAGACTCTTGAATGATGAGTCTTTGGATACAGCATAAAAAGAATGCAAATTAAATAACTATCACGGTGAACCTAACTAAAAACGTTCCAGGCTGTCTTTCCAGTTGTTTGGTCAATTGTAGCACACAATCTTCCTATAGAGGATTTCTTATCCTCTATTTTGCTGTAAATTGATCATTATTATTATTATACTTTTTTCTTATCTAAAAAAAATTATAGCACACAATCTTTTAGCAGGACCCTAGAGTTCAATAGGAGTACGAGAGAGGACATTTAAGCACTCAGCAGCTGGTTTACTCCGCGCAAATGGTATGAAAGGGAAACCTAAAAAAAAATTTGGAGGAACACAAGCAATTTATTATGCCATGGAAGTGTAGGTATCGTCAGCTCAGGTTTCATCCCTTTGTAACAAGCATCTTCAACATCTTAACGAGTGCCAAATTACTGCCGGATTCTGCTGCCAACCCTTTCAGCTCATGGGTAATGACAATTTGTATCTAGAGATGAGTTTTGCCAGACTTTGAGGATCTTTAAACTTCTACAGGAAATTGATATTGTCCAGAACACAAGCTAATATACACA
This sequence comes from Tetragonia tetragonoides, assembly GCA_038025085.1. NCBI lineage: Eukaryota > Viridiplantae > Streptophyta > Magnoliopsida > Caryophyllales > Aizoaceae > Tetragonia > Tetragonia tetragonoides. The sequence goes on from CM076143.1 coordinate 35,946,319, forward strand.
ATGCAGATTTCTTCAGAATGCTAACATTCACGGAGCCCTTGGACTAAGTGAAATTTCAAAATTCAAACAAGGCTACTCTACTGCCTTTGCCAAACAGCAATCATAATCCATAAGGTATCAGCTGGGATAACAAGGCAACGCAAAAAAAACTTAACTTTCCTCTAACGCTATTTGAGCCTCACAAGATTGATCACTCAATAGGATTGAGATTTGAGAGAATACTAGTCCAGGTTTAAAAGGAAATAATCATTGCATCCGTTTATTGGCCCCTCGGAAGATCAGGATAAGACCACAGATTTCCATATTTAGCCCAGAATAATCCAGGAGTTCAACAAAGATAAAGCCTATAGCACAAAGATTTACATAGTTCAGCAAATTGCCTACGTCCACAAGTCAGACTACAATTTTGTACTCATACTTAGCTTATCAAATCCTAACAAAGCTAAAGCCTATAGCACAAACATTTGAACTTACGAAAAAAACATCTGCCACTATCTTTATAGTGTAAAAGAGGATGAAGCATCCTATCAATTTCCTAAGAGCAATTAGTCAATATCTTTTTTGGAAGCCAATCCCAATAGGGACCACACACCTCTTTTTAGCCACACATGCAAGAAGAACTCAAGAGCATATTCTAGTCAATAAAGCACAAACATCACTGAAACATGACCTGTTGTTGAAGCTCCTCGTCAACCAGTGGAACGACTGTGTTTAAGGTCGTGTTTTCGACTTTAGCATCGGTTCTTTGCCAAGAACATTCTTAGCTTACAACTTCAGTTCTCCAATGCACTTTAACCCCAAATTAGGAAACATCATCAACTCTCTAATGCGTTTGTCAAGAGCATGCCTAGTGCAAAATACAATTCTCAATGCTTTTCACCCCAAATTAGGTTCTAATTAGCCAAGCAATGTGAGATTTGCACATGGTGAAGTGTGAGGTGATAGAACCCGAAGAATGTGTGGAGGGTAAAGGATGCTTTATTCAAGGGGGAGCCAATGGATGACACCATAAACCTTGTGTTCTTAGTTTGTTAAGCTCCTCTAATTATTGTTTTTTAGCAGAAAATTCCTAACAAAAACATCAAAAAACTGCAAAGGACTTTGGCAAAACGTCAACGTCTTCATTTGTGATCTGCTCCTTGCAGATAATCCAACCATCCAGAAACTCAAGGTCTCTATTCAGCAGAATGGGGCAATGCAATGATTCCATTAATTTCAACTCAATGGAACTAAAGAATCATCAAATCCTTGTCAAATAAATACAAGCACTACCCACAAGAAAATTATGTTAAGACCAAGCACTTTTGGAGGTCTTTCTATTTCTTTTGCTACTCTTCTCCTTGCATATTTTCAAAGGCTCAATCTACACTCTCCCATTAACTTGTCCACAAAATTATAGCCACAGGATACTTATCTTTTCTTTTTGTGGTGTTCTTTTCGGTTTTTTGGAGGGAGGGTGACGCATCAAATCAGTGTTTATATAGGATGACGATTGACGACACCCCCAACTCTACCGCAGAAGCAAACAGGTGATTTCTTTTTTTACCACTCTTACGATTCTTTTTAATCCTTGAAAGTAGGATTCCTCGTGCTTCTCACGTTACATAGAGCACCAAACTACAACAGGGTCCTATGAGATGAACCAGCACAATCGTATCATGTTTCATGAAGACATTGAAGTCAAAACCCTACCAATCAAAACACAGGTGCATCAACTTGTAAATTTATGTGTTATAACAGGGATATGAGATGGACAAGAGTTAGAAATCAACTAATGCATCCCCTAAGCACAATTATTAACTTATCAATTTTTGAAGTAATTTATTTTTTTAGATAACATGGGTAATTGGGTATCCAAGCTTTGCTTGACTAATCCCAAATCCCATGGACACTGAAGTTAACGACCAAGAAAACCTCCACTTGCGCTGAGACGACCCGAACCTGGAACCTCTAGAATACATCTGAGCTACCCCCTCAGCGTTATTTTTGAAGTAACTTATAATTGAAATAAAATGGGAAACTCGACAAATAAGAACTTGCCTTCTTACCAAATAATGACGAAATGAGAGATACTATCCGTTCTTCTATCTCCTCTTTATGGCGCTCTCTTTTTTGCTTCTTGCTTATAGGTATCTGTAAAATCAAAGGAAAAGAATGAGTCCATAACCATGCCTTAGTATAGGTAACCAAACTATGAGAGACACATATACAAGATCCCCAAAAGAGAGGAGATGGACAGGAGAATGCTCAAGGAATACAATAAATTCTGCTCCACTATAAGGTGATTATTTCAAAAAACCAAATTTACCTTTTATATTTTGGAGACCAATCATAGTCAAAACCCAGAGGAACTCTACTAGGATTAGCAAATCAAAAACAAAAAATCTAAGACATGATATCAATAGATATGGAATCATAGTAATTTTGATGTCATCAATAGCGTAACATTTGGTAACTAATGAGTCAGAACAAATTGCTTTATGTAGTAAAAATCGTAGAAAGAGCTTGACTTCTCCCCGTTCTTCTTCTTGATTCATTTGGGACAAATGATGAAGTAACTCCTGTAGGAACAAGTCTATCTTGAACATTTTAGTTCTGTTTTCCCCAGATCTAACTTTGTTCCTATCTCAGAAATCCATGTGGATTCCTAATAGAATCGTTTTGTTGTTGTTGTTGTTGTTGTTATGTGGAATCCATATGGTTTCTTATCATTTCCAGGTCTGTTTTTGTTAAAGCAGTAGGTCAGAAACCATTTGATTTCGAATTTTCCCCTGCTAAAGTCCTGTTTGTGTCTCTTAATAGTCAATCCCTTCTTTGTATTTTCAGCCATGGTTCCTTTAAGCCCTGCATATATTGCTCGCCTTCTAAAGACAAAGATGTGAAATGCAAATAAAAGACTAAAGAGATACATAGCTTGAAACATCAGAATTTTATTTACAAAAGATGAAGGACCAGATCCTTCCATTTGAGAAAATGCTAGAACATAATTCAGGAGGGTATAAACTGACGTGAAGCAGAATTTTTATAGACAGCATTTTGTGAGAAAAAAATATAGAACTGAAGTTAAAGTCCAGTACATGAAGAACAAGATGTTAAAAGGATAGAAAAAGAAAGGATAAATTGAATGATGAAGATTTGAACTTGAAGGGGCTGAACAAGGCTCTCCTTCTTCCTTTGTCTCCTTTTCTTCTCTTCTCCTTTTCTTACAAACGCAAAGCAACTGAACTTGAGGAGGAGGAAGTGCAGCTGCGGTGGTGATAGATTTGTTCTTTTTCGGTATAGCCATTCGTTTAAAATAATTTCGCTTTGTCGACTCCTTTGAAACATTTTCATTTTCCGTTTCATGTCTAAGGTTTAAACTGTTTCAATATTTTAAATTCAAACACATAATGTTTATAACATTTTCGTTTGGTCAAAAATTTAAGTAATATCACCTCAAATAGGTAAGCAATTAAGAAGATCTGCAGAGCAAAATAAAAAGAAGTCTATGTTCTAATTCTAACCAGGAAAGAGATACCGGAGTATCTAAGGTTGCAATTGATCATCCAAGTGACAAGGAGCTTACATTGCAAACTAGCCAAATCCTAGCTCTCAAAGTCTTATTCCAGGATTTCATGGGTGTTTCCAACAAATCTAGTGGTTACACCAAGCTTGAGAGGGTTGCCTAAGGCCCTATGTTTTTCCATGAACAAAGCCGAGGCAGGTAGGAACTAATTCATGCATACGTTTTATTAATTAACGTTTCATTTTGCATTTGCAGAGCAGCTCTTATTCTAGTCATGCACGTAAATGAAAATTCACGGTTGATTAGGAGTTTAGGACTCTCCAAGGTACTAGCAGCATCGAGGATGATATTCTATCCAAAGATGATCTGTTTGTAGCAGCAAGGACAACTTACCAGCTCACAAGCAGCCACAACGGCTCTATTTTGGATTATAGGTGTGTGAGGACAACTAGGGCCACAAAGATTGTACTATAACGAGCTGCATTTGTACCGTTTATTTGCTGGCTATTCTCTTTCTTTAGGAGAATCTTTGATGCTTAGAATATGCTCATTTATTCCCCTAGGGTTTGCTTATAAATAGAGAGAGCACCAGAAGTAACAAATCAGATTATGGATGATCGAGAACTTATCTAGAATGCTGCCTCTAGTTCTCTCAATAATCCTTTTAATCCTTTATAGAACTTGCGTGTTCTTGGTGGGTTTGGTAATCACTAAAACTCATTTGCTGGGTGGGTTTTGAATCCTTTAAGGCATTGGGAGGTGGGCTTATCTATCATTTATGTGCACAAACAATTGTTCTCTTAGTCGCTGCTCTGAAAGAGTTTACTTCCCTTGAATTTACGCATCATAAAGAGTACAAAAGTCATGCGTTACAGCTACCAAGGTTATTATCTAAACGCAAAAATAACATCGACATCTTATTTTCTAGCAAGCCTGTTGGTGTAAGAGTCACCTAACATGAGTAACAACCTTGCATGCCCATTCACCCCAAAAGTCCCTCCTCAAAAGCCATACACCATAATACTAAGCACTCAAAAACTATCTAACACACAAGATAGTTTATAGTTTTGTAGATACCTAAATATTATGTGCACTGTATGAAAAAGTTAATACAATTGGAATAGGTTTAAAAGGGAAACAAACCCGGTACCTAATGTCTCTAAAAGTTAGATCCAAGAGACTAGAAAGGCAAAGGCTGAAGACCTATGTCAGACAAAAAAATTACCACTCCACTATTTCCCTAGATGATAAGCTCAGCAACCATGCTTGAATAAACCAGAGTATATTTCAAAAACAAAACAGACAATCTTAAACTAACCTCTCCTCTATCACGTGGGTCTCCATTACAATGCCACGCCATAGTTTTTTGAACTCTTAGCTCACTTTTGGGAAAATCAAGCACATTAAATTCAACTTCATAGGAGCTAGAAAACTTGTACTTCACAATGAGCATGCTAGACAATCCCTTCTTTTTTTTTCTTAAACACAAAACTCCTCTACAACACTAGCAAAAATCCAACTGTTTCGGATGTTTAACATATATATACGAGAATCCACAATGGCAAATCGCATTGAACAATGTTGTCCTTACTCTATGTCTCATTTTAACCTTTCAAACACATAAAATTAATGCTCATAGACAAAGAAAAAATAAGGGAGACTGAGAACTTGCCTTACCCATAAAAGCAGCAAACGCCGTCTTCAACCCCAAAACATCAACAAACCTCTCACAAGCCGGAGGATACTTAGTCATAGCAAAATCAAGCGCCCTAACAGCCGACCCATATGCCAATTTCTTCTGCTTCATGATAATAATCATCAACTCAACTCCTTCAGCCTTAACAAACCTTTCCTTATTCTCCAAAGGCATCAAAAGGCAACATAAACAATCAAACAAATTCTCAACCATCTCCTCCTCTTCAGAACTCTTCGGATCCTTTGACTTATACATTGCCACGGCCTGCAACATAACATCAACCCCATTCATCTGCCCAAGCTTCTTCTGATTAACCCCACTAGTCTGCAACAAAATCGCCAATATCTCCGACGCATACTGCTTATTCCCATCAAACTCCCTAATCTTAATCTTCGCCAACAACCACCTCATCAACTTCGTCTTCTCACACACAATCTCCGCCACACTCGGCTTAACCTCAATCAAATTCTCAATCGTCGCTAACGTAGTATGTATAGCCGCAACCTCATCAACATCACTCTCATTCAATCTCATCAAATTCTGAACCAACAATTCTAAAGCATTATTCTCAACAAGATTATCAACCAAAACCCTAGCTGGTTCATCATTATCTTCTAACACATCCTCCTCAGTTAAATCATGTAATAACGAAACAACATCGATAGCGATATCAACATTATCGTGGTTCAATAATCCTAAAATTGAAGGAATAGTATTGAAATTGACTAAATCAGGGTATAGTTCAGGACCTGCTGAGAGTAATTTGAGCTTTTGAAGCTCCTCGTGAAGCTCGACCTCGGAATCTGCGAACTTGGAAGGATTGTCGGCATATTTGAGACGAGCTGAAATGTTGTCGCGAAGACGACGTTCGAATGAGAGGATGAGTTTTTTTAGGGTTTTTAGGTCTAGGGTTTCTATTGGGGTTTGTGAGGATTTTTCTATGGCTTCGAGGAGAGAGAGATCGACGCCATTGTTGTCGTTAATGTTGCTGTTGTCTTCGATGGTGGTGGTTGTGTCTTCTCGCCGGCGTTTGTGGTTGTGAGGGTTTGGGAGCTCCATTGTTATGGCGACTCTGTTGCTGACTGGTTGAGACTGAGAGTTCAGGGGTAATTGTGAGTGACTTAACGATTACGAAGTAACGATAGTCCCAAACTCGCTATAGTATTTGCGTGTAATTGTGTGAAATGAAAAAATAGCTTTAAACTCCTTGGTCAGTTGTCCGGCCTTTTGAGTTGTCTAAAAGCCAATACCGATAAATAGTTACTATAATCAACCGTGAATACCTTGATTATGAACAAAAAAACAAATCGCTTTTAATTTCCCTCCAAAAAAAGAAAACACTCAATCGAGGCTAATATGCTAAGGGCGTTTGGAAAGTGGGAATGGGATTGTGAGACTATGGGGATGGGGATGAGATTTATTTTGAGGGGATAGAGAATTGTTATAGTTAATCACATTACCCTGTTTGTTACGTGGGTATTAAATTAGGGAATAAATTGGGGATTGTAAAGTTAGTTTACCAAAATGTCATTAAATAAAAGAGGAGACAAAATCTGCAGTCTTTTTTAATGGGCATGATAATAATTTGACTATTAAAATCTTTATCCATCTTCCAATTACCAGCCCCCTCTATGGGATTAAAAACGTGGGATAAGAGGCATTTTTATCCCCATCCCTACCCATTCTCTATTCCCCATCCCTTGCACCAAACATGTGATTTTACAATCCTAATTTTCTAATCCCTATCCCCACCTCCTATTCCCACTAAACAAACGCTCTGTAGTGGGAATAGGAGGTGGGGATAGGGATTAGAAAATTAGAATTGTAAAATCTCATGTTTGGTGTAAGGGATGGGGAATAGAGAAGGAGAAGGGATGGGGATAAAAAGGCCTCTAATCCCACCTTTTTCCCATAGGGGGGCTGGTAATTGGAGGTGGGATAAGGATTTTGAAGTCAAATTACTATCATGCCCATTAAAAATGACTGCAAATTTTGTTTCCTCTTTTATTTAATGGCATTTTGGTAAACTAACTTTACAATCCCCAATCTATTCCCTAATCTAATACCCACATAACAAATATGATAATGGGATTAACAATACAAATTCCATATCCCCTCATCACACATCCCATCCCCATCCCCATAGTTTCACAATCCCATTCCCACTTCCCACAACCACCACTCAAAAAAAAATTATAAAATCTAACCTATGAAAAAAATTCATTTAAATATTCGTAAAATTTTCCTTTAATTGAAGCGATATAAAAAAATTTGAAAAACAATCCATTAATCGAGAAATATCTGAAACAAAGTATTTGACACACTAGTTGGATACTCCGAGCACCAAAAACGATCATCTACTTCTTAAAGCTGCACATGCACAAGTTCATGGACATCACTATTAATATCGCTACTAACAAGAAACCAAAACACAATATTAAAGCAAGACGCTCAATCAAGAATGTGCTCTACAACAAGATAGAACACACTCAACCCACTACTTCTAGATTTCGACGCATTAATGATAGAAATATTATTCGACTCAACTTAGGCTATCTGAAAGTCATATGTCAATGCCAAATGCAAGTTGAAGTATATGGTTTTGGCTTCTGCAATTGTGACCTCCCAATCTTCAATGAAGTTCATAGTGCCACCTACAAAAAGAAAATCATTCTACTGCTTGCAAATTATACCAATATTAGTCCTTGTCTCCCCTGCCTTCCTTGCATGGGATGCATCCAAATTTACTTTAACGAAGCCTTCCTCTCGAAGAGCCCAAGCGTGACAACATGAAGCGTCCGTGCCTCATTAATGATGGGAGTACCTCAATGTGGGCAATTGCTACACTAGGCAACTTCGCTACATCAAGCTATCTTATTAATAAAGTTACAGGTTTATTGTTATAAAGTTGTACGGGATAATAATAATAATGATGATGATCGATGATGATTGATAGTTTGTACGGAATTTTTCTTTGGTTTGCTTTTGTTAATGTCTCCTTCCCATTTCGCACCAAAAAAAAAAAGTCTCCTTCCCATTCTTTTAGTTCTTCTTTTTTCCCTTTTATTAATTTGTATAGTGTGAAACATGTTACGACTCTTAGAAGTTCAACTCTATAATCTCTTAAAGTCAGTTTCATCATAAAAAAATTCATCTCTAAATTACTCATTGGGACTATATTGATAGTTTGATATGTATTCACTATTCAATACTAGTATTAACTTTCGTAATTCCTTTCATGATCACCATCAAGGACTCAAGAGTAAAGAAGTAGTCTAGACACGCACTTTTCAACAATGTTATGACTTTAAGGATTAAGGAATATTATAACATACTCTTTTTTTGAGTGAGAATATTATAACATACTTTATCAACTTTTATTATCTTCATTTGTTGATACTTTTTCATATGGATATGTGTATGGGATTTAAAATTAAAGAGAATGTAAACGTGAAGTAGATGTTGGATAAATCTTTTTAAGGTGAGACCCCTTTTTTATCACAAATTACTTTTAAGTTTTTCAAAATCAAAGACATTTGATACATACTCTCTACTTTATATATCAAGGCCAAAAAGTCTTGCAAAATTAGTTATGTTTTTTCAACAAAATCAAAATAATTTAATTTATGTTTACTTTATTAGTTCATTGAATCAATCTCTTGACTTACCGAAATTATTAAAGAATGGCTTCATTTCAAGGTGCTCCTTAAGAGTGAATCTCATCGTGTAAGCAACTATGGTGTTTTTACATACCACATGCTATTGAGAATTTTCTATATTCAATTCTACTGACTAAAGTTTGTGTGTAAGATAGAGGAAAAATAATTTGCTAACTGTTGTAAGTTTGTACCCTTTGTTTGAGGGAAAAATAGGGGGAAAGAAGGAGAAGATAAGAGGTGGTTCCAAGAACATGTCACCGATAATTTGGAATAATTAAAAGAGACGTGAGAGTATTAGACTTTTCATTAATAAATGTTGTGAGATTTTATACGGTTAATGGAAAATGTAGATGAAGTGTCTTATTAGACTTCATTTTCTCATGTGCATTTGATTTTGATTAGGAATGCAAATAAAAATAGAATAAAAATAGAGAGTCATTTCTATGTGTCTTGCTCTAGTTAAAGTTCTATGATAGTTATCATTTGACTACCATAAGATTTTCGTTAAGTAAATTTAGCCTCACTCAAAAAAAAAAAAAAGTTTATCCTAAGCTTTAATTTTATTATCTCTCCATATTTGTGCTCCGATTTTTATTTCTTTATCATAACGTAAAAGGTTATCACCATGCTATGCATGCATCGCACAGACTTGACCACTAGTGCAGTAAAACTCAATTTTGGTACACAATTGCATCAGTTGTTATAATATGCATTTTGAATATTCTACCATTTCTCTCACTCCAAATCTTATAAATGGTAGTGACAGAGAAGCTATTTTGATTATTATAACCAAGCTTGATCTGCAATTCCTATAAAACCATTGAAGTTCATGCCCAAAACTCAAACGGGCTCTTAGAATGCCCAACCAATTAAGAGTTGGGTGCCAAATCAACTGTTGTTGTAAGATCGCACTTGATCATAGTCTTCCCCATCCATTCTACAAATGCCGCCACAAGTATTATCAACGAAATTACAATCATTCAACACCCAAGTGGATAGTACATCAGGCCAGCAATTGCCTTCAAAGCCTGAGACTAAAACCCACTTAGCAAGATTATGCGCTAATCGAACATTAAATATAGGGGCAAAAAAATAGGAATCGAAAATGATGTTTGCAAATATGAGATTATCTTGAGCATCCAAGGGAACAAGGGTCCTTGATAAAGGTCCTGAACAACTTAGAGTGCATCACTCCAAATCATATCTCCACACATATACTTCAAATTAGCTATGTGTAGGAGTAGCCAAGAATCATTGACCAAGGTAGGTAAACGTAGAAGGGCTCGTCTCTGAGTGGGAGTGAGTGTAATACCCCAAGATTTTATGGTTGATTAGAGTTTAAATGGTTTGTTGGTACTACTCATATCACCAAGATATATCTCTTTTTCAGGGAGTCCAAACCTAAGAAACTCCACAGCTAAGTGTGTTTGGTTGGGAATAGTATTAGAATGGATGACCTCCTGTGAAGTTTCTCATGAGCATACCGGTGAAGACAAAACATATTGACAAGGCTTGCGGTGGTTTAATTTGTATGTAGAGTCAGTTTTCATCCATAAAACCACTTCTTGGTGGCATTAGGACCCAAACACCGGGATGTCACAATCTAGCAGTTTGATGTTTTGATCAAGTATTGCTCTAGTATAGTAACTCTAGAAACCCATAGGCCATATGCCTTTAAGTCAAAAAGAAAGTACGTAGTGAACTTTCCATCTATCACATGGGTCTACACGAAAAGATAAGGTGACAACAACATTGTCTCTTGTTTTTCCCTTTCTTTGTTCTTAGTCTCTCTCATGTTTTAGCCCTAAATTTTGGTTTTAATTTTTCTCTCTCTCCTACTAATTAATTGTAATTTGTATTTTGTAAATTTTAATGTTATTGATCTTGTATTATGTGAAAATTTGAATTTATGCACATGTTGTTCTCTGTTGTACATTGGCTTAAATTAAAATGAAGACGACTAAGACAATTTACTCATTCTTAATTCACTAAAAGATAATAAAGCAATTTTCCTTTAAAAAAAAGATAATTAAGTAATTCAAATGCAGATGTTACTCCTCTCAATCTAAATAGTAATGCAAAGAGTTAGTGATCGATATTTTTTGTGAATTGCTATTTACCGCCCAAAATTACTACCTACCGCCCCTGAAAAATACAATTTTGCCCTTTACTTCCTTACCCTCTCTTCCTCACCCTTCACCCTCTCCTCCACATCCTTCACCCTCTCCTCAACCACGGTTAATCACGACAGCAATGGCTAGTGGCAGCGGCGACGGAGGCGGCGGTGGGGTAAGTTTTAAATATTTTTTTTTTCTCCATTTTTGTGTCGGGCGTCTGCAAATGGCGCCTCACCCATGAGTGAGGCGCCATTTGCAGACGCCTTACCCATGGGTGAGGCGCCATTTACAGACGCCTCACCCATGGGTGAGGCGCCATTAGCAGATGCCCGAGACAAACGGAGTAAAAAAAAAATAAAATTAATAATAGTGTTATTATTATTGTTATTATTATTATTATTATTAATGTTATTATTATTATTGTTGTTATTATTATTGTTATTAATATTGTTATTGTTATTATTATTATTGTTATTGTTATTATTATTATTATTATTATTATTATTATTATTATTATTATTATTTTAATTATTATTAGTGTTATTAGTATTAATTAATTTTCGATTTGCTACATTATTATTGTTGTTATATTAATATTAATATTATTATTATTATTATTATTATTATTATTATTATTATTATTATTATTATATTTTATTATTATTATCTTTAGTAGTAGTAGCAGTAGTTGTTTATTACTGATTATTTTTTAATTAAAAATGTGAAATGATAGAGGAGAGGAGGAGCCGGTAAATCGATGCCGAGGTTAGTCAGCGAACTAGGTGGTTCAGGACCGCGTCACACGAGGACGCGCGGGATTGATGCCTCTGTACGGAGACAGAGAGAGGCAGTTCAGATGAGGGAGATGAGTGACCGTCACTTATATCGTGCTGATGAGGCTGAGGAACACGATTACGGATCGAGCGAGTTCTACTCCGGGGATCAGTCCATGGACGAGGATCAGATTGGCGCCGAATCATCCTCCGTGATGTGGCGCGTGGCGAAGGGCAAAGGCGGTAAGTTTGTTAGTACTGGGTCGTCCAGTACTAGCAAACGATCTAGAGCGGAGGACGACACTACGTGGCTTGTTACAGGGGATGTGCCCGGTGGACCGGCGGATGAGAGCGTCATAACGAGCTTCCTAGGCCACGTAGCGTCTCGTATGTGGATGGGAGAGACGAGGGGTCTCTTGAAGTGTCAGAACCGATTCAGTGTCTGTCAGCGGCTGAGTGAGTGGCGAGCAGAGATGTCGCCCGAGGTGAGGGCCCAGATCGAGGGGACTGGGTTATCACACCTGACAGACATTATGTTCAGACATATCGACTTCCCCCTGATATCTGCATTCGTTGAAAGGTGGCAGCCGGATACGAACTCGTTCCACATGTCGTTCGGAGAGATGACCATCATGTTGCACGATGTATGGCATATTCTTCGGATTCCTGTAGAGGGACAGCTCGTTTCCAGTGAGGGACGGGATGGGCAGCTGCAGGCGACGGCCATGGAGGTTCTCGGGGTCACCCAAGATGTACTGATGCATAGCCACTGGCAGGGCGGTGGGGTCCTCACGGAGTCGGTTTTTGACCTTTGCCTTACTGTTGACCGAGTCGAGGACATCCAGGCGGTAGGTTGGATGTGGTTACTTATTGGATCCACCTTGTTTGTCGACAAGAGTGGTAACCGTATTAGACCCTCCTGCGTGATGGAGGTGAGGGACGGTGTCGGAACGACGCATGAGTTCTCTTGGGGATCTGCTGCCCTCGCCTTCCTATATCGTCAGCTCGGTATAGCTAGTCGGGGGGATTCTCAGGGCATCTGCGGATGCCTAACTCTCCTCCAGGCATGGATATACGAGTACTTTCCCTGCTTCCGACCTCATCGGGAGTGGATGGTTGTCGGGGACGGCGAGGCTCCCCGTGCGTGCGTATGGAGTGCCCAGGCTGAGGGCAAGGACGTGGTTCGACTGCACTCCTTACGTAGACGCTTGGATCAGCTGCGAGTGTCAGAGGTACGTCATGCAGTTATCGGTGTTCATGATTTATTTCGTCGTTTGCTATGTTTTTTTTACTTCACCGTAACTTCAACATTTCTACGTAGGTGGTGTGGCTGCCGTACGGTTCTGACCCGGTTGCATCTGTACCGAGGACTGTATTCATTGGGTGGCTACGGTATCGGGATATTATCGAACCGTACATGCCTGGTCGTTGTTTACGACAAATCGGGTACGTATAGAGTATCCCTTTCCCGATCACTAGGCCAGAGAGAGCGATCAGGTCATGGAGCAGTCGTTCGTACAGGGTTGTCTACCCCGTACGAGTATCATCTGATGCCTGGCGTATGTTCCCGGGAGGTTACATGCTTGTTCTCCATGGGTTTCAGGCATCCACGTCACATCCCACAACATGTACGGATGACTACCTCGAGTGGTACTACCGTCACTCCCACCCTCTGCTGACACCTGACGATGCAGCACCTGGATCTGTGATTCCTCCACGATCCAACAGCGATTATGTAAGTGATTAACTAAAATGAATTCGTGTGTATATATTTCTTTACGTATTACATATCTCTGAACTCACACTCATTGTTACTTTTTTGTAGTGGGTGAATCGTCTAGCCGTCGCAGCTGAGTCTTTCATTACTTTGATTCCTCCGGAGCAAGCAGAAGGTCCTCGATCGGTTATGGAGGAGTATATGAGAGATTGGCGGGCTGCCAAATGATGTATTACTTATATGACCCTAGATGAATTTGTTATATATTTATGTTGGAGTTTCATTGTTATTGTTATTTATTTGTGTTATTGTAATTTGTTGTTTTTTATTTACCTTTTTTTCACTTGTTTTATTGTAATTTGTTGTTTTATTTACCTCCAATAATCACGAAAAAATATAACATGCAAAATATAACAATCACGCAAAACATTCAATTACGTCAACCTCGCTAAACTATCCCAATGTGCTCTTCGCCTAACATACATTTGCTCCCAACCAGCGACACTATTAGAACGGGAAGTAAACCATGATGCGCATATCGGAGGAACAGGGAAATCTGACCCTAAATTCAGACGGATATAATGCATGTAAGAATCACCTAAATGACCTACGACAAATTCCCTAGTTGGACGTGTAGCAGTCGAAGGTGCTTGCAACGGTAGCACAGTGGAACAAGCATATAACCCCCTTCCGCTGCCGTATCCAAAATAACATAATCGCTGCATTGAAGAGGTTGGCAATCGGGAACAAATCCTCAAGTACTATCATCCAGTGATCATCGTGACACGCACCTCCGTCCCACATAATATGGCGGTAACCAGCGTCGACCCCGTCAACGTATATGTTTTCGTACAATGCTCGGTTAGCTAAGATTTCGTTTGCAATGCAAACTCTCGTCAATCGCCATTGCTCTTGGTCTCCGAAAACGTAGTCCGCAATGACACGGAAACCGCAATTACCATCCCCAACCACATCGAGATATCCTTCAATGAAAGGTATGATAATTCCCGGAATTTTGTTAACATGATAGAATTCAGTGATATCTATTCCGTGTCCATCTGCAAAACAATATAATAGAAAGTCATTAATAGTACTTATCAAAAAGTACTTAACAACATTATGTACATGTTAAAAAATTATTTCATACCAGTACTCCGCACGACGTTACTCGATGAGGATGAGCTACGACCACGCCCGCGGCTCGAACTGGATGACCTAGGGCGACCATGACCCCTCTGGGAGTACTCCCATGAACTAGGATCACGTCTGGTAGAGGAACTCCCTCTCGGTCGACCTCTGACTGTCGTGTTCGCTTCCGGCTCGACGTAACTCGCTTCATCACGATGAAGCTGCTCATTGATAAGGACAGATATGTTGCGCACAACTGCCCGGTCGCTTGAGTTAACCTCGTCGACGAGAGAGTGAAAGTATCGATGGTCCTCAGATGGATGCTCAATCATGTCAAGCGTAGCTATCTCCACTGCATCACTAATAACGAGTGTTCGCCAAAATTTGTGGACACTATTCAAGCTAATTGGCGTGCCCGTATCCGTGGCCGTTTTCAACTCACACGCACACGGGATCTGATGAGTGGATCTCAATACACAACCGCAACGATCAAATACTTGGTGACTCAATTCTCTCATCCTCTTCAGCTCATCCGATAATATTCCTAAGCAGTAATGGGAAACATACCCGCTCAGATAGTTGAATGGGAAACCCGAGTACATCACACCTCTTCGTCTTCTGCACTCTTCAAGTGTGTACTTGATCTCAGTTAGTTGTGACTCGATTGACTTGTTGACCTTGTTCCAAACATTGTCCAAAGCTCCAGTTGAGGAGTTCAACCACTGTTTTAGCGCGGCATGTGCACTCTCCACCCTGCAAGTCGTAGTGTTGCCAAGGTGTAGCACCTTATTCGTCCACGCAGCTACAAACATCTCTTTGTATCTCAGCCAGGTCTCCTCTACATAGGATATCATGTGAGGGTAAGAACTCCAAGTATCCTTCATCGTACGCACTGCTCTATCGTACTCAGCTTCTGTGGAAGCTTCCATGATAGATTTCCACTTCCCGTTCTTGAACCTCTGCGCGACGACCTTATTTTTTCCACAAAGTCTGTACACTTTGTCTTCAACGACTTTGTTAATGTGCCATGTACAGAGCAAATGGGCACTCTCGGGAAATATCTCTCTAATAGGTGTCATCAACCCTAGCTCACGATCGGTCAAAATTGCTGTTGGGTGTACATCATTTCCAATAAGCATCCTCAACTTATCTAAGACCCACGCATAGCTTGCCTCAGTCTCATCCTTCATAATGGCATAAGCTATGAGGAAGTTCTTATTGGTTGGAGTCATCCCCACTATCTCAAGAAACGGCATCTTATACTTGTTTGTTTTGTACGTGGAATCTAAGCCAATCAACCAAGGAAAAGACCGAAGTAACTGAATTGATGTAGGGTGTGCCATGAACACGTGAGTTACCTCATTAGTAGCTGGGTCGGCTCTTGTCCAATGTACGTACTTATTCTCCACAGCTAAATGATGAAACTGACCAATGACATCTCTCTCTTCAAAATCAAGTTTCCTTATACGATCTCTGTAGTTATACACATGCCGTCTAGTTGCATTGTCCTCGGGAAATTTTTCCTTAATAGCGGCCAAGATAGCACATGGCTTTGTTTGTGCCGAAGTCATGTCACGAACGAGTTGCTTTGACCCAGGACTAAGACCACTCATCTGACGATATCCCTCAGGAAACACAGCAAAGTCATGGTTGTGCGTACCCCTAATCCCAGGCAATGTGACAATCATCCAACTACTGGACCCATATACTTGCTCAGCTCTTAACTGGAACGTACATTTACAAGCCTTTGTTTTCGTATTCTTCCGAGCAGCAGTATCTAAGTCTTTTAATTCCCCTCTGTAGCGTTCACCTCGATTGCATCTTAACAATTTTACGCTTCCATTGTTCTTGTGTGACGAAATTATCAACTCAAACCCGATAGTAAGGGCAATTTGTTTTGCCCAATTAATTGCATCTCTATCACTATCAAATAACTCATCAGTGACGAAATGCGTACTGTAATCAACACCATCACCACCGAACCGCTCCAAAGGAACCTAACGAAAACAACGAAAACAATGTTAGCTTAATCTTAAATTCAAACGTCTATCAAAACCGACTGAACCAAGGGACAGGCGTCTGAAATTTCCCCTTGGACCATGGAAGGGGCGGAAATCACGGACGCCTACGCCATGATTGAGGCGTAAATCTCAGATGCCTGAACCATGGTGTAGGCGTCCGTGATTGACGCCTCAACCATGGTTAAGGCGTCCGTGATTTCCGCCCCATCCATGGTCCAAGCGGAAATTGCACACGCCTGTTCCATAGATGAGGTGGAAATCACGGACGCCCGTTCAAATTCTGCGGAAAAAAAAATTTACCTCGGCCACCGTCGACAGCACTTCCTGGTCGCCGGCAGACATCCGCAGCCGTTGCAAGAGTGAATGTTGATGAAGGTTGGGTATGAGAGTGGGTGGTAGAGAGGGAGAATTGATGTGAGAGTTAGAGAGGGAGAGGATGGGTGAAAATGTGAAGAAGGGCAAAATTGTAATTTCTAGGGGCGGTAGGTAGTAATTTTATGGCGATAAATAGTAACACCCTAAAATATTGATCTACCATGAACTAAATCCACACAAATTTTTGTAGTTAATGGCAGAGCCAACTGGCCCAACTACCACTTCACCCAATTACTTAATTATTTTAAAGACAACTCATGTATTCATTGCTACAATAGCACTATAAATATAGATGTATTCGCAAGCCTGATCAATTCTCAAATACACACCTCAAATAATAGTATTACTATTCAGTGTGTTTGCATTGCTACTAAAAACAAATACACAAACAAGAATAATGGCAAAGGCTTCCACGTTCCAGCCCTCGAAGCTTGCTTTCTTAGCTGCGCTCTTAATTTGTGCAATGGGTTATCTCTTCAACCCTATATTTGCATATACTTTGCATAAATATATCCTCTCCAATCATGTTAATAACATTCTATTTTAATCTTGTGCATTTAGTTGTAGCCTTGTAGGTTATGTTTGGCAAAATTAACTGTAAATGTAGTTATAAAATACAAATTAAGGAAAGAAATTAGTAGAAAACTGCTAAAAACTGATACAAAATGCTAATAAACTAGTTGTAGTTGTAACAGTGGGTAAAAGCTTGCATGTATAGCTTTCACAAAACTAGTTGTAGGTTGTAGATGTAGCTGCAAATTGAAAATATAATGGCAAATTGTTTGTTAGCCGAGAGTAAAAAATACTAGCTGCAAGCTTCAAACTGTAACTTTTATTGAAAAACTAGTTGTTCGTGCCAAACATAGTCGTAATCTTACAATATCTAAACTCTTATATACATAGCACATGGGCTTCTAGATGATTGACTCATTATATTAACCCTTATTCAGTACATAATATCCATTACAATTATAGTCATAAACAATTTGTTACTCATATTAAAATTAATTAGCACGTGAACATATTATGTTTATTATTATATGTTGCGTTTTATTACTTTTATTATGTAAATTAAAATTACTTTTCTTGGTGGAACTGATATATATATATATATATATATATATATATATATATATATATATATATATATATATATATATATATATATATATATATATATATATATATATATATATATATATATATATATATATATATATATATATATATATATATACATTTCTTTGAACACATATATATGATGAGGCCGTTCGCTACAATGATCAGCAGTATACGATAAAATATTAACGGAAGAATATTTAAATTTGCAATTCCTACCTTCGTAAGGATGCCAACTTTTGAAGAAGTGCGCCCATTGGAAACCAATAAAGTCATAGTTGTTGAAGAATTTGTTATTGAAGAGCCAAAAACGGTGGTTAGTGATGGGAAACCAGTGTCCCTAGCACAAGGAGACACTGTGGTGGAAAAAGATAATATGATAAGGGGTGTACTAAAATGTGCCAACAGAGGTGGTTATTGCAACTTAACTTTTGGAGCATGAACTTGTTGCCCAGGTCAAGGTACTTGCACGACAGCAAGTAGTTTTATTCCAATTCCTGGTGCGGATCTTGCCGGAGGTGTGTGTCTAGAGTATCCCTGAAATGTCAGTAAATAAGGGCCTTCATTTGTTTGTAGTTGTTGCATGTTTCACGAGAAATTATTAGATGGTCCAAAATCTTGCTCTCACCTCTCATCATGTTTCACCGTATTACTTTTATCAGTCTTCAGTGTTTCTTAAGTGTTATTTCGAGTACGTGAACCTTGTATACAGAGGTTTATATACGTACTCTAAAGCTAAGATTATGCATGCATGGAGAATGCAATAATGTAATGTCATCTAAAAATTTAATGAATGAAACAAAGATATGTGTGTATGTGTGTGACAGATCCATCTTGAGAGCCCTAAAGTATTATGAATCGCATTGGCCTGCTTATTTATTTCAAATGTACTTGTTATGTAGTTTTTGATTAATTAACCCTCTGAGATTTTGTATGGTGATCTTGCAGGCATTTCTAAGACTTGTTTTCATACTTTCTGATGAATAAAATTTGATAGAGGTCAAGCACTCTTCACGCCAAAAAAAAAAAATCCAAACACAACAGCTACAATAATAAATGAAGCAAAATCAATAGGAATAATAAATCATATTCTATTAATCTAATATATACATATATAGGATCAAATGAGAACTCCTATTCTTATGAGAACTTTGAGAACTGGAATATTGGTGAAATTGATGCAAAAGAAAGGGACTAGTTCGTCATTTTCCTTAATAAATGAAGGCTAATTTCGGCAATTCGCGTAGCACCTAACCCTAGCATATAAATTCAGTTTTTTTCTCAAAAGCCCACATTCTGATCCCCTCACTCCTCACCTCTCTCTCTCTCCTCACCCCCTCTCTCTCTCAGGCACCGCTTCCGGCGTCTCTCTCGTCGGCTCATCTCCCGGCGTCCCTATCGTCGTTCGTCTCCGGCGGTCTCTCTCTCTCTCTCCTCTCCTTTCTTTCCAGCACTCTCTCTCTCGACTCTATCACTCGATCTCTCTCTCATGCGTTCTCCGGCATGGTTCCTCCACAGTTTTCGACAACCATAGATTCGAGGACTCTGACCACGGATTTGTGGTCTCCGGTCAAAAAACCGTGGTCGACAAATCAAAATGTCTATTTCGAGCTCCGGCGAGTCTCCGACAAAGTTCTTTGCGTTTTTTTCCATCAAATTCATCTTCAACTTCCTTTCATGACCAATTCTAGGGTTCATCATGCCCTACTTGAATAAATTTTGGACATATATGGTTTTCGTTTTTATTTTTCCAATTGTTTTTTGCCATTTCGACTAATTTCAGGCGCCGGGAGGGTGAAGGGGCGGCGGGTGAAGCCGCGGCTAAGGTCGTCTGCCGGAGGCGACCTCCGTCGTGGCTTCGGCGGGGGTGAGGGTGGGGTTGGTTGTACGTGAGAGGAGAGAGAAATGAAGGGTTTAGGGTTAGGCCTAGAAGGGAGGGTGGTGCGTGTGGGGGACGCGGTGGTGCGTGTGAGGGAGGCAATGGTGCGGGTGAGGTCACTGGTGAGATCGCCGGTGGAGGGGGCTGGTGGGGGTGGGTGTGAGTGGAGGAGAGAGAGAGTGAGTGTGAAGGGAGGAGAGAGAGTGAGGAAGGGGAAGGTTTGACCAGCGGTGACTACTGTGGTGGTCGGCCACCAGAGACGACTACGACGATGGGAGGAGGGCAGTGGTGTGGGTGAAGGAGAGACAGGGAGAGGGGAAAATGGTTTAATCATCCATTAATTAAAGTAACAAAGTTAACCATATTATTATGATTGAAAGTTAATCCTATAGTGTATAAAAAGTTAACACTCTCATATGTAAAAGTAACCCTCTCATATGTAAAAGTTAACCCAATAATGTATAAAAAGTTAACCCTGTTATATGTATAAGTTAACCCTATCATGTACAAAAGTTAATCCTATCCTGAGTTCTCATGGTTATCATATAAACAAGGGTTCTCATGGGAACCCCCCCTATATATAAATATATACTCCATCCGTTCCAAATTGAGCTTCTTGTTGGACTTTTTGAGTCAAAATTTACAAAATTTGACTTTTGATTTGTCAAAGAAATACGAAGATTTACAATATCGAAATAGTACTCTTGGATTCATTTTTAATTGTACTTTCACAATACCAACTTTTTATAATTTGAATATGAATATAATTATAGTTATAGATGGTCAAAGTGTTGTCTCGTAGACCGCGTAAAAAGAAACAGGAAGCTCGATTATATATATATATATATATATATATATATATATATATATATATATATATATATATATATATAATTGGGTCCTAATTTAGTAATTTGTGTGGTGCCGGCACGTGGGACACAACATAAGTGAGCCACATCGTGTGGACATGACACGTAAGCCGACACGTAAGCACAAGCTTGCCACATAGCATAACATGTCATCCACCATTAATGTCGTCTTATCATTAGTTGACTTAATTACATATTTATTAGCATATTTCAAAATTACAAAATAAAATAACTTTAATTACATAAGCCAAAAAATTATAAATTTGATTCCGTTGGATTGGATTTGAAAAAACTCTTTGAAATGATATATATATATATATATATATATATATATATATATATATATATATATATATATATATATATATATATATATATATATATATATATATATATATATATATATATATATATATATATATATATATATATATATATATATATATATATATACCATAAAAGATGAGTCATTTCTGTGCGGTGATGACATGTAGGACGTCACATAAGAGGGAATGTTCGTGTGAAGATGACATATAGACGCCACATGTGGACAACTTTGTCATATAGTTTTAGTTGTGCGGTATAAAATGAATTTGAGGTATCAACTTTTAGTGCACATATACCGTTAATGAAGAATGAGTGTATTCATTTTTTTCATTAATTGAATTACTTATTAAAATTAGTGTACATATACTGTTTTTACAGTCTATCTATATTTAGATTAATCTCATTACAAATTGATAGAAATCTTTGCAAAAGTAAAATCAAATGTATAATATTAATAATTTCACTTCAAATATTTTAAGTATTATATTATTAATTATATGCATTAAATTATTTTACGAGCTCGTGCGAAGCACGGGGATAGAACCTAGTATATATATATATATATATATATATATATATAACTATAATTGGGTCATTCTTCGTGTGAGACCGACACGTGGGACGCCATGTAGACAAGTCACATCATGTAAGGTTGACACGTAAGCTGCCACGTAGGTAAAGCATTCAACATGTCACCATCAATTAATTCAACATCATTATTGACTTTAATATAACCATTACGTATGACATTTATAATTATTAGCATTTTGTTTCAAATTAAAACATAAAAATATTTGGTCACGCAACTGTACAACTTCTAAATTTAATGTCATTGTATCGTATACAAAAAAATCTTTAAAATGAGATGTATATGTCCTATATTTGGCGAATGATGTAAGCCTAAAAGATTTGTTTTATTTGTTCATATAAAAAAAAATGACAACAAACCTCTAAATTTTAGTGTAAAAATGGTAATATAACAATACTCAAACTGGTTTTTTTAAAGTTTTTCCATCTATTTCGATAACTAAATGTTTTAATAAAACTAAAAAGATATAGGTTAACGTTTATAAAATTGTATTTTATGTACTGTTTGATTGAATTATATTACTTTTACTTTATTATGTTTGTTGGATACTAAAAGTTAGACTATTTAGTGGCTAAAAAACTAATATCTAAAATAATACAGGTATTTCCTAACACTACTGATAAATTTTATTTTGTGTTTTGGATAATAACTTGGACATTAACTATTATTTCATCAAATGATGTCAACTTTTAATTCACATCTATAGCTAATACATAAAGAATACAAAGAGTTTGTTCATTATCTTTTAATGCACTTCTACAACTAATGGATGAAAAATACAAAGAGTTTGATCATTATCTTTATTGATAAAAAAACTGATCAAACTAAAGATTAATTTACTAATAGGCTACATAAAAGTTAAATTATCATATAATAATTGAGTGATATTTAGCCAGTACAATAACAAAAATTGTGTGATAGATATATCTAAAAGTATTAATGTGCATGCCTTAACTATTATGTAACTAAGTTTAGTCCAATCTCATTACGAACAAAAATGATGAAATAATATCCTTGTCAAAAGTTAACATACATCCCACGCACTATATACCTCATCAGATAACATTCATAATTTTACTATTAAAATTTATATATACATAAAATTAATTTACGAGCCCGTGCGAAACACGGTGATAAAAACTAGTATATAACTATACTTGGGTCCTTATTCGTGTGAGGTCGACCACAGGACGCCACATACGCGAGCCACGGCGTGTGGGGTTGACATGTCAGTTGCCAGTAGTCAAAGCATCAAAACGTCACCATCAATTAATGCATCATCATTAATATAGCCATTAAATATGAAATTTATAATTATTTGTATCTTATTTCAAATTACAAAATAAAATAACTTTGGTTAAACAACTCTAAAAACTCTAAATTTTACGTCATGTCATTGAAAATGAAAAGTCTTTTAAAATAAGATGCATATGTGCTATATTTGACCAATGATGTTTGGCTTTTTGGAAAGAGTTTTGAAGGGATAAAATACATATTGTGTTATCTTCATTGAACATCACAAGTGAATAGTGGTAAGTCATGTGAAGTCTAAAAGTTTTGTTATTATGCTTGCACCATACTTTTCCAAGTACTATTTACAAAGTCCACATACCAATATAATGTGTTTCTTCTCCACATTGTCGCATATATATTGGTGGGTTATTTATTCTTTTCTCGTTAAATGCCATTAAATTTATATTATAGAAGTTAGATATTGTAATTTAGATATACAAGTTAGGATAACATTACCAATTAAAAATAAAATTTAAAGAAACTTTAGAATTAGAAATGAAGAAACCAATTTTGGTAGTAGAATCAAGTTTGAATTTTAAATATATATGAGAAACTTATATGACACAAAAATATAGCACACTCTCTTTCTAGAATATTGAAGAAAAGTGTGTCTAATTGTTTGAATTTGACCCCATATAATTTCTCTAAAAAGTACTGAGTTGATTGTTACCTTTGCATGGACAATATTTTAATTGATATTATGACTATATTATTGCACTTTACATAATTTGAAAATTGATAAAAAAAAATAATTTTTAGAAATTCATACGAGCCCGTGTGAAGCTACATAGGAGGAACATAATCCTATAGAAAGAGACGTGTAGGATACTAACTAAGCATGAGACTTCTACTTGGAGTAGCATTGATGCACCATAACAATATCGATTGAAAAATTTATCAAAAATGAAGATTAATTTACTAAAAAAACATAAAATTATATTATCATAAAATTGAGTGATATTTATGTCCAGTAATAAAATTTGTGTGTAGATAAATTTAACAATATTAGTGTGCTTATATTTTTCTATTGTTTAACCAAATTGAGTCCAATCTCATATGAGCTAATATGACGTGAAATTATATATTTTTCAATGATTAGCATGCATCTCATGTATAGAAGTGATTGTATAACAAAAAAAAGGTAATTTACAAAAAATATTCATAATTTCGCATGAAATATATTGATAATTTCAATAATAAAATTTACGTGCTCCCTGCAAAGCACGAGGATAAAACCTAGTATATAAATATTTTTGGGTAAGAGCGCCGGTTATGTGACATGTGTCACATCTTATTGGCTATTGTTTTTCTTTTCTTTTTCCTTTTTATTTTTTCATTATAAGTTTTATGGTGATCATTAAGTTTATCTTTTAAATGTAATAATAAAATAAAGTTCCTATTTTAATACTTGACCATTTTTCTGATTAAATACTATATTGGGTCATCACTTTTATTAATTTTTTTATATTTATGAATATAAGAGCACTTAATGTCACCACTTTAATTGAATTTTACAATTGTGGGAAAAAAAAGCTTTTTGACGTGGCATAATATTTTAGGGGATAAGTGCGTGTAATATAATAAGGGTTACAATATAGAGTCATTATTTTTAATAATTTATATATTGTGGGTATTACGTGGTAGATTATATTTGACTAATATTTGCGACGATAAGCGTAGGTCATGTGACAACAAACATGTCACTGATATTTATTTGCTAATTTTACAGGGATAAGCGCATGTGTGACAATGGTTACATATGTAAAGTCATCATTTTCAAGTTGTAATATAGTTTTTTTTTTTTTTTTTTTTTTTGTCTAGAAGTAATACAGATATAGGAAAATGAAATACACGCATCCACTAAACTAGCTAGAAGAACTTGGAAATGCCCTAAGTCCTTGCCACAGTGGCCAGGTAAGAGCATCTCTAATGCAAGGTTTTTGGAGAGGTTTGTAAGGTGAAAAACCCTACCAAAAAATCACTATCCATAGTGACAAACCTATAAACCTCTTTTTTCTATAAACCAGTTTGTCTAGACAAACCAGGTTCTTTGAATAAACTCCTTTAGAGGTTTGTAGCATTGAAGATGCTCTAATGGGCATTTGCTACAAAGCTTCTTTTTGGACATAATTAAAAGTACAAACATCAGAATTATGCTTTGAAGAAAGGATATGCAAAAGGATATCAAGGATCTCTATGAGTCCTTTTTGAGGGTTATTGAGTGCTTCCACAATGATCTTCGAGTCAGTTCGCGCTTCCACTCGCCAAATACTTTCCCCTGTGCACTAACTGATAGCTTCCTGAATTGCAAGTGCTTCTGCTTGTATTGCAGTTTCTGCAAGCCCCATCTTCATTCCTCCCCTAGGTCTCACTTGTGTATCTATTGTTGTCCATGCCAACCTGCTCTCAATATAGTTGTGGCCAACATGGTAGGTGATATTTGCCTAATATTTGTGTGGATAACCGTAGGTTATGTGACAATTAACATGTGACTGGTATTTGTGGAATAAGTATTGGTATATAGTTTTGGTTAAGATCGCAAGTAACGTGACAAGTGTCACAATTTGATTGGACATTAATTATTTTTCTCTTTTTGTTTTTATTTTGGTTAGTATTTAGTAATTAGTTGTCAACATCCTATAGTAATTGCTATAGCATATTCATATTTCTTATTTTTTCTTTAGATTGAATTACATTAATACAATCTAAAATGACCTTATTGAAGGAATTTCTAACTACTTGCATGAACGAACAAGCATGATAGAAATTCAAATAACCTAGAAAACATGCGAATACTGTAATCAAATATTTAATTCGATTCCTACCTCATTTATTTGGTCGATGGTTGGCAGAACAGTGGTTGCGATTGGAACAACACGTCAAGCGCCGTGTCTAACTGGTATCCACACACACAGTCTCGAATCTCCGCAATAATATGCTAGTACCAAACCCAAGTTTTGTATAAATAGAGAGACGTAGAGGGTTGGTCAGGTTATGCGCTGCATGAGCCAAATCCGAATTAAGCACTCTTAATTAAAACGAGACTGTTAAGTGTGCGACCATGCTGGTTCACTTAATGTGGGAGTAAGACCTAACATTATTGGTCGATAGCAATACATTACTGCTGCACATTTTTACAAGATCAAACACTTTAAGATATTGTTGGCACGTCCAACCGGACCAACTACCACTTCACCCAATTACTTAATTATTTTAAATACTACCCAAAGTACTCATTGCTACAATAGCACTATAAATACATGTACTCGCAAGCCTGATCAATCATTAAATAACACCTCAAATAGTATTTACTACTCTTTTTTTTTTTGCTAGTCAAATAGTATTTACTACTCAGTGCGTTTGCATTGCTACACAAATACCCAAACAAGAATAATGGCAAAGGCTTTCATGTTCCAGCTCTCAAAGCTTGCTCTCTTAGCTGCGCTCTTGATTTGTGCAATGGGTTATCTCTTCAACCCTATATTTGCCTATTCTCTCCAATCTTATTTATAACATTCAATTTCAATCGTTTGCATGCATTTAGTTGTAATCTTACAATATCTAAACTCTTATATACATAGCATAGGGGCTCAGTACATGGTATCCATTACAATTATAGTCATAAACTATTTGTTACTTTTGAAGTGATTTCTATTTTATTTATTTTTGTTACGAGATCTGCGATATTTCAGGCGTGACTTATGAAAAGTTCGGTTCCGCCTATTTTTGGCAAGTTATCATAGAGTTTGATATTGTTTAGGATTGTTTCCATATACTAAAAGATATGTATAGTTACTAGGGCTGTATATATATTTCGTGATAATTAATACAGAAATCATCTTTTCTGCCTCAAACTTGTCATGGTATCAGAGCGTGAAATATCCATAAACAAACCATAAACCAAAAAAAAACTCAAAAACCCTAAACAATGGCCATAGAAGGTGATCCACCACCAAATAAATTTGACTCAAAATCCCCTTATTTCGTAGGTCCTCAAGATCGACCTGGTGATTTTATTATTGCAGCCAGATTTAATGGCGAAAATTATAACGATTGGGCTGGTGAGATTGAGACGGCACTTCAAGCTCGAAGAAAGTTCGGATTTTTAGATAGTATGATTGGATCTCCAACACCTCCGTGCACACAAGATGATTGGAATACAATCCAAGCCATGTTGGTATCTTGGATTATGAATACCATCATAGCAGAAGTGAACATACCCTGTCCAAGTATAAAGACGCCAGGCGTCTATGGGAGACGCTTAAGGAGCGATTTGCTCTTACGAATGGACCACTTATACAACAATTAAAGGCGGCCATCTCTGACTGTAAGCAAACCAAATCCATGTCAGTTGCTTCTTACTATGGAAAACTCACGGCTCTATGGGAGGAATTGGATAACCATGAACCCTTGATTACCTGTTCTTGCTGTACAAAGTGTACCGCAGGCCTTGAACATGAGCGTCGCCGTGCAAAGGACATGCTTCATGAATTTCTGATGGGTTTATGTACCCCTTCTTATGGTCCTTTGCAATAAAATATTCTTGCTCAAGATCCTCTGCCCTCTCTCAGCCATGCCTACCAGCTAGTTATTCAAGATGAACGAGTCAGAACGTCTTCGGCTCTGCCCGAGGAGAAATCCGACGTTATTGGATTTGCCGTGCGAACTAGTGGACGCGGCCGAAGCAAAATAGAGAAACCTGATAAATCACATCTCTCTTGCACCTATTGTAAGAAGACAGGCCACGAAGTAACTAATTGCTTCGAAATTCATGGATATCCAGAATGGTGGGAGGATCGTGTGAAGTCTGACAGCGGATCAGGTATGACCAAACTGTTGATTAGTCGTACCCAAAAATCAACGACCTCTGCTCCTTCTCTTGCGACAATGCTGCAATTATTTCTGGGGGGGTCCGTGCCAATGCTGCAGTTGTTTCTGAACCTATAGGAGCATCATCTGCTCAATTATTTTTCGCTGATCAGTGGAAGGCGCTTGCCAGTGTCTTTGGTAATATGACGGTTTTCGATAATCGATTGAGTGGTAAGATTAATGGTCTGTCTTGGATTGTTGATACAGGTGCATCTAATCATGTTACTGGTAATCTTTCTTTATTATTGAATGTGAAAGACATCTTATGTCTCGTTGATCTTCCTGATAGCAAGAAAGTGGTTGCAACAAAGAAGGGCTCACTGCGATTGTCGGATGCTTTGACTCTCACTCATGTTCTTTATGTCCCTCTCTTGAATTGCAAGTTATTGTCCGTTTCACAATTATGTGATGATTTGGATAGTATTGTCATTTTTAACCTATATATGTGTGCTATACAGGACCAAACGAGGAAGCTGATTGGAACGGAAAGTAAGAAAGATGGACTCTACTACTTCAAGGGACCACAAACAGTGCAGGCTGTGACAGTGGACGCGGACGCTTCTTCTTTGGCTCTTTGGCATGCTAGGATGGGGCATCCTTTGGAAAAAGTAGTAAAGTTACTTCCTCAAGTTTGTAATTCTAAAGGTAGTTTGAATAAAGCTTGTGAAGTGTGCTTTTGAGCTAAACATCCCAGAGACAAATTTTCTTTGAGTGACCATAAGGCTAGTCAGATTTTTGAATTAATTCATATTGCTTTGTGGGCCGGCTATCATCATACATCTTCTTATGGTGCTAGATATTTTTTGACTATTGTGGATGATTTTTCTAGAGCTGTGTGGGTTTATTTGATAGATGATAAAACAGAGGTCTTTTCTAAATTTATGTCCTTTGTTGCTATGGTTGAGCGACAATTTTCTCAAACCATAAAAATTGTTCAGAGTGATAATGGAACGGAGTTCCGATGTTTGCTTGCTTATTTTACTGCTTGTGGTATCTTATTCCAAACCTCATGCATTGGGACTCCGTAACAAAATGGGAGAGTTGAAAGGAAATACAAACACATCCTAGATGTTGCCCGCGCCTTGCGCTTCCAAGCCAATTTGCCTATTTATTTTTGGGGGGAGAGTGTTTTGACCGCTGCCCATTTAATCAATAGAACTCCTTCCACTGTCCTTGACAATCTCACTCCTTTTCAGAAATTGTTTGGTTATTCTCCATCTTATGATGCCATTCGAGTGTTTGGGTCTTTATGTTTTGCCCACAACCAAAAGACAAAGGGGGATAAATTTGCAAGTCGTAGCCGTAAATGCATATTGGTTGGGTATCCTTTTGGTCAAAAGGGATGGAGGCTTTATGATCTTGATAAACATGAGTTCTTTGTGTCAAGAGACGTAAAATTCTTTGAAGAGATTTTTCCCTTTGTTGACACGGAGGCTAGCAATATTAGGCCAAGGGATCACTTTGATATGGATGTTGATATTGATTTAGTCTTTGCGGAATTTTTGGATGACTCCATTGTTGCCACTGTCCCTAATACCAGGGATACAACAGATGAGGGTCTCGATGTGCCTCTTATCCCCAATGACCCTAATTCCTCTGCCACTGTCAATACTGGGTCTGACTAAACCACAAGTTCGGCAAGCCCAATAGAAATAGAACAGCCTAGTGTTGTAGATGACTCTGTACAAACTGGGTCTGGCCGTACTGAAGAACATGCAGGCTTAAACGATCAGGGTTCCGAAGAAGTTTTGGGTCGTGAAAAGTGCACTAAAACCCCTTCAGTGCTCCTAAAGGATTTTGTCACTCACAACGTTGTTAAAGAGAGTCCATAGAACACTGCTACATCTCATCCACAGCACACCTCATGTACTCCTTTTCCTATAGCACACTATATTAACTGTGACAGTTTTTCTATGCCATATCGCAATCCTTGCTGTAATTATAAAATATGAACGTTGGTCTATTAAGGAGGCCTTGAAAGATGATGGGTAGAAGAAGGCTATGCAAGAGAAAATTAAAGCCTTAGAGGATAATGGTACTTAGACTCTCGAACCGCTTTCACCTGGCAAACGTGCACTAGGCAATCAATGGGTTTATAAGAGGAAATACCTCTCCAATGGAGATCTTGAGCGGTTAAAAGCTCGTTTGGTTACGTTTGGAAATCATCAAATCGAAGGCTTGGATTACTCTTAGACCTTTGCTCCTGTTGCCAAAATGGCAACTATTTGTGCCTTTTTAGCCATTGCCGCTTCCAAGAATTGGAAACTTCACCAAATGGATGTTCACAATGCCTTTCTCCATGGTGATCTTGATGAGGAAGTTTATATGAAATTGCCTCCTGGCTTCACGTCCGTGGAGCCAAATCTGGTATGTCGTCATCGCAAATCTTTATATGCGTTAAAACAGGCACCCCGTTGTTGGTTTGCAAAACTGGTAACTGCTTTGAAAGGGTATGGCTTTCCTCAGTCTTACTCTGATTACTCACTGTTTACTTACACTAAAGATGGCGTGCAGCTCAATGTTTTCGTATATGTTGATGATTTAATTATTTCTGGAAATAATTATGTTGCTTTAAGTGCCTTCAAGGCCTATTTGGGTGACTGTTTTCATATGAAAGACCTTGGTCAACTTAAATATTTTCTGGGTATTGAGGTAGCTCGGAGTACAGCTGGCTTATTTCTTTGTCAAAGAAAGTATACTCTCGACATTATTACTGAGGTCGGCCTCTTGGGGGCAAAACCAGCAGATACTCCTATTGAACAAAATCACAAGTTAGACCATGCCATTGGTGCCAACTTGATGATCCGGAATCCTATAGGCGCCTTGTAGGTCGTCTTGTGTATTTGTCTATCACACGACCTGACTTGGCATATTCGGTTCATCTTTTATCTCAAATTATGCAAGATCCTCACCAAGAGCATTGGGAGGCCGCTCTACGAGTTGTGCGTTATTTAAAGGGAACTCCAGGTCATTTTATTGCGAGCTGACAGTGACTTATCTTTAAATGGATGGTGTGACTCAGATTGGGCTGCTTGTCCCCTCACACGGCAATCCTTAACGGGTTGGCTGGTATTCCTTGGTCAATCACCTATCTCATGGAAAACAAAGAAGCAAACTACTGTCTCAAAGTCTTCCGCTGAAGTAGAATATCGATCCATGGCTGCCATCACTTGTGAGCTCAGGTGGTTGAAAGGTTTGTTATTAAGTTTCGGTATTCATCATCCCAAATCTATACCATTGTTTTGTGATAGCCAATCGGCATTACACATTGCCCGCAATCCTGTTTATCATGAACGCACGAAGCATATTGAAGTTGATTGTCACTTTGTTCGTGATGCTATTACCGAAGGTTTGATTGCCCCATCGTATGTTCCTACGACAGTGCAATTGGCTGACTTATTTACAAAGCTCTAGGCAGGAAGCAATATGCTCTATCACTCAGCAAGTTGGGCATCGTGAACCCCCATGCTCCAACTTGGGGGGGGGGGGGGAGGGTGTTACGAGATCTGCGATATTTACTAAAATTAATTAACACGTGAACATATTATATTTACTATTAAATGTTGTGTTTTATAGCTTTTATGCAAATTTAAATTACTTATCTTTGTGGAATTGACCTTGATAATAATGGGCGCCTCATGTATATGTGTCAAAGAAATGTATATATCATTCAGTATACGATGTAATATTAATGGATTAATGTAATTAAATTTGCAGTTCCTACATTCGCAAGGATGACAACTTTTGAAGAAGTGCGCCCATTGGAAGCCAAAGTCATAGTTGTTGAAGAATTGGTAATTGAAGAGCCAAAAACAGTGATTAGTGATGGGAAACCAGTGCCCCTAGCACAAAGAGAAATTGTGGTGGGAAAAGATAATATGATAAGGGTGTACTAAAATGTGCCAACAGAGGTGGTTATTGCAACTTAACTTTTGCATGGACTTGTTGCCCAGGTCAAGGTGAGTGCAAGACAGCAAGTTCTTATGTGCCAATTCCAATTTCTGGTCAGGATTTTTTCGGAGGTAGGTGTGAATAGAGTGTCCCTGATATGTCGTTAATTAAAGGCTTTCCTTTGTTTGTTGCAATTTCACGAGAAATTATTAGATGAACCTGAATCATGGTCGAGCATTATATTACTTTTATCAGTCTGCTTCAGTGTTTCTTAAGTGTTATTTCGAGTACATGAACCTTGTATATAGAAGTTAATATACGTATTCTAATAAAGCTAAGATCATGCATGCATGGAGAATGCAGTAATAATGCAATGTCATCTAAAAATATAATGAAATAAAGATTTATGTGTGTGTGACATATCCATCTTGAGAGCCTTGCTTGCGCCATATCCATCATATATAAAGCTAACAGTATTATGAATTGGCCTGCTTATTTCAAATTTACTTGCTAAATTTTTGATTCAACCACTGAAATTTTGTATGGTGATCTTGCCAATGGCGGATTATCGAGAGCGCGGGATGGGGCTACTCCCCTCCCCCCCCCCCCCTAAAAAAATTGAACTTTATTATTTTGTTGTATATATGTTGCATGATATAGGCTATGGCACACCGCACATTGGTTGAAGCACTAATATCCTATGTTCTAGGTGTAAGGTTCGAATTTGGCCCCCCCCCCCCCCCCCGCGCAGTTTTTTAGCCAAGATCCGCCTCTGGATCTTGTAGGCATTTCTAAGACTTGTTTTTATTCTTTTTAATGAATAAAATTTGAAAGAGGACAAGCACTCTTAACGCCAAAAAAAAAAGAAAAATAAATCCAAACAAAACAACTACAATAATAAATGAAAAGACATAAATTGGAATAATAAAACAATTTCTATCAATATAATAAATGCTTGGGGTATTCCATTCTACCCGCTTACCATGCTTTATTTATTCTTTTTTGAGGGGAATGTTTCATTTATTCTTCATATAGCCTCATCATACACAAATTAAACAAGAGCAACAACTCTATATCAATGACAAACAGAACCATTGTACCCTCCATAATTTATTTCTAACAAAATACTCTGGGTACTACATTCTACTCCCTTACCTTGCTCCATTTATTCTTTAAATAGGATCGCGCAAAAACAAATTATGCAAGAAGAATAACGCTATTTCAACGAGTAGTAGATGTAGAACCTTACAATACCCTCCATAATTTCAAGAATCTTTTTGCTATAAACCACCTAATAAGACCCCCAGAGTTTATAAAATCATCATAAAAAATCCTTTTTTTTTTCAAACAACTACTTAATAATATGTTTTTGTTTTTCACTAACCATTTTTAATCAATCCCGTCTAACTTATGACCCGTTTGGTCCAATGTACCCTCAAGTGCAAGGGAGGGGGGTCATGTATACCTCTTCCACTTCCCCACATCTATTTTTATTTACCCCCAACCACATCTGCCACCATCCCAATTGGGCAAATTCTTCGGTTCCTCCCTTGATAAACAGCAGTGTTGTGGCAGCCTGTGGGGAAGTGGGGAGGTATAAATCACCACCTCTCTTGCACATGAGGGTACATTGGACCAAACTTATCAAAAATTAGACGAAAACGACAAAATATGGTTACTGAAAAATAGAAGCATGTTATGAGGTGGTTGTTTAAAAACAGATTTTTTTTAAGGTGGTTTTATAGAAAACGGGATCTTATTAGGTGGTTTCTAACAAAAAAAAAGTTATAATTTCAATCAAAACTACAAAAATAAGGACGGTCCGTTTACTTCTTCATTTGATCACTTATTGTTAAAGACTACTTCCAACATGTACAAGTACTAGACACTACTTAAGTGGCTCGACACTCTTCCATGCAATGTTATTTGGATAGGAGTTTGGATATCGTAAGAAGTTATCACTATTTGAAGTTGAAGTGTTCAAAATTGACATTTAAGGACAAAATGAAATATAACTCGTAAAATCTCATGATTTAGACTTGACTCAATTCTCGACAATGTGTAGAGGACATTCTAAGATTTCTAACGAGGCGGATCTAGGACATTTTGGCAAATAAAGAAATTACTATGAATTTATTTAGTGACAAAGTGTTGTTGGACAATTTAGACACACGGACATTCTTAACCGATTAATAAATGACATGATCTCATAATTTAGAATCGTCGCTAATTTTTCGTAATATTTGTGGACAATTACTTGTCGCAATTGAGTCTATTCGTGTTTTCTAAAATGATTTTCTTTTAAATATTTTTCTTTTAGAACCCCTCGGCGCCTACTGCCATTGATTCTCTGGCCGAACACAATAGAAAAAAAACAACAACAACGAGATTCAGGCACATACTTAGCAACTCCATCCAACTCACAACAACCGTTTACAAAATCTCTCCTTTTTCTTCCCAGTAAGCTCCTCCGATCACAGTTTCATCAGCTACAAATTCGTAGGCCAACGCTTGACATCTAGTTTCAAATCATGGTGCCAAAGAGGAATAATGATATGTTGTTCTCTCACGCACTATGTAGGAAATCAAGCTTGTAATAATTAAATTATACTGCTGTAAATTAGTTATTACTGCCTATGCCAAGTACGATAGAATTCTGTTACAAAGTTGTTATGACAACCTTGCTGCTTGGATAGTTTGTTAGCCAAGACACTGTATATAAGAAAAATGTACTGAACATTTTATTCATCAATTCATTAATGAAATCTGATCATTCATGATCATCTTCTTTTCTTACTAAAACATTCTCTTTCTCTCTCTATTTTCCGCCATTAAAACAACTCTAGATTTCTGTTTTTATCATGGTATCAAAGCTA
The DNA here is from genome assembly GCA_038025085.1 of Tetragonia tetragonoides. Classification (NCBI taxonomy): domain Eukaryota; kingdom Viridiplantae; phylum Streptophyta; class Magnoliopsida; order Caryophyllales; family Aizoaceae; genus Tetragonia; species Tetragonia tetragonoides. The sequence continues at coordinate 35,981,022 of CM076143.1, forward strand.
TGAAGCTCGATACTGAATCTCTAGAATTCTTTGTTCATTTCTTCTTCGTACAATCGAATTGATTCTTCAATTATACATCAACTCAATACATTCTCCTTTCGAGAATAATTCAATGTTCATTTGATTTTCAATTGATTGGAATTGATTTCTTCAATCAATTAAGCTCACAATTAGAGATTCAGTAACTATTTTCTTCAATTCAATCATACTTTTCTTAATTGAATTCGTTCTGTTCTTGATTCAATTTGTTGTGCGATTCTATTTCTGATTGATCAAAATGCCTGATGATCAAGTTACTCCACCAACAGTTGATGCTCAAAGTGAGCTTTACATTCACCTTGGAGATACATCTAGTGGTTTCTTGCTTGCAACTCAGAAATTAAACGGAGACAATTATGCCAAATGGAAGAGATCAGCTGAAATCTCTTTGAGTGCTAAAAATAAATTAGGTTTTGTGAAAGGAACATGTGCTAAGCCTACTCAAAATTCGCCATTGCTGAGTTACTATGAACGTTGCAACAATGTGGTTCTTTCTTGGTTAATTCATTCTGTTGAACCTGAAATTGCTAGGAGCATACTCTATTATGAATCTGTAGCAGAAGTATGGAATGAACTCAGTGAGAGGTATGCTAATTCTAATGCACCTCGCAAATTTCAAGTCCATAAGCATATTAATTCAATCAGTCAGGGTAATAAATCTGTTGCAAGCTATTATACTGAGCTGAAAACTTCCTGGGATGAATATTTCTCTCTTCTTGCTTTACATGTATGTTCATGTGGTTCTTGAAATTCTTTCTTGGTTATTCTTCAAGAGCAACAAGTTCTGCAGTTTCTATTATATCTAAATGATGATTATAAGTCTGTTAGAGGGAATATTCTAATGATGCAGCCATTGCCTAGCTTAAGCCAAGCTTACAGATTCATACTTTAGGAAGAAAAACAAAAGAGAATGTGGTGATTCTTTCTCTATTAACAGTGATTCTACTGCATTAGTTGCTCCTTTCAATAGGAATTTTAGTAGGCCAAATACTCAAGGAAATTGTTCTTACAATCTGAAATGGAGTAATGGTTCTAATTTTGGGAGTAATTCAGGCAATTACAATCAAGGAAATAGTGCAGGATATAATTCTCAGGTTGTTGTTTTTGGTGTTGCTCCAAATGGAAAGAGGTCTAAATTCTTCTGCGATCATTGCAAAATTTATGGTCATAGTATTGATAGATGTTTCAAGATGCATGGTCCTCCTAAGGACAAAGGGAAAAGGGCTGCTAATCTTGATCAATGGGATACTGAAGTTATGCAGCAGGGTTCTGTGCAAGAATGTGACACTAGTCAATCTAGTTCTGGTTCTGGCATGTTGACACAGGAGCAATACAATCAGTTAATTAGTCTTCTGAACCAGCAACATATGAGTTCTCCAGGGACAAATTCTTCTTCAGGAAATAATCCAGGCACTTCTTTCAGTGGTTTTGCAGGTCTCATGGCAGGTAAATTCATTTGTCTTCTTTCTTCTAGTAATAATTCAAATTGGATCATAGACAGTGGAGCCACAGATCACGAACACCACATCTTCATATGTTTGCCACCTATAAGCCTATGCCACCTTCTTGTTTCATGATTATGCCTAATGGTCGTCCTGCACCAGTTAAACACATTGGTTCTGTGAAACTTCATTCAGGATTAATTTTGCAAAATATGTTGCATGTTCCTGATTTTCAATTCAACCTCATTTCTGTTAAAAAATTAAATAAACAGTTTCATGCTCACACTCTTTTCACTGAAACTAAGTGTTTTCTTCAGGTGCCCTCAATGAGGCAACATCTGGTCCTTGGTAAAGAGCAAGTAGATTTATATTTTGTAGACAAAGCTGTGAAGAACTTAAATGTATCTTGTTTTTCTTCTAATGATGGTTCTGCAAATTCTACTTTTCCTCAAATACATGCTCATCATGCTGTCAAAAACAATTCTCAGTTGTGTCATTTTAGACTTGGTCACTTGCCTTTCAATAAACTCAAATGTATAGATTCAATTTCCTATTCTTCATCTCATGATGTAATCTGTGATGTTTGTCCTAAGGCTAAAATGCCTCGTTGTTCCTTTCCTATTAGTTAATTAAAAACTCAGGATGTTTTTGAGTTAATTCATGTTGATCTCTAGGGTCCTTATACTCATTCTACCTATAATGGTTTCAGATATTTTTTAACAATTGTAGATGATTTTTATAGAGCTACATGGGTTCATTTGCTTGCATGCAAGAGTGGTGCCTTCCCTGTCTTAACTTCTTTCATTAGCCACATTGAGTTACAACATTCTGCAAAAGTCAAGGTCATAAGATCAGACAATGGGATAGAATTCAGGGATACCCAAGCTCTTTCTTTTTATGCTAGTAAAAGGATTTTACACCAAACTAGTTGCAATGACACACCTCAACAAAATGGAGTGGTTGAGAGGAAACATAGGCACCTTCTTGATACAACTAGAGCTCTTTCCTATCAAGCCAATATTCCTATCAGATACTAGGGTGAGTGTATCCTTACAGCTTCATATCTTATCAACAGATTTTCCCTCAACCATAAACCACAAAACATCTTACACTATCCTTCACAAAAACCCCCCTGCCTATGATCATCTAAAAGCTTTTGGATGTCTGTGTTATGCATCTACTCTAAAACATAACAGAAAAAAAAAATTAACCCCAAGGCCACACCATGTGTTTTTCTTGGTTATCCCATGGGGAAGAAAGCTTACAAGTTACTGAACCTTCAAACCAGACAAATTTTTTACAGTAGAGATATTGTTTTCCATGAAAATCATTTCCCTTTTCATTATCTTCCTTCAACTACTTCACAAACTCCATTTCCTGTTCCTCAACATGATCTTTCACCTATTTTTCCCCTCCATTACTACTGTACCACATTCACCTCATACTGATTTTATTCTACCTGGTCATTCTTCTCCCACAAATTCTCCTCAAAATTCTAGTCATGTTTCTTCTCCTTCTGTTCCTCCCTCAAATTCTACTTCTGTTTCTTCTTCTTCTGTTATTCCCACAGATTCTTTTCCTCTACCTTCTTCTGTTATTGTTATTCTTGCAGAACCTAGAAAGTCTAATAGGATTCATGTTCCACCAAGTTACTTAAAAGATTATGTCTGTAAAAATGTTCATTTTAATGTGCTGCTCAATTTACCATTCCTAAACACTGGTGCAATCTTATGTCTTTTAAATCCTTTCCTCACATTCATCAAGCCAACATTGTTCACTCTTCCACCTACACTGAACCTACATCTTATTCTGAGGCTTCACAAGATCCAAATTGGATTATTGCTATGAGAAAAGAGAAAGATGCCTTGCAAGCCAATGGAACTTGGGAATTAACTGATTTGCCTCCTGGAAAGAAAGTTATTGGGAGCAAGTGGGTTTATAAGGCAAAACTGAAATCTGATGGGACACTGGAAAGACTCAAAGGCAGGCTTGTTATTCAGGGAAATCATCAGAAATATGGCATTGATTATTTTGACACATTCTCTCATGTGGTTAAGATGGCTACAATTAGAGGAATTCTTGCTTTGGTTGCTTCTAAGCACTGGGAAATCCATCTATTGGATATCAACAATGCCTTTTTGCATGGAGATTTAGATGAGGAAGTATACGTGAAGGTTCCTTCGGGGATTCCAAACCCTGACAACGAAGTGTGTAGGTTAAAGAAGTCATTATATGGCTTAAAATAGGCAAGCAGGCAGTGGTTTCACAAGCCCTCTTCTTCTCTCATACAGCAGGGCTATGTTCAATCAAAGAATGATTACAGTTTGTTTTTGAAGAGAAAGAATGGTCATGTTACATTGGTTGTTGTTTATGTTGATGACATTATAGTCACAGGTTCAGATTTGCAAGAAGTCCATTCTTTGAAAGGTTTTCTGCACAAAGAATTCACTATAAAGGATTTGGGTCATCTACATTATTTTTTGGGACTAGAGGTCACTTATGTTCCTGAAGGCCTGATTTTATCACAAAAAAAGTTTACTCAAGAGTTGTTACAAGAATCTAGTCTGTTGCATGACACTTCTGTTGTTACTCCTTTTCCTCAACACCGAAAACTTACAGATTCTGATGGAGATCTTCTGTGATACCCCAATATTTTCTACAATTATAATATCGATTATAATTCATTTATAAATAGTTTTGGAGATTTAAATTATATATTTATATGACGATTCGATTTATTCAAATTAAGCCATAATAATATTAATTATTATTATGGGAATTTCGTGATTTATAATTATCAAATTTGAGGGATTTAATTAAATTATTTTGTATATGAATAAGGTTTATTCATATTGTTTTAATTAGCATTTAATTGGTTTTAATTAGCAGTTAAATCAGAAAATTATTCCTAAGCCTAGTAGGTTTTGACTTTCATTGACTGGGGACCTATATAAGCTAAGAGATGGGCCAATTGATCAGTTTACAAAACTGAGCCAAAATCTCTCTCTCTCTCTCTCTCTCTCTCTCTCTCTCTCTCTCTCTCTCTCTCTCTCTCTCTCTCTCTCTTCTCCCTCTCTCATGGCCGCACACACACTCCCTCTCTCCTCCCCCTTGCTGCCGCCGTCGACCGCGGGTGAGCCCCCTTTCTCTCTCTTTCTTTCCCTCTCTTTATCCCTCTCTTTCGTTGCTCTGTCTTCCCCTCCCCCCTCTGTTTTCGCGAGAAGTGGTTGTCGCGCCACTGCCGCGCAACCAGGCCGCGCCTGGGTGGTCGCCGACGAGTGGCCGGCGCTGCAGGGACTTCCCCGTCCCTTCTCTCTCTTTCAGTCGTTCTCTTTCTCTCTCTTTCTCACTCGCAAATTCTCTCTCTCCCCCTCGCATCTCTCGTCCTCTCTCTCTCTCCTCCGTCGCCGGTGCTCCGGCGAGCCACTGCCGACCATGGTGGTCAGTGGGTGGTGGTCTTGGTTGTTCATTCTCAAAACGTTGTATGGGGTACACTAAGTTTAGGAGAAAACAGAAAAATTTTACGGGAAAAAATTGGAGAAAAGTGGAGTATAATTTATATGTTGTATGGGGTACACTAAGGTTACAGAATCAAATCAGTTTATCATTTTCTTTTATTGTTATTTTTATTATTATTTTTTTTTTTTTGGGTATAAAAGAGCTACTTTTATTACCAATATGAACCAGCCTGAATTACAAGATCTCATACAAAGCAAAAAGGGAGAAAATACATGGTGAAGGCATCTTCTAGGAAGGGTACTTCATCCATATATCTCAAGCCTTAATGCTGATTAACATAACCAAAACAATCAAACAAAATTAAACCAACAAGCTTAATTTTTAAGTTTCTCAGGTTTCTAAACTTAACGGAGAGCATAGACTTTGTATGCTTGACAATCTCCTGGGCACTCCACTTCTGCTCCGTGAAGATACACCTGTTTCTAGCAAGCCAGATACCATAGACAGCAGCAACACATATAGCATAGTAGATTTGCTTCCTTTGTTGTGTCCCTTTTCTTGTAGTCATCCACATGGGTCATCTGTCATAGGCCCTTGGCCATGGAGCAAGCTTTACCCATGCACAAAGGTCTATAACAACCAGTTGAGACACAGTACAAGAGAAGAACAGGTGTTGAATACTTTTATTCCCATTCTGGCAGAGAGCACATCCAACATCAGGGACATGGCAGTTCATATGTATCAATCTGTCTTTAGTTAGCAATTTACCATGTAATGCCAACCATAGAAAAATTGCATGCTTAGGGACATTGTATCTTCCCCAAATCAGATTAGCAAATTCAAAACGACTTTGATGCCCAAGGAAAGCTTTATAGCCCTTATTAATTGTATATTCCCCACTGATGTTTACATGCCAATCAGATAGTTGAAGGAGACCCCCTGTAGTGCCCTTTAGATTCATAACCTTCCTCCAATACCAGCTAACATCAGCTGGCATCTTGTAGTTGTAGTCATTAATTTTCTTGATAGACATTATTTTTCGTTTTTTGGAATGGATTAAAAAAAAAAAAGAAGGAAAAATTAACCCACGTATTCCCTTTCTCTCTCTGTCCTCCTCCCCCACCCAAATGAGTACTTCACGCCATTGTTGCATAGTAGCAACCTCGCCGTCGGCGACTCTCTCTTCCTCCAAACCCTCTGACGTCCCTCCCTTCTTATCTCACCTCTCCACTCCTGACTCCTCCCCCTTACGTGTTGCTTAGGAAGAAGGGAGTGGCTCAGAAATGCGTGAGGACCCAATAACTTGATCGATGGTCATTCTCAGAAAAATTGGTGGTTGTGGGTAGGGAATAAGGGTGAACACCGGTCTGAACCGGAATGGACTGGATTCAGAAAAGACCTGGACCAGAATCTATAAAAAATGAAGAGCTGAACCAGAATTATTCCAATCCAGTCTCAGACCCGGAAGACCGGAATTATGTTTTCAGGGTTCCTTTTTTTTTATTTTTCTAAAACTTCTCCTACAATCAATAATGTACCTAAACAATTAGTTTGCGTATATGACACATATTTACACTTGTACTTTATGTACTCATGGAGCGCTAACTAATCACACAACCAAATTAACATATAAAAACTAAATTGAAATCTCAAACATAAATCAAATTACTGGTGAAATCTGAATTCCTTCACTTCACTAGACCCATCTGTTGCTCTTCTTTGTTTGGACTTGTCAACAAAGAGTTCATTCATTCTACCTTGACTAGAGGTGCAACAGCCAGCAGCTGAGAGGTGAGCGTGGAGAGAGAAAGGAGGAGAGAGAGGTGCCAGGTGAAGAGAAATGAATAGTGAAACCCTAATTCACTAGATATTGGGCTAACTTATGTCATTTTAATTTCTCAAATTTATTTTTTTTGGGGAAAAACTAAGATGAGTCTTAACCGGAATATTCCGGATTTGACTCGAAAAAGACCTAAACCGTAATCATTGTTTAGTGCAACGCGGAACACAAACCAATTAGATTTAGGTCCGGGCTTTTCGGGTTGATTCCGGTTCGGGTCGATCTAAAATTCCGGTCCAGACCGGATTGTGAACAGCCCTAGCAGGGATGCAGTGGGGCTAGTTATGAGAGAAAATATGGAGTTTTGTTTTAATTTGCTAATGTTTCATTTTTGTTTTGTTAAAACATAAATATATAAATAAAATTGACAAGGGGAGAGATATCAATCTGATTCTTATGGGAAAGATTCAAGTGGTGTTAGTTTTAGGAGGACATGAATCCCAAGAAATTTGAGTTCGAGCCTTCCATGCCCAAAAGTAGTATACCAAACACATGAAATGTATTAAGTGATTCGTTCCATTAAGTCACAAAATTATTAACCATAAAGGTTTTAATCCACATAATGACTATCCACCAAAGCTTTGCCCTATAAATTACTTTAGAACACCCAACCTCCCCCAAAAATAAACATCTATAATAATATAGGAAAAATCTTATTGGTGCTCCTTTACTCTTGATTTGTCCAGTTGGTACCCAATAGTTTTTTAAAATCCAATTGGTGCCCCTCACCTATTTTCTCACGTTAGCTCTGTTAACCCTTCTTTAAAAATAAAAAAAAAAAAATATCTGAGCAAAAAACTCCCTCCTCTCAACTTTCTTCTAGTCTTCTGTTGTTTGCCACACAACCCACACTCTCAGTCTCTAAACTTTCTCTCTCCTCTCAACTTTCTCTCTCTGCCCCATTATTCTCCACCGAAACTACCACCGGAGAAACGTTGCCCCGGAATTTGATTCCTCTTTGATCAAATAAAAAGCCTTTGCAAGAAAAATAAAAGGAATTCTCCTCCCATGTTCCCACCATGCTGCCTATTTTTCTTGCCTTTTTTTCTTCAATTGCACATCAAACTCATCCACATTAATAACCAAAGAACAGTTTCACAAGATTTAAGGTTTTCTGATATGGGTTTTACAGGTGGGTCTTTGTTCTTGGCAAATGGGTTTTAGTATGGGTTTATGTAATTCCTTTTCAGACCCATTTGACCCAATTGAATTTCAAACATTTTAGGGGTTAAATTCAGCTTTATTATCCAATTCTAGGGTTTTATCACATTATTTTGGGGTTTTTGGTATGTCTTTTGTAGATGAGTCAGGAGATGTGCGCTTTTGGAAGGGGAATTAGAGTTAGGGTTTTGGGAATTTTTTTTGGGCAGTAGTTTGACGATCACCAGCAAAGGGGCGAGAAGAAGCCATGGAAGGAGATTTGGTTTTGAAGAAAAAATGGCGGTTTTAGAGAGAGGAGGTTTTAGAGAAGGTTATTAACAGAGCTAATGTGAGAAGTAAACGGAGTGGGGAAAACGAATAGGTGAGGGGCACCAGTTGAATTTTGGAAAACCATTGGGCACCAATTGGACAAATCAAGAGTAGAAGGGCACCAATAAAATTTTTCCAATAATAGTAATAACTATTACTAAAAGAGAAACCGCTGATGTCATCTATGCTGATGTGTCAGTTCCTGGTAAATTCTATAACAGCCTAAACTAAACGTCGTCATCCTCTGGCTTAAACGCCGTCTGCTATATTTTTCCTGCCTAAACTAAAACGTCTGATTCTTTCTTGGGAGTTGGAAGAACGGTGATGCGTTATCAGAACTTTCAAGTTCCAACATCTAACTCTTTTTTGTTGGGGAAACTGGAAGGTTTCTCATCTCTGTATTTGGTGACAATTATTGCTCTTTTATTTTCTCAAACAAGGCAAATGGCTATGTAGGGTTATAAGAACTGATCAATTGAAACCAACCAGCTTCTTTGGCCGTTTTACTTTCTTCTCTCTCAGTCATCTAACTTGAATGGCGTCAGATTCACCCATTCTATCCAGGTATTCTCTTTACCCCTTTCAATTTAGTGATCTTTTCCATAAACACATGCTGAATTGAGCTTGGAAGTAGCCAATTTAGTTGACTTTGGAAGTGTTGGATTGATGCCCACCATCTGTTTGATAGAATGCCTATGTGCTTCCCGAACCTTTTTTTTTTTTTTTTTTCTAATTGATTACGAGTTCAATGTTCTGTAAGAGAAAAAGAAATCGTGATCCAATATTTGCAATTCTGTTTAGGAGGTGAAGGTATTGCGGAATTGAAATTCTATGTTGTTTTTTTTCGAATTGTGGGATCAATTTGGATGATTCTCATATTCTCTTCTTTTTTCCCGTTGTTGTTTAACACTCAAATTTGCCTTTCTCATATGCCAGATCGTTGTCTAACATGTTTGTCTTTGAGAAGAAGCTGAAAGGAATATACTGTATTCAATTATGGGTATCTGTACCCATTTCTCATTTTCAATTACTATGTTTTTCCTTTGTGTATCAACATTTTGGATTTCATCTTTTGCATAAAAAATTGTATTTATGAGTATATTTGACAAGTACTGGTGTTATTGTATTTATGAGTATATTTGACAAGTACTGGTGTTGTATTGGGCTTCTTGATAAAATTAGTGTAATTTCTGAATATTACTTGCCACATGTTGTTTTTTTTTTGAAAATCATTTAGTTTGCACTTTGCATTATATATTTGTTCTAATTTAGTAAATGTGAGTGTGAGTCAATCTTACTATCCACCCTCTTCAAGGTGCGGTTTATTTTGCCTACTTCCAGTTTAGAAAGATGTTACATGGCACTATTCTTTAAGCTTAGTCGATGCAAGGTATTGTTATCTTTTCCAGGTATTAAATCAACTACAAGTTGATGATGAAGCTCAGATAATATGCTCAACGGATTTGAGCAATGACAAGTTCTAGCCTTCTAGGGGACTTCTTAAGGATATTATACATTTAGCTAGGCATAACTATAACGCATAAAGCTGTTGAGTGTTCATGTATTGATGGTGCACTTCCAGTTTCAACACAACTTTCCAGAGAATAGGAGTCCCTATCGTTTTGATTTTTCGGGGAAGTGAGAACCCCCTCAATGATTCTTTATCGGGCAACCGGATATGAGTCTCTCATGGAGGAGCAGAATCGAGAAGTTCTTTGAAGGTGAGATGGAAACTAAATTAAGAAGGCCTGCAGCTCTGAGGTAACTTGAGGATGAATCTTTTTTTCCTTTTTGTTGCTGGCATTGAAAATTTTGAACTTTTCTGATATATCAAGTATTTTCTGATGCATTGAAAATTTACTTCAGCCGATGGGTGACAATGTGAAAGCTTTTCTGATGCAATAAGATTTGGGCTGAGTTAGTGGTAAGTTCTCCAAAATTTTGGATTTTTTTTTTTTTTTTTTTTTTTTTTTTTTTTTGTGGCTTTGATAGTTTGATATGCTTCATTTAAGTGTAATGCTTTGTGCACTGTTTTTTCTGGTCTTGAGTCTTTTGTTCTTTCATCCTTTCCTTTGTTAACAGATCAAACTTTTGATAATTTTATGTGTTCCTCCCTCCTTTCCTCATTATAATCTTACATGTCTATATTGTACTCACATATGCAGATTAGTAGATGTTTGTTTAGACCGAGCCCAACTCCTGTTCTTTATTTTACCTTTTTTTTGCTCTGGTTAAATTTCTTAAATTTCTTATATATGAAACAGGTGAGAAGATCTTTATGTGTACAAAGATGTTCTGATATTGGAATTTGGCTGGTGCAAGTGATAATGTTAGATTAGATAGATTGCTTTCTTAGTTGGTTGATATCCTTAATTGGATATGTTTATGTTCACATGCATGTGCCTTTTAAATTTTATTAGCAATTAGCTTCTTAGAAAATGAAGATCTTTACCTAAGAGACTAGACATACTCTTTCTTTGTGGAAATGACCAGGCTTAGTGTCATGTAGTCCAGCGTGTTTGGTTTTTAGTTGTTTGGGTGGTCGTGTCTCTCAAAGTATTAATTTCTCTACAAGTTATTGGATATACTTTCTTAGTTACCTTTGATAGTCTACTTTGTGTTACATTTGCTATATTGCTTTGGATGTTGTGGTTTAATAGGAATCACATATTGTGGAAGACTAAGAGGTGGTATTCTGTTTGATGTGTCTTTGTTTTTGGAGTCTTAACTGTTAAAGAGCTGTTCGCTCTTAATTTGGGGTTTTCCAGCAGAAAATGGAAAATGTATTGGGAATAATAATGCTCTGGTGATAGTCGTCTGGATGGCATATTGACAGGGGAGTTGTAACCATGCCATTGTCTACCGCTATCACTGATACCTTTTGAGAGGAAGATATATCTGAGAATTAAGCATGTAAGTTATCTTTGTTTGAGATTCGATACATCATTTCATATTGGATACAGAGACAGATAAAACTTTTGATGCTCCACCTGTAGCAGATTGATTGAAATGACTGATTGAACATCATTGGAGGCAAATGTTTTTTTTTGTTTGGCAAATTTGGAGGCAAAGGTAATGTCTATGGGTTTACTGCATATTAATATTATTAGTAATACTACCCCTTCCACACACCGAATCCTTGATTTGCTTCTGGCATGTTGCAACTATGTTTGATGTGGTTTTTTTTGCTCAATTTATTGGGAACTTTGTATCTCTATGCAATCAGTTTCTATGATTGTAGCTAAGGAACTTATGTCAATTATTAAACTGTAATCTTCCTAAGGCGTCGTATGCAACTAATAAAATGCACATTATGCAGGTAACCCCGATGCTTCTGAAGCTCAGTTGGTGTTGGACCCATGTAGGCTTTTAACAAGTCAAAGTGGAGCAACAAGAGTACACAACTATGCAAGACTGCAAGATTCTTCCAGTTAAAATTGTTCTTTTTTTCTTTCCTTGAGTATGTATGAATGCTTAGTGGTGGGAATACGTAGTAGACTTGTAGTTACTCACTACTCAGTATCTATATATACTGGTGTTTTTGCTATATTTGGTTTGGTGCATATGATGGACTGCCCTCACAACATTTGTAGAGGGTGGGGAGAGGTTCACCATATAAATTACGATTCAATCCACGAGATGAGTCTATTTGAATGACATGTTTGTTATAAATGAAAAAAAGAATAGCGAAGTGAGCTTTTTCTTTCTTTTTTTTTTGGGAAAAAGACGGTAGGAGTTAAAGGATCTAATGAACTCTTTAACTTTTAAGATTTTTAATTGAAAAATTCAACAATTAAGTATTCTATAAATCCCAATTGTTTTTTTTTTTTTCCATTTGGATCCTATGAGTACCATTTCAATGCTTAATATTCACACTGTACCTATTACTTTTCCTACCCACCTCCTTCCTCTCTTTGCTATCTTCTCCGGTCCACCTTGCTGCTCTCTTTCTCAATCTTGCTACACCGTAATATAAACTATCTCCAAACTATGAGGATAAATACTATTAGAGGGTTGAAGACAATTTTGTGAAGAATAAAATTTCTACACCTTATTTCCAAAATCGTGCCTCTGTAATCGTATGAGTCAAGTATGACATGGTCATTTTTTTTAAATATAAAAGTTTTATTAGGTTTTATTTGATTCAACCGAATTTTACGTAACTTAACTTAAGTGAACTTAATGACATTCAACTGAACTGAAATGAACTTAATTATTATAATAACATTATTATGATTATGATAATCATTGTTAGGCTCCTTTTAATTCACCTGGATAAAACTTATCTGTACTGAACTGAATTGATTTTTTTAAACTTGACCATTAACCATTTAAAATTCGTCCAAACATAGTCAATATTAGACTCATATGAAAGTATGCTTTGAGATCTTTCCGATGATATAATTATCATCATGAAATTATTTCAGAATAAAAAGTTATATGAGTGATAAAGTTACACATGAATTGAAATGAACTGAACTGGACTAAATTGAATTTAAGTAAAATTAAGGTGAATCAAACCGAGCCTATTATTATAATAATCAGAACTGAACTGAATTGAACTTAATGACACTGGAATGAACTGAAATTAAGTTAAATCAAGAGCCTTAGTAGATAGTTATAGATCACAATTTCTAGAGCCTTTAGTATGAATGGTATGTCATATATTTTTCTCTTTTATCAAAACCGTGCATCGGACGGGTATTAATCTAGTGAAAACTAAAGTACATTTAACTTTGCTTCACCACTTCTTACACTCACAAGTACATCTATCATCAATCACAGCCTACAAATCCTATTCCTAGTGAACCAAGTGTGGCCATTGTAAGTTCAACTTTCCACTGCCAGGAAGAAAAGCAATTCAAACATGGTGTTCACAAGTCACAATTAATCATCATCCTAACAAAGGTACTTGATATAGAGTTTGCTCGCCTGAGAGTCGAGTTCACTATCAACCAAACCTTAAGTAAGAAACCCTATTTGTTCAAACTCAACAAAGTAAGAAGTACTCTCCACCACCACCACCACCACCATGTTACTCTCAAGTCTTAACATGAATGGGTAGCAGTAGCACCACAACTGAAGAGTATACAACCAAGAAAATTTAAGTGCTTCCTGCCTCAATTGTTCAAGTTTTGGGCTTGACTGATAACTGCTAAGCAAGCGAGACCTTCCATTACAATGAATTAAGCCTTGAAATGCCACGAAGCTAATCCTATATATTACAATCTCCGTAACTCAGTGAATAGACTAGGGGATCTCATTAAGAAGAAATAGACTGCGACTCAGCCTAGCTGCAAGGACACATTCCAGAAAATGTTTTACATTGGTTCATTCGTCACAAGAAAGATACCCAAGCACAAACAATATTCCAAGCACCATTTAATCTAAAGAACTGGACATGCAAACATCAAACTCCAGATGAACACTGGACATGCAAACTTCAACTTCAGATGAATACTGGACATGCAAACTTCAAACTTCAGACGAACATTCAATTTAGAGGGGAATACAAGTCAAATTGAGATTAAATTGCAAGTAATACTACAAGATACCTAAAGCATTCCACAGTCAGAATATAGAATGGGAGGTCAATCTTGTAACTAAATAATTTGATGCACCACCTTGCAGCACTACAAAGACATTACACACCTTCACCAGTTTCAGAAGGGTTTATATGGCCATCATATACTCCTTAGCCTCAAGATGGTAATCTACAATAATTCAGGAGAACGCTAAATAGACAAGATGGTTCGGATACAACAATTAAACAATAAAAAGAAACACGTGCCAGATCCACTTCACTTCAATGCTGATTAAAAACATATATTATACTAAAAATGGACTTAGTCAAATGAGCACTGAGATTCAGTCAAAAAAAATCTTCTAACTCCAATGTGAGAAATAGCTACGAACCTATGATACCTGATCATTTATGCTCATGAACAAAAAAAAAAAAAGAAAAGAAAAGAAAAAACCTTAAGAAGCATTTGCAGTTCTATAGTCTAACAACCATCTAAGAGCTTCATAATAATCCTAGAGTGCCTCAATCTTTGGTCAAAACTGAAAATCGATTCGTGAGCAATGTCATTATAATCCTCTCAATAGTGTCAACAAACTGAGCCCAGGTCACACACCATAATTTGATGTGTTGTCCAGCTCTGGCAGCCTAAGTGGTGAATCTAAGCAACATTGGATAACCAGCCATATTCAACTACCTTACATTACTTTAGTATGTAAGGTTGTCAATGACCTAATAGATACAGTCTTAATGCTCAAATTTTAGCTACATATCCGTTATGTGTGATTTTTTGACAATCAAAGCCTCCCCCCCCCCCCTCAAAACAAAACAATCATAGAAGGTGATATTCGACACTAACAAAAGAAAAGTACATGCTTTCCAACAGAAAGACTAATCACATTCAGATCATGACAATTACTCTTTTTATTCAGAATCATGTGAATAAGCATACTAAAAACACCACAACCCCCCCCCCCCCACCTATCCCCCCAAACGTCCAAGACTTTTACTATCGCCAATTCAGCACTCATCATTAGCCCACGAACAAGATTGCATTATAACTCTACAATTGAACACCATAAACACTAACATTTTACACCCATACATGAGAAGTCACACCTCAAAAACAATACTGCATAAACCCCAACATTCGCATACCCAATAACTCAAACCATCAAATTCAAATGTTACCACTAGAGCACATCATACTTCCCACAAACAAACAACCAACTTTATGATAACCTTATTCAGCATTTACATCATCCAAGACAAACCCAGTCATAAAAATCAAAAGTAACCAACAGAACACATCATCTATCCCAATATATAATAAACATAAGCTTCACTTGAATTAGATAACAACAAGGTTTTCCTGTACTTACATAATAACATAGGCATCAGTTAAGCTATCACTGTGAGCGAATTAACAATCCTTCAACATATTACATCATTCATAACAACCTCCAATTCATATAACAGAGTGAAGGACACAAAATCAAATAACAAACAAAAGGGTATCAACATAACATAAATGCAATACCCATACATTCTCCCAATTAAGCGGACTCCTTAACCGGAACTGCAGCCGGAACAGCTACAACAGCGGAATCAGCAACCTTGGTGGCGGTAACAGGAGCGGCGGGGATGGTGACGTAACCCTTCTTCTTTGGGTTAAAGATATCATCATCATCGTCATTATCATCAGAACTAAACCCATCCAAAGATCGATAACTCTCATTCCCATTACGATGGTTAAACAGTGACCATATCAGGTACATGGCACCAGCAGTGAGAGCCCCACAAGCAGCACCAAATAGAAGAGAAGCAACAACGCTAAGAATATCCTTAGTACGATCCTTAAACGAGCTGAACCCTAATTCAGGAAATTGGGTCTGAATTTGGGGGTTGTTGTTATTCTGAAACCCTAACCCTAAATGTGGATGTTCAAATTGGAAGTTTGGGTTTCGGATGGCGTAATGAGGGCGGATACGGCGGTGAAGAGGGAGAAAGAATGGGTGGCGGAATTCGGGACGGAGATCGGTTGTTACGACGGCGATGACGTCAGGATGGTGACGGTGGTGGTGGAGATTAGGGTTTTGAGGGAGGAGATCGAATGAGTAGGTAGAGACGATTAGGGTGTTGCATGGGTGGAATGGGTTGCCGGGTCTGGCGGAGATGGTGGAGAGGAGAGAGAATATTGGGAGGAGGATTAGGAGGAAAGAGAATCGGAGCGCCATTGGAGAGAGAGGAGAGAGAATTTGTGTTGACTGGAAAAATGACAGGAAGGAGAGAGAGGGAGGTAGAGATCTTTTTGATTAGATTCGATATAGGAGACCGAGATATCAGTACTACGCGTTTTGGAAGACTCTTTTTCTTGTTTGGGTGTACGTGTCGCTATGTGGGTGGTTTACGTGGTTTGTCCAATCAATTTTTTTCTCTTAGCCAAGTGAATTGAAAAAATAAACTTTGTTGAGGATTTTTTTTGGGTGTTACTATTTACCGTCCCTAAATTACTACCTACCGCCCCTTTAAATTCCAATTTTGCCCTTTTTTAAATTTTCACTCATCCTCTCCCTCTCTAACTCTCACACCAATTCTCCCTCTCTAACTCTCACACCAATTCTCCCTCTCTACCACCCACTCTCATACCCAACCTTCATCAACATCCACTCAAGCAACAGTCGCGGATGTCTGCCGGCGACCAGGAAGTGCCGTCGACGGTGGCGGAGGTAAATTTTTTTTTTGCGCATATTTTTGCACGGGCGTCTGAAATTTACGACCGGTCCATGGTCCAGGCGTCTGAAATTTCCGCCTAGACCATGGACAGGCCGTAAATTACGGACGCCTGTACCATGGTTTAGTCGTAAATCTCGGACGCCTAAACCATGGTTCAGGCATTTGAGATTTACGCCTGAACCATGGGACAGGCGTCCAAGATTTCCGTTTCTTCCATGGTCCAAACGTAAATTTCAGACGCCTGTCCCTTGGTTCACTCGGTTTTGATAGACGTTTGAATTTAAGATTAAGCTAACATTGTTTTCGTTGTTTTCGTTAGGTTCCTTTGGAGCGGTTCGGTGGTGATGGTGTTGATTACAGTACGCATTTCGTCACTGATGAGTTATTTGATAGTGATACAGATGCAATTAATTGGGCAAAACAAATTGCCCTTACTATCGGGTTTGAGTTGATAATTTCGTCACACAAGAAGAATGGAAGCGTAAAATTGTTAAGATGCAATCGAGGTGAACGCTACAGAGGGGAATTAAGAGACTTAGATACTGCTGCTCGGAAGAATTCGAAAACAAAGGCTTGTAAATGTACGTTCCAGTTAAGAGCTCAGCAAGTGTATGGGTCCAGTAGTTGGATGATTGTCACATTGCCTGGGATTAGGGGTACGCACAACCATGACTTTGCTGTGCTTCCTGAGGGATATCGTCAGATGAGTGATCTTAGTCCTGGGTCAAAGAAACTCGTTCGTGACATGACTTCAGCACAAACAAAGCCATGTGCTATCTTGGCGGCTATTAAGCAAAAATTTTCCGAGGACAATGCAACTAGACGGCATGTGTACAACCACAGAGATCGTATAAGGAAACTTGATTTTGAAGAGAGAGATGTCATTGGTCAGTTTCATCATTTAGCTGTGGAGAATAAGTACGTACATTGGACAAGAGCCGACCGAGCTACTAATGAGGTAACTCACGTGTTCATGGCACACCCTACATCAATTCAGTTACTTCGGTCTTTTCCTTGGTTGATTGGCTTAGATTCCACGTACAAAACAAACAAGTATAAGATGCCGTTTCTTGAGATAGTGGGGATGACTCCAAGCAATAAGAACTTCCTCATAGCTTATGCCATTATGAAGGATGAGACTGAGGCAAGCTATGCGTGGGTCTTAGATAAGTTGAGGATGCTTATTGGAAATGATGTACACCCAACAGCAATTTTGACCGATCGTGAGCTAGGGTTGATGACACCTATTAGAGAGATATTTCCCGAGAGTGCCCATTTGCTCTGTACATGGCACATTAACAAAGTCGTTGAAGACAAAGTGTACAGACTTTGTGGAAAAGATAAGCTTGTCGCGCAGAGGTTCAAGAACGGGAGGTGGAAATTTATCATGGAAGCTTCCACAGAAGCTGAGTACGATAGAGCAGTGCGTATGATGAAGGATAGTTGGAGGAATTACCCTCACGTGATATCCTATGTAGAGGAGACCTGGCTGAGATACAAAGAGATGTTTGTGGCTGCGTGGACGAATAAGGTGCTACACCTTGGCAACACTACGACTTGCAGGGTGGAGAGTGCACATGCCGCGCTAAAACAGTGGTTGAACTCCTCAACTGGAGCTTTGGACAATGTTTGGAACAAGGTCAACAAGTCAATCGAGTCACAAATAACTGAGATCAAGTACACACTTGAAGACTGCAGAAGACGAAGAAGTGTGATGTACTCGGGTTTCCCATTCAACTATCTGACCGGGTATGTTTCCCATTACTGCTTAGAAATATTATGGGCTGAGCTGAACAGGATGAGAGAATTGAGTCACCAAGTATTTGATCGTTGCGGTTGTGTATTGAGATCCACTCGTCAGATCCCGTGTGGGTGTAAGTTGAAAACGGCCACGGATATGGGCACGCCAATTAGCTTGAATAGTGTCCACAAATTTTGGCGAACACTCGTTATTAGTGATGCAGTGGAGATAGCTACGCTTGACATGACTGAGCATCCATCTGAGGACCATCGATACTTTCACTCTCTCGTCGACGAGGTTAACTCAAGCGACCCGGCAGTTGTGCGCAACATATCTGTCCTTATGAATGAGCAGTTTCATCCTGAGGAAGCGAGTTACGTCGAGCCGGAAGCGAACACGACAGTCAGAGGTCGACCGAGAGGGAGTTCCTCTACCAGACGTGATCCTAGTTCATGGGAGTACTCCCAGAGGGGTCGTGGTCGCCCTAGGTCATCCAGTTCGAGCCGCGGGCGTGGTCGTAGCTCATCCTCATCGAGTAACGTCGTGCGGAGTACTGGTATGAAAACCCATAATTTATTAACATGTACATAATGTTGTTAATTACTTTTTGATAAGTACTATTAATGACTTTCTATTATATTGTCTTGTAGCTGGACACGCAATAGATATCACTGAATTCTACCATGTTAACAAAATTTCGGGAATCATCATACCTTTCATTGAAGGATATCTCGATGTGCTTGGGGATGGTAATTGCGGTTTCCGTGTCATTGCGGACTACGTTTTCGGAGACCAAGAGCAATGGCGATTGACGAGAGTTTGCATTGCACACGAACTCTTAGCTAACCGAGCATTGTACGAAAACATATACGTTGAAGGGGTCGACGCTGGTTACCGCTGTATTATGTGGGACGGAGGTGCGTGTAACGATGATCACTAGATGATAGTAGTTGAGGATTTGTTCCCGATTGCCAACCTCTTCAATGCAGCGATTATGTTATTCGGATACGGCAGCGGAAGGGGGTTATATTCTTGTTACACAGTGCTACCGTTGCAAGCACCTTCGACTGCTACACGTCCAAGTAGGGAAATTGTCATAGCTCATTTAGGTGATTCGTACATGCATTATATCCGTCTGAATTTAGCCTAAGATTTCCCTGTTCCTCCGATATGCGAAGCATGGTTTACTTCCCGTTCTGATAGTGTCGCTGGTTGGGAGCAAATGTATGTTAGGCGAAGAGCACATTGGGATCGTTTAGCGAGGTCGACGTAATTGAATGTTTTGCGTGATTGTTATATTTTTCTACTTATATCATTGTCACATTTTTGTGTGATATTTATATTTTGCATGTTATATTTTTTCGTGATTATTGGAGGTAAATAAAACAACAAATTACAATAAAACAAAAAAGGTGAATAAGAAACAACAAATTACAATAACAACAAATAAATAACAATAACAATGAAACTCTTATATAAATATATAACAAATTCATCTAGGGTCAATACATCATTTGGCAGCCCGCCAATCTCTCATATACTCGTCCATAACCGATCGAGGACCTTCCGCTTGCTCCGGAGGAAGCGAACTAATGACAGACTCATGTGCGACGGCTAGACGATTCACCAACTGCAAAAAAGTAACAATGAGTGTGAGTTCAGAGATATGTAATACGTAAAAAAATATATATTTTAGTTAATCACTTACATAATCGTTGTTGGATCGTGGAGGAATCACAGAAACAGGTGCTGCATCGTCACGTATCAGCACAGGGTGGGAGTGACGGTAGTACCATGCGATGTAGTCATCCGTACATGCTGTGGGATCTGACGTGGATGCCTGAAACCCATGGAGACCAAGAATGTAAAATCCCGGGAACATACGCCAGGCATCAGATGACATCCGTACGGGGTAGACAACCTTGTACGAACGACTGCTCCATGACCTGATCGCTTTCTCTGGCCTAGTGATCGGGAAAGGGATACTCTGTACGTACCCGATTTGTCGTAAACAACGACCAGGCATGTACGGTTCGATAATATCCCGATACCGTAGCCACCCCATGAATACAGTCCTCACTACAGATACAGCCGGGTCAGAACCGTACGGCAGCCACACCACCTACGTAGAAATGTTGAAAGTTACGGTGAAGTAAAAAAAACATAGCAAACGACGAAATAAATCATGAACACCGATAACTAAATGACGTACCTCTGGCGCTCGCAGCTGATCCAAGCGTCTACGTAATGAGTGCAGTCGAACCACGTCCTTGCCCTCAGCCTGGGCACTCCATACGGACGCACGGGGAGCCTCGTCGTCCCCGACAACCATCCGCTCCCGATGAGGTCGGAAGCAGGGAAAGTACTCGTATATCCATGCCTTTTGAGGAGAGTTAGGCATCCGCAGATGCCCTGAGAATCCCCGCGACTAGCTATACCGAGCTGACGATATAGGAAGGCGAGGGCAGCAGATCCCCAAGAGAACTCACGCGCCGTTCCGACATCGTCCATCACCTCCATCACGCAGGAGGGTCTACTACGGTTACCACTCTTGTCGACAAACAAGGTGGATCCAATAAGTAACCACATCCAAGCTATCGACTGGTTGTCCTCCATTCGGTCACGGCAAAGGTCAAAAATCGACTCCGTGAGGACCCCACCGCCCTGCCAGTAGCTAAACATCAGTTCATCTCGGGTGACCCCGAGAACCTCTATGGCCATCGTCTGCAGCTGCCCATCCCGTCCCTCACTGGAAACGAGCTGTCCCTCTACAGGAATCCGAAGAATATGCCATACATCGTGCAACATGATCGTCATCTCTCCGAACGGCATGTGGAACGAGTTCGTATCCGGCTGCCACCTTTCAACGAATGCAGATATCAGGGGGAAGTCAATATGTCTGAACATAATGTCTGTCAGGTGTGATAACCCAGTCCCCTCGATCTTGGCCCTCAGCTCGGCCGACATCTCCGCTCGCCACTGACTCAGCCGCTGACAGACACTGAATCGGTTCTGACACTTCAAGAGACCCCTCGTCTCTCCATTCCACATACGAGACGCTACGTGGCCCAGGAAGCTCGGTATGACGCTATCATCCACCGGCCCACCGGGCACAGGCCCTGTAACAAGCCACGTAGTGTCGTCCTCCGCTCTAGATCGTTCGCTAGTACTGGACGACCCAGTACTAACAAACCTACCGCCTCTGCCCTTCACCACGCGCCAATCTGAGGATGATTCGTCGCCAATCTGATCATCGTCCAAAAACTGATCCCCGGAGTAGAAATCGCTAGTTTCGTAATCGTGTTGCTCAGCAGTCATCTCCCTCATCCGAACTGCCTCTCTCTGTCTCCGTACAGAGGCATCAATCCCGCGCGTCCTCGTGTGACGCGGTCTTGAACCAGCTAGTTCACTAAATAACCTCGACACCGATTTACCGGCTCCTCCCCTCTATCATTTCACATTTTTAATTAATTAAACAATAATCAATAATAATAATAATAATATTATTATTAATAATAACAATAAATAATAATAATAATAATAATAATAATAATAATAATAACAATAAATAATAATAATAATAATAATAACAATAAATAATAATAATAATAATAATAAATAATAATAATAATAATAATAATAATAATAATAATAAATAATAATTTTTTTTTTTTTTTTTTTTGTCGGTCGTCTGCCGATCTCGACTCACCCTTGGGTGAGTCGTCTGCGACCGGCGACTCACCCAAGGGTGAGTCGTCTGTCGATCTCGACTCCCCAAGGGTGAGTCGTCTGCTACAGGCGACTCACCCTTGGGCGAGTCGAGATCGACAGACGACTCACCCTTGGGTGAGTCGCCGGTCGCAGACGACTCACCCAAGGGTGAGTCGAGATCGGCAGACGACCGACACAAAAAAAAAAAACAATCAACACAAATTCAATTCATGGTCATGGTCGCGATTCAATTCAAGGCAAAAAAAATTCAATTCGAGACAAAAAAAAATTTCGAAAAGTTACCCCCCCGCCGCGATGCTCATGGTCGCCGCCTCCCTCGCCGTCGAAGCCTCTGCCGCTGCCGCTAGCCCCTGACATTCCGTTGTGATGGTGGTGGTGGTGGTGGTGCCGTGAGTGGTGGTGGTTGCCGGTGTGATGGTGTGGTGGTGAGGATGAGTGAGAGTGAGTGAGGAAGAGAGGAAGGATGAGTGAGAGTGAGGAAGAGAGGAAGGATGAGTGAGAGTGAGGAAGAGAGGAAAGATGAGTGAGTGAGAGTGAGTGAGAGTGAGTGAGGGCAAAATTGGAATTTGTAGGGGCGGTAGGTAGTAATTTGGGGCGGTATTTAGCAATTCACTTTTTTTTCCTAAGGTCTGTTCTTTTATACTTATTTTCACTGATTCTTACTAATTAAGGAAGATCTTATCAGTGATTCTCACTGATTGAGTACGGGTCCTGTTTAGCAAATGGCTGGTAACATTAGCTGTTGGCAGTTGGCTGGTGATAATTGGTTGTTGGCATCAGCTGTTTTGACCAGCTGATGATGTTAGCTATTTGTAAAAAGATATTTGGTAAAACCAACTGTTTATATTGACTGGTAACTTGCAAAATGACATTTATAGACATCCCTATATTTATTACTTATGTAAAATAATCTTAATACTTTTCTCTTAATGCTAAATTTTACCAGAGTTAATTGACATAATTATTATTATTTTCAACATGTTTGGTGTTTTGTTATCACACTACTTACTATATTTACATACATTTGCAATAGATAAATTATCCACACTAATTTTTGGGGTGCAAGTAAGTGAGTAACCATGCTATTGTGGAAAATAGAAAAGGTAAAAAATGTTAATTTTTCAATGCAATTATTATGGACTTAATTTTTATCTAAATTATACTAGAATTTTTTTATCTTAAATTATTATAGAATTTTGAATACAATAGAATGTTTTAATGCTACATTATGTTGTTTATGCTGTTATGCATATCCCAAAGCCTAATATACTTCCGTATAATAAAATTAAAAAAAAAAAAAAAAAAAACAGAGCCTAATATACTTGTTTCTCAACAACAACAAAAAAGTAAACCCCCACATAATCCCTTTCTCCGCCTCCTCACCTCTCACGTCACTCAGCCCCATTCCCCTTCTCTCTTCTCATATCCTCCTAAGCCGCCCATATATCTAGCTCCCTTCCTACTCCATTTCACCGCCGCCCATAATCTCAGGCTATGGACTTCTCCCCGTCTTTCTGATTTGTGGTCATGACAATTGACCACTAGTTAATATTCGGCGCCAAAGATTGAACAAACTGCGATTTGTGATCATAGACCTCTAATTTCTAATTTGAATGCTTGTGGTTGTTGTGCTGAGATTTTTCTCTCTCTTGATATGATCTCTTGGTTGAGTATGGTTATAGGAGTATTAATATATTGTCAGACAAGAAATTGCATTAACAATTGGGTAAATTGGTCTTTTGCATATTTTGTTGGCCACCAGCCAAGGGCAAACGCTGCTATTGCTGGCTTATCATTTTTTGGCTGGTGGGTGCCCAACAGCCAACCCCAAAAGCTAACAATCAAACACCAAAGTTGGCTCGTAGGCCAGTCAAATAGCCAAGTTTGCCACCAGCCACCCCAAAAGCTAGCATCCAAACACCCCCAAGGTCCCGGCACTGATTTTTACTGATTCGGTAAGGTCCTTTCACTGATTCTCACTGGTTCAGTAAGGTCCTTCCACTAATTATGTGAGTATGAATGTGAGTTCTGTCACTGAATTCCACTGATTAAGTAAAGTCTTGTCACTGATTCAGTAAGGTCTAGCCACTAATTCCCACTGATTTCTACCGATTGGATAAGGTCCAATAAGTGAAAAAGAACACACCTAAAAAAGAAGCCATAGTAATCTCCGATGGGGTTTAGTCCGAAACATCTCTAACAAGTAGGCAAAATCCTAGTCAAATGAGTTTAACCAAGAGAAGCGTGTGGGGCAGTTATGCCCCATGCTAGCCATGAAATTAGCTATTGCATTAACTTCTCGAAACAATGCAAAATTTTAAGAGGTCGTTTGGTTCAACTATTAGAAAGGGAATGAAATTGGATTCGATTCGATTCGATTGAAGGGATGAATGGTAATGGAAACCATTACTTTTGTATGTTGTTTGGTTCAACTCTACAATGAAATCACTCATAAATGATACCTTTACTTGGTGTTTGGTTCAACTTTCAAAATTGAAATTGATTCATTCTTTCTCTAAAATTTATTTTATTTTCTATGTTTTTGGTTTTTATCTTTCCCAAAACTATATAAATATAAAGATCAAAAAAATAAAAATAAACATAAAGATCAGAATAACTAAAAAATAAATATAAAGACAAAAAAAAAAAACTATATAAATATAACATTTCACAAACGTAATTTCAGAAAATAATATACTATAAAATTATAATAAGTGAACAAAATTATAATAATGCTCCGAAAATAGTTTAAAATTAAAAAAAATATATACAACAAATTAGTTAGTTTGACTGTTTCCTTCACGATTTCTTCAATATTCGAACTACAAATTGAAAAAAATTGAAAAACCCCAAAATTTCGTATCTATGAATGAAATTGATGATTGAAAATCTCAAAAATTTTAAAGCTAGGAGTAATAGATGAATCTCATCATTCTCAAGGATTCTCTTCTTGATCTCCATTATTATGGGGCGGAAATTCTTTGACTGTGTAGAGAGATTTGGGGTTCAGAAAATTAGGGTTAGGGTTTGGGTTGTGGAAGGAGAGGAGAGAGAGAAAGTGGCGACAATCCCACCATTATCACCGGAGCACAGAAAGTGAGAGAAAATGAGGAGAGAGAGTGAGGATGTCGGGGTTGAGGGAGAGGGAGAAGGAGATGAGAGCAGTAGTATACGATGGAGAGAGAAAGTCGTGAGTTTATTTTTGATTCCAACCAAAATGGTAAATGAAACCCATGGGGTGGTGTGGGTTTCAAATGGGCAGAGTCCATTAAGCTAAGTAATAGTTTCGGATTCCATCCCCAGCAGGTTTTGTGTGGACTTAGTTCACCGTAGACTAAGTAATTTTGAGGGGTGGTTACATGTGAAATAGGGGGGTGGCTTCAGGTGAAGTAGGGGGTGGCTTCAGGTGAAGTAAGGGGTGGCTCCAGGTGGAATAGGGTGGTGCCAAGTATAAATTTGAGGGGTGACTCTAGGTGAAATAGGGGTGACTCCACTTTTAGAGGGGGTGACTCCAGGTGAAGTAGGAGGTGACTCAAAGTATTGGTTCACCATGGACTAAGTCCACCCAAGTTTTTGTATTCCATCTTAAACCAAACCAAACACCTTGTAATAGATTGGGCCATCTAAATCCCTTTCCAGCCCACTGATTTGGTCGAACCAAACGAGCTCTAACTATAAAAGAAAAAAAGCAAAATCTTCCTAGCGTCTATAATGATATTCTCTATTTCCCATGGTCATATGGGATATAAAATTCTGCTTTAGTGCTTATGATGACCGTTAAATTATCCCCTTCTATAATGTTGTTACTTAAACCAAGATTCCTGATTTTTCTTGTCGCACTGTTTGAAATTTGTGATAAAGATAAACTAGAAAACTACAGATATGCAATCTTATAGGAGTACTAGTATTTCTTCCTTTAAAACAACTATGGAAATCAACTCTGTCTTCTTCAACAACATATTTAGAGCTGCCTACTCATATGTTTTGTGGTTACCACCTCTTGCAATGACATCCACTTTCACCTTCCACTGATTATGGATTTGATTATTCTGGTTCACAATTTTGGTTCTCATTCATCCCTAAAGGCATTTCCATCAAAAAGATCGGTAAGAGAACTTTGTCTCATGCCAACCGATTCCCGCTAATCTCTCTTCTTTACAAACCTCTTTTCCTATTGTGAAAAACCTATTGCAGGGTTTTATTTTTATCTTTTTTAATGACAAACCTCTGCATAAGTTCATATAACCCTTTCCCGTTGAAGCCAACCTTCAAAAACATTCAGTCTTTTCCTATCTAAGTTTCTTGAAAACCTCAAAAAGTTATGTCCACAATGAGATATGTGTATTTCCCCTCTGTCAAAAAAGAAAAAAAAGAAACATCATCTGACAAAAAGTTTTCTCACAAACTTCCAATGGGATGATATTACCCTCCCTATCTACCCAAAAAAAAAGCTATTCAAACAGAAATGTATCCAAAGTATTTGCTTGATTCACAACACAATATGCTCTGTGAAAATCTTTTAATTTAAAGATGTTTGGATATACATAATCAAATTCTCACCTCACCCCTTACGGGCGACAAAAGTTTGAAGATAGCAAACATTTCACATGTTCACTACTCAAATTGAAGAAACCTATGCAACAAATCAATTATAAAGCATTCTACAAACAGACACATAATTACATAATGGTAGTACTGACCATAAAATAATAAAATGGCACAACAAAAACCTTCCCCACACAGTGATTCTCTGTACTAAACATCCTTGATGACCTCCTTTGCTCTTTTAGAAAGGCCAGAAATCATGGTCCCCAGGCTTCTTCACCAGAATCTGATTGTATCCAGGTCTTGATGTCTGCAAGAATGCATAATCATTAGACATAAACTATGTTGAGTATTTGTCTATAACCCAATCACAATAATAACTTAATGGCAACTGGCAAGCAAAAACAATGATCGGCTTAACTACATACTCTACCAGTCTACCCCCACCGTTGGACAGTGCACATATGAAGAATAGGACTACATTACTTATCATAGAAAATTTTCCCACGCACCACAAACTTTAACATGGCTGAAGTGTTCTTACTTCTTACCACAGATTATATAATTATATGATTCTGCAAGTCCATTACTTTCGGAAGTCAATTCCACGTAATCTTATCTGAATTATCTAAAAACTGATCCATGTTTGCCGAGTTACATGATGCACCAGGTGAGCAACTAATTTCAAATCAATAGCTTAGCATAGCATCATCAATCTAGTTCCTATCCATTTAAACACCTGCACACCCTTTTAAGCATGTTAAAAGATGGGACTAACTGACCATACGCTCACATCCTATCCCAGGTGCACATGTGTAGGTGAGTGATACCAAATGGTAAGACTTAACCATCTAAACTCTGTAGCTAATCATTAGAAACAATCTAAACCCAGAAGAATCCTTGAAAAGCATGACACTATATGAGTATATGGGCTGGCTTTCTCTAGCATGGGAAGTACACACTACACGGGCTGCCTATCTCTAGCATACATGTAAAGATATAGCAAAACAGAAATGTAAGTCACAGTAATTTATGTTCTGTAACTAATCAGATTTTATCCCAAATCTAAAATTCAAAATCATCATTATGGTTAAGCATCTCTAATAAGCCACTACTATCAAATTAAGTACCATGAGACGGGTCAGGAAAAGTGTAGGCCTCATTGAGTCTTTAAGAAGACTTAAACGTAGGTTTCAATAGTAGAACAATATTCTACAGTACCAATCTTGCTTTCAGAGTTTCTTTAAAGTATAGCAAATATTCCAATCATTAGATCCAACACACAAGCAGACATAAATTCTAGGAGCTTAACAGCTATAGTGACTACTGACAAGTACTAGGGTCAGTAAAACATTCAGTGATTTTGTTCCAATTTAATATGACAAGAAGATACATAGTTAATGTTCTCCTAGCTCCTACATTACTACCCTTGGATATAACAGTTACAAACCTACAGACAAGTCACATTTCCTCTTCCACAACCTGCCCCTTGACGACTCACTTTTACTCACATCGGCAAAGAAGAGTTCTAAGAAGAGAAAGGACAATTGTTTTTGTTGATAATTAGAGGACTCAAGCGACTCCATTGCTAAGTCAAATGTTGATATATGGTCTATTTCGATTATATTGCATGCATACTGGTTAGTGAAAAGCAAGATGCTTTATACTATACTCCTACAAGGCATTGAAGCAAGTTATGCAGCACAGACAAAATTTCAGAATAACACATTTATCTTATCAAAGAAATCTGCACGTCTCTATGTAACCCAATCAACCTGAGCTAGTAATGCTGATAGAACACCAAATGCAATTTAGGCATTTTGAATCTTGAAGAAAATTTGAAGTATAGGAAAAATTGACTTTTGGACATTTAACTTTACTGAACACCTACCCAAGAAACTTAGTTACTCAGGCTCCTCCTGTCTTACCTCTACTCAACAGCTGTGTTCAAGGATATTTGGATTGTAGATATGACTGACAGTTGGACATTTATATTTGGATTGTGCATTGTGATAGGAAATGTATAAAGAAGGAGGTCCTCCTCTGAAGGGCCATATGCCCATATCTAACTCAACATTGTGGAGAACGGAAAGGAATTTGCTATCGTGGCCCCTATAAGCTAGCCATTCCACAGTTACATTTCCTGCACCGAAAATATAGCTGCACTATGAACCACTGAGCACCTGGCTACATATTTCCTAGTATCAGCATTCAGCCATGATCTTTTAAAATCTCAATGAATCCCGATTTCACCTTGAAGAGCTTAAATAACAACTGTATTATTATCACCTTGTAGATCCCAAAAACCGCCGATATCCTAATTCGATAGCTCTTTTCATTGTGTATCTTTTGCTATCTTAAAAGAAAAAGCCTTCCCTCCTCTAAGAATTAAACCAACCAACCGCTGGTTTTCACTAAAAGCATCTGCCCTGGATGATACTTTGACAAAGTTACAGCCATTTGGACACTTGAATTTACGCCAAAATCGAAAGCAACGTTTGAAATGACCTAGTGTAACATTTTGACATGTATACCATGTTAGATTAATGTATAGTCAAGTTCCAATAAACCAATTCTACCCCAGAAACAGGAACACAAAATATCTACATTAGGGCATTGTACAGTAAAATCCTCTCAGTCATCAAGCAATAAACAAGCTGAAATTCACCAATTTGAAAGAAAAAGCTTATTCGCTAAACCAAAAATCAAAAGGGTATATGATTCTTCATTCTTATCATGCTGAATTTGCTGAAATTAACAATCAATAAGTTTCCTCAACAGGATCCAAATCACAAAAAACAAAAACCCATTTTGGGCGATTCTTAACTATAAATATAAGATTAGAAATGATCTTAAAAATGAAGAAATTAGAGAACTTACGAGATCTTTGAAGAGGAGAAAAGCGATAACAAAAAAGAGAAAGAAAAGAATTTCGAATTCGGCCGCTCGAACAAAAGCGAAAACTGCGTTGACCGTCCTCGTTAAGGATGACTCTTGTTGCCGCTTTGAACCCCCTCTCCCTCGCATCTCGGTTTTTGATTGATCAAAAACTACAATCTCTCTCTCTATCCCTGAAGAAATGTCAAGAAATTTCAATTTTCTCAATCTTCAAATTTGATGTGCTGTGCTTGGTAGTTGGTACTTACTTGGTCATCAGTCTGCAAAGGATCCATGGAGCTAGATATACCCGGTCTAGCTTAAGGGAAGGCCCAACAATTTGAATTATCTAAAATCAGACATCACATGATCCGACCCAGATAAATTAGAGCCTGGAATTATCAGCCCGTAATAACAGACCCGAATTAGAAGTGCTCCGGAGCTGAAATTCACTAATCACATTAATCCGGGGCAGAAAATCCGGGTACCCAATATCGAAATCGGAATTGGTTCTGAACGGTCCGACCAATTTCAAATCTGGTTCCCGAAAACAGAAACCGGTGTGAACCAATTCCAATTCTGGTTCCTGACTTTTAGAAATCGAAACCGCTTGGGTACGCAATATTAAAACCAATTCTGATTTCAAATAACCGAAACCGGTGGATACCCGAAATCGAAACTGGTAATTATTCTTATTCGCCCCTTTATTTTGTCAATAGTCAGTAGCCAAAACACAAAGTTAGTTGTTACTGGCTATTAGTGGATGAGAATAAGAAATAGTGAAACAAAACAGAGCTGGTGATGCTGTTATGTAATATATAATTTTTTGATTTTAAAAAAGAGTACTGAATCTCCATTTAATATGGAATTGATAGGTACCCACAAACCGGTGGGTACCCGGTGGAAACAAATTCCAATTCATTGGGATTCGGAACCGATGATTCCAATTCCAATTCCGAGTAATGTAATACCCGGTGGATACCCGATTGCTCACCCCTAATAATGTAAGAAATTACGTCATTGCTTGGTGGGCAAAATTGGAGTAACTCATTTACCCTATCTCACTTTAGATGGGATAAAAGGAGCATATACTAGGGTTGTGCATAGATCCAAGACCCGACCGAACCGAAAAATGGAGACCATTTCATCACCTAAATTCTAAAAATTTTGGAACTAGAACGGGTCTAAAATATTCATGTTTCGAATGAGGCCATACCTGAAAAACCTTTGATTGAACCTGACCGGAATATGGACCGATGTTACTTTTTAAATTTTTGTTCCAATAAATTTACGTGGATTTCAAAAAAAATTATGCAAAACCTAACAAGAACAACAACAACTCAGCTTTATCACGCCAAGGGCGGGAGTCTAAAAATGCCCAAATATACGTAACCTTACCCTTAACTAATCGTTTATGCAAAATCTATACTGTACTAAAACATATATAATCTAAAATCTAAATATGACCTAAGAGTAATATACTAATTCAACAGAAATAATTAAAATGTTAATGAAATAATAATAATTTTGTAGGTATATGAACCTAACAGATCCAAACAAATTTATTAAGGTTCCGGAATGGACGGAACCGGAAATCCGAAATTCAAAATTTTAGAGATCGAGAACCGGAACGATTTTAAAAGGCCAAAATCGGGTCCGGTCTACTCATGTCCCATCCAGTCCATAATTCAGATCTACACCAAAAATATCACGGGAGACACAACTTGAAATTATAACTTCTCGAAGTGAAATTATTAGGACTATATTAGTCATTAGTCTATCTTAGGACTGTTAGATAGATTCCATATCTTTTAGTTTCCTATTACAACTAGACTTAGTTTCCTAATTACAACTAGACTTGTATTAGGATATATATATATATATATATATATATATATATATATATATATATATATATATATATATATATATATATATATATATATATATATATATATATATATATATATATATATATATTCAATGATCCATGAAGTTAAAGGGTTGATAACCATATTTTGACATGATATCAAAGCCAACTTAAGAGGCAAGAACAATAAACCCTACTCACGAAAAAAAAAATCAAAAAACATAAAGATCATCACGTCAACACCCATGGCCGGCGATGATGCTCCAAAGAAGCGTAGGATCAATGATCCTTCGTCTCTCTTTTATCTAGCTAACTCAGAAAATTCTGGATTAAATATTTGTGGAGTTTCATTAAAAGGAGAATCTAACTATAGAGAGTGGTCCACAGCCTTAAAAAACGCGTTTCATGCGAAACGTAAAATCGGATTTCTTGATGGTTCAATTGCAAAACCAGGTACCACAACCGATGATGAAGAAGATTGGTCAACTATAAGCTCCATGATTGGAGGATGGATCATGAACTCCATCGATCTGTCCGTACGTTCCACTTTGACTTACTTTGCGAGGGCAAGGGAGATATGGGAAGACATTAAAGAACGGTTTGATACTCCAGATGCACTTCGCTACCATGAATATAAAGGAGCCATCAACGCTTGCAAACAGGCAGGTAAACCTGTTAATGATTATCATGGTCGTCTCAAGAAATTATGGGAAGAATTGGATGCATATCGAATTTTTCCTATGTGCAAGTTTGGTGGTTGCAAGTGTGATTTAAGCAAACAATTTTCCGAAGCAGTGGAAGTAGAGAAAACCCATGAATTTCTATTGGGTCTTGATGATGCTCGTTATGACCATGTTTGTTCCTCGGTTTTGAGTATGGAACTGTTTCCTACTTTAAACAAAGTTGTTCACATTGCTACTAAGGAGGAACGACACAAAGCCATAACCACTGCCAAAGAGACCGAGGTTGTTGCGTTTGTAGCCCAATCACAACTCGAAGTAGACAAATCCACCTTGTTTTGCACGCACTGCAATCGTCGAGGACATGACATCAAAGGCTGCTTCATTCTCACAGGTCAATACCCTAACTTGTGGTATGATAACACCCGCGGACGTGGTCGAGGCCGAGGAGGACGCAACAACTACAACAACGTTGGAGGCCGTGGGGGGCAGTCCGGACGCGGTCGAGTAACATACCAGGCCACGGAAAATGCTGCAGTAGACACCAACGAATCAGCTTCCACCGCACATGTCCCCTCGACATCGGGATCTACAGCTCTCCCACATCTCACCGTTGATCAGTGGCAAGCTATTCTCCGGTCTCTCAGTAACAGTAAGCCATCCTCTACCACAGAGAAGTTATCAGGTAAGCATGGTGATTGGATGCTAGGTAGTGGTGCCTCATATCATATGACGAGTGATCAATCACGCTTACTTGATTTGACTGATATTCCTCGTACTCGAGTTCGCCTACCCAATGGTGACACAACTGTCGCCACACATGAGGGTCGTGCTGCTTTGAATGATCGACTTATTTTACAACATGTGCTCTTTGTGCCCGGATTACAGGGCAATCTTAAATCTATTGCACGTTTACTTGATGTGATCTTTGGATTTATTTTATTCACTAATACATATTGTGTGATACAGGACCAAAATTTGAGGACGATTGGACAGGGTGAGAGACGCGGGGGTGTCTACTACTTACAAGATGATGCTGCAACAGTCCATACAGTCACGTCAGGACAAAATTCTCAACTCTGACATGAACGTAAGGGACATCCTTCTCATAGAGTTATTTCTTCAATTCCGCATCTTAGTACCTTAGGGCCTCCACAAAATAAATATTGGGATGCTTGTTATAAATCCAGACATACTCGTAACAGTTTTAATAATAGTATTTCTCGAGCTACGGCTCCATTTGCATTAATTCAATGTGATATTTGGGGTCCATATCCTGTTCCTTCTTCTAGTGGTGCTCACTATTTTCTTACAATTGTTGATGATTATTCACGGGGTGTTTGGTGTTTTTGTTTATCGACAAGACTGAGGTTCCCAAACTCTTTAGGAAATTTTGTGCCATGGCCAAAACTCAATTTAATAGAAGTGTACAAATTGTACGCAGTGATAATGACACAGAATTTAAACCATTAACACCCTATTTTGAAGAACATGGAATTTTATTTCAACACTCTTGTACGGGGACACCTCAACAGGATGGTAGAGTAGAACGCAAGCATAGGCATATTTTGGAGGTAGGCCGTGCTCTGCGTTTTCATGCCCACTTACCTATTGAATTTTGGGGCGAGTGTATTTTGGGTGCGTGTTATTTAATCAATAGAACCCCAACCCCATTGAATGACAACAAAACTCCTTATGAAATATTATTTGGGCAAGCTCCTTCCTTACTCTCATATTTGTGTTTTTGGTTGCCTTTGCTATGCACATAAACAATATCGGGCAAAAGATAAGTTTGGATCTCAGAGTCGAAAATGTGTTTTTTGGGGTATTCTCATGATAAAAAGGGTTGGAAGGTGTATGATTTAGATGAGCATGTACATTTTATTTCACGTGATGTGCGTTTTATTGAAACCAAATTCCCCTTCACTAATCCTGACATGTCCTTAGCCGAATATCATGAATAAATGGCTGACTCCTTTCCCCAACCCATACCCGACCTCACATCATTTAGCCCAGATATGGACCTGTCACAGGAGCCTCACATACCTACTATCCCTCAAACTCCCATACCCACGAGTGAACCTGCCTCACCACCGCCACAAACGGCCCAACTGAGTGAACCTGCTTCACCACCTTCACAAACGGCCTAACCAACCCCGCATCCCTCTAACACTGATCCACAGCCAGCCCCGGGTACTCTAATCTCGGACCCTTCACCATCACCGGATACACCAGCTCCGGCACCCCTGGGTCGCGGACATCGAACCAAACAGTCTTCGGTTCTTTTGCGGGATTTTGTATGCACCAACACCATTCGTTCGAAGGACACTTCCTCCCCTCCTCCCTCCAAGTCATCCTTAGGTACTCCTTATCCACAGTAATTATGTGTCTTATGATAAATTCTCGCCCAAGTATCTTGCATTTCTTGCAGCCATATCTACAGAATCAGAGTTCATTACATACAACAAGGCTGTTAAAGACCCACGATGGAGAAAAGCTATGCAAAGGAAATAGACGCCCTTGAACTCAATGGCACATGGACTATTGAGGATTTGCCTCCGGGTAAGCATGCCATCGGTTGTAAATGGGTGTTCAAAATCAAATACAACTCTGACGAGACTATTGAGCGTTACAAAGCGCGTCTGGTAATTTTTGGTAATAGACAGGTGGAAGGCATTGATTATGATGAGACATTTTCCCCCGTCGCAAAAATGGTTACAGTTCGTATATTGCTTGCAGTGGCGGCTGCAAAGAATTGGGAATTACATCAAATGGATGTTCACAACACCTTTTTACATGGTGGCTTGGACGAAGAGGTATTCATGCGCCTCCCTCCCGGTTTCGGCTCCTCTTCCCGTGGAAAAATGTGTTGTCTTCACAAGTCTCTCTATGTTCCTCGTCAAGCACCTAGAAATTGGTTCGCTAAACTAGCATCTTCATTACGAACCTATGGCTTCTCGCAAACCTATGGAGATTATTCCCTTTTTACTATGCATCGAGGCGGTAACACACTGTGTGTTCTGGTATATATTGATGACATTGTTATTGCAGGTAATAATTCTACTGATATTATGGCTCTTAAGTCCTATCTCAACACATGTTTTCACATGAAGGATCTTGGCAAACTGAAGTATTTTTTGGGCCTTGGAATTTCCCATGGTCCTGAGGGTTTATTCGTTTCCCAACGCAAATGTGCTCTTGATATGGTGACTGAAGCCGGACTTATGGGAGCCAATCCTGCTCGGTTCCCCATTGAACAAAATCACCGTCTAGCTCTTGCCTCTGGACCCCTACCCGGTGATCCAGCTCCATATCGACGCTTGGTTGGTCGCCTTGTCTATCTTACTATTACCAGACCGGACTTATGTTATGTTGTTCATATCTTGGCACAATTCATGCAACAGCCACGTGTGGACCATTGGGAAGCCGTTCTTCGAGTTCTTCGCTATATTAAGGGTAGCCCAGGGCGAGGAATTGTCCTTCGTCGCGATTGTGATCTTCACATTTATGGTTATTGTGACTCGGATTGGGGAAGCTGTCCTATTAGTCGCCGCTCCTTGACCTCATACTTCATCATGCTAGGGTCATCTCCTATCTCAGGGAACACAAAGAAACAACCCACTGTCTCACAATCTTCCGTTAAAGGAGAGTATAGAGCAATGGCCAAGGCCACATCCGTATTAGTGTGGCTCAAGGCCCTCCTAGCGGCCATGGGAGTGCATCACACGAGTCCTATGACTCTTTATTGCGATAACAAAGCAGCTATGTACATTGCCTCCAATCTAGTCTTCCACGAGCATACAAAACACATCGAAATTGATTGTCACTACGTTCGGGAAAAGATACTAGCAGGTATAATTGCTACGGCCCATGTCCGTTCCTCGGAACAATTTGCCGATATACTCACCAAGGCTCTCGGACTTCAACAATTCTCATACCTTGTGTCCAAGTTGGGCATTCAGGACTTACATGCTCCAACTTGAGGAGGGGGGGTATTAGGACTATATTAGTCATTAGTCTATCTTAGGACTGTTAGATAGATTCTATATCTTTTAGTTTCCTATTACAACTAGACTTAGTTTCCTAATTACAACTAGACTTGTATTAGGATATAGCAATATTATACGTACTACTGTATATATATTGGAATTCAATGGAAATTAGCATTTAACCCAAGTAGAAAACAACTTGATAAAGAAAAATGAAGCATCCCCCGAAAGTGAAGCCCCCCAACCCTAGCCCTAACCCTAGACCCTCAATCTCGCCGTCAATCTCGTCCTCCGACCACCTCTGCCATCTTTTCTGACCAACCCAACGACCACAAAATGCCTACTCTCTCATCTGCTGTCATGATTTGTCTCTGGTGCCCCAATCTCCAAAAGAAGTTTGTCAATTACCCATATTTACTGAAAATGGGGTTTTTAGAAATCTCAATTGCAAAGCCCACAATTGGGCAATTAAGCTCTTGATTCTTAGTAGCCCAATCTCTATCTATAATTGCTATTGGAAAAGAGCTGCAATCTTGCTCACTATTGCTGGAACTGTTATATGAAGGAGGTATACTCAAGTTTCTTGCGCCAGTTTGTCGGAGCAAATTTTAGCTCCCCGTTCCTAATTCGAAACAGATGCATCCAATTGCTTGGTTTTCATACCCACTGGAGTAACAAAATTCGTATTTTGTGGCGTTCTTTGCCTGTTCAAGATATATTTATGAAGATTCATATCAAATGGAGAACAACTTCGGAAGGTTATCTGAGAGCTATGCTTCAACATGTTCAGATGGTTTTCACCTCTTATTTCACGAGCAAAGCTGTAAGCTTTATGAATTTCAGAGTTTGTGGTCACTATTTTGTTGATTGCTTTGATCCTCCTCTTGTTTCTTGTTACTCTTTTGTTGGTCTATTTTTGTTTGGGGGTCTCTCTTGGGTTGTTGTTCTTGCTTTCGTCAATCGAGCCTTAGCTAGGATTACCCTAAACACCTCTCCTTCTTCTACCACCCTCCACTCCCCTTCTCAGAGTCTTACCCAACAACCAGTCCTTGGTCACTCTTATAGAGTGTACTTGTTTTATTTTGATACTGTCCATGCTTGGCTTGCCTACTTGACTTGTCAAAATTTCTTTTTCATATTGCATCAGAGTTGTTTGAACTCAACTCATAGTACTTACAACCCTTCTGGGTCTAATTGCTGCAGTCTTTTGCTACTAGTTTTCCTTTTCAGGGATGAGACACCACCTGGTGATAATGATCAGAGTAGTTCTATTATCTAATTATTGACTATGGTACGGATATGTCCCTGGATGCAGATAGTATATCCGACTAATTTCCTTGTACATACTGCCTGTTTGGTTGCTACTCATAATCGTCTTATACAGACTATCCTTATGCATGTTGCCTTCATGGTTTTTCCTAGGAAAGGTCGTAGACATATAGTATTAGAATCTCACATTATATCATAAGCTAACTGGATTAAAATGGAATTATGGTGTAACCCCAACAATGAAAAATTGAGTTTGGGAACTTGTCTAAATTGTGACATTTTTGTAAGGGAAGTTCCTTTTAGTACTGATATGGGTTTGTGTCTTCGTTAAAAGTGCGGGTGGTGCATGGATTTTTCTATCGCTGTACGGACCCGGGATTTCTACGGCCACGGAGTGCGTCCTTATAGAAAATTTGTAAGTTGGGGGTTTAGATAAGTTCAAGGGACCATCGAGTTAGAAAAGCTTTTGTAAAGAGTTGAATTGAATAAAAACCATGAAAGAGGTCACAAATCTGCTATTGGCGTTTTATCGAAGGGACAATCCGAAAGGACAACCCAATAGCGCGATAAGTGAACTGATCATGTTTTTAGAAAGACTCCCGCTCATATAGAACATATGAGTACCCAAGAATAATAGGTTCGGGGGCAAAGGTACGAGGTGGGAAGGTGTTAGGCACCCAACTCGCCCGTATTATGATGACCTCTACAAACTCAACTTGCTTAATAATTTAAAGACATAATTCCCATGCAAAACCGGATTAACAACCTAGACTTAGACTATTAATCGGTTCATCACAAGCATCATAACATTTATTAATGACCCTTATTTAGACATGCATTCGATTGACAAGTTGAGCATTACAACGACTAGACATGCTTGGACAGACAATATTTAGGAAACAATAAAAGATGTTATTTAGCATGATATCTACATTATGACTACTAGAAAATAAACAATTAAGCAAGTAATTTAATTTGAGCCCTCAGTAGGCTATATTTGACAAAAATAAAAGACAAGATCTCAAATTTGGAAGAAAGAGGGAGAAGCACGGGAGTACTTAACCGAGAATAGAGGTTGTCAACTGTAGACTACTGTGTGTTTTTGAATGAGGGTCGAGGGTCGTATTTATAGGCGCAGGAAGTAGGGTTCGACGGGTGAAAGGAGTCGAAATTTAGATTCTGGGCTGAAAAATAGTCGTGCCGGAAGACTTAGCGAGGGCCGTTGGCGGCCCAGGCCACAGCCGCTAGCGGCCCTGGCTATTAATCCAGGGCCACTGACGACTGTCAGCTTGCCAGCTGGATGTCGTCATTATGACGACATCCAGCCCATTTTAATTTCCGGGGGATTTTTAGAGTCCCGAAAATGTGAAAATACTGTTTTACCCTTCTGCAGTAAAAAGACGGTTTTATTCCCGGCTCGCAACTTGGCGACCGGGAGTCGGAAAATAACACGAGAGGTGTCGTTGGAAAGCTCTTGAACGGGGCTTTTGAATGGGACTTGAATGAAGGAGTGATCGAGGAAAAATCTTAGACCTTATTTTACCTATTAAAGCAAAAATAGTATTCAAGTTTATAAATTACTCCTTTCATCATCGGGCTTTTGCGGAGAAATCTGAAGGCGCTTTTTTGGCGTCTACAAAAGCCCCCACTTTGATCAAGCTTGAGTAAAACAAAGATCAAAGTAATCCGAAGGCGACATGCAGGATGGTGATGTGCACATGGTGTGTGTGAGTGTACAGTATGTATGCATCTGAAAACAAACCCGAGTTGGGACATGCTCGTAGCGCGCTAAGATTTCATCTCTGTGAACACAAGAAAATAAAGTTTATGGTTAGCAGGACAAACACCGCTCGTAGATGGTTGAAACGTCTGCTGGGGACTTGTATTCAGAGTGAATGAAAAAGGTTAGTAATACTTTGAGAATGATGAACGTAGAGTGCTTCGACAAACAGTGACTAAACACCGCTCGACGGGTGTCAAGATTTCGTCCCTGTACGAGAAACGAAAAAGTCAACGAGACAACGCGATTAAAAACAACGGCTGTAAATGGGAAGTAACACTGGTGAGAGTGAATAGTATAAATGCTTTATTTGAGCAAACAGTGACTAAACACCACTCCGCGGATGCCGAGATTCCGTCTCCGCACAAGAAACGAAAAGGTCGACGAGACAGCGCGATCAAAGTGACGGCTGCAAAATGGTTAAAACATATGAACAATTTAACTGCAATAGCTTAAGCAATCATTGACTGAAACATATATAAACAAAGGATTGTATAACTGCAACAGTTTAAGCAATCATTGACTGACACAAAATAAGTGAAATCGTAAAAGGACAGTTTAAACGCAATAGCTTAAGCGATCATTGACTGACCCGAATAAGTGACCTCGTAGAAAAGGACAGTTTAACCGCAATAGCTTAAGCAATCATTGACTGACCCGACTTTGTGACTTCGTAGAAAAGGACAGTTCAACAGTAATAGCTTAAGCGATCGTTGACTGACCCGACTTTGTGACTTCGTAGAAAATGACAGTTTAACCGCAATAGCTTAAGCGGCCATTGACTGACCCGACTTTGTGACTTCGTAGAAAAGGACAGTTTAACCGCAATAGCTTAAGCGGCCATTGACTGACCCGTAATTTTGTAAACTGGTTGTCTTATAAAAATTTGACCACTCCGGGTGATTAATATTGTCAAGGCATACATGGGCTTGTGTATTTGGGACTTGCAAAACAATTGGGTTAGTTTTACCTGATATTAATTGGCACCGTAAGATGGACCAACTGTTGAATTTTGAATTCGTGGGCCAAAGGGACTTGCTCCCGCGCGCTCGGTACTGGTCTTTGCCGCGAACAAACTGGAATAACGGTCTCTGGGCTGGTAAAGCGAAGTCGTGGGACAACAGGTGGGGCCAGCGTGTGCAGGTCATTGAGGGCCGCTAGCGGCTCTGGGCCTCTTAACGAGGGCCGCTAGCGGCCCTCACTTGAGCTGGCTTAAACGTTTTGACGCGGATTTTTCCGTGTTTTTCTTCATTACCGTCTTCTTCGTCAAGAGCTTTGGTCGAGAGCTAGCCCCATTGTTGAGTGCTTCAACTTCTTCAAGGTAAGTCAAGTCTTGACCAAATTCTTTGGTTTTTCTCTTGAACTTGTTTATTTTTCCGCCTACTTGCTGAATTTCGGGTTGCATTGTTGAATGGGTACTTGTTTCTTGCGAATCTGAAACTTGAAATTTTCACTTTGTAGAGAGAGAAAATTCTATTCTTCTTCAATGGCTCCCAATAGATAAAGGGAAGCGTCCCATGGGTGAGGAGGAGGAAAACCGGGACCTCTTTCGTACTGGGCTTCCATCTTCTAGTACACCCCTTCCTCGGCATGCAGATGGGGCTAATTTGTATCAGGACTCGTTCATGCGCGTGGACTGGCGCTCCGCTGGGGTTTGGGATCGTTGTGTTTTGCTACTGGACAGGCAGAGTTATCTGTCTAACCCCAGTTGGTAAGTTTACGACTCTCGCTCTCTCTTTGGTTATGTTCAGTATATATATTTTTGAACTGAAAATTTGAACTATTAGTGCTTCGGCACACGAACAAATTGGGATTTGTACTGGATTGGTGGTCAGCTGTATATAATTTGTGTGGAATTATTTCTGGCTGTATTTGGTATTATGTGGTGTGTTGAGGAAGTTTTATTTGTTGGCTAGGGTGTTGGTGTTCTGCTGCAGTCTCATGGGTCAACTTCTCATTGGGCCATGATGTTGGACACATTTTCTGTGGGGGCTAGGGAGATAGTGCAGGCTTCGGGTTTTGGGCACTTTTTGTCGGTTATCCCTGCTCGTCATTCAGGGGATACTAGGATAGTTGCTCGGGGATCATTGGAGAGGTTCTGGGACACCACGAGACACTTTCCACACACATGTGGAGGAGATGTTTCCTACTCCCTTTCAGTTAGCTGTACTGACAGGCTTGTCCTTTAGAGGGTGTCGTATACAGTATGGCGCGACTTATCACCGGCAGTCTGACAGGTTGCTCAAGTTATACGGGCCTGTATCCGCCCACTTTCAGAGGGATCGAGTTTCCTTGCCGGTGTTATGGGGAGCCTTAGCGAAGCAGGAGATTACTGAGGAGCCGAGGGCTCGTATTTTCTTGGCTTACCTTTTGGGGGCGACAATCTTTGCCCAGAAGAAGAGTGTGTGTCAGGTCGGCTTCTTGACATGTTTAGCTGACTTGTCTAGAGTACATGAGTACAATTTTGGTGCTCCTGCGTATGCTTCTTTGGTGCGGTGGTGCCGTCAGGCTTGCAGGCCTAAGTTGACGAGTCAGAGGGTGTCTATTTTGGGCCCGTGGAGGATACTGGAGGTAGGCATATATGCTTTCTTTCTCTTCTTTGCATATGCATGCTTTGTAAGAGAGCTTATATCTTATTACTTTTGCTTCGTATGGCAGCTGTTGTTCTTTGAGTATTTTCCCGCTTTTGATCCTCACCGTCCTGGTTTGAGGATGTTTCCACTAGGTTCACGGTGGGTCAGTAGGGATAACCACCCGTTTTCCTCTTTGGAGCATTTTTGGACTACCTTTGAGAGTCATGATGCGTCTAAGGTATTTTGCCTTCGATTTGCTCTCGTGTTTCCTCTTTGGACCATGTTCTACCTGCGTAGCCTGAGCGTAGAAGATTTGGGGGTCGTGACTCGAGGAATGGCGGCCATGGAGTTTGTTGAGCCGGAGATTGCTGGTTTGGACCGCACGGCTGTATATCTAGCCTATTGCTTAGGTCGCCTGATGCCGGACCTTACTTCTGAGGTAAGATCTTTATTTGCACCTTTTCAGCTATATGTGTGATATACTGACTTTTCTGCTTTGTAGGCAGATCGTTTGGCTCCTCAGGGTTCCAGGAGGGCATAATCGGGAGCAGACTTCTCAACTCTTCAAGCTCATTCATCTGTTGAAGAAAAGCAATAGCCGGGTGATGGGTAAAGGGAAGAGTTCTCGATCTGGGACTGCTAGTGTAAGTACACTTTTATCTTTTGTTTAGCTAAGTGAAGTGCTTAGTCTAACATTTGGTCTTAATTCTGTGTAGATGTCACGGTCTTCGTCTTCTGTGGGACCCCGATAGTCGTCTGCTGTGAAGACCTCTTCGGCGAGCAGGCCATCCGTTGCTCGTTCACCTATCGTAGCTGCGACCAGGCCTCCTGTTGATGAGGCGCCCGGACCTTCTCTGCCGCACATTCCTGTGCCTGAGATGTTTTCTCCAACGGGTTTTCAGCCTTTTTCGAGTAGTAGGCCCGTTCTGTCCCCTATGGCTGGAGGTTGGGCGAACACCCTTAGGTGGGATGTGCCTCAAGTCGGGCCTTCATATCAGAATGTGGCTATGGACTTTGCTAGTCAAGCCACGGAGACCTTCTTTGGACCGGGGTTTTCGGCAGGTACCCCTATGCACGCACCGACGTATGATGAACGTGATATGAGGCGTAACAACAGCAGGCCTATTTATAGCTCGTTTAGTACTCACGGCTCCTTCCACTATACGGCTGGGTACTATGGTCAGGAACCGTTTGTTAAGGATGAGGCCGATGGCAATGGCGATGATGACTCCAGTTGAACAATGTAGGATTATTTTGTAAACATTGGTCTCCTAACCTTGAACTCCTGTTTTTATG
The DNA here is from genome assembly GCA_038025085.1 of Tetragonia tetragonoides. Classification (NCBI taxonomy): domain Eukaryota; kingdom Viridiplantae; phylum Streptophyta; class Magnoliopsida; order Caryophyllales; family Aizoaceae; genus Tetragonia; species Tetragonia tetragonoides. Next base: position 36,023,881 of record CM076143.1, read on the forward strand.
CATGTATTTGATATGAATGCTATTATGACTCGATTATGCCCGTCTGATCTCTAAGTATGCAATGTGTTATGTAGTAAAGAGTAGGACATACTTTAGGGAATAAAGTGAAGAAAAGGTAAAAATTGCAAGAAAAAGCAAAAATTACACATATTATACCACCTAAAAAAATAAAAAAAGAAATGGAAAAAGAATAACACTAAGAGAGTCTCGGGCCTTGTAATCCCGTGGTGCATCTGAAAACTGGGCTAAAAAACGAGCGGGACGGACCAAACGGGCTGGCGAAAACGTCAACTGGGCTGAGGACGGGGCCGCTAGCGGCGCTGGGCCATTGGTGAGGGCCTTTTTCGTGGATTTCTGACTCTTTCTGACCCGATTTTTTTTGCCTATAAATAGGATTTACGGGATGTCTAATGTCGTATCTCTTTTTCAGACTTTATCTCTCTCAAATTTCAAAGCCTTTACCATGGTGAAATCCTTTGAAAATTTATTCAATGCCCGGTGTAAAAATCTGACCACAGATTATAAACTAGAACTGGCTCCGTGCCATATCTCAACCCTATTGGCTTTTAAGACCAACCAAAATCTTGTGGCCCCTTCTTCGATCTACTTTGAACTATTGAGACTCAGACTTGCACGTCTTCCGTTTCGGTAACTCTGAATTATGCCCTTTAGTTGAACAATTTGCTGCAATTACCAATATGTCTGATGTTCTTCCCCCAGCTGTGCCTTATTTGAAGGATGGTTTTAGTAATCAGTACATGAAATCTCTAGGCTTGACATCTGCAGAAGCCAAAAGTATGATTCTTGGTGTCGATGTGGACTTAGTTCAAATTCGTGAAAAGTTTGCCCTTCCTTCTGAACAGGATGCAATATTTAGGCGTTGCCGCCAACAAGCTTTCGTACTTTGCCTGTTGAATCGCCTATTGTTTGCCAATGCAGAGTCCTCCAACCTAGGTAGAGCCTCGTTGTTGCGGGTGGTGAATCAAATGGCTGAAAGGCATTCTCCTTTGCATCTTGTGATAGGGAAAACTATTTTGGGGCTTGACAAGTTGAAAGTTTCGCCTCACGAGGCCTTTTCTGGCAGCCCTCTACTGCTTCAAATTTGGTTGTGCGAGCATCTAAGGTTGATAGAATCACCAGAGAACATGATAGCTCGTACTTCTCAAGCTTGGAAAAAGAAGACTTATACTGCCGCTAGCTTCTTGGTTAGAAAAAGGCTATATGATGAAAAGAGCATTGCTAAATGGGATGCCTTTTTCCATGCCGGACCTGCTATCCGTTGACATGTGACTTGGTGGAGCTTGACCTCTTTGGTGGCTTGCTGCAAATTTGTCCCCCATACTACTATAGTGGGTCTGTACAGGAGTACTTGCTTCTTTCCTTCTAGGGTCATGAGACAATATGGGTTAAAGCAGGTTATACCTCGTCAAGAGACTTTGAGACAACCTACCTGGGATTTGACCACTGAATTTACTAAGGATTGGGGAAAATATTGGAGTGGCAGGGATCGCTGGACGGTACCTCGGGTGATTGCCCCAACCCAAGTTTTTGAGACTTATTTGAACTCGCTCTCCTACAGTGATGGAGAAGTGAGACGAGCCCTTCGTCATGAGGAGTAGGACCAACTAGTAGCCAGGTATGACTCAGGAACAGGAAACAAGAAAAGGAAGGAAGGGCCTTATGAGGAAGGCTATCATGTAATGAAAAGAGGCAAGCCCCCAGCTCAAGGAATCGATCATAAGTCGTCCTCAAGCCAAGGTCCTTCAAAGAAAAACTCTTCAAAAAAGTCTTCTAAAGGAAAGAAGGATTAAAGTAGTTTTCTTTAGAAAGCAAGTCCAGTTTAAAAAAAAAAGTAATAGGATTTTGTTTAACTTAAACCCTCGTAGTTTCACCTTTTTTTTGTAACCTTAGGCATTTTAATTTTTGCAATGTAAGCTTATTCGTTCAGTTTGAATAAAGATTATCCTTTTTGAATGAGTTGAATGGAATTTTGGGATTCATTTTGGCCGGACCCCTTAAAAAGGTTACCTAAGTATCCAGTGTGGAATCAGGCCAGCGTAGTTCGTTCAGTTTGTGTACGTCTCTTTTTTTATTTTCGAATTATTTATTTATTTATTAGACGTAGCACTTCTTCAGTTGGTCCATGTTGGTGAGCTGACTGAACTTGATACCATCAATGGCCATGAGCCGGACTGAGTCTCCTGATAAGATGTCCTTGATGATGAACGGACCAGACCAATTCGGTCGAAATTTGCCTCATGGGGCAGTAACTGGGGCACGTAATTCTTTCCAAACTAAGTCCCCTTCCTTCAGATTTCGAGGTCGAACTTTTTTGTTAAACACTCTTGCCATGCGTTGTTGGTACATGTGGGAATGGTCTATGGCCCGTAGGCGTCTTTCATCTGTGAACATGAGTTCCTCATAACGGGCTTGCAACCATTGGGTTTCGAGAATTTCACCCTCTAAGGCTATGAGCATGGAGGGTAGCTGGACTTCTATGGGTAGCACCGCCTCTATTCCATAGACTAGGGAGTAAGGTGTTGCTCCTGTGGATGATCTTATGGACGTTCTGTACCCCCAAAGGAAAAATGGGAGTTTCATGGGCCAATCTTTGTAGTTTTCTATCATTTTTTCGATGATAGTTTTGAGGTTTTTGTTGGCGGCTTCTACTGCGCCATTGGTTTGGGGACGGTAAGGGGATGATTTGTGGTGCTGGATTTTGTAGCTTTTTAGTAGGGTGGTTGTTTCGGCTTGGAAATGGGATCCATGGTCACTAATAATTTCATGTGGAACGCCATATCGGCAGATGATGTTGTTCCTTATGAATTTGGACACTTGCTTGGATGTGAGGATGGCGTAGGACTGTGTTTCAACCCATTTGGTAAAATAGTCTATGGCTACTAGGATGTATTCATGTCATCCAGAGCCCTTCGGAGTGATTTTACCAATGATATCTATTCCCTATGTGAAAAATGGCCAAGGGGATATGAAGTTGTGGAGCATTGAGGGTGGCATATGCTGTAAGTTGGCATATATCTGACACTTCTTGCATTTCTTGACATAGTCGTGACAGTCCCTTTCCATGGTGGTCCAATAGTACCCCAGTCGTAGAACCTTTTTAGAGAGCATTCGACCATTCATGTGTGGTCCGCACACCCCATTGTGTACCTCGTCCATGATTTCTGCGGCTTCTTCGGTGTTCACACATCTGAGGTTGATTCCATTGTGGGTCTTTTTGTATAGAACCCCCTTGTATTCTATGTATTGCGCCGCTAAGAGACGGATGACCCGTTGAGCTCTTATTGGCGCGTCCTGAGGATAGGTGCCTTTGGTGATGTAGTTGAATACATCTTGATACCAGAAATCTTCTTTGATTCGAGCCAGGGTTAGACTCTTGTTAAGGTTATTGCGGAAGGCTGGCTCACTTCTTCTTTGTATGTGGAGTGGCGTCGTTGAGGGAGTTCAATTGTTCAAATTCCTGCATAAGAAATAATTTGTATTCTTTCTTTGCGAAGTTGACTTACATTGCTTAAATTGGTTAGTTAATGATTTATGCGACTTTGAGTTCATTGGATTTATCAATAGCTAAACAAAAGAAGAAATGAGCAAGAGGAATTTTTATTAATTTGCAAAAGATGAGCACACATGACTTTAGAGAAGAGGGTCTCTAATTCCCGTCAAAAAGAAACTAGACTTAGAAAAGAATCAAAAAAAGGAAACATTCCCCGTTCAAGACTCAACCTAAAGATTTAGCTAAAACTCTAACTCGACAAAACTTGGGGGACTCAGACTCGATTCCTCTAACTCTTGCAGGTAGCCGACTAGTTCCAGGCTCCATCGTCGACATCACCATCCTTCAGATGTGGTGGAACTTCTCCTCTATCAATGACCCATTGGATGTCGTACTTTAGGCGAAGACAGTCGTCTATATGTTGCCCGAATATTCGGTGATACTTGCAATAGGGACGATTTTCTTCTTGTGAAGCTTTGGCATCCTCCAGAGGGATGCAAGGTTGAATGTCACCTCTCCATACCAAGGCGTTCATGACAGCTTCCATTAATGCAAAGAGAGGGGTGTATCGTTCCTTACTAGGACGACACCAGCTAACGGTCCAAGTATATGGTGGCCACATTGTTACTTGGTCGATGAAGCGTAAGACTAGTCCCTTAAAGCGCCTACACTGATTGATGTGGTGTCCTTCATCTGCGCAGTAGGTGCAGCTTGGAAATGGATTTCGTCTTTCGGGAGGAGCCTTGATGTGGGAGTCCTTGGATGGACGTATCCATACTTGGACATTTTGTGGTAGAAAAGGTCTTGACGCCACCAAGTTTCTTCTTCAGTTTTAGGCAATGGTAGAGTACTATTGTTTATTTTGTCTTGGATGGCATGTTTAAGAGCCCAACAATTGTTTGTGTCATGCCTTTGCATTGGTGATATTTGCAGTACTCGTTTTCCTTCCAGTTACGACCTTTGATAGATGGTTTTGGGGTAGGACCAACAGGTTCCACCATGTCTTTGTCTATCAGCCTCTCAAAAGCCGTACTGAGAGTTATTCCCAATGGGGTGAATTCCCTCCTTGGCTTGTTTCGGGGTGTGAGAAACTCTTTTGGCGAAACATTGGAGGAAGATTCGCCACTCTTGCGTTTCTTTTCTGGCTCTTGAAGAATCAAATTAGGCTTTCCCAGAGTTATGGACTTCCGATTTTTAGATGAGGGGACAAACATTGGTGTATCCCATAACTGTCTTGACTTAATGTTGGTAATGTCAGCTTCCAACCTATCAACTCGGTCTGTCATTTCGATAAGGTACTCTAGAACAGTTCTGATCATGGTGCAGTTGATGTGAACTGGATCAGTGTATTGTAGAAAGTCAAATTGAAACTCTGCCAAGTCTTTCTTCTTTTGACCCTATCCTGAATATGAAGCACGGAGCACTTAGTAACAAGAAAAGACCATGAGACTCTCACCTAAGAAAAATGACGACCCACACATAAAAAAAGCCACATTGTCCTAAAAAAAAAATCCTTAAGCCCAAATGCCCAAATATTTTCCTAATATCAAAGGAAAATAGAGTCAGTGAACGAAAATAAGAAAAATAGAAAAAGACGGACTATACTATTTTTATTTTTCTAGACTCAAAAGAAAATAAAAATAGGATAAAATAAAATAAAGGAATTTCGGTCGTCATTTTTTCTATTTTTTTCGCAATTTTTTTTTTGCGGCGTTTTTTTTACGCCATTTTTTTGTTTTTGTTTTGTTTTTTGCTTTCATTTTTTTTGACCGAATCTGAATTACATCAAAAAAAAAAAAAAAGAAATGAAGAAATAGAAAATGGGAGAGGGGAAATTGGAGTGACTCTTTTTTTTTTGCTAAAAAGATCCTAGGAAATTGTTCATGACTGTGACAGAATATATCATTGGGAACAATGATGAGTGTTCATTGGATTGAACTTTCGCACCATCTTTGGGGCATTAGGAACTAGCTAAAAATAAAAGAAAAGACTCTTAGCACGTAAGTACATGTTGGCACATAGTCACGACATTCATGCATTCAGGCAAGCATTATAACAACGCAGTTCATAAGCAAACATGTGATCAGACGGGCATTACAACGACATATGCACAACAAGAAAGCGAATGCACGAATGTGGGCTAGAAGCTTTTGACTCCTGTGAGGTCACCACGACAAATTACAATTTTCATTCGGCGGATGGTCGACACATCAATTGTAATTTTTTTTTCACCAACAAGAGTCGATGAGTCGTGGGTGAGGAAGCGTCGGTTTGCACGATAAGACAACTGTATATTGCTTTTGATATACGGGTTGTCTACGAATTACGATACAAACTTCTTCGAGGGTCGATAAGGGTCAAAAGATTGTGACAAAGCACATGCAATTGATGCGAATGATGCAAAATATGGAACATGTTATTAAACAATTAAGCAAACTTGAATTCCGAGTCTCACCCTCTTAAATAAATCCCCAGTGAAGTCGCCACTGTAAGGACCCGGGATTTCTACGGCCACAGAGTGCGTCCTTATAGAAAATTGTAAGTTGGGGATTTAGATAAGTTCAAGGGACCATCGAGTGAAAAAAGCTTTTGTAAAGACTTGAATTGAATAAAAACCATGAAAGAGGTCAGAAATCTGCTATTGGCGTTTTATCGAAGAGACAAACCGAAGGGACAAACCAATAGCGCGATAAGTGAACTGATCATATTTTTAGAAAGACTCCCGCTCATATTGAACATATGAGTACCCAAGAATAATAGGTTTGGGGGCGAAGGTACGAGGTGGGAATGTGTTAGGCACCCAACTCGCCCGTATTATGACGGCCTCTACTAACTCAAGTTTGTTTAATAATTTAAAGACATAATTCCCATGCAAAATCGGATTAACAACCTAGATTTAGACTATTAATTGGTTCATCACAAGTATCACAACATTTATTAATGACCCTTATTTAGACATGCATTCGATTGACAAGTTGAGCATTACAACGACTAGACATGCTTGGACAGACAATATTTAGGAAGCAAGAAAAGACGTTATTTAGCATGATATCTACATTATGACTACTAGAAAATAAACAATTAAGCAAGTAATTCAATTTGAGCCCTCAGGAGTTAGTACCTGAACTGTAGGCTATATTTGGCAAAAATAGTAAAGACAAGATCTCAAATTTGGAAGAAAGAGGGAGAAGCTCGGGAGTACTCAACCGAGAATAGAGGTTGTCAATTGTAGACTGTGTGTTTTTGAATGAGGGTCGAGGGTCGTATTTATAGTCGCAGGAAGTAGGATTGGACGGGTGAAAGGAGCCGAAATTTAGATTCTGGGCTAAAAATAGTCGGGCCGGAACACTTAGCGAGGGCCACTGGCGGCCCAGGCCACAGCCGCTAGCGGCACTGGCTATTAATCCAGGGCCGCTGACGCCTGTCAGCTTGCCAGCTGGATGTTGTCATAATGACGACATCCAGTCCATTTTAATTTCCGGGGGATTTTTAGTGTCCCGAAAATGTGAAAAGACTGTTTTACCCTTCTGCGGTAAAAAGACGGTTTTATCCTCGGCTCGCAACTTGGCGATCGGGAGTCGGAAAAGGACACAAGAGGTGTCTTGGAAAGCTCTTGAACGACGCTTTTGAATGGGACTGGAATGAAGGAGTGATCAAGGAAAAACCTGAGACCTTATCTTACCTATTAAAGCAAAAATAGCATTCAAGTTTATAAATTACTCCTTTCATCATCGGGCTTTTGCGGAGAAATCTCTTTTTTGGCGTCTACAATCGCACATCATTGTATCAATCCTATAAAAACCTTTAACTCTGTTCAGTTCCTTTATTACTCCACATTACGAGCCCCACACTTTCGTTGTGCATCTCATGCTAAGTCTTCTGAAACTATGTCATTGCTATTTTTATAGATTTCATATCTTCATTGAACTTGCTTATTGAAACCTTTACTTGACTACAATGACTAATTCACAAAGCTATTGGTTTAATTGGTGGCTCTTAGAGCAGGACCTCTTTCTCTTTTTCTCTGGATGCCATTATTTGTGTTTACCTTTTGTTAAGCTGGTAATGTATGAGCCCTTTGCCCTTGTAAATTTTGTTCATTTTTGCAGGTTTGGCATATATGGCAGAAAACATGTTGTAATGAACTTATATTTTATAGCCCAGCCCATTCTGTTTTTTCTCTTGTGTATTTTTATAGTCCTTGCTACTTTGGGTCTGCTATATTCATTCTAACTTAGTAAATTTTATGAGCTGCTAATTTGGTTTCTTTATAGAATTTCCTGGGTTAAGCTTTCTAATGAGTTTTTACATGATTGTTGTTTGTTTCAAGGAGATATCTTGCAAGACAGAAATGTGGAACTAACAACTTGGTGGCTTATTTACTTATGGTGCTGCACATTCTTGTTTTTATGCAAAACATGCTGGTTGCCTTACTCTCATTGCAATACTCTCATGCTCATAAAATTACAGCGCATTAGCACGAAAATATTTCTGCATTTTAGCCTTCCTCAACTCTTGTCCAAGTTTGGTACTGAACCTAAAACTCTCCTTAAGTGGAGATTATGGTTGGATAAGAGGCCACTGGAAGACAATGTCCTTGTACTTAATGATTCTTCTCCATGTTTAAGTAAATGGATTTTACAGCTTCCTTTCATGACCTGCTGTTGTAGGTCCTTGCACTTTCTAAGTATAATGTTTATTATGAGACTTATTAGATGCATCCTATCTCGATCTAGCTCCTTATCTACATGGTGGAAATTGCATTTTGTTGTACTGAATACCTGGTTTTTAACAGCTTTCATTTCTTGGATGCTTCTTCTTTTCTACTTAATTGTGCAACTCTTGTCCATACTCTATAGATTTCTCCCGCACCCACCTTGCAAATGCCTTACTTATCAGAAACGGCTTTTTTCGAAAAATCCCCACTTCTTAGTTGTGTTTTTGTGAGGATACTATGTTGGAATATTCAAGGAGCCAAAAAGGCTCAAGTTAGTGGAGAGCTACAATTTCTTAGGAGAACATTCAATCCGGATATCATGTTTGTGCTAGAAACCATGATTAGCCCTACTAATTCTAGTCGCCTTATTCGCAAGATAGGCTATGATTTCTATGATTTTGTTGATCCGGTCAACCACTCTGGTGGAATATGGGCTCTATGGAATAATACCAACATTGATGCAAAAATAGTAATGAAACATAACAGGTTTATTTCTTTGGAAGTTCATGACCATAGAACAAATAAAGCGTCCACCATTACAGGTGTCTATGCACCTGCTAGAGAAGTGAGAATGATAATTTTTGGCAAGAACTTAAGCAACTTAATAGCACTATCCACTCTCCTTGGTGTCTAACAGGTAATCTTAATGAGCTTAGTTCACGCAATGACAAGTCAGGTGGATCCCAACTTTCACAGACACGTTTTGCTAGGCTTAATTCTTTTTGCACTCAACTTAATCTTGAGACGTTAACATTTGAAGGTAGCCCGTTCACATGGAAAAGGAAATTAATGGGAATTTAGTTTTAGAACGACTAGATAGAGCTCTCGCTCGGAACAACTGGGTTAGCTTATACCATAATTGTATCGTCCGCCATGGGCAATTTACTTGTTCTGACCACGCCCAATATGCTTGGATACGGAACCGCATTTTTCTTCTAAATGCCGACTCTTCCGCTTCCAACCCTTATGGACGACTAATAGGGACTCACTTCGTGTGGTCTCTGAGACGTGGAAGTCAGAAATTGCAGGATCTAGAATGTACAAAATAACTATAAAATTAAGACTTATAAAAGCAGAGTTTAAAATTTAGAGTAAGAAATACTTTGGAAATAATCACACTAAACTTTCGGAGAACTATGAAAAAATTAAATATGCAGAGCAGGCGATTTTAGCTGACCCAAATAATAGAAATCATAAACTCATGTTTAGTAGATTGCAATTTCAACGTGAAAAATTACTTCTCTTTAATCAGAAATATTGGAGTAAAGTGTCAAAGAAAAAATGGCTAGTTGACGGATATAGGAACTCTTCGTACTTTCAAAAAGTGCATAGTACTAAGAGAAAACGCCGTAATATTTTTCGAATTAGAGATAACTCTGGAGCTTTGCTTGAATATCCTAACCTTGTCGAAAACCATATTTGTGACGTATTTAGAAGAAGGCTCTCATCGAAAGTGGGTAATAGGTCACCCCCGCCACTAGAGGATATAAGTCAACCTATCTCTGTTCAGGATAATGATTTCCTTATGGCACCATTTACTAACTAGGAAATTAAGATTGTAGTATTTCAAATGAATCCACACAAAACTCTAGGACCTGATGGATTTGGTGCTGGCTTCTTCCAACAGTTTTGGGGTACGATAGGCCCGAAGTATGTGAGGCCGTCAAAGCATTTTTTCACCATGGTAAAATGCTTAAGGAAATTAATCATATATTCATAGCTCTCATCCCCAAAGTAACGGAACCTATTACGGCAAATCACTTTCGCCCAATTAGCCTATGCAACAGTCTGGTTAAGATCATTTCCAAACTATTAGTTAACAGACTTAGATCTCTGCTCGATAAGCTTGTTAGTCCTTTCCAAGGGGCATTCATTCCAGAAAGGTCAATCCATGATAACATTCTTCTGGCCCACGAAGTCATGAATACATTTAAAAAGTCTAAATCGAAAAAGGGGTGGATGACCCTTAAATTAGACATGGAAAAGGCATATGATAGATTGGAATGAGATTTTCTGTTCCAATGTCTTAAACAATTAGGCTTCCATGAAACTTGGATTGAATGGGTACGACAATGTGTCACAACTGTCTCATATTCTCTTTTAATCAATGATGAAGCGCAAGCTCCGTTCTCCCCCTCTAGGGGTCTACGACAAGGAGAACCTTTGTCTCCCTATCCATTCATTCTATGTATGGACGTTCTAATTAGCAGAATACTCCATAAAGCTAGTGATCGTAATTCTGGTATTGGAATTAAAATCGATAACAATGCGCCGCAAATTCCATGTTTAATGTTTGCAGATGACAGTTCACTTATATGCAAAGCTACTAGAGAGGCATGCTCTACCATCAAACTCATTTTAGATCAATTTTGTAATCAGTCAAGGCAATTGATCAACTACCATAAATCAGCCATAGTTTTTTCTAAAAATATTTCTGAAACTACGAAACAAATGGTTGCGTCGCACTTTAGTATAACACAGCAGAACAATCTAGGAAAATATCTTGGATGCTCTCTCTTTAATGGTAAAATTGATCCTAATGCCTTTTCAGATATCCTAACAAAAGCAGGAAATAGGATGAACTCTTGGACAGCTAATTTCCTCTCGAAAGCAGGGTGAACAGTGTTGATCCAAGCGAATTTGGAGTCTATTCCATCACATACTATGCAATGTTTTCAATTACCTTCTAAAGTTTCGAATGAATTAGACAAAATCAATAGAGATTTTTTCTGGAAACGAGGTACCGAGGGCAAAGGTATTCCTATGGTAGCATGGGATACTGTTTGTCAGCCCAAAACGGCAGGAGGTTTATGTTTACGTAAGACAGCACCTACGGATAAAGCGTTCATTTGCAAACTTGCTTGGAAAATCCTTGCAGAAGCAAACAACATTTGGGTTAAGACAGTTAAAGCCAAGTATTTGAAAAACATAGATTTCTTTTCTTGTAAGCCCAAGGCCTCTCATTCGTGGGCTTGGAGAAACATTCTGAATTGCCGTACAACTCTCCAGAAAGGCCTCATATGGAAACTAGGAAATGGGGATAGTATCAGCTTCTGGTTTGATAGGTGGTGTCACCATAAGACAATTTCCGAACTACTTGATATTAATAGAAACTTAATTATAAATCCTGATTGCAAGGTTAGTATTTTCATTACTATGGAAAAGAAGTGGGATATCCTAAAACTTAAGAGATTTTTGCCATCTTTACTAGTTGACCAAGTTATTAGTATCACGATTCCATATCATGATACTGCCGATGAACTTTGTTGGGGCCTTACCGGCGACGGTATCTTCTCAACCAAGACAGCCACCTGGTTGGGCCACGATTTAGATATTGAAAGTAAAGATAATTGAGATTTTAAATGGATATGGAAACTTAACATTAATCCGAAAATTAAAAATTTTCTTTGACAAGTTATGAGAAATGCTCTTCTAGTTCGTTCCGTTATAAAGGACTACAAACTCCATTAGAATGTCCCTTTTGCAACACTACTGAAGAGACTATGGATCATCTTTTCGTTCACTGCCCATACGCCTCTTAAGTTTGGCAAAAGGCAGTTGAGAATGGATGGATAGATACAGAGGGACCTATAACCAATTTAGTTTCTTGGTTGCATTCGGCTAGAACGAACCTTCAATTGGATAGCGAAAATATTTGTAAATGTGTTTATCTTATATGGAGTCATTGGTGGGAAAGAAATGTGAAAGTTTTTAATGCCGATAACCCAATCCAACACGCACTTTCTTTCGTGCTGCTAGCTGTTATGAAGAATGGAAGAGACGTATGAGTCTAAATACCCTTGATGATCTTAGTTCTTTGCACACTAAGGCTACCACTATCAGATGTAGGGAAATGGTGAGGTGGGATTCTCCCCCACTTAACTACGTCAAAATTAACTTTGATGGGTCTAGGAAAATGGCGACGCAGCAGCTGGGTTTATTATTAGGGATCCACATGGAAAGCTCCTTTGTGCGGGAGTCGCTAATTTGGGACGCACCTCGATCCTTGTTGCGGAAGCAACAGCTATGCGAAATAGTATCAAAGCAACTATAAATAAAGGTTTCAAGCATATCCAAGTTGAAGGGGATAATCTCATTGTCATCCAGGCTATGCGCGGTGAGATTGTCATCCCCTTGGACCATTCACAACATCATCATTGATGCTAGGTGATTCATTGCTACTTGCAACCCTGTTATCGTCAATCACACGTTTCGGGAAGGGAACAGAGCAGCGGATTGGTTCGCAAATCTTGGACACATCACAATAGACGAAACCAGATGGGACTATTCTCCTTCGCTCAAACTTGTTTAATTCTTTTTAGCTGATAGGCTAGGAGCTGCCCTCAAGAGCAGGCGCTCCTAGTATCACACCCCTTTCTTACCTCATTAATATATATATATATATATATATATATATATATATATATATATATATATATATATATATATATATATATATATATATATATATATATATATATATATATATATATATATATATATATATATATATATATATATTAAGGGGTTGATAACCATATTGACAGAAATCAAGCCACTACAAAGTACTCGTACAAAAATACACACAAAAATAAACGTGACTCTCATGTTTAATGTTTACACCAATCTGAACATGAATTGACCTTAGCCTTGACCATGGGAGTACAGAAGCTTAACGGATGGTTATTATTATCCCTACTGAAACAATTCGGCATCGACCTGAACAGTGGGTCAGCAGCAAACATGGTGCTGCCCAGTTTTGAATTGTGGCCACCATTGCTGCCTTGCTAGGCCAGTGGGTCGTTGGCAATTGACCAAGGTGCGGTTCCATGGCAAAACACATCAATTTTGGTTGCTTGTGTTTGATAGTGAAATGAATTGAAAGCAGCTTTTGTTTTCTTTCATTCATTTAGAAAGCAAATTTGCAAGGGTTAACATGGAAGGAAGCATCTGTACGTATTAGTTGTTGTTGTCAACAATAATTGTTTAACATGGAGGTTTTGTGAACCAGGGGATGGAGTTGAGTGGTAGGGATTAGGGATTCATCCATCGTTAATTAAAGTAAAGGATCGAATTAAATCTCTTGACTAGTTGTTTTACTTTTTAAGGTGTCTACGAGTTATCCAGAAAAATGGTCATTATAGTCGATGATTGGTATCCCTGGTGTGAACCCAAGAAAATAACATGGAGCGAGGCTTTGTGAGTCTCAGGCTACACCAAGCCACAGTGTGACAATGTGATTTTTTTTTTTTTTTTTTTTTTTTTTTTTTTTTTTTTGAGAGAAGACAATGTGATGTTAGATGGTCAATATTTGTATTGAATATTATATATAGCAGTGGGAAAAAAATAGCCTAATGATACACATCTTCTAAGAAGATGGTTTTAGTTATTGTATTCTTTTCCTACACATGAGTATTTGTTTTACTACAAAAGTATAGGTTTTCATTTTTTATTATTAAAAAAAATCCTTTTTAAGTGCAAAGTACTCATTTTTTACTACAAAATACTACTAAGAGCATATTCTGAGAAGACATGTATCATCACTCAAAAAAATATTTAGTAGATCAAAGCAAAAGGAAAAAAGTTCTCTGGTTTGATTGAAAAAAAATAAACATTAAAATTTTCAAGCAAAAATTACTGTTCAATTAAGTAATTAAAGAAATTAATTAATGAAATAGTTACTTTTTGAAAGATATTAAGCTAATATAATCCTTTTGTTATATTTTTACAATTGAATGTGGAATAATGAAATAATATTGCATGACATGTGAGATCTAAGTGGTAGAATATTGAATGTTATCACTCAATTTTTCGAGATACGGATAACAACAAAATTAGGAATGCCTCTTATTAAAGTTAGTTCAGTTGCTTTTACTCCAAGAGGTTGCAGTAGCTAGATAACGCAGTGGCATGTTTCATATTCGTCCCTACCAATAATTTAAGATCTGATAGTTTCATACTCTCATTATCCTTAAAAATGCTAGGTTTCTTGTAATTTCAAAGAAAAAACAAGTTGCTCTTACTCCAAATCTATGTACAAATATACACTAACAGATTTCAGTTCCAATGGAACTATAGAAGGGTCGTCTAGATTGATGATCTTGAGCAGCTATAGAAAGAGTGTGTTATTTTCCATTGAATTGAACTCCACTGCATTGAACCTCCGCTGAACTGATTGAATAATAATAGTGTGAAAAAAAGTAGATCACTAACTAAATTGTACTGAACTAACTAAACTCCACTGAGTTGAACAACTAAACTGAACCAATTACTAAATTAGTGGAAAAGAACACACCTTGCAAACAAACATTGCCTTGAGCATTTTTTATTTATTATTTTTTTTATCACCTTGCCTTATGCATCTACAACTTAATCATAATAACCAACTAGGTAAGCCCTTCCCTATAAATTGTATGTAAAGCCTAAGTCAAGAGCTATCTTTGTGTAAGAGTTGGGATGCTCTTCATTTGCTTAAAGAAATGGAAATTAAAGAAAATGAAGAGGATCTCAACTCATTGTAGATGCTTAGAAGAGTAGCATCTAAAAATAAGCTTATAGACCCACAATTTATAAGCTATTTTAGTGTTTTTCCAAACACACTCATAAGTCATAATCTTGATCAAAAATATACTCCCTCCGTCCTTCTTATATTTTCTCATTTGACTTTGTGCAATCTCCAAGATGATACTTTGACCATTAATAACTTTAATTTTACAAATATAATTGTATTAAAAAATTGATATTGTGAAAATATAATCTAAAACGAATCTAAGAAAGGTATTTTGATCTTATAATTCTTTATATACTTTTTGATAAATCAATGGTCAAAGTTTATAAAATTTGATTCAAAAAGTCAAATGAGAACATATAAGAGGGACGGAGGGAGTATGTGAGTAGTAATTTATTTATCTTTTCATCTTTTTTATTGGAGTTTTGTTTGTTTTTAGGGGTTAACCCCTCCCAAAGTCAAAGAGTGATTTTACCAAGTAAAAAAATCACTTTTTATGGCAAATATTTCAATTATAAGTTTTATTTGTTGACAAAGTCGTTGCCCAAACACCAAAATAAATAATAAATCATTAAATAATTCGAGAGAAAGAAGAAAGGTAGCAGAGTTCTTGACGCTACATTGAACTTAGCAGAGTAGTTGTAAGATAAGATTCAAATAAAGTATGAGGACACTGGACACAGTGATGGCAATTCGTAGATAATTTAGTAAAAACCCAAATATAAAAGCGACTTGACCAAATCAAAGATTATTATTAGCAGATTAAAAATCGTAGGTCTTATGTATAGAAAAAGTAGGAATAGACATTTTCATGTACTTATCAACTTGAGAAAGAACGAGGAGAGACTTCTTTGTAGAACCTAAAATTCCATTTTAGTTTATTTAGTATTAGTTTTTTTATTCTTAGCTTGTTTTTGCAATCCGTTTAATTCAACCCTTATAAAATAAAATAAAATTTAATCCAGTTCAATAAACTTTTCGATTAAAAAAAAAAGTTTAAAATCATTTCAATTGACTTCCTCTTAATAACCATCTTCATAGAGTTTCAATTGAATTCATTAAAATCCAATTCATTTTAGAAAATAAATATTGAATAGAACAACACCTTATTACCAGTTGAATAAAGCAAAAACTCATTTTCAGACGGTCTTATTGTAAGACGGCGATTTACATTTTAAATTAAAAAGATGCCACGTTATTTACACTTTTAGCGATCTTACCATCTTATTGTGAAACAATTTTATACAAAACAGACATATATATAAGATACTCTATAATTGTCCAAAATCAACACTCTTATCCGTTTAATTCAACCCTTATAAAATAAAATAAAATTTAATCCAGTTCAATAAACTTTTGGATAAAAAAAAAAGTTTAAAATCATTTCAATTGACTTCCTCTTAATAACCATCTTCATAGAGTTTCAATTGAATTCATTAAAATCCAATTCATTTTAGAAAATAAATATTGAATAGAACAACACCTTATTACCAGTTAAATAAAGCAAAAACTCATTTTCAGATGGTCTTATTGTAAGACGGCGATTTACATTTTAAATTAAAAAAATGTCACTTTATTTACACTTTTAGCGATCTTACCATCTTATTGTGAAACAATTTTATACAAAACAGACATATATATAAGATACTCTATAATTGTCCAAAATCAACACTCTTACTCTAGGAAACATCACAAAATCAGTGGACAAATTGAAATTTCCTTCTCATTGCTATTTTTCCGGACTACGAAATTATCGTGAGACGATGATTTTACATTTTGAACAAAAAGTGTTCCTTTATTTTACACGTTTGACGATCTTAGCTTCTTATTGAGAAACAGTTTTATACAACACCGACGAAAGTTGCTCTATAATGATCCATACACAATAGAAATTATTAAGTAGTGTTGAAAAATTATGCTTTAAAATTTAATATTGGGACTTTTATTATTATTTGTTAGATGCCTAACTCCTATTCAGTAACATTTATTTGTATACCAATTTAAAGGCTCTAGTTAATGGTTTAGTGTCCTTTTATCTACATAAAATATTTTGTCTTAATATTTAGTTTAATATTTGATGATTATTTAAAACGGTTTTATTACTATTTAATGTTGGTTGATAAATGTAAGGTTTGTAACAGTTTCTACATTTAAACAATTCATTCTCATCTACTTAATGAGTTTGAGGAGTTACAATTTCTCCATTATTATGGTGGATGGTAAATGAGATTTTATGACCCTTTAATGGTCATGATATAACACTATATAAATAGTGGCTTGGTGGTGTTTTGGATTGAACAATTTTGATGTGGTGGTTGAGCATATATATTTGTGCTCCAAAACATGGCTTTTCATTATCTATGATTTCTATATGAAACACTTTATATTGAGAGTATACAAAATACTAGTAGTTTTGAGCATGGGCGATTCGGTGGTTCGGGAGAGCTATTGGCTGCACCTATAGCTTTCAACGGGTTGTTGTATCTGAGGTGGAGAATGCCATGATAACAAATTAAAGCCTCGTGCAGGAGGGGCGTTTCTTCTCCACGGAAAGTGTCCAACATGCCTCAACCCATAATCTCAACTAAAACAAGCTAATTCTAATCCTTACTCTCTTTTATTTATATTGTTGTTCTATTGATCATATTGATGTATTTGAGTGTTTGATATACAAGAATTGTACTTGTATTGTTGTTATACATGTTGATGAATAAAGTTTGAGGTATGTTAAATTGACAGAATTTCCATTCTCCTATTTATTCGAATAAATTTTTCAACAAATAGTCTCGAACCATACCCACACCTATCACAACTACCATTTTTTAAAGCGGCAAATGTAAGTGAATTCAACTTATGTTATAAGAAATTGGAGCATTGATCCAAAATCATATGATAAATTCCCCATAATCAAGACTCCTACTGTCATGGTAAACATCATAAGAGCATCTTCAATGCAAGGTTTTTAGAGAGGTTTGTAAGGTGAAAAACCCTCACAAAAAACCTCTACCCATAATGACAAATCTATAAAGCTTTTTTTTTTACAAACCACTTTGTCTAGACAAACCAGATTTGTAGCATAATCTATTTATATATTGGGTCCCTCATCTAGGAGTTTTTAGAGATTTATGCCATAGAAAAAAAGGGGTTAAATAAAGAGGATTTTTACAATAATAATGTGACACAAATAAAAACTCATTTAAAGCTTTATAACATTAGAGATGCTCTAAACTCAATGGAGAATTTGAAACTTCCTTCTCATTTCTATTTTGTTAGACTAATTAATAAGTACTACACCACAAATCCACAATAGGAAGTCAATCGCAGCAAAATCAACGCAACTTTAAGTTTACACCAATCGTCCAATCCAACCATTGGTTTGTCCTTACCTTACCCTCAGTCCCGTACAATGTCATCTCATCCTTATCTCTCTCCTCTTTATATCATCATCATCAGCAATTCATCAACTCCATCATTTAACCAATATCGAACTACCAAAAAATATCACACTTTCAGTTCCAAAACTTCCACCACTAACTTTATTTCATTTTCCTTTTATTTTTTTACCAGTACCCAAAAATGGATCACCTGAAACCCAGATCAGCAAACTCACCACCCTTAACCCCGGTTAGTTTCCTTGACCGAGCAGCCATAGTCTATGGTGAGTCACCTTCCATTATATACAACACTACCGTATACACGTGGTCAGAAACCAACCGTCGATGTCTCCAGATCGCATCTTCTCTCTCATCCAACGGTATCAAATGAGGCCACGTGGTCTCTGTTTTAGCCCCTAATATCCCTGCTTCTTATGAGCTTCATTTTGCTGTTCCCATGAGTGGTGCGATTTTGAATAATATCAATACTCGATTGAACCCCAGGGTAGTTTCTGTGATCCTTCATCACAGTGAATCGAAGCTCGTTTTGGTTGATTATTTGTCACTCTCTCTCCTTAATGAAGCTCTCACTCTCCTCCCAAAAACTCATCCTCGGCCTTTAATTGTACTTATCAGGGACAATGAAAAGGGAAATGAAAATGATGAAAAGGGGGTATTTGCCACGTATGATGAGATGATTCAGAAAAGGGACCCACAGTTTCAGTGGGTCCGGCCGGAGAGTGAGTGGGACCCGATAGTGTTGAATTATACATCCGGAACTACGTCGTCGCCTAAAGGGGTGGTTCATTGCCACCGTGGCAGCTTCATCACGTCGGTCAACGCGCTCGTCGACTGGGCACTTCCAGCGAGGGCTATCTATCTGTGGACCTTACCGATGTTCCACGCTAACGGATGGGGATACACGTGGGGAAACGCAGCAGTGGGGGCTACTAACGTGTGTATTCGTAAACTCGACGCGCCTACGATTTACGCTGCTATCACGCGCCACCACGTGACACACATGTGTGGGGCACCCGTGGTCCTCAACATGTTGTCGAATCACCCGAATCCGCCCCAACTGACCCGACCCGTGGAGATCCTTATCACCGGAGCTCCACCTCCGGCCACTGTCATACATAAGGCAGAGTCCCTTGGGTTGTCTGTCAGCCATGGGTACGGACTAACAGAGACTGGGGGTGTTATCGTGTCATGTACGTGGAAGCCTGCTTGGAATAAGTTCTCGGCCACAGACCGAGCCATGCTTAAGGCCCGACAAGGGGTCCGGACAATTGGAACGGCATATGTGGATGTGATTGATGAGAGGACTCGAAATCCTGTTAATCGAGACGGGATTTCAGTAGGAGAAATCGTCCTACATGGTGGGTCCCTTATGTTGGGGTATTTCAAGGAACCCGAAGCCACGTCTAAATGCATGGGAAATGATGGATGGTTTATGACCGGTGATGTAGGGGTTATACACCCTGATGGGTATTTAGAGATTACGGATCGATTTAAAGATATAATTATTAGTGGGGGAGAAAATATTAGTAGCATTGAAATTGAATCGGTGTTGTATACTTTTCATGGGGTTCACGAGGCTGCGGTTGTGGCACGACCTGATGAGTATTGGGGAGAGATACCATGTGCCTTTATGAGCTTAAAAAAGGGAAAACTTGTAACAGATAAAGAAGTGATTGAGTATTGTAGAGAAAAATTGCCACACTATATGGTGCCCAAGACTATAGTGTTCATAGATGAGTTGCCTAAGACTTCAACAGGAAAGATTCAGAAGTTAGAGCTCAGGGATATGGCCAAGGCATTAGGGCCCCCAGGTAAAACAAGTCGGTTGTAATAAAGAACCACAATGATGGTGATAGAATGCACTTCATGAGACACAAGAAGGGGGGTTTGAATTGGATCTCCAATTTTCGACTAATTTTCGTTTCTGATGGAAAAGGACCAACCACGGGAAGGGTGTTTTCTTGGTTGTTTCTATTGGACAGAATATAGTGCGGAAACGTGATAAAGATAGAGTAAAGGAGACACGATATTTTAGCGTGAAAACCATCCAATGCTCAATTTGGATGTAAAACCACGACCCACCTTAGTGGGATTTCTCAAATACTTTCTCTTATTATTCCAGCTAAACTCATGTACATAGCTTATGCTCCTAAGACTAAGTACACACGCACCAACAAGCTCTTGTTGGCCAAAGAGGTACTTCTCACTCACTTTAATGTGTTTCACCTCCTTGCTACTCCACACACTCGATCTTGTGATTTTCACTCACCAAGCTAACTCTAACTTGGATTTACGCCGAACTCCCTCAAGCTCGCAAAGTTCACAAACTCCCTCAAGTTTTCAACTCACTCTTTTTACACAACTCCCTCAAGTTGGCAAGGCTCACAAACTCCCTCAAGTTTTGAGCACTCTCTTTCCCCCACAACTCCCTCAAGTTGGAAAGGACACAACTTCACTCAAGTTGCCAAACACTCAACAACATACTCACAAGTTGCCAAGTTACAACTTCACTCAAGTCGCCAAGCCCTCACAAGCTAACTCTAGCTTGGAAAACACTCTAAGAAAATAATACAATTTAACCTTGAATGCTTCTAGCAAAGCTAATGAAAGGTTACATAAAATCCTAAGTGCCAAAGAATCGGATTTGAGAAGTGAACAATGCAGGGGAATAAGTGTTGGAACAAGGTCAGAAAACTGTTTTACTTCACTAGAAAATATATGACGATTTTACTCAAGTGAAGGAAGGAGGATTTTGCCTTGAAAGGTTTTCAATGAAGCTGTGGGCATTCCTCCTTAGAAAATCAGTAGCACAAGCTCCCATTTATATAGGAGAGGCCACAAGCACTTTATGTTAAAGTAGTCAAAAGTTAAAGCACTCTAAAATCAACTTTAGACAATGCTAAAGCTTTCATGTGATGTCTAGCCCACATTTGGGAGCCAAATGTTGGCTAAACCACCAGCCAAGAATCTTTGCATTGGGTAGAGTTTTATGGACAAGCTTTTGGCATTTTAATGAAAAAGCATAAAGTGAATCATTTGAAACAAAACCTTAACCCATGCTAATACTTTCATGTGATCTTAGACCATATTTAGAGAGTCAAATATTGGCTAAGAAATCAGATGGGAATATTTGCATTGGGTAAAGTTTATGGGAAAGCTTTTGACATTTTTTATGAAAAAGCATAAAGTGAATATATTGGAAATCAAACCTTAACATAAGCTAAAACTTTCATGTGATCTTAGGCTACATTGGGGAACCCAAATAGCCTTTGAAAATTAGAAAGTTTAAGCCCATGTGAAGGTTGCTTGTTCAACATAAAGTTAGCACAAGGCTCCACAAAAAGATTCCCATAAAGTGCTTTATTCTAACCCATTTTAACACTCAAGCTTTTGCCTTGTAAATCAATGTTTTTGTAGTTGGAAATCTGGTGAATTAATTTAAGAAGCCTACAAAAACCTTTTAAAGAAAAGTTGAGTTAAAATCGAATTTTTATTTTTAATAAAAATGTTTACCACGTCTGGGCAGGGGAACAGGGCACTGACGCTGGTCCCTTTGCACCAGAAACTTTGGTTTTGATTTTTGTTCCCAAAATCAATTGTTCCACTTCTATGATTCCGAATCTAAGGCACATACTAGACATCTAGGAAGCCAAACACTTGATCTTCATTTGTATCTTCATACTTCCTTGGTCTTGTCATCATCTAGCCATCCTTTAATGTTGTCACTCTTTTGAGTTCCATATGCACATCTTTGAACTCTATGTATATTGAGCTCTACCTTTTTTGGGCTACAACACATTGCTCATACAAGACATTAGTACATATGTGCATAAGCTTATTAGTTTGTCAATCATCAAAACACGTATAGCGCAACAGGTGGTATGATGGAAATTAGCAAGCTAAGTTCGGTGAGCCGCAGAAAGAAAGGGTTGATAATTATATTGATGCAAAAACTCAAGTGTCTTATTAGTTTTATGGAAGAAAATATTAGCTACAGATATATTGTTGTCCGAGTTATGTCACCGTTGAATCATATTATATCCTAGATTCTGATAATGATGAGTGATGTAATGGAAACAAGATTTATCCCGAAATGATCAAGTTAATAATTATTTTTAAGCCACCAGTGACTTTGTATCTTATCTAGTTATTTCTAACTCTGATAATGTCAAGGCCAACAACGTAAATGGTCTTATAGTAAGCAACCTCATGCATAATATGTCCAAAAATATCATTTTTTTTGTTAAGAGGGATCTCTTTTCATGTATGGCAGCATTACTCTTCTGCTCACAAATATCACGCATCAATAAAACCGCATCACATGAGTTTTTATGACAAGGTAAACTTTCAGACTCACTCTAATGACTTTTGGAGTAAGAAGTGAAACAAAATAACATGCACTTCAAAAATATAGAATCTTGGACAATATGTCAAACAAATTGGTTGGGGCTCACCTCTAAAGCAAGGAGTTGCTCCTCTTGGCCCATCTTCCCCGGCAGGTCGTGCCGCGCTGAACTTGGTTCTTTGAGGGGTGGACGCACTTGTGTATTTTATTTTTTATTTTCTTCCTTTAACAAACATCTATTTGAAAACCATATACTCTTTGGTAATCATTTATTTGTTTTCCCTTTGAATGTTTTTCTGGCTTTGGTTTTGGACTTTGAAAAAACTATTTTTGTCAAGTATTACTTTGAAAATAAAAACTATTAGATTACAAATATGAGCGGTTCATTGTCGAGCTGCAAAGTGCAAACCCGAGTTGAGTCGAGATGTTCGACGAGACGACCTAGATGGGTAAATGAGCTTAACCAAGATGTATGACGAGCACCCATTTATCAATGACTACCATAAAATACTCAATTGATATTTTTCCGAGCTTTCAACATAAAGTCAATACTTATCTTATAGGGTAAAGATATTGAGGTCTATATTATCGTAATAATCAATGGTAGCATTTTAATCAGTTTGGATATGTTTACTTCGCTAATACATGCCATAGCTTTAAAAAGGAAAAGGGTACAGCTGCACATTGTGTGGAAAGTATTTTTCATACAGGCCAGTAAAATCGCATATAAATAAATAAATAAATAAAAATTAACTTAAAAAGTCAAGATAAGTTAGCTAGAATTGCTTTTTAAATTTCAAATGTTTGTTTGCAAAAGAGGTAGATTTACGTAAGTTAGTGTTTTTAGGAGTTCAATATCTAGTAGGAGACTTAATACCTTTTTTTTTTCTTTTTTTTCTTTTTTATGAAATAGAGTCTTATTTGATATAACTGAATGAAATAATGCTTTTGTACTCTGACTCGTATATAAAATTGTGTGACACTATGCAACAATGTAAGTAAGTATGGTACCTTTATACCTTATGTTAAGTAACATATCCATGATTCTTTCGAGAAAAAAAGAAAGAAAGAGTAACATATCGTATCTATGCATGATGAATGAATGATACATCCCATTATATATGTATTGTGCATTTAGACAAAAAGTAGAGCCAAAAATCAGACCACATTATTAATGATGAGTGATGATACGCACCTTTTATACACAATAAAACTACATTTGTTCGGCAATAGTTTTTCATGTAGTGGTTAGTGGTTCGATCAATTCAAAACTCTACTACCCTTTATTATTGACGTTCGGTAACAAATATTTATAGGTAGTTGTTAGCGTTTGAATTAGTGGTTTTCAAACGTTAATAAAATTAACGTTTAGGGAGCTATGGCCTATGGCAAGCGTTTGTCTTTTTCTTCCAACATTATCCTTATCACCTTATGTCCTTTATGCATCACACTGTCACTGATCGACTTCTTTGATATGAAACTGGTTGAACTTTTTTCTCCAAAGTCTAAACCTTTGAACTTAGATTATTTAATAATATAGATGGGCTTTTGTTGTATGTATCATTTTTCTTTATTCTTTTTCTCTTTATTTTTTGGTTGAATGAAATATAGCATATTTTGCGTGAACTTAGTCCACCGTGGACCAATAATACTAGTGAAAATATTTAGGGACATAGAGATTATATTTAAAAAGATTTATTATATTGGTCCACCATGTAGTAAGTACACGCAAGTTTTTGTAAGTGAAATCAGGCTTGAAAATTTAAATAATGATAATAAATAATAATGTGCCATTTTATGTCATTTTACATTCTTCAGCTAACTCAACAGCTAACTTTATCGAACACTCAAACTAGTAAACAACTGACAGCTACGTACCACTACAAACAGCTAATAGCTAGTTGAACAGCTAACCACTAGTAAAACAGCTAAGACAACTGCTACAGCTAATTATTGCCGAACAGACCCAATATGGCTATGTTTCGCACACAGCTTTTCAGAGCTTTTGATAGAGCTTCAGTTTTTGGGAACATCAAAAGCTTTCAATAGCTCTGTTTGGATCAACTAGCTTTTGCAAGAGGTTCAACTTCTAAGCTGGGGTCAGAACCTCCAAAACTGAACGCTACTCAAGGAAGCGTTCACCAAAAGCTGTAGCACTTTTGGGGCCAAATTTACTCTTTTACCCAAACCTTTCCCCCTTTTTTTCGTGCGTTCACCCTTTACCTACGCTCTCTCACCCTGCTCTCACCTTTCTCTCTCCCTGAGCCCACACTTCATTAGTGCCGAACATCACTCGGCTCTGACCGCCTGCCACCATTGATGCTATTTGCTCTCCCTTTGTCCCCATCTCAGTCAATTAATGGTGAATTTCCATCAATCAATGGTGATTTGGGTTTCCCTTTTTCTTGATTGAGTGAGAATCCTTTTGTGTCTCATGGTGGGTTGGTCTGACAAGACCTCGTTTTTTTTTTGCTATGGGTGCTATATTGAGTTCGGAAATGCGTGGATTACGTTTTCCTCAAGTCACAAAGAAGCTGCTCCTATATTCTGTTTTGTTAGGTCTGATATTAAGCTTTATTTTCACCCAATTCAATGGTTGTAATTGTCCCTTACTTTCTTTGATTTGCTGTATGGTGGTGATTCTTGTGGTTGTGGGCTATGAGAGATTTCACCATTAAAGTTGACACAAGATTTGAATGTTGGGGGATGATCTGGTGATCCTTTTCCTTGTTCTGGCAATACGCAGGCTAGTTAGAGCAGCTTCTTTGCGCAAGTTCTTGCGGCAAGTGATTCTTGAACATAACTATGTTCTTAACACCAAATCTCTTTTTTATGTTAATCAAATCTCTTTGTTAATCAAATCTCTTAACACCAAATCAATTTCTGAGAACAAACATAATAAGTAGTACTTCTTGTTCACTAACAGAAACAACATTTATGCCAAACAAAGCCAAAAATGACAATTGGTATGTTGGTAAAATTAAGTAGCACAACAACGGGAGAAATTACCATATGGTCCGGAACCAATGCTTTCACCTCTCACAAAATAAGTGGAGTATACTTAATTTTACTCCCCCAAAAAGTGGTAATTGTGATAGGTTGAAGTATGGTCCGAGACCACCTAATTTCTCCGGCAACATTGATGAGTAAATGAGCTCAAAAACTGGCCAGGAGTGTTAATTATGTATGTGTCTTTTTATGTAATTTATACCTTAAAACTCACAGCTACAGCTAGTTTTGCCAAACACTTTCATGTAGAACAGGTACAACTCACAACTAGTGGAAGCTACAGTTCACAGCTACACCTTGCAGCTACAGCTCGCAGTTACAGCTCACAGCTACAGCTACAACTAGTTTTGCCAAACATAGCTATAATATAGCAAATCAATCAATTGTCACTATTCTACTTTTGTGTTTATTAATTAATAATTATCTTTTTCTTTTTTTTTTTACTTTTGCGTTTATTTTCTTCTCCAAAAAAAAACCAAACTCTAATAGTTAAATTTACCCACTTTTTCTCTTAACTATCTAGTTCCTAAATTTTCTCATAAGTTCCAACTAATTTTTTCCTCTCCAAATATTTAATTTTCACTCCCTATAGGCTATATAACTCTCCTGCAAGTTGAATAGAAAAGAATATTACAAGACAATGATGTGTTAATTTATTATTAGTTTGTGTAGAAAAGTATTTTCACACATGGTGTAGTCAGAAAAGAGTCCCTTTAAAAAGGCCTAATAAGAACATATGCGGGCAATTGTTTTATAATTCATAAATTAATAGTGAGGAAAGACAAAGTTGATGTAATCAATCATCAAAACAGGCAATGAACAAGGAGGAGAATATCTTGAAGATCATTTGGGCAGGCAAGGCAACAATAATAAATAAACTATAATGGCAATTAACATTTATTTAAAAGCTTTGTCCAACGAGACAAAAAATATTTGCCCACTAAGAGGTTACTCGTGCTATGCACGGACTATCCTTTTATCACTATACTATTAATATGCTTAGATATTTTTTATTTTGGGTTTTTAAAAAATACAAATAAATTTTTGAATGAAAATAGTGATGGATCAAAATATTTTAAATATCCTAGGTAATTAGATTATCTCCGAAAATATATATCGCTAACCTCTCAAAATAATTAAATAATAATATCTATTACTCTAAATGTACCTTAATGGTGTTTATTCGGTGCGCACTCAAAGACTAGTGGCTGTGAGTTATTCGTATCAGAAAAAAAAATTTAAAAGTTGAAAGTTTAACCATCTTTCGAATGAAAATAATAATTAAAAAAAATGTGAGGACTCACCATCTCAAAAAAAAATAAAAATAATAATTTATCAAGATAGTGATACTTGTAGTTATCTACGCTTATTATACTCACGATTACACACGATCTATCCTTTTTTCACTATATTCTAATATGTTCAAATTAAGTTTTATAATACAAATGTATATTAGAAGTATTTATCCAAAAAAGAACCAAATGTATATTAGAAGTAGCTTCCAATACAAAAAATATTAAATGACTTACTAAAATATCCCTCTAAATATGACCATTGTCACTTTATTTGCTCATTTCCTTGCAAATTTTAATCACATGTCAAACCGGTGTTTATAACCTCGAATATAACAATTAATTAAATAAGTATTCCTTGCCATATTAGCGACTTTTATCCCCACGAAAGATTAGTAACTTTTCATATAACCGACGCCTATGCCAACAAACCCTATTAAGGGACCTTTAGAGTAATAATATATATTACTCTAAATGTCCCTTAATTGAGTTTATCCGGTACGCACTCAAAGAGTAGTGGCTGTGAGTTACTCGTATCAGGAAAAAAAAAATTTGAAAGTTGAAAGTCTAACCATCTTTCGAATGGAAATAATAATTAAAAAAAATGTGAGGACTCACCATCTCAAAAAAAAAAAAAAAAAAATTAAAACAAAATAAATAAAATAATTTATCAAGATAGTGATACTTGTAGTTACCTACGCTTATTATACTCACAGTTACACACGTTCTTTTCCTTTTTTCACTATATTCTAATATGTTCAAATTAATTTTTATAATACAAATGTATATTAGAAGTATTTATCCAAAAATACCAATATATTAGAAGTAGCTTCCAATACAAAAAATATTAAATGACTTACTAAAATATCACTCCAAATATGACCACTGTCACTTTATTTGCTCATTTTCTTGCAAATTTTAATCAAATGTCAAACCGGTGTTTATACCCTCGAATATAACAATTAGTTAAATAGGTATTCCTTGCCATATTAGCGACTTTTATCCCCATGAAAGATTAGTAACTTTTCATATAACCGACACTTATGCGAACAAATTTAATTTTTGTTATTACTCAACAACCGATTTGATCCGTGTCCTCTAATGTGTATTTTGCTAATAAGAAGTTGAAAGGCTGACCTTCTTTCGAATGGGGGAAAAATTGTGACGACTCATCATCTTAAAAATGGAAAAATAATAATTTATCAAAATGTGACACTTGTAGTAACCTTGTACTTATAACCACAACTATATATATATATATATATATATATATATATATATATATATATATATATATATATATATAACACTTCTTATATTTATATATTTAATCAAGGTTATTATTACTATTTTATTCAATAAAAAAAAATAGAAATGACTATAGACAACTAATTGTCAAATCAATGTCATTAAAGCATTATATTTATGTCATTTTTTATTGTATTAACTTTATTCAAATTTTTAAGAAAAATAAGAAATATGAAAAATTTATAGGAAATTTATTTATGGCAACTTATTAGTGACCATAATTAAACAAAAAAACAAAAAATAAAGAATGACCAATGAAAATGTGACATTTGTCACATTACTAGCGATCTTACCCAAAATTATATATATATATATATATATATATATATATATATATATATATATATATATATATATATATATATATATATATATATATATATATATATATATATATATATATATATATGAGATGTCCGCCCATTAGGTCTGAAAATTATTTCCGCGCCCTATTGAACGGTCGGAGTTGCCCACAGGTCTAACTGGCTTATCTAAATTATTTTCCAATAAATTTTTAGAATTTGTTTTTGGCTTATAATAATTAACTGTACTACTAATAAGTGGTCGTTTGGTTTATTGTGGAAAGTTCTACTTGTTTGTAAGTTGTAATTCCCATAGATGTACTTTCTACAGGAACTTTCACTTAACTACGGGGGACTAGCTAAGCAACTTCCCTCATTTTGTGGGAAGTAGAAGTTCCTGAGAAGCGTAACTTCCTACATTTTATGTTAACCAAACAACATGACAGTTTTATACTTCCCTGAAAGTGCAACTTCATGTGTTTTCTTTTAGCAACTAAACAACCACTAACATGCAATTGATTATATTCCACATCATTTATTGTTTTGATGTTTCTTTTTTTTGATTAAAAGATAGTAATTGCATCAACTAGGAAGTAGATCATTACAACCTAAAGGCATTAGAGAGAGATAAGCCACCTACTATGTAGGTGACTCACTCATCCTCTAACCCTAACACTACATTACACAATAACCACAACATACCAAAAATAACAGCACCTATAAGCAACAATACCACAGAAATAACAACAGTTTTTCATGCAATAGTTAAACCCCTATATACATCAGATTTTACTTAAACCAATCTATTCAGATATTCTCTTTCTAGTCAGCTTTTTTGTTGTGCAGCTCCCAATTTTTGTTCTAACAGCAAACTTGACCTGTTGCAGGATGAACTCATCAGCCAGTGACCCCTGCCTAAAGCAGATTTCATTTCTTGCCCTCCATATCCAGTAGGTTAGAGCCGAATTAGTTGGTATAGTGACTTCTCTCTTCATTTTGATTCCTTTCTGATGCCCAGTCCAGTTCATGATACTGGCTAAGTTACAGTTTGCAGCAGTGCAGCCTATCCTTGCCTTCACTTCCTCCCATAGTGCCAATGATTTAGCACATTCAAAAAATAGATGTTGATGAGATTCTTCATGCCCAGTGCACAGCAAACAATCAGTATCACCATTATAAAATTAAAGCCTAGCCTCTTCAGTCTTCATCCTGTACTTTGTGAGCTGTCTATGAGCCAGAGCCAACCGCAAGCAGAAATTGTGTCTTGGAACATTCAACACACCCCATATAAACTTTAATTTGCATGTCCCAACTTGGGCAAGTCACCCATAAGGTATCATAACCACTTCTAACTGTATAGACACCATGTGCTTTAAGGGACCATGTATTATTTGGCTTGTAAGCTTGCTTGAACAAGTCCTTATTCTTATTCAACTTTATCCATGCCCAACTGCAATCTTGTTTGGGGATATATTGCCATAAAGATTCACCTTTCATAAAAACCCCATTGATTCATTTGACCCACATATTGTCTTTTTTTTTTTTTTTTTTTTCCTGCAAGATCCCAAAAATGCTTCCCATTCAAAGCATAATTAAAGTTTTTACACTTTTTAAAATTCAAACCACCATTTTTTCTTGGTCTACAGACCAAGTCCCAAGCTACTAAACTGTTTCTTTTCTTCTGATCATTTCCTGACCACAGAAACTGCTTGTATTTTGCCTCTATAGCCTTCATCACTCCAGTAGGCAAGATAAGTATACTGGCCCAGTAAACGTGCAAGGATTGGAGCACATAGTTGATTAGTTGTGTCCTTCCTGCATAAGAGAGGTTTTTTGAGCCCCATACATTCAACCTCTTTGTAATTTTTTCAACCAGGCAAACAAAGTCAAGCTTATTCCACTTCGAAGGTGATAATGGAACTCCTAAGTATTTTATTGGGAACCTCCCCTCTTGGAACCCTGATAACTGCATTATCTTGTTCCTGATTTCAATAGAGACCCTAACAATGTATATGTGTGACTTGTTTGTGTTAGCCTTCAAGCCAGTTACCTGAGAGAAATAAGAGAAGCACTCCGTGACTTTGGTGACTGAAGCTGGATTAGCCTTACAGAACACCATGAGATCATCTGCAAAGCAAAGGTGGTTAAGCCCCATAGATTTGCACATTGGGTGCCACTTGAAATCCTTGTCATTGCATAATAGTTTGAGCAATCTTGAGAGATACTCCATGACCAATACATACAGGAAAGGCGAGATGGGGTCACATTGCCTTATGCCTCTTCTTGCTTCAAAATAAACATCATTAGTTCCATTCAAGCTGATAGAGAAGTTTGCAGTCTGCACACAAGCAATAATCCATGCTTTAAACTTCTCTCCGAAAATCTGTAATCCTCCAACATTTCCTCCAAAAAGCTCTAGTGAATTGTGTCATATGCTTTTCGGAGGTCAATTTTCATTAAGCATCTGGCAGTTGCATTCTTCCTTCTATAATGCCTAATTAGATCCTGACATATCATGATGCATGCTATGCACAATTGACCTATTAGCTACAAAAGCTCCTTGATTCAGTGAAATCAAATCTGGGAGTACTTTAGCTAACCTCCCACACAAAACCTTTGATATACACTTATAAATTGTGTTGCAGCAGACAATAGGCCTAAGGTCAGAGGCTAACTCAGGGTTCTCTACCTTAGGGACCATGCACAAGATTGTACAATTAACCTGTTTCAGTAGTTTTGCAAATGAAAAAAAATCTTGAATAGACACACAAACATCTTCTCCCACCACACTCCATGAGTCGCTGAAAAAGCCACTACCAAAACCATCTGGGCCTGGGCTCTTATCAATGTCTATGAAAGCATTGCATCTTTTAATTCTTTTTTTGAAAATGGTTGATGAATAATGCTCATTTGCTGCTGTAAATTCAGAACATAACCCGATTTGAATATGAAATTTGCTGCTTGCACTCTTCCTCCCTCCTTTACACCAAGCATGCCTTTATAAAATGAGAGAAGTTCCTCCATAACTTGCCCCTGATCATATATGACTTCCTCTACTGCATTCTTTAATGAGTAAACTCTATTCTTCTGGTACCTCTTCTTCAAAATTGAGTGAATTTTTTTTGTATTATCATTAACTAATTGAACCCATTTCATTTTGCTTTTTTTCCTTTAAAAAATCCTCAGCTGCTATATTGACCTCCCAAAACTTCTTCCTGGCTTTTTTCTCTACATTTTGTAGTGCTGTATGTGTAAGACTACTGTTTGCAACAGACTGAGCCTGGTGCATCTGGTTTCTTGCTTCTTCAGCTCTTGACAAAATGTCAGATTACTCTCCTCTGTTCAATCTTCTCAGTTTTTTCCTGACATTCTTCATTTTCTGGCAAAGCTTAAACATCTTCGTTTTGATGTTTTCTCACCTATAATTCCCGTGTTTTCTTTTGACAATTAAGCTTTGTCTTAACAAGCAAATTATTAAATATATAATTCTATTAAAAATAAGTAATAATAAATGAGTCGGGCAGGTTCCCCCACAGACTTTTTCTTGTCGTCCTTCCCTCCATTTATATATATAAATAAATAAGTGAATAAGCACAATTGCTAGAAGAACACGTAGGCATTCACATAGGCGTTCCTATCATCATTAGTTGACACGTGTAATCTAAGTCATACTAATAATTAATGCAGTACATTAATACTTTGAATTGATCCAAACATTATTAACTCATGATTCAATTTATGTTGTTAATTTAATTAGTTTGAATTGATCCAAACATTATTAACTCATGATTCAATTTATGTTGTTAATTTAATTAGTTTGACTATTAAGTGGTTAATTGATGTACTTTGGAAAATTAATGTATTGTTACTATTGAAATTTTTTAGGATTAAGTACAAATCTATACCGAGCCAAATCAAACTATTCGATTTGGAGTGAACACTTAGATCGACATTTAAATTGAAATTCGGTTAACTTGTATTTTTAGTTACAGTTACGGTTCGCGAAATTGGCGAACCGAAATATCGGTTAACCGAACCGAGTAAACCTTACAGTTCGGTTAACCTACCATGAACACCCCTACCAGTGGGTGGATGTATCATTCTCCATATTATCATCAAAAATTCATTTATTGCATCACTT
Source organism: Tetragonia tetragonoides (assembly GCA_038025085.1). NCBI lineage: Eukaryota > Viridiplantae > Streptophyta > Magnoliopsida > Caryophyllales > Aizoaceae > Tetragonia > Tetragonia tetragonoides. The sequence continues at coordinate 36,056,409 of CM076143.1, forward strand.
AATTATATTCAAATTCAAACCACAAAAACTCACACTTTCAGTTTCAGTACTAGTGGAGTAATTTTTTGCTTGTACCCAAAAATGGATCACCTGAAACCCAGAGCCCCAAACTCACCTCCCTTAACCCCAGTTAGTTTCCTTTATTCCTTAACTGAGCTGCCACAGTTTACAGTGAATCAACGTCCATCATATATAACACTACCGTATATACCAACCGTCGATGTCTTCAAATCACATCTTCTCTTTCATCCAACTGTATCAAAAGAGGCCACGTGGTGTCTGTTTTAGCCCTAATATCCCTGCTTCTTATGAGCTCCACTTTCCTGTTCCTATGACTGGTGCGATCTTGAATGCTTGTTGCTTTGGTAATGGTAATCTAGTAAAATAATAATCGGCTGACATCATTTTTTTACACATAGCAGCCTCTCATAGAAAATTTTCCCTTCAAAATACCATATGACATCATCAGCGGTGACTATTTTTTAAAATTTTATTATTTTAATCCTTATTCAAGGTCAATTGTTTCAAACCTACCTTAACTCTCTGCCATTTATCTCTCCTATAATTTCTCAACTGTTTACCCACTAACTACTCCATCAATTAACTGAAGTTTAATTTCCACATAGTTTGATGCATAGTCAAATTCGTTAAGTTTGTTCCTTCTTTTTCTCTCTTTTTTCCTTTTCAATTTCAGTGAGTCACGTCTCTATTGATTATATACTCTTGGAAAATCTATCCTCTTTCATTTTTAACAGTTGAAGCGTTGCACTGAGCCCTGTCTTCCAAATTTTATTTGTTGATTTGAATTTGGAGTCATGAATTAATTGTTGTTTGATGGGTAAAAACAGGGGACAAAATTAGCAAAATTTGAGACAGACCAAGCTTCATATTCACAGAGAACAATGGTTCTCGCAACTTCCTCAAGTACGTTTATGTTTTAATTTTTTGCAACTTCTATATTCTGTTCATTCGTTATGTTTTCTTTTGTGTCTGTAGAACAATGTTTTCTTTTTTCTTTTTGGAGTCCGCTCATTGTGAAAAGCTCTATCATAGCTTGCTTTCAATGTGAACAATGGCTCTCGCAACTTCGTTCCTATTTCCTAAGGTACGTTTATTGTATCCATTTTTTCTCAAACATGTTTTTCTTAATTTTGTACAGTATTATTATACATAAATTGCATTTAGTTTCTTTTTTTCGACAAGAAAACTGCATGTAGTTTCGGTAGAGGGTTGATTAATGTTCTTTTCAATTTTTATTTTCAGGTCTTTTGTGCAGAAATCAAATGAATTAGGAGAGAAAGTAAGTATTTGGTACTTGCTTTTCATTTGCTCCTATTGTGCTCCTTTTTCTTTAAAATTTTTATTGGCTTATTTGGCGATTGATAATTGTATAAAGGTTATAACTTTTGAGGTGATGTTCCCTCTTTTTCTTCAAGTAAACCATGTTTTTCTTTTGATAACTTTTCAGTCTCCAGTGTATATTAATATATCATATATGGCAATTATGATTGTTTTACAGTTTTACTTGGTATCGCTCCAGGTACTCTGTTTATTGAGTTTGAGACTCTATTCTGCTTGCCTCTTTCCTAAATTTCAAGCGATGGTTGTGTAAGTCTACTCTTATTTACTTGCATTGCTGTTGTTCTCCTATCTACACTCCAACTTGGTTTAGCAATTAGCTACATGAGAGCTGCTAAGAAACATTGCTCTTACCATTGCTAATTGTCTTCTACCAAATTGATGTTAGTGGGCCACTTGTATGTACATTATATGGCAGGGAACTTAAAAGCAAAACAAGTCTTTTGGGCTTTAGAATAAAATAAGCGACAACTTAGTATTCCTTTTTCTCCCCTATACCAATACTTTACTTGGAGTCACCTCTCTAATAGTGGAGTCACCTCTCTAATAGTGGAGTCACCCCATACTTCACCTGGAACCACCCCTTAATTCATCTGGAACCACCCCTCTAATAGTGGAGTCACCCCCTACTTTACTTGGAATCACCCCCTACTTTACTTGGAGTCACCCCTCAAATTTATACTTGGCGCCACCCCTCTAATATTGGAGCCAACCCCTACTTCACCAGGAGCCACCTCAAATTTACTTGGTCCACGGTGTACTAAGTCCACACTCCACACAACATGGGTTGTCAAATTAGTTGTCTCTATTACTTGAACCAATTTTTTTTAACTGTTGCAATTAACGACTATAATCTTCCAAATTTGTTGTCATTAGTATTACTGTTGCAATGTATTGCGTAAGTTTGGGTTTAGTATATAATAATATGTATTTCTCATAGCAAAAAGAAAAGAAATAAATAAATAATAAGAATGGACCGGTGGTAAATGCATTTTAACCCCATGATGTTGTTATGGTCATTAATGGTGTTGCTATCGGCTACCGCTATGCTCTGAATGGCCCAACTATTGGTCTCATTGGGTTGCATTGAAAAGTTGGATTGATGAATTGAAAAGAATGAGGGTTACACACTACTAGAGAGGATAACATACTTCTTTACATTGCTGGTGTTAAGTCAATATGATTAGAGTGAAGGTAGGTGAGATAAAATTTCCAAGCATTAGTGAATTATGACATACTATTGTTAGAATCTGATCAGTTGTACTCTGCTAATGTATGATTTTAGGTATTGAAACCTTGAACCTCATGATGACACCAACAAAGTCAACAAGATTATGTCCCCCCTAATGTGGTTGAGGCTCAACATTTTCATTCCTCACTGATCTGGGCACACGATAAGGGGTGGCAGCATAAGGTGTACATAACTGATTTGTCTTAAGCTTGCAAACACTAGGAAGAAACAACAAGAGAGGAGCACAGAGTTCAGACAGACCTTTTTTTGAGAGGAAAGTGAGCGTTCTATTAATTCATCGAATAAATTACAGACTCCGGGTAACAGTCTACCTAATATTGCTCACTACTTTACCTTATACAATTGTAGTATATTACTTCGTGACTTTGTGTTGGTTGTAGAGTTATTTTATCCTTTAAACATATTTTCAACAATATACTTTCTCAATATGTAACAATTTCCTCATTCTCACTCCCGTTTTTTTTTTTTTTCCTTTTTTTTTTTTTTTTTTTTTTTGCGTGGAACAATTTCCTATTAAGTTTAGTTGTTTTAGGTAACGTTAATATTAAGTTCATTCTTCCTTCAAAAGAAAAATATTAAGTTAATTCTTTTATGATCGAGCCTTCTTATAATGTGTTATTTCTTTTTCTACATTGGAATGTGGTAAAAAAAATATTTTTAAACTTTTCAAAACTTTATACTAATTACGCTTTAATTATACTACCCTTAAATAAGGAGACATCACCAAATTGATTAAAAAATCCTCTTTGTTTCTCGATTTCTTTTGCAGGCAATATAAAATGGAGCACAATATGTCATTAGGTGGATGAAACACATCAAATTATCCGTTGTAGCCTTATGGCTGCGTTTGTGCTTCGTTCTTCATAAGCTTCGGGTTATGAAAATTGCTAATCTAAATTTACGAGTATGTGGTGATGGAGTAATTGCTAATTTCAAAATTTTTGGGTGGGATGGGATTTTGCTCCTTTGCCAATGCTCTGTCGCTGTCGCCCCGCCGTTTGCCACCCATCTGTCATTTTATCTCCCTCTCTTTTCTCTCGAAAAACCCCAATTTTCCAGGGTTTTGATTGCCTGACATCATTCGCTAGGGGTTTGTGCGAGGTTTTCGATTAATTGAAGCCCCGTTTTGTTTGTGATCGACCGCTGGCTGCTCAGAGGTAGGATTTAAACTTTTTACTGGCTCTTTTGCCCCATTTGATTCAAAATTGTAAATTTGCTTCAAGTTATTTGGGCTCTGTTTTATGGAATCGAAATTCCTTTCATTTCTTGGCTCAATCTGGGTCAATTTTAATTTTTCTATATTCGAGCATTTCTAGATTTATTCGATTTTGTTTTCTCCTGTTTTGTTATTGTTTGAAAGTGTGGATATTGCCAGGTTGAGCTGGAAATTTCATAGGGTTCCTTCATTCTTTTGTTTTGCTACTTTCATGATATTACCATGTTGAAATGATTTTTTTTTTTTTTTTTTTGAGTGGGGGAGAGAATTTCAGATATTTTTTTATGGTTGGAAATTGAATCATGTTTCATATTTTAGTCGTATCTCTGGCAAATAACTGGATTGGGGGAAAGACCAAACAAATAAGAAAATGACTGAAAAAGTGATGGGTTTTTCAGGTTCAAAGTTTGAATGATGAACAAAATATGAGGCATAACTGGGGGTCAGTGGTTGTTCGTTCAGTTCAGTAGGCTTGCATTAACATGTTATAACGATCTTTATATATTTTGAGAAGAGTGTCTGATGTTGATGCCATTGATAGGCACTTACTTGAGCAATGAGTATACATATCAGCTTCCACTGATGTTAATGCTTAATTGTGTGAGAAATTTGATTGTGGAGTCTTTGTACGGAAAATGTGTACTCTAAGGTAGATCTATCATAAACTTATTACCAAATCTGAATTTCTATCATTATCTGAGGCACTGACAACTAATTTTCTTCAGTACTTGAGGCTAAGGAATGGCTACTGATTTTATTCAGTACCGAAGGCGGTGGCTCAGCTACAAAGTAGAACTGGTTAAGAAAGATCCAACTTGCTGCTTGATCTTAAATTATGTTTCAAAATTGAGATGTTCAATTTATTTATCCGAGCAATTCATTTTGGCATGTAACAGGATTTTTTTTTTCTTTCTCGAGATGTTCCTCTTCTCTATTTTTCCTACCTTTTTAAAATGTGGTTCTCCTGCCACATATCATTTTGATTACATCCATCAAAACCAACTAATGGAGGCTTTTATTGTGCCATTAGTTTTTTCTGATATATGTCTATGCCTATTTACATGTGATCCTAAACCCCACCTTAGGTTTAAATCTCAAGCACTAAGATATTATTGTCATGCTCATCATGGTTGTATCCACTAAGGATTATCTGGCACCCAAATATCTTCTGTGTGCTGCTGCTATAAGAGTTCTCATGAGGCAGGAGAACAATTTCTTATCTATGTTAAAGCTTTCATTCTTGAAAATTTAGGGTCTCAAAGTAGGGTTCCTTTTCCGGTAGTGAGTATTTGTTTTGATTCCAGTTTAAAGGAGACACATAGACCAATGCGCACATATGCTGATGTATTACTGTTGCTGCCTATTGCTGTTATGTTACTAATGTGTAGTTGTTGTTGGATTGTTGTTGGTGTTGCACTACAGTTGTTGTCTGCTATTGCGTTTAAGCACCAATTGCGTTGCTTCACACTTCAAATTTATTCACAGGACCTACTACATGCTATTGAGTGATCTTGGAGAAAGGTCTACAAATTGGAAAATGTGACGTACTATGGAGTGCACATTGTTCAAATGCTGCTGAAGTTTGTTTCTTTGGTCAAATTTTTGTGCTTCAAAACATATTTTGAATGCAAAATAAGAGCAACAGATGGAGGAACATGGTGCTCAACTGAAAATACTAACAATTCAAATAGACAAGTCACAAGAGAGTTATAAGAGCTGAATTTGTTCAGGAAATATATACTTGGCTTTCTCTTAGTATGTTCATGTATTAGTCTGATGTATTTACTTTTTCCATAGGTGTAGTCTCATATATGGCTAATGTGGTAGCTGCTTTTGTTTATAAAAGTTCACTTAAAATAAAATAATAATAAAATTGCAAAATTCTTATCAACTGCAATGAAGTTGGGTAAGCTCAAGCTGCTAGACTATATGCCCGTAGATAATTGTAATATTTAACTATGGAGTTTGGGGGGATGCGATAAGAACGCAGTGTTGCCAACTTGCCAGTGTACTTTGGATGGAAATACTAAATACTTGTAATTTGCTAATATTGTTAAAAGGTAAATTGTATACTTCCTTTTGGAAATGAGAAAAGAAATTTATTTATTTACTTACTTTATTGATAAGCTATTTATTTTTGTAACGAGACTATCATAACATAGGCTATACTACAAGGAATAGTATTTGTTTATAAATTCTCCTATGCACATAATTCATTAGGCATTTACGATTTATTTTTGATAGGGTTGGTATTTGTTCAATAGTTATACCGTGCAACGCACGGGTACTAAACTAGTTCTTAACAACATTAATCCTCGTCTAAACCCCAGGGTAGTGTCTGTGATCCTTCATCACAGTGAATCAAAACTCGTGTTTGTTGATTATTTGTCACTCTCTCTCCTCAATGAAGCTCTCTCTTTCCTTCCAAACAACCACCCTCGCCCATTAATTGTTCTTATTCGTGAAAATGAAAATGAAAATAAAATTGAAATTGAAAATTAAAATGAAAATGAGAAGGGGATCTTTGCCACTGATGAGATAGTTAAGAAAGGGGACCCACAATTTGAGTGGGTCCGGTTGGAGAGTGAGTGGGACCCTTTTGTACTGAATTATACCTCGGGAACGACGTTGTCGCCCAAAGGGGTAGTACATTCTCACTGTGGCAGTTTCATGAATGGATACCTCCATTTACTGGGTTGGAAACTCACCCCTCTTATGTATCTATCTCTCTCTTCTATTTTCAGATTCTCTCTCCTCTATTCCTAAAAAATGGCATTTAAAGTAGGAGAGAGATAGATACAAAGTGAATATGGGTTGCCCACCCAGTGGGTTAACCAAATCAACGCTCTAATCGATTGGGCCATGCCAACGAGGCCAGTTTACTTGTGGACCCTACCGATGTTCCGTGGAAACGGGTGGGGTTACACGTGGGGTAACGCAGCTGTGGAGGCCACCAATGTGTGCTTGCGCAAACTCGACGCGCCTAGTATTTACGACACTATCACCCGCCACCGCGTGACACACATGTGTGGAGCGCCGGTGGTCCTCAACATGCTGTCGAATCATCCGAATCCACCCCAAATGAGCCGACCCGTGGAGATCCTTACCGCAGGAGCCCCACCTCCGCTGTATTACAAAAGACCGAGTCCCTTGGGTTCTCTGTCAGCCATGGGTATGGGTTGACGGAGACCGGGGGTGTTGTCGTGTCGTGTACCTGGAAGCCCGATTGGAACAAGTTTCCGGCCACGGACCGAGCAAGGCTTAAGGCCCGACAAGGGGTCTGGACCATTGGAACAACAGATGTGGATGTGATTGTTGAGAGGACTCGAAAACCTGTTAATAGAGTCGGGATTTCGGTTGGAGAAATCGTCCTACGTGGGGGGTCCTTTATGTTGGGGTATCTCAAGGACCCTGAAGCCACGTCCAAATGTATAGGAAATGATGGATGGTAGAACCGGTGATGTCGGAGTTATGCATTCGGATGGGTATTTAGAGATTAAGGATCGATCTAAGGATATAATTATTAGCGGGGGAGAAAATATTAGCAGCATTATTGAAGTTGAATCAGTATTATATACTTTTCCTGGGGTGAATGAGGCTGCAGTTGTTGCACGACCTGATGAGTATTGGGGAGAGACACCATGTGCGTTTGTGAGCTTAAAAATGGGAAAACTTGTAACAAATAGAGCAGTTATTGAGTATTGTAGAGGAAAATTGCCACACTATATGGTGCCTAAGACTATAGTGTTCATGAATGAATTGCCCAAGACTTCAACGGGGAAGATCCAAAAGTTTGTGCTCAGGGATATGGCCAAGGCACTAGGGTCGTCGCCAGGTAAAACAAGCCGATTGTAATAAAAGAACTAATTAAAGGAAAAATGAAAAAGTAGTATGATGGCAAAGTTTGATCATTGATGTACCTCAAAAAAAAAAAGATGATCATTGATGTAACAATTTAAGTGTGTTAAATTTATTTTATGGAAGAAATATTAGCTGCAGTAGATATAATAGTGAAGTGATATTCGAGTTGTGTCACCTATGAATCATAATGTATTCTAGATAAAGTTGAGTATTAAGTTATGGAAACAAAATTTATCCCCTAATGACCAAGTTGATATATATATATATTTTTTTAAAGCTCCTAGTATGTGCCCCGTGCAATGCACAGGTTAACGTTAATATTAGTTGATCGATTTTAAAAGTAATGGTGGTCTTATTAAATTATTTTTACTTTATTCACATGCAAATTATTTAAAAATGTGTTATTTGCAAATTGTCAAAGACGGTTTGGGTTTAATCAAGTGGTTAGTGCTACTAAGTAGGAACCTTTGAGTGCAATAATAGTATTATGGGACACTTCAAATAGCCTTAGCTTTATTTATTTATTTTGAATCAAAATACTTATTAGTGAGGTACTTTTAGCTACACCATTAGACACCTAACCACCCATATATTCTTTACTCTTGTTACCTTGATCTTTTCCCTCCTCGCGTCATAAACATAGTCAATTATATTTTTCATAGGGGGAGACAACAATATGAGGGTTGATAGCCCTCTCATATGGTTATAGTTGAGAGAAGTAGTGTAACACCCCCGAATTCAACGATTTCCAGGGAACTATCGACGTCGCTGTACACGACTTGACACCACCAAACCGTCACGAACCCAAGGGAATGCTACTGCAACATTTATCACTAAGGAGTAAATGCTAAGCAGAAAGGGAAACTAGGTATCAAAGGAAGCATCTAAACAAATAAAACATAAATATCAGAGTTGTCTATCCAGCGGTCTTAAGTCCATTATAGTTTTATTACAACTTTGCCTTCAAGGGCACAAACCAAAGTCCCAAATAATCCAAGGTAACCAATAAATCCATAGTTCTAAACAAACAGCCCACATTCAACCTTCTAGCAAACCGTCCTCACTCAGCTACACCTGCACTTTGGTTTCCGTGACGGAAACAAGGTACAGAAGAAAAAGAGAAGAAACAAAAGAAAATAAAAATCAGATAAACTGAATAAACATCGTCCATACCCAGTAAAAACACTTTCGCAAACCTTACCTGGGTTTTAGAAGAATCATTGAAATTCATTTGCATGCACAAGTAGTCATACAATCGAGCACACGCATACTCGATACAATTACATGCAATTCTTGCTTTAGTGATAATTCGAACACAAATAGATAAACCATCTTGATTAGAGAGATAAGAGAGCGAACAAAACAGCGATTACCCATACTGTTCATAGATATAGACATGCCATGGACTTACGCTAGTGTATACTTACACTACCTCTAACATAATAATCGATATGTAGAGAATTAAACAATGGGGAATGATCCGTCCCGAACACACTGCGAGGTGCCCATAAAAGTAACTTGGGAATAACGCATCCCTAGACTATATCAATTAGATAAGTCTCGATAGCTCGACTACTCCTAGGGATCCATTAGGAGTCTTATTCTCATTTAATTCAATTCACATACTTGCATTGATTGACCTAGTGGTACAACGAGATCACGACATACTACTTCATTTCATACTCATGATAATGAATAATAATAACGACGATAACGACATAAATGCATATTAACAGTAATCATGCTTCATACATGTCTAACAAAATTTCGGCAGCACTTCGACAGTAAATCATGATATCCAAAATTACACTTTCACAAATAACCCATCCAATATAATAGTAGGTACTCATTAGCACTCAATAATATCCCATTCCAAATAGCACATATTATTATATCATAATAATATTAGAAATTCAACATCGCCATAATTAAACATTAATTAGCATATGAACTAATTAATTAACGAAACTTTGTAAACTTATCGTACTCAATATAATTCATATTTACAGCAAAAAATATATTTCAAATTCTCATAATTAACGACAAAATAATTTAATCATGCTTCGCATATTAAATTCACAATAATAATCAATTAGCACATAACACATCAAAATAGTTTTGTTGGGGCATTGGAAAGAGGTAGGCACAATCGCTTACCTAACAAACGCTCACTAAGCAGTAGGTAACTTGGCTAATCACAACCCGATCACGCTTGTCCGTTTGGTCCTAATTAAAAATAATTACCGATACATAATTAATAAATACGAAAATCCAAACAGTACTGAAACTGTAAACTAATATTTTTATTAATTTTTTTGATTTATTCCAACCAATCTACGCTTTTGAAAAATTGGATTCGGATTCCAAACGAGTACAGAAAAATAAAAACAACTGTTGAAAAAAATACTGAAAATACGAAATTAATTAAAACGAAAAATACAAATTCGAAACCCTAACTTGATATGGCCGGATCCATGGTCGGACCCATCAACACCATCACCACCCCCTGACCACCGTGGTCGGTGGTGGTGGCTCGCCGGCGACCGGCGGCCAGGAGAGAAAAATAGAGAGGGTTCGCGAGGGAGGGAGAGAACGAAGGGGAGAGAAAGAGAGAGCGACTGAGCAGGAAGGGGGACACCGGGAAGGACCCCAACGGCGTCGGCCGCTGTCGCGGCACCAGGCCGTGGCCGCCTGCCGACGACCACCCATACGCGGCCTGGTGGCGCGGCAGCGGCCCGACAATCGTGGCCCGCGAAACAGAGGGGAAGAGAGAGCAGGGTACGGGGAGAGAGAAAGGAAAAGAGAGAGAAAGAAAGAGAGGGGGAAGGGCGGCTCACCGGCGGGAGGAAGAGGAGGAGGTGCTGGCCTGGTTGCCGGCGACAGCAGGGGGAGAGAGAGAGATGTGCGGTGGAGAGAGAGAGAAAAGAGAGAGAGAATAGCGTGAGAGAGATAGAGAAGAGAATTGGGGCTTTTGGCTCAGTTTTGTAAACTGATCAACTGACCCATCTCTTAGCTTATATAGATGCTTAGTCAAGGAAAGTCAAACCCTACTAGAGTTAGGATTATTTTCTGATTTAATTGCTAATTAAAAATAACTAAACTAATTAAATGCTAATTAAAACCAATTAAAACAATATGAATAAGCCTTATTCATATACAAAACCATTTTAACTAAATCCCTCAATTTGATAATTATAAATCCCGAAATTTCCATAATAATAATTAATATTATTATGGCTTAATTTGAGTAAATCGAATCGTTAAATAAATATACGATTTAAATCTCCGAAACTATTTATAAATAAATTATAAATCGATATTATAATTATAGAAAATATTGGGGTATCACAAGTAGTTGTAAATGAAGTGTGAATAAGATGACAATTTTGAGCAAGGGAATGGCTGTAATTTGCTTCTCCTGCTTTGTATTCCATATCTCATTAAATTTTCTATATTGGATTTGAGAATTGTAACTGTAGTATGTAATAATTTAGGACTATCAATTAGGATTTTAATGACAATGTTTATATTGATGGTTTATACAAATAATAAATACTATTTAACCCAGGGGATGGTGGATTCATACTTTATTATTACTGATTAGTCTCTTTTAATTATGGGTCATAATGGATGACATGGATGCCAACTCAATAGACAACTCAACTGCCTATGTGTCGAGCTGTGTTTTAAACTAATCTATTCTATTATATATATATATATATATATAAGTGGATGTTGCACGTTGCTTGATGGACACGTAAGCATCCACCTAAGCCTTCATTTCACCATCATTTGCCAAGTGTAATCCATGTCATCCTAATAATTAATGCGTTCATACTTAATTCAATATATATTGCTAACTTTAATTAGTTTGACTCTCTCTTATTTAATTAAGTAGTTAATTAATGTGTGCATCTCCCTTTGATGATGACTTTGAAAAATATGTATTAGTGTATTACGGTAGTTGGTCAAATTCAACCAAATCGAATTATTTGGTTCAAAGTGGACTTTTAGGAATGCACATTGAACATTCGATTTAAAATTAAACTCTATCATTCGATGTTTGTTGTCAAGATTTCCCAACCTGAATTTTATACATGTGTAGCACGGAAATGTATATAAGTGAATTGTATCATTGGTAGTGAGTTTGGTATATTTACTAACTCTGACAATAATGTGAAGGCCGTAAGGTCAAAGCTTAGTTACTAATCAATACTACTATCTTAATCAATATGGATATGTTTAGTTCGCTAATACATGCCATATCTTTAAAAAAAAAAATTAAAGGCCTAATAAGCACTACAACAAAACGGGGGGAAGGAGGTGATTTGGGGCGGATCAAGGAAGGCGACCCAAAGTCGCCTTGTTAGCGAATATCATAGAGGGCGGAGGCGTTCCCCCTCTTTGGTCCAGATCTAACGGGGCAACATGGTCAATTGCGCCTCCTTTGATTTGAAGACACATCAAACGGGGCGGCGGTTCACAAGTCGCCTTGCGATTTAAAAAAAAAGAAAAAAAAGAATGTAACTCTGATTTTCTCTCTCTCTCTCTTCGAAACTGAAGAACAATAATAAACCCACGCTAATCTCTCTCTTGCTCATTGTACATTTTGCACTCTCTCTCACTCAACCCACACACTCACGCTAAACACACACACACACTCTCTCTAACCCTTCTCTCTCTTTCTCTCTAGCTGCTCTCTTAATTTTCTGGCATGTTAAGGTTTGGTGATTTTGGCGTCAACGCTCTGTAAATTTGGGGAAACTTCAATGGTAGGGTTTGGTGATTTCTCATAGAAGATTTGCTAAATTTGGAGTGCGATTCATCCATTCAATTGGAGTGCGATTTAATTAAGGTATCTCTCATTGAATATTTGCTAAAATTTTACTTAATTTTGTTAGGGTTTAGTGATTTGACTTGATCGTATTTTTATCAAATCGATTTGCTAATTTTCTGACATTAATACAATCAATTCTGACATTAATATTAATTTGTCAACAATGGATATCACATAAGTTTTATAATTCTATGTTTCTGTGAATGATTGCATTCCAACTCTAATCGTAAGCTCCTTTTGAGCTTACCTAACCATATCCTGCATCTTCTAAGCGTTTGTGTGCTGCTTGTTCTCAATCACTGGTTTGATCGCTAAATTGTTGTCGCTGTACCTGTTAGTACTCTTTTGGTTGAATTGTTGAAGGAGGAACTTTTGGTTGAATTTGCTCTGCGTATGTAATTGATCAAAAGTGGACTATCTGGTGAAAAAGGACCTGTTGCTGGAATGAATTGATCAAAGCTGGAATTGTTATAGTTAAATGACTGAACATGTTTTAGTTTTTTCAGTTGAGCTCTGGCTTCATCTCTTTCCTTAGTAGTTGTTTGTAGTATCTGAAGTAGTTTCTTGATATGCTCATTGTTCTTCCTCATTTCTTCATTTGCTTCCTTTCTGGTGATTTCAAGTTCATATGTCATGTACTGGTGATGCACCTGCTGGGATAGCCTTGCTGTAGCTTAATTCATGGTGGTCGGCAAAACTCAGTGACATTTGGGATTATTTTTAATGTTCTGTGCTGTATGAATTTAGGCCTTGTTGTTATGACTGCTTCTTTTTGATTGATTTCTCCAAATAAAGGTATAATCTTTACTTGAACCTTTGATCATTGTTCTTTAATGTATGTATATACTTTAATCATGAACTCATATCTCAATGTATAATACAGTTGTTCAATTCAAACTCTTGCAAGTTTGATGTTCTTATGCATTTATTATTTAACTGTTTATTCTACCCTCTTTGTGTTCATGTCTGGAAATGCAATTGGGTGCATGTTGGTGTGTGTTAGTTGAATCTGACATTGAGATAGGAGTATTATATTATTATATTGTGATAAACAGAGATTATAATTCCATGTCCACTAAAAATTTGTTTGTGATAAACTGTTTATTGAATATCTGATCTGCTGTTTAGTGCTTCAGAACTAATGACCTGGTAATCATTTTCCTAATCTTTAACTTGGCATGCTGTCACTTGTTCAAATCAAAATATGGCTTAAAAATAAAATGTATACTTGTATCATGTAAGATCTGAATATTGGAACCACAAAGCTCAAAGCCTAAAATCATTTAACAAGGCACAATAGCAGACAGATATCAAGTAAGTCATTAACACTTACTACCCTTCAATATCACAATCACTATGCTTGGCTTATTATATTTGCGTTTTCTTTTTCTTTGTTTGTAATGCCTTAGTGGCTGAGAATCTTTGAGTCTTTCCAAAGGGTTGATATATTGTTAATGTTTCTGATTTTGTTTTAGGCAAAGTATGAGTTGGTTCCTCCTGGAGAGAATGTTGAAAAAGCAATGCAATGGCAGTGTGCCAGCCATTACAGACGATGGAAAGAAAGGCTGAAAAGGCATCACTACACTTACAAAAGAAACCTTAGAGAAGCGGAGTGTGCTTGTCCATCTAGAGTTGACATTGAGCAATGGAGGTGGCTGGTGTACTGTTATTGGTCTAAACTAGAAGAGCAGGCACGTACTATTTTCAACTTGTGGAGCCAAATCCACCGCCCGGATCATACATGAGATGGTTAGTTTTGTGCTCTTAATTATTCTGCTTTCCTTTCTGATTTTAAGTAGGTTACAACATAGTGAATTACTTCTATATATATTTCACTTGTTCTATTCATTTTCATTGAGTTTAGCTTATATATGTGCAGGGTGTTAGTGCGTGTGTTTTCCATTGATTGTAGTTTTTTTTCTTTTCTTTTTTCTTTGTCTTTGAGCTTGGCTTATATATGTGTTTGGTACATGTAAGTTTGGAGAACTTACTCAGATAGTTAGCTGTCAACTGTCAACTGTCATCGCTGTTTTACACTAATTATAGCTGTCAACTGTCAAGTGTCAACTCTTATTTGCAAATGCGGGGTTGTTGCTGCATATTTAGTTCTTGGAATCTCAAAACTTTGAATGCTACATATCCTTTTCATATACTCCTATCCTCTAATGGAGTTGAAGCACTGACTACATATGCTTTTTCAAGGAGCTTGCTGATAAGGTTGAGAGTGATGAGGCTGCTGAGAGAGCTGGGCAGAATGTGAACCAACTGTGCCACAAGACAAAGACCCGATGTATATCCGAGTGTGGGAAAGAACAAAGAGGTAATTTTAATTTGCTTAAAAATGGTTGGTCAAGTGGAGCATATTTTACAGTGTCTAAGTTTGTCATGTTTGATTAAAATGAGTTAACCAAGATATATAATGTTATTGAAACAGATGAATATTAGCCAACTTGTCAAGCAACATTTGCAGGGGAGCTAACTGTACAGATTTGTTGAAACAGAAAAATTGAGATGCAAGCTGAGATTGAGAGACTAAAAGAAGATGCTAAGAGAAAAGAGCAAGAGGCTCTTGAAAGGGAAGCTAAGAGAGAAGAAGAATCCCGAGTTATGGTCGCCAACCTTCGATCCGAGATGCAAGCCAAGTTTGACGCAATCATGATGAGATGTCCAAGCTAGGTCTTCTCTTTGAGCAAGGTAATTTGATATATTAGTTATACTTGCAGCCTATAGGTTTTGATTTCACTTTTACTTTCACTTTCACTTTCACTTTCACTTTCACTTTCACTTTCACTTTCACTTTCACTTGTTATTGCTATTTGTTTCTATATGCTGTGATGGTCACTAGCTGATCAATTATCAATGTTGCCCTGCGAAGAAGTATGGTTTGCCTGATTCCTGAAAGAACACTTTGTTATAGTTTGCTGTGCTGGATCAATTCCAGTAACAAGGTCGTAGACTCGTAGTTGGTTCTTCTCATGTTATGGCCTTACATGAGAGGAACTATACATGAAATTCTAGAGGTGTATGTGATGCCAAGTTTGATGATGTTACGTGTATAACAGAACCATAATGTTTTCTTGCTCTTTAACAAGGAACTGAACATGCTCTTTTTTTTTCTTTTCTTTTTTTTCTGGAGTAGGTGATTCATATTGGTTTGTCTGATTTAGCTGAATGGTGTCTTCTGTGTGTCTCTTTTCTTTCTTTTTTTTTTTTTTTTTCTTTCTGCAGGGGAGGTAAGACAATGTGAAGCACTGGGTTACACTGAACATGCAATTTTACATGGAGACTGAGAGCGCAAATTACAGTACAGCAAGGAACTTAGTTAATTACAGAATACAACAGCAAGAACAACATCTTCTTTTACAGAGTACAACAAAAAAAATAGTTATACAGTAGATAGCCACAGTACAGCTTAGTAGATTGTTTTTGTTTGGTGGAAGAAGCTTGGAAAATATGAACATGTTTGTGAATATTGTTGAGCATGAATGTAAACATCATTGGGTTTGTTACTAATGGATTTTATAGATTTGGTATATAAAACATATTTGAAATACTTTTATAGATTTTGGTATATAAATATTTTTGAAAATATGAGGTGCTATTTTTATTTTATTTTCATTTTTAGAATACACCAAAGAAGGCGACAACTGTTGGATTGCCTTCTTTGATTAGAGCAAAAAAGGGTAACCGTATGTGCCTCATTTGATTTGTGCTCGCCTTCTTTGATTTGAAACAAAGAAGGCGACTCTATTCAGCTTGTTTGATTTGAAACAAAGAAGGCGACTCTATTCAGCTTGTTTGATTTGAAACAAAGAAGGCGACTCTCCTCACCTCGTCTGATTTTTATCAAAGAGAGCGACTTGGCTCGCCTTTTTTGAGTTCAAACAAGCAGGGCGGTCCTCAAAGGAGCGCCCCATTAGGCTAATAAGGAGGGCCTAGCAGGGCGGTTGGGAAGGCAACAAAAGTTGTCCTCTTAGGCTAAGGAGGCGAGTTTTTAATCAAAGAGGGCGACTTCTGTCGCCTTCTTTGACCCGTTATGATGTAGTGAAGAACATATGCGGACAACTGTTTCATATTTTATAAATTTATATCGAGGAAAGACTGAGCTGATGTAATAATTTTGAGTTGTACATGTAATCAATCATCAAGACAAGCAATGAACAAGGAGGAGATATCTTAAAGATTTGGTCAGGCAAGACAACATTAAACTAATATACTGGTAATCTGGTATTAACATTAAACAAAGGGAGACTAGCTAGTAGTTATCTATCATGTAAGGAATAATATTTAAGAAAATTATTTATTTCTCAGCATTTGAATTTTGTCTTGCTTGTAAAGAAAAAACTTATGCTATGGTTTTTTTGTTATTTTATTTTATTTTATTTTACAAGCATCACAAAATTATTAAGTTTAGAGACTAGTACATTCAACATAGTCAAATTCTATCTTGCTATTAAAATTTCTATATGAAAATCGACTTGTGAAAAAAAAGAAAAAAAAAATCAGAAGGAGAAAAGGAAAAATGCACACAGAATTGTAGAAAAGAGAAAGAAATTGGTTATACACAATCTTGAAAGGATTTGTAATTGAGGTAACAAGAAATTACACACCAAAAGCAAATTGTCCCCTCGGAGACATCTGATAAAATCAGAATGATACATAGAAGATTAGCATGAGCCATTTGCAAGGATGATACGTACACCACAATAAAGCAAATCGAGCCCGTTAAACGATCAATAATCTACAAACGACTAGCCATGAGTGTAGTCGCAATAGTAGTTGTCTCCACATTCAATTTTTTGACTATTTCTCTTAGCACAAACTTCTGAATCTTTCCAGTAGAAGTCTTCGGGAGCTCCTCCATAAATACCACAGTCTTAGGCACCATATAATGCGCCATCTTCTCTCTACAATACTCAACTATTTTTCTCTCCAATTCCTTCTGGCTTTTGGACTTAACTTTCATGCCGCCTTTTAAGCTCACAAACGCGCATGGCGTCTCTCCCCAATGTTCATGAGGTCGAGCTACCACCGCAACCTCGTTCACCATATGAAAAGTGTAGAGCACAGATTCGACCTCGACACTGCTAATATTCTCTCCACCACTAGCTAATAATAATATCCTTTGATCGATCCTTAATCTCCAGATACCCGTCAGGGTGTATCACCCCTAAGTCTCCTGTCCTTAACCACCCGTCTTTGCCCATGCATTTGACGTCCCTTCAGGGTCTTTTAAGGTACCCTATCATGATGGACCCGCCTTGTAGGACAATTTCCCCTATGGATTTTCCATCGTGGTCAATGAGTTCACATGTTGTGGGATTGATTATGTCGACATGGGTCATCCCAATGGTTCGAACCCCTTGTCGGGCCTTCAACCGGGCTCGTTCCGTGGCTGGGAAGCGATCCCATTTGGATTTCCAAGCACATGAGATGATGACCCCACCAGTCTCAGTCATTCCGTAGCCATGACCAATTATGAACCCGAGGGACTCGGCTCGTTCGGGAACCGGTGCTGGTGGAGGCGACCCCGCCGTGAGGACGTGGACGGGTTTGTGGAGGAGGGTCGATTTTTGAGTGGCGTTGATGAGCATGTTGAGGACAATAAGGGCGGCGCACATGTGTGTCACATGGTGGCGATGGATTGCTGAGAAAATGGTGGTGCCATCAAAGTTACGTAGGCAGATGTTGGTTCCGCCCACAGCTGCCATTGCCCAGGTAAAGCCCCACCCATTAGAGTGGAAAATTGGTAGAGTCCACAAGAAAACGGGTTTCTTTAGGATAGCCCAATCGACTAAAGAATCCGTGGACATAATAAACGAGCCCCGATGGCAATGGACCACCCCTTTTGGAGAGGATGTAGTCCCCGATGTGTAATTCAGTACGATGGGGTCCCACTCGTTCTTAGGTGGGATGCACTTGAAATTTGGATCACCCTTTTGGATCATGTCCTCGTAGGTAGTGAGGAAATGATCAGCATAACATTGACTTTCTAGAGTCATAGTATGTACATCTTGACCTTCTGAACCTCACTAACATGAATATCTTTGATAGATGAATCATTACCAAGTTCATTATCAGATATGAGGACGAGGAGGGGACGAGGGTGGTCATGAGGGAGAAGCGAGAAAGCTTGGAGAACGAGGGGAACAAGATGGTGGTCAACAAAGACGAGCCTAGACTCGCTATGACATAGGAGGACCGAAATTGTCCTACGATCAAGGCGGATATTAATGTTGTTAAGGATTGCCGCCCCTGACATAGGGACGGCGAAATGAAGCTCATAGGCAGCCGGAACATTTGGTGCAACCACGGAAACCACGTGACCCCTCCCAAGGCCGAGGGAGGAGATGGAAGACGCGACCCTGAGGCATCGATTGTGGGTCTCGGACCACGTGTAGGTCGTGGTGTTATAGACTATAGATGGGCAGTCACCATATACAATGGCTGCTCGCTCTAAGAAGCAAGATCAGTGGAGTGAGAGGCGTAGAATTTGCCGGGCTAGGTTTAAGGTGCTCCATTTGGCTATTTATTACCCAAAACAAGTAATAATGTCACCCAAGTTCCCTCTTTGTTGTTTTAAGTTCGATGCTTATATAGAAGCAATGGGCATATTCCAGCTAACGCGGGTATCGACTTGTTTACGAAAGTAGCTGGGGTCAATCGACGGTTGATTGAGAGTTGAGACCATTTGGTATGGCATCACATGACAATATATCAATAATCACATTTCTTCTTATATAAATTGGGTGGCAGTCGTGGCACCTCATTGATCCTTTTAATTTGCCATCAATGCCACATGTGTCATGTCACAGTGTTACGCTAAATATAGTTACAAGGTTGTCTTTGTTTCATACTTGGGTAGGTGCCCATCATTGTCAGTTGACTTTGGATTGAAACCTCATTTGTATTATGAAATATATATATTCTTTTTCACTTTATTGAACTAAGCTGAAATGAATTGAATAGTAATATGTGAGAGAAAAATTAGTTCACTGAATTAAATTGAACTGAACTCTATTAAACTGGACTATACTGAATTGAACCAAAATTATGAGTAAGTGGAAAACAACACACCTTTATTGTGCTTGTACTGTTTGCCTTAACAAGACCCATTTATAACATTCAACGTAGGCTTTGTTCTCAGCTTCACTTCACTTAAATTCAGTTCAACTCATATATCGGTTCATGTGTAACTTTGTCACTTAGATAACTTTTCATCCCAAAATAAATTCAGTTCAGTTCATGTAAGTTTTTTCCAACTTAAAAGAACGGAGCCGTAATATCAGAGCAGGTTGCTCTATCTTGACCTAGTAGTAGCCATCATCTCAATACGAGTTACTATGCCATGTCTTAAGCATTGCACTAGCTCACATGTGAAGAGGTGTGGAAAATATATAGTGGAATTCATGTTGTCTCATTGGCATTTTAAGCGAAATATTCCACCAAGACAACTATTTTTGTTTTAGCTGGGGAAAAATAAATTCCAATTTAATTGAAAGTCATATGGCACTTATAAAAAGGATTGAATTCAAAAAAAAAAAATAGATCTAAAACATCAGAATACATTCGAATGAAAAAATTATTTAGCACTAGAGATTCAACAATTCTAATCGGCTTCCATTTAATCGTTGTTTTCCATATTACAGTCTCTTCGCGAAAGACTCTACTATAGCTTTGAATGCTTTGATCCGACATAGTAGAACACCTCTTGATAGAATAGATCCGCCAAAGTACCATATGAACGACAAAATGAAAAACTAACAATACTCTCAAAAAGTGAGAGACAGCCGAACCCAACGAATGGGACAAACAAAACCTCACAGATGGAAAGACTGATATTATTCGACATAATAAAACTAGAAAACAGAACAAAAACAATGAAACAAAAAGAATTGGGGCTTACCATTAGCAAAGAATCGCTAATGGCAGCCCCTAAACCAAAGGGGCTAGGGTTTTTTTGAGGGAAAGAAGAAGACTAGTTTTAGTTTAGGTTTAGGTTTAGGTTTTGGTCTAGGTTTAGGTTTAAAACCTCAATTTTGGAAAAATCACAATGAAGACTTATGGGTTTAATTCACATCAAAAGTAAGGATAAAGTTGAAAATACCGCAATAAATACTGTTTTTTTTTCTTGAAAGGATTTGTTGGGACCCAAAATATGGATTTTGACTGAACCTTGACCGCCACGTCATCGGAGGTGGTCCACAAGTCAAACGGCCAATTGTAAGCCGACACGTGGCGTTTAAAGGGCCATGACAGAATCTCCTAAAATTGCGGGAATATTCCTTAGCGAGTCAGTGTGAGTGATCTGACTAGCCTGGCCCATGAATACTCTAGATGGCAGGCCCATTTTCCGAGGCGCTGAGGTTTCCGCCTGATATCTGACAGGGTACGGAATTCCGTGCCCTAAAGCGGATGTCCTATAAATACGGTCATGGTTCATTTCACGTAAAAATATTTTTTAATTTCTCTCTCTAGCATCACCTTTTAAGATTCTCTCTGGATTTTCTCTCTCTAGACCTGCAAATTTCTGACTTGACCGTCGGAGGGGTCTCCTCCCGGAAAAACTCCCTGGAGCACTCACGTGTTCTCTTTTGCAAGTCACCTATTTAGATCTTCGATTCTGGAGCTCCCCCAACTCGACACACTTCTAGTCGACCCTGCGAAAAGAACCCCAAAACAGGATTGTTATGTGAAACAAATATAACTCTACTATATGTACCTATCAAATTCAAAATTTTAGAATAAGTCCAAAAGAAAATAGTTAATTGAATAAACTTGATAAAGTCTAAAAGAGTTAAATTTTCACAATTTTTGTAAGAAAATGCAAAACGTGAATATGGTTTATTAAATTCTATGAACTGTCAATGATTGTGATCATATATCATAGGAAAGCATCATTCACCACCATTTAGAAGAAAGAAGTACTAAAAACTAAGGAATATCATCGTCACGAATCATCATCACCGTAGCATCTCATGCATATTAAAAAGCCAATTGGTATCAACACTATCAAGCATCAATCACACATAAAAATAAAAAATAAAACTGGTTAGCAAAAAAAAAAAAAAAAAAAAAACATAAAAAAAAAATTAAATTCTTTGGCTCATTAATATAACATTTTTTTTCCCACTAAGCAAGAATTGGTAGCTAGCTAGTCTTCATCACGAGCGAGGGTAAAACCCTACTATCACTATTATATATCTGATAAAATCGTATGCATGATTTCCACCTATTTTTAGGGATCTCTATATTCGCGCGGTACAACCCAAAATCCTGGGTTAGGCCGGTTTCATTTTATAATTATTCACAAAAGGGTAAGCCCGAAAGAGGGGCAAAGTAAGCTAAGCCATAAACTAACCAACCATCCTATAAAAATACTGCTATTACCCAAGCTAAGCTAGTAATACAATTATTACCAAAAGAGATCTTAACTAATTGCTCAATGATAAACATATAGTCAAAGCAAATTAAAAATTGCAAAACAACTTCAAGTGGGGAATAATTTAACTTTTTTGATAATAAGTTAAATTTGAGAAGGTATAATAAAGAAAGAAAATGCATAACGCGATTGATTTGTTAAATTATCATGAACTATCAATATCTTCATAATCATCACCGTATCATCTCATGCTTACTAAATAGGCTAATTATTATGAAGCATCAATCATACAAGTATATATAATTGGGAAAATTTTATGTACAAAGGTTGTATCGTCGCGTCTGTGATTTGAAAAATTAGTAATAATATGTCACTTGAGGTTTGGTGAGTTCGAAAAGGAAAGAAGGTGGCCCATTGGAAGAAGATTATTACATGGTTCATGGTCAATTCTCTCACCTCACAAAATAAACGGAACTCATTCAAATTCACCCCAAAAGAGTGGCAATTATGAGAAAATGGAGTCTGATCTGGGGCCATATATTAATTTCTCTAATTGGAGTTTAAAGACAACATTAAAGTGAAACTTAGTTTACATGTCTAAGAGCTCTTTTCTTGAGGCGGAGTGTTTGACTTTGTCCGAGAACTCGAATCCAAATAAAGTAAAATGTTAAGCTCTTCTCTTCCCCATTAGTAGCAAGGGGCAAATCAGAAATTTTTGTTTCAAATTCATCTCCTATTAAATTCTATGTCAAAGAGAGGTAGATAGATCGATGATTTAGAAATAGATCAGAGTGTATATAAAGTTGTGATGCATGATTTAGAGCTAAATGATCAACTGTAGAAAGTCAATACACATTATTAAAACTAAAAAAAGCAATCACTTGTACGATCAACGTAAAAGACATATAAGTTGGGTAACAACACATGTGGAAATGTCATGGCCCATGCTGACAGAGGTTGTACACCAAGAGAGCAAAATGTGAGCTACAGACGACTTGTCACTGATGTAGTCTTAGTAGTAATCTGTTTATCCACACCAAACGTCTTGGCCATTTCTCTAAGTACAAACTTCTGAATTTTTCCAGTAGATGTCTTGGGAAGTTCCTTCATTATCACCACTGTTTTAGGGACCATATAATGCGCTATCTTCTCCCTGCAATACTCAATTATTTCTCTCTCAATTTCCTTCTTTGTCTTCGTCTTTGTCTTCAATTGCACGCTACCTTTGAAGCTTATAAAGGCACATGGCGTCTCCCCCCAATGTTCGTGAGGTTGAGCCACCACCGCCACCTCATTCACATCCGGAAATGTATAAAGAATTGATTCAACTTCAACACTGCTAATATTTTCTCCCCCACTAATAATTATATCCTTTGACCGATCCTTAATTTCCAAATATCCATCTGGGTATATAACCCCTAAGTCTCCCGTCCTTAGCCATCCGTCTTTTCCCATGCATTTTGATGTTGCCTTGGGATCTTTAAGATATCCTAGCATTATGGATCCACCTTGTACAACGATGTCTCCTAATGATTCACCATCGTGCTCAACAAATTTTCCTGTTCTGGTATCTATTACGTCAACATGGGCCATCCCGATGGTTCGAACTCCTTGTCGAGCCTTCAATCGGGCTCGCTCTGTAGCTGGGAGAAGGTCCCATTGGGGTTTCCAAGCACATGTTATAACGCAACCTCCTGTCTCTGTCATCCCAAAACCGTGCCCGATTATGAATCCGTGGGACTCGACCCGTTGGAGAATAGTGGCTGGCGGGGGCGATCCAGATGTGAGGATGTGGACGGGTTGAGGGAGCGGGTTTGGGTTCGGGTTGGCGTTGATTAGCATGTTGAGGACAGTGGGGGCAGCACACATGTGAGTGACATGGTGGCGGCGAATGGCGGCATAGATGGTGGCGCCGTCAAATTTACGGAGAAAGATGTTAGTTCCTCCGACCGCCGCCATTCCCCATGTGTATGACCAACCGTTAGCGTGGAACATTGGTAAGGTCCATAAGTAAACAGGTAGCTTAGGAACATCCCAGTCGATTAAGGAGTTGATGGATATAAGAAAGATACCTCTATGGCAATGAACCACTCCTTTTGGTGAGGATGTTGTTCCAGACGTGTAATTCAACACGATTGGGTCCCACTCACTTTCAGGTGGGATCCACTTGAACTCGGGGTCACCTTTTCGAATCATATTATCGTATGTAGTGAAGAATTGATCTACATATCCTAATTCACTTTTTGAAGTAAGAATATGTTCATCTTGACCTTTTTTTACCTTGCTTGTAGGCGAATCTCCTAAAATTATAGTATTGTCAACTTCGTCCTCAGAAATGAGGACAAGAAGAGGGCGAGGGTGATCCGAAGGGAGGAATGAGACAGCATGGAGAACTAGGGGAGCGAGTTGGTAGTCAACAAAGATGAGCTTAGACTCACTATGACAAAGAAGGATAGATATTGTTCTAGGGTCAAGGCGGATATTGATGTTGTTAAGGATTGCCCCTGACATAGGGACGGCAAAGTGGAGCTCATAGGCAGCCGGGACATTAGGGCAAACCACAGAAACCACGTGACCCCTCCCAAGGCCAAGGGAGGAGATGGCGGACGCAATCCTGAGACATCGGTTGTGCGTCTCGGACCACGTATAGGTGGTGGTGTTATAGACAATAGAAGGGCAATCACCGTAGACTATGGCTGCTCGCTCTAGGAAAGTCAATGGTGTAAGAGGTGTTGAATTGGCAAGGCTGGGTTTAAGATGATCCATTGTATAATGGGATATCATATATCGTATAATTGGTGAATGGCAAATGTGGACATGATCGTCTCAAGTTATATATCAGAAGTCAAACCTAAGGGTGACGTAAAGCCATTGCGCAAGTATGGCATCACATGGACATGAGTCATCAACCACATTTGGTGGTGACGTCACTGATTCATTTGACGAGACAAATGTCCAAGCTAAGCTAAATAAGTACGAGGCCATCTCGTGATATACTTGCGTGCGAGTCTGTTTTAAAATTAGTGGCCAAGTTATCAAGATCTAGAGTACATCTCGTGAACCCACGCACAAAAAAATAAGGTCTTATTTTTAAAACTTTGAGAGTCATCTAATATGAGCCGCTACTCTTGTTTCTCTAAAAAATTATTTCTGTTAGAGCTGGTTATGGACGGGGTGATTCGAAAAGCCCGGACCTTCCGGCTCTCAATTTGAATGGGTATGGACAAGTTTTTTGGGAAAAAATTATTTAATGGGTGGGCTTAGCCCGACCCGTTTAAATAAATGGGTGGACAAGAAAAAAAAATGACCCGTGAGCGAGCCCGCCCGACCCATTTAATATTCTTTTACTTAAAAATTTGTGAGTTTCTTGTTTGTTTGTTGATTAGTGTTTATTGGTATATATTTTTAGTGTAATATAGTTCTAGTTTACTAGATTAATTGATGGTTTTTCGTTCTCTTTTAGTAGTTTTATCCTTCTTTGTTCTATTTTACGCTTTTGGTTTACCTTTTTGTGTAGATAACCATTCTTGGAGCAAAACATGACATGTTGATTGTTCACCGACCTCAAATGTTGAGGAGATTGTGATGGAGAGTTAAGCATGAGCAAGATTGATCAAGGAAAGCAAAGAAATATCGAGAAGAGACCTCAAGAATGAACCATGAGCAAGTCATGTCTCAAACATGGTCATGGATAGGGGTGAACACCGGAACCGGAATAGACCGGAACCGGAAAAGATCGAAACCTGAATCGCCCAAAAACTGAGACCTGAACCTGAATCGGTAAGTTCCGGTCTAGATCGAACCGGACCTGAGTTTTCAGGTCCGGTCTGATCTAAGACCAAAAAGACCGAAATTTTAATTTCACTTTTTTTTTTATAGAAAATTACGTGTAGCTTTTACCTTAAATTTTAAATGCTAATTCATAATATATATAATCAAAATCTTAAACATAATCAATATGTTTAAACATAATCAATTACATGAACATGACTCATCAAAAAAAAGTATTACATGAACATTAATATAAATTAATCATTATTTATAAACACAATTTTAGAATAAATTTAAAAAATTTAGAAAGAAAGAAATATATGGGTCAAGTTCAAAGCAGCATGGCCGCCATTGATGAGACCTCAAAGCCAAAGAAGAACTCTTGCTCAACCTCACCAATGGAATCTCTCACTGCAGGTCTTCTTTGATTTAGAATCAGTGGATAAGGGATCCACATTAAATAGAACAAGATCAAAGAAGATAAGGCCATAAGAGCGGCAGGCATACATGGCCGTGACTGCCGACTGTCAAAAGTTCATAACGTTTTTCACGTTTCTCAATTGAAACGCTATGTTCACGATCCCGCACATGTTGTTCAACCTGAAGAGTTGAAACTTGACGAAAATCTGACTTATGAGGAAAGACCGCTTAAGATCGTTTATCGAAAGGTTAGGGCTACGAGAACGACATCCGTGCCTATTGCCAAAGTTTTATGGTTTCGTCATTGCTCCGAGGACGCTAATTGGGAAGCCGAATCACTTATGCAGGAAAAGTATCCCGATTTATTCTTAGAAGGTAAATATTTCGTCTAAGCTTCGGGACGAAACTCCTTTTAAGGAGGGTAGAGTGTCACGCCCCAAAAATTTTGTTTTCTCATGACTTATTACATGGTATATGTGCAAGCATTGCTTATTGCATTGCTAAGCGAGTAGAAACACGATGATGTCTCTTCCCTTCTCACGAGTCCGGATCCTAGAAATCATATTGCGTCTTTTCCAAGACAAACTTCTCAAAATCTTGGGACTGCAAACTCCAGGTTTTGAGGACAAAACTTCTTTTAAGGAGGGTGAGATGTGATACCCCAATATTTTCTATATTTATTATATACATTCAAATGCATTTTTTTAAATATATTTATCGTAATTAATTTATGATAATGCAATTCTCGTATTTGAGATTATTCTCGTCATTACATTATTGAGATCGTAATAATAAATATTACTGATTTCATAATTTAATTTATTTAAACGATTTCGTATTTGGATCGCTTTACGCATTTGAGAGCAATTACTATTTTTAATTTAAATAATGTATTTTTGGAAATAGAGTTTTTATGAGTATTTAATTAAATAAATAAAATCAGATTTTGGAGTCCTAGTCCAACTAGATTAGGGTCATGTCAAACTTGGGCAAGAGGAGACTATAAATAGGACGAAATGGGTCACCTTTGGACCATTTTGTTCAGCATTCAACCGTGCACTTTCTCCCTCACAAATCACTTTCTCTCTCTTGATTCTCCCTCTTTCTCACGCAACTTTCTCTCTCTCCCCTTGCTCAACCCGACCAACGTCAGCCCAAAGGACGACCGTCGGTGAGTCGCCGCCGCTAGGCTGCCATAGGGCCACCGTGGCTGGCGCCCTTTCTCTCTCTTTCTCCCTCACGCTCTCTCCTTCTCTCTCCCCTGTTAATCCTCGGTTTTCCCCTTCTCTCTCTCCTCTGTTTTGGCCACGAAATCGACGGGAAAGCGCCGGGCTTCCGCCGCCATAGTCACCCCCACCTCCGGTGGAGTCGATGGAGGCGCGGGAAAGGCCCCGGCAACCCAGCTGAGGCCACATACAGTCGCGCGGTTTCGCCCTCGTGCTCTGTTTTTTTTAGTTTTCTCTCTCCTCACGGCCGTGGGTGGACCACGGTGGATCCTCACCGTCTCCTAGGTGGGTGGTTGACACCGTATGGGTCCCCTCCGGTGGCCGTGGGTGAGCGGTTTTTGTTTCGAAAGTTTTCGTTTTCTTGAGGTGGTTTTTGAAAATAAAAGAAAAATAAATTCTTTTATTAAACTGATTTATTTTTCGATTTTCAACAGTTTTAATTTCTTGTTTCAATTGTTTACGGAGTTTTACAAGTTCGATTATCGATTTTCAAAAGCCTAGATTGGTTAGAAAAATTCAAAGAATTTAATGGTGTTGTCAGATTTAATTTACGATAACGTTTCCATTTTATGGATTAGAATTACTAATTTGATAAATTGTTTTAATTAGGATTCGAGACCCGTTCGTGAACTCAAACGCTTCGTAGGACTCTTTATAGCTTAGGAGCATAAGACAAGGTAAGCTAACATGCCAACCTTCTTCTAAATCCCAAACAAAATATTTGTTGTTGCTACGTGCTATTTGTGAATAATTATTAAATATATATGCAATGCATGATTTAATTATTCTCGTTTATAATCATGATTATGATTTATGTTATATTAAGTACGTATGCTGTGGGATTTGCTTATGATGTATAATCATGAATATCTGATTTATATGATGTTAAATAATCCATATATTAATTATTAAAGTAATTCATGAATTATGAATTTAATTGCTTCTATGCATGGTTTATGTACGTCATGTGAAGTTATGATGTATCGCCGGTCATGTGAATTATATGTACCTATGATTACTTGTTAAAGTGGAATCATGTTATTGTGCCGAAGTGCTGCCAGATTTCTATTATAATCCATTAGTCGCCCAATTGCATAAATTGGATGTCAATCATGTTAACTTGAATCTAAGTTAAATTGGACTCTTAGTTTCCTTGTCATTATTATATAAGTTCTTATTGAACCTCGCGTGTTAAATAAATTAATAAAGAGAATAAGAATCCCGAATGGATCCCTAGGAGTAGTCGAGCTTCGGAGTGCACTAACGAGTGTTACTCAAGGGATGAGTGATTCCCAAATCTTTACTCTCTCATTATGGATACAGCGATGTTGTATTCGGGATGGATCATTCCCCATTTATTATTAAGTCCTCTTGACTAACCATGAGTTACCTCGAGGTAGTGTGCACACAAGAGTCTTTAAGTCTAGGCAAGAATATTCTTCAAGGCTTCGCCTCATAAACGTCGTAGATGGTATGTCCTCGGTTTATGTAAAGATGAGCGTCGTGTCTTGGTATTCCACCAAACGGCTTGTCTAGCTCTCTTATGACTCTTCAATATGAGTTATGTCTTGTGTGATCATTAAATAAGATAATATTGAATGAGCTGTCTTATATGACTATTTGCCTTCGTGTGAGTGCAATGAATTTCAAAGTGAAGGATTTATGTTCTGTCAGTCAAGGTGCAAAATTCGAGATTAAATAACAGAGATAGTTAACTCATCGATTTAGTAAGTCGTAACGTTTAGTTAGAGACCGCTTACGATAATTAGACGGATATGAGTCGGCCGACTACTAAATGCGATGGGCCTAACGGGTCACACGCTTAAGTAATCGATGGATTAATAATTAATTAATGGACCTAGGAGTCGCATTAGTTAATTAGTAAGAGAGAACGGTAAGTGGACCTACCTAGAGTTAGCCCACTACATGTGAACTCTACAGTTTAAATAGAAAAGAAGGAGGATGTAACTAGGTTACATGTTTCAATAGACAACCTCCTTCTCTCATATTTTCTCTCTAAACAACCAAGCACCTCCATAGCACAAGGAACGGTTCCTTGTGCTCGTTCTAGCTAACGAACGTGTTTGGATTGATCAAGTCGATTGCTACGTGGACTACGGTAGAAGGATTACACTTGGAATCCTAATACGCACCTATCGATATTTAATCGATCAATGAGGCACGCATCAAGAGGTATGTTTATGTGTATTTAATGACCCGTTAAGATTCCCGTTTTCTAGTTGTTTTTCGCTTTTATGATTAGATCATTGCAACTAGATCCTACAGTGGTATCAGAGCCTAATTAATGGATTAATTAGATCACTTCATATCAACCTTGAAGCATGAAAATATAAGCGTTTATGTTTTTGTTATCTCGCTGTTGTATTATTGGTAGTGATGAGATCATTACGATATTTATTTTATGCGTTTTAATGGTTCATTTTGTGTTGCAAATTTCTGTTGTGATTGGATCACGTATATTGCAATTTTTTTTATCATGATTGCTTTTCCCATGTGAGAGATTGACGATGAAATTAAGTCGTTAGATCTATGTGCTTATATGATCAGTTTCATATTCAAAGAAAAGAAATTGCTTTGCGTTTCTGTTGTTTTATCTTTGCTATAGACTTATGCAGTAGTTTCATGTTTTAGATTACCTCAGATACCAGCAAGTTTATAGATGTTTGTAATGATGTCTTAATTATGAGATGTATTTCGTGCATTCTTATTATTATTTTTAAGCAAAAGCATGAAACTTTTAATACCTAGAACCAGTATTTAATCGTTCCATCTGTTAGTGGCCGTAAAGGATCTGGTACTGTTATTGGTTTTACACATGTGTCATTCATTGGTTATGTGATTTGACTAGTGTAAATATGCTCTAAAAGTAGATCTTTACATGAAACTTATCTTTAATTCATTAGCATATAATTTTATTTTATTTCAATTATTAGATAATTGATCTACTTGTTTATTATATGGCTTTTGAATATATTTTTATATTTTATGGGTCACCCATCTTATGGGTGAATGAATGTATGATATAGTATGGCTCAAAATACGGTATGTGCATCGTTTATATTTTTGTAACCTAAATACGGTATGTA
The DNA here is from genome assembly GCA_038025085.1 of Tetragonia tetragonoides. Classification (NCBI taxonomy): domain Eukaryota; kingdom Viridiplantae; phylum Streptophyta; class Magnoliopsida; order Caryophyllales; family Aizoaceae; genus Tetragonia; species Tetragonia tetragonoides. The sequence goes on from CM076143.1 coordinate 36,086,840, forward strand.
AAACCGTCGTATTTATGTAATTTATTTTATTGCATTAGCCTTAAGTTTAAATTTCTAAGTACAGTTACAAAAATGTAAAGCTTGAAGAGCGGAGCCTTGGAGGAGATCGCGATTTAATTGAGAGATTTTGAAGATTAGATCTTTATTTTATTTTAGGGGCCATACTAGGATCATTTATTTAATGCTTTAATTATTGCTTAAATTAGATTTATTGCTTTAATTATCGCATGTATGATTTATTATTTTGTTTTAATATAACTATTAGTTCATATATATTAAAACAATTTATTAAATCCCGTCCCAAGGAAATATTGAGTTTATGCCCTCCTAAATAAGGTTCACCCATTACACTTTCGATCATTCATAATGGGCATCGCCAAAGCGTGACATTATTTTAATCTTGAGTTAATGTGGGTAAGTCTAAGAAGAGATTTACAAGACTATTTTGGTTCCCTCAAAGATATGAGTAAGGAGTCTTTACATATCGGGGCAAAGGGATAGCCATATTAGATATGCCTATCAACCGAGAGTTATGTTGGACATAATTATCAAGGATTGCTTACTATTTTGACTAGTGTGGTTGACTAGCCAAAGCTTGGTCACAATAGGGTAAAATGAGGATCATGGAATTATTTTATTCATAGGGGCACCTTAGAGGATGAATAAAATATTAGATAACTTTTCTATTTTGGAAAATTTTTAAGTTATTTATTGATTAATGTACTAAATTTTTGCATATTATTTCTGTTTTGTAGCAATGGCCAATGAAAACAAGTCAACTTTTTACCCAAAGTCGATACTAGACAGCGAACGTTTGGTTGGATCAAACAATTACCTGGAGAGTCATCGCAACTTGAGAATAGTTCTCAGGCATGATAAGAAGGAATGCGTCTCGGAGACGTCTATTTCAGGACTTCCCAAAAAGCAAGTGCTTAATGTCGGGAGGGGAAAGAAATGGGCCACTTCAAAGGGTAACCTGTTGAAAGGCAAGGGTGGTGTGACCAAGCCTAAGCCTAAGCAACGATTGGCCGCTAAGAAGTCGTCCTTAGTTGCGGATAATCAGTGCTTCCATTGCCAACAAAAGGGACATTGGAAGAGGAACTGCCCAAAGCTAAAGGAAGACCTGAAGTATGGAATGGTTTCCATGACTTCAAATGTTTTCGTTATTGAAATCAATCTATCTACAACTACTTCTGATTGGATATTGGATACCGGTTATGGTACTCACATTTGTTCAAATGTGGAGGGACTAAAACAACCTCGGAAGGTAGCTAGAGATGAGGTGAACCTACGAGTCGCAAATGGGGCCAGGGTGGTTGCTTTGACTGTAGGAACTTATGTTTTGTCTTTGCCCTCGGGCCTTGAACTAGAACTTAACAATTCTTATTATGTTCCTAGTTTAAACAAAAACATCATTTCTCCTTCTATATTGGATATGGAAGGTTTTGATATGCGTATTAAGAATGGTTCTTATACGGTTTCAAAAGATGATGTAATTTATTTTAGCGCCCATTTGCTTAATGGGCTTTATTTGCTAAATTTTGACAAACATATACTCACCATCAATAACAAAAAGGCTAGAACTAATGATTCTAACCCCACATATCTATGGCATTGTCGATTAGGCCATATAAACATGAAACGCATTCAGAAACTTCTTAGAGAAGGAACTCTGGACTCATTTGACTTAGAGTCATTTGATACTTGCAAATCATGTTTACTTGGCAAAATGACAAAGTCACCCTTTCTAGGAAAGGGAGAGCGAGCCAGTGAGATTGGGTCTAATACACTCAGATGTATGTGGACCAATGAGTTCGACTACAAGAGGTGGGTTTAGCTACTTCATTATATTTACTGATGATTTGAGTAGATATGGATATATTTACTTAATGAAACATAAATCTAATCTTTTAAAAAATTCAAAGAGTTTCAGAATGAAGTTGAAAATCAGCTAGGCAAGAAAATCAAATCTCTTCGATCGGATCGAGGAGGCGAATATATGAGCCTAGAGTTCGATGAACATCTAAAGGGTTGTGGAGTACTTTCACAACTAACTCCGCCTGGAACACTACAATGGAATGGTGTGTCTGAACGGCGGAATCGAACCTTATTAGATATGTTTAGATTAATGATGGGTCACGCCAATCTTCCTATTTCTTTATGAGGATATGCTCTCGAGACGAAAGCTTTCACACTGAACAAGACTCCGTCAAAAGTCGTTGAAAAGACACCACATGAACTATGGATGAGACGGGGTCCCAAGTTGTCTTTTCTCAAGGTTTGGGGGTGTAAAGCTTATGTAAAGAGGTTACTTGGCGATAAGCTTGCGCCCAAATCAGACAAAGTTTTCTTTGTGGGTTATCCAAAGGAAACAAAGGATTATTATTTCTACAACCGAACTGAGAACAAAGCATTTGTTGCTCGGAATGGTGTCTTTTTGGAGAAGGAATTCCTTTCTATAGAGACAAGTGGGAGTAAAGTCCATCTCGAAGAAATTCAAGATGAGCAACAATTGGAGTATGGATAGGGATTTGAAGTCCATCCATGATGTTTTGGAAACAGCTCCAATGGATATGGATAGGGATTTAGAATCCATCCAAGATGTTTTGAAACACAACTCCAGATTCAACTCTAGAGGCAACTCAAGAGGTTGAACCTGAATCCACCCTTCGAAGGTCTGATAGAGTCAAGTTTCAGACGAATAGATATATTTCAATCTATACGACGGAAAGTCGTGACATTTTCCTCGTTGAAAGTGAAGAACCCATCACTTACAAGGAAGCAACGACGAGTCCAAATTCCAGCAAATGGCAAGAAGCAATGAAATCGGAAATGGATTCCATGTCCGAGAATCAAGTCTGGGACTTGGTCGATTTGCCGGATGGAGCTAGGCCCATCGAGTGCAAATGGATCTTTAAGATCAAGACGGACAAGGATGAAAACTTTCTGGTTTTCAAAGCTAGACTGGTGGCAAAAGGTTACAGGCATATTCAAGGAATTGACTTTGAAGAAACTTTCTCACCAGTTGCCATGCTTAAATCCATTAGGATACTCCTAGCAATTGCAGCTCATTATGACTATGAGATCTGGCAAATGGATGTGAAAACTGCTTTCTTGAACGGGGTTCTCGAAGAGGATGTGTATATGACACAACCTGAGGGGGTTTTATCGATCCTAAGAATGCTGGGAAGATTTGCAAGCTAAAAAGATCCATTTATGGGTTGAAGCAAGCATCCCGGAGCTGGAATCTGCGTTTTGATGAAGCCATAACTAGGTTTGGTTTTATCAGAAACACAGAAGAACCTTGTGTATACAAGAAGTTCAGTGGGAGCAAAATTGTCTTCTTGGTCCTGTATGTTGATGACATACTGATCATTGGAAACGACATTCCATTGCTGGAGTCTGTAAAGACTTGGCTTTGGAAGTGTTTTCGAAAAGCTTGATTGTGAAAGGTTATACTTATGCGTCCTTCCAGATCGACAGAGATGGTTATAAATCCCAATCAGGATTTGTCTTCTGTTTCAAGGGAGGAGCAGTGACCTGGAAGAGTGCTCAGAAAAGCACTTTGGCAGATTCTACAATGGAAACAGAGTACATCGCAGCTTTGGAAGCTGCGAAGGAGGCTGTTTTGATTCGCAAGTTCATCGTTGAGCTTGGCGTTGTGCCTACGGAGGCTGAACCGTTGGCTCTTTATTGTAATAATAATGGAGTCATCGCCCAAGACAATGAGCCAAGGTCACACAAAAAGTCTAAACATGTACATCGCAAATATCACATTATTAGAAAATGGGTCAATGATGGTGATATTAGCATATGCAAGGTTCATACAAATGAGAATGTCGCTGATCCGTTGACTAAGCCGCTTGACTGGGTCAAGCACGAGAGTCACATCTTCGATAGGCATTAAGCGCTTCGGAGATGATTAGCTTCATTGTTTTAGATTATGAAATGATGTTCATGATTAAAACATACTTCTGTACATTTATCACAATGATTTTGGTTCTATTTAATTTTCTGTATGACTTTGAATATTAATCCAAAATAATATAACACAAATATCCAAATAGGTTATCAAGACAATGTCTTGGATAATGAAACCCTATTGTGTGAACTGGATTTTGTGGTTATTTGTCCCTAATCTAGGTGTTAGAATTAGATTCTAATAACCGGTGATGATTAGATTGCAAGCTGATCTCAGTGCATGTTTCATGGGCTGGAGACATGGGATGTCAAGGATCATTTGTATAGATATGAATTGGGAATTCATGATCGGACAGACCCATCATGAGTGTTCTTTAAGAACAAGTAGTCATATTAGACTCTCATAAAACTATCTTGAACCATTTCTCAAACCTGAGTGGTTATGAATAACGACATGAGGATTGATAATCTGTGATTACTCCTAACGCCTGCGTAACAGGAGGCAATAACGGATACATCCGAATTATTGAAAATCATGTTGGAATTCATGAATGCAGTACAAGACGGGAATTGTCCTCCCTACGGGATCGTTGTCTTATAGGCCTCTTGTAGAATTGGGATTGTGAAATGCATGGCCGTGCTCAAATGGATTATTGGATAATCATTTGTCTTAACAATCCAATTCGGGATCAAGAAAAGATATGAACATTGTAAGGATGACTAGACTTCTTACCTTATGTTCACATCAAGACATTAAGTGACAAGGGAATGGATTTGCACACTTGTCTTAAGGACAAGTGGGAGATTGAAGGATTTATGTCCTGTCAGTCAAGGTGCAAATTTCGGGATTAATAAACAGAGATAGTTAACTCATCGATTTAGTAGGTCGTAATGTTTAGCTAGAGACCGCTTATGATAATTAGACCGATATGAGTCGGCCGACTACTAAATGCGATGGGCCTAACGGGTCACACGCTTAATTAATCGATGGATCAATAACTGATTAATGGACCTAGGAATCGCATTGGTTAATTAGTAAGAGAGAACGGTAAGTGAGCCTATTTAGAGTTAGCCCACTACATGTGAACTCTACAGTTTAAATAGAACAAAAGGAGGATGTAACTAGGTTACATGTTTCAACAGACAGCCTCCTTCTCTCATATTTTCTCTCTAAACAACCAAGCACCTCCATAGCACAAGGAACGGTTCCTTGTGCTCGTTCTAGCTAACGAACGTGTTTGGATTGATCAAGTCGATTGCTGCGTGGACTACGGTAGAGGGATTACACTTGGAATCCTGATTCGCACCTATCGATATTTAATCGATCAACGAGGCACGCATCAAGAGGTATATTTATGTGTATTTAATGACCCGTTAAGATTCCTGTTTTCTAGTTGTCTTCCGCTTTTATGATTAGATCATTGCAACTAGATCCTACACAAAGATTCTTCAAAAACCCAGGTAAGGTTTGCGAAAAGGTTTTTACGGGGTTTGGATGTTAATTACTCAGTTTATCTGATTTTTATTTTGTTTTCCTTTTCTTCTGTTCCCGTCGTGGAATTTATTTGTGCAGGTAATGCTGAGTGAGGACGTCTTAAGCTTGGCATAGTTATTAAGTTTCCGCTTTTGAACTCTAGTTTGGTTTGGATTGTCGCCTGCGTAGTTTGGGCTATAAATATTGGATAACAATTTAAGTTCACTATTTAGACAATGTTGGACAATGTTTTATTAGTCTTAGTTTCCATTTAAAAATACCTATTCTTTCTTTCTGCTTAGCATTTACTCCTTAGTGATAAATGTTGCAGTAGCACCATTGGGTTTGTGACGGTTGTGTCGAGTCATGGATAATGACGTTGATAGTTCCCAGTAAATCGTTGTGAATTCGGGGGTGTTACACCTTAGGCTAACCGCTATGGTTGCCTGGTTGTCTTGCCTTTTCACAAAAAAAAAGTTAAATAAAAAAAAACTTAGACCGTCGCACTTTGGTTCTGTTCTCGTAACTTTATCATTCAAATAATTTCTTATTCAAAGCAAATTTATGGTATACCAATGTTAATAGAAAATTTTTGACACATAAATTTTTTAAATGAGTCCAATATTGAATATTGAATTCAAGTCAAGTTAAAATAATTAATTCGATCAGTTCAATTTATTCCAAGTGAAAAGAACCGAATATCAGGGTTAGAGAATAAGTAGTTTTAATAGATACTCCAGAATTTTTTTTGGGTTCACTACCAATGGTATCCACCATCGACCAAAATAACTATTTCCCCGCGTTGTCTTGCAGGTACCTTAAAGGTGGGACAGCTGGCCAAGAATTTAAAGCTGCTCCATGCCCAAGCCGAGTTTCAAAACCTCAACCTAGATTAAAGTTGAATGAGTCGCTATCACTCAATCACCATTCCTTGATTATAGATACTCCATAATGACAGACACTACTACAAGAAGGAGATACAACGTTGCGGATTTAACGTCGGTCTATAAAAAACCGACGTCATGGGTAAGCGGTGGTATATTTGTAAATTATGGAAAACGTTGTTTTTAAAAAAAAAACCGATGTGGTACATGTATATTTTTAATCATACATTCAACGTCGGTTTTAAAACCAAACCGACTTTGTATGGGTGGGGTTTAAAGTCGTTTTTTGTTGTAAACTGATGTGATAAGATATCTTAAGAAAAATAAAAAAGGGTAAAAGCAATCAGACTATTTCGCTCCTTCAAACCCTCACCGCCTCCCTCTCCCCCTCCATTTTCTTCCCTTGTCTCTCTCTCTCTTTCATCAGGGATGGCACATCCACCCTAAATTCCTCGTCGCTGCCATTGACGCACTTGTTACTGCTGGTATAAAATCACACAAATTCTTCGATTAAACTCCAAAAGATGCCCAGATCTGAAAAAGTACGGATGCCCAAAACTAGGGTTCTTCGTCTTTCTGGGTTTTTGCAATTAAACTCCAAATCGCGAAACTCTCAAACTTACCCGTTTGTTTTTGCAATTAGTTGCTTCAAGACCCACGAAGTTGCCTCCAAAGCTTATGGGTCCCCCTTTTAATGGAAATAAGGACGACAGTGAATGGGAAGACGGAAGAGACAGAGCTCAGATGCTCAAAATTCTCGAGACTCATGAAACCCAAATTAAGGTATAATCGTAAAACTTCGGGTTAATTTCTTTGTTTTTGTTGTGGATATTTTGTGTTTAGGTTTTGTACTGTGAATTGGGTTTGTGAGATTTGCTAGGGTTTTTATGAAATATGTGATTTTTGAAATTAGGGATCTGCTCTTGTCTTTAAGTGAGTATTCTTACAATGAATACTATTATTCAAGTATAGAGTTTAATTGGAGTTTGTAAGTTGTTTTAATGGATTTCATTATTGTTTTACTTAGAAATTGTGTGAATTACATTGTAAACAACTCGCCTGGCCATACTATTAGTTCATTCAGATAAGATCTTTTAGTGATTTTAATTTGGTTCATGAGCTTTTGTAATCTTTTTCTTTTTGGGATAGTTCCACTGCGATTGTGAAGAGATTTTGTGATGTTGTGTTCTGTATTGTAAACTCAGTCAGTTAATTATTTTGTAACGTGTCATCTTGGTTTACAAGTTTACAACTAAATTTTGTGTTCTGTTTGCTTGTTTAATTTGTAATTTAGAATGAATTCTTGGTACAATGGGGATGAATTTTTAAGTTTTGAGGTTGGATACTGACTTAAATTCTAATGTTCAAATTTCCTATTCACGAGGAAAGTGCTCTTGAAACTCGTCTACCGATACAATCCCGCGACCCAATTGCATTTGCTCCTAAGGTAATTAGGTGTTCCAGCCTTCTGCATGATGGGGTAATATACTGTAGCACTTTGTGTTTTCAGTGAGTTTGCATATTTTATTTTTTTCTTTGTCTCTGAAGTCGTATCCTCCCAATGTAGGAAGAGCTGAACAAGACTCCTGCGCCAGCAAGACATAAAAGAGGATGCTACTGTAAGAAATCTTGTTTCCTGAAGAAATATTGTGGATGTTTTCTGGTTGGATCTTTATTCATTCTTACTGTTTTTAACTATTTACTGTTTATTAACTAACAAGGCCACTGGGTTTTGTTTACCAAGGTCGGGGTTGGATGCTCTCTGAGCTGCTTGTGCGAGGGCTGTATGAATACTTTTGGTCGGAAGGAAGGTGAGTGAGTCAGTAACTATGATATATGCCGTCTCAATTAATTTTTATTTATTAACTCTTGAACAGCTAACTCTATACTTTTCAGTTTAGACTGAATGCTATTGCAATAGCTGCCTAATAGTTGCTTGTGGTCTGTTATGACTTGAAATTATGTAAAATGGTAATGATAACAATTTCTTTTTCCTTTGCCATTTCTTAGGCATTGAATGCTATTTCTCTGAATTTCCCAAATCTCCAAAGGGGTAATCTTGTTTTGGCATTTTTTGTGTGTTAGATTATAAGAGGAAGCTGACATAGCATCTGGGTTTGTCTTTGTTTGGACGATTATGATTGAATGGTAAATCATAATCGTCATTATTGTTGTTGTTTTGTGAGAAAGCAATGTACAACAGTAATTTGAAAGGGGTTATACTTTATTTAGTAACTCTTGAACAACTGAACTCTATGCTATTCAGTTTACATTGTGATGACTTTATATCCGCGACTCTATAATAATAAAAATTATTCCTTTTTCCTATGCCATTTCTTAGGCATTGATGGTATTTCAGTATTTGAAGAAACTCATGTACTAGAAAGGAGATGTCAGACAAAGTGAACGGAGAGGAGTGTAAAAAAGCATTAAAGGTGTTTATGCCAATTCAGTTGGTAGAAGTTTATGGTGTATTCAGTAGGTATTTTTTGTACTTTGATTTTGATTTCATTCAGTTTACTTATCGACATAACTTTTAATTTTGGCACTTAATCTGCTGAATTTCTAGGGTTTCCTCTTAATTTGTTGAATTTGTGCAGGGTTTCCTCTTAATGGGCTTTACTGGAACATCAAAGTTTGCATATGGGATCTTGCCGTTGGAAATCAAACAATTGAATTCGACCATGGATGTGAAGCGGCTAACCGTAAGTCGCCAGACGACCTTACTTCGATCTAGGATGATGTAGAATCTGATTCCCTTCTCTTTTCCCTCTTTTTATTTTATTTTATGGTTGGACTTCTTGTGTTCTTGCTTTTCTCAATTATTGTTGGTGTATGTTCAATTATCATGAATGAAAGAAATGTAAACTGAGCCAATTTTGGGGGTTTCTAGTTAAACAGTTGAGGTCAATGAGCCCTAATCTTTCATGTTGTATGAGGAAAGCAATAAGAGGTTCACTTTCAAGTTACTGTCTAAGTTGGTGTATTTTTGGGATATTTGGGTTTGGGGAAGGTGTCTATAGGTAGCAGGCAGAAAAAACAAGATATAATTGCTTGCACTCTTTGTTTTCATATTATTAAGTCAGGGATTGATACACATCTTGGGGGTGAAGATCAGATTACAAGTCCACCTCAAATTGCATGGAATCTGTTGTTGGTGGTAATCGATTATTTTTGTTGTTATCTATGGATTCGATTATGGTAATCTCTTCGTTTATTTATTTCACCTCGCTTTAGTTTATTGTGTATTTAGCTAATGTGATTATCTGTTGGGTTTATCAAAGTTGTGGGCTTTTGCAATGTGGGCAAAGAAACTGAATGTCATGGCATAGAGTTGGTGCTTTAGTACTAGCATGTCACTCAATATCTGTGTTAGATTTTGGTGTTGCCCAATTTCCATATCAATAGGAGTTCTGGCTGCAGAAAAAGAAACAGAAACATACAGATGCATGGATGACACATGAGGTCTATTTCTCTTTTGCTTCTGTCTTGTGCTTATATCTGATTCGACACTCTATTTGCTGGGTAATGCCTTGCTTGAGACCTTGAGTCTGTTATTTTTGGATCATTTTGAAGAACTTTATCGCTACAATTTATACATCACTTTCTAAGTAGCCTTCTTCGATTTTATGCTTGAGTCTGATGTTAGGCTTATTGTGACACAGATTTATGAAGAACTAAAGGGAAAGAAGGATCAAGGCAGCAAGAAGACTGAGGCTCTCAAGGGCTCAAAGCTACCAGCAAGTTTCTAATGAAGCATATAGGTTGCAAAAACAGATGTTAATGTAATTGTATCACCAGTAAAAATAAGAAGACACAAATTGTGTTTCCCCTATTTTGTATACTTATAACAATATTAAACATCAAGTTTGTTGTTGATTTAGTAATAATATTTATTATTCAAACAAAAAGTAAATGGGCAGGTTCTTCAATTTAACCTTTTTTTTAGCAAAAAAAAAAAAAACATACAACGTCGGTTTTCTAAACAAAACAGATGTTAAACCCCACCTTTTCACATCGGTTATACAAAAAAACCGACTTCGTATCTATGCCTACGACGTCAGTCTTTCACCAACAAACTGACATCATACCCAACCCTTCGACATCGGTTTTTTCCAAAAATCGACGTTGTAGCCTAACCTTTCACATCGGTTTTCTGTAAAAAAACCGACGTCTTACCCCACCCTTCCACGTCGGTTAAAATACCGACGTTATATGGGTACACATGCTACATCACCCCTCTATTACGTCGGTATAAAAACCAACGTAGTATGCCTTAAAATACCGACCTAGTATCCCACTTTTGTAGTAGTGAGAAGATAAATATCACATAAACTAGCTGCTCAGACCATTATCAATCCACCACTATGAATGAAGTATGAACTGATCGGATATAATTAAGGAAGGTGAAGGGCTAATGGTGAAACTAGCAAATTAGATAAACTTCTGAAAAGCTCAAAATTAGAGTTGTCAAACAGGTGGACTTCGACCAACAAGGATGGTGGTCTAGTGGTTCCAAGCTTACTCTCAAGTGGTTTGGTAAGGCAAGGTCATGGTTCGAATCTCCATTCCCCCATGCCTTGTGTCTGCTGGCTTCTAGGAACTATATAACCCCTTGTTGATGCTACGTTGATGGAACCAGTGCTTGCGCTGATTGTTTAGCTAGTCTGATATGTTCCCTATTGAACACGAGAGTCCGAACATGATGTAGCAGGGGGTGCCTCGGTCGCCATTCACTTGCACCCTCTTTTTGTTCAGCAAATAAAAAACAAGTGGACTTTGGGTTGGGTCTATATCATTTTTTCCAGGTTTGAAATATGTTTGTATACAAAATTCTTAATGGGCTTTCAAAATATAAAGCCAATTTTTCTCAGTTTTTCCCGTCGGATTTTCGAGTTTTGCCCTTTTTTATGCCTATTTTTAGCGGATTCGGTCGGCTATTGCCATTTGTCCCTGTTATAATACATTTATGTGTAAACTTTTAGTGGATTTTCGAATTCTCAAGTTAGTTTTTTTCGGGTTCGGATTTCCTGTCAGGTCAAATTTTGTCCTTTTGTAGCTTAAAGAAAACAAAAGTTTCACTAGACAATTTTTTCACTAGACAATTTTTTCTTTTTTTTAGGGGAAAAGAGCATTAGATTGATAACTAGGATCTTGTTGGAAGTGAACGAAGTGGAAATCTACAATTCAGTTTCCTTTTTTTCTTTTTTCTAAAACGAGTACTTTAATCAAAATTTAGCAGTCAGGAATGGTCCAGAGCCCTTCAAACTATTTTTTTTTTTTTTTTTGAAAAGAAGCCCTTCAAACTATTAATATACACTTTATGGATCAAAAGTAGGGAACCATTGGAACCATATATAAATTAATTATCCAGTATTACAAAATAGGATTAAATTAAACCATCACTAGTTCATCATCCCAACGTCTGATTGCCTTATCCCCTTGAAAGAGTTGTAACCCCAAAATTATTGTGATTTTCCTTAATTGTTCAGTCACAAACACTATTCATTAATCATTAGCCCATTAGTAGATAGCAGCTCTTCTATATATGAGGTGGTTGAAACACACACACACAAAAAAAAAAAAAAAAAAAGAACATAAAGTGATTAATCATGCATGATTAAGAGCAAAATGATCAATGCAACTCACTAGATATAAATCATCGTGAGCCCCTCCTTCCTCTCTCTAAAAAAACCCTAACCTTATTTTTGTGATCTAGGGGTTGTCATCTGCGAATCGCTGATGGTAAGCCCCAATTCTTTTAGTTTTTTCGTCTTGTTTAGTTTTTCAGTTTCGTTGTTGGGAATAAAATCAGTCTCTCCTCCCATGAGAGTTAGTTTGTCCCAATTTTTGGGTATGACTGTTTCTCCTTTTGTGAGAGTACTGTTTATTTTCTATTTTGTTATTTCTGTGGTGGTACTTCAAATCATCTTCTTCAATAGGCTTTCTACGATGTCAGATTTGTACATTCAACAAAGGTATGGCGACAGGTCCCTCCGCGAAAAGGCTGTAATATGGAAAACAACGATTGAAAGGAGACCGTTCGGAGTCATCAAATCTACAATGCTAAATAGCTTTATTACTCGAATGTTGTTTGATGTTTTAGAATTGCATCTTGTTGTTTCTAATTTCGTTTATAGATGCCGTATGGCTTATTATTATGAATGAATTTAATTTTCACCTAAAAAAACAAAAGCGCAAAATGATCAACTTAGAAAAGTCAATACACGTTGTGAAAAGAAAGAAAAAACAATCAAACTTGTAGAATCAACTCCAAAAAAAATGTAATGTAGGTAACAACAATTCCACACCAAGAGCAAAAAGATCCCAAAAGATTATATGAGCTACACACGAGTTGTCAATGATGTAGTTTTAAGAGTCTTTTTTCCTCAATTTAATTTTACATTATTATAGTTCAATTCAGTTCAGTTTAGTTCAAATGTAACTTATCAGTTAAATATTTTTTTTATTCTGAAATAAATTCACAATGATACCTATGTCAATGAAAAGGTTTCAAAACATACTATCAAATGAGTCTAATATTGAATATCTTTGGACGAATTTTAAATGGTTAAAGCTCAAACTTAAAAAAATCAATTCATTTCAGTTGAGTTTTTTCCAATTGAAAAAAATGAAGCCTTGGTAGTCTCTTGATCGACACCAAAGAACTTAAGAGATTTCTCAAAGCGCACAAACTTCTGAATCTATTTTTGGTAGATGTTTTAGGAAGTTCCTCCACTAGTACATTGTTTTAGGCACCATGTAATGGGCTATCTTCAATCTCCCAAAAGTGCTCATTTATTTCTTTCTCAATATTCTTGTTGATTCTCGTCTTTGTCTTCGATGTCACGCTACCATTGAAGCTTATAGACGCACATGGCGTCTACCCCTAGTGTTCATGAGGTTGGGCCACCGTCGCCACCTCATTCACCCTTAGAAAAGTGTACAATACTGCTTCAACATGGGTTAAGTAATTAGACGACAAACAAGCAACACAATCACACAAGGAGTTACGTGGAAAACACGTATGTAACTATATAACTAACAATGGCAAGCTAGTTAATTATGCATGATTAACAACAAAATGAAAATCAAATTAGAACATTCAATACACATTGCAATTAAAAAAAAGAAAATAAACTTTCAAAGATACTTAAACAATAAATTTATTCTATGAAAAAAGAAAGAACGCAAGAAAGAAATAAAATGTAATGTAGGTAATAACAACAAATCCACACAGAGTAAAATGATCCAAAAACATTACACGAGCTATAAAAGACTAGTCAATGATAGACTCGTGTAGTCTTAGTAGTTTTTCTATACACCAAACGACTTGGCCATTTCTTTAAGCACAAACTTCTGAATCTTTCCAGTAGATGTCTTAGGAAGTTACGTTCCTCCATTATTACGACTGTTTTAGGCACCATATAATGCGCTATTTTCTCCCTGCAATACCCAATTATTTCTCTCTCAATTTCCTTCTTGGTCTCCGCCTTAGTATTTATCGTCACGTACCTTTAAAGCTTATAAACGCATAGGGTGTCTCCCCCCAATATTCGTGAGGTTGAGCCACCACCGCCACCTCACTCACCCAGGGAAAAGTGTACAGTATCGATTCAACTTCGACGGTGCTAATATTCTCTCCACCACTAATAATTATATCCTTTGAGCGATCCATGATTTGTAAATACCCATCTGGGTATATAATCCCTAAGTCCCCCGTCCTTAACCATCCGTCTTTTCCCATACATTTTGATGTTCCCTCGGAATCTTTAAGGTATCCTAGCATTATGGATCCACCTTGCACAACAATTTCTCCTAACTATTCGCCATCATGCTCCACTGGTTTCCCTGTTGTGGGATTTATTATGTCAACACGGGCCATCCCAATTGTTCGAACCCCTTGTCGAGCCTTCAATTTAGCCCGCTCTGTAGCTGGGAAGCAGTGAAGGATTTATGTCCTGTCAGTCAAGATGCAAAATTCGGGATTAAACATTAGAGATAGTAAACCCATAGATTTAGTAGATCGTAATGTTTAGCTAGAGACCGCTTACGATTATTAAGGCCGATTGGATCGGACCAACTACTAAATGTGTTTGGGCCTAACGGGTCACACACAACGTGTCGAATGGATCAACTGAGAGTGAGTGGCTTAATGGGCTCACCTGGGGTGAGCCCACCATCACTTAAGTGCTAGGCACTTAACTAATGGGCCACAAGGGTGCACCACTTAGTTGTGGGTGGGTGACTCTTGTTCCCTTAAGTGGACTAAGTCAACTTAAGGAGCAAGGACCCCTTAGTTCTCTATAAGAGAAGGAGGATAGCATATGCATAAGTGTGACTTACTTGAGAGCTTGAGAGGCACAAATGATATGCTATCCTTGTCTCCCTTTTCTCTCATCCTAACCGTGTGCTACAAAAGGGATTAGATCCCACGATCTAGCTATCGAATTGGCAACGGTGATCATTCGTCTACGGTGTGGACTACGGTAGAGGGATAACATTTGGGATCCTACAATTTGCATCCATCGATCTCGTCGAACAACGAGCCACGCATCAAGAGGTGTAATTACGTGTGTTTAATTAACCATTAAACTTCCTGTTATCTAGTTGTCTTCCGCTTACATGATTAGATCATTGCAACTAGACCCAGTAATAGTATCAGAGCCTAATTAATAGGTTAATTAAATCACGAAAATCAATCTTGTTGCACGAAAATTGTCTTTATGGGCTGTTGTTTCGTGTGATCTGTTTTTGCCGTGATTGGATCATGTCAAAAATTAAAAATTTTGATGGTTTGATGTTCACTGCCATGATGGATCGTGACTTTGGTATCATCAATAGTAGTAGAAATGTTATGCTTCCATTTCATGATAGATCATGTGTCATGATTGCATACATGTAAGCAGCATATTTTCCTCCATCTATTATTTGATTTATATGATGCGAAGAATGCTAGGATTAGATCCATGTTTTTCTTTCGATCTATGATCGAAATAAGCTACGAGGTTTATGCTGTGTTTTTTACTACTATTTAGTGGCATTTGCTATTACATATTACCACCTTGGTACTAATTGCTGGATTTTGCCACCACGTACCTTGACACTAAATGCAATCTTGATGCTAAATTGTTGTTTTGCAAGTTTAGTGTTATGATGAATGCATGTATACACTGTATTAGATCAGTAGTTTGTATTTGATCCGTTAGCATATAATTTGAAATATTTCAATTATTGGATGATTGATCTACTTGCTTATTATATGGTTTTTGGATATTTATTGGGTTACCCATCTTATGGGTGAGTGAATGTATGATCTAGTATGGCCCAAAATACGATTTACGTATCGTTATGTATTTTTGTAATTAAATATGGTATGTAAAACCGTCGTATTTATGTAATTTATTTTATTGCATTAGCTTTAAGTTTAAATTACTAAGTACAAATTAAAAGGAGAAAGCTTGAAGAACGGTGCCTTGGAGGAGATCGCAATTCAAGTGGGAGAAATTGAAGATTAGATCTTTAGTTTTTCTTTTTCAGGGGTCATACTAGGATCATTTTTTTATTGCTTTAATTATTTCTTAAATTAGATTTATTTCATTAATTATTGCATGCTTGATTTTTTATATTGTTTAATATAACAACTTGTTCACACATATTAAAACAACTTGATAAATCACGTCCCAAGAAAATATTGAGTTTATGCCCTCCCAAATAAGGGTCACCCATTACACTCTCGATCATTCATAATGGGCATTGCCAAAGCGTGACATTATTTTAATCTTGAGTTAATGCGAATAAGTCTAAGAAGAGATTTACAAGACCATTTGGTTCCCTCAAGGATATGAGTAAGGAGTCCTTACATGTCGGGGCAAAGGGATATCCATATTAGATATGCCTATCAACCAAGAGTTATGTTGGACATAATTAGCAAGGCTTGCTTACCTATTTTGACTAGTGTGGTTGACAAGCCAAAGCTTGGTCACATTAGGGTAAAATGAGGATCTTGGAATTATTTTATTCATAGGGGTACCTTAGAGGATCAATAAAATATTAAATGACTTTCATGTTTTGGAAACAGATTAAGTTATTTATTGATAAATGTACTAAAATTTGCATATTATTTCTGTGTTGTAGCAATGGCCAATGGAAACAATTCAACTTTTTACCTTAAGTCGATACTGGATAGGGAACGTTTGGTTGGACCAAACAATTACCTAGACTGGCATCGCAACTTGAGAATAGTTCTCAGGCATGACAAGAAGGAATACGTCTTGGAGACGCCTGTTCCTCAACTTCCCGAAAGTGGGGGCAGTGCTTCACAAATGACTGCCCGCCAACGTCATTCTGATCACTCGGAGGAAGTTGCATGCATCATGTTGGGAAGCATGAGCCCTGCTTTGCAAAAGCAATTCGAGAGCTACGATGCTTACAACATGAATCAAAGGCTCAAAACTATGTTTAAAGAGCAAGAGAGGATTGAAATGCATGCAACTAACAAGGCTATTCTAGAAGCTAGGCTTGAACGAGGCAAGCAAGTCAGTCTACATGTCATGGGGATGATTGCTAACTTTGAGAGGATGGAACGCCTGGGGTGTGGCTATCCTCAAAAGCTGGCTATAGATACTGTCCTACACTCGCTGCATAAATGGTACAACCAATTTCGGATGCACTACAATATGCAGGGGTTGGACAAAACCCTGGACGAGCTGCATGGCATGCTTAAGACTGCAGAGTTTGATGTGAGGGAGGAGCCTGAAAAGCAGCAAATGCTTTATATAGGGATGGGAAAGAAAGGGGCTGCTTCGAAGGGCAAACGGTTGAAGGGTAAGGGTGGCGTGGCCGCCAAGCCTAAACCTAAGTAACAGCTAGCCGCCAAGAAGTCACCCTCAGTTGCGGAAAATCAGTGCTTCTATTGCCTATTGGATGGGCATTGGAAGATGGATTGCCCAAAACTGAAGGAAGACCAGAAGAATGGAATGGTGTCCAGTTCTTCAGGTATCTTCGTTATTGAAATCAATCTAGCTACATCTACTTCTGATTGGGTATTGGATACCGGTTGTGGTACTCACATTTGTTCGAATGTGTAGGGACTAAAACAGCCTAGGAAGGTGGCTAGAGATGAGGTCGACCTACGAGTCGCAAATGGAGCCAAGATGGCTGCCTTGACTGTAGGGAATTATGTTTTGTCATTGCCTTCGGGGCTTGTATTGGGACTAAATAATTGTTACTATGTTTCTAGTATAAACAGAAACATCATCTCTGCTTCTGTATTGGATATGGAAGGCTTTGATATGCGTATTAAGAATGGTTCTTGTAAGGTTTCAAAAGACGATGTGTTCTATTTTAGCGCTCGTTTGCACAATGGCTTTATTTGCTAAATTTTGACAAACATATACTCCTCATCAATAACAAAAAGGCTAGAACTAATGATTCTAACCCCACATATCTATGGCATTGTCGATCAGGCCATATAAATGTGAAACGCATTCAGAAACTTCTTAGAGAAGGGATTCTGGACTCATTTGACTTGGAATCATATGATACTTGCGAGTCATGTTTACTTGGCAAAATGACAAAGTCACCCTTTTTGGGAAAGGGAGAGCGAGCCAGTGAGCTATTAGGTATCATACACTCGGATGTGTGTGGACCAATGAGTTCGACTACAAGAAGTGGGTTTAGTTACTTAATTACATTTACTGATGATTTGAGTAGATATGGCTATACTTACTTAATGAAACATAAATCTGAATCTTTTGATAAATTCAAAGAGTTTCAGAATAAAGTAGAAAATCAGCTGGGCAAGAAGATAAAAGCTCTTCGATCGGATCGAGGAGGCGAATATATGAGCCTAGAGTTCAATGAACATCTAAAGGGTTGTGGAATAGTTTCACAGCTAACTCCACCCGGAACACCACAGTGGAACGGTGTGTCTGAACGGAGGAATCGAACCTTATTGGATATGGTTAGATCAATGATGGGTCATGTCAAACTTCCTGTTTCTTTCTGTGGATATGCTCTCAAGATAGCAGCTTTCACGCTGGACGGGAATGGTTCCCAAGTTGTCTTTTCTCAAGGTTTGGGAGTGTGAAACTTATGTAAAGAGGTTGCTCGGCAATAAGCTTGCACCCAAATCAGACAAAGTTTTCTTTGTGGGTTATCCAAAAGAAACGAAGGATTATTATTTCTACAATCAAACTGAGAACAAGGTATTTGTTGCTCGGAATGGTGTCTTTTTGGAGAAGGAATTCCTTTCCAACGAGACAAGTGAGAGTAAAGTCCATCTCGAAGAAATTCAAGATGAGCAACTATTGGAGATGGATAGGGATTTGGAATTCATCCATGATGTTTTAGAAACAGCTCCAATGGATATGGATAGGGATTTAGAATCCATCCAAGATGTTTTGGAAACATCTCCAGATTCAACTCTAGAGGCAACTCGAGAGGTTGAACCTGAATCCACCTTTCGAAGGTCTGATAGAGTCAGGTTTCCAACAAATAGATATATTTCAATCTATTCGATGGAAAGCCGTGACATTTTCCTTGTTGAAAGTGAAGAACCCACCACTTACAAGGAAGCAATGACGAGTCAAAACTCCAGCAAATGGCAAGAAGCCATGAAATCCGAAATGGATTCCATGTCCGAGAATCAAGTCTGGGACTTGGTCGATTTGCCGGATGGAGCTAAGCCCATCGGGTGCAAATGGATCTTTAAGATCAAAACGGACAAGGATGGAAACTTTCTAGTTTTCAAAGCTAGACTGGTGGCAAAAGGTTATAGGCAGATTCAAGGAATTGACTTTGATGAAACTTTTTCGCCAGTTTTCATGCTTAAATCCATTAGGATACTCCTAGCAATTGCAGCTCATTATGACTATGAGGTCTGGCAAATGGATGTCAAAACCGATTTCTTGAACGGGGTTCTCGAAGAGGATGTGTTTATGACACAGCCTGAGGGTTTTGTCGATCCTAAAAACACTGGGAAGGTTTGCAAGCTAAGAAAATCCATTTATGGGTTGAAGCAAGCATCCCGGAGCTGAAATCTGCGTTTTGATGAAGCCATAACTAGGTTTGGTTTTATCAGAAACACAAAAGAACCTTGTGTATACAAGAAGTTCAGTGGGAGAAATATTGTCTTCTTGGTCCTGCATGTTGATGACATACTGATCATTGGAAACGACATTCCAATGCTGGAGTCCGTAAAGGCTTGGCTTGGAAAGTGTTTCCAGATGAAAGACCTTGGACAGGTAGAGTACATCTTGGGCATCAGGATTTGTCGGGACGGATCCAAAAGTCTAGTTGGACTTAGCCAGAGTACGTATATTAGTCAAATTGTATCTCGATTTAATATGCAAGATGCCAAGAAATGTTTACTACCTATGAGTCATGCACAGTTCTTAGCAAGACGCAGGGTCCTAAGACACCTGCTGAGCAAGAACGCATGAGTACAGTTCCGTATGCATCAGCCATAGGATCTATCACGTACGCCGTGATTTGTACTCGTCCAAACATCTCGTATGTTTTGAGCATGACGAGTAGATTTCAGACCAATCCAGGTGAGGCGCATTGGATTGCGGCCAAGAATATCTTGAAGTATCTGAAAAGAACTAAAGATATGTTCCTGGTGTATGGTCGTGAAGAAAAGTTGATTGTGAAAGGTTACACTGATGCGTCCTTCCAGACCGACAGAGACGGTTCTCAATCCCAATCAGGATTTGTCTTTTGTCTCAATGGAGGATCAGTGACCTGGAAAAGTGCTAAGCAAAGCATTGTGGCAGATTCTACAACAGAAGCAGAGTACATCGCAGCTTCGGAGCTGCGAAGGAGGCTGTTTGGATTCGCAAGTTCATGGCTGAGCTTGGCGTTGTGCCTACGGCAGCTGAACCGTTAGCTCTTTATTGTGACAATAATGGAGCCATCGCCCAAGCAAAGGAGCCAAGGTCACACCAAAAGTCTAAACATGTACATCGCAAATATAACATTATTAGACAATGGGTCAAAGATGGTGATATTAGCATATGCAAGGTTCATACAGATGAGAATGTCCCTGATCCGTTGACTAAGCCACTTGACTGGGTCAAGCACGAGAGTCACAGAGCTTCGATAGGCATTAAGCGCTTCGGAGATGATTAGCTTCATTGTTTTAGACTATTAAATGGTGTTCATGATTAAAACATGGTTCAGTACATTTATCACAATGGTTTTGATTTTATTCAATTTTCTGTATGATTTGAATATTAATCCAAAATAATATAACACAATATCCAAATAGGTTATCAAGATGATGTCTTGGATAATGAAACCCTATTGTGTAAACTAGATTTTGTGGTTATTTGTCCCTAATCTAGGTATTAGAATTAGATTCTAATAACCAACGATGATTAGATTGCAAGTTGATCTCAGTGCCTGTTTCATGGGCTGGAGACATGGGATGTCAAGGATCATTTGCATAGATATGAATTGGGAATTCATGATCGGACAGACCCACCATGAGAGTTCTTTAAGAACAAGTAGTCATGACAGACTCTCATAAAACTATCTTGAACCATTTCTCAAACCTGAGTGGCTATGAATGTCGATATGAGGATTGGTAATTTGTGATTACTCCTAACACCTGCATAACAGGAGGCAATAACGGACACATCCGATTATTGAAAATCATGTTGAAATTCATGAACACACAAGACGGGAATTGTCCTCTTTTCAGGGATCGTTGTCTTATGGGCCTCTTGTAGAATTGGGATTGTGAAATGCATGGCCATGCTCAAATGGATTATTGGATAATCATTTGTCTTAACAATCCAATTCGGGATCAAGAAATCATATGAACATTGTAAGGATGACTAGGCTTCTTACCTTACGTTCATATCAAGACATTAAATGACAAGGGAATGGATTTGCACAATTGTCTTAAGGACAAGTGGGAGATTGAAGGATTTATGTCCTGTCAGTCAAGGTGCAAAATTCGGGATTAAACATCAGAGATAGTAAACCCATAGATTTAGTAGATCGTAATGTTTAGCTAGAGACCGCTTATGATTATTAGGGCCGATTGGATCGGACCAACTACTAAATGAGTTTGGGCCTAACAGGTCACACACAACGTGTCGAATGGATCAACTGAGAGTGAGTGGCTTAATGGGCTCACCTAGGGTGAGCCCACCATCACTTAAGTGCTAGGCACATAACTAATGGGCCATAAGGGTGCACCACTTAGTTGTGGGTGGGTGACTCTTGTTCCCTTAAGTGGACTAGGTCAACTTAAGGAACAATGAGCCCTTAGTTCTCTATAAAAGGAGGAGGATAGCATATGCATAAGTGTGACTTACTTGAGAGCTTGAGAGGCACAAATGATATGCTATCCTTGTCTCCCTTTTCTCTCATCCTAACCGTGTGCTACAAAAGGGATTAGATCCCACGATATAGCTATCAAATTGGCAACGGTGATCATTCGTCTACGGTGTGGACTACGATAGAGGGATCATATTTGGGATCCTACAATTTGCATCCATCGATCTCGTCGAACAACGAGGCACGCATCAAGAGGTATAATTACGTGTGTTTAATTAACCATTAAACTTCCTGTTATCTAGTTGTCTTCCGCTTACATGATTAGATCATTGCAACTAGACCCAACAAGCAGTCCCATTGGGATTTCCAGGCACATGATATGATGCAACCGCCAGTCTCGGTCATCCCAAAACCGTGATCGATTATAAACCCGTGGGACTCGACCCGTTGGAGGATAGTGGATGGCGGGGAGGACCCTGACGTGAGGATGTGGGCGGGTTGAGGGAGGGGAATTGGGTTGGCGTTGGTGAGCATGTTCAGGACAACGGGGGCAGCACACATATGGGTTACATTGTGGCGACGAATGGTGCCATAGATGGTGGTCCCATCAAATTTACGGAGACAAATGTTGGTTCCTCTGACAGCCGCCATCCCCTAAGTGTATGCCCACCCGTTAGCGTGGAACATAGGCAGGGTCCACAAGTAAACTGGTTGCTTAGGAACAGCCCAGTCAATTAAGGAATTGACAGATGCAAGAAAGGTGCCACGATGGCAATGAACCACTCCTTTTGGAGAGGATGTTGTTCCAGACATGTAGTTCAACACGATGGGGTCCCACTCGCTTTTGGGTGGGATCCACTTGAACTCCGAGTCACCTTTTTTAATCATGTTCTCATATGTAGTGAAGAAGGGTCTATGTAATCTAATTCGCTTTTTGAGGTGAGGATATGTTCATCTTGGTCTTTATTGACCTTTCTTGTAGGAGAATCTTCTAAAATTGTGTAATTGTGAAGAACTTCATCGTTAGAGATGAAAACAAGAAGGGGGTGTGGGTAATTTGAAGGGAGGAATGAGATAGCATCGAGGATGAGAGGAGCAAATTGGTGGTCGGCAAAGACGAGCTTAGACTCGCTATGACAAAGAAGGATCGAAATTTTTCTAGGATCAAGTCGTATGTGATATTATTGAGGATAGCACCTGACATAGGGACGGCAAAGTGGAGCTCATAGGCAGCCGGGCCATTAGGGGCAACCACGGAAACCACGTGACCCCTCCCAAGGCCGAGGGAAGAGAAGTTGGATGCGATCCTAAGGCATCGGCTATGAGTCTCGGACCACGTATAAGTGGTGTTGTTATAGACAATAGAAGGGCAATCACCATCTAGGTTGCACGGATACGGATACGGATACGGGTGCAAGATACTGCAATTCTAAATTTTCTAGGATACGGGTACGGAAAAAATATAATTTAAAATAAATAATATAACAACTTAAAAAGAAAAAAAAAAATAAGTACAATTCTATTTATGACCTTTACTGACATTGTTAACATCTATATACCATTCTCCATTAAAAATACAAGATCGGAGTTGAAACGTGTGAGTAAGTTGATGACTAATTAGTTGCTGACTTGCTGGTATGGATGTGTGGAAGATAGAGAGTTGACGAACCGACCACCTGCTCCGGTAGGCGTAAGCCTTCAGATTAGACAAGATGGAGGCTATATGATGAGAGAGAAAGGTCATTTCTTTTGGTTGCATAGAGATATATTTAAAGAAATACTTAATCTTTGTTGCGAAAAATATAATTAATTGAACTGTTTGATGACTTGGCGTATCCTTAAAGTATCCACCGTGTAGCCGAGTATCCGTAATTATTTTGGGGAAAAACTAAATTGAAAAAATAGAATACTTCTCCGATACGTATCGGGTGCGTATTCCCAATATCGGGCGTGTATCCTGAAAGTATAGGTATCCGAAACGTATCGGATACGGAATACTGCTGTTGAGCCAGGTATCAGTGCAACCTAGATCACCATAGAATATGGCTGCTCGCTCTAGGAAAGTCGATCAAAGGAGTTAGCGGTGTTGAATTGGCTGGGTTGGGCTTAAGCTGATCCATAGTGTAGTGTGTAATAACTGGATGCGTCATGCGTGTATATCGTATAATCGGTGTATGCAATGAATGGCACAGAGAAGTCGCTCTTAGAAAAAATTGAAACTAAAAGTCAAACCAAAGGAATTACGTAAGGCCATTGCGCGAGTATGCCATCACATGGCAATGAATCATCAAGCACGCTCTTATTCTTGCCTTATCTTACCTTACTATTAAAACACAGTATACTTCTCTTAAAACTTGCCACGTGACGTATTTGAGATTGACACATGGGATGCCACGTAAGCCCCCAGATTTGTATGGTAATGACACGTAAGCTGCCACGTAAGTCACTCATGCAAGTGTGTCAAGCATTTATTTCACTTAATAAATACTAAACAACATAATATTACCTTACTATTAAAACACAGTGCAGCACTTCTAAGACTTGCCACGTGGCACATTTGAGATTGACACATGGGATGTCACGTAAGCCCCCAAGTTCGTATGATAGAGACACATAAGCCGCCACGTAAGCCGCCCATGCAAGTGTGTCAAGCATTTATTTGACTTAAAATAAATACAAAACGACATAATTATTATCATATTGTTCAAGTATTATAAAATAAATAACTTTTGTTACCCAACTATAAAAATAATAATTCTTACTTCATAGCATCAGATTCGGAAAATACTTCAAAATGATATACATATGTCCTATATTTGACTTTATAATGTTCGGTAGAAGTCATAAAACATATACACTACACAGTTTGTCCTCGCCATATGACACTTCTACGAGATATTTATTATGTTTGTTATGTGGCGCTTATATCACTATTGCATTGTCATGTGTTATTATGTCATTTGTTACTTTCATTGTATGGTTAATTTGTTAAGCTAAATTGTGACAAAAATAGATAATTGAGTATCAAAACTTTTTTAATTAGAACATTTACTTACTTTCTTTAAAAAAAAAAAAAAAGAAGAGGAAATGTCCTTAATTATATGATTAGGTCATCCGTGAACACACCTACTATAACACCTAAAAGAATAGACAATATACAAAAAAAAGCTAATCCGGGGCGTCGCCCGAGCCAAAACAAGTTATTATCAGAGTAAGGATCCTCTAAAGTACCCAATGAAGTAAGAATTATAATTTATATAGTTGTGTAACAAAAGTTATTTGATTTTATAACTTGAACAATATGATAATAAGAGATGAGATCCTCTCCAATAAAATGGTAAAGTACTTGGTGTAGTAACTCACAAGAACTAAAAAAAAAAAGGAAAAAAGAGTTAGAGTTGAATGTCTTTTGGAGTGGACAAGTGATGTGGCATGATGATATTGATTTATTGGAGAGGATATTGGAGGGAAGTACTTTAGATGATCCTTACTCTGATAATAACTAGTTTTGGTCCCGGGCGACGCCCCGGATTAGCGTTTTTTTGTGTGTTGTCTATTCTTTTAGGTGTTATAATAGGTGTGTTAATTACACGGATGACCTAATCATATAATTAATGACATTTTCTCTTCTTTTTTTTTTTTGAAGAAAGTAAGTAAATATTCTAATTAAAAAAGTTTTGATACTCAATTATCTATTTTTGTCACAATTTAGCTTAACAAATTAACCATACAATGAAAGTAACAAATGACATAATAACACATGACAATGCAATAGTGATATAAGCGCCACATAACAAACATAACAAATACCTCGTAGAAGTGTCAAATGGCGAGGACAAACTGTGTAGTGTATATGTTTTATGACTTCTACCAAACATTATAAAGTCAAATATAGGACATATGTATATCATTTTGAAGTATTTTTCGAACCTGATGCAATGAAGTAAGAATTATTATTTTTATGGTTGGGTAACAAAAGTTATTTATTTTATAATACTTGAACAATATGATAATAATTATGTCGTTTTGTATTTATTTTAAGTCAAATAAATGCTTGACACACTTGCATGGGCGGCTTACGTGGCGGCTTATGTGTCACTATCATACGAACTTGGGGGCTTACGTGACATCCCATGTGTCAATCTCAAATGTGCCACGTGGCAAGTCTTAGAAGCACTGCACTGTATTTTAATAGTAAGGTAAGATTATAATTCTTACTTCATTGGATCAAGTTTGGAAAATACTTCAAATGAGATACATATATCCTATATTTGACTCTATAATATTCGGTAGAAGTTATAAAACATATACACTACACAGTTTCTTCTCGCCATGTGGCACTTCTACGAGATATGCTTATGTTTGTCATGTGGCCTTTATATCACCATTGCATTGTCATGTGTTATTATGTCACTCGTCGCCAGTGGCGATCCTAACTCTTCATGGGCCCCAAGGCAAAGCAAACAAAATGGGCCCTTAAGATGGCAATAGACCTTTTTTTTTTACAACCAAAGGGAAACATTTTTTTTTGGGCCCTTTTTTCCCCTCTTTTTCTTTGGGCCCTGGGCGGTCGCCCTCCTTGTCCTCCCCTCTGGGCCGGCGCTGCTCGTTGCTTTCATTGTATGAAATCTGTTAGCTAAATTGTCACCAAATTAGACAATTGAGTATCAAAACTTCTTTAATTAGAATATTTACTTACTTTCCTTAAAAAAAAAAAAGAGAAAAGACCCTTGATCAAATTGCTATACAATCCGTGTAATTAAGACATCTACTATAACACCTAAAAGAATAGACAACATTTAAAAAAAATAACCAGGGGCATCGCCCGGGACAAAAACTAGTTCTTGTCAAAGTGAAGCTTAGCAATAGGCTCATGCTCCCTTTGTGTCAACTTAATTTCCTTTCAATTGAGTTCAGTTTAGTTTAGTTCAGTTTAGTGGTTTATTCCGAAATAAATTTATGATAATAACTATTTCATCATAATGATCTCAAAGCAAACTATCAAATAAGTCCAATATTAATATGTTTGGCTGCGTTTAGTTTTAAAAAGGTCAAATGTCAAGTTAGAAACCTCAATTCAGTTAAGTTAAGTTTATTTCAATTTAGTGTAATTTTTTTTCAGTTGAAAAGAATGAAACCTCTGTTTGGCAAAGCGCTTTTGAGGGAAACTTTATTTGTTTTGGTTTTAGCATTTTGATTGGATTGATGTTTCAAAAAGCTAATTTTAGTTTTTGATAAAAGAAGAATCGAATTGACCTTTTGGGCCTAAAAAGCTGATTTTGAAAAGGCCCAATATTCAAGATAAGAGCCTTTTGAAGTTAATTTTTTAAAAAATTAGAAATGAAAAATGACTATTTGGTCCAATTTCGGGTACAATTACAAAAAATACATTGATGATAATCGGATATCGCAAAGGAATTATAGTTACATGTACTGCGGGCTAAGGGAGCGTCTAAAGAAAGACCAATTAACGAGAATGAAACCTATTTCTTAGTCATTGGGCAGAGCGCACCTTTGGTTCTTCAGTCGTGTGAGTTTTTTGATAGTGACTTCCTTTGGTACGGGCCTAACACGAATTTGAATTTAGTACCTACGGAAAATGTAGGTATACTGCAGAATCATTTTTTTTTTTTTTTTTTTTTTTGCTCGTCCAAACGGTTGCTTGGTTGTATTAATGTGACCCCAAAAAAAACAAGCATACAACCTAAGGAATACAAACTTGGTTAAACTCCTCTGGGAGCATAGTACCCACGAATCTAGAGGCAACAATCCAAGCAGCAAAAGAGTGAGCTAGAGTATTACAAGTTCTAGGAATAAAACAAAGCTTGACAGATAGGCAGATGAGGATTGGGAGGATGTCGTCGAAAATCCACTTGAGCTTCCATGGGAATGGGCTTCCTCTGTTAGCATCATCAACCACCGTTTTTGCATCACTATACAAAGTCACATTCGTAACTCCACGCAGCTGCATCCATTTCAACCCTTCTAGAATCGCCCATGCTTCACCTTCAACTGAATCCGCAACCTGATGAATTGCAGCTCCAACTTTAATGATTTGGCCCAGGTGATCTAGGTGAATCCAGGCCACAAAGGCCTCATTCCCTCTGATTGCAGCATCTACATAGCAACATGATCTTCCCTCTTCGTTTTCCCTTATCTCTGCTTGTCCTCTATGGATTCTTGGTTCAACGTCAAAAGCACTATCAATTTCATACCAACGTTTTAAAGCCTGGATGATCGTGTCATTGACTACCAGGTCAGTTTTTTGGTGTAAGCATTGGTTTCTCGACCACCAGATTGTGTCAAGTGTAATCACGGCTTTACAAGCGAAATTTTCGCCATTGCTTTTCCCCATTCCTTTACGCAACCCAGAGGAAGCACAGAAAATCTCGTTAAGCCATCTATAAAGATCCCAATCAACAAAGGACTCAGTTTTGAGTCCCACTACTTGCAACCAGAGAATACGAGCAATCGGGCATTGAAAGAAAAGATGCTCCTCATCTTCCACCCCATCTGTACACAGCAAACATTCATCTTCAATCATTGGGATTCTTACCTTTAACGAGGATCTAGATGGAATTACCTTCCATGAAATGCGCCATAAGAACAAACGAATTCTTTGGGGAACTTGATGTTTCTAGAGGTTGTTCCAGAACTCAGCAGGTAGGTTGTGATGGCCTTGTTCGCGTTCTTCAATGATAATTTTAAATGCAGTTTTGACAGTGAATCTACCAAATCTATCATTCAACCAGATAAAAGAATCAACCTCTTCAGAATTTGGCAGCTTGATTCCCAGAATTATCGTTGT
This sequence comes from Tetragonia tetragonoides, assembly GCA_038025085.1. Taxonomy (NCBI): domain Eukaryota; kingdom Viridiplantae; phylum Streptophyta; class Magnoliopsida; order Caryophyllales; family Aizoaceae; genus Tetragonia; species Tetragonia tetragonoides. The sequence continues at coordinate 36,115,218 of CM076143.1, forward strand.
TGTATCATCATCAAAATGGCTTTGGATCAGTTCACGTTTCCATTGCCCCTCCTCTATACAGTCACTGACTTTGAAAATGACCACATCAACCCCCTCCCTTGCTGTGGGTATGAAACCCTCGATCGAAGGGATCCATGGATCAGTCCAAACATTAACTGATTTTTCGTTACCCACCATAAAGCATCCTCCCTTCTCAATCACACTTCTATCCTTTAATATGTCTTTCCATTGTTGCGAGTCTGAGGCCATAGGAGAGACATGGAAGAACCCAAACCTGCTGCAATATTTTTTGAGGAGCATCTGTACCCACGGCCTGCTGTCATTGCTGCCCGCTAGCCAAGCTAGCTTTGAATGCAATGCTTTATTGACATCCCCCATTCTGCGCAACCCAAGACCGCCCAGTACTTTTGGTGCACAGATAGAGCTCCAAGACTTGAAGTAGATACCTTTGTTTTCTTCTGTCTTCCCCCACCAAAAATCACGCATCAGAGTGTCCATCTCCTTGCACAGCCCCTCACTAATGTGGTTAGAGGCCATAGCATAACTAGGCACCGCGGTTGCCACTGCTTGGATCAAGGTTGTTCTTCCCGCAAATGATAGTGTTTTTGCTTTCCATGCTTGTAGCTTATTCACAAGTCTGTCTTTGAGGTACATAAATCTCTGTTTTTTGCCGTTGTTCCTAAAGAAAGGCATACCCAGGTACACCGCATCCTTATCCATCATTTTCAGGTTCAATTTGTCCTTAATTCTGCCCTTTGTTTCAGCCTTGGTATTCGGGCTAAAGAACACTCCTGCTTTGGACTTATTAGCCGCCAGCCCACTCCATTCCTCCATTTTGTCTAAAGCTTCAGAGATTGCATTAGCATTTGTATCGTCCGCTTTTGCAAAGATGACTAAGTCATCAGCAAACAATAAATGTGAGACACCTTCACAAGACCTTTCTATCTTTATTCCCTCAATTTTCCCTTCAACTTGCGCCTTGAATAAAATTCTCGACAATGCCTCCATGCCAATCACAAAAAGGAACGGTGAGAGGGGGTCACCTTGTCGTATTTCCCTTTGGGGCTGGATAAAACCATGTGGGCTTCCATTCACTAAAACAGAGAGGGTGGGCGTGCTTATACATTGTTGAATCATCCTTATGAAGTGGTCACAGAATCCCAAATTCTTCATCACACATAATAAGGAAACCCCACTCAAGCTTATCATATGCCTTCGCCATGTCAATCTTGAGGGCCATCAAAGCCCCTCTTCCTTTGACATTCTTCATAATATGTACTATCTCCTGCACTATAATCGTATTATCTGAAGTGATACGGCTAGGAACAAATGCAACTTGAAAAGGGCTTACAATGGCATCCAGAAGAGGCTTGATTCGGTTAGCCAGCAACTTTGAGATAATTTTATAGGCCACATTGCAGAGCGCAATCGGTCTATATTCCTTCACTGTGTTGGCTTTTGCGTTTTTTGGGATTAACACAATATGTGTGTGATTCAGCGCCTTAAAAAGAAACCCAGAATTGAAGAACTCTTGGACCATAGCCACCACTTCACTGCCTACTGTCTCCCAGTATTCTTGGAAAAACAAAGCGGGCATGCCATCAGGGCCAGGTGCCTTTGTGGGGTGCATCATGAACAATGCACTTTTGATCTCATCATAGCTAGGAATTACACAAAGTTTCTGGTTCTCTTCATTAGAAATACAGTTGTCAAAAAGATTCTCTAAATCCTTTGGGGTTTCAACACCTGAGGTAGTAAACAGTTCACCAAAATAATTAATGAAAGCTTCATTAATTTCTTTTGCATCATGAGTCCACATACCTGTCTCAAGATTGTGAGAGTCTACTGAGTTCCTCCTTCTTCGGATAACAGTTGATCTGTGAAAGAACTTTGTGTAAAGATCACCCTCTCGGAGATATTGAACTCTGGATTTCTGCTTCATCATCTCTGCTTCTCTTTTATAGAGCTCAATGAGGGTGGCATACAAATCAGCTTCTTGGCCTTGATCAAAATCAGAAGATCCCTTTTTTTGTATCTCGTCAATTTTCTCGAGGGTCTCTCGAATCTGCCTCTGAACCTGCCCAAATTGCTCTTTATTCCACCTCTTAAGATAGGTCTTTGTAGCAATCAGTTTTTGCTTCAAAATAAAACTCTTTGACCCACGAACTTCCTTACCCCAAGCTTCCTTAACAGTGTCATGACTCGTAGGATCTCTGGTCCACATAGATTCAAACTTGAATGGGATTGGACCCTGGTGTCTCTCGCCTTGAGTGTCCAGTAGGATAGGTGAGTGGTCTGATTTAACAAATGGGAAGTGCTTGACAATGGCTCTCGGGAATAAATCCCGCCATGTTGGACTACATATTCCCCTGTCCAACCTCTCCTTCAAGATAATAGTGCCTCCGCATTTCTTCCTCCATGTGTAAGGTCTACCCACAAATCCCAAATCAACAATACCATTGTTATTGATGAAAGTAATCAGCTCATTCGAAGAAGATGACCCCTGCAAGGGGCCCCCCCATTTTTCATCTTGATGGGCCATCTTATTAAAATCCCCTATAAAACATTAAACATACGAGCTGTGAACTCAATTGCCTCCCAAAAAGCCTCCTGATCAGTGTGATTAGGAGCGCGATACACAAAATTGCACAGCCATTGTGCATGAGGATTATCGCCATCGATCTTTGCTATTATAAGTTGGTCATATTTGAACACAATCTCCAACGTGATTCCCTTCCTCCACATTAAAGCGAACCCCCCATATTTTCCTGCTGCAGGTGTAGCAACAACGCCTTCAAAGTTTAACTGCTTCAAAATATTCAACGCCTTCTCCTCTGGCAACATCGTTTCTGCCAAGCAAAAAATATCCGGATTTGTATTCCGGATCAGGGCCTTCATATGGAACACTGTCGCGGGGTCGCCCAACCCCCAATAATTCCAATAGTATGTCCTCATTTGGGGGTGAAGGGCAAAGTGGTGCCCGCCTCCCTAGACTCATTAAATTCAGCATCAAATTGTTTAAGAAGTTCCTCCATAGGACCCTTCTCAAGATGAAGGTTAAGGTTCTGCTTTTTCTCATTGGTTTTCATGTTGCTTCCTTTTTCCCTGCCTTTCCCATTCTTCTTGTTTCCAGTCTCAGTCATCTATTCTTTCCCTTTCCCAGTGTATGGCAAAGCCTTCCTGCATTTTTTTGTTACTTCATTGACCCCATTGTCATTCTCAGTCATCACAAGTTCTCAGTCAACCGGGTTCTTTCGCTTAAGGGTGAGCCTTTCCAGAAAGGATGTAATTTTTGAAGGGGTGTTCTTTTGTGGGTTAAGTGGATGAGGGCTGTTTATGTGGTTTGATTGCTTTTTTGGTGATGGGCTTGGGGTTATAATGGAAGTTATTATGGGGCTGGTGTTATTGTGGGTTGGGTCTGGTGAAAATTCTGATAATGGAGCAGGTCTATTACCAGGAGTACGATCAGGGGTTTTAAATTCGCCAGGCTCAGTAACAGTGTAAGCCTGTTTAGGTGAGGGTGGTGGGCTTCCGTGCATAACAGCCAATTCAATTAGAGTGGAAAATTGTGGCCCTGACCCATTCTCATAGTCCATAACACTAAAGGGTTTTAGTAATATGTTATCCCCAGAAGAGGTAACATGGGCTTTGGTAGTATTGAGTCCAGTAATATTAATACGGGGGTCAATTTGTGAAATGCCTTCAATATCAATATTACAATTGCTGTAATCCAAATTCATACCTTGAGCCACATGATGATTTGACAGGGATTGGAGGAGAAGGTCACTGGTGCACGCTACCTGCCATGATGGCTGACTAGTCGAGGCCCCGGCTGTCACATCAAACTTTGGCGTTCCTGTTCCCCTACCATCACTTTTGTGTAGGTCAATACCCAGCAGTTTATTGGAGGTTTCTTTGGCAGTCCACTGAGCGTCACTCGCCGCTTGAATAAGGCGGTCCCTTTCTCTCTTCAGTCTTCTTTGGGTCAAGAGCCCTTCTTGAACTTCTGCATTTCTCCTCTCCTCAGCCACCGGATCATTTTGCTCATCTGGTAAACTACTGCAGAACCAATTAAGACCTTCTAAACAACGTAAAACATGAGCTAGAAACATAGAACCAGGCCCGGCTCTTGGCAGGTGCATATGGAGCACCTGCACAGGGCCTCAAGTTTTTGGGGCCCCAAAATGTGTAATGGGTCTGGTCTAGATTAGTGGAGTTTGGAAGCCTTAACTTCAATGGGTCTTTCCGTTTTGAATAAAGATGGCATAGGTCACGCATCATTACTCATTAATTACACAATTCCTTCACCCTCGCTTCTCTTCTCTTCTCTTTCTCTCTCCACTAGCAAGGGAATCATATTTTCAACCTCCCTACTTTTACGCCTCACATGCTTTCCCAAAACATAGACTGCAAATAATAATCCACTGCATCTTCATCTTATTTAGTGGCCGTTTGGCCTAACTTTTACAAAACTGCTTTTGTGAACAAAAGTACTTTTATCATAAGCTACTTTTGAAGAAGCAGTAAGGTGTTTGGCAAAACTTATAATAGAAGTGTTTTTGATGATTTTCTTGTTTGGCCAAGCTTTTGTAAAACAGTTTTATTTTTAAAATTTTTATATTTCTTATATAAATAAATAAATAAATATAAAAATGGTCATTAATTTTTATAAACTATTTTATGTTTTCTCATTTTTTTCCCTATTTTTCTTTACCACAAAGCGAGCACTGAAAAATAAATACTTCTCAAAATTCAACTATTCAAATAAAAGAAAAATTCCGAAAATACAAATCAACTTGTGTCCCATAAAAAAAATAATAAAAAGAAGAAGAGTAATACAACTTCTCTTCAACCATACACCAAAAAAAAGTAATAATTTTTTAATTCATTAAAGATCTAGCAATTGTATTGCGGACTGAAATCATATCATGATCATCCAATGCTCCACCAGACCACCATCCTCTTCTGAATTGTGACTCTTCTCCTCTTCTTCTCCTTCAACAATAGGCATGTGGTTAGGATCCTTATCACACTTGTCAAATTCTTCATCTTCAATTGCATATTTTTGAATGAAGTTCTGTAGACCCGTAATAGCCGCCACAAGTTTGCATTGTGTAGAAAATTTGTAACTCGGCATCCTACATACCCTTCATTGCTTCCCTCCTCTCTTGTTCATGTATCAAAACTGGAGCAATTAAACCTCAGAGCATTATTTATGATGGGGATTCAGAACAAATGAATTACTGAGTATTAAAGACAAACCCATTAAATTCACATGATTTCTATGTTCTAACAGGTGTAACCATGATGCTAATTGTGAAGCACTTTAGGATATAGGTAATCTCCACCCTCAATAAAACAACCATTAAATCAAAAAATTGTATATAAAAAAAAAACCACCAAATCAAATTATATCAGACCACCAAATTTTCATCTCCAATCTGAAGAAGTTAAAAAAATATATATCAAATGAAATAAATAAAATAAACTTCTCACCTGCTCATTGCTAGTAGGAGGCTGTAAATTTTGTAGAGATGCTGAAACCTCAGGAGCAACAATATGAATTTCTTGTTCTTTTCCCTGAGTATTGAGAAAGGAAACCAATTAGATCTTAGTATTAAGGTTTAGACGACACAATTAATTGACAAAAAAACTATACAAATTGTAGAACCTTGTCAATAATAGAAGATTTCTTCGAAACACTTGACGGTCTCCGAGATAGTGTAGGTTAAGGTTCACGATTGTAGATCTAATTTGGGGTTTCATCAGTAGAATAGACAAATCGAAAAACCCTAAAAAACACAAATTTTAAACCCTAAAAATTGAAAACCAAGATGATGACTGACCTCATTGTTTGGATATGGTGGAGGACATCGATTCTTTGATGGATTCATGAGAGGCAAATTTTTTTTTCTTTCAAGATTGGCTGAAAAGCATTCGACTTTGGAGAGAGTGAGAGGAGAGCGAGAAATGGAAACTGAAAGAAAATAACGTGAACCACGTTTGAATAGGAGAGAGAAAAGAGGGTTTATATAGGGACAATTTCGAAATTATAAATTTGTTCAGTAAAAATAACCCGCGCTTCCCGAAAAGCGGAAATAAAAGCCTCAAAATTGTACTTCTGCTTTTGAGGGTCCATTTTGGCAGAAGCAGCTTTTTAAAAGCAATTTTTAATTATTGAAATTTATTATGTTTGGTCTAACTTATGCTTTTAAGGCCAAAAATACCTAAAAAAGTTAGGCAAAACAGCACCTAAGTACTGTATATAAAATCTTTTACGAAAAAAAGGTATATTAAAGCAAATTAGATAATTTTTTTATATAAAATCGTTTAACAAATCAAAGGCTAGAAGGCCCAATCCTTCCTTTTTTTGTTGAAGACGAAAATGTGGGTCAATGGCCAGATGAACTTCATTTTTTCTCCCAAGTTGGGTTATATGAATTACAATTTTTTTTTGGGAGTGATATATGAACTATAAACTTAATCGCTGATCAAATTATAGTTATTCATTTATCCCACTTTTCTATGCTTGGTGTATGTGAAGCTTTTGTGTCACTAAATTATTTCAGTTTGAATGATTTCTTATTTGAAGTATATAGTATTAGCATCTCGCATCGGGAACAAGAATGTTAAGGAAGAAGAAAAAAAGTTGTGACTACTCTAAATTTTTGGGTTCTAAATTTAAATTTTCACACAGGCCCCCTAAAAAGTTGGAGACGGCCCTGCTTAGAACCTAACCCAACTGCCTTTGAGATCTTTAAACCTTCGGAGTTGTTCGGTTTCACTTTGGTCTCCTGGCATCTGATGAAGAGCCTCGGGTCTATGGGGAGAGGATGTGGTGGTAACCACTACTACAAAAAGAAGCTAAGCAGCACTTTTGTTGCAACACCTTTTGAAAGTGTTATATTAGATTTATAATGCAGCACTTTTTTCCATTATTCAATAAGAGGCAGAAAAAGCCATGCATATAGGAAACTGACTCTTACCCATATTATATTGTCAGGGAAAATAATATAAGTACAATAAATTTGAAACTAGTAAAGATAATCTTTTCTCATAGACAATGTGTAAAGTTTAAAAATAATAAGGCATTATGAAAATAGTGAAGATAATAAAATATATAGGAAAATAATGTGATTGGCTATTAGTTTTATTTGGGAGAGAGGGAGTGATAAAGAAACACGCAAAAAAAAAAGAAACGAAAGAAAATACGAAATTCGAAATGGGTTAAATATATATTGCTTTCACCAAGATAACACAAGAAGCTGAGTGGCCTAGTGGTAAGCACGCTGGATAAGTTATTATACTTGTTGTTCCCAGGTTCGAGTCCCAGCACAAGTAAAAGGAAGAAAAATGGGGAATCCGTAAACAAGGACTTGGAATTGAGTAAAGGTCTCCCCCAATATTTTTTGATTTGTTTTTAATTTTTTTTTTAAATATCTGTAATTAAATCAGCTCGTAAAAGTGTTGTTATACATATTTAAAAATGTTGCATTTAGTATTTACAAAAAAGCGCTGCACAATGCAACGTTTTTTAAAAGCATTGCATAAACTGTTATAAACGTTGCATTAGGCAAATGCAACGCGAGCAAAGGCAACACTTCAAAAAGTGTCGTCTAATCCTTAGAGCAACGTTTTTACACCTTAATACGACATTTTTAGAGCGCTGCAAAAGCCTTTTTTGTTCTAGTGAACCCTGCTTATTTGGTGTCTAGCTTTATTTCCAATTGGTAAACACGAATTCTCGGCCCGTCATTTGGCTTCCACTCAAGTACTCATGTCTTTTGATATTATTTTACATACGGTTTGGCTAGTGCATATGATAAGTGAATTAATTGGCTTAAAGATTCTATAAAAATTAACAAATTACCCCACAATTGCATCGTTACTCACACCTTTAATAAATACAACAATTCAAAGTCCATCTACAATTTCAAAACTACCCTTAGACAATTAAAACTAAAACATAACAGCTGCAAAAAAAATAAAAATAAATCTATTCATCCCAAAACACCACCATCATAACTCATAAGTGTCTATTTTCAAGATTTTTTCTGGCATCACCACCCACCAACATAACCAACCACTAGAACGGAATTTCTTCCGACACCATTACCAACACCATTTTTTCCAGTGTTGAGGTTTTCCGCCAGCTTTGGATCTATAGGAAACACTAAAGGAAAAGGTGAAGCCAAATATGAAGATTTACAAAACCAAAATAAAAAAAACAAAATTAACTAAAATTCACCCGCCCACGCATCCCCATTTTCTCTGTCCTCCCTCAAATTCCCTCTTTCGAATCTCTGGCAAGATTGCTTTAAACAAGTTATAGCTAATTTAGCCAATCAAACATTTTGTATAAATAGTTAAGACAAACAGATTATTATTATCAGAAGCTGTTACGAGTTTATTGAATAAATAAGAAATTTTATCTATTTAATCATTTTCTTTACTAAAACATAAATTTAATTTACTAAGATATCAATTTCATTTACTTAAAAATTTTCAATTTTAGAAATTACAAACATCAATTTTGTTCACTTGAACACCAATTTTCTTTACTAAAATGTCACTTTTGTTTACAAAAACAATGATTTTGTTTATTAAAATATCAATTTTATTTACTGAACAATTTATTTACTAAATCTTTAGGCTAACTTAAATAGACAATTTTCCTTATCTATTTAATAAATGTTTACCATTATTATTATCAAAATAGTTAACAAATAACATCTAACGTAATCAGCTAACAAGTAATTGCCAAAAATACCATGCTCACTGATACTTGTTTGCGTGTTCATTTTTGATAAAAAACTTGTTTGCGTGTTCATTTTTGATAAAAAAAAACAGGGCCAACTATCAAAGTTATGTTCTTTTTTTTTGATAATCAATCAAAGTTATATTTCAAAAGATAAATTTGCAATACTAGTAGTATTTTCAAAAGTCTAAGCAACATTAAAATGTAGAAAAGATAACTCTTTAAGTCTTAAGGTCCTGTTCACTTCAACGAAATGGTGCGGGACGGTGAGGAATGGAACGTCGCGGCGCAGATAATTCAAAAAAAATATGAGACAAAATGCAGTACAGAATGCGGAACGGAACGGCGCGGAACGAAACCGATTGGAACGGAACGGAAGGGTGTTGTGTGGATTTAGTCCACCGTGTACCCAATATATTTGAGGGGTGTTTTCACTATTAGAGGGGTGCGTAGCTCCAGGTGAAGTATGAGGTGACTTCACTATTAGAGGAGTGGCGCCAAGGGGGGGTGGCTCCACTAGAAGTAGGGGGTGACTCCAGATGAAATATAGGGTGACATTTAGATCATTGGTCCACCATGTACTAAGGCCCTGTTCTTTTAGTCGATTCCATACTGCATTCCGTTCCGTTTTGTTCCGTTCCACATTCTGTAATTCATTTTGTCTCACATTTTTTTGAATTATCCGCGCCGCGCCGCGCCGCGCCGTTCCGTTCCAATCCATTTCGTTCCTCACCGTCCCGCACCATTCCGTTGAAGAGAAAAGGGCCTAAGTCCACACAAGTTTTTTATTTTTCTCCCCTTCATTTTTTCCCCCTTTGGCAATGAACAGATAAGTTGATATTAAAATTATTTGCAGAAAATTATTTCTACAGCGAAACACCTACCTACTTACGACCATTTTCTGTTTACACAGTGTGAAATTATTTTGTTACACTTGCAAATAGTAAAATACCCTGTGGCTGGTTGAAGAACTTTGAGAGGGGAGATTTTTCTTTTCGTTGAATTTAGGGAAGATAGTTTTAGCTTTTTTTTTCTTTTTCTTTTTTTTAAGGTAAGGAAAAATGAAGGGAAACTAGAAGACCCTACTTTCGAAGGTGACTCCTAGCAAATCTTCATAAAGTAATTGAGACAATTCCCGATCCGGGGGTTTTAGAAAAGTGCTTTATAGTGTCATGTGAGTGGCCGAAATTGGCAAACCAGTCTACTACTCAGTTTCCTTCTCTATAAACATGTTGGATCGCTGTAGGAAATATCGGAGCCAGAAACTTACCAGTGTCTACAATTAGTGTATAACGAAAAGATAGTTTTAGCTTGGAGAAAGTAAAGGGAGAGAAAAAAAAAACTCTCCTTATCTTAACCCTATTATAGCCATATTGACTGGGCTATGGGTAACGGATCTTGGATGCAGCACTATGGCAGTTTGGAAGTTGATTATCTTAACCCTCTTGTTTCTGATCATACACCTCTGTATATTTCTACTGATTGTCCTACCCTCAAGTCCCCTAAGCCTTTCAGACTGTTAAACGCCTTGCTCACACAGGATAATTTTTCTGAAATTGACATCAAGTCTGGGAGGAACACATTGAAGGTCATAAAATGTTCACTATCTGGCAAAAACTCAAGAAAATTGCTAGGCTTGCTGCTGACATATAGAGAGACTTGTCTAGTATTGATAAGAAATTGTTGTCTACCCAACAACATCTTACACACATGCAAGACCTTTTGCAACATGATTTATTTAATCCTCACTTGATAAAGCTTGAGAAGGAACAATGCCAGGATATTGATAAATGGGCTATTGTACAGGAAAAGATCGATACTTAGGCAGAAATCTAGAGCAACTTGGATACAACATGGTGATCAAAATAGCAAGTATTTTCATGCTTATCTGAAATCTAGACGGGCTATGAATAAAGTTGTTTTTATTTATATAGAGGATGGTACAGAGATCACAACCCCTCAAGGAATTCAGGAGAAGTTTCTGGCATTCTTTCAGAACCTAATGGGGGATTCAGCAGCTCAACTACCTGTCATTGACCTTAATATTGCTCGTGATGGTCCAGTTCTACAGCTTCCTCATCAGCAACAATTATTGACAGAAGTTAGTGACACTGAGATTTTACAAGCTCTTAAGGAACTTCCCTCGGATAAGGCTCCAGGTAAGGATGGTTTCCCTGCTGAATTTTTTAAGACGTATTGGTCTGTTATTGGCAATGATGTTTGCTCTGCTGTAAAGCAATTTTTTTGCAATGGAAAAATGCTTAAAGCTGTCAACTGTACAACAATAACTCTTGTCCCTAAAGTGTCTAAACCTACCTATGTGAAGGAATATAGACCAATAGCATGTTGCTCTACCCTTTATAAAATAATTGCTAAGATCCTCACAAATAAGTTAAAAACAGTTGTGGATGTTCTTGTTGGCCCTGCTCAGTCTGCTTTTATTGAAGGAAGACACATACTTGATAATATTATCCTCAGTCATGAGCTTGTTAAGGGCTATACTAGGAAAGGGATCTTTCCTAGGTGTATGCTTAATGTTGATTTGAGGAAGGCATACGACTCTATTGAATGGAGCTATCTAGAACTGGTTTTGTTAGAGTTCGGGCTTCCTTACAAGTTTGTTCAGCTGATTATGAGTTGTGTAACAATAGTGAGCTATTCTATCCTTATTAATGGTAATCTCACACCTGCATTTGTGGCAAAAAAAAGGCTTCGTCAAGGAGATCTAATGTCTCCTTTACTTTTTGTGCTAGCTATGGAATACTTGAGTAGATATTTGAAACAGCTGAAGAAAAACCCTGACTTCAACTTCCACCCGAGGTGTGGGAAGTTAGACATCACACATGTTTGTTTCGCAGATGACCTCTTGTTGTTCTGCGGGGGTGATATGATTTCAGTGCAACTGTTATATGAGGCCTTTGATCACTTCTCTAGGGTCTCTGGTCTAAATGCTAACATTGACAAAAGCTCAATTATTATAGCTGGTGTCTCACACAGTGTGCAGGAGCAAATTATGCAGTCTTTGGGTTTCAATATGGGTGAGCTTCCCTTTAAATACCTTGGGGTCCCTCTCTCATCTAAGAAGTTGACTGTCATGCAATGTAAACCCTTTGTTGATAAAATTGTGAACAAGATTAACTGCTGGACCTCAAAATTCCTTTCTTATGGAGGGAGACTACAGTTAATTAAAAGTGTCTTGTTTGTATTGCAAACCTATTGGTCCCAAATTTTCTTGCTGCCAAAAAAGGTGATCAAGCTTGTTGAAGCTGCTTGCAGAACCTTCCTCTGGACAGGTCATGCCTCGACCTCCAAGAGAGCACTCATAGCATGGGAAAAGATATGTGAACCTCTCCAGGCTGGAGGTTTAAATGTTCTTAACATATACACATGGAACAAAGCTACCTTAGGTAAGCTACTTTGGGTAATCACACAGAAGAAGGATAAATTGTGGATTTTATGGGTGCACACTTATTACTTGAAAGGATCCTCAACTTTATTTGTCCAACTACCAGCACAAGCTAGATGGATAGTTAAGAAAGTCATTGAGAACAGGGAGTGGATAGATGATGAACATAATGGGGCAATGAATCTGCAAGCTTTGACTGTGCATGGCAAATACAGCATTAAGGCAGCATACAAGTTATTGAATGACTTCACACCACCAGTTTCCTGGAAAAGATTGATGCTCATGCTTGAGCTTATATCTAGAAATCGTTTTATCTACTGGATTACCCTACATGGAAGACTCAATACTGCAGTATGGTGCGCAAAGTGGGGAATGCAACTTCCACTTCAGTGTTCCTTGTGTGATATAGGTGAATCTGAAGATATGGAACACCTATTTTTCAAGTGTCCGTTCTCTAAGAGCATCTGGTCAAGTATCCTCTGCTGGTTTAGAATTGATAGAAGACTATCTAGTTGGTCTGCAGAGATTCATTGGCTGCAAAGAAAATTGAAGAGCAAAAAGCCTTATTTGTGTATGCTGAATTTCCTTTTAGCTGCCATTGTCTATCATATTTGGACAACTAGGAACAAGCTGTGTTTTCAGCAGGAACGCTACCCAGCACAGAAGATTATCTGTACCATTGTTGATGAACTTCACCTCTGTGGGACGAAGTTTCCCAAATGGAAAGGTGTATTGAACAATCTCAATAGTTATCCTCAAGTGTAAAGCTCAAAGTTGTCCTCTGGTATGATGTAATACAGCACGTACCCTTCCTAAAAAGTGTCGTGCTATGTTATTGACACGGGTACTACTTTGATTTAGTGTTTACTTTAATGTCTGGTTGGTGAGTCCAATACCACTAGTGTACTTACATTGTTATATTTGGTTAATAATAATATTTTCTATAAAAAAAAAAAAAAAAAAAAAAAAAAAAAACTCTCCTTAGAGGAAAAAGTAAACTGGGGCATGGAATTTGTTAAAAACACAAAAACTTATATAAGAGGCTCTTTTCGTAATTTTTGGTGAAACGGGGGTCACTTTTCAATGAAAAAAATGTCACTATTAGTCATTATTAGTCACCATAAGTAACCCCAATGTTTCTAAATAGTGACCCGATTTTTCTGTATGTATGTTGGTCTCACACAATACTTACTGTTCTTTAAAATGGTTCAATGCTAAATAAGATTCAAAAACTTTCATATGAGGCGACCTCATTTTTTTATGATATATTACTTTTTTGTTTGGAGGTGTCGTTTTTTAAATATGACGATATCACTTTTCTGATAAAAAATATCTTGCCTCATGCACGAGGCCCCTCCTTTGAATTTTTGTGAATAAGATTTTGCAATAAGTTTGAGATAATTTAGATGATAAAATCTAGAAGATAGAAGCATTTAGACATTTACATGTATCAAACTAAAAGCCAATAGTGACACCACTGCAAGGCTAAATATAAACTGTTGGGGAAAACTACGGTATTTACCCACAATCACAACAATTGATAATCGGAAAAATAAAGTGCAAGAACCCAAAATCAAAACACACAATTTTTACGTGGAAAACACCTCTCAAATAGGGGAAAAACCATAGTGCGGATCTCCACGCACTAAACAATAATCCACTTTGATAATCAAGAGTACAATGGGCAACAATCACAAGATCAAACAACAAGTATACAATCTATCTTTGGTACTAGTACAAATTGACAAACCCTAACTCAATTTGGTACTCCCACAAACCCAAAGATATACCTACAAATAACTGTCGATGATCAACAAGAATACTCTGATTATCTTCTTCCTAGCTAGCCGCACCACTGAGTTGAGAACAACCTCTTGGAGAACACCCTTTGTCTCTCGCTATTGTCTACTGCTCAGTGTACAGCTCTTTCTCACGGCTGTGTCTTGCTCTCGACACTAAAAAACCAAAGACCAAAGCCTTTTTGTTTCCCACCTTTTTAGCTTCTACTGGAAGCTTGGCTTCACATAATCAAACCCATAAAAAAAAACTTTGCTTTGTGGGCCAAAGGCAAATAAAGCCACCACAAGCCCAATGTCAAAATCACTAGGGTTGCACAAGAATAGGTCCAGACCGACTATTTAGATCGGACCTAATCGAACCGGGTCAGACCTAGATCAAACCTAATTTATTCGGCTAGGTCAACGGTCTAGCTTTTATAGAATTTCGGTTTAGGTCCGGTTCAGTCTTTTTTCCGGTTTGGCCTGATTGGACTGAAAACCTTTAAATTATAAAAAATATAATTAAAAAAGTGGCTTTGTGGGGTTTGATGGACCGAAAACATTCGAATTATGAAAAAAAAAAAAAAAAAGTGATTTTGTAGGTTTTATGAGCCGAAAACCTTTGAATTTTTGATTTTTTTGAATTCATTCTTGTATTACTTAAACATTTTAAGGATTGTTTGGACTTTTATTGTGTTTTTTTTTTTTTTTTTTTTTTTTTTGTTGTTTACTTGCATGGAATTGAATATTATTTGGGCAATTTTTTTGAGGAATATTAAAATTCGTATTGGAGTTCAAAACAATTCAGGTCCATTCACTCCTTTCAGGTTCGATCCAGGTTCCGTTAGGTAACCTATTGTATTTAGGTTAGGTCCTCGGTCCACCAATTGACTAGATTCAGGTTCGGTCCAATTCAGATTCAGTCCAATTCGGTGGGTTCTGGACCTATGTGAAGCCCTAATTGTCACGCATAGAACCGAAACATATTTCAGTGCTTCTACTTTTCTTTTTCTTTTTCTTTTTCATTCTTTTTTCTTTTGTTCTATTTTATTTTCTTTACAAACTAAATAAAATGAAACACAACTAAATATTATTTTGTATTTGGGGCGTTACCTCAACAAATCCTCTCTCGACCCAAATCACCAAATACCTCCACCTTGTCCGAGAAACGGACCTTCTTTTTCACAGTCTTGCTCATCTCTACGTAATGACCCTCAACATAGCACAAGTTGTTCTCCGTCTTCCTCCCTTGCACAATCAATGTAGAACCACAATACACTTTGCACCACCTTCCCGTACCAATGTATCTACACCCATGCGATGTCAACTCACCCAACGAAATCACGTTAACATGAGCATTGGGTACATACCTCACATTTTGGAAGGTTCTAGTCACACCACCATGGAGCTCAATTCAGATGTTGCCCATCCCTTTCACCTTCATCTTGCCATTCCTCATGTTGATGTCACCATACTCACCATCTTGGCACAAAGTATCAAACATAGCATGGTCTCTACAAATGTGAACCGAAGCGCCGGAGTCCAATACCCAACTCTCTTGGCTTTCCTTTCTCTCATTGTTACTAGCCAAGAACAACTTCTTATTACCATCACAAGACATAACTACATTAGAGGAACCGCTATCATCATCAATTTTGGTCTTACCCATCTTCTCTTGCAGTTGCTTGAAACTCTTTAAATCATCTCTCATCTTTGGGCAACGACTCTGAAAATGACCCTTCTCACCACAATAGTAACACTCCACGTTATTAAAGTCTCTCGCGCGCGACTTCGATCTACTTCTCGGGCCACCACCTCTTCTCTCATGATTCCTCCCTTTTTCGGACACCTCCGCAGCTAGTACTCTATCTCCTCCATCATTTGAAGAGATACCATCAACCTGCAACATCATCCGATCATTCTCTCTCAACATTGTCATTGCTTCATCTAATGTAATCTCTATCCTCCCTACAAGTAGTGGCTGCACAATTGGCATGTAAGATTTAGGTAATGAAGCCAACTATAACAATGCCTCCTCTTGATCGGAGATCTTCTCATCTGCATTTTTCAATTGACATACTAGCTGGTTAAAACTATCAGTGTGGTCCTGCAACACTGTACCTTGCTCCATCTTTAGCTGGTACAACTCATACCTCAAACAAATCTTGTTAGTCAATGACTTTAATGCATATACACTCTTGAGTTTATCCAACAACTTCTTTGGATCTGTCTCAGTCAAGTAATTATACTTAGTCTCCGGAGTCATAGCTAATCTAATAGTACTGATAGCTTTCTTCTTCTTCGATGTCCATTGGGCATCGGTCACACCAGTAGCCTTTGCCTCATCTAAGTTCTGTTGAACCAACAAATCCTCAATAGTACTTTTCCACATAATAAAATTAATTTTACCATCAAACAAAGGAATATCAAATTTGGGCACACTACCAGACATCTTACTTGCACAATATAATTCCTCCCTTCAACAAATACAGAAATTTTGCCACCACACGGATCCGACAACCAATGCTCTGATACCACTTGTTGGGAAAAACTACGATATTTACCCACAATCACAACCACTGATAATCGGAAAAAAAAAGTGCAAGAACTCAAAATCAACACAGACAATTTTTACATGGAAAACCCCTCTCAAATAGGGGAAAAACTACGGTGCGGATCTCCACGCACTAAACAATAATCCACTATGATAATCAAGAGTACAATGGGCAACAATCACAAGATCAAACAAGTATACAATCTATCTTTGGTACTAGTACAAATTGACAAACCCTAATTCAATTTGATACTCGCACAAAGATAAACCCACAAATAATTGTCGATGATCAACCGGAATACTCTGATTATCTTCTCCCTAGCTAGTCGCACCACTGAATTGAGAACAACCTCTTAGAGAACACCCTCTGTCTCTCGCTATTGTCTACTGCTCAGTGTACTGCTCTTTCTCACGGCTGTGTCTTGCTCTCGACACTAAAAAACCAAAGACGAAAGCCTTTTTTTTCCCGACTTTTTAGCTTCTACTGGAAGCTGGGCTTCACATAATCAAACCCATAAAAAACTTTGCTTGGTGGGCCAAAGGCAAATAAAGCCACCACAAGCCCAACGTTAAAAACATTGTCATTTTCGGTGTTCTACTTTTCTTTTTCTTTTTCTTTTTCATTCTTTTTTCTTTTGTTCTATTTTATTTTCTTTACAAACTAAAATAAAATAAAATAAAACACAACTAAATATTATTTGATATTTGGGGGTCACTTTTCAAGGAAACAAAGGTCATTATTAATCACCATAAGTAACCCCAACGTTTCTAAATAATGACCCTATTTTTCTGTATGTATGTTGGTCTCACACAATATTTACTGTTCTTTAAATTGGTTCAATGCTAAATAAGATCCAAAAACTTTCATATGAGGCGGCCTCATTTTTTTATGAAATATTACTTTTTTGTTTGGAGGTATCGTTTTTCAAATACGACGATATCACTTTTCTGATAAAAAGTATCACGCCTCATGCACGAGACCCCTTATTTGAATTTTTGTGAATAAGATTTTGCAATAAATTTGAGATAATTTAGATGATAAAATCTAGAAGATAGAAGCATTTAGACATTTACATGTATCAAACTAAAAGCCAATAGTGTCATCACTGCAAGGCTAAATATAAACGAGTATATTTTATTGAGGCAAATATAGGATAATTAATAAATGTCATTTTGAAGTACTTTTAAATTGAAAAGTACTTTTAAATTGAAAAGTACTTCAAAATGACATATATACAATCTATATTTTAACTCTCGTTTGAGCCCGAGATTTAAGCTGGCAAGCTTCCAACAAGCTAGAACAGAGCAAAACTCACTTCAACTTTTTTATGGCCCTACCGGTCACGTACAGCATCACAAACCCTAATTTGTTCTTCACTGAATTCGTAGTTGCCATGCCTTTCTTCTAGGTGCCACAAGAAAAGCTTTCGTATACTATTAACATTCGCGGATGGTAAGATGATCGAGTGCTGTTGAAGTGGCGCCTATGCTGAGGTGGCTCTTCTATGCTGAGGTGGACAGAGTTTGTTACAAGAGTTTGTTACAACTCTAATAAACTCTGATTATCAGTCGGGATTCTCTACTGTTGCTAAAAGAACAGTAGAGTACTTTTCTTGAAATTTCTACTATTGGATTAGAGGGGGTGGGCTTTTGACCATTGGATGGAGGGGGTGGATTTTTGAAATTTAAACACTTCGAGGAGAGAGATAGAGAAAAAAAGAAATATTAGAATACTGTAACAGTAGAGGATCCAAATTGAGTGGTTACTAGACTAGTCAGTAAGCTGGTTTATTTTCTTGAAATTGGATTCTATTTTATGTTGAAGCTATATAAGCTTCTTCTATCTCTAATAATTTGTTAGATCAACAAAATATACTCTTCTCTTCTCTCTCATCAGAGCTTTATCAATTTCTTCAATGGATTATTACAGTCAACTAATGCAGAGTTAAAGGATTCCGAAAATTAAATCGATTTTAGGCGCCATTGATGAGACATGAAGATTTTAGGTTTAATTATTCTTAGAACAAGATGAGATTGATCAATTGATGATACAAATCAATGCGATCATGTTGATTTTTATAAACCTAGCTTGATTATTGTGCAGAAAATAGAGAGAGAAGAAGAGAGAGAATTTGGGGAAGAATATATCTGCTCTATGTGCGTGAATTGATCAAATCTGTCTGAACAAATGTACAAATTAACAAACTCCACCCATATTATTCTGTTACAGACATTTAACAAATTAAACAAACTGACGTGAAAGAAATAAATAAATAAATAAAAGATTATTTACAATCAATAATTCCAACATAAAATTAATGCGACTGACCTGTACTCGTGGGGATATCTCGCAAATTACTTTTATTTATTTATTTATTTATTTTTATAAGGTAAGGAGGCTGCTCCCAGGCTGGCCCATCTCGGATTTAAGGCCCAGGAGCTTAGTGGGCAGGCATTTGAGGAGAAGGGGGAAAGGAATCCCAAATGCTCTTAGTGGAATTTGATCCTTAGTGGTGGGTATTAAGGAAACCAAAAATCAAACCACCAACCTATATTGGTTATCTCGCAAATTACTAGATTGGTGATAATAGAGCCCTGACAGATAAACTGCATAAAATCTTTGCTTTTAAGGTTATATCATTAATAGCGCCTCAACAACCAGTACCTTTGCTAACTTACTACAGTGGTGGCGTTCATTCACAAAGTACTAGAGGGGGGGCCTTGGTGACCCTCATATCATCACTCAATCGCTCTCATAAGGTAATGCCTAGCTGATTTTTCTTAATCTTAGTAGTTGTTTGGTTGCACATGAGAAGTTGAAGTTCCAAATAAGTTGTACTTCTCGATCATTAATTAATTAGGACTTTTCGAGAAGTGCCAAATTATGTTTGGTTAACAATCGGAAGTGCAATTTCCTGCAAGAACTTCCACCTACCTAGGTCTTCCTCCTTTTTAGAGAAAATGGATGTTTTTGAGAAGTTGCTTGCACTTCCCTCATTTTTGTTAACCAAACAACTATATGTACAAGAGTCCTAGTGTTATGAAAACTATAGATTACACAATCTCTATAATATTATGCTAGAATATTACTAAGATATACTAAATAATATTCCCTAATTAACACTTTCTACCTTTTTTTTACTTTCCATGAAGTACAAATTCCTATATTTCTAATTGTCAACCAAACAACCACTTGCTACTACTTGAATCTCTTCCTGCACAATTTCATTAATATAGTTTCTAGACATGGTCTTTTAGGCCTTTTTGCAGTGTTCTAAACTAAAAAAGAAAAAGAGTATATGTACCATAATTAAACTTCAAAAATTATTTGTGAGTTCAGTTTAGTTATGTAAAGTTCAGGTCAATTCAATCAGTTCAGTTTAATTGATCAATTCATTTCAGCGAAAAAGAACACACCCTTCTCTTTATCCACCTTTGATCAATGATCATTATTATGACTTCTTACTTATTTTCCATGCATAAATAATACTCAACCAATTCAACATCTTATTATTCATCTTCTTATTTGAATGGGAATTTAACTCATTTACCATTATCCTTTTGGACACAGCTACTTTAGGACATAAGCATATATCGAACGTCATTTTGTCATCTAAAACTAGCCCGACTAGCTTAATGAACAGTACCAGAGTATAAAGCAGAGAATACACACGAAATAATTAACAAACAAAAGACAATAAATTGATCAACTTAATTTTTTAACTAGCTACTAGAAAGAATACTGATAATATATAGAACGAATGATGAAGTAACTTAATTAACACTTCATTATTTGCTTGGCATACAATACAATACGCCTTCAAATAAACATCAACCAAACACACAACTTAATTTAGTTTTACATAAAATAACACCATACTCCACTTCTTAGACAAAGAACAACATACACGTACATCCCATTGGCTTTACTTAAGCTAATTTCCAATCAAATCTTCCCCTACATTTTAATCTTACCATCAATGTTACTCTTAGCATTATTATTAGTAATAGTATTATTAGTAACAACACTTGCCTTGTGTGGTCCCATAGCCTTAGCAATTTCCCTCAACAGAAATTTCTGAATCTTACCAGTGGAAGTCTTGGGCAGCTCATCTTGGAAAACAACCGTCCTAGGCACCATGTACCTTGGCATGCTCTCTCTACAATACTCTCTAACCTCCTTTTCTGTCAAAACCACATCCTTCTTAAGGCTAACAAAAGCACACGGTGTCTCCCCCCAAAACTCGTCGGGTTTTGCTACCACTGCAGCCTCGTTCACCCCCGGGTGTGTATACAACACGGCTTCAACTTCAACGCTACTAATATTTTCTCCTCCACTAATAATTATATCCTTAAGCCTATCCTTGATCTCCAAATACCCATCACTATGTATAACTCCCACGTCACCGGTTTTAAACCATCCGGTTTTTGTCATAGCATTTGAGGTCCCTTGTGGGTCTTTTAAGTACCCCAACATTACACTTCCACCACGTAGGACAACTTCTCCTAAGGTTAACCCGTCTTTAGGTACAGGCTGACCTGTTATAGGATCGAGTACATCCACCATTGTCATCCCTAAGGACCCCACCCCTTGTCGGGCTTTTAGTTTAGCCCGGTCACTAGAAAGGAGGCGGTCCCACTTGGACTTCCAAGCAGAGTGCACAACCAGTCCGCCCGTCTCAGTTAGCCCGTACCCATGACTAACCACAAACCCTAGGGCCTCAGTCCTAAACAAGACTGAGGCCGGGGGTGGGGCCCCTGCGGTTAGGACCTGGACCGGTTTCTTAAGGGGTTTGACATTTGGCATGTTGGTCAACATGTTGAGCACCACGGGGGCTCCGCACATGTGTGTCACGTGATGGTGGTTGATGGCGGCGTAGATGGTGGGGGCGTCGAATTTACGTAAGCAAACGTTGGTGGCTCCCACTGCCGCTGTACCCCACGCTAGGCTCCACCCATTGGCGTGGAACATTGGCAAGGTCCACAGGTAAACCGGCTGTTGTGGGACCGACCAGTTGACTAGCGTGTCAACGGCTAGGAGAAAGTATCCTCTGTGACTAAGTACCACCCCTTTTGGTGAGTTTGTAGTTCCTGAGGTGTAGTTAAGTGCAATTGGGTCCCACTCGCTTCTAGGCCGGACCCACTCGAACCTCGGATCTCCACCCTCCACCAATTCGTTGTAGTTGACGTCACGGTTAAGGTGAAGAACGTCGTCATGGCGGAGTACGTCGACGTCATCGTCATCATCCTTGATGATGACGATTTGAGGGCGAGGGGTGGAGGGTGGGAGAAGAGAGAGAGCTTGAAGGAGGAGAGGACGAAGGAGGTGGTCAACAAACACGAGTTTCGACTCGCTATGACGGAGTAGAACAGATAATGTTCGAGAGTCGAGTCGAGTATTGATGTTGTTAAGAACAGCCCCCGCCATGGGGATCGAGAAATGGAGCTCGTACATGGCGGGGATGTTCGGAGCTAGGATCGATACCACGTGGCCTCGCTTGATCCCGAGGGAGGAGATCGACGAGGCTGCCTGAAGACATCGACGGTGAGTGTCCTCCCATGTGTAGGAGGTGTTGTTGTACTCAATGGAAGGGCAGTCACCGTAAGCTAAGGCAGCTCTTTCTAGGAATGTTAGTGGTGTAAGGGAAGGTGAGTTTGGTGGAAATTGCATGAGGAGATCCATTGTGAATAATAATGATGTGAACGATGTATGTGAATGAGGAGGTAATTATGATATGAATGTTAAGGTTGGGAAATGGGAGAAGTGTCTTAGGTAGGTTTTGGGGAATAAGATGGTATTGAAGTGCAAGAGAAGTACTAGAAGTAGTTAGCTAGTATTGATTTTGGACTGTTTTTTTAAAGGGTTTGATTTCGTACACAAGTGCGACTTACTATTAGCTACGTACAAGCCCTTTTATAATCCGGCAAGAAGCTTTACATTAAAAACAACGTATCAACAAATTTTCATTTTTTTGCTTCGCAAAAAGCAGGGTGCAAGTGATGAATGGCGATCGAGGCACACCCGCTATATATCATGTTCGGATTTTAGGGCTAGTATAGTTCCTAAAAGCCAGCAAATTAAACACAAGGCATGGGGGGAATCGAACACATGACCTTGCCTATCAAACAACTTGGTAATAAATTTAGAACCACTAGACCATCACCATTGTTGGCATCAACAAATTTACATGATGATACATATTAGTAGATCGACAACACTGGGAAACTATGTACTAGGTGTATGCACAAATGACTGTGCATGGTTATGTTATAATACTACTATGTTGATGTGAATATGATAATATACATGACAATATTACATAAATTAATGTCTAATTGATCATCTGCGATATTTTAATATTTTAATTTTAATTGTAAAGGCTCGTTTAGGTAGCATACCGGTAGAAGACTCGTTTTGGTATATACATCCTATATTGTTCGAAAATACTTCCCATTAGGTAGCAAGCTTAGCTGGCGCATCCTATATGGTCGAAAAATACTATAGGAACATATATATTCATTGCACAAAGATGGTTGATCATCATCATACTATGATGAACTAATGAACTATAGGGGGAAAGTCAATATATCTCATCAACAATGTACTGCCGTAATAAACTTGTACATTTGACTTAGGGGAATGAAATTATCATCATTCATCAAATATGTATCGGCGTAAATAAAGTACAGAACATTGAAACAATGTATTGTATTCAACTTGAGGGGGCTGCTTGTCCGGGTGGTTAATGATATAATAGCTCTTAGCCTCTTACAAAAGGTAGAGTTATAAATAATAAAGATAAAGAGTAATATAGTAGCTCTGATAAAATAAAAAACAAAAACTTCTATTTCTTGGGAGATCTTTAATTAACTTCTAGTTTTTGGCATATCACTGGCCAACGGTGGAAAAACTTTTATTTTGGTCATGAAGAGGATTTTATTTATTTACATGTTACCCAAAAATTATGATAGAAGTACAAGAGATGCTGAATATTTAATTTATTTTTTTAAAATGTTAACAGATTTGCTTAGATAGAGTAGTTTTAAGAAGCTCGCTTAGGTAAACGCGTGATCACAACAACAACAACATTGTGCATTTGCACAGTGTGACTGCTTTAATTTATGAGTTTTTAGCCCATCCATGTTATCACCCTGCAAAACATATTTATATGAGTTTTTCTGAGGTTGTTTGATTGTGCAGTGGCGGATCCACTCTTCATAGAGTGGATTCCGCCGAACCAACCTGGATTTTTTTTGTTAAAAAATTCTTTATAAATTAAAATTTTTCAATAAAATTATTAAAAATTGTCCTATGTATTACAAAGGGTGAACCCACTTAACTTAATTTCTACATCCGTGACTGTGATTGTGTAACTTTTATTTCTAATTGGTTGCTTGTAGTTAGGCACTCCTTTTTTTTCTTTTTTTTTTGGTTGCATTCATGGTTTACTAATTACTATATCGTAAGTCGTAAACCAACATAGGTTGGTCTAGTGGTTTGACATTTGGTTTCCTTATTCACCACCAAGGTTCAAATTTCACTAGGGGCATTTTGAATCCTTTTTCCCTTATTCCCCCTTCTCCCCAAATTCCTGTCCACTAAACTAACTTCTGGGCCTTAAATCTGAGATGAGTCAGCCTGAGAGCAGACCTTCTTACCTCCTAAAAAAGTAAGAAAAAATATCGTAAGTCGTAGGGAAAATTCAATGTCTTGTGTTGCATTGTTATCATATTCATATGTTTGGTCATATCTGGAGTGGATCGGATCGGACGATCATTGACACTTAATAAGCATGATTGCCACTATATATGCATATCAAAATTAATCACAGTAACTTATTATGGAAGTTTTTCCTTTATCCAAATAACTAGCCTAATAAAATGTACTCCTAGCTACTAAAAGAGTGATGCGTTTGTTTTGAGTGTACTCGTGCAAATAAAGTTTTTGGACATGGAAGATACTTTTTAAAATAAAACATTAGTTCAGTGATCCACCATGGATCAAGTCCGTACAAGTTTTAATTTTTTTTTCCCAAAAATGATATGCCATAATTCAAATAAGCCACTTAATTGTGAATGGATTGGAGGGAGCTAGTATATTAAGTTTGGTTGAGGACGGACAGTACAAGCAAAGGCAATACTCCATCTTCAATATATCACTCCTGCTGCGAACCCACCTACATGATGGTAAAAGGGGATAGTGCTACTTGAAGCTTTTCCCAGCACATGTTATACCACTGAAACTATGATTTATTGTGTACAATTTACAGGCCTCATAAATGTTCCATAACGACTTGTAACTAATTCATTGCCTTCTTGGTAACGAAGTTATGGCTATTAATGTGCAACATTATTGAAGAAGGTGACTTGGGGGGCCTCTCCTCGATGTTAGAGTGATTGAAACATACAGGCCTTGAAAGGGGTAGTAGAGTTGGTTTTGAGGTTGAATTTCATGGCAATGATCATGGTTTAAATCCC
Source organism: Tetragonia tetragonoides (assembly GCA_038025085.1). NCBI lineage: Eukaryota > Viridiplantae > Streptophyta > Magnoliopsida > Caryophyllales > Aizoaceae > Tetragonia > Tetragonia tetragonoides. Next base: position 36,140,192 of record CM076143.1, read on the forward strand.
ACTAAACCCTCTTTGTTGAGCCTGTTTGCAAGATTTATCTTATTGGTTGCCTGTTGTGTGTGGTTTGCAGGCTATTACATACACTCGGACTTTATCCAGTGCACACTCTAAGAGTAATGGTTGCGGGTTCCTTGTATCAAAAAAAAAAAAAAAAAAAAGTGATTCAAACATACAGAAAATGATAGGTAGAACCTACGGATTAGCAAGCGATATTATATATTGGAGTCTTTAATTAACAGGGATTTTGATACACAACTTCTCTGTAATTAAATTTAAATTTAGGGGTCTCTTACACAACTCACCAATAAAATTGTGGAGATTCATAACCCTTAGGGTATTCCGAAACATACTCATATGACACTTTCTCAATTTCGAGGAACCCTTCAAGGTACAAACAGCAGTTAACATGGAGTTAACCACAGAGGACAGTACCATACTGAGTATGTATGGGATATACAAATCTGTTTTGCATTCATCAATTGTGTTGCATTGTGTTGTACGTGCTTGGGCCAAATTGTAAGTTGGAAGGTTGTTGAGGTTATAATAATGGACGGTGTTGTACGTGATACCCTGTAGTAAGTGCATACTAGGTCTCTTTACAATATCAAATAAGGACCAGCAGCTAGTACAAACAAATCTCTTCCATCTATACCTATCAGGCTATCCTTCATGCCTTCATGAGTAATTAACAAGAGGAATGAGTGCCTCGAACTCGATGGGCCTTTGGATCAGGATGCACAGAAGACACTGCAGCAAATCGAAATGTTAAACCGGTAACAAAATTACCTAATTAAGAGATGGTTGGCGCGCTCACTGGTAAACAAGTTAAATTACAACTTATACACTAGATTAAGAGTTTTAATTAGCCTCCTGGTGGAAGCACCTACACAAATTTATTCGTAGAATATTGAGACTGTGCGTTGTGAGGTATCCTTAGATAATCACATCCAAAGAGGAAGAAAGTTCATCTTTGACAAAACCAAAAAAGATCGAAAATGGTAAATTTTGATCTACCAATATGGTACGCAAATTAGGTTAATTAGGCTTATTTTTCTCCTTTTCCTTTTCCCCTTTTGTCAATCTACGTATCTCCTCTTTCTCGAAATTGTGGTTGACAAACTTAAGAGCCTATTTGAAAGTTGGAGAATGGAGGGTAATGAAGGGGAAATAAAAAATAAAAAATAAAAAACTCCTTCTTTATAGTAGTTTTTTTAAAGAGGGGAAGGAAGGGAATGAAGGGGAACAGTTTTCCTCCATTCCTCTCCATTAATTCAAATATTTGGAAGGTAGGGGGAGTTTTTAAGTGACAATAGTCGAGTCCTCTCCATTTCCCTCGCTTCTCCTTACTTAAACTCCCAAACAAGGTGAAATATTTTACCTTCATTCTCCTCTCTTCCCTTCCCCCCTCATTCCCTTCCCTTCCCTTCCCTTCCCACTCAAAAGTCCCAAACAGACCGTAAATGAACCGAATCATTTGTATTGTTTAGTGAGCTCATGTCAGCATATTCAAACGGTATGAACCGGCCAATATATAATGCAAACAAAGAACAAGGAAGTTAAATTTGACATACTTTGTGAGATCTTCCCAAAAGCTTCTCTATTGAATCCATATGCATAACCAAGCCATCATCAAGTTTGGATACATTTTGCCTCAATGAAGCACACATTATACATAGGGGGTATATCCCTATATATATGGGCAATAATATCTTATATCCGTCCAAATATAATCCTTACTTAAATTTGTAATCTATAATCTTCGCCATATATATCTTTCACTTCCTTACACGTCTTATTGACCTAGCCCATGCCCAATTAGAGAAGGTCATGGGTCGGATGGGACCAAACACATTCATGGGTCGTTTGGTTCAAACATTGAAATCGGTTTGAAATCAGGAATCAAATATGAGAGATATGGACTAGATCTCTTCATCCTTCTTCTCTTTATATGGGCAGTTACGTTAAAATTGCGGGCTAGCCACATCTGGCCAGTAACTATCGCTGATGGGTTGCCTAAGCATGGGGATGATATAAAAGGGGGGAGTATCTGGAATGGAAGCTGAAACCGGAGGGGTCACAAGGGTATGAAAACCCGATACTACATGGGTTTCGAGAATCGGGTTTTAAATTTCTAAAATTGCAACCAAACACCTGGAATTGGTTTGACTGGTCTAAAACCGATTGTCGATTCCCACACAGTCCGAACCAAACGACGCCTCAATGGAACAACCCAGGCCAATTTTGACACGACAATGGGCATGGCCTCAACAAAAAGGCATGATACATGACACATTACGACGTGGCACCATCTATGACAATGGCTATGTTTGGTAAAATTAGTTGTAACAGTAGCTGTTAAATGTTAATAAAGGACAGAAATTGGTAGGAACTGCTAAAAATTGCTGCAAAATGCTAATAAATTAGTTGTAGTTGTAACTACAGGTGAAAGCTTGCAGGGACAGCTTTCACAAAATTAACTGTAGTTGGAGCTTCAAATTAATGACAAATTGCTTGAAAGCAGAGAGTAAAAAATACTAGCTGCAAGCTTCAAGCTGTAACTTTTATTAAAAGTTATTTGTGCCAAACATAGCCCATATCTATTCCCAATCTCTTATTTAGTTATTTTGTACTCCTATTTAGCCTTTACATACCAAACGACGACGATAAGTATATTTTGTAGTACATTGTATTGTGAAATCTAAAAAACAAGGAGGTTAGATGTATTTGAGTGGTAGGGATTTATCCATCCTTAACCAATGTTGAGGTTCGAATCTCGCCTTGGGTATGGAGCAACTTTAAATCCTTAGCCAATTATCCCACAACCAAGGATATCCTTAGTTGTGAACCAAAAATATTATAAAATCTAAAATATCTATGATGAAAGATATTAAAAATATTAAAGATGTTTTAACTACAAAAACTTCTATAAGACACTTTTTTTGTAACTTTTGGTGAGATGGGGATCACTTTTCAATGAAAAAGGGTCACGGTTCACCAAAAATGACCCCTACATTTCTTAATAGTGACCCCATTTTTGTGTGAGTTGGTCTCACATAAGACTTGCTGTGTTTTAACTAGTTCTAGGATAACCAAAATAAAAAAATAAAAAAATCTCCATAGCCTAACGGCACCAGGCACGTATTTAATTTTTTTCTTCTTTTTTTTAAAGTTGATGGAGTTCACGTGGGCTTAGCTTTTTGCTCTACAAGAGACTACAACTAATGGGCCTTGTTCTCAACGTGCTGCTGAGAGTTGTTGGATTCCCTACTTTCATTTGCTTTCAGTAGGAGCTTCTGGGCTTCAGAAACGGCCTACTCTTCGGACTGTAATCAGGCCCAATCCTAACTGGACTTCAGTTTGATGAAGCGGGATAGTCTCAATGAGCTCTAATTTTTTTAGTGAATTGCTATTTACCGCCCAAAATTACTCACCACCGTCCTTGGAAATTACCCATTTGCCCTTCACTCTCACTCACTCCTCACTCCTCCCTCCTCCTTCCTCTCTTCCTCACTCTCCTCACCACCACACCATCACACCGGCAAAACCACCACACCATCACAACGGAAATGTCAGGGGCTAGCGGCAGCGGCAAAGGCAGAGGCGGCGACGGGGACGGAGGCGGCGAGCATCGCGGCGGGGGGTATACATTCGAAATTTTTTTGCTTTATTTACTCTAATTTGCTTTGATTTTTACGAAATGTGTTGATATAGGAGTGTTTTTATTCAAGGTTTATAGACAATTGAATTGAATTTGTGTTGTTTGAAGTTGTGTTGATTGATTTGTGAGTTCGGTGTCGTTTTTTTCGAGTTCGGAGAGTCGGGCGTCTGCAATTTCCGCCTGCCCCATGTGGCAGGCGAGATCGGCAGACGCCTCGCCCATGGGTGAGGCGCCACTTCCAGACGCCTCACCCATGGGTGCGGCGCCAGTCGCAGACGCCTCACCCATGGGTGAGGCGAGATCGGCAGACGCCTCACCCATGGTAGAGGCGCCATTTGCAGACGCCCGAGACAAAAAAAAAAAAAAAAATAGTGTTATTATTATTGTTATTATTATTAATATTAGTGTTATTATTATTATTGTTGTTATTATTATTGTTATTGTTATTGTTGTTATTATTATTATTATTATTATTATTATTATTATTATTATTATTATTATTATTATTATTATTATTATTATTGTTATTATTATTTGTTATTACAATTATTATTAGTTGTCAATTATTATTTTAGTTGTTTATTACTGATTATTGTTTAATTAAAAATGTGAAATGATAGAGGAGAGGAGGAGCCGGTAAATCGATGCCGAGGTTAGTCAGTGAACTAGCTGGTTCAGGACCGCGTCACACAAGGACGCGCGGGATTGATGCCTCTGTACGGAGACAGAGAGAGGCAGTTCGGATGAGGGAGATGACTGACCGTCACTTATATCGCGGTGATGAGGCTGAGCAACACGATTACGGATCTAGCGAGTTCTACTCCGGGGATCAGTCCATGGACGATGATCAGATTGGCGTCGAATCATCCTCAGATTGGCGCGTGGTGAAGGGCAGAGGCGGTAAGTTTGTTAGTACTGGCTCGTCTAGTACTAGCAAACGATCTAGAGCGGAGGACGACAGTACGTGGCTTGTTACAGGGAATGTGGCCGGTGGACCGGCGGATGATAGCGTCATACCGAGCTTCCTGGGCCACGTAGCGTCTCGTATGTGGATGGGAGAGACGAGGGGTCTGTTGAAGTGTCAGAACCGATTCAGTGTCTGTCAGCGGCTGAGTGAGTGGCGAGCGGAGATGTCGCCCGAGGTGAGGGCGCAGATCGAGGGGACTGGGTTATCACACCTGACAGACATTATGTTCAGACATATCGACTTCCCCCTGATATCTGCATTCGTTGAAAGGTGGCAGCCGGATACGAACTCGTTCCACATGCCGTTCGGAGAGATGACCATCATGTTGCACGATGTATGGCATATTCTTCGGATTCCTGTAGAGGGACAGCTCATTTCCAGTGAGGGACGGGATGGGCAGCTGTAGGCGACGGCCATGGAGGTTCTCGGGGTCACCCGAGATGAACTGATGCATAGCCACTGGCAGGGCGGTGGGGTCCTCACGGAGTCGGTTTTTGACCTTTGCCGAGTGGAGGACCGAATGGAGGACATCCAGGCGGTAGGTTGGATGTGGTTACTTATTGGATCCACCTTGTTTGTCGACAAGAGTGGTAACCGTATTAGACCCTCCTGCGTGATGGAGGTGAGGGACGGTGTCGGAACGGCGCATGAGTTCTCCTGGTCGTTGTTTACGACAAATCGGGTACGTACAGAGTATCCCTTTCCCGATCACTAGGCCAGAGAGAGCGATCGGGTCATGGAGCAGTCGTTCGTACGGGGTTGTCTACCCCGTACGAGTATCATCTGATGCTTGGCGTATGTTCCCGGGAGGTTACATTCTTGGTCTCCATGGGTTTCAGGCATCCACGTCAGATCCCACAGCATGTACGGATGACTACCTCGAGTGGTACTACCGTCACTCCCACCCTCTGCTGACACGTGACGATGCAGCACCTGGATCCGTGATTCCTCCACGATCCAACAGCGATTATGTAAGTGATTAACTAAAATATATATTTTTTTACGTATTACATATCTCTGAACTCACACTCATTGTTACTTTTTTGCAGTGGGTGAATCGTCTAGCCGTCGCATTTGAGTCTTTCATTACTTTGCTTCCTTCGGAGCAAGCGGAAGGTCCTCGATCGGTTATGGAGGAGTATATGAGAGATTGGCGGCCTGCCAAATGATGTATTACTTATATGACCCTAGATGAATTTGTTACATATTTATATAAGAGTTTCATTGTTATTGTTATTTATTTGTGTTATTGTAATTTGTTGTTTCTTATTTACCTTTTTTGTTTTATTGTAATTTGTTGTTTTATTTACCTCCAATAATCACGAAAAAATATAACATGCAAAATATAACAATCACACAAAAATGTGACAATGATATAAGTAGAAAAATATAACAATCACGCAAAACATTCAATTACGTCGACCTCGTTAAACGATCCCAATGTGCTCTTTGCCTAACATACATTTGCTCCCAACCAGCGACACTATCAGAACGGGAAGTAAACCATGCTGCGCATATCGGAGGAACAGGGAAATCTGAGGCTAAATTCAGACGGATATAATGCATGTACGAATCACCTAAATGACCTATGACAATTTCCCTACTTGGACGTGTAGCAGTCGAAGGTGCTTGCAACGGTAGCACTGTGTAACAAGCATATAACCCCCTTCCGCTGCCGTATCCGAATAACATAATCACTGCATTGAAGAGGTTGGCAATCGGGAACAAATCCTCAAGTACTATCATCCAGTGATCATCGTTACACGCACCTCCGTCCCACATAATACGGCGGTAACCAGCATCGACCTCGTCAACGTATATGTTTTCGTACAATGCTCGGTTAGCTAAGAGTTCGTTTGCAATGCAAACTCTCGTCAATCGCCATTGCTCTTGGTCTCCGAAAACGTAGTCCGTAATGACACGGAAACCGCAATTACCATCCCCAAGCACATCGAGATATCCTTCAATGAAAGGTATGATGATTCCCGGAATTTTGTTAACATGATAGAATTCAGTGATATCTATTCCGTGTCCAGCTGCAAGACAATATAATAGAAAGTCATTAATAGTACTTATCAAAAAGTAATTAACAACATTATGTACATGTTAATAAATTATGGGTTTTCATACCAGTACTCCGCACGACGTTATTCAATGAGGATGAGCTACGACCACGCCCGCGGCTCGAACTGGATGACCTAGGGCGACCACGACCCCTCTGGGAGTACTCCCATGAACTAGGATCACGTCTGGTAGAGGAACTCCCTCTCGGTCGACCTCTGACTGTCGTGTTCGCTTCCGGCTCGACGTAACTCGCTTCATCAGGTCGAAGCTGCTCATTGATAAGGACAAATATGTTGCGCACAACTACCCGGTCGCTTGAGTTAACCTCGTGGACGAGAGAGTGAAAGTACCGATGGTCCTCAGATGGATGCTCAGTCATGTCAAGCGTATCTATCTCCACTGCATCACTAATAACCAGTGTTCGCCAAAATTTGTGGACACTATTCAAGCTAATTGGCGTGCCCGTATCCGTGGCCGTTTTCAACTCACACGCACACGGGATCTGATGAGTGGATCTCAATACACAACCGCAACGATCAAATACTTGGTCACTCAATTCTCTCATCCTCTTCAGCTCATCCGATAATATTCCTAAGCAGTAATGGGAAACATACCCGCTCAGATAGTTGAATGGGAAACCCGAGTACATCACACCTCTTCGTCTTCTGCACTCTTCAAGTGTGTACTTGATCTCAGTTAGTTGTGACTCGATTGACTTGTTGACCTTGTTCCAAACATTGTCCAAAGCTCCAGTTGAGGAGTTCAACCACTGTTTTAGCGCGGCATGTGCACTCTCCACCCTACAAGTCGTAGTGTTGCCAAGGTGTAGCACCTTATTCGTCCACGCAGCCACAAACATCTCTTTGTATCTCAGCCAGGTCTCCTCTACATAGGATATCACGTGAGGGTAATTCCTCCAAGTATCCTTCATCATACGCACTGCTCTATCGTACTCAGCTTCTGTGGAAGCTTCCATGATAGATTTCCACTTCCCGTTCTTGAACTTCTGCGCGCCGACCTTATCTTTTCCACAAAGTCTGTACACTTTGTCTTCAACGACTTTGTTAATGTGCCATGTACAGAGCAAATGGGCACTGTCGGGAAATATCTCTCTAATAGGTGTCATCAACCCTAGCTCACGATCGGTCAAAATTGCTGTTGGGTGTACATCATTTCCAATAAGCATCCTCAACTTATCTAAGACCCACGCATAGCTTGCCTCAGTCTCATCCTTCATAATGGCATAAGCTATGAGGAAGTTCTTATTGCTTGGAGTCATCCCCACTATCTCAAGAAACGGCATCTTATACTTGTTTGTTTTGTACGTGGAATCTAAGCCAATCAACCAAGGAAAAGACTGAAGTAACTGAATTGATGTAGGGTGTGCCATGAACACGTGAGTTACCTCTGGGTCGGCTCTTGTCCAATGTACGTACTTATTCTCCACAGCTAAATGATGAAACTGACCAATGACATCTCTCTCTTCAAAATCAAGTTTCCTTATACGATCTCTGTAGTTGTACACATGCCGTCTAGTTGCATTGTCCTCGGGAAATTTTTCCTTAATAGCGGCCAAGATAGCACATGGCTTTGTTTGTGCCGAAGTCATGTCACGAACGAGTTGCTTTGACCCAGGACTAAGACCACTCATCTGACGATATCCCTCAGGAAACACAGCAAAATCATGGTTGTGCGTACCCCTAATCCCAGGCAATGTGACAATCATCCAACTACTGGACCCATACACTTGCTCAGCTCTTAACTGGAACGTACATTTACAAGCCTTTGTTTTCGTATTCTTCCGAGCAGCAGTATCTAAGTCTCTTAATTCCCCTCTGTAGCGTTCACCTCGATTGCATCTTAACAATTTTACGCTTCCATTGTTCTTGTGTGACGAAATTATCAACTCAAACCCGATAGTAAGGGCAATTTGTTTTGCCCAATTAATTGCATCTCTATCACTATCAAATAACTCATCAGTGACGAAATGCGTACTGTAATCAACACCATCACCACCGAACCGCTCCAAAGGAACCTAACGAAAACAACGAAAACAATGTTAGCTTAATCTTAAATTCAAACGTCTATCAAAACCGACTGAACCAAGGGACAGGTGTCTGAACTTTCCGCCTGGACCATGGATGGGGCGGAAATCACGGACGCCTATGCCATGGTTGTGGCGTAAATCTCAGACGCCTGATCCATGGTATAGGCGTCCGTGATTTACGCGTCCACGATGGTGAAGGCGTCCGTGATTTACTCCCCGTCCATGGTCCAGGCGAAAATTTCAGACGCCTGTTCCATGGACGGGGCGTAAATCACGGACGCCCGTTCAAAATATGCGGAAAAAAAATTTTTTACCTCGGCCACCGTCGACGGCACTTCTTGGTCGCCGGAAGACATTTGCGGTCGTTCCTTGCTTGCCGGTGAGAGAATGTTGGTGAATGTTGGTGGGTGTGAGAGTGGGTGGGTGTGGGAGAGTTAGAGAGGGAGAGGGAGAGTGGGAGAAAGGGTGAAAATGTGAGAGGGGCAATATTGTAATTTCCAAGGGCGGTGGTGAGTAATTTTATGGCGGTATATAGTAACTCCCTTTTTTTCTTTCTCTCTTTACAACTAATCACTTCAACTTTTTTTTTGTTAAATTTTATTGATACAATGACGCATGTAATAGACTGTAAACTACACTCGTCAGATAAGATAATATATTTTAGGTGAGCTAACGGGTTCAAATGGAGGAAGATATCATCCCTAGTCCCTGCAAAGAAAGGTAGAGAATGTTTTTATTTCCCTACATTGATGAGGATTTCAACCCCTAACCACTGGGTTGTTAGAGTGAGACACTTACCATTTATACTCTCATCTCTCTCATCCTCTATTATTATCTTTTTTTATAAGGCTTTTGTTAACTCACGTTACACTAGTCAACAACTAGGGATGACAGTGGGATGGGTATAGGTGGGTTCCGCCCCACATCCGCCCCATTTGGAGTGGGGATGGAGGAGCGTCAGGTGGGGATGGGGCGGGGATGGTTTTTAAAAAGTAAAACCGCCATGGAGATGGGGCGGGAATAGTTTTGAAAAAGTAAAACCGCCATGGGGATGGGGCGGGTATGGTTTGTGTTTATCAGTTGGATACCCGCCTCATATCCACCTAACCATAAAAAATGTAAAAATTCTAAATATTAAATGTATTGACATCATTTGCTCAAATGTGATGTAGTTTTGTTGTTTGGAATAATGACACAATTTGCATGTTTATTGGATTTGTTTGTTAAATATACTATAATTACTTTATGCAGGTATTAGGTGGGTTTGGGATGGATATTAGGTGGATATGGATACCCGCTAGGTAAATTAAGCGAGTGTGGTTCTCATCTCATACACACTTGGGTAAGAGTGGTTTTGGGAATCATACCCATGATAGAAATAGGACGAGTGGTGGATTGACCGTAATCAGGTGAGTATGGTTATGAATATACCTATATCCCGTCCCACCCCACCCCGCCCCGTCCCGCCCCGCCCCAACCCGACCCGACCCGACCCATTGCCATCCTTTCTAACACTCCATCACATCCCTCAATCCCCATCTACGTAAATTGTAGTCGAAACTAAAACATGATTCAATTGCTCCATAAAGTCGGGGACCTTGTAACAATATCAAAACAACAAATTAAATCATAGATATTTTGAAAAATAAATCTTATGAATGTAACTGTTTGTTCCTTCTTGTGTAGACTTGTCAAAAGTACCAAGTTGACACCTTCAATTGCAACCAAACGAGATCTTCATCGAAGAAGAACCATTGGAAGACCAGAGTTCTTTGTTTGTGCTTTTGGTAAATTTTAATAATTGAGCCTTAACAAGTAAGCATATATATAAGACAAGTGAGGTTCTAACCCAAAATTAATTAGCAATGAGTGGAGTAATCCACTTACTTATATCCATGCTCAAGACTACTAAATCTTTCCATGTGTTACACAAACTCACTTCAACAACTTTCTCTAACAACATCTCCCATATCTCAGGGTGTTTCCTCTCATGTTGTAAGCACAAAAGCGTGTTCGTTCATGTGGCATGTCAGAAAAATGGGACAAGATCAAATTAAAACCCATAATAAATATTTTAGAAAATTAAATCAATTATTTTAGGTAAAAGAGATACATATTTTAATTAATTTCTATTCTCTATGTAACGACCCAAAATTCAAATCTCGATTAATTAATACTAATCGAACTCGGAACCGGCCCAAGATCTAAATCAACTCCAAAACCAAATTATAATATAATAATATTATTATTATTAATATTGCATCAAGTTCCGAATCATTACCGCCGTACCCGCCTCCGGAAGGAAAACGGATACAAGGTTAAAATTTCGTACATAGTTTCAACAAAACATAAAACATTATTCTAATATTAAAGCGACGTTTCTTGACCCCCAAGTTACTAGTATGATGCGTTTCATCCATGCATGCATGCAGTTCCATCAACTGCTCCAAGTTTTCATCCGAGCAAATCATGTTCACAAATAAAGAAGAAAATTAGCGTTTCGCTAAGCAAATTCACCCCATTGCGTAAAAATAGTATGATAAAATAATTTTTAGAAAACTCACCAATTTACCTTCATAAAACCTTTATAGAAATATAGATAAACTAGTTTAATACCCGTGCGATGCACGACTTAACTAAAAATTAAATATTGTAGAATCAAATATTCATATTATAGTTGTCTTCCCAAGCAAGCTTGATTTTTAGTCCTTTTGGGTTTATGTTGGATGAGTTTTATTTCAGGTCTAGAAAAATTGATTTTCTTATCTTGGTCATTTGTACGTAAGAAGGATAATATGGTAGCTTATAGTATTGTAAAGCACCAACCTTATTCTTATCTTGATAGAATTTGTTTGGAAGACATGCCAGAGTTGTTTGTTGATCTGGCGAGCTCGGATATGTGTAACTTTTTAGCTACATAATAGAACTCCCGTCCTACTTCCTAGTAAAAAAAAAAAAAAAACTTATAGTTGTCTTAGGGCTCGTTCTTTTCAACTGGAAACTGGAACTGGTAACTGGGAGAAACTGGACAAAATTGGTGAAAACTGGAAAGTCTAACTGGTAACTGGGAGAAACTGGGGAAAACTGAGTCAAACTGGGAGAAATTGGGAGAAACTAGGAAAAACTGGGAGAAACTGGAAAAAACTGAAAATTGTATAATTTTCACTTTTAATAATAATAATAATAATAATAATAATAATAATAATAATAATAATAATAATAATAATAATAATAATATTATTATTATTATTATTTTTAATATTATTATTATTATTATTATTATTATTAATAAATGCTATTATTAATATTAATATTAATATTGTTGTTGTTGTTGTTGTTGTTGTTGTTGTTGTTGTTGTTGTTAATATTAAAACTGGGCAAAACTGGACAAAACTGTGGAAAACTGGACAAAACAGGGTCAAACTGGGCAAAACTGGACAAAACTGAATTTTGTAACTGGTAACTGGACAAAACTGGGCAAAATTGGACAAAACTGAAAACCAGTTGAAAAGAACATGCCCTTAGATGTTTAAAAGTAATAATTGGCCAACTATCATTATTTAACTAAATTTTGATATTCTGTTGTATAAAACATAGATAGTCATCGTTTGTAGAATTAGGTACGTGCCCAAAACGAAAGTCAAGTCATATATATATATATATATATATATATATATATATATATATATATATATATATATATATATATATATATATATATATATATATATATATATATATATATATATATATATATATATATATATATATATATATATATATATATGGGTCCTTCTTCGTGTGGTAACGACACGTGGGACGCCACGTAGGCGACACGTATTCGAGTGAGGATGCCAAGTAAGCTGCCAAGTAAGCATCTCATCCAAGTGTGTCACGAATTAATGATGATCATTACTTGGCACATTTATTACAATATATCACTACTAGAAAACGCGCCACCTCTCGACGCTTTTCTGTCGACGCTTTGCGTAGCGTCGATCGTAAAATAAACAGCCGCGTCAATTCTCGACGCTTTTTGCTGTCGAGAACAGGACTCGACAGTAAAAAGTGTCGATAACCGAATAATCTTGGGCGGCCCACTTGTTTCACTCCCGCGTGGCCCAGTTTCTTGTTTTTGACGTGTAGTGCTAGAGTAAAAGAACGAAAAAAGGGAGAAAAGCAAAAGAAAATAAAAGAATGAAAACATAACACGATCTCTTCCTCCACTCTCCCTCTAACCTACATCCATGGAGAACTGCAAAATTCTTCCTTCACCCATGAGACGAAGTTCACTGTCACAACAATCTTAAAACCCAAACCCTTTCCCCGAAATCTCAATCTTCCAAAGAAACCTAGAAAAATTACACATATTGAAAATCAAAACCCAAAACCCAAACCCTCACCGAAAACCCTTAATCGACTTCTCCGATGATTTATTTGGTGGTAACTTGTTCTCCCTGGTTCGTTCTCTCCATTCATGTTATTTGTTTCTTTGTCTTTCGTTTTCCCTTTTTTTTCTTCTCAAAATCGCACTAGAATTCGTGGTTTCTGGTTTCACTTTCCTAAGTATGAATGGATTTTAGTTATTGATTGTAATTTCAGATTTACGAAGTTATCTTTATTATAATCTGTTCATTTCTTTGTTTTCTTAATTCATTTGTAGCCGATTGTGAGGTAAACCGCTCGAACCCTAATCTCTCTCTTTCCCCTCTATTAAACATTTTGATGCTGGTTTAATTTAAATTATTCATTGTCTTTCGTAATTTTTCGAATCTATGAATAAATTATGCTGAGATTTTGGATTGAATGGTGTTGGGGATCGCATTATTTTGTTATGATTAGTCTAATCCAAGACCAAATTAGTGAAGGAAAAAAAGTGACTTCTTAGCTAATAAGAAGTCCGCAGTCAATCTATTTTGTGTGACTAATTGGTGAGATCTAGAGTAAAACTCATATGAACCTGAATTAGGCTACGTAAATCTGTGCTTCAATTATACTTGCTTCACAATCTAAATAATTATAATAACTTAGTTTAATTTTGTTTTTTGTCTATTTCTTTTCATTTGTTCACCATATCAAACAACCCTCTTTACTGTGTTTGTGTTAGAGTTCGTTTTATATGTTCTGATAACTCTGTGATCTGAACTAAATATTGATATGGAAGTGTTCATATGAGTTTAATAGTCTAGTTGGACTTGTCTACTAGTGAGTTAGACACATTTATTCAATGTTTACATGATGGATTGTTATAAGAGCTGAAATTTGAATTTCTGTAAGTTATAGACCTGCATTTTCAGCATGTTTGTGAGTTTTTAATGAGCTTAGACGATAAGTAATCAAGACCATAAAAATTGAAGTTCAGATGCATTGATTAGGATCTTATTTCTAGTGATAAAAACTGTGGATCTAAGTCTGTTTTCTTACCTGCATTTCAGAATGTTTTATACCTCTTTAAGCTTAGTTCTCTATGCTAAAATCCTGAAGGTATAATGAAGAACAAGTCTGATAGGTGTACTGCAAATGTGGAATAGTTAGGATTGATATTTGTGAGCTAAATGAAGATTTTCCCTATGTTTTTACACTGTTTTTCTACTGCTGTATTCAGACGCAAAGATTGCGTGCTACACTCTGAATTCTCCTTTATTATGCTAAAAACTTAATTAAAACGCAGCACATATATGGTGCTAACAATACAGATCGATTAGGGCTTATTTTCGTGCATTATAGAAGGTGTTTTAGCCCATGTTTGTGAATGAGTTCTGATCTGAAATTTCAGATCAGATTTTTACACTCGCAACCTACTTTTTGAGTGTTGCAATAGTGCTGGTAATTCAGTCATAACTGAGTACACAAAAGGGGGAAAAAACGCAGATTAACTAGGATTAGCTTTGTGTACTTAAAACGTCAATTTGCTTCTGCTTGAGTTGTCCTTGTGGATGATTTCTTTTTCAGAATTACAGTTCTGAATTTTGCTTCTACAGCATGCCTTTCATGTGTTTATAAGCTCCAAGGTAGTAAGAAGATTCATTACACTTAGTGGCAAGTCAAAGTAGTGCCTAGGATTAACTTCTGCATGCTTAGACTTTAGATTTCAACTTGTTGGGTGGATGTTCTGATCTGTACCTGCTGGTCTGTATTTTCTGCATTTGAGAAAATCTATGCTTGTTTACAGACCCTAAGACATATCAGGAAGCTTATGAGTAGGTAGAGAAAGATAGGCTTGCTTGATTGTGATTTGATGGTTAGATCATAAAATGAGGAACTTGGACTAAATAGTTGATTAGTTGTAAGATGTCATATGCTCTTTTTTGGCTTGGGCTAAATCAATTAAATTTGAGTTTGTGATTTACTAATCTCTCCGTGGGATTTGCTCTATGCTATATTCATTATTTTCCAGAGTTAGAAATAAGGTTTTAATTTGTATACGCAAACGAAACATATCAGCTATCTTGATTGTACTACACAGTAGTTTGAAAGACGTATTGTTCTTTTATTGCTTGCTTTTAATATGATTGCTTATAACACTCAGCGGGTTTGTGGTGCCATATGATACTGCATCGGTGTGTTTCTCTATACTAATGGCTAGTTAATTGAAAGAAAAGTTACACTCTTAGCCTTTGCAGATTTGTACGATTGAAGTATCGGATTATTAGGCCATGCACCTTGACACAAAGTTGGGGTTGTGAAGGTGGGACAGGGCCTCAAGAGCTGGGTGATTATATTTTATCCTTGAGTTGAGTGATTAGTTCAGGTACTCAGTTTCAATGGTAATCTTGTTCAATTGTCATGTTGGTTTTAAGGTTATTTTCGGCTCTTCACTTGGGTTTTTTGTACTGGTTATTACTTCATCAACATTACCCCAGTGCTTCCAAAGAGGCTCCCGCCTAGGCAGGGTAAGGAGGTTCGGTTGTACGCAGCCTTACCCCTGTGAGAGTCTCACAGAGAGACTATTTCCGTTTGACCCGAGTGTACTGGTTATTACTTGCGCCTCCTAAATATTTTGGAATTGTTTCGAATTTATATTGCATATGAAGGTACTATGCTCAACAGTGCATCCCAATGTTATGATTAGAAGATATCTCCTGCAGCACAAGTTGGACATATCAAGTAACCAAGTTCAAGCTGATCACTGAATATGGTTTTAAAGTACTGTTCAGTTCCTACTTCAGATTGCGGTACACTAATCTTGAATTCTAGCTAACTTATATTCCGGGAGTGTATAAGCTAAGATTGAGGTACTGAAATGTTAAACTGAAAGTGTGAGAACTGATTTCTTATATGTTATTCAATATGAAGGTATTTGGCACGTATCCAATGGTATCCTACCACTTTGCATTGCTACAGATCAGAAGATATGACCCAGACTACAACACAAGTTAGATATGGAGTTCAGATGAGGTTGCGTTTTACTTGCAAAATTATGTAGGCGCACATTGTGTAAAAATATCTTCCAAAATAATTTTGATTGTTTCAGATTGTGTATGTTTGTTTTGTAAAATATGTATAAACAATTATGGAGCTATATATATATATATATATATGAATATGACTGAGATTTTTCTAATCATGAAATTATTGTGTATTTGTATATATACAGTTCAAAATATGTGTATAAGTTATATGTAAAGGAATTACAATAACAAATTTATAAATTAGAGTAATTTTTTTTTGGAAGAAAATAAAAAACGACACTGAAAAGCGTCGAGAACATGGCGGGCTGTAGAGAATAGACTAGCGGGAAAATTGACTTTAGATAGAAAAAGCGTCGAGATATTCTTCATCACGACAAAAAAAGCGTCGCGATTTCATTAATTTTCGTTAGAAAAAAGCGTTGAGAAAATCTGACGCTGAATTTCTCGACGCTTTTTGGCGTCGCAAAACAAGAAAAAAGCGTCGAGAAGCAACCCATTTTCTAGTAGTGTATCATCACATTTTTCAATTTATAAAATAAAATAACTTTTGTTACACAATTTTAAAAATTATAACTCTTATTTCATTGGATTAGAATCGAAAAATATTTCAAAATGATATACATATGTTCGATATTTAGCCCTATAATGTAGCAGGTCGAAAATAATATAAAATTTAGTCTTTTTTGTGTGGGCATGACACGTAGTATACCGTGTAAGCGAAGTGTGTTTATATAATTTTGAGATATAAGACGCCACACAAGCTGGCCAAAAACCACCACATGGATCACAAATTTGTAGCATTAATTTAAGAAATTTAAAAGATGATTAATCAAATTTAATCAATGAAAATAAATAATAATTGATCTTAATCACTCTTTAAATAAAAGTTAATATTTGACATAAAAAAATTAACATTTTTTCTGAACGGTGGCATAACCTTTTTTGTGCTTTTATAAAATAGGTGTCGAAATTTATTGGTTCAATCTTTACAGTTTCCCTTAGGTGGTAAGTTTTTTATTATTAGCCATTTCTTACCTTCAGTCAATTGGTGTGTTTTAATTACAATTAAACAATGAGTGTTGAGACGTTTTTGTTGATGATACATTATTAGAGAAATGAATAGCTTGATTGATCCAAATTCCAATTTTCTTTTTTCTTTTTTTTTTTTTGGCAACAAGAGAATACAGATAATTACATAAATGAACCAGAGAACATACAGGACAACTAAACTAAACAAACTAAAACTACAAACTAGGCACTGGAACAACAACTAACAACACTACTATGATCAAGGGCAATACGTTTCCTTCTTGAGGACTCCACAACATTAGGATGAATCAGTGCAATCATCCGCTTGGTCCCCACACAAACTATCGGTTTCCTATGAGAAAATAACTTCCTTCCCCGAAGTGGCACACATCTGCAACACAAACGTTGTCGAGAACTTGACCTGGTAGAGAATATAAAAGCTGATGGATCCGCACGAACAGAAGTCATATCATTCCTCTCCAAAGAAGGCTCAGCATTCAAAACAGCAGTCGAGTGAGACACAAGAGATAATTGAGAAGCTCCTGGTGACGTCAAGGTATCAGAATCATTCTTACAAACAGATTGGCTCAAATTCACAGAAACTCGTGAGGTAGAGCATTTAACCGGAGCCACCGTGGCTGAATCACTAAGGGGTGTCACCATTCTACTAGACTTCTCGACATGCCGAACTCTAACCCTTACAATGGAGGAACCACCAGGGTGGGAGAAAGTGACCTCTTTTCCATGTTGAATAAGATCATAAACACCTGGAGAGATACGAAGATATGAGCCCTGCCTTCGTCGGTTGTAAAACCGAAATCTGGGCTCAGCAAGATCTTTGTTACCCTTTAAACAACTAGCTGCATCATCAAGACTTGAATCCACCATCATACCCTCATGAAACTCCTTCACACCATGAGGAACAACAGAGCATTCAGACCCAATCTCATTGCAGTGAATGTCTTTAATTTCACAAACCGGTTCTGCAAGAAAACTTACACCACTTGCTGTGCTACTAAGCTTCTTTGCAACACAACTTTGATCCACAAAACAATTAGAACTACTTGAGGAAGCTTCATCTTCCTTACATATCAGTACCTTCTTTCCTTTTATGTCCTGACTCTCACCTGAGATTTTCCCATGACTCCTTT
The DNA here is from genome assembly GCA_038025085.1 of Tetragonia tetragonoides. Lineage (NCBI taxonomy): Eukaryota > Viridiplantae > Streptophyta > Magnoliopsida > Caryophyllales > Aizoaceae > Tetragonia > Tetragonia tetragonoides. Next base: position 36,158,520 of record CM076143.1, read on the forward strand.
TAGCCCTAGAGCCACAACCCAATAACTTCTCGACCTTTCCCAGTTCCCTCAGAACATCCTTATTATTAGGTTCATTAGCTCTAGCTTTAGTTAAGTCAGTGTGAGCTTCCTCAACTAAACCTAATTCCAAAGACGCAATAGCTCTCATAAACAAAGCTTTTGTGTGTGAAGGAACCCAACCCAGAACAATAGAACAAAGAGTGCATGCACGACGATAATCCCGAAATTTAAGAACACAAGCAACTAGATTCAAGTTTAAGGAGATAGCCAAATCATGAAAAGCAAATTGTTGGTCATCATCACACATAGGCATACCAAAGCAAAGTAATTTTGCAGCTTTATCATAACATAAATGAGCATTCTTGAATTTACCCTCCTTAAACCAATCATTCCCTTGATCCTTTAAGAGATTAACATGGAAAAAAAGGTCTCTAGGACCCTTCAGATGTGCTAGAAGCTGACACAAATCATCCTCCAACATATCATCTTCAGAACAAAGATGAACATTTAACAGATTGGATAGAAATGTTTTGGAAATCATGATCAACAATCCAAATCAAACACAAGAAACCGCAGGAAACAAAAGCCCCAAATCAATTATACTAAAGCAACAACCAAGCAGTGCCTAACTCGACCAGATCTGAACAAAAACTTAAAAAAAAACGAAGAAGAAATACCTAAATTACCGTACAGCAGGGCCTCGCCGGCGAGAAGGCAGCGTCTATTGACAGCTACCAGCCGCCGGCGAGCGAGATTGAGCCCTCTGGTTGGGTTGAGCAAGTATCGGCAGTGTGGAGAATTTTCTAGAGAGAGAGAGAGTCTTCGCCTTTACCGTACAGATTTGAGGTTTGGATACATATGAGTCATTCACATCCAATTCCAAATTGATATATGAAGCATTTGCTTTCGTACAAATGTACAATGACTTTCCATATTCAACTAACATTAACATTTCTCTATTAAACTATCAGCCATGGGGTTCATGCCATTGTGGAATACGTAATAGACTATATCGTCTATATAATAGAACTACCATCTCCATCAGGCATCATCACTAAACCCCATCAAAGTAGGGTCGTCGATCTCTCTCCTTAATTACATTATGATCTTCAACCCCCTTCAATGGCGTCCCAATGCTCTTAACACGCGTTCCGCGTCTTCGACAATCAACATCATCCTCATCCGCTTTCACTTATATTTTTATGTATGACATGGGCTATCTACATGGTAATCTAATAATATAGCAGTAGTTTTATTTTGTAATTATTCTATTAGACTAATTGTTTTTAACTACCATTATTGCCTATAAGACACATAGCATCTTACGTACACTTTGAGAAAGTTTACATGCTTTCCAGTTCATTACTTGACAATTCGAAGATTAACATGTTAAACTTTATTAATATTCAGAACCCTACCCTTCGTAAATATCATTTCTCTTGTGATGTGTTTGAATATTTAAATTTGAAATAATGAATTTGTGGTGATCGAATTTGTTCTTGAGTGCCTCATATAATTGTAGGTATGGAATCTAATTCTACTACTATCATCTTTGATATAAAATCTTCCTGTTGTAAAATAATACGTAGGTTAAGTTTCAAAGTGGATCTAATATGTAATTTGAAGTAGTCTCAAAATTTCACATTCTATACTTATGATGAATTCAAGTTTGTAATGTCCTATATATTCATTCGCTACTATTTAGCGGTTTTATCTTTTGCATGAAATCATTATACCCTATCCATCATCCGATGCTATCAGTCTTCTTCTAATTAAGTTCTAATACAACCAAATACGGACAAAAAACAACCAATCTAGATTTCTTGATGCTTTTAGTAGCTGTTTAATCCTTACGTTTACATATCGCAATAGGTCATTATTGCTAAAATGACATTATTCAACACTCCCCAAAAACAAAACTCTAAAGTTGGAGAAAGTATTACATGATTCAGGACCAATGCACCCACTTGTCACAAAATGAATAAAACCTATTTCACATGTATACTATATACTCCAATGTAGGTACACCGTTTTAGTTATAATTTGTTTTGTAATACAAATTACAAGACTTTATCAATTAACTTAGCTAATATTTTAAGCTAACAAAACAATTCGCACGGGGATAAAACTAGTTAAAGTAGTATAACTGTATAAGTAATGAGGTACCTTAATCAAAAAATATTTACACCAAATCAAATATATAAAAGTACATATACTACTATGTAGCACAAACATCATCCAAATGAACCATCAAAAGTTTTTGTTGATGATCAAGAGATATTACTAATGTTAAATACAAACTTCAAAAGTATGATATACAACCAATAAAGAAGAACAAACCAATCCCCAATAGAACATTTAGTACCTAATAAACCATGCATTACAATTACTCGTACCCCTCTATGTATCGACTTGGCTTAATCCTTGCAAAAACTATGCATTTGTATGTGAGATATCTTCCAGGAAGACTTAGCGCTTGCCACATTTATCATCCTTACAGCAAAAGTTCACCTTTACCTCATGATATCACTTTGTAGCCCTCTCTTCTGTAGACAAAAGCATATCATACAATGTAGAAGGAATTTGTAATTGTCAGTTGTTAGCTCCATAAATGTTCAAAGTATATAAAAGTTCTATCTTCCTTTCACTCTAATTGCTTCTCTACTGCCTGCTGGCTGCTGCCCATGGAGCCCAAATGTCTGAACTATCAGAACTGAATCAAGGATGAAGGTTGAGGGAAGCTCTATGACTAATGACATCTATACCAAATGAATATCAACTCCTACCAAATGAATATCAACTCCTAAAAGAAAGAGTCACCTTGAGGAGAAACCTCAAACAGACAGCTACAAAACCCAAGTTGTCTCATCTTTTATTCCTCCGGCCTTTATATACCTTCAAACCTGCAAATAACTAAAAACCATGCTGGCTTTGTGAACATAAAGCTAACAAAGCAAAAAAGAAGCCAGCAATTGATTGCATCTATTTATAATGCAGAAATAGAAGAACATGATGTAAGTCACCTATTTTCCCAGTGTTGGTTCACTATACACTTTGGTGCCCTGTTTTGTATGGGATAGTACTATAGCAGTTCATGGAAGAGTGAGTAAGCTCTGTGACAAATGTTCATGGAGGAGGGGGGTATTGATGGACACGATTAAGAGAGCATTTGTGACATAAAGCACTTTACACTATTTGCAGACGGTGGAATAAGGGGGCATTGATGGACACGATTTGCAGTCTCCCAATGCTAGAAGAAGAAAACGAAGAGACTTTCCAGATTGAGGCACGAGAGAGCTGCCCGAAAGTAAAGCAGGAGAGACGGGCAGTGTTTGGGCGGGAATTTTTTTTAACCACAGGCTGCCACGTGGACAAATATGGCCTAAATTAGTAATATGTTATAGATAATAAGTGAAGTGTTTGATAATATATATATACACATAGCACTGGCAAAGCCGAATCACCAATACCATCAATCCTTCACAATTCACATTTTTCTCATGCTAAACACACAATCAAGGATTAATACTAAAATCTAGGTTAGTCAAATTATGTTAGGTGGTAGGAAAAACATGCATGTTTAAGGCTCAACATCCTTAAACCGAATAATATCATAGATCTTAATTTTCACATATCATCAATCGACCTTTCGTCCCATATCTCAAATATATCAATTGGATTTTCTAATCCATTCGTCATCATAAAATCGGGTTTCATATACCCATCTAGGGGTGAAACTTATTCGGATTAAATCCAAAATCCAATCCAATCTAATCCAAATTAGGCAATTCGAATTGGACTTTTTGGATTTCGGATAGGATTCAGACTCGAAAAAATTATTTTTTGTATTCTCGGATTGGATTCGAACTCACCCTTTCGGAGTCCAATAATCCAATCCAATCCAATCCAAATTAGATATAAAATTAATAAAATAAAGTACAAATAATCAAAAAATGATACTAGCTCAAAATAAAAAGTAAGTATAAACTACATATTAAAATCTAACGGACTGAAGGCAATAATAAAATGCATACATAAATTAAGAGAAAAAAACCCTTTCAGACAACTCACTCAAGTCACGCCTTAGCAGCCACTCGTCCACTTGCTATCTCTTTACACATCTGTCTTCTCCATGTACACTAAGCGTAGAGTACTGAACACCTTTGAAACTACATGATTTGCATTTTTTTAAATGCATGTTGTAGACTTGTAGTTGGCTTCGACATTTGTTTTATATATTATCGATGAACTTTCTTTTAAGTAATGGACATTGTTGTAGAAAAGGTAAGGAGTCAGGAAAAAATTGAATTATCCGGATCAGATTGGATTACAGAAAATAATTCGGATTGGATTCGGACTCAAAAATCAAAGTCCAAATATAGTTTGGATTGGATTTGGACTCAAAATTTTAGAGTCCAAATTTTTTTGGATTGGATTTGGACTAGGCTATAATCCAGTCCAAAGTCTAAACTTTCACCCCTATACCCATCATTCATCATAGTGTATACACTTCCTCAAACATGCTCTTCAATTTTTCAAAGGCGCTACTTCTTGAAAACTACCACAATTTGTCTTTCATTAGTGATCTAACTAACACACAATTATTTTTCTTAGGTTGGGATCAAGTGATAACTTGATATACCCCAATTTACGTATATTTCATTTCATAAGTCACATGTAACCATCACCTTTTATCAATCTTGCTCAAGCTCATTACTTAGCAAAATTCAGTATTTTAACCATATATCAATATAGCCAAGTCGAACATCTAATCTAATATATATATATATATATATATATATATATATATATATATATATATATATATATATATATATATATATATATATATATATATATATATATATATATATATATATATATATATATATATAATTTTGGGTAAAATCACCGGTAACGTGACATGTGTCACATCCTTAATGGCTACTCATTTTTACTTTCTTTTTTCCTTTTTTATATTGTCATGGTATTTATGGTAATACTTAATTGAGTTTAACGTATTGCATATCATAATAAAAGCCTATATTTAATATAACATATTTTAAATACTATTTGAACCAGCAATTTTATTTACCTTTTTATTTATGGGTATAAAAGCGCGTAAATTGGGAGCCATCATTTTTGTATTGAGTTTTATATTAGTATGTATAAGAGCAAGCAATGTGACGTGACATTTGGTATTTGCCTAATTTTAGAGCAATAAGCGCAACAATCACATTTGAAGTCGTTGTTTTTAAAATGAATTTTATATTTTGGGTATAAACTATAAAGAGCAGGTAATGTGACAAGACAATTGATATTTGTCTAATATCGGGAAAATAAGCGCAAGTAATGTCACCAGAGTTACACATTCACCAATCTTATTAAAATACTTATTTGTGGATATAAGAGCAAATTGCGTATCAATTGATATTAATATTGGTGGGGATTGCAGGTAATGCTTTCAGATTTTTGAGTCACCACTTTATTGTTATCATTATAATTAATAACCAATTTTATCTCTAAGAATTGCAATTTGATTGGTTATTAAAAAAAAATTATTTTGGTGAGTAATTAGTTGTCAATATCCTATAGTAATTTCTAAATCCTATTCATATTCCTTTTATTTTCTTTAGTTAGAATTACGTTAATACAATTAGAAATGACAATAATGTCAAACTTTTAAAATTTTGAACCCATTAAAAACTTTTTATTGGCCGGGTATAGATCATATGATGAATATTTGGAGGAATAGATGCACATAATATAACAAATGGTTTATTATATAATGAGGGTATAAGGGCAGGTAATGTACAAGTGCCACATTTTGAAGAATTATGTACTATTTTTTCTTTTTCCAGGTGGTTTATTGTCGCTATTTTGTTCCAATTGAAAGAAGGTTAATCTTTCAACACTAAGGTTCTAATTAGTGAAATACACATTAAGGGGCAGTCTAATCAAACCAAAGGTTGTTTAATAACAAAGATTATATCAATTGGTATAATCGTAGGCTACATGAAAATTAATTATTATTTGTGAGGATAATAATCATCGTTAATATGACAAATGTTAAATATTTAATTAAGTTTTATATTTAACAGTATAAACAAAAGTAAGACATGTGACTAAAATTTAAAAGGATATGCGAAAATAAAATGACATTGTTACATTTGGAGTGACAGTTTATTAAGTTATATATATGATACACAATTGCAACTTAGGTGACAAGTGATAGATATTATTTTATTTATTTATTTGATAGGAGAATTATGAGTAGTTTGACATGTGTAGTATTTCGATCAATCACCATTTATTATTATTATTTATATACCTATGTTTAATTTTTAAAAATCCATAAATTAATTTGAATATATTAAAAATGTAGTGATAATTGGTCATCCGTGCGTAGCACGGATAAAGTCCTAGTACTTCACCCAATTTTCAATCAAATACAACTTCAATTGATCTCATATTTTATAATTCATAAAGTGACTCAAGATCATCATAAATCATCACAAAACCAACATGCAAATAAGAATTAATGATAATCTCAAGTTAACAACACACATCACCAAAACATCACCTCTCCTACACCATACTCACGGCAATATCAACAACAAACACACAAAATCAATTCTTCTCCACTTCTAAAATCACGCAACAACACAACAAGCCATTAATTAATACTTATCCAAACCACACAAATTATAGTACCAATCACTCAAGATCACATAAGCAAAGTTTATAAACCATTTTCGAAAATCTCATAACACCACCAAGTTCACCTTTTCTCAATCATAAAACATTTTTATAATTTTCCAAGAGGGAAAAGTAATGGACATCAGATTTACCTTTGAAGATCGTACTCCCTTCTTCGTCCATTTCTTTTTCGCTTCACTAGTTTTCACCATAAGGTTCTAACACAAAATCACCAATTAGCTCTACCAAACAACTAATTAAGAAATTGACTACTAAATCCAACAAATTCCATTTTAAGTTCATTTTTGAAATTAAGGTCCATTTTCTTTCTTCTTGAGCTCACGGTATTACCACTTTATTTTAGTCAACAATTTAGCTTAATTTTGGGTTAATTTGGTTTTAGCTTAATTTAAACAAATCTTGACATAAAACCTTCATGCATGTTACGTAGGGTCACGATTAAGGTGGGTTCAACATGAACAAGAGTTTTCTTTTCATTTTTGCAAAATTGACTATAGTTTCTGTTATATTGGATCATGAAGCTAGATGATCTAAGAATGAAAAACGAAATCAAAGATCAAAGATGAGAAAATTTACCTTGAAGGTGCTTAAGTGCAATTGATGGTAAAGAGTACTTGATTGAAGATGGATTAACCACTTTTGATTTGATTCAAGCGTGGAAACAACAAAAGGTTTATGAGACAAATCTTAGAATTTTTAGAAATGAAAAATGAAGTGAAGTTTTTGAGTTCTTACCCTTTTTCTTCTTCTCTCTCTTCTCGGTTTCTCTCTCTCTCTCTCTACTTGCTTTATCACTTAAATTCTCCTTAATTATTTTTAGGATGTTGGGATGTTGGGTTTGCTTTTGTTTTGGGAAGAGAAAATCTAAAATTGTAAGCTTGTAGGGGCTAGGCCAATTCGGCCGAATTGAAGAGGGGAGGGGAAGAGATTCTGTTTTGCTTGTAAGACTTGGTTTAATATTTTGGGGTATTTAAAAAGTATCGGTATAATGATTATTGTTGAGCAAAGTGTGTTTTAATCCCATTGGTTTCTCTCATGCAAAAAGAAACTCAGTCAAAGGCTTTGATTTACTACACAAAACTCACTCATTTCTTTTCTTCTCTTCCTTGCTCACTTACGGTTTTGCAAAGGAAATTTTGGGCTGATTTTTGATTGCATTTTGCATGGGATTTTATAGAAGATTTTGGCTTGATTTGCTTGCATTTTCTCTCAACTAAATTTGCCAAGTCATGGCACTTCAAGATCATAAAAATCTTTCATGTATGGTGAAACCATACACATCACCATCCTAACCAAGTGAAACTACACACCTCATCAAAACCACCAACATGAAAACCATCTACTCATCACATGCCATGCAAAATTAATTTTATTTTCTTTTTGTTTTGATTTCACAATTTGGGTCATTTTCCACTTAGGACAATACTTAGCCATTAAGGGATTGGTAGGTATTTTTATTAGAGTTAAAATATTAACTCTAGATGAATGGAAGAAAGATAACATTTTTCCACTTTTGAAATTCTTGTTTTTTTCGGCAATTTAGGATTTTAATTTTATTTTTATAAGCTTAATTGTGTTTACTCGCTAATTGTCATACTAATGACAAATTGAGTTAATTAAGAATTTTCGAAACAGTATCTAGATAATTAAACTTGATTCACGTCTAATCATCATGCTAATGACGAATATAAGCTAATTAAGTTGCTTTAAGAGCAATTGCACATTAACAACTAAATAATGAAAATTTTAAGTCTAATCGAATAATTAAGCGATAATAATAGTGATTAAAAATACGGTTTATTATAGTCTACCCCCCTTAAAAGAAGTTTCGTCCTCGAAACTTAGAAATGCTAACCTTGGGTAAAAAGGTAGGGGTATCTATCTCGCATATCGGCTTTTGATTCCTATGTGGCTTTTTCTACTATTTGACTACGCCACAGTACCTTCACTAGCGGGGTGATTTTGTTCTTCAATTTCCGTTGTTTGGAATCTAAGATCGCTACAGGTACTTCCTCGTAGGTAAGACTCTCAGTCAGTTCTATGGGTTCAGATTGCAGGGGTTGAGGTATATCTCCCAAATATTTCCGCAATTGTGATACATGGAAGACATTGTGCATATTCTCGTACTCCAGGGGTAATTCTATCTTATAGGCTACTTCTCCAATTCGTTCGATGATTCTGTACGGGCCTACATATCTAGGGCTCAATTTTCCTTTTCTCCCAAATCGCTTGACTCCTTCTATTGGCGATACTTTTATCATGACTTCATCACCTACTTGGAATTCTAAGGGTCTTCTGCTTCTATCCGCGTAACTCTTTTGTCTATCTTGGGCTGCTTTCAGTTTCTCTCTAATCACTTTTACTTGCTCAGTCGTATCATATACTATGTCGGAACCTAGTACTAAGGTTTCACCTGAGTCTGCCCAACACAAGGGGTTACTACACTTCTTTCCGTAAAGTGCTTCGTATGGTGCTTGGTCAATGCTAGAGTGGTAACTGTTATTGTACGAAAATTCTATCAATGGTAAATGTTTCTCCCAAGTTCCCTGAAATTCTAGGACACAAGATCTTAACATATCCTCAAGTGTTTGGATGGTTCTTTTCGTTTGACCATTGGTAGCTGGGTGAAAAGCTGTGCTAAACTTAAGTTTTGTCCCAAAAGCAGATTGTAACTTCTCCCAAAAATGCGACAGAAATCGGGCATCCCTATCCGATATAATCTCCTTCGGTACACCATGTAATCTGATTATCCTTAACATAAGCTTCCGCTAACTGGGTTAAACTCCAAGTATCTTTCATTGCTACAAATCCGGCTACCTTCTCAACCTATCAACTATAACCCAAATGGTATTCATTCCTCTGTCCGTAGTGAATAATCCAGTTACAAAATCCATAGACATGGATTCCCATTTCCATTTTGAAATCTCTAAGGGTTGTAGTAATCCTCCAACTTTTTGGTGTTCGATTTTTACCTTCTGACAGATAAGACATTTAGCTACAAAGTTTGCTACATCCTTTTTCATTCCTTTCCATTAAAAGTAAGGTCATAAATCTCTATACAACTTAGTATTTCCTGGGTGGATTGAATACGGTGTACTATGGGCTTCACTCAAAATTTTCTCTCTCAACTCTACATCTTGTGGTACACACCACCTTCCTCTAAACCTTAGGCTACCATCTTCATGCTCATGAAATTCCTCAATTTTCCCTTCTCTGGCTAATTCTCCAATTTTCAACAACTCCAGATCCTTATATTGTAATTCCCTAATTTCATCAAAAAGAGTGGGTCTAATGCTAAGCATTGCTATAATTTCATCGGGCTCTCCTGGTTTTACTAACTCAAGGTTCATCTTCTGAATTTCCTTCTCTGATGGGCGGGGTGTAGAATGGTTGATTTTCCTACTAAGGGCGTTTGCCACTACATTGACTTTTCCTTCATGATATCTAATCTCCAAATCATAATCTTTCAACAATTCTAACCACCTTCTCTGCCTTAAATTCGACTCTTTCTAGGTGAAGATATATTTCAGGCTCTTATGGTCGGTGTACAGGTAACATTTTGCTCCGTAAAGGTAATGTCTCCTAATTTTTAATGCAAAAATAACTGCGGCTAGTTCTAGGTCATGGGTAGGATAATTGACTTCATAGGGTCTCAGTTGCCTAGACGCATAAGCTATCACCTTACGATTCTGCATAAGCACACATCCTAATCCGTTCTTAGAAGCATCACTATACACTTCATAATCTTCTCCCTCGTTAGGTAAAATTAAAACTGGGGCAGTGGTCAATCTATTTTTCAACTCTTGGAAGGCTAATTCACATTTCTCATTCCATTGAAATCACGTGGATTTTCTCAAAAGATTGGTTAAGGGTTGGGCTATCTTCGAAAAATCTTTCACAAATCTCCTATGGTAACCAGCTAATCCTGAGAAAATTCTGACCTCCGTGACATTGGTCGGTATGGTCCAATCCTTAACTGCTCTAATTTTACTCAGATCTACAGATACTCTATCCTTAGATATGATGTGACCCAAAAATGCTACTTACTCAATCCAAAATTCACATTTCGACAATTTTTCATAAAGTCGATTCTCTCTCAAGGTTTCTAAAACCATCCTCAAATGCTTTTCATGGTCTTCCTTATTCTTGGAATAGATAAGTATATCATCAATGAATACTGCCACAGATTTGTCTAAGTATGGGTGAAAGGTTCTATGCATAACGTCCATAAAGTTGCGGGGGCGTTGGTTAATCCGAAAGGCATAACGGTAAACTCATAATGACCGTGTCGGGTTCTAAAGGCGGTCTTAGGTATATCCTCTTCCTTAATTCTCAATTGGTGATATCCTGACCTCAAATCTATTTTTAAAAATATTCCCGCATCCTTAAGCTGATCAAACAAATCAACTATCCTAGGTAATGGGTATTTGTTCTTGATGGTCACCTTATTCAACTCTCGATAATCTATACATAACCTTAAACTACCGTCTTTCTTTTTCACAAATAAAACTGGTGCTCCCCAAGGTGAGAAACTTGGCCTAATATACCCTTTCTCCAATAATTCCTCTAGTTGGGTTTTCAGTTCTTTCATCTCAGCTGGGGCCATCCTATAGGGTGCTTTAGAAATAGGTGTTGTACCAGGTACAAGGTCAATGGTGAAATCTATAACTCTCTTTGGCGGCATTCCAGAATTTCGTGGTTTCGGATGTATTGCTAAGATATGTTGGGTATTCCTTCCTAATTAGATTGGTAACACTCATGCTTGCCACTATCTTAGTTTGTTGTGATATATCTACCCCTTTATAAAATATTTTCTCCCCATATAGTTTTCAAGGATATTCTTCGCAAATGACACTCGATCTTAGCATGGTACTTACTAAGGCAATCCATTCCTAAAATTGCATCAAAGTCTGCTAAATCAAACTGTATGAGATCACCAGGAAAATTTGTGTTATCTATACTTATGGGGCTATTTTTATACAAATAATTACAAGCTACTGTAATTCCCCCGGGAGTGGTGATATTTATTCTATAAGCAGTATTTGGGACTAAATTATTTTTCTCACAAAACTCAGTAGACAAAAATGAGCGAGATGCTCCAGAACCAAAAAAAACTAGTGCAGGATGAGAATAAATAATAAAAGTACCTGTTACTACGTTAGGACTCGCATTGGCTTCCCTATGGTTCATAACATGAATTCTGCCTTTGTTACCACCAACGGTTTGTCCTGCACCTGCCACACTTCCAGGCTATTGAGTTACTACCTTTTGGATAGTGCCGGTGTTCCTCCAGTCTCTTGTTCCAGTAAATTGGCCACCGTCCTCACGACCATTATTCCAGTTTCTATTCCCATTTTGAAATTGATTACTCCCTCTCTTAAAACCTCCATTATTCCCAATCATTCTCCTAGCAAAGCACTCACTAGCCTTATGTCCGGTTCTACCACAATTAAAACAAACAGGTTTGATCAAACAAAGTCTACCTGGGTGACTCTTACCACAACGGACACAATTCTTTCCATTTCCATCCTTCCTCCTAAAATTTCCTCCAAAGTGATTCATCCCACTACATCTAGGTGGACTCCTAGACCTCTTTCTCTCAAAACTCCCATATTTCTCCTTACTCCTAGCAACCATTTTATCACGCCTCTCTTGAATTCTTTCTATATTAATTGACTTATCATAAGCTTCCTGAAAATGTGGTTGAAGATCCAGCTACTAACTCCTGGATACGCCAACTAAGGTCATCCTCAAATCTCTCGATCCTATCCTGCTCATCTTTCACCAAATTCTCTGCAAATCGAGATAACTCATTAAATTTTGCGGCATACTCAGTTACACTCATATTTCCTTGCCTTAAATTCTCAAATTTCTGCTATTTCCTTCTCCTTAAAGACATAGGACAAAATCTCTCCCTATGTTTTTCCTTAAAATTTCTCCCAATCAAATCCAAGCTCACTAAGATAAGTCTGCTTAACAACTTGCCACCAATCATCAACTTCTCTCCTCTAGTAATACTGCCCTAAACTAATCATAAGATTCTTTGAACATCCTATAGCCTCACATAACTTTTCTATGCCTCTAATCCAATCCTCAAGTAACGTAGGATCAACTCCTCCTTCATAAGTAGGTGGTGGTGAGTAGCTAAATTATTAAAGAGTATGGCTTGGGGTTCTTTGGTTTCTTTCTCTTTGTTTTGCTCTCCTCCTTGAATTTGTTTCCTAATAGTTGTCCCAAAGTATTAACACAAAGTCTCTAAAATGTCTAATCGCTCTTCATTAGTGGTTTCCTCACTAGTTGGATTCGATGTTGCCCCGGTCATAGTCACTCTTTCTCCTTGAGTCATTTTCACTATAATTGAGAAAATTTCAGCAATATTAATTCTATTTAAAACACACGATTTCTAACTTATTTTGATACCCTCTAATTCGCTCTCTTTTTAATTTCGGGAGACATCTAAATCTAATATTAATTTATTCTAATATAACCTATTTTTCAAGGTTATCAAACCATTCTAACAACATGCATAAATTATATAAATCAAAATTAAACTTTTTGTTTTTTGCTACCTTACTCATGCGCATATAAAGCATTTAAACTTAAAGCTAACACACAAATATAGCTAAGTACTTCAACTATTACTACTACTACTACATGCGTGGATAAGAGTTTTTACAACACAAAATATAAATTCTAGCTACTTACACCTTGTAGCTATTACATGCAATTACCAAATACTTGTTAGCCATCTACCCAAAATACATTACGGCTAACATCAAATCCTTGTGGCCTAATTATAATACAAAGTCTTGGCCACAAAATTACAACAACCATTAGTTTGTTAGTGCCCAAAATATCAACATCATCATCATATTAAAATACTACCAACAAAAGATTACCACCAAATCATACCACAAACGCTCAAATCGGACCACCAAAATGGTCCAAACCCAACTTGCCCATTGCCAAAAGGAAAGGGTGGCAATTGGACTTCCACTTCATGCTCGATGTCGTCAAGGGCGGACTCCAATGGATTCGGATGTGGTGGCTCGGGTACATACACGGGAGAGGGCGGAACATGCTCATACAGAAAAACTCTACCTCTCCTATATTGTACCACCGTCTCGGGTATAAGAGGGACGTTGTTGTTGGCACAAGTCCACTCGGCATACACTTGTTGAAGTATGCCCCTCACATTCTCCAAGTCTAGGTACCACACACCTTGAATCGCATAGTGATCCATGTAAACGTGTTATCATCGGTGAAAATATCCATGTAGTTAAGACGAACACTAAGCCATGGCTCCACGGGCGGGAGAGTCCTAAGGAACACAAAAACTCTCAACCCCGTGAATCCCACGGGCTCGGTGGTGAAAGGAGTGTAGGTGTCACATGCAAGTGAAAAATGCTGAATATATGCAGAGATAGTCTCGTCCGGGAGCATCCTGAGTGTGACCGGATAAGGAGGGTACACGGACTCAGGCGGCGCCATCTAGACATACTCAAAGTGTAACACACAAACTTTAAAAGTTAGCTACATTAATCTATCACACAAATCAAGCAAGTACACAAGACTTTCAACATGCAAAGTACTTAACACTTAAATATGCAACATGCAATATGATTTCTACCCCGATCTACCCGATTCGACTCCTATTTGGTTTCAACAAGTTTTAGTTTTACTTATATTGCTCTGATACCATCTTTGTAACAACCCGGAATTCCAATCTCGATTAATTAATACTAATTGAGCTCGGAACCGGCCCAAGATCTAAATCAACTCCAAAACCAAATTATAAAATAATATTATTATTATCAATATTACATCAAGTTCCGGATCATTACCGCCGTACCCGCCTCCGGAAGAGAAACGGATACAAGGCTAAAATTTTGTACATAGTTTCAACAAAACATAAAACATTATTCTAATATTAAAGCGACTTGTCTTGACCCCCAAGTTACTAGTATGATGTGTTTCATCCATCCATGCATGCGGTTTCATCAACTACTCCAAGTTTCCATCCGAGCAAATCATGTTCACAAATAAAGAAGAAAATTAGTGTTTTGCTAAGCAAATTCACCTCATTGCGTAAATATAGTATAATAAACTAATTTTTAGAAGACTCACCAATTTACCATCATAAAACCTTTATAGAAATATAGATAGATAATAAGTGAAGTGTTTGATAATATATATACACATAGCACTCGCAAAGCCGAATCACCAATACCATCAATCCTTCACAATTCACACTTTTCTCATGCTAAACACACAATCAAGGATTAATTGTAAAATCTAGGTTAGTCAAATTATGTTAGGTGGTAGGAAGAGCATGCATGTTTAAGGCTCAACATCCTTTAACCAAATCATATCATAGATCTCAATTTTCACATAGAAAGTCAATGCCAAGTCATTAATTTAATTAAATTAATTATGAAACTTGAATAATTTTATCTAATTAAATTAGGATACATGAACATTAATTTCATAAATATAATACATGAACTTAAAATAAACTAAACACTAGGTACATCAAATTTTTTTATTTCAATACATGAACATTAATTTCATAAATATGGTACATGGACTTAAACTTAATAATACTGATCATGATAGTTGTTGCATTGACATGTGTCATGCCACCTCGCCATGTCCAGTCATCATTATATAGAAAGTCAATGCCAAGTAATTAATTTAATTAAATTAATTAGGAAACTTGAATAATTTTATCTAATTAAATTAGGATACATGAACATTAATTTCATAAATATGATACATGAACTTAAAATATACTAAAAACTAGGTACATCGAATTTTATTATTTCGATACATGAACATTAATTTCATAAATATGGTACATGGACTTAAACTTAATAATACTTAAACGAAGTACATCGAATTTAATTAGGAAGGAAAAATTATCATAAACAATGATTGCATAAAGACTACAAAGCTAACGGATAATATCTACGTATCGGTAATTTAGACATTTAAATTTTTAATGTGATCCTCCATGTAATGGAAAAATATTGTAGTTTTTTTTTTATACTTAGTAGTCGATTTTATTAAATGGATAATAAAAGTAGAAGAAACTCAAACACCCGTTAGAGACGTAGCTCATACACCCATTGGAGCCATAACTCATACGCTCATAGTATCCAAGCAAAACGTACAGCCAGAGACATAAATACCAAATAAATATAGTAGATTATTAGAATATTTAAGTATGATAAATGTAACCATAAGCTAGCTGTAAACATAACTATTTTTATCAATAAAATCTTTTAATTAAATTGGACATTAAATCATTTGTCCACGTTGATCCAAACAACCGCTGCATAAGACATGACATAAATCATAAATAAGTTTACGCATAATACAATGTAAATCAAGAAGGACAAGAGCCGTTACTAATGGACATTGGGGGTATAAAGTTATGGAATACAAAACCGATGGAAGTTTTAATATAACGATTCCTAGAGCGTGTGAAGATGATAATTACAAACATGTCACTTGACTATTTCTTGAAATTTGTTTTGCAATATGAGATTTATTTATTATCTATTCGGATCCAATCAATTGAGCATGTCATGTAAGCTACTTTAAATAACACACCACCACAACTTTGATTTTTTATTACTCATTATTGTGTACTATATTTTATATTGATAAATCAGTAATCTCTAATTAAAAATTAAATGAAGTAGCAATAATCTAAAACAAAATTTCTAATGATAAACTACAATCCCGTGCATCGTACACGTGATATCCACATAAACGCCACATTGGTGGTCATGCCATTTGGCTCAAAACATTAAATGCAACATGTATTGACTTTTTAATACTTATATAATAATGCTTTCAAGTTTAATGTATACTCCCATTTAAGTATCGTTTTCAAAAAAAAAATTCTAATGATATTACAAGCTTGTGCATCGCACGAGACAACTGCTGCATCGACACGTGATATCCACATAATCGGCCACTTGGTCGGCATGTCATTTGGGTCAAACATTAAATACAACATAAACTAGATACAACAAATTTAATAATAATGAAAAGTAGTTACAAGTAATAAATGCATAAAGAATATAATTTAAAACTAACGAGTAAATTCACGTATTATGCATCTCAATTTTCAAAGTGATTCCATACACTAACAAAAATACATGATTCATGGAGATGGAACAATATGGAAAACTCGTAAAATAATGTGAATCATGTAGGTTTAAACATTATTTTTTCAATAAATTCCTTTAAGTAAAAAAGAAAAAGAAAAAGAAAAAGAAAATAATTTATCTACATGTATCAAAACATCTGGTAATTTTACATAAAAACAAATAATCCAAAGAGAGATAAGAACCATTGTAAATTTATCATTTAACTATTTTTTAAAAAATATTTTTTAAAGAGATGAAAATATATAAAATTAACTTTTTCATTCAAATCCAAAAAATCATTATAATTATTGGCATGTCACATAAGTAACTTTAAACTACACATAGCACAACATTGATTTTTGTATGGTTAACTCCATATTAGTTAGAGTATTATATACGGTATTGATAAATTATTACCCTATTTTCTTGATAGCATTCAATATATTTTTTCTAATGATAAACTATAAGCCCGTGCATCGTACGGGGTATACACCTAGTATTAACTCTAGGTGAATGGAAGAAAGAAATCATTTTTCCACTTTTGAAATTCTTGTTTTTTTGGGCAATTTAGGATTTTTATTTGATTTTTATAAGCTTAATTGTGCTTTACTCGCTAATTGTCATACTAATGACAAATTGAGTTATAAGAATTTTCGAAACACTATCTAGATAATTAAACTTGATTCACGTCTAATCATCATGCTAATGACGAATATAAGCTAATTAAATTGCTTTAAGAGCAATTGCACATTAACAACTAAATAATGAAAATTTTAAGTCTAATCGAATAATTAAGCGATAATAATAGTAATTAAAAATACGTGTTATTACACTCTATTATTGGTAAAAGGCCTTTATTATTGGGTCTTGAATTGTTAAAGTAGGCCATCACTACCTTCATCAAGCAGGACCCAAGATTACCAAGTCCAACATAAACCCTAGGAATAACACTCTCTCTATAAATAGAGCTCCCAACTCTCTTCATATGGACTTCCGCCATACTCTAAAGTAACAACCGCGGAGCTAAAAATCAATGCACTCCATGAAAACGATAACAGAGACAAATAAATTAATTTATTGATGTTTGAATTTGTTGGGGAAAATCTCATACACACGCTGAATCGATAACGAGAATACAAACATCAAATGAAAAATAAGAGACACCCAAGATTTACGTAGTCCAGCCACTCCGGCCTACGTCCACGGAAATAATCCAACAATATTCACTATCTTAAATAAGATTACAAGTTTTATGGGAAACTCGGGACCTTCCTCTACTTTGTACACCATCCTACAAACCCGAATCCCTCACTTAAGAGTTACAAGGAATCGTAACACTAAACTCTCAATAGTACAACACACTCATACTTGTGTTTATCTCACACTTCTCTAAGTGAAAGTCTAAAATTTCTCTACGTAACTCTATAGCCTCCTCCATTTAGTGTTGAAAGGTTACATCTCCTCAAGATTAATTAACAAAATAGTTTCAAGCTACTTTATTTATTTTACATCAATGAAGTTAAATGATATACTAGCACCATCTCTAAAGTAACGTGGATTTTTCAATGCCACTTCCATTTCTATTTTTTTTCTTCTTTTTGTTCTTTATCTATTTATTTGGAAAATCTAATTAATATCCCAACATGAATATGGATTACAATCTCGAATTTTCACCCCACCCAAAATCCTCACTCTCCATTTTCATATTTCCCAAATCAAAATCAAAATTAGACGACCCAAGAAAACCCATCAAATATCAAGCAAACATCAAATGCCATTACCTATGGATCAAGTTCCAATTCCCATTCCTCTTCAACCATCATCATAACAATATTCGTATTGATGACCCGCCGAGCCGGAATTTTGATTGTCATCATTGTTCTCTCTTATATTGGGTTTCTAATGCATTTGACACTGTAAAACAGAAGTGCGTGAACGGAAAGATTGTTGTAATGACAACTCACATTGTTCCTCGCTGAAACTGGCGTCACACATGACTAAAGCACCGAAGCAGGTGGAATCTCCACCGGATGCGGTGGTGGTTGGCGTAGGGATTTAGTCAGATAGTCTGGCACACGGAGTTTAATGCCCTATAATTTTTGACAAAGTTTAAATATTACAAACTAAAAATAGTTTTGTTCGATTCATTTTAAATGGTAATTTTAACAAACCAAATTTTGCCAGAGTTGTAGAAAATAATCTCATTTCTGCAATTCCTTTGATTAATACCCGTTGCCATTGACATTTTGATGTCTTTTTTTCCAAAGCTATCTTATGACATCTTTTGAACCCTCTTTTCATAGTGGAATAATCGACATTGGAAGTTTTGAAATCATGAACCATAGAAATTCACTAAGAGACAACTCCTTGGAGGAGGAGTATCGGCTGAAGTCTATATTAGATATATCACAAAACAGAACATCAAGAACTACGAATCTTGCAATAAAATATACAAAGAAAAAAGTTCATCCAACAAACAACAATGGGACTAGAATCTAAGGAATACGTTTATGTATTGAAAATAACTAATGGTTTCTTGACTTTTCGCTAATCTTTCTCTAGAATGAAATAAGAAACTTGAAACAATTTGATCATCCCAAAATCATAAGGATACTAGCAAGTCTTGAGTGTACAATACACTTCTACATAGTGATGGAGTGTATGAACATAATTCTTAAACTCAAACACCACAGATTAACTTCTTAGTTTGATTATTTACTTTATAGTTTATACAAGCATAATCTTAGTTACAAATGTATGAATTTGATTTTTCACTCCATATAAACATAATCTTTTACACCTAGTACATCACTACAAAAAAAAAATATCAGTTTTGTTACCGACCAATCGGTCGCAGTAGGTGAGTTGCGACCGATTAGCGACTGAAATTCAATCGTCGGCAAAAAGCTTGACGCTAAATTCTTGCGACCGAAAATTTCGGTCGCAAAATCCTTAGCGACGGATTTGGCAACAAATGGCTTTGTCTCCAACTAGCGACCGAAATTCGGTCAGTTGCTAATTGTATTTGTATTTAAAAAAAATCCAGACTAGCCTCCAATACGGTGCCAATACCGTATCAAACATTAATCTGAAAATGCATCCAATTCTACTACAAATGCTTCCAGGAGCTTCTACTGCTTGAAACTAAAGCACAAATTGTTACCCACCAAAAAACATAAACTATGAATCCAGTAACTATTACAAAAATTTAAAGAATTCGAAACTAACCTTAAATTACAACACAGATCGATAAATTAAAAACAAAACAAGAACAAAGTGCTTTACATAAACTATAGATCTACAGCAACAAAAGCATCAAAAACGAAATTTTACAACAAGAATATCATCTCGCCAACTTTCACTCAAATCGACCAAGGTTTGTCTAGATCGACTGACGACGATTTCGCTACATTGCAAAAAAAAAATAATAATAAAAAAGGAAACTACTTGTAATTGAATATAAACCATCCAATTTAATTTACCTCAAAACCAATTTAATTTACCTCAATAACTATAAAAAAAATCAAAAAACTCACAGATCGATCTACACTGAAATTAAAGATGACACTACAAAATTTGGTCGCAAAACATGTAATATCGGTCGCTATTGACCTTAAGCGACCGATTTCCATCGCTCGGTAAAAACTTCGTCACTAAATAATATTCGGTCGCTAAGTTGGTCGCTGAATATTTGCGACTGAATTCGTCGGTCGCTAATTGTCTATTATCGGAAAAAAAATTAATCAGATTAGCAGCTAAAAACTAATATTGGAAATCCAAAAATTACCTACTTTTCTACAACCAAACTTAAACTTATCCTCCTTGCTTGTTGTATTCATATTCAGCAACAACAAAAAGCACCAACTCTTAGTATTCATACTCAACAACCTAAACAGGATGAAACTACCACAAGGAATTGCATTAAAATGAAAAAATTGAAGTTAGAAATAGAAAGAAAAGATGAACTTAACCGAAATCTAACTAGCTAAAACTATAAAAGTCATAAAAACAGAAACCCACCTCAATATATACTCACAATCCTTAACAAATGAACTAATTACGTTTGGTAAACCGTAGATCTAGAATTTCTTACAAAAATTTTAAGAAAAAAAAACTTGAATTCCTAGATCGACGCCTCGTAAAAGCCGCCGCCAAGATCTTGATCTCTATGCTGCCGCCCAGCTCTCGATCTTCATTTTCGCCGCCTAGATCTTGATTCTTCACTTGACATGACGATATCAGAGTAGGATGAAGATGTTAGTGAGGAGTGAGTTTGAGCTTGGTAAGGAGAGAGAGAGAGTGAGAGAGGGAGATATGTTGAGGAGAATTAGTCAAATAGAGAGAAAAAGATTGAAGGAGATGGTAGCCTGAGACTTGGAGATGGGATAGGAATTAAGATGGAGGATGGTCAGTTAGATAGTGGAGAGAGAGAGAGAGAGAGGGGCGGATGAGAGATGGGTTTTAATGTGGGCTTTTGTAGTTAGGTTAGTGAATGGGTGAAGAAGGAAAAAGCATTAATAAGTCTCCAAGTTCTCTCCGTGTTTTTTTATCTTTTGGACAAGTAGCGACCGAATGCTCGTGGGGTCGCCGTTTTCGGTAGCAAGAAGTCCTTTTTTTTTGTAGTGTGAGAGGCGCCTTGATGAAGTCTTCGTCGAGATCTAGATCTCCCATCACAGGAGATCGACTTCTTCAACAAATTGAAGGTGAGAGGATATCATCTTCTTCAACAAATTGAAGATAGTGAGAGAGACTGGTGGGTGGGGGAGAGATAATTGATGGTGAGAAAGACGGGTGAAAGAGAGAGGAGATGGAGGTTGAGGGTGTATAATGGCCTGGAGAGAGAGAGAGAGAGAGAGAGAGAGAGAGAGAGAGAGAGAGAGAGAGAGAGAGAGAGAGAGAGAGAGAGAGAGAGAGAGAGAGAGAGAGATGGCCTGGTAAATTCGATGAAGAAGAAGATGAGAGGTGGAGATGGCAGATGGGAGGAAATGAGGAAAGCAGATGAGAGGAGTAGAGAACTAAGAGAAGAGAAGAGAGAGAGCAGGGGGGCTATGGGTGAGAGGGTGGGGTGGGTTATAAGAAGGTTTATATAGCTAGGGTTAAATAGTGTTCAAAGAAAAAATAAAATCGAACATGGCAAAACTTAAGTCGCCCAAAACGCTACAGAATCAGTGACCGAAACTCAAATCGGTCGCTGATTTCAACCATTAGCAACCGATTGACAGTCGGTCGCTAATTTCGGTAGCAAACACACACTTTTTTTGTAGTGCATGTTCGTATTGAAAAAATAGTTGATTTAAGAATAGGACAATCTCGAATCAAACTAACTTATAGGTTTTGAATTTCAATAATGAAACATGGAATTTAGGATTTGAAATCCAAATTGGACTTTAACTTAAAATTTAGATAAATCTGACATCTCACAAGCTCCAAGTATTGTGAATATTAGTTGCCTGTCCAGTGGCCGCAATTGCCCCAAATTTTTCTTCTTTTTCCCAAATTTTACAACTCTTTCGCTATCTTTAGAGTAGACAATTTATGCGTTAACAACTCTTTTGTCCATTCGCTTCCTTTTCTGGTGAGATCAAGTGACCAAAGATGAAATACAAAATTCATCCCCCACTTTTTGTATTAATTACTCAAGCAACCTTGCAATCAACACCTACATCATGTCCACAAAGGAGACTTCCATCAAATCCAAATTTAGCAACCTTCTTTTTTGCTATACTTATTGTTCTCACAAATAATGGAAATGCATGATCGGTAACATTGATTGCTACTACTTAAACTGAAAATTGAGAGTCAATTCGATAAACCGAGTATAAAGAAAGACTGTAATATATAACACACACACACACACACAAAAGGAAAAGGAAAAGAAAAGAAAAGAGCAAAAGCATAACTCATCAAGTTGGCAATTCTTATAAAGATAAGAATTGATTTGGCAATGCCGGCCACCATAAGTAAAGTAAGCCATTATTAAGTAATGGTTGTGCCAATATCTAAAGCAACCTAACTTTAAAATAGTACTTATACGACCTTTGGTATTACGGGAGAAGAAGGGAGGAAGAAGGTGAATGATAGAAATGAAATGAGAATGAAAAACTCTCAAGCTCTCAAGTATTTTTTTGTCAAAAGTTCAGCAGTTAGGAAGAGAGGTGGAAACATGAATACTTCGGGTTATCAGACGCATGAGATCAAGGTAAGTAGTTTCTCCCAGTTTAGCTTGTTTTTATAATAAAACTAATATTGCTAGTAGACGTTTCCGAGCCAGAAATTCGATTACGTATCCGGATATTATTTATTATATATGTTTTAGAAAATTGGATCAAGCATGATTAGTATATATACTTGATTATTGAACCTTGTTTTAGAAAATCGTTTAGTGAAAGAGAAAAGAATGATTTTGATTATTTTAAGAGAAATTGTGAACATTGAATTGAACTATTATTTTGTGGGCTAGTTGTATTCTTGAACTATGTGTGATATCTAAACTTATGGGGACACCCATATCTGGCCCTTCCCAGGGATTAAACGGGAATTATCTGTGATATCTGAACTTATGGGGACACCCATATCTGGCCCTTCCCAGGGATTAAATGGGAACTATCACTGATATCTGAACTTATGGAGACGTCCATATCTGGCCTTTCCCAGGGATTATACGGGAGTATCAAATAAGATTCCTACGGAAATATCTGGCACACTAATGGTCTTGAATTACTTCTGCCCACACCATTTACTAAGATTGAAGATTTATTATTATATATTGTGTTTGGATTAGCTTTTCTGTACTTACTTTAAAACTTGCTTGATCCAGTTAGATTGGGTTAAATTACTTACTGGGCTGTTGAGCTCACCTTTTTTTCAGAAACTTGAGAAGTCGTTTCAATGTGGGGCGCAGTGGGGTGTGAGATCATAGGGACCCTGTTTTTGTGATAGAAGGTCAGTATTTAAACGCTTCCGCTTGGGTACTAGTATTAAGTACTGGTCCATGTACTAAATGAAGGATTAGTGTTGTTAGCTTTGAGATTCTTTTGTGAACCTGAATTATTGTACTCGGCGGGAGATCATAGGGACCCGGAGTATTTATTTCCAGGAGAGGCTTAGCTCTACTACGGAGGTGCCGTAGTTGGGTTGCCGTCTGTCATGCCTTCTACCTGCGTATGGGGCGTGACTAAGACATTGAATGGGAAAGAGTAACAAGTAGATTGAATAACAGACCAATAGGCCACGGAACAATAAGTGATAGAAGGGGTTTTGATTAGGGGGGGTTTAAAAATAAGAAATAATTATTTGAAAAAATGCTGGGATATGAGTGGAGAAATTAACTCTGTTACTCAGGGTGCACCGAGTACAACTAAAGTTAGTTGTTGGAATTAATTAACACAACTTTGAAATGTGAATTATTTTTCTTCATGAGTCGATCAAAGTTTGGATCATTTCTAACAGATTTTTCTTTGAAATATCATTTTTCTAGTATCTATATATCTATATCTATATCTATCTATCTATATATATATATATATATATATATATACACAATTATGTCAAATGATGAAAGAGTAACAGTGACAATAAGACGTGTGCTGAGACAAGGGGATCCCATGTCCCTTATCTGTTTGTGCTTTGTATGGAGTATCTCTCTTGGGTCCTTCATGATGTTAAAGATGATCCTGCTTATAAGAGTCATCCTCGATGTGTGCAAGGGTTGATCTAACTCACCTCGCATTCGCTGACGACTTGCTTATTTTCTCTAGAGGGGATGTTCAGTCCGTGAAGGCTATTGTGGAGAGATTTTAGAAATTCGCTAGTATGTCAGGTTTGATGGCTAATCCTGCTAAGACTTCCATTTATTTTGGGGGTGTTGCTACAGAAGTGCAGACTCAGATTTTGCAAGCTACAGGGTTCTCTGCTGGTGCCCTACCTGTTACTTATCTGGGTGTGCCTCTTTCAGCTTCCAGGCTCACAAAAACTCTCTGCAGACCTCTCTTGGATAAGTTAGCTAACAGAATCAATCATTGGTCCAATAAGTTTCTTTCTTATGCTGGAAAAACCCAGCTTATTACTGCCGTCTTGTTCAGTATTCATGCTTATTGGGGTTCAGTGTTTGTGCTCCCAAAGGAGGTGGTCAGATCTATTGAGAAGCTTTGTAGGGATTTTTTCTAGGGGAATAAGGAAGGGGGAAGACGGTGTACTATAGTGGCGTGGCAAAATATTACTAGGCCTACGCATGAGGGTGGCCTTAACATCAAGGAGGTACTAAGCTGAAATAGAGCTTGCATCTTGAAGAGGGTATGGTTTATCCACTTTAACCAGAATACTGTTTGGGTTAAGTGGATTAAGGCGTACTACCTGCGTACTGATGGTGTTTGGACTGTTACTGCAAAAACACAGGATTCTTACCTTTGGAGAACTCTTCTCCAGGTTAGGGACATAGTGGTGAGTAGGTCTGATTCTATTGATAATGTTGATAAGCTGGGTAACGGGGGGGAAATTTCGTATTTGCAGAGCCTATGATTACATCAGGCAGGCGGGTAGGAAAGTGACGTGGCATAAAGTCATTTGGGAAACCTTGGCGATGAAGAAGCGTAGCGTGATCAGTTGGTTTGCTGCACTTAAGAAGTTGCCTACAGTTGAGGAACTTAACAAGAGGGGCCTTGCTCTACCTGTGGGGTGCAAGCTTTGTGATAACGACATTTGATTTTGTGTGTCATCTTTTCTTTCAATGTAGCTATGTTGTTTCTGTATGGAGCTCTCTTCTTGATTGGTTGGGGGTTCATAGAAGAGTTTGGTCTATGAAGAGAGAGTTGTGTTGGCTGAAGAAACACTGTCCACAGAAGTCAGCTCGGAACAAGTTACTGAAAGCTTCGTTTGCAGATGCTGTATATGAGATATGGTGTGAATGTAACAGAAGAGTGTTTAGTCATTCTTGTTTCTCCCCTGCTGCCCTGGTTCGCAGGATACATAGTACCTCTTGTGCTAGGGCATATGCAGTTTTCCCTGAGCTGGTGGTGAGAGCTTTGATAAATAGCTGATATTTCTTTCCTTTTTCTCTTATGATAATGTAGTAGATAGCTGGTGGTCATTGTTTGCTGTTGTTATTGGTTTGGGGTGTTATTGTCAGTGTTTCTGTATATAGATGATCAAGGAGGTGCTACTATGGAATCTTTACTGGAATCTTTCTCCAAGGGCGCTATTCCGACATCCGTCGGAAGATGAAAAGCAAAGCTAACCATTTTCCAAAAAAAAAAAAAAAAAGAAGTGACAAAACAACCAAGTTTATTACCAAAAAAAATTGACAAATGATAACTTTTCATTAGCTTTTAATTGTAAACAGTTTTCAAGGTCTAACAAATAAATCAGGTTAACATGTATTTTGTATAACATTTTTTAAGTTGTGTTTCCATTTTGTTTTAAGTAGCTAATTTATATCATATTAAGAGCATGTTTGGCCTAGTTTGTGATGAGCTTTTACTTTTCTCCCTCTTTTTTCTCACAAACCACCCCCTCACCCCTTCCTCATCCCCATTTTCAACTTCCAAAAAGTTTAAAACTCCCTTTAAGATCCTCTAGAAGCCCCAAAAGTAGAAGCATCAAATTGGAGCTTCTACTTTTGAACCTCCCAATGGGTGTTTTGTGCTTCTTAAAAGCTGAAAATGGGAGTGAGGCAGGGGTGGTTTGTGAGGAAAAATAGGGAAAAAACTAAAAACTCATCACAAGCTAGGCCAAACACCATCTAAATATACTTTCCTTTAATATTTTTTTGAGGGGTTCCTTTTAAATAGCATGTATTTCCAAGTGCAATAAATTAAAATGTCCTATTCATATAATGTCTTATCTTCACGCTTTTTGCCGTTTATTTACATATGATAATATCATACATTTATATTAGCTAGTTTAGGGTATGAGTTTTGTTTTCCTCACCTTATTGTGGATTCTAAGGATTTAATTCAATCCATGAGGTGCTCGAAAAATTTCACAAAGTACTTGATCATGAATGGATGTCGACCCGATCCACCCATCACCGCCCTTTTAATATTCTGTTCGATTGAGTTTTAGTCAGTATTTTTCTTCGAGTCGAGATGGTATTCGCAAGTTCGAGTGAAATTGCCAACCTAAACCAAACAATTAGTGTGATCAACCCTAATCAATCAGATTGTAGTCATCCTTGTGTATTTCAAAACCAATCGTTACTCAAATTGGTTATGTTTTAGGCTTAGTGGCTTAGTGCCCTTATTTGGTAAACCTTGCAGGTTGCTCGTTGAGCAAATTGAAATTAATTTTAGGCAAAGCCTAATTCGGATTGAGATTTAATCAAATTGCACCTAAAATAGATTAAGGTATTACCTCTCATTTTTTTTACAGTATACTTTCTCCGTTCTTTTTTCTCCAACCCACATCTTTTTGCACGGACTTTAATAAGAGTTGTTTTTGGAACAAAAAATCCTTATTTGTCGTTACTTTAACATGAGAGAGAGTGTGAATTAGTAGTGGGTTGGAAAGTAATGATGACAAGAAAAAGTAAGGATAAATGGGTCTTTTAATACTCAAACACTACAAAAAAAGCTAAATAGCGTCGGAAATGGCGTCGGAAATAGCGTCGGATTTAGTCAAAAAGCTGACACCAATGAGCTCAACAACGGAATTAGCAACGGAAAAAATCAGTTGCTAAAAACCGCGACACTAAGCTTTTCGGCGTCGGTTGTCAAAAAATTCCGTTGCGATAATTTTGGGCTCAGCAACGGAAAAAATTCATTGCTAAAAGCTCCACGTCGGAATTACATAATTCCGTTGCTAAGAGTTTTTCAATTAAAAAAACAGATAGAAGAAAAAAAGAGTGAGAAGGCACTGCCCACAGCTGGGCCTCACGCGCACAGGCCCCAGGCCCACAAGCATAGCACAAGTGTACATGCAATAAACTCAGAAAATGCCTCCACCAAGTTTCGAACCAAGGCACTAAGCATGGCAACCAACACTCTTACAAACAAGTTGCAACTTCATTACTGATTATATATATATGACGTTATTATATTTAACCCATAATACAAGCCCAGCCAACGAAATTCCTTAGCAATGGAATTTTAATTTTCCGTTGCTAACACAGCAACGAACTTTAACATTCCGTTGCTAAAATAAATTAAAAAGTTTACAATTTAATTTTGGCAACGGATTGAGGCATCCGTTGCTACCTTAGCAACGGATATAAATAATTCCATTGCTAACAGCGTCGGATGGAAAAATCCGTTGCTAATAATTTTTAACAACGGATTTTAATGTATCCGTTGCTAAGCTTAGCAACATATGAAAAATAACCCGACACTATTTCGCGTTTATTTTGTAGTGAAATTATTACTAAAAGGGGAAGTGGGTAGGAGAAAAAAAAAACGGATGTAAAAGGAAAGTGGGTAGGAGAAAAAAGAACGAAGGGAGTAACATGTACGAAAAAAGATAAAAAGGATACTTTTCACACTTAAGGATGGAGATTGGAGGAGGAAAGGTAGGCAGAGTTTGTTACCGTCCTCTTTAGTTGGCCAAATTATTGGAATTACTATCCCATTCCATGACATTGAAGATGAATTATGTTGGGGCCTTCCGGGAGACAGTGTATTTTCAACTAAGACGGCCACTTGGTTGGCCCATGATCTAGACATTGAAAGCAAAGATGGTTGGGCCTTTAGATGGATTTGGAAACTTAATATAAATCCTAAGATTAAAATTTTTCTTTGGCAAGTCATGAAGAATGCTTTTCCAGTGCGTTCTACTTTACGACATAAAGGATTACAAATTCCAGCGAAATGTCCCCTTTGTAACATTAGTGAAGAAACTATCGATCACCTTTTTGTACACTGCCCCTCTGCCTCTCAAGTATGGCATAAAGCAACAGGAGATGGATGGATAGACACAGATGGTCTCACAACAAACCTGATTACCTGGTTGCACTCGGCAAGAACTAACCTTCAGTTAGACAATGACACTATTTGTAAATGTGTATACCTAATTTGGAGCCACTGGCGGGAAAGAAATGAGAAAGTCTTCAACGCTGACAACCCCAACCCGACACGGACCTACTTCCGTGCTGCTAACTGTTACGAGGAATGGAAAACACGCATGGCATTAGATACCCTTGACAACCTCAATTCTTCACACTCCACGGCTCTAAGGGAAATGGTGAGGTGCGCATCCCCCCCACCTCAGTTATGTCAAAATCAACTTTGATGGATCAAGGATGAATGGCGATGCAGCTGCTGGATTCCTGATTAGAGACCCGCATGGAAAACTTCTATTTGCAGGTGCCGATAATTTGGGACGCACATCAATCCTTGTAGTCGAAACTACAGTTATGCGGAATGGAATTAAAGCAACTATTGATAAAGGTTTTAAACATATTCAAGTTGAAGGGAGACAATCTCATCGTCATCCAGGCAATGCGCCATCCCATGGACCATCCATCACATCATCATTGATGCAAGGCGATACCTCGCTACCTGTAACCCTGTTATCGTCAATCACACGTTTCATGAAGAAAATAGAGCAGCAGACTGGTTTGCGAATCTTGGACACAACATTAGAGATGAAACTAGATATGAACATTCCCCCTCCCCAGAACTTGACCAAATTCTTTTAGCCGATAGGCTTGAAGCTGCCCTCAAAAGGAGGCGCTCTTAGCTTCACACAACTCTTCTTACCTTTATATATAAAAAAAAAAGGTAGGCAGAGTTTAATGGCTCACGTGCCTTTCTCATGAGGATATTTTAATATGTCTACTCTTTTAATTTTTTGTGAACGAGAAATGCTAAAAGAGAGATGATAGGTGATTAAATCAGGGTTGTTTTGCATTAAACAACTGTTCATTTTGAAATTAAACAATACACACAAAATTTTAAAAACAACCCCTCAATCTCTCATTCCTAGACCTTGCAAACGGGTCGAGTCCGATTCGGGTTAAAAGCAGATCGGATTATTATCGAATCCGATTATGTTAGATTTTGAGTCGATAATTAGATCAAAACATCTCTTATCTCCCAAACTTTAGATCTCGAGTCGGCTAGTTTTGAATTTGAGTTATTAACATATTGGATCAATAACATTTTAAATCAGTAACATTTTGGGGTTGAGATCATATTATTTTTCGGATTGGTCACATTTTACCATAATTTCTCAATCACAACCACATCATCATTCACCATGAATGCAACCACAAAAATACACACACAAACCAAGAACGCTTTGGCACCCACCCCAAATTCTTGCTAGGTTCCACAAAAAATCCCTTCTTATTTTATTTCTTTTCTAACCGGATTTGTAATCAGAATCCTACATACCAATGGGAAAAGAAGAAATAAAGCAAAAAAACATTTTCCTTTTCTTTTCTTTGTTCTAAAAAAAATTAATAAAAAAAGTTGGTCAATCCTACGGCTGAAAATGACAGCCCTGTTATATTCACATTAGAGTCATTAATTTGCATTGGTAATGGTAACACAAAAATAGCAAATTACACCAAGATACTTATATTTTTATTATCATTTTATCAAATTTATTTTTATTTATCACCATTATTATACACTGTCCGAGTTCTAATAGGCTTATTATTTTCACAGTTCAGAATTCCAGCCCAACACAAACTCATACCAGCACACCTTTCCTATAAAGTCTATAAACCCGTCGTACAAACCCTCCAATAATCAAATAAAAATCAAAATCCCCAGATCATTCAACTTTCTCTCTCTCTCTCTCTCTCTCTCTCTCTCTCTCTCTCTCTCTCTCCACAATGTCTCGCAGGAGGCATGATGACGACGAAGAGAAAGTGGTCGTCTCAACCCAACAGACGACGATACCACAAACAGAACAAGAAGAACCAGAATCTGTGGAGAAAATCTTTGCCGCACAAGAGACAGTCCCACCATGGCAAAAACAATTAACAGTCAGAGCGTTTGTTGTTAGCCTTGTATTGAGCGTGCTTTTCACGTTTATTGTTATGAAGCTTAATTTGACAACTGGGGTTATTCCTTCTCTTAATGTTGCTGCTGGTTTATTGGGTTTTTTCTTTGTTAAAACTTGGACTAGTTTTATGGAGAAAATGGGGTTTCTTAAACAACCCTTTACAAGACAGGAAAATACTGTTATTCAGACTTGTGTTGTTGCATCTGCTGGAATTGCTTTCTCAGGTAAATTCTTCACTTTCTCTCTCCTTTTTGATTTTTATGACATGGGTTCAATTTTGTTTGTTGGTGATGTGATATCAAATAATGTTGAGTTTATTAGTAGAATTTTAAGTGTTTTGATGGAGATATTTGGGTAAATCCCCCTTCTACTTTTTTTGCTGGGTTTATGAAATAAACATGAATCTTTAAGGATGAAAAAGTTAAAAGAGAGATTGTTTTTGATTTTATAAAATAGGATTTTATAAAGTTGGGTGAGGTTTAGATGGAGACAAATTTCCTAACGCATGAGGGCACGTGAACGTTACATGTTGTATAGATAATCAAAGAAATAATTATGTATTTCCTTCAAAAAAAAAAAGAAATAAATATGTATAGTTGGCAACAAAATTATAAACAAATATTTTCTGTAAGTTTTTGATATGATTTGATTTGGTTTAAATATTGGGAAGAAAGTGATTTTCTTTCTTAATTTAATTTTGTATTTGAATTTCAAATAAGAGAATAATAGTTCAAATAATAATTGACATTTTTTTTTGCTCGTTAAATAATAATTGACATAATAACATGTATCTACGCGTAAAAATAGTTCAACGTTCAAAACAGAATCTTGCTTAATTTTCGGACTCAATTAATTTTGGAGACCATAAAATAATTATATATATTAAATTAAATTGATTGAGTATAGTGTTCCTATAGTAGTATCGAGAATCCCAGGCCCTACTTGGTTTGTCATTAATCATAATTGAGGATCCACGAAGTAGGGAGTGGACCATGAAAAAGAAAAAGGAAAAGAAAAAAGACAAAAAAGAAAAAAGCCGAAAGTGAAATTGTGTACTTTTTTTTTTTTTTTTTTTTTTATCATAGTGAAATTGTGTACTAGTGGAGGTGAGATCATGGGTTTGTAGTTTTGTGTATATTGGATAAAGACTCCACTCAAAAAAAAAAAAAAAAAAAAAAAAGGGATAAAGACTCAACAGCTTGGTGGGTCCATAACCTTTCCAAAAGGACGAGGATTAGGAAAGTTTAATTACAGAGATTATGGAATAATTTGCTACTGTATTATTAAACTATAATCATATCCTAAATCAAAGAAGTTGATATTGTTTGTTTGGTGGGGTCCCACAATATTAAGCATACTAGCTTAGCACTCCTTACTTGAATTGACTAGAGTGTCAACAGGGTTTCTGGATAGTTGTTTGTTATCATTCTACTAATTGATAGACTCTTAGATCGATTTGGTTTTTTGGTGGGTACATGTTCAAATTGTAATGATGCATTTGTAATACCATTATACCTTAGGAGGAATTTGTAAAAGTGTAATTTGGGTATGAGTAACGGACATGCAGTTTGAAATAGGTGTTTAAATGATCACGGAATGGTAGTGGCCGCGGATTTTTCATATCAGAAAAAAAAAAAAATCACGTAGTGTGTATTCCTTTTGTGTATCATCTATCAATTATTTCACACCCTTTCTATATAGTCTAACCAAGACAATAATAGTTTAGCATACAGTGTTCACACTTCAGATTTGTGTTCAGACTTAAGTGTTCTATATCTATAGAAAAGAAAAAAAGAAAAAGGAAGAATACAAATATGTGTGACATTAATATTTGGTATTAGTAAACAAAGGTGGGTAGTGGATTTTCCACACCATGGGACTTGTGATGGGAGGCTCTACATTAATTCTAACGGGACTGAGCAATGTAGGAATATTGCTCAACAATAATAGCAGTCACATTCTTTGTCAGGAAAAGGAAATAGTCAGTCACATTTATTCGAAATAATAATAATAGTAGTTGTCACAAGCTGTTGCTCACGTGATGTGCTGGTGAATGAAACCTCAAATAGCTCCATAGTGCGCATTAATATCTTAACTTTTTTGTTAAGTTGGTTCCTTTTTTCATTCCTAACTTTGCGCATGGGAGTTATCTGAATGATTGAATTGTGGAAACTGGAAGTGAGTGGATGTGGATGTGGATGTGGATGTGGATGTGGATGTGTAACAAAGACATTGAAGTCACTATTGGTTGTCCTGATCTAAGCATGACCATGTATGGAATTGACATTGAACCACATTTAAAAAACACTTATAAATGATTACCTATATATAAAAGGGAGCTTGTGGTGGATAGCGCAGTAGTGCATTCCTCCAATCATCCCTCCAATCATCCCCAACGGTCGAGTCTCGTTACTAAAGAGGGTGGTTTCCTTGCAATTTCAAAAAAAAAAAAAACCCTTATGCAGAAGGATACAGGAATCATTATGTGATAACGTCTCGTAATAATTTCTCTAATCATGTGTGTTATTTGTTAGTGCCTTTTTTTCCTTCTTTTGAGTAGTAGTTAAAGTCTTATTTTGATGATAAATTGAGTTTGAACTAGAAATTCTTGACCCAAACTTGAATTGATCTGGAAGTTAGTGGCTCAAACATCCCTTTTTATGGACAGAACTCTTGAGTCGAGACTCTTAAACCTGTGTTTAAAGTCATGAATAGAAATGTGATTGATATATTTCTAAGATCTCGATGAATAGTAGTATCCCCTTTCTCATTTTACCAATGCCAAGAACCCAACATCAAATTCATGCTTGCTTGAGATATTGACGCATTGAATGAATAATGGTTGTCTTGTCCTGACAAAAGTATAAACGTTTTGATGTATTAGTGATGTGTTTTAACTTCTAGTCCTTACTTATCAATGGTCAACCATAGATGGAAATTCCGATGACATATCTACTTAGACATGCGAAAATAAACACTTGCGCTAGAGATGAAATTTTGAACTATAGGATTGGAGTTAACACAACAAATTAAAACACCTATCGAAAATATCATACCTTCGTGTAGCATACTCTGTCCTTTGATTATGAGGAAATGAAGGTGATGACACAGTGCTTTGAAGTATTGATGCTGCTGGAAGTCTTGACCATATGGCTATAACTGTTCATTTTTCTTTTCATTGTTCTTAGATCAGTATATGTATCTCCTTTCTTGCAATAATGTGTATATACTTAATTGATTATGCTCAACAGGAGGTTTTGGCAGTTACATCTTCGGCATGAGTGAAAAGATTGCCAAACAGGGAATGAAAAACACCAGTCCACTAGACATCAAGGACCCGAAACTGGGATGGATGATCGGATTTCTCTTTATTGTCAGCTTTGCTGGTCTATTTTCGGTTGTCCCCCTCCGAAAGGTATGCATTTTTTTTGCAGGTCTAATATGTGTTCCTTTTTTTTCATACAACTTGCCTATCACAAATCAGCATTTGGATGCTAACTTAGTTTCAGAAGATCTCTGAAAGTTGGGATGATATATGTTTTCTAATGTTTATCACCTTCTTCATGATGCAGATTATGATCATTGATTTCAAACTTCCCTATCCTAGTGGTAGTGCTACTGCCTTCCTTATCAACAGCTTCCACACCCCAAAGGGCGCCAAACTAGCCAAGTAAGGCCTTAATATGCTTTAATATAAATAAAAAGGCACTTTGTTAGACGTTTTATCTGACTCTCCTTTTGCTCTTCTTGTTTCTTAACCACAGGAAGCAGGTGAAGGCGTTGGGGAAATTTTTCTCATTTAGCTTCCTATGGGGTTTCTTCCAGTGGTTCTTTACAGGAGGGGATGGCTGTGGATTCGTAAACTTTCCCACCTTCGGTCTGCAAGCCTATAATAACAAGTATGTATATGTCTATAAGAGAACAGCCTGCTATGGCCTTATGGGCACTTGTTGACAGTTTAGTAGCTTGCCTTCATATCTCTTAGAAACTATCTATGAACCAAGGTGAATAGATATATTTGGTTGACAAGTGAATAAACTTCTTCTGTAGTTACCTATAATTAACTTGACTTGCCACAGTTCAACATCAACATTAGCCCATTGCCTTCAAAGAGACTCCCGTCTAGGCAGGGTAAGGGGGCCTTACCCCTGTGAGAATCTCCTTACCCCTGTGAGAGTCTCACAGAGACGGTTAAATCTAATATATCGAAGTCTAATAAGACCTACCATTCTCGCTCCTGATGTGACTTGTTGTTTCTTACCATTTCTTTAAACTGCATTGCAGGTTCTTCTTTGAT
Source organism: Tetragonia tetragonoides (assembly GCA_038025085.1). NCBI lineage: Eukaryota > Viridiplantae > Streptophyta > Magnoliopsida > Caryophyllales > Aizoaceae > Tetragonia > Tetragonia tetragonoides. The sequence goes on from CM076143.1 coordinate 36,193,638, forward strand.
TTCTCAGCAACTTATGTAGGTGTGGGTATGATATGCCCATATCTCATTAATATATCTTTACTTGTTGGAGCAATTTTATCCTGGGGTGTCATGTGGCCCCTAATAGGCGCAAAAGAGGGTCATTGGTATCAAAAAGGGCTCGGGTCAGGAAACCTTCATGGCTTGCAAGGTTACAGGGTGAGTAGTTTAACCAGTTTCAAGTCCTAAAAATCATGATGTAATAAATGTGGATGGCTGTTATATCTCAGTTATTTTGTTCTTGTTGTAGGTTTTCATAGCCATAGCTATCATCCTTGGTGACGGGCTCTACAACTTTGTCAAAGTCTTCGGTTACACATTATTTGGCTTGTACAAGCAATTTTCCAAAAAGGATTCTATCTTCCTTCTGATGGACGGTCTCTTGAGGTCTCTCCATCTCAATCATTTGATGATGAACGCCGAACACAAAAATTTCTGAAAGACCAAATCCCAACTTGGGTTGCAGTAGCTGGGTATTCTATAATTGCCATTATATCCATCACCACACTTCCACACATTTTCCACCAACTCAAGTGGTACCATGTCCTAGTCATGTACGTTGTTGCACCATTGCTAGCCTTCTGTAATGCATATGGATGTGGGTTGACTGATTGGTCCTTGGCATCTACATATGGTAAACTGGCTATCTTTGTTATCGGGGCATGGGCTGGTGCTTCTCATGGTGGGATTGTTGCTGGACTGGCAGCATGCGGAGTGATGATGAACATTGTTGCAACAGCCTCTGACCTTACCCAAGATTTCAAGACAGGTTATTTGACATTAGCTTCTCCTAGGTCAATGTTTGTGAGCCAAGTAATAGGAACAGCAATGGGCTGCGTCATCTCTCCTTGCGTATTTTGGCTTTTCTACAAGGCATTCCCTGATCTCGGAGACAGCAGTTCCCAATATCAAGCTCCATATGCTTCTGTCTATCGAAGCATTGCTCTTCTGGGAATTGAGGGATTTAGTTCATTGCCAAAGAACTGTCTCACCATGTGCTTCATATTTTTCTTTGCAGCCATGGCCATCAATGGACTGAAAGATGCTGTTGGGAAAAAGTGGTCAAGGTTTATACCCATCCCAATGGCGATGGCCATACCTTTCTACATAGGAGGCTACTTTGCGATTGACATGTGTGTTGGTAGTTTGATACTCTTCATCTGGCGATGGAGGAATAAGGCAAAGGCTGAAGCATTTGGACCTGCTGTTGCTTCTGGGTTGATGTGCGGGGATGGTATATGGACATTGCCAAGTTCGATACTTGCTTTAGCTGGTGTTAATCCGCCCATATGCATGCAGTTTGTTGAAGGAGGAAAAGCTTGAATGATTTGATGAAGATTTCTCGGAGAACAGCTCTGTTTTTTTTTTTTACTTTATATATATTTTTTTTAGGATTGCTTATTTTTCTAGTAAATGTAGATTCTTTTAGGTATCTCTACTCTGCTAAACTGGTACATGTCAGTGTTAGTAAGCAGGGAAATTCTTCTCTCTTGTGACACAGTTACACAACTTCCATATTATGTATTGCGTCTATATTCTTCAAACAAATTTGATTATTGCATTGGTAAACTAGGTTTTTTTATAAATACATGTTTCTTGCTCTTGCATGGATAGCTAATGAGAACATGATTCAATTTGATATGGCTCTGTCCATGCCAAAATGATAGTGTTGTACATGAAAGGATGAGATAGCTAAGAATGTACTCCATATCTCTACTTCTAACAGGTAAGTGAACAGATTTGAGGAGACAGAGATGAGAAAATATCTGAATATGCTTCTTACTGACACTTCCAATTTCATCCCTAATTAGTACCTTGTGAACAGAGAAGTCTTGTAAGAGCAAAAGTCCTCAGTGCACCAATGCAAATGTAACTCAATACACCCCTAAGAATACACCCATCGGAGACTTGCTTAAGGCTCTATAAATTTCAACGTCTTTTCCCACGTTTGTTCTTACCCATCTCATTTTCACCCACTCTCACCTCCAACTTCTAGAAGTTGAAATAAAACTAGAAGTGAAATGAGTAGTAGTAACAAATTGTAACTTCTAATTCTAATCCAATTGTAGCATTATTTCAATTTGTTAGAAGTTGGAGGTGGAGGGGGAGTGGATAAAAAGAGGGCGGACAATAACAAATGTCGGAGGTGAAGTAGAAGTTGAAGAAGATAGGCGGGGCCTTAAATCATTCACAAAGACATTAGGAGATTGCGACAGGACGCCCGGCAAGAGTTTGTAATATATACAGTGTAGCCATAGCATTTTTGTCCTGAACTGTGGATCGAAACATCAAAAGCTAATTAAGGGATATATTTGAAAAACTTGAGAAAAAGATGACCACTCTTAAACACCGGATAATTTTGCAATGGAAAGAACAACTAGGGAAGGTGTATATCAACATTTTAAAAGAAACTAGTTTGTACTTTCGTATAATGCACAGATAAAAAATAGTATTGTTGGTTCAGATCAATTTTTAAACTACACGTTTACACTTATGATTTTATGTGCACAAGTGTCCAGGGGAGGAAAACACTTTTTGTTCCTAAATTTTTAGGTGGTCTTAGATGTATGTACTCCTTTTTTTGTTTTTTTGGGCTTTATGCTTACTTAGGTCAAAAAATGCATGTTTATATGCTTAACTTGGAAGTACTGAGTACATACTCTGGAGAGATTAGGATATAATTGCTGCTTTTTGTTGGTATCCTTTGTTATTGTTTTTCTTCAATATTTTAAAATAAACTTTCATTGAGAATAATTATTGTGAGACCATTTTGCGTTATTTCTTTCCTTTCCAATTTCTTTTTGTCACCCTTTTTTCATACTAAGGGTGTGTTTTTTTCAACCATGTTCGATTCAGTGGTGTTCACTTTGATGGATTAGTGATGTTTATTTTGCAAATAATAAGCACGGTCAATTACACGCTTGAATGATCCATCTATATCCTCTGCTAGCTTTTCTGACTTTGAAATCCCCACTTTCAAACCATATTGCTTTACTGAGTTGCATGATTAGTTAGGGCCCAGACGCTCTTGATATCCTAAGGACATAAAAGAGTAAAGATCGTTACCCTTCAGAGAAATTAAATATTTCAAAGGTTTTAAATTTTTCTTTCCATTTAATTTTAGGAGGTTATTTGATTTTTAGCATGATTTGTGTGGACTTAGTTTATTATGGACCATGTAAATTTGAGGGGTGGCGCCAAACAAGGGCGGATCCAGGATTTGAAAATAGGGTATGTACAATTATAAATAAGAAATAAGACATAAGACATCTTCAAGGCGATGAACAATAAAAATTAACACACACACAAAGAAAAAAAAGAAGTGAAACACAAATTCCTTTGAACAATAATAGTTATATGCACAGTGTTGGGCTACCAAAACATTATTTAAGCTACATATTCTTGCTCTTGTCCAATCGAATCCGGCGAGTGATGATAACATTGGATGGAAACTTAATAATGGTGGTGATTTTTCAGTAAACTCATTGAGGCGGGAAATTATGAAGAGGGAAGGAGGACTGGTTCAGGAAATGATAAAAGGGGTATGGCAAGGCTTGGCTCCACCTAAAGTTGAGCTGTTCATGTGGTTATCTTGCTTAGGTCGATTGAAGACCAAGGATAGATTATCCAAGTTGGGTTTTAAGTGTGTCTAAGACTTGAAGTGTGTTCTATGTGGGGTAGAAGATGAGAATTGCTTTCATTTATTAATTCATTGCAAATATACGTGGGAGCTTTGGAATAAATGGCTGGCTTTATGGGATACTCATTGGTGTGGCCCTGCAAGTATGTTTGGATTTTTTCAAGCAATGGTGTTCCTTGGCAGTTCGTTCACATTTCAGGAAAGTTCACATCACATTCATTTTTGTGTTTGTATGGTCTATATGGAAGGAAAGGAACTCAAGGTTGTTCGAAGAGAAGCAATGCAGCAGTACTGCTGAAGCTTTTAAGTTGATGCTATTAAGACTTGGATGCTGGATTAGAGCGTGGGACGAGACATTTCCGTACTCTCCTCATGAGGTTTGTCGTACCCCAATGTGTTTGAGAGTATCCAGGCTACCTGCTACTACTAAGCCAGTGCTGAAATGGGAGCCACCGAGTTTGGGGTCGTTAAAATGGAATGTTGACGCTTCATTCAAAGACTGTAAAGCTGCGATTTGGGGTGTACTGCGTGATTGGAATGGGATGTTTAGATGTGTGTTCTCTTGCTCAGTGCTATTGGAGGAGATTAATCAAGCGGAAGTCACGGCCATATGTCGAGCCATTTCTGAAACTTTGTCTAAGGAGTGGCTGGCACATTTTGAGATAGTCATTGAATCGGACTCGCAAATGCAGTGGCGTGGTGCAACTCTTTGGTTGGAGGTCCATGGAACGCTCGCTTCGAGTTGAATAACATTAGGCGCGTGAAAGGGTGGTGGCCAAAGTTTTCCATTGTTCATCAATTGAGGAGTGCAAATGCAATAGCGGATGGATTGGCGAAACAAGGTCTTAATAGGAATGATGATTTTCTAGCATGGTTTTGATTTGGGTGTTCATAGGAGTGTTGAGAATGACTTTAATGAGGGAGTGCATCCATGAGTGTATTATGGAGGTCTGATCTAATGCTGCTTTGCCAACGTTGTCTGATGATTTCATGGTCTCACTCTTAGTAGCATAAGTAAGCAGACATAATGTAATAATAGGTGTGTAGTGTTGTTGGTAGCTGTGTACTGTTGGGAAGTGCTTCTGTTTTGGTTTGAGAAGGGGGGTTAGTCAATTATGATTGGGAGCGTGAGCCTCAGCACTAGATAAGTGGAGGCGTGCGCCTCAGTTCTATTGTGTAAATTGCTTACTTGCACAAAGTAATAAAATATTACCATAATTATCAAAACAAAAAAAATTAAGTTTGTTTATACGTACACATCACTAATAATCATCAAAAAATGAATTAACAAAAGGGGAGCGGAGATAGAGTATAAAGTATAAGCTATAGAGTAGTTAAAAACCTGGCTGGGAAAGGAAAAAATGTTGTAATAAGTTTCGAACTCATGACCACTCTACCACAATACAACTTCACTACGGTTTGCTTAACCAGCTGCGCTTCTCTCACAATTGTCAAACAAAACTGAGAGTTTTTATTTATAATAGGGTATGCACTTGCATACCTATATTACACTATAGATCCGCCACTGGCGCCAAGTATAAATTTGAGGGGTGGCTCCAGGAGAAGTATGGGGTGGCTCCACTATAGAGATGTGGCTCAAGCTGAAGTATTGGTCCACCATGGACTAAAAGGTAATTTTAATGTGGCCGATTTCCCCTCTTTTGCAATTAGTTTCGCTACAGCACCCGCTGCTCTAGCTAATTGTCCACCCTTTCCAAGTGTAATTTCTATGTTATGTATGGCCGTGCCTAAGGGCATATTGGTCAAAGGTAGGGCATTTCCCATTTTTATAGGAACTTCTGTACCAGAAACAATGGTATCTCCAATTATAGCCCCTCTGAGGTGTAAAATATATCTCTTCTCACCATCCCCATAGTGTATGAGACAAATGTATGCATTTCGATTAGGGTCGTATTCTATGGTTACGATTCTACCATATATGTCTTTTTCATTCCCTCGAAAATCGATTTTACGGAATAGACGCTTACGACCTCCCCCTCTATGCCTTGCGGTAATGATTCCTCTAGCATTACGGCCTTTACCACAATGACGCTGTCCATAGATCAAATTATTTCGTGGATTGGATTTCACTTGATTGTCCACACAAGTTTTTGTAAATACTTAAAGAGTAAAGATCGTTACCAGAGAAATTAAATATTTCAAAGGTTTCAAATTCTTCTTTCCATTTAACTTTAAGAGGTCATTTGACTTTAACTATTAATTTTTAAAAATATATAATAAAAATTGGGCGCTGCTATTGTCAGGTCGAAAAATACTATTGTCAGGCCATTAATTTTTTTAGTTGACCACTTAACCCTTCGTACTAATAAGGCAAAATACATCTTTTCTTTCCACTATCTTTAATTGCCTTATTTACAAACAAATTTATGGAAATACATTAGGATTGGAATCTCCACCAATTTGGCAATAATATTGGAAAGGGAATTGAGAGAGATTCAGAGACATGCAACTCGGATCATATCCCGTAATTCTTTGAATCTCCATGAATCATGATCCATATTTTCTCTGCAAACTTCCATGCATACTATTTTTACATACTTGCTAGCCCTAGCGTAACTTCTCCAATCACTAGTTACAAAAAAATAAATAAATGAGAAGCTACCTACTCCATATTCTACTCTCTTCAAGCATAAATGACTACAAACTTGTGGGATGTGACCTCATTCAATGGTGCATGAGAAAGGACTTAAAAGATGAATTCTCATTTGCTGGTCAATCATATGCCGAACGAAATACATGATGGTATAGCATTTTTCAACTATTTTACTCTTTGATACATGTACTTTGAAATTTTGCTTGACATGACTAAGAAACACGCACCAGCAATGTTTGTAATTTTGGCAAGATTTTTATATGGCTATCATTATGATTTAACTCTTAGATACTCAATATATATATGGCAAAAGGCTTATAATTGGAAGTCCGTATTGGCTTATATCGCACCCAACTCTGAGCCATAGTATGAAAGGTAAGTCGCGGGAGGACTCAACAGTCCCACACACTACACAATGAGGCAGGTCAGAGGGGGGACGGGGATGCTTCGAGCAAGACTTGAACCCCTGACCTTAGGCAACATTAGCAAAGCCCTTTACCCCAATGGTCTTACCATTGAGCCACGACCCCGCGAGGTAATGGCCAGTGTAGACAAAGCAATATTATGGAGAGAGAATATGAATTTTGCCTTATTAATATAAAGGGTTAAATTGTCAACTCAAAAAATTAATGGTTTACCAATAGTATTTTTTTGGCCTGGCAATAACAGCAACCTAAAAATTATACAAAGCAAATATACTATTATTACATTTATTTTAAATATTATTTTCAAAATATCACATTTTTATAAGTTTTATAATTATAAATTATAAGTAATAATTAATGGTCAACGTGCCGTATTAAAAATCGTGAAAAGTCAGAAAAAAAAAGAAAAAAAAAGAAGGAAGTGATATGAACTCAAAATTAACAATAAAAGGCATGTGATCAAAACAAAAATAAATAAATAAATAAATAAAAGGCGTAAAAGGTGCTAGTGTCATCAAGAACATGACATAAGGGGCGCTTGGAAGAACTCCTTAAACATAGATGAATTATTGTGGTTGTAATCAAGATGAACCTGTTTTGTACTTTGATTACCCCTCCCAGTTTAAACTTTAAAGTCTATTTCGTTAGAAGATGTAATAGATATGGCTTGGTAACTTAGTGTTAGACTAATTAAGGTCGGGGCATGCTCCTCTCTAACAAGAGATGAATTATACAAATATTTCTACGATGTAATATAAACCACAGATACATAGTTACGTTATCATCTCTCCTTCAATTAGGACCTCAAAACCCCTGGAAAAAAAAAAAAAAAAAAACCCCAAAAAAGCTACTACGAATTCATTGTTTCATCTGGAACCAGCCAAGTAGGTGGTGGCCACAAAAGAATAGTCTCAAGATTCTGCAAGTTTTTTTGTGCAGTAAAAATGGAACCCTCCGGCATGTAGACCTTGTAAACCTGACCAAAGTATGAATCACGCCCATATGATTTGTGCGCAGTGTAGATGCAATTCGGCTCCCTGCATCTGAGATCCCTAGCCGAGAGCGAGAAGGAGAGATTATCAGCCAAAAAGAACACCTTATCCCCCAAGGTTTGGACTTGTTCCCAAGCTCGAGTATGTTTATTCAGAACATAAATAGCAATGTTGTCTGCCTCGACGTCGATATGTGCCAAGTACAAAGACGCATCAGCTTTCACAAGACGTAAACAATCCTGATATTTGATGTGGTTGACGCCATTGGGTAGACTAGCTGAAGTTTGAGTTAGCAGCATCAGCTCCGCGGTTTTGGTTGGCTGCTGCTGGACAGTCAAGAGCCTTCCTGTTATATCAACAGCATGAAAGGCACCTTCATGAGAGACGATATCCTCGATTTGGTAATGTTCAGTAGATAGGAAAGTCCAATCCTGTGTAGGAGAAGGAGACCATAGAGCAATCTTGTCGTCAGCATCATACATAACCAGGACCATTCTCAAATTTTGTATGGTAACCACCTTTCGGATCAAAGGCACTAAGGACCTTGAAAGGAACCCCTCAGGGATGTCAACTAAGGCGTATACCTCTGCAATTTTAGATATTCGATAGTTGTCGAGAAGATTGAAGTTGTACTGCTGTCTGGATTCAGGTGGGCGACGATTCATGCGTGCAGAGCATGGATCAAAGAGCAGCCACTTCTTTGGTTCACTTTGTTCCACCCGAATCAGCCAATTCGTACTGCTGGGCTCGTTAATGCTATTATCAGAGGTGGGAAACAGGGTGTAGACAGTGGTTTGCGTCACTGGAGTTTGGATAGCGATAGCAGGAGTTGTTATGTTTGAGACCAATGAATTAGCTAAACGCCAACAAGTGCAAACAGCACCGATACGACCACCATCAGTGTCAGAGTCGTTGACGTGTTCGAAAATCATGGTTAGAATTTCGCACGGTAACTGTGACCAGTCCCGATCCATGATCATGAAAATCAAGGTTAGAATTTCGCACGGTGACAAGCAAACGCAGGCGAGAACCAATGTGAAAATCGTCACCAGGCTCTATCTATGACCTTGTTTTTAATTAGTTTCTGGCCTGAGATGCAACAACCGACACAATAAGGAGGGAGTGTAGAAAAGAATTATGGCAGATGAAGAAATAGCAAAAGCAAAGGACTTGAATTTTGTTGATCAAACCACGACACAAGAGCTCTATTTATAAGCAAAGTATCCTAGATCTAGTAGAAGAAGGAATCACCGTGTCCTTACAAGTAAAAAGCTTACCTAAATAGACTATGGAACTCTATTTAACTTGGAGTAAAAAAAAAAAAAAAAGGAAACAAAGAAACACTCCTAACACAACTCCAATTTCCAACACAATCAAATTTTGGCTTCTTTATCAACCGCCTCCTTAAGGGTGTGAATCTTGCTTAATACGTTTTTTTTAGAGGGGGGACATCACAAAAACTCATATGAGGCGGCCTCAAAGTGAGGCCCTTTCTAATAAGCATGACGTCATGTTTGGCTATAGAAGGGGCCTCACCTTGAGGCGGTCTCATAGGAGACATTTTGTCGGAACATTTAAGCTTTGTAGTTTGTTCTCTATTTAACTTTAGTTCAATTTGTCCAATTCAACTTTAGTTCACTGCAATTCAGCTCACTCCAGATGAACAGTTCAATTTATGTAAGAAATTACTCTATCACTCAAAATAATTTTTACTCAAAATATATGTGTTTGAAAAGATTTTTAACACGTACTTTCAAATTAATCCACTATTAAAAAAGTTTGGATGAGTTATAAAGGGCAAAAGCATAATAATGATGGCAATGCCAAAAATTTAATGCACAAAATGCATCTAAACAGGGTATTGGTACCATTGTCATATATTCCACAAGCAATTCTATTTCCAACACGGTGTGGGTAAACAGTAAATCCCACATCGGTGGTCGCATCATAAAATATTTACACTTTTGACCCAAAAGTTATAAAAAATTAAAATCTTACCCCGCATAAAAATAGGCTATTCCCAAAAAAGTAAGTATAGAAATGTGTCTATTATAATATTTAAAGTACTGTTATAATTTTTGTTGTTCGTATTTGTTATTTAAAATATTGTTATTTACATAAAAACTCTGTTATATCATTAGAAGCTCTATTTCGTGTTTAGTGTATTGAATTGGTATCAGAGCCAAGTAGTTAAAATCTGGATCCTTCAAGTAGTTGTAAGTTTCCAACTTATCCTCATATAGTACATAGTCCAGAAGGATCTAATAATTTGGCTCCACATCTAAATTATATAACTGATTCTCTATTAGAAGTTAAGTTCGAAGTCGAAAAAATCAAATTAGAATTAAAAGCCTTTAAAAAATTAATTGAAACTATACATCTAAGTTTATTAAACGAAATTAGACATAAAGTAAGGCAAGGGAAGAAAGATAACGCTTGTGCATCCTTTATAGATCCATATCCTTCCACAAATAATAATAAAAAAACATTTCTAATAGCTGACTTACCAGTAGAACTAGAAAGCTCAGAAGATGAAAACGATGGAGAAGTATCAAGAGTACAGCCTGACTGAATTAGAAGAACAATTCGATAAAGAAGAAAATCCCGAAGAATTAAATAAACTTATAGATGCGATCGTTGATAAACAAGAAATGCTAAGTGAAGGTTTTGAAGAAACCAATAATGTTGGTTTAGAAGAGGACATATACCAACAAATGAGTTTAATTAGACTAGAGAAAATGGATACCATTCCTCTAGAAGAGATCAAAAGAAAAATAGACAAAAAGATAGGAAAAATGATTATAGAGGAAGAAAGTAATGAAATTGGAGAAGAAGTTATGGAAAAAGCTTTTGAAAATAATTTTGTAAACAACTTAATAACAAAATCAGAAAATTTTGGAGAGTCCTCTAATAATAGTTATACCAGAAGTAGAACTATTCCTGGAAGAACTAGTAATTTTGGCTTTAAGTTTATGCAAAATCCACAGGTTAAAGAATAGGTAAATCTTCAACCTATTAGCCAAATTGGATATATGTTAAACCTAGATGGTGTAAGAAATAGGGAAGAAATATTTGAACAATGGAAAAAGAGAATGAATAGTGTACTCAACCTAAACACTACATGGACTTCAGAAAATTTCCTAAATTATCTAGAACATAGTTTTTCTGGCAATATAGCTAACTGGTATGACACAATAACCGAAGTTGCAAAAACTGCTTTAAAAAACATAGCAACTCCTAATAAAATGTTTAGAACATTATGCAAATCCATATATGATGAATTTATTGGAATTAAACCAGATTCCGACAAAAAGATTAAAGAATGGCAAACAAAATTTATCAATCTTAGCATATATGATATGAAATATGTTGAGAACTACCTTGAAGAATTTAGCAAATATTATTATAAAATTGGTCGGAATGAAACAAATCTTGATATGTTCTATGATAAATTACCTTATCCTATGAATACATTAATCAATGAAAAATTCAAAGAATGGAGTGACAAGGAAAATGTTGTGGATACATTAGGGGTAAGAATTTCATATCTAAGAAAGTAGATTAATGACCAGTGTCTAGACATCCAAAAACACCATAAAATGAAAAAACAATTCCTAGTATGTTGGGATACTCCAAACCAATCGGGTTGTGACCCTGAAAAAAAAAAGACGAAAAAAGTTCTATAAGAAAAAACATCTCAATAAACAAAGGGGCGAGAAATATAAAAGAAAATATTATAAGAAATCTCATCCCAATACTAGAAGATTTTTTAGAAAATCAGCATATTGTTCTAAAGAAAAATCTAATTGTAAATGTTGGTCATGTGGAGAAATAGGTCATTATGCAAATAAAAGCAAAAATAAAAAGAATAATAAACTCATAGAAGCACTTAGGAGTTTAGACTATGTTGAATTGACTGAAGATGAACCACTTGAATTAGCATTAGGAAATAACAAAGGAATAGTTGAAATAATACAATATCCTGATGAAGAAATAGAAGAAAATAGTGACTACGAAATCAATAATATGATGGATTGTGACGAAAATAACCAAATATCCTTAGGAAGTTTAAAAGGTGAAGATTTTTCAGTGGATGATGAAGATCAAGAGATTGTATCATAATGAATTCTTCCTACAATCCAACAGGATAATATTTATAAAAAATCGAAATTTGAATTTAAGAGCAAATATGTATGTGAACAAATGGAAGTAGATTTAGAAATAAAAGATTGTGAATTTGATGCCGGAGTAATAAACCTTATCAATTGGAAAAATATAAAAAAACACAACCGAAATAAGAAGTATCGATATATTCATGTTGGAAGTGTCCAAATACAAGTATCACCGTTACAACATTTCGGAAAAGACCTAGATCTTTATGCACTACTTTGTGATATCAGACACAATAAATTTCAAGATCAGATAATTAGTGGGGTAAAAACTAATCTATGCCATGGGTCTGTAAGGTTTAATTGTAGACCAGGATATTATGTAAGCCTTAAAGATGCTTATGCTCATAATTTCCTAACCCTGAAATTAAAAACTGTCGAAATGAACATGAAAGATGGTACATTTCCTATACGAGTGTTTTGAAAAATAATATATAAATTAGATAATACCATAGATCCAAAGCAAAAATTAACTATGATAGAAGTTGAAAAATTTGAATGTTTAGCCCCAAGACAAATAATAAAACCTATAAAAACTAGACCTGAAGATATAAGATTAGATAGAAGATAGATTCCTAGTTTTGAAAGTCCTAGTAAACTATCTAAGAATGTCATTAAAATTAATAAATCAGGAAAAATCACTATAAAGCCACAGTTATTTAGAAGTCAAAGTGTAAGAGAAGAAGGATCATCTTCGTTCAAAAGAGAAAATCTTGAAAAAGAAGATGGTATACAAAGTGTAACAAGTAATTTAAGCGGAATGAGTTTTGAACCACCAAGAGCTAGTGTTGATGGTTCTAGTATGGACGGAAGAAGAATCATAGGATATAAAACTAGAATTTTAAGTGAGCCTATTTATGAAGAAGAAATTAGTTTACAAATGGAATTAATCAATACAACTGAACTAACCAGTACAAATCCAAATAGTATCTATATTCCTATCAAAATATGCATAGAAAATTACAATAAATATGAATTATGTGTATACATAGATAGTGGGTGTTCAGTTTGTTTTGGAAAGAAAACTTTGTTCCCTGATTTTCTTTGAAAAAAAGCAAAGTATCCTATGCAAGTAAGAATAGCAGATAATAGTGCTATGAAACATAATGAAGTCATAGAAAAATTACCTATAGAAATAGGTGGAATACAATGCATAATACCAGTATTATGGGCTATCGATCAACCCTCTCATGATTTGATTATAGGTAATAATTTTCAAAGACTTTACTCTCCATGCACTCAAACAGTTGAACAATTAATATTTACTATTAATGGTCATTCTGTCCCTATTAAAAAATTAACTAAAGGATATACTCATCCAAAAATGGAATTTAAGCGCAGACAGCGTGGTGATAGGGTTACTCCTACACAACGAGAAGTTGCCTTAACAATTTCATTACTTGAGTTATCAATCAAAGACCAGATTGATCAACAATAAGAAAAATTATGTAAAGAACTCTACTCAGATAATCCTCTAAAATTCTGGAATAAAGACAAAACTTTTGGTAACATATCTTTAATGGATCCAAACACCATTATTCGAGTTAAACAAATGGTGTATACACATCAAGATATTAAAGAATTTGACAAGCAGATAAAAGAACTACTAGATAAGGAATTAATAAAAAAATAGTAAAAGCCCTCATACAAGTCCTGCCTTCATGGTAAGAAATCATGCAGAAGTAAAAAGAGGTAAAGCTAGAATGGTTATTAATTATAAAAAATTAAATGATAATACTGTCTTTGATGGATATTATATTCCTAACAAAACCGTTCTCTTTAACAGAATACAAGGAGCTTCTTGGTTCTCTAAAATGGATTGTAAAAGTGGATACTGGCAGATAAAAAAGGAAAAAGAAAGTATCCCCTTAACCGCGTTTAATGCTCCTCAAGGACATTACGAATGGATAGTTATGCCTTTCGGTTTAAAAAATGCACCTCAAATATTCCAAAGAAGAATGGATAATATCTTTAAGGACCTTAGTCATTGTTGCTTAGTTTATATTGATGATATTCTTATATTTTCTAAAACAATTGAGCAACACAAAAATGACGTATTAGCAGTAACACAAAGATGCTTAGATCATGGAATCGTCCTTGGAAAAAGTAAGTGCACCTATGCTGAACAAGAAATTGAGTTTTTAGGATTAGAAATAAAAGCTAGTCAAATTATACTACAAAAACATATCCTCGAAAAAATAGATAAAATTGAGGATAGAAAACAATTAGAAAGATTTTTAGGATGCCTTACATATGCTTCTGATTTTATAAAAGATCTAGCTAAATTAAGAAAGCCATTACAACAAAAACTTAAAAAAGAAATTAGTTGGACTTGGATTGCAAATGACTCAAAGATTGTTCAAAACTTTAAAAAGTTATGTAAGAATCTTCCGGTATTAACATTACCTACGGATGAAGATAATCTAGTTCTCGAGACAGATGCTAGTAACGAACATTGGAGTGCAGTATTAAAAATTAAAGAAGGAGAAAAACTCTGCAAATACTGTAGTGGGAGTTTTAATAAAGCCGAGTGCAACTATCCTACTATGGAAAAGGAAATTCTTGCAATTATTACAGGAACAGAAAATTTTCTAATATTTCTGGCACCAAAAATGTTTTTAGTAAGAACTGATTGCAAAGGAATACTTGGTTTTGTTAAAGAGAATTTATCTAATATGCAAGTGCAATGGAGGCTCCTGCGTTGGCAATTATGGCTTAACCAATTCTCTTTCACTGTGGAACATATACCAGGCTCAAAAAATTCTCTAGCTGACAGTTTAACTAGAGAGTTAGCTAATGGCGAGGAGAAATCAGAGAAGAAACAGACATCAGGAAGAAAAGGACTATGTAGGGCTAACACAAGCCCAAAAAGATGTCCTTAAGACAGAAATATCAAGAGCTTTGGAGTGGGTATCACCCTCTAGCAGATCACCAATCGTTCTCGAGATGGAATGCTGAGACTTAATAGTTATATGGTACAGAGATTTTTAAGTTTGGAGTTACAAGTTAAGATTCTTCAGTGTCCTCTTGATATACAAGATAAGATACGAAACCATTTAAAAGATAATTACTTCCTGGAGTGGTACGCCGAAGTAGTTAATCGGAAGACCCCATACTATGATATGTGGGAAACATGGACTAGATTCATTTATCATCCAGATAATACTGGAATAGCTCAGCTCTCAATAGCAGCCAACACCATCTGGGCAAAAGACGAATTATTGAAAGCATGGAATTATGGAGTGATTTATTGTTTTCAAGGAATGCCTAAACCTGATGGACCTCTCTTCAACAAATTTACAAAATTCCAAAAATTTATTTTTAGGAGAATTTATCAAGTTAGGCAGAAGGAATTAATATGGGTTAAACCAGCACATTACTTGATCAAACTACTTGACCCCTGGCAACTTGCCAACTTGCCAACTTGCCAACTTGAGTGGATTAGTGTCAAGCAAACAACAATAAAAAAATCCTACTGAAGCTAGAGCTGTTGGTTTCTTTCAAATTGCAAAACAAACCTGGTCTTTAGTCCAAAGTGGATATAAACATATTCATTATGGAAACACTACTCTTATTTACCCTCCAAAGTGGGAAGAATACTTTAAAATAGAAGAAAAAGAAACTGATTCCCTACACAAATATCTTGAAGAAATTGAAGCGGGAAAGTTTTTATCTAAAGAATGAAGACAACACTTATTTGAAACATATATGTGTTGGGATCAAGAATATACAATGGGCATGGTTGATAGTATTAATGAAGATTATCATGACGATGATTATGCTGATTGGGAGAACCAAATTGGAGATGAAGGAATCCAAAATATGATGATAGAATAGGCCCCATGTCTCATGCTATTCTGAAAAGTATTTGTATTATTATCAGACAAAATCCACTACTAGCAGAAAAAATCCACTATTGTAAGCTTTTACTTTATTTCATGTCAAGAGTGTAATAATGGTAGAGTAGAAGGCATCTTCTACAGTAGGAACCCTATGTAATTTTCTCTATAAAAAGAGGAGTGGATGCATTGTGAAGGGCAGAGTCTCTTGAGCATTCTTGAATACTGAAGAGAAAAGATTTGGCTACACAAACCTCTCTCAGAATCAAGTTTCTCTAAGAGAACATAACAATCTATAGACACCCTTCTATAGTATTGTAAGGATCTGTGCTGTGTCTGATCTAAGGAAAGGGTGGTTGAGATTAGTAACCTCTAGAAATCTGGAAGCTATAAAGAATACCAGAGGATCCATTACCAACTAAGTTCAGGTAACGGTCGAAACTCTTTAATTATATGTTTTATATGTGAAGCATGGTGGGCCTTTAACCATAGAATACATATTATGTGTGGTATAAGTAGTAGATTGTGATAATTAGTACCATTAAAAGTCATTAATTAACTTATAAACGTGTTTTAAATCCTTTCGAAAATTACTTAGCATCAGTTTATTATAATACAAGTACTGTATTAAATATGCTGTTATATTAATATTTGGTCTATTATATAAGCAAGTGTGTGGGAACACTATTCCACCACACAGTGTTGGATGTAGCAAAACTCTATATTCCACTATCACATGGGCAAACCCAAGACAAAAATAGATCAACTCAATGTTCTTAGTAACAATAATTTCAAAAACAAATGAATCATACAAAACACTTAATAATTAAGCAAAATTACACCCACTTTTGTTTTTGGATAACTTTACAGAACAATCCCACTCTAACCCTAACGTGTTCACAACCAAAAACATGAGATTTCACTAAATTAATACTTAATAGCACAAAGAAGAAGAAAAACAACAAGGGTTTGGAATTCTAACCTTGATTTTCCCAAATTTCTTTCGAGACTAGCTAAACTCCGTTGGAAATTTGAAGGGATTTTTTAGGCCTTTTTCGTCTGTGTTTTTTTGCTACCAAGATGACAGTGGCAATGTTGTTATTGGAGAATACGGCAACGTATTGTCCTTGATGCCGTGTTGAAATCCCCAAAGTGCAATCACCATTGATACTTCCATGTATTTCCCTGTATTTGGGGTTATATTTTGATTTAATAGAAAGAAAAAAAAAAGTTTAGTCACCAAAACCCAATTTTTTCTGAAGTTCAGGCCCCAAAATTGTCATTACCAAGACAAAAAAAAATTGATGATACTAATTTAAAACTTTGATTAAAACCAAAAAAACTCAACCATCTGTCCATTAAACGCCACCACCACACCAACCACCACCATGAAAAGTTATACTCTGTCAAATAGAAAGTAATAAGCCCTCCTGTTGACTTGAAGAGGCCCCTCTTATGATTAACCTGTTTGAGCAAAAACTACCTCTATGTACAAAGAAAGTTCCATTTGAGAAGAAGTAACCATTTTCTGGTGAACAAGAGTGACTGGGTTTTCTTTTGACAGAAATATGTACTTGATTGATTGGCATGCCTTTTACAAGAAGTTAAATCATGTTGGTGTTAGTCTCTAGCTTTCCAAAAAGTCACGCTGTTATGAACAAAGTAACTCCTCATTTTGAAAACTTAAGTATTCCATTTTGTAAACAAGAATTATACCTTTAAGTTGAGACCCCAATTCCATATGGGAAGCTGCTGGTATGCACAACACAAGAACTACACAATTGCGGCATCAGGATACAAATGTCTTAGGGGTGAGAGTCGTGACTCGTGAGACTCGCGAGACTACAAGACTACAAGACTACAAGCTGCAAATATCATGTGGAGACATCTTAACATCCCAAAACATTGCTACATGACATGGCTAGCTATCCTTTCGAAACTACTCAGTAAGAACAGACTTCTTGAGTTTAACATTGTCACTGATCCTGGCTGTGTACTCTGTAGAGTCTGTACAACAGCGGATGAGACGATTGGAAAATTATTCTTCAAATGCCCTTGGGTCTCTGAGCTAAAAAAATGATATCTGTAGATGGGCTGGCTATTTTAGTCTCCCTGACAGTGGCTGGGTTCCCCAGATACTTAGCAGAAGAAAGTTATGCAAACATATAAAAAAAATGAATGTTGAATTGTGTGCTTGCACTGTGGCTGCTGTTTACCATTTACGGATTGAAAGAAAAATGAAGGATATATAGGGGATCAAGCAGATGTTAAGCAGGTGAAAAATGAGCTAAACTAGAGCAATGTAAACCTATCAATTGTAGTGCTAGAGACAGAATCTACACTGAGAATTTTTGTAGATAGCTTATTTGGGGCTTGAGAAGTTTAGGAGAGGAACCCTTCCTAAAAGGTGGCCTCATTTTCCCTCTTCCCTACCTTTGGAAGTACACTTCTAACATTCTCTTGCTTGTTGGTAGTAGAATCACACTGATCTTTTACCGAAAAAAAAGTTGTAATACGAGTACTTTTTTTCAAGTACTGTGACAAGGCAAGAGTCTTTGTTTTGATGTCTGTGGGGTGAAACTACCAAAAACAATCCCTGATCAAAAGAAAAGTAAGCACTCTTGTTGAATTGATGTGACCTGTGTTGTGATCAATCCGTTTGAACAAGAATTACCTCTATGTACAAAGAAAGGTACCCCAATTTGAGAAGTGAAGTACCCCTTTTATGGTAAGCAAGAGTGACTTGATGTTTGTTAGAGATATGAGTGTGTTCTTTACACCTGAAGTATTGGCGTGTGTTGTATTTTGAGTTTCTATCTTATTGTTCTCATTTTGTGTCGGCGCCATAAGTGAACTGTGACTTTTAGCGGGGATGTTTATATTTTGGGTAATGACTTCGCTATGTCTTTATTAGCTACACAAATTGACACACATATGATATTCAGTTAGCTAAGTTTATAACATAGAAATCATGTAATCATTATCTTTCTCTGTTCTGAAGCTCATATTTTGCACAAAGCACCATGCTATTTAAAGCCTACTTGATCATCAATTACTGTCAATTTTTGCCTCTCCAGCCATGTTATTTAAAGCCACTCACTTAATCAATCCTTTGGAAATGCATAAATTAAAATTAAGCAAAGGTGCTTTCGCAGCAAAAAAAATAAAGCAAAGGTGCTTTACAAGCCAAACTGAGAGTACACAAGCATAACAGGTAATCAATCTGCCATGCTTACTACAGATTCAACCAATCTACGTCTTATCATTCAGGTGTCCAAATGCACATATCACTAGATAATGGAAAATTTAACCTCAGCAGCAAGCCTACCAAGACAATCAAAGATGAAATGCATCACATAAGAAACTGGCTGGGGAAAAGACAGGGTGATGTTGATACTTAACTGAAAGAATAGCTGAAGATGAAGCTTCTGGCTTGAACTCTTCTTCCACAGGCACTGCAAAAATAGCCAACCATTAGTCAGGTCAATGGATACAGTTGATCATCCGAAATCTTGCTATGTCGTAGGCAGACCTTATCATAGCCATAGCTGTGCAGCTGCTGCACTATTTTATACTCCATATGTGTAGAACATAAGTCTCAGACATTATATTACAATTGAATATACAGAGTTCATACTCATGAGGTGTACAAAAGTGACAAAGGTAGAGCAGTATATAAGGTCCATTTTCTAATGTATCCGGTCACTATGTTGCTCAGACTCTTCATTTCGCCTCAAGTACCCATGTCAGGTACTTGACTCTCCGATATGAATATGGACACTATATTTTAAGCGAAAAACATGCAAAATTTTCATAAAATGGCCGAATCCAACATAGGTACAGGTACTGGACTCGCTGACACTTAGCCGAGTCCGAGCAACATAGTATCCAGACATTAAAGATTTAAAGCAGCTAACACACTTTAATTTAAGTTTTTTTCAGGGGAGGGTAAGCACCTTAAAATACTTGCACCATTGTCAAAGCACATATGGCAAGTGCATATCTGGTGTGTATCAGATGGAGGTCAAGATATTTGAAATAACTTGCACGCAAAAATCAGAGTTCATGAAGTATTGACATCATGGGTCATGGAAAGCTAAAGAATTTAGAAATCAAAGAAGTTCCTTAAAAGTAAAATGGTTAAGTCAACCATGAATAAAGCTAAAATTATCATGGCATGTTGCTATGCAGAGGTACAAGTATCATAGAGCCACCGGAGGTGCACAAAGTAATATATGTGCGTACTGTAGCATTCAAAAAATTGGTTCATAACATCAATTCGGATTTGGTATATGCCGGCTCAGGTTAATTTTTTGGGTCTGCTGGTCCATGTTTTTTGGGTCAAAAAATCTTGTTCAAGACTCAAAAAGATAGGAATGGTTTTGTAGTCGGTTCGATATTGAACAAGTGTGTGAGCCTTTCATCTAATTATAGCATTGCAACTTTCAGCATGACAACAAGTGATAATCATGGCAAAGGCTCCATGATGTAGAAAAACAATGTGAAACATGAATATTAAGAGAGACAATTTAATCAAAACTCAACTTACAAGAAAAAATTCATGTCTATACACACGCCACAGCTATCTTCACAACTAAAATGGAATTTCAATCATAAAAACATTAAGAAATAAAACAAATTTTATAGCCTGCAAACTGGAACCAGAAAAAGAGAATGATTCATAAAGTAAAAGGAGGTATGAAGCTAAAGATTGTGATATGCATCCCACGAATTTCTTTAAAAGGAAATGAATAGAATTTCTGAATACAATTAAAATACTATGTAACAGGGATTCGAAGTTCAAATCAAAATAAATTGGGGAAATCGCCAAAAAGACCCATGACCATGGCATGCTAAATAACTCTTAAAAGCATACCTGATAAGCAAGAGTTGACAGATTTCTCCTATATTAGATCATCAATTAGAAATCTCCCATTTCAATCAACTAATTTATCTATTCAACACCATTTTACACTACACTACAGTACAACACCACAATCACACACAAAACAAAAAGGAGATATAATTATCTGAGAGACAGGGATACAGAGAGTAAGGGGTACCTGATCATAGTAAATCTTCACTTGATATGCCCATTCAGAGAGAGAAAGAGAGGAGAGAGAGAGAGAGAGAGAGAGAGAGAGATGAATTCGGGCTTTCATCACGGAACCGGAGCCCCAGAGGCAACAGCCCAACAAGCAACAGCGAACAACCAACAGATGTTGGATGCTTTGGTAACCACGCGCGTGTGCTTGGAAATTAGAGTGGCATAATGTCATACCAACCTAAAGTACAACAAATTTCAAACCAAATATTAAGGACCATTTATTTAGTGGAAATAATAAGCACAATTTAAATACTTTAACATTGTAAATTACATTTTAAATAACAAATAAATTTTGAAATAACTTACAATCACTAATTTATTGAAAATTACCATCGCTTCTTTCAATATTTACACAGATTTCTTTTTTATTATTCTTTCACTAAATTTTAGGTGACTAGAACTAACTAATTAATGTGTGAGTGAGAAGTTAGAAGTCTAGCGTAATTAGCAAATTATTATAAAAAAGAGAATTTGTTGGAATACACTAAATATATTTCACAATTTATATGAATACACCTAATAAAAAAACAGTTCGTATTAATACCACACCCCTTTTTAAACAATACCACACTCCTAATAAAATTTTGTCAATGTTACCCTTCTTTCAATTCTAGGCCTAATTCCCCAACTTATAATATCTTTTCAATTTTGTTGTCATACCACACTCTTTGTGAATCGTTTAACAAATCAAATCAACTATTTAATCAACCTCAATCACAATGACAAAGTTGTAAGGACGATTATTTTGCAGTTCGTTTTCGTCTTAACTCACGTTTAATTAATTTCAAATTTATGCAATTTTAATTTATTTTTTTTCGGAAATCCAAAATACATGCGCCTATTATAGACTCATGTAACTTAGACATGCGCCTAATATAGACTCAGGTAACTTAGACCTGCGCGGCTGCACTTAATATAAACGCATGACTTAGACATGCACCTATAATAGGCGCATGGTACTTACATCTGCGACTACTTTTTTTTTTTTTGACAACGAGGAATACAAAGTCATTAGAAAACAAAAGACGGAAGCTGCTGTCTGCTTACACGAGTGGCAAGCTTATGCGCTTCTAGAACTAAAGACCTAGGAACTTTCTTAAATATACAAACTTGAAACTGTTTACCTAGCTCCAAAATATGTCGCACCATGCCCTTCACCTCCAGTGGTGGTCTAAGCTTACCTGATAGAACATCAACGAGAATAGCCGAGTCTGTTAACACTTCAATTGCAGTATAATGCTTTTGAGCCGCCCAGCGGAGTGCTTCATAGCAAGCCAGGCATTCCACCTGCACTGCTGACTGAGCATAGGTGAATGTGGTTCCTCCGCCTTGCTGTGTGGCAGAAGAGGTCGAGAAAGCAATCTAAGCAGCACCAGAGTGCAGGTTATGCTTGTGCCAACACTACAACAAAAGAGTCCAGCAGTGATAGATTTTCTGTGACGGATGGGTCAAATGCAATTAATATTGTGACGGCCTAAGCCGTCACTAAATGTTGTGAGATGTTTAGGCGTCACAATTCATGAAAGGCGGATAAAAAAAATTGAATATTAAAAAGTTTGACCCAAATTCTACTTTTACGTATGTTTTTCTCGGCCCATTAGGGCTTTTTGTTCCCACAACCACAGCCGCTTCTCGCCTCTCTCTCTCCTCCACTTCCAATTCCAACTGTTCCAAATCTTTCTCATTTCCTCGGCTTATCCTCTTTCTTCTCAGTCCCAGTAAGAATTTCAATCTATGTTCGATGAATCTCTTCAACCTCGCTCACCCATCCCCACACTCCTTTCTCATGAAATTCTCCTTGACAGCCCGATTTCATTTGTGTCTTCTCAAAGAATGAGTTTATATCAGCAACAAAGTTGGGTTAATGGATCAATTTACTGATTGCATTTACACGAATATCTTTTTTTTTGCAGGACAAACCAGCAGAGAGAAAGAAATGAGGAGAGAGAAATTTTTTGCTTATAATCTAGAGTCTGGAATCTTATACATTCTAGGTGAACAAGTTAATTCATTTTTGGTGCAAATGAACAAGTTAATTAATAATTTCTAATTTCTTTTGGTTTTATTAAATATTGACAGATTCTTAGCATTATATGACAAGATTACAGGCCATAGGTGGAGAATCCATAATGCACCAAAGTCCTCCATGACTAGAGGTGAATGCAGAGGATTTGGCAGATCTTGCAAGCCGGTTCTGTAGATGGTCATACTTTAGTTCCTGAATTTGTATGAGGGTTCTTCATTCGGCTCAAGTTAGCTGAAATTTCTTTTGATTGTATTATGATATTGGAACAATTAGGCTACTTGTATAAGTAAGGGTGGCTACTTGTATAAGGGTGGAGTGTACCTTTTTTTTTTCTTTTCCTGCAAAAGGTTTATGTAATTTGAGTATTTGACTATCATTATGAATTTAATGGAAAATTTGATTGTATTTGAATATGTGTGCTTTCTCCTTTAAAAAGTGAAAATTGTTGGCCATTATACTTAAATATAAATTATAGCGTATACGGTATACGAGTATTTTTTTGGTGCAAGCATATACTGTATATTAACAGTAAAGAAGCATTGTGCTTTACAGGTTGGCAGAAACATTTGTGACGGCTATCGAAGTCACCGTGTTTATTACACCCTTAAGCGGCACAATATTTAGTGACACATCTAGGGTGTCACAATTTTTATACTGACACGCTGAATAGAGACACCCGCTCCAGCTGTCACTATGTTTTTTTGTAATGTTTATAAACCTCACAATAAGCCAAAATACATGTCACTACTAGACCATTTTGTTGTAGTGCAAGATCCGTCTGTGATAAGCGTGATTGATGGTGCACTGTCCAGGTGCGTTCCCAGACTGAACACCCGATCTGTTGGCGGGCGATCCGAGGGTTCAGGTGGTTGTTGTAAGGGTTGATGCTTTAGCTGAAGTGCTTGAGCGTTCTGGTGGAAGAACGTTCCTGCAAGAGAGACGAGTCCATGCAGGGAGAAAGTTGTACCTTTGAAAATGATTCCATTACGCATTGACCAAATTGCCCAAAGGGAGGCAATGAAGTAATTCACCCCCGGGTGTCGAAAGTGGTGTGACGCTCAAGGAATGTAATAGTGTCAGTGATCCAGACACATAACGGAGTAGTGAAGTTGGCCTCAACTGTAAGGCCCAGCTGGCTAGCCTTCCAAAATCTTTTAATGATGTCACACGATTTGAACAAGTGATCCTCTGTTTCCTCGGAGCGATCACAGAATCGGCAGCAGCCATGGACCAATATATTGCAACGTTGAAGATTGGTCACGACTGCAAGGGCATTGTGCAAGAGACGCCAAAGAAAGGTTTTCCATTTTGGAAGGATCTCCAATTTCCACAGCTTTTTCCAGAAAGAAGCCGCCCAGGCTGCACAAACAGAGGGGAATTCTTGTAGGAGTAACATGGAGTAGCCAGTTTTGACCGTATACTCACCATGCGCTGTAGGCGACCAATACCAGGTGTCCTCAGATGAAAGATCAAAGAGTGGTGTAGCAAGGATATGAGTAGCATCAACATGGGAGAACCATTGTCTGATTTTTTGGGCGTCCCATTGTGAGTGTGTGCTGTCAATACAGTCGCTAACCAGCTGTGGAGGTTGAGTGGTGGGAGGAACGGTCGGGCAGTGAGCAGTGAGACAATGGTGACGCAGCCATGGTTGCTGGAAAATAAGAGTAGTTTGGCCTTTCCCAATGGATTTACGACAAGCAGGTAAAATGCTCCCCGCAACTCTTGTAATCCCTTTCCAACCCCAACTCCAATGTGATTTGGATTGAGTCATAAACGCTGAATCGAATGACAATGTGTGATATTTGGCTTTATAAAGCTGTGAGAGCAAAACTGTGGGTTGTGCTTGACGCGCCATGCTTGCTTGGTTAATAAAGCCGAATTGAAAGTAGAAATTTTCCTAATGCCTAATCCTCCCATGCCTAAGGGTTGTGCTAGACACGAACCAGCTCTCCAGTATATGGGTCTTCGTCCAGTGGAGGAAGTCCACCAGAATTTACGAATGAGCGCATCAAGGGCCTTACAAGTAGTGGCAGGAATTGAAAATATCATGAAAACATGGAGACCAAGAGCTGTCAAAATGGATTTGATGAAGACCAGACGCGCAGCAGGGGATAGTAAAATATTTTCCCACGCAGTGAGTTTCCGTTGAACACGATCCACAAAGGAATTGAAAAGAGGCAATTTTGTTATGTCCAAATACAATAGATGTGCCCAGATAAGGTCCAAAATCTTCTGTACTGGGCAGGCCTAGACGTCCTCTATGATCTTAACAAGTGCTTTGACGCCCCAGGAACATTGGGACTGAATAAAATACAAAGGATTTTTACATATTAATCATTTGACCTGAGGCCTGGGAGGAGAAATCCAGTGTTGTCTTGATGTGTTCACATGCTTGTAGTGTGGCTTTTGAGAAGAAAACCGAGTCATCCGCAAAGAACAGATGAGAAATGACAGGGGCATGTCGTCCAATATGAACACCATGTAGAAGGTCTTGTGCCAGGAGATGAATAAAGCGCGCAGACAAAGCTTCCATGCAGAGTATAAATAAATAAGGGGATAGAGGGTCACCTTGACACAGGCCACAGAGTGGAAGAAAAGCGCTCGTGGGTTCCCCATTAATTATAATGGAATACGACATAGTGGAAACACATTGCATATCCACCGAGGAGGAAAACCAAGTTTAAGAAGGGTACGATGAAGAAAAACCCAGGAAACTTGGTCATAGGCCTTATTCATATAAACTTTTAGAGCCATAAGATGACCGCTCCAGATGTCTTATGTCGTAAATGAGTGAGGATTTCATGGGCAATAAGACAATTATCCCCAAGTAGCCGGCCAGGAATGAACGCATTTTGAAATGGTCCAACAAGTTGACTGATGAACGGCTTCAAGTGATGAACCAGGCACTTTGAGATGCATTTGTAGATAATATTACATAATCCTATTGGTCGAAATTGTGAAATGGACTCCGGGTTGGTGACTTTGGGAGCAAAGCAATGAACGTGCGATTCCATTCTTTCAGTAAGAAACCATGTTACATTTTTTTATTTTTATGTGGTATGAGGAGGGGTAGATGGGTATGAGACGGGGCTGGTAAGCGGCGAGGTTCCAACGGGTATCCACTGGGGGATGAAGGCAAACCACCATCCCCACAGCGGTTTTGCTTTATCAAGACCATCCCACCTAGCGCTCCCCCATCCCCTCTCCAGATGGGGAGGATGCGGAGCGCTACCCACCTATACCCGCCTACTGCCATCCCTATCTGTGAGCGAGTGAGTGTGGGTGTGGTATTGTATCTGTGAGTCAGTGTGTTGTGCGTGTTGTGTGTGATGTGTGTTTGTGTTCTCTCTTTTCTTTTCTTTTTTTTTTATGTTTTAGGGGTAATTTGGGTAGTTTATATTTAGGGGTGTGGTATTTAACTCCCTTCTAAAATTTTTTTTAAACTATTACACCTAATAATAAAAATTTTGCACTGTTACACCTAATAAAAAGCAAAACTAATGTTGGACAAGCCGAATAACATTTCTCGACCAAAGTTTGATTTAAGAGGACCGATTTGCCCCTCATTTATACTATAATTTCTTCCTAACTTAAAGACATGCACGCTCTCTCTCATGGCTTTCTTGTCTCTATGTTCAATTGCTCATTGTTCCATGGGGATGCTCCAGTTTTCCGAACACGTGCACTCAAGGAGTAATACGCAGCCCTCTTCGAATTTGAGCAAAAAAACCGCACAATCATGAAAAGTTTAATGGAGTAGTAGTAGACGAAGGGGTTGTTTGAGGAGAGGTTGCAAGATGAGGTGATTTGATGTCGGAGGGTAGTGGTGGTAGACGGTGGTGATAACGTCAAAGCCACCGTTTGTAGCGGAGAAGAAGATGGAGGAAAAGGAGGGGTGAAGTTGATGGGGAGTTTGGAGTCGGTGGTTAGGGTTAGGAAAAATGGGTATCTCAGAAATACTATTTGAACTGTGTTAATAGTTGAAGGTATGGCCATTGTTGAGGAGCTCAAGAACACATTGAGAGACACAGAGAAGAGTTTGAAGACGGAGGTGGGGTTTATGGAAATTAGGAGAGGTTAGTGGTAATTAATGGACTTTTGTTCAATGCAATTGTTTTAATTTTTGAAAATAATTTGTCAAATTGGGTGATAAAAATGGGGGACAAAATAAAAGGGCAAATCGGTCATCTTGAATCCAATTTTGGCCGAAAAATATCATTTGGTGTGTCCAACCTTAGTATATCTTTTTATTAGGTGTAACAGTATAAAAACAAAATTTAAAATATAGGTGTATCTATGCAAAATGTTAAACATATTAGGTGCATTCCAGCAAATTGTAAATGGTCAGTACAAATGAAAATGAATCTTCTTAATTGTAATTGGTTTACGTTGGGTACCTAATAACTGGTTTCGAAGTCAAAAACCCAGGAAGACAGGAACCAAAATCGAAATTTATTGGTACCGATATTATTATTATTTTTTAGGAATTAGAATTGGATTTGTTAGCCTGGTATTAGTTCCAAACTAATGTTGAGAACCTGTTATTTCTGCTCACTCCTATTTATAACAGTCAGCAAAATATTTTAAAATATATTTTTAATTTTCTACTTTTTGTTGCAGAAACATTAAAATCCGTAATTGAATTGTGTATTATTTTTTGTTCGGGAATTTTCAATTGGTAGGTATGTGATTATTGTCTAAATAAAAGAATATCTTATTTTCAAAATCTAAGTGGTAGGTCTGTATTTCTAAAATTTTCCACTTCATGCCCTCTTTTTGCTTTTTCCGTTAGTAATGATGTTAAGTTGGTTATGTGTCCACCATTAATTTGTGAGCTTTTGGGAGGGTGGTGAAATTCACATTAAAATGGCGAAAATGCCCTTTTATTGTTTTTTTTTCCTTGTCCTCGCTTACTTTTTTCAGATCGTGATTCTTCCCTCGCCTACATTTTTCAGATTCCCCATCACATTCACCACAGGTCCAAAGCCACCTCCCGTCACTTTCTCCCTCCACCACCACAATATGGTCATTTCACATCTAAATCTCCCACCTAACCGTCGAGTCCACACCATTGGCAGCCGTTGTGAATCAAGTCGTCGGTGTTTCGAATTAGGGAGCGTGGTAGTGATGATGAGAGAGACGTACATTTGTAGCACTCACAACCGAAAGCGAAACAATTAATAGCGACCCAAGTAATGAATTGGGTCATAGAAATGGGTTTTGTGGGCCTGGTGGAAATGAGAGATTTTTGGTGGGTTTTGAGTTATATGGAAAAAATTTGTCTAATTTTTGTTGGGATTAAGGAGAAGAAGAATAAGGGGGTGAGTTTTGAGTTTGAGTATGATTGTTTTTCGGGGGTTTTGGAATTGAAGGGTTCAAATTGTGATACTCTTGTTTGAAATCGTTGGCTCAAATTGTGGCTGAAATTTTAGCCTTGGAGATTAAATTGTGTGGTAATCAGGGAATTATTATAAGAAGTTATGTGTGTAGGGGGTGGGTGGGTTGTTCGTGGTGGTGGTGATGGTAGTGGCCTGGTATGCTTGGTGGGTGTTATGACACATATGAGGGAGAGTGGGGAGGGGAGAGAGAGGACAACCATGGGCTGGGAAAGGGAGGCAGTGTGAGTGTGGCTACTAGCTAGCTGAGGATGGGGAGGTGGAAATGGAGGATTTTAAGTAAGGGTATAAGGGGAAAGTCATCAAAAACTAACGGAAAAATAGAACAAAGGGCACATAGTGGAAGTTTAAAATGTACACGCCTACCGCTTATATTTGCAAAATGGGATGTTTTATCATTTGGAAAAGCCATAACTATAGGCCTATCAATTGAATAATCCCTTTTTATTTAATAATTTTGTTAGCTACGGAATTTCATCTAACGGAATTAATTTTGCCGCTAATTAGTTAATAAATTAATTCTGTAGCTAATGTTGCTACGGAAGAATAATTTGATGGCTCAATCCAAAGAAAAATGGGGCTTGTTTTTAACAGTGAAAATTATTTGTTCACGATTCACACTACCTTATTAGATGTTTTAAATTTTTTCTAAAATCTAGTATCAAGTACTTAGTTGATATGATCGAGTTGAATATGTAACGTTGGTGTATTTGTAAATCTTCGCTCACTTGGATTCATAGACCCTTAAAATATATCATGTTTCCTAAAATTATTACTGTTTAATCAGTTTTTTGATCACCACTGTTTAATCATTTTGTTCTTGAAGTTATATGTTAAAAGTGAACCAAGCTTGGAATTTGGCTGAGATGCTTTATAACTTTATTAATTTAAGCGATAATTTTCCTCTATAGTCTATAACAAAGCTGAAATTTATGTTACTATAGAATCAAAAAGTTGAGTTTTATCGTATCTGGTATCTCTTCTCAATGGTTAAGATTGGCTTATGAATTAAACAAAAAACAAGAAACTGAAACTAAAGCCTACAACAACTAACTGTAGTTATTAGCTTTAACTCTTAACAGGAAAACTTATTGGTCATTTTTTGTAATAACCAGAATCCAAATTTGCCGCCTCTCTCTCTCTCTCTCTCTCTCTCTCTCTCTCTCTCTCTCTCTCTCTCTCTACTTTCTTCTGTTCTTCGATCAAAACATCTCTACTTCCCTTTTTTTTCACTCAAATTCTTTTCATCTCTCTATAATTTCCTCTGTTCTTCGATCAAAACATCTCTAATTCCCTTTACTCTTCTTGTCTCTCACCTTCTCTTCATCTCTGCCATGGAGATTTTTAGAGCAACAGTTGAATGTTCCAAACTGAAAGATCTGTTGAGAGCTGCATCTTGTGTTTGAAGCGGCATATGTGTGGTGAAAATAAAAAAAGATGGCCTTTTACTTTTCCATAGAAACCCATCGGAGATTTCTTGTGTATCCGTGGTATTCAAGATCAACATAGGCTGGTTCAAAGAGTATACTATAGAAGATGCTCAGAAAGAAAACGCTAGCTTCGTTGTCACTGTTGAAAGCTTGGTTCAACTGATCGGCAACTCCGGCGATGAAGACGTTGAAATCAGGTTTCATGTCACTTCAGTGTTGTATATTTTTGTATATCAAAAATATTAAAGCGTTTTCAAATAAATAAATATAATGTTTTATATTTATTCAAAATTATTTTATGAGTATTTTTCTAAAATCACAATAGAAATATACTAAATAATTAATGTTTCTTATGGTGGTAGTTGAGTTGCCTCAAAATGAACCAATGTGTCCTTTGAGAAAAGAGACATGCCTTATACCAAGAGGCATATATAAGTGAAACATTGTATCTTGTTATTTCTAAATGAACAAGCACAAGTGAAATATTGTGTCTTTTCATTTTCAAATGATCAAGCACATCTTTTGAGAAGAGATACAATGGTTCAAATAGTGTTGTTTCAACATCTATAAATACCAACCACCATTTGCGCATTTTATTACCCATGAGATATGAGTAATGATAAAAGTGTATTTCCACAAACACTATCACACACAATTATTGAGTATATTGAGTTCTTGGTCAAGAATCAAAAAATTGTACAGTTTTTTTGATTCTAGTGTAAAGGCATTGTATCCTGGGAGTGGAATTTCCTTAAGTCGTCTGTATCGGAGGGGGAAATTACTATTCTTAAGATAGCTTCCTGGAAGCGCCTTGCCTTTCAATTAAATTATAAGTGAGAGTGTCTTGAGTGTGTCACATTATTTATTTAATAATATAATCCCCAAATTTCTAATATAACAATTTAAGAATAGTAATATTCCAATAGAGTCTTTGGTGATAAGACAAACACTCAAGATATTAATAGGTTGTGTATATGTTATCGGAGTGCGACTCAACCCATTGAAAATGGGAGTGCATGATACGTGAAATAAAAGCCAAATGATGTTTCGTCGTCGGGAGTGTGAATTGCGCTTAGTGGTCTTTCACAAACCGGTGCAATCTTGGAACCCAGATGTCTAGCCTGGAAATGAGATAAGTAACTTTTGTTATAGTTATTTGTTAAGTTTACTATTTGTTTGATAACATGAAACTTGCGTGATGTAGCTTTCAATTAATTACTATGTGACAATAATAGTATTGTGATTCACGCATCTGATTTGGTGATGCATGTAATGCTTGTTAACCACTATGATCATGTTATTTGGGTTATACTATGGTGGTTTCTTTGTCTAAGTAGCAATTGACTTGGTCAGTAGGGTCTTGATTACCGAGAACCGAAGATCCTCATTTTTGCCTTGAAACAGTGCCATTTTCAGTGTGGTTTATTTCTTGGTTGATTTCATACTCAGCGATCGACTGTATTTGATTTATATATGTTGAGTAAAGTGACTAAGAATATAGAGGTATTGTTACTTGGTAATATATAAGGTAATGATTTAATTACATGATATAAGGATTGACCAAAATTTATGTGACAATGTTTAATACTATATATGCATATGAAAAGTTTATATATGCATGTAGTTTAAATTTTTTGATCTTATCACAATATAATGTAATTGATGTTCATGAGATCTTTTATGCATATGTAAAAATTGTATGCATGCTGGGCATGTTAAATTTTGGTGTTTAGTTGCACTTAATGTATATTATTGGATATTTTTTATTGAGTGATGATAGCCAAAAATGGTATATACTTTTAATAGATATTATTAGAGTTCATGTGATTGAATTTGAAAATTATTATTTAAGTTTCATGACAAATATGATTAGAATTTGTGCATATAATGAGATTGTATGAAATTAAGCTAAATACTTGTTGAAACTTGTTGTTTATTAAACATGTTGTTGGTGGTAATTATAGATTTATGTGGCCAAAATATTTTTGGTAATATCTATAAAGCAAGAGCTATTGTTACAAAAGATTTATTTAAGAAATTATCTAGTTCTCATCCACTACACTTGTGTACTGAGAATCCTATAGATATTTCTCAATTCGATGGGATTAGTGGGGGTTCTAGTGATGTTAATGATCATGAGATGATTGAGGCTAGTGGGGTAATGAAACTGTAGAAATTAAGGAGTAAGAGAATAAAGTATATAAGTTGGAAAAGTGTTTATATGGTCTCAAACAAGCACCGAGACAATGGTACTTGAATTTATTAAAAACATTGGCTTTAAGAAAAGCAAAATGGATGATGGTGTATTCATTAAATAAAAAAAACCAAAAAAAAAAAAGAGAATATAAAGTGTGGATTAGTCTTTATGTTGATGAGTTATTTTTGTTAGTCAAAAATCAAGGTTCTCCTGTGAACCAAAAAGAGTATGCCAAAATTATTTGTAGTCTAACGTATGCTATGAATTATACTAGACCAGATTTGGCGTGTGCTTTATATTAAGCATACTTAGTAGATTCACTAGTAACCCTAGTGAAGAGCATTGGGTTGAGGTTAGAAGAGTTATGAGATATTTAAAGCATAATTTCAATTATTCTTTGCATTATAATCCTACTTCACCGGTTTTGGAATGTTATACTGATGCCAATTGGGCTAATGATAATTCTAATTCCAAATCTACAAGTGGGTGGGAGTATTTACTATAGGTGGTGCAATTGTGTCTTGGTCTTACAAGAAACAATATTGCATAACTCTATCCACTATGGAATCAGGGTTTGTGGTCATGTCTATGGCATGCAAGGAACTAGTGTGGATGAAGAGGTCTTTAAGGAGTATTCCATTTATTAATGAACCTATTGGTCCTATTGATCACATTATATTGTGATAAACAGCCATTCATTTTACTAAAAATAAGAGATTGTCTAATCATAGCCGTCATATTTCAATGAAATATAATTATGTGAGAAAGGCTTGTTTAAAAAATAAAAAAAATAAAAAAAAAGGCAGAGTGACTATTGAGTACATGCCATCAGATTAAATGTTGGTAGATTCTCTACTAAAACTCTCTGAGGGGAGAGAAAATTTGTGAAGTCATGGGAGATATGGAATTGCTATCAAATAATAAATAATAGACATGTTTTGTATCCTACTCCATCATAATTATTTTAATTCATTTTGAATTGAATATTTTATGAATGAAGTTAAAGGGCAATGCAAACATGATTCTGTTGTGAAATCTTGTCATAGAGATGAAACATTTCCAGTGCATTTTCTTATTTTTATAAAATCTCATATCTGAATTAATGCACTGCTTACTTATTAATCCACAACAAGAAGGTTGGATTTCAAATCCTTAACAATCTCTTAGTCATTTTGATGGAGTGATAAAGCGGTTGTGGACACTCTTGAAGAGATTGCCTTTGCAAGTAAGAATGTTAGAGGCCGCATTCTAAGAGTTTTTGGTAGGCTCTGAGAGTACTTGCTAAGACAGGATAAGCGCATGGTCCTATTTATAACGCGCTGTCTTTTGTGTAGATCAAGAACTCCTGTGTAGTACGAACATTCTTCTTTATAGAAAAATGTTCAACTCTAAGGTTAAAGGGTAGGTCCACCTTAGAGCATGTATTATACAGTATATACTCAATACACTTAGAGAAGCACTTTTTAGGGTGTTTTTATTATTTGAGAATGAGTGGGGGATTGTTGTATATTTTTGTATATAAAAAATGTAAAAGCATTTTCAAATAAATAAATATTATGTTTTATATTTATTCAAAATTATTTTATGAGTATTTTCCTAAAATCACAATAGAAATACACTAAATAATTAATGTTTCTTATGGTGGTAGTTGAGTTGCCTCAAAATGAACCAATGTGTCTTTTGGAAAAAGAGACATGCCTTATACCAAGAGGCATGTATAAGTGAAACATTGTATCTTGTTATTTCTAAATGAACAAGCACAAGTGAAATATTGTGTCTTTTCATTTTCAAATGAACAAGCACATCTTTTGAGAAGAGATGCAATGGTTCAAATAGTGTTGTTTCAACATCTATAAATACCAACCACCATTTGGGCATTTTATTACCCATGAGATATGAGTAATGATAAATGTGTATTCACAAACACTATCACACACAAATATTGAGTATATTGAGTTCTTGGTCAAGAATCAAAACATTGTACAGTTTTTTTGATTCTAGTGTGAAGGCATTGTATCCTGGGAGTAGAATTTCCTAAGTTGTCTGTACCGGAGGGGGAAATTACTATTCTTAAGATAGCTTCCTGGAAAAGCCTTGCCTTTCAATTAAATTATAAGTGAGAGTGTCTTGAGTGTGTCACATTATTTTATTTAATAATATAATCCCCAAATTTCTAATATAACATTCAGCACATAGCAGGCCTGGAATTCTTACATTGAAGTTCTCAGGTAGTTTACATTTGTTTCTTGAAAAAGTTCCCCTGATTAAACCCTTGATTAGTTGATTTGTCTAGTATAATGTTAGAGAAATGTTTCTTGAATTTGCTAATAATCTGATCTGTTCAGTTATGTTTGTGAGTGTATTTCAAAGTAGATTTATAGAACCATATCGAATCATGGAAAAAAAGGCAGCTATATGCTAACAAGTCTAGCTAACTCCTTGTCTATGCTTTTTGCTAGTCCTCTACTGCTCATTTGAAACTGTCACTCAGCTCCATAGGTTCACACTTCTTGATTCTCCCCAACATCCCATTGGATCACAGTGCCTTCATTACATGTCCCTCCTTTAGCAAGCGAGTCTGCAGTAGCGTTTACTTCTCTAATTTGATGCTGGAAATGTACCTCTCCAATAACCTGTGGGATGTTATCAGTTTGTTCCTAGGAGTTGTTACTCGCAAGGACATTCACTTTTGTTGTGTACCCATGATAAGCAATTTTTGAATCAGATTCTATAATCAGTGATCTTCTCCTCAAGTTATCATTCTGTAAGGTTGTTTCCAAGTCAGAAACAATTGCTGTAGAAACAATACAAGACCTGTTGGTGACTGTAGGGGAAGTCTTCACACCAAGCCTTTACCCAAAATCAAGTCGTAGCTTCACGAGTGTAGAGATTGCTTCCCAATCTAGGGATTTTATCTGTTGCTCTCATGCCATATGGTCCAAATGACTGCAAAAAAACAAGGATTGCCAAAGTTTACCTTAGAAATCACCTGTGAATCTGTGATACATCCAGCCCAAGCATGAAAAATTGCCTGTGGTTTTTCCGGAAAGACCATAGTTGCTCCCCACCAAGCAGTGCTGCTGCTACATACAATGCAAGCAAAATGACAATGAAATAATAGGTGGGATACAGATTCTTCATATTGCTGACAGAATGGGCACCACTTTTCTGAAGCAGGGATTTTATTTAATTTGGCCAATCGATCTTCATGTTCAATCTTTCCTGTAGCACGAACCAGACTAACAATTCAGCTCTAGGTGGTGCAACACCCTTCCAAACTCCCTTAAGCGTGCTGCAGATCAGATGTTCTCCATGGTGTCAATTACAGTATTTTGTAAGCCTCTTGTGAAAAAGACTTAACTGAGTATATCCCTCTAATGTCATGCGCCCAATCCCATTTCTCTGAGATATTCTTTGTTAAAGCACCTTATTTATTTCTTGCGTCAATTGTTCTATTTGTTGTTCCCAATCAAAAAGTCTCCTAAATATAAAGTTCCAGTCCCATTCACCTGTATTGGACATAGTCATCTTGTTGCGTAGAAATCCTGTAAAGGATATCTTTCCATTAGTTTTTGATTTCCTATCCAGATGTATTTCCAAAAGTTTTATCTTTTTTCCATCTCCCAGTCTACCAAACTGACTAAGTTGTTGGTATATATTCAACTTCCAGAGTGCAGCAGAAGCCTAAGGGTTTTCTCTGATGAAGATATTAGCACGTGGACTTGGGACTCCCAACGAAGTAGGAGTTACAGTCACTCTGTGTGCGTGACGGCTGACCTGGATATACCACTTGTTCAGCGTTCGATAAGGCACGCGGAGGAGGGTAAAAAATTACTCATAAGCTCTTTTGGTGTTCCATGGATATATTATAGCTTGTTAACTGTTTGTTTTTTTATGACCAGTCCATGTGCAATTGTCCTATCCAAATGCAAAAATATGGACAGTTCAAGCCTTGAATTGTCGAACTATTGAAATCCAGGTTAATCAGGTATGGACCTAATGATCAAGTTGCTGAATCACTAGGATTTACGCGCTCTTTTTTTCCCCTCGCATTCTGTTGTGTTTTGCAGGAGCTTCCAGGCCACTCAGTCCATAGCAATGCTATGGACTCTCTCTCTGTGTCAGAGTACTTCAAAAATAACCCACTCACGGATGGCAGCACGCCCTTCAACCTGTTTCCACTATATTGGACGTACCCTTGCCATCTAACCCTCTCTCTACACAAAGCCAGCTATTTTCTTTCGCTTATTGAGATGTCAGAATCTGTGATGTTCAAGTTTGGAACTCCATGGGAGTCCGACACACCATCACCAATGATCCAAGTCAAACTAGGTCAGCAAGTGCAAGTTGAACTATACATGCCATTTGGATCCATGGTCAAGCCAAAATTGGCTTAAAAGCTTGGATGGAAACAAGTCTGTGTAATATGACTGTAATGGATTTAATATGTTAGCTTGTGAACCTTCATTCATAAGATTGGCTAAATCTGCTCCACTGAACCCAGGGGCTCTCATGGCTATGATATTAATAAGAGAAACATCCTTGTCTAGCTTCTTATTGCTGCTATGCACCTTCAGTATCTCTTCCCTTCCTCTTACATCTGTTAGTCCAACCATTACCTGCAAAAACAGCAAACTTAGTTGGTTAACAACCAACCCTCTTTCTGTATATAGGATGTACAAGTACAACAGTACAAGTAACATATTGGGCATGATTCAGGAAGGAAATGGAACGACTGGAAGGCGAAATTTCACTCCCCTTTTTCTGTAATAGGATTCGAAAATTTTAAGCCTTTGTCCCCATTAATTCATATTCGTTTACTATATGCAAGCAAGTCATTATTAGCATCAGAAGTGAGAACAAACCTGCCTATCAAAACGTCCCGGTCTAAGCAAGGCCTGATCAAGAATCTCTGCTGCAATCACAATTACTCCAGTGCTACCAGTAAAACCATCCATCTCTATAAGCAGCTGATTTAACGTTTGCTCTCTCTCGTCATTCCCTCCACCAATGCCCGTCCCTCTCTGCTTCCCAACAGCATCTATCTCATCAATAAAGACCCAGCATGGTGCATTCATCTTCGCTTTGTTGAATAAGTCTCTCACCCTCGAGGCTCCAACTCCTACAAACATCTCAATGAATTCTAAGCCTGAAGAGAGAGAAGAATGGGACCCCTGCCTCTTTAGCTATGGCCTTAGCAAGCAGGGTTTTCCCTGTCCCTGGCGGTCCAACTAACAGAACTCCCTTAGGAATCCTTGTCCCAACAGCTGTAGACTTCTCCGGAGTTTTAAGAACCCGATGATCTCTTGGAAGTCTTGCTTTGCCTCATCAACTACAGCTACATCGTCGAATGCACATAATTCGAGGGTGAAATGCAAGCTAAGAACATTGAAGTAACATTAGTATTTTAGATCGTCTGCAAGGGAATAACTGATTAATAGGTAGAAAACATAGTAGGTAGGATAAGAGGTGATGATATGCAGATCACTTCTATGCCTGACTTTGCTCAGCTTGCTACAACGGTGATTATGTTAGCTTCACAAGCAATAAGGAAAAGGAACATACTATATTGGTATCAGAAGATGAAATTCTTATGTAGAATTCAATCATCAAGTAGTTATGGTTACATATCAATCAAGGTCAGATTAAACGGAAGGATACTCCAGCTTGTTCCATTTCACTCAAAACTACAAAATCATTCTCCAAGAATAATTGGACTATTTTCTGATTTACTCTGATACACGTTAGAGGTTAATACATAGCTATGGTGATTTTGACTGTACATAGATGGAACTCTTAAGCACTAATCAGTTCACGGACAGAAGTCCTGTTCAATTCATTTACAGATGTATCAACAAATTCAGACAGGATGGCCCTAAACTCATCTCCTGTGAGCGTTTCTTTCTCTAGCAAAACATCCACAATCTTATCAATTGCCTCCCTATGGTTTATGATGTGCTGCATTGCCAACTCATAAGCACTGTTGACTATACGCCTCACTGACACATCTATCTCCTCTGCGAGCTTTTCTGACATTGAGTTCCTCGCTAACATCCTCAGAACCACATCGCTTTGTTGCACTGCAGGATCAGTCAATGCCCAAGGCCCAATCTCTGACATCCCATACATCGTTACCATCTAAAGTATATACATGGAAAATAAACATCATCAGTTACGCACTAGAAAGGGGGATATATAGAACATAGGAGTAATACTATTGTTTTCTTGTTTGTGCTTCACATATACCTGTTTGGCTATTTGTGTAATCTGCTGCAGGTCCCCAGCTGCACCTGTTGTTATCTCTGGTTCGCCAAAGATAATTTCTTCTGCTGCTCTTCCTCCAAGGCCTCCAACTATTCTAGCAAACAGCTGCTGCTTAGAGACCAGAGTTGGGTCTTCACTGGGCATGAACCATGTAAGACCACGGGCTTGATCCCTCGGTATCAAAGTAACTTTTTGTACTGGATCATGGCTGGGAGTAAGTGTCCTACAAGCAATGGCAAGTGTAATATAAGTAACTATGCTTCGGAAAATCATCTCAATATTTCAATTGAGATCCCTTACTACTACCATATTCTTAATTAGATTTGCGCATGAAAGAATAATAATGATTTTTTGATACATCAATATGCTTATTAAAATGAAGTTATCATCTGAAGTTTTCTGTAACTATACTTACGTGCAGACAGCATGTCCAACCTCATGGTAAGCCACTAGTATCTTGCTCTTCCCATCGGTCATCTTGGTTCCTTCCATTCCTGCCACAATGCGGTCAATTGAGTCATCAACCTCCTTAATTGTAATCTTGTCTTTGCCTCTCCGACCAGCAAGAATGGCTGCTTCATTCATAAGATTGGCTAAATCTGCTCCACTGAACCCAGGGGTTCTCATGGCTATGATACTAAGAGAAACATCCTTGTCCAGCTTCTTGTTGCTGCTATGCA
Source organism: Tetragonia tetragonoides (assembly GCA_038025085.1). NCBI lineage: Eukaryota > Viridiplantae > Streptophyta > Magnoliopsida > Caryophyllales > Aizoaceae > Tetragonia > Tetragonia tetragonoides. Next base: position 36,232,435 of record CM076143.1, read on the forward strand.
CCTTCAGTATCTCTTCCCTTCCTCTTACATCTGGTAGACCAACCATTACCTGCAAAAACAGCAAACTTACTTGGCTAACAACCAACCCTCTTTCTGATAATACGGTGTACAAGTAACAGTGGACATGATTCGGAATGGAAATGGAATGATCGGAAGGCAAATTCCACTCCCGGAAACCTTTCTGAATTCCACTCCCTCTCTTTCTGTAAGAGGATTTGAAGAACATTAGCCTTTTTCCCCATTAATTTGTCTTCCCTTACTACATGCACGCACGTCATTATTAGCATCAGAAGTGAGAACAAACCTGCCTATCAAAACGCCCTGCTCTAAGCAAGGCCTGATCAAGAATCTCGGGACGGTTTGTAGCTGCAATGACGATTACTCCAGTGTTACCAGTAAAACCATCCATCTCTGTAAGCAGCTGATTCAACGTTTGCTCTCTCTCATCATTTCCGCCACCAATGCCCGTCCCTCTCTGCCTCCCAACAGCATCTATCTCATCTATAAACACCAAGCATGGTGCATTCATCTTCGCCTTGTTGAATAGGTCTCTCACCCTCGAGGCTCCAACTCCTACAAACATCTCAATAAATTCTGAGCCTGAAAGAGAGAAGAATGGGACCCCTGCCTCTCCAGCTATGGCCTTAGCAAGCAGGGTTTTCCCTGTCCCTGGCGGTCCAACTAACAGAACCCCCTTAGGAATCCTTGCACCAACAGCCGTAAACTTCTCCGGAGTTTTTAAGAACTCGACAATCTCTTGGAAGTCTTGCTTTGCCTCATCAACTCCAGCTACATCGTCGAATGTCACTCCTGTGTTTGGCTCCATTTGGAATTTGGCCTTGTTCCTGTTTTTGCATTTAATTCAAGAGTGAAATTAAGTGAAGAATAATTGAAATAACAAGGGCTTCAGTATTTTAGATCATCTGCAAAGGAATCACAATCAAAAGGTAGAAAACTTAGGAGGATAAGTGGCAATGATATGCAGCTCACTTCTAAGGCTGACTTTGCTCAACTTGCTACAACAACGGTGATTATGTTAGCTTTACAAGCAAAACATATTATATTGGTATCAGAAGATGAAAATCTTATGTAGCAGAAGGCCAAGCAGAATCCCATCATGAAGTAGCTATGGTAACATATCAATGTCAGATTAAACAGAAGGGTACTCCTGCTTGTTGCATAGCATTTCACTCAAAACTACCAAATCATTCTCAGTGATATGATTAACTTCCTCCAAGAATAAATGTTTACTTTTGATCATTGTTCATAACATTATGAATGAATAACTTCCTTTTGAAATTGTGACCTTTTTCTTTTAGATAACATGGGCATCCTGTCCGAACTAATCCCAAGGGGCTCGAAATTAACGACAGGAAAACCTCCAGCTCCAGTGGCCCTGCAGAGGCTCGAACCTTGGACATCTGGAACAAATCTCGAAGCTCTAACCAGTTGAACTACCCACTCAGCGTACTACAACTCTACAAGTCATCAATTTTCTAGTGTTATTACAAATTTACAACACCTAATGACTAGCTAGTTTATTTATTAGCCCTACTTAATATCAACTTCCTTCAAATAACCTTCTTATTTATGAATACTAAGGCTATGTTCAATTAACCATAGATTGGACAATAAAATCAAAACATTCAAGTCCTTGAATACTCACCTTCCTAGGCCAAAAGGCAAGTTTGGACTACCAGGAGTGTTAGAGCTTGAAGCCCTCAAGAGCAAAGTTCCAAGCAAAATCAAAGGAAAGGCAAGATTACTCAACAGCTCAAGAATAGCAACTCCCATATTAATCTCAGGAGGATTAGCAGCAAAATCAACATTTTTTTCTCTCATTGTTCTTACAAGTTCTGGTGGGAGACCTGGTAACTGAACCTTCACCCTCTGGATTTTGTCAAGGGCAGGATTGTAAATCTCCACAATTGCTGATTGCCCATTCTCAACAAGGTCCACCTTCTTAACTACCCCTTCATCCAAGTGCTTCAAGAACCTTGAGTATGACATCCTGCTGGAAGCTGATTCTAGTGGGCTTAACGGCTCGGCTTTCGCAGTATTGGGCTTCAGCCCAGCTCCCGCAATCAGGCCCAGCCCAGTTGAGGTTAAGAGCTTCCTTCTGGGGATCAGCTTAGGGTCAAAACGTGGTGTTTTAGGACATGGGTTTTCTTTGTTGATTGTTTTAGGCAACTGGGTTTCCTTTGGAATGTCCTGAGATTTGCATAGTGGTAGGGTGTGGTGGTGAGACACAGAGAGAGAAAGTGCAGGTGCCATTTTAGTTTTCAGTTTTCACTAGTCAAAGCTCACAAACTTGATGATCACAAATACAAGCAAATTTGGTTTAAATAGCAGATTAGGATGTTTCTAGGACATTGTTTCTGGATATTTGCAGCTGATATTGACCTGCCAAATTTACTGTTATACAGAAGGATCTGGAGAGGTCTTAGTCCCTTCATGTATTTGCATGTTTTACTGTGATTTGAACTTTGCATAGATATATATGATGCTGTCTTTTTGTCCATTACTGACTACTGAGACATGGAGTATATCTGTATATCAGTTAAGGTAGTTGACAGAAGTCTGTTTCATTTTGTTTATAACCATAACTTTATTTATTGTTTATTGGCCACACACTTGGGAGGAATTTGGCCAAGTGCTGGGCATTTGTATGGTTTATTAAATATGACAGGCAGTGAACTTAACTGCTGAAGGATTCCTCTTTGTGATTTTCACTTTTCAGTGTGGCTATATAAGTAAGCAGAAATTAGGAAAATTTTGTTGAAAACCATTTTATGAAGGTTTTTATCTAGCCCATTATAATTTTCTTTTAACAAAATCATTATTATTTTTCAGTTTATAAATGGAGGTGGATAGACCGATTTGACCTCACACGAGCTACTTAAACACGGATATTTTCTCCTTTTTTTTATCTACCTTCCCCTTATTACTCGAAATTTAATCCCCCCTCTCATCCAACTTCCCTTTTCAGAAAGACAAAAAAAAAAAAAAAAAAAAGGGAAGTCTGTGTTTATTGTGGATTTCATATGAGGGCAAATTGGTCCAACCACGACTATTATCCACAAGAAAAAAACATAAAGCTGGTAAGAGTTTGTCCGAATAATTTGCCTTAGATTTTTACACAGATTGTATATGTAAAATTACTGTTCAACGAGATGTAAGTGATGTATATCAGTCTCTTCGGAGACATCTAATAAAATTGGAACGATACAGAATTGAACGATTCGAATTGGAACGACACAGAGATGCAAGTGAAATCAACGAGGTAATAAAGTGACCTAATTCAAAAAAGAAAAAGAAAAAAAAAAAAAAACAAATTTGATAAAGTGACATAAAAATAAAAATAAACCCCTTACATTTGAGGTATCTTGAACTGTACTAACAAATCAAGCTTAAATGCTTGGACTAACATTCTCCTACAGGGTATAAAAACAAGACTATTTGAAGTTTTGAATTGCCAAAACCAACAGTAGGCTAATGTGCAGCCACTGTACACATCACCTACCTGCTGGCTATCTCTCTCCTCATCACTTTCCACCAAGAATATGAACTGACCAACAATGGTAATCAGAACAGCAACCCAGGGTCCTTCACTCAGGGTCCTTCACTCAGACCGTCAGATGCTAATCAAAGGTTAAACGATTTGTTACGAAACGACCACCCCACACCGTTCATTCCTGACTAGTATACAAAATGCTATGTAATCTGATCCACGAGCCAAACAAATTCCGATTACTACATAAAAACAGAAGCACAACAGAAGAACTTGAGCAAAAAGGTAGAATCTTACTGAATCCACAAAGTAGACCAGATGAACCCTCTACTAGCATCACGAGTGCAGTAAAGCAGCAACTGAAGCAAAATAAGGAAGAACATTGGACTTCAACGATAGATATATGAGAGATAGCTAGTATTAGGCTAAAAAAATGTTCGACTCTGGGTCTAGAAAAGCCAGGATGTTGACATAATAAAGGCACTTTTCCAGAACTTGATGTATCCAGCCAATTGGGAGATACAACTTCCTATATTGAATTCCCTTATATAAAACCTAATGAGCATCTAGTGAAACATAGGAAAGCTAGGGCAAAGAGCTTATAATCAAACATGATTGAATATTCGAATCAAATGGTTAATGCTTCAAATCGTCAACGAAAAAATATGATTTAAGAATTTATGAAAGACTGATTATAATCTATACTAGTACAAAAATCCATCTGAAATCATGATTCAGCATATAAATTTAGGAAGTAAATCATTTTTTTACTGCACTAATACATCACAGAAAGAATTGTGTTGCGAAACATTTAGCTTTTCTTCAGGCAAATTAATAATTATCAAAGCTGCCACATCCTGGCAGCCTCATTGAATTAGTTGAGTGCTTTGCACCTCTGATAATTTTCATTGAGAATCAACACAGCAGTCAGATGGTAATCCATGGCATTGTCAAACTATGTTAAACCTTTGTTATGACTAATGGTCAGCTCAACACTTCATGTTGGATATTACCAATGCACTAACCCTTCTTTGTACCTTGAGTGCTAGAAAGTCTGGGGCGTAACGGTTTAACCTTTCCCCAATCCAACTGTCCTGTAATCCATCATTTGGGTCCCTTCCCCCCCCCCCCCCCCTCCCCCCCACACACACAAAATATACAAGTTCAGATAGATACTTGCAGAACATAGCATTTATAGAGTAAATGACTAAACAACACAAAAATACGGAGGGGTAATTGATATAGTTACAAAATTTCCAACCACCCTCATTTGCCCTCATCCTCAAGTTTAAAAAGAAACAAGCTTATACTAATAAAGTTCAGAAGTGCATCCTAAAAGGAAGGAGTCCTTAAGAGGAATCTATAAACAAGTCAGCCAAATGAAGCATATAGAATAATTACTAATACACCCAGCAGCTGAGCAGCCTTAGCCCATAAAGGGGCTTAGTCGACTACCCTATACCACACCATATCAAGTGGCATAGAAATTCCAGAAAAGACCCTAGCATTCCTCTCAAGACAAATCGCCAAAGCACTGCAAACATTGAGTTCTTCCACAACTTATTTTCCTTCCTTCCAGTCCCCCCTAATCCCACAGACCTCTCTTGCAGGAAATCCATACCAGTGGTTGTACACATCGAAACCTCACACAATAGCAAATAACCTGCTCCAAAGAGTACGCTACTCCACACCTCAAGATGACATGCTGATGAGGACTTGCTGCTAGTCCAACAGAGCATACACATACGGGAATTAAGGCAAAATATGGCATCCTCTTCTGACACATGGCATTAGTATTAATCCTGTCCAACACGAAAGCCCACGCAGACGCCCTTACCTTAGGAGGTACTTTCGTTTTCCACGGCCACTTCCAATAGGGAATCCAGGCTGCTGGGACGGTAGACCCAGCTGCTAAAGAAAAATCTACATCCTAATAGTAGTTTTCATCAAGTTAGCTAAAAATGAGCTAAATGGGGTGGTCATATTACTGCTCGGGCAAGAGTAATTAGGGAAAAGAAAATTGTCTTCTATCTGCTCTCTTTTCTCCTCATCTTCTCTCCTTTGCATTTTCTTCTACTTAAGAATTGGATACTACCATGACTTGATCCTTTTCCTTATAGATTTGAAATTTGCAGACTTAAAGATAACGACTCTAATCTACAACATTCGTTGCTCAGGGGGGAGTGAATTATTATATAGAATATCACTTTAAAAGGGCTTGTTCAGGGAACAGGAATGAGGACAAAGTTTTTTTTTTTTTTTTTTTAAATTATAGATCAAGTCATTGGAAATAGTTTTGATGCATAGCCATTGGCAATTTCAATTGTAAAAATTGGATAAATAATTGTAAAAATTTCAGAGATTGGGCCTTGGAAATTTCATTTGTAACAATGTGATTTCCAAAATAATGCCAAAATCTAATAATAAAAACACCAAATTTATTAGCATTTTGAAAGTATTACTAAACTATGATCCACATCTCAGATACTATTTATATTGAGATCCAATGGCTCTAATGTCTATTCCTCATCTCTCATTGAGAGAGAGATCTCTCACTAGATATGTTCACTATATTATATAGGGAGCATGTCAAATGAGAAGTTCCTCTCTCAATGACAGTTGAGAAATAGATAGTTGGGATCAGGAATCATGATTCTTGTGAGAACCTTGAGAACTAACCTCAACCTTTAGGAGAGAGGGAGAAGAGACCAATGGAGTGGAGGCAGGAAAGGAAGCCCACTGCCCAATGGGCTCTTCAGTGCTAGCCCAAAGGGGAAGAAATGCTGATGCATAAAGGGAGCAGAACATGTACAAGGACAGACATGATCATTTTAGCGATAGTTTGTAAAAGCTTTCCGGTTATTGCCCTCTGCGTCGTAGGTTCACTAGGTATTCTTGTGCTCATTCAAAGGAGAACCAAGAATTGAACCAATGACCTCCAATCATACACCAAGGATTCTCACCATTACGCCATTTTCTGCATTTATGCATTACATGGTAGATGATTGCCACATTGCAAAGTTAATTTTATTTTCAATCTTTACTTCAAATATGTGGCAAACATATAGAATTGCAGTGTAATGTGTAAATGAAGGAAATGTGATTGAAAAGATCCTCTTCCTATCAATAATAACAAAGCCACTACAAACTATGAAAACTTAGGGCGTCCTCAGCAATGAACAACCCCCCCCCTCCTCCTATGGTTGACCAATACAGGGCATAATCATAAACAAAACTTGTTCATGATGAGAGAGATGCGTTAAACTTTCTTTGTATTGTCAATTTCTTTAGCGTGGAGCCTAGCGTAGTTGCTCAGATCAGTCATAGTTTCACTTATCCCTCTCTCTCCTCAGTCCTCATCAACAAATTTTGTTCAAGATTAAGACTCATGTTGTTCAACCTTGGGAGCAAAGAGACGTTGAACACCTTTTTTTTCATTGCCAATGCCAAGGATGTACATATATATAATGCATTAGATATTTTCTCTTTATTCTGTACGCATTAAATGTACTTGGGTGACTATGGATGACAAACGAAAAGGAGGGAAACAGAGAGAGAGTGAGTGGCTCAAGAGAAGGGAACAAGGTTGCCAATGAATTGATGATTTGAATACCGACAAGGAGAGATTAGAGTAGGGGCAGAGGGGAGAAAAAGGTGGGATGTGCAAGTAGGACGCCATCCTGGTAGACTCATGGCACCAAATTGAGTGCTTTCAAGTTTTAACCTTTATGTTCAAACATTTTTTATGATCAGCACATTTATCAGATGTTTGATCAATGGCAGTAGTAAAAACATGATTCATGGACCTTTCTCTCTTATTAATGGTCTTGTCTTTGGATTTCCCCTCTATCCTGATATTCTTGGGCTGTACCAAATTTACATAGCGCCTTTCGGGGTTTTCTAACTTTCTCTTCTTTTGTACACCAGCAATGACCCAGTTCCAAAGAAAATGTTCAACACGCATCCTTGTTGACATCATTATAAACACAATCAAATTCTAATCCTATAAATAGTAATTACCCAGTACAATTAATCAAAAGCAAAATGAAGTAACACCAAGAGCAATTGTTAAAAGGGATTTTACATAACTCAAATCAAATAATGGGATGCAATGTAGAAATTATCCAAATTCCAATTTAGCAAATACTTACATAAACCATCAAAAGAGAAAAGCCCTTACCTTGGGAAAAGACACAATCCATTCACCTCTCTAATTGGCCTCCCACATCTAGGTCCTTCAACAGTTCTTACTCATGCTGAATTGAAATTAAGAACCCCAGAAAAATGCCCAAATCAGAAGGGACATCAAAGCCTAATAAACTATATAAACCAAATTGGAACAGATTTTCAGAAGTAGTAATTACCTGATATGTTTCAAGTACTATCATAGAATTGGCCCAAATAATAACCAATAAATCGATATGCATGTATGATGTATGTGAATAGGAGAGAGAAAAGTGTAGACAATTGCATTGCAGTGATGGGGTTGAGTTTCGCCAGTGTCGCCATTTTTCTTTCCATTTGTGAGAGAAGGTGATTGGAGTTAGAGGTTTGGAGCTCAGTTGGTGCATGAATGTGAGGTGATTAGTGATTCTGGTTCTGGTAATATGCGAATTGATTGAAGTGAATGTATCCGTTTACAGAGTAGCTGTTCATTTGAAAAGGGAAAGGCTTTGAAGGAGGAAAGGTAAAAAAAAAAAAAAAAAGGAAAGGAAGATGAACTGAAAACCTTTATGCTTGACTTTTGTCATTTTCTTTAGTTCTTGTTTCTATCATCATGACTTCGAGATGAAATCCACTCTAATTATTTATTTTTTTTGCTCATCGAAATCCAGGACATTCTTATTGAAAAGGTTATTAGAAAAGGTTATTGTCACACCACTTTACCAATTCCATAACACCAATTTAATAACCTCTCCTCTAATAACCTCTTTTTACCATTGAAAAAAACCTCTACAGATATTTTTTCTCTTACACCAACCTCTTACATCAACCTCTCACTCCCATTGAAAAAATCTCTCATAGTTTTTTATATGGGATCTACTACCTAATCAAACTTTATTTTAAATTTTCAACCCACATTATACAAATTAGTAAATAAATTTTTATTTCCAAAAATAGTTTTATTCTTATTAAAAGGAAACTTTAAAAAAAACCAAATTACTTTTTTTTAAAAAAATATTTTTTTCATTACATTACTTTAAAATTTGATTACATGCAAAAAAAAAATATTAATAAGGGCTTTAGTTAATAATGACTAAAATTTATAGACTAAAGTGAAAGAAAAAAAGGAACATTCTTATTAAACTGGTAACAATACTATAACATTACATAACTAAACTTGACAATAAGAAAAACAAAATAAAAATTACTTAATTAATAATGACAAAAATAAAAATACATTAAACAATAAACAAATTAACAATAGAAGTAATTAATTATCATCATCTTCACCACCAAAACGCACCCAAATATGCTCCACCAAATCTGTTCGAAGTTTACGGTGGGTATTTTTGTCACGTAAATCAGCATGCGCTTGAAGGTATGGTCGGAATGCTGGAACTGATCCCTGTGTAGGCGGTGGAGGTCGTTCTCCTTCATCATCCTCCCAATTTTCAGCATTTTCTCCCTCGTCTTTTATAATCATATTATGTAATATGATGCAAGCATATATTATGTCACTCAAGTTGTTCCTGTACCAAAATCGACATGGACCACGAATGATTGCCCAACGAGATTAGAGCACTCCGAAGGCTCGCTCAACGTCCTTTCTTGCGGACTCTTGCTTTTCTTTAAATTTCTTCCTCTTAGGATCTTCGGGATGAGTAAAAGATTTCACTATTGTAGCCCATTCCGGATAGATACCATAGGCTAGATAGTATCCTTTATCATATGTATTGTTGTCTACCGTAAATTGGATTGGAGGTGTCGTCCCTTGCAGTACATCATTGAACAAAGGAGATTGGTTGAACATGTTTATATCGTTGTTCGACCCAACAACACCAAAATATGCATGCCATATCCACAGATCATATGAAGCGACTGCTTCAAGCATGATGGTGGGAACTCCATGATCACCTCGAGTGAACACAGTCCAAACTCCCGAGCATACCAATAAAGCCATGCTTCTGAGAATGCATTGAAGTTAATCGGTGAACATCATTAGCATTAGGCCTTCTCAAGTACTCTTCTTTAAGCACCTCAATGACAGCGCGACAAAATTTGAACAAATACTGCACAATAGTTGTTTCCGCCATGCGGAGATACTCGTCATTGTGGTCTGTCGGAGCTCTGTAAGCCAATTGACGGATAGCAGCTGTGCATTTTTGAAGTGGGGATAGACCCAATCGTCCATGACCATTGCGCCTTTGTTGGAAAAAAGGGTTGTGATTTGTAACAGCTTCCACTGTGTAAAGGAATAACGGCCTTCGCATTCGAAACCATCTACGAAAAACATCAAGAGGGTACACTGGTTCAGTAGCAAAATAGTCTTTGTAAAGTTGCTTATGACCACTCTCACGCCCTCGCTCAATGTACCTTCGAGGTTGTCGACTGGGTGTTTGAGCTTGTCGGCGTCTTTGCTCACGTTGTAGCAACATCGCCATCATTGTTTCATCAGTATCATCCATACACATGTCAAATAACAACTGACCATAATCAATATTGTTAGGAGAATCAGGATTTTGAGACATTTTGTAATGTGAGTTTGGGATGAATAATGGAACTGATAATCTTTGAGGCCATGAGATTGTGAGGTTGTGAGAAAATAGACTCTAATGTGTTTCTATTTATAAACTCAGCTAATGGCTAGTTTTTGTACTTTTCAATTTATTAGTTTTGTAACGACTAGTTTTTGTACAACTTTTACTTTTACTTTTTAGTCATAATTTTGTAACGGCTAGAATTTATAACGGCTAAATTTTTTTGAATTTCAAAGTACGAGTTATTAAATATTATAATAATTACTAAATCAAAAATATATATAAATTTGCAAATTATAAAATATTAGAAAGTGGTTTTTGTTTTCAACATAAACGAGATAAACTAAAAATTTTCTAAAAACATACATAAATTTATAAAAGGACGCAATATAAATAAAATTACATCAACATACAAATATTTAAAGGACATAAAATTAAAATTTAGCAAATCTTAAAAAAATACATAAGTTTAACAAGTACGAAATATTAAAAATTACAACTTAAAAAAAAATTAAATGCCATGTTTGGTTCTAAGGATGGCGCACATGGCATTGTGCATAGCAAGTTGTTGCTCATTCATCGCGCTAGTGTTTTTTGTTAAAATTTCATACTCAGCACGAAATGTTTCACTTTCAGCCTTCTTATATGTTTCCACAGACGAAAGTTTTTCCTTTTCATATGCTTCCAAAGTCGCCCACTTTTCTTCGAACATGTCATCACTTGAATTTTCCAATTTCTTTTTACCTTTAGCCTTTCTTTTTGCCGCCTTCTGGCCGATGGGGCGGATCTCCACTTCACTCTCATCATCGGCATGATCACTCGCATCTCTGGATTGGATGATGAAGTGTATGCTCTCGATTCATTGATCTTCTTTTTCGAACCACGTTCAACCATCGGTTGCGCATGCCACTTCGGTTCATCTTTAACCATTTCCCAGATATGCACATATTGAAATTCCTTCTTATGTACATTCCTCCATTTGTTACATGCTTCTTGCATTATTTGATCACCGGACCAACCACTATGATGTTCAGAAACAGTTTGAATATAATAACCATTAAATTCAGTTACCTGTGGTGTCACAGAATACCAGTGAGTCTTGAGTTTTGATTGTGGCCTATGTATTTTTGTTTTGCGATACTGGTTAAAGTATGTTGCGATACGACCCCAAAAACCACCACCAGTTTGTGCGTTTACCACAACAGAATCGGTACTAATGGTGAGCCAGGAACTAGCAAGCAACCTATCCTCCTTGACGCTCCATTTGTCACCCTTATTGGCATCAGTAACGTGGACATCCTCATTGAGATTTATATGTTCCAAACCCGGTGTGCCATGAGGTGGACCTTGAGACTCGGCGGATGATGGTGTGGCGATTCTTGTAATGAACTCATGGCCGATTGATTTGAAAATTGAAACATGTAAGGGCCGGGGGTAAACGTTTGAGGTGAATTAAATTGTTGTGGTGTTTGGAATGGAGGGAATGAAGAATTTTGGAATTAGATGTTTTGAGGGGTTGGAGAATTTTGTAAAAATTGGCTGTTTGAATGTGTTTGAGAATCTTGTTGGTTTGAATTTTGGATATTTTCAAATAGTGGGGCATTTAAGAAATTACTCCATCCACCTCTATTATGACTCATTTTGAGAAATGAATGGGATATAATAATTAGAATTTAGGAAATAAAGAGAGGTTCAGAAATATAAATTTTTTTTGATAGGAGAGGTTGAGAAATATTGAAAGAACTAGGTAGTGTGAAAAATTAGAAAATTTACCTCACTATTTATAGATAAATTTTTACATAGTTTATTTTTTTCTCATGATAAATAGTGATTTAAAACGGTCAAAAAATAAATTTTCGCAGCTTTATGGGATATATTACCGTTTTGAAATGAACTGGGCAACGGCTAAAAAAAATTGAACTAAACATTCCCACATTTGAACTAAACATTTCCTCATTTGAACTAAATGGTAACATTGCATTATTATGAACTAAAACATTTGAAATGAACGGTAACATGGGTGGGGGGACCTTTTGTTTACACGTGTCAATCAAATAGAAATGATGGGCCTTGTTTTTTGCAGGCTTTTTTCCTTCTCAGGCGCCTACCAATGACGCGCTAGCCTTCTGCTACAATTTGCATCTCACGCACCATATCAATGATGCTTTTCTTCTCCCTTTTATTTTTCTTTCTTTTTTAGCTAAGGAGCGCTCGTTGCAGATGCTCCCGCTTGGTTTCAGCTAACCAAAAACCTCATTTCCCATTGAACATTTGAGGTTTTTGATCTGCAAATATCTGCAACAACCTCCCATATAAACCTTTGATGGGGATGCTCTTAGGTGTAAAAACCTCTTTTGTTTATTTTGATCTTAATGACTTACTACACCAAATTAACTAGAGGGGATCTCATTTGTATGACTCCATATCTTGTGAACCGTGGTGCTTATGTTCACGCGGATCAAGAACGGTGATCGCATGTTAGCCTAGGCCCTATGGGTAGGTGTGTTCAAGCAAGTGGGTGACTCGAAGTCACCAACAGAGGTTAATCGAGTGATTTGAATATTAGTGTGCTTCCTTTACAATAAGTATTCAAATTCCATTATAGACATTTGGGATCCATTATTTCGGACATTTGGGATCCCTTATTTCTTCCCCTCTCCCCCCAAATACTTGGTCAGGCCTAAAATAGATCAGCCCTCCCCCACAAATGCATGGTCAGGTGCTGTTGAGCCCTTAGCTCGATATAGGTCAGTCCAGAAGTAGGTCCTCATTACCTTCAAAATAAAAATGTGGGTTTATCGAAGTTTAATGCGATTTTGTGGTGTTTGATGGCTTTAATGTCATGCTTCACTCTTTAATTTTTAAGGGAAACGATTGGGTTAGATTTTTTTGTTGTTGTTGTTGAGGTGAGGTGATTGGGTAAGAGGATATATTCAACGCAATTTTAAAAATACTAGTTTTATCTCCGTGCTCCGCATGGACTCGTGAATATCTCTCCAAAATGAAGATAACTTTTAAGATGATACCTCATGCCTGTTTTATACCGCACGGTATAAAATGTCCTTTTAAACCGATCTACATCAAAATGAGAATGAATGTAAAAAAGATTGATTTATAAACGTAGATCATGTAGGAAACCATTTAAATAAATTTCATTTATGCTATAAAAGATTAAAGATCAAGTTAAATACATATGACATCAAATAGTTAAGGTATTGCTAGATGTATCGTTTATTGTTATTTAACGAAGTTGTGCACATGTGGCATCTACGTGTCATCTTCACACGAACATTTTCTCTTATGTGGCATCCCTACATGTCATCACCGCAAGAAAATGACCTAACTTTTGTTAGACTATCTCATTTTGAAACTTTTTTTAAATCCAATCTATTGAAGTAAGATTTATAACTTTTTGACTTACGTAACTAAAGTTATTTTATTTTATTTTGTAATATAAAAAAATGCTAATAAATATGTAATAAAGCCAACTAATGATAAGGCATTAATGAGTGACACTTGGATGGTGAGTTGTTAGACTATGTAGCAAGCTTTGCTTACGTGACGCTTAGGTGTCATCGTCACACGAATTTACACCTCCTACGTGGCGTCCTACGTATCGTGCCCACACGAATTGGACTCACTTTTATACGTATACCGATGTGATGCCTATGTGTCATCTTCACACGAACATATTCCTCCCATGCGGCGTCTCACATGTCATCCTCCGATGAAAAGAACCCAACTTTATAGGACATAGTACATATGTATCTCATTTTGAAATATTTTCCGTACCTGATCCAATGGAGGAAGACTTATAATTGTTAAAGTTACATGACAAAAGTTATTATATTTCATAATCTGAATAATATGATAATAAATATAATAGATTGTACTTATGAAGTCAAATAATGATTATTAATTAATGCTTGACACGCTTGGATGATGGCTTAGGTGGTGGCATACGTGTCATCACCACACAAACTTGGCTCTTATGTGGCATCTTAGGTGTCATGCCCATATAATTTCCAGCGCTTACATGGCATCCCACGTGTCATGGCCATACGAAATGGACTCACTTTTATATATATATATATATATATATAGTATCTTAGGTGTCATGCCCATATAATTTTAATTTCCAGCGCTTACATGGTATCCCACGTGTCATGGCCATACGAAATAGACTCACTTATATATATATATATATATATATATATATATATATATATATAGGATAAAGAAATTAGTGAACTAAGAGGCTTATTCGAACCTCTAAACGAACTAATATTCTCTTATAACAAAAAGGTTTACTCATGGTTGGATATGTGTCTTCTTATCAAATAAACAAGGTTCATCTCATGTATCTTTGCTAGGAATAACATGTGATAATGAGAGACAAGCAATGTATCACAAATTCTTGCCTACTCTCATGATTAGGAAGGATCCTAATCTTATCATGAGGTGACATTAACTGTGTAAGTGGGGGAGGGGGAAGGAGAGAGAGTGGTGAGGAAGGAGAAAGAAAGGAAGAGGAATAAAAGAAAGAGTAGGGAGGTTCCAACTCTTGAGATCATGATTATTGATTTAACAATTGGCAACGACGGGCTTGAAAATTTTTTGTTGGGTATGTATGATTATAATTTTATTGTATTATAATTGGAGGTCTTTGTGCCAGTGAAGGAGCGGAGTAAAAAGGATGAGGAGAGAAAAGGTGAGGTTTGGTATAATGGGCACAGATCTAGGGTTTTGATATTTTTTCAATTTGTAGTCTTTTTGTTTTTTTAGAAAAGGGTTAATTTACCTTGGAAACAAATTAAAGTAGTGATAACCGATTACTTGAGGTCATAGATCATTGTTGGCTTTTGCAAGTTGAGGTCTTTATTTTGTTTTTTGTCAATGTGCATGTCATTATTTATCACTTAAGTCCAAATTTTTATAACGGGAGTATCACATTTTCGAAATTCGTATAGTTATGGTCGGTGAAACAGGTTCTTAAAATGGAGTTACAAATAGTACAAACATAATTTTGCAATGGAGATTGTACAAGATAACAAAATTTACAATAATTCTATGGATCTCCAGTATTGGTGACCAAAGAAAAGTGTCTCCTTCTGATGTGGCAATTGCCATATTATCAAGACTTTAATTATTATTATTTTTTTTAAACAAAAAGACTACTCGATTAATTAAAGACTACTCGATTAATTAGCTTGCCATCTCATAAGGGTTAAAATACAAAAACAAAAAAAATTGAGGCTTTTTTTGCAAATATTATGGAAAACATTTTTAAAGTAGGAAATTGTGATGTCATAAGCGATTAAAAGAAAAGTGTAATATTCTTTCTTCATTGATATAGGAGTAAATTACTCTATTTGAAATTGTTACCATCTTTGTTACTTTTCACCTTTGTATTTATAACCACCTTTCCACCTTTTGTGCTCAAATACTTAAATCCAATAATCAATCCATATTTAGTTTTTTTTCTTTCTTTCTACTTCCCTTCATTTTTACTCACGGTTGTCACTTATTAAAAAGAAAAGAAAAAAATTAATCTCCTCTCTCATAGTATCTTAATTTGTTTCACTTTCTCTTTGGTAAAGAATAACTCTTTCAATGGAATAATTCTTAAATTTTGTTTGAAAAAGTAAGGTCTTCCAATATTTTCATCAATTGCAAAAAAAAAAAAAAAAAAAAAAAAAGACAAAGAAATGACAAGTTGCAAAACTAAGCTTTTTTTTTCCAGTGAAGTTGCAAAACTAAGCTAAAGAGTAATTCAACACACACCCACGCATTCATATTATTTTCTCATTTTGGTAAATCTGGCTGGCAACCTGAGTTATATTCACTTCACAATACGAATTTGCGTTCGATCTACAATAACGAGCTAGACAATAATAATGATTAACTTAATAAGTTAGTAGAAAATTAGAAACAACTTACCGTAAAATCAAAAAAGGAATTTGCAACATTAAAATAATTTAAATTAGAAAATAATTTATATCTATTTTACGCCTATATGAATTTAAAATTATGTCTAGCAACAATTAAAAACATAAATTATAAACCTCTTTAAAACAAAGAAAAATTACAAACTGATTTGTCTATCTGTATTGGTCATGATAAGCTAATTACTACGATGAAAGCTTAAAGTTAAATTATGATATTACATAGTAAAATTATCAAACTATAAGGTAGAATTGGGATTGCAATTTGTATAATCACAACATACCTGAAAGTGTAGAAAATAAAATATAGGTTACACCTATATAAAATATAATTATCTCTAATCAGAAAAGAAAGTAAAATTAATGAATCTATATATGCATCAATCTATATCGGTTATTATAAGTTACTATGACAAAATTTGAAGCAAAATTATGAAACTACGTAGTAAAATTATGAATGTTTCTACTAGACTTAAGAAAGTACAAAGTAAAATTGGGATTGTGATGGTGTAGTTAATCAATAATGTCTTCGGTTTTTAAAACTTAGACTCTAAACCTTAATCAATACTCTTTGTTCCTTGAACTCTGGCATATACCCTAAAGAAAGGTTAACGAATTGTCTATCTTAATCGGTCATTATTATTATAAGCTAATTAATTACTACGGTGAAATCATAAAGTTAAATTATGATATTACATAATAAAATTATCAAACGACAAGGTATAATTGCGATTGCAATTTGTATAATCACAAACATACATGGAAAGTGTAGAAAATAAAAATATATTTTACACCTATATAAAATATAATTATCTCTAACTAAAAAAGAAATAAAATTATGAATCTATATATGCATCCATCTTCATCGGTTATTGTAAGTTACTATGGCGAAATTTGAAGCTAAATCTTGAAACTATGTAGTAAAACTATGAATGTTTCTACTAGAACTAAGAAAGTAGAAAGTAAAATGGGGATTGTGATGGTGTAATTAATCAATAATGTCTTCGTTCTTTAAAACTTAAACTCTAGACCTTAAACAGATCAGTACTCTCTACTACTTAAACTCTGGCCTATGCCCTAAAGAAAGGTTAATAATTTTTTCTATATTAAAATCATCATTATTAGTCCCTCCGTTCTATGAAATCTAATAAAGCTTAAATTCATTCTAATACTTGATCACCCTAAACCCTAATGTTAGTACCATGATTAAACCTAAACCCTAAACTCTTAAAAAGTTAAAATACACCAAAATAGATAGAGTATTAGAAAGCATTTGATATGTGATAGTCTTTAATTACATTTGATCTCTCCACCTACTTTTTTTTACCAATTGTATGTTGTGGACAAATTAAACCTTAAACCATAACTATTTTTGTGGTGTGAAGAAAAATAATCGTTGGAATAACTATTATGTCCCTTGTTTTCAATAAATTCATTTTGGAAAAATCATGCATGAAGTGTTTTATAATATGAGAATACAAAGTATAAGGTAAAATTCTCAATCATGTAGTAAAATTAGGATACATGTGTTGTAAATTCAGATATTCGAAAGCAAAATATAAGAAATATTGTACAATGATTATATAATTAAGTTTTATGATGTAATTGATTGAAAAGATGTTTAGTAGAGTGACGAAATCTAACACTTAAAGTAAATCATTTTCATATCTTACGAATTGACTACTCGGTTATTAAGGAAATATATAGGAGAGTCGTTAAAAGCCTTGTCTAGTGATTATTCTTTTTGTCATCATTGTCATGATTTTATTTAGTATTCCATATGAAAGTACAGAGTACACTGGTAAAATGTCTTTCTTATAGCACAATCAGGACAATGATAATAAAATTAGAATAAGGGTCGTGAACTTGTCGTTGATCAAATAAAAACTGCTATGTACATTTATAGAAAAAGTAAAATTTGAGTGATCACATTGTAAAATGTGAGAAAATTTGTACAGTGGTGGTACCTAAAATTAGAATAAGGGCCATGATTTATATATAAAATAAATACTTTATTACATTGATTGGTGGAAAGAGAAAGTAAAATCATTAAATAACCTAGTAACTTTTTTGTTTTTTCATAGGCAAATCATGAATTATATAAAATGAAATGATTTGATAGGATGTACAATAATATTCAAATTTGTTAAATACAAATAAAGAGAACATATAACATGAAAGTATACAGTAAAATTGAATTTCTTATAGTAAAATAATAAGGTGTACAAGTAAGTCAAGAATGCTGCAAGTAGAATTTTAATATACTAGCTACTTGTATCTAATTTATTTTTTTTGTGGATATGCACGAATAGATTTGGAGATTTTACTAGATTCCAATTCGTTAATTAAGTATAAATTAAATAATAAAATTTGAGTACGCTGTAGAATTTGGTCTTATTCAACTGATAAAATATACAAATTTAAGTTTTTTTTTTTTTTTTCTTTTTTGAAAGTAGAGAATAAAAAATATCAACAGTATGAACATGTACAACTCCTCCATTAAAAGGGAATAATATTATTCACCAAAGTATCAACAGTATGAACATGTACAACTCCTCCATTAAAAGGGAATAATATTATTCACCTAAGCACCTGAATATTTTTTTTCAAGAGATAAGAAAGTAACTTCTTTTTTCTTTTCCCTATCTCTTGAAATTGAGATTAATAATTGAATATTGTTAGAGAAGTAACTTAAAATAAAATTTAAGAAAAATACTTAAGAAATAGAGATTAGAGACATAGGTCATAATTAATATAATTTAATAAAATAATAAAAAAAACAAAAATAGAAATAAGAGAGAGATGAGGAAATGCAATATGAGCGAAATTAAATTATTGTAGTTGTCTTTATTTATTTTTCATATAAAATCATAAAATCAATTTCCTTCCTTTATTGTTTTCGTTAATAGACTTAACTTTATCACATTTCCCTTATTTTAAGCCTTGTTCCTAATATAAGACATAACTAACTAGATCATCTTTCGTTTATTTGCTAAAAAAATTCATTTGTTTTACATTATTTACTTTAGCCCCTATGACATGGCATATGATAATTAGTGAATTTGGCAATGTGGCAACTGACACATCACATGAGACACACTCTTCGTGTCTCTAGTGGAGACCTTTAGCATATAGTAGTTTTTTTTGCTCATCTTACCTTACTATTAAAACACAGTGCAGTCCTCTTAAGACTTGCCACATGTCACATTCGAGATTGACACATGGGATGACACGTAAGCCCCCTATTTCATATGGTAATGACACGTAAGCCGCCACGTAAGCTGCCACGTAAGCCGTTCTTGCAAGTGTGTCAAACATTTATTTCACTTAATAAATATAAAACGACATAATTATTATCATATTGTTCAAGTTATAAAATCAAATATCTTTCATTACGCAACTATATAAATTATAATTCGTACTTCATTGGATCAGGTTCGTAAAATACTTCAAAATCAGATACATATGTCCTATATTTGACTCTATAATGTTCGGTGGAAGTTATAAAACATATATACTACACAGTTTCTCCTCGCCATGTAGCACTTATACGAGGTATTTGTTATGTTTGTTATGTGGCCTTTACATCACCATTGCATTGTCATGTGTTGTTATGTCATTACTTGCTTCCTGATTAATTCGTTAGCAAAATTGTAATAATTGAGTATCAAAACTTCTTTAATTAGAACATTTACTTACTTCCTTTAAAAAAATAGAAGAGAAAAGGCTCTTGATCAAATGATTATACGATGCGTGTAATTAAGACACCTATTATAACACCTGAAAGAATAGACAACATATCAAAAAAACCAATCCCGAGACAAAAACTAGTTGGATAACAAAATTTAGTTGATAAACGAAATGTGGGACTTCGTAGAAAATATTGGGCGGGAAAATATTAAAGCAAAAGCTGCCACGTGGCAGATTATACAGCCCAACTTAAGAAACCCTTTACTTTTGTACTTTCACTCTCTCTTTGTATACTTCCCTGTCACTTCCACTTCCTCTCTGCTTGAAATTTGAAGGTTGAAGATTTTTGAGGAACAATTCAAGTAGGGATTTTCAAGAGCATTTAGCAATTCAAGTAGTATGTTCAATTACATAATAGGTATGTTATATTTATTTTTATTTTATTAACAAAAGCGAAAAAAATAAAAATAATCTGTAATGTTAGAATTCAAGTAGGGTGTTCAAGAGAATCAGAGCTTTTTTTTTTTTTTTTTACCCAAAGAACCAAAATTGCGTCTCTGGGTGTAGTAGTATATCATAATTCTAATTTGGGCACATTTACATCACCAAGTTTGGCTAGTAATAGATCATAATTCCAAGTTGTTTTACAGATTTTTTTTTTCTTTCCTGTAATTATTGTCTGTTTTTGAATCTCCAAACTTTTAAGGTGAACTGCACAAGAAAAGAACATTTTTTTTAATGGTTATAGTATACAAATATTATGTAAAGTGATTGTTCAAAAAAAAAAAATGCAGCTAGGGTTTATTTTTATTTAGAGCTTTTTTCACCACTGATTGGGATCTATAAAATGTGACTAGTGTCATGGTTTCTAAAATAATGTGCATTGTAACTAGCTATGAATGTCATTTATTAGTTTGGTGCTTATCTTGAAGGTAATTTTGATTGTAATTTGATTTATTTTATTTTGTGGGCAGCCTAAGATTGTACTGTGCAATTATATACTACTATTTTGTAAGCTAAAATGCTAGGAAATTAATCATTTTTCTCTATGACTAGTATTAAAGCACGTGCGATGCATGGGTTGACAATAATTTTTTATGTTATATAGTTATAGATAGTTTTTTATGTTATAAGAAATTATACAAACACTTTTATATGAATTTCAATACTATTTTTATCCTTTCTTTTTTGGTACCTTAGGTTCTAAGTTTGAATCTCCTTTCCCCATGTAATATGCATATTGTAATGGCCTTTGTGCCTCATCTAATCAACGAACAAATAAAATAAAATTAAATTAAACTCATATATTTGTAATCAAATAATTATATGCTCCAAATATCAAGCCATGACAGAGTCTCATTTCATAAAACCCTATTTGTGAAACCAATTTAAATGAATTACAACTTCTTTTTTTCTGTATAATCGTATAATTTAAAATTATTAGCCCTATCAAATTTATAAAAAATATTTCAATTCTCCTAATGAAAATCAATTGTATCGGTAAACAAAACACCCTACATAATAAGAGAAGTGTCGGTAGCATAACACTTTCACTGTATCTAGTAAGAAACAGTTTTTTTGACTTTACAATCCCGTAGGATAAAGTTCAAGTATATCAAGAATCAATTACCGTAGGATTTACAGTTGGTATTGATGATTTTTGTAGTGGCAAAGTGAGATTCCACCATTATTTAAAGTTTATCTTATCTACGAATACGAAGCAAATAGAAACTCTTGGATGTAGGTTTTAAGAGGTTTCCTTTGCTCAATAACGGTTTTTCATGTTTTCCATTACAAAAAATACTTTTATATTTTTGGTTTCTCGTTCGACTTGACATCACCATATCGTTTACCAAAAAAACTGGTACTTCATTTATGTCTAAATCAGGAAGAATGTTGCACCTTTGCGACCTTATTAGAATTCAAGTTGTAAGCAAAAGTACCTACAATTAATTTGAAGGGGGGAATACATTGCTATATGATTAAACTTAATAATACTTCAATAACTTACTCAAAGCTAATATAAACATGCATGCACACCTCTTTATATTTTATTTTTGTTGATAGTAGTATGCACACCAAATTAATGATCCACAATTAGATGAGTTAATCAGGAACATGAGACTACCTTATAGAATTTAATCTAAAATATGAGATGACAAAGTGATTAGAAATAGAATTAGAATAATAGTATAGTATTAGGAGACTAATTGTTGAATTTGATGTATGTAGCATATGGGATTCAACCACTTGATCAGTAGGAGATTGTTCGATCACTTCATAATTCACGATGCCACGCAGTGACGCATGTAGCATCACCCATGGTCATATGTGATTTGCAAAATTCCACCTTTGTGATACGAAGGTATAGTGCCTGCTAAATCCATTAACTAAATAACAAAAAACACAAAACTAAAAAACAAATCTCATGTCAGAAAAACTTAGGGGGATGGGGCAAGCATGCATGACATTGAGGGGTGTAAAACTCCCTACATTTAATGTTAAAATTACCTGAAAGTACCTACTTAACTACTTTGTTAATAATTTCAAAACATATAGAAAGTGATTCATCAGTCAAATGTTTAAAAGTAAACTAAATAATGCATCATTAATTTCGCACCAAAACCAAATGTGAAGAGGGTAAATATACAATATTGGAGTGGAGAAAGAAGCCTACCTCACAACCAATCAAAAACACATCTGCACATCAAATATATTTGATTAAGTGCAAAATCAATGATTTAAAATCCGAAATTATTTATTCGTGAACTTCAAAGCAAATCATAAAGATAATGTTTCATGGTCAATCCAAAAATATTTGTATGTAACAAAGGAGTATATATAAGGAGGGGAAGAAACTTGCATGTTGGAATTGTCAATAAACATATTGATGGTAACTAAAATCTAATTTGGTAAAATAAAACGGGGAAGGATTAACTTGATATATACAAAGATACTTTTTTCACTTTCGTCTGCAGTACTTCAAACCTACATCGGTAAATTTAAACATGCGACATATAACTTGTTAATTTAGTGAAACATTTGTAGAATTTTTGGGAAATTCCCAGATACTTCTGTCAATGACTTTTTAGCCTAGACTTAGATAGATTGTTTGTGTTTTGTTTGTAATTAGTCCCTTTGGGGTGCTACTCTAGCAAGCCCTTCTAGGTGTACCTTTTGCCCGAGAGTATCACTTTGATATCCCTTTGGATAATGCAATATACTTACCATTTTTTCCAAAAATAAAAAAAATAAAATTAGTGAAACATGAAGAATAATGATTAAAGCTATTCAAATAAAAATCAAAATTTTACAGAAATAGAATTAAAAGATCTAGATGGATGTTAGAAGATGGTGACCGTCAAGCTTGCAAGACGTATGTGTGATAAACATGAATTTGTTGCATATGTTGTGATGATTTATACCTCAAATTGTTTGATTAAGTGTGTGTTCGATGTCCTTTTAGCTTGAATTTTGTTTTTCTTGTTCCTCTTTACGTTTTTGGTGTATTGTGTGCACATATGCTCATTTTAGACCCAACTCTCAAGAGATATAAGGGCATTTACAAGATGGGAAGAACCAAGGACAAAGTTTGGAGACTTCTTCAGTATTTTGTCAATAGGATCTTCATATGAGCTCCAAATCAAGTGATTCAAAGTTTTGTGGAAAGATAACAAACAGAGCTACAACTTTCGTGTTTACGTTTTTGCCAAACGAAGTGAAAGACTGCTGAAAATGCGTCAGAAGGCAAAAACGGCCAAACCATGAGAAAAACGGGGGAAGAAAAACCCCCGTTTCACCTCAGCAAGCTTTCCAACGCTTGCTGTAGGTGAAAAACGGCTAGAGCAGGTGAAAAACGGCCTAGGCCGTTTTTGGTCATTTTGGCCGTTTTTCGCCCAGTTTTGTGCCTCCTCGCGCACGCAACCCTTGGGCTATAAATACCCGCTTTTGTACGGGATCCCATTATCTCATCTTATCCTTAGCTTAACTTTTCTAGGGTTTTCATTAGAGTTCCTCATATAGTGAGTTTAGAGTAATTAGTGAGTGTTAAACATTGTTAATTAGTGAAAATCTTCTCTTTAATCTTGAATATTGGTTGTAAGTTTTCTTTCTCCTCTCTCTTTCTATAAATACTTTGCAAGTTCTAATCTTTGTTGTTGAATGTTAATGGGTATTGTTATTATGAAGTTTATTTTGCTTAATCCTATGATTAGTGAGTAGTTTAATTAGTTCTAGGATTTGGGTAGCCCTAATCCATGCTCTTGATTGTTAGTTAGTCCCTTCCCCAAGTTTAAATCCAAATTTCTATCAATGTTAAGCATGTGCCCACCAAGTGATTGATAAATTGCTTGATCCACTTTTTATCTTATTTATGCCTATTGTTAAGCATGGAAATGTGTTTGATGACAGTGGTTGCTTGACTATTGATACTTGAGAGTTAATACCACGAAAGTGGATTATT
Source organism: Tetragonia tetragonoides (assembly GCA_038025085.1). Taxonomy (NCBI): domain Eukaryota; kingdom Viridiplantae; phylum Streptophyta; class Magnoliopsida; order Caryophyllales; family Aizoaceae; genus Tetragonia; species Tetragonia tetragonoides. The sequence continues at coordinate 36,256,744 of CM076143.1, forward strand.
TCTTTTGTGACTATAATTAGCGTAATTTAATACAACTCATGCCTAATTAGGACCCTAGAAATAGGACTCTTGGTTTGTGTTTGGGTAAATCACATCCCTTTGAAAGAAGGTGTTTGTGATGCCTTTGCTAATTTTCAAGTGGTTTGTTATTTAAGTTTGGGGGTTATTTGGGACTAATTGACTTTCAAGGTGCATGATTAGTGGTGATTCCTATCCTAGAATTGCCTTTATTATCGTTTCACATCTTTATTTGCTTTCATCAATTAGTTTACTTAGGTTAACCAATTTACTCAATTACTGTTTAATCGGTTTAGATAGCCTATAATTTAGGGATATTTAGTACTTTATCAACGAGTCTCCGTAGTACGAACTTGATTATTACTTCGACATACACCGTGCACCTGCGGTTGTGTCAAGTTTTTGGCGCCGTTGCCGGGGACTCGGTGATAGATATTAGAAATCCTTGAATTTGGCTAGATTAGACCATTTCTTTTTTTCCTCTTTTTCGTCACTTGGTTTAAGTTACTATGGAATATAACAACATTGAGATGGGAACTTTATGGCCTCAAGAGGCCGGTTATGGTGATTATCATTCGAATTCATATGCTTATATGATTATGAAAATAACAACCACTATTATGATTATATGAATGTGAATGGATATGATATGCCTATTTCTTCTTATGGTTGTTATGGTTATTTTGGACATGAGGATAATTTGCATCAATTTAGTCATGAAAATGATACTTATGGCAATACCTTATACCAAGGTAACCAAAATGGTCATGGTTTTCATCCACCTAAGTCATACTTGGAGAGTCTTTTTGAACATTACATTGAAAAAACACAAAAGAATATCGAGGAGACACAAAAGGATACCAAGGAGTTACAAATGATGAATGAGGAGTTGGGAGAATTCATAAGAAAATGAGTTGAAAAGGATTCATAAGGATACCAAGGAGTTACTCTCTAAAGGATACCAAGGAGTTACTCTCTAAAGTTGATACATTTCCCCTTCACATTGAAAAGCACGAGACCCAACTAGCTCTAGTGGCTAGTTTGTCTACAATTGGGGATTGCAATGAAGAAAAGATCGTTATTGAGTCGGGAGAAAATGAGTTTTGTGATATCGAGTATCAAGATCCATTCTCAACCGGGTGCATTGATATGATCTCTTCTCCGATCTTATATCCTCTTAATGATTTCCCTTCTCACAAGTCTTTTGGAGTTGTCCTATAAATCTCGATAGTGCACTTGTGATTTATGGTTCTTCCACCTTTAGGGTCGATGAGTCTATAGTGAATGAAATGCATAAAGGGAGGCATGAGGACAATCATTAGCCAATTGGGTGTAAAGCTTCTTCTCGTCCTTCTTTTGACTTTTCAAGGGCATATGAAAAATTCAAGAGATCTACGATTCTTGATTATATTCTTATGACAAGGATCTCTTATTTGTGTCCTTTTGAGATGTGAGCAAGTTATTTTGATAAGTTGTTACGAGCTTTGACTTCTTATAATGATGGATTAAAGAAGAACATGATGAATGAGAAAAGTTGTTACGGGCTTTTGAGATGTCATTGGTTGTTCGAAACTTTTGGGGCGGTGGTATATGATCCAATGGTGACTTTGCTTGAGGACATGCAAAAGATAAGAATGGGGGAGTTGATAAACATGAATTCGTTGCATATTTTGTGATGATTTATACCCCAAATTGTTTGATTAAGTGTGTGTTCCATGTCCTTTTAGCTTGACTTTTGTTTCTCTTGTTCCTCTTTACGTTTTTGGTGTATTGTGTGCACATATGCTCATTTTAGACCCAACACTCAAGAGATACAAGGGCATTTACTCTTTAATCGGTTTAGATAGCCTATAATTTAGGGATATTTAGTACTTTATCAACGAGTCTCCGTGGTACGAACTTGATTATTACTTCGACATACACCGTGCACTTGCGGTTGTGTCAATGTGATAGCCTGATTTACAAGGGTGGGATATAGAAGAGCCGAAGGAATAGAATTTAATGCCATTGGCAATTCTATCTTTTTTTTTTTTTACGGTTATAATAGGAGTCTAACTCTTCTTTCATAATTTTATCTCTTTTATTTATTTTATCTTTTAATGACTCCTAAACGTTTCACACCAATTATGTTTTGTCTTCATCTCCGCTTAGGTGACGCGTTATTAAAATTCTCCCCTACGTGGCACGCCTCATATCGCCCGAAATATGCCTCCTTTATATATACTAGTTACATTCTGGTGCGGTGCACGGTTTGTGTATTTATAACAACTAAAATATTTTTGTTGTACAAACTTGAAACACTTTTCCGCCTATTTCACATCTTGCTACGAAATTTCTAATATGTGGACATCTTCCTTTCTATACTCAAATCAACTTTCTTGTTTTCCTGTTTATTTCTAGTTGCATGCCCCGCGTGATGCACGATTTTATATAAAAATATTTGGTTCCAAATAAAAACATTTCCTAATAGACATATGATGCTAATAGAAGATACATGCACATATATTAATAGTGCTAATTGCAGATACATGCACTTATACTATGACATTAAGATGAGAACTAAATAGTACAAATAGAAGTACATGCACGTATACTATTTGATGACATGTCAATATTTGCTTATATATCAAAACCTACGTGTCAATCTAGCGCGGGACCTTACCTCTTCCATTAGAGATACAACAATAATTTACTATTAAATAGACGCGTTAAATAGTAATCTTAGTCCGTCTTCGTTATTCTTGAACTCAAGCATTCTTTATGATTTTTTTATGATGAATTATTTGATAATTAGGATTCGATGTATTAGAATCACACATAGGATAATATGTATTGAGATGTTAATTAATGCATGAATTGTAAAAGTCTCCTATTTATTTGTTTGATACATTAAGATTCATGCATGGCTTACATGGAAATATTACATGACAATATGCTTACTTGGCAAGTCCTACATGTCATTATAACATGTAACAACACACACACACACACACACACACACACACACACACACACACACACACACACACACACACACACACACACACTAGATAATATTAATATTGATTGATTGATTGATTGATTAGGTGCTTGCATGCAGTATTTAGCTAATTTAAGGGGTGTGTGGCAAGGTGGACTGCCAATCTTTTAGAACCAAAGCCGATGATGGCTATGGCTTGGAACGAAAACGACCAAAGATAATGACAGATAAGCCATTTGATCCCCTGGATAGACTTTCAGACTTGCCAAAATTCATCCTTCACCATATATTTTCTCTCCTAGACAATGTAGAATCATGCCAGGCCACTTCACTCTCTCGCAAGTTCTACCACTTATGGTTTACTAATCCGGTGTTGGATTTCTCCCCTCTTGATTTCCCATCCACATCCTTTCTAGTCGATTTTGTGGATTCAACCATGAATAGATACTCAATCCACAACATAATTATCAAGAAATTCAGTGTGTGTCTTGATGTTGCTGAAAATCGGGTGATCATATCGGGTGGCATGATGGACAAGTGGGTTGAAATTGTTGTGAGGAACCATGTTGAGGTACTTAATTTAACCATCCCTTGTTACCTGGGGCTTGAGTTTGATGTGCGTTACAAGTTGTTCCCGCTTGTTTTCTCAGCCAAATCCTTGAAGTTTCTTCGTCTCACTCATAGTGACTTTCCTTCTGATTTTAATCTGAGGGGGGGGGGTATGGAATACTTCAGGTTGTATCATGTTGATCTTAAGGATGGTTCTTTGTTGAGGCATATGGTCTCTTCATGCCCACTAACTGAGCTCAGAACTGTGAATTGTTCTGGGATTATTTCTGATATCAACTTTGATGAATCTTATGACATTAGAACGTTCTCTCTTAGCGAAGGTGATATGGAAGTTGGGAAGTTAAATTGGTCAATTTGGAGTCTTCCAATCTTGAAATTTTTTAATACTATGCTGGTGAGAGGATTGATTGCCCTTGTTAAAAATATTGTATATGATCTTTTCTTAATATCTTTAGGATACCTCATATAATATCTTCATGATATTATACTGAGTAGATTGCTCATATAATTTTTTCCCTTCTATATTGATATATATAAGTGTATATATACCTTGTACCTCATAAACTTCATAGATACAAAATACATATTCTTTCTATATTTCTAACATGGTATCAGAGCATACTTATTAAAAAAAAAAAAAAATCAAATCAGTTTTCTCATTATTGATTGTTCTAATTGGGTTTTCATTTCCCGTCTACACTCCATTAAGGCTCAAAGCTCTTTTACTTTAATCTTCTCTTAGAAGAAGATCTGTCAATTTTTTTCTTGAATTAAAGCCTCAAATTTCACTTTGAGGACCTACGTTTCAAGTGGAAGTGATCAATTTGACCATTTCCATTTGTTTTCTCAAGCTGCCAGCACATTGACCTCCTTCTTCGGCTTTCGACTTCAGTTTCCCACAGGCCATTGTCGTCAGAATTTCTCTTATTGTTGCTGGAATTTCAGTATCTTGCAGTGTGGTTCGTTCAATTTGCTGAAGATTTTCCCTATTTTGGTCTTCTTACTGCTGCAAATTACACGTTGTTCTCACCTCAGGTGTGTTTATTCCAATTTTATACTGATTAGTTTCATAGAGGCGGTCTATCTTCATCCAGTAGTGTTGCCCACTTCTTAATTATGGAAAAATCAGATGTTGCTCGCCCTATTCAGACAATTTTTCATGGTCTCAATTATGTGTCTTGGTCTCAAGAGATGTCTAGTTTTCTAAAAGGGCGTAGACTATGGCGTTTTGTTACTGGTGGTATTGGTAAACCCATTAAGAAAAAAGATGAAGAAGAATCTAAATTTACTGAACGACTTGAAGAATGGGATAGTAAAAATCGTCAGATTTTGACATGGTTTCGTAATACTACCATTCCTTCCATCAAAATTCAATTTGGTCGATTTGATAATGCTAAAGATGCTTGGGATCTTTTATTAAAGCGTTATTCGACTACTGATATTGCACACCAGTATCAATTACACGAAACTCTTTGTGGCATGAGGCAATCACCCACACAATCTGTTAATGACTTTCTTGAACACTGCATGCTGTTTGGGATCAACTGGCTTTGTCCGAGCCCACTTGGGAGAATTCTAATGATGCTGCAAAGTTTTATGCTTATCGTGATAATTTACATGTTATAAATTTTCTGATGGCTCTAGATGCTCCGTATGAACCTGTACGTAGCTCTCTTTTACATAGGGAAAAATTCCCGCATCTTGAGAGTGTTGTTGCAGAACTTGCATTCTGAATGTCAACAAAACAGATTCCATAGTCCTGATGCTGTGATGGCAGTCTCTTCGACCAGATCTGATGCATTCTGTCGATATTGCAAACGCTCTGGGCATGTCATTTCTGAGTGCAGGAAGCTGCAATATAAACAGAACAAAGACAAATCTCAGGGCGAATCTGTCAGGCACACTACAAATACTTCAGCAGTTGTGACCGATGAGACATCTCCCTCTATATCATTGAGCGATCTGCAAATCCTTCTTACTCTGATCACTGGGAATTCTTCCTCTTCAGCATTGTCTGCCGCATCGCCATCAGGTACAACAACTACATCCTCTTGGTTCTATGATTCTGGATGTTGCAATCATATGACTTCTAATTCTAGTGCAATGGTAAAATAAAGTTGGCTCTACCGCTCCTAATACTATTCGCACCGCTGATAGTTCCATGATGAATGTTACACATGTTGGAAAAATTTCAACTGTTAATCTGTCATTTTCTGATGCTTTTGTTGTCCCTAAACTTATACTAAATCTTATTTCTGTGGGACAGTTGTGTGAGCTCGATTTAGATGTTCATTTTTCAAAGCATGGTTGTCGTGTGCTAGACCCACAAAGTGGAGAAATGATAGGAACTGGGCGTAAAGTTGGTCGTTTGTATAAGGTCGAATCTCTCAAAGTTCCTCGTCCATCTAATATTGTTGCTGCTGCGGTTTCTAAAGAAGTCTGGCATTCTAGATTGGGTCAAATATCTTCTTCTAGATTAAAATCCTTAGTTTCTAGTGGTGTTTTAGGAGAAGTTAAAATGAATAATTTTGATTGTATCTCTTGTCAACTTGCAAAGCACCATACTTTACCTTTTAATAATAGTGAATCGGTTTCCAATGCACCTTTTGATCTTGTTCATTCTGACATTTGGGGTCCTTCACCAAATTTAACAAAAGGTGGTGTACAATACTTTGTGATATTTGTGGATGACTTTTCAAGGTTCACTTGGATTTATCTCTTGAAAAGACGTTCTGAATTGCAACAAGTTTACTATAACTTTGCTGAAATGATTCAGACCCAATTCTCTTGTAAAATCAAGACTTTTTTATCAGATAATGCCCAAGAATATAGGGAGACAGATTTTCTGAAATATCTTGGAGCAAATGGCACTATTCTTCAGCATTCTTGTCCAGGTACTTCTCAGCAGAATGGTCGTGCCGAGAGAAAGCATCGCCATATTTTGGATACTGTTAGAGCATTACTGATTTCTGCATCTTGTCCGGAATATTTTTGGGGAGAAGCCGCTCTCACTGCCGTATACAATATTAATCGTATTCCTTCTCCTGTTATTGGCAACAAATCTCCATATGAACGTCTGCATGGTACAAAACCTAACTATACTCCTTTTCGTGTATTTGGTTCTGTATGTTTTGTTCTTCTCCAGCCTCATGAGCGTACAAAATTGGAGCCACGAGCACGATTAGGTTGTTTTCTTGGATATGGAATTGAGCACAAAGGCTACAAATGTTGGGATCCTATTTCAAGCCGTCTACGAATCTCACGTCATTTTGTGTTTTGTGAACACAAAATGTTCTCTTCAGTCTCCAAATTTCAGATTTCAGAACATGTCGGGCCTTATTTTACTAACCCATCTATTGACCTATTTCCAGAAGATCTTGCAGGAAATCTCGAGGCTTCCTCAAGTTTTCCTCTATTGCCAGTGGATCCATCTATTGAAAATTCTGCTGACAATACCAGTTCGTCCATATCCGGGGTTGGCAGTGAAATTGGTGCAGGTCCTTCTTCCTCCTCTGAAGTGCCGGAGTCGTTTCAGCCACGACGTTCCTCTAGAGAGAGTCATCCCTCTGTCTACCTTAAAGACTATCATTGCTATTCCACTATTGCTTCTCTTTACGAGCCTACCACATATCGGGAAGCAAGTCCTGATCCTTTATGGCAACAAGCAATGACAGAAAAGTTACAAGCTTTAGAAAAAGCACATACTTGGGATATGGTTGACTTACCAGAAGGAAAATCTGTAATTGGCGGCAAATGGGTTTATAAAATCAAGACGCGTTCTGATGGAACCATTGAGAGGTATAAAGCTCGTGTAGTTGTACGAGGTGATAATCAGGAATATGGAATTGACTATGAAGAGACGTTCGCTCATGTTGCCCGTCTTACATCTGTTCGGAGCTTACTTTCTATTGCTGCAAGTAAGAAATGGGAATTATTCCAGATGGATGTAAAGAACGCCTTTCTCAATGGTGATCTCAACGAAGAAGTTTATATTAGGCCTCCACCAGGTTATGATCATCCTCCAAACAAGGTATGTCGTCTTAGACGAGCACTATACGGCTTGAAACAAGCTCCACGAGCTTGGTTTGCAAAATTCAGATCTACTATACATCGTCTTGGTTTTTTTTCCGGTACCTGTGATCATGTCTTATTTATTCGTAGAACCAAGAACGGATGTGTTCTTTTGCTGTTATATGTTGATGATATGATTATTACTGGAGATGATTCACAGGGCATTATAGAGTTGAAGTCTTATCTTAGTCAGAATTTTGAGATGAAAGATCTCGGTCATCTTAATTATTTTCTTGGTCTTGAGGTCTCATCAGATGCAACAGGTTATTCTCTTACTCAGGCCAAATGTGCTGCTGATCTTCTGTCTAGAGCAGGGTTAACCGATAACAAGATTGCTTCCACTCCAATTGAAGCTAATGCCAAATTTACACCTACAGATGGGGTGCTCTTGAAAGATCCTACTCTTTATCAATAGCTTGTGGGCAGTCTTATCTACCTCACGGTGACATGTCCTCACATAGCCTATGCAGTTCATATTGTAAGTCAAATTATGTCTTCACCACGAACAACTCATTATGCTGCAGTACTACATATCCTTCGCTATGTTAAGGGCAATATATTTAAAGGGCTTTATTTTCCCTTTGATTCCCCTCTTGAATTACAAGCTTATTCCGACTCTGATTGGGCTGGTGATCCTACTGATCGCCGCTCAACTACTGGTTATTGCTTCTTTCTTGGGAAATCTCTTATTTCATGGCGTAGTAAGAAACAGACAGTTGTTGCACGTTCGAGTACTGAAGCCGAGTATCGCGCTCTTGCTAACGCCACTTCTGAACTTGTTTGGCTCCGTTGGTTGTTGGAGGATATGGGAGTGACACAACACTCTCCTACTTCTCTTCATTGTGACAATCGCAGTGCTATTCAAATAGCACATAATGATGTATTTCATGAGCGAACTAAACACATTGAAGTGGATTGTCATTTCATTCGGCAACATCTTGTTCAAAATGACCTTCGCCTCATTTCTGTTTCTTCCTCAGATCAGACAGCTGACATATTCACCAAGGCACTTCTGCCACGACGTTTTGCTGATCTCGTTTCCAAGCTCAAGATGGGTTGTCTACCACGTTGAGCTTGAGGGGGGTGTTAAAAATATTGTATATGATCTTTTCTTAGTATCTTTAGGATACCTCATATAATATCTTCATGATATTATACTGAGTAGATTGCTCATATAATTTTTTCCCTTCTATATTTATAGATATACATAAGTGTATATATACCTTGTACCTCATAAACTTCATAGATACAAAATATATATTCTTTCTCTATTTCTAACAGCCCTTTGAGGATTCCTGATCCTACGAAGTTGCTGAGTTTAAGGAACTTGTTCCTTGTGTCAGCCCCCATCAATGATGAGATGCTAAAGACTGTGTTCCTTAGGCTGCCCCTGCTGGAGAATTTGACGTTGAATAAATGCTTTAACTTGAAGACAGTTAAGATCTCGAGTTTTTCACTGAAGAAACTTGAAATAGAGTTATGCTCCAAATTGGAGAAGGTAGAAATTGCTGCCCCGGAATTGAAGTCATTTTTCTTCTCCGTGCATATGGATGATGTGTATCCACTTATCTTTGCGCGAGTGCCCGGCCTATAGCAAAGCTTTTGTTTTGCAAGAGCATGATATAGCGATTGACACTAGCTTCTTTGTCAAATTAAGGGAATGCTTCATACAATCCAACGTGTTCGATTTCTTGAGCTTGGCTTTGCCCATTAGAAAGGTTTGTTAGCCAACACCTAATTCATTCTATTTGTATAGTAGATATGGAAACTGCGATAGATGATGGCAAATACGCTGCTCTGTAAGTGTGTTGGGAAGTATTGTCGTGCGTTTAAATAGCTCATTGAGTACATGTACTTTGATACTGCCCCCTTCCCCACTTTGTTTAATTTAAGGAGTTGCCATGACAATGACACCAAGGCAAAGTTCCATACTTCCATAGTTCCATATCATTAGTCAAACTCATATTGACACACCCTTTTGTGCCGATCAAAAAGAACATACATCACAGCACTAGGAGACTAGGAGGTTAATATACTATAAGCTAGGCGTGTGAGGTTTGCAGCTTGTTCTAGTTACACCAGTACAATTTGCAAAAAATTTATGCATGTTCTGAATTCCAATGCTCTAGGTGGAAAACACTACACCATTGAGTATTGAGTAGCCACAGAGTTAAGTTGGTGTCTCTTTCCTGTTCTTTTGGTCGAATCAACTCTTTATATAATGAAGTTAATTATGTGCTTATGAAATGTTCATTTCTTGGGCTAAGAAGGTTGAATTCAGTGTAGCGGATACCCTAGAGATGCCTCCCGAACCACCATACAATCTCGGCCATTTGGAGCTATGCACTAGCTATTCTAGTCCGGAGGACACTGCTATTTCCGCTCTAATAGAGGGATTGTTTTGGAGTTGTCATCCTGATATTTTTTCTCTACTCATGGACTTGACATCACAACCAAGATCTTTCTCTACCGATCCGGATGTATGTAAGGTATGCCCTTCAGTTGATTCCATTTATTAGCTTTTTTTCTACTCTGAATATTCTATATCGCGATCATTGCATCCTGTAAACTACTCCGTAAGAAACATAAGAAAGACAGGATGATGTGTTTCTAATACAGTAATACATATACCGAAGTTGACATATAATTAGTTCATTACACATTTTAGTGAAGCTGTGTTACCGTATGCTGGTACACCGTACATGCTGAATTCTGAAATTGCTATTTTCCGAAGTTGATTATCTAAATGTTACTCTAACAAATTGAGAGTAAATTAAAGGCCTGTATGGCTAACTTTTACTAGCTTCAATTTCTCCCTCTCCCACCCTCATCAGTCATCATCCCTTCCTCTAACTTCCAAAAAGTATTCTTTTGGAATATGAAGTTAGGATGTCCACTGCTATTGGCTGTCCGTATTTATCTGTACGAATAGATTCATATTATGGCGTATGGTGCTGATGTTTTGTGATCTCTTTACTAATAAGAAAGGGTTAATTAAGAGCTTTTCTGTTTCAAATGTTATGTGAACCCCAACAAAAAATGAGCCAAGGTATTTGTCAACATTGGCTTGCAGATGATGATGGACGAACTCAACTGCTGTGCAGTAGATTGGAGACACCCCTTGAAGGCTATAGAAGCCAGAGGCGTTTTGTATGTAACAAAAATCCATTTAAACTTGAGTTGGTAGCATCTGTTTTTAACTTTGATGTTCTTAGCACTTTTCTCCGAACCAGTTGTTGTCTATTTATTGACGTATTCTTCATGTTTTGTGGATGTCTTAACAAAAATCCATGATTTGTACTTTTGAAATGCTGTTGATGACTTGAAATGCTGTTCCAATCGAGTTTAGACGACATCATTGTAAGTGAAGGTGATTGCAGGCTTGGAGCTAAGGCGTTGTATGATTGAGAGGTGATTCTGGTTCTGGTAATATGCGAATTGAATGAATGTAGGCGTGTAGAGAGTAGCTGTTTACAGAAAGGAAATGATTTGAAGATCATCAGGAAAGGTAAAATGAAAGAAAGAAGAACTGTAAAACCTCATTATGCTCGAGTTCTGTCCTTTTCTTTCATTTTAGTCTGTGTTTTATGTGTATGTTCATGTCTTGTGGTTGTAAGGTTCACTCATTGTTGAATGTACCAAGTATATATGCCTATGCTTACCAAATGTTTAACTTATGTAACAATATTTTGATCAAGGTTCATTTTGATTTATCTTGCTTAGGAATATACTTGTGCGATCAATCGAGAAACAAGTGAGGTATTATACCATTATATGAGAATAATGATATATAATTTGGAAAACCTTAACACTAGGAAAACCATGAAAGCATATCTCAAAGCAATAATTTTCTCTCTTTTTTTTTTACTCACAACATCCGTCCAACCTTGTAAACCAAGATGTCATGATTCAATGACCATTTATAGGCTCCTCAAAGTATCCTACCACTTAACCCAAGAGGTGTTGGCTCACTGGTAAACAAGTTGCAACTAATACACCAGGTCATGTGTTTAAACCTCCTGGGGAGCACCTACACGAATTAATTGGTGGAATACCCGAGGCCGTGTATTAGGAGGTGTCCATTAACCACGCCCAAAGAGAAACTAACTTTCTCTTTGCCAAACCAAAAAAAAAAAAAAAAAAAAAAAAAGGTATCCTACCACTTACAACTTACAAGAATAGGAAGACAAGTAGTTATTCCTAAAATCATTTTCATAAAGCATTGTCTTTGGCTGAATGCGGTTGAGTCGTGTTCCATGGCTCTAGTAAGAAATGGTTTTCACCCAGGTTAAGGTTTGGAACGATCATGCCAAGCGACATGTTTGGCTTTAGATTGTTTCTCTTCTTTATTCTTGGTTTGCTTATTCACTATCAAGTTATTATAATAAGCCTTATTCCACTTCTTTCTTTCTTTTTTTTCTAGTCAAAAAGGGAAGGGACAACCACCTAGAGCTTGGTCTAGTTGGATGTTACTATACTAGCACTCCCACTATGGAATGTTCAATTTGAGCCATAGCTTTGAGTCATAGCTACTTCTCTACTGTCCTTATAACCTCATGTGGACTTACCTCTAGCCCATCCACTTATACAAATTCAGATATTACATATACAAGCGCTTTCAAGTTGTGTCAAAATTCGAACTCTTAATATTGAACAAGTGAACATAAGTCTCAACCACTAGGCTACCACCTATGTGGTATAAGCCTTCCACTTGATTCTGGCTTCTAAAGGATAGTCTATACGTCGGAGTTGAACGTTACAATCAGTGTTGCTTGAATTTTCTTTTTACTTCTCTATTCCCTTGCAAATTGCGAAGTTCATTTCCTTTACTTATTTAGGGTACTATTATTAATTTGTTATCATCATAGCACAAGTACTACTTTATCACTAGTGGAATCCATGTAGACATGCACATTGATGATTGATTAGATGATTATACAGGGTGCAAAGCTAAAGATTTTTGGGATATTGCAATGTCCGATCCCTTTGTGCACTAACTTTTAGTTGTTGGTTCGAACCTGGACTCACGTTCAGTTTGAGATCGGACATGGCATGACTGGCTTGAGATCGGACTGGTTTACGAAATTATAAGACTTGGGCTGTTTTATTTACCTTCTCACCTCACTGTATACTCAGTTTAGAGTCTAGATTGGACCAAACCTGATTTGTCATGTCGAAAAACCGGACCGGGCTAGAGTCTAGATTGGACCAAACCTGATTTGTCATGTCGAAAAACGGGACCGGAGTGCCCGGTCCGGTCCGGACAAAAACCTAAATCTAGGCTAGTGAATAGCCCTAAGAGCATGGCTATCCATGTTCATCACCAAGTTCATAGAGGAAGAGAGAGAGTGGTGAACAAACACAAGGGCCACTATCCATGTTCATCACAAGTTCATGAGAGAGAGAGGAGAGAGAGTGATGAACTTGGGGCAAAATGTTCACCAAAAGGGCTTGGGACGAACGGGGGGAAGAGTCGTTCATGGGGTGGGGACCGCTGCACAGTTGATGCGTGTCCCGGGGGGGGGCCGCGCAGCTTTAACTTTTTTGAGTTCAAACGCTGCAAAACGCGGCGATTAAGCCTTAAACGCTGCGTTTTACAGCGTTTGAACTCAAAAAAAAATTAAAGTCGCGTGCGGCCTGACACGAGCGTCAGGTCGCCTGTCCTGGCGCGCCACGTGTCAGGCCCTGGTTGGTCTACGCAAAATTAATCCGTTGCAATTTTGCAACAGCTATAAATAATAATAAAAATCTAAAAATTATAAAAAAATACCAACAACTATATTTTCTTCTGATCTATAAAATGAGACCAAACTTGACATTTTTTTGCACAAATATAAAAATCATCCATTTTCTCTCCTAAATTGCTTTTTTATTCCTTTAAAAATTCGTATTTGCTCTAAAAATTTCCTCTTTTCTATATTATGAATCCTAATAATTTTCCCTTTGGTGGAAATAATAGGAACCAACAAAATATTTTTCCCACCCAACATAATGTTTATCCCACCAACAAAATGTTATCCCACCCAACAAAATCCTAATCCCAACCAACAAAATTCCGAATTCAATGAAGATTTTATTTCTAATAATCCTTGTTTTCAAGATCTTTGCCGAATGCATGGAATTGATTCAAGTGCCATGCCACCCATTTCATATTTCCAGAACCCAATGCAAAATCCCGCACCTCAATATTCACAATTTCAAACACCATTCCAATATGTTTTCCCAACCTATCCAAATGTAAGTCTAGGTTCATCTTCTCCATCAATTCCGGTACTTGATGCCGGTAGTGAACATCACGATGTACCTGTTGAGGAAGAAGATGATGAAATTGAAGAGGTGGGCGAAATTCCCAACGACAACGTAGATGTAGCGCCCCTCTTGAGATCGAAGTGGAGTAAGGAGGAAGATGCAGTCCTCATTTCTGCGTTTTTCATCTTGAGCACCGATGTTATCACGAACACCGGGCAGAAGCACAATGCTTTTTTGCAAGAATTCATGAACATTATGAGGAAGCTCGAAAAGATAGGCCACGTGAACTTTCACTTCGAACCATTGATATGGTAAGAGGGCGTTAGAGAAGAATGGCTACTGCGGTGATGAAGTTCGCTGGCAATTACGAAGATGCTACTAGAAGACGGAAAAGTGGTGAGAATGAGGATGATGTCAAGAAAGCTGCTTTGCATTTTTATTTAACAGACAATTGGCATCCATTTGTGTTTATGCATGCTTATTTAATTATGGTAGATTATCCTAAGTGAAAGTTTTTAGTTGGCAACTCCATCGCTACTAAAAAAGTTGTTGGAGATGACAGTAGCGACAGTGGCAAGAGAAAATCGTTAGATGGAGATGATACCCCAAAAACACTAACTTCTGCTCGTCCTATAGGTATCAAAGCGGCTAAGAAGAATAAGGGTAAGGCAAACGCCAATGAATCTATATAAGTTGTATCAACTCTCAATGACAAGATTGCCACATTTTGTCAAATGAGGGTAAGAGATCAAGATGATGAGGAGGAACGAGAGGTTAGAAAGAAGAGAGGAAAGGAAAGAAAGGGAACTACTTGTCAAAGAAAAATCCATCCAGTTGCAAGCACAAAAATTCGAGCATGAACAACAGCTTCGCAAAACTCAAGTGAAGTGGGAAATGCTTCAAAGATTGATGGATAAGCAAGATCTAACAGCAGTAGAGGAGGAGCTTAAACTGAAGTTATTTGCAGAATTAGGCAATATGTAGAATCGATCATGATGTTTAAATTTAATGTTGTTTATTAATTTTGATTTACTTTTTTTTAATTAATGTTATTTAAATTAATGATGTAATTCAAGAATTATCATAATAATAATAATAATTAGTGTCAATTTTTATTAAAATATATATTTTAATGATTATTCAATTTATTAATAAATTTAATTTACCAATTCAATAATATAAATAAAAAAGAAAACATATACATAAGTTGGAAGGAGAGAGAAAATGTGGTGGGGTATAGTTAAAAGTAGGAGAGAGAAATGGATGAACATCATATTTGAGTTCGGAAAATTCTTATGTCCATAAAGGGACGGTCCAGAACATTATGGTGGACCGTTGATTTAAATGGGTGTAATCTGGGCCGTTTAATTTCTTTACTCCTTTTCTACCGGTTACCTATTGAGTGGGTAAATTGCTCATTTCCTTGTTGCATTTGAGACAAAACTTCATCCTTTACCTGCTACCTTGTTCATCTCTTTCTCCCTCCCACATCTCTCTCTCTCTCTTTCTCTCTCTCTGTATACAATGAATCTACTCAAAAACCCCAAACATAAAAATTAAATTCTAACACATTGATAATTGTTCGTACAAGCACATAAATCGAATGTAAAAAATATACCATAGATTGGCTGTCATAGTTGCAATTAATGAGATCAAAATGGTACAACAAGAGGAGAGAAAGCAGATTGCCCACATCATGTCCGGGGTCCAAGTTCGATCAGATGGTTCGTGGTGCCGACTTCGGAGCGACTGAAGTATATGAAAATGAGAGAATGAAGAGGAGGAAGAAGATAATGATAGTGGTGGTATTTTGATGACTGAAATTTGGTTGAGTTTGGTGACCCAAACCTAACTGATGGTTGGCCATTTGCGCATAAAATGGGAATTTTACTGACACAGAGCTTAAAATCATGATGTAATTACTAAGCTCTTTGTCAAGCTTTATGTTTTCATGGGAAGAATTAAGCCAAAAGTCATTCCGGGACTTCCAATTTGCTGTAATTAGATAAATGTGTAGTGCCTCCACAATTTCAATTGCACAACAACAGTTGATTCAAAAATATTTTCAGCTATGATATCGATGGTGGTCATGATGATGGCGGGGTTAGCTTAATAAATAGGAGTATTTTTAGGAGAAATGTTGTGAGTAAACTTTGTGAATTGGAGTAAGTTAGTTTTATGAATTTGAGTAATTTTTGGAGAAATGGAGTAAGTAAGTTTTATGAATTGGAGTAAGTAAGCTTTATGAATTGGTGTAATTTTAGGAGAAATGGAGTAAGTATTGGTTCACCGATTTAAGTTACACTATATTATCCTAAAGTTGGAGTATATTACCCTTAAAATTGGAGTAAGTGGTAAAAAGGATCAATTATAGGAAGTATAGTACACCAAATATGAACCTGGTATACCAGAAACTCAACAATGACAATTTGATGGAGCGTACAGTGTGGTGTCTCAATTGGCTAGTTAGTGGACTACACAGTAATATTGAAGAGATATATGATTTTTAAGATTACATCATGATTTTATATAAATATATTCGTTGGGAAAATAATGTATACATCTCTCTCTCTCTCTCTCTCTCTCTCTCTCTCTCTCTCTCTCTCTCTCTCTCTCTATATATATATATATATATATATATATATATATATATATATAAGCATGTGCGTTAAGCGTGTTGTTATTTCTATACGTTGCAAGAAAATATTATTTCGATATATTTTTACAAATCAGATTAGACTTGTTAGGGAGCGTTGCAATCATTTTATATATTAGTTGTGGACATGAGAATGCAATTGATGTTGGCGTGCCATCTATACTTGTTTGATGGGCTCATTCAACATACTCTCATTAAAATCTGCTTATAAACCTGATTCAACATACTCTCATTGAGATCTGCTTATGAACTTGAGATCGTCGTAGGAACCCAATATTCATATACTCTTTCATGAGCCAATAATTGTAGGATATTAATTATTATTTTTAAAAAAAAGTTATTTCAAATAATTAAAAATTTGTTATGAAAATAAAGAATTAAGTAGAGTTAATGACTATTTAATGAAATCGCAACTTAGAACTCACCTCAAGTAGATGATCGATCATATGCAACACTTACCTATATATAGCACAAATTTATAACTTTATCATATTTATACATACTAAAATAGTTAATAATCTTGTTTCTTGCAATTATACTATTTGTAATAGAAAGTACGTTTAAATATCACTTAAAACATCAAATACAATTAGTCCATCCTAATAAATTAAATATGTTTATTATCTAACAATCAATAATCATCGAAGTAATGTGTAAATGTCACTTATCAAGGTAAATAAAGTATGGTTACATGATATAGATCACTAGTATATACGAATAAATCAATATCAAACTCGTTCGATGCAATTCACAAACATGTGTAATTTAATTTGTTTGGGTGATATAGGCTAATGATCCAAATCATATAATCTTGATTTTTAATTAGTTCATTCCTAAATGTCGACTTGCAAGTTATATGGACACACAAATGCATAACATTTATAAAGAGATTGAGGTGAATAGAATGGATTGAGAGTACATAATAATCTTTAAATGAGAGTCTGAATATATATGAATATATTACAAATACAAATTCAAATGGTGCACCGCGTTCCTATATGGTCGACCTTGTGAGAGTTAATTCATTCGTGGCTAGCCAAATATTTTCTTGGCTAACCAGAAATGCCAATTTTTGAGTTTTCCATGTTTATTTGTTTCAATTATCTGAGCTGACGTGTTCTTTTAAAAGTGAAGTGATAGGGGTCCACTATAATTCGTTTTAGTGCACTAAAACATGCACATCAAACAGATTACATCAAACATGCTTAGGTTAAAATGACACTTCAATTTATAATTCAAATTCCTGGGAATGAATTTTAAATTCTTGGGCAGGTAATCGAAATTGAAAATCAACATTTTCAACATAATTTGAGATGACATTTTCTTCCAATAGTAAGTGTTATTGGTGCACTATAAAAACATTTTGTACATTCCAACGTGCATTAGCAAACTCTACACAAAACTAATGGTGCAAATTTTTAATGTTTAAGTAATAGTTCCCCAACGAGCAAAAAAATATATAAATATACGAGCAAAAATTAATAAATCAATGGTTGTTAGCACCTTCAAATTTAGTGAATCTCACTAATTATTCAATGCAATAATAACCGTGTTCAATGATATAGCATTTATTTATATATTCAGATTTTGATCATTTTAACACAACCACGACTTAATGATTAGTGTATGGAAACAATAAGGATCCTTTATTTGTTACACTTGGAAAAAACTGAACTGAACTGATTTTTTTAACTTTACTGTTAACTATTTAAAAGTTGTCCAAACATATTCAATATTGAACTCATTTGGAAGTATGCTTTGAGATCATCCTAATGACATAATTGGAGTAAAAGTTGGAGTAAAGTGGTTAAAAAGGATCAATTATAAATATATAAATTTCAATAAAATTGTTTATTAAATTAAGAAATAATGGGATTTGGTAGTTGGTACATCCAAATTTAGTGAAACTCATTAATTATACCAATCAATATTAACTATCTCCAACGATATAACACTTATTTATACTAAGACTTTAAGCATTTTAAAAAAACACAACGACAACCTAATAATTAATGTATGGTAATAGTAACGATGTTGGTGTAGGACAATACCAATAATTTTAAGTAATGATGAAGCAAAAATGACATTAATGTATTGACTTGAGAATACATTTATAATATAGTTAAATTTGATCACATTATTGTCTTGTATCACATGTATATGACTTTGACAAACGTGTGTAATCTATAGTAGAGTTTAAAAAAAAAAAACTCTATGACTTTGGCATTGGTAGTGTATTCGGGTTGCTGGCATAGTAAATGCGTTTGACAAACGCGTATAATTTACTTTGATTTGGTGATATAGACTAGTGGTTCAAATCATGCAATCTTGATTTTTAATTAGTTTACTTTTAAAGGTCGATGTCACGCCCCATACGCAGGGTAGAAGGAATGACAGACGGCAACCCAATTACGGCACCTCCGTAGTCGGGTTAAGCCTCTCCTGTAAACAGATACAATAATTCGGGTTCACAAAAGAACTTCAAAACTAACAATAATAATCCTTCACTTAGTACAAGGACCAGTACTTAGTACTCGTACTCAAGCGGAAGCATTTAAATACTGAACTTCTATTTCAAAAACAGGGTCCCTATGATCTCACACCCCACTGTGCCCCACGTTGAAACGACTTCTCAAGTTCCTGAAAAAAAATGATAAATAAAAAAGGGTGAGCTCAACATCCCAGTAAGTAATTTAACCCAATCTAACCGGATCAAGCAAGTTTCAAAGTACAGGAAATTAATCTAAATACAATAAAATAATAATAAATCTCCAATCTTAGTAAAAGATGTGGGCAGAAATAATTCAAGACCATTAGTGTCCCAAATATTCCCGTAGGAATCCAAATTTAATATTCTTGTCTAATCCCTGGGAAGGGCCAGATATGGATGTCTCCATAAGTTCAAATATCAGTGATAGTTCCCATTTAATCCCTGGGAAGGGCCAGATATAGGTGTCCCCATAAGTTCAGATATCACACATAGTTCAAGAATACAACAAGCCCACAAAATAATAGTTCAATTCAATGTTCACAAAATCTTTTTAAAATAATCATAAAACAATACTTTCCATTTTCACAAGGTTCAGTAATCAAATACTCGAAATAATCATGCTTTATCCAATTTTCTACTAGCAATATTAGCTTTATTATAAAAACAAGCTAAATTTGGAGAAACCACTTACCTTAGTGTGTAAGTCGTATGTAACCTTGACAAAACTACACCAGTATTCACAGCCTCCACTTCCACTTCAATTCCTCTTCTTCTTGCTTCTTCTGAACCAATTGTTCTATGCTATTTATAGAAAAATTTGCTAGGCAAGGAATTTTGGCCGACATCAATCTCTTGCTTTTTAATCAAATTATTTGCTTTTGATCTTATCACCTTCTTTGTGCAATGTGGCTTTGCCGGCCACAACCCCCCCCCCTTTTTTTTTGGTTATTACATCCATCCCTCCTTAAAAAGAGTTTCGTCCTCGAAACTCAACCTGATATTGGCATCCTTCCAAATGTTACAAAAATAGGATTTACCAAGAAAGTAGCCCATCAAATATTATAATTAATTCGATAAAAGGCAAAATCGCGAGTTTAGCCAGATCATCTTCGAATAGTATCTTGCCCAATCTATTCAAAAATTATCTTGCATGCCTCACAATCTACTATTACGAACCTTGAGATAGGGTAAAAACATTCATCAACTAAGAGCGGTTTTTCATTCCTTTAACGAAAATTAAACTTACCTGTAAACGAAGAAGGAAAGTTTCTGATCTTGTCCAATGTAGTCATTGGGTGGCACATGATTTGTCTTCAACCGTTGTTTTCAACCATGTCATCGTTAATATTTTCTTGCTCATCCCTCTTAACTCTCGTCCAGTAACTTGCACTTGCCCAAACTAAAGTTCTCCATTCTTTACATACAAGATTGCATGTTTTAAAGCATCTACCTCGAGTTTGGAGAAAATATGGAAGAATAATATGGATTCCCAGTTGAAGTTTGGATCTGCCATGTGCGTCTGGAATTTGGATGGACAATTTCTCTGACCTGAGTTATTAGAAAGATTAGGAGCTTGGTTTGCAAATATCGATGCATGTCTTCATTTTCAAATGCTCCTCCCCAAAAAGGTATGCGTGTAGCATTCTAGACCGGTGAAATTTATCTTTCGATACCACAATCGTCTGTCACCCCCTAATTTTTGGCTTTGCTTTTTATTTCACTGTTCTTATCCTTGTCGCATAGTTGGCTTGTCTCCCTTTCTTTCCCACTTAATTAATTTAAAAGTAGAGTAGTTGAACCCGACGTGTAGCGTAGTGCCCTAGTGTTGGCTGAGTACCTGTAGTTTATTAACTTGATTTAACACATTCTCATCTGCAACGTATCTGCATTACGCTTCTCAAGCTCTAGCTACAATCCATCTGTTTGTCAAGCCTTTTTTTTTAATAATTCTCATGGATCTGAACTTACCTTCCTCATCTTCTCATACCAGTCCAGTAAGAAAATTTCAATTTCTTCCTAAGAAGCCTCATCGATCTCTCCAAGAAACCCAAAAGAGGGCACGTCAGAGAATTCTTGCCTCCATGTCTTTAGAGGACAGAACTCTAGACATTAGTGGCACCTCTATCTCACATGTTTCTCATCCAAACAATCATTCATTTCCAAAGACTGTTTCCCTTACGCCTTTGGTGACTCCAGTCTTGGTAGGGAACTTTTCCCAAACTTTTCAATTGCATGACCCTCAACATTCCTTATTTTTATTTATTTCCGAGGGCGCAATATCTTCCATGTCTCTTCTTTTACGTTTTCCTTTAAGTTTGGCGTACTCAATCTCGGTTACAATTAACCAACAAGTATCGCCATTAGGGGGTATTCCCATAGCAAGTTCTAGTAGGTCCAATAATTTACCCTTTGAAGCGAACATCTCTTCAGTTAGGTTGTTGTTCTGGGACGCTCGTGGAGTGTCCGAAGATTACTTTCTTATTCATCTTAGTACTATAATAAAGATTCACTTACCAACTTCCATTTTCGTAATCCCTCCAAATTCTCACCCAAATAATGCTGGAACAATTGCTAAGCGTATAAATGCTAATGAGTATTGTTTCTTCTCGAGCAAAGGATCCCTTCCGTCAATGTTGCTTATGTGGAGCAAAACTTGTTCCTTAGGTGTTACCAATTATTCTGAAGATGTTTTTAGCTTATAGGTTTACGGTCTTTCGAAAATCACTTATTCAAGGAGTCCTTCAGGAAAATGTCCACTTCGAAGTTCATTGAGGTGTCCATGGCCACGTTTAGCAGATTTTGCCTCATTTTCTCAATTACGAGCAACGATGGGAGGTACGCTTCTTTGCAAGCGTTCCGTGTTAGGTTTTCTCTCTTGGGTACCCCAGGTTGAGGGTGTCTCTTCCTTGTACGAAATTACCATTATTGTGTGGTCGATAGGTTGGAAGGGTTTATTTATACTAGTGGATAGACTGTCCAAGTCATTATCCACATTTTCTACTGATATGTGGCCAACAGAAGGTATAATGCCTCATGTTCTATCCATTGCGGTCATCATTGGAGACGATGGAGAAGTCGTGGGTGGTTTGACTTTAAGATATCCCACAAATAAATGGAGGGCAGGACTGTCTTCAAAGAAAACGGATCTAGGTTTGTCTACCTTTGTTTTATCCCTTTTTCTTAAGGGTCTTCACCTGGCTCGAAGGTTGGACGTGACAGAGTTCGAGATATTGATGGACATCCCACTTATCAGATCATCCCTGGTTGATTTGGATATTTCTTCAAATGACAATGTAGAAAAATTGTGGGAAATCATAAAGCTTTGCACTTTCCGGGTTGGGAGGTAAGTATTCGAACTTGTCCTCAATAATGAATTGGAAGGTGCTAAAAGTACAGCCCAACTTTGCCAAAAGGTTCCATTTGACTATTCTGGGGATTATGATGTACCTTCGCTGCCCAAATTAACGAGTTTGAAGAATTAGTTTCCTCTTGTCAAAATTTTGACTCCCAATCCCCTATTGTAAATACGACTGCATGACTTTTTCTTTCTCTTTTTTTTTTTTTTAAGCTACAGAAATCTCAAGTAGCTACTATTCATCAAAAGGTGAGCTAGCAATAACATTGCTTCTTATCCACTCATTGTGCGTCTCCGTTCCCCAATTCTCTTTCTTCTTCCTCTTCATCTTCGTCCCAAAACTTCAACACCTTTCTCCAAATTTTTTTTTTTTTTGTTGGATATTGGCTATGGAACATCTACGACAACTGCTAATGCTGCAATTACTGCTAATACTTTGTACTGCTAATTATGTACGTATTTCTCTTGTTGATGTGCTCCAACATTCGATTTCGTTCCTAATCTCGTAAGTTGCTCTTCCATTGCAGCCCTTATTTAAGGATTCCTTTAACTGGTAGAAATTTTCCCTTAATTAGGCTAGCGCTTATAAGAGGAGTATATCTGATATTAAATTAATTCTTGAACTCTCTCTTATGAGGATGTAATTTCTAATTTTTTTATTTTGGTACCGAATAAATATTTCCAATTGATGAAGTAGTTCTCTTCCTTTAGTTGAGATCAAATATGCTAAATCTGCATTTTTCGCTTGTATTTCTTATCGATTGTTGATTCTGTAGAGGTATTGTTGTTCTCGTCTTTCGGCCTTCTTCGCAATTGCGGAAATATCCAAACTTTTCTTGTAATTGTTGCTGACGTTAAATACGCCTAGAAGGGTACGTGGTAGTTTTCACAAATTTTAACTATCAAGTTATTGTTGTACATTACGAGAGCAGACTATGTCTGTATATATCTCTCCTTATGACAACAATAACGCATACTGTATCTATGTTTCAATTTAGTACTATTGATGCACGAATCATCAGTACTCATAACAAAACAAGTAACTAGCTCCAAAAGCTTTCAATAGGAAGCTCATCCACTAAAATCACTGTTGTGAATAAACTATCTATGCACGTCCCAATCTAGATCTACCCATTTCTCACTAAGGTCATTTTTTTTTAAAAAAAAAATTGCTTTGATACCATTAAATCTGTCACGCCCAATACGCAGGGTAGAAGGCATGACAGACGGCAACCCAACTACGGCACCTCCGTAGTCGGGCTAAGCCTCTCCTGTAAACAGATACAATTCGGGTTCGCAAAAGAACTTCAAAGCTAACAATAATAATCCTTCACTTAGTACAAAAATCAGTACTTAATACTCGTACTCAAGCGGAAGCATTTAAATACTAAAATTCTATTTCGAAAACAGGGTCCCTATGATCTCACACCCCAATGTGCCCCACGTTGAAACGACTTCTCAAGTTCCTGAAAAAAAAAATGATAAATAAAAAAGGGTGAGCTCAACAGCCCAGTAAGTAATTTAACCCAATCTAACCGGATCAAGCAAGTTTCAAAGTACAGGAAATTAATCTAAATACAATAAAATAATAATAAATCTCCAATTTTAGTAAAAGATGTGGGCAGAAATAATTCAAGACCATTAGTGTGCCAGATATTCTCGTAGAAATCCATATTTAATATTCCTGTTTAATCCCTGGGAAGGGCCAGATATGGACGTCTCCATAAGTTCAAATATTAGTGATAGTTCCCATTTAATCCCTGGGAAGGGCCAGATATGGGTGTCCCCATAAGTTCAGATATCACACATAGTTCAAGAATACAACTAGCCCACAAAATAATACTTCAATTCGATGTTCACAAAATCTTTTTAAAATAATCATAAAACAATACTTTCCATTTTCACAAGGTTCAGTAATCAAATAGTCGAAATAATCATGCTTGATCCAATTTTCTAAAACGTATATAATAAATAATATTCGGATACGAGATCGAATTTCTAGCGAAAATGTCTACTAGCAATATTAGCTTTATTATAAAAACAAGCTAAATTTGGAGAAACCACTTACCTTAGTGTGTAAGTCGTATGTAACCTTGACAAAACTACACCAGTATTCACAGCCTCCACTTCCACTTCAACTTCAATTTCTCTTCTTCTTGCTTCTTCTGAACCAATTGTTCAATGCTATTTATAGAAAAATTTGCTAGGCAAAGAATTTTGGCCGACATCAATCTCTTGCTTTTTAATCAATTATTTGCTTTTGATCTTATCACCTTCTTTGTGCAATGTGGCTTTGCCGGCCACAAACACCCCCCCCCCTTTTTGGTTATTACAGTCGACTTAGAAGTTAAATGGACACGCAAATGTATAACATTTATAAATAAAATGGCGTGAATAGAATGGATAGAGAATAAACAAGAATCTTTAAATGAGAGTTTAGATATGCATATATTACAAATACAAGTTCAAATGGTGCACCATGTTCCTATGTAGTCAGTCTTATGAAAAATAATTCATTCTTGGCTAGCACAAAATTTTATTGGTTAACCACGAACGCCAATTTCTAATTTACATACTTGTTTCAATTATCTAAGTTGACGTGTACTTAATATTGGCCAACATAAATTACTCCATATCATAAAGGTCTTACTTCATCCATTTCTTATACAATATACTCCATTTGTTAGAGTAAACACTCCAATGGACTTTATTTTACTACAAATAAATAATCTTATGGTGTACCATAATATACAATTGTCTACCTTATCTTATAGTGTCTACTATAATACCAAATTGTGCACCAGAATATACATTTATGCATCATCATACATTGTACACCGTTTTCAACAAATTACTTCATATCATAACGTTCTTGCTCCGTTCATAACACAAAATACTTCATTTGTTAAAGAAAACACTCCATTGTCCATCTTTTTTATGGTGTACCATCATATACAATTGTCGACCTTTCCATACGTTGGTATACCATAATGTAAAATTGTGCACTACTTACACTGTATTTCGAAAAAAAAGTTAAAAAATAAATCCCAAATCTCTTCCGGTTACCATGACCGGCTATTTTATTAGAAAGTGGAGGTCACGCACGAATTTTTCCTTTCTGGACCATCCAGAAATGGACGATAGACGCTCCCATTTGAGTTCATGGATAAAGTTACATTTTGGTGAAATTCATATCTTGAGTTCATGGTGAGGTGGAGGAGTGAGAAAGTAGGAGAGAGAGGGATGAAAAACATAATTAAGTTCATGGATAGCCATGCTCTAAGCCCCTAATATTGGTTGGTCATTATGTGTCATCAATCCGAATGCCATGTATGTAGATGTGGCGCATCAACTTAAATCTACTCTCGTGTTCATCTTATACTTATAATACAAAGTGTATAAATCTTATATTTTTTGAATTAGACATTAGAGCATCTCCAACCCAAGTATAAAACCCTTGACAAATTTAAAACTGGCATGCCAAAATTGTTATATTCTCATTGGATTGTATTTGGAGCCTTGCCAAATACATGACTTATACATGCAATTGCCAAATATTTGGCAATGAAATTTGATTGCCAAATTACTAGCCCAATGCATATTATTTTAGGAGAGAGAAAATAAGTGTGTATTTGTTGTAAATTTGAGGAATGAGGATAGAGAAATTATAAAATAACATTGTCAAAATTGGCAATGCATTAAAGGGGTATTGCCAAATTTTCACAAGAGAGAAGAAAGGAGGGAGAAAATGAATTTTGTATAAAATACATGCCAAAATTTGGCATTAGGTTGGAAATGCTCTTAAGAAGTTGATGAGGAGTACATGAGCATGTAATAATTTGCGGATGTCAACTATTTTTTTTTTTTTATAAGGTAAGGAAAATAGGTAGAGAACTAGGAGACCCTCCTCTCGATATTTAAAGTATTTGGGACAACTCCCTATCCGGAGGCTCTTGAAATCTAGTGATTCTATCAATCTGATGTCCAAGATTAGCCATCCAGTCGGCCGCTCTATTGCCTTCTCTAAAAATATGTTGAACGGCTGTGGGAAATAACAGGGAAAGAAACTTACGTGTATCAATTATTAACTCATAAATAGACCATGGAATTTCAATCTCCCCTCGAAGAGCTTTAATTACCGTTAAATTGTCACCTTCAATTTGAAGTCTACCGAGTCCCAAATCCACTGTGTGTTTAACAGCTTCCCGAAGAGCTGTTGCTTCTGCCACCAAGACTGAACTTGTACCAACTTGTCTGGCGCCCGCACCAAGGAAAACTCCGCCCTCATTCCTTATAACATAGTCAGCTGCTGCTTTCCCATTCATACTTGAACCATCAAAATGAATCTTGCAATGACCTATTGATGGTAGGTTCCATTTCACTAACTTGTGTTCCACAATTTTAACACTGGTACTCTGATCCCTCATACTGGTACTATCAAAAACTGTAGGTTTGTTCCTTAAAATCCATTCTGATTCACAGATTTTTGCTTTAATCCAACACCCGATGCTATTGAATGATGAGTTTTAAAAGACAACTTTATTTCTTTCCGTCCATATGCTCCATATAATGAAGATAGCCTTAGCTAGACAATTAGGGTCTAGGTCAGACCTAGGCTTGTTAGAGGATAGCCAATGCAAAAGGTTACCAGTTGGCGGGACCACCTCCAGCCAGCCAGTTTGATAAGCCTTGTCCCAAACTTCCTCCGCGACAGGGCAGTTTGCAAACAAATGATCCAAACATTCATCATCACTCTTACAGAGTGGGCAAGTAGTATCTAGCGGAATACCACGCGTAGCCAATGTTTTTCTAACTGCTATTGCCCTATGACAAACTTGCCATAGGAAGACTTTGATTTTTGGTGGAATGTTCAGTTTTCAAATCCAGGCAAAGTTCCACTTGTTAATCTTTGTCAGACCAATATCATGCGCTAACCAAGTGGTCGTCTTTGTAGAAAAGGCACCATTTCCTGTGAGACCCCAACAAAAATCGTCGTCCACGTCATGATAGGGCAATGCGGTGTCAGATATTAGGTCCTAAATGTGCTTTGGGATAAATGGGCTAAGCGTAAGTAAGTCCTATTGCTTGGCAGAAGTTATCACGTCACAGACACGCCATTCTAAAATGTCATCAGGAAGATGACTAATATCCATGAGGTCAATAATGGGTTTATTGCAACACCAACTGTCCGTCGAAAAATGGATATTTTGCCCATTACCCACCTTCCACCGGATCCCTTTAACAAAAAGGGATCCAGTGTGAAGAATCTTTTTCCAAGCCCAAGAGTGTGAACCCTGGACTTTACAATCCATTAAACCAACATGTTGCAGATATTTGGCGGAGACTATTTTAACCAAGAGGTTATCAGGTTCAGTGAGAATCTTCCAAACTAATTTACACAAAAATGCACTATTTACGGCTTCAAGTTTTCTTAATCCTAACCCTCCGACAACCTTGGGTTGACATATTTTTCCTCCACGCAATGAGCGGGAAATTTTCGTGATCACTACTACTTTTCCAGAAGAAATCCTGGTTAATTTTATTGAGCTCTTGGCACGTTGCTTGAGGTAACTGAAAACATTGCATGGTGTGCGCAGGAATAGATTCAAGGTTGGTTGGGATAAGAACAACTCTACCTGCCTTGGACATGGAGCTGGCAACCCAAGATTCCATTCTGTTCCTTGCTTTATTAACTATTTCTGAAAATTGCGCTTTGCAGGCCTTCTTGTCCAAAACCGGACAACCAAGATACTTTCCGAGGTTGGGTTTTATTGGTATTTGAACTATAGCATTAATCATTTGTTTAGTACTTTGCGTAACATTTTTAGAACAAACTACCTTTGACTTAGGAAGATTATCAAGCTGGCCAGACTGACTGCAAAAAAGATTTAGAATATTCATAAGTTTGTTACATGACTCTCTATCGGCTTTACAGAAGAGGATGTTATCATCAGCAAAGAATAGACCCGGGATTATTGGTGCTCTAGGCGCGATCTTTATGCCATTTCCAGATTTCCTATTTTGACTCTCTAAGGTAATACGACGAAGTAGCACATCTATACATAGAATAAATAAGTACGGAGAAAGAGGATCGCCCTGTCGGAGACCACGAGACGGCCTGAAGGGAGCTGTAGGCTCATCATTAATCATAACGGAGTATGAAACAGTAGAAACACATTGTTGAACCCATTGAATCCAAGTACCACAAAACCCAAGTGCCTTGAGACACTGGAATAAAAAATCCCATTCAATTCGATCGTAAGCTTTTTCCATGTCGAGTTTAATAGCAAGCCAACCTTTTTTACTTTTGGTGACCCTGAAGTAATTCATAATTTCATGGGTTAAGAGGACATTATCATGAATCTACTTGCGTGCAATAAATGCCCCTTGGAGCGGGCAAACAACATCGTTAAGTGTTGGTTGAAGTCTATTAACTAAGATTTTTGAGATAATTTTGACAAGAGTATTGCAAAGACTAATAGGGCGTAAATGATTGACCATCTCGGGGGTTTTAACCTTAGGTATCAATGCAATGAATGTGTGATTGATTTCCTTTAGCATTTTTCCACTATGAAAGAACGATGTGACTGCTTCGCAGATACTATCGCCTACAATATGCCAGTAGGATTGAAAAAACCCTGGACCAAAGCCATCTGGGCCAGGCGCTTTAGAAGGATCCATCTGGAAAACGGCATCCTTGATTTCATCTTTGGTGAAAGGTTTGATAAGTTCCTTATTACTGTCACTGCTAATTAGAGTTGGGACGTCACTTAAGTCTAGGGAACGAGCAGCAACGGAGTCTGACTTAAACCTTTTTTCAAATGATTTGCCAATATGCTCACGGATCATACCTTCCTCTTCGATCCAGGCCCTCGATGGTTCTCTAATTTTGAAAATTTTACGCCTCTTAGCCCGAAAATTATGCATTCGTTGGATAAAAGTAGAGTTTCTGTCCCCGTCTGTCAACCATTTCTTCTTGGCATAGGTGTTCCAATATTTTTGAGAGAATATAAGGAGCTTTTCCTTTTGGGCGATAAGTCTGTCAAGCGTGGCATGCAAATTAGAGTTATAAGGTTCATTGATTAATCTATTTTCTATATGTTTTAATTTTTCATGATTTAGACTAGCTTTGTTGTGAATATGCCCAATATGGACCGTGATAGTCATACATTTGATGTATGATACATCAATTTTGAAGGATGACGTGGCACTGTGGATAGTTGACATGTGGCAGCTGAGATTTGATTTGGGAGGGAAATTGAGTGTAAAAGAGGGGGAAAGAAATTGACAAAAGGGGGGAAAACTAACATGTCTTCACCGCCCAATTTGACAAAAATTCCCAAAAGTTCTTAATCCCAAGTAATTATCTTAAACATTAGGATTCCCAACCCCAACCATTATCCGGCGATAGACTGAGTGAGTGAGTTAAGAACAGAACTCCGACGGCCCAGTGAGGGAAGAACTCCGGCGAAGGTCGCCAGCGATCAAAATTTTCCGACGAAGCTCAACTTTTTGTTGTTTTCTTTACATGTATCTTTGGAAGGGTTGTTTTGCCTCAACAACACTCAGTGACGGCGACGAGGACGGTCAGAGATTATGGGTGATTTCAGCTCAAACTAGTTGGAGGAGGAAGAAATTATTAGCGTTAGTATATTATTGCTTCAATTTTCATTCATTGTGTACTTCATTAGTTATAGAGATTAAAACCATGATTGTGTTCATGTCAAATGGATCTAAAAATCCTTTAAAATAATTGTTGTAGTAACTGTTTCTTTGAAATTTCGATTAGTTGTGAAGCAATGTCCCGGAGATTTTGATGAAGAAGATGAATGAAGAGAGAGAAAGCATGATTGTTTTCCCGTTAATTTATTAGTAACAAACAGAGTTTTATTTTTTTAGTAACAAAGTGAGTGTCTAGATAAGTTACATTGATATCATATAATTTACTAGTAACAAGACGTATATATGAATGACTGCTATGTAATTTAACAGTAAGAACCTGATATTGATTTAGATCAATTTAAGAATGTTCCTATTTGTAAGTGGTGACTACTCTGACTTGTAGTTCTATTTCATCACAGAATTTAGAAGATGCTTATGGGGTTTAGATAGTGATTCCGATGAGGAAATAGATGCAATGCACGTTGAAAGTATGGTGTCCAATCAGATTTGTGTTGTATACGAATCGTGAGAAAGAAAATGGTGTTAATGATGAGAACGTAACTGAAATGTTAAGTGATAGAGATGATGAGGATGATCTTGAAGAAAGAGGCACAAGAGATGGTGCCTGATGAGCATGTTTACTAGCAACTACATCTTGTTTAGAAGAAGCTAACTTCATTTTTGTATTCAACTCAGTAAATGGAGTTTATTTTATGAGTTACCATTATCCACATATATTTCTGTAAACTTTTTAAAGCTCACAATACAACAGTATTTCATTTGTATAAAATTTAATAGTAACAAATCATTCACAATGCATTGGATGTGCAACACAATTGGTGGATTTGAACAACTTCCCTTACTGTCATCCAACATACTTAATTCTGATATGCTTCAATAAGGTCTTCTAATCAAAGCATTGTTACAGGTAAATTGTGTAATAGAGGAGAATAAGCTCGTTCGAGCACCAAAACAAATGTTATCTGTATTTGTAAAACCATTTATCCGTAACAATCCGATATAAGTATCCAAAGCTTAAAACAAGGATTGCTGGATAATATGGCAAGAAGAAATAACATACTTATTTGTAAATATAATAGATTTTTTAATGCACGGAAAATAATAATCAAAAAACCATTGTAGCAATTAAAAGTTTTTTTTTTATGCAAACAAAAAAAGAAAAAAGAAAAACAAAAAGTGGGAGCATATAAAACGTATACTATTTTCAATAAAACGTGAAAAAGACGTATTAGAAATATGTATTAGTAATTAAACTAAAGATTAAAAGTAAATTCGAAAGTGATTTAGACGTCTCCGGCTCATTTTGAATGTCGTTTGAACGAAAAGCGCCTATCGACTCTCAACAAGTAGTATGTGACTATCGGATACTATTTTCAATAAAACGTGAAAAAGACGTACTAGAGTCTAAAGATATGTATTAGTAATTATAATAAGGGATTAAAAGCAAATTCGAAAGTGATTTAGACGTCTCCATCTCATTTCAAAGGTCGTTTGGTCGAAAACAGCCTAACAATTCTCAACAAGTAGTATGTGACTATCGGATACTATTTTCAATAAAACATGAAAAAGACGTACTAGAGATATGTTTAGTAATCATAATAGGGAATTAAATGCAAATTCAAAAGTGATTTAGACGTCTCTGGCTCATTTCAAAGGTCGTTTGGTCGAAAGCCGCCTATCGACTCTCAACAAGCACTATGTTACTATCAGATTCTATTTTCAATAAAATGTGAAAAAGAAGTACTAGAGATATGTATTAGTAGTTATAATAAGGGACTAAAAGCAAAATTCGAAAGTGATTTAGACTTCTCCGCCTCATTTTGAAGGCCGTTTGGTCGAAAGCCGCCGATTGACTCTCAACAAGTAGTATGTGACTATTGGATACTATTTTCAATAAAACGTGGAAAACATGTACTGGAGATATGTATTAGATAATCATAATAAGGGATTAAAAGTAAATTAGAAAGTGATTTAGACGTCTCTGGCTCATTTCAAAGGCCATTTGGTTGAAAAATGCCTATCGACTCTCAACAAGTAGTATGTGTCTATCGGATACTATTTGTCAATAAAACGTGAAAAAGACGTACTAGAGATATGTATTAGTAGTTATAATAAGCGATTAAAAGCAAATTCGAAAGTGATTTAGACGCCTCTGGCTCATTTCAAATGTCGTTTGGTCGAAAATCGCTTAGCGACTCTCAACAAGTACTAAATGACTATCGGATACTATTTTCAATAAAACGTGAAAAAGACGTACTAGAGATATGTATTAGTAAATATAATATGGAATAAAAAGTAAATTCGAAAGTGATTTCGACGTCTCCGGCTCATTTCGAAGGCCGTTTGGTCGAAAATCGCCTATCGATTCTCAACAAGTAGTATGTGACTATCGGATACTATTTTCAATAAAACGTGAAAAAGATGTACTAGAGATATGTATTAGTAATTATATTATGGGATTAAAAGTAAATTCGAAAGTGATTTAGACGTCTACGGCTCATTTCGAAGGTCGTTTGATCGGAAAACGTTCATTGACTCTCAACAAGTAGTATGTGACTATCGGATACTATTTTCAATAAAATGTGAAAAAGACGTACTAGAGATATGTATTAGTAATTATAATAAGGGATTAAAAGTCAATTCGAAAGTGATTTAGACGTCTCCGGGTCATTTCAAAGACCGTTTGGTCGAAAACCGCCTATCGACTCTCAACACGTAGTATGTGACTATCGGATACTATTTTCAATAAAACGTGAAAAAGACGTACTAGAGATATGTATTAGTAATTATCATAAGGGATTAAAAGCAAATTCGAAAGTGATTTAGACGTCTCCGGCTCATTTCGAAGGCCGTTTGGTCGAAAACCGCCAATTGAGTCTCAACAAGTAGTATGTGATTATCGGATACTATTTTCAATAAAACGTGAAAAAGATGTACTAGAGATATGTATTAGTAATTATATTATGGGATTAAAAGTAAATTCGAAAGTGATTTAGATGTCTCCAGCTCATTTCGAATGCCGTTTGATCGAAAAGCGCCTATTGATTCTCAACAAGTAGTATGTGACTATCGGATACTATTTTCAATAAAGCGTGAAAAAGACGTACTAGATATATGTATTAGTAATTATAATAAGGGATGAAAAGCAAATTTGAAAGTGATTTAGACGTCTCCGACTCATTTCAAAGGCTGTTTGGTCGAAAATCGCCTATCGACTCTCAACAAGTAGTATGTGACTATCGGATACTATTTTCAATAAAACGTGAAAAAGACGTACTAGAGATATGTATTAGTAATTATAATAAGGGATTTAAAGCAAATTCGAAAGGGATTTAGACGTTTCCGGCTCATTTCGAAGGTCGTTTGGTTGAAAAGCGCCTATTAAATCTCAATAAGTAGTATGTGAATATCGAATACTGTTTTCAATAAAACTTGAAAAAAAACGTACTAGAGATATGTATTAGTAAGTATAATATGGAATTAAAAGCAAATTCAAAAGTGATTTAAACGTCTCCGGCTCATTTTGAATGCTGTTTGGTCAAAAATCGCCTATTGACTCTCAACAAGTAGTATGTGACTATCGAATTAAATTACGTAGTAGCCATTCATATATACGCCTTGGTACTAGCAAATTATATGCTATCAATGCCACTTATCTAAACACTTACTTTGTTACTAAAAAAATAAAACTCTGTTTGTTACTAATAAATTAACGGGAAAACAATCATGCTTTCTCTCTCTTTATTCATCTTCTTCATCAAAATCTCCAGGACATTGCTTCACAACTAATCCAGATTTCAAAGAAACAGCTACTACAACAATTGATTTAAAGGATTTTTAGATCCATTTGACATGAACACAATCATGGTTTTAATATCTAAAACTAATGAAGTACACAATGAATGAAATTGAAGCAATAATATACTAACGCTAATAATTTCTTCCTCCTCCAACTCGTTTGAGTTGAAATCACCCATATCATGACCGTACTCGTCGCCGTCGCCGTCACCGAGTCTTGTTGAGGCAAAACAACCCTTCCAAAGATACATGTAAAGAAAATAACAAAAAATTGAGCTTCGCCGGAAAATTTTGATCGACGGCAACCTTCGCCGGAGTTCTTCCCTCACTGGGCCGCTGGAGTTCTGTTCTTAACTCACTCGCTCAGTCTATCGCCGGATAATGGTTGAGAAACAGTTCGCCAGAGTTTTTAACCAAAAATAATAAAAGGTGGTTGTTACAAAATAATTTAACTTCTAATTATTATGTTTTAATTAACCCAAAAACATAAACCAGATGATTATTGTGTTTCCCCCCAATTAATAAGTTACACTTTGAATTTTGAACTCAAATGTCTTGAATTTCAAATGAAAATTGAGTAAACAGTTTTTTTCTTTATTTTTTATTATAATAAATGACCACCAATAGAAACTTGACAACACATTAATAAAAAACAATGTATAATACATTTGATGTATGCATACTATTTTTTGCCGAATATAAAAATGATTTCACTGTTTAAAATTGGCTTTAATGCGGATGTCAGCTATCCATGTATGTAGATGTAACTTAACCATGTATGTAGATGTAACTAACCATGCATGTATCCTGTTTGACCCAAAGACCAAGACGAAAAATGGAAAATAAACACAGAATGACCCAAATCCCCGACCTTTCTGTTCCTTTCTTTATTATACCTACCTACACTGCTTCTCTGTTCTCTTTGCCTTTTTCATTGTACCCTTTCCCAAAATCCAACTTCCTTTCTTTTTCACTTGGAAATTACACTCGCAACCAAAATCTCAACCCCAATAAAAATCAAACGCCCAATATATAACTAGCTAGTAATTACTGGTTTCATTTATTGTCTTTTATTTACTTGTGCACCAATCTCTCAAGAAGAGAGAGAAGAGAGAGAGAGAAGAGAGAAGAGAGAGAGAGAGAGAGATGGAGATGGAGATAATGATAGAGAAAGCAAAGGAAGAGTTAGAAATGCTAGAAAAGCTACATCCTAACAGGTTTGATTACTTGAAGCTTGAGATTAAATCCTTCATATCTCTCCTTCAAATCCAACAACTAGAGCTTTTTGACCCTTTACCTACATCTTCTGCCACCACTCAAGGTAAATAAAAGTTTTTAAATTTTTTTAAAAAAAATAACAATCTTTCAAATATGTAATCTTTTTTCATTTTATTGTGTTTTTGTCGTTAAGTTTTTTGATTATTTTGCAGCATCAACAAGCATGAAGAGAAAAAGGGCTCATTTGAAGAGAAGGAAAGTGGAAGAGAAAGAAAAAAGGCAAAACAAGGGCTTTGAATATCATCATAATCATAATATTATTAATGATAATAATAATAATATTATTAAAACTAATGATAATAATAATTATGATAAGAAGGTGATTAGGCAAAGGGACAGAGTTGATGTTGTTCTTGAGAAAGCTAAAGCTTGTTTGAGGAAGATTAAGGACGTCAAAATTAGTTTGAAAAGCTGATTAATCTTGTTTTAGTAATTTTAGTTGCATAGGTTATTGTGCATTTTGAATGGGGGGTTTTTGGGGAGTGACTAGTCACATCGGTATCTTTTTGGGGCGTGACTTGTCTATGTCGATATATTTGCGATGTCATCTACTAGTAATTTTGATGTCTTTGTAATGGCGTGGTGTTTCTTGCCCAGCAATAGCCATGATTTTGTGTATTTTTGGTTGAATGAGTTTCTTTGTTAGTGCTCTTGCGCTTTGCTCAAAGATCTCTTAGTTTAATGCTACTGTCATAATCTCACTAACAATGTCGTTACCGTGCATTTGTGCTTGCCAATAAAGTCTAGTGGTTAAGACTATGGCCCGGCTACGATAGGTCTCAGGTTCGAATTCTCTATTTACCATTGTATGTGGTTCGAATTCTCCATTTACCATATGTAAATTTATTGTAGTGATGTCGTTGCGAAACTCCCGCCAAGCAAAAAAAACAATTCAGGTGGACATTGCTGCTTGTTTTATGGGTCCATTGCCTCACCTTATAGATAAAGAAATTTGAATTACAGTATTATAAAGAAACACACGCACCACTATGTGTTTCGTGCATGTCTGTCCAAGGATTAAGGTTTGCACTTTATAGTTTCTACCATCGATTCTAGTCATATACACCCTCTGTTCCAAATTGAGTTTTCTGTTTAACTTTACACAGTTTACAAAACAACACTTTGACCATCAATAATTATAATTATTCTAATATCAAAATTATAAAAAGTTGATATTGTTAAAGTACGATTAAAAATGAATCCAAGAAGGATAATGGTACATCCACCTATTGGATTGCCAACCTACAATCTTGTTGTCTCTATTTCTCTCCTCTATTTTCACAATTTTTCTCCTCTATTTTCAAAAATAGCAATTAAAGTAGGAGAGAGATAAACACAATATCTAAGTACTAAGTGGGTTGGCCACCCACTAGGTCAATAAAACATTTCTTAGTATTTTTTTCACAAATTAATAGTCAAGTTTTGTAAAGTTTGACTCAAAAAGTGAAACAGAAAACTCGATTTGGAACGGAGAGAGTAGATACTAGTACTAAACTAATGAATTAAGATCCTCACTATTTACCCAAATAAATGACAACATCCATTTATCAAGAATGGAAGGCCAGTACTACAACTAGCAAGCAATCGACCCAAGACCCTAACACGCAAAGCATATATGCCAACGAAGAGTTTCCAATTTCGGATAAGATGATATAATTGAGTAGTTCTACACTTCTACTCACAACAAGGCCTTGATTATATGATAATGTTGCTATCCTTTGAAAGTGGGAGTCTTCCTTGAACTGGACTTTTCCGAACAAAATGGATTAACCAACAATAAGTTATCCTCTCAGCAATTAAAATTTAACAGAAAAAATCCTCTCTCTTTTTTTTTCCTTTGTTTTGGTGAAACAAAATATTGTAAAATAATAACAAAATGGCAGTTATTTAAAAAGAAGGGAAGGGGAGACATTAGTTGCTTTTGTTTTGAATATCTTGCTCATCAAAATATAGCTAAGATTCTCTCTCTCTCAGCACTCAGCACTCAGCACAGCCACTTCTCTCCAGTCTCCACTGGAATTTGAAGTAAGATTGTAATATCTTCATCTCAAAACAGACAAATTTACAAATGTACCGGAGTAATAATAGAAGAAGCTGACAGGTGACAGCTCAATCTGGTTCTCTTGGACTGAATTTGCTACCGGGCCTGGGCTGATATCTTGGGTTAGGAGTATATCCAAAACTTGGAGAAGTTCTTGGGGCCTGGGGGACCTCTTTATATTCATATGATTAGCAAGTTCTGCCCTCTAAGCAAGCTCTAACCAGATCTTTGAAATCTCAAAGTAACCTTTTCTTTTAATGATCTCTTTTGGTAGTGAGATGTCACTGATATTCTAGTGCTAAACATTACACGGATCATCGGAATGTACAGCTAGATAAGCCAATGTGCACAATTGCAGTGGCGTAAAACAAATACTTGTAACACAAGACAATCGCTTAATTCTGCCTTGAGTGCCTATAGTCCTACCCAGATCAATCCTTACATGACGAACTCCTGACATGACTCTACAGCTATAAAAGCTAATGATACCATGGTAACAATTGGAATGTTCCTCCAGCATCCGGTACATGCTAATCAACAGTAAGAGCTTCACCAAAGCCCGTAGTGCAATTGCTGAAACTGTCTGGAATCTTTCAATTCATCATGGAGCACAAGCAAATTTGAATTCCAGACTCGATCTCACAACTTCTCACCATCTGCACCAAATCCAAGCCTCGATCCCTACTCAACAGAGTTGTCAGGCTATGTTGGAACCAACATTCGTCACCTTAGACTGATTGGCAGGCCAAAATTTCAGCCATGTGGACGCAAATGTAATCCATGTTACATTTTGTGGACTTGAGAAGTTTCGCATAATAACAAGTTAACAACAATAATGAGCACTCACCTTTGACTCCATGATTACAAGGCTAACAGTGCAGCAGGTATCATGTACGAACTCAATACAAGTTTCGGGTGCTGCACTTCAGGTTTAACTTGTGCTTCTCATTTTGGCCTGTCGATGTCATCTGTATCTCATTGCCCTGCATAGAGAGAAGGATAATGTAAGTCAATGTTCTTTTCTGGTGTTCTTTTGTTGTTAAACAAAACCAAACCAAAAGATTCAAAGTAAGGACATGGCTCCATCAGAATTCAGAAAAACTTTCACAGCGCCCAAAAAGGCCAGGCAAGCTTCTAATTCAACAGTAGATTCACTAAGACAATGACTATACACTGACAATGAGTACACCATAGGAAGCACATGCCTTGTGTATTCCGGCACTCAACAAGTAACTGCAAGTCGTTCACAAAATTAAACAGCTACATGATGATAAGATGGGCAATAACTTGCTACATCTGCAATTATTGGTGTATTGTGAAATTTAGATGGGGCAAAAGCCTATGTTTTACTGATAAAAGAATGCACTTCAACATAATGGGAGTTCCCAAGTTGGTAACTTGTTAAAATTGAAGCCAGGCATTCACTTACGAGTTACGACCACATATAGGAAGAAACCTCATTAAGGGTTCCGCTGGTAGCATGTACTTATATCTACAAGGTAACATTTTTTTTTCTATTGGGGTGGGGAAGGGGGGGAGGGAAATCCTTTTCACAGCCTTCCAAGGTCTTATACTCTACCAAGAATGTAATCAATGTATCAGAAGTTCAGAACCACATTAAATTTGATGATTTCACAAAAAAGCAAACAATGCTTCAGTTCTTCAGGAGTACAAACGGTTTTGCCTCTGGATGAAAACATAAATACTGTCCACCACTCCAGTCGTAGCAAAGCAAAACTTGCAATTAAAATGCTGATTTTTACTCACCTCCAGGTGAAAAAGATTTATTGATTTATCCAAATGCTAAACTAATGTCAGTGAAACATTCAATATCAGACTACAACTTAAGTTAGAAAGCTCATCAATATACTTTCTCAAATAATTCAACATTTCCTGCTTAACTTAATAGATCAAAAGAACGGAAGTATAAAGATTTACCTGCCACTTTACTTCTGTCATTGAATTCTATCGACATCATCATATAGACTTCTCAAAAATTAAAGAGACTTGACTTTACTCGTTGTCCTTGTCCTGCAAATCAGCCTCCTCATGTACTGATATTGAAGACTTGGGTGTTAATCCACGACGCCCCAACATGACCAAATAAAGAAGTTTCATCCTTGCTTCATAAACAGGATTTGGATTAATCAAACGCCCCCTTTCATAAGCTTCTCTTAGGAAAACCGTGTGCCTCTTCCCTTTGGTCGATAGATAAAATATCCCAGGGTGGTCAAGAAAAAGATCCCTGACATTAAAATCAATACCAAACCACTTTCTGAACTGGCTAATCTTCTCCACCTCCACCATCTTCTCCATGGTTAAACTCATAAACTCATGAACAATCCCAACAGCTCGTTTCTCCAAACACTTCATTCCGTTCTTTGATCTCTTCTTCTTCTCCCCCATAATCTCATACGGCCCAAGATAAGGAAGTTTCTGCCATTCCTTAACCTTCACCTTGAAACTCTTCCTCAACTTCATGCACGGGGGAAACCCTTGCTTAAAGCTATACCGCATCTCTGTCCTATCAAGTTTCGAATCCTCCTTACAACACTCCATGACCCGCCAATTGTCAATTTCAGCGATGAAATGACCATTGGGGTAAGTTTGAACAAGTTTCAACACATGGGTATTCGGCTCATTCCCATCACAAAGCATAAACAACTGAGGGTTCCGTGATATCACCGACTCCTCAAAATCATCAGGCAGACCCAACTCCCTCCACACTTTGAAAATCGCCCTCAAGGGCACCGACTTAGACATCGACATCGAAAGAACACGAACTAACCTCTCCACAACCAACGGCATAGACTCATTAATAGCACCAGCCTCCATTTGACAAATCTCATTGGCTTTCTCTGTTAACTTACAAGAAGGCATGGACTTTTCGGTATTGTAAAAAATCTCAAAAATGTGAGGATATTTACGAAGAAATGATGGCGCCCCACGATTAAGACGAAGCTTCTGTGATAGCCTAGACAAGAAATCAACAGCTACAGAAGGAGGGTTTCTATTAGGGTTTGCTAAAATTAAGTCTTGAATTGCAACTACTTTAACTAGGTTCTTATAATGATCCATAAATTTCTCAAATGTTGGGTCTCTAGCTCTTGATGCTACATATTGTACAGTGGAGATTGTTCTGGGTACTGAACTAGAACCCAAAGGGTAGCCATTGGAGGGCTTCAAAATGAACTTGACCAATTGAATCGCCATTAAAAAGGATATGTTCTATAAATAAATACTATTACAATGACCCAGAAAAATAATGGATGATTGAAGATAAGCTGCTCATATAATGGACTTCAAAATGGATTCTTCTGCACCAAAATTAAAGACACGAAATTCTGCATAAATCGTAATAATCAATCTATTCATCTAATTTAATCAATTCATAGATTTATTTCGAATAAGGAAACTTGAAGAACCCTAACCTCTGTGGAGCTTGACACGGCTTCCGGTTACCGAGTTTCCGTTTTCCGACGGGGAGAGAGATGCACGACTGGAGAATGAACATTAGCGGCTTGGCGCTCTTTATTTTGCGTTTTTTTGTTTTGTTTTTTTTTTTTTTTTTTTTTGTCTTCTTTTCTCTTTTTTTCTTTTCTTTTCTTTTTTTGTCTTTTTCTTTTTATGAAAGTTTTTATTTATGGAATTTTTTGTTGAAGTAGAATGTTTGTATTGCGAATGATCTCACATTGCATCCCTTGAAGCAATGAAATTCAGAGAAGAATATCTGAGACAGACAACCTTTGTATCTTGTGCAAGCAGCATGAGGAAACTCACATTCATCTCTTCTTTCAATGCCATTGTGTCAGAATTGCGCGGTTCTCATTATTGGGTCTTAGAACAGACAGCTACACTAACTAGACTGAAGCGCAGTGGATGGAGGCATGCCTCAACCCAACATTATTCCACCCTTATAATGGAGATGAGGAAAGTTTTAGCAGGAAAGCGTGTATTTTGGTGGAAGCCATTTGGAGAGAAAGAAATGCAGCCTTGCATGATGATAGAGAGGCAAGTCCAGACAACATTATTTACCAATTTCGCAGTAGCTGGAGAGATGTGGAAAATTCTTGGAAAAATGAGGACACTGGAAAATCCTCAAGAAATATGAATGAAGATCAATACTCAGGTGAGAATGCTGGAGTGTATGTAGATGCTGCAGTACGAGGAAACGAGTCCTATGGGGCTTGGTTTATGATGGATGCATATAAGGAAGTCCAGGATGCTGGAACCATTGTGTTAGAAGTTAGGGACGCACTGGAAGTTGAAACAAAGCTGATCCTTCACGTCTTGAATTGCATGGAATCAGGAATGATTGAGGCTAGAGATATATTCTCTGATGCAAAAGTGGCAGTTGACCAGATCAAGAAAGGCAATCAACATCCGTGGAGATTGAGAAGGACCTTCGAAGATATTTGCTCTTTGTGTATAAAACTCTCTGTTAATGTTTGTTTTATTCCTAGAACCTGTAATCTTGTTGCGCACCACCTAGCAGCATGGGCAGCCTCTCACTGCTTCTCTGGCAGGATAGAGAAGGTGTTTGTCCAAGCTGTTAGGATGGAGTTGCCTGTAGCAAACTCTATTCCAAATTAATCAAGGTGCGGCGTTGGTTGAGAAAAAAAAAATGTATACTTGATACTTGTATAGATGTTGTTGGGCTGTTGGCTAGTTATTGGGGGTGGTTTTTTAGAAAGCAAGACTTGATTTTGTAAGTCGGGTTCATTTTGTATACCCTGTGATCCAATAAATTCAGAGTCATTTCGTAGGCTTGTGTAGTATGGGCAACTGCACAGGCCTTCACAAAATCAAATGTTCACTTTGTTAGTATCAACTTTTTTACCAAAAAAGGGCGCGGGGTACAATATGCTAGTATCACCGTGTCTCCATCAATATAATTTCACTTTTAGCTTTTTAGCAAATATCTTTATAACCAATTGCGAATGAGGGTAGAAATAAAATTTTTAAATTAATTGTAACTCTTTTTAAAGACGATAATGTCCCCTCCATTAAAAACTTAAAGCCCTCCCTTCCCCGCCAAAACATCAAATAGGTTTTTGGTTGATGTTGACAAATTTTGTATTTATCTAGCACATTGCACAGGGCTTTCGAAATATCAGTAACAATCCGATAAAATTTGTAGGAGTTCAAGAAAATATTAATTATTTTTATTATTATCTAAACGAAGTATTGACTTGAAGAGGGTTTCGCTTACAATCTCTATGATTGAAAAGCCAAAAATAGCATTAAAGAGATTGCTAGAACTTAGCAGTAATTAATAAGATATATAGAGGGGATTCCTATAAAAGTAAGAATGTATGTTCAAAACTTTATTGAATGAATCCGCCACTGTTATTGACATTGACACTACTATAGGTGACAAAACTATAGAAGGCCATAAACGTACAACCCTAATGAATTATACTAATTGGAGACTCCATTACCAAATGCCGAAACAAGAACAAACACAGGGTTGGAAACAAAATTCAACAACAAATATTCTCCATGAATCTCTTTATGACATTCAGCATCGCACCTCTCATCATCGCAATTGGTCATCCTTATAAACTTTGAATATGCAGGTGGTCTACTTGGATCACCAGGGACCTCAGGTGAAATTCCTTGATTAGGTTCACCATTTGCCTTTGATACTATAGACTATAGTTGGTCGACCTTCTTGTCCTGTACCCAATCTTTTACAAAAAAAATTCCTTTTTAGAAAATAATAAGTATCCACTAAACAGCATTACACATTCCTAGTAGGAAATTACATTTACTCATTCAAAATTATCATACATCACTTTGTTCTTTATCAATCACAAATACTAATCAAAAACAGGCTTGGGTCGGGCACGGGCCTAACCTGACGAAAATTTTAAAATCCATATAAAGGGCCGGCAAGCAGATTGGTTTGGATGGACAAAACTTGTGTGGACTTAAATCACGGTGGATCAAGAGACTAAATCTTTTTTACGATGTCGTTTATATTCTAAAATATTGGATTAGTGCCATTGGTCCACGGTGGACTAAGGGCATGTTCTTTTCACCTTCTTTTTACTGAACTTATCTGCACAATACTGAATTGAACTCAAATTTACTGAATTGAACTGAATTTTTCTGAACTGAACTTATTTTTACTGAATCTACAATTGCAAAGAGTAAATTTGTTCTTTGTTTTATCGAACTCTACTGAATTTTTCTGAACTGAACTGAACTGAATTTTACTGAATACTTCAAAGGAAAGTTGAGGAGAACATGCCCTAACTCCACACTAGACGAGTTTGGATCCGACTAACAGGTCGGATCCCTATGGATTAGTAAAATGCAA
The DNA here is from genome assembly GCA_038025085.1 of Tetragonia tetragonoides. Taxonomy (NCBI): domain Eukaryota; kingdom Viridiplantae; phylum Streptophyta; class Magnoliopsida; order Caryophyllales; family Aizoaceae; genus Tetragonia; species Tetragonia tetragonoides. The sequence goes on from CM076143.1 coordinate 36,300,259, forward strand.
GGAGCTGACTATCCAGAATCAATGGATCGGAGGTTCAAGGGAAGGGCTAATGCTTAGTGGGTCAGTCCAAGAGGCATGCCTGTAGAATTTGTTTAGTGGACAAAAGAAGCTCTAGCCCAGCCTTCCAAACGACTCCTGCACGATCCTTTTAATCAATGGTTCTTGGCTAGTGGCTACACCTAAGTATAACCAATTTGACTACAGCTTCTTACATTTTTTTTATTTTTTATTTTTTTGAAAATTTTAAAACTTTTCAAAATGTAATAGAATTTATTATTTTTAACCCGATATATATATATATATATATATATATATATATATATATATATATATATATATATATATATATATATATATATATATATAATTGGGTCCTTATTCGTGTGGGCGCGACACGTGGGACGCCACATAGGCGAGCCACATCGTGCGTTCATGACACGTAAGTAGCCACGTAGATAAAGCATCCACCATGTCATCATTAATCAATCCATTATTATTCTTGAATTTAATACGGTAATTAAATATGCAATTTATAATTATTAGCATATTGTTTCAAATTATAAAATAAAATAACATTCGTAATAGAATTCTAAAAATTAAAAATTCTACGTCATTGCATTGGAAATGAAAAATTCTTCAAATTGAGATGCATATGTGATGTATTAGGCCAATAGAATTCTTATTTGTGTGGTGATAACGTGTGAGACACCACGTAAGCAAGACACATACGTGAGTCATTGACATATAAGCTGACACATATGCAAATCATCCAACATGTCACTCGACTAATGCATCATCATTATTGACTTTAATATACTAATGAAATATAAAATTTATAATCGTTAGCATGTCGGTTTCAACTACGAAAAAAAAAAAAAAATTGTTATATATATATATATATATATATATATATATATATATATATATATATAAGAGCGCTAGTTACGTGACATGTGTCACAATCTTTGTGGTTATCGCATTTTATTTTCTTTTTCCTTTTAATTTTAATTTTGTCATTATGTGGTCTTTAAGTTTAATTATTATATGTCATAATAAACTGTTGTAGTTAATACTTGACCATTTTTAAATATTATTTAAGTTTTATATTTATTAGTATAAAAGCACTTAATGTCATCACTTTTATTAAGTTTATAATTATAGGAAAAGAAATTATTCTGATAGGGCAATTATTTGCCTAATTTTAGGGATAAGCGCGTGTAATGTGATAAGGGTTACATATAAAGTCACCATTTTTATTAAGTTATTTATTGCAGGTATTACTTGATAAGTGAAATATATGTCAACGGATATTTGATTAATATTTGCAGCGATAAGCATAAGTCATGTGACAAGGAAAATGTGACTAATATTTATTTGCCTAATTTTACGGGGATAACCACATGTAATGTGACAATCATATAAAGTCGCCATTTTCAAATTGTAATATAGTTGTGGGTATTACATGGTAGGTGATATTTGACTAATATTTGTGGGGATGAGCGTAGGTTATGTTACAATTAACAACATGTGACCGTTATTTGTGGAACAAGTATAGGTAAAGGATTTTGAGTAAGATTGCAGGTAACTTGACAAATGTAACAATTTGATTGGTCATTAATTATTATTCTGATCTCTTTTTGTTTTTATATTAGTGAGTTATTTGTTGTCGATATCCAGTAGTAATTGTTAATTTGCTATATCGTATTCATATTCCCCTTTGTTTTTTTTCTTTAGCTAGAATTAAATTAATATGATCTAAAATTTCCTTAACGTCCAATTATAATGTCTTCAACACAATAAAAACTTTTACAGGGTATAGATTAGATGATGAATATTTGTGAGAATAGATGTACATAATATCACAAAGTTTATATAATTGTGGGTATAAGCGCAAGTACCATACAAGTGTTACATTTTGATGAATTACATAATGTTTTCCCTTTTACTAGATGGTGATTTGTCGCTATTGTATTTTTAAATTAAAAGAAGGTTAGTCTTTCAACTCTTAGATTTTAGTTAGTGAAATACACATTAAAAAGGACAGTCTGATCAATTTGACGGTTGTTTAATAACAAAAGTTATATCAGTTGGTATAAGCGTAGATTACATGAAAATTGACTATTATTTATGGTGATAATCGTCGTTACTAAATATTTAATTACATATTATATTTAAGGTATAAACACAGATTAGACATAAATTTTGTACGAATATGCTTAAATTAACTGACACGGGTCACATTTGGAGTGTCAATTTATTACTAAGTTATTAGCTATACATATGATGTACAATTGCAAGTTAAGTGACAAGTTATAGATTATTTTACTTTTTTAATAAGAGAATGATGAGTGGTATGACATGTGTAACATTTTAACCAATCAATGTTTTCCGTTATTCTTTATATGCCTATGTATAATTTTTAAAAATTTAGAAATTAATTTGAGCATAAAAATATTGTGATATGTTGATTGCCCTAGTATATATATATAAAGTTGGGTAAGATCGCCGGTAACGTGACAAGTGTCACACTTTAATTGATTAATATTTATTTTTTTATTTTGCTATTTATTATGGTGAGTAATGAATTGTTAGAATTAAATATCATATAATTCTTGCTATAACTATTCATATTTCTTATTTTATTTAATATTAATATTACATTAATACAACCTAAAATAGCATTAATCTCCCGCATTAACATTGTCAATTATAATTTTTGGATATTCATGTATTGTAAGGATGCTTGACTTGACAATTAGTTGTCTATAAAAAAATTATATTTGCTATTAAAAATAATTAAAATTTCTAATCAATTCGGTATAGAGGATGAATATTTCACACGGTATATTAAAACTTGTTATATAGTTGTGGGTAAAAGCACATGTGACGTACAAGTGCCATAATTTGATAAATCTAAAATGACATTAATGTCCAGTTTTAACGTTATCAAAATTACAGAAACTTTAATTGACTATAGATGTTGAATATTTGGGGAATTGATGCACATAATATAACAAGTTTTACGTAATTGTGGGTATAAGCGCAGGTAACGTACAAGAGTCACATTTTGAGGACTTACCTGTTATTTTTCATTTTCTTAGATGGTGAGTTGTTTGCAATTGTTTTTGCATTTGAAAGGAAGTTAGTCTTCCAATTTCTAAATTTGAATTAGTGAAATACACATTAAGGGACGGTCTAATCAAACTGATAATTGTTTCATAACAAAAACTATATTAATTGGTATAAGCGTATGCTACGTGAAATTGTACTATTATCTGTGGGGATAATCATCATTAATATGATAGTGTTCAAATTTTAATTAAGATTTATATTTGAGGGTATAAAACATAGGTTAGTATAATAACCCGAAATTTATAAGCATGTTTAGTGAATAATCTAGTGATTTATTAAACTAATAATAATTTATTAGAAGGTTAATTAGATTATTTATTTATATATTATTTTATTCATTTTCGGATTTTATTTAAAAAAAAAAAGTGACACTTGTCCGGATTTATGTACTCTCTTCATGTACTTTTACTCTCTCTCCTTCCTCCCAAAAAAGAAAGTGACACTTGTCCTGATCTAAAAGGTTTAGGGGCTGCCATTAGCAATTCTTTGTTAATGGTAAGCCCCAATTATTTTCGTTTCATTGTTTTGTTTTGTTCTGTTTTTTTTTGTTTTGTTTTAGTATGTCGAATAATATCAGTCTCTCCATCTGTGAGAGTTAGTTTGTCCCATTTATTGGGTTCAGCTGTCTCTCACTTTTTGAGAGTATTGTTAGTTATTCGTTTTATCGTTCGTAGGGTACTTTGGCGGATCTATTCTATCAAGAGGTGGTCTACGATGTCGGATCAGAGCATTCAAAGCTATAGCAGAGTCTTCCGCGAAGAGGCTGTAATATGGAAAACAACAATTAAATGGAAGCTGATCGGAATTGTTGAATCTCTAGTGCTACATAGTTTTTTCATTCGAATGTATTCTGATGTTTTAGATCTATTTCTTGTTGAATTCAATCGTTTCTGTAAGTGTCGTATGACTTTCAATTAATGGAATTTATTTTCCTCTCAAAAAAAAAAATGTACTCTCTTCATGGGTGACACTTGTTAGCAATAAGCTCTACTACTTATCTCCTCTCACCATATTATTTTAAACCGGAATCTTATGAAATCTAGTTAAAAAACCGGATTTTTGCTTATTTAAATATTTTCGTGTTTTTCCCCCCCTTTTTGGCCCATTTCTTCTATTTTTTCCTTTTCTTCCCTTGCGTCTTTAATTCCCTCCCAACTATCGCGCCTTCCCCGACACAAGATTATCTCTCTCACACATCACCCATGGTCTAAACTCTGAAGTTTTGATTAATATATCTGATGAGACTTGAAAGTCCAACTAGATTTCATAATTCTACACTGCAAGATTGCATATTTTACCTTTTTGACGAACTTTCCTTCTTCTTTTTTTCCCTTTTGAGAAATCAAGAAAGTATTGACCACAATATCTACATATCAATATATATCAGCAGATATCCTTTAATTTTGATAAAATTCAACCCTAGTGAACTGCGATAATGTAACTTTCTCCTGATCTTAGAATCAAACTAAAAAGTAGTCCATTAACATTGATATCAATGTATTTTCGTTAGAACTCAATCGTTTTTAAGCTCAATATGTTCAATTCCACTACTAAGTGGTATGTAGTCATCTAACAAAATCCTGTAGATAACCACAAATGCAAGATCTCCACAAATGCAATTTTTTTTTTCCGGTAACAATACAAGTACAATAATTTGCCCACTACTCAATCCGGAATTTAAAACACAGTCAACACTCAGCCAAAACCATAACCTAGAAAGCAACGACTTTCCACTCAAGTGGATTGATCTTGAATTGTGCCCACTTGCTGTTCAATTGCTTCCATTGATTAAAAAACAACCGCTGGATATGAGGGATAACATCTATGTGAAGCCAATTCATAGCCACCGGGGGTTGAAAATTTTCCAGGTGAAAAAGTAAAGGAAAGGTAGTTGGGAGGGAATTAAAGTCAACAGAGAAGAAAAGAAAAATAAAAAGGGAAGAAAAGAAAAAAAAAAAAAAGAAAAAATGGGCCGAAAAGGGAAAAAAACCACAAAAATAATTAAAACGGGCCAAAAATCGATTTTTTAACTAAGATTCCCTAAGATCTCCGTTTTGTAGGTGAATCCGCACTTTTGTCATTTTTTTTTATATCTTAATGACGCTTTTTATTTTTAATATACAATATTGTCCAACTAGTGTCATTAAATATACCAGATTGGTCAATTGGGGAACTGCTCTTCCTTCCTAAAACACCAACTCACCAACATCAGAATACTTTCATTTTCCCTTCTTCCACCTCCATTTCGTCCATCACCATTCACCACCATTGTTTCACTACCTTTCATTTCTTGTTATAAACTTAGCACACTAAAATGATGATTCCATTCTACTGGTGTGAGAAAGCAATTGTTACTCCCTTTCACTCCCATTTCGGATTTTCTCTCTCCTCTTGTTATTTGGGTTGTGCGAACCACGGTTGGTTCATTCACCACGAATTCCGGCGACCCAAAAACTTCCAACAACATTGTTCATTTACTTCTTGTGTTTAATCACTTGGGCAATTTCTTAATCCCAATTTTAATTTCATTTTTATGGGTTTTATGTTTATTTTTTTAACCCACTATATTCTCACTTTCCTTATGATCGAGTTTCTCTTGCCGCCATCATCACGCAACCATGGCTGGTCATCTCGATCCTCGCCTTCCGTCACGGCCACCGTGAGACATATTATCACCATCATCACTTCTTTTTCTGGTTTGTACTAGGCCCTTAAACCCAAATTGATTTTGATATTAATTTGATTTAAATGTTCTGTTTTGGGGTTTCAAAACTATAAATTCTGATTTGAATTTGTTTGATTTCAATTATGTCTCTATGAGTTGTGAATCGGGTTGAGGAATTTGGATGACGTAAGTATGTGGATCATTGAGGTAACCTTCATTACTATACTTAGAGCTAGAGTGTTAGAGGTGCATATGTGTGTGTATTTGTTCTTGGCTCAATATATATAAGTATGGTGATCACAAATACTAGTATTTGAATTATACTCCCTCCGTTTTATGAAGATGTTTACATTTGCTTTTTCACGGTCTCCAATGCACTACTTTGACCGTAAATAATTGTAGTTGTATTCATATATAAATTATAAAATTATAAATTTTCAAAACTATTCTTTAAAATGAATTTAACAATAATATTTTTACATTATAAATCTTTGGATTTTTTTCCTAATTCATGGTCAAAGTTTGTGAACTTTGACCTTGAAAAATGAAGTGTAAACATCTTGGTGAAACAGAAGGAATATGTGATTTCATACTAGAACTTTATTAAGATAAAACTAATACTAGTATCCTAGTATGGGTATTGGACAGATTGTAGACGTGGGTTCTATACATGAATGTATAGTTTCTTATATTGATCTTGATTAAATTATATACTAGTATAAATGGGTATAATATTGATATGTGTATAGATGTAAAACGTGAACTTGTTTATGACAAATTATACAAGGACTTTGATTTTAATGTTTCACTTATTCATTCTAAGTTATAGGTTTGAATCTGTTTATCTTGATGGTGTTCAATAAATTATTATGCTACTAAGCTAGTATACTAGTCATGTGCGTATATAAGCTGAATTCAGATTACATATGTTATTCTTATGAAGCTTAAAACAATACATGCATGTGTTTGAGAAATATGGAAGTAATAGCATGAGTCTTGTCGGATTATAGATACACCTTTGTGCTTGATTTTGGTAGATTAAATAGTAGTACTAGCTAGATTATTGGGTTCAAATCTTGGATTTAGTTATGTGTGTTGGTTAAGTATTGAATAAGATTACTAGATGTTAATAAGTAACTATAAGTATGTAAGCTAAAATATGATTTGGGTCTTCATTATATAAATCATCTAGGTACTTATACTAGTATACATACATGGTTGAGTTAGGGGAAAATAGTATGCATGTTTAAGTGTCTCGTAGAACTTGGCAAAATAAAATCATTTACTCCTTTATTTCTTTTTCTTTCACTCCTCCGAAAACACCCAAGCTATTAAAAATCAATGACTCATTATCATCTTTTATTTTAGTAGTAGCTAGCTAGTATTGCGGAAAGATAAGATCGTATAAACCACACTAACCATTTCTCTCTCATTCATCACGAGCTTGACCGTGTTTTCCTAGACTTCCACGGCTGTCTTACAACCCTAATAAATGGTAATAAGACCATCCATTGGTGGTAGATTAATTGTGTAAGCCATCAACAACACTAAGCTAAAACCCAACTATTTTCTCAGCCACAAAGCTGACAGCAAAAGATGACCGTCGTGACTACTTCGGCTTACGTTTGTAGTCACCTCAGTCGTCGAAATTGCATTCTGTAAATTGCTGCTTAAACCTTGCATTACCCTCTACCTAGATATGTAAAAACGCTAGTAAACCGTTTCCATTTCACTAGTACAATCTTGAGCCTAAAAGCCTTTGTTAACACTTATTTAATAAGTTACTTATAAAAGATTGTTATTGTTTAACTTATAATTCTTGAACAACTTAAACTATAACTACTTTGGACTAGTAAGGAGAATAAATACTTGAAGTAAATCTATGGCTATCACTTTTTAAACCCCACAACAATATTTTTCTTTATGCGTTCATATGTTTATATAAGTACAATAAAAGATAAGAGTATGTTAGAGATTAGACCATTATTTGCCTTAATAAAATAAGCTATACAAATGAGGACTATAGAATACGAGGACCTTACTTATTAATTTAATTAATTATTCTCTTTTATAAAGATTAAATTTGGATTATTTATGTGATTAAGTAGGTATGTAAGGTTGTCATGGTTCGAAATTATACTTGAGTTAGAAAATGATTTCCTAGAAAATGTAAAAGAGTGGTTATTGATTATGTTTAACTAATATGAGAATTAAGAATGATAAGTGAAATATGTGTAGTTTAAAGTTTAATTATTAAATAATTGTATCACTTAAGGAGCTAAGCATGTGTTAGAAGTATACTTTAAAAATAGATTATATTTTGGTTAATAAATGTGGATTTTCACTAGTTTGTTTATTTGTTGTTTCATTATATAATATAAGAAATTAAATGGGTGATGAGTACTTGTTAGAATTGGATTTTCTCATGGTTTATGATGGATTTTATTATGATACATTGATTGGTTAAAATGACTACTTGTTAAATGATTATCATGAGGTTTGTCTAGTGACTTGTTGATTGAAAGAAGGATTATTGTGAGATTAAAGAAATGTCATGTTGAATGATGTGAATAGTAAAATGGTGATTTAATAAAATTGGTTATTAAGATTATACGGATGTCGTGGCTTGATCTATGATGATGTGGTGTACAATACATGGGTTATTTTTATGGTTAAAGCTTTAAGTTCGAATGAGTGCTAGCTAGTGTAATGGTTAAAGCTTTAAATTCGAATGAGTGCTAGTGTTTGATGTATGGATTGAATCTTGAATTAGTATCGTGGTGATTGAGTACATATTAGTACGTACTTGAACGTATTTCTTGGTAATTATGTGAATTACTTTGATGACCTTGCCCTTGGTCTAATAAATGAACATTTGTTTGATGGTAATGTTTTATGAGATGCTTTGGACGATTATGTTTACGAATTGAAAGTGTGTTGGACTCATTATATGAGAAGCTTGTAAATAATGATGAGACGAGATGAGATGATTTGAATATGACGATGATGATGATGATGACCGATATATGTCGAGGTTTGATTATAATTGGATTCAAATGACATAAAATGAAGAGTAGCTTAAATTGAGGTATATCAAGTTATTACTTGATCCCAACTTAAATGAAAGATAATACGTTAACTTGTTTGATCACTAACAAAAGATAATTTGTGGTATGCTTCTAAGATTAGCGCCCTTGGAATATTGAAGAGCATGTTTGAGGATTGTGCACATTATAATGAAAGGCTATCATGCCTGACCATAGAGCCCAATGATATGATAGGCTATCATGCCTGGCCATAGAGTCCATTGATATGAAATGAGATGATTATTGAAGGACAAAATGTCCATGATTACGAGATATGATATGGTTTAAGGAATATTGAAGCCTTAAATGCATGCTCTTCCATACCACCTAACTGTAAAATTGGCTAACACTTAGTTAGTACGATTATGTCGAGTTGTTATTAATTATGGTGTGTTGATCTCTAAAGTAAATCTTGATATTTGATAGAGACTTCAAAGGTCATTTTCTGAGCAATCTAAAGACTCTATGTACGTTTAGTTGTGTTCTGCGTACTTTGAAATACCAAGTGATGAATTTAGGATAAATGGGAAAGAGAATCCCTTTAAATTATATTAATTGACACTATTATTAATATTATCTGTCTTAAGTGTTGGTGCTAAATGTCGTGTATGTAACGGTTGATGATTGTTATGGCTTAGTCGGATATTCGGCTAATTCTTTTATGTGAGCGATTATGATCCGGTGATTGAAGGTTTGTTTAACGAATACTCATATTTATTATATATACATATATGATTTATAAGAGAATGTTTTAAAACATATAAGGTAATAAAAATAATACTAGCCTTATCCTATAATTAAAATGTTATGTGAGCATTCTCCTATTTGTATAGTCGTGCGGGTTACCAGCTTTTGCTGATGTTTTATAATCTCACATTTTTGCAGATTGTTGCAGATTGTTGCAGACTGAGACTGATTGGTTACTTCTGTTGTGAGAGACGTTCACGTAGAGTTTTATTGGTCCATTTGTAAAGTTTGTCGAGTTGTAAATAGACCACATAGTATATTGGGCTTCCGCTGAGTTGTATTCCTTTATTTTATTTTTATTTTTAGCCTTGTGTTTGCCTTCGGGTGAGTACGACGGTGACGCCTCGGGAGTTGATGCTGCTAATTCCGCTGCTAATGACGTATTAGATGGCTAATTAAGCAAGGTTAATTTTCGGGTCGTTACAGTTAGACATATGACTAAATTTTGCACGGATAAGCGAAAATAAAATGACATGTCTCACATTTGTACTGCAATTTCTTAAGTTATATTTTAGATGTACAATTGCAAGTTAGGTGACAAATTATAGATATCAATTTTTAATAGGACAATTATAAGTAATATGACATGTAACATTTTGACCAATCACTATATTCATTATTTTATATATACCTTTTTAAAATTTAAAAAACTTCAAAAATTTAGCTGATAATATTATAGATATTATAGTAATAAACGGAAAGTTTGTGCGTAGCACGGGTTATTTCCTAGTTCTTAATATTTAATTATTGGTGTAGCCAAGTTAACTCCTCGTAAATGTAGCTAAGAATTTGCCTTTTTCCCAACAAATGGTGTATGACCCAGACCCTTACGAGACATTTGTTTAGTGGGAAATTTGCCTTTTTCCCAAATTTGCCTTTTTCCCAAACTAGTGTATGACCTTATTTTCTTCTCATAATTCCCTTTTCCCATTCTTAATAATAAGGTCATTAGAGAAACACAAACTCTCTAGTTTCTTCTCTTTGCGTAATGGATAGAACCTAAAATCATGCAGTTCACTGGCCATTCTAAGGGTTCTAGCTACCATCACCAACACAAATTTGAGAGGTGACATTCACTCACTCTACCTCAAAAGCTCTCCCACCTTTAAAAAAAAAAAACAAAAAAACATGAAGCTCCGTCGCTGAGGTTTTTTCTAAAACAAAACTTTTTTCTAAAACAAAACTTAAGCCTTTTTAAAGCTACAATTCTTTAACTACCTTCACAATTTAGCTATAGGTTAATAGTAGTATAACTGTACTTCGTACGAGCTTGTTGTATGATTTATAAATAAATAAAAATTTATTTATCTATTTATACTAAATATTAAAAAATAGTGTAGTCTGAGATCAAAAATAAAAAAAACCAGTGTAGTCTTAGTCCTTTTTTTGTGGGGATGACATGTAGGACACCACATAGCACTGTAGCAGGGCCATTTTTTCTTGTGATAATTAGCAGGGTCATGTTCGTATGGAGATGACACATAAGCGTAAACTTACTACATAGGCAAACACGTTTTTCAAGTGTCACCTATTAATGCATAATCATTAGTTTTCTTTATTACATATTTATTAGCATATTCTTTTACACTACAAAATAAAAGAACTTTACATAATTCTAAAAAATATAAATCTTACTTCATTGGATTGTACTTGAAAAACACTTCAGAATAATATACATATATCCTATAATATTTGGTAAAAATTAGGTAGACAAGACATGTAGTATAGTAATATTTGTATTATATTTATTGAAAATCATGGTAAATGAATGTAATCTATAAATGATCATTTACGATTGAATTTAGTGACAAGAAATTTTATTTGTGTTAGTGAACAACAAAGAGAACACGACCTTTCATGAAGCAGTTATCTGTTGCATTCAAGATAATATTCTGATCGCACACGAGGTTTTTCACTCTTTCAAGTCTAAACAAGGCAAAAAAGGTTGGCTTGCTATTAAATTAGACATGGAGAAAGCTTATGATAGATTAGACTGGAGTTTTATTTATCAGGTTTTTTGAAAATTTGGTTTCAATGAGAAGTGGATTTCCTGGATAAAAGAATGTATATCTTCAGTATCTTTTTCGATCTTAGTTAATAATTCCCCAGGTCCGACCTTTATCCCATCCCGAGGAATTAGACAGGATGATCCTTTATCGCCGTACATTTTTATTCTTTGTACGTAAGTTTTGGCTAGGAGGCTCCAGAGAGAAAGTAATATTTCCTCTAAGAGCATTAGCATTAAAATTTGTAGAGGGGTAGAAAAACTCCCTTTCCTCACCTTTGCAGATGACACTATGATTTTTGTGGAAAAAATCTAGTCAAAATTGCCATACCATCAAAAGAATTCTGGATGAGTATTGTATTATGTCGCGACAAAAAGTTAATTTTCATAAGTCAGCATTTTAATGTACTAAAAATATTAATAGAAGTTCGATAGATACTTTTAAGAGGATTCTAGAAATGAAATACTCGGTGAGTCTAGATTAATATTTGGGTTGTCCCATTATTAACGTCCGAGTTAATGCTAGTAGATTTATTGATATTATTGACCGTACTAATAATCATCTGTCTAAATGGAAAGTCAATTCCTTATCACATGCAGGTAGAGCAACTCTTATTAAAGCTAATTTGTCTGCCACGCCTATTTCTACGATGCAAAGCTTTACACTTCCTTCAGCATCTTTGTCAAAATTGGATCAGATTAACCACAATTTTCTCTGAAATAAAGCTCCTGATAGTACTAGCTCGAATCTCATTTGTTGGGACAAAGTGTGTCGGCCAAAAAATCGTGGGGGTTTAGGTCTCCGTAAAGCAGGTGCTGTTAACAAAGCAATGCAAATGAAGTTGATTTGGAAAATTTTGAAAGATCCTAGTAACAGATTGGTTAAATTAGTTAGCAACAAATATCTTAAAGGGCAAAATTTGTTCGATTATTCCAAAGGGAAGAAAACTTCATGGCCATGGAGTAATTTGTTGGAAGTGCGTTCATTATTTAAAGAAGGTATTAGATGGGAAATTGGGAATGATGAGAATATCAAATTCTGGAAGGACAACTGGGTTTGTTAATTTCCTTTACAAGATAAATACCACTCTGTTGATCCAAATGATCCGTTACGTAATCTAGATAAGTAAGTATGTTTATTTTCTCTCAAGGTGAATGGGATTGTTCGCTTCTCTCGAGAGTTCTACCTAATAATATTATCAGATTAACCATAGAAATTCCTATTTCATTCAACACAGTACCTGATAAATCGTCTTGGGGTTTATCAAATACTGTAAATTTTCCAGCTAAGTCAGCAACTTGGTTAGCACAAGGTATCCATAATCAGTATAAAACTAAATGTAATTTTAGTTGGATTTGGGAGTTAAAACTGCCAAATAAAATCAAGATTTTTTTTTTTTTGGAAACTGTGTTTGGATGGTCTTCCAACTAAGCACAGACTCCAATAAAGTAAAGTGTTTATTCAGCAAGAGTGTGTTTTTTGTAAGCATCATTGTGAAGATAAGCTTCACTTATTTTTTGATTGCCCACATTTTCACCAAATGTGGGACGAAGTCCAATCACTGTGTAATAAAAAACTTAACATTTTAGTTCCCGACTCCCTTAACTTTGTGGAAAGATTGAATTTCCTACATGGTCTCCTCTCGGAATGGGACTTTATCCTCTTAGTGCAAAGTTGGTGGTTATTTTGGTTTACCACTAATAAGATCATTTTTGATAATCTGTCTATTAGTCCTATTTAAATTGCACATTCTGTGCGTAATAGTTTTACTGAGTGGCTGTTGAGCAATTGAGTTTTGAAGATGACAAACTTATTTAATTATAAAGTGATGCTGCTTAACTTGTGTGTTAGTGTTTCAGAAATTTACTTATGCAAGAGTTTGCTAGATAAAGATCAAGAAGAAGATACAAATTACACATGTTCTCTAGGTTATTTATTTATTTCTTAGAGTTCATGTTAAAACATTGCGATAATTAATACGTGCAATTTATAATTATTGGGTAACTATAATCTACACATGAGATAGTATGAGAGAGAACGTTTCTTGAATCCTTAATATCCAAAGGAACAATTCTATAGTCATACACATTTATACGTGTGATGTAGAAGTAATTTTAAGTGGAGTAACTTAAAATTATTTCTTTATTACTTATTATACGATTTTGGTTTAAAAGAGTTTTTAACCTAGCCGACATTTTAATAAGTAAAGATTTTCTCTGAAATCTATTTATTCTTAGGCTCGATTTGATTCACATGGATAAAATTGATCTAAACTGTACTGAAATAAACTGAACTGAATTGATTTTTTAAACTGAACCGTTAACCATTTAAAATTCGTCCAAACATAGTCAATATTGGACTCATTTGAAAGTATGCTTTGAGATCTTTCCGATGACATAATTATCATCGTGAAATTATTTCGGAATAAAAAGTTATACGATTTATAAAGTTACTCATGAACTGAACTGAACTGAACTGAACTGAATTTATGTAAAATTAAAATGAATCAAACAGAGCCTTATTTCTGGCTACATGGTTTTTAACTAAGAAGAAAATACTTGATTGCATAAAGATATTTATTTTATTTTCTTCTTAAAACTGATTTTTTTTTTTTTTTTTTGAGAGGGGAATAGGAGACTTTCATTCATAGATAAGCCATACGACATCTACATCGAAAATAACCCTAGAATATACTAAATCAATAGTAACAATAACAAATATGCTAACAAAACAATTGATTAGAATACCCGAGCGCGACTCCCAATATGAATAGTAATCATGTGCTTCCTTTGATGATTCATCTTTAATGGAAGTGGAGATCTTCACCGCAAGTACCGTAACTTTTTTCTCACAAAACGTTGTATGATACCATCGATCTTGTGCATATCCGATCCCCGGGTTCATATTACTTGCTACTAAATCGCACAATAGGCGAAGAGAGGATCATAAAAAGGAAAAATACGAAAATCCCTGGTAACTGCACAAAAGGAAGAGAAAATTTATTCCACTTAGATCACAAAAACTAGAAATCAATGGCAAAAGGAGGTGCAAAATATGAATCACATGCCGAAAATGGCCTAAATCGGCCCTCCCGACCTGAAAAGTTGTCCTAGTAAGGGTTAGGGCTTGAGAGAGGAAGAGGAGAGGCAAAAGAGAAAACTGATTTTCTTATATATGCTTTAAATGATAAAGATATTTATTCTTCTTTATGAAAATATTGTTTACCAAGTAAAGAAAAAAAAGATTTGGTTTTCTAGTTGCAAATAGGCTTCCTAGTTGCTTTTTACTTCTTGGTTATGCGTATAAAAAGAAGTCTAAAATCAAAAATCAGTTTTTACGCCTCTCACCTCATTGAACGTAACAATTACTTGAGAGAGTCTAATTTCACAAACGTTTCCACATAGCGCAGAACGTTGCCTAATAGATATAAGTTTCATACGTTTATTTATTGCAAAGCTATAGGATTATTATTGTATCTTTCCACTTATTGAAGTTCATCAAGGTAAACATTGTTTCATTGATTACGACAGCTAGAATTAGTTGTTAGAGGTTGGCTTGGGTGAGTTCCTAAGTGCGTTTGGCTTGGAAGAGGTTCTGAGTGCGTTTGGCTTGGACGAGTGTTCGAATGCGTGGGTTGAGTTAGAGTTACTTGATCGAGTTGTACTATTCTCTTAATAAAAGAAGTAGTCTTTAAAGTCTTTCGGGCCGTGGTTTTTTATCCTTTGTGAGTTGCAAATGGTTTTCCACGTAAATCGTGAGTGCTTTAATTCTAGTTCTTTTATACTTGTTTCAAATTCCGCATGTAACACCCCGAAATTTCTGACCAATTTTTTTTATATAAATACAATGCAACGGAAAATAAACGGAAATCCCAAGGTGCTATACCGCATTTAATAAATTAAATGCAAGGTCCAACCAAAACTAAAAATAAATAATACCAACATTAATAACTTAATAATTAATTTTCGACTTAAACTAACACAAAATCCGACTTAAAACTTAATACATAATAACAATAGTAACTCCCAAATCCTAACCCAACTAACAAAACATAATCAATGATCTCGAGGAAAAATAACAATTCTTCTTCTAGCGTCCTCACTCTAATGCTTATTCAGCAGAGCCCACCTGTAAAATATATAAGAAGAGAAACAAAGGAAAACAAAGAAGAAAATCAGCAAAAGTTGGAAACTCTACACTACCCCGTAAAATTCATTTGCAAACCCTTACCTGGATTTTTCAAAACATTTTGTTTAAATTCGCTTCATACGCACATAGCACCAAACCAAGCACACGCACATCAATCATATATTTATTCATTAATCTTTAAGACAACTTGATTAGAGGGAAGAACGACAAGAAAAAAATTCCACCAATGGAGAAGGGATTTCAACCTTTCCATACAATAAATGTTTCCACCAACTGGCCAACAAAAGTCAAAGTGTGCACACCCCCTTCTAAACCTCCACGGCTTAAAAGGACGACAATAGAGTACCACAATACGTTTGTACTCAGTCCGATTTGGACAACCAATATAACCAAACTCATGGGATCAATGCCCTAAGAATCAAAATAAGTACAGAGCTTGCGTAAACAGCAGTCCCGCAGGATATACAAGTATCCACCATATCTATGTCTAACCTTTAGGGAATCCTACCTAAAGGTCTCTTAACCCTCAACATAATTTTAATAATCGTGATCATACCAACAACAATAATTCACTTCAGTTAGATCACAAAAGTTCAATAATAATCAAATTCCAATATACCCATATTCCACATGAACCAATCACACAAGGTTCTATCCATTACTCACCATATAAAATCCAATATCAATATTAATTTATCGATAATTAGCCAATATTGCAATACTCAACAAATTCATGTTTTCCATAAAATTATCTCACAAATCCATCATACATGATCTTTCCATATAATTAATCCACCATAAATTAATTCATCATAAAACCATCTTAAATAATACATCCATGACCATAAAAATCAAATTTAATATAGTCCATCCAAACATAGTCAAATATACCACTTAGCACATACTCAAACTTTTCTTGGGGTTGATTAAAATTGTAGACATAGAATTACCTTGATTACTGGCTCCAAACAAAACAGTGCAAGCTCCTACTACTCTAGTCGGTAACATCGGATCCAACTTTTACAATGACTCAATTCTGAAATCCGAATTCAGCACATACAATCTGAATTAAACGCTCAAACGGACCATCAAACGAAGTCCATATCATCTAAAAATTGGAGCACAGGCTAAGGACATACTAAGATTAAATTACACCAAAGGGTTGGTACAAAGCATGTGTAGGTTTTGAGATATGATAGAACAAAGTAGGCGGATATGGATCTCGCATCAGCACTGCGCTGCCTAAAGAGAAAAATAATTTGGGGTATCAAACAATCTCTAAAACTTATGAAACTTTAAAATATGGTTCTAGACATCTGGGTTTCAAACATATCCCAAATTCAAGCTCACCCGACAAGTATAACAAAAGAAACGGATTTTTCAATTCGACAGTGTGTGCTGGACAGTTTTTAGGGCTTTTGTGAGTATTGTGAGAGAGAAAACGTGAGTGAGAATTATGGACTCACTAGGGCACGAAAGGAGAGGAAAATAATAAGATTTAATGGTGTCAAGGGCTATTTATAAAGGTATGGAATCATTGACCAAGTTAGAATCCTAATCCGACTAGAATACAACTCAATTAAGAAAATTATCACAAGGGATCTTATCTTTTTTTTTTCAAACACTGATTAATAAGGAAATAAATATAAATAAATATTATTTCCTCCAAATATTCATAATCTAAATCAAAAAAATCACATTATTGCATATTATAAATACTATAATATGCGGGGTATTACACCGCAAATTTGGGGTAACACCATTCACCCCCTATAGTGTACCTTGTGCAGTTGTGCTACTAACAATGGCGTTCCTTGGCGACTCAGGTAGTGGACTTTGATGTTAAAGGGGATTTTTCTAAGAAACAAGTTAAAAAAGGTCCTAGGAGCGGTGTTAAGTGGAATCCTCCGAGAAGTGATTACGTGAAGATAAATTTTGATGGGTCTAAGAAAAATAACCTTAGTGCGGCGGCGGAATTCTTTATCATGGATAAGTCTGGGGAAGTCTTGGTGCTAGGAGCTAAGCCATGTGGCGATAGTTCAGTTTTAATGGCAGAAGCAATAGGACTTAGAGAAGGAGTGAAGGTTGCCCTGTCACGAGATTTTCCTAATATCACTATTGAGGGGGACAACTTAGCAGTCATTAAGGCTCTTAGGAATGAGTGGAAAATTCCTTGGGAAATAGAAAATATTTTAATAGATACTAAAAAGGATTGACATTTTTTTTAACAGAGTGGAAGTTATTCATTGCTTCCACGAAGCAAATTCGGTGGCAGACTTTATGGCTAGTGTGGGTCAGTCTGTCGATTCCTGTTCTCTTTGGTCATGTTCCTTTGATCAATTTCTCACTGACTTACTAGTGAAGGAAAATTTAGGTTAATACCTTAGGGTTAACGTGGCTTCTTTGCCTTTTTTTTAAAAAAAATGAAGCAGTTATCTGTGGTCAAACAATTGAGTTGTCACATCGCGCTCTTTCAAGCCAACCGACATTGCAATTACTCGAGCAACCTTGCTGGAGAAACACCCTTTTACTTGGCGGCACAAATAAGTTTCCAAGATAGTGCTGATGTAATTTTGCAAATATGCCCAAAAGTATCATTTAACGGCCCAAATAGGAGCAATGCTCTACATATGGCAGTAGTCCAATGACATAATGTCCGTATTTCATGAATTTTACTTGTAAGAATTACAAAAATGTATAATGTGACTAGGTTCGATATTTGGAAATGGTACTATTAACCAAACCCAATACAATCCAATGTTCAAGAAATTACATTTTTAATGAATAATTAATAACCTAATATAACCAAATGCAACATAACCCAACAAATTAATAAATAAGTGTATTCAAATGACATATTGACGTAATTAACTTGCTAATCTCTCAAGACCAACCTATATTAATTATGGTAGACATATTTTTAATTAGAGCATGATGTCTCTCTTGCATTTCTGAATGGTAAAGGGCAAAAACGCCTTTACACACCGAACCAAGTATAAGTTATGTTAAGTTCATTAAGCATGTTCTTGCTAAATATGAGATTATTAGTGAATTAAACGATAATATGGAGTGGAGTGTGCTTCATTACGCGGCTCATCAAGAGCAAAAAGAGGTAGTTAATACCATACTAAAGAATACCCCACTTACCAGCCTTGTAAAATCAAATGAACAGTTCAGGACACACACCCTTCATCATTTGGTAGCAGCAGACCATTTTATTCTAAAGTTAATTGACCATCTTACTGTTGACCTTGGAATTTGCAAAAGAAAAAAAAAAAAAAGGAAAGGTTGACTGTAGTGGATTTTGCTAAATAGAATATATATTTTTGGACAATTTACATTTAAAATGTACTGGAGTTAAAACATCACTGAATCGTGAACATAACAGAGAGACCGTGATATTGAGGGATGCCCAAGTTTAGATATTGTGACAATTCAAGATGCAGCTTATTTGCATTTGTTTCACTACAAAAAAAAAAAAAAACGCAATTTAGCTGCGGATTTGATCCCGCAGCTAATTAGCTACAGAAATTATAATATTCGTAGCTAATTAGCTGCAAAATTAAATCCGCATCTAAATTAGCCGCGGAAATAAATCCGCGGCTAAATTCGCCGCGGAATTAAATCCACAACTAATTAGCCGCGGATTTATAATATCCGCAGCTAAGTAGCGGCGGAATTATAATATCCGCAGCTAACTAGCGGCAGATTTAACTCCGTTGCTAAGAACAATTAATAAATATTAATTTTTAAAAGAATTAGCGGTGGGAGTTAATTTCCGTCGTTGATTAGCGACGTAATTAGTTAAAAAATTAATTCCCGCCGCTAATATGTTTTTTTTTTTTTTTTTTTTTTTTTCCGTTGGGCAGTGTAACTTTTTATAGATAATGTGATGCATAATAAGGTAAGAAAGAATTCAGTGGCTGGATTGTCAGAGTACTCCCCTACGCGCGCATGAGGGTTGAAATCCCTCTAGCAGCAAAACGTGCAATTTCTTCTTTGAGTGGGCAGTGACAACATTAGCATTTTCAATTGGTTTTACAGTTTATGGAATTGGTAGCAACAAAGCAAACAAGAAAATCCCAAAGACATTTAGGAGAACCTTTTTTTTTCTAACTTTAATATGCTCTGCTTTGTCTTTGATGAACTTAGTCATATTTCTTTTGCCAAAAATCTCAAAAACGGTATTCGAAGTTTGAGCTTATTATTAATATTATTTTTATACAGGTAAGAAGTTGTGATAAAGATTAGGAGGCCCTCCTCTCGAGGTTACCTCCTAACTTGTCAGCATTAAGAATGTCATCTAGCTCGCAAGACCACGAATGACCCCAATTCAAAGAGGGTGTAGCTAGATGGCCAAGATTAGCCATTCAGTCTGCTGCTCTGTTGCCTTCTCTATAGATGTGGTTGATTATCACTGATTTTCTTCCGGCTAAGAAGCGCCCGGTGTCAATAATGATGTTGTAAATCTTCCATGGGATACTAATCTCGCCACGTAGAGCCTGGATAACAGTCAGGTTATCACCTTCCACATGAAGTTTTCTCCAGTTTGTTCCAGTTTATTCCAGTTTTCAATTAAAAATTCCATTTTGTTATGTATTCATATATATAAATGTTATGTACATACATCCATAATCTATGATCTATACTATGTCATTATTCGTACCAAAGAATACAACCTGGAGGACCCTACAAAATAATCCTCCATCCCTTATTTCAAATACAAAAAGAAAAAAAAAATCTAAAATATGCAAAAAAAAAAAAAAAAAATAAAATTAAAATCAATCATAAAAAGAATCCATAAATTAAAGCGCGCAAAAAGAAAAGAAATCAAAATAATTTCCTGAGCCGAATTTTGCATCCACTACTATTAATCTTCACCTCATTATTAGAAGACAATTTATCAACGGTTAGCTCACACCTAACTTTGAACTTCATCTTCATCAACTTCAGCTTCCCAAGTTTGACTTTAATAGGCACCCTCCCCGTTAAGACTAACGGTATATTTTCCGTTTGGCTCTCTTGCGTTTGTAGCCTTTGCGAGAGCCCACTAGCGTTGTTAACGGTCCCCGTCAACTGGACGTTAACAAACGTGGTGTTACGGTGGCCTTGGTAGAACGTAGGCAAGGAACCTTCGCAAAGGAGCGTGTCTTCATACCACGCGCTTAGGCTTGAGCCACCGAGGTAATATATACCTATTCTCTTGTTAGGGTTATGTGCCGTGAGGTTCACGGCAAATGTTGCGGTGAGTGAATCATTGTTGTTGACGTTAAATTGTGTGACTTTAAGGGTGTCTATGGAGTACTTAGGGATCTTAGGGCGAAAAATGAGGAAGAGGACTCCAGCAGTGATGGCAATAGCGATAATGAGGATTAGGAGGATT
This sequence comes from Tetragonia tetragonoides, assembly GCA_038025085.1. NCBI lineage: Eukaryota > Viridiplantae > Streptophyta > Magnoliopsida > Caryophyllales > Aizoaceae > Tetragonia > Tetragonia tetragonoides. The sequence continues at coordinate 36,321,427 of CM076143.1, forward strand.
GAGAGGATGCAGCAGAAAACGCGACAACAACAACTGCGCTTTGAACCCTTCCTAGGAGGTGGGGAGTATGATACTGGATGCGTACGTGTAGGAGGTGGAGGGTAAGGTTGATCGGATTTGACAGAATTTGAAGGTAATAGCGGTGCTGATGACCGTTGTGGGGGTGCCTCGGGGTCCGAGACCGGGTGGATTCTTTGGTGATCGGCCATAACTTGGGTAATGGTTGTAGTATGTGTATGTGAATATGTGATGAATGTTTGAGTGGTTTTGTGGTGAGGGGTTGATATAAAGAGGTTTGGAAGGGTGTAAGAAGTCATGAATTGGCAACGTTGAAATGTTGTTTTGTTTGACTTGTGATGGTTTTAACGTTTCAGCGTTTTTGATTACTTTCTTTAGACGTGTCTTTTGTTTCTAGATTGATTTTCTTGTAGGAGTAGGAACTTTTTCTGTTTGTTTTTTAATGTATGTTCACCTACTTACGTCACGTGGCGTTTGCTAGTCAAAACATTTGCCTGAATTTTTAAGCGCAAATACGTTTATGATGTTGAATTTTGAGGGAGGAAAGATATTAACATTATTAAGGCAGTTTCCATTTTCATATCATATATTTTGGTGATGTAGCCACTTACATAGATGCATGTACAAATGTCTTTTATATAGCATAAATTCTGTCTACATCCTCTTTTTGTATTTGTTATTACAAATTTACGCAAACAGCACATAAATTCTATATAAGAATAGGTCATTTAAGCAAATTAATTTATTACTATGCATGTACTACTTCGTACAATTCATCCTTAAGCCGCATGTAATCATATATGTCAACTAGTTTTCATGCCCGTGCGATGTACGGGTTCTTATTTATCATGCACACTCTGTTATTAGAAGAAATATGATAAATTTTTTAATTATATCAATATATAAAGTTGAATAATAGGAGTAGCAAAGAACAATAATAATCTTTTTATCAAAAAAAAAAATCTAACAAAGAAATTACATTTTTAGTGAATTTATAAATTTTTTAGGATAATAAATATAATACTTATATTACTTATTTCTTATTAAAATAAAATAAAACTAATTTTAATTTTTTTTAATCACCCATACATTCATAGCTACCATCACCAACACAAATTTGAGAGGTGACATTCACTCACTCTACCTCAAAAGCTCTCCCACCTTTAAAAAAAAAAACAAAAAAACATGAAGCTCCGTCGCTGAGGTTTTTTCTAAAACAAAACTTAAGCTTTTTAAAGCTACAATTCTTTAACTACCTTCACAATTTAGCTATAGGTTAATAGTAGTATAACTGTACTTCGTACGAGCTTGTTGTATGGTTTATAAATAAATAAAAATTTATTTATCGATTTATACTAAATATTAAAAAATTGTGTAGTCTGACATCAAAAAAAAAAAAAAAAAACCAGTGTAGTCTTAGTCTTTTTTGTGTGGGGATGAGATGTAGGACACCACATAGCACTGTAGCAGGGCCATTTTTTCTTGTGATAATTAGCAGGGTCATGTTCGTATGGAGATGACACATAAGCGTAAACTTACTACATAGGCAAACACATTTTTCAAGTGTCACCCATTAATGCATAATCATTAGTTTTCTTTATTACATATTTATTAGCATATTCTTTTACACTACAAAATAAAAGAACTTTACATAATTCTAAAAAATATAAATCTTACTTCATTGGATTGTACTTAAAAAACACTTCAGAATAATATACATATATCCTATAATATTTGGTAAAAATTAGGTAGACAAGACATGTAGTTTAGTAATATTTGTATTATATTTATTGAAAATCATGGTAAATGAATGTAATCTATAAATGATCATTTACGATTGAATTTAGTGACAAGAAATTTTATTTGTGTTAGTGAACAACAAAGAGAACACGACCTTTTATGAAGCAGTTATCTGCTGCATTCAAGATAATATTCTGATCGCACACGAGGTTTTTCACTCTCAAGTCTAAACAAGGCAAAAAAGGTTGGCTTGCTATTAAATTAGACATGGAGAAAGCTTATGATAGATTAGACTGGAGTTTTATTTATCAGGTTTTTTGAAAATTTGGTTTCAATGAGAAGCGGAATTTCCTGGATAAAAGAATGTATATCTTCAGTATCTTTTTCGATCTTAGTTAATAATTCCCCAGGTCCGACCTTTATCCCATCCCGAGGAATTAGACAGGATGATCCTTTATCGCCGTACATTTTTATTCTTTGTACGGAAGTTTTGGCTAGGAGGCTCCAGAGAGAAAGTAATATTTCCTTTAAGAGCATTAGCATTAAAATTTGTAGAGGGGCAGAAAAACTCCCTTTCCTCACCTTTGCAGATGACACTATGATTTTTGTGGAAGAATCTAGTCAAAGTTGCCATACCATTAAAAGAATTTTGGATGAGTATTGCATTATGTCGCGACAAAAAGTTAATTTTCATAAGTCAGCATTTCAATGTACTAAAAATATTAATAGAAGTTCGATAGATACTTTTAAGACGATTCTAGAAATGAAATACTCGGTGAGTCTACATAAATATTTGGGTTGTCCCATTATTAACGTCCGAGTTAATTCTAGTAGATTTATTGATATTATTGACCGTACTAATAATCATCTGTCTAAATGGAAAGCCAATTCCTTATCACATGCAGGTAGAGCAACTCTTATTCAAGCTAATTTGTCTGACACGCCTATTTTTACGATGCAAAGCTTTACACTTCCTTCAGCATCTTTGTCAAAATTGGATCAGATTAACCGCAATTTTCTCTGAAATAAAGCTCCTGATGGTACTAGCTCGAATCTCATTTGTTGGGACAAAGTGTGTCGGCCAAAAAATCGTGGGGGTTTAGGTCTCCGTAAAGCAGGTGCTGTTAACAAAGCAATGCAAATGAAGTTGATTTGAAAATTTTTGAAAGATCCTAGTAACAGATTGGTTAAATTAGTTAGGAACAAATATCTTAAAGGGCAAAATTTGTTCGATTATTCCAAAGGGAAGAAAACTTCATGACCATGGAGTAATTTGTTGGAAGTGCGTTCATTATTTAAAGAAGGTATTAGATGGGAAATTGGGAATGATGAGAATATAAAATTCTGGAAGGACAACTAGGTTTGTTAATTTCCTTTACAAGATAAATACCACTCTATTGATCCAAATGATCCGTTACGTAATCTAGATAAGTAAGTATGTTTATTTTCTCTCAAGGTGAATGGGATTGTTCGCTTCTCTCGAGAGTTCTACCTAATAATATTATCAGATTAACCATAGAAATTCCTGTTTCATTCAACACAGTACCTGATAAATCGTCTTGGGGTTTATCAAATACTGTAAATTTTCCAGCTAAGTCATCAACTTGGTTAGCACAAGGTATCCATAATCAGTATAAAACTAAATGTAATTTTAGTTGGATTTGGGAGTTAAAACTGCCAAATAAAATCAAGATTTTTTTTTTTTGGAAACTGTTTTTGGATGGTCTTCCAACTAAGCACAGATTCCAACAAAGTAAAGTATTTATTCAGCAAGAGTGTGTTTTTTGTAAGCATCATTGTGAAGATAAGCTTCAGTTATTTTTTGATTGCCCACATTTTTACCAAATGTGGGACGAAGTCCAATCACTGTGTAATAAAAAACTTAACATTTTAGTTCCCGACTCCCTTAACTTTGTGGAAAGATTGAATTTCCTACATGGTCTCCTCTCGGAATGGGACTTTATCCTCTTAGTGCAAAGTTGGTGGTTATTTTGATTTACCAGTAATAAGATCATTTTTGATAATCTGTCTATTAGTCCTATTTAAATTGCACATTCTGTGTGTAATAGTTTTAGTGAGTGGCTATTGAGCAATTGAGTTTTGAAGATGACAAACTTATTTAATTATAAAGTGATGCTGCTTAACTTGTGTGTTAGTGTTTCAGCAATTTACTTATGCAAGAGTTTGCTAGATAAAGATCAAGAAGAAGACACAAATTACACATGTTCTCTAGGTTATTTATTTATTTCTTAGAATTCATGTTAAAACATTGCGATAATTAATACGTGCAATTTATAATTATTGGGTAACTATAATCTACACATGAGATAGTATGAGAGAGAACGTTTCTTGAATCCTTAATATCCAAAGGAACGTTTCTATAATCATACACATTTATACGTGTGATGTAGAAGTAATTTTAAGTGGAGTAACTTAAAATTATTTCTTTATTACTTGTTATACGATTTTGGTTTAAAAGAGTTTTTAACCTAGCCGACATTTTAATAAGTAAAGATTTTCTCTGAAATCTATTTATTCTTAGGCTCCGTTTGATTCACATGGATAAAACTGATCTAAACTGAACTGAAATAAACTGAACTGAATTGATTTTTTAAACTGAACCGTTAACCATTTAAAATTCGTCCAAACATAGTCAATATTGGACTCGTTTGAAAGTATGCTTTGAGATCTTTCCGATGACATAATTATCATCGTGAAATTATTTCGGAATAAAAAGTTATACGATTTGTAAAGTTATACATGAACTGAACTGAACTGGACTGAACTGAACTGAACTGAATTTATGTAAAATTAAGGTGAATCAAACAGAGCCTTATTTCTGGCTACATGGTTTTTAACTAGGAAGAAAATACTTGATTGCATAAAGATATTTATTTTATTTTCTTCTTAAAACTGATTTTTTTTATTTTTTGAGAGGGGAATAGGAGACTTTCATTCATAGATAAGCCATACGACATCTACATCGAAAATAACCCTAGAGTATACTAAATCAATAGTAACAATAACAAATCTGCTAACAAAACAATTGACTAGAATACCCGAGCGCGACTCCCAATATGCATAGTAATCATGTGCTTCCTTTGATGATTCATCTTTAATGGAAGTGGAGATCTTCACCGCAAGTACCGTAATTTTTTTCTCACAAAACGTTGTATGATACCATCGATCTTGTGCATATCCGATCCCCGGGTTCATATTACTTGCTACTAAATCGCACAATATGCGAAGAGAGGATCCTATAAAAAGGAAAAATACGAAGATCCCTGATAACTGCACAAAAGGAAGAGAAAATTTATTCCACTTAGATCGCAAAAACTAGAAATCAATGGCAAAAGGAGGTGCAAAATATGAATCACAGGCCGAAAATAGCCTAAATCGGCCCTCCCGACCTGAAAAGTTGTCCTAGTAAGGGTTAGGGCTTGAGAGAGGAAGAGGAGAGGCAAATGAGAAAACTGATTTTGTTATATATGCTTTAATTGATAAAGATATTTATTCTTCTTTATGAAAATATTGTTTACCAAGTAAAGAAAAAAGAGATTTGGTTTTCTAGTTGCAAATAGGCTTCCTAGTTGCTTTTTACTTCTTGGTTATGCGTATAAAAAGAAGTCTAAATCAAAAATCAGTTTTTACGCCTCTCACCTCATTGAACGTAACAATTACCTGAGAGAGTCTAATTCCACAAACGTTTCCACATAGCGCAGAACGTTGCCTAATAGATATAAGTTTCATACGTTTATTTATTGCAAAGCTATAGGATTATTATTGTACCTTTCCACTTATAGAAGTTCATCAAGGTAAACATTGTTTCATTGATTACGACAGCTAGAATTAGTTGTTAGAGGTTGGCTTGGGTGAGTTCCTAAGTGCATTTGGCTTGGAAGAGGTTCTGAGTGCGTTTGGCTTGGACGAGTGTTCGAGTGCGTGGGTTGAGTTAGAGTTAACTTGATCGAGTTGTACTATTCTCTTAATAAAAGAATTAGTCTTTAAAGTCTTTCGGGCCGTGGTTTTTTATCCTTTGTGAGTTACAAAGGGTTTTCCACGAAAATCGTGAGTGCTTTAATTCTAGTTCTTTTATACTTGTTTCAAATTCCGCATGTAACACCCCGAAATTTCTGACCAATTTTTTTTATATAAATACAATGCAACGGAAAATAAACGAAAATCCCAAGGTGCTATACCGCATTTAATAATTTAAATGCAAGGTCCAACCAAAACTAAAAATAAATAATACCAACATTAATAACTTAATAATTAATTTCCGACTTAGACTAACACAAAATCCGACTTAAAACTGAATACATAATAACAATAGTAACTCCCAAATCCTAACCAACTAACAAAACTTAATCAATGATCTCGAGGAAAAATAACAATTCTTCTTCTAGCGTCCTCACTCTAATGCTTATACAGCAGACCCCACCTGTAAAATATATAAGAAGAGAAACAAAGGAAAACAAAGAAGAAAATCAGCAAAAGTTGGAAACTCTACTCTACCCCGTAAAATTCATTTGCAAACCCTTACCTGGATTTTTCAAAACATTTTGTTTAAATTCGCTTCATACGCACATAGCACCAAACCAAGCACACGTACATCAATCATATATTTATTCATTAATCTTTAAGCCAACTTGATTAGAGGGAAGAACGACAAGAAAAAATTCCACCAATGGAGAAGGGATTTTAACCATTCCATACAATAAATGTTTCCACCAACTGGCCAACAAAAGTCTAAGTGTGCACACCCCCTTCTAAACCTCCACGGCTTAAAAGGACGACAATAGAGTACCACAATACGTCTGTACTCAGTCCGATTTGGACAACCAATATAACCAAACTCATGGGATCAATGCCCTAACAGTCAAAATAAGTACAAAGCTTGCGTAAACAGCAGTCCCGCAGGATATGCAAGTATCCACCATATCTATGTCTAACCTTTAGGGAATCCTACCTAAAGGTCTCTTAACCCTCAACCTAATTTTAATAATCGTGATCATACCAACAACAATAATTTCGCATCAGTTAGATCACAAAAGTTCAATAATAAACACATTCCAATATACCCATATTCCACATGAACCAATCACACAAGGTTCTATCCATTACTCACCATATAAAATCCAATATCAATATCAATTTATCGATAATTAGCCAATATTGCAATACTCAATAAATTCATGTTTCCCATAAAATTATCTCACAAATCCATCATACATGATCTTTTCATATAATTAATCCACCATAAATTAATTCATCGTAAAACCATCTTAAATAATACATCCATGACCATAAAAATCAAATTTAATATAGTCCATCCAAACATAGTCAACTATACCACTTAGCACATACTCAAACTTTTCGTGGGGTTGATTAAAATTGTAGACATAGAATTACCTTGATTACTGGCTCCAAACAAAACAGTGCAAACTCCTACTACTCTAGTCGGTAACATCGGATCCAACTTTTACAATGACTCAATTCTGAAATCCGAAATCAGCACATACAATCTGAATTAAACGCTCAAACGGACCATCAAACGAAGTCCATATCATCTAAAAATTGGCGCACAGGCTAAGGACATACTAAGATTTAATTACGCCAAAGGGTTGGTACAAAGCATGTGTAGGTTTTGAGATATGATAGAACAAAGTAAGCGGATATGGATCTCGCATCAGCACTGCGCTGCCTCAAGAGAAAAATAATTTGGGGTATCAAACGATCTCTAAAAATTATGAAACTTTAAAATCTGGTTCTAGACATCTAGGTTTCAAACATATCCAAAATTCAAGCTCACCCGATAAGTATAACAAAAGAAACGGATTTTTCAATTCGACAGTGTGTGCTGGACAATTTTTAGGACTTTTGTGAGTATTGTGAGAGAGAAAACGTGAGTGAGAATTATGGACTCACTAGGGCACGAAAGGAGAGGAAAATAATAAGATTTAATGGTGTCAAGGGCTATTTATAAAGGTATGGAATCATTGACCAAGTTAGAATCCTAATCCGACTAGAATACAACTCAATTAAGAAAATTATCACAAGGAAAACTATCTTTTCCTTTTCAAACACCGATTAATAAGGAAATAAATATAAATAAATATTATTTCCTCCAAATATTCATAATCTAAATCAAAAAATCACATTATTGCATATTATAAATACTATAATATGCGGGGTATTTCACCGCAAATTTGGGGTAACACCATTCACTCCCTATAGTGTACCTTGTGTGGTTGTGCTACTAACAGTGGCATTCCTTGGCGACTCAGGTAGTGGACTTTGATGTTAAAGGGGATTTTTCTAAGAAACAAGTTAAAAAAGATCCTAGGAGCGATGTTAAGTGGAATCCTCCGAGAAGTGATTATGTGAAGATAAATTTTGATGGGTCTAAGAAAAATAACCTTAGTGCGGCGGCGGAATTCTTTATCAGGAATAAGTCTAGGGAAGTCTTGGTGCTAGGAGCTAAGCCATGTGGCGATAGTTCAGTTTTAATGGCAGAAGCAATAGGACTTAGAGAAGGAGTGAAGGTTGCCCTGTCACGAGATTTTCCTAATATCACTATTGAGGGGGACAACTTAGCAGTCATTAAGGCTCTTAGGAATGAGTGGAAAATTCCTTGGGAAATAGAAAATATTTTAATAGATACTAAAAAGGATTGACATTTTTTTTAACAGAGTGGAAGTTATTCATTGCTTCCACGAAGCAAATTCGGTGGCAGACTTTATGGCTAGTGTGGGTCAGTCTGTCGATTCCTGTTCTCTTTGGTCATGTTCCTTTGATCAATTTCTCACTGACTTACTAGTGAAGAAAAAATTAGGTTAATACCTTAGGGTTAACGTGGCTTCTTTGCCTTTTTAAAAAAAAAAAATGAAGCAGTTATCTGTGGTCAAACAATTGAGTTGTCACATCGCGCTCTTTCAAGCCAACCGACATTGCAATTACTCGAGCAACCTTGTTGGAGAAAAACCCTTTTACTTGGCGGCACAAATAAGTTTCCAAGATAGTGCTGATGTAATTTTGCAAATATGCCCAAAAGTATCATTTAACGGCCCAAATAGGAGAAATGCTCTACATATTGCAGTAGTCCAATGACATAATGTCCGTATTTTATGAATTTTACTTGTAAGAATTACAAAAATGTATAATGTGACTGGGTTCGATATTTGGAAATGGTACTATTAACCAAACCCAATATAATCCAATGTTCAAGAAATTACATTTTTAATGAATAATTAATAACCTAATATAACCAAATGCAACATAACCCAACAAATTAATAAATAAGTGTATTCAAATGACATATTGACATAATTAACTTGCTAATCTCTCAAGACCAACCTATATTAATTATGGTAGACATATTTTTAATTAGAGCATGATGTCTCTCTTGCATTTCTGAATGGTAAAGGGCAAAAACGCCTTTACACACCGAACCAAGTATAAGTTATGTTAAGTTCATTAAGCATGTTCTTGCTAAATATGAGATTATTAGTGAATTAAACGATAATATGGAGTGGAGTGTGCTTCATTACGCGGCTCATCAAGAGCAAAAAGAGGTAGTTAATACCATACTAAAGAATACCCCACTTACCAGCCTTATAAAATCAAATGAACAGTTCAGGACATACACCCTTCATCATTTGGTAGCAGCAGACCATTTTATTCTAAAGTTAATTGACCATCTTACTGTTGACCTTGGAATTTGCAAAAGAAAAGAAAAAAAAGAAAGAAAGGTTGACAGTAGTGGATTTTGCTAAATAGAATATATTTTTTTGGACAATTTACATTTAAAATGTACTGGAGTTAAAACATCACTAAATCGTGAACATATCAGAGAGACCGTGATATTGAGGGATGCCCAAGTTTAGATATTGTGACAATTCAAGATGCTGCTTATTTGCATTTGTTTCACTACAAAAAAAAAAACGCAATTTAGCTGCGGATTTGATCCCGCAGCTAATTAGCTACAGAAATTATAATATTCGTAGTTAATTAGCTGCAAAATTAAATCCCCATCTAAATTAGCCGCGGAAATAAATCCGCGGCTAAATTCGCCGCGGAATTAAATCCACAACTAATTAGCCGCGGATTTATAATATCTGCAGCTAAGTAGCGGCGGAATTATAATATCCGCAGCTAACTAGCGGCAGATTTAACTCCGTTGCTAAGAACAATTAATAAATATTAATTTTTAAAAGAATTAGCGGTGGGAGTTAATTTTCGCCGTTGATTAGCGACGTAATTAGTATAGCGGTGAAAAATTAATTCCCGTCGCTAATATGTTTTTTTTTTTTTTCCCGTTGGGCAGTGTAACTTTTTATAGATAATGTGATGCATAATAAGGTAAGAAAGAATTCAGTGGCTGGATTGTCAGAGTACTCCCCTACGCGCGCACGAGGGTTGAAATCCCTCTAGCAGCAAAACGTGCAATTTCGTCTTTGAGTGGGCAGTGACAACATTAGCATTTTCAGTTGGTTTTACAGTTTATGGAACTGGTAGCAACAAAGCAAACAAGAAAATCCCAAAGACATTTAGGAGAACCTTTTTTTTTCTAACTTTAATATGCTCTGCTTTGTCTTTGATGAACTTAGTCATATTTCTTTTGCCAAAAATCTCAAAAACGGTATTCGAAGTTTGAGCTTATTATTATTATTATTTTTATACAGGTAAGAAGTTGTGATAAAGATTAGGAGGCCCTCCTCTCGAGGTTACCTCCTAACTTGTTAGCATTAAGAATGTCATCTAGCTCGCAAGACCACGAATGACCCCAATTGAAAGAGGGTGTAGCTAGATGGCCCAGATTAGCCATTCAGTCTGCTGCTCTGTTGCCTTCTCTATAGATGTGGTTGATTATCACTGATTTTCTTCCGGCTAAGAAGCGCCTGGTGTCAATAATGATGTTGTAAATCTTCCATGGGATACTAATCTCGCCACGTAGAGCCTGGATAACAGTCAGGTTATCACCTTCCACATGAATAGAGTGAGAACCCATTTCCAAAGCTTTTGGGACTCCGTTTCGCAAGGCCGTGGCTTCAGCAGCGAGGATCGAAGTGCAACCCAAATTGGATGCGCCAGCAGCATGGGGATCACTATATCCATCACGAATAACAAAACCTGATGAAGCTGAGTTGTTCTTGACGACGCCGTTGAAGTTGATTTTAAGAAAGTTGGGAGCTGGGGGTTTCCACCTGGTAGAGTTCCTCGCGTTGGGGCGCGGAGAGGAACCTGTGAGTAGGGGGGAGGAAAGGAAGATGTCTTCGGTACTCCTAAGAGCCCATTTCTTATAGCACGATCGGGCCCGGAGAAAAACTGTAGCAGGGTTAAACCGAATGTTCCGAAACACTTGGTTATTCCTCTCCTTCGAGAGGCTCCAGAGGAAGAAGATAGATTTTACTATTGAGCGACGATCATTGGTTGGGTCTGAATGCATGTTATTGAGCCAATTAAGAACATCTTGAGATGGCCGCTCAACTCTAATCCAATCTCGTACAGAAGGTAGCATCCATGCTTGACGCGATTTAGAACATATGGAAAAGATATGATCCATGGTCTCTGTATTATCCATACACAAGGGACAATTTGTGTCGACTGAGATCCCTCTATTTAGTAGATTGCCTCTATTAGGTAGGCAATCATGACAAGCTTGCCACAAAAATAACTTAATTTTAGGGTTAATATCTAGTTTCCATATCCATCTAAACCGCCATTTAAGGACGGGGTTTTCTTTTAAATTATGAGCAAGCCAGGTAGCTGTCTTTGTGGAAAATTTTCCATCCCCCATAAGTCCCCAACAAAGGTCATCATCTATTTCATGGAAGGGGATTGGGATACCAATTACTTTCTTGTAGGCGGCGGACGGTAATGTATTTAGTAGTTTATCCATATCCCACTGTTTGTCAATAGTAAAGAAATCACTAACTTTACTATTAATGTCCAAGGACGGAATAATTTGATTGTTGATGGATTCAATAAGAGGGGCATTGTCGCACCAATTATCCATTAAAAAATTTATGTTTTTCCCATTACCGAGTTTTCATCGGAGACCTTTTTTCACAAGTTCCCGTGATTTAAGGATTGTCTTCCATGCCCATGAATCATAACTCTTGGACTTACAAGAGAAGAAGTCAGAAAAAGAGAGGTATTTTGCCTTCATACACTCGACCCAAAGGTTATTTGGTTCGGTAAGGATTTTCCATGCTAATTTGGCCATAAAAGCCTTGTTGACGGCTTGGGTCTTGCGTAACCCTAGGCCCCCATAATCCTTGGGTCTGTATATCTTATCCCAAGAAATCATGGGGAGACCCTTGTCGCTGTTATTCCTTTTCCAAAAGAAATTTCGATTGATACTGTCTAGGTTATTGCAAACGCTTGGAGACAGTTCAAAATATTGCATAGTATCCGAGGGGAGTGATTCAAGATTAGCTTGGATAAGAACCGCTCTACCCACCTTAGAGAGGGAAGCAGCTTTCCAAGAAGCCATTCTATTTGTTGCCTTGTCAACTAGTTTGCGAAAAGTCCTCTTATTTGCTCGTCCTTCTAAAACAGGACAACCTAGGTATTTTCCTAAGCCATTTTGTTGAGGAATTGAAAACTCCGATGCTACCATTTGCCTCGCTGAGGCGGGAACTAGTCTTGAAAAGACAATGGCTGATTTGTGAAAGTTAACTAGCTGGCCCGAATGGGAACAGAAGGACTCCAAAATAGATTTTAACTTCCTGCACGCTTCCCTCTTAGCTTGACAAAAGAGGAGGCTGTCGTCAGTGAAAAAAATGCATGGGATTTTAGGTGCACGTGTACAAATTTTAATGCCAGTACCGCTTTTATTATCATTAGATGCACGCAAAATACGCTTAGCTAGCATGTCCATACATAAAATAAAAAGGTATGGGGAGAGAGGGTCGCCCTGTCTAATACCCCGCGATGGGGAGAACGGGGATGAGGGTTCATCATTAATTAAAATTGAATAAGAGACAGTTGTGACGCATTGCTGAACCCATTTGATCCATTTTTCATGGAAGCCCATTTTATGAAGTACGCCAAATAAGAATGGCCATTCTAACCTATCATAAGCCTTCTCCATGTCCAATTTGATGGCTAACCATCCTTTTTTGTTCTTGGACTTCCTAAACATGTTCACGATTTCATGGGTAAGAAGAATATTGTCGTGGATAGCTCTACCAGGTAGTAAGGCACCTTGAATGGGGCTAATTTCTTTAGTCAAAATTGGTCTGAGTTGATTGACCAGGATCTTAGAAATAATTTTCATCAATGTGTTGCAAAGTTTAATTGGACGAAAATGGCTTGTTGTCTCCGGATCGTGTCGCTTTGGAATGAGTGCTATAAAGGTGTGATTTAATTCTTTAAGTTTGAGCTTATTGGAAAAAGGGTACCTAGTCATATTTCTTTTAGCAAAAATCTCAAAAAGGGTATTCAAAGTTTGAGCTAATTGGAAAAAAAAAGTACCTGTATTTTTACTAATCTCAATTAAGGTACTTGCAATTTCAAACCTGTCTCATTAATAATCTTTTGGCAGACAAAGTTAACTTTTCCATCCAAATTTTTACATGCATTTTCACGTGCGTTTTGAGGTTTTGGATAGAAAAGTTAAATCCGTCAGTCAAAATTAAAGACTATTAATAAGGCATGTTTGAAATTACAGTTATCTTAATTGAGATTATTAAAATACAGGTACTCATTTTGCAATTAGCTCAAACCTCAGGTACCGTATTTTAGATTATTTTTCTTTTTTTTTATTATATACGGTACTCAACTACCCAAACAAAAAAAATTGGTAGCTTAGGAACTAATTAAACTCTCTTATTCTTTCATGGCTTTATCAATGGTACTACAGACTACTACTCAGAAAGCATTTGGTTTTCTATAGTGAGGCAATATTTCTGTAGGAAAGTGAATACACATCTCTTTGCCTATGTATATATCTAACATAAAAAAATGTATATATATCTAACATGACCATATCCACCCAAGACAAACTAATTATTAGGATTCGCTTAATTTCAAGAAGTTTAATGGTACCGTATAGTAGTCACTTCAAAATTATTGTAAAAATTTAGCCATAAATTTATGCGTCATTTTACTTTCAACGGTTTAATAATGAGTCACTTTTAACAATTTATGGTTCACTTCCACTGGAAGTACAATGATTATAGCTTGCATACTATGAATAATCAATTAAAAAAATAGTACAATAATTTCTATAAGACGGTTTTTTTTTTGGAATTTTTGGCAAGATAAGGGTCACTTTTCAATAAAATAAGGGCCACTAACTCACTGCTCACCATAAGTAACTCTACATTTCTAAATAGTGATCCCATTTTTTTGTGAGTTGGTCTCACACAAGACTTAGGGCATGTTTTTCTAGACTGGATTCCAGTAATTTCTAGTTTTCTCCAGTTTGTTCCAGTTTCTAATTAAAAATTTCAATTTTCTCCAGTTTATTCCAGTTTGTTCCAGTTTTCTCCACTTTGTTCCAGTTTTCTCCAGTTTGTTCTAATTTTTCTCAATTTAATATTTTGACATAATAAATATAGTAATTAAGTATTCTTTCTCTAAATATTAATAATAAATATAAAATGCGTATATATTTAAATCACTTTGAAAAAATACCCATTGTTTATTATCTACTCCATCCGTCCCAAATTGATGTACCCGTTTGAGCATAATAATAATAATAATAATAATAATAATAATAATAATAAATTAAAAATTATATTAATAAGAAATAATAATAATAATAATAATAATAAATAGTAATAATAATTTAATTAATTTGATTGCATTTAATTATATTAATATTATTATTACAATTATTTATTATTATTATTATTATTATTATTATTATTATTATTATTATTATTATTATTATTATTATTATTATCGTAAAACTCTATCCCAAATTAGAAAAAAAAAATCATAAATGCAAAAGTTTCAGTAAGTTTCAGTTTTCTCCAGTTTGTTCCAGTTTATTCCAGTTTCCAATTAAAAATTCCATTTTGTTATGTATTCATATATATAAATGTTATGTACATACATCCATAATCTATGATCTATACTATGTGATTATTCGTACCAAAGAATACAACCTGGAGGACCCTACAAAATAATCCTCCATCCCTTATTTCAAATACAAAAAGAAAAAAAAAATCTAAAATATGCAAAAAAAAAAAAAAAAAATAAAATTAAAATCAATCATAAAAAGAATCCATAAATTAAAGCGCGCAAAAAGAAAAGAAATCAAAATAATTTCCTGAGCCGAATTTTGCATCCACTACTATTAATCTTCACCTCATTATTAGAAGACAATTTATCAACGGTTAGCTCACACCTAACTTTGAACTTCATCTTCATCAACTTCAGCTTCCCAAGTTTGACTTTAATAGGCACCCTCCCCGTTAAGACTAACGGTATATTTTCCGTTTGGCTCTCTTGCGTTTGTAGCCTTTGCGAGAGCCCACTAGCGTTGTTAACGGTCCCCGTCAACTGGACGTTAACAAACGTGGTGTTACGGTGGCCTTGGTAGAACGTAGGCAAGGAACCTTCGCAAAGGAGCGTGTCTTCATACCACGCGCTTAGGCTTGAGCCACCGAGGTAATATATACCTATTCTCTTGTTAGGGTTATGTGCCGTGAGGTTCACGGCAAATGTTGCGGTGAGTGAATCATTGTTGTTGACGTTAAATTGTGTGACTTTAAGGGTGTCTATGGAGTACTTAGGGATCTTAGGGCGAAAAATGAGGAAGAGGACTCCAGCAGTGATGGCAATAGCGATAATGAGGATTAGGAGGATTGAGAGGATGCAGCAGAAAACGCGACAACAACAACTGCGCTTTGAACCCTTCCTAGGAGGTGGGGAGTATGATACTGGATGCGTACGTGTAGGAGGTGGAGGGTAAGGTTGATCGGATTTGACAGAATTTGAAGGTAATAGCGGTGCTGATGACCGTTGTGGGGGTGCCTCGGGGTCCGAGACCGGGTGGATTCTTTGGTGATCGGCCATAACTTGGGTAATGGTTGTAGTATGTGTATGTGAATATGTGATGAATGTTTGAGTGGTTTTGTGGTGAGGGGTTGATATAAAGAGGTTTGGAAGGGTGTAAGAAGTCATGAATTGGCAACGTTGAAATGTTGTTTTGTTTGACTTGTGATGGTTTTAACGTTTCAGCGTTTTTGATTACTTTCTTTAGACGTGTCTTTTGTTTCTAGATTGATTTTCTTGTAGGAGTAGGAACTTTTTCTGTTTGTTTTTTAATGTATGTTCACCTACTTACGTCACGTGGCGTTTGCTAGTCAAAACATTTGCCTGAATTTTTAAGCGCAAATACGTTTATGATGTTGAATTTTGAGGGAGGAAAGATATTAACATTATTAAGGCAGTTTCCATTTTCATATCATATATTTTGGTGATGTAGCCACTTACATAGATGCATGTACAAATGTCTTTTATATAGCATAAATTCTGTCTACATCCTCTTTTTGTATTTGTTATTACAAATTTACGCAAACAGCACATAAATTCTATATAAGAATAGGTCATTTAAGCAAATTAATTTATTACTATGCATGTACTACTTCGTACAATTCATCCTTAAGCCGCATGTAATCATATATGTCAACTAGTTTTCATGCCCGTGCGATGCACGGGTTCTTATTTATCATGCACACTCTGTTATTAGAAGAAATATGATAAATTTTTTAATTATATCAATATATAAAGTTGAATAATAGGAGTAGCAAAGAACAATAATAATCTTTTTATCAAAAAAAAAAAAATCTAACAAAGAAATTACATTTTTAGTGAATTTATAAATTTTTTAGGATAATAAATATAATACTTATATTACTTATTTCTTATTAAAATAAAATAAAACTAATTTTAGTTTTTTTAATCACCCATACATTCATAGCTATCATCACCAACACAAATTTGAGAGGTGACATTCACTCACTCTACCTCAAAAGCTCTCCCACCTTTAAAAAAAAAAACAAAAAAACATGAAGCTCCGTCGCTGAGGTTTTTTCTAAAACAAAACTTAAGCTTTTTAAAGCTACAATTCTTTAACTACCTTCACAATTTAGCTATAGGTTAATAGTAGTATAACTGTACTTCGTACGAGCTTGTTGTATGATTTATAAATAAATAAAAATTTATTTATCGATTTATACTAAATATTAAAAAATTGTGTAGTCTGAGATCAAAAAAAAAAACAAAAAACCAGTGTAGTCTTAGTCCTTTTTGTGTGGGGATGACATGTAGGACACCACATAGCACTGTAGCAGGGCCATTTTTTCTTGTGATAATTAGCACGGTCATGTTCGTATGGAGATGACACATAAGCGTAAACTTACTACATAGGCAAACACGTTTTTCAAGTGTCACCCATTAATGCATAATCATTAGTTTTCTTTATTACATATTTATTAGCATATTCTTTTACACTACAAAATAAAAGAACTTTACATAATTCTAAAAAATATAAATCTTACTTCATTGGATTGTACTTAAAAAACACTTCAGAATAATATACATATATCCTATAATATTTGGTAAAAATTAGGTAGACAAGACATGTAGTTTAGTAATATTTGTATTATATTTATTGAAAATCATGGTAAATGAATGTAATCTATAAATGATCATTTACGATTGAATTTAGTGACAAGAAATTTTATTTGTGTTAGTGAACAACAAAGAGAACACGACCTTTTATGAAGCAGTTATCTGCTGCATTCAAGATAATATTCTGATCGCACACGAGGTTTTTCACTCTCAAGTCTAAACAAGGTAAAAAAGGTTGGCTTGCTATTAAATTAGACATGGAGAAAGCTTATGATAGATTAGACTGGAGTTTTATTTATAAGGTTTTTTGAAAATTTGGTTTCAATGAGAAGCGGAATTTCCTGGATAAAAGAATGTATATCTTCAGTATCTTTTTCGATCTTAGTTAATAATTCCCCAGGTCCGACCTTTATCCCATCCCGAGGAATTAGACAGGATGATCCTTTATCGCCGTACATTTTTATTCTTTGTACGGAAGTTTTGGCTAGGAGGCTCCAGAGAGAAAGTAATATTTCCTCTAAGAGCATTAGCATTAAAATTTGTAGAGGGGCAGAAAAACTCCCTTTCCTCACCTTTGCAGATGACACTATGATTTTTGTGGAAGAATCTAGTCAAAGTTGCCATACCATCAAAAGAATTTTGGATGAGTATTGTATTATGTCGCGACAAAAAGTTAATTTTCATAAGTCAGCATTTCAATGTACTAAAAATATTAATAGAAGTTCGATAGATACTTTTAAGACGATTCTAGAAATGAAATACTCGGTGAGTCTAGATAAATATTTGGGTTGTCCCATTATTAACGTCCGAGTTAATTCTAGTAGATTTATTGATATTATTGACCGTACTAATAATCATCTGTCTAAATGGAAAGCCAATTCCTTATCACATGCAGGTAGAGCAACTCTTATTCAAGCTAATTTGTCTGCCACGCCTATTTTTACGATGCAAAGCTTTACACTTCCTTCAGCATCTTTGTCAAAATTGGATCAGATTAACCGCAATTTTCTCTGGAATAAAGCTCCTGATAGTACTAGCTCGAATCTCATTGGTTGGGACAAAGTGTGTCGGCCAAAAAATCGTGGGGGTTTAGGTCTCCGTAAAGCAGGTGCTGTTAACAAAGCAATGCAAATGAAGTTGATTTGGAAAATTTTGAAAGATCCTAGTAACAGATTGGTTAAATTTTGAAAGATCCTAGTAACAGATTGGCTAAATTCACTAAAACTATTTTTAATCACCCATGCATTTATGGCTATTTATTACCCATTCAATGCTTGGTGAGAACTCAATTTTACATATATATACTAGATTTCGTGCCCGTGCGATACACGAGTTTTTGTTCATCATCCTCTGTTATTAGAATCAATATAATAAAAAAATTTAATCACATCAATATATAAAGTTGAATAATAGGAGTAGCAAGAAACAATAATAATCTTTTTCACACATTTAACAAAGAAATTACATTTTTAGTGAATAAATAATATACCTTTTTTAGGATAATAATATAATACTTATGTTACTTTTTTTATTAAAATAAAATAAAAGTATTTTTGATTTTTTTTAATCACCCATGTACTTATGACTATTTATTATTTATTCAATGCCACCTTGGTGAGAACTCAAAACATGAAGCAAACTTCATAATTGAACGACTAAATAACAACCAAGGGTCGCCTTGAAGTATATTTTTTATCGAATGTTGAGCTGAATTCTTTGTAGACAACTTAAAATCGATGGGGTATTATAAGTGACAGAGTGATTTTACTGTCACGCACGATCCGCTGGGATTCATTCCTAAATGTTTCGATTCAATTCGTAAAGAAATTTAAAAAAAAAAAAAAAAAAATCCAACCAAGTATGCACTTTAATGCATCATGTCGGTCACTCCAACAAATTTCAATTTGATAGAATTGAACAATAACAAATATTTGGAGAATGATACATCTACTTATTGGGTTGGCAACCCACTATCCTATTGTGTCTATCTCTCTCATTTATTCTCACCATCTCTCTCATTTATTTTCAAAAATAGGCAATTAAAGTAGGAGAGATATAGAAACAATATAGTAGTGGGTGGCCAACCCACTAGGTCAATGAAACATTAAACATTTTCCTAAATATCAACAAATTGTATAATTAATGCACTTATGAAATATTATGACTTGTGAGTCTGTGATGAACATAACTACCAACTACAATAATGAATGAATATTATACTTGTATATATTATTAAATATGGAAGAATGATACATCCACCCACTAGGTTGACAACCTTATATTTTTTTTTAAATTAATGACCAAAGTTTTTAAACTTCGACTTTCAAAAAATAAATATATACATTTATGTGAAATGATTAATTATCAATCAAGTTGCTCGTCACTTGAGGGGTTTGTATCAATGACGCAAAGGATTAGGGGGAGCTTCTTCTCTAAAAATTAAAAATAAAAAAGACAAATTCCCTTTTCCTACTAGCCACTAGGGCCATCATACGCAAAACGTGTACGCTATATATGTACCATAATGTGGCATACAGAGAATACAACTTGGAAGCAGTAGATGTTGATTGGTGCTTGAAATGCTTAATATCATTTGGATGACAATCGTACTTTTATTAACTTGGATATTTTGAAGTATCTTTTCAGAACCTTTGGAGCACTAATTAAATGGACAATTTGTTTAAGCTTATTTTTAAATGGTTCGGTAAGGTAAAGTTATGGGTTTGAATCTCTATTTTCTTATGTCTTGGCTTTTAGGAACTATACTAGTTCTTTATTGGTGCTACGTTGACGGGGTCATATCAGTGTTTGTGCAGTTACACTGGTTGTTCAGTTATATTAGTCTGATATGTTCACTGTTGAACATGAGAGTTCGAACATGACATAGCAGGGGTACGGTGCCTCGGTAGCCATTCGATCACTTGCAGCCTCTTTTTGGCCAAGCAAAATAAAAATGGACAATTTGCTCATATCCATTAAGTATGAAGAAGCTGGTAACATGCAATTTGTATGGAGTATATGAAAACAATAGGCATTCTTATTCTATTTGGGGCCTCTATCAAATTCCGAACCTCATAATCTTCCTGTTAAAAACATTTTTGGGCGACTAATAAACTGTGTCATCAATACTATTTACGCGACGCGTTTTGGTGGTTTATATGGGCAGACGCAGAGTATTATTTTATCATCTAATAAAGGCTAATACAGAATGACTTCCGTGTTTTGGTTGAGGAGCAGCAGTGGTAGGTAATTTCCCAGGCACGACCCACGACTCACGACCACTCCGCAATCCTTTGTACTTTTTAGTTGCAAATATTTTCCCTTGCAATATTTTAAGTGTGATTTTCGTGAATATACATCATTCACAAACTAATTTCCAAATTAGCTCCGGCTTAAAACTATTTCCCCACATGTACACCACGTAGGATCGGACTGTGGCAAGGAAGCGAGTTTTATTTTTTTTTTTAGCGGAAGGCAAAGCCGCGGTGGGCCACAACGGCTCAACAAAGACGCTGTGCGCCAACACGGCTCTTAAATAAGCCGCTGTCACCCACAGCGGTTCATTTTCCTTCTATTTTTTCAACAAACAATACCTCTGTGACCATTCAAATCACTCTCACCCCCACGTTTATCATTCTTGACACTACTCTGCTCTCCCTCCCCCGCGTTCGCTGCTGCCCTCCCCCTCGCCCGCCGCGTACTCAGTTCCTGTCGTGGCCAGGCTCGTCGCCGGTCAGCCTCGTCATGCTATTTCTTCATTCTACAGTCGGCAACATCTAGTAAAACCCAAAATTTCTTGAAGCCCTAATCTTTTAGGGGAAGTTTGAGAAAAGGTAATTCTTTACCCTAATTTCATGCGTTTAGTTCTAGATTTTGGCAAAGGTTGAGTCTTTATTTGAATCGGGCTATAATTTGTGAGGAGTAGAACCCTAATTTTGAGATTATGCTATTTTGTTAGTTTTTTGCTTTAGTCTGTGTCTCGTGTTTTCTTTTTGTCAGTTTTGCTTATTTCTCTGTTTTTTGCTG
The DNA here is from genome assembly GCA_038025085.1 of Tetragonia tetragonoides. NCBI lineage: Eukaryota > Viridiplantae > Streptophyta > Magnoliopsida > Caryophyllales > Aizoaceae > Tetragonia > Tetragonia tetragonoides. Next base: position 36,342,805 of record CM076143.1, read on the forward strand.
AGGTACAATAAGTCACAATTTTGAAGAAAACCTTCGTTCCAAAATTCATGGATAGCCTGTTGAGACAATATAACCCAAATTGGGCAATGCAGGTAAACACCAGACTAACAATCAAAAAGCTCTGATCATAAAAAAGACGGCACTAATCAAGACTCACAAACATTAAACCCCAAATTCAAACATTGCATGAGAATTTGATACACCAATGACCCATATAAAAATTAAACCCAATGAAAAATGAAGTTAGCAGAAAAAAAAAACAAAAAAACAAAAAAACAAAAGACTCTAAATTCAAACAATGCCCAACAAACAAAACCAATGCCAAAATTCAAGATAAGTAGAATCAAACACGGTCAATTTGCCAATCTCTGTTAGTGCCATCATAGAGGTAATACAAGAACGTTTTAAGTATACCATCTCATACAAGAAGGCTTGGCTAGCGAAACAACTAGCAATTGCTCATATATTTGGTGATTGGGAGAGATCCTTTGAAGACCTTCCTCGTTTCATGCAAGCAATGAAAGAAGCAAATCTTGGGACTATTGTACATTTTGCTGACAAGCCGACAACCGACCCATCTGTTGAGATATTTGGAAGGGTGTTTTGGGCTTTTGCACCTTCTATTGAGGGGTTTAAACATTGTCGTCCCCTTATTAGTATTGATGAAACCCATTTATATGGTAAGTACAAGGGGACTCTCCTTATTGCAATGGGTTGTGATGCTAATACACAATTGTTCCCACTTGCATTCGCCATTGTTGAAGGGGAGAATGGAAGTAGCTGGTCTTGGTTTATGGCGTGCATAAGATTATATGTCACTCAAAGACATGATCTTTGTGTTATTTTAGATCGACATCCGGGTATCATGTCCACTATGAACGATCCATATGGTGAGTGGCATGAGCCATATGCCCATCATAGACTATGTTTGCGCCATCTTGCCTCCAACTTAAATACTCGACACAAGGATAATCACTTGAGAAACCTCTTTGGTTGGTCAGCTGAGCAACACCAAGACAAGAAATTTGATGCTGGATTCAAGAAAATAAGTGAAATGAATGCTACTGCTCATAAATATCTTTCTGATATTCCTTTGTGTATGTGGTCCCTTTGTCATGATGGTGGGAGAAGGTATGACATCATAACGACTAACTTGTCTGAAGTATTCAATAATGTGTTGAAGGGAGCACATTTTCTACCAATCACAGCCCTTGTGAAGTGCTCATTCTATAGGGTGAATGCTTATTTTGTTGAAAGACGTGGATGGGCCTTGAAAAGACTTCATGAACAGCATGCATATAGTGAAAAATTGACTAATTTGCTGCAAAACAACATGGCCAAAGCAGCACACCACACTATAGATGCTTACAATCACCAAATTGGGAAATATCAAGTCACCACTGGCCAAGGAGGTAGGGAGCATAAAGGTGGTCATACTCATATTGTGAACTTCCAGCAAAGGACTTGCACCTGCAAGAAGCTCCAGTTATACAAGTTCCCATGCTCTCATGTACTTGCTGTTTGCAGAGAATATAGCTTGTCACCGGCTAAATTCATAGACTCATTCTTCTCTTCAATCGAGTACTATGAAACATACAAGCCAGACTTTGAGCCCATTCCCGATAAAGCCTACTGGACACCTTATACAGGACCAACTGTTATTGCTGACAATAGCATGAAGCGAGGTAAAGGGCGACCAAAATCAAAGAGGCTTCGAAATGAGATGGATGAGAACCCTCGTGGAAAGGTGAGGAACATGTGGTTTGTGTGGAAATAAGGGCCACAATAGGAAGACTTGTCATAAAAGAGTGAGGAATGATGTCAATTCTGGGTAAACTTATATACTATATACATATTTATTTATTTTTAATATATGTTCTCTTGTAATTCATATATTCTGGTTACATGGAGAATTCATAAATTAATTTCTTGTATGTTTTGGAGAATTCATAAATTAGTTTCTTTTTGTAGATTTCATGGAGTTAACGGTGGATCCGGGACCTCATGATCCATCCGTTCTTACATTACAACAAGACCATAGAAGTCAAGATGTGTGGAGTGGTCAGGTAATGTGCTTTCTGTTTCTTATTGTCATAGTTGCTAGATGATTTAGTCTGGTTAGTACATGTTATCAACCTGGTTACTATGCTTTTGGCTCTCTTTCCTGTAAAAGATGCAATTGAACGCTTTAAATCCACTCTTTTTGCTCTCTGATATGATGTCTGCCTGTATCAAATGGGAATTTAAGTCCATGACACTCATACCTCAGCATACAGGTGAGATAAGAGACTGAGAAGCTGATGAGGCTGAATTTTTGTAAACTGTATTAATTTGTGGTGAAATTTTATAAGTATTATCGGGCCATTTGTAAATCAGTATCACCCAACCAAACAGGGAGAGAGATCCATAAATCATGAAATAGATTGCAGAAATATATGCAGTCAAGTGATATATAAAGCAGTGCTTTGGGAAAGTGCACAAATTTGATTGCAGAAATGCTGTCATTGAGAAGGTAAAGGCTAGTAAATATGCAAGGCATGTTTGGAAACAACCAGAACTGGCCAGGTGACTGATCCTCGTTACTCTGTTACACTGCTAAAGGGTTCCATGATTCTGACAGACCTCCTTCCCTGGTAATAATAGTAGCAAACCTGGTTACTATGCTTTTGGATTTTCTAGTGACTAACTCATATGAATTGATGACTCATTTGTTGAACTAATTATTGGTTTTACAGGTTTCAACACCTTTAAACTGCAGGCAACACTTGAAGACTTTGCAAGATTGGGGAGAAAGAGATAGTCGTGTCTTAGATTATGTTAGAGAAGCCGGTTTCTATGGCTTACATAGGTTGTGTTTTTTTTACCTTTAGATAGGGGACTTATTACCACTCTAGTAGAGAGGTGGCGTCAAGAGACTCATACATTTCACCTTGCTGTTGATGAGGCCACCATAACTTTACAAGATGTAGCAGTCTTGCTGCGCTTGCCAGTGCGTGGCTATCCAGTGACAGGAACTGCCGATCATAATTGGTTTGGGTTGGTAGAGGAGTTGTTAGGATATATAATAGCAATGGGGATGCTTTCAGGATCTGCTCTAAAGATTGGTTGGCTTATAGAAACCTTCAGTGTTCTCCCACCGGATGCAAATGATGCCATTATTCAGTATCATGCTAGAGCATATATCCTTGCATTGATGGGAGCGACTTTATTTGCTGATAAGTCAGGCAATGAGATTCAGGTCATCTATTTGCCGTTGCTTCGGGATCTTAGGAAAGCATCAGAGTACAGCTGGGGGGTGCGACACTTGCCTTCATGTATCGCCACCTTTGTCGGCGTCTAAACGAGGTGTGAAGGATATTGCTGGAGCTTTGATACTCTTACAGGTAATACACTGACTAGCTTATTCCCATGTGAGGTGTATATGATTGTGTTTGATATATTTGTCTTTGGATAGTTGTGGGCTTGGGAGCGCATTCCTATTGGTAGACCAGTTCTCGGCTCTCATATAGACCCGGATATAGAACCAAATGAGCAGTATCATCCTGATCGTGATCCTTTAGGATGCAGGTATATGATAACTTCATATGTACTCTTACTGTTTAGAAAATTTATTTTAAGCTATAATTTTTTTTTTATTGCATGATGACAGGTGGCTTCAAAGATCACTTCAGAGGGCTGACTTGCCAAAAGGACTTGCATATTATAGAGACGCACTGGACCATCAGCGTGATGATCAGGTTTATCTCATTTGAGTGTTGCTTTAGCTAGAGACTCATTGCATCTTTGTGAATAGTGTTGTTGCTAGTAAGTCAATAACCATTGTTTGTTGTGATTCCTCACAACACCTGCAACACTAAACAAAGAGGCACTGTATTTATTTTCTAAATGAGCAATCAATTTTTTACTTTGTAGTTTATATGGGAGCCATATACTTCTCAAATCTTGGAGTCACTGCCGGAGGTAGATGACACTGTGTGGCGTGTCAGGGCCCCACTCATATGTTTTGACATTGTTGAGATGCATTTGCCTGATCGTGTTATGCGTCAATTTGGTCTTCGGCAGTTGGTTCCTATGCCATGTGACACTGGTCTTCAGTTGCATAAACAGATCGTCGTGGAAAGAACAAGATGGATTGGGCCAAACATCATCGTGTCTATGTTTCTGAGTGGGATAGCTGTCTTCAGAGTATTGTTACTGGTGATTTATTTCGTGGACAGATGGAGTATAATGATCCTTATATGATATGGTATAGAGGAATTACACGTCCCTTTATTACTCCATTATTACCATCATCTCCAACTGAGTATGAACCTGGTTATGCGCAATTGCGTGTGCTGGTAAGTATAATAATCTGCATTTATTTTTTCTAACAACTTCATTTTATTGATTGTGCTTTACGTCTTATGTAGACCAACGGTATAGCCACCATAGCAAAGAAATGTCAAGGTGAGTTAGATCAAGCTGGTGCGGAGTATCCTCCAAATGTACGATCTTTACTTGGCGACATAGCGATGTATTGCAACCAATGTCTAAATTCAGCTGGTAGTCGACATCTTATTGAGTCTCCACCTGCAGATCGACATCTAGAACGACTACCATCGGTTCAAATTTCACCTTCTCCTACACCATCTGTTCAAATTTCCCCTTCTCCTACACCATCAGTTCAAATTTCACCTTCTCATACTCCACAAATACTTACTCCACCTCTACTTCAACCTTCTCCACGACCTTTGCCTCAAGCTCCTCCACAGCCTCTGCCTAGACCTACTCCACGAGCCTTGCCCCGGCCTACTCCTCCACTTATGCCTATTCAACCATGGTCTACGCTTCCAGAAATGCATGTGGATATGCCTGAATTTTCTTTCCTTTCCCCTAGCCCTGCCCTTCCAATTACTCCCACCCCACCGGTATCTGCATCTCCTTTTACCAAAACTTCTCCCATTTTGACATTTAGGCGACGACCTCGGACAACTAAATCTACTTTGAGCTCTACCATGACATCCTCAGTGCAATCATTGTCAACTATCATAGAGTCTCCACCTTCTTTGAGGATCGAGGAGAGCATGGGACGAGATGGAGTTCCATAGAGGTCTGGTTCTGCTGTTGTGATGGTGTTATTGCTGGTTCATAGCTACTGTAATGGTGTTGCTCATAGGTTTTGTACTGCTAATGTTGTTTAGGTGTGAGCTACTATTTTGTTTGCTATGGGTGTAAGCAGGAGTAGTGTTGGTTGTATTTTGTTTGGGTGATTTGAGTTATGTTAACTCAATTTTGGCTTGTATTGACATTATGTTGGTGATTAATGAAATCTTTTAGAGATGTGTAATTTGGATCAACTATCAGTTTATTTTTTCAATGGAATATAAATTTGGATGAACTGTTGGTTGAGCGGCGTCTGGATTTTTTGCTGCTTCAGTATTTGGTTATGCAGGTTGATATGTCTACAGAGAAAATGTGGGGAAAATTAACAAAGAAAAGCGCTGGGGAAATGCAACAGCAAAAGCCGCTGTTGCGGAGAGCTGCTTCCAAAAGCCTCTGTGGCGGAGAGTTGCTCTACAAAGCCTCTATGGCCCAGAGCTGCTTATTAAAGCCGCGCCTTTGCCTTTCGCTATAAAAAAAAAAATTAAATTCGCTTCCAGGCCACAGTCCGATCCTACGTGGTGTATATGTGGGAAAATAGTTTTGAACCGAAGCTAATTTGGGAATTAGTTTGTGAATGATGTATATTTGAGAAAATCACTCATATTTTAAGGAGGAAACTGGATAAATATTTTTTTATTTGGATGATACTCGCTACGTCTCACGAAAATTTTTGTACTTGAAAAATGTACATTGATTAAAGAAAATATATTTTGGCACAAAATTTTCAAGTATGTCCTTGAAAGGAGCACATGAGTGTTGTGATTTTAGAGAGAAAATTGAGTAGTGGAGGAGATAATGAATCTAAATACATGGGGGTAAAAATAAGAAGGGGTAAAATAGAAAATTAACCTTAAAAACCTTACTAATTAAGGAAATAAAAGATTTTCATGGGACAGATTGGAAAGAAAGTAGAAAATTTTACGTGGGATGGAAGTAGACCTGTCAATTGGGTCGGGCGGGTCGGGTTCGGGTTTGGGTCATGTTAGGTTAGGGTCACTAGCGGGTCGGGTCATTTCAGGTTCGGGTTGAGAAATACTCGACCCTGACCCAGTGTTGTCGGGTTCGGGTCGACCCACCGGGTCGAGTGATCATGACCAATTTTTTTTTTCTTCGTGAATTATGTAGCCAATTTGTGCTTTCAAATGGTATATTTGCCAATTTATACTCTAATTTATAACTGTATTAACTACGTACGTATATTTTCACGTTTTGGTATGTATATACGACTATATGATATTATTTATATCTTTTTTAATTATTCGATAAGTTGTACTTTATATTTCCGTCCATTTTAGCGTAGTTAAAAAGCAAAATTTCTTATTTTGAGAGAACAAATAGGTAGAGAAAAAGTTAATGAAAAAAAAAGGTTTTATTATTCTTTTTAGGATATTTTAGTCGAACTTTTTATTTATAATTACAAATTGTTTATTTTTTGGGTCAAACTGGTCGACCCACTAACGGGTCGGGTTTGACCCAAAAAACACCGAGTTAATCGGGTTCGGGTCAAACCGGGGTTCTAGGTCGGAAAATCAATATCAGGACCCTGAAAAAACGGGTTGGGTCGGGTTTTTGGGTCGGGTTGGGAATTGACAGGTCTAGATGGAAGGAGTATAACTTTTTCTTTTTGAAGGGAGGAAGTCTCCGACTTTTTTTTGGAAATGAAAATTGAACCCAAATTATTGAATGGGGGGGCATAATTGTGTAACCCACCCCAACCTCCTTTCAGATGATATCATTAGCAGTTTGTTTCCTCTATTGTTACAACACTGTGGTGCGCCTTTCCTCTCTATTTAACTGTTTAAATTTTAAAAATCCACCCCTCTATCTAATGGTAAAAAACTCACCCCCTTAATACAATTTAAGAAAAGTACTATGTCACCCACGTCAGAGGATCATTTCTCTATTATGAGTTGTCTTACTCAGAGTCACCACCACTCATCAAGCTCTCTATCCACCTAGGTTGCATGGGTACGGATATTGATATTGATACGGGTGCGGAATACTGCAAATTCAAATTTTCGAGGATACGGATACGGCAAAAATATAATAAAATAAATAATATAAGAAATTTAAATAAAAAAAAAATTAAAGTATAATACAATTTAGATCCTTCTCTATCATTGTTAACATCTATATATCATTCTCCATTAAGAATACAAAATGAGAGATGGAAAACGTGTGACTAAGTTGATGGCTAAGTTGTTGGTATAGATGTGTGGAAAATATAGAGAGTTACCGGCCAGCTGCTCCGGTGGGTGGTAGCCTTCAGATCAGATAAGATAAAGATGATCATGAGAGAGAAATGCCACTTCTTTTGGGGGTGCATAGAGATGTATTTCAATAAATACTTAATACTTGTTGCAAAAGAATATAATTAATTGAAGTGTTTGCTAATTTGGAGTATCGTTAAAGTATCCACCAGGTATCCTAGAAGTATCCGTAATTTTTTTGGTCAAAAACTAATAGGAAAAAATAGGATACTTTTCCGATACGTATCGAGTGCGTATCCCCAAGTATCGGGCGTGCATCCTAGAAATATCGGTATCCGAAATGTATTGGATACGAGATACTGCTGTTAGGTCAGGTATCGGTGCAACCTAGCTATCCACTTGTTGGAGTCGAACTCACCAGCACAAGATCCCACCACAAAAACCAACGAGGTATTGGACTTGTTCTTGTTCTTGTTTTTGTTTAATGACTTGCTGAATGATTGCCATGAGCTACGGTTACCTAAGTGCACATATAAGCCATTTTATGGCTATGGCTTTGAACTTGAAGCTTACAATTCAGTAGCTTTAATGAAGGGTAAATGAGGAGAGAGCTGGTTAAGGTAGGGCAGGGGGAAAATTAGATGATCACTTGAGATCCTGAGAGGGGTGTGAGGTATTTTGGTTTAAAACATAGAAAGTAGTCCGAAAATCACCATCAATGTGAGGATGAGGTGTCTTTAATTGGAAGTTGTATTATCATGGGTATTTCTTCAAAAAAAAATAATATTTATAGAGGGATTTTTTTAATAACTTGACATTTGTAGGGTGTTTTCGACAAATTTTCCAATTCTTTAACAACCCCAGCCCATCCGAAATTTCCAACAACAAATAGAATTTCTCATTGGCCCACATCAAACTTAGCACGCCCTCACATCAACGATCAATGACATTGACTTTCCCACTATCGTGTTCATCTGTTCATCACACATTTCCTTTGCTATCACCTCTCTAATGGAGTTATCCCCAAATTTTTTCACACATAAACACCAGAAGGAGAGAGAATGATGGCATGGGCAACATCACTCTCACTCTCACTCTCCTCCACCTCTTGCCATGTCCATGTACCCAATTCAATCCCACCACATTTATCCAATTCTAAGCCAAACCCTTGTTACCCAATTCAATTAAATGTAAGCCCACATAGTAAAAATCGAGTTCTCACATTCATTGAAAAAAGTTGCAAATTTAAGGGTCATAGTAGCAAAAGAACAGAAAATGCTGCCCCAGAGAATGAGCTTGAATGTTTTGGTACAGGTACAGATGTAGAATGCCTTGTTAATCCTAATGAATCTGATAAAAGTAAGGACTTTAAAGGTGGGTTGAAAGCAATGGGGGGTGAGAGATATGGAGAGGATAGTTTGGGAAGTGGGTTTGAGATAGGTGATTTGTGGGAATGGGCAGTGCTTATTTCACCATTTTTCTTCTGGGGGACAGCAATGGTGGCAATGAAAGAGGTTTTGCCCAAGGTGGGCCCTTTTTTTGTGGCCTCTTTTAGGTTAATTCCTGCTGGGTTGCTGTTAATTGGGTATGCAAAGTACAAGGGCAGGGCTATGCCTTCTGGGTTTAATGCTTGGCTCTCAATTTCTGTGTTTGCTATAGTGGATGCCTCATGTTTTCAGGTAATATTACTCAATTTGTGTTTCAACTTTACTTGTGAGTTGTGTCTTATAGATTTTCTTAGCTAAGAGATGATATTTATGTGTCATTATGCCTAGTTCTGTGATTGTTGAATTCTCAAAGAGCCATTGACTTACTATCTAGAAGTCACTTGTAATGGAGGTTTACTAGGAATCCTGTCTAAGGTGGGAAGTGGGCAGTCAATGGAAATTTAAACTTCTCCTGAAGTGCTAGTTCCTACAAAGTGGAGGTATCAGCTTTCTGTATTGGTTAGGTTCCTACTGTATAGGTTAGGTCCTATAGGAAGTTGCACTTTCCTGCTTGTAGACCTAACTTACCATTAATAGTGTACAAGAAGCATTCTTTTGGAAGTGCAACTTCAAGTAGGGATGTGCGTCTCATTTTAATACAACGAGGGATGGGAGGTGAGACGAATTTTTTGTTATCTCGGAGAGTCGGATACTTTATTCAACACTGGCAGTCTCCATGCACGAGACAGTTTTATCTGAAAGTTGAACTATGGTTATATTGCTTGCTTGCTTGCTGTGTTTGGTAGATTTTGAACAGGTGTTAGCCCTCCCAAAACAAGGGAGACAAGAAATAACTTGTCAATCTATTGAAGTTGTCTAGGGAGAAATGGGGCAAGGCAGATCGATCAGTCTCAGTATTTTCAACTTGGTCCAAATATGTTCCTTGTATCTGGGTATCCAGTGGCTGATAGTTTTGGTTTCGTTAATGTTAGATTAGCCCTTGCTTCATTTTCACTAATTTGAACTCACAAACTTAGTTGAAGAAAGAGCCAAAGAACTTCCTGGCTTGAGTTCCTAATCTTCCCTCTGCCCCTGAATGCCATCAACTTTCCCCTAAAAAGGAAAAAATAAAAGGAAGGGCAAATGAATAATTTGATTTATAGAGTTGAAGTATTAGATGCTGGTGATTTCAAGGGTGATAGTGTATGACTTGTCATGAATATATGCTCTATGCCAACATATGCTCTATGCCAACATATGCTCTTTGATAGCTACTTTGTGATGAATCATTTGTTGCTGGCATGTTTCAGGGTTTCCTTGCGGAAGGTTTGCAGAGAACTTCTGCTGGTCTGGGAAGTGTAAGTTTTACTATCTTAAGAATTCCCTAGTTCTATGTCGGTTCATGTGATCCTTTTATAGATTCATTCTCGATGATTGCTTTGCTAGGTATTCATACAGTCATACTAACTGCTAATTCTTGTATTTTCCTTTTGCAATTTGACAAATGCACTTAAGTTGGCACTAATGACTCATGTCATAGTTGGTGATTGTTCATTCTTGAGCTGTTATCTAACGCCAAAAAATGGGACCTTTTACATGTCCATTTGTGTTACCGAACATTTATCTTCTTTTTCTTAATCATTTGAGAGTCCTAGAACATCTTCAAAGGATCTAACGTCAAAATTTTTATCATACTTTCATTCGTATTGACTACAGAAACCACTTTTGAACCTGTCTTTCTACTCGGTAATGAAGGGCAAGGTATCAGAGAGTAGGTTTTTGGCTCAGGATACTTGATGTGTATTCCCTAGGTTCTCACTTGTGTGAATTTGGCGTTTGCTCGAATGCTCTAAACTAGTCCTAGGTTTCAAACTGGAGAGAAAAGCAAAAAATCCCTCCACACGGCCCTGTCCACCCAAGTTCCGGTAATATGAAAATTAATTTTTGATGCGTTATAGATTGGTAGGTAAGATTACATACAATCTACCTCGACGAACAAATGGTTCCCTGTCAGCTTTTAGTTTGACGTATAGTGGCATTTGTCCTCAAGTTTGTAGTTGCTTCACCGGGGAAACCTTGCAATATGCCACTGTATTAATGAACTGATTTAATATAAATTCATGCCCCATTTGAACCTTATGGAAGTATAGTTTTAGAACTTTAATTCCGAGTGAAGATGAGGCTTCATATCCTGCTGACTTCTGTGTATTAAATCAAGAGTGAAACACATGGTTGATTTGATCTGTCTGTCATCCTCTGCCCTTCCTTTCAGGATGTTTCACAGGCCTTCCTTTTTGTTTTATCCTTTCTATGGCAGAGTTGCTACTGTTACCAGCACTTGTCAGAAGCGTAACTTTTTATGGTTCTCTTGAGCTCTTTGGTTGTCAGTTTTCTGTCTCATATACATCTTGGAGCATATTGAGTTTAGGGGTAATAACTGAAACTGATTTTGTGCAGGTGATAATTGACTCTCAGCCTCTTACTGTGGCCATTCTTGCAGCTTTTTTATTTGGTGAATCGATTGGGTATGTTGGAGCTGCAGGGCTGGTGCTTGGTGTCGTAGGACTCCTGCTACTTGAGGTAATAATACTCTGTCTGTAAAGATTGGATTTATCCTTTGCTTCGTTACTGTATTATAGTATTTCCCAATTCCCATAATGTAACTAGTACCAAACTTAACTATACGCGCACGCACACTTCCTCATTTTTCTTGAGTGAAATTTTAGAAGCTGCACACTCTAACAGTGTAACCAATGTATATGATAAATGCTGATAGTTTTAATGTTCGACTAATTTGCGTACAGTGAGAGTTTTTGACGATGTTTACCTTATGTGTATCTTAATTTCCAAGAATATTTTGTGTCTGCTTTTTTTTTGTTTTTGTTTTGCCTTTATCACGTATTTTGAGTTTCTAAAAGGGTTAACTGTTGTTAGTGTTCATATCTCCTCATTTATCAAAAAAGATTTTTTTATTGTTCATGAGTATATGATTTCATGACCCTCCTCGTAGAACCTGAGAGATTGCAGGATATGTGATTGGGTAGGCTGATACTTCTTAGGTGTTATCAGTCTACTCCTAATATTTCTTTGTAGTGGCAAAATATTTTGAATTTCTGGACATTTGTGCAATGAAAAGCATGTCATAGTCTCAATGTCTGGTAGGTTATTCCCCCTATGATGTCCTGGTCGAGGTACAGAATCATGATGTATTTGTATGACCTACACAAGCTTGGGAAAGGATCCCTTTACTTTGTACTTGGTTGAGTTTTAAAGGTATAGCTAGCCTTTAACGTATGCTGTATGATTCAGTATTCATTATGGAAGCTTCTGTTTTAGGACTTGTACTTTGGATAGTGTGATTTTTGTAGCATGACGCTCCTTTCTTTGCTTCCCTGACCGTTCCCTCTTTCCCTGGTTCCCTCCCTCCATTCTCTCTCTCTCTGCGATGAACTGCAGTTCCTTCACCCTATCAATTCCATCACCAAAACCTCAGAATCTCAAAATAAAAAATCTACCAGAAGTGGTGATTGACCAAGGAGAACACTGGAGGAAGATTGGAGGAAGGGAAAAATCGTATAGCAAGGCATTGGATTGCTGAATGAATACAAATCATTACAACATTGACCCTGTACTAAGTTGTTAATTATAAGGAAGAAGGATAGGGAATATAAATCTGATGAATACAAGTTGCTACTGAAATGACTCCGTACTATGTTCATAAGTACAAATAAAAAGTAAAAGGCAGAAGAATCCCATTGGTTGTACTGGCCACAGAAGACAGAACCAATGGCTGTAGAAAAGAAAGAAACAAAAAGGAAAAGGATGCTGAAAATGATTTATCTAGGGTTCTGTGAAATCACAACATTTCTTGAGATTGCCTTACACAGCAGCTGACCCTTTCCTGAACTCATCCCTCTTCTCCCTCCATTCCTTCACAGTTTCTAGAATTAAGGCAAAAATCTTTGTATCACTGTTTTGTTATTTGGATGAGTTTGATTATGATTCTTTCACCCATTCTTATGTCGTTTTTGTAATTTTCAGGATATTGCTGAAAATATGTGAAAATTGGTATAATTTGATGAGTTGATAGTTCATGTCTGCTCTGTTTTTATCTTATCAGTGGCTCATAAGTTAGCATTTATATGTTCAATTTGGGCTCGCAGTTGTTCTCTCAAGTGTTCCGATCAAGATTATATGTCACTCACCAATAAAACTACCTGCACCTCCTACATAAATAGGGGAAATTTGGGTTTACAGTTGATCTGAAAATCTTGAGCTCCGCAGCACCAGCAAATCCATTAATGGAGAATTGTTGAAGGAGACTGAATTCACAGTGAAGGGAAGTATACAGAGGGAGTGGAATAAAACAGGTAAGGACTAGGGAGTGAGGGAGAGGGGAGGATCAGATCTCTGAAGATGGAGTCTTGGGACTTGGAAGGGAAACAAAGAGACAGTTTGAATGCCTGAAGGAAAAAGGATTAAAAGAATAAGGATCACTCACGTCTTAGGCACAAAACAAAATTAGAATGGCAATTTAGTCATTTTACGTGCACAATTTTTGCTACTTGAGCAGTTAACGTCCGAAACCTCATTACTTAATAGAAATTGATCACCGAGGACACACTAAACATACATGGCTTGGTAGAGGGGCACCGCCATAGAATTCTTAAACACGAAAGTACTTTGTAGAACTTTTGAAAGTATACAGGCACCATGTACAATATTCCATTTTGTTTTGTATAGGTTAGATAAATCACGATGACTACATTATGGTAAAGCTGCTACCTATTGCCTATTTCATTTGTATAAGTTTTTCAGGTACCTGTACTTGCTTCTGATGCGACTGATTCTTCATTGTGGGGCAGTGGTGAGTGGTGGATGCTTCTGGCAGCTCAAAGCATGGCTGTTGGTACTGTTATGGTGCGCTGGGTTTCCAAGTATTCTGACCCTGTTATGGCTACTGGATGGGTAAGACCGTAAGAGTCTCCTACTCTCCTTACTACATGTTATTTGATAAATTTATTTAGTCACCTTTTTTTTTAAATATCAATCCATCGTCCTGTTACCAGGTTAATATTATAGCTGTCTTAGGTTAGAAAATGAATATCCTCTTGCCAAATAATATTTTGGCAATATGGGGTTGTGTAATTTATTTGTGGAATTGGGAATTTGGAAATGAGTTTAATTAACTTTAGAAGGTTAGAGACAAATTAAGGACATAATTCTCGTTTTAAGTGTGAAATCCATTGATAGTTCATGAGATTGTTGCCATCGCATAGCAATTGACGCCCACCTTCGTCACCACCACCACTACCAGTTTACCACTACTGCTGGACTACCACTACTGCTACTGGATGTTCATTCTTTCAGCTTGATTAGTTAATTGCTTCCTTATGTTTATGCAATTGCCCTTCTTTGAACTCTATTCTGTACTGGTGGAAACAGTGAAGAAAGTTATGATTGGTTTGAACTTTGAACAGCTTGCTTGCACATTTGATTTCTTATTTGCTTTTGATGGTTCTCTGTTTCAACATGAGAACACAGACCTCTACCAATGAAATGTGCTAGTTTTGTACCAATCTACTTTCTTGATTTTGAACCATTAAAATCTGGTAATACCCATAGTCTCATATGCGATCTTTGTTGCAGCACATGCTTCTTGGTGGCCTTCCTCTTGTAGCTCTATCTATACTTAACAACGATCCTGCCCTTAACGGGGGTCTTGAGGACCTCTCTGCCACTGACCTATCAGCTCTCTTTTACACATCCATCTTTGGAAGTGCTATCAGCTACGGTGTATTCTTCTACAATGCAACAAGAGGTGCTCATTCTTATGGTGCTATTTTCATTATGTTACCATTCTTGTTGTCAACGGTGCCTCTTGCTTCTCATAAGTCAGTTAAACACATGCTCGACAGTTTAATTTATTTCATTGCCTTTTTCAACTAAATGATGTTCAAATCCATATCTACTTGGGTTGCTTTTATTTCAGGTAGCCTGACAAAGCTTAGCTCCCTCACCTTTCTGACTCCAATGTTTGCTTCAATATTTGGGTAAGACCATCTGCTCTAAATTGTAATGCCTGGATTTTATGTCAGCTCAAATATATACAGTATGTTGATGTTTATTTCTGTGCAGGTTCCTGTATCTAGGCGAGAGCTTCTCCAATGTGCAATTGGGTGGCGCCCTTGTAACCTTGTTAGCAATATACTTGGTAAATTATCGTAGCAGCACTGTGGAGTGAACCAGCTTATGGAAGGCTCGCCTACTTCTCGATGGATTTTCTAAGCCGAAAAAGGAATTCATTCATATCTGCATTATCAGTTTTTGGACTGACGAATCCAGTTGATGTATATACACACGGATGCAGAAGCTTAAATGTTGCAGAGATATATGGCTAGAATACGAAGTATAACACAACCTATACAGAACTAGAATATTCAGAAATCCAAGCTCACTTTGGACCTCCAAGTGCAAGGGTACAGATATTGCTGGCTCAACACCCGTTGTGTCGCCGTGAGGAATATGAAAACGGCTTTGCCCATGTTAGTGACTGAGATTTCAAGGATCAATTCGGAGGAGGTTCTGAATTACATTAGAAACGGATCTCTATGGGGACTTGCTGCGATCTCAAAATGCAACCTTGCTTCTCTCAAAATGTAATTTGTGTTGCATTTATGAGACAGGAGTCCCTAGTTTAGATCCGGACGTATATGCAGTCTTTATACGGTGGAGAAGATTACAAAGAGCTAGTCGCAATTCTGAACGCACAAAATGCATATATGTAATGTCTGATGTACATAATTTGAGAAGCTTGGAGCATTCAATTTGAGCATCAGCTGTACATTTTACTCACCTCTACATTGAATCGATCCATTCTCTTCAACTTGTTCTTGCAGTTTCCATATTGCAGCCTCAACTAAAGCGATAAAAGTAGGAACTGGATATTTTAATAGAGTAAGTGAGAAGCTGATTCAGAAGTTGCCTCATTAGAAGATCACCATTTAAAAACTTCTAATGTCTTATAGCTTAAGAAAATGCTTATCCGAAGTTCTCATATCCCCGTTTGGCCGAAAGACAAGGTCATGGATTTGATCCCTCATCTCCCTATGTCTTGTATCTGTTGGCTTCTAGAACTATAATTTCCTTTTAACGGTGTTACATTGACGGGGTCATATATTCGCCGTTAAACTGAAGAGTGCGAACATGACGTAGCAGAGGTGCCTCCATGCACTCGCACTTTCCTTCCTTTTTGATGAGCAAAAAAAACTCCCGCCCACGGTGTTGTCAAAAGAGAAACCCTCGCAAGTCTTAAAGATGTTAAAGATCATGCCTAATTCAGTACGTATCCTTTGCGGGACAAATGGGCAGTCATCAAGAAAATCAAAAGGGGATAATATAATAGCTATTAGAAAAGCTAGTGGAGCCGTAAATAAAAGGGAATCAAGCAAGGCATTTAGCAAAAAAGCAATATCAACAGAAGATAAGGAAAGGAGCATCTAATTATTCTAAACGCTTGGAGCTAGTGCACTAGATCACTAGTGTTTTGTGTTCGATTTGTAAATTCCTGGCCCCAAATAAAGTTGTGCTTTCAACCCCACTAACGATTTCCCTTAATGCCCTTTGGTCTTCTCTTGCTTGTTTAATTCCATCCTAAAATGGTCCATGGTTCACCTTAAAAGAAAAGAAAAGAACAGAACCCAAAGATTTTAGAGTGATTTTATGGGACGGAGGGAGTAGTACATGTGGTTGCTTCACACTACTCACGTCTCATTCTGTATTGATTTTACAATAATGGAGTAGTTCACTACAATAAAAGGCTTTATTTACAACCAAAATACTACAACCGTGCGCTATTTTCGTTGTAGCTCTCTCTAATATCTTATTAGCGTACAAAAAAAAGTGATATAGAGTGTGCTCTTTTCCACTGATTCACTAATGAGTTCAGTTTAGTGAAGTTCAATTCAGTCCAATCTAAATGTCTAAAAACGACACAATACAATTGGTAATGAAGGTTGATGATTGTCAAAGGATGTTTGAGTTAGTACAGAATATCTAACAACCAATTCTTAATCAAAGCAATATGAATGTACGATAGTCTAATAGCCCATGTTTATAATAGCAACATAACCATAGTCAAAAGTGTGCAATAAAATTTTGAGACAATCATATACATAGTGATACTGATGAACACTTTTTATCTTTCAAACAGAAAAGTTCCGTCTGAACAAAATGATTCCAAAGAACAAACTACGCAGATAAAATTACACCAATCCAAGTTCCTTAGTAGCTAAGGATATATACTTCATTTTCTTATTAGCCCCTCAACTACAACGTAACAGCATTATTATTGCTTAGTATATATAAAGGTACCTTGATTCTCAGCCGATAGAAAAGCAATAACAATCAAGCCAAGTGGAGATTCATTGAGCTAGCCTTTTTCTTTGTCTTCCACTTCTAACAACACAAAAACCCAAACACTCAACAACCCCAATTCAAAAAACATAAACACATCTTTTTTTGGAAGGTACGGGGCTAACTAGGCTCTCCAGCTTTATAGTATGTTAGCAGGAGGAGAATGTTAGCGATAAGGCTCAAATTCAGGAATTATCACCACTGTCTGTAACACAGCCCAACGTCTTATATATCCTTTAGCTATAGCCTACTTACGAGTTATTACTCTCACTTCATTAAGCTAGTTTTTTCCTTTGTCTTCCACTTCCAATAATATACAAACCCAAACACTCAACAACCCCAATTCAAATAGAGCATTTAATAGACCTGTCAAACAAATCGACCCAACAGGTTTCAGGTCGGGTTATTGCAATAGCTAGCCTAGTACTTAATACTCCTACTTGCTATTTCCTATCATACAACAACTAACTTACAAACATGTACAGGCTGAGCAACACAGTAATAGGATTCCTAAACCTCTTCTCTCTATTAGCATCCATCCCAATAATTGGTGCAGGACTATGGTTAGCAAGAAACAGTACAACATGCCAAAGCTTCCTCCAAACACCGTTCCTCGTAATCGGGTTTATAGTCCTAATCGTGTCGTTGGCCGGGTTCATTGGGGCATGTTTTTATGTAACATGTGCCCTATGGTTGTACCTAGTGGTCATGTTGTTCGTCATAGCCGCCTTGCTTGGGTTCACCGTGTTCGGGTTCGCCGTGGCTAGCCAAGGGGGTGGAAACGTGGTTCCTGGGAGAGTGTACAAGGAGTTTCATCTACTGGATTATTCACCATGGTTAAGGGAAAAGGTGAAAGACCCTAAGTATTGGAATAGTATTAGGGGTTGTATTATGGGGTCTAAGGCTTGTGCTAAGGTTGTTGCTTGGACTCCTGTTGATTATCTTAGAAATGACATGACTCCAATCCAGGTACTTTTTTTAGAATATTTTTAAATTATTTTTTTGATTTGTTTTTTAAATTTTAACGCTATATAGAGCATCATAGATAATACTCGTAGATTATAGACTTGTGCATCACTTCAACCACCTTCTAAAAATAATTGCAAAGTATGCACACAATCATATGCTCAACTTCAAATACAGGGTAATTACACCAAAATTTCACTACCCTAATATGCACTCATAGTATTTTGAATCTAGAGTGCTATTATTGATTTCCATAAAAAAAAAGGTATTCTATCAAATTAAAATCACCTATTCCTCCTATAAATGACCATTGTCCATTGGTGTGTTATTTTCTACTTATTTTAGAAACTTTTCAGTTTAATAGAGTTTAATTTAGTTCAGGCCAGATTTATAATTATTAGTTCACTGACATTGTTTTTTCTCACATATTACTATTCAATCAAGTGAAGTTCACCGTTCAAAGTTCAATTCAATTCATTGAAAGGGAAGACACCAAACTCCTCGTCTATTTTACCTCTTCCTAGTTTCTTATTTGATTTTGTCTTAAGAATGAGAATTCTTTATTATTGTAAGTAAATATTTATTCATGCTAACTAGTTGTCCGTGCCTATATTATCTATTATATATATATAAGTGGATGTGCACAATTGTTTGATGGACAAGTGGACATCCATATAAGCAAGGCACATTCACATAGCTTGCCATGTCATCTTTATTTAACATGCATGAACCTACATTAATACATATTTTCTTTTATAAAATAATATTTTCTCTCAAAAAGTCAAGTATATGTATCTTATAAATACATTTCATTAAATTTTTTATAATAATACATGCATATAATAATCACAAAAAATATCTATTTGCACAATTGAGTAGTTGTATGATTAAAAAAGCGTTATAATAACTTAAAAATTTGTATCATCTTAAGTTTAGTGTTATTCCACACATTTTCTTTTTGTATGGTTTATTTTTAGTTATATTTCATATTTCATAATATGATTACAAGTTTGTGCCTCGCATGGGACATATAAAAAAATATAAAGAATTGCTATATTGACTTGTAGGCTTCGATACCCAAGCAAAATATTGGCATGTCATCAAATACTTAAGATGCATATATCTTATTTTACAATTATTAATTATATGATCACAAATGTATTTATATAAATTGTGCAACGCACAAGAATGTATTAGATTTTAATGAATGGTATACATGGTTGGTAATTAATTAAATATAATTTCACTGCATTTATTTGATACTTAGGGCATCCTATTTTTTGGATTGAATACAGCAGAAAACTACAGCAAAATTAAATAGTAGTAGTATGGAAGTAGTAGTAGTGGTGGTCTTTCGGACTGGATATAGAAGTAAATTGCAACAATAAATAATAAACAAATTTGGCTACACAAAACCAGCTGGTTTATATATATAATGATTAACAATAAATGAGATATTGTATTTGGTATTTTGCCCTAAAATTGGTGTAATGTGGTAGGTTTGTGCATATTAAGGGATCGAGAAGTTCATAGAAAAGTATTTTTATATCCATATATGACATATGGCAAAGGTGTCTTGGAAGTTTATACCAATAAAAATATTTTATTTAATATTAACACACAAACCGTGCATCGCACGGGAATATAACTAGTTTCTCCTATTTTTTGACATCATGAGACACGGGTGTTTAAAAAAGACAATGGAATGACACGTGGCTAAATTGAAAAATAAAAATCACTCTACATATCACCCACATAAAAGTTGTACTCCTAATTTTTTATGGTATTTATTTTTTTTGGAAGAAATTCTCTTTTTGTTGAGATTATTACCCGAGTAAGATCATTAAGTAATATAATTTACACATTTATCTATTGCGTGACAGTCTTCTAAATAAATTATATTTTCGTTGCAAAACAATGGGTTTTGTTATAATATTGCAATTCTTTGTTGTTTTCGACTAGCTTTATTATGAGAAATGTGCAAGATCTAATCAGCTTTGTGTTCCCCCTTTAGAAATGGGCCTGGTTTGGTTGGTGAATGCTTTCGTGTATGGCAAATCGCCAAATCGATCATGAAAAGCTAGGAATAAAAAAAAAAAAAAAAGAAACGAAAGGGAATTCATTCTTTTGATGAATTTGGTTTTATTGGTCAATACCCATCAACATTTCAAAACAAATTTTACTTTTCTTAAAATCTTTACTTAGACATATATATATGTCGTCCTGTTACAACTTACAATATGCAAAGAGATCTTTGATCAGCTTTACCCAATGACCCCACTTCTTAAAGTTGATAACTACCATGCTCTCTTCTTAGCTCCATTCATCACTAACAAAGGAAAATGCCTTATTCTTTTATGCACCTTCGTTTTCTCTAGAATTTGGGGGGAAGAAAAAGCTGTCTTCTTGCACTTGCAAATTAAACTCATGAGTCATTCTTACAACAATGTAATTATGAGGCATCTTTCAAGAGCTTTCAAGTAAAGAATGCATTAACTATTGATTGTAATCAACGGCAGAAGCAGGATTTTAAGTTGAAGTGACAAAAGTTAAAAGTATATATAGTGTAAAAGGGGAGAGGAAACCGAAAAACAAATATATGGGGTTTTGCTAAAAGTACATGAGAATTAAACTTTTGCTTAGGTTGAGAGGGGGCTCCAGCCTCCAAGCCATGATGTCCCACCCTTAGTTCTGCCGATAAGAGTGCTGAGGTAACATCGTAACAGTAGTTGTTATTTTTGGTATTACAAGAGTAGAACTTAACCTCTTTGTCTTAAGTATATTAAAGTTAGTTCAAAATGTTGGGTAAAGATAAAAAAATAAATTTTCCTTTAACGATTGAAGCACAATAAGCAACTAATTAAGGAGCAAGACAGAAACACTCGCACAAATCCAGTTAAATTTCATCGTAAAATTAATTGGTGTTAGCCTATTAGGTGAAGTGACTCACTAACTTATACGCTAGTCTCTTCTAACCAATTTTTCCAAAGTGAGACACTCAGTTACATTAAACCAATTTGGATTACACCATAAGTGTGACCATTATTTTTGATGGTGAATAGAATTATTGAAATTATGAGTGATGTATTCCATTTTCATAAAACATATTGGTTGTTATTGCAGTCAGGATGTTGTAAGCCACCAACATCATGTACATATGGGGAAGCAAATCCAATGTTAAACCAAGACTCAGATTGCTACAAATGGAACAATGACCCAAGTTTGTTATGCTATGAATGTGACTCTTGTAAGGCCGGTGTACTAGAGAGCATAAGAAGGAATTGGCACAAGATCTCCGTTCTCTTAGTTGTCATGCTCATCTTGCTCGTTGCCATCTACTCCATTGGCTGTTGTGCCTTCCAAAATACCCGTCGGGCCGAAACCGATTACCCGTATGGACATAACCGCATGACCAAAGTCCGACCCAGATGGGACTTCTACTGGTGAGTTACTGTATTTTTAATCATCTATGCCATCTCTTAATTTAGAAACCAACCAACATGTATATAACCTTGACTAATGTTGTTATGAAACCATATTTTCATAAATCTTTTTTAATTTATTTTAAGAGGTTTCTGATTTCAAGCAACCACTTTTTGATGTAAAAAATAATTTTGCAATGACTAAAAGATTTGCACGTGAATGCCTTGTGCTATTTCAAATGCCAAATCTATTTGAAATTGTTATTAAAAAGTGTTCGTGTACGATAGACCATGTGAAATGTAACACAAGTACGTAGTATCATTTTTTAGAGATCAAAACTGAAAAATTCAAAAATCAAACAACACTCACATAAGGATATTTTAATTAATTTATAATTTTTTTTTAGTGGAAAAGGAAATCCTTATAAAAAGTCGTTTCATATAGAGAAAAAAAAAACCTCAAAAGGTGGTTTTTGCAAGATGATTTTTTTTTTCTTTCTATTATTAGAGGTTTTTTTTCTTGTCTAAATTGATTATGTATCTTTGTAATTGATTTTTAATCTTAATGGTAAGTGGCTTTTAGAATCGTTCTCATTTTCGTAAAGAAAGGGATACTAATTTATGTTTCTTTGTTAGTAATATTCTAGTCAAATTCACTTTAATTTTATTTGCTTTTAATATTTTGTGTAATTTCTTGATTAAATGTGTAAATATTAATAGATAATATGACAAATTTTCCTTTAATCATTGATTAGCCAATAACTTTTCTCACGCGGGCACACAATTTTGATTTACTGCCTCTCAAAATAATTGTATATACGACTGCAATATTTCTGCTTGAGTGAATATTCACCGCAAACAAGCTAAACAATGCCATTTGTTTAAAATTCTCTATAAAATATTTTTTAATATAATTTTTAAGAAATGCGCTATGTATTAGAAGTGGGTGCACCTACTTGAACTGATTCCTGAATCCGTCATGCCAAAGCTAAATACCGATATCTCTTTTTGTTTTTCTTTAGGGCCTAATCGATATTCTATTTTGAGAATGTTTAGAAATCAATATGGTAAAAATATCCTCTAAGTCATAAGGTACACTCTCCTTAATTTGCTACATAATCTTACAAAGTGAGAACAAAAAGGAAAATCGTAGTTGGTAGAGACTAGCTAGCTGGTTAGTAAAGCTTGCTGGATAATTAGATAGGAGACTCGTACTTACGCCATAATTAATTGTTTTATTCTTTTTGTATGTATATATATACTCGGTGTTAAAGATTGGGGGCGAAGTTGGTTGGTGTTTTGAGCTTAAACTCACACGGTAAGTTGAGCACTTGATTTTTGGGTAAAAATAATCATTTTATTGTTCTTGCTAATAAAAAATTAACATTATTAACAAAGAGAGTTATAATGAAATGTAAAAAGTTGTTAATAACTGGTTTCTTAATCAGCAAAAATCCACTTAAGTTTTTGTAACAAGTCACTCAAGAGAAGAGAAGAAACATGGTTGGTTTTTCTTGTTTTTAATTTAACATTTGTTTATTTAATAGAAAAATCTAATTCTTGATTCTTTCCAGGTGGAGGTGGTGGCGTGATAGAAGAGAGCAACTTTGGTAAATTGGTAGTGTCTTTTATACAGAGCTTTGTAGAGACTATTGATTACAAGTATTGAAGCGATGAGCAAAAAAAGTAGTGTTGTTTCCCCCATTTTGTTGCATGGGGCTGGTTTGGCTGCTCTTTCTTGTACAAAATTCCTCTTCGTTACTAGTTAAGGTTGTACGCTAATACTGTTGCTGCAATGTTGCTTGATTGATATGGACAAACTAGAGGAGTAAGATATGACTTCTAGATATGTACTCTTAGGTAGTGGCAGAGCGAAAGTTTAGAGATTAGGTGCAAAATTAATGGGGTTATTAAAAAATGGGTGTAAATATGAGAAAAACAAAAAAAATTTACATCAAATATAAACTTTTATGTATAAACCAAGGAAAAAAAAAAGATATGGTTGCAATGGCACCCATACTCATAAAAGTAGGGCCACTAGCCCACCATTGAAATAAGTATATTTTTAGATTGTTAGTTTTAAGCTTTTAATATTTTAGGAAGCGATCTAGTTATTCAAAATAACTTTTGCAATATTACAAAAAAATCACAAGATATATGTTATTAAACTTTACAACATACTCCACTAATAAATTGTACATGCTTATTAATGTTGTCTTTGATAATTCATAATTACAAGATAATAAACTATCATCTTATCCATGGGTGGTTAATCCATTATATTCCGAAACCCAGCCGGCTTCCGGCGAGTTTTCGTTTATCATCATAGGTAGTCATGGATCTTGCAATCTTGATCCATCAAGGGAAAAACACTTTAGTTCATGATCATGGGTTTTGTGTTTGGTTTTTTCGGGGTTGTTCGGTGGCGGACGAATGGACAAGAGTCTGGCATGGCGCAGGTGAATTTTTCACATAAGATAAGATCAGAGGGTGTTTCGTTCCGATGGATCGAGAAGGCATGGAAAGAGATTGATGTTTCATTTGATGGGAGGGAACAAAGGATACATGTAACTTTGTTGAATGGGGCTTTGGGGAATGCCTTGAATGTTGATAAGCTGAGGTTGCTGAATTACTCGGTGGATCTCAAGGTCAGTTTGGAAATAATGTCATATAGGTTAACGTTCAGTATTAACGTTCTAGGAAGCGATCTAGTTACACGAAATAAATTTCGCAATATCACAAAGAAATCACAAAATATATGTTATTAACTTTACAACATACTCCACTATTAATAAGTGGTTGGTGTAAGTGGTTCAACACTCTCATCCCTTAGCAAGATTGAGGGTTTAAATCTTGGGAATAAAAAACTACTTAGTGGGAGCACTTTACCCATTCGTAGACAGACCCTATGCAAACATAATTAATTTTAGCCTAAAGAACTTGGGTAAACCTATGATCCAACAAACAAAAATTGAAAAACACTTTAGTTCACGGTCATAGGTTTTGTGTTTGGGTTTTTCGGTGGCAGACAAACAAGAATCCAGCATGGCGCAAGGTATCTCATTATTGTATTGTAGTATCTTTTGGGGTGTTTTATGAGTTTGAATCCTATAGTCTATAGAGTTCCTTTTTTTTAGAGTTCGTATGAAGTTATTTCTTTTTTTATCCTCTATCCCTTCTCTTCTAACTATTTAATATATCTACTCCATTCCATCTATTATATAGGTCGTTTAAGATTTTTGCGATTAAGGAAGTCATTAAATAGTCTCAATTTCAAAAAAAAAAAAAAAAAGTTTATATTTTACCAAATTACCCTTTAACTTTAAATTTGATAAAATAGGTGAATAATTAATGAAATAACGTGAAAGCATGATAGAATGGGCAAAAATAATAATAAACTCTAAAATGACTTATATTATGAGAAAAAAAAAACTAATTTTTTAAAACCACTTATATAAAGGGATGGGGAAAGTATTAATTAAATAAATACACATTTAATAATCAAGCAGTCACGCACCCGACGACCACTCCATACATATTTCCCTCATCCTCCTTTCAAATTTTAGTACTGATTATATTGTATTATATATATGTAACATACATACATACAGGTCCCAAAAACTGACACACTTGCGACTAAAAAGCATGGTTTAAATTACTTGTGAGTGAGTTAGTTACTACATTACGTAAACTTCCGATGCTAGAAGAGCTTCAGTTGATTGGATGCTCGTTATCAACACGATATAATCGGTATTGGTCAAGCAACTTATTCGTCACTCAAGGCATTCAGTTGCATCAGTACCACTAGTGCAACTAGGAGAGATTATTTCATGTATTATTATAACGACAATGATATAGCATGCGCCATCAGTAACTTTATCTCACACATTACACACCTTCAACTTCTTGGGATGAGTTATATATGACTAATAAAGGTTTGAGAGCCATTCTTGATGGATGTCCTAACTTACAATCCCTTGACCTACGCCGAAGTTTTGGTATTAATCTCTCTGATGGAGAATTGGGAGAAAGA
Organism: Tetragonia tetragonoides; assembly: GCA_038025085.1. Lineage (NCBI taxonomy): Eukaryota > Viridiplantae > Streptophyta > Magnoliopsida > Caryophyllales > Aizoaceae > Tetragonia > Tetragonia tetragonoides. The sequence goes on from CM076143.1 coordinate 36,368,420, forward strand.
TGCAAATCAAGAATTAAGCTTTTATGTCTTCCTCACGATTCTATTACTGAATGGATGCGGGTTTATTGGTTATCTTTGAAATCTAGTTACCGCCACAATCCTCGTTGCTACTTCACCTTCAAAACTGATGATGATGATAACCAAAACGAAAATGATGATACTATTAAAGATGACATAATTGGTGCTGGTTTGCCGATAAAATTGAAGTTGAATCTCATCCACTACAACCCCGATCCCGATTGTCCACCAAGTCCATTTTCTCTCTCCTCAATATCATCCCTAATAATCATAAAAATCAACCCTAATAATCATAAAATCACAATTTCTAATCAAACCCAATTTTGTTTCCTAGCTCAAAAGTTAATAGTTTTTATGATAATTTCTTCTCAAAATACAATTAAATAGAAGGAAAACCCATCTCAGATCGGACCCTCAAAAAGACTCGTTGTATGCGGCCCGTTTAAGCACAGTAACTTGTCCGAAAATGGCAGGTTTGTTTTTTGTATGACAGTGAGTGTTTGTACTAAACAGATATTATCTTAATAGTTGGTGGGGTAAAGTTGCCTGAGACTTTGGAAAATTAGTTGATATTCAAGGGTTGATTATGGAACTTGATGGGTAATTTTACCATTTGTTGCCAAGAATTGGGTTTTCAAAGGCTTGGCAGATTATATGGATGTGGTATGTGGATGATGAGGTGAGGAAGTTGTGTTGTATGGTGGTCAGTTATGGGGAAAATGGGTGTAAGGTGTATTGAAGATAGGTTTGCTCATGGATTTACATGCTTCTTTGTTTCTCCTCTATTTCTCTCATTTTTAGAATTGATTTGGAACTAAATTTGGCTATTGATTTTTTTTTCTTTTATTTCAATTTGGGAAAAAAGACCATTGAAGCACAAATTGTTTGAGGACTTTTTAAGGGGAGAAGATGAAGATGGAGTGCAATTGGAGCTCTTCAGCGTGCAAACTGGTTACAAAAGTAAAAGGAAAAAGGGCAAAAAATCAGAGATGATATGGAGTATCAATTTACTGAGAAACAGTCAACTAGGTTTTCAATTTCTTGCCTTCAAGGTCCTTCATCTCTTTGACTGTTACCACTTCTCTAACTGAGTCCTTAAAAGCCAAATGAAAAAAGGTGAGTCCTCAAATGCCAAATGGCCTCAAAGTTTAGTCCTCAACTTTAGTGTTAACTCTAAACTAAAGTGTTTTTCAATTTTTGTCTGTTAGACCATAGGTTTACCCAAGTCCTTTGGGCTAAGATTAATTCTGTTTGCGTAGGGTCTGTCTACGAATAGGTAAAGTGCTCCCACTAAGTAGTTTTTTATTCCCAAGATTTAAACCCTCAATCTTGCTAAGGGATGAGAGTGTTGAACCACTTACACCAACCACTTATTAATAGTGGAGTATGTTGTAAAGTTAATAACATATATTTTGTGATTTCTTTGTGATATTGCGAAATTTATTTCGTGTAACTAGATCGCTTCCTAGAACGTTAATACTGAACAATCCAAAAATATACCTATTATCAATGGCGGCCCTACCCTTGTGGGTATGGGTGCCATTACAACCATGTATTTTTCTTCTTCTTCTTCTTTTTTTAAAATTTTCCATAGTTTATACATATAAAAGTTTATATTTTATTCTTTTGTTTTTCTCATATTTGCATCCATTTTCCACTAACCCATCAGTTTTACACCCAATTTCTAAACTTTCGCTCCGTCACTGTCTATTACATATCTAGAAGTCATATCTTATTCCTCTAGTTTGTCCACATCAAGCAACATTGCACCAACAATATTAGCTACAACTATAAGTAGTAACGAAGAGCAATTTGTACATTAAAGGAAGTCATGTTGTGAATTTAAGTCTACTTGGATGGCAATTGGCACATACAGCTGTTTGACAAGTAGAGATTAGAGAAGAGAGAGAGGAGGTGCCGCGAGGGGAGGAGGAGGGGGGGGGAACTGAAGCAGATTTTGTACAAGAAAGAGCAGCCAAGCCAGCTCCATACATAAAATGGAGGGCACAAAATCTCGTATAAGGCAGCTTAAAACCTCTTATACAATTATAATATCGGTATGGGAAAATAGCACTACTGTTTTGCTCATCGCTCAATACTTATAATCAAAAGTCTCAGAAAAGCCTGCATAAAAGACGCTGCCAATTTACCAAAGTTGCTCTCTTCTATGATCACGCCACCACCTCCACCTGGAAAGAATCGAAAATTAGATTTTTCTACTAAAATAAACAGAATATTAATTCAAAATTAAAACAAGAAAAATCAAGCATGTTTCTTATTCTCTTCTCTTAAGAGACTTCTTACATTATTTTAAGTGGATTTCTGATCATTTAAGAAACCAATTATTAACGTACAACTTGTTACATTTCATTATATTAACTCTCTTTAATAATAACAATGTTATTTTTTAATTAGTTGTGTGTTTAGATATAGTTTGGAACATGTAAATAAAATTAACCACTTGATTATTATGCTGAATGAGAGAATATGTATCGGTCGTTCTCGTCCCTTGTGTAGTTAACAATTAGGAATTCATTTAGTAATAAGAACAATAAAATGATATTGTTATCCAAAAATCGAGTGCTCAACTTACCGTATCATTTAAGCTCAAAACACCAACCAACTTTGTCCCCAATATTTAACAGCGAGTAATATATATATATATATATATATATATATATATATATATATATATATATATACACACACACAAAAACAATAAAACAATTTTTATTATTTTGACGCAAGTATGATGTCTTCTAGCTAGTTGTCCAAACTTTACTACGGAGTAATTAGAAATTCAGTTCTAGTCCTCACTATGGAAGATTATGCATGTAGCAAATTAAGGAGAGAGTTAAGATTTAGAGAATAATTTTGCTACAGCGATTTCTAAATTATTCTCAAAATAGAATATTGACGATTATACTCTACAGAAAAAAAATGAGATGTCAGGTGCATTTGACTTTGCCCTTTCTTATTCAGGGACCATTAACAATAAGTTTCTATGAGGTTGGCTGAACATGAGCCAATCTCTATAGCCAATGGTCCTAGCATGACATCTTGTTTGTGTGAGGCACTTTACATTGAGGCCGCCGCCTCATATGAGTTTTTGTGATTGATATTAATAACTCAAGCATAAATATTGTAGTCCTTTATACAAGTAATTTAAAGGTGGTAAATCAAAATTTTTTGTTCGAGTGTAGCAAAATTATTGGTTAATTAGAGATTAGATTAAAAAAATTCAATTAACAAAGCAACTCGATAATAGCCGTTAATAAACTTCCTCCAAAAATTTGGTTAACTCAAGAAATAGAAATATTTTTTGGGTTACTCAAGAAATATTTTATTTTATGCATCCATCTTTTACTCAAAAAAAAAAAAAAAATTGGGTTACTCACGAAATATTTTTTAACGATTAAAATTAGACCAGGTAAACGAGTTGGACGGATCGGGTTCAGGTCGAATACGGGTTGGGTCAAATATGGGTCAAAATATTCGTGTCAATATCAAAATATGTGATATGAATTGAGTAAATGTTAGTAAAGCTAGAGTGGAGTGCTTAATTTCTATAACCTAGCTTCAGTGGCGGATCCAGGAATTTAAAGTTGGGTTTGCACAATTACTAGAATAATATATTTAAAAAAATAATCCAATTTCCCCTATAAAATTCCAAATTACCTTTTTTTTTATACAAAAAAATCCAAATTACTATAAAGTCTATAATCATATAAATCAATTATCAAATCCAAGGTATTATTAATTTTTTTTTCTTTTAATGCCTTAAAACATCCTTAAGAAACTAATAACTTCGTAAGCATAAGTTCAATTAGTTTAAATTGGAGTAAACAATAGAACTACTGATATTCAAGATAAAAAAGTATTGTTTACAATATTATTAGCAGCACTATAGACTATAGAGGGCTAAAAGGGAGTAACAAAAAGAATACGTGTAAGGTGTAATTCATAATCAAATGTCAATAAATGACTTGTGTCAGTTGTGTGTAAGAGAGAGAGAGAGAGAAATATGCAGGATAATAGGCATGTACAAACATTGGTGGCAACCGCCAACAATTCATTTTGCACTATTGCTTGTCATTGTCCATTGTATAAATTCAAGCAACTTTCAATCTTGACAACCAAACACAATGATAGGAAACACTGATTAATACTTGACACTACTCACAGAGATGAAGCAAACGTGTAGGGGAAAAAAAAGCTCAAGTGATCGAGAACTGCTGCCAAATAATGCTCATTAAATTCATAGCTCTCTATAAGCCCAATGTTGTCTCTTTGATTTTTGAGTATGATCAAAGTGTTTCATATTTCATACCTAAATACTTATTTCAACTGGAAGTTAAAAGCAACAATTGATAATATGAACAAATGGTCAGTCTTCCACAAGGATAACACATACATACTTAACGTTGCGCATGAATTTGGTCCCTCCCCTATACAAATAAGAAAATTCTTCACTTATTACCCAAAAAAGAAAACAATTAATATACGGGAAAATTGATGATCATTACGCTAAGCACGATCGATATCGATGTAGCAAAGGGTGAAAATCTTCACATTAATCACTCACTACCACTTGTTGGCAACAATGTCAGCAAGATCAACAACTCTCTGAGAGTAACCCCATTCGTTGTCATACCAAGCAATGACCTTAACCATATCATCTCCCATGACCATGGTGAGGGAGGAATCGACAGTAGAGGAAACGTCGGTGCATCTGAAATCAACAGAGACCAATGGCTCATCACAAACAGATAGAATACCCTTGAGCTCATTGTCAGCAGCCTCTCTGAAGGCAGCATTCACTTCCTCAGCAAAGGTCTTCTTGGTGACTTGGACCACAAGGTCTACAACTGAGACATTGGGAGTTGGGACACGAAGAGCGATCCCATTGAGCTTTCCCTTGAGGCTAGGGAGAACCAAAGCCACTGCCTTGGCTGCACCAGTTGATGTTGGGACGATGTTGAGGGCTGCGGCTCTTGCACGCCTTAGGTCACGGTGACTAGCATCAAGTAGCCTCTGGTCACCAGTGTATGAATGGGTAGTGGTCATGGTTCCCTTGATGATGCCTGCCAATTACAAAGACACCCCCACGTTATTATCTTCATAAACAACAAGCAATACCTGAAATTCCTTATTTCATCTCAAGTACCCTTTAGGACAAACAGCACTTCAACACAGAAACAGGCACTTAAAAACTTCATTTAAGGACACTTCTAACCAAGTCAGAGTACTGTATAAGTATAATGAGATACTTATAGATTACTAATAGTATTACTGTTCTTGTTAACAGACAGGGTTCCCGGCAAAATTTTCTCTGGGTTGTCAATTGCTTTTTAGTTATACCTTCTGCTAAAATGTGGATCAGCAAGCTTATACATGAAATACTGCTAATTTACATACCAAATTTTTGGTCGAGGACCTTGACAAAGGGGGCGAGGCAGTTAGTAGTACACGAGGCGTTGCTGATGATGGTCTCAGCAGGGTCATACTTCTCCTCATTGACACCCACCACATAGGTTGGGATATCACCCTTTCCTGGGGCAGTGATGAGGACCTTCTTAGCACCTGCTTCCAAGTGCTTACCGGCACCTTCTCTGTCAACAAAGACACCAGTCCCTTCTATAACCAGATCAATGCCCATGTCCCTGCGTCATATAGGTAACTCGACAATCAAACAACAAAAAATGACAGGACTGAGAGCAATTTATGCAAAGTGACTAGCATATACTACATTAATACAGAGAAGTTACTGACTTCCAAGGGAGATTGGTGGGGTTCCTGTTTGAAACAACTTTGATGATTTTGCCGTCAACAGAGATGCCATCTTCTCCAACAGGCTTGACATCAGCATCAAAGATTCCGAGGGTGGAATCGTACTTGAGCAAGTGGGAAGCTTGTTTCACACCTCCGGTGTCGTTGATGACCACAACATCGAGAGGGGAGTCCTTCCTCCCATGCCAACACCTCAGAAAGTTCCTTCCAATCCTACCAAATCCGTTAATGGCTACCTTAAGTTTTGCCTCGACAACTCCTTTCTGGCTACTTCTCTGGCCGCCAACCTAGACATGATTCGAAACATGTTCAATGTGATGAACATGGATTACAGATATTGACTTATATACAGTATGAGTTGCTCTTCATCTTACAAAAATTGCATTTTTACTAAGACTCAACCAGTTGGTCTTGATTCATTTTAGTCATTATCAGGTAAAACAATGAAGTTCTGACCAAATAGTACTTCGACCTTTGGCTGAGTAGACATCCCTCTCCTAACTGAGCTGAAAATTAATACGCCTACTATGAAAATACAACATTGGTTTTCATTTATTGACTTCAAGAACAGGGGAAAAGGGTCTATGGCAGATAAAGTATGACATTATGAAAATTACTTAAGCACACAATGGTACACTGTCTGGATAGTCATATCAACCTAGTTCACAGGACACCTTTACAACTGCAAAGGCAAACAGACTGTCTAATCAATTCGAACGCGAACGGTCAGCTAGCCTACTACTCTACAACAAATGACAAACAGAAGACAACCATTATAAATTTCACAAAATAAAGAACAGGACAAGTTTTTTGAAACTAGTTTATCAAATGCAGACTTATTATCCTGTTTTTCCTGTTAGGGGATTTTGTTCTTGAATGAAATCAAGTAAAATTTCACTGATGAAAAGCAAACAGAAATGATGAATTTCTTACAATCCTGGAGATGTCAACAGTAGTCGACGAACAAGATGGTACTATGGACATAAATAACAAAAATGAAGCACGGTTGTATACTTGTATGTACTAGATGCCATATTGCACAATTTGAAGATCATGTACGCAGACAATCCTCTTTGTATCCCTTATCTCCATTACGCAATCTTGCAAGTAATGACATTATCCTATCTAATACATTCACCAATTCTATCATTTAATGTATCACTTGAACTGTCCTATGCCATGAACACCATTTCTAACTCTGATCACCACACATATGCATAGTAATTTTATGGTGTACTACTAAATGATCGATGCCATAAAGCCACCATATAAACACAACTGCTCAAATTCATGCCATACAAACTAAATTGCAAGAGAACTAAACAAAAGGAACACTTACAGCACAGGTCTGGAACGCGACTAGGGCAACAAAGTCCTCGGAGCTCTTACGAGCAAAAGGAAGAGAAGCCGATGAGCTGTTGAGACCAGCAAACTCAGAAAATCCCTTGTTGCATACCTGTCACATAAACCACAACAAAAACATTAAGATACATTCTTCACAACTAAACACTCCCTCTATCCTTAATTAATAGTCACTCTACTTGTAACAAATGCGACTACTAATTCCGAACAGACTAAGTATATAATATATTATATACACGCGGGATAGTTAAATAATAACAAAGAAGCGAAGAGAGGAGAGAAAAGAGAACCCGAAGGGAAGGGTTGGCAATGGAGAGCATGTTGGAAGCCATGCTCTCTAAGGAGAACAAAGCAATGCAATAAGCAGCCTACACAGTAGACAAAGTACAGAGAAATGGGGAAGTGAATAAGAGAGTTTTTGTGGTGCTATAATGTATAACTATTATGACAAGAGTTGTTGATGTCCATTAAAAAGAAAGGGATAAGATTTTCGATAGCCTCTTGATCAATGTATGGTTGTGGTTTTGTTTTGTTCGTTTCCTCGTTTCATTTCTACACCCCCATCATCCTTTAATTAAATCTCACTATGACTATGAGAGTTTATTGGTGTGGTAGGGCAATACCCCACCAGGTCATTACCCAATTTTTCACCTCTCGTTCACTTGAGGCTTTGGTAGATCGATTGAACCCGAATTTTTATTCGAATAACATTTAAAACCCGAAACCGACCGCCCTTTTTTAAAAAAAATAATGTCTTTGCGATTGGGGTATATAAATTTATTGGAGAGGCATAAGACCGATATAATACATATTCCATTAAGAAAGTAGATTAAAATATAGAAAGAAATAAGCAAAAAGGTAAAAAAAAGTGTTTAGATTTTTTAGCTCTGATACCATGACAATTTATGGTTTATCATATCTATTAGCAGATTACAAACCTAAGCTCCAAGTAATAAAGTTCACATTCAAATATAATATTGAAAAATTTGCACCAAAAACAAAAATATAATATTGAAAAATGTACAATATTCAGTTCCCTAGACCCTAATATGTACTGGCCTAATATGTACTTTGTATCTGTTATCCTAATATATACTATATGTGTCTATTATCCTCATATATATGAATATATCTTTCATATTTTGGGAAAAACACAAACTTTGTACCTAATATATCCATTTAATAAGACATTATTAATCGATCCCTTCACACTAGTATCATAGGGGGACCACTAGTTAGGGTAGGCACTGCAATGACACATCTTTTTAGCGCCCCCGATTAGATTGTATTAGGTGTCATTTTAGAGTCAAAAACGAAACTTTAACCGTATATTTACGCAAAATTATAATGCATACAAATATATTTGACTTATATCTACCAGTAGTATAATAGCTAACACCTAGTTGAACAATTAGGTATCACCGAATTAACAACTAAGGTTACGTTCTTTTCAACTGAAAAAATTGAATTGAAGTAAACTCAACTAAAATGAAATGAACTAAACTAAATTGGTTTTTTAAACTTGACATTCAACCATTAAAACTCGTCTAAACATATTCACTTTTGGACTCAATTGAAACTATGAAGTCTTTCCAGTTACATAGTTATGATCATGAATTATTTATGAATGAAAAATTATTTGAGTGATAAAGTTACACATGAGTTGAATTGAATTTAAGTGAAATTAAGCTGAGGAGAAGATAGTGTAGACTAATGGCTCAGTAAGTCTATCATTCTTTGATGGTATTATTTTACCTGGCTTAGTCAACAGAGTGATAAGTTAAAAGTAAAATTTGTCTATTGATGATGAGCTGAGGCTCCTCACTCACTCTCATTGCCAATCTGGTTTTTCTTGGTGAAAACATTTACTCATCAGCTATAACTTTACTCGCACATAGACGCTCATGAGTCATGTCATCCTTTACTTATGAACCTTGGAAACTCAAAAAGCAGCTTGTCCTAGCAATGAAAATGAGTCCTGGAGCATGTATAGTTTGTGCCTGTAGAAATTGAACCGTACTCCCATAGTAAAATACCTCACATTTTGCTCATTGAATCATAAAAAGGATGAAAATTGAATAAATTTTGAAAGTTTAGACAAACTTTTGCCATATTCTCTTATCAAAAAAAAAACAAAAAAAAAAACTTTTGCTATATGGGACCATTAAGCATTGGATTTTCTGACTGTATTCCTTCATGCCCACAGGGCCACAATTCCACAAAGAATGTTCACTTGACTATTTGGGTGTTGCTTTGTAGTTTGCTCTGTCTAAAGTTGCCCTCCTTTTTACTGGTTAGTCCATTGAAATTTGATTTGAATTAAAGTGAAAAAGTCCAATGACGATGATAAAGTGTTCTTTTCTACTAAACGGAATTGAACTAAACTTAATAGTATTATGGGAGAAAATACTAGATCCTCGAACTGAACCAATTACTGAGTAAGTGATTAAAGTTAACAACACAACCCCTAACCCCTAAAGGTGACTCGTACTGATTTACTGAAGGTTGATGCAAGTGATTTGTATTTATGAGCAATTTCCCTCCAAAATAGAGCTCCTTATAACAGAAATCTCATGATTGATGGTTCACATGCCAGAATTGTAATGTCGTTCTCTTCACTGCACCATTCTGTCTAGACGTTTTCGGTTTCCCTGGTAGTGTAGGACATTCTGTTCAACCCATCTCAGTCATTTGGCTTATTTTCTGATTTATCTTCCATCTCTACACTGTTAAAAGATCCAAGAAATTTACAGCAGAAACCAACACCTTTGCCCAAGCGGGTCTAGTAACAAGACTTTATTCTGTTTGTTTCTGCCTAGAAGCCCCACAAATCATTCCTTCTAGGAAAAAAATACCGCTAAATTCTGTATAAGTTGGAGCTTCTTGAGTGGTTTCACGTCCACAGCATAAACTCTCTCGTCATTCAGTTCTGTACCTCAACTGCACCTCATTGGTACATTAACAGCTAATACTACTGGAGTAATTGATAATGCTAAAGATCGAATTAGCAAGATTACTCGTAAGTCGTATTGAATTGCAGTCACTTGGAGTTGGTGTTTTCGACAGACTGTATAACAGAAAGCAGACATCAGAAAGTTGCAACATCACGGAATATATGAATAATCAAGAGAAAGGGGGCCAATATGCCATGCTGGAGACAATAAACAGAAACAATCTTGAAAAGTCTGAAAGAAAATAGTTGCAAAGTAAGCAACTTGTCTACAAATGTCCTCTTGTCAACTGATTATGCTAAACACCTACAGCGTGAGAAACAGAAGTTCTGAATAATTTACATCGAGGCAGCTGCTGCCCTGGAAGTCTGGATAGGACCTCTACCAGCAGCTGATCTGGTACGAGCTGCTCCGATTTGCTGATCAAGTTTTTCTGCTCCATTCTTGCTAAATTTCCTCCCTAATCCCTCATCCATTCCACAACCTACAAAATCAGATATCGCGTGTCTCTGAAATCCCACCGGACTATAACCATCTTCTGGAGTGTACGACTTTGAGGTCCAGCAATCAGTTGAATCAGCCGAGTTAGGCTCCCAAGAAGAGGAGGAAACCCAATTCTGCTGACTGCCAACACCAACATAGCTGTTGCTACCCGAAGATTCTTCATCATCAAGGTCTCCTCCTCTCTTCCTCACTGTCACATACTTGTGAAGACTTGGCTCCATCAGATCATCACCCACTTTCACTTCTGATTCGACAAAGGGGTCTTTGGTCTCTAACCTCTTCCTACTTTGATTATGGGAGAAGTTTGTATCACTTCTGTTGGCTGTTTCAGCTGTAAGTCTAGGGCTTACACGTCTTTCATCAGTTAAACCTGTAGACGAGTTGAGATCCGCCACTGCGTCGAGAATGGAGCAGGCTTTAGTGACACATGGTGGGAGTGTGTAAGGAGTGTTTGTGCTGTTGTTGCTGGTATTGGAGTTGGCATTTGTATTGGCATTGGAGTTGGCTTTTTTCTGGTGGAAGTTCTGGATATCTTGAAGGAGTAGGGAATTGTAGCTTGTAGTAGGATTTGGGGCTAACAAAGCATCAACATTGATGTCTAGGTCCCGGGATCGCCTTGAGGACCTACTTCTCATCAATGTTTGGGGTAATTTGAGGCTATCACTGCCTGTGAATACAACTGGAGTCACCATGGTTTCATAAGCATTTGGGCTCATTTGTTCTCCGTTATGCTCAGTTATTGGTTCAACAATTGGGATATGACCCTCATTCACTCTGCAATAATTAGTTTTCGCAACTTCATAGCCTTCTGCCCCTCTGCTGCGAGTTCTCCTATGAGTCCCTTGAGCACCTGCCTTGGCACTATTTGTCTCAGAGTACTTGTTCTGCAGCAATGCAATAGTTTGATTTAACAAATGTTAAAATTGAGGGCAGAAAATGAAGGCTTACAACTCAAATTATTAAGCTACTCTGAAATTTTAGCACAGTAAAGTGTCACGATTAGGCCACTGCGCTGATGATCGAAGAAAATGTTAAGATTATAAAGTCAAAAGATTAAAGCTGCAGTGGAATTTCACACAAAAAAATGTCAAGATTAGACCATGCGATTGATTATCAGGGATGAATACTATCATGCAAATGTATTTGAGAACAATCATCTAGTATTATACACAACACAATTGTGAATAAGATCAAAAAAAATTGGAACCAAAATCTGTCAAAACCAGCAGACTGGAAACTTCTGCCTCCCATATAAAATTTTAGCATCATCTGCTCATATGGGTATAAAACTTTTCCTCAACCCATTCGTCATTCAGGGTTGGATACAACACTAAGTTTCCTTATAAGCCTATTTTCTCAAATATGCACAAGAGCAGGTGTTATGCTGCCAACAAAGTTTATATATACAAATCCCAGCCAACAATGCCAAATTACCAACACAAACACCCAGAACAAATCACCACCATTCAACTAAATTACCAATACCTCTAAACTGATATACAGAATCATCAAACCAAAACATTAAAAGACATAAACAATTTACCTGATTAAGAGGCTGTTTAACCACCACCACTACATCTTCCTCAACCTCCTTTCCTTTATTAGGTACCCTCTTATTAGACAGTGGCTGAAACGGAAGCGAATTCATGTCAATCTCATTCAATGGTGTCCTCCTATACGGCGAATGCTCCGCCTTCCTTGACCCATTCCGGCTAAGCGAAGGCTGCTGCTGCTGCTGCTGATTCCCATTCCCATTCCCATTCCCATTCCTTTGTTCCGCCCTCGCAGGCGACTGAGACCTAGGTGACCCCACATTCCTCTTCACCAACACCCTCTTCACATTCCCATTCCCATTCCCTTCACTCCCATTCCCACTGTTTCCTGACAGTGATGAAACAGTTGCAGGAACAGAAACCAATTTCCCAGGCCTCACATTCCCATTATTTCCATTCACATTGCTCTCATTCCCATTGTTATTTTTACCCATAGGACTGTCAGACCGTCTCCCAGGTGACCTACTAACCCTCCTTCCACTCCCATTTCTCTCACCTCTCTCCCTACTCCCTGACTTTTCCCCCTTCTCCCCTCTCTCTCTACTCCTACTCGGCGTCGACCGCCTCCGGTTGTGGGACCCTCTCGACACCTGTCGCCTCCTCAGCCTCTCATCCACCTCACCATCACCCCCATCATTACTAATATTATTATTATTATTAATCTCAAAACCCACATCAGCACCATTACCACCAATAATCTCATTTTCTCTCTCAAAATCAAAACTCCTCTTTGACCCACAATATCTCTTCCCATTGTTTTTCCCAGATGAGCTTCTGCTCAGCCTACCACATTGTATCAAAATAGCATCAACTTCCTCTTTAGTACAGCTAGAAGTCCTCACAGCTTGCCCACTGGCAGCTGTTGCTAGGATCCCACTATTCGGGTCCGGTCTTTTTCCGGGTTCGGTTAATGGGTCACCCGAGTTCGACGAATTCGATACCGACCCATCTGATTCTGGAGCTCCCGGTCTCTTGTCATTGCTCTTCCTGTGTTGAATTACAAAAACTTCCTTCTTTTTTGCTTCAGTTGTTGCATTTTGCTCTTGATTTTCTCTCTCCTCTTTAATAATCTTCTGGTTTTGCTCCTCTCTCTGATCTAACTCAAAAGATGATATCTTTTTGGTTATTTGCTCAATCTGGGAAATGGGTTTTGGTTTTTGATTTGTGTTTGGTTTTTGTGAAGGTGGAGAAGATGAAGAAGATGGGTTTTTCTTGCTCAAACAGCAACCCATTTTCTGAGACAGAAAAGTTGAGTTTGTTTTGGGTCAAATAACTCAAATTAGATTATATGGGTAGATTGAGAATAAGATTAAAGATGATGAATTAACTTAAACATTATAGTGAAAAGGGGAAAAGAAAGAAATGAAGGGCACAAATGAAAGAACAGGATTTGAAATATAGATATAAAGGAGAGAGAAAGAGTGAAAAGGGGCTCAACTATCAATATGTGGGTTATGACGGTTCAAATTAAGAGAGAGAGAGAGAGAGAGAGAGAGAGAGAGAGGAATTCAAAAAATTTGGGCACGGGCGGGGGAATCTGGGAATGACTGGAAATGTAGCCGTTAAAGAAGTGGGTGGGTGGGTAGACAATTTGGGGGTTTTGGATCTTTTGACTGTTAACTCACTACACACTTTCTCCTTTTATTTTATTTATTTATTTTTGGTTCAGAAGGGTTAGTGTTGTTTTTTTGTTTACCAAATCTGAGCAGTTTGTTTTTCTTGTCATTGTATGCACAGTGATGAATTTGAATTGCTTAACGGCTACATTGTGTTGTGTCATGTGTGTATGTTAAGAATTGACATAGTTGAAAATTGGAAATCAAGTACTAATGTGGACTGTGCAGCTAGAGTACTAGTAGTAGGAGTCTCATTACATCCAACACTGTGTGGGCCCCTCACTATTTGCAGAAAATTAGATTGGCAACCGGTTAGTTTACAAAGTCACAAACTCACAATAGTAAGTGGGACTTGTTTTCTTGTGGGCCCACCTCCATGTGGCTTGACAGTTGACAGTTTGACACTGCTTTCGTTTTTTTTTTTTTTTTTTTTTTTTTTTAGCAAAAGCGCCTAAGCCCTTAAATCTCCACTTACTAACAGATTATTATAGCCTAAACTACAACTCCTAAATTCCCTCAAAAAAAAAAAAAAACAAACTACAACTCCTAAATAATTACGGTTTACTTTCACCAAAAACAAAAATAATACAGTTGACAGATTACTAAAGTTTAGTATATCACCCTTTTAGCAACCATCAAAACTTCTACAATACAGTCTTTTCGAAACTTTTGATAAGATGGGATAACTTTTTAACGAAACAAGAGTCACTGCTTACTATAAGTGACCCCTAAGTTTCTAAATAGTGACCCCATTTTGTTTTATTAGTTGGTCTCACACAAGACTTGCAAAATAGTAATTATTCTGCTTTTTGAGTTTTTTTTGTTATTTTACAATATTATTAAACATTTAAATTTTTTTCCGTTCTCTTTTCTATGGGTGTGTTTTTTTTCCAACTAGCTAAATTAAAGTGAACTGAATTAAACATTATGACACTAAATTGAACTAAATTATTTCTAACATAAATGAAAACAAACCTCTTGTCTATTTTTGATTTACATATTGTATTCAGTTCCTTGTAATATATACATGTAATATTTTAGTTTAACTAATATTAAGTAAACTCTTATTTAATTTTATTTGTTTTTAAGATGGTAAATCAAATTTTTTTTTTAATCTTCTTCTTTCCCTAAGTCCTTTTTTTTTTGTCTCTACTTTCTTTCTTTTAACATGCAATATAATAGCTTAATTTTATTTAATTAAGTAGATTCTTACTTGATTTAATTTTTTTGGCGTTATCATTTGAGTTTTTTTTGGCATGACTTATGTTTAGAGAATTAATAAAAAATTAAAATGAGTAATATATATATATATATATATATATATATATATATATATATAATAATTATACTGTTATAAAATGAGTGTGTGCATTTTCAGAAAAAATGGGCAATAGGTATTAACAATGTATTCACGTGATAATATTTATGTCGTTATTATATATTTATAGATATTTATACTGTTTTATATACTAACATGATAATATTTTTTGTCCGTTATACTTAGGGTGAGAGCATGAAAGGCTAATAGCACAACTTATCCCTTCATTCTTAAAATTTAGTGGCCCATTATTAATCCAAATCGACATTACCTTGTTTTAATTTTTAAAATCTCCCAAACCCTAACACCTATACCCTAAAATCCTAAAATCCTAAAACATATACCCTATACACCATACTCTAAACCCCAACCTCGGGTTGAGACTGGTTAGGGTTTAGGAACTCTAGTCCCCAAAGCCCCCGAATCCTAAGCACTTGCCCCACCTCCTTAAGCATTAAATACTCTAAGGACAAAAAGGAGCAAAATAAGGCAGGATAAACCCTAGCCCTAATTCACCTTAACTGGTGTGGAATGAGTGTAACGTGGGATCTGAGTTTAAGACGTATCACGACAATTATATTTAGCTTATAAAGTACCAAAAAAACATAATCCCTCCATATTTAGCCTATACATCCTATACACTTGTTGGAACGGGTGCAATGCATGTCCTTGTATTACTTCTCGGGACTTGTCTCCGACCGACTCTGAACTTAAACTCTAATGTTCTCTCTCAGGCCCCACACTACCCCGACTCGCGACCTTTGACAATAATCATAATCAGTATTAGTAAAAATTAATTATAATCAGTACAATATATTTTTCCAATTACCACTAGCTTACTTACGTTTAGCTTATATAGTTTAGAATCAAAATTAGTAGGTTACCAAATAAGCATAATCAATGCAATTTACTTTTATAATTTAACTAATCACGTTTAGACTCCGTTCTTTTTACATGGAGAAAACTAAACTGAATTGAACTGAGATAAATTGATTTTTTAACTTGGTATTTAACCATATAAAACTCGTCTAAATAACACACACAAAAAAAATCCAAAAACATAATATCACAATCAGTGCAAAGTTACCCTCTTAAACATGTTTAGCCTAAGCTTATGTTAAATCAAATGATACTATAACATTATAATTTAAATGATATAACATTATAGTATAAATAATTTATTAAAGGAATGCATGATGGCCCCACAAAAGAAAAAGAATTGCTTCCCCCTTTTTTTGCCCCAAAGTGCACGTGCCCCATCTTTCTCTCACAGCTTTTCTTTGCTACCTTGCATTTCCCAGTTACAACTTACAAGCTGCAAATTTGTGTGGAGCCCATCTGTTTGGTATTATAACACACTGTTGGACCAAGAATTACTCTTAGTAGTAGTCTAGTAGATACACTTTTTGCACTTGAAATGCAGTCATGTCTTCAATGCTCAAGTGCAATGCAACCCCTGCACAATGAATTTTGTTCTTGGTTGTTTATGTTCCATCACAATGAAGGTGCGTTATTCAATTAGATCATTTTATACAACCCAAATTGTCTCTACCACTTAACTAGATCATTTTATATAATCCGAATCTTCTGTAACATTTTAAATATCATTCATTGTCCGGATCCTAAGTTTATCGCGCATTCCAATTTAATAAAAATTAATTTAAAAGACGTTTTATTATGTACAACACAGTAAAAGAAGAATTAACACACAAAGTAAGATAAAAAATCCTGCATTTTATATGTCAAGTTGAAGTATATGGGGGCGGAAGCGCCTAATTACGACTCTCGTAATCGCTTTCCGTCGAACAGTTGTTTCTGCTTAGCACAAGTTAAAATTAGATTTCTGTGATAATATCTGATGACATTAAACTGTAACAATGTGTAATGGAAAAGTGATTTGAATATCCAACTACCAACTTAAACCCCACCAAAAGCTAGGATCGTACATTACTTATAAACATCACTTACATACTCCCCAAGTACATTGCAAGCCAAATTGAAAGAATAACATGTCATTTCATGCAACAAAAGCACCCCAATTTTATTTATATTCAATAGTGAACCTGAGAACACTATGAAGAATATCATTCTTTTTACCTTCAACGTCAAAAAATGTTTTCATATGCTGTAGCTTTTCTTTCTATAAGGAAGATATGGATAGAACTGGTGCCTTTCTTTCTAGGGTGTATAGTTTACCAGAGAATGGTAGCGCGCCAAAATGCCTTCTAACTGTACACTATCTTCATCACTCAACCTGTCCATGATGTCCAAAAATCTGAGTAGCAACCACAACTCTGTACAAAATCCCACGCCCGTTCCCTCTGCGTAGTGGGAAGGCTTCTGAATCTTAAGCCTTCCGAGCCGCTTTAACACAGCTGTTGTCCCATCTGGGAGGAACTTAACGTTTGACGGTGATCTGTTTTCCTGGGCCTGAATGGCGTCATCAAGTTGAACACGACAAGCCCTCTCTGTGTTCATCAAATGAAACTGGGACAGTGGCTATTGATTTCTCTTGCCTGAAACAGTCAGCGTCCAAGATTGCTAAATGGTAAATACTCCATAACAAAGTATATTAAAGCGTCAAAAATGCTAAAATGAAGAAAAGCAAATGAAATGCAACATATAGTAGACCAACTACGCAATTTGGGATTCAATTGTTGCCAAGTCTCTTTCTAAGCAAAGTTCAATTACATGAACTACATACAACACACCACTAAACAGTGGATAGATTATTTAGGAACAGAGGGAGCATCAGTTTTGGTGCAAAACGGGTTAAGAGGACCAGGGGGTAGGGTATCTCCATTTTTCTGAATACATCTGTGTATCTGATTGATACTGGTATCAAGTTCTTTGAAAATAGTTGGCAACACCAGAAACATCAGCCAGATCAAACAAGATTGCGTGGATAGCATAGCATCACCACACTATCAACAGCCCCATAACGGCTCTCACTAGGTTCCCACGATATGTGGGGTATGGGTGTTTGATGTGGATAGCATCACCACACTATCAACAGCCCCATAACGGCTATCACTAGGTTCCCACGATATGTGGGGTATGGGGGCTCAATGCAGCTCCTGACTGCACACATAGCTATCTTCCTCTCTTTGATTCATTTTCTTTCATTTCAAGTCATTTGTCATGACAAAAAAGATCAAATTGACAAAAAACCAGACCATGTATTCATTGAAAGTTTCCGAAAAAGAGAGGATTTCAGCATATATTACCAGATCAAAAAGGTGAGCACGCCAAGATAGTTTAGACATAGGAAATAAGCTTCAACTTCTTTATTTGTCTAATATTCAGAAGAGGTTGATATGGATGAAAAGGCAGAACACGATTCTACAGTCCCATCAACACCAAGTAGCTTGTTCCCTATAGTTATGAGGATGAGGTTTATAAGTTATACTCCCTCCGTCTCACACTAATGTTATCACTTCTTTTGGACACGGAGTTTAAGAAAAAAATAAAAAGGGTGCAAAGTTCTCTCATTTGCCCCTTTTTATCATGTGGTCCACACTCTTAATTCAAACTTTTTAATTGAAGATGAGAGAGAAACATGTGGGCCATTTTAGAGGGTATTCTAGTAAAAAGACTACAAAAAGAATTCCATTTTAGGTAGTGATAACATTAGTGTGGGACGGATGAAAAAGGAAAGTGATAACATTAGTGCGGGACGGATGAAGTATTACTCTGCTTCCAACAAACTTTCAAAAGTAGAATAAAAGTAAGCTAACCAACCACCAGTTCAAGAACTGGATAACGCATCAAAGAGATCAGAACGGGACCATAACCTAAATCAAAATTAAATAATTTTCTGCTGTCTTTTAGGGTAGAAAGGGGCAGGGGTGCTTCTTTTTAAACAAACATGCTTGGAAGAAAGTGCAAAGTCGATATTCAAAATCCAAAAGAGAAACTGAATCCTTAAAGAGCACTTGTAACCAGTAAAGCATTTGTTACCGATTCCTAAATAGTCTATACATGACCTCTCACATTTGAAGTAACATACATTAACATTAACATTAACATTAACATTACCCCAGTGCCTCCAAAGAGGCTCCCGCCTAGGCAGGGTAAGGGGGGGTCGGTTGTACGCAGCCTTACCCCTGCGAGAGTCTCACAAAGAGGTTGTTTCCGTTTGACCCGAGATACGAAGTGCGACGGCCATCGGCAACTTCACAATGAATAAGAAGTGCCGACAATTTTATGAGCCATTCTAAAGCAAAATGGCTCATAAAATTGTCAGAAAATACTTCCATAAGGACGGACGGATAAAACTTCAACTACTTAACACATATATCGACAATAGTTAATCTCATCAACAGATAACAGCCAAAACCACCTAAAATAGGTCGAAGCATCATGCTAGTTATAAGCAAGAATTAATTCGGCAATTGCACAAACAAGAGCAGAATATTATGAAAGCAATTAGTATAGCCTTCTCCTTCAAAATCACTATACTTCCGCGTATCTAATAGAAAAAATCACATCTAGTTATATGCAATGCATACGTGGAATATTTCTCCAAGTCTGTGTAAGGAACAGGGACAACATGTGAAGTATCCTTCTGGTAAATAAAAATCCAGCAAACATTAAAATATGCTGTTAAGGTAAATTCACATCTTAGAGACTAGCATACCTTAGGTCTTTCCAACTTCGAGCCCCGCCTTCAAGTATGAAGCAATCAATGCATCCAATTTCACTAGCCAAAGGGCAACAGCAGATGATGTCTGGGGCATATTTTGAAAGCACGCAACAATATCTTCAATCGTAGAATCACAATCAAGTGTGACATTACATTGTGACAGCCAATCCACATTAATGGAACCAACAAAGTGAGATAAAACCTGAAGGAAAGAAAAATGCAGAAACAAACAATATCAGCACCAAAAAATGAAATGTAGTTTAGATTCAAAACATGAAAAAGAAACACAAATAAACCTAACCTGACAAAAACAGCAAAATAACAACAAAAAGAAACATAAGGTATGGCAGAATATATTAGAACGTTAGAATACCTGTGATAGCTCATGTAAAGATGAGGTGCGTCTGAGCCTCCTTACCCAAAGCTTATGAGCAGATCTTCTCCATGAGCCAACTAGTGCATCCTCGGGCATAACTAACTGTAAAACATAATATCAGAACTGAAATACTGACATATCTAACCATAAATTTGCAGTGTAAGGTCATCCCAAATGAGGCCATATACATATTTCAATCTTACAATGATATTACCATTCAGAGAACTGCGTAAAGACATACTCCCTAGAACAAATGCCTGCCATAAAAAATTCAAACTAAACGCAAAGTATCATAGCATTGATCTTCAGATGTTTTACAGGAAAATCCTTCAATAATGGTTGAGTCAAAAGCATCAACTCGTGATACCAAGGTCCAACATTTTTGTGGACGTTGGTAAGGGAGAACCAGAGGACGGAAGGAATGTGGAAACTAGCAAGAAATATGACAGAGCTATTGCACAAGGTAGAAATTTGCCTTGTGGTATCATGATGGATTAGGTCACTACAAGTCAAAGCTGAAAACAAAACTTTAACAAGAAACATGATAGCGCAGGGTCAAACACACCTCAATTGCATGAATAGCAGCTTTCAGCGCCTGTAATTGTGAAGGTAAAACTTTATGCCTCGGATAGATATCAATTTCTACTGAACCTTGACATGTAGCCATGTGGATGGCATACTTTTCTTCAAGATCAAAATCAAGCTCAAACGTTGCATGGCAAATCTTACAATGCCTTTCATCTCGCCAATACAGATCATGACAACTTCCACATTTTGTCAATGAATCAAAATATGACCGCTTTCCATGTTTAACAGCATGAAGACCAGTGTAAAAGGAGTTCCATACCCACAAGTCATATGCTTGGAGGCGAGCATACTTTAGTTTTTGCTCTTCTACCTTCTTTTCAACTTCAAAAACTACAGTACCAGCTGATCTTACAGTATTACGAGAAGTCTCACCCAGGGACAGGTTGTTATCTATATCTGATATGGGTGATGGGCTGTCTTCAATGATCCTATCTATCTCAGATATATCAGAATGTGCTGACTGGCTGACAGAAGAAACACCTGCTATCCTACATGACATTTCATCAAGGAGGACTGTCCTACACTTGTCCAGTGATGCCATAAGGACAGCTTCCCTTGTGCCCTGGTTGTTCAAAGCAGCCAGCAAGCCACATAGAGCCTGCAACCCAATTTAGCCAAAACAAGCTCAAGAACATATGATAAAACTACCAGCACCGCAATAGCTTATGAAAGATACCTTGAACTATCAAACTGACTTCTTAACTTTTTTAGATAAACAAAAATCTTACTAAAACTGAAAGAGAGTTATATCTGACCTCTTCACTTTCAATCACTTCCCAGTGACCATCTTCTGAAGATTCAAAATACACTCTTGTATGTCCAGGATCTTCAGTATCACAAGGCCCCAAGAAGAGCCAGTACCTATTATACCTACGATCAGAACCAAGAAATATGGATTGCATCGTATGCAAATTGTCCCCATTTTCTGTTTGATTTGAATCATTCATCCTGACAGAAGATTTCTTCTTCCCACATGACATTGACAATGAAAGTAAGGAATCAACAGGACGAAATTCGGATGATGGATGCATCTTTTCCACGCCACAGATTTCTCTAACATCAAACCAAGATGCGGTTGCCAAGCCAGGTTGCCTTAATGACGATCTCTTTATCTTTCCTCCAGAACCTTGCTGATAAATACTTGGAACACATTCTGCAAGCGCCATCAATGGATCCTGCAAAAGCAAACCCTGAGTTAAGTAACTATGAACTTTAGGAAACAGCAGACAAAGCAACTTAAAGAAACACACTTTAACGTATTATTTTGTGACAAGTAGGCACCTGGAGGAACTTGAAAACTTCACTTAAAGGAATTACCTTCAACAACAAAAATGTGACTCTTAACTATTAGATTTCCACTTTGGTGCCCTGACGTTTGGGTTAATCATTATTTAGTGCCCCGTGTTTTAAATATTATCACTTTAGTTACCTGAGATATGTGCAAAAGTTTCGGTTACATTTTTTCTGTTACACCCGTTACATTACGTTGTTTGCTAACGTGACATTTAATAAGTGCACACGATTAGTGGCGCACATCTACTGACGTGGCATTCAGTAAGTGCACATGATTAGTGGTAAGGGACAAATCACAACACTTGATATTGTTCTCAGACTTGGAAAATAACACTGTCACTTATTAAATGGGGTAATTTAGTCATTGCAATGTGCGCCATCAATCATGTGCACTTATTAAATGCCACGTCAGCAAACTGACAGAATAATGTAACTGAAAAAACGTAACTGAAACTTTTTCACATATCCCAGGTAACTAAAGTGGTAATATTTAAAACACGGGGCACTAAATAATGATTAACCTAAACGTCAGGGCACCAAAGTGGAAATTTTCCTAACTGTTAACTTCTTTTTCTTTTGTTTATTCTTTTTTTGTCTTTTTCCTGTTGGGGGGGGGGGTCAAGAGATTGATGAATCACAAGTTCAGAACATATCATACCTACTGGCCCTACTGTAATGTTACTTTCCATATCTCGAAAGAAGTTTAAGAATGCCAAAAATCATGCACTAGCTGACTAATGATCTTCTATCCTAATTACAGATTCCTTTCCCAAAGCTATATTCAGGGAAATGTGCTTCTAAAAAAGAGTTACAGACATCTAAACTTCACAAAATGCAACCTAGGTATTAACATTCTTATGAGTAAAATCATATTCGGAAAGCTATTACAAAACAAGCACCATAAAACAACACCTCGCTAGCTAAGTCTGTGAAAGATAGGCTAGACAAGCATATGAAGTCATGCTTATATTATAACAAACAATTATCAGGCAAGTGGCAACTCATAATACTGCATCACTAAGATGAAATAAAACATAATTAGTCAGCCACACCATTGTATGTTCATTCACAAAGTGGATTGATAATGAATACATGCATTTGTCAGTTGTCACAAGTGAAAATAGCTTCTTAGAAACCATCCTACTCTCTCCATCCCATGTAGTGTCAAAAAAATTCGAATTGTTGACAATAAGCATCAGTTACAAAGCTGTTTCCCACAAACTTAATTTGGGCTCTTTGAAATGAAAATGGAAGGTTTTCTTTAGATAAGAAAAAAAAGGTTTTTTTTACGATAAGAAAAAATTTAATTAATGATCAAAGTCTAACAATACAAAATTAGAGGACAAGGAGTCCACATTAGAAGCAAATCTAACTAAAAATCAAATAACTCCATAAGCGCTGAACATCCGTAAGGAACACGCTCCTAACAGCCCCTGCTGCCTTGGCCCAGAAAAAAGCCAATTACACCACACAATCCCGAACCGAAACCAACAGGATTACCAACCTCGGTAAGGACCCTCGCGTTCCTCTCCAGCCAAAGACGCTAATAGATAGCCACACACAAGCAACGCCACAACACCTTGCCCTCCTACCCCTGCCCCCTATGTACAAACCACATCTGAATGAACTGACCAAACGTGGCAGGACAAGCAAAAAGTTCCCCACGAAACAATCTATCCCGCATTAACCTGGCAACATCACACATCCCAAAACATGTCTTGTCCTTTTATGCTTGCAGTAACAAAAGCTGTAAAGACTTGAAAAGGCAAAACCAGTCTAACAAGATATGTAGATTAGGCTTCTCAAAAAAAAAAAAAAAAAAAAGATACGTATATTAGGAATGAAATTGTATCAAATATCAAGTTTAAGCAAGACAAAGTTCAATACTTGGCAGAGCATCTTCCTTTGAGCTTTCTATCTTACAAACATTGTGTCCTCTAGGATTAAATGGGACAAGAATCCCTTTTTTTGCTTCATTTATCTGCACGCCATCACCATCCCCACTCCAGCACAAAAAGGAAACAGTGAACATAGAAGAAAGTTATGGAAGCTTGGCCAGGGATGGGTCTGTTGATAACTGCCATGTATTTGATAAAATGAACAAAAGCAAGTAACAAACAAACAGCATCCGAAAGAAGCAGGCATTAGAAGATATGGTCAAAATACAGGTCCGTATAATTTACCTCCATTCTAAAGCTGAATCCTGCACTTAAAAGATCAACCAAGGCCAGCAAGACATTGAGCTTCTCCTCAATGCTTAGGTCAGAATATTCTCCCTCCATGAGCCCTAAAACCCATGATTCCCCTGGATGACTCTCATCAATTTCAGTGCAAAAACTCAATGTATCACTTTCACCAGAATGACGCCTGGAATCAAGCTTTGATGTGGGAATTCTAGAATCACACTCTGAATTAGTAATACAGCGAACACTGCAGTCCCTGGGTTCATCATCAATGCTTCCACAGTCCTCACTGTCTGACTGAGCTACTTCTTCTGTCTTCATTATTGACGTTAGACGTAGACGATATGTAGAAGATGATATTTTCTCGAATAGAGTAATATCACCAGCCAAAGTTGAGCAAATAACATCTTCCAATTCCCCACTTGATTTTGCCAGATTCAAGTCCACAATCTTCAAAGAAGACCATATTCCATCAATAGAGTAGAAGAAAACAGAAAGCTTAAATTCTATCAGATATCAAGCACTATACTTGCCAGCATGCTAGCATGCCCGAAGAGGTAAATTTAGAAAAAATACAAACATAACACACATACGTAAGCTTACCCCTGAAGACTTCGCCAACTCAGTAACTTTCATCCCTTTATTTCCCTGCTCTAACAAAATACTAAAAAGTTCAGCCTTCAATGTACCAGGGATCAACCCATACTTGACAATTTGATCTGCTTCCTGCAAGACACAGAAGAAGATCAGAATGCAGGGGATTACTCAATTACACTCACACTTTATACTGGGAACGAGGAAAAAATTAAGTACAGGTAAGTATAAAAAACTGAGGACAACTATTCAGGAGAACAGATCTCAAGAAACAAACAAGACTGATTATACAATCATGACCAAACCTACAAGCCTATGAGACAGGGTATAATAGATGCAACAAGCATCAAGCAGTAATAGAAGAATGTTTTCCAAAGTAACTTCAACCATAGTCCATAGTAACCAATGGGTTTGATGTGTGCAACCACTTGCTACGAAGATGTGTTGGTGGCTTGCAATGGAAGGGTAAAGAAAACCCAGATTGAGAAGTGTGGAAGCAGATTTGTTAGGCAATTTGGTGGTGCAAAACTGAACATGGAAGAAAAGGAAGTGGTGGATTTTGTACGGCAAAGGTTTGTGCGCTTTCAGGAACAGAAATTTTCTTTTTAGAAAATGCTGTACAATTGGAGCCAAGTGCTTCATAATGAGGAACATCTATCTTTAATTTGACTATTGTGCATAAAATCATGAACGAGACATAGCTTGGAGGCAAAACGATTTTCTCCCATTGCCCTCCTTAGGCCCATGGGTCAATTAATTTTGCATGATAATGCTGCAGAAAGCTATACAGAACAGACTGTTGTATCTCAACTTGAAACAAGTTAAATGCCAAATTTATCCTTTTAACATTTCCAGATAGACAGCTTTGCCCCATGTATCTGTAATAGTAATTGTGTGAAGACAACTTGTCCTCCATTGCTGTTTATTAAAACACTTTTCTTGTATCTAAAATAAACTTTGGCCCCATCAGCATGTAAATCCAATTACCCTGGGAACAACATCCCTGTACACTCCTCACTCCTGTACTCATTTCAGTAAGACTTAAGAGACATCTCCAATTATCCCAAACACAGTCATCAAGTACCGGTCCCAATATTTCTCGCATTTAAACAGATACTAAGATGGATCCACAGCAAATGAAAATCCAGTGGTAGTACCAGGCTCAGCTATAGCTGATACCGTCACAAGTTCGACCCATGTCTAGGCTCTAAATCTAACAAGGCATGCAGTGTACTTACTGGGAAACAAAGCAACAAGCAGCGGGCTCTATGGCCCAAGTCACCCAAAATGAAAATAGAGGCCTACAAAACCAACACTAAAAACCAGGCACGTGCTGATTCTCCAAAGTTGGAGAATGATTGAAGTTGAACAGCTCAAACCAAAATCAAAAATTGAGAACGAAAAATCAAATTTATTTGCAAGTCATGGAACACAGAGAAAACAATATATTAGATACAACACAAAACCCTCTTCATGATTACTGAACACCACCACAAACCTTATTCACACATCCTTTTCTCGTGACACCATCTTTCGATCCAAAGCCAGCTGCAACTAGGACTTGTCGCAAAATTTCTGTCCATGTAAGTGGGTTCAGAGATGTCTTCCAGAAGTTCACAACAAACTTCCGATTCTCTGCCTGCCACAATAATTATCGAACAAGATCAGTTTTCAAATAAGCATCTAGACAGAGGAAAACACAGCAGTAATCAATAGAACAAGGCTCTGTGCTAGTGGCCACAGAACAGCTACCAGACAGCAGTAAAAATAACTGTCCAATGCACCAATGTAGACATGTCAGGGAATAAAAAGGTGTGAAGATGTGACACAATCATGGGATACAAAGTCCAAACTACTCCTCAACAGTTGACAATAAGCTGTAGGTACACATTATGCTGGGAACCACAGACTTCCAATATTAAGACTTACCAAGTGAAGCAAATTCAGAAACATGCCATTTTTGCTTGAATGAATAGAAAGCTCATTAGAAAGCTCCTCCTCAAGATCAGACAGCAAAAACCCAAGCAGGCACAAGTGCAGTTTTCCTAGTAGCAAGGAGTCCTGAAAACAATCAAGAAGAACAAAAGCAACTATATAACATTTGACGTCTCAACTTTGAGATGTATGATGTGGCATGCTACAAAATCTTAGGTACAAGTAGCAACTTAAGTAAAGAGAGTATTTTCGGCGATAAAGTCTGGATGAAAGGAACAACAATACTTACCTTTTCACGGAATGCTTGTTCAAACTCATCGAAGGTAAATGGGCAAACATCAATTATTACAGCATAAGTATACACAAAATGGAAAACCTGTTGAGATGAATCAGTTTGTCAAAATAAAATTCATCAGGTTCAGAAGAAATCATAATCCAGCATGAAGTATCACAAAGCAGCACAACTGTTACACCAGATGCTTGTTAAAAAATTGGAGGGTTTGACACGTATAAATAGTACATGCGAAAAGGAAATTTTTCTTGCAAAAGTTAAGACATTTCAAGTTCTACATTATTTAGAGTTCCAATAAACAGCATTTTCATAACCAATGATGTACTAAACTAGTGCATCTGAAATTCTTTTTCATATCACCAACCTCCTCTATAAAATTCTCACCAAAAGGGAATAATGGACATATACCAACCCCAGCAAAAGCCCAAAAAAAGGGGCTAGTCAATGACAACACACACACCTCTACATGGAAGATCCATTGACCCAATAAGAAGATAAGCAACTTCTGCCTTCAAACAGCATCAACATGCTATGCACAATGACCCTATCCAGCTAGAGCTTTTAGTAACATTACAGAAGTGACATAAAGTTAGACAGTAAGTTGATGAATCATGATCTATTCTTTGGCGCCGTGGGTTGGAAGGGAATTCGAGGGTCTTTACTAGAATCGGGAAGCCTACTGATTTTGTTTGGGATCAGGTGTTGTACAGCTTCACAATGGACCAAAGCAGCGGAGGCTTTTAGGGAGGATGCCCGGTGCCCCTCACAGACGGTCAACGTCAACAGGGTGATTTGTAGATAGTTATGCTTTTTGTTTGGCGAGTTCTTGTCCTCAAATGTACTCCATGTACATTGGTTCATAAATTAAATTTTCTCCTATCTAAGACACAGTTGAGTTGATAAATCATGATGTCTAACACAAGAAAACTTAAGAAACAGTTGTATGATGGTAAACTAAATATATCACCCCGGCCCCAAAACAGAAAGGGGGGTACTGCTAAAATCAGCCTGATCAATTTACAATTCAACAATCACATTTTGAAAAATTTAATAAATGAGTGTACATTTCACCTTAAAAAGTTTCTTAACAAGCTCCAAAGAAGAGTTCCAGGGGTGTATGGAGAGAGGTTTTCTCATTCTAACGGAATCAGGGGGAAATTTCGGCAAAAGACCTGCAAATGGTATTGAAAAGTGGTATGAGAGAAATTGCTAACACAATATAACCAGTTCAGATTTTGAAGCAAAAAAATACAATCCAACCTTTGCAAAGAGAACAACCATTGGTCCCACCGCCACCGGTAGAAAAATGTGCACCACAAGTCAGTGGATTTGGTCCAGCTTGCAGCTCCCTCATCTCAAGTTCCTCATCATCTGTCATTGCTGCAGATGAACTCAAATTTTCTTCATAGCTCGGTAGATTCAAAACAAGTTCACAACTCTCTCTGGGTGTCTTCTGATTTTCATTCCCGATATATCCCACCATCTAAAACATACCAAGTAAAGTCACCATGGTGGCCATCATAAGTATACTACACTTACATTGTTCAGTTCATAAAATGTACCTTTTTCCGTCGTACAGGAGGCTTCCTTTTCTCCGGCGATTTATTCCCTAACCTTCTCCGCTGCTTTAACAGGGGAAAAGGGTTAAAGAAAATAGGAAAAGAAAGAAGATATTAAGAAAGATTCAATCAGCATGAGTTTTCAAATAAAATTTTGAAAGCTTTCTGAGTATTTTACCCAGAAAGCAGTGCAAATCAAGATTTTTTCCAAAGCAGGACCGATAACATACAGTTGCAGGCTTTGCTCTTTGTGGTCTCTTATCTTGGATTTTCTCAGAATCACGATTTAGCTGCAAAACTGACATTAACCCTTTTCCCATGCCATGTTTTTTTGCTGAAATACTAGGCACCTAGACAAAGGGGTAAAAAGACAACGTATTAAGAATAAAAATAATAATAAATAACAGATGACTGATGAGGGAATAAAAACAAACTTTAACGAGGAAATTTCCTATTATCAAAAAGAAAATACAAGCACATTGCTCTCTTCCGGCACCTTCTTCCTTTTAGATGCTCGGAGATTATCCTGGCGAGACTTTTGAGAATTCACGAGCTGCAAAACTGACATCAAACCTTTCCCCATTCCATGTTTCTTCTTGGGACCTTTATTTTGACTCTGTAGATCAGAGTTTAACAGCGCAGGTTTCGACATCTAAAAGTGAAATTAAATCAAAAGTGAAAATGTCTGAGACAAACAATGTGCCATGATCAATTCTCAGGAAAACAACTAAGCAGTTAATTCCTTACCTTCCTCCTTTTCACTGCCCTTTGCTCATCTTGACACACAGCCTGAGAATATCTGCTATCTAGATACCAGCATGCAGTAAAATTATCACCAGTGAGGAATCAGGAATAAAACTAGAAAATCCACTAGATTTCTACGATTATCTAAAACATCGTCTACTTAACGTCGGCTATGCATATGATGATATTAGCAAGTAAAGATTTGTAGGATCAAAAAGGAGAAAAGCTGATAGCTAATTACGTCAATTTTTTGTGCAAATCATAGGGATCCACTAACCCCTCTTTCATTATTCCTCTCGTTGTATTAAGTGTTGGAAGGAAAGGGGGAGCAGTTCAGAGAAGTATAGATATTGCAACTGAATAAACAGATTCTGAGTAACCACAACACTGCAGAAGTCCTAAGATTTTTCAGCTGGCTCATTGAAGTCCTCTTTCCGTTCTATATATATGTCAAGGAGATAGAGTAGAGGCGGTTATCATATGCAAAGAAGTGAAGCCAAGGGCATCTCCTGTGTTCAAGGGACCAGAACCACTGCCACGCCTGAACAATCTAGCTGTGCATTATATTTTTTATGCCCGCTACCAGGAAGCTTGCTACTCCGTGGCATTTTCTGAACAGCGGAACAGTGATTGCTAATCATCTGTAGAAGTGTCTAAAATGATATCACACCAGCAATACCAGAAAGCTGGATAGTCGATAGAATTATGAACAGCTGAATAGCCCGTGCTAATAATTATGAAAAATTGAAATCTATAGAGTCTTTATGAACATACTCTGGATGAGCTTAACTTCATTGGATCCAAAACAAAACAGACGAGTAGAAGGTTAAGGATTGAAGAAAAGCAAAAGAAGTCCACAAAAATGAAGAATTGTAAAGGTTGCCTCATGCTTCAGACATTAGCTTCCCACTTAAGGGTTTGTCACTTTGACAACATGATCTCTTCCACCATATCCCCACAACTTTCAAAAAATACTCTTGTTTCAGCTTTCCCCCTACCTCGTCGATACAATAAGTGAGAGCCTCTTCCTTTACATATCTTCGCATCAATGCAATGGACTGTCTTTAATTCACATGACAGAACCATCAGCATTGGACCTCTTTAGTCTCGCTCTCTAAAGATGCTACCGGATAAGTACATTTCTAATTCATTCTCTTTTAATATGTCCAAAGTATGGCATCCTCATCTTTACTATTTCATCTCCTTAATCTGTTGCCCTTTCACTGCCAACATTTAAACATTCAGATGTGACAGGAACCCATAATATTATATTTCTTTATGCTTTAGCCAATTCAGGTCTTACAAAAGTAAAGAGATAGGGACTCAGGAATCATCTCCTAGGAGTCATCCCTAAGTAATTGTTCTACCATACATATGGTTTACAGCGTCTTTAGCATGAAACCTTCCTCCAATTCCTAATCTGCCTCGGTAAGAACCTAGAGACAGCAAAATCCTAAAACTGATCATGATTCTCTACCCAAAAGAGAGACAATAAAAAAAATTCACTGAAGCCAATGATATAGGTAAAGAGGCAGCTCTTGGCTCTAAGGAAGTTGATAATGCGGAGAAGAAGGCCAATCTCGATTCTAAGGCTAGGGAAAAGAACCGAGAACTGGAAAAATTAAAGTGTGACATCAATTATGACGGGCAAGGGATTAAGAGAGGCTTCCTCCATAGGAAGTAGTCTCGTGTCTTTGGTTGTTTCTTCATTAGATTTTAGCTCTTTGGAACTGCTCTTTTTTGGAGGATATCTTATCCTCTATGTATTCTTTCTTTCTATCTAATAAGATTTTTCTTATCTAAAAAAAAATCATTGATACTCAAAGCAGAGGACACATTGGACTTTAAGCCATTGCTTCTAAACCACATCTCTAGAGGAATACAGGAATCTGATACAACCAAAGAAAGAAGAAGAGGGTGGAAGTGCCAATGTCTAGTAGGCATGACATGACGTCAAATTGTCAATATTAACCAAAACTTTGTACATCTCAAAAGCCTAGGCTAGAGTAGAATGTAGAATGATGGGACAGGAAAGGTATATTCCAGGAGGTCTATGGCACTATTCATATATCGCATCAAGATAGACAACTTGAGAAAAGCCTTTTTATACAAATAACAAACATAAAAACGAATTTCATGATCTGCTTGCCTTTTCTCAAAGAAAAATATGGCCACCATACCAGTAACCCAGACAGTGAAATTATATGCCTAAACATACAAAACATAACATAGTCATGCTATTTTGCCCAGGAGTAAAACAGACCTTACAACAAAAAACAATGAGTAAAAGAAAATATCCCAGAGGTCCCAGGTTCGAGTCCTCTCAGGGCCATTGGAGCTTTTACTGGTCGTTAACTTCAGGGCCCATGGGATTAGTCAAGCAAAGCTTGGACACCCATGTTATCAAAAAATAACTATGACATCGAAATGGCTACATGCTTTCCAACAGGCAAGGCCTACCTGGAACACCATTGTGACCTTGAAATGCTGTAGAGGGAAGAGTATCAAACTCCACACCAAGTGGAGGACCATCTTTCCTGAACACCTTCTTTAACAGATAATCTGGAGAGTACAACATATCTTGTATAAGAAACAGCCCTCCCCTACCATTCCCATCTTCTCGTGATGCCAGTTTTGAGACACTCTTGTTTTTCTTCATTTTGCACTTCCTCTTCGTGCTCCCTGCTGACTTATTTCCTCCCTGAGTTCTGCCAGCATTTTGGTTATCCCTTCGACGCCGCTCAATGTACCATCTTCGAACTTGCTCATATGTCAGCCCCAAGGCCGAAGCATAATCATCCATCCTACTCACCGACGGGGTCTGATCATCTGCTCAACCAACCATCGTATCAGCAACTCACCCAGCAAACAAGTTACCAATAAGGCTAACAATTAAATTCCCAATAAGACTAACAGTTACCAAAAGCTAAATATCGATACTGCCCAATAATCAGTGCTTGCAATTACCAGTAACAAAACAGAGAAATCATTAAACCCATTTTCCATGAGCTAAGAAATCAATAAAGCAGATTGGTAATTAACAACTCATTTGCCAAAATGCACAAATGAAGCATCACCAACTTAAAATTTTAAAGGAGCGGTTGTTGTTGTAGATTATGGTACAAAACTACCTGACAGAGTAAAAGTTACCAATACCCAAATGTAAGAACTGCCCACCAAATTAATGATAAAACTAAAACAACCCCAATAATCACCACCACAAAAAAGAAAACTAAAAACCCATAACCCACTTTTCCCATGTACCACTAATTTGATGGAAATGAGCGGCAAATTATCAATTAATGTACTAAAATGGCAATTGAAATACGTAAATAATAACAAAATGATTACCTTGGTATAAATTCTCAAGGGTTTGAAGCTGAAGAGGAGTTTTTCTCTGTAAATTAAAAACGCCGTCGTCAAAGTCAGTGAGACTGAGAGAGGTAGAAGCTCCATAGCCATGGTGAGTTGCCATGTGAATTCAGTGAGGAAAAACAGTTTATGGATGTTATAGTCCAAAGTTTGTTAATGAGTTTATGTAGCCATTTTAATGTCTGGCACGTTGAATAGGAAGAGAAAGAAGGATGGTGGGGTTTGTGATGAGTTTAGGGTTTTAGGCTTCATGTGAGGGGTTTTACATCATCTGTTAGTGTTGGAAGGAAAATATCTAGTACTTCTTTTTTTATCCTCTCGCTCGCAAAAAGGGTTGTAGGGAAAATGAAAAAAGCAAAAAAAAAAAAAAAAAAAAAAAAAAGAAAAAAAAAAAAAAAAAGAGGCAGAAGCCAAAAAGAAAGGGAAGTTTTTTTATTAAAAGCTGAAAATGTAAAAATAGGAACTGTATTTATCCCTTAATGATGGTGCTATGTTTAATTGTTTACATGTTAGTGTTTACACTGGTTATTCGATTAGTCTAATATATTTGTCGTTAAACATGAGAGTTGTAACTAGACATAGAGAGGTGTCTCAATCGTCATTAACTCGCATCTTCCTTTAAAATAAAATCTAAGTTAGATATGATATGTACTTTTCGAGGCGACCATTAAGTTTAATTTTTAGTTCAATTCAATTATATAGCTTAATTTTCATCTTTCACATTTTAATATCTATTTAGATATATTAGGTCTATTTTATTCAATTCAATTCACGATTGTTTTCTAAAATAAAGATTCGTAAAATTTGATCCTCCCGTAAATAAGATATAACTTGTAATACTAGGTTAGGGGTTCAAGTCTCATGAGATTAAATTAATTGCTAAAATACTTGAGGTCATGAGTTTAAGAAGTGCTTCTCAGCCACGCCCAATAAAAAAGTAGGAAAGAAAAAAGTATCTATTAAGCTTTGTTTGACCTCATTTCTAGGAAAACAATATCTCTCTTCTATAGGTAATTTCTAAAACCTATTTTTGGGAAACTATAGGGTGGTTATCAAGCATGTTATAAAAGATGTTTTTGATAAATAGAAACAATTTCTTGGATATTTTTTAGCCTCTTTTTCTTAAATTTATTGAATAGTTTGTGCAATTTTTTATTGGCTCTTGTACAGTTGATGACATTTAGATATTTTGCAATCGTTCTTCACAACTGAGTAAGTGATTTAGAGACAGTTTATGGTTACGCTTAATTTCATATTTCCTATTTTCGATTTCACAAGTTCTTTAACCATTGCAACTCCTTTCCTTTAATCATTTCCTAGCTTTGTCTTTAGGACTTTTTAATGTTTTATCATTACAATCTACGTGTCACCATTTAAAGAATGATATTTATTCTTAGGGAAGTCCAGACAGGTCTTTAACAATTCATAGAACTACACAATCAATTTCAAAGGTGTCGGTTGTCAAGGGACTTATTTTTTGTTATCACAAATACCCTTAAAGCTCAATCTCTATATTCACAACAAATTTCGCTCTACAAAAATGCACTAGGCCATTTGAAACGAGCATACGGTGTAGCTAATGATATTATCTAAGATTCAGTAAGAATTGGTGAAACAAACTTATTCAAAAGTCTAAAGAGGCTCATTGGGTATGTCTGTATGATTAAAGTATTTTGGGTATGGATATACATTTATGAAGCCTATTACAACCGACAATCCCTAATACCCATTCCGAGCTAGAGAGACACGGGGGTTACTAAGTATGTTGGGAAGCATTAGATTGTAGCATTGGGGCGGATACAAAAATTGTTATGCTGTTCATGCTTGGAATGGGTTGTTCACCCAAATATTTCAATAAATAAATCGTTCTTTTATATATACATTCATGCTTGTTTAAATTATTTAATTTAGTGGGTAACCAACATGTAGTATTTAAAATACCATATTTTTGCATTGTAACGCAATTCAAAGGTTGTTATTTAATTTCAATTTAATGCAACTTAATTTTTTTACATTTATGTTTTAATTCACTTTAAATATTTTTTATGAATTTATTAAATTCAAAAATATTATTAGTAAACAACGAAAAGACGTATTATTGGTTAATAAAAGTTTAGAATCAATAGAATACTATAATTTGAATCAGATTACTTTTTTGTTAGCTTTCAGGAATCCACATTTCTATGCAACCGTTTAAATGTTTAATGGTGAGACGACTCTATTTAACAATAAACAATTATAGGTGACAAGGTAATTTTATAAATGAAAAAGAATCAAATTATCCAACTTTTTTTTAACTGGTTTTCAGTTTTGCCCAATTTTCACCAGTTTTCCCCAGTTACCAGTTACAAAATACAGTTTATCCCAGTTTTGCTCAGTTTATCCCAGTTTTGCCTAATTTTATCCAATTCATTCCATTTTTCCGTAATAATTTTTTATTAAAATATTTGGACAAATTGAATATAATAGTTAAAAATGCAACAAGTTATATCGAAAAAATAAAAAATAAATGTATATTGACTTTGTATCAAAATTATAATAATAATAATAATGATGATGATGATGACGACGACGACGACGGTGATGATAAAATAATAATAATAGGAATAGTAATAATAATTAAAACCATAGTACCATTATTATAAAATAATAATAGTAATAATAATAATAATAATAATAATAATAATAATAATAATTATTATTATTATTATTATTATTATTATTATTATTATTATTATTATTATTATTATTATTATTATTATTATTATTATTATTATTATTATTATTATTATTATTATTATTAACAGAACAATCAATATTACAGCTTTTCCCAGTTCTCCCCAATTTCTCCTAGTTTTTCGCAGTTTCTCCCAATTTTGTCTAGTTTCTCCTAGTTTGACCCAGTTTTCCCTAATTTCTACCAGTTATCAGTTAGACATCCCAGTTTTCACCAGTTTTGCCTAATTTTTTCCAGTTATCAGTCACCAGTTCCCAGTCGAAAAGAACGAGCCTTTAGTGGAGATATTAAATAGTTAACTTTAGAGGTTACAATTAAAAAAATTTGAACAAAATAAATAAATAACTAGCCAACAAGATTTTAGGTAAATAATTTTGTAAAATCTGTATTTACAAAAGATATAGAATCGTTTTTAAGCAGATTTAAAATTTTTAAAGTTTGAAATTCAAAAGGTTAAATATTTGAAATACAAAATCTGGTTCGATAAACTTAGGTAACAACTAACTAATCTTCTTTATTATTATTTTTTCTTTTTTTAATTCATTCCTCCCTACACAATCTATGTTTTTTCCCTCATCATGAGACATATATACACAACAATTTGTTTTACAAACTTTGACCATAAATTTGTGAAAAAATACAAAGATTTATAATGTAAAAATATTATTGTTAGATTCATTTTAAAGAATACTTTTGAATAATTATAATTTTATAATTTATATATACATATAATTATAATTTTATAATTTATATATAATTTTAATTATAAGTGGTGCATTAGTGACCGTGAAAAGGCAAATGTAAAACGGAGTGAGTAATAAACATTTCCTAAACTTGTCTCCACATCACAAATTATCTGCTATTTCTTCATTCACTCGAAAGCAGAGTATCCGCATTGGCCACGGCCAGAACCCATCCTCAGTAACTACCACCATTGTTTCAGCTGGAACCTTCATTCAACCATAATCCCAACAGTTCTCATCAGTTGACGTTTAATTACTTCGACACACACAACAACAGAAAAATAAGCATTAAGCAGAGCAATTAGATTGAATGAGTCCAACACATATCTTATCCCTTTCCTCTTTACCCACCCCACCACCATCTTCACTTTCTCTCTCCAAACCACAATTGTCACAAAGAATATACATACCCACCCACATTTACAAACACCCAGCTGCAATTCTACTTGAACTTTGTACCTCTATTAAAGAAGTATACCAAATAATCCCACTTATATACAAGAATAGCTTATACAATGAACACCTTTTTCAAACCAAGCTTGTCAGTTTGTTCTGTAAATTCAATCACTTGGATGATGCTGCTCGTGTATTTTACCCAATTGAGGATAAGATTGATGCACTATATCATACAATGTTAAAAGGGTATGCTTTAAATTCCACCATTGATGATGCTTTCTCTTTCTTTTGTAAGATGAAGATTGATGGGATTGAGCCTATTGTGTATAATTTTACTTATTTGTTGAAGTTGTGTGGTGATAATTCGGACCTTAGAAAGGGTAGGCAGATTCAGGGTCAGTTAATTGTTAATGGGTTTGCGTTGAACTTGTTTGCAATGACTGGGGTTATGAATATGTATGCAAAATGTAGAGAAGTTGGGGATGCTTATAAGATGTTTGATAGAATGCCTGAGAGAGATGTGCCTTCTTGGAATGCTATTATTGCTGGGTATGCTCAAAATGGGTATGCTAAGATTGCATTGGAGCTGCTTGTGAGGATGCAGGAGGAAGGTAAAAGGCCAGACTGGATCACAATGATCGCGGCTCTGCCCGCTTTAGCTGATATGGGGTCTCTAATTATGGGGAAATCTCTTCATGGGTATGTTTTGAGAGCTGGATTTGATTCATATGTGAATGTTTTAACTGCTTTGGTTGATATGTATGGGAAGTGTAGAGCAGTGGGCACTGCTAGGTTGATTTTTGATGCCATGGAGTCTAAGACTGTCGTGACGTGGAATTGTATGATTGATGGTTATGTGCAAAGTGGGGATCCTGAAGAAGCATTGACACTTTTCCAGAATATGGTGGATGAAGGGATTGAACCAACGGATGTATCTATCATGGAAGCTCTGCATGCATGTGCTGACTTAGGGGATATAGAGAAGGGTATGAACATTCATAAAATATGTGATCAACTGGGGCTTGAATCCAATGTCTCTGTCATGAATTCCTTGATTTCCATGTATTCCAAATGTAAGAAAGTGGACATGGCTGCGGAATTGTTTCATAAGCTAAAAAGTAAAACTCGAGTATCCTGGAATGCAATGATCCTAGGGTTTGCACAGAATGGTTGCGTGAATGAGGCTTTGAATTAC
Source organism: Tetragonia tetragonoides (assembly GCA_038025085.1). Classification (NCBI taxonomy): domain Eukaryota; kingdom Viridiplantae; phylum Streptophyta; class Magnoliopsida; order Caryophyllales; family Aizoaceae; genus Tetragonia; species Tetragonia tetragonoides. The sequence goes on from CM076143.1 coordinate 36,406,184, forward strand.
TTCTGTGAGATGCAGTTGAATGGTCACAAACTGGATTCATTCACATTGGTGAGTGTGATTCCTGCTTTAGCAGAGTTGTCCATTTTACGCCAAGCAAGATGGGTCCATGGACATGCAATAAGAACTTGCCTTGACAAGAATGTATTTGTGATGACTGCCCTCGTTGACATGTACGCAAAATGTGGTGCAATTCATACTGCAAGAAAACTTTTTGACGCCATGGATGAGAGGCATGTAACAACATGGAATGCCATGATAGATGCATATGGGACACACGGGCTCGGGGAAGCAGCAGTCGAACTTTTCTCAGAAATGCAGAAAGGCCCTATCCAACCAAACAATGTGACATTTTTGTGCATTATATCAGCTTGCAGTCACTCAGGTCTTGTTGAAGAAGGGAGCTATTACTTTGAAATGATGAAGGAAGTGTACCATTTGGAACCCGCAATGGATCATTATGGGGCCATGGTAGACCTTCTTGGCCGAGCTGGCCTTCTTACTAAGGCTTGGGACTTCATTCAGTTCATGCCTATAGAACCTGGTATTAGCGTATATGGTGCCATGTTGGGTGCTTGCAAGATCCACAAGAATATTGAGTTGGGTGAGAAGGCAGCAACTAGATTGTTTAAACTAGGGCCACAAGATGGTGGTTACCATGTATTGCTGGCTAACATTTATTCTGCATCTTCAATGTGGGGCAAAGTGGCTGAGGTGCGATCAAAGATGGATATGAAGGGGCTCCGTAAGACCCCAGGATGTAGTTTAGTAGAGCTAAGAAATGAGCTTCACACTTTCTATTCTGGCAGCACAATCCATCCTCAATCCCAGGCTATTTATGGTTACTTGGACTCGCTAATTGAGAAGATCAAATCTGTTGGTTATGTTCCAGACACCAATTCCATACACGATGTGGAAACTGATGTTCAGGAGAAGTTATTGACTAGCCACAGTGAGAAACTAGCTATTTCATTCAGCCTTCTAAATACAAGCCCTGGAGTACTTATACACATTCGAAAAAATCTCCGTGTGTGTGGTGACTGCCATAATGCAACCAAGTACATTTCTCTTGTGACAGGCCGAGAAATCATTGTGAGGGATATGCAGCGGTTCCACCATTTCAAGGATGGAACCTGCTCATGTGGTGACTACTGGTAAATATAGACTCAATTCAGGGGGGAAGCCTGCAAAAGTAGCTGGAGTGATAGTCCTTAGAGCACTCAAATGCTTCCATTTTAGCTTCAAAAGGGATCATGGGATTATGAGGCAGAAATTATGGCAATAATCTATGCATCTCTGGTTCCTGTGGAGCATGATAGGCTCACGGAGAAACACATTATAGAGGAATGGATTCGAGAAACGCGATTGTTTGGGCCACAAACAAAAGTAGATCCATAGAAAATTCAATTTTGGTCATTAGCCTTGTAAAAAAAGCCTTAAGGTTTCTTTCGTTCGTCCTCATGATGCTAATGGAGGTGCAGAACTGCAGAATCTTGTGCAAAGAAAAGATGCACATACAAAGAGAGCTTAGGAGCTGCTTCAAGTAATTTGAAGGGCACCAGTTGTATAGTAAATCATGCACCATCACAGAATTCTCCTGGTATATTACTGCCATATTGCTTCTATCTGCCATCTGCTGTATTCTTTCTTGCTTTTTCTTCTTTCTTTTTTTCCGAAAGTATAATTGCTTTTATTAACTTCCAAAGGACAGGATAATACATTTCAGGCGTACCTTACTCTGAGGTAAAATACCTTACTCTGAGAACACCAAGACACAAAGCTGCCAAATTTTAATTTCTAGAGACAGGAGCAGCTGTTTCTCTAGAAACTAATTACAGTAGGGGCAGCTAATTTACACATAAGTTCTCAGAATAGATCACAAAACAAACAAAACAACAATGCAGCACAGATTAACTAGGGAAGTAGTTTAGTTGATCTTCAAATAGCATCTGCATCTACTTCCTCTTTGATGCTGCAACTCTGACATAAAGTTTGAAAATGCTCTGTTTCAGAATGTTACTTCTGTGTTGCATTGTCCCTGGAAAAGTCTCATGTTTCTCTCACGCCAAATGGAGTCGACATTGGCTGAGAATGCCGCGCAAAATGTGATATTACTCACTTTTCTTCCTTTGAATCGGACACTAACCTGCTGTAATGTGCGAGGCCAGTTCCACGTGACAGGAGTAATCTTCAGCCATCGAAATTTTTTTGCCCACAGCACTTTTCACATGCGAATAATAGATGTCGCGTGTTCTCTTCATTCTTCTTACACAATACACAGATGCTAGGCCCTTGCATACCAATATTTTGAAGGTTTTGCCACATAGGTAGTCTCCCTTGTATGCTTCGCCGTATGATAAATCTCCATTTTGGCAGTGCAAGTGAACACTATACCAAATCGGACCACTCTTTTTTCTGATACCATGTACGAGTATTGAGTGAATGTGGTGGCTCAACCGTTCGGGAGCCCTGGCATCGATATATATAGACAATAGGATATGTTCAATTACAAGAGTTGCCTCACGTCTAACATAATACCCTAATAGTTTGTAGGCTTTGCTGATCTTATAGCCACCAGTGGAGTTGTTACAGATCAGGGAACTGAATCTTCTCTCTCAAGTCAAATAGTCTCTTGATAAGCTATGATGCTTGTTGAGGTTTTTCCTTGCTCCAAAAACTGTAGGTTTTTTACATAGAAAGCATTAATCCATTTCACCCACAGATTTTCTTGTTTGTGCTGTATATCCCACAGGAGCTTTCCCAAGTGCGCTTTCTTCCTTTTTCTTGCTTATTACTGTTGTCCATGAAATAATTATGTATATCTAATTATCATTATCGGTATCTTTCTTCATAATGAACTGGCGGTTGCAAAGGTGTTTTATCAAAAAATTAGCAATGAATTTCAATAGAAGCATATTTGGTATATTGCAATCTACCATTTCAAAGATGCTAAATACTTCCATGGGTATTTCTTGCTTGGTATAGAGTGCCAGGAGCTACAGGTATACAAGAAAGTTGGCATCAATTGTGAAATACTCCCATCTTTTTAGAAAAATCTTAACATTTACTTTTTCACGGTCTTCAATGCACTATTTTGACCATAAATATTTGTATACATATGAAAATATAAATTATAAAAGTTATAATTTTTCAAAAGTACTATTTAAAATGAATTTAGCTATAGTATTTTTACATTGTAAATCCTTATATTTTTACAAAATTAATGGTCAAAGTTCGTAAATTTTAACCTTTTAAAAAACAAATATTAAAATTTTTCCGAAACGTGAGTATGATATACCAGTTCAACCGTTTGTGATCGAGAAAAATTATTAATTTGATAACATATTGGTTATAACATTATCTAACACTCTGCTTGTTGTCGAGGCTGATCTAACTATCTAAGAGTTGTTCAAAACTTCTAACAGATTCTTCGAGCTTTTCAGCTCATTTCATGTGGAGGTTTCCTTGGTCACTCGAGCTAGCCAACTTATTAGATGGTAATGAAGGTCCTTTGTAGAAGATTGTGGTGGTTGACTTGGGCTACGTTTGGCAAAATTAGTTGTAACTGTCAGATGTAAATAAAGGAGAGAAATGAGTAGAAAACTGCTAAAAACTTTTACAAAATGCTACTCCCTCCGTTTCATAAAATCCTAAACGTTTGTTTTTTGAAGGTCAAACTTAACAAACTTTGACCACTAATATATGAAAATATATTAATATTCATAATATGAAAATACTTTTGTTAGATTCGTTTTTAAAAGTACTTTCAAAAGATCATATTGCTTTAATTTATATATATTCATATAAGGGATATAATTGTTGTTATTTATGGTCAAAGTGGTGTCTTAGAGACCGTGAAAAAAGTAAACATTCAGGATTTTATGAAACGGAGGGAGTAATAAACTAGTTTTAGCTGTAGCTGCAGGTGAAAGCTTACAGGAGTAGCTTTAACAAAATTAGTTGTAGGGAGCGGTAGATGTAGCTGCAGATTGAAAATAATATAGCAAACTGTTTGGTATCAGAGAGAAAAAAAATACTAGCTACAAGCATCAAGCTGTAGCTTTTATTGAAAAGCTAGCTGTTCGTGCCAAATATAGCCTTTAGTACTACTCCCTCCGTTTCGGAAAAATCTTAGTATTTGCTTTTTGAAGGTCAAAGTTACAAACTTTGACCATTGATTTATGAAAAAAAAAAAAAGAATCTACAATGCAAAAACACTATTGTTAAATTCATTTTAAATAGTAGGAGACTTTTGGAAAAACTTATTTTTATAATTTATATATTTATATAAATACAACCTTGAAAATTAAATATTAAGATTTGTCCGAAATACATGGAGTATCAACTAACAAGTCAGGAATTCCTAGCTACCTACTCCCATTCAGGGGCAGTTTCAGCAGTGTGGGAGTGTTTTTTGCAAGCAGGATCTAACATTGATTGGCTTAGCAATTTTGTGAGGAATTTCTCTTGCAAACGCTGTGTTTATGTGAAAATAAGCAGGATAGGCTTGTATGGAAATTTGATGTAAAAGGCATGACCTGTCCTTGTGATTTTGCTCAGCTTACTTGGAAATTGGAAGGCTAAAGCACCTCTGATCTGAAGATACAGGAGTTTTTGTTGGCATGCAGTTCAAAATAAAATTGATGCAATATAAGAGTAAATGGGGTTACCTCTGGATATTTACGACTGCAAATTAGAGGAGGTCAATCATTTGCAGTTAAATTGCACAGTAGCAACAACTTAAGCAAGATGTATTGCTTCTTTTTTTCTTTTTTCTTTTTTCTTTTTTTCCGGAAGCTTTTGTAGGCCAAGCAGATTTAGGGAAGGGAAAGTTGAAGAGCATGAATCCGGAATGCGTTAGATGTTATAGGCACAAAATACTTCACTTATTCACATGATAAGTTGTGCAGTAAATCAGAGTTGTCTAAGCACAGAACATGCAAGACACCTCAACTTTCTACAAAGCAACATAGTAATCCTAAATCCAGACATATACACAAAAGAAAACAGCATTCCAGTGTCTTAGGCCCAACCACCTGAAGCTTTGCTCCCACCAGACGGCGAATTTCCCCAAGACGACCCACCTTGACCTGTATTCTCACCTTTGCTTCTAAACGAGTTTCCCCACGATGAGCCACCTTCAGCGGCATTTTCAGCTTTGTCCCCAGATGGTTTTCCCCAAGACGAGCCACCTTGAGCTGCATTCTCACCTTTGTTCCCTGACGGATTTCCCCAAGATGAGCCACCTTGAGCTGCATTCTCCCCTTTGCCCCCAGATGGTTTACCCCAAGACGAGCCACCTTGAGCTGCATTCTCACCTTTGTTCCCTGACGGATTTCCCCAAGATGAGCCACCTTGAGCTGCATTCTCACCTTTCTTGGCATGAGGGTTTCCCCAAGATGAGCCACCTTGAGCTGCATTCTCCCCTTTCTCCCCAGATGGTTTTCCCCAAGACGAGCCACCTTGAGCTGCATTCTCCCCTTTGTTCCCTGACGGGTTTCCCCAAGATGACCCACCTTGAGCTGCATTCCAACTTTTGGGGCCGGCTGATTTCTTATCCCCATTGTCTGCCCCATTGTCATTCCAACCTTTAGCTTTACCCCATGATGGGCCACCTTCACTTGGTTTATTTTCTCCCCCCGAATTGCTCCAACTGCTTCCTCCACCATTTCCACCAGATGAGTTGCCCCAAGATGAAACTCCTTCACTTGGCTTGCTCCAACCTTTGGATTCCCCACCAGCATTATTCCAACTGCTTCCTCCACCATTTCCACCAGATGAGTTGCCCCAAGATGAACCTCCTTCACTTGGCTTGCTCCAACCTTTGGATTCCCCACCAGCATTATTCCAACTGCTTCCTCCATTATAACCACCAGATGATCCTGCTTGATTCTCGTTCTTCCAACTGGAGAGCTGACCTCGGCCCGATTGATTACGGCCTCCACGGAAACCATGGTCTCTACCCCTTCTCCCACCTGATCCACGGCCCCGACCAAATCCTTGATCATTTTCAAAGTTCTTTGATCTATCCCAAGTATCATTTCCTGCTGGTCTGCTCCAAGATCCTCCACCACTTTCATTGTCATTAGGTTTGCCCCAACTTCTGCCCTGGCTGCTTTCTCCGCCACTCCAACCAGTCTGTGAAGAGGTTCTGCATAAATGAAATCACATCAAGCAAATTTATCAACACACAAACAATCAAACTTCCAGTTTCAAAACTTCAAACATAAAATAAAACGACCTTATAAAATCAACAGGAAAGAAAGCAAACAAGGTAACAAATCCAACTGGACTTAAAAGAGACAAACAAGAACTGTCTGACAAACTAAAACCATAAGATCCCATCAAAAATGGATAGCCACGAAAATGAGTGCATGCACAGGTCCATGACAAAATTCAAGAAGCTTCTTTAGCACAGTGAACAGAATTGATGGAAGAGGATCAGAATCTAGTGGTTCTCATGCTAAATTTTCCGATCCTGAAAAAGTTTCTCCACAGAACAAAGAGAGTGGCACAATAGTAACTTGTTTTGTTCAAAGAAACCAGAACAAAAAGTGAAACGCTCTTATTAAAATAAACACTAAAACAAAAGGACCATTCCAGATAATCAAGAATAGCGGATGAACCGTTAATTACAGATGGTTGCAGAACAGAAGCCTATCTAATAATCTACTGAGCAACACCAACGACGTCACAAAGCCTTGGCATTCAGTTTCTCATTTAAACTTAATTAATCAACATCTCACGATTAAACAACTTGTCACCAATTAAACGGAGATCATGTTTGAATCGGGGGAAAAAGAAAAAGAAAAAAAAAAAAAAAACAGAGATCATAGTTAAGACCAACTATACAACAAGTAGAAGCCATTATGAATTTATGATCCGGCAGCCTGACCCCTAGCCAGTCAACTGTAACGCAAATATCAAAGCAAAAAAAGCGGGGGCTAATATATCCCAAAAGTACTCACAGAATTATTACGCAGTTTCATAGACACCATAAAAGCTAAATATTTCTTGAGAAAAAATAAATTACGAATTATGCAAGATAGGCACCACATACTTCTCAAAAGAGCCACCTCCCCAGTTGCCTGACTTGTTTCCTTTGTCATCACCACCCTCATTGCTGCTCCAACTTTTGCTACTACCCCAAGTACTTCCCTGTCTATCACTGCCTGCACCTGAATTTCCCCAAGATGATCCACCTTGATCTTTACTCCAGCTTGCCCCAGCCCCTGCCTCTTGATCATCTTTATTCCAACTGGAAAAACCACCTCTATCAAATGATCTTCCTCGGCCTCTGCCAAATTGATCACGACCACGGCCCCTTCTCCCACCTGAACCATGGCCACCATTAAATCCTCCGTCATTCTCAAAACTCTTTGATTGCCCCCAGGAATCATTCCCACCTGATTTGTCCCAAGATGCTCCCTCAGCTCCAAATGATTTGGGCTTATTCCAGCTGTCCATCTTTCCTTGGCCGCTGTCTCCACTGCTCTTCCACCCACCAGCATCCTTCCATCCAGCGACAGTATCTCCTTCTTGTGAATGTGTCCAGCCACCAGAGCCTTTACCCCAACCCTTACCATCAGATGCTGGTGTTTCAGCAGGAGTTCCCCACCCTTTGCTTTTGCTTGAATTATCCATGTTTCCCCACTTGTCAGCGGCTTTTCCCCAAGAATCTTTGGAAGAACCTTCAGTAACTTTATCATCTGAATCCTTAGCTTTAGCCCATGCCCCATCTGCCTCCATCACATTACCTTTGTTGCTGAACTCTGTTGACTTACCCCAAGTGGAATTGTCATCAGCACCAGTCTTTCCTTTTTCCGAGGATGTCTGCTGCTTCCAACTGCCAGAATCAGTGCTCCTGTGATAGCAAATTTACCACATCAAACTTAATTGATTGAGCTACACACAATCAATTTGCCGAAATACATAGAAGAGAGCAAGGAGTCATCTCTCATGGTGCCCATCACACAATCAACAAATAAAATTTTTTTCACAGGTAAAAGACCTTCTCGATATAGCATGAAGAGGAGCAATGCTCAAACAAAACAGATATGCTAAAAGCAGAACAAATGAAACATGTAATTCCTGTCTTGGTTTTATGTTCTTGTAAAGGCATTATAGTTCTGACATAAGATATCACATCTAGGGATAGATAAATGCCGTTCAAGTCCAACAACATTACATCAACAACATTACCCCAGTGCCTCCAAAGAGGCTCCCGCCTAGGCAGGGTAAGGGGGGGTCGGTTGTACGCAGCCTTACCCCTGTGAGAGTCTTACAGAGAGGTTGTTTCCGTTTGACCCGAGATCCGAAGTGCAACGACCATCGGCAACTTCACAATAAATAAGAAGTGCTGACAGTTTTTATGAGCCATTTTGCTTTAGTCCATATATTCCAAAGCCAAAAAGTAGTGAAGCTTTTGGCCCCAATGGAAATGCCGTTCGAGTCCATCACTTACAATATCTATTTCTTCGAAAAGAAATTTCATTGATATAACAGGAAACAAAAATGCAAGGATCTAGAACTAAGATGTCAAGTAATCTAGGGATGAAAAGGATATCAATATTCAAGAGACCCCCTGTTGTCCATCGACATCATAGTTAACTTTGTTTCCAAAGCTTTCTATTCTCTTCAACTTCTACCTTCAGTACAGTAGGGCTCACGGTGCAGGCTTTATTCTTTAGCACGTTTAATTCTGTCTCTTACCTCTATTCCTTTCAGATCAACTGATCAAGAAACTTCTCAAACGAAGATTATTGCTAAGTCTTAGAGCTTGAATTCAAAAAAATATCCTTACCTTCCACCTCAAAGCCAATGCCCAAAGAGGGTCAGGCCAACTAAATTAAACAGAAACTACAAAGGCAACAGTTCGCATCTTGGGAAAAAAAGTATAAATATCACAAGACTCGCACGTTGCACAAGGATATTTTAACTCATTTTTGTATACAACTTCCAAGAATAACTTTAATAAGAGCACCAAAAAATTCAAATTGGAACAGGATAGGAGATGCACTATACAAATTTTGCATGAGGTGCTCTTCATTCTAATTTTGTTATGCAGTTACAGTTGCAATGCAACAATAAGGACAAATGCTCAGGCTAAGGTTAAATGGATTGTACCTCTCAAATGGGGGCGCTGCCAGATTCAATCCGTTATTCTCTGTTGACCCACGAGATCCTTGTATCCAATCTAAGACGTCAAAAGCCATAATGAATCGACAAAAAGAGTTATGTCTTAATTGTAGATCAAAAAAACAACAAAAGTAAACACATCAATATCGATATCAACATTGCCCCTGTTCCAAAGTGGCTCCCGCCCAGGCGGAATAAGGGAGGGTCGGGTGTACACAGCCATACCTCTGTAAAAACAGAGAGGCTGTTTCTGTTTGATCCTTTGATCTGACCCACAACGACTATCGGCAACTATACATATGAAAGTTCAGTGAGTCATTTTATTTAGTCCATTATATCCAAAAGCTCATACACAAACATAAAAATTAAAAGAAAAATAATTGTGGATGCCTTTCCAAGTAAAGAAAAGGGTAAGTTTCGCCTGAGCTGAAAGAAGAAAAAGCTATAACTCCATTCCCAGATAATTTGCCTTAATTTACATTTGGACTATTGTTACTTTGTTATGACAGTAAGTGTACAATTTTTATGCTTCCTTTCCCTTAAAACAGGGGAAACTTTGTTCCTATTTTCGCTAAACATTAAGCAGTCCTTTCAAGGTGAGCAAAGACGGGGTTCATGTGTCTTAGACTCTTAGCTACATAGTATTAGTTGATGACACATTTGATGGTGGGGAGAGATTTAAGAAATTTCTCTCAGCCTACCAATAATTGAAGCCATCTCTAAGCCTGATAGTAATACCTCTATGTACATTCTAAGCTTCCTAATCCTAGCAGGCTTCAAGTGACGTGGCATTAACTAATATATGTAGACAGGCCACTTGCGGGAAAACTAATGCTACCACACAACACTATGAATTTGAATTCCTAGTGTCTAGGCTAGAGGCTCTAGAATCAGTTATCATTTGGGATCAAGCGATCTAAGTAGCTTCTGTTTGGAGCACACAGCAAAGCTGTTAGTTCTTAAGGGAAAACTGTTATTCTTAAATTCATTTTGTAAATACCTAAAACCTCCATAAAATATATATGTTCTTTCTCATCCCTTTCTGGTCAAAAAACTTCCTTTATCTAAGAAGCTTCTGCTTCCATTGTTTAATATTAACTCAGATTAGATGCTCATGGACAAAAGTAATGCTCCCCAAGAATAATAAGGGGGTCTTTCCAATGATACTGTTTTGAATGTTCGAATTAGTTGAAGGAGCACTTCATAGACACCTCTAGTGCTTAACTTTGGATAATCTAATGATTTAAAAGCCATCCAGTCAACAAGCCTAATTAGAAATGAGATAACACCTTGATCTCAAAAAGAAAGAAATGAAACAACACATGCACAAAGAAACAACAACACAATATGCTAAGGTAGTCATGAATGTAACCTCAAGTAAAAAGATTTATTAGGGGGAGCGAAAAACAAGAGACAGCTCAACTAATACCCCCCGCCAGACCCCACATTAATGTCTCAATGTAATCACCTGATTTGCCTTGTCTTCCTGAATCACTGTTGTTCTTCCAACCACCCGAACCTGATGTGCTTTGTTCCTGTGCTTGGCCCCAGCCCCCAGCTTTAGACCCTGATGCAGCTGCTGAACTCTTCCATTCACTGCTTACATTTGGACTACTCTTGTTACCCCACTTACCAGCTGCTTTCCCCCAGGAGTCCTGAGCAGGGTCACTAGTGCCCTTAGCTTCACCCCATGCATGACCGCCAGGTTTAGCCAAGCCCAGTTCTGCAGATTCTGTGCCTTCTCCACCGGTCTTTTTACCCCAGCCAGAGGAACCAACATTACCAGAAGAGCCATTAATACTCCAACCCCCAGCCTCTTCAACGCCTTTTCCTTTGTTCCAGGAATCAACTATGCCCTTCTCAGCAGTTTGCTGAATCCAAGAATTAGTCTCCTTTGAAACTTTTCTTCCCTCATCCCAGGGATTAGTTTGGCCTACAGCAACTTCTTTTCCTTGATCCACACTGGATCCACCAACCTTCCACGAACCTCCATTATCTCCACCGGGTACTTTGGCATTACCCCAACTGCTAGATGCAACAGTACCAGAACTTTTTCCTAAACCACCATCACTCGCACCCCAAGCTCCGACCTGGTCAATGTTACCAGCAGCTTTGTCATTTCCAGCAACACCCCAAGATGAATTCTGGTTGCCATTAGCCTTAGTGAGCCACGGATCATTTACATCTATAAAGTAAGGGAGATAAACAGCATAAGAAAATTATGTTTGTAATAACTTCATCTAATTCAAGAATGTAGCTAGACTACCACCATTACCTTTTCCAGAATCATTACCAACAGAGCTAGGGAGAGCACCAGCTGAAGTCTCTGCCTGAAGCTGCATTCACCAAAAGGTTCATGATTGACTCATCAGATGAACCTAGAGTTCATGAATTCATGGATGTGCAATTCTCAAAAGCTTTTATAGGGGGCGGGTTGGGGGGGAAACATATTGTTTGCTGATCCACCACACATGAAGCAATTATCAAAACACGGAACCAGTCACTTACCTTAGCACCCTTGGAAGAAGAGGAAGGCCAAGCACTCCTGCATGGATAATTTTGCATAACAATCAGCATGGGAATATACTAGGAATATCAGATTATTAAAGACTATCACTAGCACAACATTTCAATATAGCACGGCCTCAGAGTTACATTACCATCCGTTTATCATACGTTTATCATTGGCCAGGTTAAACAGGTGCATTGACATATGAACATTATCATGCACCACGCACCACATTCAAAAAAACTAGCTCCAAGCCATTCATTCCACCCAAATGACTTAAAAAAATTCTATTCAGGATGTCCTAACAAAATTATGATTTTAAAGTCCCTCTAAAATAGAAGCAACCGTACCAATAAGAATTCGACCAATGTCCTTTTACAAGGGGAGACTCAGTAACCACTTAATACTCCAAAATATAACGACACAAGTAAAGAAAATAAATTTTCAAGGGTTATACTTCATATTTGTTAAGCAATTAGTTTTTAGCATCATCAGAGAACTCTTATCCCAAAAAGCTCTTTTTTTAGATGAAGAAAAGTTATATTGAAACTCGAATGGTATACAATTACAAGCAGGACAAGTAGTCCTAAAAATAAACAGACAAAATGACAAATCGCCCCAGTGACCTTGCACGTTAGTTACAGACACACTAAAAGCCCCCGATTCCTTGGCCCAAAGAGAGGCCAAATACACCACTCGATCCCATACAAAATCAAGAGGCTCTCAAACCTCTCTGACATAATCGAAAGGCCATGAGACTACGAGAGATATTATACTCAAAAATCAAGATCCACTCTCTAAGATGACGAATCTGTTACTCAGATTGTTCTAATCACTCAAGGCAAAGCCACATTGCCATCACCATGGACAAATGAACTCTTGGGCCTCAATTTAGGGCTGAAATGAACTCGCTTGGCAGATAAATCCATAATTTCAATAGTAACAAATGCTGAATTTCCTACTACAAACGTAGATAATCCCACTTGGTAAAAGTTGTGGCTCCACCACTATAATTATCACCTATCATGGGTACTTCTATAAGTCTGATACTTCTGATTTTAAATAACATACGGGAATAATATATTTCATTCAATCACATATTCCTTCATTACATACAAATATCCAGATGGTGCCATACTGAACCGTAGTATTGCTAGGTAGGCAGTATTAATAAGGTGCAACACATGTAGGCAGAGGAGAAAATGGAACAAGAACATATTTCTTGAAAGTAGCATATAAATTTCCTAGTAAGTTTCTCAAGTCATCTGTATAGATGTCTCCCTGTAATGCACTGGCACTTCAAGAAGCTACCCTATCACATGTTTTGACACTCGAGACCACACATTTCCAATACACAGATGACACCTTTTCAACTACTTCCAGCCTTACAAATGTCCGTGCCATATACATATCTGTGTCTGTGCAGATGTCTCCTACTCTAATATATCTTATGAGGTACAGCTACATCATTTTTATTAAAGCTTACTCCCTATGATTAAAAAGAATGGCACTAATCCTATTTTAGACCATTCCAGAAAGAGTGCCACTTTCCCTAAAATTACGAGGGTTATGCCCATAGGAAAGACTTTTTAATAAAAATTCTTAAAACTCTTCGGATGCTTTATTTTGTTGTGAAGAAATCTTGTCCACATCAATGCATTTTCAGTTCCATGTTCTTTATCCAGTAAACATGTTATTCTTGGTCTTTCCCTAAGGGCATTACTCAGAGAAAGAAAGAACAAAACAAAAGACCTTTTCGTGCTATATAAACTTAGACTTTACTTTGTCCATCAAGCCTACTTCGCCCAGCCAATTTTGAATAAATAACTCTCTGTGTGTGTACGCGCGTGTGCGCTACCTTCAATCAGCTTAGCTTTTTCCCATTTACCTTCGAAATCTCTGCTTGCCCTTCCTCGACCACAAGTCAATATTACTACTCAATAATATATTTGGAAACTTGTGCAGTCTCTTACCTGACACTATATAGACAAGTAGACAACTTCTTTTGGGACAGATGAAACTGTATATGAATGAGGATATATAATTCTAACACTCTAGTTACCAAAAACCAGGCTATCACCCTGTTCAAATTAGAAACAAAAAAAGAGAGGTGTGCAGATAAAGTTCAAAGCAAGATTTATTACTCCTTAGCAAAAGATATCTTCAATCCAAGACAAACCCAACGCAATCCACTTTGAGCAACTTAGGGTTCTTTTGGTTTGTCACTATTATATTTGGGTTGAATTTGGTTACCATTTAACCCATCCACACAAATCCATACAGACCTGACTAAAATGATGTATTTATATTTATCTCTCTTCAGCACTTACCCTAAATCATCTTTGGGAACTCTCTTCTCACTTAAACTAGACATGAGTCAAGTCAACAAATTGATCAACTACTGCACTATAATCACCCACCATTTTCCCACAAGTACATTGCAGCCATCTCATAACAAGGATCTATTAAGAAAAGAAAAAAAGAACAAAAACTAATGTCTATAATCTAGTTAAGATTAAAAACTGGAAGCAGTCGTAACTCGTAAACATAAAGCTCATGCGTTGCAGTTTCTATGAGTAATATTAGTCTAACCCCTTTCTTTTCTTTCCATTCTCTTTTACAATGGTCTGGAGCAACCAGGAGAATAACTGAACAGCTGGTTTATTAGGAATACATAGTGTACTAAGGAACATAAGAAGACAAATAAATTGTTTGGCAGACATATCATACCTCTCACCAGAGAGCCCTCCAACATTCCAACCATCACCATTGGCTGATCCACTAGCAACATTCCAACCATCACCACTCGCTGATCCACTAGCAACATTCCAACCATCACCACTCGCTGATCCACTAGCTCCTTGTAACCAATCTCCTGATGTAAAACACCCCATCACATATACAAAAGCAAGAACTATATTAGTTTTACAGGAACACAAAACACAACCAAGAAGACCTTAGGTGCTTACCAATAAGGTCTCGCCAACAAAATGGCCCTTGACAGGACTTAATGGCGCACTCAATTTGAGTGCCTTAATATATATATATATATATATATATATATATATATATATATATATATATATATATATATATATATATATATATATATATATATATATATATTTCACTAAAATAAACTTTTTTCCTTACTTCTTTTGTTTCTCGTTCTACTAAATGTTTTCCACTTCAGACTAGCAAAAAAAAATGGTTTTCCACGACAAGTTTATTAGAAACAACCTCTTTACAGACAAGGGTAAAGCCTGCATACATCTTGACAATCCCAAACCCGACCAAACTAGGTGTTATTTCTATTTTATTCAATTATCCAATACAAAACAATCTTGTTATTTTTATTTTATTATCCTGATTTAATCTGTCGTCTGCAAAGTTCTATGGCTCTGCTGCTGTTACAATCGACCAACTTCTAGCAACAACTTTATCTAAAATGCTTCCAATGTGGCTTCCAAAAACCACTCTATTGTCAAGCAGCAGTGATGTTTCTCAACAATCGGGCCTCAGATCCCTCATCCATGACACAAAAACTCACAAATACAAGGAGAAACTACAATAACAGTCATGACGCTAATCTCTCTGCAGCTAAACTGTTTTTAGTGAGAAACAAAACTAACAGTACACAGATCATGCGCAGAAAACTTGGAAGCAACAGGTACTTCCTCTACAAACTAGAACTTTGGTGTACCCAAGTCTAAACCAAGCAGAGACCAAAAAGAACAGATGGACAACAGAATAATTGTCCAAGAAAATAGCAGTAATTTGTTTCTTGCCTTGTCTTCCCCCCTCACCGCCCCCCTAGGTTTCTCAATAGGTGGTTAGCAAGGCTATAACATGTTGCATCATCTGTTTCTTACAGCAGCACAGCAGCTATCCTGGAGGTAAAGTATGCAGTGGAGTGGTTGACAAATAGCAAAGCGGAGGATGTCGAGGACCAATGAATTTGGCTCTTTTGAAAGTGATGTAGAAAAAAAAGGTCTACAAATTAAGTTTGAGAGAAAAGGAAATGACTGACAAACAAAAGAATCACCAAGGAGATAGAGGGAATGAGAATTACATTAAATAAATAAATATGAAGGACCGACCCAGATAATTTATTTTTTTTAGATAACATGGGTGTCCAAGCTTTGCTTGACTAATCCCATGGGCCCTGAAGTTAACAACCAGGAAAACCTCCAGTGGCCCTGAGGGGACTCGAACCTGGGACCTCTGGAATAGATCTGAGAAGTCTTACCCCCTCAGGGCTAGGACCCGACCAAGATAATACAAGAAGAAAAAAGCCAAAATTTCTTAAGATTATCTAACCTACTTAAAAGGGTCCCAATTCTGTTATTGAAAGCTCTATGCTTTCTCAAGGAAGCTCAAAATCATTCTACTTCTTATTTATTTTTAATAATTTCTAAGTCTAACAAAAATGATTCCATCATCTTGTTTATGCAGAACAGCAAGGCGGTCAAACAGACCAAACAAGACAGTGGCCACTGTTCTTTTTTTTTTCATTCTTATTCTAACAAAAATAATTCCATCATCTCGTGTGTGCAGACCAGCAAGTTAAGGCAGTCAAACAGACCAAACAAGACACTGGCCACTGGTCAATAATCTTAGATAATAGCATATTCCTACCGTTTGCGCCGCCATCAGAGCCAAGCAAATCGAATGGTTTGAATGAAGAATTTAATCCTGTATCATCACTGCCAGCACAAATAAACATCAAATCACAATATGGCCAATTTTACATACAGATAAATGATTAAAGAATCATAAGCAGTGTTTTAAAAGGCGCAAGGTGCAACGAAGCGATAGAGATCCATGAGGACGAGGCGATAGGTATACATGGGGACGAGGCGGAGGCATGCACCTCAGTAAACTGAGGTGCATTGCCTCATACACCTCAGGCACACCCAATGAAACCGCCTCACCTCAAGGCAAAAAAGCGCCTAGGCGTACCTAAAGCGCGCTATTTTAAACACTATCAGAATATAACATTTACCTCATCGAAGTGGCAGAACTCTTTCCACGAACCTCTGAAAGATGATCACGTTTAACTGCAGAACTTTGGTGTCAAAAATCTATAACTCTAGTGTCACTTATGAATAGAGAAAAGCAACGGACGCTATTTCCAAACCTGTAAGAACCTTCTGTTTAGAGTCTAGCTTCACAGTGACATCAGTATAGCGAACTGCTACGACTCGGCAGAGATAGCCCTTCAAGGGGCCAATTCGAATTCTCAATGCTTGCCCAACAGAGAACATTCCATCTTTGTCCTTCCGCTCTATCACAGAGAAAGGAAACCCAGTTAGACAATTAATTAAAAGAGACACAGCTCCACAACTCCAAGAGCAAACACATCAATACCATCTTCTCTCATCTGCCAAGGTTTCTTGGCTGACAAGGGCGATTTAGGCGACGAAGGAACATCTTCAAAACCTGAGAAACCTTCTTCGGCCTGAGAAGGAACATTTCAAGGGAATTGAAACAAAAGAGACGCAATCAGAGACAAGGACACAGCTCAAGAGGATGCTTTCTTCTACATCAAGTGCATAACAAGTAAGATAACAAACCTTTCCGGGGCATTTAGAATCAATATGTTTGACTTTCTCAGACATTTGGGAGTTAGCACAGAAATAAGCATTATCAAAGTCATTCTCATCATACATAAAAATGATCCCCCTATAAATCTGCTTCACAGTTCCTTGTCTTCCCTGCAAAGAGCACAGAGTTCCTTGTTAGAATATGCATAGTCTTTGACAATCGACAGAAACCTTTGAATATTAAGAGTGCAGCCAACCTTGGCTGGTCCATTCACAATTTTGACAGTGTCATTGACTGATATAGTCTTCATCCGATGATCTACAGCGGTAAATTTCTTATCAACTGGTACATATTTCAGATCTTTCTCTCCCAAAGGAAGTATCACTGATCCTTCTGAACCATTTTTCAAGATCTGCAGCAGAGAATGAAATGTAACGAGCGGACAAAAGAGACATAAAAGAAAGACGCCAAACAAGAAATACCTTGTAACTCTCATCCTTCTCCATGCCTATAACCATCCCAAATTCTCTTTTGCTGCCAAAGGAAAAATAAATCAGAAAATGTATATTGAAGCAAGCTGGCAGCTGGCGCAGAGTACAATGGTCACAAAAATTACTCACCCGAAAAGAACAAGATCATGCACTTCAAAGCTAAACTGCTCATTGGATCCAGATGAACCCTCTCCTTTCCCACCTCCTTTCCCACCTCCCTTGTTAATCATCACACTGGTTTTCTTCTTTTGCTCTCCATAAAGTTGAGAAAGCCAATCCAGATTATCAGAGTCGTCAGTACTGGGAAGTGCGAACTTCTGTAGCTCCTCTTCTGTGGGGTTAACATCCCAAAAGCTCAGTGAATCAATGGACACCTTCTTATACAAAAATCCATCCTTCAGCATTAAGCCATCGAGGAACTCAAAATATTTTCCTGTGTCACGATCACGTCTGCATTGCATAAGAGGTCGAAACTCCCTGTGGAGGAGGAAGGTTAATACATTGAAACAAAAAGTACGGACTTTATAAACTAATCTGCAAGAATGACAACTAGATTTGTGAATTACTCCAGTTCACTTGAGCTTATCAATCTTGCAGCTGGTACAGCACTTTTCGTTTTCTTCAAAACTGCTCCTCCACCCTGCAAACATATTTAACAATCATTGAACTTTATTTAATGTCAAAAGCCAACTACGAACATGCTTTTGCACTCTGTGTGTGTTCGAACACCATTTAATTAGGAATGATTGTCAAAACCCAAGGGATCCCCACGCATGGAGTCTAGCGAGGTGACATATATGATGATAATCTGATGAAATTTTTAGGGCTCTGATGAATTATACATAACAATAGACCTCATACTATTTTATGGTGATGAATTATCATCATTACCCCTTCACGAGGCTCCCGCCTTGGGCGGGGAAAGAAGGGGGTCTGATGTACCCAGAGCCTTCTCATTAGAATTAGACCTTTGTTTGGAAGGGCATACTTATCAGTACTTCAAAATAATAAAGAAGCACATAACAATTTAGTCAGTTGTTTTGATTTAGTCCTTTGTAGTTTAAAGCTAAATTAGTGATTGTTTCAAGCTTTCAACTCATTGGATATTGACAGTTTACAGTGATAATGCATTGAAGTTACATATTCTTCTTAAATGGAAGTTCCATAAAATATCACTCAATAATACCACCAAGCAACGCAAACAAAGAATAGAAAGGTCTAGTTACATATTTTCCAGCCAAGGCCTGTAGATCAACTCTTGGGATCAGCTTCACTGTAGCTCTTTTCCGCTCATTACTGACAGCCACCACCTGGAAACAAATCGAGGTCTCATTGAGAAACAAGTACTAAAACCAGCTTCAAGTTTGCATGTTGTAACGAAGGTTTACCAAATTACCTGTGCTATATCACCCTTATATATACCATTTTTTACTCGTGCCCAGGTGCCCTCCTTTACCTCATTATATCTCTTTCTAACAACCATTAGTTGAGAAACCTCATTTGTAGGAACTTTTGTCACAAGACTAATGTACATATCAGCAAGTTGGTTACAAGCCTGAGGTGAAATTAATCATCTGTTAGACAAGAGAGCGTATTTACATGATACTAGTGAGAGCATAAGGCTCCAGTTGACTCCAGTCTCCAACAGCATAAATCAAAAGATTACCTCAATAACATCAGACTGTCTTTCTGCTTCAATAAATACAAAACCTTTGATGTGTTCCACAGAAAAGGCGGATATAATTTGGAGTTTGGTTCCTAGCTCTTTCAAGTCTACATATTTCTGCATTAGACAGAAGACGCTATGCCTCTCCCGCCCAACCTAAGTATGGGAAGGAAACATTAGTATTGAGAGCATGCAGAAAAGGCAGCAAAAAAAGGAAAATGTGAACAATCTAAGTTAACTCTTAAACTATCATATCTGGGAGCAGCCTAGAAGATCATACCTTGCACTTGACTTTCCAGATTGTCGGTTCCACAACAGAAGGTAAATGAAAACTCCTATCTACGGACCTTTTATTATCATAGGCATCTTCAGCATACCTAACATAGCCCGACCCGCTTTTATATCGCTCTTGCAATAGTTTTTCAAGTTCATCACCACTCAACTCCTCCTCTTTGGGGAAAAGTCGAGCATCCTGTCCGGGTTCACTTTTGACTTTAGGATCAACATCAAAGTCATCAAGGAAATCTGATAACATCAAGCAGCGTAACTCTTTAGGAATGGGATAAAGACAAAAGGACCAAATTACCTATTTTTAAAAACATGACCCAATATTCACGCAAGACATATAGCATAGCCAAACAAATTTACACAACCTCGAAACTGGAGCTAGTTCTTAGCTGAACAATAAGAAGGGATGTGCACCGTCAAAACTCAAAAGTCACTCGCTTAAATGAAAGAACTTTAATAAACATTTTAACTTGAGCAATACATAATCAACAACTCAACATTTTCTACATTCTCATTCCCTGAATTAATTTTTCCAATGTATGATTTTGTTAAACCAAATTTGACTCCTCTACAGAAACTCAATAATCAAATCTACAACATGCAGCTCATTGCATAACAAAAAAGAATAACGCTTCACTCCTGTTTTGAACTTATAGTTTAATAAACAAAAAGCCACGATTAAACTGACACCTGAAGCAGCCAAATGCCTCCACATATTCTGCATTTCTATTGGGGTAGCCGTAGGCCGTAGGCCATAGCCCATAGGAATACAAGTAATCAAGTAGTCAAGTATCATCTGATGGGGTGACCTGGGCAAGAACATTGTAAAGACCACTCTATATACTTCATTACCTGTTTTCGCCATACCCAACCACACAGATACATCACAACCAATGTTTTTGAAATTAAACCCAGAAAAGAAACCCTAATGACACCGGCATCCATCTTAAGCCAGGCAAAATCCACCCCACACATAACAATATCAACATAACAAACAGAATCAGTACCCACATGAAAATCAACCCACATTTTCCTATATTTGCAACATGCATGAAATACACAAACCCAGCTGAGACATTTGTTAAAACTAAACACCCAAACCAGAAAAAAGAAAACCCACAAGCCAAAAGCTTGCAATATCTAAAAAACAACAGAAAAATCTGTAATTTCCACCCACATTGCACAGATTATATAATGCAAGCACTCTAAAACATATATAAACACAAAACAGAACCAAAAATTATCAGAAACAAACTTCAGAAAAAACAAACCTAGAAATAACCAGAAGTCAAATTGGGTTTTGAAATATTACCATCATCGCCAAAGATTTCATCAATATCTTCGCTTGAATCAAACCCATCAGTCTCAAAGGCAGAATCTTCGAAAAATTGAAGAACGTCACGATTTTTTCTCTTCTGACCACCAGTTTTATCATTATCTGGTCTTTTTCTCTTCCCAGATGAGTCATTTCCGGCTATTCCTTTCCCCTTTGACGCCATTTTTCTCCAATTATGCAACGCAGAGAAGAGAGAAAGAGAGAGAGAGAGATGCAATGAAATGAAAATGAAAATGAAATTTGAAGAGTAAGGTGTGATTTGTATGTGTTATTTTGGGGGTGTGAAAGTGGAGTATTTTATTGCCCGACACTGGCCAGGTGGTACAGGTACGGCTCTAACTTGGGTAAGGCTAACCACACTAGTGACTCTCTCAGTACTCCCCAAGCATACTAGTTTGGGTTAAATCAACAAATCATTCTTCTTTTTTCTTTTTTTTTTTTTTTTTTTTGGAAAGACAATAGCAGTCATTCATCTGCTGTTAACTTTGCCAAATCGAAAAGAGCTACATCAATATTAGTAGGGAGCGACGACTCCTAAAACTGACACCCTAGTTCCTACGGATGCACATGTGCTAACTCGTGAGCAACACCATTACCACTACGATTAACAAAATACCACGAGACAGAGTTAAAACAACTAACTTGATCAAGAGCATCCTCTATAATCAAACTAAGACAGCTAGGACCTTTAATAAAACTATATAAAGCTTTAAAAACATTGAGATTATCCATCTCATTGACAACCTTCTCAAAGCCATGAACATGAGCTAACTGAAGACCAAGAACCACCGCTTTTGCTTCCGCAATTTCGACATCCCACAGTACAGCAAAATTCATTGTAGCCGCCACCAAAGGAAGACCAGACCCATCTCTGCAAATAATACCAATTGAAGAACCGAGCTCACCCATGCCCCCACATCAACATTCAGCTTGACAAAACCAGTTTCTGGAGGCCTAAGTGCACCCGTAAGTTGGGTTGCTCAAACTCCGCGGCCGAGCTGTCGCCTCGCCATCTAGTTCACCAAGCAGCTTGTAAACATGTCTTCACCTCCAATGGAGATCTAACGAGCCCCTCGAAAATTCTCTGATTTTGTGCTTCCCAAATTGCCCATGAGAACAAGCAGAAAGCACGAAAATCCTCACCATCCAGCTCATTTTTTAGCTCCTCAATCCAGTCACAAAATGAGCGTACACCACGCGTTCTAATCACCTCTAAATCACTGACATCCCATATCGCTTGCTCCAGAGGACAGTCATGAAGGGCATGAATCCTTGTCTCCGCTTGCCCCGGACACCAATTACAATCTTCGCCAATGACCTCAACACGTCGATGCAGCCCCGCCCGTGTAGGAAGAGCCTCCTTGCTTGCCGGCCACACAAACGTTTTCACTCGTGGCAAAACATGGCAGCCCCAAATCATGTTCCATAACGACTTGTCACACGAAGAGGATGACGGGCCTTGGTTAGCAGCCGACATTACCCCGTGATATGCACTCCGCACTGAAAAACGACCCTTTTAGTCCCAACTCCAGCTAGGGGTATCAGCTGCAAGACGAACACTAATGGGCAGCGCAAGGATGCGCTCAGCATCAAGAGGAAAAAAGTGTTTTGGAGTAGGTCTGCTCTCCAACACTTGGTCACTGGATCAATCAAACAACTCACTTGTTCCCCCTGCATCAAATTATTTCGAGGCGTGATAATTCGGTGTAACCCATTACTTGGGATCCATGGGTCTCTCCATATATCTATACTACAACCATTGCCAACTCTCCAAAGCATACCTTTACGCACAACCCACTTCGCTTCACAGATACCACGCCAAGAATAGCTAGGATTACTACCCAACGATGAAGAGAGAAAGTCACCATTGGGGTAGTATTTAGCTTTAAGCATGTCGCCAAGGAGACCCCCGTCACCATTAGTCTATCTCCACGCTTGCTTCACTAAGAGGGCCCAATTAAAAAACTTCATATAACGCAATTTTAGTCCACCTTCACTCTTCGGTTTGCTGAGATTAGACCATGATAGACAATGAATTTCACGTTCATCTTTTTTCAGTCCCCAAAAAAATTGAGAGATCATAGAACGTACCTCATCGAAAAAGCTTGTTGGTAATTTGAAAACACGCATCACATAGGTAGGGACTGCTTGGGTCACCGCCTTTAAAAGCACTTCCCTACCCGCTTTAGATAGCAACAAACATTTCCACCCTTGCAACTTATGCAAGAGCCTCTCCTTCAGAGATCCACAGAGAGCCTTCTTCGACCTTCCCACAGTAGTTGGTAGCCCCAGATAACGCTCGTGGCACTCGACCACCCCAACCCCAAGCGTCGATGCAATTTAGCCCCGAACATTATCACGAACACCTTTACTAAAATAAACTTTCAATTTCTCCAGGCTAACTTTTTGCCCCGAAGCAACTTCATACAACCTCAGGATATCCCGAATAATACCAGCTTCCGCAATTGAAGCCTTACAGAACAACATGCTATCATCCGCAAAAACAAGTGGGTTAGAGAATGAGCTGCACGACAAATACAGACACCAGTAAGAGAACCAACCTCCTCTGCACACCTAATCAACCCAGACAGCGCCTCGGCACACAGAATAAACAAATAAGGTGAGATAGGATCTCCTTGCCGAAGACCCCTCCCAGGTGAGAAAGTATCAGTCGGCTTCCCATTAATCAACACTGAAAAGGTAACAGATTGAACACAAGTCATAACTCGACCAATCCAGCTAGTACCAAACCCCATCTTCACTAACAAAGCTTCTAAAAAATTCCTATTCAATACGATCATAAGCTTTGGCCATATCCAACTTACACTACTACAAAAGGGAGATACGAAGTCGCCCATACCACGTCGGTCGTGAAAAAATCGACGTGATATAGTAGGCGGTGGCAAAATTGTGAATATTGTGAAATACTGTAACGTCGGTTTTACAAAAACACCGACGTCGTAGAGTGAAATTTAAGAACCACACTTATAACATCGAGTTTTTTGAAAAAACCGACGTGTTAGCTCCTCATCTAATGTCGGTTTTTTAAGACAAAACCGGTGTGATCTAGAAATTGTTCTATGAAGTCGGTTCAATTAAAAAACTGACGTTATATACTCAAACAAAAAATGCAAAAAATAAACCCGTGTTCTCTCTGTAACCTCACTCTCACGTTCGTTTCTTCGATCTGCACCTCGCTCCTCTCTCTCTCTCTCTCTCTCTCTCATCAAGGCAACTCCACACCACACCTCCAATTACCACTACCAGCTTCACTCCTCTGCATCTCAACCGCCTTCGGTCGCTCGTCCTCCTCCGCATCTCCAGATCTGTACTCTTGCAAAGGATAAATACTTCAATCAATAAAGCTCGCTAGAAAAGGCATCACGCATATCCAATATCAATATCGAGTACTTTCCACAATTTCCCCTAATTTCAATTAGATTTAGGGTTTCAGATTCGCTTTTTTTTTTCACGCGTCTATTTTTCAATTGGGTTAGGGGTTAAGTGAATTGCTTTGTAAATGTAAATATTAATTTACAGTGTTTCTCGAATTAAATTGAAGTGTTGATGGGTTAATTGGGTCGAGAAATTGAAGCAAGCTAAGGTCGTAGAATGTTCAAGCCATGGAATTCGAAGCAGTCGTACTGGGCTAGTTTCTTGCTATTCTACAGAATTTGGGGGCTAGACTCTGACTATTCTACTGATCTGTGAGTTATTTTGGTCATTTGCCAAGTATATAGGCGCCTGATTGAATCTTGTTTGTCTTCAATTAGAGGTCCTGCTGAGGCTGCTGTTGACGCGGTATGCTCTTGTATAATTCGTGTTAGGAGGCTTATTTAGTGCTCTCTTCTTGATAGGACTATGGTTGTTTCTGACTTTCTTGAAGTTGGAAGTTCTTTGTGGATCACATGTTGGTGCTTGTGGGCCTGACTGTGTCAGTGTGTAGCTATCTGCCTATCTTCATGTTTTTATTTGTTTATGACCTATATTTTTCTATCTGATTTGGTTATTTGATGCATTCAATTAAAGCTATTGGAAGCTATTCATTTGTTGATGTGAAATGATATGATCAACTTCTGGTTTTTCTTCTTGTTGCATAACTTCTGATTGTTCTTTTTTTTTTGCATAACTTCCGCTCATGTAAGTAGAGTTACATAGTCTATCTTGGATGATTTAGTAATTTCTTCTATTAAATGAAGTTGACTTCTTTTATTTTATTTTTGGTTCAGAGTCTTCTTTTATTTAATGTCTTCACTTATGGATTTTGACAGAGTTGCTCTTATGATTCCGGGTTCATGCAATATTGAAGGAGCTGATACATAAAGCTATTAATGAAACTTCGGTAAAGTCATGAATTTAGATAATGGGCTTGACAATTGGTTAATGTTGCTTTGGAGCAAACTTTACATACTCATTCACGGTTTACAAGTTGCTGCCTCAGGTGCATTAATATGATTTCCCTTTATTTGCGTACTTGCTAAGTGATTTTATGCATAAAAGTTTGTGTGGTGCTTGAATTGTGAGCTTAAACTACGAAGTGCAATAGCTATCTGTCAGTAAAATATGTCTCTGAATCATATGACATGTGTTGTAGAAGGATTAGAACTCTTGGTAACTTGAAAGTATCTGTTTCTAAATTACTCTCAGTCTGATTTCTACTTCTACTGCTACTGGTTGCGTATATATATATAGATGCTACTTGTGTATACGTTATAACATTGTTTTCTTATTTTTCGGATGTGTGTTGTGTGCACATGCTGTCTCGCTTGGGTATTGGCAAGAGTATGCAACCACTCATCTCCAATCTTTCTGTTTTTGTAATTAGAGATAAATGAGTTCCGCAAAACTTGTGTGATCCAACTTTCTATTGCCTTAGATGATGGAAATGGTTGTAGCTCTCTGTTGATGTCACGAGTCTAAGAGAATTAGCAGGTTTGGAGTTGTGGTGGTGGCCTGGTGGTAACTGACTTAGTTCAATTGTTCCTTTTCATTTCCATGTCCAAGCAGGTTTGGAGTTGTGGTGGTGGCCTGGTGGTAACTGACTCAGTTTTTGCCCAATTTTTTGGTGAATATGATGTTTAGGGCTTATGTCCCCCAATCTGTTTCAGATTTTTTGATGCGGAAAATGATTGGAGATTCATTGGATGGCGCTTTGATCCATAAACAGGTGAGTTCTATTACACATAAATAAGCCTGATAGGATGTGGTTGTTACATACTGTTGAGTGTGAGAGTATAATAGTAGCTTCTATGATAGGATGTATATAAACTTGGGTTATAGTTTATAAGTTGATTGATGGGGCTTACACTGCCTACTAGCTGTGAATAGAAGCTGCAGACTATTTGGTTGATGGATATCGTAGTTGGTGAGAACTGAGAAAGAATTGGAGGAAAGTAGATGTAGCTCTCATTTGAAATGGTTTTTTTTTTTGTTTTGGTTGCAAGGTGAGGAAGAGATTGTAGATATCATTGTTTGATCCTAGAAATTTGCGGGTACTTTTTTGCAAGGTGAGGAAGGGATTGTAGACTTCAAAACTAGTGGAAATTTTCTCATCTTAGTTATTGTCATTTGGCCATTTAGGATGCTGCTTATATGAGATAATGCTCTTAATCATGACATTTTGTTGATCTTTTTTTTTTCCCCTTTTGCTGATCTACAGGTTTTACATGTTTATCAAAGTTCTCGTGGAAGAAAAACCTTTAGCAAGAAGAAACCTTAGACTAATAAGATAAGATTTTCAATTATCAAAAAAAAAAAAAGAGATAAGATTTTCTCCAAAAGTTCATAAATGATTTCCTGTTATGTTTTCTGCTGTTGCTGCTACTGTCTGTTGGTTTTGATGTTGTTCTTGTCTGCTGTTTTCCATTTTGCTGTGAAGTATCGAATTGTTCTTGTATGTTACTGTCTGCTGCTGGTGTATTGACTGTGTATGTGTTGTTGCTGGTGTTTTGACTGTCTGTGTTGCTGTTGGTGTATGTGATGCTCCTCCTACTGTTATAAGCAATGTTGCTTCTGTAGTCTATTAGTTGCTTTCACTACATTCTGCTACTGATCTGGACCATCTGGTTGCTTTGCATATTGTTGTGTTTTCAAAGGCTTGGTTCCCATCTTCAGGTTGTATTGTTTTCTTTGTGGACTGGTGAGTTTTAAATGTTAAGCCATTTAGGATGCTGCTTATATGAGATAATGCTCTCAGTCATGGCATTTTGTTGTCCTTTTTTTCCCCTTTTGCTGATCTATAGGTTTTCCATGTTTATCAAAGTTGTTGTGGAAAAAAACCTTTAGCAAGAAGAAATCTTAGACCAATAAGATACGATTTTCTCCAAAGTTAATAAATGGTTTCTTGTTATGTTTTCTGTTGTTGTTGTCTGCTGTTTTTTATATTATTGCTATCAAGCGTTGAACTGCTGCTGTTTGTTACTGTGTGCTGCTGGTGTGTTGACTATGGAACTAGGGTGTTTGATGCTGGTGGTGGTATATGTGATGCTCCTCCTTATCTTGTTGCTGTTGCATTCTGCTACTTATCTTGTTGCTGTTGCATTCTGTTGTGTTTTCAAGGGCTTGGTTCCCATCTTGAGGTTGTATTATTTTCTTTGGGTGCGACTTGGCTTGCGGATGTAGAAACGCTTCTGCTCTATGAATTATATACCAGTTGGCTTGCGGATGTGGAAACGCTTATGCTCTATAAATTGTATTTTTCTGTTGAAGTGAGAAGGGCTTGAAAAAGTTTGCTTCTTATATTTCTCAAATTCCTCTTTGGATACTGATGTTATGCTTATGGAAAGAAGGATCAAGGCAGCAAGAGGAACGAGGTTATGAAGGGCTCAAAGCTACCAGCAAGTTTCTAATGAAGCATAGGTTACAAATGTAAGTGTAATTGTGTCACAGACTCACAACTGATGTATGAGATACCATTGAAAATAAGAAGACAGAATTTGTTTTTGCCCTATTCTGTGTACTTATAACCACTATTAAATGTCAAGTTTGTTGGTGATTTACTAATAATATTTATTATTAAAACAAAACGTAAATGAGCAGGTTCTTTAATTTAATTTTTTTTTTTGCAAAAAAACAATACATACAACATCGGTTTTCTAAACAAAACTGATGTTAAACCCCAAACTTTCACTTCGGTTTTATGAAAAAACCGACTTCGTATCTATGCCTATGACATCACGTTTTCACCAAAATACTAACGTCGTACCCAAGCCTTTCACATCGGTTTTTGGAAAAAAAGGACGTTGTAGCCTAACCTTTGACATCGCTTTTCTGTAAAACCCCGACGTTGTACCCTACCCTTCCACGTCGGTTAAAAAACCGACGTTATATGGGTACACATACTACATCACCCCTCATTTACAGCGGTATAAAAACCGACGTCGTATGCCTTAAAACACCGACGTAGTATCCCATTTTTGTAGTAGTGTTAAGAGCACAGAAACCCTCCCGGAAACAAGAATTTTTCATAAAATGAAATGCCAACGCCATAAGGACACTATCTGTAATCAGCTGACCCGTAGTAAAAACACTCTGATTGAGGGAAATAATATTTGGCAAGAAAATTTTCAATCTATTTGCTAGCACCTTAGACACCAACTTATAGATCACATTACACAAACTGATAGGCCAGAAATTTGTTATCATATCTGGGTTCTTCTTATTAGGGATTAAAACAATAAAAGTATGGTTCAAACCCGGAGATAACTCACCACCATTTAAAATAGTCAAAACCAAATTTGCCGCAGAATCACCAACAATATGCCAATATGTTTGGAAAAACAAAAGACACACACCATCGGGACCCGGCGCTTTAAGGGCATGCATTTGACTAAAGGCAATACGAATATCCTCCTTTGTGTATGAACAACGCAGCCCCGCATTCATTTCTGCTGTCACCCAAGCAGACAAGCCCTTGAGGGCTTCACCAACACGTGTTACTCCGAAATTTGAGAACAACGAGCCAAAATAGTCGCTTGCCACACGACCAATAGCCTCATCACCGCTACTCACAGCCCCTGAAGTATCCTTGAGATCCTTGATGGTATTGTTCTGCTTGCGTGCTGTCGCTTTTCGATGAAAAAAAGCTGAATTTTTATCTCCAAAAATTAAAAAAGCCACAGCACCCTAGAGCGTTGTCTCCAATACAGTTCTTCTTCACGTACCAGATTTTCAATATCCCGCAATAATCTCTTCCTCTCCTCTAGCTGGGTCGCAGATAACCCACCCCCTATTCAGTTTCTTCAATTTCTTTCGCTTATTGCGAAGGTCACGGAACAGCACTCCGTACTCACCTTAACTTCATGACGACAGTTCAGCAGCACAGAATTCAATTTTCTCTAAAGCAGTAGGTCCCCAAAGGAACCAAGCTTCCTTGATAATATCCTCACAGCCCACTATTCTCCGTCCACAGTACATAAAAATTGACCATTCTGCTAATCATTCTTAGAACGGTTTGTTCATAAAAATTGATTTTTAGAAATATAATTCTTTTTTTTGTAAATAATTATGTACCACTTTTTACATTGTACAATGCATGGCATCTTCAATTACCACATATCTTTGTTAGAATTCTATTACATATCGTTGATAGGTATAGAAACTACTCGTAGTTGGTTCGATTATTTATATGTTTTATTTTAAATATATTTAGGTCAAAATCTCAAATGTTTGGATTTTCAGTGTCTCCTTCTGTGGTTTTGACTTTGTGGATATCATATTTTTTTAGTGTCATTCCTTGTTACTACGTCTTCGCACTAACCATAGTTCTCATCCTCTAATTCCTACAGGGCACAAACCCACTTGTAAGTTATATTATAACTCAACCATTATCCTCGCAACGGTTAAAGTCACCGCAATTAACCACCCAAACACAACTACCATGACAAAAGCTTTTGGACTTAGACGATCAAAATAACAACCTAATCTCTAGAGTTAGGATCTCGGAAACTAATTCGTTAGACATTGAAAAAAGGTCATAATTTCATTATGTTTAAAATATGATATGCAAGAACAACAATGAGGGTATTCACTTAATTTGAGGAATGGGCAGGTTGCACACGAGTCACAGACTTACTGATGAATATCAATCTTGTGGAGTGTGGTGGTTTGGATAGTTGACAAAGATTGAGAATGCAATGAACTTTACCCTGTGTGAGATTTGTGCATGGGAGACAACATATGTGAAGGGTGCCAAAGATGAAAGGGGTGGCGCTTCTACTTTTGGTGACGGTTTGTACAAGTACAAATTGCAATGGCGGTAATATTAGTGAGAGGGATTAGTAACAAATGGTAATGAGTGGGCAGTGGAAATGAAAGTTTTCACTAAAACTAACATGAAAAAAATAATAATTAAGCTTTTATATAATCAACCAAACAAGTGATTGTGTACGACTTTATAAAAATTAAATCAGAATTGTTTTATTTTTTATTCAAATTTTTTTTTTGATTGGAGCCCTCAAGGACCAGTGCCGTATCTAGGAATGCAATATTGTGGTGGCACAAATAAAAATTCAGAAAATATATTATCTAGAATGAAATTCGATATTATAGGGTGTTAGTATAAAAATTGCAACCGGGTTTTTAATTTATTTATATGAACAACTAGCTTTTTTTTAAGAAGAAGATATAAAAAATATTTGGAGGAAAAAGGAAACTACAATTGTCTTTTTATGATGATTTGCCCTCCATTTGTTCACTTATATTCAATGTTTAACTATTGAATTAAATATTTATCTTTTATTCACATTTCACCTTCAAACTAAACCAAGTCACAATTAAAATTTGCA
This sequence comes from Tetragonia tetragonoides, assembly GCA_038025085.1. Lineage (NCBI taxonomy): Eukaryota > Viridiplantae > Streptophyta > Magnoliopsida > Caryophyllales > Aizoaceae > Tetragonia > Tetragonia tetragonoides. The sequence goes on from CM076143.1 coordinate 36,436,941, forward strand.
CCAATTGCAATCTTACTCTAACCAACAATATATCTATCTAATGACATTTCCAAATAATCTGATCCCAATAGAAAAAGCCCTCTTAAAGTGCATACATTGTACCCTCCATTATGTTTTCTTTTCTTCTTCTTCTTCTTCTTCCATTGCTCTCATGTGGTATTTTGCAACACCTAATAAGTGTAATATGTAGCTAATTATCATACAATACAATCGAAACAAACATCTATAGTGTTAGTGTTACACATTCCAAATTCTGCAATGAAGAAAGCAATGAGTTCAATTTCCAAACATGATCACAAAACATAAAATTCATCAATTAACTATTTTCCAGATGGGGTGAGCTTGAATCTTCACTATTTTCTGAATTGAGAGGAGAAGTTGAGAGGAGCAGTAGAGAGATAGAGGAGAGTGGAGAGAGGAGAGAGTTCTGACTTCTGAGTGAGTTCTGACTTAAACCTGGTTGTTTATCCTTCAAAGTATTAATCACTCCCAAATTATCATTCTCCAAGACTATCTTCCGCAGACCATAAGTGTAAGCAAGTTGTAGACCGAAATAGATGGCCTTAGTTTCAGCGATCTTAATGTCCCATCCTTCATCAAATTGCATGGTGGCACACATAATTACTTTCCCTATAGCATCCCGAATGACAATGCCCAACCCTGTTCCGTGATCATCAAGTCTTCTTGCATCAACATTCACTTTCACCAACATTACTACAAAAATAATAGGGTTTAACGACCGATAATATTGGTCGCAAAACATGCAAAATTGGTTGCTATTAGCCATTAGCGATCGGATCCCATCAGTCATTTAAAAAGCTCGACGCTAAATAATAAATGGTCGCTAAATCGGTCGGTGAATTTTTGCGACCGAATTGATCGGTCGCTGATCGTTAATTATCTTAAATAAAAATCCAGATTAGCAGCCAAAATATTAGCTGCTAATATGGAATTCCACAATAATAACTACTTACGTTTCTACAGCAACCCAGGCTAAACTTATCCTCTCCCGGTTTCTTTTCAACAACGAAAAGTGCCAATACTTTGTATTCATTTTCAAAAACCCAAAAATGATAAAGCTAACACAAAGAATTGCATAAAAATGACAAATGAAAGTTATAAAAGAGAGAGAGAGAGAGAGAGAAGATGAACTTAACTTAATTGTTAGACGAAATTGTACATTGCTAGTTAGAACTAAAAAAGATCATAGAAGTAAAAACTTAACTCTTTACATACTCACAATCCCTAACAAATGAACTAATTAAGTTCAGTAAACCGTAGATCTAGAATTTCCTACCAAAAAAAAAAAACAAATCCCTAGACCGGCACCTTGTCAAAGTCGCCGCCCAGATCTTGATTTTCATTTTCGCCGCCGATCTTGATCTTCATATCAATTCACCGCCTAGATCTTGATTCTTCACTTGAAAGGACAAATAAGAGGGAGAGAGGGATGAACACGTGGATGAGTGGTCTTGGGTTGGTTTGAGGACATACTAAGGAAATTGAAGGAAATTTAGAGAAAAAGGTTAAGGAGATAGCCTGAGAGAGAGGAGACGGGATAAGGAACTGGGAGGATAGTCAGTTAGAGTCTTAGAGAGAAGGGTTAAGGAGAGGAGAGAGGAGAGAGGAGAGAGGAGAGAGGAGAGAGGAGTAAGAGGGTGAAGGGAGCGGATGGGGTTTGGGCTTCAGTAAAGCCTTTTATAGTTAGGTCACTAAATGGGTTGAATAAAGGGGAAATTGGTAACAAGTCTCCAGCATTCTCCCATGTTTTTCATTTTCTAGCCAACTACCGACCGAATGCTTGTCTAGTCGCCATTTTCGATGGCAATAAGCCCATTATTTTGTAAGGAAATCATCACTTGATGGCTTCCATTTCCAACCACCTTCATTTTTCCCTTCTCCAAGTTTCTTTTCTAAATCCGTAAGAACATTATCAGCATATGCCAATATGCGTTCAGGCTTTCATTCTTCCCCTTAAAAAATAACTAACTCACTAGTAGTTGAATAAAATGACACCTTATATAAGGTCTGTCATACTCGACATGTGCAAATGAAATGATTCATGAGCATATAAGCTGGGTGAGAGATGACAGAGAGAACGAAGAGATAGAAAGAGGAAAAAAAGCCACCCAAGCCACAAGATTTTTTCATCACCCAGAAATCAAAATCCCTCCTTTACCCAGCTCAATCTAGCTACAAACATGAAATCTTTATTAGCTATTGTCTCTTAAATTGCCTCGAGCTCCAAGCCAAGCCCGTCCAGTTTGGGTTACATCCAGTTATTGCGGATTTTAGGGCGATGTTGTCGAATGCTAAATCTCAAATCAAGTTGTCTTATGATGAATATTTTGGTAATCTCTATTCCCCTACCTGGTCTCGATGGTTTAATAGTTGGGAAGAATTTTCTTTAGATAATTTTAGCCCTTCTCCTTTCAGATCTACAAATTTATGCTTTAACCCCAATTTCCCGATTAAGGCTTTGGTCCCAGAAATTCCTCTCCTTTTTCCTCTTGGGTTCCTCAAACTTCTTCTATGTCGTTGTCCTATGGCTCCATGTGATTTCAGAGTTGTGTGGCCCTGCTTTGTTGTTACTTGGTTTCTTTGGTTGGCTGATTTGCCAAATCTCTGATCTAGGGAGCTGTGGTTTATGGGTCGATGTGGCTGCTTCCCCCTTTTTTGGGGAGAGTGGTCTGTGCACTATCCCACCAACTGTGTGGGCTCATGCCAGGTTCCTCTTTGTTTATTGTTTGAAGCTAGTACTTAAGTGCTATGGACAGTTAATGCTTGCACTGTCCATGCTGCTAAGGTGATGCTGAATCTACTACAATCCCGTCGCTCCCTCTCTTCTGGGACATATAGCCTAGAGCTTTTAGCTATTCAGTATGTTTGCTTCTCTAGATGGTCACATCCTTGCCTGGTAAGAATGTTTTATCACATGGTTTTTCCTTGATTGTCAAGCCCTTTGGACGTCTATTTAAGACTGAAGCTATGTAGGTTAATTCTTGCACCTCTTCGCTCTCTCTCTTTTACTATATTTCAGTCTCTTGGCTTGTCTATTTTTCTCTCAGTTAATGGCTTCAAAAAGTTTTAGAACCAGGGGCGGAGTTAAGGGGGGACCCGTGGTCCCCCTGGCCCCAAAAAAAATTGAGTTGTTTTTCATCCGGGCTTTGCATAACAATATGAAAAAGGATTAATTAAAAGGGGCCCACTAAAACACAAAGGCAGCACAAGAAACTTCAATCCCATACAAACAACTAAAAGCTTGTGGAAAGTGATTATTTTAGTCAAACTTTATGGTTTGAGTTTTCAAGACTTTTCTTTTCCTATTCCTTTTCCTATCACACGTCCAATCTCCATCTCAAACCATTAAAAAAAAATCACCACTTGCCTCTTTCTTTGCTGTCACAATTCACAAAGCAGACATTACTCACCCACACACAAAACGAAGCGGTCCAACTGCTTGGTAGTTCATAGGTACTGCAACTACACAGTAGATTTTAAATTGAGATCAGGTATTCTTTTCACTTTAGTAATTTGTAGATTGTAATTCTGTCAATACGTTATTGAATTGATTTTGTTGTTTGTGTTACTGTTAACTAATTATGAATTAACACAACAAGAAAAAGAGGTTTGGGTGGTTTATTTCGTCGCACAATCTCAAAAAATCGTCACCTAAACTTTGGGCGACCAAAATAAATCCGTCACAGGTCGGTCGCCCATGGTTTGGGCGACGAAATGAAAAGTCGTCATCCAAAGTCCATAGTTTGGGCGAGGAAAATTGAAAACGTGGCCCAAGAGTGAATAGTTTGGGCGAGGAAATTGAGTTTCGTGGCCCAAAACGGAATAATTTAGGCGGCCAAACATTGTATTATTCCTCGCCCTTTTGTGGACATTTAGAGCGACCAATATAGAGATTTCCTCACCCAAGATTAATAATTTGGTCAGTACAGCCCATATAATTTGGTCGCCCAATATACAATCAGTTCTATTTTTGCTGGGTCACAAGTAATTTGGGACTGTATTTGTAGGAGAGTTGCAAAAAGAAAAAAGAAAAAAAAAACTGAGAAGAAAATGGGACTTAGAAGCTGCTGAAACCACTCTTATATTCATATTATTTGCCATAATACACATACATAAATGTCCAAACAAAATAAAGCTCAAAATAGCACTTCAACATGGACCAAAAGTAATTTGGCATCGCAGCACATCGCGCATCACAGCTTTCTCTCTCCAAAAAAATGCTCTCGTCTCTCTCCTCTACACCGCTCGGCCATTGACGCAGCTGTGAGTTTCGATGGGGAAGAAAGACAAGACAAAAAGAGGGACAGAAAAGCACGATGTCAATGGGGAAAATTCAGTACCACCGAGTCCTACAAAAACTGGGAAACACAGGCAAAGCCCAAGCACGAATCGAGACAACCTAGATCGGGTTGTGCGCAACCTTACTGAGGAATTGGAAGCACCGGAGGTCATGACTCCTGAAGTACAACCAGAAACAGTTCAACAAATGGAGCTAGCTAGAGAGAAGATCAACACTTGGCTCTCGAAGATGAAGGATAAGGCAAGAACTCACTTCTCGTCTGAAGATGAGGAAGAGGTCCCAGAACAAGCAAAACAACAAGGAACTACAACTGCAGGTAATACCTCAGCTTGGGAAAAATTTGACATCTCCAAACTGAAAAATGCGGGATTTAAATTAGATTTTATTGCTCCTAAAATGCATGAGGGAAAACCTGTGGGGGAAATTAGCTTCAAGGACATTGAGTCTGAAATTAATTATTGGAATCAAGCAATTGTTTGCTATGTTATGGGGTCAAGACCACCAATTAATGTGCTAAGTGGATTTCTTAGAAGAATCTGGGCAAAACGAGGGATGAACAAAATTGCCATGATGAAAAATGGGTTGATTCTGGTTCGGTTTGACTCCCTAGAGCAGAGGGATGCTGTACTACAGGAGGGGGTCTATCACTTTGACAATAAACCCATGATTGTAAGACCTTGGTCTGAAAATGTAGATTATGCGCAAGAGGAATTAACCTCGGTGCCAATTTGGGTAAAATTCCCGTACTGGAACGCAATGGGATTGAGCAAGATAGCAAGCCTTGTAGGAAGACCAATGGTGGCAGATAGAAACACAGAACTTAAAATTGGAATTCAATATGCCAGGGTGATGATTGAAGTTGAAATTGGAGCTGTTTACCCTAACAAGGTTCACTACAAGAATGAGCAGGGCAATGTTGTGGAACAGGAAGTGGAATATGATTGGAAGCCTATTTTATGCAGCCACTGCAAACAATATGGGCACAGTGAGACAGAATGCAGAAGGAAAGCTGCTGCAGTGCCTGTGATCCAAGCAGTACCTGCACAGAACCCACCAGGGCCACAAGAAAACCCCAGGAAACAGCAATGGCAGAATGCTGGGAGGGGGAGAGGAAGAATGGGTATTGCAGGGAGAGGAGCAAGAGCTGGGAGGGGATATTACAGACAAATACAGCAACAGCAAAATGATAATCCACCGACAAACAATCCTTTTGCAGCACTGCAGAATGAAGAAGAAGCACAAGAAGAGCAACTGTCACAAAAAGAAACTACAGAACCTGACATACAAAAGGAGCTGCTCACAGGTATGGTTCCAGGAAATGGTAAGGCTCCTATCTTGACTGTTAGTCATGGATAGGATCCTTATATGGAATGTAAGAGGCCTGAATGGCCCAAATAAACAGAGGGATGTTGGCCTATTCTGCAAAAAAAACAAATGTGGATTGGTAGCTTTCCTAGAAACAAAAATCAGAAGAATTAATCTAGAAAAAAACATAAATAGTTTCATGCGAGGGTGGGAATCCTACAGCAATCACAATGAACATAGGCTAGGAAGAATTTGGATAAGATGGTTACCAGACATTTTTCATGTCACTGTGCTTTTCTCTTCTATACAAATGATCATATGCAAAGTAATTAATTTAGTAAGGAAAAAAGATTTTGTGGTGAGTTTTGTGTATGGGCAAAATGAAAAAGAAGACAGGAAACAATTATGGAAGGATCTTAGGGATTTTGCAATTAATTGTAATAATCCTTGGATTGTGGGTGGGGATTTTAATAATGTATTGCTTCCTGGTAATAGGCAAGGGGGACAACCAGTTACTCTTGCTGAAATACAGGATTTCAAAATCTGCATTGAGGACTGCTTTCTCACTGAAATGGCTTGGTCTGGGTGCCAATACACATGGAACAATAAGCATGAGGAGGGAGGGAGAGTGTACTCTAAAATAGACTGGGTTTTCAACAATAGCCTATGGATGCAGGAGATTGATCAGTGCACTCTACAGTTTTTACCAGAGGATGTATCTGATCACTCTCCTATTTGTCTAACTCTCCATGAAGAAACCAAGAAAAGAAACATTCCCTTTAAATTCTTTAACATGTGGTACCTCCACCCTGAATTCCAAGCTATGGTGCAGCAAGCTTGGAATTGCAGAGCTCAGGGCACAAAAATGTTCAAAGTGTACAAGAAGCTCAAAAGGGTGAGAAATGTCCTGAAAAAGCTAAACAGAGAGCAATTTAGTGATATTTTGGCTCAGGCTGAAATTGCTAGAACTGTAATGAACCAAGCTCAGACAGATGCAAACAAGGAGCCCCTCAATGTGGCGCTGCAACAGAAAGAGATACAAGCCAGGAAGAAGTACAATGAAGTGAACTTAGCAGCTGAGAATTTTTTGCAGCAGAAGAGCAAAGCTAAGTGGATTCAGTTGGGAGATGGGAACAACCAGTTCTTCCATGCAGTTATGAAACAGAGAAGACAAATGAACAGACTACACTGCATCAAGACACAGGAAGATGTATTATTAGAAGACCAGGATTTGATTATTGAGGAAATTGTGGGATTTTACAGGAAAATGTTGGGAGTGTCTGGGGTCAGGGATACCACAGCAGAAAACTGTTTCTTCTCAGCAGGTCATAGATTGAACATACACCAACAGATGATTGCCCCTGTGAGTGCTGAAGAAGTGAAGTTAGCCATGTTTGATATTGACTGTAACAAAAGTCCAAGGCCCTGATGGCTTTGGATTGGGTTTTTTCAAAGAAGCTTGGCACATTGTGGGAGATGATGTGACTGAAGCCATCACTGACTTTTTTGACTCATCCAAATTGCTCAAAGAGGTGAATGCCACAAATTTATGTCTTGTGCAGAAGATAGCAAACCCTGAGAAGGCTTCTGATTTCAGACCAATTGCCTGCTGCAATACCATCAACAAATGCATCTCCAAGATCTTGTGTGGGAGATTGGCAGAAGTGCTTCCTGACCTAGTCTCTGTGAACCAGGGAGCTTTTGTGGCTCAGAGATCAATTGTACACAACATAATGATATGCCAGGATCTTATCAAGCACTACAACAGAAAACAATCCTCTCCTAGATGCTTGATGAAGATTGACCTAAGGAAAGCCTATGACACTATTCATTGGAGTTTTGTCAAGGAAATGCTGCAAGGGTACGGGTTCCCGGTAAAATTCATTGGTTGGGTTCTGGAGTGCATCCAAACTGCAAGTTTCAGCATCAACATCAATGGGGAGACCCATGGGTTTTTTCCTGCTAAGCGAGGCATTAGACAGGGAGATCCAATATCTCCACTCATTTTTGTGTTGGTAATGGAGTATATATCAAGAATCCTGAAAATAGCATGTATGGAAAGGAGCTTTAGCTGGCATCCCATGTGCAAAGAACTGGCAATGAGTCACCTCTGTTTTGCTGATGACTTGTTGTGCTTTGCCTTGTTGTGTTTCTGCAAAGCAGCACCTGAATCTGTGAGTATTATGATGAATAGCTTGAATTATTTTTCACAAGCTACTGGCCTGATTGCAAATAAAGAGAAATCAAACATGTACATTGCTGGTGTAAGTGAACAAGTGAAGAGTGAGCTGCTAGGCTTATCAGGTTTCAGAGAAGGAACACTACCCATGAAATATCTGGGGGTGCCACTATCTCCATCCAAATGGAGCAAAATTGATTGTGAATGCCTGGTGGACAAAATGACTAAAAAGCTTCAGATTTGGGCATCCAAAAATCTCTCATATGCAGGAAGGGCTCAACTTATAAATTCTGTATTATTCTCTATTCATGTTTACTGGTCAAGCATTTTTATAATGCCTGCTGGGGTACTCAAAAGTGTGGAGCAAAAATGCAGATCTTTTTTGTGGGGCTCTACTGATCAGAAACAGAAGCCTAGCTTGGTGGCATGGGATATGGTATGCAGACCAAGGAAAAATGGGGGAATAAACATCAAAAATTGCAAATGGTTCAATATTGCATTAAATGGGAAGCATATTTGGGATTTAGCCACAAAAAAAGACACTCTGTGGGTTAAATGGATAAATGGGATTTATCTGAAGGGAGTTAATTTCTGGAACTATGAGCCTGTGTGGGGTGCCAGTTGGTACTGGAAAAAGCTCAATAAAATCAAGAGTATTTTCCAGGACCAATATTCAGCTAGAGGAGTGTGGAAGGGCACTACTGATGGGCTCTACTCTGTTGCAAGTGGATACAGTATACTAACAAGGCCTATGCCAAAGTCCAGACATGCTAATCTGATTTGGGGGAAGATAACCATGCCTAGGCAAAGTTTCTGCTTGTGGATGGCTCAACAGGGAAGACTTTTAACAAAGGATAGGGTTCAGAAGATGGGGTTCCTGAATGGTGATGCCATGTGCAACCTGTGCAAGGAGAAGACAGAAGACCATAACCACCTATTCTTTAGCTGTAGGGTATCAGCAGGGATCCTGGATCAGCTAAGAGGATGGCTACAAATATCAGCAAAAGCTAACACTATCCAGGGAATGCTCAACTGGATAAGCAGACAAAAGTGCTCCTGTTTCAGAAGAGAAGTATACGCAGCAGGTCTTGCAGCAACAGTGTATTGGATATGGAGATGCAGGAACATCCAGCATTTTGAGGGGACCAGACTGTCATTGAGGCAGATCGTGCAACAGATCCAGCAGGTGGTCAGAGCTAGAATACAGCAATGTAGTAGCAAGAGGAAAATAAACAACAAAGATAGGAGATGGATAGAAAATGTGTAACTGGCTGTTTTTTTTTTCTGAACTATGTGTCTGTATTTTGGTGTTGATGGAAAGCATGCAGCAGATCAGCAGGAAAATCAAATTCAGATGGCAGCAGAGCAACAGCAGGGGAGATATGCAGAACCCAGTAGCCCTGCAAGGCGTGAGAACTTGTGCAGGGATTTATGCAGCAGGTTACAGCAGGGGAATCAAAACCAGTGGGCAGAAGCTAGACTCAACAGAAAGTCAGAATCAGAATACATCAGGTTTTTCAGCAGAGAACTAGCAGTTCTGTAAGACAGGAAACCTGTGCAGAAATTCAGGCAGTAGGTCCCAGCAGGGTATCTGTAGCAGGCTGCTGAAGCTAGGCAGAGTGAAGAAGAAATAAAATTCAGCAGATCAGAAAGAATGAGGACCAGAATGCAGCAATCAGTGAGGACCAGAATGCAGCAATGCAGCAGGCTGAGAAAGATCAACAGCAGGGATAAAAAATGGTTAGAGAGATTTTCAGCTGATCTGTGTACCACAGCAGACCCAGCAGATAGGCAGGACCAGATTCTAGGAGAGGTTTTTGCAGGAAAAAACAAGAAGAAATGCAGGACTCCAGTACCTGTACAGGGAGCTAGACAGTAGAGTGATGTGGATCAGCTTGAATGGGCACAGCAGGTAGATGAAGCAAGAAAGAAGGAGGAATGAATCAGCTCCTGGAAGTTTTTGTTGTAATATTTTTTAGATATATATGTTTTTGTATTTTGCTGTAAGTCAGAAATAATTTTTGCAAATTGTAATGTTTACAGAGATGGTGAGAAACAATTTTTGCAAATTGTAATGTTTACAGAGAGGGTGAACCACTGTCTGTAGTGAGTTGCACCAGGATTGAAGGGATGTAAGGTAGTAGAGGGATGTAGCAAAAAGGAACCCTACCTAGTAGGTGGCCTTGGATCTGCATTGCCTAAGGACTATAATCTTGTTACATTACAGAGAGCAATAATACAATTTCTGACTTGCACCAAAAAAAACATGGACCAAAAGAAGTCCGAAATGATACTAATTACGAAAATTCTTCATCTTTAAATCTCAGCAAAGGCAAATGAGGACTTTGTAGTCACCTATTACCTGAAGGTGTAAAAAAACATTTAACATTAGTTTGATAGAAGAAACAAAAACCGTACTATAAACTCAAGCTATCAATTCAACCAAACACTTCACATGGATAAGCAATTGATTAATGTTCAGTTTCTTTCCCACCTCAGCATGAAAGCATCAACTAAATGCCACAACCAGTAATTCTAGTGGCTAAGGGAAAATTAAACAATTTATATCTCTGAAGCTTTTGAGTCACTATGTCGTAAGCAACTGCTGCATCTTCCTCTAAACTGGAGAGAGTTCACTCCAAAAATTCCAACCACCTACAAAATCAAGCATAATTTACATGTGGTAGAAAGAATATGCTGACGATGAAGAAAACTGACCTGAAAACCCAAAAAATATGGACCATAGAAGAGCAGACAGAGCCATCCTAATCTTTTGTGCCAATAAACTGTGGAAGAGATGCTAGCAAAATAACATGCAAGTAGCATTAAAAAATTTAGTGCCAAATCCAAAATCAAGTATCTATGCTCAAAAAGGAAACATCAATAGATACAACTAACCCAAGTAATGCATAGAAAAATAATTTTCCTTGTCAAATCATGATTCAAACTAAGACAAGTAGATTCAACTTAAAGCATTTCAGGTATTCTAAGAATGAAGCAAGATGTCTCTTTATTTTCCATTCACCAAGATAGTTTTAAATATATAGCCCAATCTGCAGAAGCACAAAATATGATATTAAAGATGATCCAATCTTCTCATGAAGATCGGAGCAAAATGCAGTGCAATTAGTACAACGGAACCAAAAATTTATAAATTGAGAAAAGAAGAGCAGAGCATGGACTTAAGCAAGCAATGATGAAAAAGCATACTGAGCACTCATTCATTGTATTCCAACGAACAATTGGAAGAAACTTGGACAAGGATACACCTTTGCTTTGTTTACCTAACATTCTTACCAAGCACCTACATATATTGCCAGATGTCCTATGCAATTCATAACTGTCAAAGTTATAAACATCATATATTATTTGCAACAGGAGTAAAACTAAAACCCTTCCTAAATGAAGCATCACTAGTATTCAAAATACCCAATATGACATCTCTTACACACAAATTGCAGAACCCTAAAATCGAGCCCATCTACACGTTTTTCAGGAATTGCAGCCTGTCTAGGGCAGCTCATCATCTGAAACCCAATGATTATATTCCCCTGAGGCTCTTTCTTCTTGTTACAAGAGAAATCACCCACTAGATCTGGAAACAAAACTAAGAACCCATGGCCTACGCATAAGTGCTTAATGAACTTGACAACAACTTACAGATCCAATTTAACGACAACAAGAACAATAAAAACTAGAAAAAGTTACTATAAGCAGGCAACTGAAAAAAAAAAACGAAAAGAAAAAGATAAAAGTTAGTAGATCTACTACCACAGAGAGAGAAGGGACCTTCAATTTTGGGTTGGTCTGTCGAGAATCTTTCCATTTCAATTTCGCAAGTGATTCAAGCATCTAAAACCTGAAAGTACAGTAAATCACATGACCTACCTAATTTACTTCCCCATCTCTTTAAAATGGGACCAAAAGATTTGACAGAGAAAGAAGATACATACAACCGTCATATTTGGTTTTCTTGAGATGATGGACTAATAGAGGTTCGTGATTTAGGGCTCTCTCTAGTCTACTACCCCTCTCTCTCTGATTTAGGATTTTGATTTCGGTAGATAAAGGAAGCGCGTTATTAATTTGCAGTTGGGCAAGGAATATATTACAATTTTGGGCGACGAAAACAAAATTCGTGGCCCAAAGCTCATCAATGAGCGGCAAATTGTATTTTCGCCGCCCAAACGTCAGTAAATGGGCATCCATTTTCATTTCCGTCGTTATAAACCTGTTGGGCTACGAATTGAAATATTGTCGCCCAAACCTTTTTTGTTGTTGTGTATACATGTTTATATTGATTGGGTTCTTAAGATTATATTTCTAGCTCAGAGAAATTGAATTGCTTTCTACAGTTCTACGATTTTTGCTAGGAAAACTAGTATTTTTTTTTCAGAGTTTCCTTAACCTTGTTTTATTTTTAATGTTATAGATTAAAGTTTTTTTTTCTTTCTTCTGATCTGCATACTATTAAGAATACTAGTTCTTTTTTTTAGGGTATTAGATATTTAATACTTAAAACTTTTGGTGAAATTTCATTAGTTGTTAACACTTAATTGGTAATTAACCTATCAATTCTTAGGTTATTTAAGTATGAGCAAGAGGAAAACAATTGATTCGTATTTTACGAAGAGAATCCCGAAAGAAACAATTATCAATGACTCGGAACCTTCTGATGTTAATCCTACTTCAATTCCTGAAACATCAACCCAAATTCCGAATGAGCAGCCTTCAGATAAGGATAGAGTTGAACCCAACGATGTTGATAACGTCACATTGGAACGTGATCCATCTTTACGTAAACCAATTGACACTTATGGTGATTCTAAAGACCAAGATAGAATTAGGAGAGAGTATGCTAATCTGGGGCCATATCAATTTTTAATGTCTAAGTATCCTCCTTCGGGTTTAGAAAAGTATCCTCATCGATTTCAATCACATTGGTTTAAACAGTTTCCTTTGTTAGATTATTCACCCACCAATGATGTTGCGTATTGTTTTCCATGTTTTCTTTTTGGGAAAAAGCCTACTGGAAAGTGTGGTTTAGAGACTTTTATAAAGGATGGCTATAGAAATTGGAAGAAGGTTAACAATGGAAAAGATTGTGCATTTCTTTCTCACACAAAAAAAGATACGAATTTAGCTCATAGTTATGCTACTCAGTGTTTGTTGAATTTGAAGAAACCAAAAAGTCATATCGAGCACGTGATTGAAAAGCAAACCACTGAAGAGATACACAATAATAGATTGAGACTGAAAACCTCAATTGATGCAGTTCGATGGCTCACATTTCAAAAATGTGCATTTAGAGGACACGATGAAAGTGTAGACTTAAAAAATCAGGGGAATTTTCTTGAAATGCTGAAACTTTTAGCATATTATAATAAGGAAGTACATGATGTCATATTGGAGATCGCCCCTAAAAATGCTAAATACACTTCTCCGGGGATTCAGAAAGAGATCTTACATGTGCTCTCTCAAAATGTGCAACATGTGATTCGTAAAGAGATTGGTGATGCAAAATTCTCTAAAATTGTGGATGAATCTAGAGACATATCCAAAAGAGAGCAGATGGGTATAGTTTTAAGATTTGTAGACACAGATGGCATTTTACGGGAACGATTTTTAGATCTTGTACATGTTAGAGACACGACTTCATTAACTCTTAAAGAGGGAATTTCTTCTGTATTAGCTCATCACGGCCTAAATGTTCAAAATCTCAGAGGTCAGGGTTATGATGGAGCTAGTAATATGTGAGGAGAATGGAACGGATTACAAGCCTTGTTTATGAAAGATTGTCCTTATGCATATTATGTGCATTGTTTAGCACATCAATTGCAATTGGCTCTTATTGCAGCTTCAAGAGCAGTGGCTGAAGTTCATGATTTTTTAAAAGACTTGATTTTTATTGTACACACAGTTAGCTCTTCTTCCAAGAGAAATGATGAGTTACAAGCTAGCCATGTAGCTGAAATGGAGCATTTGATTGAGATTGAGGAAATTGAAATGGGAATAGGGTTAAATCAAATTGGCACTTTGCAGCGTCCTGGGGATACTAGATGGAGTTCTCATTTTAAGTCGATTTGTAGTGTGTTAACGATGTTTGCTGCAACTCGCTCAGTTCTCGAGAGAATAGCCACTGATCGCAAAGCCTCGTGGTCTCAACGTGGGGATGCTAAATCTGCTCTTAAGAAATTATTATCATTTGATTTTGTATTTGTTTTGCATCAGATGCAGGAAATTATGGGAATTACAGATGCACTTTGTCAAGCTCTACAACACAAATCTCAAGATATTTTGAATGCTATGCACTTGGTTTCAAGCACAAAGACCTTGATTCAGAGTATGAGAGATGATGGTTTTGAACCTCTTTTAAAAAAAGTACAAAACTTCTGTAGTAAACATGGTACAGAAATTCCTGATATGACTATTCCATATTCTGACATAATTCAATCTCATCGTAAGACTGAAGAATTCAAGGTGAAGGAGCACTACCGAATAGATGTATTTAGAGTTGTTGTAGATCAACAACTATAAGAACTAAATAGTCGGTTTAGTGAGCAAACAACAGAGCTACTTATCCTGAGTGCTGCATTCCAAGAGAGGGTTATAAGAATTTCAACATTGACAATATTTGCAGGCTTGTAGAAAAGTACTACCCTGAAGACTTTTCTGAACAAGAGCAATTTCAGTTGAAATACCAACTTGAGCATTACCTCCTCGATGTGAATAACCATGAAGATTTGAAGAACTTGACCACCATTGTTGATCTGTGTCGTGGTTTAAAGGAAAATGAAAAGTCAAATGTGTATTATTGGGTTGATAGATTGATTCGACTTATTTTAACTCTTCCTGTTTCCACAGCAACGACTGAGCGAGCTTTTTCAGCAATGAAGATTGTCAAGACTAGTCTTCACAATAGGATGGAGGATGACTTTCTTTCTCATTATTTGGTGGTTTACATAGAGAAAGAGATTGCTGAAACCCTTTTAATAGATTTGATATTAAAGGATTTTTATTCTATGTAAACTAGACGAGCTCAACTCATGTAAAGTAGATATTTAAGTTTTGATTATTTCTTTTGAGACATATCATTAGCTTATATTAGTTTTACTCTTGTGAGGAATAAACGTTATAGTTGTTTTTTTTTTGGAAAAAGGAATAATGTTATATATTTTAAATGGTAATTTGATTTTTATTTTACTATTATTTTTGGTCCCCCCCCCCCCAAATGAATTTTTCTGGCTCCATCATTGTTTAGAACTGTAGTAATGGAGGAATTTCCTTCCCAGGAAATTCCAGTGAACATTGTTTCTGAAACTGAGCAACTTATTAATGATGATTTCTCTAACCTAGATGCTGAATCCATTCTTAATAATAATAAGCTTGCCTTTTTATCTGCTTCCCTTTCTGAGGGCTTTGTCATGGAAAATATCCCCCAAGTGATTGAAGATATGAATGCTTTTAACATTAATAGTTTGTTGGGTAAAATGCTTGGTAATAATGCTGACTATAAGGCCATTATGACTAAAACTCATAATGATTGGAAATTCATAAAAGATGAGGTTTATTATCATGATTTGGGTAGTGGTTGGTATATGTTTAAGTTCGTTAATGCTCAAGATAGACTTGTTGTATGGAGGGAAGGACCCTACCATGTTCCTAATCAGCTCCTTATCCTCATCCCTTGGGAAGATAGTTTCAACCCAGTTACTAAGAAACTCACTAATGCTGATTTTTGGATCAGAATTCCTTGGTAGCCAGTTGAACTTTTGAGTTTGGAAGCTGTAATGGCTTTTCTTAAAATTAATGAGCTGGGCACTTTTGTGAAATATGAGAATTTCACCTCTGCTAAGAAAGGTTTAAGGTTTGCTCGAATCTGTGTTAATGCTGACATTTCTAAGTCTTTAATGACCTTTGCTAAAATCCCTAGAGGAGCTGGTGTTCAATGGTTCTTTGTGTGGTATGAAAGTTTCTCTGAGGGATGTATTTGTTGTGGCTCTGGTGACCATAAGTTGATGGCTTGTCCACTTAATTTTGATGCTAATAGGGTTAGTGAGGTGGTGCTTTATCATTGTCCTGATCATCAAAAGCTTATTGAGAAATCAATTACTGAAGCCCTTTTTGCTGAGGCTATGGCGAAGGCTAATCAGTGGACTTCTGTTCACTCTAAAGCTAGGTCTGCTAAACCTGATGTTACTAGGAGAAATGTTTCTAATGTTGTGTCTAGAAATGATAGTCTTAAGAACATAAACTCTTACAGAAAAGGTGATCTTGATGGTGATAATGTTGAGGTGCATGTTAGGAAAAATGTGAGTTCCATTATTATTAAACATGATGCTGGTACTGCTGGTTTTTGCAAGAATAATGTTGGTAAAATTGTGGGCAAAGACAAGGGTCTTATGGTTAGACCTGGTGGGCTGCAAGACAGTGAATTTGATGCCTTGGTGCCTGTGATTAACCTGGTTAGTGCTCCCTCTGATGATAAGAGGCCTCTACTAAATGTGACAGGCCTAGATCCTTCCTTTCACAGGGCTTTGGGTGCTCCTTACCCAACCTGTGGCCAACTCAGATTGCCTGGTGGTTCTAGTAATGTTGCTAAGCCCCTTCAGGTCTTGTTTCCCAATGAGGTTCCTTTAGATAGTGCATTAGAGTAGCTTGATCATGGCCTAGCTCTATCTGTCATAGGAACTAAGGCTGAATCAAAGTTGCTCATGCACAGCTGTAACAATGAGGATGATCTGCTTGGGGATGACTTTCAGGATGTTACTCCTGATGGTTCTTTTCACTCAATGCAATCTAATAACTCTCTACTCAAACAGATCACTCACCTTGAAGTTGATGGTTCAGATGCAACCCTCTCTTCTGGTTCTGCCCATTCTGAGACTCCTAAGAGGAGGATCCGTGGCTCTGCCAATGTGGACTCAACATCCAGCTCTCTGAAGAGAGCAAGAAACTGATTTATGTACTCCCTAAAGCTTATTGATGCTTAATAGTGTTTTTATGAATAAAATTGCTTTTTGGAATGCTAGAGGGGTGAGTAGAAAAGATATTGGTGAAGAAGCTAAACTATTTTGTAAACTTCATCAAGCGAACTTGGTTGCTCTAGCTGAAACCAAGGTTTCGTATGATCCCTCAGTAACTCATATGGATCAATTTGGCTTCTCTAAGTTTGATTTCATCCCTTGTATTAGTTTTTTAGGGGGTATTTGGGTGCTTTGGCAACATCATTGTCTTGAAGTTGTTGTGTTATATAAAGAAGTGCGTTTTCTAGCTTTACTTGTTAGAGATTTCAATAATTCCCCTCCCGTTGTGGTCATCTTTTGTTATGCCCCTGCGCAAGCTACACATAAGCAGCAATTCTGGTGTGATCTACTTATTTATTGTAACTCTCTTTCTTGTCCCTTTGTTCTCATGGGAGACTTCAATGAAATATGTTTTGGCTCAGAAAAGTTAGGTGGTCTTGCACCTTCATTAAACAGATTTCAAAGACTTATTTCCTTCAATTTTAATGCTAATGTTCTTGATATTCCATTTGTTGGCAGTGCCTTTACTTGGAGAAATAAGAGAGCCGGGTTGAATAACACCTTTGAAAAGTTTGATCGAGTTTTGGCTTCTCACTCTTGTCTGTCTCTATTTCCTTTAATGCATACTTCACACCATGATTTTAGTTCTTCAGATCATTGTCCTATTATCTTGCATTTAAATAGTCAAAGTCAGTTTACCCCCACCCCTTTCAAGTTTGAAACTGCTTGGATAAAGCATATAGACTATGAACAATTGGTGCGCAAGGCTTGGCAGAATAGAAGTAACGGTTCCCAAATGTACCAACTTTTACAGAAAAGCAAAAACTTGAAAAAGCTCTAGGAGAATTGGGCTAAACTCAAGTTTGGTAATATCACAAGACAACTCAAAGAAGTCGAAGGACAAATAATTAGTGTCCAAAGTAAACTAATGTCATTCCCTACTAATGATCGCTATATTTCTGTTCAAAATAATTTAATCCGTAAGAGAGCTAATTTGATCAGTTTTAATAGTACCTATTGGTCCCAAAGAGCTCGGGAAAAAAATTTGGCCTTAGGAGATAGAAATACAGCTTTTTTCCAAACAAAAGCAACAATTCGAAAGAGTAAGAAACGTATTATGGATTTTTTGAGCAAAGATGGCACTCACTTTAAGGAGTCTGTGGGCATTCGTAATGAAATTACAAAAGAATTTCGTGAACGTTTCTATAAAGACAACAATTGCCATCTCAATCCCGAAGTTGATCTAAAAGATATTTCAGCTAAGATAACTGAGGAGGATAATACTAATCTGACTTAAGCAGTCTCAGATAATGAAATAAAAGAAGCGGTTTTCCTTTTAGCTCCTAATAAATCGCCAGGTCCAGATGGATTTCCATCTATTTTTTACCAAACTTATTGGAATATAATTGGGCCATTAATTATCAGAGCGATTAACGCTTTTTATTTATTCGGGGAAAATTCTCAAAGAAATTAACCAAACATTTATTGCTCTGATTCCCAAGATTGATAATCCGAATGCAGCAAATCATTTCCGCCCTATTAGCTTATGTTCCACTATTTATAAGATTATTTCAAAAATTTTGACGTCACGACTTAAGAATATGATTGGAAAACTTATCCATCCATTACAAGAGCTTTTGTGGCGGATGGATGCATTCAAGATAATATTCTATTAGCTCACGAAGTCTTTCATTCTTTTCGGTCAAAAAAAAGAAAAAGTGGCTGGCTAGGAATCATGTTAGATATGGAGAAGACATATGACAAATTAGACTGGAATTTTATTTTTCAAGTCTTTAAAAAGTTCGGGTTTAATGAAAAATGGCTAGGGTGGATTAAAGAATGCATATTCTCTGTTTCTTTTTCAGTCTTGGTCAATAATGCTCCTGGTCCGACATTTATTCCCTCGAGAGGGATTCGACAAGAGGACCCATTGTCCCCTTCTATCTTTATATTATCCTTTGTGCAAAAGTTCTGGCTCGTAGACTTCAACGTGAAAGTGACATGTCCTCTAAAAGTATTGGGATTGAAATCTATCACGGAGCGGATAAACTTCCCTTTCTTACTTTTGCAGACCACACAATGATTTTTGCAGAAGCATCGGCTCAAAGTTGTCATTCCATAAAGAATATTCTCGACCACTATTGCAAAATGTCGGGGCAAAAAATTAACTTTGAAAAATCTGCCTTTCAGTGTACAAAGAATATTAGTGGAAGTACGATTGAATCTTTTAAAGGTATTCTCCTTATGAGTCATTCAGCCAGTTTGGATAAATATCTAGGATGTTCCATCATCAACGACTGAGTAAATGGTAATACCTTTAAAGAAGTTATTGATCGTACCCAGAATAATCTGACAAAATGGAAAGCTATTTCGTTATCGCATGCAGGCCGTGCAACTCTTATTCAAGCTAACTTAGCATCGACGCCAATCTTTACCATGCAAAGTTTCACCTTACCAACCGACTCTCTAAATAAGTTGGATAAGATTAACCGAAATTTCCTATGGAATAAAGCTACAGATAGCTCTTCACCCAATCTAATTGGATGGGGCAAGGTCTGTCGGCCTAAGAATTTAGGTGGATTAGGTGTCAAAAAAGCGGGAGCAACTAATAAAGCTATGCAAATGAAGTTAATTTGGAAAATTCTAAAAGAACCGGATAGCAAATGGGTTAGAATGATTAATCACAAGCAAGTATCTTAAAGGAAGAAACATTTTACACTACTCCAAAGGGGAAAAAAAATTCGTGGCAACGGAAAAATGTACTCGAGGTATGAGAACTTTTTAAGACTAGTTTACGGTGGCAAGTAGGTAACGGGCAGAAAATTAAATTTTGGACAGATGCTTGGGTCTCTCCTATTCCACTAGTAGAGATGTTTCATGACAATTCGTCGGATGACCCACTTTTCGATATTTCTATCTCTGTTATTGTTTTTTCAGTACTAATGGTGGTTGGGATACGAATGTCCTTGCGAAAGTTGTTTCCCAAGACACTATCACTGAAATATTAGGGATTCCTATCCCTTATAATAAGGTACCGGATAAATGTTATTGGGTTGTTGTCCGGATGGGAATTTCACTTGTAAATCTGCCACTTGGATTGCCCAAGGTATCAAAGATCAAATTAACTCAAAATGTGAATTCAGTTGGATTTGGAATCTTAATATTCCACCAAAAGTTAAAATTTTTCTATGGAAGTTATGTCTTGATGGATTACCTACTAAAAGTAGACTCCAACAGAGTAAAGTATTTGTTCCACAAGAATGTATTTTCTGCAATTTCTATTGTTAAGATAAGCTCAACTTATTTTTTGACTGTCCTAACTTGTCTCAGACAGTTAAAGAAATTGAAATTCTCTGTAATGTTAACCTCTAGGTCAACATAGACCAAACACTCTCCTTTGTAGAAAGACTCGATTTTCTAAGAAATAATCTCTCTGAACCAAATCTCATTCTTCTTATTATGACATGGTGGATATTTTGGTTTGTCAGGAATAAAGTAGTGTTCTAATGAGTTAGTAACAAGTCTTTTCCAAATAGAAATCTCTAGCAAGATAAGCTTTCTTGAATGGCAAACTCTTTCAGCCAAGGAGCTAGAATTTGATACAGGAGGGGCCTTTCCCAAGAAAAAAGTAAATAAAAGACTTAGAGAAAATGTTAGATGGGAAAAGCCAAGACAAGATTATGTTAAAATAAATTTTGATGGATCTAAAATTGATAACCTGCAGGCTGCGGCGGGGTTTGTCATAAGAGATGAGCGAGGGGATGCTACTTCTCTTGGAGCAATACCTTGTGAACATAGCTCAATTCTTATGGCAGAAGCCATTGGCTTGCTTGAAGGTGTACATATGGGCAAGGTCTAAAGGTTTTAGCAAGATTACTATTGAAGGTGATAATATGGGGGTTATCAAAGCTATCAGAGGTGAGTGACATATTCCGTGGGAGATTGAAAATATCATCATTGACACAAAGAAAGATCTTCATTTCTTTGATAGAGTAGGGGTCCTCCACTCTTCCATGAAGCAAATTAGGTAGCTGATTTCATGGCTCATTTTGGTCACTCGTGTCGTGCGTTAATGGTTTGGTCATCTTCCTTTGACCAGTCCCTTACCAATTTATTGGCAAGAGACATCATAGGTTAACCGTTCAGGTGCCTGGTTGTATTGCCTTTTCAAAAAAGAAAAAAAATACTCAACATGTGCAAAGTATGAGAGGTCTTGTTTGGTTCAATTGTATCAACTTACATAGGGAAGTTGTAATACCATGGAACTTCAACTTCCTATGTAAGTTTTAATTCCATGGAAGTACATTAGTTTGGTTCATAAAGTATACTTCCTTGGAAATAAAAGCAAAATGACAGATTGCCCAATCCACATGCAATTATTATTTTTAACTTTTAAGGATAAAAATGTAATTTGAGCTAATTAGCATGGGAAGTTGGACTTACCTAACCTCCCATAGGTAAGCAACTTCTCATGGTTTATGAGAAGTTCAACTTACGTGGAACTTTAATTTTCATGGAAGTGCATGAACCAAACCATGTAAATTCTCATTATTCCTTGAAAGTTCAAGTTCCTTTGTTGATTTACATCCAACCAAACAAGGTCTTATATATTCGAGATGGTGATTGGGAGGAGATTCCACATACTAATTGGCTTTGGGAAGTCCAAATTCCAAGTCTTTTTTCCATTTTATTCTATCCATAATACTTCTTTTTTTGTTGGAAGAAAAATGTATTACTTACTACAACTTATTTTTATCTATAAATTGATATGAGCTTCATAGCCAAGTATTTCCTTTTTATCGTGATATTCGTAACTCTCAGAAAGTCATTAGAGTTGGAAATTTTCAAATAGCATATTAATAGTTTTTGACCCCCTGTTAATCTAAATTATTGACTTCGTCTCTGCAACTCAACCCAAGTCAAACTCACCTGAAAAAAAATAAATTGTTAAATAAAAAATGAGGTTTCCAATTGTTTTATTAGGGAAGAGCATAAATATCCTACAAGGAGCTCAACCCTCTTTCACATCTGACTACACTGATTTCAGTTACACCTAGCAAATTTTGACCCGACTTGATAACCGATCCGAACCGAAATTCGACATGGTGAAGACCCGATATAAATTCGACCCAATTTGCTCATGACCTAACGCGAAGTTACTCGACCCAACCCGAGAATTCATAGCGTAAAACTCCATAAGTGACTTGAACTCAATATTAATACTTGCTTTTTTTGGTGCACATTAATACTTGCTTTTTGATCGACCACTCATCCTCAACAATGACTTTCGATCGAGTATCATGAGATTGATGACCCTAAAATAGGTGACTTTTTTATTTTCAAAAAAAGAAAAGAGGTGACTTTCTTGTGATTTCAATTATTTATTTATTTATTATTTATTTTATTATTTATTTATTGATATATAATCTCAAATCCCCAAACGTGAAACGCATCGTAGAACAATTTTTGGACACACACATCAACATGACACATCCTCTCACTCGGTGTCAAAGTAGTAATTCATGGTCCACATTAACGAGTATATAAAAGCAGTTTTGGCCTCCTTTCTTTGTTCCATTTTCGGGGTTTTAGGGTTTTGCATTTCTCTCTCCTTTTCTCTCAGTCACCAAGTCACCGTTACATCAACGCTCAACAGCCATGACTGCTCCGACACAAGAAGAGCTTCTCGCTGCTGCCCTTGAACAACAAAAAATCGATGTAACTATCTTTCTATCTCTATCTCTCTCTCCTCTCATATTCATTGAATCTGATTTTTGATAGCCAATCCCATTTGGGTGTTTTTTTTTTTGTTGTTGTTAGCTTGCTGTTATTGTTTTGTAAATGGGATCTAGTCATTTGTTGAATTTGTTGCAAAGCTTGTGATTTTGTTCTTTGGGTTTGTTTATTTTATGCAAATAATGAAAAGATAGCTCATTGGATTGTGTACTGATTATTTATAGTTGGATCTCAGTTTTTATACTGCCAGAAATAATCATTTTGTTGTATTAAGTGCCATGTTTGATATCTGATATGGTGGAAAAAAAACCCTTTAATGGTTTATCCCAATAAGAAGAGAAAAATAAATGATTTGAAATGGATCTTATTGCCTTAAGATTGTTATATTATATCAAATTGAAGCGTTTGTTGCTATGCTCGTGGGCATATGTTGTGATATTGTCTTGGCACATCTGTGGATGTTTTTTTTGAATATGAGGACAGGAAATAAAAAAAGGAAATGGATGGCAGATTTGTTTTTTGTCGTAATGACCATGAGACATAGGGTTCAATGTTTCATTTTTACCTTTGATTTCGGTACTAGTATTTTGAACTGTTCAAGAGGTTGTATATACACAGTGTTTCTTAAGCATGTCATTCCGGGTAATAGGTGTCCAGAGGTTGTGGTGGGTGATCTTGTTGGTCTTGCTCGTGTTTTGAAAAGACTTGGACATGTGTTTCTGATAGGAAAGAGTGCTTATACGTGATCTTTGTCATTAATTTCTGTTAGTTTGCATTGTTTTTCTATCCCTAATTTGAAAATTACGTCTGGTAACATTTGTTTTTAGTGATGTAAGAATGAACCTATACTTGTGCAAAGTGGTTGTAATCTGTATTGATATGTTATGTGCTGCCCTTTTATTCAGCATGATGAACCAATTGTTGAAGACGACGAGGATGATGATGACGACGACGATGATGATGACAAGGATGATGATGAGACAGAAGGTATGCTTCAGCTAAACAATGTGTACTGCATATGCAAATTTTACTTGAGCTTTATGGCTAGCTTCTTACGTAACTTTTTCAAATGATTGGGTGCTTTTACTCAGATTATCTCATCTGCTCCCCCTCCCTATTTCGCGAGGTTTTTGTTACTGAGTTGCAAGTTTATTCAGATGAATTTTATGCTATAAATCTGTTCTCTTATTTATTTGAAATGTATTGTGTGTGGTAAAGCCTAATGCTATTGGATTATCATTTGTACTCACACTTGCTCCTAATTTCACGCTCTCCATTTGAGTGGTAACGTGCAATTGTTGGAAGATCCGCATTTTTGTAGATGTTGCAATTACTTGGTACAAATGAACGAAAACTGTGATGGGTTGGTATTAATATATTGAATCTTTATTTAAGATGTGTTATGGGTGGTAAAGAGACTAATACAGATTCCCTTGTATACTCACTTTTCAGACCAACCTGTCTATACTAATACAGATAAATGCTCAAGCTTAGGGTTGGGGGTAGGGAGATTCCTTTTATAGTTTAGATTCTCACCAGTTCAAATGCAGTTATCAGTATCAGGAATATAGGCAGATGGCAAAAAAATATTCTTTGGGGAGTTGTTTGGTGTATAGAACCATTTTCTTTGCTTAAAATTATTTCATGTAATCCTGCCAGCGATGTATCTCATTTTTGGTTTCGTACCATATGGTAAGTCTCTGATTTATCAAAATTTCAGATGCTTATTGTGTTTAGAATCTTGATCTACAGGAGCACTAGATGCTAGTGGTAGGTCAAAACAAAGCAGAAGTGAAAAGAAGAGTCGAAAAGCCATGTTGAAGCTAGGGATGAAGCCCATTACTGGTGTCAGCAGGGTCACTGTGAAAAAGAGCAAGAATGTTAGTCTCTTTGTTCTTTCAGAAACCCATCAGTGCTTTTTTAATATACCATTTTCTAATAAGTTCTCTTTGGTTTGGTCAGATTTTGTTCGTCATCTCAAAGCCCGATGTTTTCAAGAGCCCAACATCAGACACATATGTTATCTTTGGTGAGGCCAAGATTGAAGATTTGAGCTCCCAACTTCAAACTCAGGCAGCAGAGCAGTTCAAGGCTCCAGACTTGAGCAATGTCATATCCAAGCCCGAGACATCTGCCACTGTTCAGGATGATGAAGAAGTTGATGAGACTGGGGTGGAACCCAAGGATATTGAGTTAGTTATGACACAGGCCGGAGTCAGCAGGGCAAAGGCAGTGACAGCACTCAAGGCTGCAGATGGTGATATAGTATCGGCTATTATGGAATTGACCAATTGATGATGATCCCTTTTTGTTATGTGATGGTTAGGGAGTTCATATTTAGTTTTCTCTGAAGCATGGCTTGAAATTGAGAAGTTTGTTTGGTCTTTTCAGTTGTTGTATTAGTAAAAACCTTGATATAACCATGATGAAGAAAAGCACGCTGTTTGATTGTCACATGGTTCATTTGGATTTTAGACCTGCGCATGTTGCTGTTATCTTTAATTCCTGTGGTTTCTCCAGTGATGACTATGATGACTGAATCAGATATCTATTTGTGGGTTTGTATGTTTAGGATACTCTTTTGCTGGCTGGTGGCTACATAGCAACAAAGTTAAAGATTCTCGGAAGAGCAAAAAAAAATTAAATAAATAAAATTTGGGATACTCGTTGCTGGCTGGCGGTTACATAGCAACAAGTGAAAGTAGAGCAATACACTACTTGCATTTTTGAGGCTATAAATTATTACTCATGAGTTACACGTTTTTGAACACTCAAGACAGTGACGCAGAGTCTGAGTGATAACTTTGCACTGAAAGCCATATTTTTCAAACAAAAAGTGAGACCGAGTATTTTGAGGCTGAAAGTGAACTTATAGCTGTATGTATACTATACGACGACGATGTACAAGATCGATTAAGATAGTGCGTACATCAATGTGTATATTTGTCTAAAATTAAGTTTAATTACCTACTATAATCTTTCAAGCAACTAATAGGGTCAATAAGTACTCTTTTTTTTTTTTTTTGTCTTTCTTTTGGTAATTCAAAAAAATTCTATAAGACGGTCTTTTCGTAACTTTTGGTGAGACGTGGGTCACTTTTCAATGAAACTAGAAGGTTACCCGTGCTATACACGGACTGTCCTTTTATTACTACATTTTTAATATACATACTAGGATAATTTTTTTTAATAATACAAATATATTTTTGAATGAAAATGGTGATCAATCGAAATGTTATGTGTCCTAAGTAATTAGCATATCTCCAAAAATATCTATCACTGACTTGACAAAAGAGTAAAATAATAATTTCTATAACTGATCATTTAACATGTCATTGTACCTCAAATATATAACTTAACAAACAACCACTCCGAAATATGATTCTACTTGTCATTTTATTTGATAGGTCACATCCTTGAAAATTTTAGTCACATGTAAAAATGGTGATTATACCTACAACCCGTTTGATCCGATCTAATTGTCCCTTAATATGTGTTTCGCTTATTAGAATTTGAAAGTTGAAAATCTAACCTTATTTCGAATGAAAATAAGAAAATTGCGACGACCATCACCATTTCGAAAAAAAATAAATTATTTTATCAAAATGTGATACATGTAGTTACCAACGCTTATACCCACCAACTCTAATGGTGGGTATACCTTTCCATATTGTGTATTTCCCTAATTAGAATTTGAAAGTTGAAAGTCTAACCTTCTTTGTAATTAGAATAAAAAAAATTGCGAGGACTCACCATCTCAAAAAAAAAAAAAAAAAAAAAAATTATCAATATGTGATACTTGTAGTTACATGCAGTATAACCGCCACTATGTAACACTTATTATATTACGTGTATCTATTCTCACAAATATTCATCATCTCTACTTAATTTGAATTTTTTATTTTTATTTTTTTGAATGCAAATACGATTTATTTTCTGGTGCAGATGCAAATAGGATTTATTTCTAAACAACTAATAGTAAAATCTTAGCATCCTTACATTACCTAATTAGTTAATAATTAAAAACGTTAAAGTTTACCATTAACCCCATTTTAGATTGCACTAAATTAGAAATATGAACATACTATAGCAATTATCATAGGATACTTATTTATCCATAACAAAAAATATAGATAACCAAAAAAAAAGCAATCATTAGGTGACACTTGCTGTCACGTTACCTGCGTTTTTACCCAAAATTGATATTTCGTATTTTGAAGTATTTTTCATTTCCGATCCAATGAAGTAGCAGTTATATTTATTTGAGTGGGGTAGCCAAAGTTACATCAATATCAATATCAATATATATATATATGTAAAATTGAGTTCTCACCAAGCATTGAATAAGTAATAAATAGCTATAAATACATGAGTGATTAAAAAGAAACTAAAAATAGTTTTATTTTATTTTAATAAGAAATAAGTAACATAAGTATTATATTTACTATCCTAAATTTTTTTATAAATTCACTAAAAATGTAATTTCTTTGTTAGATATGTTTTTTTTTTGATAAAAAGATTATTATTGTTCTTTGCTACTCCTATTATTCAACTTTATATATTGATATGATTAAAAAAATGTATCATATTTCTTCTAATAACAGAGTGTGCATGATAAACAAGAACTCGTGAATCGCACGGGCATGAAATCTAGTATATATATGTATAATTGAGTTCTCATCAGTGTGGCATTGAATAGGTAATAAATAGTCATAAATGCATGGGTGATTAAAAAAAATTAAAAATATTTTGATTTTATTTTAATAAAAATAAGTAACATAAGTATTATATTTATTATCAACCAAAAAAAGAATCCATGCATCGCACAGACACGAAATCTAGTATATATGTAAAATTGAGTTCTCACAAACATTGAATAAGTAATAAATAGCCATAAATGCATGAGTGATTAAAAAGAAACTAAAAATATATTTTTTTTTATTTTAATAAGAAATAAGTAACATAAGTATTATATTTATTATCCTAATTTTTTATTATAAATTCACTAAAAATGTAATTTCTTAGTTAAATATATATTTTTTTTGATAAAAAGATTATTATTGTTCTTTGCTACTCCTATTATTCAACTTTATATATTGATATGATTAAAATTTTTTATCATATTTCTTCTAATAACAGAGTGTGCATTATAAACAAGAACCCGTGCATCACACGGGCATGAAATCTAGTATATATGTAAAATTGAGTTCTCACCAAGCATTGAATAAGTAATAAATAGCCATAAATGCATGGGTGATTAAAAAGAAACTAAAAATAATTTTATTTTATTTTAATTAGAAATAAGTAACATAATTATTATATTTATTATCCTTAAAAAATTATAAATTAACTAAAAATGTAATTTCTTTGTTAAATATGTTTTTTTTTATAAAAAGATTATTATTGTTCTTTGCTACTCCTACGATTCAACTTTATATATCAATATATCAATCAATATATATATCAATATATATATGTATAATTGAGTTCTCACCAAGGTAGCATTGAATAGGTAATAAATAGTCATAAATGCACGAGTGATTAAAAAGTAATCAAAAATACTTTTATTCAATAAAACATGAAAAACACATACTAGAGATATGTATTAGTAATTACAATAAGGGATTAAAACAAAAACTAAGAGTGATTTAGATGTCTCCGGCTCATTTCGAATGCCGTTTGGTCGAAAACCGCCTAACTAATCTCAAGGGCCATACGTCCCTTTGGGAGACTATTTTCAATAAAACATGAAAAACATATACTAGAGATATGTATTAGTAATTACAATAAGGGATTAAAATCAAAATCAAAAGTGATTTAGACGTCTCCGGCTCATTTCGAAGGTCGTTTGGTCAAAAACCGCCTAACGACTCTCAAAGGTCGTACGTCCCTTTGGGAGACTATTTTCAATAAAAACATGAAAAACAAATACTAGAGATATGTATTATTAATTATAATAAGGGATTAAAACCAAAATCAAAAGTGATTTAGACGTCTCCGGCTCATTTCGAAGGTCGTTTGGTCAAAAACCGCCTAACGACTCTCAAAGGTCGTACGTCCCTTTCGGAGACTATTTTCAATAAAACATGAAAAACATATACTAGAGATAAGTATTAGTAATTAAAATAAGGGATTAAAACCAAAATCAAAAGTGATTTAGACGTCTCCGGCTCATTTCGAAAGTCGTTTGGTCGAAAATCGCCTAATGACTCTCAAATGCCGTAGGTCCCTTGAGGAGACTATTTTCAATAAAACATGAAAAAGACATACTATAGATATGTATTAGTAATTATAATAAGGGATTAAAACCAAAATCAAAAGTGATTTAGACGTCTCCGGCTCATTTCGAATGCCGTTTGGTCGAAAACTGCTTAACGACTCTCAATGGTCGTACGTCTATTTGGGAGACTATTTTAAATAAAACATGAAAAAAACATACTATAGATATGTATTAGTAATTATAATAAGGTATTAAAACCAAAATCAAAAGTGATTCAGACATCTCCGGCTCATTTCGAAGGCCGTTTGGTCGAAAACCGCCTAATGACTCTCAAATGTCGTACGTCCCTTTGGGAGACTATTTTCAATAAAACATGAAAAACACATACTAGAGAAATGTATTTGTAATTACAATAAGGGATTAAAACCAAAATCAAAAGTGATTTAGACGTCTCTGGCTCATTTCGAAGGTCGTTTGGTCAAAAATCGCCTAACGACTCTCAAAGGTCGTATGTCCCTTTGGGAGACTATTTTTAATAAAACATGAAAAAACAATACTAGAGATATGTATTATTAATTATAATAAGGGATTAAAACCAAAATCAAAAGTAATTTAGACGTCTCCGGCTCATTTCGAATGCCGTTTGGTCAAAAATCGCCTAATGACTCTTAAAGGTTGTACGTCCCTTTGGTAGACTATTTTAAATAAAAACATGAGAAACACATAATAGATATATGTATTAGTAATTATAATAAGGGGTTAAAACCAAAATCAAAAGTTATTCAGACGTCTCCTGCTCATTTCGAAGGCCGTTTGGTCGAAAACCGCCTAACAACTCTCAAAGATCGTACGTCCCTTTGGGAGACTATTTTCAATAAAACATGAAAATGGAAATATAGAGAAATGAATTAGTTATTATAATAGGGGATTAAAACCAAAATCAAAAGTGATTTAGACGTCTCCGGCTCATTTCGAAGGCCGTTTGGTCAAAAACCGCCTAACGACTCTCAAAGGTCGTACGTCCCTTTGGGAGACTATTTTCAATAAAACATGAAAAAAAAATACTAGAGATATGTATTAGCAATTATTATAAGGGATTAAAACCAAAATCAAAAGTGATTTAGACGTCTCCGGCTCATTTCAAAGGTCGTTTGGTCGAAAACCGCCTAACGACTCTCAAAGGTCTTACGTCCCTTTGGGAGACTATTTTCAATAAAACATGAAAAGCGTATACTAGAGATATGTATTATTAATTATAATAAGGGACTAAAACCAAAATCAAAAGTGATTCAGACGTCTCTGGCTCATTTCGAAGGCCGTTTGGTCGAAACCGCCTAACGACTCTCAAAGATCGTACGTCCCTTTGGGAGACTATTTTTAATAAAACATGCAAAATTCAATATAGAGAAATGAATTAGTAATTATAATAAGTGATTAAAAGCAAAACTAAAAGTGATTTAGACGTCTCCGGCTCATTTCGAAGGCCGTTTGGTCAATTATCGCCTAACGACTCTCAAAGGTCGTACGTCCCTTTGGGAGACTATTTTCAATAAAACATGAAAAACACTTACTATAGATATATATTATTAATTATAATAAGGGATTAAAACCAAAATCAAAAGTGATTTAGACGTCTCCGGCTCATTTCGAAGGCCGGTTGGTCGAAAATCGCCTAACGACTCTCAAAGGTCGTACGTCCCTTTGGGAGACTATTTTCAATAAAACATGAAAACACAGACTAGAGATATGTATTAGTAATATGTATTAGTTTAAATCTTTTACTCGATCCATAATTTCTTTCAATGTCAATAAATCCGAATGTTTGAAAAACATTATTTCTTTCGAACCCCCACAATATTCAATTGGTTCTGACTTGAATTTTCCACCATTGAAAAGTAGGACAATTAAAGACTTTGCCATCTTAATTCTGCAATATTAAGCATTAATCTACAACCATGATTTCCTATGTTTATTATTGCTGTAATTTTTTTTTCTTCCAAATGTAGTGTTAATTAGCGGTTACTACATGTCATTCTCAGTTTTCTAACTCCTTAAGTGTACGTGTATGACTGTGGTTTATTTTACTAGTACTTAACTAAGACAAGTGTTTCTAACATGTTACACTATCTTGACTTAATTTATTAGTAACAAGCACTGAATGTATGAGAAAGTAATGAAAGAGCCTCAAACAAATTTAGTAGTAACAAATGATTGACTTTTAAAAAATGATAAATCCTGAATAAACCTAAAACAAATGGGTTTTATTGGTAACTAATCAAGACACTGATCTCCGTCTCGACGTCGCCGGAGTTGTTCAATCTATTTTCCGTCGTGCTTCCATTAGATCGTTGGAATATTTTGGTTAGGTGACCCGACTTCTTCTAATTGATCGCCCCGCCGCCGATTCGGAACTATTTCCCCCAACCCTAATATTTTTGGGGTTTAGAAACACTTCGCCGGAGTATATCGAAGGTGGTCGGAGTAAATCGGAGTTGGCCGGAGTATATCGAAGGTGGCCGGAGTATTTCAAAGGTCGTCGGAGTATTTCGGAGGTTGCCGGAATTTTTTGAAGGTCGCTGGAGTTCTTAAGTCTGAATATCTATTAAGTTTCCCAACCCTTCTAATTATTGTGTTTTAATTTCTCCAAAAACGTAAACACTAAAAATTTGGTGTTTCTCCTCAAATAATATGTTATAATTTCAATTTTAAACCAAAAAAATTTGAAATCCAAAAGAAAATAGAGTAAAAATATTTTTTACTTTTATATATTAATGGCTTTATTCCCAAACAATAGAAAGCTGCCACCACATTAATGAAAAAGGACGTATGATACACCTATATCACATTCATTTTTCCTTATTCATAACATAACAATCGTCTAACTGTAGTACCATCTTACATACTCAGTATCGCATAAAAAAAAAAACATACTCAGTAGCCCGACAGTCACTCACAAAGAAAAAGAGCACAAAAAGGGAAGAAAGGAGAAAAACACAAAAACTCTTATAAGCGACCTCAACTAGTTCGGAAAGCGCAAATCAGTAGAAAAACAAACAAAAAAAGAAAAAAGAAGTTCAGGAAGAGCTGATCAGTCTCGTCCGTTAAACAACCAAAACAAAAGATAGTCCAAAGCCAATCTCAGCATCAACAAAGCCCTCCTCTAAAACCCCACACTTCGTTGCCGCCATCACCACCGCTGTACGAAACTCACCACCTCTGCCGCGCTTATTACTGGTACCATCCTCTCTCTCTGCCCTCCCTAAGTAGATGAAAATGGGTTATTATCTATATGTTCTCCTCAATTAGCTTTATTCTCTGAACCAACTTTGATATTCGTCATTTTCGTTTAAAAGCGGGCACTTTTATTAATTTCATGAGATACTAATCGATACCCAGGTTATAAATATGCGTTTAGGTAGCTGTATTTTCATTATTGATATTGTTTTGATCTGGGTTTTTGCTCATTTGATGGTCTCTCTTAAACCCCAGCCCTAATTTGAAGTACCAATTGATACCCAGGTCATAAATATGCGTTTAGTTAGGTTTACTTTCATTAATATATTGCTTTGATATGGGCTTTTGCTCATTTGATTGTCTCTCTTAAACCACAGCTTTGATTCGGGAACATTGAGGCTCTAGAGAGAGAAAATGGCGTTTAGGTCAAAGGAAACCATGAAGAAAATACTCAAGAAAGTGGGAGATGATAACATGACTCGTGGGGTTAAAGAGGCTTTGAAGAAGAGTTTACCAGATAATAAGGTCGTTATGGGTCGGGCGAAGCGAGGGCTCTATGCCGGTCGCCATATTCAGTATGGGAACCAAGTTAGTGAAGATGGAGGCAACAAGTATGCTTCTTATTGCTTTACCCCTCTTTCTACTTTATACTATGCTTGGTTTGTCAATTTGTCGAGCTTTGGATGTTGAAGTTGCAATTATATGCTTCTTTTTAATTTTTTCTTTGTGGGTGTTTGTTTGTGTTTTCTTGTTATGTTTGTTGCAGTGTGATTTTCCTGATGGGTACTGGGTAGTTGGTTAATTGGCTAAATTTGTTTGCAACTTCCTGGTGAAATTTTGACCTTTGAACAAGTTGGTCTTTGGTATAAATGTAAAATTCACTATCTTTGCAAAGAGCAGAACAATGGTTTTTATGGCTATGGAATTGAACAAGTTGGTCTTTGGTAGAAATGTAAAATTCACTGTCTTTGCAAAGAGCAGAACAATGGTTTTGATGGCTATGGAATTGATGTATTGGGTCATATCAGCCACAAATCCTGTTTGAACTAAATGACAAACTTATACAATAATCGATATTGCAAAATATGCATATGATATGGGTTGACCATGTATTGGGGACAATAATCGAGCTTTGGATGTTGAAGTTGCATTATATGCTTGTTTTCAAATTTTTCTTAGTGGATGTTTGTTTACTTTTTCTTGTTATGTTTGTTGCAATGTGAATTTCCTGATGGGTTGTTGGTTATTTGGCTAAATCTGTTTGCAACTTCCTGGTACAATTTCGACTCTTTGAACAAGTTGGTTTTCGGTAGAATTCACTGTCTTTGCAAAGAGCAGAACCCACGTATTTGATGGCTATAGAAATGATGTATTGGTTAATATCAGCCACAAATCCTGTTTGAATTAAAAAAAATAAATTATACAATAACTGATATGGCAATATATGTATATGATATGGGTTGAGTGGTTGACCATGTACTGGGGACATATTCATATTGGGTACGTGCCCGATACAGGACTGGCATGGCTGTAGGTTTATTGGTGCTACACAGCTGTGGGAACTGTGTGTCTGTGTGACAAGACTGCTTCTTACTCACCTCAGAAGCACCTGCTTCGATGCCTTCAGTAGAAACGAGTGCTTGAAGATGGTCCTTTGAAATTAATAGTAAACAGTGACTTCCAATGAGTCTGTTGTAGGCGACATACTGTATCCCTACATCTGCTTGCACTGAAGTCATTGAGGAAGTTGAATTTAGCATTACTAGATGCTTCTTGAAGGACAATTAAGAAAATGTTCATCAACAATGCAATACCAATGCACATGTTTTTAACATGTAAAATAATGACAGAGAAAGAATTGAGGTTGCCATGCACCCTGACTCGTGCAATATATAGAAACATGACGGTTGTGTAGGAACTTTTGAAGAATGAGACAAGGCTACATTGAAGTACTATATTGTAACCAAACACACAATTGTTTCCTATTCCAAAGGTCTGTTTTGGAAGTCATATCTTGAATCTTGATTTCTCTGTAAAAGCTAATTTGGAGTGGAAACCCTCTAAATGAGTTTAGAGCTTTAATCAAGATGGTGTATAAGGAAGGGGATGGTGAGAGAAAAAAGGAACCATTTCCCTTGTTTGGTTAAAAGTATGAAATGAAAGTAAAAGGGATTTTTTTTTATTAGATTTAGATCAGGAATTCCATTTTTTTGGATTCAGAATGGCGAAGGGAGCAGAGAACTGTAATTGTGAAAAGGTTGGGGACTTGCTATCTTTGGGATCTGATCCTACACCGCCCCCTTTTGTTAGAGAGAGGAAATGAAACAATTGTTTTATAGCTTCTTAAGTTTTCCTTCACTGTACAATTTGTGGAGAAATTTAATGGGGTTATTATTAAGAAGCTTTTTGCTGTTAATTCTCTTCCTTTCTTTTTAGTTAGATGACTTAGATCACATTTTATGTATATCAGAGACGAGATGGCTACCCTTTTCCTTCAGTTTCCTTTCTTTTCCTACCAATTCCTTCTAATCAAGCAAGTTGTAAGGATAGAATTGCTGTACTAGCATTACTATCCGACTTGAACCAAAATCACAAAATAGAAACAGGTGAGTGATCCTATTCCTTGGAATACGGTGTCCAATGTTCCAAAATGGCTGGATATGGCACTCAACATTCTGGATGAAACCATAAATTGCTAAGTTTACATTTAGCAGGGGAGATAGAATTGATAAAGAATAACGTGGCAACTGGCAAGAAAGGGTAGTATGCAAAGTGGATAGTGATAGGACTTTGGCAGGACTTTTGCTATATTCCTCTTTTCTTCATAACACTTTGCTCTTTATGTTGTATAACTAGTTAGGTGCTGCCAAGCAAAGCACCAGTGCACCATAATCTTAAGTTCACAAATTTGTCCTTCTCTTGCTTTGTGGATATCCAAAGTAACATTTAGTAAGTCACTTGCTGGTACTGATCCAAGTTCCATCTTACAGATATTTTTACTCTGCAAGGTGTCTTTGTTGACTTGAGGCCTGACAAAATCAAAGCCTTGCCTTGTTTTGCTAGTAGCCAGTTGTACAAAAGCCTTCCGGCAAGCAGTAATTTAGTGTGTTGCACAATAAATATATGGATTAGAATTCAGGATCCATCAGAATATGGTTGATTCATGATACAATGAAATCTGACACATAAAGACACCAAATTGTTCGTGTTTTGTGATAAATTTCTTAAAATAACGGTATGTTTGGTTATGAGCCATTTTCCTTATGCGGTTTTAAGATTTCAAACTCAGCACCTTTAAGATTCAAAATTCAATAAATGTGGAAGGTGTTCAGATTGAATCTCCATGTGTCAGAATGCATGCTCACTGCTTTGCTGATGCTAATGTTTGAAGTGCATCAGAATTCAGTTCGTAATTGACATATACTTGGGTACCCTCCTTGAAATTTTCAAGGGAGGTGTGTACAATTTAATAGAATTGCTATCAAGTATAGTTTACCACAAGAAGTCAGTAGCAAGCTTGAATTCTGTTTGCTTTGCCATGGGCAAGTGTTTAGGTATATCGAGAAGTATGTAGCTTTATTCTTGGCAAGTCGAGGCGTTGTTTGTTGCTGACCCAAAATGGTAGAATAGGACAAGATACGATACTCTTGTTCTTTCTATATGGTAATCCAGAATGGCTTGATGCCTTGATTTTGGAATCAGAGTTTCGGAATAAAACAAATGTGTAAAGGAGGTTGAATAATAGGGAACATGAAGGGAGGAAAGGGGGTAAGTATTCCAAGCTGATTTTTTTAAATGTTTAACAGGATTTGTGTCAAGTTGATAACCCTTCCACAGCCTAGGACTTGGTGACCAACCTCACATTTATTGAAATTTGAAACATTTTTAGAAACATATTTGTCTTTGTCTTACTATCTGGGAGTCCGGAAATCTCATTTGGTGCCTGCTGATCCCAGTCCATTTTCATTGCCTAAATATCTTCAATGTCTCCACAGTTCAATTGCTGATGAATATTCTCTTTCCTTATTTTACCAGTCCCACCTGGGGCTGGGGAAGACGTCAAAGTTTTAAGGAACTATAATGAATTTTTCGTGATGGTGCATTTGATTGTGACTTTTATTGGAGGAGGTACTGTGGCTCTTACCAAATATGTGTCTGACATAAGCAAGTTCTCATGTTTTGTTAGAAACTTTTCAAGGAAAAGTGCGCTTTTATGTGGACTATGACACTGGGTAAGGTGAACAACCATGATATAGTTCATTGGAGGAGGCCTGGGTGGTCTTTGTCCCCAGACGTGTGTGCTTTGTAATGAGGCTTGCGAGACACATATTTTCCATAGTATTTACATTGTCAAGGGAGATACTGAGGATTCACACAAGATATGAGTCTGTTCCCTTCTTTTATCTAATACTATACATGGCTATACTTGGGCCTGACAGTTGTCCCCTCACTTTTAGAGTGGCGAGTATCTCCCACACTGGTAAAAAGGTGTTTTCCATTGTCAAGGGAGATGGTGATTACTGAGGCTCCATAACAAGTGTTCCCTTCTTACTAAATACATTAGTATATTTGGATCTGATAGTTGTTTTATATCGACTTTTAGAGACCTCAACACTCTCTTCCTTCTGTATCTACTATACATTGCTATACGGGACTTGACAGCTGTTCTTTCAAAACTTTTAGAAATCAATACTCTCGTTGGAGTTGAACGCATTTCCATGCATTACTGATTCATTCTGGTCCCTTGATTTCTACTATGTTTCAAGCATTTTAGACATTTTGACAGGCTAGAGTCCTGGCTTTAGATTGTGGTGAACACAAACTTGCAGCATAATTTCATTCAACCTCAGAGCACACTTTAATATTTTTGTTTATTTTGTTGACTGATAGGACACGGAGAATTTGGAAGCCTAATGTGCAAGAGAAACGACTTTTTAGTTATGCTCTGGACCGCCACATTCGTGTTCATGTGACAACACATGCTCTACGTTGCATTGACAAGGCTGGTGGGATTGACGAGTACCTGTTGAAAACACCCTACCATAAAATGGATACTGAGATGGGCCTCCTTTGGAAAGCCAAAATCGAGAAGATGTACGAAGATCTTGGGAAAAAGGAGGTTGCTTTCTTCTCTCCTGAGGATGAAGCGAAGTTCGAGCAAGGTTTTAAGGAATTGAAACTAGATGAGAGAGCTGCTCGAAGGGAATTCAGAAAACAGTTGTATGGTTTTTCAGCTAAACCAGAGCTGACAACCGAGGGAACACCAGCGATTGAAGCTGGTGAATCAGATGGCGGAGGCTCAGGATATGGAAGCTCACATTCAGATCAAGAGCAGATGCTTGCTCATGCTTGAGGTTGGGCTTTATCACAACCTTTGAGCTTTTGCATTCTAGTTCCAGGCTCCAACCTGATTTTCCATCACTATTCCGTTTCTGTAGATTATTAAAAAAAATTCTTTTTATGTTTATGGTATTACTATCATGTAGTATTTTGCATAGGAGCCCTTGTATAATGTTATATGCAATGCTCAGAATTTTGACTGACATAGCGACACAAACTATTAGTATTTGGTAGATGCCATGGCATTGAGCGCATATGCGAAACATGTTAGCACACTTTGTTTTTTAGGTCAGAGAAACATGTTAGCATACTTTATGGTTGGCTTTTCCCTTGTGGTATCTCATGTACTCTATGAAATAAGTGATGAATATTGGATAGTTTTCCATGGCACATTTTGTGCTCCACTTTCATTAAGTGCGCCTTTGAATCAATTCCCCTTGCTTTTGGACCAGTTCTTTGCTTGAAGGGAGTCAAGCTGATAGAATGTGAACATATATGTGACCTTTTCATCGCTGGCTCATCAACGACCTCAGAGCTCAACATCTACATTCACATCATTTTTCTTGGAACAACGTATTCTCTTGTTTTATTTGAACCATGGGTACTCACGCTTGGAGTTGGTGGGTAAGGGCAACGCTTGTTTACTTGGATGCAAATGCTTAAAGTCTGAAACGCTAATGCAATGCAATATGTTTTCTGTGAACCGGAAGTAGAGGTAGAATAGGAACAAGGAGGAATACAATTAGGATCCTCTGTTGTTTCTATAAAAACAGCATATGTATGGTTCTTTCCTTCTCTCTATCTCCCTCCTCCAACTACTGATTTTTTAGAAACCCGTCTGCTCTAATTTTTTTTTTTGGCTAAACAAAAAAGAGGGAGCAAGTAAATAGCGATCGAGGAGCTCCCTGCTACGTCATGTTCGGCCTCTCGTGTTCAATAGAGAACATATTAGACTATTTGAGCGGACTCTCATTCGCTCTAATTCAATTGACCCAAAAGCCCCCTAATCCAACAGGGAGAGAGGGAGGACAGTTGTTTGTGGTACGCCAAAGGATATGTTCCTGGAAGAGTAACATGAGGGGAGTGTAATCAATTTCTAT
Organism: Tetragonia tetragonoides; assembly: GCA_038025085.1. Classification (NCBI taxonomy): domain Eukaryota; kingdom Viridiplantae; phylum Streptophyta; class Magnoliopsida; order Caryophyllales; family Aizoaceae; genus Tetragonia; species Tetragonia tetragonoides. The sequence continues at coordinate 36,475,402 of CM076143.1, forward strand.
GTGAGTTGATATGTATCAAAATTGATTGACTATAACCCATGTAAACATTATTACATCTCTAGTGGCATTAAATGCTTACAAGCCATATGATCACTACCTCCTACAATTAGCCATGAAACATGACAACTATAAGAATTCATTACATTGTAATCCTCATTATGATCAAATAACATTACTTTAAGGGCATCATTATCCCTAGTCTTGTGAGTCTTAAAATTAAGGAGTTTTAGAAATCTTATGAGTCTTGTAACATTGTGGTGGACATAAAAAATAGGAGTCTAAAAATGGATCTTGATATTTCAAGACTCTCTTTGAGACTCAATAGTGAGCCCTTGCTCATGATGGAAAGTTGGTTAAGTAAAACAAATAAATTGAAATTGAATTGAGTAAAACAAATAAATTGGAATAGAATTGGGTAAAACTAAAAAGTGAGTGGAAAGTTGATGGGTCAAAATCTAAAAAGTCTGAAAATCATTGTGGTGGGATGTCTGAAACTCTGAAGAGTCTAAAATTGAGTCTGAAAAACAAAAAGTGAGTGAAAAGCTGATGTGGCAAGTCTGTGGATTCTGAAAAATCTGATGCATTGTGGATGACCTAATACATAAGCTTAGATGTTTATTGGCCCCCAACCCATATAGGTGTTAAGAGAGCCGATTTATTAATGACCAAGTGTCGGTATGTATGTTTGGGTTTTAGGTCAAATATAATCTGAACTCTCGTTATTCCCCCTTCACCAATATTTCCTACACAAGTCATAATTCACCTTACCCAAAGCCTTCATTAACTGGAAGAAATTCTAGAGTCGTGAGATTATCCCTAAATGGAAGTTTTTCTTTGGAAAATCTACAATGGCGGCCTCCTTGTTGATGAGGAGTTTTCTCGGAGACATATGCAACGATATAATAACTGTTTATTATATGCAGAAATTTCCGAGACTTTGGAATCTCTAATTTTTTTTTTTAGAGACTCTCCATTAGTTGGCCGTATCTGGCCTTTTGCAGACTTGGTAGGCCAATTAACCAGATTGGTATATAAAACGAGGGTCACTCGACACATTGGTATATTTTCTTGCTCAGGAGACGTATTGGTATTAAAAAGAACTCCGAGGACAAATACACCCACATACTTAGCCGGAAAGAATCTTCAATTAAAATATTATGTTTTCGTATTTAAGAGGTATTCCTACCCTTATCCCAAGAAAATTTCATTTTTCTCATAGCTAAAATCCTCCTCTGTTTATTTTGTTCCCTGACTTCACATCCCTCCCTCATTTTCTCTCTCTTCCCAGTGGTGGTGTGCCCATCAATAGCTGTTTTCGACTCTGATTCCAACCAAATTCGAATACGTTGGCAAAACAATAAAGAGGAGTGGCAGCCTTCTCAAGCAAACGATAGCTTTCTCAACCCCAGGAGCTCCATTGATGAATACCATAGTTCTCTCTCTCTCTGTCCTCCTTCTACTACTACTACTACTACTACTACTACAAATTCTCCATTAATAAGCTCAATCTTTGTTCGTCATGGAGATGCAATTCGCGAAAATGAGAGTTCTCATATATCAAAATTTAAAACAGTAAAATTTCGTGATTTGTTAAATTATTTCCTTGGTACGAAATATATCGAAACAGCATGACTTGTGCCTAAAATTTGTTCAAAGATTAGCAATCTTTTATATGGATGAGAGAGAGAGAGGGGAAGGTGTTTGCTATTTTTTTTTTTTTTTTTAATCCGCCATGAGTGAAGCCACCACCTCCATCACCCTTTCCTCCCCTTCCTCCCACTGTCCGATATTGGTGAAGAAGTTGTGTGTTTGGGGTTCCTCTGTTTTAGGGTTTATGGATAGAGGGAGAAATATTATGTGATGAAGAACAGAGGGACAGGGGAAAAGAAAATTAAACGAGGGAAAAAAAAATTAAAATTGTAATGTTTAGGCTGAAAATGTATGAATACATTCTAAATACGAAAAAATAATATTTTAATTAGAGATTCTCTCCGGCGAAGTATTTTTGGATGTATTTGTCCATGGAATGGTTTTTTAATACCAATATGTCGACTGTGCAAGAAAATATATGTATGTATCAAGAGACCCTCTTTTTATATACCAATCTGGTTAATTGGTCCATATTTGGTATCAGAACTCATGGTAGTAGTAGTAGTGTAGTACTATCCCCATTGCATTGTCGATTGAAAACTTGCTCTCTTATCTTGCAAGGATGGATGCTGAATTCTTCTCTCCTAGCATCTACTTTATAACTGTTCTTTGGACTATACGGATCACTAGGAATGGATTTATCTTACGTGGGTCATTGCTTCTATTAAGTTTCATTATTACCTCCATCAATTCCCTCAAATAGGTGTTTGAGAGGTGTATTGAATTTTGATCCCCTACCATTAACACAGACTTTTACTCATTAACAAGAAATTCATACATGTTAGCCTAAATACTCGAGCTTATGAGCGATGGAGTCTTACAAGTCATTGCTCATTAAACAATGGGTCAAACACCTCTTATTTAGCGTTACCAGATTTAGGAACCTTGGGATAAAATGTCAATATGATTTTACCATCTAGTTGTTCAGCCAAACCCAACGCCGAGCCTGGAAAATTTTCAGATGTCATCACCTACAAATCCCACTAATATTTTTGCAGTACATGGCACTAGTAGATATATGACAATTGAAAATTGCAAGTATATCCATTGTTCAGGGCTTGCTTAGAGGTATAAACTAGCTCTCATCTATAAGGTGACTTATGACCCTTGATGGAAGGGTTAAAATTGCTTTGTGGTATTACTCATGGGAAATATGACAATTGGTTTTTACTCCATTATTTTGTGCTTACATTTTAGGAAAATTGGACGCGAATAATCTCAAGTTTGGGCCGTCCGCTGCCAATAATCCCAAGTTTCACTTCCGCCCAGAATAATCCCAAGTTACGACCCGCCTGCCCGTACTGGTTAAATGAGTATGGCTTTACAACGCCGTTCCCTTCCGTTTGTAGCCGTTGTGAGTAGCAGGTTTAATGTTCTAGAAAACGCGTCCTTTTAAAGCCTCACTCACCCATTTCATCTTCAACCTTGAACCAATTCACCTTCATCTTCAACCTCCACCATTTCTCTCTCTCCCAGTTTACCTTCATCTTTCTCCTCTCTCTCTCTCTCTCTCTCTCCCCCCCTCTCCCTCTCTCTGTTTTTGTCTCTCTCTGATAAACGAAATGACATTCCACCATGGGCAATCAGGATCTTCTCCATTGACAACTCCTTTCATCCAATGTGACCATGGTGAAGATGCACTGGTTTTGACAGTGAAAAAGAAAGGACCAACGAAGGGTTTGAGGTTCTTTAGGTGTCCCCAATGGTAGGTTAGTATTAATTATGAAAAAATGGTGAATTTAATTGAATTTTGAAATTAGGGTTTTATTGCTTAATTGGTTAAAATTGATGAATGCAGGTTGATGATTGTGGGCTTTTCATATGGGAACATGAGCATTTATTTGGTGAAATTGATCACTTGAGGAGGGAGAACTTGTTGTTGAGAGAAGAGATAGTGAAAATGACATCAGAGAAGAAGATGGTTGAAGAGAAGTTGACAAATTTGAGGGCTAAAAAGGATAAAGTCTTGAAGCTTTATCTAGGATCTGCTGCAATGACTGAGAAAATGACAATGGCTGCGTTTTTCTTTTTTTGTTGCTTTGTAGCATGTGTGTTAGGTGTTTGGATAGGTAGGCAGTGACAATGGTGTTTTAGAGAACATGAATGTATGTGTCTGTTTAAGTGGCTAATTAAGTGGAATAGTGTCTGTTTTTGTGATGTATGTGTCTGTTTCCTATCAATGACAATGAGTGCTATTTTCTCAACATTCAAACATGTTCAAAATACATCCAAAATACACCACAAAATTCACCACATTTAACTGTTGTTTTTCTTCAACATTTAACAGCTCCAAATAGTCATTCAAACATGTTTAACATTCACACATGTTAAAAATACACCCCAAAATTCACCTAACCTTAACCTAAGCAATTACAATTGATGACATTGTTGAAAATACACCACAAAAGGTAATTGCATCACACTTAAACAAAATGCATACTAATTCTGAAAATGTACAATGAATATGCTTAATTCTGACTTGGTTGGGACTGAGTTGGTTGTGGTTGACTTAAGCTTGTGGAACACTGACTGCTTTGGTTGTGGATGACAGGAACCATTGCTTGTGATGGTGATGGTTGTTGTAAATCACACTTAAATGTTAGATACACATCAATACATACTAATATGAAAATGTACAATGTATATGACACTTACATGATGAAGGCCTCCTCTGCCTCCTGTACCTCCTGTACCTCCTCTACTTCTTGTCCTGCCACCCCTGCCACCCTGTTACCTCTGCCACCCCTGCCTGCAACTTCCCCTCTTCCTTTTCTTCTTGTTTTTGAGGTTGCAGGTTCATCAGTGAAAGCCATGGTGTGTAGTAGCAGATGGTTCTTCAGCAACCACATCCTTCCTTGGCCTTCCCTTTGCCTTCCTTGGTGGAGGTGCAAAGGCAGGGTCATCCATGTGTGTGCACTTCCTCTTTGTGTGGTCTTTGGCCCTAGAAACACTGCAGTGTAACTCTAACCCATGCCTAGTTAACTTCCCAGGCCTCTTAGGGTCCTCATATGGATCTTTCTTTCTATTTTTCTTAGGTCTTCCTGGGCCTATCTTAATTGGGGGGGGGGGGGATCTAGTGGCAAGGTTACCTCAGGCCAGTGCCTTTGACCAACACATGGGACAATGGTCCTTGTGTAAGCAGCTAGATAGGCATGCTTTTTGTAAACATCACTAACCAACACCTCTGCTTTGCCTCTAAGGAAAAACACACATGCAACTGCATGGCAACATGGAATACCCCTAAGTTCCCACTGCCTGCAAGTACAAGTTCCTTTCTCCAAATCAACAAAAACTTCATCCATTAGTAGGGCTCTGTTATATGACCTTTTCACATGACTGACTTGAAAAATGGTGTCTGAAGAAGGCACCACATGGCAGTTGCAAGATTCATCTTTCTCCTTCTCCAATTTCTCCATAATTCTAGGACAAACATCAAACACAAATGACAAGCCAGCTTTTTTCATCCTCACTAATCGCTCCATCAATGCACACCTGATCTCTTCAAGCATATAAATGATATGCTTTGATCTTGCATTTATAATGTACCCATTAAAGATCTCTTCCATGTTAGAAGTAACTGCATCACACTTAGTGTTAGTTTTCAAGAAGAATCTGCAGAATACCCTTGGATTTTGAGCCAAAATGCCTCTAGAGCTTCAGGACATACACTCTTCATCTCCTCCATAGCTTCCTTGAAATCCGCTTCACTACAGCTCTCCAAAATAGTCCTTTGAGCTCATCCCCTTTGTATGTCTTGTGCCAGTTCTGAAATATGTGCCTTGCACAATTTCTGTGTTCAGCATCTTTGAATACAACAGCAACAACATTGCTCAAACCCTATTAGGCAAACAACAACCACATTAGACAGATTACATATACACTGGCAAAGATTAAAATTCAGAAAATGGTAGTTCTCACTAACCTTTTGTTGATCATATATAAAGTCCACCCATCTCCATCTGTGTTGTTCAAACATTTCCTTAGCATTGTGAGAAACCAAGTCCATGATTCAGTGTTCTCTCCTTCTACAACAGCCCATGCTAATGGATACATTTGACCATTGGCATCTCTCCCTACAGCAGAGAGTAACATCCTTACTAAAAAAGTCTTCAGGAAACATCCATCAAGGCATAACACCTTTCTACACCCAGCAAGGAGTCCATCTCTCAGCCCATCAAAGCATACAAACATCCTTTTAAATTCTTCTGGGCCATCAGGATCATCTTTGTTTGAGATTGTCTCAAGTTCAATGATGGAATTAGGATTTGCTTCTTTTAGAGCCTTCACATAACTGCCAAGCTTGGCATAATGCTCTGTCATAGTGCCATGAAGCATCTCATGTGCATGTGCCTTAATTTTGTATGCCCTATCTCTAGTGATGATAACCCTAAACCTTTGTTTAACAGCTTCAACAATTTCTTTGGCTGGCCAATGAGGCCTTAATGCAAAAACATCTAAATATTGCTTAGCTAGCCATCTAGATTTAAGTTGCCTATTGTGGCTCATATCTCTACTGCAAGTGTGCTCTTCATAGACTGTTTTTGAAATAAAAATCTCTCTTTTGGTCTCCCAAGATGCATACATATAAAAAGGGCAACCTTTTGAACATTTTACACCTAACCTTCTATTTCTATTCTTATTACTCACAACATAATGCAAATCCCTACCCTGCATGATGGCATACCTGGTAACTGCATCTCTAAATGCTTCTCTGCTTGGAAATCTGATTCCAGACACCCACTTGAACTTGTCCCAATCTGTGTGCTCATTCACAATTGAAACTGTCTTCTTCTTCATCCTCAAACCCTCATTCTCCTCATCAGTGTCTGACCCGGTGTCATTGTCATCATCTGTATCCTCACAATCACTCAAAAACCCATCCTCATGTTCATCATTTGTCTGCTGTTGGCTGCCAGATTGAGGTCCAGGTCTTTCTTGGTAGATGCCAGTCTCAGCTAGTGAATGATTGAGCTTCTCAAGTGCTTTGCTCTTCTCCAAGTTCCAGTTCTTAACTATTTTTCTAACTTCCCATGCTTCAGGGTTATCAGCTTCTGAATCTGTGTCAAGTATATCCTCAAAAATCTCAGGTTCCTGCTGCTCAGGTTGTGGCTGAGGTTCCTGCTGCTTAGGTTCCTCATGCTCAGGTTCATGCTACTCAGGTTCTTGCTCAGGTTGTTGCTGTTGCACTGGCCCTTTTTTAGCTACTGAAACTTTTTCAGGCACAAAACCCTCTTCATCTGAACTGTCACTCTCATCACCATCACTCTCAATGCTTGGCTCATATCCTTTGTCACTATCAACACCATCACTCTCCTCTGTCCCAGATCCAGCAACCAATTGCTTCAAAGTCAATGGACTATCAGGCCTATTATCCTCCCAAATATTCCTCTCTAACTCTTCTTCAGTCAACTGCACCTGTTTTCTTTTTTTTTTTTGGATTTTTTCTGATTTGTTGATGAATTTTTGGGGGTTTTTAACTGTTTTGGGGAGGCTGGTTTTCTGGGAGTTCTTGGTTTTCTGGCAGTAATGCTAGGGTTGGGCTTTTCTTGTTGCAGAGTGTGGTTTTTGGTAGCTGAGGATAACTGATCTGCATTTACACTAGGTTCTGGTGGGGTCATGGGAGAGTGACCTGGAATATTCTTCAAGTTTGATAGGGTCCAGTCAAGGTTTGGTGGGGTCCAGTCAAGCTGAGGTTGGGGTCCAGTCAAGGCCTTTTCTTTTCCTTTCTTTTTGTTGTTTTTCTGGAGTTGCTGACATGTAAAGCCTTCTGTTGCTCACTCAATCTGGTCACAACAAATTTCCTAGCTCCCAGCTTTCCCCCCTTTTTTGTACCTCAATAACTTCAAGTTGGGGATCAACTTCAGGTTGGGGTAATGCAGCAGGTTGGGGTAGGGGATTATTTGCAAGTATATTAGCTACAAAACCATCATCATGTATCACATAAAAAACAACCTTCCCAACTGTTTTGGCAATTTTTTCAACTTCCCTCATCTCAACATCACCTTTCAACTTAACCAATCCAGATTTCTCCCAATTTAGAGGATACAAGAAATGAATCTCCTTAATATTCTCCTTCTTGTACCCACATTGTTCTGCCAATTTGAACATCCAAAAAAAGTCTATCCTATCTGTATCCACATTATGAATAACCTTAACTGATCCACCCACATATGGAACCTAGGCTCCTTTCTTAACATACCACCATTGAAAAAATTTAGTTCACAAACCTCCTAAAACATGAAATTTTGGGCCAACATCAGTGAATAATTACTATATGCCAACATTAAAATTAAAAACAAAAAAGCTTAAAAAAGTACACAATTACAAGTTAAAAAGCATCAATTTTTAACAACCAGAAAATTAAAAGCTAGCAAATTTGGACATTTTTAACAAGCACACAATTACAAGTAAAAAAGGATCAATTTTTAACAACCACAAAACCCTAATAAAAGCAAGTACACAACATATATATCTCGAAATTTACAGTATTAATACCTAAAAGCACCATTTTTCCAGTCAATTTTATCATCAAATATGAGAAATTCAGTTCAAAACACATACCAATTCCACTCCAGCCATGGTTTTGAAGCTTTGATTGTCCAAATCGCTTTGATTTCCTTGTTCTAGTTCAAAGATTTGTTCTCCAGTTTCGATCGTGTTAGCTCAAGCTTTGCTCGTTAATGGAGGAAGAAAAATGGGAGAAGGGGAAGAGTTTTGTTCAGGCAAGCAAAGGGTTTTAGGTTTGAGTGAGTGAGTGAGGGAGTTAGGTTCGGAAGTCATTAAGTTCATCCCGCGCCTAATCATTGACAGTAAAACAAAACTGTCAACGGAGTACTAACACCAACAAAAGGAAGGGAACGACGTTGTAACACCGTACTCATTTAACCCAGTACGGGCGGGCGGGTCGTAACTAGGGATTATTCTGGGCGGAAGTGAAACTTGGGATTATTGGCTGCGGACGGCCCAAACTTGGGATTATTCGCGTCCAATTTTCCTACATTTTATTGCGCCATCAATATTAAAAGATGATGGATAAGGAGTCTTGAACCTCCAACCTCGAAGTTAAAGGTGTGTACACTCCACCAAATAAGATCCTACTTTTAATTATAAAAATTAAAATAAAAAATTAGAACCCACTTTTTTTTTAATTTTATGTTTTTAATGGTTAGGCACCTGTACTCTCAGTTCTCACCTATTTACACCCCTCCAAAGGAAAGAAAAGAACAGAAAATCAAGACAAAAGCTCAAAAAACTCAGGCAGCTTAGCGTTGAGGAGCTGACCAAAGGGCAGGCCCCACATCTTTTTTCTTTGTTTTTGTTTTTGTTTTTTTATTCAATACATTTTCAATCCTTTGTCTCCGTCTGTCTGTCTTAGTCCATCACGTATAGAATACCCATTTTTGAAGTTGGACGAACCAATTCCCATTTTCTTCCATTTTTCTCATTTTCAAACCTTCACCCCCTCCGCTCCCTGTCCTCTCTCTCTCTCTCTCTCTCTCTCTCTCTCTCTCTCTCTCTCCACTGCCTGAAAATCCTATCCAACAAAGAATTACTCAGCTCACAATAAATTTCTTCGATCCCAATCTTCCCATATAACTCTTTTTCTCTCTCCTCTCTCTCTGAAACCTCGGCCAAGATCCACCGGCCAATCAGGTGGCGCCACCTGTCCCAACTACCATGCCCATGGACCACGCTTTCATTTCAGGTTTCCCCTTTTCTCTAATCCCTTGTATTTTCCTTGATTATTTTCAATTCCATTGTTTTGGTCATTTGCTGCTTGTACAAATTTTTAATTGGGAAATTGATATTCGTGATAAACTGATAGAGATTATTGAATACGTCATGTTTTTTTTAGGATTATTGACTTTGAATTTAAAAAATTGAAACTTGGGTTACAAAAGGAAATTTGGGATTTTGTTTTATTTGGTGGTGTAATGGGGTGTTATTATTGATTTGTATTGTCTTTGTCTGTATTCTTGGTATCATTTGATTATGTGTATCAAAATGAATGATTCATTATGTGTTATTCAATGGACCCAACACACAAAATACATTTCTGGGTCCACTGCTGAGTAATTGGTTGGTGAAGAGGAATCAACTACCCATTTGATACTGAAGATTGTTTGTAGTTTTTATTGAAAGCTAGAGACAAGGAAAATATCTGGCAATGATGAAAACAACATCAGTATGTTATGTTTTTTTGGTGTTTTTTTGTTATCAAGAAATTTAAGAACTGGGATATCGAATTAGATATTTTTTAAGTGTATTGTTTAAATTAGGATAGGGGAAACTAAGATTTTGTGGGTACAGAATTAGATGGAATAGCTTAAGATGGATTTGCAATGTGCATTGGTAATGGGGTTTATTGATTTTGGTAGATGTTGGGTCAAAGAACTGGAAATGCTTATGTCTTTATCGCTGGAGCAATAGGGATAAGAGATAGTGCCAGGGAACCAGATGAGTGATTAAGGTTTAAATGACTGAATCAAGTTAGCTAAAGCCTGTTATGCATCTCCGTGGACTATTTAGAACATATGTTACATGTCTCATGTATATCGAGTAAGCTGATAGAATTGCTAAATTCCAAGTTGGAGTAATGGGGTTTATTGATTTTGGTAGATGTTGGGTCAATGAACTGGAAATGCTTATGTCTTTATCGCTGGAGCAGTAGGGATAAGAGATAGTGCCAGGGAACCAAATGAGTGATTAGGTTTAAATGACTGAATCAAGTTAGCTAAAGCCTGTTATGCATCTCCGTGGACTATTTAGAACATATGTTACATGTCTCATGTATATCGAGTAAGCTGATAGAATTGCTGAGATCCAAGTTGGAGTTTTCCTTTACATGCAATATTATGGATGTAATTCTTGAAGATAATAGGTGGGTCTGTGCTCTTGTATGTCCTTTTTACAAAGTAAAGTTTCGATTTATATTGGCGCAGTTTGGGCTGATCGGTTTAGGGATCAATCTTGTTGAGTTTGGTGGTTTAGGGTTTCGAGTCGAAAGATGCTCAAACCTTTGCAGTGCACTAACAGAGGATTTGATTTCGTGTGAACCGTCAAGTACAACAAAAAGCTGTGTAGTGTCTTTATTTTCGTGTAGTAAGTTAAATGAGAAGCAAAAACATAATGAACAGAACAAGCATTGAAATGTACCATGATGTTCCCGTATCTACAATCTTAACATTTAAGTCAAGTCTCAATAATATTACAATTGATATCAAAGTCATAGGCAAGGACAACAAGGGTGAAATTAGAGAATCTTAGACTATATAATAATAAAGAGCATATAGGGTTTGGGAGATACCAAGAAGGTTCGCCTACTTCTAATAGACATTTCTATGTGCTGCTTCAAAAACTTATCACCTCCTCTCTTACCAGAACAGAAAGGCTTATAGACAATATGTTTTGTCCCTGTGTGTCAATTTAATCAGGTTTTGCAACATCAAAAATATTTGGTTTCCTTTCTTTCAACCCATTTGAAGTCCCAGTTTGAATTTCCCAAGCTAAGCACTAAGATTTAGGGTCAGTTTGGGTTATCCAATTTGTTGCATGGTTAGGTTAAGAACAAAGAGGTCTACGGCTGCATTCTTTTTCCATCAGAAAACGTATAAAGGAAACTGCACAATGTTGCCCTCTCTGAGCATTGTTTGCATATTCTATGGTGGGTAGATATTGTGGATTGAATGATTTCCTTGTATTTTGTGGTACTGATTAAATACTTGGGATTTGTTTCCATGCTACTTGTTAGTCGAATTACCATTGTAAGTTCTCGTTGTGAAAGATGAATCACACACTGTTTTTATATGCAGGACTTCTTCCGGATAACAGACAATGTTAGATAAATGAGTAAGAGAAATAGGAACAGAGAGGCAGAAACTAATTGTGGAAATCAACGGAAACACCAAGCAAGGCTAGAAGGTTTGCAAAATTTAGTGATTTGCTTTTCTAGCCTTCTTATATCTGTCTGTGTATTGTTTTTTGATAATAGTGTTTTTTGTTTTGTTTTGGTATGCATGCTTTATGACTAGAACGAAAAAGGATAATTTATAGGAATGGCATGGGACCTGCGTAATAGCAGCCTGCAGGAAGGCTCTTGGAGTTTTATTTTATTTTTTAAATTATTTTTGTTCAAAATCTAATGTAGTGTTGTCTTGGGATTTCATTTGTATTTATTTATTTATTTATTTATTTTTTTTTTGTAGAAATAGGATGTCAAAAGCTGAGGCTCGGAAGAAAAGCAATGATGAGTTCAATAACAAAAAATTATTAAATGAGGTTGAAGCTATTAGTAACGCCCTGTATTTGGACAGAAATCTATCCAAGAGCTCGTCTTCTACAACCAGACACCGACCCAAATCAGCCGATAAGGCCAATATATCCGCACCCAGTTTCAAGTCTAAACATGGTAGTGATGACCCGTTAGCTAAGGATAAGAAGTCATTTTGGAATTGGAAACCGCTAAAAGCTCTGTCCCATGTCAGAAATCGAAGGTTTAATTGTTGCTTCACTTTGGATGTCCACACAATAGAAGGGTTGCCCTCTACATTCAATGGCCTAAGCCTTTGTGTTCATTGGAAAAGGAGGGATGGAGAAGTAGTGACTAGCCCGATCAAGGTGGTTAAAGGTGTAGCTGAATTCGAAGAGAAATTAACCCATGCTTGTTCAGTTTATGGTAGCAGGAATGGGCCACATCACTCCGCCAAGTATGAGGCTAAGCATTTCTTGCTATATGCTGCCACACATGGAAATCCTAAGCTTGATTTGGGTAAACATCGTGTTGATCTTACAAGGATACTTCCTCTTACTTTGGAAGAGTTGGAGGATGAGAAGAGCTCCGGGACATGGACAACAAGTTTTAAGTTATTGGGCGAAGCAAAAGGTGCTGTTATGAATGTTAGTTTTGGATATGTAGTATTAGGAGACCATCTTGCCCCAAATAACAAGAATGTGCTTCAACTTTTGGAGTCAAAGTCGACTGCTAGGCGTCCCATACAATCTAATGGAGGCGATGGGAGAGGCTTGATTCGCCGTGCTGGAAGGCTTCCAACTAGTCAAAAGTCATTTGGTGCTCCTCCAGCGGATGATATAAAAGTTCTTCGCGAGGTTGTTCCTGCAAAAATTTCTGAATTTTCTAGTTCTGTAAATACGCTGTATCAAAAGTTTGATGAGGAAAATTCAGACTCTTTGTTAGATGATAAGTGTGAAATTGCTGAGTCCGCTGATGAGATTAACAATTCTGTAAAACCCAATTCCCGCTCTCCATCAGATTCATCTAAGGGTCACATTGTAGATGAGAATGAACATGCTAAATTTTCAGTTATTGAGAAGGGGATGGAATCTTTGGAGGAAAAGCTAGGATGGGACAAGGATAGTGTAAAAGATGTTGATGAGCTGGTTGTAAAATGTTCCAATTCTCCTGTAGTTCACAATGGTGTTAAAGATGGTCTTCAAGTAGAACCTGACTTCAAAAGAGATGAAGATGCTGAATTTTCAGTTGATGAGAAGAGGATGGAATCTTTGGAGGAAATACCAGGATTGAATGAGGATAGTGTAAAGGATGTTGATGAGCTGGTTGTAAAATGTTCCGATTCTCCTGTAGTTCACAATGGTGTTAAAGATGGTCTTCAAGTAGAACCTGACTTCAAAAGAGATGAAGATGCTGAATTTTCAGTTGGTGAGAAGGGGATGGAATCTTTGGAGGAAATAGCAGGATTGAATGAGGATAGTGTAAAGGATGTTGATGAACTGGTTGTAAAAGGTCCTGATGTAACTGTTGTTCACAGTGGTGGTGAAGACAACCTTCCAGTAGAACCACCTGGCTTCAGAAGAAATGAAGTAATGATACATGGCTGCAACTTTGAAGGGAAAAGCATGAGCACTAAAGAATTACTTTTGGAAGATTTGGAGTCTGTTTTAAGCCATGTCACGAAGCTTGAGAAAGAAGGGTTAGACACCCCAGAGGCTAAAAGTGAATCAAGTGATCGAGAAAGCCAAATTGAAGATAGACCAGATGGCACGACGCAGTCACTTAACATGGATGATCTTGCAGACTCTGTGGCTGATGAGTTTCTAAGCATGCTTGGGATAGAAGATTCTCCTTTTAGCTTTAGTTCTGATGCAGAGTCGGAGTCACCAAGAGAGCGTCTTTTAAGAGAGTTTCAAAAGGAAGCTGAGGCTAGTGGGTGTTCATTGTTTGGCTTTGATATTGATGAAGAGGATATGGTGGATTATGATGAAGAGGATGTGGCGGATTATGATGAAGAGGGTGTGGAGGTTGATGCTTATTATGCTCCCAGTATATCTGGGTGGGAGGAGTTCTCTGAGGATTTTGATTCCTTGCCAGTTAGCGAGTCGGGATACCCGAAGATTAGGGCCAAGGTGATGGAAGATTTGGAGACTCAAGCGCTTATGGAAGAGTGGGGCTTAAATGAGGATGTTTTCCAGAGCTCTCCACCAAACAATGCTGCTGGCTTTGGCAGTCCGATCGATCTCTCACCTGAAGTGCCTTCGCCGTTGCCTCCCCTCGGAGAAGGTTTAGGTCCATTTACTCAGACAAAGACTGGAGGATTTTTGCGATCCATGAACCCTGATATTTTCAGGGATGCTAGGAGTGGTGGGAGCCTAATCATGCAGGTTTCTAGCCCAGTTGTGGTTCCTGCTGAACTTGGGTCTGGGGTAATGGAGATATTGCAGCATTTGGCTTCAGCAGGGCTCAAAAAGTTGTCTGTGCAAGCCAATAAGTTAATGCCTTTGGAAGATATTACCGGGAAAACAATGCAACAATTAGCTTGGGAAGCTACACCTCATTTGGAAGCTTCTGAAAGGTTTGTGACTTGTATTTTCATTGTTTCTTTCTTGGTCGTTCATCTGTGCTGTTGCCTTCTGTTGACCTTGTTTGTCTCCCTTCCCGTGCTATTAGGCAAAGTCTGCTGCGGGATGAACCAGAAGGTGGCCATGTTACATCTGCTGGGAAGAAAAAGGCTAAGGGAGCTTCTGCTGGCCGAAAATCAAAAAAACCTAGTTCAAGCTTTGCACACAGTGAAGTAGACTCAGAATATGTATCCTTAGAAGATTTAGCTCCTTTGGCCATTGATAAGATTGAAGCTTTATCAATTGAGGGTTTGAGAATACAATCTGGCATGTCAGATGAGGAGGCACCTTCAGACATCAGTGCTCAGTCTATTGGAGAATTCTCAGCCCCTCGAGGCAGAAGCGTAAATTCCACCGGATTCATGGGCTTGGAAGGAGCTGCAGGATTGAAGCTTTTGGCTGTCGAGGACAGTGGAGCTGATGACGTTGATGGCCTCATGGGTTTATCTTTAACACTGGATGAATGGATGAGACTGGACTCTGGTGAAATTGATGAAGAGCAAATGAGTGAGAGAACTTCAAAACTTCTAGCTGCCCACCATGCCAACTGTACAGATTTAAATTTTCTGGGAAAGAAGGGGGATAAAAAGCAGGGCAAAGTCTCTGGAAAGAGGTGTGGTTTGTTGGGCAACAACTTCACTGTTGCTTTGATGGTCCAGCTACGTGACCCCTTAAGGGACTACGAGCCAGTTGGCACCCCAATGCTTGCTCTGATTCAAGTGGAAAGAGTTTTTCTTCCTCCAAAACCAAAGATATACAGAACGGTTGCACAGGCAATAAACTGTAGTGATGAAGAGGATGAGCCTGAGTCAGTTGCCAAGGAAAAGATGAAGGTGGAGCCTGTGGAAGAGAAGAGCCAGGAACAGGAATTAATTCCTCAGTACAAAATCAGTGAAGTACATGTAGCAGGTTTGAAGGCCGAACCTGGTAAGAAAAAGCTGTGGGGTAGTGCTGCGCAGCAGCAATCTGGATCGCGTTGGTTGCTGGCCAATGGAATGGGTAAGAATAACAAACATCCTTTTATGAAATCGAAGGTTGCTGCAAAAACTTCATTGCCAGCCACAATTACATCTCAGCCTAATGATACATTGTGGAGTATTTCTGCTCGATTCCACGGCAGTGGGGCTAAATGGAAGGAATTGGCTGCTCTTAACCCTCATATCCGAAACCCAAATGTTATCGTTCCTAATGAAACTATCAAGCTGCGATAAGCAGAACACGTAATTATTCTCTTAGGAGGAGAAGGAAAAGAGGAACATGATTGCATGAGATTATTGTGGGATGCTGACATATATTTCAGGTTTATGTAAGCTTGAGTGTGCTCAATTGCTGGGGTGAAATGCTAGTAGTGGCGTTTCCTAGCATTTACCTGAGAATGCGCCAAGCTGTGTGAATTAATGTAATAGAAGGTTATGTACATCATCTTGTTGTAACTTGTAAATCCATTTGGTGGGAATGAAATTGAAACATATTTATCTTTTATTTTTGAGTAGTACGCTTAGATTCTGGCCGCAATATTGAAAACAAATTGATATTTGGTGCCACTTGCTTTGCTTAGCCTCACTAAAATAGTGTAAAAAACGACTCCTGTGATTTCTAAAGTAAGGCAAGGGTCACATGTTTTTTTTTTTTTTTTGAAAGTGCAAGGGTCACATGTTGAAACATGCTAGTTTGGGGCATGCCTTGGGCGTGAGCTGATTGTGAATTGTGAATTGTGAATTTGTGGTACCTTCTACTGTAGTTCCTATTGTAATATAAACAAAGGTATCAACTAATGAAAAAAATGTTAAGAGACATTTTGCTTCGTTATGGTATAGTCAACTTATTTATGCACACACAATCGCAAATCATTTTTTTTTTCTCTTGATACGCTAACACATCAGCAACCGTTTCTTTTCCCATTTGAGTCCCAATTGAGTTGAATTTCACTCTCATCAGAACCCATGCTATATCAAAATGTAAACGTAAATACGGTATGAAGCGTACATTAATTGCTCAAATATTACATACATCCAAATTCGTCAGTTTAACAAACTCCTTTGACATGTTCTCCAACCAAATCCTATCCTAAAAAGGTTGAAATCTAGCAATACAAAAAGCTATTTTATTTCTCTTTCCTACCTAGGTAAGATCAAGGTAAAAGTCAAATTTACCGGACCACAAAATGATCTCATCTAAAACAAAACCGAAATTCGTAATAGACTCCCTCTCCCTTAACTTTGATGATGTTGGCGTAGTCATTCTCCTCCACAATCAAGGAATGCTACGTCTTCAAACCGAAAAGCAAAGCCCATACCTCCTCCAATCGTGTGTCACTATTTTCAAAAAATAGCATTTAAAAGTGAAAATAGTTCAACCATTCATTTTCTGAAATGAAATTTGAAGGTTGAGATACTTGACTTATCAGTGTCTACCCCTGAAAACAAAGGTAAAACAATACAAAATGCAATTATTGATCAAAACCAAAAGACAAACAATTATGGAGACGATCTACAAGTGAACACAAATGATAAATTAATAAGAAACCTGTTTATTATCTTTCTAAATCCATTATACCCAAACATTTTTGAGGTACATCATCAGATCACTGATCTAGCAGAGAGTTCTTAGCGGTTGCGTTGCATATTTCGCGACTAACTCCTCCATAAGGACTTAGAGCGTTTTCATGCATGATGGCCCCAAGAGGGAGCATATAAGTAATCCCTTAAGACAATAAGGATGGTGAAGAATAGCGTGGAAGAAAAGTATGTTTTTGTACAACAATTATTAGCTGAAGTACTTCTATTTCAAAACTTGATAGCAAGATTGCAAAATCTGTTTTCTAGTTAAAAAATTCCACAAACATGGGAGAATATTGAACATTTTAAACCAAAAGGTAGTCATTTATCAAAAAATGATTTGTCTCATCAGCAACTGAGATGTTACTCGTCATGATCATGAGTACATCTGAGAGAATTCAACCAAGTGTTTCAGTTTTGGGCATCATTGAGACAATATTTTCCAAAAACATTTTTATGAAAAACTACTAAAATGTTTTGAACCAAAAAAAGAAGGGAAATGTCTAATTAATGTTTTTAATCAACTAGATGTTCAAGCATGAAAATTTTAGAACAATTTTAAACCAAGGAAACCGTTATTTTTGGAAATTCTAATGCAACCAATGGAGAGAGAGAGAGTTTTTTCAAAACATTCAATAATGTCTCATCAGTTTGTAAGATACTAATCATGAGAATATCTGAGAGAATTCACCCAAGTGTTTTGATTGGACATCATAGAGACATTTAAATATTTTGAATCACAAACGAAAAAATATGTTAGCAAAAATTATTTGACAAGATAAGAGAATGAATTTCTGGCAGTTTAACACACATCAAACAACCATGTGTAACACCAAAATACTAGTAAATGAAACACTTTATATTGCACAACAAAAATGATAAAGTAAATAAAGGAATATAAGCTTTAGAGTAGCTTGTTTTAGAAGCAGCTTGGGTTGAGAATGCTTTTTCCATATGGAGAATAAATACCCTTCTTGTACAAGCCTAAAATATCAGTCCAAGTTAAAATACTACAAATACAACAAGTCTTTATATTATGAGGCCGTCTTAGGCCCTGTTCTCTTCAACGGAATGGTGCGGGACGGTGAGTAACGGAACGGATTGGAACGGAATAGAACGGAACAGAACGGCGCGGCGCGGATAATTCAAAAAAATGTGAGACAAAATGAAATACAGAATGCGGCGCGAAACGAAACGAAACGGAATGCAGCATGGAATCGACGAAAAGAACAGAGTCTTATAAGAGTTTTTGTGCTATACAAATATATAGCTCTTTCGAACCAGTGAACCACTATCTCAAAACTACCTATAGTAAACTAGCTCAATAATTATGGAAGGTAGTAAATTAAAGATCTAAGGAAGTGTTTGAAGAATCGTTTTATTCTGTAGGATACTAAAGCAGCTAACTCAGTTTTTATCAATAAGTAAACGTCTTTTATAGCAAAATACGCACTTCTCAAAAGTCAAGTTTATGGCCTAATACGTAGGAAATATTCCAGCTCCAGCCTAATACATAGGAGATATTCTAGCTCCATATTCCCACTAAAGTACAAACAATAATATATAGCTAAAGAATAAGACTAATTCCTCAACAAACTCAAGTATTGTTGATTTGTTTGTTTATTTATTTATTTATTTTTTTTTTTAAAATTTACACTTTACTTGGTCATCAGATAGTATTTGAGAGTATCAGTAGAACTGTTATGAGAGTATCAGGAAACAAAATTGCAAGACAAGAAGGAAGCTGAAGAATGGCAGTGGCGTAAGACAATTAAGGCTGTTTGATTCAACTTAGTTTTACTTAAATTTAGTTCAATTCAATCCAGTTTAATTCAGTTTTTGTGTAATTTTATCGCTCATATAATTTTTTTTATTTTGAAATAAATCGATATAATTAGATTAAAATGCAATTATTAAACCATAGCTCGTCACGTCATCCGCTGAATTACCGAATAATATGTCAATTTACTAATGACGTGTCAATTTACTTATGGCGTAGCAACAATTAGGCCCTGTTCTATTCAACGGGACGGTGAGGAACAGAACGGATTAGAACGGAACGGCGCAACGCGGATAATTCAAAAAAATGTGAGACAAAATAAAGTACAGAATGCGAAACGGAACGGGACGGAACGGAACGGAATGCAGCATGAAATCGACGAAAAGAACAAGGCCTTAGATCTTACAAAAACATAATGGAGTTTAATGACTCATTCACACCCTTCCTTTCATTCTCACAAGTTGTCAGACGTTACAAATCCAAGAAATTGAATAGTAGCTAATTTCTCTCATATTGAGCCAAAAAAAAAGAAAAAATCTAAATCCTCTCTCATGAATAGATGATGGAACCACACACCATCAATTTATCTCCTACCTTCCCATATGTTCAGCATTCGCATCTGGATCTTATCGTCGCCGTCCGCCATCTTTCCGGCATTGTGTACAACAAATCCCCATTTTGGTAAAGTTCATCGTATTTCTCTTTGCGATTGCTAATATGCATTCGGTATTTACACCTCATCTCTTTGCAAAATAACCCCTCCAACTTCATTAAGCTTAGTACCATGCATATATTGCTTTACAGTGTTTTTCCTGAATAATTATAGCAACTTGAATGTTTAAAACTCTTTAATTAATTTTTAATGAAAAAAGATGCTGAAAAATAGAAAAAATATCAAAATAATAATTAGAAATCGTTTAAAAAACAAAAGGGAAAAATTATGATACCTCACTATAATAGTAGAGAGGGAGTAGGGGTAATGTTCGGTGGCACGTGGTGATGGGAGCCATACTCGGTACCCAAAAACCATGGAGCGGTGGAGTAGATATGCCCAATACATAACTTTCATAATAGTAGACGCTTCATGTCGCGCCGTTTTCTTCCTTCCTTCGCCTACAAGCCATCTCTCAAGCAACTACCCACTAAAGAGTCTTATAAGATTTAATGGTTCTAATAACAAAAGTAGATATTATTGGGATTTTGAGAGTTTGGAAAATTATTTTGGGAATGAAAGTACAGAATGTTAATAGATTGGATATGGGGCAATCCTGTGTCGCTCCTGGGACATGGGAATTGAGACATGAGACATGGGCGCTGGGACGTGGGACATGACGCTCGCTGGACGTTGGAACATGAGACATGACGCTTGCTGGGAGCTAAGACATGGGCCACCCAGATTTTGGTTCAATAAATTTTTGATGTACCTAGTTCATTTCGATCTATTGCCTAATATGATAATCTTTGGTAGAAGAACTTTATAACAGAGTATTCTCAAGTTTGTTAATAAAAGGCTAATAATCGTTTTCTAAACACTCGATCAAATATAGATTAAAGTTTATGGCATGACTAATCATAATAAGTAGAACTATAATGCACAAATTAAACAATATCATTTAGGGGTAGATACCTCTAACTTTTATAAAGGCATCACAAGTCAATGAATGACTTTTTTTTGTTTTGTTTTGTCAAAGGTTAATACACAATCGATGGATGGCTATTACCATGATTTAAGAGCATCGGTCCCCAACATTTTAAACAAATTAAGAGTCCGGCTGCAGATGATCCTCTCCAAATTTCCCCATGGTGTTGTTTTAGTTTTATTTACTAGTTAATCACAAAATTAGCATCAAAAAGAAAAAGAAAATCATTACATCAAAGTTAGAAGCAAGATAAGTAGACCTCCCGAACATACAAACCACATTGATGTTGTGAGCTCCCGAACATGCACCACGAGATTCCAAAAGAACAAGCACCCGTAATTAAAGACTGCCCCCACGCATAAGTTTCTGCCTCCATACAAATCTAACTAACCCAGTTGGCAACTGACATGAGAACACGGGAAAGTATCAACACACCAGCTATGGCCCAGCAGAGAACTGTCGAGCGACAAAAAAATTAGCAGCCTCAAATTGAAGTTGTCACAACAATGAAATTGAAGACCACCAATCAAACAATCATTCACCACTCCAGAAATTTCAGCAGCACTCCACACTGCTGTTGTGAACTTCCCTTCGTACAAGCATCGCCTCCAGGAAACCAAGGACCCGTGGAGATGACAGAGACACACAAATCATGGCAACGACATGATAGGCCAACTCACTACATGCAAACTGAAACCACTAATATTATGGAATGAGGGAATAATTTCCACATGGTAAGAGGAAGAAAAAGTTGCAGCAGCAGATAGAAATTTGAAACAATTACGATATCCAAATGATGAACAGCATAATCAATATGCTTGACCAGAATATCAACATCTGCTGGCGCAATGCGACCAAATTCCAGTTTGCGACATAAAAAAATGTAAACGTAAGAGATTCACAACAGCATATTTTGGGAGGAAGAGAGACAGCAAAGGACAATCCCTTTCATTGCCAAGGTAAATTCCCGACACTCTCCTACCCACAAACTCCACCAATAAGCATTCACACGATCATCAAGACCTAAAGTAGAGAGACCATCAACCACTTTCCTACAACCAGCAAACCCAAGAGAAACCGAATGGACCCACACACCATCATACTTTAAGGAAAAAAGGATCAGAGCACAAGAGACTTCCTCTCATTGCCACACATGAAACATGAAAACGAAGTGATAGCCCCCGACATGGTAGATGCGCACTAAGTCTGCCAATTAAAAAAAGAGCCAATATTTCCCAAGTTCAGTAAGGGAAGAAAATGTTGCAGCAGAGGAAATAAACTTGAGAAAAAGTACTGCCAAGTAATGAACAGCGTAGTCAATATGCTTAGCCAGAAGATAACAAAATCTGCAGAGGCGACGCAACCAACTTCCAAGTTTCCGACCAACTTCAAGTTTCCTACAAAAAATTGTAAACTTTCCTACAAGACAAGCAAACTAACAGAAAAACTTAATTGAAATGCACACCATCATAGTTTATGAAAAAGGAGAAAGGGAACAAGAGACTCCCTCTTTGCCCCAACCAGACGCATAACTGCCAAATCATAGAAGGCGGCAATAATTCCTAAGTCCAGTTAGAGAAGAAAAAGTTGCAGCAGCAGAAAAAAACGTGAAAAATTTTACAATATTCAAGTAATGAACATCGTAGTCGATACGCTTAACCAGAAGTCCAGAACACCAACATCTGCTGAAGCAACGCGACCAACTTCCAGAATCCTACATAAATGTGTAAACCTTAGAAATATACACAACCGCGTAATTCAAGAGGAAGACAGACAGCAATGGAGGCTCCCTTTCATTTCCAATAAACGAAACACGCTCGTGCTCGAGGCTCCCTTTCGTGCACGAGGCTCCCTTTCATTTCCAATAGAAGATATGCGGAAGCAACATGACCAATATCAAGTTTCCTACATAAAAGTGTAAACCTCAAGAGATATTCACAATCGTGTAGTTCAAGAGGAAGAGAGACAGAAAAAGGAGGCTCCCTTCCACCGGCAAGAGAAATTCTCGGTACACACTCGTGCCCACCAAACTCCACCGATCAACAGCTCAAGCGACCAACTATGACTTTCCTACAAAGCAAGCAAACCAAAGAGGGAGACCTACTATAAATGCACACCAACATAGTTTACAAAAGAGGAGAAAGAGCACAAGAGACTCCCTCTCATTGCCACACATGAATCACGGAGACGTAGTGACAGGCCCCGACTCCTTACATGCAGACTGAAACTGCCAAAATCATAGAAAAAGGCAATAATTCCCTAACTCAGTAGCGAAGAAAAAATTGTTGCAGCACATATAAACTTGAAACGAATGCCAACATTCAAGACATGAACAGCGTAATCGATATGCTTAACCAGAAGAACAACATCAGCGGAAGAGAGAAGGCAAAAGAGGCTCCTCTTCATTGCCAAGGCCCAAGAGAAGGTAGTACCCATCTACTCCACCAACAAGCATTTACAGAATCAACAAGAGCAGAAGTAGTGTGAGCAACTACCACCTTTCTACAAGGTAAGCAAACCAAAGAGAAAGACCTACTATAAATGCACACAAACATATTTTGAAAGAGGAGAAAGAGCAGAAGAGACTCCCTCTCATTGCAACATGAATCACGGAGACGCAAGTGATATCACTACATACAGACTGGAACTGCCAAATTACAGAAAGAGGCCATAATTCCAAGTTAAAGGAAGATAAAATTGCAGCAGCGGAAATAAACTTGGAAGCAATTGCAAAATTCAAGTAATGAACAACGTAATCGATATGCTTAAAACAGAATACGAACATCAGCTGAAGCAACGCGACCAACTTCCAGTTCCCTACATAAAAGTGTAAGCTAAGAGATATTCAAAACAGCGCAGTTTAAGAGGAAGAGAGACAGCAAAAGAGGCTCCCTTTTATTTCCAAGAGAAATTCCCAGCATACACTAGTGCCCATCAACTCCACCAATAAGCATGCACATGACCAACAAGAGCTGGAGTAGAGCGACCAACTACTATCCTACAAGACAAGTACAAGAGAGAAAACTAACATAAATGGACATCATCATAGTTTACGAAAAAGAAGAAAGGGCACAAGAAAGCCACAAATAAATCATGCAAACGAAGTGATCGACCCCAACTCGCTACATGCAAAATGAAACTGCCAAATCATAGAAAAGAGGTAATTATTCCCAAATTCAGTAAGGGAACAGCTGTGGATGTACACTTGAAACAGATAACAAAATGCATGTAATACACACCGTAAACGATTTGCATATCCCGAAGATTAACATCTGCAGAAGCTACGTGTGCAATTTAAAGTTTGCTACATAAAGGTGTAAACCTAAGAGATATTCACAACAGCAAAGTTCAAGAGGAAGAGAGGAAGCAAAGGAGGCTCCGTTTCATTGCCAAGCGAATTCCCGGCACAGTCGTGACCACCAACTCCACCGGTAACCATTCACAATATCAACAAGAGCTGAAGTCAAGCGATCAACTACCACTTTCCTACAACGCAAGCAAGCCAAAGAGAGAGACCTAGTATAAATGCACACCAACATAGTTTACGAAAGAGAAAAAAGAGCACAAGAGACTCCTCATTAACACATGAATCATGGAGACGGAAGTGACAGGCCCCGACTCGGTACATGCAGACTGAAACTTGCCAAATCCTCATAAAAAGAGACAATAATTCCAAAAACAAGTAAAGGGAAGAAAAAGTTGGTGCGTCAGATAGAAACCTGAAACGAATTTCAATGTTCAAGTCGTGAACAGCGTAATCAATATGCCTAACCAGAAGATCATCATCTGTGGAAGCAGCGCGACCAATTTCAAGTTTCCGAAATAGAAGTATACCTAAGAGATATTCACAATATCGTAGTTTAAAAAGGGAGAGAGACAGCAAAGGCGGCTCCCTATCATTGCCAAGAGAAATTGCCGGTGCCCACTCGTTCCCACCAACTCCACCAACAAGCATTCACAGGAGCTGAAGTAGAGCGACCAACTACCTTCCTACAAAAGTAAATCTAAGAGAAAAACCTATTATAAATGCACAGCATCATAGTTCACAAAGAAGGAGAAAGAACACAAGAAAATCCCCCTCCTTGCCACACATGAACCATGGAAACGATGTGATAGGCCCCAACTCGCTTACATGCAGACTGAAACTGCCAAATCACAAAACGAGGTAATAATTTCTAGGTTCAGTAAGGGAAGAAAACGTTGCTTCTGCAGATATAAACTTGAAGCAAATTACAATATGCATCTAAGCACTGTAATTGATATGCTTAACCAGAAGATCAACATCTGCGGAAGCAATGCGACCAATTTCAAGTTTCCTGCATAAAAGTGTAAACCTAAGAGATTTTCACAACAGGCTAGTTCAAGCGGAAGAGAAACAGCAAAGAAGGCTCCCTTTCATTGCCAAGAGAATCCCGGCACACACTAGTGCCTACCATTCACAAGATCAACACGAGCTGAAGTCAAGCAACCAACTATCACTTTCCTACAACGCAAGCCAACCAAAGAGAGAGACCCACTTTAAATGCACACCAACACTGTTTACGAAAGAGAAGAGAGGAGTAAGAGCACAACAGACTCCCTCTCATTGCCACACATGAATCATGGAGACGAAGTGACATGCCCCGATTCGCTCATCGCAGACAGAAACTGCCAAATCACAGAAGGCAGCAATAATTCCAAAATTCAGCATGGGAAGCAAAAGTTGTTGCAGCAGATATAAACATGAAACAAATTCCAATAATAAAGTCATGAACAATGTAATCGATATGCTTAACTAGAATATCAACATCTGCGGAAAACGCGATCAATTTCAAATTTCATAAACTAAAGTGTAAGCCTAAGAGATATTCACAACACCGTAGTTTAAGAGGATGACACACAGCAAACGAGGCTCCCTCTCATCGCCAAGAGAAAATCCCAATACACACTCTGCCCACCAACTCCACGGCTCCACCAATAAGCATTCACAGGATCAACACGAGCTGAAGTAGTGTGACCAACTACCACTTTTCTACAAGGCAAGCAAACCAAAGAGAGACCTACTATAAATAATGCACATAAAAATAGTTTACGAAAGAGGAGAAAGAGCACAAGAGACTTCCTTTCTTTGCCACATGAATCATGGAAACAAAATGCTAGTCCCCCCACTCGCTACACACAGATTGAAAACTGCCAAATTATAGAAAACGGTAATAAATCCTGAGTTGTGTAAGAAAAGAAGAAGTTGCTGCAGCTGAAATAAACTTTGAAAAAATTCACTATATTCAAGTAATGAGCAACTAGGCTTAACCAGAAGATCAACATCTGCTGAAGAAACTCAACCATTTCCTTCCTGCGTGAAAGTGAAAACCTAAGAGACATTCACAACCCAGTTTTAGAGACAGCAATAAAGGCTCACTGGCATTGCCAACAGAAATCCCCGGCACACACGTGCGCCCAACAAGTCCACCAATAAGCATTCAAAAGATAAAACAAAATCTGAACCAGAGCGACCAACTAACACTCTCCTGTAAGACAAGCAAACCTAAAAGAAAAACCTAACAGAAATGCACATAATCATAGTTTACGGGAAAGGAGAAAGAGCACAAGAGACTCCCTCTCTTAGCCACACATGAATCAAGAAAATGACTGATAGGCCCCAACTCGCGACATGCAGGGTTTCTGCCAAATTAGAAAAAGCTGCAATAATGCAAACATTCAGTAAGGGAAGAAAGCATTACTGCGCGGACATAAAATTGAAAAAAGTTACACTCAAGTTAACAACGTAATCAATATGCTTGACCAGAAGATCAACATCTGCTGAAGCAACGCAAAGAAGTTTCCTGCATATAAACTTGTAAACCTAGAAGATATTCAAATCAGAGTAGTTTAACAGGAACAGAGACAGCAAAGGATGCTCCCTTTCATTGCCTTGAGAAATTCTTGGCACACGCTCGTGCCCACCACCTCCAACTAGTACAAGAACAAGACCAGAAGTCCAGCGACCAAGTACCAGTTTCCTACAAAACAAAGCAAACCTAAGAGAGAAACCTAACAAAAATGCAAACCACCTAGTTCACGAAAGAGGAGGAAGAGCACAAGAGATTCCCTCTAATTGCAACACATGAATCATGGAAACGAAGTGATAGCCCACAACTCGCTACAAGCAGACTGAAAACTGTCAAATTATAGAAAGAGAAAATAGAGACAATAATTCCCAAGTTCAGCAAGGGACGAAATAAACTTCGAAAAAAAATACTGTATTAAAGTAATGAACAACGCTATCGAATCGATATGCTTAACCAGAAGATCAACATCTGCTGAAGAAACGCAACCAACTTCCAGTTTCCTGCATAAAAGTGAAACCTAAGAGAAATTTACAACAGCCCAGTTTAAGAGGAATAGAGACAGCAAAGGAGGCTTCCTTTCATTGCCAAGCAAAATTCTTGGTACACACTACCCATCAACTCCACCAATGACCATTCACAAAATCCACGACCTGAAGTCCTGCGACCAGCTACCACTTTCCTATTAGACAAACCAACCTAAGAGAGAAACCTAATAGATATGTACACAACCATAGTTCAGGAATGAGAAGAAAGAGCACAAGAGACTCCCTCAAATTGACACACATGAATCACGGGAACAAAGTGATTGGGCCAAAGTCGCTACATGCAGACTGAAAAACTGCCAAATTATAGAAAGCGACAACAATATCCAATTTCAGTAAGGGAAGAAAAAACTGCAGCAACGAAAATAAACAGAAAAAAATTATACTATTCAAGTAATGAGAAAACATAAAATGATATTCTTAACCAGAAGATGAATAACTACTGGAGCAACGCGACCAACTTCCAGTTTCCTGCATAAAAGCGTAAACCTAAGAAGTATTCACAACAGCGTAGTTTAAGAAGAAGAAAGAGACAGCAAAAGAAGCTCCCTTTCATTGCCAACACAAATTCCCGGCACACACTCGTGCCCACCAACACGACCAATAAGCATTCACGAGATAATCAAGACCTCAAGTAGAGCGACCAACTACAACTTTCCTACAAGAGAGCAAACCTAAGAAAGAAATCTGATAGAAGTGCGAAACATCATAGTTTACCAAAAAGGAGAAAGAGCTCACAAGAGACTCCCCCTCTCGTTGCCACACATGGATCATGAAAACGAATTGATAGGCCGCAACATGCTACATACAGACTCAAACTGCCACACAAAGGAAGCAGCAATAACTCCCAAGATCAGTTAGGGAAGAAAAAGCTGCAGAAACGGAAATAGAATTGGAAAAAAAAAAGAAAATTTAAGTAATGAACAGTGTAATTGATATGCTTAACCAGAAGATCAACATCTGCTGAACCAACGCCACCAATTTCCATTTGCCTAAATAAAACCGTAAACCTACTGACAACAGCGTAATGTAAGAGGAAGAGAGACGGCAAAGAAGGCTCCCTTTTATTGCCAAGAGAAATCACCGGCACAAACTCGTGGCCACCAACTCAACCAATAAGCATTCACAAGATAGTCAAGACCTGAAGTAGAGCGACCAACTACCACTTCCCTACAAGAGAAGCAAACCTAAAAGAGAAACCTGATAGAATTACACAACCATCATAGCTTATGAGAATGGAGAAAGAGCACAAGACCAATGAATTTATCGCCAGCCACCAAAGCATAATAAAATTACCCATCACCTATGTTGAGAATTGGAACTTATCAACTAGTCAAAGCTAAGCCCACTCACTGACTTCACGAGAGCTGCGTCAAATCACAAAGCCCACATTGGTACTACGCACTGTCCAGCT
Organism: Tetragonia tetragonoides; assembly: GCA_038025085.1. Classification (NCBI taxonomy): domain Eukaryota; kingdom Viridiplantae; phylum Streptophyta; class Magnoliopsida; order Caryophyllales; family Aizoaceae; genus Tetragonia; species Tetragonia tetragonoides. Next base: position 36,503,687 of record CM076143.1, read on the forward strand.
CAAATAACTAAGAGTTGCTGTAAGCACAAACCATGAACGCAAATCGAATAACCGGAAATCTGGTGATTTATAGGAAATAATCAACAGAACTAAAATTAGCCTATCCAACCAAGAAACGACTAACAGAATAGTACTAACCCCTAACATCGACGAACAGCATTAGCAAGAATAATACCTAGATCAAGGGAGCTAACATCATCAATTCATCACTATCACTATAGCCAACTGCAGACAAATATTTCATCCCTACAACCAATTTTTTTAACCAGAAACTGCAATCTAATACGATTACGGAAGAAGAAAAACATGGAACTTGGGACCAACACCTGAATTTTACATCTGGTCCATGACGATTCACGACATTCAGATTAACTGCGTTAAGAATTAGGATTGATCCAATGGCTGCTCCACATTATTCAGAATAGGGACGAGAATCGCAACGCACGTACTTTAGCCAAACTAGAAATCAAGGATCTTATGCCTCTGCCTCCATAGGAATTAGTCCTAACCAAATTGCTCGCCAAAATAGGGATCAAGACTGTCCGTCAAATTACCACCACACCTGATACGCAGATAATTGAAGCTAGATATCAACGACCATAAATTTTTTAGCCAAACTAAAATACAACAATATTAGCCACACCAGAAATCAAATGATGTTAAATTACAATAACTATCTCAAATAAATGATGACAAATTAGCCAAACCAGAAATCAAATTAACGATCATAAGTTTCTCCTCTAGTATGACTTAAACCTAACCGAAATCGATACCAAAACAGGGATCCAACCGTCAGATCATCAACGCCTAACATCACCACAATTCAAACACGGGTAAGCACACACTCATGCCAGCACCTCCAACAATATGTCTAAGCACAAGATCACCATGAACTGAAACAGGGGGATCAAATCGCAATTTTCTGAAGGAAAAAAAAAATCTAAGAGAGATTCAAATTTTTGGTACAGAAGAATAGAAACAGCACGAGATACTCCCACTCATTTCCAAGAGACATCATCTCAATACACCCTCATGTGCACCAACTCCAACAGCCAGGGTTGAAGCACACACATCAGCTGTAGAATTCAATCCATCAAGACAAAAATAACTTAACATCAAAGATACACCTTGCTGCTCTAAGAGCAGCAACCCACACCGCAAAGGACAAGATAAACATATCCAAAATACTCATGGAGAAGATAGAACCATAAGGGTCAAACAGACTATAAACTACTCACAACTAAGCCCACTCACTGACTTTACGAGAACCGCATCAAATGACAAAGCCCACTTTGGTACTGCCAGCTGTCAAGTTCAAACAACTAAGCATAGCTGCAAAGCACAACCCAACCCAAATCAAATAACAACTAAGCATTGTTGTAAAGCACAACTCATCAACACAGAAAGAGTAATCACTAAGAATGCTTTACATAAACATGAAGGCAACAAGATGAGAACTCCTACCAAAACCTGTGTAATGCAAATCGGCATCAAAATTTTCCATCGGTTGCAAGCCCAAAGGATCTCCTAAACCACACAAAACAAGCTTGATGGAACAAACAATCCACAAAACACCACAACTCACAAATTCAATCTTCAAAAGAGAACCTGTTGTAGCCTCCCAGATCAAAGTCCTAAATCTGGGTACCACCCACTAAAACGGATATAAACATGATCATGAACTTGTAAAAAACTAAGCTAAAATATTCAAAAAGCATAGAAGTAAACCTCCACCGAGTTGATCATGAACTTGTAAATACTAAGCTACTCGCAACTAAGCAATCCTCGACATAAGAGTACAAACTTGATTTCCCTACACTGATATGAGAAAAATCAAAGGATCATCCCTCAACTGGGAATCTAGTAATTTAAACGGAAATAATCAACAATACCATTGATGATGCAACCAAGAAAGTAACAGAAAACCGTACCATAAACGAACAGCAACTGCAGTTCCCAAATTATACCTAGATCAAGGGAGCTAATATCATAGTATCACTATAACCAACTGCACAAAAGAACTTCATCCCAGCAACCAATATTTTCCCAGAAACTACAAACGAATACCATTATGGAAGAAAAAAGCATAGAAGCAGGGACCAACACCTGAATAATCCATCCGTTCCATGGCGATTCACGATATTTTGATTAACTGCGTAATGAATTACGATCAATCAAATTAACATCAAACTAAACCGAAACGAATTCAAAACAGTCCAAAATTAAGAGTTCACATAACCAATAGCCACTCCACAATATTCAGAAAAAATCGGAACCACAAATCAAGGATCATATGTCTCTGCCTTCGTTTGAATTAATCCTAACCAAATCGCTCTCCAAAACAGGGATCAAGACCGTCAAATCACCACCGCACCTAATACGCAGATAATTGAAGCCAAACCAGAAGTCAACGATATTAGAGATAGATATTGGAATACATATGTATAACACGCAGATAATATTATATTCCAAAATCTATCTCAAAAAAACGATGACAAATTAGCCAAACCAGAAACCAAATCAACGATAATAAGTTTCTCCCTCTCATATGAATTCAAACCTAACCGAATCGGTTGCCGAAACAAGGATCCAAATCGCCACAAGATCACCACCCACCTATTATCGCACAAATTCAAACACGAGTAAGCAATCGAAATCACGCACGAACCAAATAATTCGATCGCAAATTCTTGATTGACGATAAAAATTAACAACCTCGTATGGGCGAAATCGATCGACGAAACTTGTTCACAAAACAGAAATTGAAGAGCACCAATCAAACCAATCATCAATTATAATCAATCAAAGAGATCGATACGCAAAATCGAGAAACAAACGAAAGAATTACCAAAAGAATATAATTCAGCGTAAGAGAAAACCCTAACCAGGATGAGAGAGAAAAACAGAAAGAACAAAACATAGGGCACGCTGATAATGAGGAAAAGGATGGGGGGTTGGGGGGTTATTTATAGGAGAGAGGAGATAAAGGCGGTTGCGGAATTAACGCGTTTTTTTGGTAAGTCGGTGAGCTGGGTTTTGATTGACATCCACGTATTTTCCTTTTTGTGGTGGTTGTCTTTTTTTTATGGAACAAAATAAATAAATAAATAAATAATAAAAAATAAAAAAAATTTGGAACGTCAGAACCATAAAATATTGATATCTAGTAAAATATTTTGTTGACCCAGTGGATGGCCAACCCTTTATAAAATTGTGTCTATCTCTCTCTTACTTTAATTGCTATTTTGAAAATAGATGAGAGAGAATTTTGAAAATAGAGGAGAGAGATAGATACATTAAGCTACTGGGTTGCCAACCCAGTGGTTGGATGTATCATTCTCCATCTTTTATAGATTCGGTATGACTGTATGAGTTCGTAGAAGATTACTTGGTCGGTTACGAGTTTACAGTCAAATACTGGGGCTTCAACTCAAAACATGTCGAAAACTCCAGCGCATGAGACGGTAAATAAATATTTTTCTTTTTTTTGGGTAAGGGAGATGGCAAATTTTGACTTGCTTGACTTGAAGCCGACAAACTAAAGACCTGACTCGAACATATTCGGCTGCTAAGAATTCGATCTGCTGATAACCTGAACCTAAAACAATTCGATCCCAAATACAAAATTGTAAGACAATATTTTGTTCAGATTCGAATCAACCTGATAAAAATTAAACAATTATTTCCAACTTGATAATGACCTGAACGCGGAGTTACCACACCTGACCTATCATTTACCCGATCTTAAGTAATGCATGATGGAATACAGTTTTAAGGATTAGGGATCAACAAGGATAAATAAGCAATGGTTAAGGATTTATGTGCACAAAAGTAAGGATAAATAGAGTTGGAAACTCACCCCCATATGATTTAAGGAAATAAAATTATAGAGAACACTCAAATCACCAATAAGTGGTGGGTGTGAGTGGTTTGGCACTCTCATCCCTTAAGCAAAGTCGAGGGTTCGAATCTTGTGAATGGAGAAACTATTTAGTGGGAGCACTTTACCCCTTCTTGTAAAATTCGCTCTTAGTCTTGGCCCAAAAAACCCAGGGGAACCTGAGGTTAAACCCAAAAAAAAAAAGAGAACAATCAAATCACCACTAGGATTTTTTTTTTTTTTTTTTTTTTTTGTTTTTGGAAAGGAAGGGTGGGCTTCATTAATCTATGGTAGTTGCCAAATCAGCTACAATGAGATCAGAGATCCAAGAAGGACCCCTATCCCTCCACACCTCATCACAAAAGCTTGTTGCTGCCCATTTCGCTAGTCGATGGGCTACTTCATTACATTCACACACACAAAATTCAAAAGCAAAAGACACAAAACTACTAGCTAAGAACTGAACATCTTCCACTAAAATTTGCACAACACTCTGCAGCACAATCTCTCGCCTGACCGCATGAATAATCACTTGAGCATCCCCTTCAAAGAACACCTCTAGGATATTAGATAAACAATAACAAGTCTTGTATAAACCGTCCCACGTTAGGACGGGGTGGATTTTATGAAGAATAAGAGTGACTTGTTGTCCACAAGTCACTCTTATTTGTTTCACAAAAATCACCATGACTCATCGTGGACGGTCTTAAATAAGTTTTTGTGGATTAAGAAATCAGATATATTGTCGACTTACTCAACTTGAGTAATCAAATTTTTCACTTCACAATAGCTGTCTAATTTTGATAATAGGGACAATTGTGGTGTGGCCTGACTGGACTCCATTGCTAGGAGTTTAGAGGGGCATTCAAAGGTGGAAGAACCTAAACTTGGGCCGTAAGCTCCTGAATCCTGACATTGAAGAAGCTATAGTGTTTCGACGGCCTGCTGATTGGGTTCGAAGCACAGAATGACACAATTTGGCTTGAACTTGAGACTGTAAAACCTGTCAGCATCTTGGAGAAGCCCCAATTATGCTCTGCATGAAATGGACATGATCATTGTAGATGGTTTTAGGCTTCTTCAAGATGTGCAAGTTGTGGCAGTTCAACATGTGTGTTTAATATATGTGCGGATGTTCCCATAGACTTGCAAAAATTATTGTCATTGATGTAAATATTGTATCAGACGTTCTACAGGAAGAGGGTGCTGGTTTGAGCATTGCTCACTATAATACTCGTATCACTTTGCTACTTGCTTACATAAGAAAAAAGAGAGGGAAAAAAAGCCACAATTGAATAACGGTCTATAGAGAGGCATACTGAAGCCTTCGTCTTCACCCTGATGAAGGCCCAACCAGAAGTTGCAACCATTATTTCTACAAAGGTCAATTACCTCCCCTCCCAAAGAATAGGGTTCGTACACCTAAGTATCTCTGTCCACTTCTGCCATATTGCAGCAATGGTACCCAGTCACACCATCAATTTCTGAAGTTACACAGCGACCAAGTGCAGTAAATACTTCCCTGAATGATTCGGCACCTACAGTGATAGTGAGATCATAGTATCTACAAAGAAGGCAGGACATTGAGCAATGAGCATTATGATGCCTCTTGCTTCATCTTTTGCCTAGGATTAGTCACCAAGCAAGATGAGTGACAAGGCGCACCTGCAGGGCTGTCAAGCATTTTTCCTGCAGATTAAGAAAAAAAACAAACAAACACGGGATTAAACCAATGTCACCTAGTGGAAGAGAAAAGAAGAGGGGGGGGGGGGGGAGGTTTAGATAGGGGACAGGACGGGACGGGACGGGACAGGGCAGGACTTGTGTGATATAAGATATAAGAATAGACAATGAAAATGAATAAAGTTCCAACAAGCTTAAGACTAATCCCATGGAGATACACCAATCTGAACAATTATCAAGTTTGAAGGAAAAGATGAAGCAGTAGTGGATTTCCTCACAACCTGTCAATCAGAGACCTGCAGCTAATAACGTGATACACCAAGGCGAATGGTCAAAGACAGACTCTGAATAGTAGCATCAAAGCTTGAAAATAAGCCTCAAAGTGGCAAAGATCTACCAAGGTATTTAAAACTATTGTTCTCCAAATTCGTGTGAGGTATTTCTGCCAACTTTAACGTCAAGTGCTTGATTTTCATTGTTCTGTGCAACGGACGATTGCGCCTTCACTTTGTACTGCTTTGTCCCCCCCCAGCTATGCCTCGGCTATTATGTTTTAGTGCTTCTCTGTAAATGAGTGGGAGTTGTCCTGTTTCTAGTATGCTTTAGACCCTTGACAAGTGCAATACTCAGAGCGCTAGTGCCCTTGCATTTATAAAGTAACTAGTAGGAATTCAGCTCATTTACCATATCATACCTTACATAATCGTCATATCTCCAGCAAATTGAAGTACCTCGACAGAAGCAACGATGGTCTCTGTTTCAACCTTTGAAGTAACGAGCCCATTGCAACCCTATGTTTCCCCTCCAAAAACTCAAAAAGAGAAAGAAAACGACTTAGCAGAAGAAGAGCACAAATAAAGACAGACTAAACTCCTACGTCCTACCTATTTCTTCAGTCTGCCCATGGACAATGCCGCCGAAAGGGCATAACCTTAAATATGAGAGTCCTATTCTCCTGTATTTCTAACAGTTTTCAGACCCACCCATAAGCCTACAGCTCTTGCAGTTTATGTTAAGCTGCATTTTTTTTAGATAGGATGGGTATCCAAGCTTTGCTTGACTAATCCCATGGGCCCTTAAGTTAATGACCATGAAACCTCCAACGGCCCTGAGAGGACTCGGACCTAGGATGTTAAGCTGCTTTATCAAAGACTCATCCTACCAGCTGCCTAATTCCAAGACATGATGAATACTAGCTACATTTCTAATAATGAGCAGCTAGTCTCCCAAATGCAATTTACCATAAACAAATCTCATACAGATCCTTTGAATATATTTAACACAAGGATATGCACCTTAGCTCCAGCTTCAGATATATGCAAAAAGCTTGACTCCATTTCCTTTGCAATGAGCTTAGCCATCACAGTTTGGAAAAAAAGATCATGGGATTTTTAAGCAGGTTATTAGGGATTTGTGCTAGATGTATCCTTTCTTCCATAAGGAAGTTTCTAAGATGTTCAGAGATGCTATAGGATCATGTTAATTTTTTAGCTTCTCTGTTGTCCAAGGCGGTTGGGGCCTTAAAGTTGTTCTATTTCTGAGGTCCAACGCAATTGGGCCAATTTGTAATTACCTACACCATCCCCCATAGAGGACGTCTTGTCCTTAAATACTGCACACTTCAATTGCATTAATATACACATTACAATATCTAAAAAGAAGGATGTACAGAGGTGGTCTCTAAGATAAGGTCACCTTTGTTTGTATATGACAAAGAACAGTGAACCATGAGAGATTTTGTGCTATTGAAAATGCAGCAGAAGTAACATTGATTTTGCTGCTTCTTATGTACTTCTCTTGTTTAGTACACTGTATTGAGTAAGATAAGACCCCCTTTGTTAATATAAAGTTGCTACTGTGGTTGCCTTAGAACGACTTAAGGGAAGGAAAGAAAAGAAAGATCTTTGACGCAGTAAATTGACCATATCAAGGAGACAAGACACATAGCATATGTTAATCAAAGAGGTTTCAAAGAGCTAAGAACATACTCCCTCTGTCTCACCATGACTGTCCTCTTTGACTTTGCACAAACTGTAGGGAGTATTTCTAAGACTAACAAAAGTAAAAGTAGTCTCACAACAAGTCTTACATAACAGTCAAGTTGAGACAGCCAAGCAGAGAAAGGAGGACAGTCATTATGAGATGGAGGGAGTAATCAAAGGGAATGCCTTGAAATGGTGAAGTTGCCCTCTTGACTCTAGATTCTAGTTTGATCCATAAGCTTCAAAGCATTTCCCATACAAAACCTAGCCAAGAAAGGTATAGATGAAAGTATTTAAGATCCTAGGCATAAATACTAATAAGGAAGTTGACAGGGAGCAGGACATAGCACCAAATCCACAGGAGGGACACAAGCTTACCTAAGCATTATGAATATTCCGTATCCACTAGAAGAAACATTAGTGCCCTACTATATGCACAAAATGTTTCATGTAGAAGTGTATCAAAACAGCTGATTCAATACATGATAAATTGCTAATGATTCTCACTAAAGAGCTAAAACTTCTCCTAGACTCCTAAAGTCCTAAGCACACATTTGTCTATGGGGTTATTCACAAAAGAGGTCAATAACAGCAGACAAGGGAAGATCTAAGTTGGGGTGGGACGTGGTACAACCCCTCCAAACACTTCCTCGAGCAATTAATTATATATCTTGCTGCCAATAAAAAACAGGTATATCGGTGCTAACATAATGGTAGAGCTAGTCTTTTATAACCATGAGGGACTGAGTTCACACATTTCAGGGGCCGCTACATCAGGAAGCAGCTGAACTTTGCAACATCATGCATAATAAACGTTCATTCCACTACCACAAACAGTTACTACAAATGACTCATCGCCGCATTGGTTATGACTATACCAATACAGACTAGAAGTGCTAAGATATTTTATTACCCACCTCACAAACATATAACATTCATCAAATTCCAATACCCATGCATCCTTTGCTTTCCAGTCTCATACCACCTCTGCATGCAACTGCACTTTAGAAGATGGAGCACATCCCTCCCATGTCACATTATTTTTCTATAGAGCCTTACTTTTCAGTTTAGTACTTTCTATCTCAGAAGTCAGAACTGTTCCTGTTACATCAACAAAATCTTTTGCAGCATGTCTAGTTGTCTATCTTGTCTGTTCATTGAAATTTGAATAAAATGGCTAACTAGATTGGTTAATACACCAATGACTCAATGAGTGTTTGATACTTGCACAATTCTTAAAAGAGTCTGTACAGTAACACTGATCAGATTACAAAAGATTTCTGCCAAAAAGAAAAGCTCAGGTTTTCTACAAGCCCTAGTGGCCAAAACTAATATTGTTGATGTCTCTAATTTGCATCAACAGGAAAAAGAACTAACTCAGGAGCGTTCCTAGCTTTCTACTAGGAAACATTTTATCTCCATCAGCAGGTAGTCAGGTAGCAAACGTCCAGTATTCCTATATACCTATGATACTAAAAAGCATACAGGATATAGTCATATAGAACAGGAAATTAAATGATTCTTTTTTAACAAGAAAACTGTGATTGCTGAAACAGAAAGAAGACCAACCTAGCAAGCAAAGGAAATTAACAGTCCCAAGCAAACGTAACTCTGTGAGTTTTGAGTATTTTATAAATAAACAAAGAAGAAACTAATGGAGCATACTATGGAGTCATAGAGGTAAACTTCCTCGTTCAACAGGTTTGGACGAGCATATGATCCATTAGCGACTCACACACTTGCAAGTCTTGATTATGGTTTCTTCTGAACCACTATGACACCATGACTTTAAAGCATATATAGAAGCTGATCTACAATTTACATTACTCGAAAGATTATGTGTACTGCGCCATTAGCAACATTGTATTGAGCAAAGCAATATAAGTTCAGGAACTATTAGCCACATAAATACCTAATGCCAGCTAAAAAGTTCCCTTGATGACAACCATCCAATTCATGTCATGTTCTCAGTGGGGAATACTTGAAACCACAAAATCCACTACAATTACATTCATCTCAAAGCATAGTCATAGAACGAAAAACAAGGTAAAATGCAACGCATGAGTCAAAGGACGGTAAATTTTTAAAAGCATTATAAATTTCACTTATGTGCACAATGTAAAGCAGTAATGTTGCATATGCAAGAAACCACTTTGGAAGGTCCAACTTACTTCATTTTTGTACAGGAGCAGCATCTATCTTCCGTTTGCCATGGTAGACATCCAAAAGATGAGGAATGCACTTTATATGGTTCATAATGTACTTCCTAATGAAATCCTCTTCAGATATATTCACTATTGACGATGGCATCCTTTTTGCCATTAATTTCTTCTCTTGCAGTACCAAGAACACATTACACCTAGGAATAACCCTCTTCTCCAATGAATACATAACCAACTTGGGACTAGCAATTATCATCTCCGGTTCAAACTTCATAGTTTTAACGAAAAACTCCATGCTGCTCTTAAGCTTCTCCTCTGAACAAGTCAAGCAAAGGGGTTGACGTACAAATGTGGACACAACATCCTCATCAGACCATCCCAAACTCTTTAACACTTCAACTTTCCTCTTCAAATTCGATTCACTCATCGATAGCAACACTCGAATCGCATGTACAAACATAGTATCACTCGGCTTAATGCCGAATCCCTTAACAGCTTCAACTGCATACATCACTCTATCAACACCACAAATTAAACACCTAGGCTGACCAGTAAACAATTTCAAAATGCTACTCATAGGCATTCCTTCTTTTTCCAATAATTTAATATTAGGCATCAAACTTTTCTCAAGATCTATAGTTAATAACCAAGAAGCTCTCTTACATACAGTATGCAAAGCACCCTCATCGTTTTTTAAAAACTGGGTTTTCAAAAATTTAAGGGAAGGAATCAAGTGGGCATTCAAACTTCTGCGCAAAATGAGAGGATTTGCCAATATTAATTCGGATAAATAAGTACCCTTAAACCCATTTTCATAGAGGAATCTCAATTTGGGCTCAAGATTGGTAGAAATTCTACAATTTAGGATTCTGGGATATCTTTCAATGAGTTCAGCAATCTGGGTTTCAGAAAAATGTAAACTTTTCAAAAGGGCAAGGACAGATTCTCCATTTTTTTCAACAGATGATGACAATGTTGCTTCTGTTTCCTTTACTTTTGATTTTGTTGCTGGTATTTGTAAATTTGATGCTTTTGTTTGTAGAGAACGTCTTTGAAGCAAAGAAAGCATTTTGAAAGGGAAATTGGCCATTTCGAGAAATCTAGAGAGAGAGAGAGAGAGAGAGAGAGGAAGAAATGGATGAGAATGTGAGTGCAGAATGTATATAGAGCAAAAATGAAGTTGTTTTTACCTGAGTGAATCTGGGTTTTAGGGGCTGTTAGGGTTTTTCTCAAACCCAGCGTTTTGAGTGAGGTTTTCTTCCCCCTTCATTCGTCATTTGGACAAGGCCGCGTAACTGCGTAAGGCTGTCTCGTCTTCTCATCACTTTTTTTTTTTTTGGTTCGTTTCCATATTCTTTTCTTTTTTTATTGAGCGTTGAAAATGAGGAGGGATAATTATCATTGATTGATAGGGCATATACAATAAGGAAAATGTTTGGTTGATTTAGTGGGTGAGCAATTCACATTTACTTTGTATCTATCTCTCTCCTACCCTAAATGTCATTTTTTGAAAATAAAGGAGAGATGAAAGATCTAAAATAACAATACAACCAACCATGCTCGCTTCCATATTCAACTAAATTTCCCTTCAATTAAGTTTAGTTCAGCTCAGATTATTATTATTATTAGGAAAATTAATGAAAATAATCCCAAGTTTCATCAGTCAGATGAAAATAATCCAAAGTTGAGATATACACGTAACTAATCTGAAGTTTTAACTTTTGTCACGAAAATGGTCCTACCCATGACGACGTTAAGATCCCGTTACACGTTAATGACCTGGTTACTATTAAACACAATTTCGTTCAGCAGCCCACTGTTATAACGGAATCGGTCTGACTCCTTCTTAATACCAGGTGTGATTGATTCACGACAACTAATGCGGAACAATAATATTGAGAAGAAACTAAACAGAGAACAAGACACACAAATTTACGTGGAAAACCCAACTAGGGAAAAACCACAGGCAGAACAAGAATATTTTACTATTACTTAAAGGAGATTATAAATGGGAAACCTTCCCACACAACTGTGTTTCTTAAATCTCACAAGGCTCTCTTAATGTTTCTAATGAGGTCTCTAATAATAAGACCTTAATATGGTATATATAGGAGATAGGAAATAAGGGCTAATTTCATAACCTAGACTCCTAATCAGACTAAGACTAGTAATGAGCCCGTACAGAATACGGAATAACATACGTAACACCGTATAACCCAATATACCATAACATAACTTAGCGTACAGTAACGTAACCAACCGTAACACAACATACGGTAAGGTAACCTACTGCAACCATAAGACTTCAATGCATTAATTCCAACAAATCTCCACCTTGACTTGAATATTCTCCAGAAACCAAATTTTCGCCTTGTCTCGAATTATTCACGAGCTTCAAACTTAACCTCTTTTTCTTCCAAAAGACTCCGAAGGGCTCCACCTCAAACTTGAGGAACTTGATTGATGTCCAAGACACACTTGGACTCCTTGATGGGTAGACTACCCACAACTTGATCACTTAGTTGACACATTTTCTTGCGCCACACTTTCTTAACACCAAACATTGGTGTACTTGGTGAATTTGTCTCCTTAACGGTAGATCCTACCAAGTCAAACAATGCCCCAACTCTTTTACCTTTCATCTCGATCTTAGCACCTCGAGAGACAGCAATCTTTCCACCTCTAATAATGCAACTGTACCCCTTATCATCTAGAGTACTCAACGAGATAAGACTTCTCTTAATGTCAGGGACATGTTTTACCTTATCCAGAATTCTAATAGTGCCATCAAACATCTTCACCCTTACTGTCCCAATCCCAGCAACCTTGCACGGTGCACCGTTGCCAAGCTTAATTTCTCCACCTTGAACAACATCATAGGTAGCGAACGAAACGAATCTTTAAACGGACACACATAGTGAGTAGTGACTGAATCTAGAATCCAATTACTATGTGATCTAGATGAAACATCCTGCACCAAACGAACGTAACTAACAAAATTTGACTCTGCAGGGTTATTGTTATTTTCCTGCTCACTTGATCCAGTACTCTGTTCCTTGTTCTTTAACTTGAGACAATTCCTCTTAATATGACCTTTCTTTTTACAAAAATTGCAAATTAGGTCCTTGTGTCGTGAATTTCCTTGAGAACCCCCATTAGACTGTCTATCACTTGTTCCCCTTACAACTAAAGCCTCTTTCGAATGCTTCTCTTTCTTACCAGTTAATTGATTTTCTATCAATTCCCTTTGTAACAAGTGATGCTTAGCGTCCTCCACAGAAATCTCATCACGACCAACTAAATATGATTCTCTGAAGTGCCTATACTCAGGAGGTAATGAACATAACAAGGTAATTGCTAAATCCTCATCATCTAACTCTACCTCAATATTTTGTAAATCAACAACTATTGAGAAAAAATTATCTAGATGAGGTTTGATGGGTTTACCTTCTTGAAGACGAAGATCCTTGAGTCTATTCTTCAATAATAAACGATTGGTCACACTCTTCGTCATATATAAAGACTCCAACTTTAGCCACAATGCCGTTGTTGTTGTCTCCCTTAACATCTCTCGCAAAACATCGTTTGCTAGATACAACTGAATCGTATTTAACGCCTTGCGATCGTTCTCCGCAAATTCATCATCCGTCATGGACGCTGGTTTCTTACTCTTTCCTAAAAGTGTTATCTCCAAGTTGTTCTGTGTCAAGAGGGCATGCATCTTGACCTTCCAAAGACCGAAATTGACAGATCGATCAAACTTCTCAATATCTATCACTCTTGAAAGTTGCCACGACAGAAGTAAACAATCACCAACCTAAGCTCCGATACCAGTTTTTTATAACGGAATCGTTTTGACTCCTTCTTAATCTCAGGTGTGATTGATTTACAACAACTAATACGGAACAATAATATTAAGAAAAAACTAAACAGAGAACAAGACACACAAATTTACGGGGAAAACCCAACTAGGAAAAACCACGGGCAGAACAAGAATATTTTACTATATATTAAAGGAGATTACAAACGGGAAACCTTCCCACACAACTGTGTTTCTTAAATCTCACAAGGCTCTCTTAATGTTTCTAATGAGGTCTCTAATAATAAGACCTTAATATGGTATATATATAAGAGATAGGAAATAAGGGCTAATTTCCTAACCTAGACTCCTAATCAGACTAAGACTAGTAATGAGCCCGTACAGAATACAGAATAACATAACGTAACACCGTATAACCCAATATACCATAACATAACTTAACGTACAGTAACGTAACCAACCGTAACACAACATACGGTAAGGTAACCTACTGCAACCATAAGACTTCAAGGCATTAATTCCAACAAATCTCCACCTTGACTTGAATCTTCTCCAGAAACCAAATTTTCGCCTTGTCTCGAATTATTCACGAGCTTCAAACTTAACCTCTTTTTCTTCCAAAAGACTTCGAAGGGCTCCACCTCAAACTTGAGGAACTTGATTGACATCCAAGACACACTTGGACTCCTTGATGGGTAGACTACCCATAACTTGATCACTTAGTTGACACATTTTCTTGCGCCACACTTTGTTAACACCAAACATTGGTGTACTTGGTGAATTTGTCTCCTTAACGGTAGATCCTACCAACTCAAACAATGCCCCAACTCTTTCACCTTTCATCTCGATCTTAGCACCTCGAGAGACAGCAATCTTTCCACCTCTAATAATGCAACTGTACCCCTTATCATTTAGAGTACTCAACGAGATAACACTTCTCTTAATGTCAGGGACATGTTTTACCTTATCCAGAATTCTAATAGTGCCATCAAACATCTTCACGCCTCTATCTTCTGTAGTTCTCTGTTCTCTCTCTTCAAGTCTTCAGTTTCACCACCGTCCAGGCGTCCACCGCACAGCACCACTGCCTAGCCGCCTGCACCACCAATCCACCACGACCACGGGCCCTGCAACGCCACTGCTCTTCTGTCCTCTCATGACTGCAGCAGCGCCGGACGGCTGTCGCGGGCTCATCGCCTTGGCTCACCACTCGGACCCAAAACCCCACGGGCCCAAGGCCAAGGCACCACTCTGGCACTCCCTGACTCCATGTTTGTGTTTTGGAAATGTTCAAATGCTGGAACATTGAAAACTTTATGTAGGTAGAACTATGTCTTATTTGATTTATGTTTGAAATTGTGTGATGGATTAATGGTCAATGATTACATGTAGATTGAATTCTTGAAGACGAAGAAATACTAGTGTAAAAGTGCATCGCAATTGAAGGAAAATGCTGCACAGATTTTTATATATTTTTTTAAAAACGTCAAATTTAAATTTCGGTCTTTCTGGTCTTAAACCGGTCTAAACCGAAAAATTCAGGTCCGGTTCGGTTTAAATCGGAATCAAACCGGTTCAGGTTCAGGTCTTGAATTTTGGGCAATTCAGGTTCTAGTTTTTTCCTGTTCCGGTCTATTCTGGTTCCGGTTTGAACCGGTGTTCACCCCTACCCACCATTCCCTTCTCGAGGACACACACATCTCTCCCTCTTCAATCATTGCATAACCTCTCTTCATTCAATTGTATCTTAACTTGGAGCTTCAATGGCCTGAAAGAATCATTGGCGTGTGGAACAAAATGCTGGTTTTCACAAATTGGGATGTTTTTGAGATCCTCAATCAAAAGGCAAATGCCCTTAAAGTTTTCAATTTAGATTGCTTGGTGATCGCTACAGAAAAATTGATTCGATTGAGATGTGATATTGGGTTTAGAGAAGCTGCAAATGTCGAGGATGCGTTCTTGACTGGTCTCAGCCTTGAGGAGAGAGAGAAAGCTACTTTTAATTTTTCTTTGCTTGTTAAGAACTTTTTTTTTTTTTTTAAATCTGGGTTTAGGACAGAACATGGTGAGAAATTTTGGTGTTGAAGAAGGCGTCTTGAATCTTGATCTATTTCTGGTTTATTAGAACACCATTTTTGTTACCATCACATGTTTCTTCCATTTATATTGAGTTAAAGTTGCTTTATTCAAATGGGTTTGGTGCAATAATAAACTGGCGAGAGATGAAAGCAAAGATGTTAATGAAATTTGATAACATATGAAATGCGGTACTGTAAACACAAATTTCATATTATGAAAATAAATAACAGAGACAAAATATATGAACAAATATGTTAATTTTATTGATATTGAAAATGAGTTACAATCTCTAATTTGATCCCCTGATTCGATCTCCACTTGACTTTGATTTGATTTACTGAACTCGGGCCGAACTTGATGGCTTGATCGTGCTCAGATGTTTGATTTGACTTATTGAACAAGGGTCGGAATTGACTTGATCTCGTCCAAAAGCTTGATTTGATTTGTTGAACGTAGGCCGGATTTGAGGCTTGATCACGTTCAATGATTGATCTTCAAAGTTTAGAGGCTTTAATCTCCTTGGAAGGAATGAATTTGATCTTCAAAGCTTAGAGGCTTCAATCTCCTTGGAAGGAATGAATTTGATCTTCAAAGCTTAGAGGCTTCAATCTCCTTAAAAGGAAGGGATGAATGATGGAGCGTCTGGATCTTCAGGTCTCCGGAATTCTCCTTCTGCATGCCGGTTGAGAGTCTGGCTAAAGACCCTTAAAAGAGAGTCGAGAGCTCTATTTATAGAGAGAGCTCCCACATTAGGCTTCTTGGACTTGGCAGTCATGGGCCTTTTGACACAGACTTAGCAATCAAGGCCTACTTTAATAGTTTAAAATCCATTTTAAAAGGCCTTTTAGCATTAATGATAGAAAATAAATTAACTAAAATAGGTATCTAATTTACCTACAAGAATTAATTTAATTATCTCAAAAATGCTTATTTATGAGTCATAGTTTGACTTTTGACCCATTTAATTTCCGACATGGCACATGAACATTTTTTCCGTGCCTACAAATTGCCCCCTCGAGATTTGGTCATGTACACGATAAGAGTGTTTAAGCATGAGCGGGTCTCGACAATTGAAGGTTCCTTTTTTTTCTTTTTTTTTTTTGAGGGTAAGTGGAAATCGGTTTGACTTGGCTTTTCCTCCACACAATTTTATTTTTCTGCTTTGTCGTGGCTTTTGTCATGAATTTGTTGTGTACATAAGTCAAAAATCCTTGCTCTTCTTTGTTCAAAATGCACAGTTATCTCACATGAGCTCATAGGAGCAAAGTTTGATCTAATAAAGGAACCTTAGGCTTAGAGTCCAATCCTTGGCTTTAATTTCTCCAACAACTAACAACTTTGACCTGGCTTCATAGGACTCAACCAATAACGTGTCATTCACTTGGCTATATATAGGAAACAGGAACAATGAATTCTTTGCCAATTGCCAGGACCTGTGCCAAAATGGTGTTACAAAGGAATCAAGTCGGAGATGGGAGCCGGACGCGCTCATCCAGCCGGAGGTTGACCCATGGAAGCTTGATTGATACCACTCTGGAGGCCTAGACGCTAGACCGAGACCATCTGTAGACTTGGAAGTAACACTATGGCAGTGTTGTTGTCGTGCCTTGCCTGCCGTGACCCTGCTGGAGCTGAACAACTACAACTGTCATATTGGCGGTGACTCTGTAGTCTGTACCATGAACCTGCCGATGCCACCTTGCTTTTACCTCCTTGAACCAGAACTGATCAATCCTCTGAACCAATGCCAAATCATCTTGCCGGTTATGTCGTGCCAAAGACCTCCCCAGATTCTGAGTAGGTAAGTAGGGTAAGTGATAAGCGGTTTTTTTTTTGTTTTTTTTTTTTTTGGGTATTGCAGGGCTGTGGGACACTATCCATGTCCGTAGATACTGGATCAGACCTTTCCAAAACTGAAGACCGATCTTCGCCGGAGGCAAACGCACATAACCTAGTGAGAGAGCAAAGTTTCGAGCTTGAAGCCATTGCCATTGTCGCTGCCCCATTGCCATGGTTGTTCTTGAATTGAAGCCTTTTAACTTGTTCCGAAGCCGAACTTGAAGCCATTGCCAGAAATTTGCCAATCAGTTCCATTTGCACAAGAGGTGACCATCATTTTGAAGTCTTTTCCATGAACCAGCCTTGAATATGAGAGTTTGCCGACACACTCTTGAATTCCAAACTCAGTGTCGTTCGGAGTCGGAACCAAAATCCGTGAAGGCTAATTGGGGCCCTATGCCAACCGTATCACTTTGGATCCCATCAGTTGCTTGACGTCCCGAACCTGTTGCAATAATCCTTTTTTTTTCTTGTTTGTTCGTACAGGGACTTAACGTTAAAGTGTACAACTTGGAGACTCTATACCGACCTGTCCCGCTAGATCAAACCTCCCCTTGGAGACTTGGCGTGCTGTATCGAACATGATTGAATCCTGAACCTGCCTCATCCATTACCGTTATCCATTCGAGTTTACAACAAGCCTATAACCCGATGTGAAGCATGAAGCCAAAACCATGTTGAAGCCTCGTTTATCCGATTGCTTATTGTCTCCATCCGACCATCGTAGCCGATCCCAGATCCTGATCTTGTCATGCCGCAATTGAAATGACAATGACACATTGTCATGCTCACGATCATGTTGCAAACATCACAAAGAAGCCATTTGGTTGCCAATTTGCCATACGAGTGGCTACCGAGGATTCTTGCGATTCTAATCAACCGCTGTTTGATCACTATCTTGATCATTTGTTGGAGCCAATACCAAGCCTATAGCCACACTTCCCGCGACAAAGCATTGTCATTCTGTTCCCAACCAATCATGAACTTCTGGCCACTTTGTATCTATCCATGCCTTTGATGTTGGGGGCTTGTCAATTGCCAACTTTTCGTACCAGACCCACAAACAACTGAATAAGATTTGAATAGCTCGAAGGACAGCTATGCTCTCTACCTAGCTTCCAGTAGGCACTGCTGCTGGAATTCCATTGATGCTTCGTTTGACGCTAGCTGCGCATATGCATACAAGTTCTTAGTTTGGAGGACCACGAGCTAACAAATTTGTTTTGTGCCATATGACTTGGAAGTCATCAAGGCATAGTCGGTTTTTTTTTTTTTGTTTGTACGGGTGCACTTGAATAAACTAGTTATTCAAACTGCCTACGTACTTGCAACGTTGCAAGATCAAGCCAACGTAGTTCACGTCTTTTTTTTTTGACACAATCACAGTTTACACTGTTGTGGGTTAGGAGTAAATTTTGATTTTGTTTTTGAATGAATGAGCAGTTTAGTCTCTTGCCTAGGAGTATGACACAGTCATGGTGCTTGTAAGCTTTCTCTATATCTTCGTCTTTTGCATCATTTTAGTTGAGCTATGGCGCATGGTAGCTTTTCCCATATCTCGTTGCTTGAATAATTTGGTTGAGTTATGGTGCTTGAGAGCTTTCTCCATATCTCCTTAGTTTTTTTTGTTTGAAATAGACTTGATGCTTGGGAGCTTTCCCCAAATCTTGATACTTGCGTATTTGAAGTAGACACGGTGCTTAAGAGCTTGCTTCACGTCCCTTTGCATACTTTGGTCTGATTTTCTGGTGCTTGAGAGCTTTCTCCAGATATTGCAACTCGTATGTTGAGTTAGACTTGGTGCTTATAAGCTTTCTCCAAATCTTGATACTTTTTTTTTTATTTTTTGTGTGCAGTTTATACTCGTGCTTAGGAGGTTCTTGTCTTCTCCATTGAAGTTTGTTTTACCATCTTCACAACTTCCTTTGCTCTTTTTTTTTTGAAACAGAGGACACACTTTCATTGCATGACCTCCGGAGTGGAAGTTGCACCTTGCCTTTGTTCATGCCCCTCATGGAGACGATGGCTCAGAGCATTTCCCTACAGAGTTGTCATCTTTATTTGTTGACAAATAATCCTCCTGGTTGGAGATGAGCTCTTTCATGCTTGCGGATTCACCCTTCTCATTTGAGGAAGTATGACCTACATAATTTGCAATTGTAAGCTCCATGTCATGGGCTCGAGTTGCCAATTCTTGAAATGTTTTCGGCTTGATGCTTTGAAGGATATAGCGCAAGTCCCAATCCATTCCTTGAATGCACATTGCTACTGCGGAAGTTTCGGATAGATGGTCTTGGTATTGTAAACTTAATGAGCGCCAATGATGATGAAGTCAATGACAAGCTCATCTTGCAACTGTTTTGTGGCGGTAAGCTCAGTCATACTCACTACACGACGGGTGCCGTAGAAGCGATTTAAAAACTCATTTTCCATTTGCCCCCAATTATCGATGGATTTAGGGGCCAAATCCGTGTACCAATCAAATGCAACGCCTTTCAGAGAACGGGACGAATTGTTTGACAAGTAGATCGCCATCTGTACCTGCACTATTACAAGTCTCAATGAAGTATGCGACATGCTATTTGGGGTTACCCTTTTCATCGAATTGTTGAAACTTGGGAGGTTGATAACCTGCGGGCATTCGAAGACGATCAATCCTTTTGGTATACGGCTTCTTGTAGGAGTGTTTGTCATAAGACTCTCCACCGATTTTGAGCCTTCACAGTGTTTTCGATCAACTCTTTGATTTGCGGGATAGAAATTGAACCTTCGGATTTCTTTTTGGACTTTGCACTTTTTGATGACTTGAAACTTGCAGTAGAGTCTCCATCACTTTCATCGCCAGATACATCTCCCTTTGGGCGTTTCTCCAACTTTTTAGTTAAAAGCAATTTGCTTATCCTTTTCTTCACTTTCTTTGGAGAGTTTTTCGATGGTCTTCCTCATATTGGCCAATTGTTCTTCAATGTTATTCTCTTCAATTATCATAGAGGAAACGATAAACAGCTGAGAAGACTCCATTGATTCCTCCGTCCGGATCGCTTTAGTGGAAGAACCTTCAAATTTCTTTGGGTTTCGGTAATGGATTCTTTCGACTTCATGGTTGAAAAGACTTGAGTATTTGGACTCGTGGAAAAAGAAATGAGAGATAGAGATTGTCTCACCGGGCATGCTAAAAATTTGTAAACACAAGTTTCGTATCTGAAAATAAATAACAGAGACAAAATATATGAACAAATATGTTAATTTTATTGATATTGAAAATGAGTTACAATCTCTAATTTGATCCCCTGATTCGATCTCCACTTGACTTTGATTTGATTGACCGAACTCGGGCCGAACTTGATGGCTTGATCGTGCTCAAATGTTTGATTTGACTTATTGAACAAGGGTCAGAATTGACTTGATCTCGTCCAAAAGCTTGATTTGATTTGTTGAACGTAGGCCGGATTTGAGGCTTGATCACGTTCAATGATTGATCTTCAAAGTTTAGAGGCTTTAATCTCCTTGGAAGGAATGGATTTGATCTTCAAAGATTAGAGGCTTCAATCTCCTTGGAAGGAATGAATTTGATCTTCAAAGCTTAGAGGCTTCAATCTCCTTAGAAGGAAGGGATGAATGATGGAGCGTCTGGATCTTCAGGTCTCCGGAATTCTCCTTCTGTAGGCCGGCTGAGAGTCTGGCTAAAGACCCTTAAAAGAGAGTCGAGAGCTATATTTATAGAGAGAGCTCCCTCATTAGACTTCTTGAACTTGGCAGTTATGGGCCTTTTGACATAGACTTAGCAGTCAAGGCCTACTTTAATAATTTAAAGTCCATTTTAAAAGGTCTTTTAGCATTAATGATAGAAAATAAATTAAGTAAAATAGGTATCTAATTTACCTACAAGAATTAATTTAGGCTATGTTTGGTAACGTTTTCAAAAGCTGTTTTTCTATTTTTTAAAATAGAAAATCTGTTTTTTTTTGCAAAAAGCGATGTTTGGACTAAAATGAAAAAAACTGATTATAAAAAAAACATAAACTGGAAAAATAGAAAAAGAAGAAGCAGAAAATTTTCACTTTTGTAAACGAAAGAATCGCTTCTCAACTTCTGCTCTAAAAATATGGAGGGAAACTTTCCTAAAAACCAACTCTGTTGGAGGGAAATTCTCCTAAAAATCCAATTCTGTTGGAGGGAAAACCTTCCAAATCCTAACTACTGCCAATTTCACTTCCATATAAATTGTAAGATCACTTCGTGATGAACACAACAACTGCTTTCAGGTCAGTTCTTTGGCAACTTCACGTAATATATCAATTGTTGTATATTTCCTCCATTAATGAACTCTTCTTGATTTTTGCAGCAATAACATACTTTAGTTCTCACCTTCAACCAGGTTCCCTCTCTCTCTCTCTCTCTTCCTCTTTCAGTTGTGCTTTGAGATTTATAATCCATGAATGGATGAACTTACCATGGTTGATTTTAGGATATGCACAGAAATAGTAGAAAGTGGGTCCAAATCTCGTCAATAGCTGTGGGTTGTGTTTATCAGTGGTGAATAGTGATGCAACAAATTTCCCCTCTGAAGTTTAATGAATGAAACCTTTTGCCTAGTTTGTTATTAGCCACCTGTTCATGTAAATGAAATTTTCCTAACAAGTGTCATCTTTTAAAGTACATGTGGAGAGTTAAAGGAGATAGTATTGGACTTATCCACTAATATGGCATCTGTTACTATATTATAAATCTTGGGTGAATGATGATAGTCCAATGAGTTTGGTATATATTACTCTAGCTAGTCACCTAGTATAGAGTGTTTCCGATAGATCCAAAAAAAAAAATTAAAAACATTTTGAACAATTTAAAAAAAAAGGGAAGAAATCATGATTTGTCGAGTAACAAATCCATGGCTAGCTCTGCCAAGTCTTTTGATCCATACTCTTCTTGCAAAGCCTTAATACTGTCAAAATTTCCTCCCACTAACTCAGCAGCATCAGACTTCCTTCCAGAAAACTCTTGATTTGTCCCCATAATTTTTCCAATGCTCTTAACCATACATATCAGACCAGACACAAACTCTCGGTCAACACTGAGTTAGAAACCAAAAAAAAAAAAAAAATTGTTATTGTTTACTGTATCACCCAAACGTGTTTACATAAAAAAAGATTTTGAAAAGTCATTTCAACATTTGAAACCAAACACAATTGTTTTATAAAAACTGATTTTTTAATCTAAAAACAGAAAAACTGTTTCTAGTCAATTAAAAATAAAAACAATAAAAACAGTTCCAAACACTGCCTTAATTATCTCAAAAATGCTTATTTATGAGTCATAGTTTGACTTTTGACCCATTTAATTTCCGACATGGCACATGAACATTTTTTTCGTGCCTACAGGTACATACATGAACTGAGGATTAAGGGTTTGTTCTCTCCAACTGAAAAACGTTTATATTTATTACTGAAAATTTATTTATTTTTAACTTCGTTGAACTTTGTTGAACTTTATTTAAGTTTATTTAACTTTGTTGAACTTTATTGAACTTTGTTTATTTTTGTTGAATCTTGTTGATTCAAGTGTTTTTTATAACTAGTTTGTATATTGGTTTGTTTAACTTTGTTTAACTTTATTTAACTTTGTTGAAGTTTGCTGAAATTTGCTGAAGTTTGTTGAAGTTTGCTGATATAAACAGAAATAAGTTGGGAAGAACAGACCCTAAGAAAGACAAAATGGAGGCAAAAGCTTTAAGACATCAAACGATCTAATGGCTCTTTGCTTTTTCTTGAATTTTCGTTGCAATTGTCTTCACCTTTGTGCTTGGATTTTCATTGAAATACTGGCTGTAGAATTGGTGCATCTATTAAATGAAGGAGTTTATCCGAATGAAGAGGAGGAGAGAGAGTCTTTGAAAAGGAGATGGTGGGTTGCAGAACAAATTTGCATCTAATGTGTGCCACGTCATCAAAGTTTAACGGACTTTAACGCCGTAAGTAACAGGATCATTTTTGTGACAAAAATTGAAACTTAGGATTATTTACATGTATTTCTCAACTAGGGATTATTTTTATCTGACCGATGAAAGTTGGGATTATTCCAAATTTTCCTTATTATTATAATAACTATTATGATTATAATTATAATAATTTATTTCAGTTCAATTCAGGACAATTAAGTTCAGTTCAGGACAATCAAGTTCAATTCAGTTCCGTGTAATTAAGTCCAGCTTAGTGTAATTAAGTAAAGTTAATTTTAGTTACGTGAAATTCAGTTGAATCAAACGGAGGCTTAGTTCAATTCAATTCAGTTCATATGTCAAGCTTGTTATTTAATTAATGTTTTATTTTACTATATTATTCATGATAATGTATACTTGTTGCTCAAAATTATTTATTTTTTCGATAAAAGCTTGTTGCACAAATTTGAGTACGTACTTTCAAATGAGAGTTTTTAGAATGTACAAGGTTAAATGTCAAGCTGAAAATTTGATTTAGTTTAATTTAAATTAGTTCTGTTTAATCTAATTAGAGTACAACACAATTAAACTCATGTGAATAAACAATTTTCAATACCTTATTTTTTCTAGTGTATTAAGATATAAATAAAACTGAATTGATAAGAATTATGCTTATTTGAATCGTAACATCATAGTTCATATTAATTCAATTATTGTAAGGTATTGCAATCTTTACAAAGACTCGTGTATTATTGTGACTGTATATTAAAATAAAATAAAAATGTTAAAGTGATAGGTTCATACATGAAATAAATTGGATTAAACTGGAGTTAATAAAGTCACTTCACAATAGTCTCAAGATTTTTTTATTAAAAAAAATACTCAAGAGATTTTTAAATTTAAACATATTGGCTTAAGTAATTCAAAGTAAGACTTGTTAAAAACTAACACAATATTTATTGGGCGATGCTTAATACGGATGGGCCTCACAATCCAGGTCAAGTTGGTGGTGGTGACATACTACTCAAATTGGGATCCTCTGTATTTACCAAAGTAAAAGGAAGTCTACAATTATTAAATGGAGGGTCAGATTTGTTTCTCTACATTTTAAAATATAAAGAAGCAACTTGTAAAAGGCAACTCTAACCCTACAGTTAGTAAATAGAAAGGATTCCTACACTACTCTGAGACCATCCTGGCCACATGCTACGCACTTTTTCAAAAAACTATGACATATGTATAGGAGCGAGAGATGAAATTTTGGCATTGGCTATGGGCCTATGGCTAGAGATGTAGGAATTAAAAAGCTTATTGTTCATGAAGATGGTGTTCAGATGATGTTAGAAGATGATGTTCGAAATGGACCAGCAATATTTATGGTAAGAAGATGCAGGAAATTTATAGGAGATGCAAACTGGGAGGTGAAGTTGGATCATTATTTTCGTGAAGCAAACTATACAGCAAATTGGCTAGCTAATGTAAGATAGTATCAAGAGAAAATGGTTGGTTGAGTTTGTTGTTGAAGCTTTGTCTGCGCTTCCTTCAATTTTATATGAGGATGTAATAGAGGTGACAAAAGGTCTCCTATGAGGCCGCCTCAAGGTGAGATCTTCTCTATAGCCAAGCATGATATACTATGACGTCATGCTTATTAGAGAGGGACTCACTTTGAGGCCACCTTATACGAGTTTTCGTGCAGGGATGACTTGGCCACGTAGCGTTTTGGTTTCTTAGGGCCCTTTCTCGCACCCCAAAAAAAAAAAAAACCTAACCCATCAAGCTTCAGGCTTTCAGGGGTTAATAAGGTCATTTTCATGGTGACTATAAATAGGTGCCCATCATCTCCCTTTATGGGTTTTGGCCAATTCGAGGACAGGGAAGGAAACAAGGGAGAATGGACAGAAGAAGTCAGCCTAGAAGAGCTCCACATCAAGCTAATACTAGCAGATATCACACCAATCCAACAAGAGTATCAAGAGATTTTGGACCTACACAAAGTTCTAGCCGTGATGTGCAAAGAGAAAGCAGAGTTGGGTTGCAAAGAGGTCCATCAGAGGATGAGAAAAAAGAGAGAGATTATTCTAGTGCTCAATCAATCATTGGAACTTGCCTGTATATGTGCCCAGGTAATTCTTATTTCCTCTTCACCTTTAAAGTGTGAGTTTTGATGCTGATTTTGACTGAAAGTGCAATTTGTGTTTTCACTGAATTGGTTAAATGTTAGCAAATTGGAGAATTTTTATGTCTGTTTTGGATGGGTGATCAAATCCCCTTTGGGTTTAGTGATGATGATTGGTAAGGTTTTGGAATCTGCTCTTTTTATGGTTCTTGGCTCATGTCTGATTAAATAAAAAGTCTTATTATTATAAAATTCAAAATAGAAAAAAGTCTTACTATTATATGTATATGTAGAGAAGGAGAGAAGCCAACGTGAGCAGCTTCGTGATCTAGCTGTGTTTGAGAGGTTGGAAGGGAATCCGAGGAAGACGTCATCAAGCCTCGCTGTGAAGAAGGTAACAAACATGTTTATACTTTGTGAGTTTGTGCTCTGGTTGTAGTTTGAAATTCAATATTCTTGAATTTGTGGAGGTTTGGTAGAATTAGAATCACCCACATTCAATTGTTTTATTCAGTTGGTTTCTTGAGCACTTGCTTGAAAGTTAATCCCTTTTCAAGTTATAAAACTCCTGCCACTAATGTTTGATAAACGAACTCGGGCTTCTCAACTTGAAACTTCATATTTAGTTTAGGGGAGATTGAAAATTTGCTGTCTTAGAAGAATGTTTGATACAGAACATAAGGGCACCCACCGTCTCTATTGCTAGTTTTGCAGAACAATATCAACAAAAGATGTTCAGGCATCAGATTTGCGCCCTTTACCAGTTTTGGAGCACACGTTAAATTACCTCATGAAGTTATTGGATTCGTCAGATCATCCGTTTGAAGTTGTTCATGATTTCATCTTTGATAGGACAAGGTCCATTAGGCAAGATCTCAGCATGCAGAATATCATGAATGATCGTGTGATCTGGATGTATGAGAAAATGGTAATGTTTTTACTGCTCAATTATAT
The DNA here is from genome assembly GCA_038025085.1 of Tetragonia tetragonoides. Classification (NCBI taxonomy): domain Eukaryota; kingdom Viridiplantae; phylum Streptophyta; class Magnoliopsida; order Caryophyllales; family Aizoaceae; genus Tetragonia; species Tetragonia tetragonoides. Next base: position 36,530,140 of record CM076143.1, read on the forward strand.
ACTGTATGTTTGAATAGCAGAAGTGGAGGTGTATAATTAATCATTTTCTAGTATGCAGACTAAAAGAGATTAAGAACAAGAATATATGTTTATTCTTCATTTGTTCTATGCAAATAGGCATGCAGTAGTTGGTATGATCGAATTGCCTCCATGTTTGGAAAGAGCCAGCAGTTTGCCTTCTGCAAAATTGGGCTTAGTTGAAGTTCAATATCCTCTAACTAAGTGAAAAGGGGCTTTGAAGAGAATCATCTTATTTAAGAGCTATTAGGAGAAGAGAAAGATCACCTTTCTCATATGCACTAGTTGAATATACCTTTTGTGTATCATAGCAGAATTGGGATCTTGAATTACCTAGCACGCAAGTTGCAAATGTGCAACAACGCTAAATATTGCTCTAAGTCACCAATGAAAGATACCATATGACTCACCAATCACCATCAGGAACACTTTGATGCGAATTATAGTACAGTGATCTCCACAAATAAACAGCCTTCTCCACTCCTTATCATGAGAATCAATTCACCCAGGGGCGGATCTCCCCTAGGGCAGGAGGGGTTTGCGCCCCCCGGCCATTTTCTAAGTTATTAAATATATATAAGCTGTAATGCATAAAATGTACAAAAAGTGCTTTGGCATAGTGGTAAGCGAGTTTTGTAGCAACCAAGAGGTCAAGGGATCAAGCCTTGGCCCCCCTCTTTTTTGCTCCGAGATCCGCCACTGAATACACCTACCATCATATGAACAAACACCCCAATAGTGACTTTGAGATGTGTTGAGTTACTCTATCCCTAACATACTCCTTAGTTTGTATCTCAAGAGCCGATCCGGGAAGTTAGTTATCCTACGTTGATATATAGTGCAAGAGCATTGCCAGCAGGGATCGATCCAGGAGGCAAGAACCCCCCCCCCCCTCCTCCCGGGCCTCCCCCATTCCAGAAAATCACAAAACCATGTAAACTATCCCAGGGCTCAGATGTTTTACTAACCTTTCATGAGGCAGCACTTATCTTTTATCTGTTTTTATTTTTTTATTTTGTACTGTTCATAGTTCCTAAAATACTTGTACAATCCTCAGAATCCTTTAACATATGCCGCTGTCAGATGGTACATGGACCTGTCAATGTAAAAATTTCAGATAGCAAATTTTTATGGTCTGGACTACCTGTCAAGAACAGCATTGGACACTTGCAGTGTCTGAGTTGGCAGCTTTCTGTGATTTTATGTGACATGTTATGCTGATTATGCAGGTTAGGTTTCACGTCATTTCCCACCACAAGCTCAGAAGATGTAAAGGTGATAGTACCACTATTTCGTCAATCCATCATCTAAACATCGAGCAGCTCACAAAGTGTCTAGCATCTCTATATAACCTGTATGACATCAACCGAAGCTCAGATTCTATTCATGAAAATGAAGCTGAATTCCGTTCCCTATATGTCCTGCTTCACCTTGATTCTCAGGCTAATTCAACGGTTGATCTCTCTCATGTGTTGTTTAATGGTCACATTTTTTTGGAATCACTTTGCCTTAATACAGCTGCTTTTGTATGTAGGGTGAGTCCCTGTCTTTATGGTTTTCTCGTCTACCTTCTTCTATTATTAGGTCGAAAGAGATGTGCTTTGCCCGAAGAGTGTTAAGGTATTCCAAATTTTTGAACTATCACTTACAGCTGAACTACTAAAATTAGCGTTGGGGCTAGATTTCTGCCATTGTTATAGTTTGTGTTGTGTGATGAATCCCCTTTCTTGACTTAGGTTTTTCCGGATAGGCAATTATTGGCATTTCTTTAGCTCTGTAGCATCAGAAGCGACTTCCTTGCAATTATCCGTCATTGAACCTTACATCAAGGAGGTTGGATTTTATCCCTTACAAATGTTAATTTTCATGTATCTGTGTTCTGTGATTTTTTTTGCGATTTATATTCCAATGTCAATTCTTCTATCTTTGTACTTTCTGAACATACGTATTGCGTTTGTCATTCCTTATGATCACTTCCCTTTTTATGAAAGCCCCATTTATGTCTCTAGTCCCTCTCCTTTTAATACTGTTTCCATCAACTCCCGTTCATCAAGCTTCTTTTGATAGTTCCCTCAGTTCAAGGATCCGTGCCTGCCTTTCTGGAGCTGTTATAGTGTTATTTGAAACCAAAAACATGAACATCACAAAGCAACACACAAGTCTAACATGAATAAATTCGAACTTGGGAACAATTACGATCAAAGTCTCAATACTCCACTGTTACCAACACACCTCTCACACAACTGTGTTTCTCTCTGTCGATGCGCAAAATCTGTTTGGTCTCTTTAAGAGTTATGGTTAGAAAGTTTGTATGTCAGTTAGCTTAGTTGGTGAAGTCTCCGAAGGTTGATATTGGGGACTTCGGGTTCAAAACCCGGCTACATTGGCCTTTTTACCTTAAATATAAAAAGAAGAACAAAAAAAGAGTGGTGGTCAGAAAATCCGTCGTCTGCAGCTTTTACATTTGTCTTGCTCTCTAGAGCCCATTCCAATCGGTTATCACACTCACATCCCAAAGGACGTGTTTACAATTTCCTACAACCTTCTTTTGGTTGTTCATTCACATTGCTAGTTGATAAATGTGTGTGAACTGCTGCTGCTTAGCTGCCTTTTCTTTTCTGTGGAAACTGCTCTGCCCTAATTAGTTGGGTTTCGCTCCTGCTGTTTGAAGGTTCGCGCACAAGCTGTGGCATCTATAAATTCTAGTGGCTACAAGCTTCATCCTTATCCACTAGCACACCTTTCGAAGATCTTGAGAATAAAGGTATTATCTGATAGATATTTTTTTGTCTACCTGGTAAAGGAAGAAATATAATGACTAAATTTCAATTTCAATCAGGAGTCGGATCTGGAATCCCTCTGCAAAGCTTGTGGTTTGTTGATCTCCCTAGACGATAAGGGGAATAAGGCCTTACCCACCAAGCAAGCTGGTTTTTGCCATCCCAAAGGAGGATTTCAGTACCAAGATTTTTCATTGTTGGAGCTGCTAGAAAAATAAGCTACTTTCTGATGCCATCTTTTTTTTCTGTCAAGTGAAGCTTGGTCTTTCAATACCTTGAGATGATGATTGACATTGGTAGTTTGGTACACATTCAGAAGCAATTCTCCATTTAAGCAGCAGGAAAAAAGAGTGGACCTATTAAAAAGCTTGTTCTTTCAAGAAGAATGGAGATCTTGTTGTCAAATAAGGGTAAAGGTGCAACCATAGTAGCACATTTTCATTTGCTTTCCAAGTGGCACCTGAACATTCACTACTAACTTCCTCGGAATGCCCCTCGAGGGAAAGGGAGAGGCAGACCAAGAAAGTTACTCTGATAGTTGATAGATCATCTGTTGATAAACTTGTGGAGTCTTGCTCATCTTGCACTCTGTGGAGGACTAGTGGTTCATACTTGATAGTTGTAAGTGCTATTTGAATAATGCTGCTACTTATCATTGTGGTGTTTGTTGTGAGTTGATAGACTGTGGACGTCTGTAAAATCAGAAAAGTCAGGAGTCTGTGCTCTTTCTTTGTGGTCTGTTTCCATGACTACAGGGCCAGTGAGTCACTCAAAGCCTTGCACGCATATTTTGTTCACTCACCATTGCTTGCACAAACTATTCAGGGTAGTTTCTTGTGTTGCACAGAAAGTGGAAATATTGGTCTTTTCGGGTACTATGTATGTCTTAACTTTCTTTGTTGTTTTACTTGCTATTTGGTTCACTGGGTTCTCATGAGTAATGTGATTCCACTTGTACATCTATTTGGAGAACTCTATGCAAGAAGTCAGGCATATGACCTTGACCTTTTTGGCCATTTGAAACCGTTGTCTGCTGAAACTGGGAGCTGAGGGAGAAGGGTTACTTGTGAAAGAGATCAACAGTACATCTTGAAATGGTGGCTTTAAACATTCCCTGCCCACCTCAAATAACCCAAGATAGTGAGTTGGGGGAGAGTGTCAAGAAAATACCTGTGTCACTGGGACAGATGATTATTATTTTGAAGGACATCCAGCGCGTAGATATTTGTGCTGATAGAACCTACAGATAGATCTTTTACTCTACTTTTTACATTTCTGGACCCGAAGTTTGAAGAATGGCTTTTCGCAGTGTTGTCAGCTTACCATGATAATGTTCAAGTTCTATGCTGGGTTTTCCGTTACAGGGATTCTGGGGTCCAGCAGAAAAAGAAGTAATAGAGCTGTTAACTGATTTGTCTCACACTCTCACCAGACATTCAGGCATGGAAGGATTATGCTCTCTGCTCCAATGCTGTATGTTTTATCTCCCTTCTTCCGTATTAGGGTGATGGCATGGAAGAGTGAGATCCAAGGACCTGAATCTGCCCGATTGTTACTCGGTCATTATGCAGCTGTATATTATGATGTACAAACTGCTGAATGTTGTAAGTTCTGTAACATTCTTTATTTTGGGGTCCTATTGTAACCATCCTCTTCAGCAGATCTGTTTATACATTGCGGTGGGAAAGTAATTGATTTGCAAGTATAGTGGTACGTATTGATTCCTTTTTTCTCTTCTAAGAATTTTAATTTTTAATGTCGTTTAAGTGAGCACCTCTAGACAACTTGGTCTTATAACAGCAGCAGCAAGATAACCCATTATTTATTTTTATGTTTACCTTGCAGCAGCAGCAAGATAACCCATTTTCCCAGGCACAGGGGCAATATAGAACCTGAAGCAAGTCATGAGATTCAATATAAGCAATTTCAAAATCTGCGCTTTGCTTTTGTTACTGTATACTCATGCACCACCTTTTAATTCCCTCCGAACCCAATCTACGTTTCTAAACTGACACTATTGCTTTCAAAGAATGGAAAAATGGCTAATGGGGCACGGATATTTGTTCTGAGGGAACCAGTCAACCCATAAAAAAGAAAGTACGTTGTGTTCAATAGACCATATGATAGGATCCCTGAAACTCCATATCTTTTTAACTGCTCCAATATTCTGTCAAATGCAAAAGGAACTAGTATGGAGTATCAGCAAAGAAGTCCTTAAATTTGTGAAAGAATTGCAAGGAAACGATTTAAAGTGCACGCCACAAGCAATGACTAACTTGTGGATGCTTGCCACGTATTAGAGATTTAACTTTATCTTTTTTGTTTGTATACAATTTAACACGTGGCAAGCATCCACAAGTGTAATGCGTAAATGCGAGAAATGGGGTATTGGAGAGGATCCAAGTCCTTTCTTTATTAGAATAGTAGTTAGTTTCATTTTACCAATTAGAAGTTACGGTGAGTCTCTTATGGCTAGCTGTATTGACTAAGTAGCAAAACTAGTGTTGTTTGCACATGATTCAAAATGATGAGGTTAATTTGTAATTCACCTATGGAACTCAAATTTGATACTACTTTACACCTGAAAAATAAAAGAAAATAGTTTTAATATTCCAATTATTTGTTTTACATTTAGTGTTTTTTCACACTTTTTTTAATCGGTAAATCAAGATATTTTTTTAATCAAAACAATGCGTGAATCCTAGCATCATTACTGGAGTAACTACTCACCTTCTAGAAAGGAATACTCCATGTTCCTTAGCTATCTTACTGCATTTTACCTATTCTAATACCAATCTCTGAGCACCTCCTCCCATTGCAACACGCTCCCCATTTGTTAGATAGGTAATCTTTCTACATTCTGCTGTATAAGGGAAGCTATTATCACACCAAGCTAGTATCAGTAACACCTTGTAGGCTTTTTCTAAAAAATACAATATTACATTTGGTCATATTGATTATTCTGTTCGAGTTGTAGCTAACTTATGACATGGACGAGCATGGACGAGCATGTTTGGATGGACCCAGAGTTGAGAACGATGCGGAAGTGTCAGGAATGAGTGTTATGTTACGTTAGATTACGTTACTGTATGTTATGTTATGATAGGTTATATCACTGTACGTTCGGTGCAGTATCTTACGGGTTGTTTCCTTATTGAGGTAATATATTATATTCAAGGTTGTAGTTAGATATTACTAATTAATTTCAGCCAAAGAATTTTATAGATCATTGGTATCTCGTTGAAGATGATGAAGAACCAATGGTGGAGGCATTACGGCGAATCCAATATCCGTTACTCTACCATTGGTAACTGGTGTTCAGGACATGAGAGGCATAATTACGATATTGAGAAGGTAATTTCTAATATCTCGGTGCAATTAATTAGAGTTAATTATAAGCATAATTTATCATTTAAATTATTTTAGAAGTATTTTAATAGGAGGTAAGGGCCTTGGTGAAGCATACGCCACTGAAGATTACCTGATGATAGTTTTATTAAATGTAGTGGATCACCCAACGACACCTCATGTGTAAGAAATAATGTTTTTTATGTTATAGGATTATTTATTTATTTATCGATACTTTCTCGTTTGTTAAATTGACGTTTCATTTAGTTTTACAGATTCAAGTTTACACGGAGAGGACTTCCAAAGTTTTGGGCATATATGCCGGAAGATGTTGATGGGAAAAAAGGAAAAGGAGTTGTCAAGAAACAAAGAAAAGTGAACACCTCTGGAGTTTGGTCCGATGATGAAGTGGCTAGGAGACTGTCATGATATGGGTCCAAAGCTGGAGAATCTTCTGGTGCAGTTATAATGCATTGCTATTTCTTTGCTTGTAGTTGCTTTGCCTTAAGAGCTGACTCAGCTTCAAAAAGATGAGATTTCGTGAAACAACTGATGTAATAGTAGTATAGTACTAACTAAACCGTTGACAACTAGGATTATAATATTTCTTATGTTTTGAGAATCCTGTGGGATAATTACAACATGATAAAAATGGATGATGAAAGTCTTAAAGTTTTATGGCCTCCCCTAATGCTTCAACCACTTCATATCTATAATCCCAAAATTATGCGCTAACGCTAAACAGAGGGTGAGGGCTTTGTCTTTATTCCCTCTAAGGCTTAAACTCAAAGTAGGCTTTCTAATAAAAAGTTACTTTATTACTTTGTATATTGAATAGAAAGTGTTGGATTATGGTCTATTTAAAAAAAAATCGTAACTCACCTATTTGAGTTGGACCATGCACATGTGCTGTGAGGAGTGTTTCACCATTGTTTGATGTCACTAACCCAAACTATGGCACAGAGGAGGCGCTAAGGTTTGCAATTACACTCTGGTGGTTGTGGAAATGGAGAAACTTCAAAGTATTTGGTAGAGAGGAGGATATCCCTCTTAACCCTGCGGGCTTTCTTCATGTCAGATTCGAAGAAATGAAGTGTGCCCTGCACAAACAAGAAGACACAGGCCGTGAACCAACTGATAGGAGAACCGAGACTCTTGTCAGATGGGTGGCACCTCCAAGAAGGATGGATGATCTTGAACACAGATGGAGCGTCTCGTGGCAACCCTGGTTTAGCTGGAGGTGGGGGTTTCTTACGTGATGATCAGGGGCATATGATCCGAGCTTTCATGGAGAACTATGGCCATTGCATGGTTACTCGGGCTGAAATCCTTGCCCTCCTAAGAGGATTAACCATGGCAAGTGATCTTGGTCTGCGAAAACTAGAAGTGAAGCTTGACTCACTGGTAGTAGTTCAGATGATGACAAATGATGACATCGGCGGTGTTGGCCAGGCAACATTCATGGTGACGAAATGCAGACGTTTAATTCGTAAACAAGATTGGGGAGTCAAGATAGAGCATTGCTACCGTGAAGCGAATTGAAGTGCAGATTGGTTAGCTAATCTTGGATGCGATCAAGAGGATTCAGTTGTTTATTTTGATGTAGCTCCCCCATCCCTTAGAACTATTTTGCACGAGGATGTAATAGGGGTGACCTGACCACGTAGTGTCCCTACTAGTTGATTTATTGGGGCTTGCCCCTCTCTTACACCAAAAAAAAATGTTCTAAGACTATGTTCTATATATTTTGATGATCTCAACAAAAACAAACTACTAGTCTACTACGCTTAATCATAACATGGGTCAGATTAGAACATGAAGATAGTGTATACCCTTAAGTTTTTCAATTCTCTATGGCTTTAGACTAATACGCTTCCCTCTTTGCTGTTTGCACACTTAAATAAGCACTTATGTCAATGTCAGGGCCATTTTGGGGATTTGGGAGGCCCTGTGCTGAAAAAAAAAGGCCCCTAAAAGATATGCATAATTTTTTCCTCATGGTTAAATTATCAAACATTCATTACCAAGATAAAAATTAATATCCTCTCAAAAACAAAGATAAAAGTTAATACAAAAGGAATGAAGAGAGAATGAAAGAAAGATTTACGAATTAAACTTTGTTTCACACTTTCGCCCATTGCTCTTAATTGTTCAGGAAATAACAATTTTCAAACAATATTTCTCATCTCCATTAGAAATTAGAGAAACCAACCAAAATTCAAAAAGAAACAAGAAAAATAATGATTTGTAGAAATTTACTTAAAACTTACCTTAAATGGAGCTCTTAATAGAATTCTAATCACATGCTTAACATTGACCTGAGCCCCTCTCTCTAGAAAATTTCGCACAGTGTCGCCGCCTGCTTAACCCCAGCCAGAGAGGGCTCAAATTAGCCCGCCGGCGGTTGGTAGCTATAGGTAGATGCTGCCTTTTCGCCGGCGAGGCCCTGCTCCTTAGTAATTTCAGGTATTTCTCTGTTATTATTTAGGGTTTCGTTCAGATTTGGTTGATTTGGCGTTGGTTGGTTGTTGTTTTGGTGTAATTGTTTGAGGGCTTTCGTTTCCTGGGTTCTCCTGAGTTTCCTTTTGGTTGTGATCATGAATTCCAAATCTTTTCTATCTGATCTTTTCAATGTTCATCTTTGAACCGAGGATGAAGATTTGGTGGAGGATAATTTGTGTCAGCTTCTAACGAGCTTGGAGGGTCCTAAAGGTCTTTTTTTCCATGTTAATCTTCTAAAAGATCAAGGGAATTGTTGGTTTAAGGACGGCAAATTCAAAAATGCTCATTTATGTTATGATAAATCTGCTAAATTATTCTGCTTTGGTATGCCCATGTGTGATGATGACCAGCAAATTGTTTTTCATGATCTGGCTATCTCTCTTAACTTAAACCTAGCTGCTTGTTTTCTAAAATTTCGTGATTTTCGTCGAGCATGTAACCTTTGTTCTATTGTTCTGGGTTGGATGCCTTCACACACTAAAGCTCTGTTTAGGAGAGCTGTTGCGTCATTCGAATTAGGTTTACTTGAGGATGCTCACACTGACTTAATTAAGGCTAAAGCTATTGAGCCTAAGAATAGGGATATTCTAAGGGAATTGGGAAAGGTTGAAATGTTGTTGGGTTGTGGCTCCAGGGCAAAAAGGAGTCATGGAGAAATTTCAGACGAGTGCCAGGACAAAAAAGGAAAAAAGGTCCTGACATGTGAGGAAGATGAAGCTTCCTCAAGTAGTTCCAACCATTTTGTTGATCAAAGTTGTGGTGCAGATGAGCTTAGTAGCTCATCCAGTGGTGTGAGTTACATTGCAGATTCGGTATGTGCAACCAAAGTCATTCATTGCAATGAGATTAGGTCTAAATGCTCCGCTGTTAGTCATGGTGTGGAGGATGTTCATGAGACTATGATGGTGGAGTCAAGAATTGACGATGCAGCTAGTTGTTTCAAGAGTAACAAATATCTTGCTGAGCCCAAATTTCGGTTTTAAAATCGACGAAGGCAGGGCTCATGTATTCGTATCTCTCCAGTTGTTTATGATCTTGTTAAGCATGGGAAAGAGGTCACTTTCTCCCACCCTGGTGGTTCCTCCATTTTGGGGGTTAGAGTTTGGCATGTCGAGAAGTTTGATAGCACGGTGACACCCCCTGAGGATTCAATTATGATGGCTCCTTCTAGTCGCTCTTCATCAAGTGGATGTGAACCAGTCTGTACATTTGAGCCAGCCTGCTTGTGAAAATGATTTTGGTGCCTTAATGCCTCCTGGAGTTTTTCCATTGTCACGTGCGTCTCATTTGACTACCGCGCCTTCTTTGGATGTGAGTGGTATGGGTTCTGTTCGTGTGGATCCGCCATCTTTTATCTTCTCTGCCACTACCAGGTCAAGTCCTCTACATCGTTCAGGATTGCGAGACAGATCTGCTTTTGCATGTCACTTCGTATCTCGCGGTTCAACCTGTGTGCGACTTAGAAAAAGGAAGCTGATTTCTCATCGGGAACCGGTGGTTTGTGTGGGGACTAAACAGATGAACGCTCTGATTCATCCTAATGTTGTGGACTCCCCAGTAAGGAAACGAATTGCCCTGGATTGTAGTAGCGTCGTTAGTTGTAGTGCCAGTGCCTAGTTTGTAGTCTAGTTGGTTTGCTTAGTTTTAGTTGTTCTGTGTGTATCTCTTGTATATTTGTGTAATGTATCTATATTTATTGTTGCCAAAAAAAAAATGGAGCTCTTGAAAGACAGGGAGAATTAGAGGAGACAGAGTGGAGGAAAGGTTTTGTTGTTTTGGCCTTCCATTAAGAAGTGGTCTATTAGAAGGCCTTCTTGTTTTGATTCTAAAGATTTTGCCGTTTTGGCCTTCCATTAAGAAAAAGAAGAAAAAAAAATTATGGGCCTCAAATTTTGGGGGCCCTGTTCAGCCGCTCCACATGCACTTGTGGAAAGCCGACCCTGGTCATATCATATGTGTCTTCTTCTTTCTCTTTTTCTCTATTTTTTTTATAGTAAAAAAATAGAAAAATTAGGATAGAAATAGGACACTAATACATTCAAAACTCCAATAACAACATCACTCCTATCAAGATTAGGCCTCCCCTCAAAAAAAACAATTTAGATTAAATGTTCATGAAATACTTTACCAGATCAATCATGAAAATAATTTGAGGTATAATAAATTGAGCGTGAACTTTAATATTACAATTTAGCATACATAGCAAAGTTATCAACACTATACATTTTTTTCACTTAAAAAAAAAAAACACTCTACATTATCTCTGCTAGCAGCATACTTTTCTCAAACCAACATCATCTTCGACTAAATGAAAAAGAAAAAGAAATCGATCATATTCATATGTAAAACCAATATGTACACATTCATATATATGGAGTATTATATATTTTATTAACTAAAACCTTGAATAGGTTGGATGAAAAATAAACAAAAGCTTAGTTATTAGAAGCATCAACTTGGTGATGATTGAGCAATACAATAATTTTAAAACCTGAAAAAGATGGTTTTCACGTTAATAAGTTTCTTAATCAAATTTAGTGTAAATTGAATGAAACAATGAGTAAGATAAATTAAGGAGAGATCACAAAGTTGGGAGAAGGAAAACTAACACACTTACATGTATATAAATTAAAAAAGAGCATATGTAATAGGAAAAAAAAAAAAAAAGACGCAAAAAGAATGTAACTTACGGAGAGAACAAAAGGTTTACTCATAAAAGGTCTCATTGAACGCTTTTGATTATTTTCATCATCTCAAATATACAATATTACAAAAACTGATGAGTTGAGGTTAGTGTAAACTATACAAAGAAAATCGTATATTATGAGCAAGAGAGTAAAGGAACTCCCCGAGAAGAAACAAATAAACACAAAAGTGTAGTGAGGAGGCCAGAAGGGGAGAAATACAAACGTAAAATGAAGGATGAAGGAGGTAATATCTGGGTATGGCGACCCAAGCGGACGGTTTGGATCGGAAGGGATGGGCTGGTGTCGGTGGTTTATGGTGGTATGTCGCTTACTCACTCTAGTAATCAAACCCATTACGTAAAAATAATTCGTGAATACTTAAAAGAAACTCATATTTAATTTGAATGTCAAAAAGTTTCAAGAAATGTGTTTTAAGATTAGTTTCAATGTGCATTTCCCTTGACAACATGATCGATATGCCTTGAATGATGAACTCTAACGACTTACACCATAACCAATACGAGGGATGAAATCAGCTAATCTCTATGTAGCTTGCATGATGCAACAATCAGGGCTCCGAAAATCACTCTACAACATTAAGGAATCAGAAGATTTATACAAATGCAATACAATCTTCATAACCAGTGACTAGACAAAAATCAGACCTGTCCTCTATTTGTCGTCCATGGTGAAAGAATAGAAATGCGTCTAAGCCCAAAGAAGAGTCACAACAAGAAACAAGATGACAGCCAATCCAACACAAAATGCAACAACTGTGAAGAAAGCCTGCAGAAAATCAAACAAAATTCAGCGCTTTGAAATGACATTGGAGTTTTCTTGATCAAGCCACCTCACTTACCTTTCCTCGTGATTCAAACTTGTATCTGGCAGTAAACCATGACAAACCTCTATCTACAAATGGTGCAAGCGCAAGGGCACTGCAAAATGCAGAATCAGCAAACACCACACAAAAGGTAAATTTTGAAGAAAAAATTGAGGTAGGGAGAAACAAGGACTATTTCATAACTTTGCAGAGTCTATATAAGACCCAAAACCCACATTTAAAGCGAAGAAGCCACAATTCATGTATACCAACTAACTAATCATCCATTTTAAAGCACAAAGAAACATGAGGTAACAACTCCATTTAAAGTACATTCAAAGATCCGAAGTACACTGCAATACAGATGCTTTTGAGCAACTCAATCAGCTACAGAAAAAACCCAAAAGCAACACGATCAGAAGTCGGAACTCCAACACTCCTACACCCCCAACGCATATCATTTCTGTTTAGTGTATTGAACTTTCGACTTATCCTATGCAAGATCCAACCAAAAATATAAATCTCCCTCTACAAGAGGTGGGCAATATTCCTGGAATTCTTTGTTACACGAACTCTTCAACAAGGTTCTACTGCAGTAATATGGGGATAGAAAATGCAATGCTATAGTTGTAGCTTACATAATGGGAGTCAAAAAGGGGAGTGATAAGAGTTTTTTGCTTTCCTAAAATTAATCTCAATACTTCACTAGCTGGATTTGTCAGAAAGAGGAAGGCGTCTTGTACATATATTGATCAGGGACTCAAAAGTACTTTTAAATCAGCTAAAACAGACAGTGTATAATGAATAGTTGACAAAATTCCCAAAACAAAACATGCAAACACATTTTAAAAATGCAAATGCAGACACCTTGCCCCTGGGTGGGGGGGGGGGGCAGAAGAGAGGCAGTAGCAGAAACGGTCATTGAGAAGTTGCCAATTGAATGTCAGAAAGGGACCAGTGCTAGTTGCTAAGGGGGAACAACCATTTTTCATCAACATAAAGCCAATAAGAATTCATAAAAACCTAACAGTTAGTAGACTAATAGTTGCCAGTTGAGCAAGCAGAGCTCAGATTTCAGCTTACCCTGCTGCTCTCATAAGTTTGGTAATTTGGCTTCCTGCCCACACCATGGCCATTACTTTCAGAAATCTGCAAACAACCAACAAGACAGGAACTCAAAAGAATATATTAAAAATTAAAAATATATATTAATTTACTAGCTTGGAAGTATATTTACCTTCCAGCAGCAGCAAGATAACCCATTTTCCCAGGCACAGGGGCAATATAGAACCTGAAGCAAGTCATGACATTGAATATGAGCAATTTCACAATCTGCGCTTTGCTTTTGTTACTGTATACTCATGCACCATCTTTTCTTTCCCTTTGAACCCAATTCAACTTTTCTAAACTGACAGTAATGCTTTCAAAGAATTGAGAAACAGCTAATGGGGCACGGATATATGTTCCAAGGACTGAGGGAACCAATTAACCATCAATTACTCACCATACAACAAGAAATGCAGAAAGATAGTACGCTGTGTTCAATAGACCATATGATAGGATCCCTGAAACTCCATATCTTTTTAACTGCTCCAGTATTCTGTCAAATGCAAAAGGAACTAGTATCAGCAAAGAAGTCCCTTTGTGAGAAAACTGCAAGGAAACAAATTAAAGTGCACGCCACAAGCAATGACTAACTGATGCAATCCCAGTCGTACATTGGGAAGCAAAAAAATAAAATAAAATAACAAGTTCATGCTTCATGGCTGTCAGAAGGCGTGATTTTCTTCCTGTGCAGTTTGCACCAGAATAGCCATTTTGATTAGCTCTGTCATAGGATCTTTAGTTCTAGACTGTCTAACACACGTTCAGATTTCAATTAGATCTTTAAACTTGACTTTCACTTCCATTTCATACCTGTATAAAGACAATTGGATAAGATCTAAAATTTAAACAATTAATTGGATGAACTTCCATTGATTTACACCTTATTTCTCATCTCTCCCTCCTGAAATCCTGATTCTCCCGAATTCTCATTCTTGTATTCTCCCCTTTCTTATTACCTACCTGTACTTTATAAGTATTCCTGGCAGAAATTCAGGGGACATCAAATTTATTAGGACACACTCAGTTTTGACATGGGCACCTCAACTGGAGTCCTTGACCCAGAGCTTTGATCCTTCTATAGGGGGGAACTGCTATAGTTAGAGGAGATAATAATGTGATGTGAAAATGGTGCCTCCTACATATAAGTTCTCTCATAATTCGTACACTAAGAAAACTTTATTAGCAGAAACCAAATGTGACACATTCAAAAATCAAAATGCTGGAGCGCAAAACGTGTTAGAGATAAAAGTTCACATCATCATGAGGAATAGATTGTGCCAAGGATGACCGACTCTAGAGTCTAGTCTGAACATAGAAAACTTGTTTTTAGATAATATAAGGAACACTCAAACGCTCTTACACATGCAGTACGAACTCAAGGCTAGGTAGTTGTAATGGCTGTTTCAGTAGCACAACACTGCTACTTCCCTTTCCAAGATAGAAAGTAAATCAGATGCAAAAAGTTTGGGCAGACACATATTCTACATTCAGTGCAACGTCTAAATCTAAATTACTAGCAAAGTGTCAGGTACATATTTTCTCCAGTTAAAGATTGCCTCTTCTACACTGCCATGTCCAATAATTAAATTCTACTTTAGTACGCATAAAATATCAAGACAGAAATATGCCAGTAGAACCACACAGGATGTCAGCCATTAGCTTACTTGTAGAAAAGTTTAACCTTACTATTTACAGATAACACACTTTAAGGCAAGTGACTATAGTACTTAGTGGTTGTCAATCTTCCCTGCTGACTGTCTTTCCCTTCTGTTGAACCTGAAAATTTTGAAGTTTATATAAGGAAAACTAACCTTTGGATGCAAAGAAAATGAAAAAATATAGACTAGTCCAAACATTTTTACCTTCAGGTTCTGCCGAACAATTCTGAGAATCAGATGTGCCATGAGCCTAAACTTGAAAGAATGTGAAGGGATAAGCAAAAAAACATAAAAAGAAAGTAAGCATTTAAGAGGAAATAAATACAGCCAACCATCACAATATTCTTTCATCCATGCCACTGAAAAACAGAAAGCAACAATATAGTTGTACACAGTTTTCCTAGTCCACTAACCTCGGTATTAAATAATGGCCGTTCTGTTACGTTACGGCTGTTATGTAAAGGGTTTTAAGGTTGCCGATACGTGAAATCCCGTTATATAAAGGGGTTTTCAAAACGACCGATAAATGACCGATATGGTCGATAAATGACCGGTATGGCCGATACATGACCAGTACGGCCGATACATGACCAGTACGGCCAATAAATGATTGGTACCGGCGATAAATGGCCGATACCAAATTTCCACCGCGATGGCCGCGACCTGATACGCGACACCCGTATCAGTCCGCTTCCGTGACATCGCGACCGAAACCGTGTTCGTCCCCTGCCCCTAACTGTAGAGACAACGGGACAAATAAAAAGATTGTATATACAAGGAAACCTAAAACTTTGTAAATCAATTCTTATAAAGTTTCCGAAGATGAACAACCAATTTTAGCCAACACTAGATCATGGACACATTATGAAATGCAGCTGGCAATTAAAGAAAAGCAATGAGCCATTAAAGTTATTTCATAGAGACAATCACAGAAAGCAATCAGAGAAATGGCCATGGGTCATACATTAAGCTTGATGGTATTTCCAATCAAATAAAGGGTATGTATAAGACATCCATCCCTTCATAAATCACCCTTTTGTTTTACTTTATGTTCTTCTGTAGTCAGTGACTTTAAATGCCAAGTGGAACAAAATAACTGCAGCTTTACAGCATAGCTGACAAAAATGAAAAATTCCTTCTGCTTATTGGCTTAAAATATTGTCTAGAGCTCATAATGAAGGACAGTTAAAAACCGAAACTTCAAATAGTATATTTCTCTGCTGAAAAATGGTTGCAGAGAAATACTTTGTCAGCATTAAATAACCAAAAAACAACCATTGTTAACTGATAAAGGTATTTGAATGCATCGAAGATACTGGAAGAGGCATTCAACAGAGCAATGTGAATGATGATTGATGACAGACCGAAATTAAGTAATCATTTACAAGCAAGTCAGATGCTTTGTTTTGAAACATTCATGTCAGTCTCAGCCATGCTCACCATCAATGAAGCACGGAAACGTTCTAGAGCCTGCGTTTCGCGTTTCAGAACGTTTCGGAAACGCGAAACGCGCCAAAACGTATTCGAAACGTTTAAAAAAAGACACGTAAAAGAAACGCATTTCAGAAAAAGAGACACGCTCGAAACGCAAGAATAGAAAAAAAACGCACTCGAAACGCAGAAAAGAAACGTTTATGATCAAAAAAATACTTTCTTCTTTTCTAAACCCTAATTTCCTTGTCTCTTCCAGACATTCTCACTCTTTTTTCTCCAACCCTATGTATTTGTTTTCGTTTCTTGAGTTGTTATCTTGATGGTATTTTGATTTGTCAGGTTAATTAAGTGATGGAATAATTATTTATTCTTTTTTTTAATATTATTTTTTTAATATATTTTTGGTGGAGACGTTTCCGCGTTTCCGGCATTTTGAGAATCGACGTTTCCCGTTTCGCGTTTCCGCGTTTCCGTTTCCGTGCAACCTTGCTCACCATACTATGAGCCATCCAAGGCATTCTTATTCCCTTGGGCTCATCCTTTACTTGACTTCACTTAGTGCATCATGTTGTAGGCGTTGCTACTTGATACTCCTAGTTTTAGAGCTACAATAACAGCTATTTGGTGTCAAGTACAAGGGTTAATACGCCGGGGGGGGGGGGGGAAGTACCTGAAGATTCCAAAACAAAATCCAAAAAGGATAATTTGACACAGGTCAATTTTGAACACAATCAGTGGGTACATAACATTGAAGCTGAGGTAATACAATGTTAACATAGTATCAGAATGTGCTTTTGCCCTTGATTTTGTATCATGTAGTCCTCCCCTTCTCCTTCCCCGTAGAAACAAAGCGTAGGGGATGCCATGAGTCACGCGTCCATTGCCTACTTTCGATTACCCATTACTGTTCTGGAGTTGGGTAATGGAAATATAATGCCACACTTCAAATAAAATCAATACAATAAAAGCTAGCCACTTGGGCTTTCTCTCAACTGAGACTCCATTTTGTTTTCAATTTCTAATTACCATTGTCTAGTCACAAGTGTCAACAATTTACACCAACCCAATTTAATTTTGTCATTTCTAATTACTCCTAGCTATGAGGAAAGCATGCTGATGAAGAACTACGGTTCTCATACATAAGAAACCAATTGACATACATTTTGGAGGAAAGGAGCAAACCCCATAATCACTATCAATTACTCGAGTCGAAGTTTAAGTCCATCATACACAAAAAACTAACCAAGAAGTACAACATAGTTTACATACACACTAGTACAGGTACTCAATGTCGCAAAGCACTCACTCCCATACAAAGAAACCCAACAGATAAAACACAGTTATCAACCAGCTTAATTGGTAAAGTTGCAA
Organism: Tetragonia tetragonoides; assembly: GCA_038025085.1. NCBI lineage: Eukaryota > Viridiplantae > Streptophyta > Magnoliopsida > Caryophyllales > Aizoaceae > Tetragonia > Tetragonia tetragonoides. The sequence goes on from CM076143.1 coordinate 36,547,868, forward strand.
AACAATTTTATACCAAGACCAACATTTAAACCATAATTAACCTCATAATCCAGCAAAAGGAAAAACAAAACAATGAATAATAGTCCAAAAAGAGATAATAGTCAATGATAATGGATAGCAAAGCAGCACTAACCATTTCGTCACTGGCATCAACGGAATGAAGTGTGAAACGCTGATTATATTTGTTATTGATAATCATATTATCTGTCCAAGAATAATTCTGCTTCAGGTTGGGCCAGTAAAAGGGTACTGAAACCCTATGAATGCTAGTTCCAATTCCAATGAAGCCATTACAATTCTGCGAATTTCCAAATTCAATGAGTTTCAGAACACAAATTCAGTTTTACTGAGAGAGAGAGAGAGAGAGAGAGAGAGAGAGAGAGAGAGAGAGAGAAACCTGGTGAATTGAAGGGCGCGAAGGTTTGGTGGCAATTCTGAGTGAGATAGACATTTGATCTGATTTAATTTGACAAGGAAGAGCAGTTTTGAGAAGCTTCAACAACAACGAACTGCTTACAGTGCGTTTTTTATGTGATGAAATGTGATTTTACCAAGAAACAGCAATGAAAAACGAAGAATTAATTAGACGCTGTGCATTTTGCGATTAACAATGGCGTTAGCCGTTCCCTCAAAAAAAAAAAAAAAAAAAAACAATGGCGTTAGCCGTTAGGTATTAGGTTGGGTTTGGCTGAGCAAAAAAAATAAAAAAAAAAAAAAAAGGGTATTAGGTTGGGTTCAGCAGGCCGTGTGTGCGGTACATGTTCAGACCAGAGAGCCCAGTTAAGCACTTTTTCTGGCCCAAAGTCGTCACCGGCTCCCGGCCGAACTAGTAGCCCACTCAATAATAAAAAAATCAATTACATTGCCTAAACCTCGGGTCCATGCAGAGTTGTAGATCGCGTGTGGACATAATGAAATTAATACTTAGATAGAGTTGGCAAAGTCTAACCCGATTGACCTGCTTAAAGCCCGATCGACCTTCGATCGACCTGCTTAAATCCCGACCGAAATCTGACCCGAAGAGGGTCAATTGGCTAATGACCTGAACCTGAAGTTTGTGAGACAAGAGTTGTTTGACCGAGAACTCAACCCGAAATCGACCCGCCAAAAACCCGACATGACTGACCTGATATTGATCCAACCCAAAGAAGGTCAATCTGCTAATGACCTGAACCCGACCCGAAGTTTGTGAGACAAGAGTTGTTCAACCGAAAACCCGACCAGCTAAAGACCCGACATGACCGACCTGATATTGATCCGACCCGATAATGACCCGAACCAGATATGACCCGACCCGACCCCAACCCGTTTGTCAGGTCTATATTTGACATATCAAACGAGTCGACCCAGCAGATTAAGAGTCAGGTCACTTCAAATTTGGATCCGAACAATTACGGCCTTACGGGCTAATTTTTGGATCACATCCACTTTTTAGTTCACTTTATCGATTTGTAACGGACTTACGTGTTTGGACCCTCAAAAAATAGGTGAAATCGGATTTCTGAATCATAACAATTTTTGACAACTCTAGGTAATCTATTTATTGAATAAAATGAAACTATGATTAAAAAAATAAAACTTATAGTGATACATAAAAATCTTGCCCTGACCGATTGTGATTTTATATTCAAAGTATTTGTCCTTAATGTATTGATTAATTGATTTGAGATTTGTTTTATTCTGGTATATATTATGGAAAATTTTCACTTTGGTGTCCAGACGTTTAGGTTAATTATTATTTAGTGGCCCGTGTTTTAAATATTACCACTTTAGTTACTTGAGATATGTGCAAAAGTTTCAGTTACATTTTTTTCTGTTACATCTGTTACATTACGTTGTTTGCTGACGTGACATTTAATAAGTGCACACGATATGTGATAAGGGACAAATCACAACCTTTGATCTTATTCTCGGACTTGGAAAATTACACTGTCACTTATTCAATGGGGGTAATTTCGTCATTGCAATGTGCACCATTAATCATGTGCACTTATTAAATGTCACGTCAGCAAACTGCTAGAATAATGTAACGACGTAACTGAAATTTTTTAACATATCCCAGGTAACTAAAGTGGTAATATTTAAAACACGGGGCACTAAATAATGATTAACCCAAACGTCAGGGCACCAAAGTGGAAATTTTCCTTATGTTATAGTTACACCATGTACACTATATGTTGATAGTTGATACCAAAAAAGAAAACATTGAGATTTCTTGGATTTACATGGATCCGTAAGGATCCTTACGTTTCTATAGAAGTTTCAATCTTCAATTTGAAAGGCTATCATGGCTGAGTACTTGATAGTTGATAGCAAGAAGACAACTAAAGAACGAATGAAGGGGATGTATATGAGGATCTGGTCGCAAGGAAATGGCCAAAGAAGGATTGGAGGGGATGTATGTATGCCCACTATGAGCGCCAAATAATATGCTACTTGATTCGCTTTTCTTTATTATAAGGCCCTTTTTTTTCGTCGTTTTCATGACGTGCCGCGCTGTTCTGCTCCGTTTCATTCCTCACCGTCCCGCACCATCCCGTTGAAGAGAATAGGGCCTTAAGTCAACTTTTTCTTACATATATGCCATTCGAATAAAGCCTTACGATTTCCCCTCGGAGAAAATAAGGAAAATTGAACACTAGTAATCTCAAACACTCATACAATAGCAATCCCCAATTTCATATTGTCCGAAAAATAATTCCAAAAAGTTTTGGTGTTAATACTCATGGCCTCATAGTCATAGGTTAAATAAAAACGGCGCATTAACTATGTTACTCACGTGCTATCTTCATTCAAATTGGAGGGAATTTGGCAATCCCTTCAATTCCCGTACCCTCGACTTGAATGCTTCACAGCTAGGAACACTCAAAGACGATAGCGGTTACATTCTAGAGTGAAGATACAAAAGAGGAAGCGTAATTTTTGTGGGTGTATTGACTATTGAGCATGAAGATGCACTACCAACAACATACATGGGTTATTGGAGCTTGAACACACCATGTTGTGGTTTGAAATAGATAGGATTGAGGGGAAAAGGGTTGAATTGGAGAGGGTGTTCAATTTTGGGAGAGTGAATAAATTCGAAATGTTGAGATACAAAAACCTAACTAGATGTTCTTCCCCAGTGACGCCCAAATTAGATGACAATACAACCCTTGAACGGTTATTGCAGGTGAGCAATAGAGTCAACAAAAGAATTCACGCCACATTCATTTAACTCATGGGCTAATGTGCATTAACACCAGCAGTTTGTGAGATTATTTTCGGACAACATGAAATTTGGGAGTATTATTGTACAACCGAGCATATTTGGGATTACTAGTGTCAAATTTTCCAAAAAGTAAAAATCAATGAAACCTTTCAATTTATTATCTCAAAGGATCCAAATTTATTTTGGACATTCAACCACAAAAAATTTTTGTTAAAAAAAAAAAAAAAAACTACTTTGCGAGCACGAAATAGGAAGAAAATACTACAAATAGTAGTAGTACATTACACAGCAAGGGGTAACAGACTAGCAGTGCACAATACACACAGGTCACAGATCATACAAGTTGGCCGGCACTGGAGAATGGAGATGACTAACTAGCAGTACTAGTAGTCTAGTACCAATGACTAAACATAGTGCAGGCCACATGGAGCCAGAAAAGAAATGCATTTCTGGAGTATATGAAAAAGTGACAAAGCAAAACCAGTGACAAAAAAAGAGCAGGAAATTACACCCCGAAAGCATATATTCCTCGTTCCACAGATTGACAGTGACAGACTGAGTTGCGATGAGCCCAGCATATGGGAGGTAGATTGAGCACCACATCTCTTCAAGGAACAGTCCAATTCAAATACCACATCCTCTTCCAAGAGGTACCATTGTCACGACTCACGAATCATGACATAGCTCCCCATGATTTTAACATTCTTCTCCCAACAATGTTGTGTGTTCTTTTTTACTTATTCGGTAATTGGTTCAGTTCAGTTTACTATTCAGTTGAGTGCAATACAGTGCGGTGGAAAAGAACACTCTCATACGCTCGGGGAATTTACCTGTACTACCATAATATGAACTTCCCATCATTTTTTTCGTTAAATAACAATTCCATTAGCTCAAAACCTATGGTAGCATATTCAATCAACTATGGGAAAAAGGGGAACTGAAAAATGGTCACAGACAGCTGAATATTCAATCAACTACAGAAAAGGGAACTAATGATCTACCACCTTGTGCACTAAAGAAGAGGCAGGCAATTGCAGATTACTTAATAAACCCCCAAAAGGATGATGATCGAAACCGAGTTGCAATAAAGAAAGATGATACTGATCCAGCAACAGACGTCCTGAGCACAAAAGGGGGTATGCTTCTCCAATCAGCCTCCAGTTTTTAATATTCATGCGACCAGATCATGTTTTTTACTCGTTCTACAGTAGCTTGAGTTTCTAAGTTTGGTTCCTAAACATTCTTCTGATAGACCATCATTAAGCAAATATACAAAGGTCGTTTGATACCTTTCATTCTCACTGTATCTCACGGCCTTGCGGCAAATGTTCTGAGCCACACAATATGAAAGCAAAATCACTTTAAGCCCTATCATGTGTAAGTGCCTCTACCTAGTGGTGTGACAGACAATACTGCTCAGTACTATCATGATGGGTCCTCACTCCTTCTGTCCTTCCTTCATAGAACACCCATTGCACCTCCTGATTCCACCGATCCGCCCACCACCACCAGTCCACCACCATCCAAAAAAAAAAATCACTTGGGGGACCACGAAATAGGACGACTATGCACGAAAGCAAGGGTTTAACAAAGTGGACACAGATCAATACAAGTTGACGCTTTGGAGATAACTAACTAGTGGTACCAAGTACCAAACTGGCCAGGTATACATTAAAAGTGACAAAGCAACCCAATAGCTCAGAAGTGATAACAAGGAACAGGAAATTACTCTGAAAGCATATGTTCCTTCGAAATGGTTCCCCACATCTCTCGTTGCACATCATATAACAGTGACAAATTGACAGTTGCGATAAGCACAATATACAGGAGATTGAACACCACATTCTTCAAGCAACGGTCTGTGTAAAGTCCAATCGAAATAATAAATATCAAACCAAAAAAAGTCCATTAAAATATCACAACCTTTTCCAAGACATCAATTCACTGTCACAACTCATAAACCATGACATAGCTAGCTCCCTGCCTCCCCATGATTTTGATATTCCTTTCTCTCCACATATTAGTATATTACCTTTGCAGTGCCGTAGGCTCGCTGACTTGGGCAATAACATATACCACAAATCATGTGTTATGAGATTTTAGTACACGACACTCCCACCATAAGAAAAGGGAAACTAATTAGTGACCACAGGACAGCTGAATATTCAATCAACTAGGAAGGAAAGGGGAACTAATGCTCTACCACGTTGTGCGCTCCAATGGTTACAGACAATTGCAGCGCAGATACTTAATAAACCCCAAAAAAAAGGATGATCAACCGAAGTTGAAAAATAGAAAGAACACCCTAATCCAGCAAGAAAAAAAACATCATCAACCGCAGTTGAAAAAAAGAAAGAACAACCTAATCCAGCAACAGAAGTACAGAACTACAGAAGTCCTAAGACCTAAACACAAAAGGGAATATGCTTCACAGATCAGCGTCGAATTTTTAATATTATTGTGCAACCATATCATGTTTTTAACTCGTTTATAGTAGCTTCAATAATTCGGTTCCTAAACGTTCTTACCATCTTTAAACAAATATGCTAAGGGCGTTTAATACCTTTCATTATCACGGCCTTCTGGCAAATGTTTTGAGCCACATGATACGAAAGCTGAATGCCTTGAAGGCCTATCATGTGTAAATGGCTCTACCTAGTGATATGACAGACATTACTGCACAACACTATCATAACCGGTCCTTTGCAGAACTCTACCCCAAATTTATGATCAGTTCGAATCTGGTCTCAGACTCTCAGTTACTGCCAACCAAAATACAAGCCATTTTAATAAATTCTAACTAAAAGATGCTCCACCCTAATTTGAATTTAGCACGTTTATTTCAAACCTAACAATAACAAAATCAATGGACCAACACTGATAGATTACTGATAAGAGGAAAAAAAACTCAATCTTCATAGCAAAAATGAAATCAATCAACAAAACCAGTTGAACATGATTCTCCCGTTTCATCAAAACCATACAAATTATGTAATTAACATTAAGCGAAATCCATAAAACAGTGTTCTCACTTCTCATATATATAGAACACTGAAACAATTAATGATCTGCTCAAAACATCATCCAAATCAACAAGTACCAACAATTACATTAAACAAAACTAATCCAAAATCAAAACAAAATTGGATAATCAATCAGTCAATCATCTTCAACAAAATTCAAACCAAATCACTCAATATCATCATAAGCTTTGATAGTGGCAGCTAACATCAAAATTAGCATCAAGCAAAAATAATAATAGCACTAACCATTAAAATTAAAATTAAAATTCTCCTCTAAATCAAACTCTCTTTTTCTCCTTACCTGTTTCTACTGTACCTAAGGTAACAAACAGCCAAACCAGCAACAACAGCACCAGCAGATACAGCACTAACCACATTCCGATCCATCTTCATCATCAACCCCTTCAATCCACCACTACCACTCTCATTTTCGCCATCATCGAAATCGAGCTCCGCAATCGCTTCCCTCTCTCTCTCCTTAACCTTCTCCACCAATCCATCAATCACCTTCTCTGACTCGTCCCCTTTCTTCATCAATTCCTCCATTTTCTGCTCCATCGCCTTCACTTTCTCCTTCGATTCATTCACCATTTCTTCAAGCTTCATTTTCTCTCTCCTCACAACCTCGATTTCCTTCTCTCTCTCCTCTTTCTCACTCCTCGATTCCTCCTCCATTTCACGGATCTTCGATTTCAAACCCTGAATCTCGCTGCTTAATTCTGTGTTCTCACTCATGGCAGAAATTAAATCATGTTGAAGATGCGTATTGTCACCTTCAAGTTCTGAGGCTCTTTTCGCTATCATTTCCGTATCTTTTCGAGCTGATTCTGATCGCTCAATTGCTTCCGCTTTCTCTCTCTTCAACGCTTCAACCTCGCTCTTCAATCCCCCGATTCGTTCCATTGATTGCGAGTTTTCTCTCTCCAAACTCGATTTCTCACGCTCCAAAGCGTCGATCTTCTTTGTGAGTTGATCGATAGTGCTGTTTGCGTCGCCATCATCGATGGAGGGAGACATCTTCTTTGATGGAGGCTCAGCGTCAAGGAATTCAGAGGAATCGCCGTTGGTGCCGTTGGTAGTAAGAGCAGTTTCGGTTTCCGCCATTGACGAAGATTTGGAAGGTTTTTTTAGGGTTGTGTGGTGCGGAGAAAATTGAGGGATTTTATGAGTAGGGTTTTAGGATATAATTAGGAGCGATGAAATGAAATTATTTGGTGGGGGAAATGGGAAATTATCAGATGAAGAAAAATACATAAAGGGGGTGGACCTGGTAGTTTTTGTTTTGATTTTTTCTTTTCTTTCTTTCTTTCTTATTGCCCAAGAAAGAAAAAGACAGGTTTTGTTTTGGGGTTGGGCTTCAAAACTTCAAAAGGGTAATTTTGGGTCATTAGCTTTCATTGATTGATTGCTTACTTGACCTCAACATTGGCCCAGAGTACAATTGCTTACAAGGAGCAAGTTTTATGTGACATTAATTTACAGAAAAATAGAGCTGATTAAAGCAAAAATTTTTATAAGACGGTCTTTCTGTTACTTTTGGTGTAACGGGGGTCACTTATGGTAAACAGTGACCCTTGTTTCATTGAAAAGTGATCTTGTCTCACCAAAAGTTGAAGAAAGACTGTTTAAATAAGTTTTTGTGCAATTGTTATTGTCTAGACTCTCTAGACTCAATAAAACTATATCTTGATAAAAATGAAATTATAACTAAAAAGGTAAAATTTAAATTAGAATGGTGACTAAAAAAGTGAATTTCGGTCACAAATTTATTTTATTCGAGCTACAGAGGATCCATCAGTATTCCCTTTATTTCAAAATATTTTTTTACTTGTTCTAAAGAAATAGTAAATATTGTTCTTGTGCTTCACCCAGCTAGTTGAACTTGGAACCCGCGTGAATATATATTATGCATTGTACAAAATTCTGAAATGGTGAATAGCGCACAACAAAATTTTAAATCCTTTCGTGCTCGCCGACTCACCTCTTTGCATCAACATCTTAGTGAAGCTAATTGACCACTTTTGATTGATAAACAATGTATGCAACATTTACTTTGATATTAGAAGTTATCAATTCAACAAATAATTATACGTTTAATTTTATCATTCGAAAAAAGAAACATTAAGAACAAAATAAATCGCGAAAACTGTCATTGTACTGAAACATATTTAGGAACAACAAAAAAAACCTTGTAAAATTGGAAAAAGGAACAAAAAAAAAAATATACATTTTCATTTACCATGTACTCCAATAAACGAAGACAAAAATCCAATAACAAAAATAAAAGAAACCAACAAAACTTTCAAACCGCCCAAATTTGAAATTTTCACCATCGTTCGTTCCTTGAGCTTAGAGTTCTTCCACATCCCCTATTCGGTCAATAAGTGTAACTTGAGTGATGGCGACTGAATACTTTGATTATGAATATAGTCTCGGTGATCCTGTACTTACTACAGAATGAAGACTACTCTTACTTATATCACAAAACCCCAATATATTGTTGTATACTTGCATCTAACATTTGACTATTGTGTAGTGTGCACCAAAATTTTTAATCTGGGTATAACGTGTTGTCATCAACCAATCTGCATAACCAGGTTGTTATGTAGACTCTTGTGCCCCGAGTTTTGATCCCTGTTTGTTTGCTAACTAGATCATGGTAAAATGATCACTCAAAGCAGGTTCAACACAAGAATATTACTCTCCAATACCTTTCTCGTGTATGAATTTTTGTAAGTTTGAAACTGTGGCTCCTCACGCTCACACAACACACATGTAAATATTTTTTGTGCAGCTTCTTTTGGACAGCTGAACACATACCAGTTTATTCTCCATTAGTTTCATGGACAATGACCTCGTTGCTCGCTGAAATATCCAAGGATGATTTTAACTACAGAGGTTAGACTTTTCGCTGATGTGATTATCTAGTTGCTTATATTTCAATTCTGGAAAAAAAAATTCTTTGATGATCACATTAGTCATTTACACAAAAAATTTAGGCATATATGAAATATTTGCTGGTGTAGATTTCGATTCGCCACAAAGCTATTCGATCATAAAAGGATACTAGGCCACGTTTTTGAGGTGGCTTCATGTTATTTAGGGTTCCTCATCCTTCTTCATTTTCGAAAACTTGTAAACACTCTCAAAAAAATTAGGATTTTGTTATTGCTTGTGTTCAATCCGAGACACTCGAGACCAAATGAGTTCATGAATGCCACAAGTGTCGTATGTGATGCGGTTTTTCTCATATACATTCTTTTTCACCAAAAACGTAAGTTACAACGCTATGGATGTGGACAAATAACTAACTTTGAGTATCTAGTGTCTCTTTTTCCTTCAGTAAGTGATTTTGTGCTAATTTATTGACTCTTCTAAAAAAGTATTCTCTTACAATAATTGAAATACAAAATAATATTAAAGATATGTATTTTGTAGATATAAGGTTTTTGTTTCTAATTCTGAAAAATATTTTATGATCTACCTATCAATTTGTGTTGCTTAATGATTGGACACCTGATCCCTATAAAAGGTGCTTAATGATTCATGTAATTTTCATATTGTTATTTCTAGTATACTTATTTGGAGTATGTCGAGTTGGCAGTTGTTATTGGTGCCTCTAAACAAACTCTACTTAGGTGGGTTACTCGAGGAGGAGCCTGATTTATTTGGGAATATTGAAAATAGTGTGTGGTATGTATTTAGAGAGAACATGAAGCTCTCACAATAAGAGTATTTATAGTAGAGTTGGAATATGATAGGTTTGATCGACAAGCCTTTCTTGTTGGGTCTTTTAAGTGAATTAACCCAGTGGTTCTTAAACCTCCCTAAACAACTTGGGTTGAAGTTGATATTTTAGATGGGCTCAAGACTCAAGCTTGTATGCATGAAGTTCCCATTAATGAATAGTTAGTTGATGGGGTATTGTGTTTTGGTACTAGCTAAAGATTAATATATTTATATTTATTGAGGAAAGTCGGATACACCCTTGTAAATATCACAATTCTTGTACGATAATTGTAAATGGAGGATTGATGAATCAACCGGTTAAAAGACACACAAATTTCTTCTTTATTAATTGCTTCCTGAGTTAAATTTTTTTATTTCGTAATGTAGCCTCGATGAGTTCACCGTTGAAGATGTTGTCTCAAAATTAAAATTAATCAAGGTTATGTTTGGCACAAACAAGTAGCTTTTAAATAAAAGTTACATCTTGAAACTCGCAGCTAGTTTTTACTACTATTCGCTACCAAACAGTTTGCCAAATTATTTTCAATTTGTAGTTACAATTACAACTAATTTTGTGGAACCATTCATACTAGCTTTCAAGTTACAACTAATTTATACCTTTTTTAGCAATCTTCAACTTCTTTCTACTAATTTGTTTCAACTTTTAGCATTCTACAGCTACAGCTACAAATCTACAATTAATTTTGCCAAACATAGCCTAATATTATCTTGCCCCATCTCTCAATCTTACTATGTTGGCCTTGATCTTCCAAGGTGTGTATGGTGGTTGTCAATTTTTGTTATTACCACCGTAATAGTTTGGCAACTACCAAAACAAGATTGAGTAAGATCAACTTCATATTTAATATGAGCGATTCACTTATCGATGTTATTATTTGATTAAATTAATCATAATATCAATTAAAATTATTGATAACAATTAAGTTAAATCTAATTACGAATCTTTATTTGTTGACACTCTTATTATATGTTTCACTTATCAAAATAACTTACGCGAATGGTAAAAGCCAGTTGCCAATCACCATTCATTTCTAATATTGTCACTTCAGTCATTTTGGTTTTGATTATTTATTCGATTGATTGTAACTTATCAACACTTATTTTCATGGTTGCGACAAAAATCCTGTAACCACTAGTCTATGATCCGGGTCGTCTCAAATATTTTTGGGGCCCTGTGCTAAAATTAAAGAGCAGGCCCCATAAATATTTTGACAGTTAAACTTTGGAAAAGTATTCAATCCATTTCTCCATCTAATTAAAAAAAATTATATAATTTTAAGCAATCTTTAACCTTACAAATGAACAAAACTCATTCCAATAAAAACAGAAAAAAAAAAAGAGAAGTAAAATTTAAGAAATGTAGCACCTCTCATAAGTCAAATTCGAAAACCCTGAAACTTTCAATTTTTTTTATTTTTTTTAAACTCAGAATACTAACATCCAAATTAACAAGAGTAGGTTGGAAAAACTCTTATAAGAATTCAACCCCAAAAGATCCAAAATCCCCAAATACAAGAGTAATTTATCTATTTACAAAATTAACTCTTTGGTTACCATATCAGACAAGGATGACTCAATATAGAGAATTTTGACTTGGTTTGAGGCTATCAAAATGTTTATTGCTAGGCCCGGTATTTGAAAGATTCAAACACCATCACTAGTGATTGAATACAAATGAAATTTGGGGCATAATACTAAACACTAAAAGGGAGAGAGAAAGTGCATTAACCATAATTCCAATATGAGAGTGAGAAGATTAGAGAAAAAGAGACGATGCGAGGATATGAAGTTGAACTTGAATATGCCAATAGGCAGGGACGAAGCCAGAATACCACGTTAAGGGGGACATTCTAACTTCTAATATAATCTGAAAATCCTTAAATAAAAAAAAATGTTAACTCTCATTAAAATTTTAAAGATTTTAATACACCCTAATAATATTCTGGAATGAAAAATATATTATGGGAGAGAATATGTGCTAAGACCCATTAAAATCTTAGGGATATAAGAGGGACAAGGGAAAAGCAAAAATAAAATATATGATTAACTAGACAAAATATAGAAACTGGCCACTTGCATACTCGAACTCACAACCACATGCAAGAAATTGATAGCTGGCACACGCATAAACCACTAGAGTAGAAGTCCTTCAGTGATTCTTCTTGTAAACAATATACTTAATGTCAAAATGTGACAGGGGCCAAGGCCCCTCTAGGCCCTTCTGATGCTCCGTCACTGCCAATAGGATAAACAAAATGTCTCTTATGAGGTCGCCTCAACATGAGGTCATCTCTATAACCAAGCATGATATCAGCATGACGTCATATGAGTTTTTGTTTAGGATAAATATAGGAGTGAAAAGAAGAGTATACGAGTATAGAGAGATCAATTCTTTCCATTAATAAAGAATTATATTAATTTCCTTACGTTAATTTTGGAATTGATAAAAGTGTGTTTTAGAAATTGGAGAAGGGAGTTGACGACTTAGTGAGAATACTAACTGTTTCCTTTTCACTCTCCTACCTTTCCATTCATGTATTGCCCTGTGCTTGATATTTTTTTTTTCTTTTTTTTTTGTGTGAGTGATTGTACTCAAACTTTTGGGCCCCTAAAAATTAAGGGCCCTATGCAGCTACCCCACATGCGATTGCTATAAGCCAACCATGTCCATTATACAAATGGTCATGCATCGTTTTTCTCTTTTTCATTTTTGTGTGTGTTTCTTATTATGCTGGATACCCAAAAATTCCTAGCACAACGCGGCTCTGTCATTGTCAATCACGTGCTCAAAGAAATGATCTGAACATGGCAACACTCTTTATACCTAGCTTAACTTATGCAATAAGAAGACAACTTTATTTGAAAATGATTATTTTCACCTGAATTAGATCAATATTTGGTCAAGAATCCCTTACAACTAAATGAGTAATTGAGTAGAAATCTTTTAATTATCCATTTTTTTCCTAGTTTTGAAGAATATTTGATGTCTTTTTATTTCTGATTGGGTAACTCTTTAAACAAATACATAGTTTCAAAAGTAACTAGTTTTGCAATGTCTGGATTGTGGGTTGATAGATATCTATCTTCTATTATATATATATATATAGGTGGAGGCTCCTAGACAAACTCCTCTTAAAATACAAACCGTACAAACCAAATCCTAATCGTTAGATTTCAACATTAATGGCCCAGATCTGTTGTAAGAAATGAAGGGACACGGGCGGAATATTTAGTAAAGATAGGGGGCAATTTTGTAGATCGCGCGTTATTAACCCTCTGGCTTACAATCAGAGTTTTCTGATTTCCCAATGTTTTGTCCATCTCCACGCACTCTCTCTCTCCTCACTGCTATGCCGACCGTTTTTCTCCGGCGAACCCGACAGTTTTCTCTGTCTCCGGCGGTTTCTCACTCTTTCCGGCGATTTCTCACTCATCTCCGGCGTTCTCTTGTCCTCTCAAGCGGTCTCTCCTCTCTCTCTCCTCTTCCTTTCTCTTTGACATTTTCTCTCTCTTCAGATCTCAAGATGTTGACCGCCGACGAGCATTCCATGGCGGGTGGTGCGTGGGGGAGAGGAGGTGGTGGTGCGCGTCGTCGGTGAGAGCGTCACGCTGTCGATCTCACCGGTTGCCTGAGTGGCGGTGACGCATGGGGTGGGGGTGATTTTCAGTCGGCGGTGGTGGTGGGTTATGAGGCGGTGACAGTGGTGGTTGGGAATGGAGGAGTGAGAGGAGTGTGTGTGAGGGGAGGAGAGAGAATGGAGCTGTGGTGGTGCTGAGGGAGACGACGACAGTGGTGGCGGCGATGATAGTGCGGGGGTTGGGGGAGAGGTTGTTTTTGTAATGAATTTTTTTTTGGAGTGAAGTTTTTGTAATGAATTTTAATTTATAGTTTAATGAATTTGTGTTGTAATTCAATGAATTTGCACTTATTAACTGATGAATTTGCATGTGAATATAATGAATATGAAAAAAAAGTTGTAGAAACTTGAAAATAGTGATGAAGCAACGGTTCAAGTATAATGAATTGGCGAGTTTATATCAATGAATTTGTGGTTTATTATAAATGAATTTACACTTATTGAACAATGAATTTGCAAAACCAAATTCTTTTTGATGAAGTTATGGTTATTTTATAATAAAGCTATAATTTTATGTTAATGAAGTTGCGGTTTGATTTTAATGAATCTGTAATTTATGTTAATGAATCTGTAATTTTATGTGAATAAAGTTTTGCTTTGCATTTTAATAAATTTATAATTTATCATGGCCCTAATTTAAGAGCTCCTATTAATTAAGGGGTTTGTATGTGACCCTTCCCTTATATATATATATATATATATATATATATATATATATATATATATATATATATATAAGTGGATGTTGTTACTTGCTAGATTGACAAGTAGACATTGCCAAGTAAGGAGAGATTGCCATGTAAGCATATGATTCAATATTCATGACAAGTACACTAATCTTTTTTTGCTTCTAATTCATTGTATTGGCCGATTAAATGATTAAGATGCATTAATGCACTATTTCTCTATAGTACTAACTACGTAATTATCTAGATACATGCATGTCTTTAATTAAGTTAAATGTATTCAAACAATGTACATGTACTCTCTTAAATTAGCCACCCTTTCATTTTAGATACTCTGGCCTCCCGTCATATTTCCCATAAGAGCATCTCCAACCCAAGTATAAAACCCTTGCCAAATTTAAAATTGGCATGCCAAAATTGATATCTTCACATTGGATTGTATTTGGACCCTTGCCAAATACATGACTTATACATGCAATTGCCAAATATTTGGCAATGAAAGTTGATTGCCAAATTGCTAGCCCCAATCCATATTAATTTAGGAGAGAGAAAATAAGTGTGTCTTTGTTGTAAATTTTGTGGAATGAGGAGAGAGAAATTATAAATTAACATTGTCAAAATTGGCAATGCATTGGAGAGGGTCTTGCCAAATTTTCATAAGAGTGGAGAGAGTAGAGAGAAAATGAATTTTGTATAAAATACATGCCAAAATTTGGCATTGGGTTGGAGATACTCTAACAGAATTGTACAGATTCTATTTATTTATCTTTTAAGTTTCACCCGTGCACTATTCTCCCTCCAAGTGATTTAACGACTACCAGACTGTGTTCGTTTCTTCAATGTTGATTTAGAAATTCACCTACATTGCTCTCTATCGAGAAGAAAAACACTAAGTATGATTTGTTATCATTTTTTATTTAAAGAAAAAACATACATATACGTATCAAATTCGCCATCCAATTTAAATAGCACAAAAACAAATATGAGGCGGCCTCATGCATGAAAAATAATACCTCCAGACAAAAAGTGATACTAGCGTACATGAAAAATAGTACCTCCAAATAAAAAAATGATACGAGCGTACATGAAAAATGATACCTCCAGACAAAAAGTAATACCTCATGCATAAGGTCGCCTTATTAGAGAGCTTTTGTTCAAATAGTAGTATATCAACTTGCCAAATTATAACACAAATATTTCAAATAATAAATCGTGCAACGCACGGGAATGTTACTAGACACCTGTTGATCTAGATTGACACGTAAGCAAATATTGACATGTCTTCCTATACTTTAGGTGTTTGTATCTTCTATTAGTACGAATATAATTTAATTCTTATCTTAATGTCATAGTTTCCTATGAAATTTCATTTCACCTATATATTTATTATGAAATATATCTAATAAATTACTGCAACAATAAATCAACAACATAAAAAAGAATTTCTTATATAAAATCAAATATATTTATATAAAATCGTGCATCGCACGGGACTGAAAGGGAGAGCTCCATAGATTAGAAATTTTGTAGCAAGATGTGGTATAGGCAAAAAAATTGCAAGTTTGTACCAATGAAAATGTTTTGATTGTTATAAACAAACGAACCGTGCATCGCACGGGAATGTAACTAGTTTGATATAATTTTAATACAAATGTTTTCTTATGAGGTGGTGTCATGCATAAGGTGGCGAAAATTATATTTTTTCTTTTATTTTTTGTTTTGAGGTATTATTTTGCATGTGTTCCAAAAATAAATAAATAAAGTATATCGAATGATAACCTGAATCAAGTCAAAAGTTTAAATATTAAATATTAATTTTTTTCAAGTGTCAAATCTAATAACATTGAATTCGCTAATTTATCCGATTTCAACAAAGCGGATTAAATGACATTTAACAAACATCATATGCTATAGTAAATACAAAGAAATCGAACTCTGTATATATCTCTCTGAGTCTCACTTAAGATAGATAGTATACATATCAAACAAAAAAAGAAAATAGAAAATATTAGGTTATCAAACCGCTCCTCTCAAAGCCATTTATGAGACATTAATTCCTTTTCACCATCTAACTAATCATCTATAAGTGAAGACCAAAAAGATAAAAAATCTGATGTGAATTAGATTTACTAATAAACAATAAAGAATTTGTTAGATTAAAGGCATCGTACACCCCGTATATAATACAAAATCACTACAAGAAAATAAGCCATCTGCGACCGAACTTTGCCACCGAATTGCAGTTGGTGTCTTCGCTGCTGACAGCTACCGAATCTGCGATCGATTTTTTATCGGTCGCGGGGTTTGTGACCGACAACACTGTCGATCGCAGATTCGGTCGCTGTTTGAATTAATTAGGAAAAAAAAAATTAATAAACCCACCACAACAAAATCCCAAACCAGATCGAAACTATCTCTCTCCCTCTCACACTCACCAGATCGAAACCCCAAACCCAAAATCCCCAAAACCCAAACCCAAACCCACCCTCAAAGCCGACCGTGCGGCACCACCGCCAACCGCGCGCCACCACCGCCCACCGCACGCCACCACGTCGGTCCTCTCTCTCTCTCTCTCTCTGTAATTGATTGTTTTTGTTTTTATTTTCAGTCGCGCGCCACCCCTGACCTCCACCTCCCTCAGGCGCCCGACCCCGACCGCGCCTCATCACCCATTGCTCCACCCCGACCGCGCGTCACCGCTTTCAGGTTCTCTCTCTCTCTCTCTCTCTCTCTCTCTCTCTCTCTCTCTCTCAGATCTGAATTTTCTGATTGAATTTATTAAGTTTTTAGTTTTTTTTTTTGCTACCTATTGTTTGTTTCTTATTTCATGATTAATTTATTTTTAATGTTTTTATTTTCCCCCTCTTGTTTGTTTATTTTTTCTTACCTATTGTTTGTTTTTAGGTTTTTTAGATTTAGGTTTCTGAAATTTGTGATAATTAATTTTTGGATACTATTGTTAGTTTAGATTTAGAATTTTGTTATCTATTGTTTGTTTGGTTTTATTTTCACCTATTGTTTGTTTTTTTTTTTTCTTACGTATTATTTGTTTTTAGGTTTTTTAGATTTAGGTTTCTGAAATTTGTGATAATTAATTTTGTGATACTATTGTTAGTTTAGGTTTAGGTTTAGAATTTTGTTATCTATTGTTTGTTTGGTTTTTTTTTTTTGTACGTATTGTTTGTTTTTGGTTTTTTTAGCTTTAGTTTTGCCTATTGTACAAAATCTATTTTTAGCATGTGCAATGTCATTATTATGTGTAATGTCATTATTATTCCCCCCCTCCCAAGTGTTGTATATATTACATATATACAACCACCCGCGAGTGATGGGTTTATAATCACTCCCTAGAGGGTAATGGGTGATTACCTCCCTCGGTAATGGGATGATTACCAACAAATTCATTATGTATATGTTTTTATTGTCAGTCGAAATCCAAGGAGGGGAAAAAATATCTGCTTGGGCTACATTTTGTTGTGCCACACATTTGAATAAGATTGACAATTCCATGTGTAGTCACAAGGCGCAGATAATTTGGGTAAGTAATGAAGTTGGCAGGTCTGAAATTGTGGGTTTGAATATGTCCTTTTCTATTGCATGATTGAGGTTCTAATGCTTACACTTTGCTCTATGCAGAGGATGTTTAAGGATTTGAAGACCAAGTATGAGAGAGAAGGAGTAAATAAGACAGAGGATGAGATCTATATGGAGGTGACTGGGGGGTTCAAGAAGGGAACCGTGTATGGATTGGGTAATAGTGTTGACCTCTTCTATTCAAATGCGGGTTCGGGCACCTCAAACCACTCTAACAAATCAACGGCATCATCATCTTCTTACATACCTTCCGTCGCCAAGTTAGCGGAAGAGCTTAGCACAACCAAGGTAGTACTCTCCTCAACCACTGAAGAACTCACTCAAGCTAAAGAAACACTTCAATCACAAGCAAAGACTCTTGAAGCACAATCAAAACAAATCGATGAAATGTATCAATTTTTCAAGAACTTTCAAGCATCCAGTAACACAACACCGCCTTGATGATTGGTAGCCCTCCTAGTGCAAACTTTAGCTCCTTTTATGCAAACATTAGAACTTATGTCTTAACAAACTTAGAATTTATGTCTTAAAACTTCGAATTTGGGGAACTTGTTTTTTTTGGTTCGGAACTTGCTTCGAAGCATTTTGGATGAATGCGTTTAGTTTTGTGCTAAAATGAAATTATGGCGTCTCCAAATCTGTTTGAGTGTATATTTTGAGCAAGCAGGTTGCATATTACATCATTGAGGAACTAAAAAAACAGAGAAAAATCTGTCAAAATATGCACTATTTCTGCGACCGATTTCTTCTATTTGCGACCGAATCATCGAGTTCCAAAACCAAGATTTGCTACCGATGGTCAGTCGCTAATTCAGTCGCTGGCGTCAACGACCGATCCTAATATCGGTAGCAAACTGTTAGCGACTGATCCTATCGTCGGTCGCTACATCGGTGGCTGATGAATCTGCGATTGAAAATCACGACGGTGGCAGATTCGGTCGCTAGTGATGTTTGCGACCGATGATATCGGTCGCAGAATTTTTGCCACCAGATTTTTTGCTACCGATGAGAATCAATCGCTGATCGGTCACAGAACAAGTTTTGTGACCGATTTTTAGCATTCTGCGACTGATTCCGTCGGTAGCAATTCGGCTGTTTTTTTGTAGTGATTCCACTTCACCTCTCCAACTAACACTCCCTTTTTTTTTTTTTTTGGTGAGAAGATCCAATTAACACTCCTAATACAACACAAGACTACCATTAAAAATAAATTTTAAAAAAAAATAGGTCTTTTTCCCGCTAATGAAGACTCTCAAAGTCTCAATACAACAAAGAAATCACCTCTCATAGTACACCCATATATTAATACACCAAAATTCAACTCAAAATTGCATGAGTATCATGTCTACTTCATTTGTCTCTATCCATGTTAATGATATGAAATTTCTTCTATGTATGCATGTCTTTCTTTGTGCCTTGCTAATTTGTCACACATTATACTTCGAAGGGTGTCTCTGATATACATGTTGGGACTCTATTAGGATGGACCATAATGATGCTCTTTGCTTTCAAGGATAAAATAAAAATGGTAAATTTTGAATAGAGTGTAGACCTATTATTACTCATTAAAGTCTTTAACAATAATGTCAACATAAGAATTATGAGAATACTATTGTAATCAAGTTCAATCTACACTAAAAAAGAAGTTCAACCTGCAAGGATACTGAGCTCAAGTTATCATATCATAACTTGCATAATAGAAAAGGCAAGAAAATAGAAAAAGAAGAACATAGAAAACTTTACCAAATTACTTGTTTGGTATACTTGTATACCAATTCAGTTACGTATTCCCATTTATCCCTTATATAGATACTAAAAGGGAGAAAAGAAAACCTGGGCACTTACAAAAAACCTCTACAAATCTCCATGACATTCAAATTTTTTCAAGCAAGTGTGTTAATCCAACCCTTTTATCATTGATCACTCCTCTCAAATTCGAGTATAGAGTCATACCTTTGAATTTTGATCTACAGAATTTTCAAACAAATGAAGAAAAAAAAGTTCGTTCATTCATAAAATTAAAGGTAAACGTACAGAAATTTGAATCTTTTGAAAATAAAACTTGAATTAAGTTAGGGAGAGAACAAAAAAGTAAAAATATAAATCAATATACAAAGGCTAAAAACTTGAATTGAATGAAGAGGCAGGGAAAAAAAGCTTACTTATAAAGGTAGCCTTTGCCCAGAACTTGCAAAAGGTAAGTTATAATCAAATTAATAAACTTCTTAACTGAATTTAGTGGATGGAAAGCCACGTGTATCTCGCTTGTGGGTAGGGCGACTTTTACGAAGTCTGTACTCTCTTCATTGGCTTATTATTCCATGCAAACAGCTAAGATACCCAGATCAGTATGCGACTCTATCGATAGGAAGTCTCGCATGTTCTTTTGGGGCGGCACTGAGGAGGAACGAAAGATGCATCTTGTGTCTTGGGGGACTCTTCAGAAGGATCGAAAGGATGGTGGGCTTGGGATGAGGTCTATGAGACAAGTTAATGCTGCATTTCTTACCAAGCTTGGCTGGAGATTATTTTCTGAGCCTGGCTCCCTGTGGTCCCAAGTCTTGCGCACGAAGTACTGTAAGGGTAGATGCGATTTGGACATGTTTGAATCCAAGCGAAATGCCTCCAATGTTTGGCAAGGCATTGCTGAGAATGCTAATTTCGTGCGTGAAGGGGCACGAGTGGAGGTGGGCAATGGAAAACGCACGTTGTTTTGGGACCATAGATGGGCCAATGACACTTCGCTCTCTCAACTGGCAACTGGACCAGTGCCTCTTCAGGAACGAGGCAAGACTGTTGAAGAATATTGGGACGCTAGTGGGGATTGGAAGTGGGAGGAATTTGCAGATTACCTCCCTGCTGAAGCTCTCAAATCCATAGCGTCTTATAAAATTATCTCGGAGGAGTCAGCCGAGGATGCTCTTTACTGGAGTGGTAGTCAAGGAGGGGAATTCACAATTAAGTTTGCTCTCCAATTGATTCACAAAGAAGATATTAACCCTCCCAATAAGATATGTGATATAGCATGGCGTGCACCGGTATCGCAGCGAATTCGTATGTTCTTATGGCTCCTCCTCCATGATCGACTGCTTACAAATGCTCAATGAGTGGTTCGTCACCTCTCAAATGATCCCCGTTGTCCTAGGTGCGGAGCTGATGAGGAGACGATGGACCATATTCTGCGCCGGTGCTATTTCTCGAGGGCTGTTTGGAGTAAATTGGGTTCTTGCAGACCTTCTTCTCGGTTCTGGTTCATGCCCATTGAGGAATGGGTGGTTCACAACTTGGCAGCCACTGACCCAGATTACAGCACGGAGGATGTGCTCAGGTTTGCTACCACGCTCTGGTGGTTATGGAAGTGGAGAAACTTTAAAGTTTTTGGAAGAGAGGAAGAAATCCCTTTGAATCCTGCAGGCTTTCTTCAAGTAAGATTTGAGGAAATGAAGAGGGCGCTTCTGACTTAGGAACGCACAGGTCGTGATGCAACTAAGCCTAGATCTTAGGCACTAATCAGGTGGAGAATGCCCCAAGCTGGATGGATGATCCTTAACACGGATGGAGCTTCTTGTGGAAATCCGGGTCTGGCTGGGGGTGGAGGCGTTTTGCGTAATGATCAGGGTCATATGGTACAAGCATTTGCTGAGAACTATGGGAGATGCACAGTTACGCGTGCAGAGATCCTTGCCCTCCTTCGTGGTCTTACTATGGCTCGGGATCACGGTGTGAGGAGACTAGAAGTACACCTTGATTCCCAAGTGGTGGTACAAATGATGTCAAAAGATGAAATATGTGTTGGCCCTGCGACATTTATGGTGAGAAAATGCAGAAAATTACTTCGAGAGCAAGATTGGGAGATCAAAATCGAACATTGTTATCATGAAGCAAATCGGAGTGCGGATTGGCTAGCAAACCATGGTTGTGATCAAGCGAAAACTATTGTATTTTTTGATGTTGCACCCCCTCCCCTTAGGCATTTATTGTATGAGGATGTCATAGGGGTGGCTTGGCCACATAGCATTCCCTCTTCTTGATTGTTGGGGCTTGCCCCTCTCTTGCACCAAAAAAAAAGAAACTGAAATTAGTGTACAACTAATCAATACCAAAAAAAAAAAAGGTGATGGAGGGATGGGGAACTGTGGGCTACGTACTTGCAACGTGGGGTTGGAGAAGATTAACGTCATTGACTAATTGCCATATACTTAATCCGTTTCACCAAGATGTTTACACTTTATTTTTCAATGTTAAAGTTTACAAACTTTGACCATGAATTAGTGAAAAAATACAAAGATTTAAAATGTAAAAATGCTATTGTTAGATTCATTTTCAAGATTACTTCTGAAAAATTATAATTTTATAGTTTATATATGCATATAACTACAATTATCTACGGTCAAATTGGTGCATTGGAGACCGTAAAAAAGCAAATGTAAACATCTTCAAAAAACGGAGGGAGTATATAACATAAGACACATTAGGTAATTTAGTCTCTTATAAAGACTACATACAATATTAAATAATAAAAAAAGCTGTACTTCTAATTGAGAGTAGTAATCATAAATCCAGTAGAATTGTAGTTGTATTAGGATAAACGGCAAATATACGTACATAATTAATCATACATCCAGTAGAATTGTATTGGTTCAATTTTATTTGTTTTTAATCTTTTTTGGACATATTTATTTATCCTCCATAAGATAAATTAATTAATTATTCTACTTACATGGCGCGTGTTATGCTCTTTGTGTGGGTTTTTATTTTAGGTTCTTTTAATTAACAGTTGTTTGAAATCTTACTTATATGTTATAAACATATTGTAAATGTATCTCGTTCTAATGTATTTTTTGATCCGAATCTGATGGTGTAATTTTTGTTATTTTTTGAGATGTATGGAAAATGTTATTTGCGGTTTTGAATATTTGACGGAAATTAACCTCTCAAAAATGCTAAACACCAACGATGCTAAGACTCCTAAACGTTTTACACCAGTTATTTTTTGTTATTATCTTCGCTTAGGAGACGCGCTCTTAAAATTCTCGCCTACGTGGCACGCCTCATTGCGCCCGGAATATGTCTCCTTTATATATATAATAAATATATATACTAGTTTGTACCCGTGCTATGCACGGGTTATTACAAAATTAAATATATGGTCAAAGTGATGAATATCTATAGTCACGCAACTGGATTTTTCATTTGACTATAGTCACGCAAATATAGCTAAGAAACGTATGCTTTTATTTAGCCTTGCTTCTATTCTATTATGTCTTTTATCAGATTAGCAACAAAAAAAAAAGTCTTTTATCAGCCTTATCTCTCACTTATTTTTTTCGATTGATTAATTGATTGATTTCTATAAATCACCCACAAAAACTCGTGATTAAAGAGGAGAAAAATTACATCAAAACAATATGAAAAGGAATCACCTTTTTGTGTCTCACCATGGTGCTAAACGCAGCCACCAAATTACTAAATGTCGCCAATTTTTACTCTAGATTTCCTAAAACAACCCTGACATTTATTACGAAAGGTAGAGAGATTTTTTTTTTTTTTTACTCTCTTCACCACTTCTCTGATTGAAACTTCTCAATAGACTCAAAAATTATAAAAAACCATTTTTTTTTATTGGATTCAACATATTGAATACAATTTAATGATGAATGATAGTGACAACATCTGTGGCGATATGATGGATGATATATAGTATGTGAAAAAAATTTGGCGATAAATTTGAGGTAGAATAGTCTCATTCCTGGTCTTGTTTAGTATTAACTGCCTTAAAAAAATTTTTTGCAGGTCGTCGTAACGAAAATTTCGCAGATTAGGAGCTTCATGAGACTCTCATGAAGTTCATCCGTGAGCTTCATGTCTCACGAAACTAGTTCAAAAGCTTCATGAGTTTCTCATGAAGCTTCTTCATTATATTCACTAGCTTCTCATGTAACAATATATGGAATAGGAGCAGCGATGAGATGAACTCATAAAATATTCACGAAGGTCAAGTTCATCCGTGAGCTTCATGAGCGTCTCACGAAACTAGTTCAAGAAACTAGCAACCTCCGTTAATCGTGGACAAAAATAAAGGGGACGATGGTGACGAGGAAGAGGGACGGTGTCACAGTGGATATTTTTCTCTCTCTTTCGTGGGTTACTGGGTTAGAACTAGAGGTGATCATTTGCGGGTTTGGGCTGGACACGGGCCAGACTTTTGATGAAAAAATTGTCCAACGGGCCTAGAATTTGTTGCCCTTGTCCGCTCATCAGGGTTCAAAATTGTTGCCATGGCCCGTCCTATTAACGGGCCGAGCTTGCCCATGGGCAATGGGATTTTTCAAAAATAAATTTTCAATTAAATTTTAAGAGTTTTTCTTTGTTTGCAATAAATAATTTTACTATTAGTATGCAACTTAAGTCCAAAATCAAGCGTAATACTCCACATAATCATGATTTTGATATTTTCTCATACAAAAAAGTCTTAACAACCTACAAACAAACAAAAAAGCTCACAACTTTATAAGTAAAAAATATTAAACGGGCCGGACGGGCCCGCCCACGAGCCATTTTGTGTTGTCCTCGTCCGCCCATTTATATAAACGGGCCGGCCTAAGCCCGCCCATTAAATAATTTTTTTTTCCAAAACCTTGTCCATACCCGCCCAATTTACGGGCCGGGAGGGCCGTGCTTTTCGGGCCGTCCCGTCCATGATCAGCTCTAGTTAGAACTTAGAAGAGAGAGGAAGAGGGGACAAGGGGAAGGAGAAAAAATAAAAAGGGTAAATGTGTCTAATTTAAACTAATTTGGTAACATTTAGTAATTTTGTTGGTGTTATTTAGCAAACATGTATTTTATTCTCAAAAGAAAATAAAAACAAAATCAAATATAAAATAGACAAAGGGTTTATATAAGAGCAAGCATTAGTTAAACTACATAGCGGGAAAAAACTAACACTTTTCTGGGCTTTTGTTCCCCCAACTTAAGCCCCTCTACTTGCTGAAAATTGTCCACCCTAAATAAATTCCCAAAGCCAGAGAAACATCACAGTGCCTCCTTTCATTCGCCGGCGTTAAGCGACGGCCGCACCACCGCACACAAATTTTTCTCTCTCCTCCGAAATGGGCAAAAAAGGAACACCATCAAAACGACCATCAACACTATCACCAGCAATGATCCACCGTCGTATAGACTCATGCAAAATCAACCATCTTTCATCAGACGCCATTGCTGAACACCTTTATTCATCTTACCCTGATTACAAACACTTCAAACTCATCCCTTTTCGCACTAAAATCCATCAAATTCTCCATACCAAATCATCTCGCTCCCAAACCCTAATCGATAACGATGTCGAAAATGGCACTGATGATGAAAATGGGGATTTATTGGAGCCGCTTAGGAAGAAACAGAAGCAGAAACGAGTTGTTGATGACAGAGAAGAGAGACTTTTGAGGAGAGAGAGAGAACATGTTAGGAAGAATAAGTTGGGGTTAGGAGGGAGTGGGACTACTTCGACGATTTCCGAGGATTCGGAAACCGAGGTTTCGACGTCGTCTGGGGAAGAGGATGATGCGGTTTATGGTGTGGATGTTGAGCCGGAGTTTGATTTGATGAAGTCCATGCTTAGAGCTGGATATGGCGGCTCGAAATTGAAGGAAATAAAAAATGAGGAGAAGAATGTGGAGGTGGAGGATGTGAGGAGAGAGAAAAGGGTTGGGGGTATGATGGGGGGAGGAGGGGAGAAGAATTCAAATTCGAATTCGAGCCAGGAGGGTAAGGGTTTAAGGGGGGGTTTAGGTGTAGGTTTAGGAGAGAAGGGGGAAAGTAAAGAGGGGCCTAGGTTTAAGGATTTAGGGGGGATGAAGAATGTATTGGAGGAATTGAAAATGGAGGTGATAGTGCCATTGTATCATCCACAGTTGCCTCAATGGTTAGGGGTTAGGCCAATGGCTGGGATTTTGTTACATGGACCGCCCGGTTGTGGGAAGACGAAATTGGCGCATGCTATTGCTAATGAGACTGGTGTTCCTTTTTATCAGATTTCTGCCACTGAAGTTGTTTCGGGTGTTTCTGGTATATTCTACTGTCTGTTTTTATTCTGTGTTAAAGTTATTAGTTTGATGATTGTTTGTTTGTTAGTTGTTGTTTTACCTTATTTGTTGCAAAGATAGGAAAAGGAAAAAATGAGAATTGTATGTATATGGGTTTGTGCTGTCAAACTTAGATTGTTGAGGGTTCTTTTATACGTTTTGCTGGCGTTGGGCATTCTTGTATGAGGAATTGAGGTTTTGAAATTGGGGTAATATGTTTGGTGTGTGGAAAGTTGGTGCTTTATATCTGTTGTCATGAACTTGAGATAGCAACATATGTTTGCAAATGATAGTGAAAACCTATGTATAATGTTGATTCCCTGAAGGTCAATTTGGTAGTGTTGCTGAATGCTGAGCTACTAAAGCTGTAGAAAACATGCTTTTGTTTTAACTTTTCTGCTATTGAAGTTCTTACTGACAGGGCGAGGACATGCTTTTATGTGGAGGTTGTTTAATCTTTTGTCTTAGTGGGAAGGGGGATTATTTGGTTGTTCAAGGAAGCTGGGTTGAGTTACTACAAGCAAAGAACTTGACATGCTTGAAAAAATATATAACCAACTTAGGAATGTCTGCGAGATGGGTCTATTCTAGTTGTTGAGACTTTGAGAGGAATTGTCATCCATTTCAAATGGAAAGTTTGTAGTGTTGGCCACTTAAACTTGTGTAGTGACGATGAAGGCATGTGTGATTCATCATGTTTCTTTTTCGAGATTGGATTTGTGTGGTAGCTATGTTCAGATGTCCAGCTTTGCACAACTCACCAGAGGTACTAAACAAAGAGTTGAAAGGTGGAAAAAAGTCTGACTTGTGCTGAATTTTGTAAGCAAGCGTCACAATGTAGTGCAATTACTCTTCTTCCATGTAAAGTTAGCCGAAAGACTATTTTGATTGATTCAGAGCATTAAATAGTATAGGAGTATATTGGCTAGAAGGCTCCATATATCCCCGGGTTTGTTAGTCGTCTTCACTTCATGATACACCGGTTGCTTCGTGCTATTCGAGCAACGATGGTTCTTGGGACCTTCATTAACGGAGGGCTCCCCATGAAAGAGAGGTGGAGCCGTGCAGGAGCTTACCTGTTACGGAGTGTTACCTCTCTTCTTAGTATTTTTAGAGACCATTCATCTAGTCCTTGATGTTGATTCACGTGTTGGGTTGGGGACTTCTGTAGGGTCTTCTTCTCAAAGCCTTCCTTGATCACCTTTATCTTCCCTCCTAATATCCCAATTTCGCTCTTGCTAGTTTCATTCGGAAGTTTAAGGTTCCTTTAAAGGTGCGGGCTTTCGCTTGGAGTATGTTGTTGGGCAGGTTGAACTCGTGATATGCTGCAGCAGCGGTGATCATGCTGGGCTTTGTTTCTGGACATATATGCATGTGTTCACTGTGTCACCCTGATAGTGAGACGGGTGTGCCCTTGGCCGTGCACCGTGGAGTTGCTTGCAGTTTGTGGGGTCGGTAGTTTGTGAGTTTGGTTGTTGGTTGAGTGTTTTGCTTTTCCTGCTGTGATTAGTCACCACCTTCTGGTTCGATATGTTTGGTTTGAGAGGAGTAAGGAGTATAAGTTATTGTGGCGCTGCGCTTGTCTTGTGATCTTTTGGTGACTTTGTTGAAGTGTAACTCAAGGATTTTTGATGGGGCTGGGAGGACAATTGAGCTTGTTTGGGAGCGTTTGGTGTATTTGGTGTTATTATGTGCCAAAGCAGCTGAGGTTTTCTAAAAAGGTGTGTCTTACTGACATACAGCGGCGTTAGAGGGGTTTGAAGTTAGCTTATTTTGGGAGGACCTGGTGTCCTCTATGATTGTAATTACCTTTTCATATGATATTAATAAAACAATTTTTATCTAAATAGGAGCATATTGGCTAGGAGGGACCTTTGTATAGATTCTTTAATTCATACAAAAAAGTAGCAAAGAAAACTCTCTTTGAATGTCCTGGAATGTTGTCATATCTCCACTTTACATATGAGACGCTGCAAAGAATTATGCACTTATAAACGTTTTTCAAAGCTGAATAGATTTTAAATTTTGATGGATGATGGTTCATATTCTTTGATTGATGAACAGGATTCGTATGCATAATAAGTCGTGCCATATCAAATGTGTGAACGAGAATGGTTGGAGTTCTGTGTTCAGTGTGTCTTATGCTAGATTACGAGTTGGATGAAGTATATTTGATTGGTTAAAGCAAATATAGTCTTGCTTTTTCTTGTTACATTTTCCTGTTGCACTTTTTATTTATTTATTGTGAGACTCACAATTTTAGTTATCACTTTGGAAACTTCAGGTGCATCAGAGGAGAATATCCGTGAACTTTTCTCGAAAGCATACAGAACTGCTCCTTCAATTGTATTCATTGATGAAATAGATGCAATTGCATCTAAAAGAGAAAATCTACAGAGAGAGATGGAGCGGCGAATTGTAACCCAATTATTGACTTGCATGGACGAATCCCATATGCTTGTTCAGTCCGGTGATAAGAATCCAGATTCTGAATCTGCTGACAAGAGATCAGGGTATGTGCTTGTAATTGGAGCTACTAACAGGCCTGATGCTGTTGATGCAGCATTAAGGAGGCCTGGAAGATTTGATCGGGAGATTATATTAGGAGTTCCTGATGAAAATGGAAGAATTGAGATACTATCAGTGTTGACACAAAAGCTAAGGCTTGCAGGTGATTTTGATCTGATAAAAATAGCCAGGGCCACTCCTGGCTTTGTTGGTGCTGATTTGACATCTCTGGCTAACAATGCTGGAAATCTTGCTATGAAAAGAATCATTGATCAACGGAGGCTGGAGCTGTCCAAGGAGGATGGGGAACAGGCCGAGGAGTGGTGGAGGGAACCTTGGTCGCCTGAAGAGATGGAAAAGCTAAGCATTACGATGGCTGATTTTGAGGTAATTTGGAAGCAAAATAATTATGGCTCAAGGCCTCTATGGATCATGTACTTGTGGCATCTGCTATTGCTCCTCTCTTTGCTGCATAGGATTTAATGTTCATTTCCTCTTCAAGAGCACTAAATTTCCAGTTTAGTATTAATAGAGGTACATATATATCAGTTTTCGAGACACCAAAGCCTTGCAAAGTAGAAAAAGTTCATGCATCAAATATACAGCTTGTCTTCTCTGCTCATAGTGATGCTTTTACCCCCCCCCCCCCCCCCCCCCCCGAGAACAAAAAAGAAAAAAAAGTGAGGAAAATGCTACATAGTTTGCATTCTCTGCTTACAGGGCATCTCATGCAGGAGGCTGCAAAAACAGTGCAACCTTCTTCAAGAAGAGAAGGTTTCTCAGCTATTCCTAATGTAAAGTGGGAGGATGTTGGAGGACTCAACATTTTACGTGAGGAGTTTGAACGTTACGTTGTTAGGCGTATAAAATATCCTGAAGATTATGAGGTACTTGGGAATGTTTTTGCTTATTTATATATTTATCAATCTATGATAATTGTTTTTTTCATTCATATCATTTATTTTGGTCTCAATTGTTGATGTTGTGTTCTAAGTTGCAAGTTTTGACCCCTTAGAGTGCTAGAGACTTCAGACAAATTTCATAGGGCGTCTTGAAATTCTGGTTGGGTGATAAATTCTGTGATACAAACTTAAATTCTGATGACCATTGGGTGATAAATTCTGTGATACAAACTTAAATTCTGATGACCATGTACTTTTTTGGGGCCAAAGTCTGGTTTAAGTGGAATATATGGTCTACCTATAGAACAAATTGATACCTAGGCCATGGTTATAAGAAAGTTTACTTTTCTATTTCCACAGATCGGATGACTCCATAACCAGGATGTGCACTCCCTTCCATGAATTGTTGACTTGCGATTTGTGAATTTGTTATTTGTGACTATTTTTCTATTTTTATTGATAATTAAACTTATTTTATTAATAAGAGAAATGAGCCGAAGCTCACAAGGCAGAGTCTAAGCTCCGCAAAACCAATACAATATACACCAAAGCAGAAAAACACCCCTCGAGCCTACGCTTAATACATCCAAAGTGAAAACAATACAAAACAAAATCGATCCAACACCTAGGCACTAAAGAAGCAACACCCAACAAACAATCCAAAATTTACAGCCACGCCTAGAAAAAATCCAGAAAAATCCTCAACAACCAAAAGAGAACTCGCCTAATCTACCAAAATACCCCTGAAAGACCTCTATAAAAGTTTGCCCACCTTACCTGACAAATGCACTCTACGTACTCAGCCTTTCATTGCCTTCAACCACTCATCTTCTTCCTCTTTGAGTACTTCCTCAATTCTGGAAACCATGGAAGAGTCACCTGTCTTGTAAGAAATTCCAAGCTTCTTTGCAAAATCGAGAATCTCGAATGAGTTGTTGGATTGAAAATTCTCTTGATTGAGACTCACGTGAGTAGAACTCGGAACTCCTGAAAGTCTATGACCCATCACAATTGGGGCATGTCTCAGCTCCCCTTCATTTCCTACTACAAGAGCCCTTTGTTTCTTCTCCCTTCTCCGCCTCTTATCCATTTTCTTATTATGGCTAGCTGCTATGAAACACAGCGGAGTGACATCCTCAAAATCTGATGCCAATTCCTCATTATCAAGTAAAGACTCCCACCTTCATTCTCAACATCTGTCTCAGTGTAGTTACTAAAAGGCTCTATATTCTCAACCACCTCTGGATCTTGAAGAGGTTGACTACTCCTTTCATCCTTGTTGAAGGAGTGAGTCCTCGTCAAACTGGAGTCAACAACGGCCTCGATGAAAGTGCCACCCTCATCACTGAGCCTGTCAAAAGGGCAGCCGTCAAGCGTCAACAAGCTCCTGAGACCTGAGGTTCCAAGGTCTCAACGTCATCTGGACTAACAAAATCAGATTTTTCAAGGTCACAGTTACTATCGGCAATGGCGTTATACTCCTGAGAACTTGAGGCACTAACTTGTTATTTGTGACTATTAAAGCTTCATAATTATGTTAGAGCACATAAAATATTGTTTGTGGTTACTTTTCAAGGTTCCTGACTACCCTTGCAACTATATATAAGAAACATACCATGTTTTTGGTCGTTGGTTTATTGTACACTATGCATTGTGGCTGCCTCCAGTTATTATGCTTCTATCACACAGTTTGATTCCTAAACTTTTTTGCAATACTAATTTCTTTGTAGGAATTTGGAGTAGACTTGGAGACTGGTTTTTTGCTGTATGGCCCCCCTGGTTGTGGGAAGACTCTGATTGCCAAGGCTGTCGCTAATGAGGCTGGAGCCAACTTTATACACATCAAGGTTTGTTCTCTTTCCCCCATGTCCATGCGTCACATTAATGGAGGGGCCTTTAGCGATTTAAATTGCATATTCTCTATGCACTTACCGGTTGATGTCATTATCGGTTTTCGTTGTTTTTAGGGTCCTGAACTGCTAAACAAATATGTTGGTGAAAGTGAATTGCATGTACGAACAATATTCAGCCGTGCAAGAACATGTGCTCCATGCATTCTCTTCTTTGATGAGGTAATTATCCTTGGCTTCTTTCTAATGCTCACTGTTGTCCATGTCTCTAATCATGATTCCATGGTCACTCATCAGACATAAAGTAACATACAGTCACAGACAGGTTTATTATTTGCAGCTTTGGTTTCTCCATTTAAGATGTGTCAGGCGGCTAGTAACTCACCATGCACTTGCCATGTACCGTAATTGAGTTATGAGTGGCATTCCTACTAAGGTCGTAAAGCCTTTACTGATGTGGAGGAGCTCACAAATCTTTCTATGGCCTTTTACAATGAGCTACTTATCTTGTGGTTCTCGTGCTTTAGAGAAGGAGATCCTGCTGTGCAATCTCCCAAGTGTAAAGGGGGTAAAGAAACTTGCTTGCACTCTTTTTCTCTGCATTTGGAATTTGTGCAACGGGTGTGGAGGAAGTTTCTCTGATGAGAGGGAAACTCTTGGATCACTCCGGATACAAGTGAGGATCACTTGAAAGTTTATCATGTGGGCTTTAGGAAGGGTAGGAGCTGAAATTATATGGTGTGCTTCCAAGGTATTTTTGGTGTATAGAGGAACCCTCAGATTATTGCGGGGAGGACAACAAAGGTTGAGTTTGGATGGGGTAGGGGTGTGTTTCGTGCTTCTCTTTGGCCTATGGCTGCTGGAGCTTTTAGAATATCACCCTACGTTGATCTAGCTAAATGGGTTAACTTGTGATATAAGTGATTATAGTTCTTTCAGAACACCCTGTCTTTCTAAGCTGTAGTTATTCTTTTATCTATCAAATATTTAATTCCTTAGAAAAGGAAGAAAAATGAGTCCCTTAAGCTTCATGGTCTGCTTGACTCATGTATAATCAATTTCTCTTTGCCCAATGCTTTCTTTTATTGCGTGGTGCATTTGAAGTCTGGTCACGCTATGTCTCCAATGCCTTGAGTTTCTGGAAATTGGTCTCCACAACCAACTCTTACAACTCAAGTAGATGAACCTTAGTGGAGAATCTGGATGGAAGAAGCCTTAATTTTGTGAAGAGGGAACAATGAAAGGGGAAGCTAGGTATTTTACTTGTTTGCATGGGGGAATCACAGGCGATTGGGGAAATCAATGATCACATTCAGTTACCCTTTACCCAATTCGTGGTTTATTTGACAAACACCTCTCTTTCTAAAAATGTTTATTTGACAAATACCCGAACATCAGGGGACATCAGGGGTTTGTACAACCTATCTCCAACTTTGAGGCCCTGTAGCTGTAGGCCTGTATAGCCAAAAGATATAACGTCAAGGGCTTATATGACCTTAATTGTTCTTTATAAATAACAATGCAGTTTGTGAGGGTAGTTGCGATAACAAAACAAGGCAAAAGCAAAATGGAATTGTCTAGAAGTTATGAACTGATAACTTCCAAGTGACCTGGCCTCTGTGCACCTCATGCAACGACAATTGGCCTCAAAATTCATAGAGTGAAAATAAAACAGAGATATAGTTGCATAAGTGGTCTTTGCAAGCCAAAGTTTCAACTCCTTCCGTGGCATGTACAGTTTCATGCCATCACCTTCAATGGTTCTCTTAAGAATATTCCTTTTTCCTTCCGTGTAGCTATTTGAAGCTTGATCAGACCTTCAGACTTCATTATTTACTTTTGACCTTTGTTACATTCTTGATCCTCTTGTTGTCATTTTCTATTTGTCCTTCAATCCAAATGTAGCTAATTCTTCACTACCGCCTTCTTTCAGCTAATTCTTCAAAAAGTTTCTCCCTCATGCTTTGGAGCCATGGTCCATGACATTGATTTGCAGTATTTGGCCTGGGGTTTGGAATTTTTTGGAAATTCTGAACATATTGGTTGTAGACTTGTAGTTTAATCATTCAGAAGGTGGCTGTGAATTTGAGCAATTTGGCTGAGAATAAGGGCTACGTTTTCAGGGTGGTTTGCAGCCCCAGTAATTTCCACCCCTCTTTTTCGTGTTCTCTCAAATCTCAGACTTCGTGCTGCCTATCTGATGAACATTGTAACAGACACCCAAAGTAACGCGGTACACTGAATGACTAAAAGCTGTCTGGGGAGCTCCTGTAAAGATTTCTGCATTCCTCTAATCAAATACATGAAATAGTAGGAACAACCTTTCTTGTCTTCTTTGCAGTCAATCTTCTTACGGTCCTTTCTAGATCAAAGAGTATGTAATGCAACATGTATATAATATTAATTTATGTATTTCCTTTATTCACGTGCAACATGCAAATGGAACTTGTAATGATTTGGTTTCTGTACAACTGTACTTCCTTTTACTTGCATGGAAATGGAATTTTGTCTCAAAGGAACAATAAAGTAATTAGGAGGGTTGTCCATGATCTTTGATCTAAAGTCTTTTTCGTCACTTTTAGGTGGATGCTTTGACAACAAAGCGTGGCAAAGAAGGGGGTTGGGTCGTTGAACGGCTTTTGAACCAGGTATCATGCATTGCTGAATTTGGGAGCCATCCTGCCAACTTGATTTATTACGTGCACTTGCTGAAAGTATTATGCATTTCCTGCAGCTTTTGATTGAGCTAGATGGAGCAGAGCACAGACGTGGTGTATACGTAATCGGTGCTACAAATCGGTATATATATGCTGTTGATATTGATACTTATTGATTAGTTATCCAATTGTTGTAGGAATGGAAAATGAAACTTATCTGGTTATGCTAGGCCTGAAGTAATGGACCGTGCAGTCTTGAGGCCTGGGAGATTCGGAAAACTACTATATGTTCCTCTACCTAGTCCTGATGAGCGTGGCTTGATCTTACAAGCTCTAGCTAGAACAAAACCAATAGATGCGAGTGTTGATTTGCTTGCTCTCGGAAGGAGCGTGACATGTGACAATCTGAGTGGCGCTGACCTTGCTGCACTGGTTTGTTATTTACATGCAATTTCTATGACATTTGTTAGCACCCTAAATTTCAATTGCACCCCCGTCCCCAAAGTGGGAAAAAAAAAAGGAAGAGGGAAAGAGAGTGAGTATAGGATATGTATTGAGGATCAATTTGGTTTAGTTAAGGTCGTGTTTCTGCTTACTTTAACAGATGAATGAAGCTGCAATGGCTGCCTTGGAAGAGAAGCTGGCTGCTTTTGAAGAGAAGCTGACATCAAAGGAAGGTATTTCAGATGCCACTCCATTTACCATCAAGCCTACACATTTTGAGCAAGCCCTTAGGAAAGTCACCCCATCTGTTTCGGAAAAGGTACTCCTATATTTTCTCATTTTTAAATAAAAGACGCCCAACCGAAGTACCTGGTTCTTTGACCTTGTCTAATCCTTGTGTCTTCTCTCTTTTCTTTCTGGGAGCAGCAAAAAAAGTTCTATGAGCAGTTGTCAGCGAGCTTTCGAGCAGCCTGAACGCCCTGAAGCCACGAAGGTTTAGGACTGCAAGGGCTGTCCTAAAGGCTTGAGTGTTTTCTGGACATGAGGTCCATTTGTTGTATACTTGTATACTTAATTTTGAAGCGGGAGATGGAGTTGTATTTATGAGGTTAATGTTTGACAGTGAATTTTTTGGATTTGAAATTTGTAATTTTTTGACTACTGATGGCAAATCAATAATACGCAATTTGATTGATCTAAAAAATAATACACAGTTGGAATGTAGTTCTACCCAAAATTTTGGGGTATGTGTGTCCAAAGACGCATGTGAAGTTTTATTCAAGCAAAAACATAACTGAGCCATTGGAGGAGCCGATTGTATATTTCATTTCACACTATTATTTTCCTAATACCAAAATTGCTCTTAGTTTACTAATTTCCTGCTTTCAGTTACTCATCTCATATGTTACCTAACAAGCTCCAAAATTTTGTAGTGTTACGGCAACACTAAATATGAAGCTCGTGCCTTAATTTGGATATATTCTCATATTGATCTTTGTAAACACTTTTGATTAGTCTTCTTTTACTTCACTTTCGAAATTTGTATTTTTATTGGAGAATGATACATTTACCCACTGTGTTGTCAATTCATAATTTTATTGTTTCTCTATTTTTAAAAGTAATACTCCGTAATTAAAATAAGTGAGAGATAGATACACTATTCAAATTGGTTAACCACCCACCAGGATTAATAAAACAATTTCCATTTAGATTTGCTAGCCGAGTATCACCGTATTAAATTATTTGTCTAAGTTAAAAAAGGGCCATATTGTTTGGTC
Source organism: Tetragonia tetragonoides (assembly GCA_038025085.1). NCBI lineage: Eukaryota > Viridiplantae > Streptophyta > Magnoliopsida > Caryophyllales > Aizoaceae > Tetragonia > Tetragonia tetragonoides. Next base: position 36,583,489 of record CM076143.1, read on the forward strand.
TTAGAATCCTTTAGAAAACCTTCTCCTTTTTTTTTTTCTTCTTTTTTTTTTTTTTTTTTTTTTTTTTTTTTTAAATCCTAGATAATTTCTCCATGTTAATTGTTAAGTAAAAAGGAGCAAAAAAAAGAAAAGACAAATTAATAAAATAAGTCTTTCTAATCCTATCTGCCTTAGTCCAACACCTTTAAATTTCAATTCTTGTAACTTCATGGAATTGGACCTGGACATCCCGCATTTCTTCTTGGGAAATGAGTACTCAATATATAAAATGCTATAGGAAAGATAATGATCTCTCCTATCAATTAAAATAGGAAATAAATAAACAAATAAAAGAAAGAAAGAAGCCCGCTTTAGCGCAAATTCTTGCCTAATCTTGAGATTACAGGGTAGTCTAATCCGGGCAAGGCGCGTGTTAAATTTATGATTATAAACAGTTATTCTTTATTGATGATTAGCAAAGCTATTTATAATACAAGAGTTTGACAGAGATATAGAATCCTAATACATGTTATACTAGGAGACTGAATTGAATATGGTAACGATATATTTATCTAGACTATGGAAAATACTAGAGTCTTTAATTAAGGACTAACTAAACTAATTCCATAGTTTTAATAGCGCGTGAGCTTCACGCGTCGTTTAGTCGGCGCGTAAACTCACGCGCCCCCATCATTTATTTATTTATTTATTTTGCACTTTTGTATTCGATTTCAAGTCGAATCTAGTCACTAGGGTTCACCAAGGCCCAATTATATTTGATCCAATATCGACCTAGGGTGTCGTTTCTTGAGTTTTCGAAATTTGTTTGGAGGGTTTTCGAATTTTTTTGGGGGTTTTGATTACTTTTCCGGTGGGGGCGGGGGAGGGGATGTGGTGGCTGGGGGTGGCCACGGCTGAGGTCTACGACCGGAGTCGACCTCCGGCAGTGCCAAGGCGGGGGTGGAGGGGCGTTGGGGTGGTGGGGCGGTGAGGAGAGAGAAAATAAGGATTTGGGGGCGAGGGGAGGGGGAGGGTGGGCTGGTGGGGGCCACTGTCGTGGTCTCCGGCCACCGCCGACCACGATGGTGGCCGAGGAGGTGGTGGCGGCTGTGAGGCGGCACCAATGATCGGAGGGAGGAGAGAGAGCCATTGTGTGGGTGAGGGTGAAAGGAGGAGAGAGAGAGAAGGGGAAGAGAGAGAGAGTGGGGGAAGGGGAAGGGGGATTAGCATGTTGAATGATCATGAGATTATAACTTAAGCATTGCTCTTTAGTCTTTATCTTCAACACCTTTTCTCCAGCCTTTCTTTCCTTGATTGAATCTAACTCCAACCAAAAATAAAGTAAATAATAATTCTCACCCCACTATTTTTTCTCTATCTCATAGCTCCCTTTTCATTATCTCCTCTGTTAAACCGTCACCACCTTCCTCGGAGTAAATGTTGGGTAGTAGAAAATTGGTTTGTATATGTAATACCCCGAGTAATTATCATATTTTCATAATTTAGTTTTATGTTTTATTAAATAAAAGTATTTCCTTTTTAAAGTTGGGTGGCGATTAAATTAGCTAGTATGTAAATGTGGACTTGTATTGCTAATTGAGTTTTCCTTAGAACCGACTTCATTAGCCTCCACCGCCTTTCTTTCCTTTTATGTTGATCAGTATAGAACCCCCACCCATTTTCTCTCTCACGCTCAAACCCTCACTCCATTTGCACTGCCTCTAAACCCCACGACACCACCATCACCATGACTCTCTTTCACGTCTCACCACCATCTACTTCACTTCTCTCCCTCTCTTAAAACTTTACTGCTGGTGTTGCTAGTTTGCTGGTGAAGGTCGAAGTTTTCTCTCTCCTCTCAGTTCTGCATCACGCGAGGCTTTCTCTGTCCTCTGTTCTGTTTTTGCGTGTTGCTGTTGCTGTTATGTGCCATGGATTCCGGCGAGTCAAGCACCCAAACACCGCCTAGTCGCCACCCAAGTCCTTGCCCAATTCAGTCAATTCGTAGGTTTGTGCCCTGAAACCCTAACACCTAAATTAATTTGGGTCTTTGGTAATTTAAATTCTGATTTGGGTGTTTAATTACTCAATTCTGTTTATACACGTATTAACTAAATGTTTGATGACTCAATTGGAGAGGTTATGATGCGTAATTGCTTTGGAGCTCGAATTAGTGGTAACTTATATCTATTTCGTACGATCCTTTTTAGATTTATTTTGAGTATACTACATGTATGGGTAATTGAATTGTTTTGACCACAAAATATTGTATAGTAGCTATCTGTGTAAATTCCAGCTAGTATTTTGGTGAATCCTAATGTTAAGTGTGAGTATGTAAGTCATGTTTATTGACTTGGAGATATGTATATGTTGTTGGTAGGTAGGCTGTCTCCATGTTTAATATGCATGAGAGGAAAACAGTAAATTATTAGCTATCTAGAATATCTGGAACCTAAATATATGTTGTTTAAAATAATATAGTTGGTGTATGGAAAGTAAATAATGTATAAGTCAATTTAGTAAAGGAAACATAATTAAGCCGGTATGTGAGTTTGAGGAACTATACCAGCAAGTTATACTTGTTATCTTGATTAATTGGTTGATTGTATTATGTGAGTAAGTTATAGGTTAGATACTACTCTAGAAATAGTATGCTAGGAGTATTAAGATACATGTATGAATGGACTCAGAACCACCTGCTTGTAGATATTTTGCAACTGATGTGTTAGATTAAATGTTTGCTTGCTTGTTAGTTAAAGGATATGCAAGGAGATATCCCTTTTAGTGATATACTAGTACAAGTGAATTATATGAAAGGTGAATGATTATTAATGTGTTTTATGGATATGAACAAGAATATCTAGCTACTGTTTCTGGTTGTGCATTAAGTATTCTATCTGCAAACTTGGATCATGTGAGAATGATTATGTTAAGACTCTAGTTTACAAGTTAAAGTGTGTAGGTTTTCTATGAGGTATTAGACCAATTGTTTACATGTTTGAGCTACTTCTGCTAGGTTGTGATATGCAAGTAAGTAAAGAAGTGAATCAAGAAGAAAGAAAAGGAAAATGAGAATGTATTCCTATGCTACGATGCTATGAATGTTATGAGCAAGTATATGACGTATTGTGCAAATGTCATAAGAGATAAAGGAAAGAAAAAGTTAAATAAAAGTTACTAGTCATTTAAAGTGAAAGATGGCACCTGGTAGTTTAGGAACTTGTGGGTAACAAAAGAAAAGTTCGGGAGACGTCCCATATGAGTTTTGAACTGGGACCCCAGATGTGTCCTAGCCCCCAAATGTGGCTATTGACCCCCAGATATGGCCAACAGTTCCAAGAGCCCCCCAGATGTGACTAAGTGACCCCCAGATGTGGTCAAAAGTTATAAAGAGCCCCCAGATGTGGCTAAGCGACCCCCAGATGTGGTTGGATGGTTTTAAATGCCCCCAGATGTGGCAGCCCTAGGATTCTAACCTCCCTTGTGCCAAGTTAAAAGTATGAAGCTACCAAACTAAAGTTAAAGAAGAACAATTGAGTTGAACAATTAAGCTAACAAGAGTATAAGACACGAGAAAGATGGAAATGACAAGCTATTTATGTTTTCTGGGTGGTTCTTGTTGTTGCTTTCTTTAGTGTGAATGTCGTTACCTAGATAAAGCATATAGATTAGAACTATTAGTTGTTTATGTAATGATTTAAAGTTTAGGTAGGATTCATGTGAGTGTTTTATGTGAGTTATGCATTTACGTGTATATCTTGAACTGAATTTAAGACGGTCTTTACGTGATTAATGTGAGTTACTCAGTTCACGCTGACCCGTTTTCGGGCTGTCACCCACGATGTGAATCGTGTATTTTCCTGGTGACAGATTATTTGTATGCAGGTTATTTTGTGGTGAGGACGCTCCAGATAGTAGCCGAATAGAGTCTTGGCAAGAAGAGCTTGCTTTTAGATTTAAATTATATTTCTAGCTTACTGATTAAATGTAATAAATAGACCATTATAGTAATTCACAAAATTATTATTAGAAGTTAGTTGAAGAGCCTTACACTCATAGAGAGTGAGTGTGGCGGTAGCACCCGGATTTTATTAGAGTCTTCCGCTGGGTTGATTGGATTTTGTTTTAATATTTTGTTTAAGCAGGTTTTTGTAAAGTCGATAACTTGGGATGCCTATTTACAAAGGGGACTCTGCCGAAATTTTGGCATGACTTTTATCTATTTTTTTTTATTTTTTTTAGTAGAAAATTCGGGGTGTTACAGTATATCTTGATATCTTGATATCAAGTGTTTTAGCTTTTCAATTAGAATTTGGCTGATTTCAGATTCAATTTGAATATGAAAAGGAGTGCCCAACTCAAATTCCAAGAACAACAAAAATTAGAATCTGAACTCAAACAGCGCTGTTTTGTTCAGAAAAAACTCTAGATTTGATTGTCGTGGCGTAAGATAATAAAAATCGGGAAAAATCTTTTTAATTTTGAACGACTTTGTTGATCCTCTTGAAAGAGAGGGGTGCCTTTGGAAACGCAGACACAAGCGGTGCATGGCTGTCACTGAACATGATGGCGTTTATACCGATACTGAGAAGATAATTTTCTCGGGTAATGGAGCTGCATTTTACTGGCTGTAAAAAGTCTTTAGTCTCTCTCAAAAAACTCTGTAAAATATCATTTCTCTGGGCAATTGACCTCATTTTACTGGGATTGTAGTATGTGGTATTATCAAATGGAGTAGACGACAACGGAAAGAAACTTTTCTTTGCCTTTTTTTCTTTTATTCTTTTTCCATATATTCTAAAACCTCCCTATTTCAAGGCCTGAAGGGTATGTGAGAGGGTAACATATACATGTCACGTTACCGAACCATAAGAAAATTTGCGCTACAAAGCTACCAAGGGCGGTTGTTTCTTCTTCTCCAAAATCTCTCTCACTCCTTCTTGACCCTCCAACTCGCTCTAACATGGCAATCCATTGTTGTGAAATCAATCGCTCTTCCTTTCTTGATTGTGTCATTAGCTCTCTCTTTCTTCTATTAAGTTAGATTTGTCAAGACCTCAAGAATTGGTTGAATAACGAGACTTGCTAATGCTCATCGTTTCATCTCCACGACAACCAACTCGATCTCCTTGACACCACTTGGGACAATCCATCCACATCAACTATTCATTTGCATTCAATCCCTACCTTTTCCAAGTTACTAGCTCGCTTCCAAAGTCGACAAATAACGTCACTTGTTCGCCTCATATTGACCACCACGATGAGATAAACTGTGTGCCAAGATCACCTATATCACCAATTGCCTTCCACTTTATGACAATCCATTCTTTTCTCACGTCTTTAACTTTTTTTCAATAGTTTAGTTCGAAAATAAATTTAGAAAAAACATAATGGAAAATGACATTCGTGTAACATTGGAATATGTTAGTTAATAGTGTCGTTTCAGTTCAAGGCAATGATATATGGTCATTGCACTCAAATTGATTATACTTTTAAGTTCTAACCATATAACTGGGAATAACAAGTGACCATGGGCATATTTAAAACCTTTTTAAAAAATGGGTACTCACATTTCACTATTTTTAGTTACCTTCTGTAAAAAGTCTTTTATTATCAAAAGAAGTAAAAGAGAAATTTTTCTCGACCACTTCAAAAGAAAACAAAAATTTCCAAATATTCTAAAAGTTCATAGAATTATGAAAAATAAATAAATAAATTTCAAATCGATCGGACAATAACTACAGTATGAAAGCCCATAGAAAAAAAATAAAAAAAAAAATCTCACACCACTTCTCAAAAAAAATAAATAAATAGAAACCTCTTCCATAAAAATCCACTAACCCTCGAAAAATATAAAAATCATTTAAAATAATTCCCACGTTGCTTTTGTGAATGGAAAAAACAATTCCACATGGTTCCAAATGAAAAGAGAGGATCAATGAGTTTTGTACAAGACTTGAGGCTCAAGAAGATTTGTGAGTATGAATTGAAAGCAAACATCACAAGCTTTGTTTAGAGAGCAGAATGTGTGATCATTTTATATGGTGGAATCCCTTTGAACATGAAGTATGAGGAGTAGATGATGCAAATTGTGCAAGTTTATTAAAGCTTCGAGAGTGAGTGAATGAGATTATAATGGTGATCATGAAGAAGACGCAATTTAATGTTGATCTACATAGAACGAGATTAGACCACCAATTTCGAACATATAATGACTATCGATCAATAAATATTGATAGACAAAGTACCCATCTCAAACAAAATGACTATATTAAAATACATTGGGAACCACCGCCTGAACATTATATCAAACTTAATTTCGATGGTGCGAAAAACAGTTATGGATCTGGTTCGGGTTATGTGCTCCGCAATCAGCTTGGGTACACTTGTCATGTTGGTTGTCAACATTTGGATAATGCGTCTATCATTGTTGCAGAAGCTACCGCACTAAGAAATGGGCTTCATAAGGCCATACAATTAGGTTTTTCTAATATTTTTATTGAAGGCGATAACAAACTTGTTTTGCAGGCAATTCAAGGGCTATGCAAGATTCCATGGAGCATAAGCAGTCTGGTGACGGATATCAAGCGACTACTTCAACACACATCCAACCACCAAATTCGTCACCAATTCCGCGAGGCTAACCGAGTAGCTGATTGGATGGCAAAATATGGCTCCCAACACACTGAGGGCGGTGATTGGAATATCTGTCCAAGCTCCGAGTTTAGATCTATTATTCTTTCAGATGCGATAGGTATTACCCTCGAGAGGAGGGTTTCCTAATCACTTTTCTTACCTTTATTAAAAAAAAAAAAGTTCTTGTTCATTTATTTCCAATTTGTAATTGTGCGTGTGAACATGATTGTGTAAAAGATGGCTTTTGGTCATTGCCGGATCATGCTCATGTCGACTCATTGTGCGTAAATGAATGACGTGTTGTGTAGTACATATGATTGGCGAACTTCACGTTGTGTTTGTGCTGCATCATCTCAAAGGCTGGCCCATGCGCGACCCTAGGCCCACAATCTGTCGCGGCATGCTTGTTCTGAAAATCTCGTGCCCACGCCTAAGTGTTCTTCTATTTTTTTTTATAGATTTGTCGATATCGTGTCATGTCGTGTCGTGTCGTGCCTTACTTTGCTTGAGCAATGATTCTTTCCAATATTCATGCACTGGCGATTATCACCTCCGTGCTCGTACTGCTTTGCTAGGGAAAAACGCGTGTTGAAATGAATCTTGCCTAGGCTAAACCGATTCAGAGCCATCTTTAATTCCTATTCTTGTTTGAAAATGTAGTGAAACAAGATGATACATACCAATATCTATACATTTTTTTTTTATTAAGGGGTAATCTTGGACCAACTAAAAAGTTCATCAATTATGCGTCAAGATTCATTCTCTTTTTATTGTAAGAACTTAATTGGACCAAATTAAACTATTTTATTGTTGTACTGGTAGTTGTTTGTATTACTACTTTATACAAATGGCTTTGTTATTATTCATAATACTTTTCTTTGACGAGAAATAACTTAATATACTACAATAATAAAGATTCAAATGAAATTGTTATGAAATAATAAAAAAATAAAACATAAAAATAAAAATAAAATAATAAAAAAATAAAAATTACAAAAATAACAAAAATAAAAATAAAAACAAATAGAGTATTGTGAATCTCTATTTTTTTTTTTCACAAATCTATGGTGAGAATTTATTAAAATTTTAATTCAAATGTCAGATGAGAAGCTTAATTGTTTTTTCGAGCTAATAAGAATAAGAATAAGTACCTCAAACACACACAAAATATGCAGAAGATTTCTAGTATTGCAGTAATACTAGGTGTTGTGTAGAGGTGATCATTTGCGGGTTTGGCCTGGACACGAGCCAGACTTTTGATGAAAAAATTGTCTAGCGGCCCAAAATATGTTGCCCTTGTCCGCCCATCAGGGCTCAAAATTGTTGTCATGACCCCCCTATTAACGGGCCGAGCTTGCCCATGGGCAATGGGATTTTTCAAAAATAATTTTTCAATTAAATTTTAAGTGTTTTTCTTTGTTTGCGATAAATAATTTTACTATTAGTATGCAACTTAAGTCCAAAATCAAGCGTAATACTCCACATAATCATGATTTTGGTATTTTATCATACAAAAAAGTCTTAACAACCTACAAACAAACAAAAAAGCTCACAACTTTATAAGTAAAAAATATTAAGCGGGCCGGACGGGCCCGCCCACGGGCCATTTTGTGTTGTCCTTGTCCGCCCATTTATATAAATGGGCCGGCCTAAGCCCGCCCATTAAATAATTTTTTTTTCAAAAACCTTGTCCATACCCGCCCAATTTACGGGCCGGGAGGACCGGGCTTTTCGGGCCGTCCCGTCCATGATCAACTCTAGTGTTGTGTTACTCTCTCACAACCCCTAAAAATAGAGCGTGATTTCGAAATATTTGAAAATAAGAAAAAAAGCAAAAAATAGATAGAAGAGTTTCTATTGGTTTATACCACATAAGCAAAATGGCGTATGTTACTGTAGCATTATAATTTTTTGCAAAATATGTGATTACATAAAAAATAAGAGCAAGTCTTACGAGATAATAACTCACAGTACAGTCACTATTAAGGCAAAAATAATTACGTTTAGTAATCTCGTATTTATGTTAAGAAGTTCTGGTTAATGAATCGTGAAAATATCATTTACAAGTGTATTAATATGAACCCGTGTATCCCACGGGCTTTAAAATTAGTTTCATTAAAAAGAGATTCTCGTTTCACAATAGTTACGAAAAACGGTCTTATAAGTGTTTTTTTGAATAGTAAGAGAACCCCTCATGAAAAAAATAAAAAATAATAAAAAAGCAAGAGAAAGGTATAAAAACGAGCAACGCAAATATTTAGATTTTGGAAGAAAAGCAATGGTAGCATGTTTTGTGTGGACTTAGTAATTTTGAGGGGTGACTCCAGGTGAAGTAGGAGGTGACTCCAAGTAAAGTAGGGGGTGACTCCCGGTGAAGTAATTTTGAGGGGTGGCTTCAGGTGAAGTAAGGGGTTGCTCCAGGTAAAGTAGGGAGGTGGCTCCAGGTGAAGTAGGATGGTGCCAAGTATAAATTTGAGGGATGACTCGCAGGGGTGACTTCACTTTTAGAGGGGGTGGCTCCAGATGAAGTAGGGGTGACTCCAAATATTGATCCATCATGGACTAAGTCCACACAAATTTTGGAGATACCTGAAAAAACCGAATGCCAAGGCCAAAGTCCAAGAGTACACCCAGTAGCCTAGTACCAATGGCTTCCAGTCGAAGTCTAACGCAAAGAACAAGCGCAAAGCCAAGATAATAATAATAATAATAATAATAATAATAATAATAATAATAATAATAATAATAATAATAATAATAATAATAATAATAATAATAATAATTATTATTATTATTATTATTATTATTATTATTATTATTTTATTTTTTTGAGTGAACTATTATTATTATTATTATTATTATTATTATTATTATTATTATTATTATTATTATTAATTGTTCATTAAAAAAGTTGCTATCTGAAACAATAAAAATAATAACCTCTAATACACCCAATATCATCATCAAATAAAGTAGTAGGAGATAGGGATGTAAATGGATCTTCCGCAGATAACCGCTCCATCCGATCCAACTATATGGATAAAAACCCGAATAAATAGATTCTTTCGCGGATGACGGATGGAGCAGGTGATGGATGGTTTAGATTAGGATGAGAATTTCTCATCCGCTAACCCGCTCCGCGAAACCATTTATCATCCATTTACCATCCATTTAGTAAAAGTAAATTAAAAAATTTAAAAACTATATTTGTTTTATATGATTTTTAGGTTTTGATGTATAATACTTGTATTTGATAGTAATATATTCCATATATTGGTTGTATGTAACTTCTATGCATGATGTTTGGAGCAAATTTATTAATTAGGGAAATATTCTACAAAGATTACATGTTAATAAATATCACACTTCAACAATCCATTTATCACCCGATCCATCCATTAACCCGCGGATGACGGATGGAGCGGATGACGGATGGAGCGGATGACGGATGGATGATTCGCGGATGACGGATGGAGCGGATGATGCAGATAAATTTCGCGGATGGAGCGGATGATGGTTCATCCGCACCGAATCCGATCAATTTACATTAGAGCCGGCAAAAGCTGACACGACACGATAACACGACACGAACCGGACACGAAATAAACGGGTTACTGTTGAGATTTTTGACACGATTAACTTAAGCGGGTCGACACGAGTAACCCGTTTAGTTAAACGGGTTGGGTTAGTGTTGAGATTTTCAACACGAAATTAACACGCTCTGACACGATTATTCAAACATGCCGCGAAAAAAGTCACTTAACTATATATATATATATATATATATATATATATATATATATATATATATATATATATATATATATATATATATATATATATATATATATATATATATATATATATATATATTAGTTCAATTGAGTAATACACCACTGGAAGCTTAAAAGTGATGTTTTAAAAATTCTTTACTATTTTTTATTAGTTTTTTTATGTTATATTCTTTTATTTTCTGGAAAGAAATTAGATTACAAAAGTTAAGCGGATCAACACGAATAACACGATTATTAAGCGGGATGGGTTAGTGTTGAAGATTTCCGACACGATTAATAAATAGGTCAGGTTAGTATCGGGAGATTTCTGACACGATTAACTTTGACACGAACACGACACGGCACGACACGACAAGATACAACCTATTTAACAACTCTATTTTACATCTCTCCTAGGAGAGAAGAATACAAAAACGTGTTCTTATCTTTAAAGAAAAAAAAACAAAATACAAAAAACGTGCAATTAACGCAAAGGGAATTCCCCTTCAGAATTTGGAAGAAGAAGAAGAAGCAATTGAAGAGAGAGAGAGATGCCGGCGAGAAAGAAAGGATTAAAGGAAGAGGTGGTGCAGCGAACAAGGGCAAGGGCAAGGGCAAGGCCAAGAGTACACCCAGTACCAGTACCAGTGGCGTTCAATCGAAGTCTAGGGCAACGAACAAGCGCAAGCCCAAGAAATTATGTCCTTCCCCACCTGAGCTTACTCTAATCCCAGGGTTGGTATTGTATTGAATTGTATTCCCTTTTGATGATTGCAATTCATTTTCGCATTTTGTTTTTCTTCCAAATGATTTCTATTTCGTTCAATCTTTATCGAGTAGAGTATTAATTATTTGCTTTTAGGGTTAGGGTTTTACGTAGATAGATAGTTAGATAATTTTAGGTTTTAATTTAATGTTGTAGTTGAAATTGATTTAGAGTGTGTTTGGTTACAGCATTAGATTTATTTCAAATACCCAAATTTGAAATTTGCCTGTTAGGATGGGGAAATTGATTTTTCAAATTTTGGAATTTCAAATCCAATTTACATGTTTGAAGAAACACAGAATATCAATTTCAAGATTCAGAATTGCAAAAATAAAAGTAAAAGAAAGTCTTGGATGAAGGTATTAAGGAGAGTGAGGGTGGGGAGAGGACCGAGGAGAGTGATAATAAGATGCTGAAGAGAGAGATATTTGGGATTATATTTTGTGGGTTTACAGCATAGTGTATTTAGGTTAAGATATGCTTGGCTAATATAGCTAATCATAAAGGCTCAAAGGTTGAGGCCCATTGGCGGGAAGTGGTTTGATGGGTTGAGTTTTAGGTGACACTTTGAGTTCTCTTGGCTTTAATTCTGGCCTCCTTAAACTTGGATAAACAATCAGCTTGTTTGAGTGTTTTGGGGTCAAACGCGTTTACACGAAAGCTGAACCTTCTCCTTAAACATATTTTACATTGACATGTTTCAGAGGAAAACATCAGGGCTTTCTTCTGATATGTGTAGATGTTATGCTGTACTAGTAGTGAGTCATGTTTGCAGGTCTTCTTTCTGACATTGTGCGGGTTGCAAGCCTTTTGCGGTCTTGGGAGAGCACTGGGTATGCCCGGCAAGGAGTGGCTACTGCCTCGGTGCCCTCGGAGCTATTTCAGAGTTGATATGTGGGCTTTGGGAGTGATAAGGAGAAGAAGATACTTTGTTAAGATGCTTGTTTTTTGCGAACTTGTGGAGTATTTGGTTGGAGTGTGTTTGGTTACAGCATTAGATTTATTTCAAATACCCAAATTTGAAATTTGCCTGTTAGGATGGGGAAATTGACTTTTCAAATTTCGGAATTTCAAATCCAATTTACATGTTTGAAGAAACACAGAATATCAATTTCAAGATTCAGAATTGCAAAAATAAAAGTAAAAGAAAGTCTTGGATGAAGGTATTAAGGAGAGAGTGAGGGTGGGGAGAGGACCGAGGAGAGTGATAATAAGATGCTGAAGAGAGAGATATTTGGGATTATATTTTGTGGGTTTACAGCATAGTGTATTTGGGTTAAGATATGCTTGGCTAATATAGCTAATCATAAAGGTTCAAAGGTGGAGGCCCATTGACGGGAAGTGGTTTGATGGGTTGAGTTTTAGGCGACACTTTGAGTTCTCTTGGCTTTAATTCTGGCCTCCTTAAACTTGGATAAACAATCAGCTTGTTTGAGTGTTTTGGGGCCAAACGCGTTTACACGAAAGCTGAACCTTCTCCTTAAACATATTTTACATTGACATGTTGCAGAGGAAAAGATCAGGGGTTTTCTCCTGATATGTGTAAATGTTATGCTGTGCTAGTAGTGAGTCATGTTTGCAGGTCTTCTTTCTGACATTGTGCGGGTTGCAAGCCTTTTGCGGTCTTGCGAGAGCACTGGGTATGCCCGGCAAGGATCCGCTACTGCCTCGGTGCCCACGGTGCTATTTCAGAGTTGATATATAGGCTTTGGGAGTGATAAGGAGAAGAAGATACTTTGGTAAGATGCTTGTTTTTTGCGAACTTGTGGAGTATTTGGGTGGGAGCGGAATGCAAGAGTTTTTTCAAGGGGCACCTGCACTTGTTTGGGATAGGGTGATCTACTTAGCTTCTTCATGGGCTAGGGCGGGAGGAGCTTGAGGAGGTACCTGATGTCAAGCAAAACTGGGCTACGTTAATCTGGGTTTACCTGGAAATGTAACTCTGAGGGAGGACATGACATCTTGTCCTCCCCTTATTAATACAATTTCTTTTATCTCAAAAACATAACAATTGAACGCATAGATTTCAATTAGTCGTTTTTGTTAGGATGACATCAGATACATGAGGTTCACTTACATAATGCATTTGCTTCATGGATTTCACATCAGACATTTGCTTCATTAATCACCATAGAGCTCTCCGGACCAAGAGCAATATCATTCACATAGTCGTTTCCGTAGGGCCCATGTCCTTTTGAAGGCTAGTTTAGCATTTTTATTGCTTAGAATGGTTACGATAAATTAAATTGTTCTGGCTTATAAGGGCGCAACTTCAAATCCTCATCCCAAAGGAAATCCATAATTTCACTTTGAGTATCAGGTTACTGTCCTGTCGGTTGACAAGTACAACAGATGAATTTATGTACAGACTGAAGAGTAGGGTTTTTCAATAATTGAACCATTCTAGCCTTCCTAGATTCATTTATTTGCCGCTTACCGGTAGTCGGTTTAGTAAATTGCAATTTGCTAGTTCGTTGCCAGCACTAAATCATGTGTTTTGAAATAGCCGTAGTGTTCCCAGAAATAGATAAAAGATTTTGTTGACAAACAGTTCAAATTCAGAATAGCTTCATTGAATGCATTCCTTAGAGTTACCTCAAGCCGGTGCAGGTTGTTTGAGCCCGTGGTAGCATCATATGAACCAGTAGAGATAGGCTGTTGGGTTTTGTTCGTTTTCGATTGTTATCGTTGGTTTCGCTGGATTTGGCGATTGCGATTCCTCTTATAGCTGGGATACCAACTGGATGAATTCAGCTCAAGGATTCAATCAGTTAGTCAAGTTTAAGCTATGGTGCTTGGTTAATTTTCTAGTAATATGAAGAAATTATTTTAGAAAACGGATCATCAAGGGGTTTGATTTGGCATTCGACCTAGTAATCAATTAATTTCCTATTTAATGACTGAATATCCTTGAATGATTCCTAACTGTAAACTTTTGTTGTTGCTAATAACGGATTGTTCGTTTCTCACATTTCTAAATGCTTTGTTACTGTTTCAGTTTGGATTAATGGACTTGTTTGACCTGTTTTTAAACTATACATAGAAGTTGGAGTTTTATGTTTCTCTTTGTCTGTCATGTTTACAATTAAAGGTCCGAAGAGAGTCGTCCGACTTACACCAGCTTGAGTTTGGAGGAGTATACAGCGTATAATGAGGCTGCTGAAAAATTCCTGACGTAAGATTCTGCTCTTTGTTGTTAATCAATTGAGTTTGTGCTAATTTGCGTGTGGTGTATGGGGAACACCTTCTGATGCTGTAACTAATGCAGGAGTCATGGCTCGGATGATCCTACAAATAAGGCTCAAAGCGCAAGTTTTTGCAAGAAATTTTTTCCGATAATCAAGGAGAAAAGATCTGAGGTTAAGCTGCTTCTGTTATTGCCAGCTCTTCCTTTTGCGACTAGCTGATGAAAAGTCCATTTGACCCATTACTTGTTGTATGCACAACCTAGAGAAGTTATTTTTCAATGTTAATATTATAAAGAGAAAATATTATGTTATTTGCCTCAAACTTTTTTATGTGTAGCAAAAGTATGATCTTTCATGTTTCCATGGATGATTTGATTAATTCTTACCCCAATCACCAGTTTTCTACTTTTCTCCTGGTGTTATTTGCCTGGAATTTTTTATGTGTAGCTAAAGTATGAGCTCTCTAGTTCCATGGATGATTTGCTTTATTCTTGCTGCAATTACTTTGTCCTCGGCAGAGAACCTTATCTTTTATAATTTTTTTTATGTTTGTGTGTGTGTGCGTGTTGGGGGGGGGGGGGGGCTTTGGTCATGTAAGAGAGTTTGTACAGCTGCAATGGGTGTTACAAGAGCATCTTTACTCTGAATTTCTTTGAAATGAAGTCTTCGAGTTGCGAAGGTGATTGGGGCAGACTCCTTCTATGAGGACCCCAAACAACATTCTTGGGGATGCTTGCTTGTGTACGTCTTGATATATATAGTTGAATGACATTGTGGTTAGCGAAAAATATTGAGGATGCCTATCTTTGGTGTAAGGAACCGTACCCATAATCAATCAAGACTGGCTGAGGCTAATTGAAAAACTCAAGTGTGAATTATTTAGAAATAGTCCTAAAGAAACGGTTTAAGATTATCTGTTTGCTAATGTTTGAAAATAATATCTATGCAAAAGTATGTATTCTCTTTTGGTTCGTCAAATCTTAATTGTTAACTTGTTTTTGGATTCTTATAGTTTGCTGACTATGTGCTTGTGGAGCCCCTCGATGTTTCCGTAATTGTCGAAGATGGTGGTTGGCTCCATATGAATTTCAAAGCTAAGCACAAGGATGCAGAAGAGTCCTCTCAGGCTGTTTACTTTGCTGAAGTATATATATTGGAGCGTGAAGTCACATGTCTTGCTAAATTTAATTTAGATTCCCCTGGTATGTCTATGTCTATGTCTATGTCTATGTAAGATGTTATGATTTCACTTAATTTTTGTTGTTGATTCTTATTCGATTCCAGGACAAGTTTTGGGATGGCTTGGTGAATGCTATTAGATTATTATTCTGTTTTGCCGTCACATGCTGAAAGAATTAAGTTTGAGGTTTTGCATCTTTTGGTAATATATGGAAAGAGCAAGATATATCCCAAATAATGATGTATGGAAACTTTTTTGTTTCTGTTGCATTGGAGCCACCTAGGGTAACAATATAATACATATAATTACATCGAGGGTGGAGTAAATTGAACCTTACATGTACCTAGGACCTCGGTCTTAACTTCTAGGCCAATTCTCATTGGCAGCAATTTTTAGATACTTGTTCTTGAATTTCATCTTTCAAATTCTAGTTGATTGTTTGCTGTTTCTGTGTTGCAGGTTGTTCTCATCGGTGTTGTCGTTACCGCCACGCTGATCCTGAATAGATGGAGAAACCTTTTTTCCCTGTTGGTGGTGGAGGCTTTGTTTATCATCCCGTTGAAGGTGGATTTATGGTTGGGGCCATAAAACCAGATTGTGGTATTGTCATCTAGTGTTATTTTATACATCAAATTCAATGATTCATCTGCGTTTCAGGGCAGTGCTTGGTCACTTTGTTTCACTGAGATTTTTTGGGTTATGGTAAAATGATTAAAATTCTCTATTATTGTTGTAGTAATAAACTAATAATTTTCGAGTTCAATTTTTGTGCCAAAGATGTGTTCATTTTTTTCAATCTTTATTTTTGTTTATATATTTTATTTTTCTTTTTTTTTTGATCGAATGTTTTTGTTTATATCAGGTAGTCGTGGATAATGGTTACGCTGGAATCACTTATGTTCCTTTTGGTGGTGGATTGGCGTCTGTTTATATCGAATGGGACAAGCACAACTGTCGACCTAAGAGACACGGGTTTATGGTGGCTTAAACGTTAAACCTGTGATTCAAGAAACGAATTTGTAGTACACGTAGCACAAAAACTCGTATGAGGCGGCTTCAAAGTGAGACCCTCTTTAACATGGCTTCATGTTTATGTCATGCTTGGCTATAGAGAGGGTCTCACCTTGAGACGGCCTCATAGTATACCTTTTACACTCGTTGATGAAATATTGGAGAAAGTCAAATTCCGTACAGTGACAAATGAGCAGTATTTAGGTCCCCACGTCATTTTTTTTTCCTGGCTTGCTATCCAGAATTTAGTGTACATTTTTTTTTGGGTTGTATGTTACTTATACTTGCTGAATCATGCAAGAGGAAAAATATTATTAGTATAATTTAGTAAGCTTTAATTTAAGCTTCGATTGGTTGGGGTTAAAATAATTTTTCTGGAAAACAGTTTTTCCATTTTCTGTAGTTTGGTTTACAAGGAGAACGAAAATGGTTTTCAGGGAGAAAAGCATTTTCACCCATATAGGTGTAAATGTTTTTCCTTAAAAAATAAGGGAAAACAGTTTTTCGTTGGTGGGACACTATGTCCTCAGCATTAATAGTGGACTTGATCATCGAGTTTGGTTGTCGGGACTTTGGGTCATAAGATTAAACTCGCACCCGACTTGATTTGGGCCTCGAGCCAAACTTTCGGGCCACTTTTTCAATATTGTTTTTTTCTACTATGAGTATAATTTTTACTCTGATATGCGTTCAGGTGATTCTTTTTGTGAATCTACTTAACTTTTCAAGATTTACGCAACTATGTTAGCAGATTTTACTTTTTAGAAGAAAAAAAAAAGGTTTTCCGTTGTAACCAAACAACGGAAAATGTGAAGGAAAATGCATTTTACACTTAAATCTGTTTGGTTGGGCGGAAAATCGTTTTCAACTGAAAAGTATTTTCAGTGTAAAATATATTTCCGTTCACATTTTCCGTTGTTTGGTTACAATTTCCTAAAAAACTGTTTCTTCTAAAAAATAAAATTTGCTAACATAGTTGCATAGATCTTGAAAAGTTAGGTGGATTAAAAAAAATCACCTCAAACGCATATCGGAGTCAAAAGTTATACTTATTTGAAAAAAAAATAAATTTGAGAAAGTGGCCCAAAAGTTCGGCCCATGACCAAATCAAGTCGGGTGCGGGTTTGATTTTGTGGCCCAAAGTCCCGACAACCAAACTCGATGATCAAGTCCTCTAATAGTGCTCCGGGGATATGGTGTCTCACCAAGGGAAAACGTTTACAACTATATAGGTGAAAATGCTTTTCCCCCTAAAAACCATTTTCCTTCTCATGGTAAACCAAACAACAAAAGATGGGAAATTTTTTTTCCTGGAAAATTGTTTTCACCTCAACCAAACGGAGCCTTAAAATGATTTTTGTTGAAAACGATTTTCCGCACAACCAAACAGAGCCTTAATGACGAAAATATTGAGTGAAACATGTAAAAGAGCCATAAATGAATTGACTGTTGCTAATACAAAAAATTCGAATGAGACGGTCTCAAGATGTGGCACCTCATACAAGCATGATGTCATTTTTTATTATGGAGGTGGCCTCACGTTAAAGCGGTCTCATTAGGGCCTTATTGTATCTAATGTTTTCCTTGGTTCTCAACTTCTCACTGAAAATAGTAGCTCTCGTGGAAACGTTATTATACATATAGAGAGATGCGAGAGCTTGTGAACCCTGTTCTCTATGGTCTGCATATCTGGACGAAAACTTTGCATTTAACATATTTGTTATTTCTTAAATATTTTAGGCATTATCTTTTTAGGGTTTTGCATAGATATTTTACTGGTGTAATACAAATTGTTTTGGGAGTTTTAAAATGATGGAAAGTCGATTTTATAGATTAGAAAAAGATTTTATTTTGAAAAAAATATTATCTTTTACTTTATGACCAAGGATTATTTGTTATAGAAAGTATTATCTTATGAAATATCTCTATTATCTTTTAGAGTTTGTATTCTTATAATATACTTATATTAGCTGGCATAAATCTTCTGTAAAATATGTTGGACGAATTTCCATCTAGATTCATTAGGCTTTTATAAAGTAAAAGAGTTTTACTTTATCTCAAATTCTAGGATATCTCTTTGGAGATATGATCTTATCTTTTGAAAAGTGATTTTAACCTAGAAGGAAGTTGAGCTTTCGCCTCCCCTAAATAAGGTGGAGTATAGCCTCTATTTAATTGATGCCTTGAGAGAGTTTTGACGGTGCAAAACGAGTTTTCAAATCATATTCAAAACATGCAAGTCATCCATATAATACAGTCCAGCATTACACTGAGAACAACATTTGGACCATATAACCTGTCAGATCAGTTTGAGTCTTTTCTTTGCGTACTCATTACATAATAGGTTTTCATTGTAGTCTTATTTGCTTATTCACGAAGTGAGTTGTAAGGCAGTCATTATACTCAAAGAGATCTGTAATAGCTCTAGCTTAGTGAGAAGCGTAAAGTTTACTTAAACCTTCAAGTCAGTGTGTGACTTGAAGGGTGTTGCAACGCATGAGTGACGATGTGGTGTGTGGTTAGGGTACTGTGTTGTATCCTGTTTTGACTCTGGTTATAAGAGAAGTAGTGTGACAAAATCCCAAGTGATTGGGTCGTTGTTTTACTCCCATTCGAGTCTACGAGGTTTTCCACGTTAAAAAATCCTGTGTGTTATTTACATTCTTATTACTTTAGTTACTCATAGTTTATCTCACAAACTGCCTACTAGGGAACAATGTCCATACCTTGTTCTCACGCTGACGAAATTGTCAAAACAGTTTGTGAAATCGAAAAGAAGTCGTCAACTCAATTCACCCCCTCTCCCTCTAGAGTTTTCCTAGTGACCCCAACAATTGGTATTAGAGCCTGGTTGCTCATTAAAAGGTTAACACTTTGAGTTTATTCCGCAAAAATGAGTGCACCTTGTGAGATGAAAGAGGGACAAACCATCCATCGTCCACCTTATTTCAAAGGAGATTTCTATGCATGGTGGAAGAGGAGAATGTAGATTTTCATCAAATCTGAAGACTATGAGTTGTGGCATATCATCATCAACGGGGACTTTGTGATTGAGTGTAAAGATAGAGATGAGAACAAGGTTCTCAAGCCACCATGCAAATGGTGCAAAACTGACACAAGCAAAATGGGGAAAAATGCAACAACCATTGTGCCAAAAAAATCTAGGACGCTCTCAAAATTTCTCATGAAGGTACAAATCAAGTAAAACAATTTCGAGTAGATGTATTGTTAAGACAATACGAGTTGTTTGCTATGTATAGTGATGAAACAATAAAGATCATATATACTCGTTTTACCTGTATTGTCAATGAGCTTCTTGACACAGTTTTTAGCAATTAAGACCATGTTAGGAAAATTTTGAGAAGTTTGCCGAATGATAGAGTTTGGGTTCCTAAGGAACTGTTATCCAAGGAGCTAAGAACTTAAAGACGTTGCGTTTGGAGGAACTTATTGGTAATTTGATGACTCATGAATTACAAAAAAATTCACATCCGTGTGCTTCAAACAATATATTCTCTTTCAAGGTAAATAACAATGATGATGATGCTTTAGACCTTGGAGAGGAAGAGCTTATCCAAATTGCGAGAAAGTTACAAAAGTGAGTAAAATTTAGGTCTAAGAAAGAAGCTTGCAACAAAGAGAAGCAACCTCTTTTGGAACGAAAGGAACAACCTCCTCTGAAACAGAAGGAAAAACCTCCTCTAACTGTTCTCAAATGCAATCCACTTTCACGAGAAGGGAAAAGGAGTTGGTATACAGGATTTCTGAATGGTCCGATCAAGAGGAGGATGAACCAGAGTTAGAGCTAGTTGATATCGCAATGACGACAATGAATGAGTTAGAGACGGAACCTGAAGAAGCTGAGGTAAGTATGCTTAATATTCGAAATCAAGTTGCTTCTTGGACTAAGGATAAATTTCTGAAATTATTGCTTTCTGTAATGGATAAGTATGAAATCCTAAGTACTGAAAGAGGAAACATTTTAGATGCCTATCCTGATCTGCAGGATGATTTAAGTGGCCTAACTGAAACGAAAGTTGAATATGAGAAAATGATTAAGGCCCTTAAAGATGAAAACATCAATCTAAAGGCAACAATGTCTAGCTTATAGGGAACATTGTCTAGTTTAGAGGGTACAGTGTCTAAACTGCAGAGTGATTCTTCTTTACTTACTCTTAAACTTGAATTGTTAAAGAAATCTCCTGTGAAGCATGATCCTATTTATGTGGTTAATGAAACCTTCAATGATAAGTTAAGATCTGAATGTGAAAGTCGTAGAATTCAATTGGAATCTGAACTCGAAAAGGTTAAGGAGTACTTTAAAGAAATGTTGGACATGGTTGAGAGGGAACTGGGTCATCTTAACAAATAGACCAGTTCCTCTGAAACTTTGAAATGACTTAATGACCACCATAATTGAAACTAGAGCAAGTGACAGGAGTTGGACTGCGTTTACTCACAGAATTCCACGGCAAGTGACACAAATACTCAAAAAAATCAAAACCTGAGAATAGTAAACATTAAAACAAAACAAGCAAAATAATGTGCAAGAAA
The DNA here is from genome assembly GCA_038025085.1 of Tetragonia tetragonoides. NCBI lineage: Eukaryota > Viridiplantae > Streptophyta > Magnoliopsida > Caryophyllales > Aizoaceae > Tetragonia > Tetragonia tetragonoides. The sequence continues at coordinate 36,604,576 of CM076143.1, forward strand.
AAAAAAATTCTAGTAGACACAATGTTATGCAATGTTCTGATGTCAACCTAGAACCACCCTGGTAAGCAAAATTTAAACCATTTTCAAGGGTTTTACTACTCAATGTGAATGAAAAAGTTATCCACAACTGACTTAGAAAAAGCGATAGTATCATAGAAAACAGGGTGAACATTTGAGTTTGGTTTTGCTATTCTTTTGATTCACATGACTTGGAGATGGTCGTGTTTTGTTCCCATTTACAAAACTGTAATTATTAGGGGTCTCTAAACATTATAAAACATGTGATTGTTATTCTCTGTTGACAATCATAAGTATATGGCGTTGTACATGTATATGGCGTTGTACATGAAGTTGTTGTCTATTAAAAATAGAGCTGTCAAACATGTTGAAGAGTGCCTAGGTTACTCTAGAGGGGGGTGAATAGAGTGACTCCAATTTCTCGCGTTTTGCAACTTGACAACAGGGCATGGAACAACGTTATGGACGCTGTTCCTATACAGCAGACTAAGACAGAATGTAAAGAACAAAATGTAAATAACACAAGGCTTTTTTCACGTGGAAAACCTCCTAGGCTCAATAGGAGTAAAAACCACGACCCAGTTACTTGGGATTTTGTCACACTACATATCTTATAACCAGAGCCAAAATTAGGATACAACACAGTACCCTAACACCACCACACACCGTTACTGATGTGTTGCCTATCTCTCAGAATCACACATTGATCTAAGAGATGCTCTACACTCGTTACTGAGTTAGAGATCTTACAAATAACCAGATTGTTTGTCCTATTACACGCTTCAACACTAAGCAATGTAAGACCACAAAAACCTATTATGCAATGACCAATCTAAGCAAAGACTCAAACTGACCAGGACAAAGAACAGGGTTCAAGGTTGTTCTTTGTGAGTACTGGACGTATCTGGTTTGGACGAGTGAACGCTTTGCACAACTGATTCTGAATTCAATAATGCACGCAAAGCTTAACCCTACAACTGAGCCTATCAGGCGCCTTATATAGGCAGGCCAAAATGAGCTCAGTCAGTTAGGTTAAATCTCTTCAAAATATAAATGATAAGATTTACCAAAAGATAGGATAGTGTTTAAGTAAAGATCAGAGACCTTTCCTTAACACGATCTATGAGATAAAATTCGTCCAAATTTATTAACAGAAAATCTTGGCCAGCTAGCAAGTGAGATATCAGAAAATAATTTCTAAAAGATAATTAGAAATATTCCAGAAGATAATTCACTTGCTTAACAATAAAGACTTGGCCCTTAAGTAAAATACTTTTTCCAAGATAATATCTTTTCAAAATAAAATACTTTTCTGTTTAAAATACGATTTTGCAATATTCATTTTTCCAAAATAAATTATATTTTTCCAGAAGGATATTTGTGTGAATATCTAAAAAGATAATACACAAAATATTCGCAGAAATAATAAATATGAATTTATGCAAACTCGTCTAGATACACAGCTTAAAAGGAATAGGGTCCAACAAGTTGTTTCCCTTTGGTTCCTTCACGCTGTAGTGCTGGTCATAGAGAACAGGGTTCACAAGAATGCTCCCCTGTACTCATGGACGCATGCACTCAGTCCTACAACCTTGTTCCCTTGTCATGATCAATTTAGACTCTTGCTAACTAGTCAAGCATAGTACATAAAGACTAATGGCATATGCACTTAACTACATTACATTGTCTTCATGTCTTGTTAGGATCCAAGCATCTTCATGAGCAATCATGCTTTGAGCATTATACCTTCTTGCATCCTTAAGTCAACCTGCCATCATAGTTAGTTTACACATAGATAAGGACACTTTGTTTGTTATCATAAAAACCAGGAACCCAACAAATTCCCCCTTTTTGATGATGAGAAACTAGTGTGCTTATCTGAGCTAGATACCAAATGTATTGATCAAAATAAAACTAACTCAGGCTTACCTTGACTTACCATTGCTGTGAACCAACCAGAAGAACCACGGGTAAGTAGGAACAGGGTTCACAGCTTCACAATCAAGAACTTCAGCTTAACATTATCATACATCACATTGAGACTTTTGCAGAGAGAGATTTGTGCAATCAGAGTTGCAACTTTCAAGACTTTAGAGAATCAGAGTAGGCAAAGAAAACACCATTTCAAACCAGAAACCATTAGAGCAGACAAAAAATTGTGTGCTACCCATCCGTAGTGAATAGGTTGACAAGGTATGAGAATTAAACTAAACTAAAACCTAAACATGATCATATCAAACCTAATCATAAGCACACCACTCTTCCCCCTCTTGGCATCATCAAAAAGTGTCATGGACATCAGTTAAACATGAAAATATTGATAAGTTAAGCCAAATTGTAGCAAGTATGTCACAACCATCAACTCCAGAGTTTAAGTGTATGCAAACAAATGCAAGAATTAGTAGCTCAAACTTAAAAAAATCTATTGATATAGGTCATCCAGAAAATAGTCAAATCATATAAACCAAAACGGACCAAATTTTATACATATAAAGCACAGTCACAAAAGAAGGTATTGTTACAGGAGAAACAACACCTAGAGAGAGAAAAAAAAAAAAACAGGCTTAAACAGCAGGGGGAGAAACAGGGTTTGATTGGTCAGTGGAATCAGCAGCAGGCTCCTCAGTTTCGACCTCAAACCCCTCTCTCAACATCTTGACAAGCGCATCATGCCTCCTCTGATGTGCTTCATCAGCCTTTGTCACAGCATCAGTAAGATCAGCTACCTTAATAGCTAAATCAACCTGCTTGGAGGTCACAGAATTGAGTCGTGCCTCCACCAGCTGCAGGGTAGTGAACAAAGCAGCTCTACTGATGCTGGCTCCTTCCATAGAAACAGCCTCTGGGCCCTGTTCCCCCTCAGACCCAGATTCCTCATCATCTTCCTCCTCCTTTTTCTGGCCCTCTTCAAACTTGAAGCCAGTTTGCTTCATATACTGTTTGCCCACCTCATTCATCGTGGTAGGCATCTTCCCAGCAGAGAGAGGCACCCCAAAGTGCTGGAAGACCAGGGTAAGAGCATACCCATAAGGCAGGGAGTGGGTAATGGTCTTGGCACTAAGGACGTACCCAATGTGGTGAATCATGATAGCAGGGAGATTCACCTTTTCCCTCCTCTCAACCAAGTCCATAAGACTCATGTCGTAGGTAGAGCAGTATTCCTTGACTTCCTCCCTAGGGAGCAGGGTCCTAAACACAAGTGCAAAATGCAACTTGTGCATAGGAACAAGGTCCACAGCCTTGATCCTGGAGGCGACATCTCTCTCCATGTCCCTGGTATACTTCCTCACAATGGCAATTGGATCCAGACCCTCATACTCAGGCCATATGCCACCCCTAGCCCATTCATCAAACCCTTCACAAGGAATCCCTAAGATTTTCCCCAAATCAGAAGCATTAAATTTAATGGGGACCCCAGAAACCTCACTTCTAACCACCCCATTTTTCACAGAGCAATTGAGATAAAATTGCTTAAATTCAGAATAATGAAATGAAGTCCTAGTGGTTAAGTAAGTACCCCAGCCCTGTGATAAGATATTTGTAATGAACTCCCCAATCCCATTGTCTTTCATCCAGTCAAGACACCATACCTTACCAGTGATGCACTTTCTGGAGAGGATTTGAGTTGTCCTGGCATCAATGGCGTCAGGGTCTTGTTTCTTCTTCTTGCCTTTAGAGGCTGCAGTAGAGGTTGAGGGAGGGGAGGTCAGGGTCTTCTTCTTCTTTGCTGGCCTGGAAGGAGGTTCAGCTATTTCTGGCTGAGGTGCAGCCACAGATTTCCTCTTTTTGGGTTGAGGAGATGGAGTAACAGTTTCAGATGTAGGGTCCTAAGTAGAAGGACCCTGATTCTTTGAAGACCCAACATTGGTCTTCTTTAATTTCTTAGACCCTGCTGTGGGAACAGGTGGGTTCTTAGCTGACCCCTGTTCCCCCTGAGCTGATGCGCTCTCTGTACCAGCCGTCTCTCCTCCCTCACTCTCCTTTTTCTCTCCCTCAGACTCTCCTTTTGATTTCCCAACTCCCTCCTTCTTCTTCTTACCCTTCTCACCTTTTCCTGAGACATATTTAGTCCCAATGGCAGCACCTTCGTTCAGAAGAGCGTCAAATTCAGAAGTTAGCTCAGAGGCGCTAACTCCCTTAGTTGGGCTCTTCTTGGTTTTCTTCTTGGTTGCAGAACCAGAGGGCCATGATAAAGCAGCACCATCCTTTCCCAAAGTTTCAGTGGCAGAGGTTGGAGGAGATGATGGTGGTGATGATGTTGGGATCTCGGCAGGTGCCTTGTTCTTGCGTGCTGACATTTTGACAGGCATTTTTGGGGTTTTGAGAGGAGTTGATGAAGTAATGGGGGTTGAAAAAGGTGATTGCTCAGCTGTGGTTTTCTTGGATGCAATTGATCGAGTTCCTGCCATTTCTATTTAAAGCCTGATTTTAAGGTTTTGAGGAGATGTGAAGAGACGAAGATTCAGTGATTGATTCTTGAATTAACGGGAGGAAATTCAAAAATCTTGAAACGAAGAGAGAGAAATCTGAGAGAGAAAGAAATAAAGGGAAGAATTAGAGAGAGAGAGAATTTAGGAGGCTAATTTGAGTTGTGATGATGAAGAACAACGGCTAGCCCCTATTTATAGGAAAATAAATCCAACCGCCTCTAATAATTAGGAGAACAGCTGCAATTAAATGTGTCTGAATCTGCCCGTTGGGAACAATATTGCTTGAGGCAAAGTGACTGAGGGAACAGGGTCCATGTATTGGTCTTTAAGATTCACACAACAACAGTTTTGAGGACAATAAGGAACATATCAATAGACCAAAGTGAGTCCTTTAGTTCAGGTCATACAGTTATGCATTTTACTGCACGCGAGCTGGTATAGACATACAAAAGCTTTAAAAGGACACACAAATCACATATATACACACATAAAACATGTAGACACAACCTAGCCAATCATCGAGGGAACAGGGTGCACAAACAACTAAGTAATCTTGATCATGCCTATTTCTAGTCTAAGTTTCTCATACCTTTCTCTGCTCAATGGTTTAGTAAAGAGGTGTGCCAATTGATCCTCTGTCTTGCAAAAATTCAATTTAATGAATCCTTTCTCTGCATTGTCTCTCAAGAAGTGATGTCTAATGTCAATGTACTTTGTTCATGAGTGTTGCACTGGATTTTTGGAAATATTTATAGCACTTGTGTTGTCACACAAGATTGGCATACAACCTGCATCAATTCCAAAATCCTTTAATTGTTGTCTTACCCATAACAATTGTGCACAACATGAAGCTGCTGCCACATACTCCGCTTCGGCAGTAGACATGGCCACAGAATTTTTCTTTTTAGAGGCCCAAGAGATCAAGCAAGGCCCTAGGAAGGTTGCCATACCTGATGTACTTTTCCTGTCTACAAGATATCCTGCATAATCAGCGTCAGCATAGCCAATTAAATCAATAGCAGCACCTCTAGGGTACCAAAGACATAAGTCCTCAGTTCCCTTCAGGTACCTCAGACTACGTTTGACTTGTGTGAGATGTGACTCTTTGGGGTTTGCTTGAAACCTTGCACACAAGCCAACACTATACATGATATCAGGTCTACTAGCAGTTAGGTACAATAATGAACCAATCATACCTCTATACATTGTTTGATCAACACTCTTACCTGCTTCATCCAAGTCAAGCTTGACATTGGTGGCAACAGGTGTGTCATAGACCTTGGCGCCTCTCTTGCCATATTTCTTGATCAGCTCTCTAACATACTTTTGTTGATGAATCATTGTTCCTTCAGAAGTTTGTTTGATTTGTAAGCCTAAAAAGAAATTAAGCTCACCCATCATATTCATTTCGAATTCACTCATCATCAACTCAGAAAATTCCCTGCACAAAGCTTGATCAGTTGCACCAAAAATTATATCATCAACATAGATCTGTACAAATAACAAACTTTCCCCCTTTGCTCGTAGGAACAAGGTTGTGTGAACTTTACCCCTTTGATAACCATTGTCCATTAAGAACTTTGACAGACGTTCATACCAAGCTCTAGGAGCTTGTTTCAAGCCATACAATGCTTTGTCAAGTTTATAGACATGGTCAGGGGACTCATTGCTTTCAAACCCAGGGGGTTGCTTCACATAGACTTCCTCTTTCAAGTACCCATTCAGAAAGGCACTTTTGACATCTATCTGTTGCAATTTGAAGTCCATATGAGCTGCAAACGCTATCAGCATGCGTATTGCCTCAATTCTAGCAACAGGGGCAAATGTCTCATCATAGTCAATCCCCTCTTGCTGGTTGTAACCTTGAACAACCAATCTAGCCTTGTTTCTAACCACAGTACCTGTCTCATCCAGTTTGTTCCTGAACACCCATTTAGTTCCAATGATGGTCCTATTATCAGGTCTAGGAACAAGGTGCCAGACCTTGTTCCTTTCAAACTGGTTGAGTTCCTCTTGCATTGCAGTTATCCAATCAGTATCCTGCAAAGTTTCATGAATATTATGTGGTTCAACATAGGATAAGAAAGCAGAAAAAGCCATAAAGCTTTGTACAGAAGCTCTTGCTTGAATCCCTTTGTTTATATCACTGATGATTTGATTCATGGGATGAGAGCTCTGATGCTTCCAAGAACGTGACTGGAAGCCAGAACTCTCTGGATCATATCTTTGTAGAGAGGGAGCAGGGTCTTCTCTAGGACTTTGAGTTTGATCAGCTCCTTCCTCTATGGGTGTTGTTCCCATATCAGGAGTATTTGTTCCCCCTGAGTCCAATACGTGGACCCTTGGAGGTGTGGACCCTGTTTCCGTCTCCCCAGCATTACCTGTTTCTTGTGAGACTTCTTCTTCTTCTTCTTCTTCTTCTTCTTCTTCTTCTTCTTCCCTTTCTAGTGCAAGGCTATTGGGAAGTCTTCTCTATCCTACAATAATGACTCAAGACCTGCATTAGATTCATCAAACACAACATGTATACTTTCCTCAACTTTCTGTGTTCTTTTGTTGAGGACCTTGTAAGCTTTGCTATGAGGAGCATAGCCAACAAAGAGAGCGTCATCACTCTTAGCATCAAACTTTCCCAGGTTAGACTTTTCATTGTTATGCACGTAGCATTTGCAACCAAAAGCTCTAAAGTGGAAAATATTTGGATTTCTTCCTCTGAGTAATTCATAGGGTGTCTTTCTCAGAATAGGTCTTAACATGGAACGATTTATGATGTAGCAAGCTGTGATGACAGCTTCTCCCCACATATTCCTTGGAAGATCACTAGCTAGCAACAGGGTCCTAGCTATATCTTCCAAGGTCCTGTTCTTCCGTTCAACTACCCCGTTCTGTTGAGGTGTTCTTGGGGCAGAGAAGTTGTGATCAATGCCATGTTGAGCACAGTAGTTAATGAATTTGTCATTCTCAAACTCTGTGCCATGATCAGACCTTAGAGATAGAATATCAGCTCCAACCTGTTTCTGCATTCTGTTAGCAAAGATTTCAAACATATCAAAGGTTTCATCTTTGGATATAAGCAACAGGGTCCAAGTGAATCTGGAATAGTCATCTACAATAACAAACACATAATTTCTTCGTCTACGTTTTTGAACTCTCATAGGACCACAAAGATCCATGTGTAGAAGTTCAAGAGGTCGTGAAGTACTTACCATATTCTTTGTTATAAAAGAGGACTTTACCTGCTTACCTCTAGCGCAAGCACCACATAGCTCATCACTTTTGAATTTGATTTTAGGTAAACCAGTGACAAGGTTCTGTGATGCCAGCTTGTTCAAGGTGTTGAGACTTACATGTCCAAACCGTCTATGCCATAGTGAGGCATTAGTTTCAATAGCATTGAGACATGTTAGAGAGTTACTGAAAAGCTTATTTACATCAACTTTGTAAACATTCTTGTGCCGCTTTCCCTCTAGCACAACATTACTTGTCTTGTGATTCACAACTATGCAATTTTTTGCAGTGAATAGGACATTGTTCCCTTTATCACATAGTTGTGAAACACTCAACAAGTTATGCTTCAAACCATCAACCAAGTAGACTTCATCTATGGAGTGTGTTAGTGACTTACCAATCTTACCTATACCGACCACTTCACCTATTTGGTTGTCACCAAAGGTCACACTTCCACCTTCATAGGCTGTGATTGAAAGAAATACAGATTTTTCTCCTGTCATGTGCCTTGAGCAGCCACTGTCCACATACCATGGCTTGCTCTCTTTCACTTTAGCCTGCAATGAAAGTCACTTATTAGTTTTAGAAACCCACACTTGCTTGGGCTCCCTTTTCTCAAAATCAGTTTTCACTTTGTCTTTTCTCATCCAAACTTGCTTCACATATTGCTTATTCTTAATGACATACCTAGTTCTCTCCTGGCATTCATATCTATAGTGACCACCTTGTCCACAATGCCAGCAAAGTCTATTATATTTCAGTCCAACATACTTGGTGTTGGGAGTCCAGTCATCCTTCTTAGGTTTTCTTCCTAGATCATTTCTAAACCTAGTGTGATGATCATTTAGCCATTTTAAGGCTTGAGAAGAGCTAGTCCATTTATTAAGACGAACTAGTTCTTCTTGTACCTTATCCAACTTGCCTTTATAGTCCTTAGATTTTTCAAGTTCCTTTTCCAACTTTATCCTAAGAATTTCACATTTAGATTTTAGGTCATCTAGGCCAGTTTCATCACACACATAAATAGGTTCTAATGTCTCAGCAACTTTCTTAGATAAATCAGTCTCAAGAGATAAACATTTACTTTCAAGGATGGACCCTGTTTCCTCCATTTTGCATATTGTTTCTTTGAGATCTTTATTTTCCTTTTTCAAAGTTTTTAACATTTTTTCATAATTAGTCTTGATCTCCAACAGTTCGCTTACATGTTCCTTAGAGTCATTATAAGCATGAAAAATGTTATCATTTTCAATGTTTAACTCCTCATACTGATCCATCATAGAAAGTACCATTTTAAGCAATTTATCTTTAGACCAAGAAGTAATTTGACTTTTAATTTCAAGAATACCTACCTCGGCTTCCTCATCTTTAGAAGAAAGATCTGTTCTGGCCATAGTGCATAGGTCCTCCACTTCATCTTCTGGACTATCATCTTCGTTGTCCGACCATCCAGCCAACATGCTCACGTACCTTGCTTCTCTTTTGGTAAACCTTTCTGGCTTTCTGGAAGAAGATGGACGATGTTCTGTCTACGTGTTCTCACTTAGCTCAGGACACTCATTTTTGAAATGACCAAGTCTTCAGCACTTGTGACACCTGATCTTGGATTTGTCAAAGTTTCCACCTCTTCCTGAATTTGACGAAGCTTGATTGAAACTTCCCGTATTACCATAGAAGCGAGCAAACTTCTTGGCAACAAGGCTTATCTCATCTTCATTTAGATCTAGGTCATCTTCAGGAAACTCATCAACTTGGAAAGCAATCTCCTTTTCCCTCTTGGTCTCATTAGTTTTAACTTGTAACTCATGAGTCATTAAGTTACCAATTAATTCTTCAACCTTCATGACTGTTAAATCTTTTGCCTCTTGAATAACTGTCACTTTAGGTGTCCAGGTGTTGTTTATTGGTAAACTTCTCAAAAGTTTTCTAACAACATCTTCTTCATCAAAGGGTTTACCAAGAGATTTAAGTTGATTTAGGATATTGTTAAACCAAGCATACATGTCTTTGATAGTTTCTGTTGGTTCCATGCTAAACAGTTCATACTGACTAATCAACATATCTATTTTGGATTGCTTTACCTGAGAGGTGCCTTCATATGTTGTTTCCAAGGTCTTCCAGATGCTTTGAGTAGTTTCACATCCTTGAATACGGTTGTATTCCTTGGCATCCACTCCACAGTGCAGGATTGGATAGCCTTAGCATTCTTCTCTATCTGCTACATGTCAGTGTTAGTCCATTTTTCTGGAGGTTTGATGCTCGTCTTTCCTTCTGCATCTACTTGCTCTAAAACCAGATCTCCATTCCAAGTTATTTGCCATAACTCATAGTCTACTGCCTTGATGAAAATTTCCATTCTTCGTTTCCACCAGGAGTAAAATTCTCCATTAAACAATGGTGGACGGTTAGTTGGTTGTCCTTCCCTCATCTCACTAGGTGCACTCATTTTTGCGGAAAAACTCAAGGTGTTAACCTTTTAATGAGCAACCTTGCTCTGATACCAACTGAAGAGTGCCTAGGTTACTCTAGAGGGGGGGTGAATAGAGTGACTCCAATTTCTCGCGTTTTGCAACTTGATAACAGGGCAGGGAACAGCGTTATGGACGTTGTTCCTATACAGAAGCCTAAGACAGAATGTAAATAACACAAGGCTTTTTTCACGTGGAAAACCTCCTAGGCTCAATAGGAGTAAAAACCACGACGCAGTTACTTGGAATTTTGTCACACTACTTATCTTATAACCAGAGCCAAAATCAGGATACAACACAGTACCCTAACACCACCATACACCGTTACTGAGGTGTTGCCTATCTCTCAGAATCACACACTGATCTGAGAGATGCTCTACACTCGTTACTGAGTTAGAGATCTTACAAATAACTAGATTGTTTGTTCTATTACACGCTTCAACACTAAGCAATATAAGACCACAAAAACCTATTATGCAATGACCAATCTAAGCAAAGACTCAAACTGACCAGGACAAAGAACAGGGTTCAAGGTTGTTCTTTGTGAGTACTGGACGTATCTGGTTTGGACGAGTGAACGCTTTGCACAACTGATTCTGAATTCAATAATGCACGCAAAGCTTAACCCTACAACTGAGCCTATCAGGTGCCTTATATAGGCAGGCCAAAATGAGCTCACTCAGTTAGGTTAAATCTCTTCAAAATATAAATGATAAGATTTACCAAAAGATAGGATAGTGTTTAAGTAAAGATCAGAGACCTTTCCTTAACACGATCTATGAGATAAAATTCGTCCAGATTTATTAACAGAAAATCTTGGCCAGCTAGCAAGTGATATATCAGAAAATAATTTCTAAAAGATAATTAGAAATATTCCAGAAGATAATTCACTTGCTTAACAATAAAGACTTGGCCCTTAAGTAAAATACTTTTTCCAAGATAATATCTTTTCAAAATAAAATACTTTTCTGTTTAAAATACGATTTTGCAATATTCATTTTTCCAAAATAAATTATATTTCTCCAGAAGGATATTTGTGTGAATATCTAAAAAGATAATACACAAAATATTCGTAGAAATAATAAATATGAATTTATGCAAACTGGTCCAGATACACAGCTTAGAAGGAATAGGGTCCAACAAGTTGTTCCCCTTTGGTTCCTTCACGCTGTAGTGCTGGTCATAGAGAACAGGGTTCACAAGAATGCTCCTCTGTACTCATGGACGCATGCACTCAGTCCTACAACCTTGTTCCCTTATCATGATCAATTTAGACTCTTGCTAACTAGTCAAGCATAGTACATAAAGACTAATGACATATGCACTTAACTACATTACATTGTCTTCATGTCTTGTTAGGATCCAAGCATCTTCATGAGCAATCATGCTTTGAGCATTATACCTTCTTGCATCCTTAAGTCAATCTGCCATCATAGTTAGTTTACACATAGATAAGGACACTTAGTTTGTTATCATCAAAACCAGGAACCCAACACATGTCGTGTTGGGTCATGTTGGGTCGTGTCGTGTTTAATTTCGCGTCTATCTCAAAATGTACAAATTGTATATGACGTTGAAGATAATTATATTTCAAGATAATTTGGTGTAATCGTGTCACATTCTGCTAATTCGTGATCGTGTTGTGTCATTTTCGCATTTCTCTCATCGGGTCATATTTGTGTCATGTTGTCGTGTCGTATCAGACATTAACAGCTCTAGTTAAGATGTCACTTCTGTAATTCGTAAACTCCTTGGTGACCATTATCTATGCAGCATGTGACCCATATTTTTCAAAATTATCAATGATCACTTTTCGGTGACACAGCCCCATCAAATTTCTTCTCGCAACAAAGTGATTGTTCCCAGCAAGAGTGTATTTGACAAATACCTAACATATTGATATTTTAAGAATAAGAGACAAAAGAGGATTCTTTTCATATTAAGATGAACATACTGATATAATATAAAAACAAATATTACACAGTCAAGAACACAACATGCCTCACAATTGACTTCAATTTGATTGAAAATTTTGGAATTAGGCTGTCATAGGAATACACATATACATATATATGTAGAATGTATAAAAGCTAGTCAAATTGAATTAGCTGCGATTATTGTTCAGTATTGGGGATTTCTGTTAGAACAGAACAAATATTAACGGGGCAAATTCAACCTCCAAAGTTTACTAAGTCAAAACCAAACTTACCTCGATGTTTTTCACACGGTTTGATATCTAGTGAGGGTGTAGCATCACCATAATCCCTTTATGAGACAACACAACATCACAATAAATAATCAATTACTGCATATTCATAATCAGTTGGCTGTGTTATCGCATTAATAACTTGTTTTGTTGACAGCTCCAGGGGTTCTGGCTCCCTCCTTTTCATAGTTAGCAGTTTAAGGGCATGTTCTTTTCAACTGGTTTCCAGTTTTCCCCAGTTTGTCCCAGTTTTCACCAGTTACCAGTTACAAAATACAGTTTTGTCAAGTTTTCCCCAATTTTTCCCAGCTTGACCCAATTTTGCCCAGTTTCTCCCAGTTTAGTCCAGTTATGATATTTTGACATATTAAACATAATACTTAAATATAAAAGATTTTAAATCAAAATATAAAATAAATATATGCATAAAATGATTAAACATAATAATAATAATAATAATAATAATAATAATAATAATAATAATAATAATAATAATAATAAAATGACAATAAAAATAAAAATAAAAATATTATTATTATTGTTATTTTTTTCTCATTATTATTACTATTAATAATATATAATGATGTTATTATTATTATTATTTAATATTAATATTATTACTATTATTATTTGGCTATTATTATACTCTTATTATTATTATTATTATTATTATTATTATTATTATTATTATTATTATTATTATTATTATTATATATTTACTACTATTACTATTATTATTAATGTAATTATTAAAGTTATTACTAAATTTATTATTATTATTATTATTACTATTATTATTATTATTATTATTATTATTATTATTATTATTGTTGTTGTTGTTATTTTTTTATTATTATTATTATTATTATTATTATTATTATTATTATTATTATTATTATTATTATTATTATTATTATTATTATTATTATTAAGAAAATAATCAAAAATAAAAAATGGGGGGTGTTTAATACCGCACCCCTTTTAAAACAATATCGCACCCCTAAATCTAAACTACCCAAAATACCCCTTTAAAAAAAACACAAACATAAACACACAACACTCACAACCCACCCATCCACCCACCCACCTGCCCCCCACCGCCGCCCAACCGCCGCCACCTCCTCGCCACTGCCGCTCACCTGCCGTCCACCGCCGCATCGACGAGCAAGAGGAAGAAAGAAAGAGGAAGTGAGAAGGATAAAGAAATGGGAGGACGTTTATTTTAATTGAATAATGTTATGAATTGGTTGAATGTTGGTTTACTCTAGCAATTGAGCACATCCCTCTAGCAATTGATTAAATCGCGGCATCGCAACTGAAAACTTCGAATTTGCATACCTGCGCCTGATTAAGGCGCAGAGTTTTGATGCCTGCGCCTAAAAAAAAGGAACGAAATACACGGATTGAAGGACCTGTGCCTGAGTTGGGCGCAGGTCCTTTAATCCGTGTATTTTGTTCCTTTTTTTTTAAGTATTATAAGTTGGTGTAGAAAGCGAATTAGGGCCTAAAATCATAAAAAGGACAAATTTGTCAAAATTATAATAGGGGTGCGGTATTGGTTTAAAAGGGGTGCGGTATTAATGCGAACTGTAAAAAATTTCCTTTTTGTCCCAATTTTCCCCAGTTTCTCCCAATTTTCACCAGTTTGACCCAATTTCTCCCAGTTTTCACCGGTTACCAGTTAGACTTTCCAGTTTTTACCAGTTTGGCCCAATTTTGTCCAGTTTCTCCCAGTTATCAGTTCCAGTTTTCAGTTGAAAAGAACGATCCCTAAATTTGGATTGCATGGTTTCCACCCCGTAAACAGACCTGCATTACCCTTGCACTTGGACCCATAAAAAAATTGTTATAAATTATTTTTTAAGAAATTGGTAGAAACAAATGATTAATAAATAACACAAAAATATAGCATGTTGCAATGTTATCTATAAGATAATTTCTAAAATCATTGTTAACAAAACTAGTAGTATCCTGCCTAGTATCATACATAAAAAACACTATGCATTTATTAAAGGAAGACTCATATTGGACAAGGTGATTATTGCACAGATATGTAAACATGATGGTAGGAAACATTCGTCTCCTATATACCTTATGAAGGTCGATACGAGGAAAGCGTATGATTCGATAGAATCGTCCTCTATAGAACAAATGCTAAAAGCCTTGCATCTCCCTGCTAAGTACATCTAGCACATCATGTTTTGCATCACCACTATAAGTTATTCCATTAACTTCAATGGGACCTTATTGCAGCCATTTGAAGCATAGAAAGGGCTTAGTTAAGGCGACCTGATTTCTCCTAACTTGTTTGTCATTGATATGGAGTATTTATGCACATGTTTTGAAGTGTTAAAGGAAACCTAGACTTTAACTATTATCTACGATATGCTGAGTTCAAATTGTGTCATAACATATTTGCAGATGATTTTCCAAAGGAGATGTAACCATTGTAAAACTGCTACTGCAATGTTTTGAGCAATTCTCTAATGCTCCTGGAATTACGACCAACTTCCAGAAATCAGAGATATCTTTTGGAGGAGTGACGTATGTCGAAAAACAGGCAATCCTGCCAATTCTAACTTTGTGGAGGGTCACTTGCCTGTTAAGTACTTAGGGATCCCTCTTTAAACTAAGAGACTAACAGTTGCACAATGTTCCTCCCTGATAGACAAGATTGCAGAGAGAATGCAATGCTGGAAATCAAAATTCCTTTCAAATGCAGGGCGGCTTCAGCCTATCAAGAGTGTAGCTTTTGCAATGCAAACATACTGGACTCAGGTCCTGATGCTACCTCAGGCTGTCATAAAGCATATAAAAAGTATTCTCGGATGCTTCTTGTGGACTTTCTCATGTGCACCTACAAAGAAAGCCTGGTTGCTTGGTCTTTTGGAACTCAACTAAATCTAGAGGTCTTGGACTCTTTGATTTAGGGGTTTGAATTGTGGCCTCAATTGGTAAACTTTTATGGGCTTCGCATAAGAAAAAAGATACTTGTATTGGCGAATTAAAAAGTCGTGAAAGAAGATCATGTTGCACAGGTCTTACCTTGAGGAATTTTTTCTAGAATGACCATTTAGTTCACCCAAAACTGTAACACCCCCGAATTCGCAACGGTTTCCTGGTAACTATCGACGCCGTTGTGCGCGACTCGACACCGCTGAACCATCCTAAACCCGAGAGTTGTCACTGCAACATTTATCACTAAGGAGTAAATGCTAAGTAGAAAGAAAAACTAGGCATCAAAAAGAGCTTCTAAGGAAACTAAACAAACTAAACAGTTAATATCAGAGTTGTCTATATAGTGAGCTAAAACCATTAAACCAATTTATTACAACTTGCCTTCAAAGGGCTAAAACCAATAAAATCTCAACGATCTAAACTGAACAGAAACAGTTCTAAAAACGACGCCAACTCTACCTTCCAAGCTGTACGTCCTCAATCAACTAAACCTGCACTTTGGTATCCGTGACGGAAACAAAGTACAGAAGAAAAGAAAAGAAACAAAAGAGAAACAAAAATCAGATAAACTGAATAAACGTCATCCGTACCCAGTAAAAATATTTCGCAAAGCTTACCTGATGTTTTAGAAGAATCATTGAAATTCATTTGCATACGCACATAAGCATATAATCAAGCATGCATAACGATATTCTTTTATATGCAATTCTTGTATAGTGATCATACGAAATACGACATAGACAATCCGTCTTGATTTGAGAGATGTAAGAGAGTGAATAGAACAGCGATTACCCATACTGTTCATCGAAGATACAATCACGCCATGGACTTAATGACTCTAGTGTGCACACTACCTCTAGTACAATTACACGAGCCTAAAGGACTTAATAAATGGGGAATGATTCGTCCCAGACACACTGCGAGGTGTCTATAAGTAACTTGAAAATCACTCACCCCTTGAACTACACCATTAGGTGCAATCCTGATTGCTCGACTACTCCTAGGGATACATTAGGAGTCTTACTCTCATTTAATTCAATTCACATAATTTGCATTGGTTGACATAAGTGGTACTACGAGACCACGACTTACTAAATCATTTCATGCTCTTGACAATGAATAGTAAATAACGACGATAATGATAACTCAATACAATGAGAATTAAACATGCTTTAATTCAATAACGACAATAATTCAATAATGACGACAAGTAATGTCTAGCACAATTTCGGCAGCACTTCGGCAGGGTAATATGATATCCAAAAATTCACCAATCATTCAATACATTGAACGATAATAGATTGGTGCTCGCTAGCACTCAATAATACCCATACCAATTAGCATATATTTAATAGCATAATAATACTAATAATTCACCATTCAACAATTGTCCAATAATCATCATATGGACTAATTAATTCCCAAAACATTAACATCAACATGCTAATTATAATTCATATTTACAGCAGTAAACATGCTTAAGAATTCTCATAATAACGACGATATAATTTAATTATGCTTTGCATATTAAATTCACAACAAATTCCCAATTAGCACATAACACATCAAAATAGTTTTGATGGGGCTTTCTAAGAAGGTAGGCATGAGCGCTTACCACTAAAACGCTACAACAGTAAGTATGCTCCAACGGTCGACGATAATCACGCTTGCTCGTTAGGTCCTAATTAAAAACAATTACCGAATAAGTATTAATTAAATACGAAAATACAAACAGTAACGAAATCTCAGTCTAATAATTTTATTAAATTTGTTGATTTATTTCAACCAATCTAAGCTTTTAAAATCAGAATTCCGATTCCGAAGGAGTGCAGAATAATAAAAACATTAAATCAAAAATACGGAAAATCGAATTAATAATTACAAAAAATATAAAAACGAAACCCTAAATTTAAAACTAGGTCTAGGTCATGGGTACCCATGAATGGGACCCATAATCCGACCCATCACCACCACCACCACCCACTAGCCACCATGGCCGGTGGTGGTGGTCGCCGGAGCTCCGGCGATGAGAGGAGAGAGAAAACGCGAAGGAGAGAAAGAAGGAGAGAACGAGAGAGAAAAGAAGAGAGAGTGAGCAGGGGCCACGTCGCGGCCTTGGGCCATCACCGGCGACCACCCAGGCACGGCCTGGTGGCGCCGTGGTGGCTCGCGGCTGCGCGGCGACCAGAACAGGGGAGGGGGACGAGAACACGCGAAAGAGAGAGAAAAGGAAAGAGAAAGAGAGAGAGAAAGAAAGAGATTACATGCGAGAGTGAGGGTGAGTCGGCGGTTGTTTCCGGCAAGGGGAGCCAGTGGAGAGAGGAGAGAGAGAAGGAGGCCGGTGAGGGGAGAGAGAGAGAGAGAGGTTTCGAGTGAGAGAGAGAAAGCTTTGAGGGTTTTGGTTCAGTTTGCAAAACTGATCCATTGTCTCAACTTTTTCCTTATATAGGCCCTCAGTCAACCCAAATCAAATACTATTAGGTTTAGGAATTTTATTTAATAATTTTTTGATTTAAATTGCTAATTAAAACTAATTAAAACTATATGAATAATTCTTATTCATATATAAAACATTTTAATTAAACTCCTCAAATTTGATAAATGCAATTTATAAAAGTCCCATAATAATAATTAATATTATTATGGCTTTAATTGAATAAATCGAATCTTTGAATATAATTACAATTTAACCTCCAAAATTATTTATAAATCATTTATAAATCAATATAATAATTATAGAAAATATTGAGGTATCACATTCTACCCTCCTTAAAAGAAGTTTCGTCCCGAAACTTGAGACATGAAGTAATCACTTCCCAAACAAAACGAGTTTACCCATACGAAGGTATAAAACAATTTCTAGGACACTAACATATGCAAGATGAGCAAGTACAATCGTGATTCTAAATATTTGTAGCACCCCTGAATTTACAACGGTTTCCTGGGAGCTATCGACGCTGCTGTGCGCGACTCGACACCGCTGAACCGTCCCAAACCTGTGGTGCGTCACTGCAACATTTATCACTAAGGAGTAAATGCTAAGCAGAAAGAAAGACTAGGCATCAAAAGGAGCTTCTAAGGAACTAAACAAACTAAACAGTAAATATTAGAGTTGTCTATATAGTGAGCTAAAACCATTAAACCAATTTATTACAACTTGCCTTCAAAGGGCTAAACTCAATAAAATCCAAACGATCTAACTGAACAGAAACAGTTCTAAAAACGACGCCAACTCTACCTTCCAAGTTGTACGTCCTCAATCAACTAAACCTGCACTTGGGTTTCCGTGACGGAAACAAAATACAGAAGAAAAGAAAAGAAACAAAAGAGAAACAAAAATCAGATAAACTGAATAAACGTCATCCTTACCCAGTAAAAATATTTCGCAAACCTTACCTGAGGTTTTAGAAGAATCATTGAAATTCATTTGCATACGCACATAAGCATATGATCAAGCATACACATAACGACATTCTTTTATAGGATTCGATTTATTAGGTTTAGGAATTTATTTAATAATTTTTTGATTTAAATTGCTAATTAAAACCAATTAAAACTATATGAATAATTCTTATTCATATATAAGACATCTTAATTAACTCCTCAAAATTGATAAATTCAATTTATGAAAGTCCCATAATAATAAATAATAATATTATGGCTTTAATTGAATAAATCGAATCCTTCAATATAATTACGATTTAACCTCCAAAACTATTTATAAATCATTTATATATCAATATAATAATTATAGAAAATATTGGGGTATCACATTCTACCCTCCTTAAAAGAAGTTTCATCCCGAAACTTGAGACATGAAGTAATCACTTCCCAAAACAAAACGAGTTTACCCATACGAAGGTATAAAACAATTTCTAGGACACTAACATATGCAAGATGAACAAGTACGATCGTGATTCTAAATTGATTAGCATGCACCATACAATGCTTTGACATGCGAAATGATAAACAAAACACGCAAAAAGACGAAATTTTGAGGCGTGACATTCTACCCTCCTTAAAAGGAGTTTCGTCCCGAAACTCAAGTGGGACTAGTACCTTCTAGGAAGAGGTGTGGATACTTCTCGCGCATCATGGATTCAGCTTCCCATGTTGCTTCCTCTTGACCTTGTCGAGACCAAACGACTTTGACGATTGGAATAGTCTTTGCTCGAGTTGAGCGCTCTTTGCGGTCCACAATCTTGATAGGACGCTCTTCATAAGTCAAACTTTCATCGAGATCGATCGTTTCAGTTTGAACAACATGAGTTGGATCATGTACGTATCGCTTCAACTGGGAGACATGAAACACACTATGGACTTTTGCAAGTTCCACAGGTAAAGCTAGTCGATAAGCAACCTCACCAATCCTTTCCAGGATCTCGTAAGGACCAATATAACGAGGACTCAACTTCCCCTTATGACCAAAACTCATGACACCTTTGGTAGGAGATACTATAAAAGTACCTTGCTTCCCACCTAAAACTCTTCAGGTCTACGACCTCTATCTGCGTATGATTTCTGGTGATCTTGAGCACTACGCATCTTCACTCGAATCACTTTGACCACATCGACGGTCTGCTGGATGACTGGATCATTTCAGGACCCAAAACTGCGGTTTCACTAATATCGTTCCAACAAACGGGCGATCTACACTTCCTTCCATACAATGCTTCATACGGCGCTCGATCAATGCTAGAGTGATAGCTATTTTTGTAAGAAAATTCGATCAACAGAATGTGTGTAACCCACGAGACTTGATACTCGAGAGCACACGCTCGTAGCATATCCTCCAAAGTCTGAATCGTTCTTTCCTTCTGACCATCAGTCGCAGGATGAAAAGCAGTATTGAACTTCAATTTGCTTCCAAAAGCTTCTTGCAGTTTTTGCCAAAAAATGAGATAGAAACCTCGAGTCCCTATCTGAAACGATATCCTCTGGAACACCATGAAGTCTCATGACTTCCTTGACGTAAGCATCCGTTAGCTTCTCCATTTCCCAAGTGTCATTCATCGGGATAAATCTCGCAACTTTCGTCAAACGATCCACAACGACCCAAATGGCGTTGTTCTTTTTCTGTGTCAATGTTAAACCCATGACAAAGTCCATTGAGATTGAATTCCATTTCCATGTAGGAACTTCAAGCGATTGTATCATTCGACCAGGTCTCTTGTGTTCGATCTTGACCTTCTGGCACGTCAGACACTTAGCCACGATCTCAGCGACATCTTGTTTCATACCTTTCCACCAAAACATTTGGCGAAGATCTTTGTAAAGCTTGTCTCCACCAGAATGTACAGAATAAGGTCTGTTGTGAGCTTCACCCAGAATCTGACTCTTGATCTCCGGGTCATTCGGCACACAGACACGATCACGAAATCTCAAGACACCGTCTTAACCAATAGAAAAGTCCTCGGATCTACCCTCGGCCTTGTGGCGTAGAATCCGTTGAAGATCCTCATCTGAACTCTGTTTACCCTTGATCTCGTCGAGTAAGGTTGGTCGAACTGACATATGTGCTAAGGTACATTGAACGTCACCTTTCAGCACAATCTCCACGTCTAGACTCTGCAAGTCACGAATAATCTCCTTCGGAAGTACTAAAGCAGTGTTCAACGTATGACGAGTCTTTCTACTCAAAGTGTCAGCTACCACGTTAGCTTTCCCTTTGTGATACTGAATGTCGATATCGTACTCCGTCAATAACTCTAACCATCTTCTTTGTTGCATATTCAATTCTTTTTGTGTGAATATGTACTTGAGACTTTTGTGGTCCGTAAACATCTTGACAGCAGAACCATAAAGATAGTGTCGCCAAATCTTCAAAGCAAACACGACAGCAGCGAGCTCTAAGTCGTGAGTAGGGTAGTTATCCTCGTGCTTCTTCAGTTGTCTTGAGGCATAAGCCACTACCTTACCATGTTGCATCAAAACTCAGCCTAAGCCATGCTTAGACGCGTCACTATAGACTTCGTATCCTTCCGTTCCCGATGGCAAAGTCAAAATCGACACGCTCGTAAGTCGCTTCTTCAATTCTTGAAAAGCAGCTTCACACTTTTCAGACTATACGAACTTCGTCATCTTCTTCATCAAATTTGTCATAGGCTGCGCAATCTTGGAAAATCCTTCCACAAACCTACGATAGTAACCAGATAGCCCAAGAAAACTTCTAACCTCAGTCACGCTCTTTGGTGCAGACCAGTCCATAACAACTCTAATATTTTCCGGTCCAACAGCAACTCCACTCTTAGACACCACGTGTCCTAAGAAAGAAACATTTTCTAACCAAAATTCGCACTTTGACAACTTCGCGTACAACTGATGTCGTCTCAAAATCTCCAAAACGGTTCGCAAGTGTTGCTCATGCTCAGCAGCGTTCTTCGAATAGACCAAAATATCGTCAATAAATACAACTATGAACTGATCGAGATAAGGCTGGAACGTACGGTTCATCAAATCCATAAACTTCGCAGGTGCGTTCGTCAATCCAAAAGGCATCACCGTGAACTCATAGTGTCCATACCTCGTCCTAAATGCGGTCTTTGCAATGTCAGGCTCGAAAATCCTGAGTTGATGGTATCCTGAACGTAAGTCGATCTTTGAGAAAACAGTCGCTCCACAGAGTTGGTCGAATAGGTCGTCAATCCTCGGAAGTGGATAACGATTCTTGATCGTAATCTTGTTCAGCTCGCGGTAGTCTATACACAGCCTCATACTACCGTCCTTCTTGCGCACAAACAAAACAGGAACACCCCAAGGTGATACACTAGGGTGTATGTATCCCTTATCCAGTAGTTCCTCGAGTTGCGTTTTGAGTTCTTTCATCTCTGCAGGAGCCATACGATACGGAGCTTTCGAGATCGGAGCAGAACCTGGAGCTAAGTCGATGGTAAAGTCAACAATGCGTTGCGGAGGCATTCCGGGAATCTCGTCTGGAAAGACGTCAGCGTACTCCGACACAATTGGAATAGGTTTTGAGACTTCGGCTTCTCGACTTGTATCCACTACATGGCATAGGTAAATCTCTTCACCTTTAGTCATATACTCCTTTGCTTTCATGGTCGCCACTACCTTCAACTTTGGCTTGACCACGACTCCTTTGTAGGTAATCCTCCTACCTTTCGGTCCACGCAACGACACACGTTGTTCAAAGCACTCAATCTTACCCCTATGCTTGGCTAACCAATCCATTCCCAATATCACGTCGAAATCCTTCAAATCCATCTGAATCAAATCCGCAGGCAAATTGGAACCAGCTATCCTAATTGGACATTTTTCATACAACGCTTTACAATTAACAATCATTCTATCTGGCATCCTAATATTCGCACTATACACAAAACTAGGCTCTAAACCTATCTTAGATGCAAAGCTCTTAGAAAGAACAGAATGCGTTGCACCACTATCAAATAAAACAAAAGCAGGTTGAGAGTTAACGAGAAAAGTATCAGCGATCACATTCGGGTTCGCTTCAGCTTCATTGCGGTTCAGCACATAAACCCTTCCATTCACCCCTCTATTGTTGTTGTTGTTGCTCTGCACGGGGTTGGCAGATGCGGGAAGTAGTGCTTGATTATTCGCAACAGGAGCAGCAGTATTGTTGCGGTTGTTGTTGTTGTAACCCACATTTCCACGGTAGTTACCACCATTTCCGCGATTACCATTTCCATTATCACCACGATTGTAGTTGTTATCGCGGTTCTGACTATTGTCGTTCCTTCCACGACTCCAGCATTCAAAAGCTTTATGACCAGACTTGTTGCACTCGTAGCATTGAAGTACATCGCCATGACAGTTCTTGCCAGGATGCGTCTTGTTGCAGCGACTACAAGGCGTATTCCTCCTAGCTAAGATCGTAGCTCTAAGACTGTTCGAGTCACGATTCCTGTTCCCGGTGTGGTTATGACCACCTTGGTTGTTGTGATTGCCGTTGTTCGGCCTTGGCCTCTTATCTGCGCCATTCGACTGGGAAGAAATCCCTTCGTCGAGTTTATGCTTTCCGAGCAACGAATCACGACGATCCACAACACGCTCTTGGTTCAAGGCTTTCTCGTAAGATCCCTGGAACATCAGCGAGTTTCCCATCACATAACGCTGAATATCCCACTTCAGACCATTCTCGAACCTCTCGACACGCTCGGCTTCGGTCGTCACCAAGTGAGGTGCAAAAGTAGTAAGCTCGTTGAACTTTGTTGCGTACTCAGCCACAGATAGCTTCCCTTGATAAATGTTCTCGAATTTCCGTTGCTTCTGGAGACGGATAGCTCTTGGATAGAGCCTCTCACGAATAGACTCCTTGAATTCGGTCCACCCATATTCTTCAACGGCGAGTAGATCAGTGCCCACATCGCTCCACCACTTGTTCGCTTCACCCTTAAGGTAATACGTAGCGGTGTTGACCTTCATGTTGTTGGGCCGACTAGTCGCCCTAAACAACTTCTCGAACTCTATTATCCAATTCTCCAACTTTGTGGGCTCAGAGCCACCCTCAACGTCGGAGGTTTGAGTGCTTAAAAATCCGTAAAGTTGCGCGTCTCAGGGTTCTGTGCGTTGTGATCTTGCTCTTGGTGCTCTAGCTGGCGCGTGATGTGCTCAACGACATTAGTGAGTCCTACTTCTAGTCTCGCGAGTCCGTCGTTGGTTGCCATTATAACAAATCTGAGACATAAAAGAGCAATGGTTGATCACTATTTTAGCAAAGTTGGCACATTCGACCCAAATTCGGGGTCTAATTGAGAGATATAGGTTATAATTGTAACCTTTCTCTTGACATTTATCAAATAGCATATAAGTTCCAATGATTGACCTTACATTGTAGGTCTAAGCAATATACTTGCTTGAATAGTTCTCAGTTCTCATGCATAATAGTTCGATATGCAATAACAAAGTAGACACATTGGTCTCACACGATTGATAAGCAATAACATTCACAATTTACACATCGAGGCTCCATACTATTTTAGTAGGGCAATAAACAATGACATTTGAATGCATACAATACATGCTTAGCCTTTGACTCACAATTAATATGATCATGCTCAATGAAAATTTTGCCATAATTCCAACATGAATTTCCCATCGTGTCTAGGCAATACGAGATAGCATTATGAAGCTATGAGTCAATCATGCAATTATGTGATAAAACGATCATATAAAACTAATTCTCATCGATATCATATAATCAAATGAAGTAGTCTTGCAATGAGACAAATTGCAAGTAGATAACAATCATAAATATTTGTTGCCTATGCAACTACACCAACATCAAAATTGACCACGCAAGGCCATCACAATAACTAAAAGTTCAATAAAACTCAAGCAAAACTACTAAAGCAATCATCTATTTCTACTTGACACTAGCACACATTTTCTTCGCGCTAGGGGACTCATCATGATCGTCCTTCCTCCTAGGCTTCACCTCTTTGCAGGGCGTGTATGGATAAGCATATCCACCGAATTTCTGGGGCATGAAACACTTCCTAAAACCATCGGCTTGCTTGCGTTTCTTCGTCCAACAGTACTCGCACATTCCCTTCGGCGCGTGTACCAGCACACGGTTCACCTTCCACTCGAACTCAGATAGGCCTAACTCAGCTGCGACGTCTCTAAAGCAGAGAGGCCATCTCGTACCTTCTCCGTACTTCTTTTCGTGCAAGTGACCACTCTTGGAGACTACGTTGTCGTACTTCTCTTTGAGTCCCATCCAAGGATGGATGTTAGGCAGACCAGCCAGCCAGTAGTAGCTCTATCCATAAGCCTTCGTGTAGACTCGTGCGATTCTCGTACTGATAATGCTCGATCGTAGTGTAAGCACGTCATATGTAGATACGTATATCTTCGAGCTCAGTGTCAGTAGCAAAGAACAGCTCCACAGGAAAAGACCATTTTGCAGCAGGGGTAGGAGTAGCAGTAGGTGCAGGAGTAGGCGCAATGTTGTTGTCGCTCTCGGCAGTAGTATCTTTCAAATCCGGCATATCATCATTCTCTTCCGGTGGTGTATACGCAGGCTCGGACTCAGAGGGATCTTCCTCTTCATCGACTACATGTGCGGCAGGTGCGGCAACTGGCGCGGCAATAGGAGCGGGTACAGGCGCGGGAATCTCGTGCGGCCTCGTCAGGCGCGGCAATGGGGCGTGCGGCCTCGTCGCGTGCGGCAATCTCGTGCGCGGCGCAGTCTTGCGCGGCCTCGTGGCGCACACTCGCGTCGTTTCCTATCGACTCGTTGTCTGATGAAGCGACATACTCTATAGGTTGTGCACGGTAAGCTAGGGCGCGTGCCCTTTGGTGTGCAGTTGTCATCCGCATAGTTATTCTTGTCCTTACCATCTACAGGTAGACAATCAAACAATAAGAACTTTATAAATCACAAGCAAAGCGATTTCAAATAATTCCTATCTTCTAGGACTACTACGCTCAACGGCTTTAATTATATTTTATTTCCCCAAAATGAAACTAATCTTCATTAATTCATTAATTAATCTTAAGCAACCTTTTTAAACCTAGGGCTCTGATACCATTTTTAACACCCCCGGATTCGCAACGGTTTCCTGGGAGCTATCGACGCTGCTGTGCCCGACTCGACACCGCTGAACCGTCCCAAACCCGAGGGTTGTCACTGCAACATTTATCACTAAGGAGTAAATGCTAAGAAGAAAGAAAAAACTAGGCATCAAAACGAGCTTCTAAGGAAACTAAACAAACTAAACAGTTAATATCAAAGTTGTCTATATAGTGAGCTAAAACCATTAAATCCCAATGATCTAAACTGAACAGAAACAGTTCTAAAAACGACGCCAACTCTACCTTCCAAGTTGTACGTCCTCAATCAACTAAACCTGCACTTTAATTTCCGTGACGGAAACAAAATACAGAAGAAAAGAAAATAAACAAAAGAGAAACAAAAATCAGATAAACTGAATAAACGTCATCTGTACTCAGTAAAAACATTTCGCAAACCTTACCTGAGGTTTTAGAAGAATTATTGAAATTCATTTGCATACGCACATAAGCATATAATCAAGCATACGCATAACGACATTCTTTTATATGTTAGTCTTGTATAGTGATCATACGAAATACGACATAGACAATCCGTCTTGATTAGAGAGATGTAAGAGAGCAAATAGAATAGTGATTACCCATACTGTTCATCGAAGATATAATCACGCCATGGACTTAATGACTCTAGTGTGCACACTACCTCTAGTACAGTTACACGAGCCTAGAGGACTTAATAAATGGGGAATGATCCGTCCCAGACAGACTGCGAGGTACTACAAGACCACGACTTACTAATTCATTTCATGCTCTTGACAATGAATAGTAAATAACGACGATAATGATAATTCAATACGATGAGAATTAAACATGCTTTTATTCAATAACGACGATAATTCAATAATGACGACAAGTAATGTCTAGCACAATTTCAGCAGCACTTCGGCAGGGTAATATGATATCCAAAAATTCACCAATCATTCAATACATTCAACGATAATAGATAGGTGCTCACTAGCACTCAATAATACCCATACCAATTAGTATATATTTAATAGCATAATAATACTAATAATTCACCATTCAACAATTGTCCAATAATCATCATATGGACTAATTAATTTCCAAAATATGTTAACATCAACATGCTAATTATAATTCATATTTACAGCAGTAAACATGCTTAAGAATTCTCATAATAACGACGATATAATTTAATCATGCTTTGCATATTAAATTCACAACAAATTCCCAATTAGCACATAACACATCAAAATAGTTTTGATGGGGCTTTGGAAGAAGGTAGGTATGAGCGCTTACCACTAAAACGCTACCAACAGTAAGTATACTCCAACAGTCGACGATAATCACGCTTGCTCGTTAGGTCCTAATTAAAAATAATTACCGAATAAGTATTAATTAAATACGAAAATACAAACAGTAACGAAATCTTAGTCTGATAATTTTATTAAATTCCTTTATTTATTTCAACCAATCTAGGCTTTTGAAAATCTGAATTTCGATTCCGAATGAGTGCAGAAAAATAACAATATTAAATCAAAAATACTGAAAATCGAATTAATAATTACGAAAAATATAAAAACGAAACCCTAACTTTAAAACTAGGTCTAGGTCACGGGTACCCATGCATGGGACCCATAACCCAACCCATCACCACCACCACCACCCACTGGCCACCATGGCCGGTGGTGGTGGTCGCCGGAGCTCCGGCGACGAGAGGAGAGAGAAAATGCGAAGGAGAGAACGAGAGAGAAAAGAAGAGAGAGTGAGCAGGGGCCACGTTGCGGCCTTAGGCCATCACCGGCTTCCACCCAGGCACGGCCTGGTGGCGCCGTGGTGGCTCACGGCGGCGCGGCGACCAGAACAGGGGAGGGGGACAAGAACACGCGAAAGAGAGAGAAAAAGAAAGAGAAAGAGAGAGAGAAAGAGAAAGAGATTACCGGCTAGAGTGAGGGTGAGCCGGCGGTTGTTTCCGGCGAGGGGAGCCGGTGGAGAGAGGAGAGAGAGAAGGAGGCCGGCGAGGGGAGAGAGAGAGAGGTTTCGGGTGAGAGAGAGAAAGCTTTGAGGGTTTTGGTTCAGTTTGCAAAACTGATCCATTGTCTCACCTTTTTCCTTATATAGGCCTTCAGTCAACCCAAGTCAAATACTATTAGGTTTAGGAATTTTATTTAATAATTTTTTGATTTAAATTGCTAATTAAAACTAATTAAAATTATATGAATAATTCTTATTCATATATAAAATATTTTAATTAAACTCCTCAAAATTGATAAATGCAATTTATGAAAGTCCCATAATAATAATTAATATTATTATGGCTTTAATTGAATAAATCGAATCCTTGAATATAATTACGATTTAACCTCCGAAACTATTTATAAATCATTTATAAATCAATATAATAATTATAGAAAATATTGGGGTATCACAAAAACAACTAGCTAAACTATTCAAGTCAAGTTTACATATAAATAATAGGCTGATTATAACCTCTTTACGACATGAGCAATTAAGTAATTCCAACCCCCATTAACGAATGAGTATCTCAACTACTTCATTACTAGGAAAGTCAAGTAATTCACCAACCAACTAAAGGAATATTAGTACACATCTCACTTCTTTAAAACTCACTTCGATCATATCAAGCCAGCACAACTTACAGAACGAAAATCATGCAACATGCCAATGAAACAAAATTCTTCTCATAGACAACACAAAACCTATAATCACAGTTCTCATGAAAACTTCCTTTAATGTTAATATTACTTACCTACTAACTCCCTAAGGTCGGTAATGTTGGATGTTTCATGTTTGACTGCAGGTACAAAGTCTCTACTTTCAAAGCTGTTGATCGAAGATTCTTTCATAAAGGATGGATCTTTTATGAACTACTGTCATTTCTAACAGAAAACAACAGCTAGCTAGTAAGTAAAACAACAAAATAGAGCAAACGAGGGACAATACAAAGAATGGGCTGTAGCGCTTCAGGAGAAATGACCGTGTAAAAAGGGATTTATTTTTGTCCGGTTTTTTTCTTTTCTCCCTCCAAAATGGCCACAAGTGGAATTTTGTTTTTCCTCACTTCCGTTCAATTTTAACTCAATCCACTCATACTTATGTGTGTTCCCTTACTTATTTGCAAAAATTTACAGATCATGCTTTCAAAGGAATTCAATATTTAAAATATTTAGACGAGGTTTAAATGGTTAACGGTGAGGTTGGAAAAAATCGATTTAATTATATTTCAATAAGTTCTTTAATTATTTCAAATTTGTTTTTCCACGAGAAAAGAACAAGTTTGTTGATTTTTCTTTGATTATCTTAGCAACAACTACCACTAAAAAAAATAGACACGAAAATTCAATCCGTACACCAGTAAGGTAATGGGTGAAAGTCAATTTTATTTATGGGTCGACCTCTTTGACTCGCAAGTTGGAATATCATCCTAAATCAACAACAACAACAAGATATACTAAAATGCATTAAAATACATCTCTGATATTTTTGGGTCTATTATGTTCTAGTGAATTCCACTAAAGTTGATTGTTTAGGTAACAGAAGCCAATTGACCCAAACTAAAGTGAGTTTTTTTTTTTTTTTTTGAGGTACTGAAGTGAGTAGTTAAGTATAGAGTAATAATAACATTAACGATAACAACAATAAAAATAGTAATGACAATATTATAATAATAATAATAATAATAATAATAATAATAATAATAATAATTATTATTATTATTATTATTTTATTATAATGATAATAATTTAATAGTTATTATTATTATTGTTATTATTATTATTATTATTATAACTGTTATGAAGGGTGTATTCTTTTCCACCGACTTGAATTGTATTGGACAGACTGGGTAAGTGAACTGAATTGAAACAACCAGCATGCAAGTGAATTGGTGAAATGTTATATAAATAGGAAGTTTGTCACATTTCAATATTGAGCACCTAGTTCAAGTAGTTATACTAGCCTTGTGACCCGTACGTTGCATTTATCGGGTAAAGTTTTTTTTATATAGTTTTAAACTTATAAGTGGTTGGTGTGAGTGGTTCGGCACTCTCATCCTTTAAGCAAGGTTGAAGGTTTGAATCTTGTGAATGGAGAAACTACTTAGTAGGAGCACTTTACCCCTTCGTGGGTCGACCCGGTGCGAACAAATTTAGCCTTGGTCCAAAGAGCTTAGGTGAACATGTGGTTAAACCAAAAAAATAATTTTAATTTTCAATAACTGTATATAGTTAAGTGAGAATTATCAATTGTTGAAAAGATAAAACTAAAAGTCGAACAACCTATAATGAAATAGTAAGTCAATTTAGGAAATATTAAAATAAGTGGTCAAGATGTTCATCCACCTTGAAAAAAACTAAGTTTGTCCAAAAGAATGTCACGTTATAGGCGTGAAATATATTGTATTAAACAAAACAAATCAATCAATCAATCAATATATATATATATATATAAAGCTGACATTTTTCGAGAGCATTGAGGCACGCCACATCATCGATTAAATTAAAATTTCAGTTATTTTGTGAATTTATCATACATATTGGCAATTGAGTTTCACTAGACCTCAAACTATGCATTAACTATCACGTTCAAACTTCACTCTCCTTCTCCCATTTATAAGTTAGATACAGTTAATTTATACATACAGTTACAATTTGTAAGTAATTCTTTTAAATTTATCTTTGTAGATACCTTATAAATAGTATAACTCATATTTTTTTGAGGCTATTTTTTTAAGGTTCTCATATTATAATACTTTTTTTTGTTGCTTTTACTTTAGTAGATAGATAGATAAGAATTACATTTTTTTTTTTGAAAAATTCGTAATGGAGTTGTCATCTAGGATATTAAATCATCATGTATACCATTTATTTTCTTATATTTATTCCTTTCTTTGGTCGAAATATTATCTTTGAGCTCTCCTTTTCTTTATATACCCATATTCTTATTTTTTCAGTATGTATAGGTTATGATTTAAGACAAGAAACAGAAAACATTCGAGAGCTTATTAAAGGTAGTTAAGTTTTATTGATAGATTACTATTTACTCATATTTGGGAAGTTCACCATTATTATGGATAGAATTTAAAAATGTGGTTGGATTTATGTAATTGGTATGTATACTAATAAAAGTTACTTTATTACTCTATATAATGAATTGAAAGTGTTGGATTATAGTTTAGTTTTAAAAAATATTGTATAAGCTAATGAAATAATAGTTTAAAGTATTTAAAATATATTTTTTTTCTATCTTAAAGTATTTAATATATTAAATTTCATATACGAGCTTATTAATATTAACCCGTGCATCGCATGGGCTTTAAAACTAATATATATATATATATATATATATATATATATATATATATATATATATATATATATATATATAAAGGAGACATATTTCGGGAGCAATGAGGCGTGCCACATAGGCGAGAATTTTAAGAGCGCGCCACCTAAGCGAGGATAAAGACAAAAAATAATTAATATAAAACGTTTAGGAGTCTTAGCTTTCTTATCGGTGTAAAATTAGATATTGATAAACCACTAGAATTTCAATAGATTTAGAACAGATTTTTGTCAAATATTCAAAATCATATTGAACGTTTTCTATGCATCTCAATAAATAACAAAATTACACCATTAGATTCAGATCGAAAAATACTTTAAAATGAGATGCATTTACAATATGTTTAGAACATATAAGTGAGTATTTATCTGGAGTAATGAGACGTATTACCTAAGCAACAAATGGCATAGGCCTGGCCACCTAAGCAATAAAGTAAATAGTAATCAATCGTTCCAAATAGAATTCTATTAAAACTAAAAGTAAGTACTACTAACACAAAACAAAATCTTTCCATTATATATCCTATTGATTCTACGGCTAGGCAACTAAATAATTTTTTTAATAAGAATTAAATCAAGATATAATATAAACCATAAAGTAAAGGATAATTATAAAGAAGTTAAAGTTTGGGTAGGAATTAAACTTAATAATTATCATTTCCAATCTCTTAACCAAAAAATTTCCTATATAAACTACTCCAACCCCAGCAAAAGGCAGCCCCTCCGTCCCCGTTTAACTTTTCTTTGTTTTTCAACCCCCTCCCCCTCCTGTATTATAGACTTATAGTGATACTTATGATGTTTCCCCTTCTTTTTTGTATGCTAATTAATGGTTTTATTTTTGTAGGTATACTTCTCTATTCAACGGGTGACGTCTACAATGGTCAGGCAAGTTAGACTCTATGTTTTATAATATTTCATGTTTATAGCCTAGTTCTCATTACTTTTGTCTTTTCACATCTAGCTTTCATAAGTTTTGTATCCATATTTTAAGTGCAATCGTGGAGAAGTCATTGCAATTAGCGCTCTATATGTATAGAGAAGCCATTAAATTATTACATATTCACTTCTTTTTTTTTTTTTTTTTTTGTCCAAGGGAGGCACGAGGTCGGTACAATAAATTTACATACAATGGAGGAGGGGGATTCGAACTTGAAACGTAATATATCTCGGGCCTCAATCTTAACCACTAGACCAATACCTCATTAGCACTTACTTAGTTTTGTAAATGTTGTTTCAGGACATGTATACGGATTTGTATCACAAGAGAGGTAAATTTAATTATCCTAGAATTTAGCTCAATAACCACATAATTTTTCCGTACCCATGATTAGCTTTATAAATTTTGGTTTATTATTATTTTGTTTAATTGCGGATGTGTTTTAAAAGGTTTGAAGTTGTGAATGCCAAAGTAAAAATATAACATTTGATTGGTACCACAAGATCAAGATGGTACAATATCTTTTGTACATATATATGGAATTTAGATCTTCATGTAGTTTTTTTCCCCTATACATACGATGATTTGTTAACATGAGTTTTTTATTGAACGATGACAGCGAAAATAACATACTTAAATATTGGCATCATAATAAATTGT
This sequence comes from Tetragonia tetragonoides, assembly GCA_038025085.1. Taxonomy (NCBI): domain Eukaryota; kingdom Viridiplantae; phylum Streptophyta; class Magnoliopsida; order Caryophyllales; family Aizoaceae; genus Tetragonia; species Tetragonia tetragonoides. The sequence goes on from CM076143.1 coordinate 36,637,365, forward strand.
GTAATTTATGTCTTTTGTATAGTATATATCGAATTTAGCTCTATGTGGTTGTTTCCCTTGCATATATTATTGACTTTATTTTGATAGAGTTTTGTTGATTGCAGGTTTGAAGTGGGTTTAGAAGTATATGCAAATTAAAGCAAGGCCCTTATGGAGGTATTCAGTTCATACATAGCGTGGCATGAATGTAGGTAGGTGGCTTGGACGTAGAGGCCAAGCATTATTGAGTATAAGTTAGGTGTTTACGGGTGAGGTAGGTTAGAAAATGTGATTTTGTTATGTATGGAGAGTTTTAATAGTTGTTATTTTTTAAATTTTGTAACTTGAGGTTATATGTTAGATAAAGTAAACGGGATCATCTTGAAAGGATCTCGATAAGCAATAGCGTTGATAATTGATATAGTTTTATTTAAAAGATGGTTGCTCCATCTACACGAAATGATAAGATAAAATCTAGATAAGGTTAAATTCAAATAGGACATGATAAAATTATACTGAACCATATAGAAGTATGCTCCCAAAAGTAAAACACATACAGTTGCCACGATCTAATGGATATTCTATTAGTGAGTGTAATAATAAATTGGTTGGTTATAAGAAACTAATAGGTTTACATTAATAAACCACCTTAATGCAAAACAAACTATTACGATTAGCCCGTGCATCGCATAAGTTTGAAACTAATGAATATTAATATACAAACATTTCACTCAACCCGTGCAACGCACGGGTTTTAAAACTAGTAAAGTAAATTATCAGCAAATTTGGCATAAGATTTAGTAGAACAATTTGTGACAGCCTACTTTTCTTTAGGTAACGTTTTATTTTTGAGAAACAATTGTGTTCCCTTGTATCAATATGATTATATGAATGTCAGACAATCAAATCACTTCCTGCATTAAGTGCTTTGATGACTGTTGATTTCAAACTCAGTTGGTAACATCTACCTTGTGTTGTTATTTTGTTAAAATTGTCTCAATTTCTTTACTAGCTTGTATTTGTACATGTTATGTACGTTTTATTTCTTGTAACCTTCTATCTCGTGCATCAAATTCCAACCATGAGAGTAAGGTCTTTCCTTTATGGAATAGGAGGGGTAGTTTTCATTAAAAATGTTTTCCTCGAAAAAGACAAAATAAGCTTTCTTAATATCTTTTATAAATTAAGTGATGACTCCGATTGCACCAGTGCAGCATTTTCAGTTGAAATTAGCCAACTTTTTGGCAATGCCTCCTCGAAAGAGCATTCTGTGTGAGACCAATTTTGCAAACGAGATTAAAAAATCGTTCTTTCTCTCACTTGTCTAGGGGATTATGCTTGTATACGAGTTTAGATTCGTAATGGGATTTTGAATTTTTTTCATGTTTTTTTACACAATTCATAAGAAAGACCAACCTATATTCGAACAATGACACAAATCCAAAAAAAAAAAGAGAAAGAAAAATTGCAGGTAAAAGAAAACTATAAGAAATAATAAGTAATTCTATTTAAAACAAATAATAATCCATGAGTGTTCTTCAAAGGAGAGATAGAGAAATATATAGCTATATACTTTCCCTGTTCCAAAAAAAAGACTTACACCTAATTTTTTCACGGTATTTAAGACACCACTTTGACATTTTATTATATAAGTATAAAATTATGAAATATAATATTTTTAAAGTAATATTTAAAATGAATCTAACTATATAATTTTTATATTGTAAAGCTTATATTTTTTTTCACAAATTAATGATTAAAGATTGCAAACTTTTTAAACAGTAGGTGTAAGGGGTTGTTTGGCCTAACTTCTTTTTTTGTTTCTGAACCAAAGAAATAAAAATTAGGCCAAGCACTAGTTTTGGAGAACCTATTATTAATTTCTTGGAAATGTGGTTTTTTCTTCTATTTCTCGTATAACTCGGAGCTCACAAAAACTTGTTTAAGACGATCCTATTGTAACTTTTGATAAGACGAGGGTCACTTCTTAATGGAATAAAGGTCACGGTTCATAATAAGTGACCCACTACATTTCAAAATAGTGACCCCATTTTTCTGTGAGTTGGGGTGCGTTGTTTTTCACTTATTTCCACTTATTCTCATTGATTGGTAATGTCTTTCCACTAATTCCCATTAATAGGATAATATCTTGACACTGATTTTCACTAATTCATTCCATTAATTTTCACTGATTCATTGAGTAATGTCCAATAAGTGAAAAGAACACGCCCTTGATCTCACACAACACTTGCTCGAGTTTCTTTAAATGATAAAAAAATTTAATTCCCTCGGTATCCCCTTCTATTTTTCACGTTTTCATCTACTTTCTCTCTCTTCCTCCATCGGACGCTTTTATTTTCCAACCCTTCGGGTATCTCTCTTCTATCTCTCCGTTGAGGTTTTCAATCAACAATTCAGGGTATTCCATCAACAAATTAGGGTTTTCGATCAACAAATGTTCGAAATTCCCAAGCTCTATCTTCACGACCATGAAAAATATTGTGATCTTGACTAAAGATTAGGGTTTGTACTCCATAAATTTACGTTTTTATTCTTGATTGAGGTAATTTATTTCATCTCTCCTTTCTCTTATGGATTCTTACTAGATGTAAGTTATTGCTGAAATTTAGGGTTGTTTTGAGATCCAAAAGCTTGAATAACGAGTTTATGGGATCAGTTGACGTGATAATTGAGGTAATATGCTTTTCATGTGCGTGTAATTTTTTGCAGCTTAAATCTTGGTAGTAGTATTTGGCGATTAGGGCTATGGAGAGCTTGCAGCAGTTAGAGGCATTATGCGAGAGGCTTTACAATTCACAGGATTCTGCAGAGAGAGCACACGCCGAAAACACATTGAGATGTTTCTCAATGAATACTGAGTATATACCACAATGCCAGTATATATTAGACAATGCCTTAACGCCCTATGCTTTGATGCTTGCTAGTTCCAGTTTGTTGAAGCAAGTTACTGAGCATTCTTTGTCGTTGCAGCTTCGGCTCGATATCAGTAAACATTTCATATCCCATTGCTTTTCATTTTGTGCAAGATTAGTTGTTGTTGTTGCTATAATGAAAATGTAGTTTTGGGTGGCATTTAAATTTGTGGGTTTGAAAAGTATAAAGGGACAAATTCGGGGCTCGTAGAAGTCTCGTGTGGGGAATTGATGATAGTAGGAGGTTTCAACATGGATAAAAAGAGCTTGTTTGATGAATGATTGTAGGTAATCTGATTGGATGAATTGAAATGGAGGCATCCATTTTAAGTGATGATTATCATTTTAAGCTCAAATGGCAAAGCTGTCTGGGTTGTCACTGATTTTGTTGTGTTGAGTTAACTTGGATCTGCTGCTGCCTTATGTTTGCTGCTGCCGATCTGGCTTGGTATATTTAGTACTTGTAGTTGTCATAAGATAGGACTGATATTTTTTATTTTTTTTATGAATTTGGTTCATGGATATGCTTTACTACTCATAATTCAATCCAGTAGTATTCCTTACAACCGAGTGACCCACATATAGCAGCAAACCTCGAAGGGGTGACCCAAGCTAATTTTTTTTTTTTTATTTTATTTTAATTTTTATGTCTGTTTGTTTTTGTTTTCATTTGGTTTTCACTCATCTTACCTTTTTGGTTATCTCTATTTGCATGCAAGGAAACTACCTCATAAACTATTTGGCAACAAGAGGGCCGGATCTACAGCATTTTGTTGTTCAATCTCTGATTCAACTGTTATGCCGACTCACAAAGTTTGGTTGGTTTGATGATGATAGAGTCAGAGACGTAGTTAAAGAGTGCATGAGCTTCCTCAGCCAGGTGACTGTTGGAGATTCTTACAATTATAAATATTTATTTAGCTGTGAGCTTTGAATCTTTGATTCCCGTGGCTGTGTAAAAGCCCAAGTATGTTGTTTACAGATTATCTTGTTCCTTGTCTTCAGAAACTGTTATCTCCAATAGTCCAATGTGCTTTCTTTTTTCGTTCCCGTGTATACTAGTTCCCAAACCCTACTGGTGACGGGATGACAGTGGGTGGTGTTTATTGGTATTCTGTCTGCTTGTATTGTCTGGAAGCTGGTAACATTTCAATATCAACACATTTACTGTTACTTTTTTCCTTATTTCAAAATTCTTTTGAATGCTAGCGCTTAAATTTTTGCTTTGCATCCTCAGCTGGGATATATTTTATTGCTGCCAATTGCCCACTTTTTTGATCTCATTGTGTATTATATGTGGAAGAGGCCAAAAGAAGGTTGCAGTAGCTTAAGCTGATCAGCTCATTATTTGACTCAATTAAGAGTGGCAACGTGTGCAAAGTAATACTCCAATTCTCTACTGAAGATCATGCAATCATAATCTTTGAGAAAAATCCTTCCTACATTTATTTATGTTGGTTAAGCCCATCATTTGAACAATTGAAGAGTGAAAATTTATCAAAGTAATAATCTTTTTAAAGTAAGTGGTGCCCCTTCATATATCATATTTTTGAGAAAAAGCTCTTTAAGAGGATGACATGAGGATTAAGAGACCTCCAGCATAATTGGGGTTTAATGTAATTCGACTTCTTGTTGTGGACTCGTCCTGTTAGATTGTAACCGCTACTATTTTTTAAATAAAATATCTCTTATCCATAAAAAGAGGGTTGCATGAGGAAAAGAAATTGCTTTTATCTCTAAGAAAGCTACTTATGAAGAGTGACTTTTGATTTGGCATAGAGGAAGTAGAAGAGTTGAATCTGGAAAAAAGTAAAATAAAATTGTCCACCCCAATCGAAAATTTTCTAAAATGAATGGTTCGAATTGAGTTTACATATTCTTAATAGAATGTAATTTGTGGGTAAAGTAACTAAATCATAATTCAAATCACTCATTGAAGAAATGAACATAGATATGGAAATGAACATTGATATGGAAATGAACATAGACATGGAAATGAAGATGATCGAAACTTTACTTATTGTATGTTGTTTGGGAGACTTGGGTTTGTCCCGCTACTGTTTTTCTGTAATTAAGGTTTGTGCGAATTGGGCGGAGGAAGGGAAAACGATTGCTCTGGTAGAATGCTGTTTTTGCGGTGCTTTGGTGCCCTTGGTTGGAGAGGAACGCTCGGTTTGCTGGGATACTATAGCTCCTGATTTACTTTGGATAGAGTCAGTTACATAGCTTCTCTAGCCTTTACGGGCTATAGTATCTCACAGATCCAAAGACATTGGTTTGATTTGTAAATAACTCTTTTTGCTTCTGTAGAGGACTTGTTATCTAATGCTGTATTTCTTAGTTCTTATTGATATACTTTTTTTTAATCTATAAAAAGTTATCTGAAGTAAGTTGTTACAAAATCCACTACGTTCATATATTTCTTGCCCAAAGAAAATGACTAGAAGACAAGCATGCTATTATTGTACCTGAATTTTTTTTCTTTTGTTGGAGAACATATCAGGCAACACCACATCACTTTACAATTGGCTTGAAGATATTAAATCAGCTTGTCTCTGAGATGAATCAGGTTTGTCTTTTACATGTATGTCTTCCATGTTCCCGAGTGCTCATTACATAAGACTGTCATAATGGCTTGGGAAGAAAGCATGAGAAAAAAAATTACCTCTGAAATAGTCTTGATCTGAAATAGTACTAATGTAGTAGGTTTAGTTTGTCCTGGCTAGTGAACAAAATGGAATTTTACCTGTATAAATTGATATGATGTCGGCAAGAAATGCTAGCATGTGTAGAATCTGTAGATGAATTGGTCAATTCTTACCGCAAAATTTTGATTAGATCAAAACTGCACTACAAAGAATTGATGAACTGGCAGGTTCGAGTCCCCTCAGGACCACTGGAGGTTTTACCGGTCGTTAACTTCAGGGCCCATGGGATTAGTCAAGCAAAGCTTGGACACCCATGTTATCTAAAAAAAAAAAAAAAAGAATTGATGAACTGGTTTGGTACAGAGCCACCAGTGTGTTTCATCTCACCCCATCTTCCTCTCCCGTATGTTGTGTTTTAAGTTGCGTATGTGCCTTAGAGGATGGTTGCTCCTTTAGGGATAGAACATGAAGACAGAAATTTGTTATGCTGGTATTGCGAGTAATTGGAGATATTATACTCAATGAGTGAAGGTTCAGAAGAGTTTTGTTGCTGTACCTGTTTAAAGTAACGAGTTTTCTTACTCTTGACCGTAGCATAAATGTGACTTCATTATTCTTGCTTCCTCATTTGGGTTCGAAATTTCTACTGAATTGGGCAATGGGTTTTAGGTACAAGAGTTAAAAAGTGGATTTTGCAAATTTCTATGGTTGAAAATTCGAGTTTAGCATTCATTTCGAATTTTACTAGGACTATTCTTACCCTTCTGTTTTTCTTGCTAAACTTGCCTTCTTGGTTTACCTTATGGCTTCACTCATTTGTTGGCTAACATCTTCTTACATACTCTTTAATGATTAGCCTAATTCGGCATTGCCATCAACACATCACCGAAGAGCGGCGTGTTCCTTCAGGGATCAGTCCATGTTCCAAATATTTCAAATTTCTCTGACATCTTTGCAGCAACTTAGAAATGATGGTAAATATCTCACCTTCCTAGGTTTCCATTTTGTCGGCGTTATGGATCATTTACATGTGAAATTCTGCCAAGTGATTTTGATATGTTTCCCTATTGTCATTGCTGTTTTAAGCTCTTAAATTACAACGAATTTTCACTGATGCAATGTAGTGACAAACAAGTTGCAAGAGTTGGCACTGTCGCTTGCGCTAAAATGTTTATCTTTTGACTTTGTTGGGACATCAACTGACGAGAGCTCAGAAGAGTTCGGCACTGTCCAGGTGAGTATTCCTGTTTTCTTTAAAACATGTGATCCTGTTTGTCTTGTTGAATAAAGAAATGGCTTTAATCATGTATGCACTATGTTGACCATACACTCTTGGTTTTATGGCAGGTTCCTTCTTCATGGAAACCTATTCTTGAAGATCCTTCGACACTTCAAATTTTTTTTGACTACTATGCTATGACACAGCCCCCAATTTCAAAGGAGGTGGATGATTCTTTCTCTGCTTGTTTTCTTTTTCTGTTGTAGATTTTCTCGTAGAAGATTAAGGTGTTCGTGGTAGGTTATTACATTCTCGACTCGTGCATAATTCTCTTTACATATTCTTCTTACTCAGCATAATTTGTCATAACTCATACTTTTATAGTACTCTCCTTTTAGTTCTCTTAACAACATGACTGTTGGAAATATGTTGACTACTACCAATCAACATGGCCCATATGAATAGTCAAGTTTACTTATCACTTGAGCTGAGGATACACTTCATTGAATGGTGTTCAGAACACTAAGCAGGAAAAAGAATTCCTCCATGTCTCAGCTTTTCCAGTGCAAACTATTCTTACGAGCTTTCCAGTGAATAATTCGAAATTCACAGTTGTGATTTGATACTGATTTGTATCCATAATTGATGATTATCTAAAGGCTTGGGATTGATACTGCTAACGCATGTTGTTGAACAGACTTGGTGTTCGTGATCTGGGGGTTTGAATTGTGCATTTTAGGTGTTCATAGATCTGGGGGTATGAATTGTGCTTTCATTTTAGGGAGTCTTGTTTTGTGAAGATTTACTCGTAAGACCTTGAAAGAAGGGCCTCTTTCAGAATGCATTATGGTCTGCCCCCAGCATTTCAATAAGAAACGGTTGCCCTTTAAAGTGTTTTTGCAGTTCAGTATCAAAAGAATGATAATAAATACTTGGTGCGAATTGTGCTTTCATTTTAGGCAGACTTGTTTTGTGAAGATTTACTCATAAAGTCATAAGACCTTGAAAGAAGGGCCTCTTTCAGAATGCATTATGGTCTGCCCCATAATTTTAATAAGAAACGGTACTCTTTAAAGAGTTTTTGCAGTTCAGTATCAAAAGAACGATAATGAATACTTGGTGTCGTAGATCTGGGGGTATGAGTTGTGCTTTCATTTTAGGCAGACTTGTTTTGTGAAGATTTACTCATAAGACCTTGAAAGAAGGGCCTCTTCCAGAATGCATTCTGGTCTGCCCCCAACATTTGGATAAGAAACAAATACTCTTTATAAGTGTTTTTGCCGTTCAGTCTCAAAAGAATGATAATGAATACTTGGTGTCATAGATTCGGGGGTATGAGTTGTGCTTTCAGTTTAGGCAGACTTGTTTTGTGAAGATTTACTTGTAAGACCTTGAAATAAGGGCCTCTTTATGGTCTGACCCCAGTTTTTGAATAAGAAATGGTTACTCTTTTAAGTGTTTATGCAGGTCAGTATAAAAAGAACGATATGGATTTAGTATTTATTTGTTGATATGGAATATTTCGACCTCTTGGATCCAAATTTAGTGCCAAATCTCTGTCTACATTTTATGCTAGGTTTCAGTGATTTCTTCTCTCGACATTGATCAATTGGTGATGTGGGAAATGTGCATTATTTGCAGTGTGTACAATGTGATAGGAACCTACATGGGTCATGGGTGGGTTGTGTTCTAGCTTTCTGAGCATTGCCGTTAAGAAGTGCAAAACTGACTGACTTTGAGGGTTGCAGTACTTCTCGGTCAGTTGACTTAGTTTGGGATCGGGTTATGCATTTGGCTTCTCTTTGGGCCAAAGCGGCTGGGGCTTTTAAGGGGATTCCCCTGACTGACGTCCATCGTCATTGGGGTGATTTGTAAATTGTTCATTTCTTGTTTCTTTGAGACTCCTGGTCCTCACACTTTGTAATACCTTTTCAGATTTAATAAAACTTTTTCCTTATCTATAAAAAATAAACTTTGAGGGTTGCAGTAGAATAGCTGCATTTGTTCTTCACATATACAACCTAATGACTTAATTTAGAGGATAGCCTGTCACCTTATTTAGAACTGCACCTGTCACCTTATTTAGAACTGTTTATGTTTACTCCATAATGATCCCAGATATCAAAGTCAAGAAGATTCACCTATTTCGTTCTTTGTGCTCCTCATTAGTCAAAACTAGGCTGTCAACAGGTCTTCTTTGGCTTATTTCTATGATGTTTCTGATGGTTCATTCGCTTTTTGTTCTAAGGCACTTGAATGCTTAGTGCGGCTGGCTTCTGTGAGGCGCTCTCTGTTCACCGATGACAGTGCACGCTCCAAGTATTTGGCCCATTTGATGACAGGAACCAAAGATATACTACAGAGTGGACAAGGTGTTACTTACTTGTCCTTTTCCTATTGTCATTTCAAATTTTACTACCATTCGCAGTATTGCTCTGAACAATAAAATCATGTATAGGTGAGGTGAAGTTGAAAAACATATAATCCCCGCCTTCCCCTTTGAGACATTGTTAATATGTAATTGTTTGGAAAACAACATGAAACCTCTTTTTTGTGCTCATGTTGTCTCGGTGAAAACACATAAGATAGATTAAGCTAAAGAAGATTCTTAAATGTGTACAAAAGGAAATTATAGTCTAAGATTTTCTGTTTATTGTAAAGCTTTCAAGGGTCATTTGTATTCTGGCTATTTTCGGTAAATAACTTATATCATCTTTACCCAGTCACGTTCTGCAAGAGTATGAAGCATGGCAGTCCCTTGTCATCTCAACCAAGCTAATGCTGTTAAAGAAGCAGCAATTTCTTTTTCTTTATTTTTTTTATAAGAGAAAGAATTTAATTAAGGAAGAAGGAACGAATCCAAATATAGCACGTGGTCCTCAGAGACCAGAACTGAACCAACCAACCAGCCATAGAAGAAAAAACCCTAAAGAATTGCTTTTTTTTTTAAGCTGCGACCATCAGAATGCTTGTTAAAGATGCAGCAGGTTTTGATCAAACCAATTCCCAAATCAAGTGCCTTCTGCTTTCATCTGGAGAGAGGACCAAATGAATATGGTAAGAAAAATAAACGGTACAAAACTCTGGGGCTTGAGGACTTCCTTTTGACATTCATGATAAGGACACTATCAATTTTATTCCACACAAGCCCTGAAGAGTTGCAACAGAGGTACTTACTGCTGACACTGGGATTTTACTTATTTTCTGTACTCAAACCCTGAGTCAGCTGGTAACAGTTCTGAGATTCGTTCCAGATCTCCCAGGTCCGAGCCTCCTCAGGGCCATTGGAGGTTTCTTGGTCGCTAACTTCAGGGTCCATGAGATCAGTCATGTAAAGCCCGGATACCCATGTTATCTAAAATTCGATTTTGGAATAGAAGTGTCATTGGTCTAGTATCAGTCTTTTACCCTCCTTGCTCATCACATAATGTCATGTTTATTTGTTGACTTGTATGCTTTCTTGAAACAATGAGTGGGGGTGTGTTGTGTGGCTTTTCAAGAACATACTTATCATATTGTTTTATTTTGCCGGCTTTTATTCTGAAGTTTTTGTGCGAAAAACAGGTCTTGCTCAGCATGACAACTATCACGAGTTTTGTCGTCTTCTTGGCCGTTTCCGATTGAATTATCAGGTAATATTTCAGATGAATTTCTTTCCTCTGGGGATCATGGAGTTAACACTGCTCTGTCGGTTGTTGCATGCTAACTGGATTATATTATAGAAGATAAATCTAAATGTATGTGTATTCAATTGGCAAAACGAAGCTGCATAAAGGGAGAAAAAATTAGACTCCATGAGTCAATGGAAACCTTTTTATTTTAAGAAACAAATTCAAATACTTAATCTGCTATCCGAAATCCTGTAACAAAACCCCTGCTCGAATTTTTTTGGGAATAAGTAGGGGGGGCGGGGGACGAATAAGAAGAAGAGCTTACAACCTCTTCTGACTGGGTTGGATCTCACCCAGGGCCACGCCCCCAGGCTGGCCAGTGGCCACAGCTACTGGATTTTCTGTTAGTTGTGGCCAATATGCCAATGCATGCAGCAAATATAAGCTCAGTCCATTTTTACTCAAGCTGAAAAGTAATCACAATGATTTATCTACGAGTTATGAACCATCATTATAAAGATAGCATTGGTGGATTTGGCAACTATTGAGTATTGGGGTACTCGTACTTGGCTCGTTTGTTATCGAGCGGGTTTTGACCGTGTACGTTCCCGAGCGGGTGTACCGGCCCTAGCCAGAAAGGTAACTTACACGCTTTTTTAGTGTTTGGTTCCCTCATGTACTGTCGACATTGATCATAAGCCATGGGAATGTTGTTGGCAATTTTCCAACTTACTATTAGTACAATATTTGATAGAGTAGTTCTCCATAAAGCGTAGGTAAACTGTGGTTTTATATAATTAGAACCAACATATGTCGGGTTTAGGAATGGTTAATGACCCATAGATAACTTTCTTATCTTGAAAAAAAGAGAGCAATAGATACTTTTGAGTTTTGATGGATGCTTTTTCTTTCTTTCTTTCTTTTTTTTTTTTTTTTTTTTTTTTTTTGATGATGATAGATCGATTGACAGGCTAGTTGTTGTTGAGCCCTTACAAAAGAGGATTGAAAACTTGAAAAAATAATGTGGTGACAGACAGAATCTGTAATATTCAATTGTAGGTCTCTGACTCTGTGGTTATGCTTTTATTCTTTGAAATGTAGCCTTTATGGCTTCTTGGTGGCTGAAGGTTCACGCTTTTTAACGTATATGCTTAGATGATGATAGATCGATTGACAGGCTAGTTGTTGTTGAGCCCTTACAAAAGAGGATTGAAAACTTGAAAAAATAATGTGGTGACAGACAGAACCTGTAATATTCAATTGTAGGTCTCTGACTCTGTGGTTATGCTTTTATTCTTTGAAATGTAGCCTTTATGGCTTCTTGGTGGCTGAAGGTTCACGCTTTTTAACGTATATGCTTAACTTATATGATCTGGGTTCGCGGGGAAGATATTGTTTTAATTGCCCAAGAGGACTCTTTTGCCTCTAATATGTGCTCTTCTTTCATTTGTATAAACCTTTTGTTTATTAAAGAACCATCCAACTCTGCTATTGGTGCTTCTCTGAGTATCACTTTTGGTAAATTGCGGAGTTTCTTGCTTTTTTTATGCTTTTGATTAAACAGTTCTGCTCGCTCTTTTTTTTGATAATGAACAGTTCTGCTCGCTCTTATATGCTGATATCCTTAGATGATTACAAATAGCCTTGTGCTAAACTGACATCGTCACCTTGCACTGCAGTTGTCAGAACTTGTGAATGTGGAAGGCTACAGTGATTGGATTCATCTTGTGGCGGAGTTCACATCAAAATCTTTGCAGTCTTGGCAGGTTGGCTACTACTATAGAGGCTCCAAGTACCTTAGATTCTCTAAAACTTCACCCGGCTCGAAAAGCATGCTTTAATTTCTCTCTCTCTGACTCCCTCTCTCCTTTTACTACTACCATAGAGGCTCTAAGTACCTTAGATTCTCTAAAACTACCTCCGGCTCGAAAAGCATGCTCTCTCTCTCTCTCTCTCTCTCTCCTTTGTTAATTTACTGTGTGTTGGACGATACATGACCGGTATGGTTGATGCATGGCTGATATGGCCGATAAATGATTGATATGGCCAATGTGACCGATACCAGTACTTCGATTTCATGAAAAGGCTCCAACCGACACCTCTGGTGGGGTAGGCCGAGTAGGGATGCTTGGCAACGGTCAAGACCTGATGCGCGACGCCCGTATTAGTCCGCTTCCGCAATTTTGTACCCTGTTGTGGAGTCTAGTCCTTAGTATCAGTTTTGTCTAACTCCAGTCTCCAATTTATTTGTGGTGTTGCGGAACCTTTAGTGCCATTCTATTGCATCTCGAAATCAAAATAATTTGCTTTTGGTGCAGGGGTTTGGGAACAAGTTGCAATACGTGTTGCATATGAAAAATCTCATATTTCTTGTCTCTAATTTCATGCTATGAATAGTTCGTCCTATGTAGCTGTTTTGGCTTGTGAACCTGACCTTTTCTGATGTTATCTACTTTTTGGCTGGTGGAAAAGTGGGCCAGCAGCAGCGTATACTACCTTTTAGGGCTGTGGTCGAGGTTGGTGACATCAGTACCATATTTGAAAGGTGATGCACCTAGTCTGCTGGATGAGTTCGTGCCTAAGATCACAGAGGGTTTTATTACATCCAGATTTGACTCTGTGCAGGTTTGTTGTCACTCAATGTTTGTTGTTATTGTGGTTTGCTTCAGACCTATATTTTGCATAGAGATGTTCCAATGTTCTTTTTTGTTTACTTTCTAGGCCATTCTTCCAGACGAGCTTTCAGAAAATCCTCTCGACAATGTTGAACTACTTCAGGATCAGCTTGATTGTTTTCCTTATCTTTGCAGATTCCAGGTTGAGCCTTTACCATGTTTTTGTATTATTCCATTTGTGCGTTTGTTTCAATAGGGTTGTCTCTTAAGCTGTTGGTAGCGTTGTTTGGAAGAAAAAAAAAAAAACAATTCTTTTCAATGCTTTTCGTAGTATCCTTCACTTTTGTTTATCTTATTTTGCAGTATGAAAACAGCAGTCTCTATATAATTAAAATTGTGGAGCCGATTCTGCAAAGCTACACGGTATCTTGATTTGAATTGCATATGAGATGTTCAATACTTTCAATTGATTGATCATTTGAGAGAAATCCAAGACTATTTACCACCTTGTCCAATATTGGCGATTATATTACAGGAAAGGGCACAGGTACCTGCTACTGATAAGAACGAGCTCTCTGTAATTGAAGCTAAGCTTGCCTGGATTGTTCATATAATTGCTGCTATTCTTAAGATCAAACAGTGTACTGGCTATAGGTATATAAACCATAGCTTGTGCTTTATATGCTCCTTTTTTTGGGGCCCTTGAAGTACATATTTTGTTGTTGAATGTAATTGGTTGTTTGTTTACATTTTATTGCAGTGCAGAGTCACAAGAGGTCATTGATGCTGAACTTTCCGCTCGTGTCCTACAATTGATAAAGGTTACAGACAGCGGATTGCACTGCCAGGTATAGCCACCATATGATTATTATTTATAGATAAAGAGAAAGTGTTATTAATAGTAGGGACGAGGTGGCCGTTTCTCACCTTCAGTTTGCCGACGACACGATACTTTTCCTTTCCGCCGAGTTAGAGTGCTTCAAGAATGTGTTTACTATCCTTCAGATCTTTGAGGTTGTGTCTGGTATGAGAATCAATCTTTTTAAGCGTAGTCTGTCGGGGGTGAACATTGATAGCTCTGTCTTGGACCCTCTTGCGAGTTTGGTCGGTTGTCAGATCCAACAGTGGCCCCTCACCTACTTTGGTGTCCCCCTTGGGGTAAATCCCCAGTTGTGTCTAGGGTCGCTAAACGTTTAGAAGGGTGGAAAGGGGTGTACTTTTCTCTAGGTGGGAGGATTACTATACTCCAATCTTGTTTGTCTAGCATCCCTCTTTACTACCTTTCTCTGTTCAGGATCCCGGTCAGTGTGGCACAAAATCTTGAGAGATTGATGCGTGATTTCTTGTGGTCTGGAGCTGGTGGGGGTAAAAGGGATCACCTTGTTAGTTGGGATCTTGTGTGTAGGCCCAAGGCTGAGGGTGGACTGGGGTTTGGTGTCCAAAAACATTTCGCTAGTGGGGAAGTGGTTATGGCGTTTTCCTTTGGAACCCGACTCCCTCCCTATGGCACCGAGTTATCAGGAGCACGTACGGTCTTTTACAGAACGGATGGGATGCTCATGCCGGCTCCTCCATCTCCCACGCTTGCCCTTGGAGATTCATTTCGCAGGTATCTTCTTTCTTTCTCCCTCTGGTCAGATTTAGATTGGGGAACGGACATCGAGTAAGGTTCTGGGAGGATGTGTGGAATGGGGACTCCTCGTTCTCTTCCAAATTCCCTCGGGTTTTCCATTTGTCCACCCTCCACGACACACCGGTCGCTGCTTTCTTTTCTGCCAGCACCGGTGCGTGGGACTTACATTTACGGAGAGCTCCTTTTGATTGGGAATTGGGGGAACTGACTTCTTTGCTCAGTGTTCTGGATACTATTCGGTTTGATTCCACTGGTGATTCCAGTGCTTGGATTAGAGACCCCTCCGGGGTTTTCTCTTGCAAATCCTTCCTTCACACTCTTAGCCTCCCCTCACACAATCCCCTCTTCCCTTTGGCCAATTTCATATGGAAGTCGAAAGCTCCCCTTAAAGTGCATGCCTTTGTGTGGACTATGGCATTAGGTAAGGTGAACACTCATGATATGGTTCAACGGAGGAGGCCTGGCTGGTCCTTGTCCCCGGATGTGTGTGTGCTTTGTAATGAGGCTTGTGAGACTTGTCTACACCTTTTCTTGCATTGTCGTTTCACTCAATCTCTTTGGAGAAGGTTGTTCACCATGGCGGGGGAATCTTTCATTTGTCCCACCACTATCACTCAGCTCATCTAGGCTCGAACTCTTGGCCTAGGTAGGGGGTAAGGAGAACAAGATGTTGTGGAGATGTGCGTTCTTTGCTATCTTTTGGTGTGTTTGGTTGGAACGTAACTCCCGAACGTTTGATGGGGTCCGTTAGCCTCCTGCCTTTGTTTTGGATCGAGTAGTGTATTTGGCTTCTCTCTGGGCCAAGGCTTCGGGGGCTTTTAGAGGGGTGCCTCTCACTGACGTACAACGTCACTGGGGCGATCTGTAAAGTAGTTTTTCTTTAGCCTTTTCTTTTGAGGACTACTTGTCCTCTTGGTTGTAATGCTTACTATCTTCAGTTGAAATAAAACTTTTCTTTATCAAAAAAAAAGGTAATATAAACAGTATTACATTCCTAAGAGAACAAGGAGTCCTTGGAAGGAATCAATTTACAACTCAGGTTTCAGCCCAGTGAAGCATAACCATACTACGCTGAGCTTTTTATGTTTTGGCCACGTCCGTTTCCCGGGGAGCACTTGAGTCAGCCGCCGGCGCCCGACTATGATTATATTCAGACTTTTTTTGTTATTTTTGTTTAGTTTCTTATCAGCTAAGGAGACTAATATAGCATCAACACCAACATTTAACATTACCCCACTGCCTCCCAAAGAGGCAACCTTAGTGGCGTAAGGGGAAGGGAGGTCAGATGTGCGCAGTCTCAATCCTGTAAAAAAACAGGGAGACCATTTTCGGTAGACCCTTGATGCGAAGTGTAAGGAGGCTCCTGCAGGAAGGGGGGATAAGATGTACGCAGCCTCGCTCCTGTATATGATCAACAGGATCAGTCGGCTATATGAAATGCCCTTTTTACTTATATTTATTATTCATTTTGTAGAGATATGGTGAATTAAGCAAGCAGAGATTAGATCGTGCAATACTCACTTTCTTTCAGAATTTCCGGAAGTCTTATGTTGGTGATCAGTCCATGCATTCTTCCAAGGTAAGGAGATATGGTTTTGGTTTCTATAACAATATTAGTTTTTGATATTATGCTTGAGATTCTTATCTTTTGTGCAGCAGTTATATGGTAGATTGTCTGAGCTTCTGGGGCTTAATGATCATCTGGTTCTATTAAATGTCATAGTTAGCAAAATTGCAACAAACCTAAAATGTTACACTGAGGTAGGTCTTCCTTGCTCCTCTTTTATGGTTAATTTATAGTTTTTTTGAATTAATATTCATCTTCTCTTTCTATTTGCAGAGTGAAGAGGTTATTGATCACACATTAAGTCTATTTTTGGAGCTGGCTTCTGGGTTAGTCGTTATGCTATTCATAAGTATCTGATGACTTGTACTGATCACTGGTAAAGGCTTGCATGGTGCCAAGTTACGGACTCACTTTTTTTTTTCTTCTTCTTTCTATCTGGTTCTGCAGCTATATGACTGGGAAACTACTTCTAAAGTTGGATACTGTGAAGTTCATAGTCTCAAACCACACGGTGATTTGTCTATGTATTTATTGTGCCTCTTTTGGTTAGCTGAAAATTGCATGTTCCATAAATGTTGACTCTTTTGTTGAATTTTGACATCAGAGGGAGCACTTTCCGTTTCTGGAAGAACATAGGTGTTCTCGGAGCAGAACTACTTTCTATTATACTATAGGCTGGTTAATCTTCATGGAGGACAGCCCTGTCAAATTCAAGTCCTCAATGGGGCCTCTTTTGAAGGTAATTCCTCCATTTTTTGGAGAGATATTATTCCCAAAATTAAAAATACTCCCCTTCCCCAAGTTGTTGAAATTTTAAGGAGTCAAGTGTTTGGGATTCACCAATATGAAAGTGCATCTGACTTGATGTGAATTAATGTTATCTCTAAAAATAGTTCATGATAGGCTCTTTAAAGTGGCAAATAGAGTGTTAGATGATGCACCCTTTTTTTTTTTCTCTTGAATTTGATAACCATTTGGATCAGAGCGGAGTGCGAAATGAGAATGGGTGTCCTTTTTTCTCTTTAATTTCGATAATCATTTGGGAAGCTTTCATGCTTTGGCCAGTTGAGTACGAACATTTTGTATGTTATATGAGGTTTAGGAATAAGAACAACAAAAGTTCAGTGACGTGTTAAGGACTAGATGAGGGGAAAAAATACTGTCAAGGCTTTGTATATCTTGTAGTATTTGACTTGTAAATATTTGTTATAATCGTAATTTACATACTTCCATGTTGGTTTTCCCATAGACATTCCGATAGAGGTAAGATTATTTTTTCTTGGATATCCTGGCCTCTTTCTTATCTAGTGTAAAACATAAAAAGAGTTGCTGGATATGTCAGAAGTAGGCAGCTGCCTTTGTATTAGTTATCATGCTATATTTACTCTTCTAGTTTTCACATTATTTTGTTCGTTTAATTTGTTGTGTTGCTGCATTGTTATTTTTATCGTAAAATTCAAACCAGCAGCCCAACGTGTTTAATGATTCCTATTCTAAAGTGGTCGCGTAGCAGATTTTCAAGCTTTATCTCCTCTTAGTGAGTGGGTTCAGACCTTTTCCCGAACTGGATACATATTAAGGAATTTGGATCCTCTCCATTTCTTCTCTCCATCTCCTAAATGGAGGGCTAGATTCCCTTCCCTTATTTTACCTTTTTGCATTTTTTTAATTCAAAAATTGGGAAGAAAGAGATCTCACCCTCCATTTAGAAAATGGAGGCCTCCATTTCTTTTAGCAAATGGAGAGGATCCCAACTCCATATTAACTGTTCGTGAATTCTTTGCATTTAAGTATGTAGACTGTACTTACATGGAATTTGTGGGATTACAGGTCTGGGTTCCTTGTAGTCATGTTACATGTGAAGATTGTTTTTTAAGTGCAAGTAACTGCATTAACAATTTAATGGGTAGGGTTTTGTGTGTTTGTAAGATTCTGATACGTTCTAATGCCAATTTAGAAAAAAATGCTTTCATAACCATTAATGGTACCTTTTACCATATACTTTTAGCTGTATAATGAAAGGATAGTATAAGATCTGGTTTTTTGACAATAAATTTGCGGACAAATCTTATAAGAGAAATCAGGTACCAGTCTCGCTTAGAGAGTACAAAGGAAAGGTGAGGGGTGGTAAAGAAGTTGCATTACTTAGTTTTTATTATTGTCTTTGAGGCGTATCTGGTCGTATTTGAAAGAAAGAAAGAATTATGAAGATTCTAGCCACATCCTGCATGGAGATTGCATGTACTTTTCCCGTTTTGTTTAATTCTTATTCTTGGATATGGTTACAATTACCAGGTTTTTATTTCATTGGAGTCAACTCCAGATGCGATGTTTCGAAGTGATAATGTCAAGTATTCTTTAATCGGACTGATGAGGGATCTAAGGGGAATTACTATGGCCACCAACAGGTAGTTATGGCTTGGACTTTTGTTTCTCTTTTTGCTTCTGATTTTCTAGTGAAAAGCTATAATTTATGCTAGATTTCCTTGGTAACTTTCAGCCGCAGAACGTACGGGTTATTGTTTGATTGGTTGTATCCTGCACACATGCCACTCCTCTTAAGAGGCATCTCACATTGGGCTGACACACCAGAGGTATGGTACTCATTTGTTACCTAGTTGGATATAGTGTGGTAGTCTGGATCTTTTATACTGATCTCTGTCTGCAAGGTTACGGTGGCTTTCTCTGTAAGTAAGATGACGTCTTAGGAGTATAGTGTCAAGCAAAAGTTGTACAGTTAGGCCTTCATCTGTGCTTGGGTCAGTCTACATTCTGCAGTCTTACTAGCTGGTTTGATGAACTGAACATACTAAGTATTGTCCCTGTGCGTACATATAACAATGGTGTTGAATAGCCGAGTCGAGCTTGAGTATTGATGAGCTCAACTCATTCTGTATGCTCTCTACTCAATTTCGAGCAGCATGGCTCTACATATTACTTTTCTTGGGGATGCAGGCAGGGGGCTTTACAACACAATACGTCCAACTTGTTTTAGAAGTTACTTCAAAACGTGTAAAAGCTGATTACCTCTCTGAGATTTTTGAGCCAAGTCTGTATGCTGCTCCCAGATTAGCTGCTCATCTAGTTTGAACTCAGTTCTGAGCCTGGACCTATCTGAGCCGAAGCGGCTTACAAGTTGGCTTTTTGGATAAACTCTTGACAATAAATATGATGCTGCAGTAACCTGCTGCTATCTTGAGATGTAAAAATAATATTGCTTAGCCTCTCACCTTGGCTAACTGTTACGTGTTACCTTAGTTTTATTTTTTGTTGTTGTCAGGAACTCAGGACTCCTTGTCCTCTTAGCATGTAATTGCTTCCCTTTTCATTTGAGTTTAAAAATATATTTTCTTTATCAAAAAAGAACAAAAAGAAAAGAAAGTATTCTATTTCGGAGGACGTCTTTCCTCTGTTGGTGCTGTGCCCTGTTCTTAATCTCATGGTTAATAAATGTTTTTATTTTATCCAAAAGAACTGTTTTCCTTGGTTCAAGGCCCTTGACAGGGAATCTCCACAGGACTACCTTTTCATTTTGTTTTCCCTAGGAATGTGTTTATGGGTATTGCTGGAAGCTTTGTAATTTTTGAGTGTTCGTGCATTGCTATGGGTGCTTCCATCATTATTCTCTTCACATCGATGTGTATATTTATTTTTCCAGCTACAGCTTCATGCTTTGTTTATTAAAAATGATTGGACTGGTTATGTTGAATTGTCTGATAGTCCGATTCATGCAAGATACCAAGCTTTTCTACTCTTTTATTTATTTATTTTATTTTATTCCCTTGGGTTTTATTTTCAATTTCAGGTTCTTTTTTTGCAACTTTTTGGTATTAAATGCCCTCTGCGAAAAAAGAACTCATGATTGTATTGGTGCAGGCTACAACCCCATTGTTAAAATTTATGGCTGAATTTGTGCTGAACAAGGCACAACGTTTGACATTTGACTCGTCTTCTGCCAATGGAATTCTACTCTTTCGACAAGTAAGCAAATTGATAGTGGCATATGGCTCGAGAATCTTATCTCTTCCAAATGCACCTGACGTTTATTCGTTCAAATACAAGGGCATATGGATTTGCTTAACTATTCTGACAAGAGGTGAGAGTTATCTATCATCAATAAATGCTGCAGGCATAAACACCTAAAGACTGTTGGACATAAAAATTTCGGTTGGTTGTAATACAATATTATTTGGTTAACATACTTTAGGGTGGTTATTACTCATGGCCTGATGTAGAAGTGTGCTTTTGATGTCTTTGCTTAAAATGCTTGAACAACCGAATTTATTGACTACAAGGTTGCTATTCATTGTAGCTGGACTTCTAGCTTTGGAAATTAATAACACTGCTTAAAAGAATGCTCAATATTGACTGTTTGATTGAAGGTTTTTATATTATGAATGCTCAAGGGCGGAAATCTGATGAGAAAAATCTGGGACTTTTGAGTGCACTTTTTGTGTTTTATGGTAGGCCTAAGTATCAATATCAAGGATGGTGTTCTGATTCCAGTTGGGGGTGTTCGAATTTGCAAGACTTGGCTGAATTCTTTGGGTATGGCAGTGGTTTTCGTCCCACTTCTTATTTGGGTCTTCCTCTTTGCTCAACTTAAGTGCATATTAGTTTGGGATGCTCATATTTGAGGTTCCAAAGGAAATATGTGGGGTGAAAATCTATGCTCGAAGGTGGGAAGACTAACCTTTTTGAGGAACACTTTGTCATGTTTACGTCCCATCTGTTTTTACAATGTTTACCGTTCCAGCTAGTTGCTTGACGGTTGGAAAAGTTCGAGAAAAACCTTTTGTGGGCTAGACAAAAGGTTTTTAACTGGGCTAAATCAGAGGAACTTTGGCGAGAAGGGTCCCCCCTTCTTTTTGCTTCGCGCTAGATGAGATGGTTCAGCTAGTTGCTGGACGGTTGGAAAAGTTCGAGAAAAACCTTTTGTGGGCTAGACAAAAGGTTTTTAACTGGGCTAAATCAGAGGAACTTTGGCGAGAAGGGTCCCCCCTTCTTTTTGCTTCGCGCTAGATGAGATGGTTTATCTCCTTTGAGTAAGATGAGGGGCTTGGGATCAAACCTCTTTGTATTATGAATGAAGCTCTTACCTGAAAAAAGACTCCAGATTGCGGACTCTTCAGGTGTTTTTTTTCTCTAAACTCTTTTTATAACCACGTACAAAGACTCCTCAATCAACTTCTTTCACTGTTTCCAATGTTATTTGGAAGTCTAAGGTTCTGAAGGAGAAGGTTTCGCTAGGACGGCCGCTCTTAAAAAGCTGAACATCAGGGATGATTTGCATGGCTATTCTTTGGTGCATTTGGTTGGGCACGAATTTGAGGGTTTTCTCCGATGCTGGGAAGACTATTGACTATGTTTGGGACCATGTAATTTATCTGGCTTCCCGTTGGGCTAAGGCGGCGGTGGCCTTTAAGGGTGTTCCTCTTAACGTTACTTCAACGCCATTAGCGAGATTTGTAGATGCTTTTGTTTTGATTATAAGGATGCCTAAAAAAAAATGATGTCATCTTGTTTTTCTCTTTTTTTTTTTTGTTTTTAATTGCAAGGAAGCCTCCAACTTTGTTGGTAATGAGACTTGAACCCAGGTCCTTGTTGGGAACAAGTGGGGGGATGCGCCACTGCGCTACCCATCCCAAGCTCAATGTCATCCTCTTATGGGGTTGATCTTTTGAAGTTTGTTCTTTCTGTTATATAACGCTTCAAGTCTTTGGGTTTCAAGGTGAATGTGGATCTGTTTGACACGACATTTGGTGTGGGTATAAACCTGTTAACACCTAATAACCGCATCGTTTAGGATTGCTTCTCTCAAGGAAGCTACAATGTGCAAGGTGGTGTTTTCGGATGGTAATCAAAAGCTTTGAGATTTAACTTTCGCTGGGTTCCCAAATGATCGGAATGAGAAGTTGGTCTTTTGATTGATGGAGTTTCTCTCGAGGAATGAAGTTGGGCCAGATGGTGAAGATATCATCTTTTGGTTAGATACCAATAGGGAAGGGGGTCATATCTATGAAGATGTTTTGTAATTTGCTAGAAGGTAGTTCTGACATCCCTGATAAGGAAATTTGGTAGTCAAGGAACCTTTAAACCTTCTTTTTCGTTTCGGCAATTAAAGGTAAAATGCGCACTTAAGATGTGCCTAAAAGAAAAGAAATTAAGTCTTGCTAGTAGACGCCTTAATATTGAAGATGACAAAGGCTCTGTGGTTTATATGCCGATAAAGTGTCTTTGGGTTTGTTCTCTTTGACACTTGGTCTTTCTGCTGTTTGGGGTAGTTGGGTTCAACCATGCAAGACTAAAGATTTTCTGATGGCTTGGTAATACTAATGAAGGATAAAGAAGGGATGGATTGCTGAAGTGTATAAGTTGGCGCCTGTCAGTTTGGTGGTGCATTTAGAAGGAAATAGTAGGCAGTAGAGGATCTTTTGGCAAAGCTTTGTTTCATCAGGAATCTAAGCTTTGTTTCATCAGGAAGCTAAGCTTTGTTTCATCTGGAAGCTTTTTTTTTTCCTCTTCCCCCCTTTGATCTTTGCATTTCATGCATACAAGGTGGCCCCCCTTTAATCTTTTTGCACTCCATGCATACAAGGTGGCACACCCCTTGGTGTCCTGTTATGCATATTCTTTAATACCTGTCAAGAATTGGACCAAAAAAAGAGGCACCTGACTCTCTTTGGAGGCTTGCTTAAAAGGCTAGTCAATTCAACATTTCAATTTATTTTTTTTCTAATTTAATTGTCATTATTTTCATTTAATATGGTGTGAAACTCAAACAAGGCACTTGCAGCCATGGAACTAAATAGCGGCTGCTACGCTACAGTATGTAGCACAGTAGCAGCCGACGAGTCGCAATGTAAAGGGTTTTGAACTCGCCGCGATTCGTTTCCCCGCTTTGTAACAGTGAGCAGCCGTAACAGCTGCCATGGTCGTTACATTAAGCAAAAGTGGCGCTTTTTACCATTACTTTTCTGACATTATTATCATATTACTTTATTACTATTCTATTAGTATTTTAACTAATATTATCCATTTTATGATCAATTTGAATAAATATTGTTTTCAAATTATGATTGTGAAGCAAAGATTAGAAATTGCATTGATAAGTGTAAATATACCTTTACGTGAGTCAAATGTTTCCACAATCTCGCAAATGTTACCGCATTCGTGACCGTTATTCAATTCCCTGCTTGCAGTACTACTTATTTTCTGATTCCCTTTTGAACTTTTGGGCTTCCAGTTTGGTGGTTTTGGTTCTTTGCATTAATGTCAGTTCCAGTTTTTGCCATTGTTCTGGATGTAGATGTGATTGCTTGTAATCCTAACTATGTTGAAACTTTCACTGGGGTTGTATTAGGATCAACTTGGTCCATGACAACTTATAGTGCTTGGTGATACTATAGAAAGCTTCACTAAAGCTTAGGTTCTAAGTCTGCAAAAGGGTTTATCTTGAACTTCTCTTGTGTTAACTGCCAAAGATAGTGTAAATTAACAGGTCATCTAAATTCTTGTTTGTCATAGCTACTTAAAGAAGAAACTTTTATTACAGCTTTTCTGTCGTTTAAATGCAAATTTGTGAATTAATTTACTTTTGAACTCTACTCTCACAATTATATTTCCACTTGTAGCTCTTGGCGGAAACTATGTTAATTTTGGTGTATTTGAACTGTATGGCGATAGAGCACTTGCTGATGTCCTTGACATGGCCATGAAGATGACATTATCAATTCCTATAGCAGACATATTGGCATTTCGTAAGGTACGTAATATAAAACATACTTTTGCTTTGGTATGTAAGAAGCACCAACAGGTGGAAGTGTCAGAGTTCAGGTGCTGGACACTGATATACTCTTTAAAATGTCTTAAATATTTGAAGTTTTTTTTTTGTTTCTGATATGCTGTGAAGCTGATGAAACACGTATCTTTCTGTGGATAGCAGTAGAATATGCAGACCCCCCCCCCCCATACATACCAGGTTGGGCTTGAAGTCTTAACCATAGTTACACGGAACGCCGGACAGTACTGCGAACCGTGACCCCGGAATGCGGGACAGTCTCGACACAGTTCGCTCTGGAACGCGACCCAGACTGTTGAAAATGGCGACCATGTTAGGCAGCTAGAAAAGATGGTTTTTGAAATTAGGGTTTCAAAAAAGAAACCCTAGATCTGGAAATTGGGGCTTCAAATGATGATAGAAAGGATATATTTGTTGGGGCTTTTGGTCGTGAGAGCTAGACGAATCACCGGATATGCTTACTGAATAGAGTCGACTAGCCACCAGTCGCCGGAGAAGAGAGGAAGGCCGAGCAGAGCATCAGAGAGAGAAGATGGAGTAACTAAAGAAAAAGCAACGGAAGAGAAAGAGGGGGGGGGGGGGTGAAACGTCATGAGTGACTCACGTGGCTGGGAAATTGGTCCACTGTATTATTATTCCTTTCCTTTTCCCTTATCTTTTGTCTTTTGCTAGGATATGTCATGTGGTAAATATTGGTTTTGGGTAATTGGAAGGCTTTTTGGGAAACTAAAACAGTGGAAATTAGCTAGTACAGAAATTACTAAGCCCATTAGAGCTGTTTACTGTATACTAGATTCCTAGTACCAAATTGAAGAAAAAAATATATATTGATGAAAATACCATGTAAAAAATTTGGATGCTTTATATTTGGATCCATAGTAAACAATTAATAAATTTTACCTGGTGACAAAAATAAAAAAAAATCACCACGTTCCCAGCCGTCCCGGCTGATCCTATTCTCCATCGTTCCCGATTCGTAGAAATTACGAATTTCGTTCCCGTTCCCGTCCCTGACCGAACTGTGTTCGTGTAACTATGGTCTTAACCAATGTGATAATTATCACATATGATGATGAATTCAAAGATGAACATGAAAATGGGGCCGCCTTTCTGCTTCAAGTTTACCCCCCCCCCCCCCCCCAAAAAAAAAAACTTGGTGGGTAGGTACAGAGGCATGTAGGTCAGCTGTATGAAGGCAAGGCTCCTCTTTTGCAACACATAATTGTGAGGTGGCGTTATGTGCCGCACTGCCATTTTGTTCTGAAGGATGCAGGATTCTAGTTATCTTATCAAATTTGTCTATTCATCTTTTCAGTGTCAACTTAGCTGGAATAGACAGGCCAGCTGATTGCTTGGCATTTCACTTCGATCCTCTATGTTTGAATCAGTGTAAACGTGGTTTGTGCTGTTTGTGGCATGTAGGCCATTCAGATCGTGGATATAGTTTGACTATTGTGGCCATAGACTATACGAACATCTACATTATGATTCTAGCCTTTGAAATGGATTGGTCCTCATGTCTGAGCTGGTTACTTATAAGGTGATCTTTTTGTGGCTTGGGAGGAGTTGGTTTGAAATGTTTTATTGGTTGTTTTTGAGCTACAAAAGCTAATTTCTGTCTGGACATAGTTTGAGTAGTGTGGCCTGTGGCCATAAACTATACTACATCATGTCCTCATGTCTGGGCTGGTCACTTGTAAGGTGATCTTTGGGTTAAGGAGGGGTTGGTTTGAAGATGTGTTACCAGGTTTTTGTGAGCTACAAAAGCTAATTCCTCTCTTACTGTGGCGGGTAATCCTTTTGTCTGCGTAAGGGCTAAAATTTCTTTTTATTTGCTTGATTATGTCCTGGTGTTCCATTTCAAATAGCATTTTTAACTGGTTTTATTCATCTCATATGATAGAAGTCTAATTTGATTAATTTCACCTTGGCAGCTAACTAGGGCATATTTCGCCTTTCTGGAGGTTCTCTTCAACAGCCATATTGCTTTCGTGCTGAAGCTGGATACGAGCACATTTATGCGAATTGTTGGATCTCTTGAAACTGGTCTTAAAGGCCTGGACACAAACATCTCATCACAGTGCGCATCGGCCATTGATAATTTGGCAGCTTTCTATTTTAATAACATCACTTTGGGGGAGGGACCTTCTTCACCGGCTGCAGCCAGTCTTGCACAACATATAGCAGAGTGTCCAACGTTATTCCCAGAGGTAAGTTCTTTCATCTTCAGAGCAGGATAAAGGAAGAGAAGAAGTGCATAAATGTGTGTCCATTTCTATCAAAGAAATAAATGTATGTATTTATTCTGTCACTCATATTTTCTTAGACGTGTAACT
This sequence comes from Tetragonia tetragonoides, assembly GCA_038025085.1. Taxonomy (NCBI): domain Eukaryota; kingdom Viridiplantae; phylum Streptophyta; class Magnoliopsida; order Caryophyllales; family Aizoaceae; genus Tetragonia; species Tetragonia tetragonoides. Next base: position 36,663,707 of record CM076143.1, read on the forward strand.
TCAGGGCCCATGGGATTAGTCAAGCAAAGCTTGGACACCCATGTTATCTAAAAAAAATAAAATTGTATGTTGTATACACCCTTCGCCTGAGATAGGTTTTTTTTGGAGAATGGTAAGGAGCCTTTGTTCCATCTTCCAAGGGATGCCAAGGCATCGCCTGAGATAATTTTGTTAAGACAAGGAGAAACTGTTCTTAATAGCAAGCAGATTACAGCAAGGAGGAAGAGGTGTGCCTAGTTTTGCTGGACCTCTGAAACAGTGTAGCTGCTAAAGGCCCCAGCAGCTTTAAATCACATAGAAGCTAAGTCACTCTATCCCGAAGTTTGTCAAGAGGTGAAGACATGCCATTGAAAAACCGTGTGTTGCTCTCTAACCAAATACACCAAGTACTGTGAAAAGAGCATTACGCCATAGAAGTTCTCTCTCCTTCCCAAAACCCACAAAACTTGTGTGCAGATAGTGCACAACATTTGACGGAGACACCCACATACTCCAAACAACTTACGCAAGAGGCTATGTGCTGTAATAATAGTCGCTCTTACTATTTTAGGATGTTCATTGTCCACAAAAATATTACTTTCGTAAATTCTTGTTAATTAGTGGTTGTATGTGCAGTGTTACCTCTATGTGCTACTGTTCTCATACAAGATACAACTGCTAGTAAAAAATGTATTATAATCAAAGAGTGTTTTGGTCAAAATATGACATAACCCGTAAGTGTGAGAGGTTGTCAACATATGATAATTAATCGGACGTGGAGTTTTTTTTTTATTTAGATTGGAAGAACACATATAATAGAATTCAGAAGCACTGCAAGAGAAGATAAGAAATACTTTACAAGTATGGCCTAATTCATTTGGACCTCAGAAATAGGATAGCTCCTAATGGCGCCTGCTGTTCTTGCACACAAGGAAGCTAGGTAAGTAACCCTATCACAACGCATATAATCGGAAAAAGGAGACAGAAAAGGCTTGTGCATTCCTATATCACGAGATTCACCATAATGCTGCTGCCATGAAAGCATCACACTTCAACTGCTTCTTCTCCTTTCCCCTCCCAAAGCCCACAGTGTATCTACAGGAATTCCAGAGTCGTTGACGGACACAGCCATGACACTCTAAAAACACCAAACAGTCTTCTTCAAAAGCTCTAAGTCACATTACACATCAGGAGAATATGTGCCGAAGTCTCACTACTTGCCTGTCGATATGTATATAGTATACAAACTTCCATATTAGTTGTTTTGCCTCGTATGGATGATAGTTTTTTTTTTTAATCTCTCAACCACATATCTACAATCATTCCGTTAACTTCAGCTTCTTCACCACTTGCTCAACCATAAAGTTACAATTAGGTTTTTGAGGTTCTCGGAGGTCCGTACTGATGACATTGATTGCAAAATCTTTGCCAAGCCATTTCGATGTATCTAAAGAATTTTCATTGAGAATATATAAATGCCAAGGAAAGTTATTTTACTGCCAAAGCATCAACCACAAATTTGCTTGAAAAGGTACAGTATTGTAAATCCAAAGACCAGAAATGTAGATTAATGGTAGCATGACAGTCAACAAATTATTACCCTGGCCTGTACCTGTCAATCACCACCACTTTCTTTCAATCTAACACAGCCTTCCTACTTCCATCAGCATTCTCTGGCATCAGGGGCAATTGGCTCTGTACGTATTTTTGATGTGTTGATACTGATAAGTGAGCAGGTGTTGGCTCCTTCATGTGCAGCTCTACCTGGTGAAGGGAAGAGTTGGGAAAGTGATGGTGAAAATGGGATATATGCAATTTGGCTATATTCCTTTTGAGTTTTGAAATAGCTCAGTTTGCTTTTCTTTTCCTTTTTTTGCACAATTGGTGGTAACAAGCACTAAACCAGGGTTTTGAAGCACATTGTTTCCTGTCCTACATTATCTGAGCTTGAGAAACTGTCAGTTTTATGGCGGCAAAGGCAACATTCTATGCGCTGTAATTGTAGATTGCCAGAAAGGATCTGAATTAGATGGTGAAGCATAAAATGCACTGATGTCAAACGTTCTTTTTATGAAAAATATAAATCCTAGTGCTTTTCTAAATTGATTTAGTTTTGCTTAAACTTTGTCTTTTGTGGTTTCTTTTTCTGGATATCTTGTGTCTTGATATGAAATATATTGTTTGCTTTTCTTTGGACAGATTTTGAAGACCTTATTTGAAATTATATTGTTTGAGGATTGTAGCAACCAGTGGAGTCTGAGTAGGCCGATTCTAAGTTTGATACTGATTAGCGAGCAGGTATCGGCTTTATACTTTTCCCTACATCTTACCTGCATTTTTGTCACTAATATATTAGAGTTGTTTTGTGGTACTTATACGAGCTCTGTGTTTCCAACTTCCAAGGCTGTCACTTGACAATCATTGGCCCTTGTTGTTATCGCTGTATTATGGCATTTAGTTGGAGTTGGAGAGGAACACTTATTGATAGATTGTCTTTTATTTAAAGAAAAACCCAGCTTCACAACATAACAAGTTATGTCCCAAGCTGCTGGTTTGAACCTAATTGGGTTTCTTTGTGATAGTGTTCTGTTCCTTTGATGACATCTCTTTTGTTGAAGCCCTAGTGTCCCCGTAGGCTGTAATACTTTCCCCCATTGACATAAAAATCTAAAGTATTTTGTATTCTAATAACTAGCTTGATTTTGATATCTTTATTTTATCAAAAAAACCAAATATTGGATAGAAATGTCTTCCACACAGGCGATAATTGCCTTTCTGCTAAAAGGAGTTGTTCCTTTCCACTTGCCATTTTCCATTTGAGACCTCTGAAAGAGAGGAGGAATCAAGAAGTTTGAGTTGTAACGTAGCCCGTAGCTTCAAGCAGCTGTGAATGGGAGTGAAAATTCTTAAAATTTACATTCTTTGCGTCCTAAGTATCTTTAGAGAAAAAATATGAACCCCCGATTGGAAAACTAAAGGCCATTTACCGACATCCCATCCACGTGCTTCCTGAAATGGAAATTGTAGGAGTGTAGCTGGTGTAATACCATGTGTTAAGGCTGCCTTCACTCAGATATTCTATATTCATACAAAGAATAGTCTAATAGAAATATTTGTTAACGCAGAAAACAATAGTAACCTCGAGTATACATCAAATATGGAGCTGTATTCTATATCTCTCGGTACAATAGATACTCCCTCCGTTTGAGTGATTGTCTGCACAATTACTCTTTCTCGATCAAGCTCAATCTGCCTGCGGTAATTTCTGCCACAGGAAATTACCCTATTATTTTGGATGTAATTTATGTGATTCTCTATTTCTCTTTACATGTTGAAACCCCCAGATTGATTGGGAAAATTAGGAAAATCCCCCATATACACACCAAAGTGGTTTCCTATTTTCTTCCACAACAAGAAAGGGAACAAGGGGTTAACTCTTTCATGATATTTTATTTGACTGAGAGCACTTGTGTCTGCAGATATTTGCGGATTTGAAAACTCAAATATTGGCTTCACAGGTATGCTTTCAGTCATTGTTTATGATTTCATCTCCGAATTTTAATTTTTAGCTTAAATATGTTGGCTAGGATCTTTCCTGAAAAAGTTTGATGGAATGCTGCATTAACTTTACAGGAAGCATTTTTCTCTTTCAATTTTTCTTTTTGATGTCCATATCATTTATTTGCGGTATATGAAATAATATCTGTTACGTTATCAAGAGAAAACTTGGCTAAGAAGATTGCTTTTGAAGACCAATTTGGGTTTCAGAGTCCTTTCCATCTGAGAAATCAGATATCCAAATGGAAAACTAGCGAATATATTACAGATACCTAATATTATTTTTTCTTGATGTTTTTCTTTGAGGAAGACCGCATTATTATTGTTTTTTTACTGTTATTATTATTGTTATTATTATTTTTGTTCTTTTTATTGTTATTATTATTGTTAGTTGTGTAACTTTAAGCCTTGCTTAGAATATCAGGTGAATCTTAAGTGTAACAGCAAGAACTTTTTAAATATTTTCTTGGATAAAGCTTGTTAAGTTAACAAATCTTTTTTATCCCTAACTTTGATGACCAAAATCTTGCTTGTTTCCGTATTGCAGCCAGTGGAACAACATCAGCGCCTTGCATTGTGTTTCGACAAACTAATGGCAGATGTATCTCGAAGTTTAGATTCAAAGAACAGGGACAAGTTCACCCAGAACCTGACTGTATTTAGGGTTGAGTTCCGTGTGAAGTAGTTCTACGATCTTGAACTGGGAAACTTGCTCCAAGAAAATGCAGATTCAGAGGACATCAGTTTCTCTTTTGTATGTCATATAGACATGGTTGGTTTGAGTGCTCAATGAGTGGAGCTGATTTCAGCTCAAAATCTCAGCAAAGTTTTTCACATTTTGCTCTGTTTATTCTTATTAGTGTACTGGAAGTGGAGAAATGATTTGCACATGTGGTCTACTAACTCCGAAGGTTATAGATTCTCTTAGGCTTATGCTTAGGGATGGATAGGGTGTATTTTTCTAATCATGTATGTTACTGGAAGAGCAGGAAATTGTAGGTCTATTCATATTTTTTTGGGTGAGATGGGGAATGTCAGCTTTTAACCGTGTTGGTTCAGTTTTGATAGCTTCTTGTACATGAACATCACATTCTTTTGATTGTCGATAATGAAAAGATAGAATTCCTTGCTTGCATTTGTCCTTTTGAGCATGTCACTGACATAAATTATTCACCCCCACCCCCCTTTCTGTTGGAAGTAAGAAGCCGTTTTGATGTCAGTCTCAGGTATGTGTATTGAAATTTTTGCTTCGTTGGAGGAGACTTGTTGGAAATGTTACTAAGCTGGTATGAGCAATTGCAGCTTTGCAGCAGAAAGGGGGAATGACACTGTAGTCGGATATGGTGAGCGCTGGAACCAATTGTAACAGCTCGAGAAAGGAACACCTGCCTCCAAAGAACTGATCTGATGCACTTCAAATTGGAATGTTTCAGAAGATTGGACAGAAATCGAAAAGGTATGATAACCAAGAACTGCAGCTTATTTTACTTGAGGATATTACTATGAACTCCTTACATACCTGGCACAAATGATATATCTGTGTCTATCCCCTCCCTTCTTTAGTGTCTAATATAGGAACTTAGCCATGCCGATATGACATAACTTAGAGATTAAAGTGTCTGCGTGCAATATAGGAACTTAAGCTTTGCGGATATGGCATAAAGTGTGAACTTTTTGGAAATATACTTTCCCTGGGATATGTTTCAAGCTGTTTGTTGACAACAGAAAATAGGTTTTGTACGTAGGGAGTAGTAGATATTGTTTTCACCATTTTGTGGGGAGTGCAAATTTCTGCGTGCTTGTACTTCTCCCATTGTACAGTATAACTTTTATTGTCAGCCAAGCAGAAACAACAACATCATCATCAGCATAGCACCCGGAACAGAATTGCTAATCTTTGCAAAATGGATATTGTTCTATCCTTAGATCATTGTCGTCGTCATTATCATCAGCTTCATTATTATTATTCTGCCAATGGTGTTTTTCTATTGTCGACTGAATTATCTTTAAAAGCTAACAGATAATAATGTCTACTACTTTACTGGATTCCACTCCATAGCCCTCAATTTCATCTCCACATATATATATATATATATATATATATATATATATATATATATATATATATATATATATATATATATATATAATATATATATATATATATATATATATATATATATATATATATATATATATATATATATATATATATTGTATATATGAGATAGGGATACAAATACTATTGGATTCCTTTCATAACTCATCTTAAAATAAAAGTACAAACCACTACAACCAACCAATCGTTCGACCAATTTTAATAATGGCTCGGAAAATTATGTAGGAAAAGAATGTACATCAATGAGTATACAATGATGAAGAGAGAAAGAGGATGACGCGACGGGCCAAAGTGATTTTTCCACGTCCAGTAAATTCTCCAATGGCGGGAGCGATTTAGAGGATGGTGGTGTTTTTCAATTGGTATATTTGATTTGTTAGTTGCTCAGCTTGAGTAATTACTGCTTATTTCTATACAAAACAAGGAGTTTGTATTTTAAAAGGGATTTTATCGAACAAGGAGCGGAAGTAGTAGGATTAGTTTTGGGGTGGTAGAAAGAGCTTTTTTTCCATCATTTTCACATTTAAGATATTTTACGTGTTCAAACTCCTCACCTTCTTTCTCCCCTCACTACTTTTCAAGCTTAAAACCAAAACAACCAAAAAGTTAATCACTCCTTAAACAAACTTCTTCTCCTCTCTCTCTCTCTTTGTCTCAAATACCACTAAAATGGGAAACCCAAACCAAACGGTCTATGGACAATTCAAATTCTTACCATTGTTTTTTTTTTTTTTTTCAAGATGAGATTGTTATGTCATCAATATGGTGAATAGTGAAGTAGAAGAAGTACTTGTAACCAACGTGGATCGTAGTACGCCCACCATGCGCCTCCCCCCAGAGAGTGAGAATTTTGGTGATGGAGGAGATATAACTTATCGGTTAACGTGTTAGGAAATCTTGTCCAAAGTTTAATTTTCCTAATTTCCTTTTGCAATTTTGGAGTAGAAAGATTTTCATGGTATAGTAATTCCAATGCATATTTTAAACATGGTTTTCCTCTCCTTGTCAAATGTGGCTCTTTATTTTCATGTATATGAATCATTTCATAAAGTGTACGATTCCCAAGTGAAGATGGTTGTTTCAAAAGATAATGATGCAATTTTTTTTATTTAATGAAACATTTCCTTTGCTATAAAGGGCCAAACATGCTAGCTCATCTTGTATTTCAAGATTTTAGGATATTAGATAGTTTGAGAAAGGATAATTTATTTTCTAATGGACTTGGCCAATATTAATTACCAAATTGGAGGTTGTACTTTTCATATAACATGACTATTAATCCTATCATAAAGTAAAAGAGACTCACATATTCAAGTTTTAGTTAACGATATTATATTCTGTGTTTTTATTAATTTTTATGGAGTTATGAGTTTATGACTTTTGTATTTTTTGATATGAAAGGAAATTTGTAAAACATGGAAACATTTTTGACATGTAAAAATTCAAAAATTTATTTTATAGTAATAAAAATACGTTTTTAGATTTCAACTATGTAAAAAGTTTAAAAAATATTTACAACAGTACGGTTGAAGATAGTTATTGAATTAAATTATAACAAATCAATACTTCAAATTATCTGATGGAATTACTTATGTACCAAAATTTTAATTCCTAATCAGCCAGCTAAATCTAGAACCTATGTTTGCTAGAAATAATCCAATTTTTTTTTTATTTGTTAGTTTTATAAGACTCCATTTATTTTTCCATCAAAATCACTTAACTTGCATTTGGTTTTTCCGCAAGACCTGTTCTTTATCATCTAACTTAAGTAAACCTCAAGTAAATCAAATTTCCTCTTTTTGCCAAATATTCAGACCAGGAAAAACAGAACATTGACAAAAATTGACAAAAAAACAGAGCATTTTCAAGAAAAAGAAAGTCCCCAGAATCAAAAGAAAACTCCTTTTCCTTTTTCTTTAATGCAAAATATGCAGAGTATTACACAACATCATTGCGTCTCTTTCTCCGCCACCTTCAACTCTTCTAACCCATTATTAAAGACATTGATCCCACATCCAAATTATCGCATACAAGTTTCTCTCTCTCCTCTTTCTCACTCATCCTTGAAAATTACATCCATGGAAGATAATCATAATATTAAGGAGAAATACAAAGTTGCAGTTGTGGGTAGCGGCAATTGGGGTAGCGTTGCTGCCAAGCTTATTGCATCTAATACTCTCAAGAACAACAATTTTCATGGTTACATTCTATTTTCAGAATCATAATAAACAAAAGTTCTTTTATTATACATGTGAAAAAATCATTGCAATTTGATTTGATCTGCGAGATTATTTGGTGAACCCATTTTGATTCAACATGTTTTTCATGTGATTCAGATGAAGTTAGGATGTGGGTATATGATGAAACATTGCCAAGTGGAGAGAAACTGTCCAAAATCATTAACCAAACCAATGTAAGGAGAAACCTGAGATTATATTTTTATGGCATTTTTTGTTTCAATGAAGGTGTAATAACAGTTTGATTGTCTTTTTCTTTTTTCTCTTGGACATTTAATAGGTAAATGTGAAGTACCTCCCTGGCATACAGCTTGGTAAAAATGTCATTGCTGACCCAGACCTTGATCATACAGGTACTAGCATACCCTTTTATCTGGCTATGATTTAAGAACCAATTTCTACAGCTGACATTTGAAATTAATGTCTGATTATGTTTTACTTTTACTTCTTGTTTTCCCTTTAGAAAAAGGACAAATTGCACTTATATGAAATGGTTACAATACAACTTGTAGTTTTCTTGAAATAGTTTCCCCGGAACCAATGGCTCTCTTTTGAGGCCGCCTCAACATGAGCCTACCTCTATCAAGCATGACGTCATACTTGTTTGAGGCGCCTCACGTTGAGGCCGCCTCATATGAGTTTTTTTGTTTTTTTTTTGGGAGGGTGGAATTGTGTAATCACTGCCCACTGTGTTATCTTCTGTCGCTGAGTCAGCATGACAAACATGAAACCTTAACATGACTAAAATGACAACACATTCTTGCACTCTCCAATGAGCATGAAAAAAAAAAATCTGTTTTTGGAAGCCTTACCACTTGTTTTGATCTCCAGGAGCCTTAACTTAGATCAGCTTGTGAATTATAGTTTAGTTGACTGTGTTTCTCCTCACTAATCCCAGTGGGTGAAACTATGCAGTGAGAGATGCAAACATGCTGGTATTTGTGACACCACATCAATTTGTTGAGGGTATTTGCAAAGGACTTGTTGGAAAGATAAGGGGAGATGTTGAGGCTATTTCTCTGATCAAAGGCATGGAGGTTAAAGTGGAAGGTCCACGGATGATCTCCTCTGTAATCTCCAAGCAGCTTGGAACTAATTGCTGTGTCTTAATGGGTGCAAATATCGCAGATGAGGTATTCGATTTGGCTTCAATGAGTTCATACAGTACTAATATTTGCACTAAGATTTTACCCCTAAGCCTGATGTAATCAGAAGAGCTGAATCTCGTTAATTTGCAGATCGCCAAGGAAAAGTTCAGTGAAGCAACGGTAGGATTTAGAGAGCATAGAGAGGTTGCAGAGAGGTGGGCTCGATTATTTACTACACCTTACTTTGCTGTCACAGCTGTGAGTTCATATATTCATCATCTTTAGGCATCTCCTATGAAATAATTATGGATACTCTATTCAACAGTTAAAGTTGAGACATAAATCATTATATACAAAGTAAAAGCTTCTGATGTTGAATGATTGACTCTTTAGGTGCTTAATATTTTTGTTACATGCTTGTGATACTTCCTTCTAATTATACAGTCATTAAAAGAGGGTAGAACATTATATTTCTCCTAATATCTTCTTTTTTTTTTTTTTTTTACAGGTCCAGGATGTAGAAGGTGTGGAACTATGTGGTACACTAAAGAATGTTGTAGCCATAGCCGCAGGTTTGTCATTCAAGTTGCCCAACTTACCTTACTCAAATGAAAGTTTCATAAAAAAAATTCATTGCAACAAATGGATATAAAAAATGTTCTATAAACAGGATTTGTGGATGGATTGGATATGGGGAGCAACACAAAGGTACGCAGGTTTTTTGCATTGCAATTAGCTTCTCCATTACTTAGCATATTATTAATATGCAAAATTTGTTATTATTTAGGCTGCAGTTATGAGAATTGGCTTGAATGAAATGAGGGCCTTTTCAAAGCGACTGTTCCCATCTGTTAGAGATGACACTTTCTTCGAGAGCTGTGGAGTGGCTGATCTTATTGCTACATGTTGTAAGGAAACAGTCCATTACTTTAAGTCCCCCCCCCCCCCTCCAACATACCTGCTATTCTTTGCTTATCTGGATTTTATGATACAGTTGGAGGAAGGAACAGAGAAGTTGCAGAGGCTTTTGCAAGCAGTGGAGGGAAAAGGTTGCAAATTTCATCCGTTTTCTTCTCGCCTTCAAATTAGAAACAAAAGAGTTGAAGGATTTTGGCTGAGTATTAACATGATATCGTTGATGTGCAGGTCCTTTGATGACCTGGAAGCTGAGATGTTGCAGGGCCAGAAATTACAGGTGGAGTGCTAAAGTGCTAGTTCTTGCTTCAAGTTCATCGGTTTCAGTAGGAGTATAATGCTGAAAGAACCACTATATCCATAAACATATCAAGAACAGCTGAAACTAATCAATTTCTCTTTTGAACTGGTAGTTTTGAGTTTGTTTTTTTCACTGGTAATATAGTAAATCAAAACAATGTGCTTTTTTCTTATTTTGAAGGGTGTCTTGACAGCGAAAGAGGTTTATGAGGTTTTAGTCAACAACAGATGGCTCGACTCATTCCCCCTTTTCAGGACAATACATGAGATTTGCATTGGGAGTAGACCAGTTTCTTCCATAGTACACTATAATGAGCATGAGCCAGCAGGATCACTCCCAAGTCTTCTGTAATGGAGAGCTCAATTGAGTGTTCTTCATTGTACCCCATGCCAAACAGAAACTAATACAGATACCTAACTAAAATTCTTTGACAATGTTGCCAGACATAGGTGTAAGCTCTTAGGCATTCTTTATGTGACAGAAAGTAGGAGTGTTGGTTGATAGTACTTTCGCCAGAAAATGTTGTTGTATGCTGTCTTTATTACTTGTAGCAGAATGAGAGTTAGCATATGAAGTATCCTGGGTAGTTTATAATTTGTAAGTTCAAACTATCTTTGAGCATCACTTGAAAAAGGGAAACTATTGATAGTTTAATTATTTGCTTATTTCAGTAATTTTGCAATAGAAACTACAGCCTTTTGTTATGAACTCCTGTTCTGTCTAAATTCAAATGGTTGTACGCGTGTAGTTAATGGTTAGAAATCCATTATAATCAAACTCGAGTCACACCACGCAAAGAATCTATGCATCAAACCAGGCTTCTGAATTTCATATCCTTCTGTTCATACTCTTTACAACCAGTTGATCCACAATCAAACCACAATCTCAATCTTTCAGCACTTGCTAATGCTGTACTTTGCACGCTTCTTCAGATGAGGTTTCCTGTTCAATATTTCGGTGAACACGTTGTTTATAATCATCTAAATGGGAACTATTCTTTCAGCGATGTTAGTGTAGGTAACTATTCATTAGAAGGAGAAAAATAGAGGTGTTTAAAGGTTAAACTTCGGAACAGTACGCCAATCAGAATTCAGGAGCACGATTAATACTGCAACTAATGTTTAATAATTACGTAGAAAATGATTTATTGCCTCAACATTATCAGATAAACTTGCAGCAGCCTGACTCAATGACAAACCAGCTTACTATCTCATCACTATAATACTTATTCCAATGCTTTAGGGAAAATTAAAGACAAAATGCAACTTACAAACAGCAACACATATCTCAGTATGACTGCAGACAACAATCAGCCTCTATGATGTAGTAATAAAGTCATTACTTAGACCTCATACGGAGCAGGAGCAATCATAGGAGGAGAAATCTCAGCCCCATAAGTATCATAAGCATCATTCTCATGGCAGCATATGAAAGTATTGTACTTTTTCATGTGATGGCGACAGTCAGGGCAGAGCATGCTTGGTGGCACCTTGACAGTAGACGGAAACTCAATCCTGTGACAGGGGTTTTCCTTCATGTATGTCTCGTGATAGTATTCCTTATACACCTTATCGAACCCTTCCTTTCCTGCACGATCCCTATCGAACCCTATGAGGGCCATCAAGGCAAGCCTACCATGCCCGTGGACCACAATGTGAGACCCTTTGGCGAGGACAGCCCACCCACCATGAGCCTTATCGTAGCTGTGAAGCCTCTGTATCTCTTGCAGGATGATGTCTCCGTGGTCGTTGAATTTGTCGAGCTGGATCTTTGAGGAGATCATGCTTTCAATCCTAGTCCAGAAGTACCACACCTGAGCTGGATCTTGCCAGCAACGGCTCAGCTGCTCAAGGACTATTGTTGCACACAGCTTGCGCACTTGTTCTTTGTGATGGCTTTTCCCTACATAGACCATCTCCACTGGGATTCGCAGTGCAAGTGCCACTTCATGTACCTCCTTTGTGAACTTACGGATCCACTCAATGTCGTCTCCACCATACACGAAAATGAACTTTTCTTCTCGAATCTGTTTCACGACAATTAAAATAAAAATCCCCTTTAGACTTGTATGTTCTACGTAAAAAGAGGATCCTAAAGGATACTAGTAATAAAGAATTTCGAAGTATCAATAGTTTGTAACAGGTCCTGTGTTGTTTCACAATGATTGTCGTCCTTTCTACTTTGTGATGTTCATAACTATGAAACTGCAACTGTTGCGTTGCTCTTTCTCTCATGGCTTCAGGTTAGTATAATTTTTTAATTTTTTCTGTACTAGTAGATTAATGTTAATCGATATATGGTTTTAGATTCAGTTCAACATCATCGCCAAGTGGGGAAATTGTACAGAAATAAAAAGTGGAGACATTTTACCCAGTCTGTAACTGTTGGATCAATGCCGTTAACCAGGAGCTCAAGCTTCCAAGATTCCTGCTTCCAAAGGTCCTCCTCCCTTTTGCTTGAGAAGGGGAAAGCATTGGTTTGCCAGATCCACATCATGTGGATAGCATTTGGGCTCACAACTTTCCCCCAAGGGTCAAGCACAACAAGGATAGGCTTGCCCCTGAAGTGCCAATCATCTCTAAAGAACTTAATAACCGCGTTATGGATCAATAAAGGTTGGTGGATGGAGTACCAAGGCATCGAGGCCTGCAAGGTCTCAAACTGAACTTGCATGGAATCTGTCCATGGCATTGAATGGTCCACAACTGGGATCCACACGATCTCAAATGCGTGCATCTTTGATTCAGTGTAGCTCTGCTCAAGGATGTATAGCTCTTCATGAGAGATATCCAGGCCAGATATGAGTAACAACACATTTTTACTCCTTAACACATCAAGGTGTACCTGGTAGTTTCCATGAAATTAAACAGTCAAATACAACGAGGAAAATAGAAAATAAATGTATCAAAGAAGATGATCAACATGAAAATTGACATTTCTGAGAAAGGATCTGATCATATACCCTTCTTTTGGATGGACCGTCAAAGAGTGGAGGTACGTCCCTAGTTTCGCCCATAAGAGTAGTGAGCACTCTCATGTTGTCAACATGGATTGTCTGGTAGATAATTATCTTGACAATCTTGTAATAATCAAGCTCTTTTTTCTCATCTGCATCAAAAAGAAATTTCCTCTATCACAATTCAGGTCTCATGATCATAGACATATATGCTCGTTGCATCGAAGTAGAAGGTTCCATATGGAAGAAGAACGAAACAATTGAAATCATGGTAGTACATGCTGACTGACCTATGAGCCTATACAATTTACTTAGTGTGTTTCGGAGATGATCGCTGATTGTTTTGAGCTTGTGAGTCCAGTTAGAAAGCTCCCATGATTCTGCAGTAGCTTGCACAGATCTGGAAAAAAATATATGAAAGAACAGTTTATTCCAAGCTTTCTTAGTTTCAGACAGCCATGTTCTTTCCTCAGAAATTATTTGGTGCATATTTATTTACACTTTAATAGCAATATTATGATATAGTTAATTGACTTACTCAAATCCCCTGCTAGATAAGGTCGTTATCTGAGTAGCAGCAGCAACAATACTTCTGACAACCGAATAGACAACAATCGGAAAATGAGCAAGAGCAGCCCTGACTTCACGATCCTCATCCGTGATGTATGTTGCAGGTAACTCTCCAAACTCAACAATGCACCTGGTTGTGTCAAGTATGGCCCTGATAAGATTATTGATCGATTCAAACTGACTTGTATAGGCTCCCCGATGCTCCATAACCATAGGCAATCGCTTAATAAGCGCCATGGATTTTGCTAGGGGGTTGGTAGAGTAAATTTGAACTAAGAGCCAGAAGTCTCCATAGGTCAAAGCAAATGCTGCTAATGTCAGCACCACCTTGGCTTCCCATGTAAAATGTGGCAACATATTCAGCACCGAGAGGGTTGTGTTGTGTGCATCAGCTCCACTCAGTATCTTGCATGTCATCTGCATGAGTTTTAGTATCAAACTATTAACTATAGCTCTACATCTCAAAATAAGTCATACCTGTTTAGGAGTTCTAAATCTGAGGAAACTGTGAACAATACTGTATTCAGAATTTTCATCCTTTAGTTTCAAGGACTATGAACAGTGTTTAAAAAGCAGAATTTTGTTCATTCATTAATACTATATGCCTAAACAAAGGAGCAGAAGATAATGACCTCACAGGAGATCCTTTCAATGATAAGTGCTGACTCAGGAACTTCTTCAAGACCATTAAGGGTAAGTCTCCCTTCCATAGAATCCTTATGTGGGACTGCACCCTATACAGAACAGAATACAACATAATAGGTACATAAAACCAACTAAAAACAAACCAATATGTCATGTAATTAAATTGTGAAAAACTTAAGTACTTCATCTCATACCGCTGATTGCCCTTCAACAGTTTGAGTGCCACGGTAGATAATGTCCTCCACAAGATGGAAAAGAGGCCTAATATTAACAATACGGCCATCAGGTCTATGCTGCTGCTCAATCTGTCTAGTGAGGGCATGATCATCAGATGTCAAGAAGATGCTTCTTTCAGCATTCCTTGACAGTTGTGATGACCTGCCCTCTTCATGTGGATAGAGAGCAAGTCTTTCAGTAGCCCTCGACAGCTGTTGCATTCCATTTTCAGGAGGAAAGTAGGGGACTCGATCAGAGCCCCTCGACATTAGGGGCCTGCTAATATCCTCTTCAGGTGGAAAGGAGGCGCCTCGTTGATCAGCACCCCTCAACATTGGTTGCCTGACATCTTGATCAGGAGGAAATAAGGAGCCTCGTTCAGTGCCCCTAGACAGTGGCGCCCTGCCTTCCTCAGATGGAAAGCGAGAGGCTCGCTCAGTGCCCCTTGGTTGCTGCTGAAGAGGCTGTAGAGGAGCTGATAGCTTGGAGGCCAGTGGGGTGGTGGTTGCCATTGTGGCTAAAGAACTTGGTAGAGTTTTTGCTTGGTGTTAGTACTGAATAACTCAGGTTGGTTTGTGTGATTTATGTCAATTTTGTAGCTCTTTATAGTGTTTTGTAAGGAATAAAGCTACCTGAATCAACTTCCTTGCTTCCTCTGAAGTTTAGTTAAAAACACATTCTTAAGTCTTTAAACTGAAGCCTTGGCTTTGATGTCCTCAAATTAACCTTTTACTTTTCCTATGCTTAGGCTGGCGTTGGGTAATAGAGGTGGTGGGGGTGTTATAAAGAAAACAGAGTAATGAACAACTGTCTACATTCATTTACCAAACACTCCCCCCCCCCCCCCCCCCCAAACCCAAAAAAAAAAAAAGAACAGTGTCCAGTTCAATAAGGTGTTTTATGGCCTAATTTGTGAATAACTTCTACTTTTCCCCCTAATTTTCCTCACAAACCACCCTGCTGAGGGGTAGTTTGTAAGGGAAACTAGGACAAAAAGTATAACATACTGTAATTAATATGTGCTTATGTGTCCGTGCCTAGCTTCCTTGAAGACTAAACTGGGAGAGTGATTTTTCCTAGGCAATATCACTCCTTCGAAGGCAAAATTCTCAGGTAGAAGAATCGTTTTGCTTTTAGAAGAAGTAATTGTTGCCTTGCTGTGACTTCGTAAAAACATAATAGTCCATGGACTACAAAAATATGTACACACAAAGTATAACATATACTAAGCTGTGTGAAACCCTTTGAGGTGAGATCATATGTCATTTAAGCTCAATGAACCAGTCAATCAGTGAAGGTGCAAACAAATTGCAAGTCCTTAAAGGTCAGTCCTTAAAGCTCAATGATACTGTATTGATCCATGTAAATAAACAAATAACAACCACAAAGTGCTCTAAGAATTGATGTTTCCTGATTTGATGGCACACATATTTTAAGTTTTAACTGTAAATAGCCATTGTTCGTTCTTCTGCTTTTTATGATACCTTATTTTACTTGTTACTATACTCTGAGAATATTTTTTATTTTGGTGAACTGTGTGGGGCAGAACATCAGAGCAAAGTGAGAAGCGATATGATTCCTTACTTCTTTAAATTTCCTGTTGGGGAAAGGAGATTTGACGCTTTTTCTTCAACAAATATAAATTGAAAATGACAAATGAGTCTTGTGTAAGTTAGATGAAGATCACTGAAAGCATGTATCATGCATGTGTAACTAGGGGAGTTGCTAAAATCATGTGATTTGTGATTAGTTTTTGTCTGTAAGTCAATCGATCAAAAGCACTGATTAAGACTAATAAAAAGGGTTACCTTGATAGATTCTGAGTGCTTCTGTTGTAGTACAAGCTTAACTATTGCTAGATTTGCTACCACTTTTTTGCATTGAGGAACAAACATTATCATCATCATATTCTTCTTCTTCTTTTTTAAATAGCAAGGAATTACAAACCTTTTGAGGGAAATGTGATCCAAACTCAAATACTTCTTGGGATAAGTGAGGGATTTACTACTATACTACTCACCCAAATTTCGAGAAACAATAATACTTCTTCTATGATTTGGCCAAAAATATCACTTTTTGTCTTGGAATATCATTTTGATGTGCACTAGTATCACTTTTAACTGATATGTATCATGCCTCATGCATAAGACCGCTTCCTATAAATTTTTGTGTCAAGCAAATAAGAAAATCTCACTTACCAGAATTTTATAAGCAAATCTCATCAAATCTATATGCATAAATATATTATGGTGAGAATAATGCCAAAGTTAAAACTTGTTAAAAACACCATTCCTAAGGAATGTTTTTTGTTATTATTTATTAGCCTGATTTGTGTGGACTTGGTCCACCGTGGACCAATAACACTAATGCAAATATTTTGGGACATAAAGTTACTTAAAACAAAAACTCTATTATGAAGCAGCCTCGGTATCAATATTATGTCGGAAGGTATCACTTTTTATGTACGGTAGTATTACTTTTTACTCACACATATCACGCCTCGATCGCCTCATATAAGATTTTATATTTTTCAAAAGATTTAGTTATTTGATCTACCATGCACCAAGTCCACACAAGTTTTTTGCGTCATCATAAATTGCATGTGTTACCTTGAAAATGGTGTGAGACATAGCCCATGTCCAAACTCAAAATTCAAATTAGCCCATGTCCAAACATAGCCCAACAACATATTCTGAAACAGCATGTCTTGTGTGGATTTAGTTCATTGTGGACCAAGTAATTTTGAGGGGTGGCTCCAAATGAAGTAGGGGGTGGCTCTAGGTAAAGTAGGGGGATGGCTCCTGGTGAAGTAATTTTGAGAGGTGGCTCCAGGTAAAGTAAAGGGTGGCTCCAGGTATAGTAGGGGGTGACTCCAGGTGAAGTAAGGGTGGTGCCAATTATAAATTTGAAGGGTGGCTCTAGATGAAGTAGGTGTGGCTCCACTTTTAAAGAGGGGTGACTCCAAGTAAAGTAGGAGGTGACTGCAAGTATTAGTCCACCATGGACTAAGTCTACACAAGTTTTTATAATTCTGAAATGGTGTGCGGACACCGGCCCTTATCAACTTTAACTTGCATATTGTTGGGCTGTCTCAAGGCCCGATCTGTAACTCCATTGTACGCTTTTTTTGGTGCAAATGAAATGTAATTCTGACGTCTTGTGTGTACTTAGTCATATGACAAGGATTGTAATGAATTAGTAGTACTTGAAAATCCCCCTCTTGTCTGTATGAACTTTTATGATCTTTACTCTGTTGGTTCATTGCGCCCCAGAGTTGTAGTCACGTAATTTGAATAGAAGTACCTTTTTCATCAAAAAAAAAAAAAAAAAGAAAAAGAAAAGACGTACAATTGTGCAGCAAATCCTTTAAAAAAATTAAATAAATTGTCCGAAAATGAATATATATGTCAATTGTGTTAAGGTGATGAATATACGTTTTCAATGATGGACATACATATAGTTGCACAATAATGCATATATAGATTAAATAGTGACCCTTGTTTCACTAAAAAAATTGATTAATGGTAATTCATTTACACAAAACCTTGTATCAGTCTTGTTGTAACTTTCAGTGATGCAAGAGTCAATTTTTTTAGTGAAACAAGGGTCACTATTCCTAATAAGTAACCTCTACATTTCTAAATAGTGACCCTATTTTGATGTGAGTAGGTCTCGCACAAGGCTTGCTTCCCGCTCATGCGAGCTCGGGTGCACCAAATGCACCTAAAACTTTGAGGGGGTATAGGTGGATACTAGAGTTTTGCTATTACCACTTGAGGGATTTTTGTACTTTAATTTTTATGACCTTTGTTGTTAGTTATGATAGAAATGTTTGTTCTCTTCGAAATTTGACTCAGTTTGCCATGAATTTGGGATTCACTTCATACATGATTGATTATACATCACACTCTTTTAAGCTAAGGCACCGGGTTCACTTGGCTGGTATACTATATTCAGTGCAAAGAATCAACCTTCTTTTATGTGTGTTCTGTATGTGATGTGCTGTATAGTTACATACAGTGTTGTAGTTAGCACTTTGGTCATCAATCATTCTACAATATTTACAGCAAATACAACCCGAACGTTGTGTAATCCATCGAACCAAGTAATTGCTCCATAATTGTAGCCTTTATGAGCTTTCTTGCCAAGGAATGTAACATTGAAAGATGCTGTTGTTGATCCCTTAATGAAAACTATCTTCTTTGGGGACACATTGACCCTTAACCCTTCAGGAGCATAAATAGTAGATGTGTATGTGGTACTTGAAGATCCAACGTTCATTACATGCCTTGTTACACTTTCTGCATGATGCCTTCTGAGTTTACCAATGGAAATTGACGCGTAGTTGATGTTAGATATGAGCTTATCGGATGACACCTTGGGACATTTTACCGTCGTTCTTGACATTGCTCTGATGTTCTTCTCTGAATATCCACAATAACATAAGAAATGTAAGTAATCTTGTGTTGTGGTTGGGAACACCAACCCTGGATTAAGAGCTTTGGTTGGACTTATTTCTCCAACTCCAGTTTCGTGTGGATTTGCCATGTGAGTCGAGCTATTTGTCAAAGCTCGCCCTGTGTTATCTGCTACTGTTGCTGTAAGATAAGGAAGATAGAAACTCAGTTGAAAAAGGCAAATCATAACTGACATTTAAGGAAAACTGATCATTTTCTTTTTCCTTTTCTTGTGTGCCTGTGTACCAAGTATTTGTGAAGTATCCAGGACCAGGAGAGAAATCAGGATATAGTGAACTTTAGTATTCACCATGTTGCAGCATTTGTCTAAAACTTCGGACTACATACATGTGGAGTTCATTTGATTTGTGTTCAGAGATATCAATAATACTTTTATGTAAATTAGATAAGGATGATTAAGTACTTATCCACATATTTCTGTGGTAAGAACTTAGAATCTGAACAAAAGTAACAAGGAGTATCTAAAGGAGACTAGCATCAGCCTAGTGCGCCATTTGTGTTAGGATGGAACCTCAGTTTGTGCTTGTGTGGTCTACCACTCCGCCCAATTGAAGATTTTATCCAAAGATTAAGGCAACTACCTACACTGCTGTAGTTTAGGTGCAACTATTATGTCATAAAAACTTCATGTCCCACAGTGGCACAGTTGTGAACACCGATGTGATATGTCAGTATACCTGTTGTCATCAATGCTGATTTAATCATGGAAGGTGACCAATCATGGTGTATGGATTTGATGAAGGCAGCTGCACCAGTTACATGAGGACAAGCCATGGATGTTCCAGATCTTATAGCAAACTTCGATGGCTTCTTTCCTCCGGTGTCATATCCTGATTCAGTTTCTGGAATATTTGCTGCTAATACCGCTACTCCTGGTGCCATTATATCTGGCTGAGAATCATAAAGCAATCGTCTCTGAGAACAGGTACTAGTTCGAAATAGTATAGTACTTTCTATAGAAAGTGGAACAATTATCATGAGTAGGTTATTTGTATGAAGATGATGTGAACCTTTAGAATGTTTTCTGTGAGTTCACCAGGACCTCTTGATGAGAAATCTGCAACAACTGGAGCTGGTTTGAATCTTTGCACTGCAGAAGTAGCGAGAATTGTTGCTGTTGGGTTCCTGTAAAAGAGACCGTATGAAGAAAACATGAAGAACTGTTCTTGAATTGCAAAACATGCAGGGTCTTTTGTATGTGTATGCAGAGAAGGGCGCGGTAAAAAATGGAAATAATATTGAATTGTCATACAATCGAGAGGTTAAATGGGAGTAAAAAGTTGCATACTTGGTAGTGTTAATGTACTTCAGAATCTGATTTCCATTGTTTTCTCCGACTTGTGTAAATGGAAAAGCACCTGAATCGAAAGGCACTCCTTTTTCAGCATCGCTAATGTATATTAATCCTCTTGCCCCTCCATCTTGTACCACCAACTTCTTAATGCGCCTTGAAATACCAGGGTAACTGTTGACACAGATCAGTATCTTTCCAGCTACTTTCTTGGGATCCAATGATCCTGGATAACAATTGCTGCAACAATAAAGAATAAGAAATTTGCTTCTGTAATCTGTTATCATATTGGTATGAACAAGGTAATGACACCATGCAATTGAAGGAAAAAGACGTGTTACATCGAACTACAATTGTTACTCACCTAGCCTCTGATGGAGGGGTGAACTCAGCAGCAACATCTCCTGCAAATGCAAGAGGATATTGACCAGAGCTAGTGAGATTTGATAGAGTGATTCCTGAACCCTATATACAAAAGTAATGGTTAATCAAAACCAATATGAACTTTTTCACATTGAGTTGTTTATAGAGTTTGATCATCTCACTTTGAAGCTTATGCCATTTCCTAGGAGCAACGTAGATTCAAAGTCCCTGTCGATATTGGAGGCTGCAACAGTGACTATCCATGGAGCTGTATTCACTACTGTGTATGGATCTGGACCGCTATTTCCTGCTGAACATACAACCATTACTCCCTTTTGGGTAGCATGAAATGCTCCAATCGCGATAGGATCAGTCAAGAAATCAGATTGTAGTAGTAAATCCATGCCAAGCGATAGTGATATAATGTCAACTCTATCTTTAACAGCATCATCAATAGCCTTCAATATCGTCGAACCAGCACAGTTATCTAATGTGCAAGCCTTGTACACAGCAATCCTTGCAGCAGGTGAACCACCCCTTGCTGTGCCTTTTGCCAATCCATAGTAACTAGCATTGGCCACTTGAACACCAGCTGCTGTGGATGCTGTATGTGTGCCATGGCCATCGTGATCTCGTGGTGAGCCAACTGATGACCTACTGGCACTAGTGTCGTTGCTGTTTTTGACAAAGCCACCTTGGTAGTTGTAATATTTTGCACCGATTAATTTCCTAGAATCACAAGAAAAGTAGAATGCATAAGATGTAGGGCCAAGCTAGGTAGTCTTGAGCAAGCCCTCTGCTCCCCTCCTCGTCCCCCACCATTCCGTTACATGCTAGCCCTAAGTCGTTACATGTACCCCTTACTTCGTCCTCATCACATGAGAATGTGAGGCTTGTCGCAAGTGTGAGGATAACCACTAGAACACAAGGTATAAAAATGTTTGTTATCTGTGTAGAATTACCTGTTACAATTAGACTTTTTGAAGTCAGAACCTTCCATGCAAACTCCTTTCCACCTTGGAGGTATTTCTCCTATACCTTTGTCATTGAAACTTGGAGATTCAGGCCATATTCCTGGTACAATAACAACATTAGGAAACTTGGCATAGTGTTACTCCATTCAACTTGTGAAGAAACCAATTCAACCAAAAGTATTTCCGGGCATCTAGAATCGGAAGCTGAAGCTATTGAAATGTCATTAGGTGACCCAGAATTGTGGTTTTCTGAGCGATTTTCAATTCAAGGGCCTCAATTTTGGCCTCTGATTCTTCGACCTTAGAATTCAAATCAATCACCATATTGCTCAAATAGTCAAATGCTTGGTTACTTTTGAGTTTTTGGTTTTTTTTTTTGAAAACTAGCAATCAATTTTTGAAAAATATAAATTTTGTTTTAGTTTTCATTTGCCACATTCAAACCTGAAGTGGACAACTATGAAAAAATTTTCAACTCCAAAAAAAAATTCTATGAGGAGATAATAAATTTTCAAAATAAAATAAACTTATAACTCACAACCACCTCGAATAAGCCTAAATTTTGTTTTTGTTGCAGGTTTTGAATTTAAGTGGACAACTATGAGAAAAATATTCAGCTCCAAAAAAATTGCGATAATAAACTTACAAAATCTAGCTAAAATAACTTGCAACTCGCAATCACCCCGAACACCACCTTAAATTTACATTTGTTTTCTTCTTTCTGTATATAATCTCCATACCAAAACTATTAAGCCTCTAAACCACTAGTGGATGAAATGAGATCATTTCCTACACAGCTACACTGTGTAGCCTACACTCCTCTCCTATACTCGCTCCCTTCAATAATACGTCACCAAACCTTTTTTTTTTTTTTAGAATTTTTTCTTTATGAGATATTGGAAGGAAAGGAGAGGAGTGTAGGAGGCGGATGTACACTATGCAACTTCACTAGGGGGTGAAAAATATAAATCTTTATTAGTAACATAGAGATTTATTTATTTTATGTTAATTGGTGGTCCACGAGCCAACATATTTATGGTCTATGGATTCAGCACTGATCCAAACTCTCTAGACTAAGGACACTAACCATACACTGGCACGAAGTAGTTTGCAAGGCTATAGGCTCAACCTAAAATATGCAATGAAAGCAATATAAGTGATGATTGTACGTGTATATGATTTGAGATGTATGATGAATTTATTTTGTTCTTTGTGAGATATTGGAGCGGTTTATTAGAGAAAATAATTATTTGAAAAGATTTTATATT
This sequence comes from Tetragonia tetragonoides, assembly GCA_038025085.1. Lineage (NCBI taxonomy): Eukaryota > Viridiplantae > Streptophyta > Magnoliopsida > Caryophyllales > Aizoaceae > Tetragonia > Tetragonia tetragonoides. The sequence goes on from CM076143.1 coordinate 36,686,665, forward strand.
ATCTTCATTTTGTAGGGCCTAGTTATAATAGAGCCCACAGCCAACCACCCAAGCTAAAAGTGTTAAGGATAACGATTGACATAGCTTGCTAGAGAACTTTGCACCATTACAGCTAACTTAAGTAGCAATCCACAATCACAACTGTTAAGCACAACAGTTTGTTGACTTCTGTCTTCTGTCGTTCTTTTCCGCTTTTTTTAAAATCTGTTTCGTTCCGTTCCGTTTAGTAATTTACTTTTTCTCGCACATATTAATACAGTTTAATTTAGTAAAAAACAAGAACATTCTTTAAATCTGATCGTGGAATAAGGGAAATTGAGAAACTTAAAGGTGTAAATAATAATGTTACCTGTGTCTATCATCCCAATAATGACATCATTCGAGCCTTGGTGATAATGTAAATTTGATGCAACACCAGATTGTTGGTCCAGGAAATCCCATGATCGTGTTGTGTGCAGTTTAAGTGTTGGATCACGGAATACCGAGATTATTTCATCATGACCTGCCAATGCCATCCATCAATTGCTACTTAATTCTAAATAAATCAATCTTTACTTTATTTATTCCACACTTCAAGTTCAATTTGAGCAGACTTTCTTGGTAAACTACAGATTTACATCATTACCTAGGATTAGAAAATTCTATCTCCTTATTAGCAATCCCCAAATATATACTCCATGTATGTTATCTTTACATATAATTTCTGTTGGTTGAAATGGTATGTTAACATAACACTATTTTTACAGAATTCACTTTTCATGATTAAGATATATAAAAATAGAAGTTTCTTTGCAAACCATGCATAATTCAACTATAGTGACTATTTCCACGTACAAGCACCTCAAAGAGTGGGATAGTTGATCAAGAAAATTAAGATTGCTATATGCTCAAGGTGATATTCGAACCCTCGACTTTAGTTAAAGATGATTAAACCACATCCCCTTGCTTGTTAAATAAAATTAGGGAACACTCTTAAGTAGTATTTCATCCCTCTCAATTCATTTGTCACACTTTTCTTTATTCAGTTGTATCCCAACCTATCATATTTAATTGAGAGTGCTATGTCACCCTAAGGCTGCAATTTGCACCCCCCTCAATCTAAACATAACACATAAGCACTTGTACAAGAAAAATTCAGAAGCAAAAAAAAAAAAAAAAAAAAAAAAAAAAAACAAAAAAACAATTTTCCCTTACAAATGCATATGGGTCATATTCTTATTCGGGTTTGCAAATTACAGCTTCAGGATAAGGCTGCACTGCACATAACAACATCCCTCTATTTAATTTACAAATAATATCATCTGGCATTATATTCTCTGAAGTCAGAATGACCCACTAACATTCTTAACTTGCATAAAAATTTAAGGTACTTTAGTTCTCCGGACACAAATGGACATATATTACACAAATGTTACTTTGGGTGCTATATATATTATCAATAACAAAAGTGAAGTGAAGCTGGTTACATATCTCCTTAAAAGTTGTACGTGTTACAAATAAATTATTAGGACATAAAGAGTATTAGTTTCCCTTCAATTATTGTAATAATGGGATTTTGGTAGACCTATATGATGACTAAAGAGGACCATGATTTAAATATAATGATAAAGACCCGGGGAAAAAAAAAAAAAAAAACTCAATTAAAAGTGACTGGGAAAAATACCTGAAAGCAGAGAAGCTTCACTGGCAGTGAGAATGGCAGAGAATCCCCTGAATGCGTGATGATAGACGTGGCCCACCGGCACTCCTCCTCTCTCCTCACTGCATTGGTTCATATTTTTCTAATAATCCATCATACATTATACTAATTTAATTTTAATTAAATTATAGTAAGTGGTTAATTAGTTATACCTTGGAATAACAGAAGAAAGCAATTCCAAATGAGATGATTCTGCAACTTTCATGTCACGTTCTTCACTTTCACCTTCATATGATCCACCCATGTACACTATATATCCCTGCATTATTGAATTGATAAAAAAAAAAAAAAAAAAAAAAAAAAAAAAAAAAAAAAAAATTTAGCCAAGCTGAATTTCTATATTAATTAGTGTAATTTCCACATTTGAAATTCTAAATGAGCATTTGATTTATTTGAGTTGGGTATGAGAAGGAATGATTGATTACTTGAGGAGAATCGGGTGTCGATGTCGTCGACAAGGATGATGGAAGGATGGAGAAGAAGAGGAGGGGAAGAGAGAGAAAGAGGCCTAGGTGAGAAGCCATGAGGAAGATCAGTGGAGGTGCAAAATGGTTGAAGTGAAAGTGATGAGCAAATTAAAACTTTTATTTGTAGGGGGAGGGTTATTATGTCATGTGGGTTAGGAAGAGGGCAAAGAAGGGATGTGTGACAGTGTGAGTGTGTGTGGGGAAGTGTTAAGTATGTTATGTATCATTCTTTTCACTTGGGAGGAAACTTGATTCCCGGGTTAGTTAAAAAAAGATGATGAGAAAAAGATGTATTCTGTTTCAAAATTCCTGGTTCCTTCTATTCTATATGCATTACTTCAATCTTCATGCACCTATTGTTATGCTTGTATCTTAAGACACTTGTACCAAGAATTGCCAAGAAATCAAGGTGTTTATTTTAGGCCCTGTTCTCTTAAACGGAATGGTGCAAAACGGTGAGAAACGGAACGGAATAGAACAAAACGGTGCGACGCAGATAGTGGAAGAAAATGTGAGACAAAATAAAGTACAAAATGCAGAATGGAACAGCGCAGAACGGAACGAAACAGAACGAAATATAGCGAAGACGACAAAAACAACATAGCATATAGAGCATCAAGCTATAAACCTACTAATTTAACGCAAATGCTCAAATTTGAATGTGGGCCATGTGGCCACAACTTTGTGTTTGGTAATCATTAATGTTATTGTAAGGGTTCATGTCTCGGTAATTTTTACTTCCTCGCTCCATCGTCCCTAATTGTTCTTTGTATTGTAAAATGGCACGGTGTTTAATATGAGTAGTAGTTATCTTTACCTAATACTCTTATATTTTTCACATATACCCCAGAATTAGTGAGATAGTAACATATAGGTGCTCTGAAAAGAGAAAAATTGACGGGAATAACTTTGTACTTTACTAGGATAAATATTATCGAATCGAGAAATTAAATGAACAAAATAAACTACTAAACATTCCAATAAGGGGAACAAAGAGAAGAACTAGAAAGGGAGGGTGTAGAACCTTAGAGGTACCCTATTTCTAATATATAAGCCATGTTTTGGTTTTTTTACATTTTTTTTACATGAAACAATGACCCTCACAAAAGGATAAGGAAGTTCATAACACTAGTTAGTTACTTAAGTGCATATGAGAGTGCATTTCACTGCACTTGATAATATCTTGCGATGGACGTGTCCTTTTATTCCCCTGATCATATGATTCATTTCAATTCCTTTGGTTTTATGTTACTTTTCATATTCATGCTTTCTCAATTACAATCGATAAGTCTTAAATCTGATACGGATCATATAATCGAATGGTGGTCACAATTAAAACAAAATCGTCAAATCGAGCAATTACATAAAATTATTCATTTGACTTGGAGTTTATGGAAATCTAGAAACACAACGATTTTTAATGATACGCCCTTTAATTTGTTAGCTACAATTGTGAGGGTTCAAGCCTCATGGCAAGAATGGGAACATAGAATGCGGTTAATCAACAATTCAGTACATATAGCGACCATAACTTGGTAACACCTGATACGCATTTGGGTCAACATAAATCAGCCGAATATGTTAATATTCGTTGGGAAGCACCACCTAAACATTATATCAAACAGAACTTTGACGGTGCAAAAAACAATTTTGGATCTGGTTCAGGTTATGTTTTACGTAATCAATTTGGGCAAACTTGTCAGGTTGGTTGCCAACATTTAGGTAAAGCTTCAGTCCCCGTAGCAGAAGCTACCGCATTAAGAAATGAACTTCATAAGGCCTTACAATTAGGATTTTCAAACATTTTTATTGAAGGAAATAACCAACTTGTTTTGCAGGCAATTCAAGGAGTATACAAGATTACATGGAGTATAAGAAGTCTCGTGACGGACATCAAGCAACTACTTCGACACGCCTCGAACTGTCCAATTCGCCATCAATTTCGGGAGGCTAACCGACCAGCAAACTGATGGCAAAATATGGCTCAGAACATGCCGACGGTGGTGATTAGATCAACTTTCCTAGTTCGGAGTTTAGATATATTTTTTCTAATGCGATAGGTCTCAGGTCTCACCCTCGAGAGGAGGGTTTCCTAATCGCTTTTCTTACCTTTATAAAATATATATATATATATATATATATATATATATATATATATATATATATATATATATATATTCATGCTTTCTCTCCCTCTCTTCTTTTTGTCTCTTGTAGTAAATGACTATTGTATTAACTTTTTTTTTTTTAAAGTAACTATCAACTAATTCGTTTGTTGCAAGCAACGTGATGTGTGCTTATCCAAATTGTAGGAAAAATATTTCTGACTTGGATCGAAAAGTACTTTCCACAATTGTAATTTGTATTATATAGGATAAAAAATTTAATTAAAAAAAGAAGAACTCACCGATCACCAAAAGTCACTAAAAAATACAATGATTTAGAAACCGTTTGGACTAATTCCTTCCAATTTCTACGTTTCTTTTCATATTTGTTCTTGTTCAATCCAACTCCTTTTCATCCACTCGATTCCACCTTCACCAACAATCTTTAAAAAATTGAAATAAAACTACAAGTAGCAGCTAGAATTAGAAACGAATGTTACTATAATTTGTAATTTCTTTTTCTCCTTCCGTTCCTACTTTTAATTCAACTTTGAAGTTGAAGGTGGAGGAGCGAGCGAGTGAGAAAAAAGGGGGCGGACAAAGAGAAATTGAAGATTTGTGGGAGTTTTGCAAATGAAAGAGGAGGCTGCTTTTGGAAATATTGTAGAGACAAATCATTTGTAGAAATCTATACTAAACGGGGATATTAATAGAGTCGTGATTAAGGATCACTCTCCTTAAGGTAATATTAGCCCCCACTATTAAACTAGTTGTTGTAGAATTACGACTAATTCACCCCCAGGGTTACTCTAATTAAGAAATTCTATAGACAATATTACTATGAATTTCCCTATGAACATTGTCATGGTTGAAGAAAGAGGAAATTTTGGATGATCTGAACCAGTGCCTTAATCCCCTATTTATAGGCAAAATATGGGGCGGTTACCAACAGTTATAAAACTGTCATTAAGGATAATTACAGATTTTATTTAATTAAAATAATTGAATAAACATAACCGCAAAAATAAAACATTAAGGCATGTTAAACGACAATTAATCACGCACACTTGCAAAGTGCTAAGTGCTTTTTAAATATAAATAATATATTACACTTAGTACACACTTAGTATATATGCATAGTTCCCTCCGTAATTTCAATTCAAACTATGAAAGTACACTACACATTATAAAGTGACCAGCTTTCTCTTTCCCCACCACTGTAGGACTTCTCCATTCTCCAACTTCTCTTTGTTGTAAAGACTAACTCTAACAACAATGTCTCAAACTTATTTAATCTTTACTTAATCTGATGCACTAATTCTTACCCCACACACACAAAAAAAAAAAAAAAAAAAAAAAAGGATTTACGGGAGTTAAGCCAAACAGACCATTACGTTATTGCTACCAAAAAAGTCAAAGCGTCAGATAATATACTTATATGAAGCCTACAAGTATGTGCTCTATAGACTTGGCAAACGGGTGAATCGGTTTCGGGCCAGGTTAATTTTAGTTCAGGTCTAATTGGGTGGACCTATACTCGGGTTCGGTTCGTGTTTGGGTCGAATTGTACTTCGGGTTTAGTTTTATTCCAATTTGTACTTTTTCGAATCATCTCGTGTCGGTTCATTCAAGCATATCGGAGCGATTTTTGTTTGAAAAATCGGTTACGGTTAAAATTAATTTGTGTTATTTCAGATCGGTTTCGGATACAATTCTAGTCACGCTATATTTTGATCCTCCATTTTAAAATTTCCATTCAATTCACCAAAATGTGTTAACACTAAGGGCTCGTTCTTTTCAAGTGGTAACTGGTGACTGGTAATTGGGAGAAACTGGTGAAAACTGGGCAAAACTGGAAAGTCATTGGTAATTGGAAAAACGGGTGAAAACTGAGAGAAATTGGGAAAAACTGAAATTTTTGTATATAATAATAATAATAATAATAATAATAATAATAATAATAATAATAATAATAATAATAATAATAATAATAATAATAATAATAATAATAATAATAATAATAATAATATATTAGAGGCATTTCCTGACAGCATTGAAGGCGTCCACCTAAGCGAGTCATTGTAATAAAATTTAATATAAATATAAATTAAAAATATATATTTTGGTATAAAATATATATACTAAAGATGTACTTTTCTAAATCGCTAAAGAGTAGACTATTAGAGGTTTTTGGTATAAAATATATACTAAAGTTGTACTTTCCTAAATCATTAAAGAGTACACTGTTAGATTTTAACAAATATATAAACTTTACTTCCACAACTTAAAAAATTAAATTTTATACACCATTAGCAAGAGTACGAAATATCCTTTAAAATAAGACTCATTTGTAGTATGTTTTATCGATTAAAAAACCAAATATGAGCATATAAAATATGCATGTTTTTTTACAATAAGATGCGTCCAACTAAAAAGATAATTAGCTTGACACAACTAAAGAGTTGCAATGTAAAAATAAGAGAAAATATACGTATATTAGACATAGAAATTCAAAAAACAATCTCAAGGTAAAATAAAATATAAAGAGTATGCATTGAATAAAGAAATTAACGATGAATCTAAAATGATTCTAGGTCCACTCTTTAATAGGAAACTTGACCATTATCAACTTTTATCATTATTAATGTATACAAGTTTGAAAAGCAGTACTGCAAGCATTAAAATATATTTAGCTATTCTGAGGTTTACGTCTTAAACTTCTTTATTTTTTGAAAAGTAGGTGTGTATACATTACACATTTATACTGATTTTAGCATAAAAGAATGATCATACCTTTGGAAGGTTAGTTGTACACTCATATCAACATAAGAGCATTGGCGTACCAACATCAAGCATAGAAAGACTTTGAAAGTATTACCGGTTGGCTCATGTAACATCTGAGGTGAGTTAATTAAAAATTAATTAAAATTGGTAATAAGAGTTTAAATTAGATAAGATTCCCTACAAAGTCATAATAATCTTATTACATGGCGTTCATGATATTAAATGGATTATATTAATATTTATCCATATATTACTAATATTTTTTAAAAAGTGACAATTACACTTTGACTTTTCGATGAGAATAATAATCACATAATATTAATTTTATTATATAATCACAGTCCGTGCAACGCATGTAAGCGAACCAAAATGGTCAAGTAAATAGATTAAGCATGCTTCCTATGCGAGACATTTTCTGACAGTATTGGAGGTCCAAATTTTGGATGCTTGGAGTTGTACCCATTTGGGTACAACCACCCCTCATAATTTACTAAATGGGTCAATAGAGGGCTCAAGTATTTTAAGATCCCACTTATGTGTGTAGATATAAATGGGTACAACTGCATGTACCCATTACCCATTCCATAGGTGTCCACTTAAGCATGCCACCTAAACAAGCTTTTCCAAATAGATTAATCTAATAACTTGCCAAATACTAATCATACTAATCATGAAATCTACAATGAATGTATCTTAAAATAATCTAAACATCCTTCCAAATTGAAGTTATAATTTTACGATTGAATATAGGCCTATAGTGATAAGATCTTCCCAGTAACATAAAAAGGGAAGCATCTTATTCTTTTGCACCACGCATATATATCTATACAAACCTCTGAATGCTTGTGGCAGTAACTTTTAACTTTTTCTCTCCTTCTATATCATTTTCTTTTCTAGTTATCAATGTTATTCATCATCTGTTTACCACAATACTGATTTCACAAGAGTTTATTAGTTTGCCATTAATTACACTAATTTTGATCTTCATCTTATGTAGTTATTTGAGATTATGGAGGTGTTCAATAATGATTAAGGAAGGCATTTTCAAGTAAATATTTTGAAGGATTACACTCAAGATGTGAGTCCGAAGTAGAATTTTTATTTATGTATTATTATCTGAAAAATGTTTGGTTGACCCAGTGGGTGAGCAACCCACATTCACTTTGTATCTATCTCTCTCCTACCTTAAATGCCATTTTTTGAAAATAGAGGAAAGAGAATCTGAAAATAGAGGAGAGAGATAGATATAAAGGGTAGGTGGGTTGTCAACCCAGTGGGTAGATGTATCATTCTCCATTATTATCTAATCTATATCTGTTAGATTGCATAAATTTGCGTGGTACATATTCTCTTCACCTTTGCATCCGCTTTTTTTAGTCTTATATATTACGTTCCCTAAAGTAGCTACATTAGTTTACCATTACAAATTTGAGTTTAATGTATTTGCATGTTAGTTTCCAAGTATGGTATACATATGTCTTAGTAAGGTGTTATTTCAGATCGACATGAGCTATGATTCATTACTCATGAGTGTAATGTTTTATATCTTAATCAAGTCAATATCGTGAAATAAGACAAGGTTTTGTTCTCGATCTCCTGATAGGTATTTACCGTCATAATCATATAAATAAAACTTACTTCACGTATGGTTTCTTACTACCTCTCAAGAATATGAAAACTAAAAGAAATTGTTTGTTGATCAATACCTACAAAACGATTTACTAGAAAATAAAATATAATCTTATCATAAGCCTAGAGATGAATATTTTTAAGACAAATTAAAGAATGTGAATTTTTATGTTCATGTACTAAGTCCTTATGGGAGTACGAGACATGCATCACGTCTATATTCCTTACACATATACTCCTTTTTCTTTTCAGCTTAAAAATAGATACACAAGATTTTAGCTCAAAAATAATAATAGATATGTTTATTGAATGCAAAAAAAATAATATTTATGATGGGATAATTACGCTAGAACTTAGAACTATGATAGTAATTGGATACCTGAAAATTTTCATAATTGGGCCTTAGTCAATTGAGCAGATGTCAGACACCTCAAAAAAAAAAAAAGTGAGACAATTGACAATAGGTGGATTAACCAATTGGCAAGACTTAGGAACGAGTTTCAATTAACTCTTACAATAGTCTTCACTGTTTATTTCCACTGTGAAGATGTTTATTTGACTATCATGGTATAATGATTTGATGTAAGTTTTGTGAATATCAATCTACCAGATCGGTAATCAGGTTTAAAACATCACTTTTTGATCCTTAGCGAGACTTTTAGAGTTTTACAACGGAAACAAGCTCCTTACAATTAAAAGACTGACAATATCCAACATCACTTTTAAAATTAATTTCTTTTCATTAATAAATCAAATGTAGAATGGAATGTAGCGCAAAACGGAACAAAATATGTGATGGTCATCCGCGCCTTGCACGATCATGATAAGATACATTACGATGTTATCATACTTGCATAAGCAATTTTAATAAGTATTTTACATATGAGGATAGCAATAAGTTATGTAAATTAGTTTCATGTAAATAATTGATTCTAGTTTGATATTATTATTCTTATATAAATTTTTATAATTTGTTTGTAGACTTTATGGATTATTTCAATTAAACAGGCGCGAAGGATATTACTAGATGATTATTTTACATTAAATTCTATATATATAAATACTTGAAACAATAACCTCATATTATATCATATACAACACATGGGAGTAAATTATACAAAAAAAAAAAAAACTAATAATTGATACTTATGATAAGAGTTAAATGTATACAAGATACATAATAATCTTATTATATAATTTGATAATATTAAATTACTAATAATTTTTCCAAAATTGACAATTACCCCTTTTGTTTTTTGAGGAGATTTAATACGTCAAATTATTTCATAATATAAACACAAACCCTGCAATACACGAGAACGAATTGAAATTGCTAATAGATATTCTTCAATATCAAGAATTGACATTGACATGACCATTCGTTTTGGGTGCAAATGAATTTATTTATTTTTTTAAAAATTTTAAATATTTTTTAATTTATCTTTTATAAAATAGAATGAAAATCCAATCCGTGCATCGCACGGGCTTCATATCTAGTATCTATATATTAGAGGCATTTTCTGACAGCATTGGAGGCGTTCACCTAAGCGAGCCATTGTATTAAAATTTAAAAATAAATATAAAATAGAAATATAGGTTTTGGTATAGAATATATATACTAATGTTGTACTTTCCTAAATCGTTAAAAAATAGACTATTAGAGGTTTTGGTATAGAATATACTATAGTTGTACTTTCCTTAATCGTTAAAGAATAGACTGTTAGATTTTAACTTGCATATAACTTTACTTCCACCGCTTAAAAAATTAAATTTCTTACACCATTGGAAAGAGTACGAAATATCCCTTCAAAATGAGACTCATTTGTAGTATGTTTTATTGATTAAAAAAATGAAGTATAAGTATGTAAAAGATTCATAATTTTTACAACATAGGATACGTCCACATAAAAAGTAATTAGCTTTTTTTTTTGAAGGGGAAAAAAAAAGAAGTTAATTAGTTATACAACTAAAGAGTTGCAATGTAATAAAAAAAAAAAGAAAAAAAAAGGAAGAAGTTAAAAGACACGTGTATTAGTTATAGAAATTAAAAAAACAATCTCAAGGCTAGGTAAAATAATAATGAAATAAACGATGAATTTAAAATGATTTTAGGTCCAATCTTTAATAGGAAACATGACCATTATCACAAATACTTTTATAACTCTACGTATAAACTAATCCCACATCTTATTTTAGGGCTCCAATTTATATTCCCTTTAACTCTATAATTATTAATGTATACAAGTTTGAAAAAACAGTCAAACAAGCATTAAAATTTATTTTTTCTATTCTAAGGTTTATGTCTTAACCTACTGTATTTTTTGAAAAGTATTTATGTAACATTAAATATTTAACTTGATTTTAGCATAAAAGAAAGATCATACTTTTGGAAGGTTAGTTGTACACTTATATCAATATAAGAGCAATGACGTACCGACATCAAGTATAGAAAGAATTTTAAACCACGATCTCTTGGATCATGTAACATATGGGGTGAGTTAATTAAAAATTTATTGAAGTTGGTGACAAGAGTTTAAATAATATAAGATGCCGCCCCATGTAAAATCATAATAATTTTATTAAATGACATTCATGATATTAAATGGATTATATTAATATTTATCCCTATATCATTAATATTTTTTTAAACAGTGGCAATGACACTTTGATTTTTTGATGAGATTAATAATCACGTTATATTACAACAGTCTGTGCAACGCACGGGCATCCACCTAGTTTTTATGTAATTTATATAATTAGTTTAAAGCACAAATTTTAAACTAGAGCTCGACACATAGGCAACTGAGTTGTCTATTGAGTTGGCATCCATGTTATCCATTATGACCCACAATTAAAGAGACTAATGAGTAATAATAAAGCATAAATCCACCATCCCCAAGGTTTAATAATATTTATTATTTGTATTAAACCATCAATATAAACATTGTCATTAAATCCTAATTGATAGTCCTAAATTACAAGTTACAATTCTCAAATCCAATATGGAAAATTTAATGAGATATGGAATAGAAAGAGGGAGAAGCAAACTACAGTCATCCCCTTGCTCAAAATTTTCATCTTATTCACACTTTGACTACCACTACTTCTCTCAACTATAACCATATGAGAGGGCTTTCAACCCTCATACTGTTATCTCCCCCTATGAAAAATATTATTGACTATGTTTATGATGCGATAAGAGAAAAGAACAAGGTAACAAGAAAAAAAGAATATATGGATGTGGTTAGGTGTCTAATGGTGTAGTCAAAGGTACCTCACTAATAAGTATTTGAATTCAGATAAATAAAAAAAGGCTATTTAAAATGTCCCATAATACTATTATTGCACTCAAAGGTTCCTACTTAGGAGCACTAACCACTTGACTAAATCCAAACTATCTTTGAAACTTGCAGATAACACATTTTAAAATAATCATAATATCTATATATTAGAGGCATTTTCTGACAGCATTGGAGGCATCCACTTAAGCGAGTCATTGTAATAAAATTTTAATATTAACTATAAAATAGATATATAGGTTTTGGCATAGAATATATACTAAAGTTGTACTTTCCTAAATCGTTAAAGAGTAGATTGTTATATTTTAAATAGCATATAACTTTACTTCCACCGCTTAAAAAATTAAATTTATTACACCATTGGAAAGAGTACGAAATATCCTTTAAAATGAGATTCATTTGTAGTATGTTTTATTGATTTGAAAAAATAACGTATAAATAAAAGAGGCATATTTTTACAATATAGGATGCGCCCACTTAAACAAATAATTAGTTTGAGACAACTAAAAAGTTGCAATGTAAAAAAAAAAAAAAAATATATATATATATATATATATATATATATATAGTTTTAGAAATTTAATCTACGAAATATCCTTTAAAATAAGACTCATTTGTAGCATGTTTTATTAATTTGAAAAATAATATATATATATATATATATATATATATATATATATATATATATATATATATATATATATATATATGAGGCATATTTTTACAACATAAAATGTGTCCACCTAATTAAATAATTAAAAAAATAAATAAAGTTTATTGTTTGTTACAATATTTCAAAAGGTTATATTCTAATAATAATATACCAAAAATCTAATAAAATAATATCTAATTTTGTGAAGTTATTCAATGATTGGCTCTAAAAGTAAGATTTCATTCATTATCAAATAAAAGTTGTAAGACGAATAATACCTACCAAGATCTCCCACCATTTCTTAGGAAAACGTGATTTGTTGAATTGTTTCCATATTGTATATTTTATAGTTCATTCTTGTGTAAACTTTTGTCTTTGTAAGGATATTGATATTGTTGTCTAATCACATAATGGATGACGGTAAGAGAATCATATCACGATAAGTCATTACTCAAGTTTTTTCCCTACTCTATGTTCTATGAATTCATGATTCTAAAGTTTTATCTAATAGATTTTGCAATAACTATTTCTGTCCATAGTTAAATACTGTATTTCTGCACAAATAATCAATCGAAGGGTTGAAGTAATTAATACGTTGATCAACATAGTGGCTGAAGTTATTATTGTTTGTAGATTGTTAGAGGTATATCATGTAAGCAAGTCCAGTAGAGCAACAAAATTAGAAATAAATAGAAAAAAGAGTAAAATTTAATTAATAATAATGAAAAACATAAATAGAATTTAGGATAAAACAGAATAACGAGAAATAGGAGTAATGGCTTGTTTTCTTCACCTTCTTTTTACTAAATTTATCTGCACAATTCTGCACTGAGTTGAAATTTACTGAACTGAATTGAATTTTTCTGAAGTGAACTAATTTTTACTGAATTTACAATTAGAGGAAATTTGTGATTTAGTTTACCGAATTGTACTGAATTCTTCTGAATCTAAACTTCTATTTACTGAACTGAACTGATGTTTACAATATTTTAAGGAGAAGTTAAGGAGAACATACCCTAAATCATTTTGGATAACCAACGGAGTATTAAGTGGTAAATAGTTTTTGTTTCAGGCATTCAAAAAACAAATTCTTACACTAGTAAAAAGGGAGCGAAACATTTTTTATAACAACACCCATTTGTCCTTTTTTCTAACAGGAACACAAGACGATCATTTGGCTTTTTTTTTTGGGTCCTTTTGGAGCTATATATGGGTAGGCGAGCCTCTTAATATTAAAATATCTAAAATATTATTTGAAGTTACTTTTAAGTAACAAAAAATTCACAAAAACTTGTTTAAGACAGTTTTAAACTTTTAGTGAGACAATGGTCTTTTTTTAGTATAATAAGGATCACTGCATATAATAAGTGACCTCAACATTATTAAATAGTGACCCTATTTTTCTGTGAGTTGGTCTCACAAAAGACTTCCCAAAATAAATTCTAAAAGATTTTAAATAAATAATAATAAAATAAATATTGCGGGATTATTATTAGTTTTAGAAAATTTCAAAATTTGGAAGGCGAAAAAACTAAAAATATTACGAGCAGCACAAAGAATATCAACATAAAGTGGTTCTGAGCTTCTTCCAATGCTACTACAACTCTTCCAAAAAAAAAAAAAATGCTACTACGACTCTTCCTAATAGAAAAATACAAAAATTTGTATAAGACGGTCTTTCCATAACTTTTGGTGAGATGGGAGTCACTTTTCAATAAAATAAGGATCATTGTTCACCATAAGTGACCCCAACAATTCTAATAATGACCCCATTTATATGTGAGTTGGTCTCACACAAAACTTGCTGAAAAAAAAATAAAAATAAATCGTCCCTTCTCTTTTTCTCCCTACTTGAGAACAATATGGTCACATATCTATAAGAACAGTTAGCCAACCAAAACAAAGCAAAGACAATACACAAAGATATAAGCTTAAGGGTGTTAATATTCTCCAATTCAGTTCAATGATCTTTCTTATAGTTTAATGACATTTAATCCAATTCTGTGGTGTTTAGATAGTTCAAAAATACTTTTTTTTTTTCTCACATATTACTATTTAGTTAGTGATGCTTAGTTTAGTACTATACTGTTCAGTTCAGCCATAAAAAACACACTCATAATACACAAAGCAAATAGACATAAGAAGGTTACGATTTCACTAAACAAACGAAGAAAAGATAACTAAGGGTGTGTCGTTCTTAGGGGATTAACTCAAAGGAAATGAATTGAACTGAATACCACTAAACTAATCTGGACACCATTGTACTGGCATGATTCTTATGATTAATTTGCACAACATAACCTGGTTTTGGCATAGAGGAAGGATTTTTCCTTTAGAAGGTCTCTAGATCAATCTAATAGCATTGACGATATCAACATCAAGTATTAACATCAAATATAGAATGACAATGAAATAATGCCTTACCTTAGATCATGTAACGTATGGAGGTGAGTTATGTAAATATTAAGGATAAGAGTTTAAATTATATAAGGTGCACCATTTAAGTCATAGTGGTCTTCTTATATGACATTTATGATATTAAATGGATTATATTGGTGCTTATTTTTCTTATATGATATTATTAATATTTTTTTTAGTAGTGACAATTACACTTTGATTTCTTCGATAAGATTAACATTCACGTTATATTAATTTTATTATAGAATCACAGTCCGTACAACGCACGGGCATCCAACTAGTTTGCATTTGAATGGAGTAAAAATAATTTAATAAGACCACCAATACTTCTAAAATCAATCAACTAATATTGACGTTAACCCGTGCATCGCACGGGGCACATACTAATAACAATATTACGGAACAACGGGGAACGGAACGGAATGCAGCAGGGAAACAACGAAAAGAATAGGGTCTTCCTCTACCTACCTGAAAATCAGTTTTTTTTTTCCTGAAAATAATGAAAAATCTTAGTCCATCACTGTGCCACTCTCTTCGACCTGATTCTGAGTGTGAGCTGGACAGGTATGATTTCATCCACTTCCCCTTTTTCTTTTTTCTTTTTTTTATTTTCAATTTTTGCTGCATTTTGGGATCAAACACATTTGAGGTTTCGTTAAATTCGATTTTTATTTATCTTAATTATGCTCTTTTGATATACGAAATTATAGTCATATGCATGAATCTAGCTGACTTTGTCATGAATTAAGCTTAATTTAATTAGGGTTTTCAAAATTTTGGGGTTGATTTTTTTTTTATTTTATATGATTGGGTACAAATTGTGTAAATGGGTTTTCTAAATCACCTAGTTAGGCTGGTTTACTATGTTTGTTTTTATGATTTATAAAGCTATAACCTGTTGCATAATGCTACTCAAACATATCAGGAGTTCAGATACAAATTGTAAATCAATTTTGTTGGCAAAACTAGGTTACTTTGAAACAGCTATCAAGTTCAGGTTCTCTAATAATCTACCTTGAGAATCAACTTCCATGAAAGAACAAGAAGTGAATTTTTGGGTTAGATAGAGAGACTGACACAATATTCAAGTGGGTTGGCCACCCACTGGGTCAATAAAACATTTTCCGCTAGGTATATTTGGTCACAATTTCCATCAAAGAAGTGAATTGTTGGGTTAGATATATTTGGTCACTGGTAAACCCTATTTTCTATTAGTGTTGCATATGTGAAAGCTGGTTATGTGTTATTGTTTGTGCCTTTGTGGTACGTACAGTATTTTCTTAGTGAAATGATTAACATATAAAGCAGGGAAGAAACGATTAACATATTTTCTTAGTGAAGAAAATGATTTAAAACAGACAATGAAACAATTGCAGCAATCGAAAGAAAGCAGGGAAATGTGTAGATCAACATATAACCATTGATTCGGCTCGGATGTTCGTGTATGTTTTGTTTATGGATTTTGATGCTCGTGTGTAAATAATTGTGGCTTTAAACTTGTAAGACAATAGGGACTTAAGTGGTCTTCTTATCCTAAAGTGCATAAGCCCGATATCTAAATGTGATCCATCCCTTTGATTATTACTTTAAAAGCTTTGTATCTCACCAGCATTCACATTGTTCCTTATATTGCTGATATTGCAGTTCAAAGATGCCTGAGGTCATCACGAAACGGGTGAAATTGAATTTACACTCCAGAAGCTATAATCCAAGATGAGAGAAGTTTTGGGGGATTTAAGCTAGTGTAGCTAATCCAGTGTTCTGCCTTTTCTCACTTCAGTACATTTGGTCATGAAATGAACTATGAATACGTTATCCTTTCGGTTTGGCAGCTCAATTAAACTCACATGATGGGAAGAGAAAGTGTGAAACACTTGTGGCTTATTTTCAAAATCGCTCATAAGAAGAGCTACTATTGATCATTGTCGTAAAAGAAATGAGACTTCCAAGGAGCTGTATGATATGCTGATATATAAACTTAACTGCTAAATGGAAGAAGGTACATTACAGCACCTCATTCCCACCTTCTTTTTTGGGTGGTGCATGAGGTAGTTTGTGAGTTGTCTGTTTGGGTTTTTATAACTTGTAAGTTGGTTTTGTACATTTTCTACCATGATTTGCAAGCTTACACAATGAAAGCTAAGGCACCCTTTTGGGTGTGGTGACTGAAAAACAATGGGCATGAAGTATAATTTACCACTGCCAATATGATTAAATAAATGATCACATGCTATTACCCATATGTTAAATATCTAAAGGACGAAAATTGGTTCAATTTTTAGATTCAAACTTTTCACATTCACCAAATTCTTTGTTCGCTTTTGTTAATCCTACTTAACAGGCTGCAAGTAATAGGTTCTGATTCAAGTGTGGGAACTACTATGAGATGTTGCGTTTCTTTTAATCTCTGCTGACCTATATTCCGCATGTTGTTTATATACATTCATCTCTTTCATGCTTCTAGCTGATATTAGTTTGTTAGTATGCTGCCAGTTCAGAAAATTAACAGCTGAAAGTTTGCAATGTTTCAAGTATACTGCATACATCCGTGAGATCATAACTTTGGGACTACTTGTGTTTGCCGAATCACTAAACATCTGCGGAAAGAGAAGGTCATGGAATGTGTTCACTGTGGAATTAGAGGCTTTGCCTGCAGGGATTGATGTGTTTCTGATCAAGTTGTAGACTCGTAACTGGTTGCATAACTGACGATTTGCTGTAGTTTGTATATAAACTAGTAGTGTCACTGGATCAATTCAGTTGCCTATGCTTCAGTTCTATGGTATCATACATCTTCCTTTTACGTTATGAAACAGAATTTACCTCGTGTGCCTGCATATATTCCATGTCAGTGAGTAACGCCTGGTGGACGCATTGCCATGTTCATGATGATTTGGGATCCAGAGTGGCTTGTTCGAGCCATATCTGGTGGATAAACTGATGAGGCGTGAGGAGGGCGGGATGAGGGTTGTCCTGCAAGAGTAGCAACTGCCCGTACGGTGAGGGTTAACGATCATGTCGTGCCAGCTGACTTGAATCTAATCAATTATTACAAAGGCAGCCCGGGTTTGGGATGTTGATTAGTATGTCTTCACTTGATATAATCACATCACTACTACAGTACTACTGCCTTGTAAGGGCTTTCCAGAGCTTTGCCGATGGCATTTTGATGATACCTCTGCTATGCTTTCCATTGTTTTCTCCTTTAGGGCACAGCCTTCCTAAAACTTACATGGAGGCTACAATTTAGTTCAGGTCACCCTGATTTTGCCGTCTAAACTGAAAGTTCCATTTTATGTGCTCTATTTCTTTTCATAAGTTTAGGGAGACATTTGTGAGTGGTGCAGTATTGGTGTCCTCAGTATAGTCCTTTCTCATTAAGTGGCCTAAATGAGGGAAGCAGATACTTGACATGGCAGAAATGGTTATAGAAGGGTTGTGTTCCCACAATTGTCCTAGACACACTATATTTTGCTTAGAATATTCTACTTTGCCTTTTGGTCTGTATCAGAACGGTCTGGAAGCAGAATCTTTGAGTTTTCATTCACGTAGTGGAGTCTCCAATGTTGAATGGGTAGAGAGGAAGTTTTTTGCTCAAACACAGCCACTAACATGGTGCGAAGTGAGTAGTTCAATCTTTGACTTTGATATATCTTGAGTCCTTGATTATGTGTAGCTTGAGCTGATGTTTTACTGCTTCATTCTTGCAGACTATTTTCAAATACTCTACCAGTTAATGAACAGCCTGCATTAGATAATGTACGACATGTTAAAGGTTCTATGAATTCATGGGGAGAACGGCATTACTGGCTGGGGCTGCGTGCAAAGCAAAAGGTTCTTGTAGGGACTGTAACTGTGACGCTCACGCTCTACTCTTAGCAGAAATACTTAAGTTACAGAGAAGATGCTTCCCAAATTATACAGGTGGTGATTGAAACATGGACTCAAAAGAGTTATTTGAAAGTATATGCTCTTGATGATAATAACATGATGTTAGTTAGGCTAAGGAGAAAAATAATTTTAGGTACAATGTTCCTTGCTCACTCATCGCTTAAGATGACAGGAAATCTGATGGTTGTATTTGAATAATGGGGTGGAGACCTGAACTAGATTTCTTTGATATGTCAGTTTTTTTACCAGAAAATGCACTTGAGATTTGACTGTCTCTATGGCATTTGAGATTTGACTGTCTCTATGGCATGTATTGTCCTCAATCTGATCAGTTTAAATTGTATTAGGAGACTGAATGAAAGTACTTGGATATTCTCAGAGTCTCGAGAACTGAACAAGAATGGGGCGGAGACCTGAACTGGATTTCTTTTGGTTGTCAGATTCTTCCCAGAACATGCACTTGAGAGTTGATCTGTGTCTTCACATGTATTGTCCTCATTCTGATCTGCTTAATTTTAATTTGTAAAGGAGATTGAATGAAAGTACTTCTTGAATATTCTTAGAGCCTCGAGAACTGAATATTTTGTTCTTGCAAATGAAGCCTCTTTCTGTTAAAAGTTTGGCAATAAGTTCCTATGCCCCAGGGAGTGAAATCATAACTTTCAATGTAATGCAAAAGAATACTCGGAATTTGACCATTGGAAAACCTGGAACCTCTTGAGTAAATTACATTCTCTGAATCCAAGTTCATAATTTTGAATATTTGATTTTGTTACAAGTTCAAAACTGCAATTCAGTGGTTTGTATTTTGTTATGCAACTAATTTCATCCTATCCTCTCTTGCTAGGAATATTGCTTCCCACAATCCTCTCTAACAGGATTGTGTTGGGCAGACAGTTTCAGGTCCAGGCTGTGCTACAACTGTTTAACTGTAACTGAGCTGTTTGAAGAAGACCCATTGGGCCAATATTGTCCAAATGTCATGTAGAAAGTCGCAGTTGAGGCCATTTGCAGGTGATGAGCCCTGGAACATCATCTTTAACAAGTCGAAAGTCCTCATGTGGCAAGGCGTGGGGTAAGGTCGGAAGCTCTTCTTGAAAAATACCCAATGGATTAACTGAGTAAGGGTAACAACAAACATATTTCGTGAGGTTTAATGATTAGATTGAAAGAGGTCGATGTAGAGATCAATTTGAAGGATCTCTGCATCATAAGTTGAGATTGTCAGGTTAGAAGTATCCCGACTGATCAGGTTTTGGTTTAGACATTCACTGCAGCTTTTGTTCTCATGTCCCTTTACTGTATACTTCACGTCGCTAATTGCGTTATCTGCTGGGATAGGATCAAACTGAACAAAGATGCCGCTTTCGCAAACACGAAGAATGAAGGTAATTGCAGGAAGGATGATGGAGGTTCATGTTCACTTAGTTTTAGAAATCAACCAAGGTAATTTGACTGCACAATGGTAAAGCTACTTAGATAGTTAGATCAGACAAGAATTAAGGATTATTGCACTGCAAATACTGGTGGAAGAAATCATCAACTCAGAGTCTCAGACTGTATTCAAGCATTTCAGTTGCTGATAGGTGACAGCACAGGAGATTCAACCACCTTATCTCACAAATATCCTCTTGGATTGCATGCACCTGCAACTGAAGATGGAAGGAGTGATCCAGATCATTGTCCAGGAGAATCAAACAGATCGAGATTATGCCGTTCAATAATGAAAATATCAGCACTAATTAATTTAACTCATTTCAGTTTTTGCTCAGTTTTTGGTTGGTGTTTTTAGGTGTTTTGGTATTTTGTAACGTAGGATTAGTCAAGGTGTCTATTTCATGTACTTGTAGGTGTTTGAGTTTATGTCGTTCGATTGTTAGGCGTGTCTTGTAGAGGTTTCTCTATTACGCCACTTCTATATTTGTGGCTTAGTCGGTTGATGTCTTGATAGTCGGCTGCTATGGGAAGCTTCGGAGCTCTAGAAGTGTATGAGCTTCGGCTCTAGAAGTGTATGAGGTTTGCCTCCTTTTCTTTCCAATTTAATAAAATGGACTACTAATTATAAAAAAGAAATAATAATAAATTTATCCAACCTATTTCAGTAACGGTTCGAGTTATCAACCATTTTAAATTAATTAATTTCAAATATTGTCGTTTTGTGCCAACTTTTAATCGTTATAGTCTTTCACAAAGATCAAATGTACACATTATTAAAACACGGAATTTCAAATTTTAGAGAGGATAATCACATCTTAAAACTAAATCTTAACAATATCATGATGCAATGGATGAGGTCCCTCTTTAGTATCATTTTTCGCATTTACGTATTACATTCATGAATGCTTAACACGGATCACGTGTAAAGCATCGTTGAAAAGGATCCTCATCCTAATGAAATATGTTTTTCTTGCTTGCTTTAGTCATTCCTACCTTGTCCTCTACGTTTCATATCCAATCAAAACTCTTAAAGCATAATAAAAAGAAATGAGCCAAAAACGGTCGGATGCATTTCCTTGGAAGGTTCTGTGTTCTAACAAACTCCCCTTTGTATGGTCAGTTGCACGTCCCCACTCCCTTGCATGGTCCCACTCTCTACGCCCCCACACACCCCACACTCTCCGTTTTGTCCTGAAAAATCTCACCAAACTCGGGTAGTTTAATGACTCAACAAAAACCCCCCTCGTAGACCCGAGTCAACCTTAGTCTTTCTAACCCAATAAATTAAACCAAAATAAAGAAAAATAAATTTGAAGTAACTGGTATAGTGGTATATACTGATGAGTGAGGTGTGACTGGGTGAGGCTCTAGCGCTGCCTCCCGATTTCGTAGGTTTGCCTCGGGATCAAATCCTCATCCATCTCCTTTCTTTATAATGACTATAAAGTGAAGGTGTCCACTTAGCCACACATCTAAATAAAAAAAATAAATAAATAAATAACTAAATATATTCTGATTTTGTCGTACCAGATACGATTCTTTAGCTATACGCCTATACCTACTCCAAATTATGTATACAAATTTTCACGTCATAACCTTGTACACACAATAGATTATTATAAGCACACCCACGTCACTATTGTAGTTAGTCTATGAGGACCATGATGCGCAACTTCTCCATTGACTGCTTAATACCTAGGAAAATTTTCACTTTAAGTAATTTGAGATTTTGAATAAATATTATTTTTTAAGTCACATTTGGTTTAACTAATCTCACTTACATGACACAAAGTTTACAATAATTTTCAACATTTTGTTTTATGAAACCGTCTCAACGTGGGACGATTTTATACACGTTGTAAAGTACCAATGGGGATTTATACAAAATATGCTATCTAGGTTGATTTATAAGAGTTTGAAATACCAGATAATATTTATGCAAAATTAAGTAGAAAATCAGCTATTATGCGCGGTGATTAATACAAGTTCTTGTGTATATGTAAATAAATTGGTAGGAAATCGGCTATTATGCGCGGAGACTTATCCAAGTTTTTGTGCAATACCAAATGGATATTTATGTAAAATTAGTAGGAAATCGACTATCATGCGCGAGGAATTATGTAAACTTTTTTAAACACCAAATGCAAATAAAAAACTAGTAGGAATAAATCACCAATCGTGTGCGGAGACTTATCCAAACTTTTGTGTCATACAAAATGGAAAATCATGCAAAACTAGTAGGAAATCGTCTATCGTACGTGGTATCCAATTTTTTTGCAACACAAAATAAAAAATATATACAAAATTAGTACAAAATTGGCTATCGTGCCGGCTGGACTTATCTGAATTTTTGTGCAAACCAAATAGAAATTATGCAAAACTAGTAGGAAATCATTGAAATTGGAAATTTTCCAAAATCCAGTTTATTATTCAAAAGTGGGAAAATAAAATAAAGAAAAACTTCCAAATCCAATTTGTTTTGAAAAAAGAATCCTTATATAAAATCTCTTCAGTTTCCCAAATCAAAAAAAAAAAGCTTGTCTAATTTTCTTGAGGAGAGAGAAAGTCATAATCATGGAGGGCTACGGTAGAGGAGAGAGAGGGCGTGGTAGAGGAGAGAGAGGGAGAGGTAGACACGGTGGGGGTGGACACGGTGGTGCTGGAGGATACGGAGGTGGACACGGTGGTCGTGGGAGAGGAAACCAACAACATCAACAACCACCACCGCAAGTTTACCAACAACACCAGCAACAGCAACCGCCTCAGTTTCGGCAACCATCTTCAACACAGGGGAATGCGTGGGCCCAACGACCCGATTTGGGCCGTGGTGGGTCCAATTGGAGGCCCAATTCTGGTGGCCGTGGTCAAGCTTCTGTGGGGCCCAACAACCAGAGTTTCGGTGGTGGACCTAGTGGTGCTGCTGGTGACCCTGCTGGTATGTTTGTCTGTTGGAATTTTGGTTTATTTATTTTAATGTTTTTATTTATGTGAATTTGTGGTAGTTTTTTTTTAATTTTAATTTAGTAGATGGTAGTTTTAGTTTTGTTGATGGTTTGTTACTCTTTAGCATGTTGATTTGGGTGGAATTATCATGGTGTTTATTTTACTAGTTATACAATAAATATCTATAACTAATATTTTTTTCATTTGATATATAGACACAAAAGTACAAAAATACATAGACACCGAAATACCCGTTGAAAGGTAATTTTTATATCACAAAAATGTATTTTTCTAATTGATTATAACAATGAACATTTTATTTTTTACTTGTATATCATAAAACGGTACATAATTTTCACAATCTAAAGATACTTCAATTTTGTGATTAAAAAAAATGAAGATAAATACCGTGCTTGCGTTTTTACTATTTTGGCCGATCTCTCTCTCTCTATATAAACAAACGAAGAAATACAAAATATATTTCAAAATAACATAATCGATATGAATCTATCTATCCGCTTCTACCACATATGTATTTACTGAAAACTACATATAACTATGATACAAAAAATAAATATTTAGACAACCGAAGGAAATACAAAATATCTTGCAAAATAACATAAACGATATGAATCTATCCCCTTCTACCACATATGTATTTATAGAAAAATATATATAAGATGATATTATAGACGGTTATAGTTTGAATAAAAAGTGCTACTTTTATACTAAAAAGTAAAAACTATTCTTTTTTGTTAGACACTTTTGGTCGTCTAGAGCAACGTTAATTTTCGACCAAAAAATGTTAAAAGAATAAAAGAGGTTACTTCAACCATCTTATAATGAAATACTCCATCCGTTCCAAAATAAGCTTTTTGTTTTAACTTTTTGAGTAGTGATATACCTTCTTCGATTTTCCTCTCCACCTAAGAAAAAAAAAAAGAACATCGTTAAAATTATTAGTGTAGTGATATATATTTTCTCCTGTTTTTCCTCTCCATCAAAAAAAAAAAAACATTGTTAAAATCATTAGTGTAGTGATATATACCTTCTCCAGTTTTTCCTTTCCACCTAAAATCAAATTACGATGTTTCATAATTGCTACTCCCCCCGTTACTTTTGCACGGTCTCCAATACACTACTTTGACCATAAATATTTGTGTTTATATGAATACATAAACTATAAAAAATAGATTTTTCCGAAAGTACTAATAAAAACGAATCCAACTATAGTATTTTTACATTGTAAATCCTTATATTTTTTCCGAAATCAATGCTCAAAGTTTGTAAAGTTTGACCTTCAAAAAATAAATGTTATCAATTTTCAGAAACGGAGGAAGTACAAATCAAGAATAGGTAGAACAAAGAAAAATACTTACTTCAAATTGAACTTTGGCTAGAACAATTACAATACCAAAACCTACACATACGAACAAATTGATGTGTGGAACGCTATTTATGAACTTATATAGATTATGATGTTACATATAAGAGTTGTTAATATGAAATAAGAGTATGTATTAGCTACGTACATCACCCGTATTATGTACCCTTAGTAAACTACGATAATATTTCTCCACCCTATTGCTATTCAGACTATTCTCCTCCTGCAACTTCATTGAATGAAGTAATCTTATACATGATTCCATAATCCATATAAATGCCTATCAACAACCCAGCCTTACCCCGCCAAGTTAAAGGAAAATATAAGCATAGGACTGCAGGACTCTTGTCCTACTACTACTCGCCTACTCACAACTATCACTTAGAAGTGATTGACCTAAAATCAAATTACAATAATTCATAATTGCTACAAATTATAAATGGGTAGAACAAAGAAAAATACTTATTTGAAATTAAAATTCTTGCTAGAACAACTACAATACCAAAACCTGCACGTACGAACAAATTGAGCAATTAGTGTAACGTTATTATTAAGTGATATATCTTGTCCGGTTTTGCCTCTCCACCTAATCTAAAAGAAAAAAGAATCACACCTTTAAAATAAATAATGTAGTGATATAATCGTTATAATGTAGTTATACTTTCTTATAACTTTGACCATTAAACTGAAACCATATAAACAATTGTTCATCCATTAAGGGGAAAAAAAAACATGAATTGGTTGGACGGAGAACCAAAAAAAAAAAAAAAACTACTTATAAATGCTGATTTGGTAGTTATTGGACAATTCAATAATTTTCAAAACCAGCACAACATAAATCTTTATAAAATTAGTATTCTAGATTTAATTTTGTGTAGAACCAAAACATAACATGAATCAAGGAGTAAAGGTGGAAGAAAACCAAAAAAAATAAAAGTAAAAAATAAAAAAAAACTAAAAGGGGAGGGAGAAGCTCTGATTGTAAAAGTGTGGTAGGAGAGATCAACAATCACGTATATAATGACCAACATAGATCAGTATCCTTAAGGGACACTTAACTAAAGAGTCCTAGGTGCTTTTGTAACAAAAAAAAAAAAGACTCCTAGGTGCTTTGCAAAGTTTCTATAAATTCTTATCTCCTCTTAATAATCACGTAAATGGTGGATATATATATTGATTTTGTCTTTCTTCTCGCTTACATAGCGCGCTCTTAAAATTTTCGCCTATGTGGTATGCTTCATTGATTTATTGATTTTAACTTAACATTATTACTCATATGTTCTGACCATATTGTAAATGCATCTCGTTTTGAAATATTTTTTGATCCGAATTTAATGGTGTAATTTTTGTTATTTTTTGAGATGTATAGAAAATATTATATGATTTTGAATATTTGACGAAAATTAATCTTTCAAGAATCCTAAACAGTAAGGATGATAGGACTCCTAATCGTTTCACACCAGTTATTTTTTGTCATTATCTAAGACTCCTAATCGTTACACTGATTATTTTTTGTCCTTATCCTCGCTTAGGTGGCGCGCTCTTAAAATTCTCGCCTATGTGGCGTGCTTCATAGCGCCTGAAATATGCCTCCTTTATTTATATATATTGATTTTTATTTTTAATTGATTGTTTGTCTGTATTTGTTTGGTGTCCCGTTTTTCATGGTGTTTTTGCAAAAAAATTCTATGGAATTGATGTTTGTGTGATGGTGAATTACACAAACACATTCGTTATTTTGTGAAGCAATCACAAACACACCCAAAATCACATAAATTTTACTTGGATCAGATTCAGAACCTAGAAAATCTTTTATGGTTTTTTTTCTTAAATCGTTGTTATGAAGTATGGCAGAGTAGAACAGATTAAGCTAGGACAGAATTATTTATTATTTATTTATTTATTTATTTATTATTATTTATTTATTATTATTATTTGGTGCTAAGCTAGGACTAAATTCGAAACAAAATCTAAATACAATTAGGAGAAAGAAGATTAGCACTGATCAGGGTCTACATTGAACAATCCGGGTCTCTTGAATGGAAATGCAGAACTTTGAAATCTGGGTCTCAGTTGTATACAATTTGGAGATGTTCTGACAATGTGGACTGTACTAAATTCTAATAGGATGGTTTGATGTAGCCTGTAATTGGACATAGTCTATCATTCATGATGTTGGCTTTCACAAATTTTGAATGTTTTGGGCATTATTGTGGGTTATGTATGCTACACTAGTATCCACTGTAGTCCTGTATGAATGGTCTTTGTTGAGGTGCTTGTCTGTTACAAAACATTTTTGCATTCTTCTATTGGTGGTCAATGTATGTCTAATGTCTTTGCATACTTCTGATGTTGTACAGGCACCGTCATCCCCAGGATGCAATCGCTGAAAGTATCCGAACAAACCTCCCAAACTTCAAGAGTGGGGGGCATTGTGCCTATTAAACGGCCTGATAGTGGTGGTGTGGCCAGAGTTCGTACTATCAATGTCCTTGTCAATCATTTTCCAGTCACATTCAAACCGGAGACTGTAATTGGACACTATGACATTGATGTCAAGCCAGAAGTAGCACACGCCAATGGTCGTCCTGTGAGGTTATCAAAGTCTAATCTGTGTTCGATTATGGACAATCTGTTTGCTCAACACCTGACATTTCCACCAGAAATGACTGCCTATGATGGTGAAAAGAATATATTCAGTACATCCAAGTTGCCTACTGGACAATTTAAGGTGGAGATTCCTGGCGATGAAGACAGGAGGCCTCGCTCCTACATTTTCAGTGTTAATCTGGTGAGTGAGCTGAAGCTTCACAAGTTGAAGGATTACTTGACTGGGGATCTCCTACAGATTCCCCGTGATGTACTTCAGGGGATGGATGTTGTCATGAAGGAGAATCCGAGGAGGCATATGATTAGCATGGGGAGAACCTTTCATCCAAAGAATCCAGATTGTGATCTTGGGCATGGCATTGCAGCCTCACGAGGGTTTCAGCATAGCCTGAAGCCAACTTCACAAGGCTTGGCACTGTGTTTGGATTATTCTGTGCTTGCAGTTCGAAAGAAAATTTCTGTCCTTGATTTTCTCGAGCAGCAAGTTTCACAGTTTACTTTAGATAGCTTCCTCAGAAAGAAGAGGGAGATTGAAAGTGTTTTGAGAGGACTCAAGGTTACTGTCATCCATCGTCGCACAAAGCAGAAGTATTTAGTGTCGGGTTTAACTGACCAGAGAGCTCGTGATATTTCTTTTACCGCTGAAGATCCTAATGGCCAGATGCCTCCTAGATCTGTCTGCTTGGTTGACTACTTTCGTGATAAGTACGGATTAAATATTCGATACATAGATATCCCTTGCTTAAAGTTGGGGAAGGGAAGCAAAGCAAATTTTGTACCAATAGAGCTGTGTGTCTTGGTTGAAGGTCAGAGGTACCCAAAGGACAACCTCGACCGTGACTCTGGTCTTCTTTTGAAGAATTTGTCGCTTGCCGAACCTCATGATAGGAAAAGCAGGATCTGCGGCATGTTGCAAGGAGAGAATGGACCTTGCGGGTATGAAGTTCTAACCCTATATGATGCATACTTTGATTTTTGTTGGTGTTTCTTCCTCATTATTTCTTAAATGTTGTTATTTGATCTACTTGGTGAATGTTGCTCATTGTGGTGGGCAATTATTCTTGCAGCTAGTTTCTCTTACTCTGGGCTTCAACTTTTATGTTTTTGCATGGCTCTCTATACCTGCTTATAAATTTTCTATGGGTTAGAGTAGAGCTGTCAAGTAAAGCAACTTTTGATATTGCACACATCTGCAGACTGGGTTACCTTTTTTTTTTTTGCTCATCAAGTTACTTGTATGTTATACTTGAAAGAATTGCTACTGCAGGGGAAAATTAGGTTTTGATGATCCATTGTTATCCCTTTCGGTTTTCTTAAACTTTTCTTTTTTTCTTGGAATTTTCTGTGCTGTTAATTGTTTGGCCATCGTTTGGAAGGAAAAGAAAACAAGGAGGGAAAGTAAATACAAAAACAGAGTTAACTATCTAGTCCCTTAATACACTCCATGTAGAATATGCATCTTCACTGGTGTATGGATAATCTCTTATATCATCTCCGTGATTTTGCAGGGGAAAAATTTGTAAGAATTTTGACATTCATGTCAGAACAGACATGACTCAGGTCGAAGTTAGAGTCATAGGGCCACCACAATTAAAGTTAAGAGCTATGAATGGCAATGTGACTGCTGTTAATGTGGACAGTGAGAGTTGCCAATGGAATCTTATCCGCAATTCTGTTGTGGAAGGCAAATCTCTTGATCGTTGGGCCGTTTTAGACTTCAGTTACAAAGAAAGATATGATAGTTTAAATGAACACTTTATTCCGAAGCTTGTTGACCGCTGTAATAAACTAGGCTTGCGTATGAAACAGCCTTTGTTTGTTAAACGAGATGGAATGAGTGCCCTGGGTAGTGCTGGCTCACTGACTCGGCTTTTTGAAGAAGTTCAGAGCAGAGCAGGGGGGAACTTACAGCTTTTATTGTGCGTGATGACCCGAAAGGATCCTGGCTACAAGTATATTAAGTGGATTTCTGAGACCAAGATAGGTATCATCACCCAGTGCTGCCTTTCTAAGATGGCCAACAAGGTGCAGGATCAGTACCTTGCTAATCTTGGCATGAAAATAAATGCTAAGCTTGGGGGTAGCAACGTTGAGCTTGTTAGGCGGCTTCCTCTATTTGAAGATCAAAACCATGTGATGCTTATCGGAGCAGATGTCAATCACCCTAGTCCCTTGGACTTCTCAAGTCCATCAGTTGCTGCTGTTGTTGCCTCAATGAATTGGCCAGCTGCAAACAAGTACAGCCCTCGAGCTCGTTTCCAGCAGCATCGTTCAGAGAAGATTATAGGTTTTGGAGAAATTTGTCTAGAGCTTATCGAGTCTTATGAAAGGCTCAACAAGGTCAAGCCAGCAAAAATTGTGATATTTCGTGATGGTGTTAGTGAAGGGCAGTTTGATATGGTTCTCAATGAAGAGCTACTTGATCTGAAGAAAGCAATGGAAGGGAAAAATTACAACCCCACTATTACCCTTATTGTTGCACGGAAGCGACACCAGACCCGACTATTCCCCGCAACTGCCAAAGATGGGAGCCGTAGGGGTGGTAATATTCCTCCTGGGACAGTTGTGGACAAAACGATTGTGCACCCCTTTGAGTTTGATTTCTACCTCTGCAGCCACTATGGGAGCATTGGTACCACCAAAGCGACACACTACCATGTCTTGTGGGATGAGCACAACTTTTCTTCTGACAAGTTGCAGGAGCTCATATACAGCTTGTGTTTCACCTTTGCTCGGTGCTGCAAGCCTGTGTCACTGGTACCACCAGTGTTCTATGCTGATCTTCTCGCTTATAG
Organism: Tetragonia tetragonoides; assembly: GCA_038025085.1. Classification (NCBI taxonomy): domain Eukaryota; kingdom Viridiplantae; phylum Streptophyta; class Magnoliopsida; order Caryophyllales; family Aizoaceae; genus Tetragonia; species Tetragonia tetragonoides. The sequence goes on from CM076143.1 coordinate 36,716,778, forward strand.
AGGGCGATTGTACTACGATGCACTGGCTGAGAGGCATTCTTCTTCAGTAAGTTCATCTTCGTCCGTGACAACTTCGTCTTCATCCACTTCAGGAGCCTCATTGGATGAGAGCATCTGGAAGTTGCATGCAAATCTTGAAGACGGCATGTTTTTCATCTGAGAAGGCTCAAACCCTTTTTCTGCCTTCCTCTTGTCTGTCTGCAGTATGCAGTAGTGGAGGAAGTCTCGCACAGCTCTCGCACAACTCTTGCTTTGAAGGGTGTTCGCCTCTTGCAACTGAAGGGTGTGTTTGTGCGTGAATCTAATACTCTTTTTTTAAGAAAAATTTAGTTCTGTTTTTAGTTCTGTGATTTTGGTGTTTGTAATAAGGGCAATCGTCCATATTTCTCCTTGGAACCTCTTAATTTTGTGTTAGTGGGCTGCTGATGCTCCACGTGTGTAGCGACTTTTGTTTGCAATGTTTGATATAGGGATGTACTGCCCTAGAACAATTTCAATTCGTTTTTATGCATGGTTTTTGTGTTTTATAATGGTGTTGATTACTTTCGCTTTTGTAATTGAAGTGTTCAAGATTAGTTCATTCTATTTTGTGAATCACAGGTGAAGTTGATAACATCCAAGTTCATAAACCATTCAACGTGTTGTGTTCCGAGAAATGATTCAAGTGATCTTAGTCTTATTCACCTTCAAAGAGAGTGCTTTTTTGCAATACATAAAAATGGAAAAACATAAGCATCAAGTGGAAAATGCAACATCATCTGATTCATCTGTCAATTGCTGTCAGTGAAGATAATGCAAGATTACAGGGATAGGATTATCAAATCCATTTCTAGTGTTGGGACTGTTGGTTAGTCTTTTTGGACATGAACTTAGAGGCCCAAGTTAGCCTAATTCATCAGCAGCCCAAAATAGAGAGGGAGCAAGGAAGACAATGGGTCCCGTCATATCCATGTGTCAAGTCATATTAAACTTTTTATGTTTTTTAATAGACAAGGAAGTCGGATTTTTAGGCCTATTATATAGAAAGAGATGGGGTAGCTCAAAAGCTCATGATAATAATATCATCATCAATTGTGAAGTTAAGGGCGACAAGCCTCGAAGCCCCAACCTTGAAGAATGAAGGAGTGGAATTCTACAACTTGAGCTACCACATTTTTGTCATTAGTGAAATTAATGGGTTGTGGGTTTTCTTGTCTCTTTCTATTCATAGGTGTTGTTAAAATCTACCTTGTTACAGAATTTGCAGTGGATACTTGGCACAATGGAGCATGAACATCCTATCCTTATTACAGAATTATAGGTAATTACGCAAGGACTCCAAATTGCTGTGCAGACCAAGTGGAAAAACTTGACCCACAGCAATTCTCATCAACGAAGAGCTTAAGAAAAGAAATTAATCGACTAACATCATCAAACAATGCAGGGTCCTCATGACACGGATCGACGGGGTCAAGATACTTCCATCAATTTAGGGAGTCCGACCATCTTGCAGACACCTTGGCCAAGAAAGCGGCCACTAGAGCTGAGGGATATCAGCAGATTGTAATGAATGACACGATTAGCTCCTGTCTTTCGTCGTTTATGATTGTAGTGAGACTGTTCCCAAGAACTGTTCATGTAGGCTAACTCTTAGTTTTCTCTGACGTAGCTAAAGAAGAGGCAAATTAGCACAAGAGTTGACCTGTTTCAATTCTGAGATGAGACCAAGTAAAATAAACAAACATCATCACTAACATAAGCTGATATCTAGTGAGTCCAAAACATTAGCCAAGATTTTACAAACCTTGTACGACCAAAACATCAATACAGCACAAAAGTACTCAAGCCTATTTGGTAGAAAACATCCTATTTTCTTTTGCACTAACATCCCACAATATACGAGCCGAATTAGATACGCATAGCCTGGAGGTCTCATGACTGATTTGAAATGCAATCAAACCTTAGTCTCTTCAGCCATTGGTTCAATGGGTTCTTGCTTAGCCTTAGTCTCCCTGTCAACTGGCGCCACAGATTCATCTTTTCCTGCTTCTTCACTTCCTTTTGGCTCTTCTGTACATTAGGAGAAAGATATGTCAAATTACAATTTAAATAACAAAGCCGTATCATGATTGTAGACACACACATTATGAGAGCATAAACAACAAAGAAAACGATGCATTTGTCAATGCTACTACTCAATCGTGGAATGGAAGAGAGAAACACCAAACATATGAACTGAACATCATTATGACTCCAAAACAACAAGCCCAACAGGAAATTAATAGTTATATACACGACCTAACCTTCGTCTTTTGAATCATCCATATCAAATTCATCATCATCATCCCCACCCATGTCTAACTTCTGCACAATATTGATGTCTGTTAGCAACTGCAAACCCGCAAAACGAAGTAGAACAAAAATATGATCTTTCTACCACAACTTGAGATGATATGAACTTGGGAAAAAACAGACGAATATATACCATCTAATTCAACAAAGCAGATCAACCACCCACACAATCCAATCAACGGTAGACCCACTCAAGACTACTCAACTGGATATCTAAGAGTAGATAGCCCTCTATTCCTAGGAGAACAAAAGCAAAATGTTACACTGATGGAGAGGAGCTACAAGGCATGGTGCTAGTTTAAGTACTCTCATACAACAAGAGCTTTGGTTAATGGTGCTAGTTTAAGCACTCTCATAAAAGAAGAGCTCTGGTTAGTAGCAAGTTCCATTATATCAAAAAATCATCAGAGATCTTTTGTGCAAGAATGTCAACTACTGCTATTTTCAACGCTCCGAATTCACACAAACAGGACCACTAAGAAAAGCTTTTTTCTACAGAAGTACAGCTGCTACTTGATTCTATTTCACAGAAAATTAGGCCGGAAAAAACGTGAAACAGAAAACAGAAGGCAGGCAAGCAAAAGAACAGAACAATAAAATGAACCACTGTCATAAAAAACCGTCTTCTTCACCTTTCACTGCTACCTAGCCAACACACTACAAAAATCCATAACTTAGCATCACTAATGGATGACAGCATGCTCAGTTCCATAACAAACTTGAAGCAGCATTGCGAGACCAACCGTTGCATATGGTAACACATTAACACCTTGCGTTGATACTATAAGTTAATTAGGTTACATCACAGAGACTAGAGGGCGTAACACTTACCGAGAAGTCCATGTCGTCAAAGCCGAAACCCTTTTCTGTGTACAATCACACAATCTTCCAATCAGACTTTAGTAATGATATAGTACGAAAGGTAGACTGATAGACAAATCAGCAAAACATACCATTTTCTTCATCTTCATCAACCCATTTATCCCAGTCAACCTTTAGGAAAGTCGGAGGCTTCCCTTCCTGTTTAAGTAGCCTTTTCCACCATTTCTTCTCTGCTTTTTGAATGGCATACACGATGTGTCTCACCCCAATGTTCGCCTTGCTGTCCTGAAATTAATGCGAGAGTCCAAGTCAGCAATTCCACTTAATTACAAGTAGTAGTATCAAAACTTACCAAGATGCATATACCTCTACATTGATCTTATCCAACAACTCAATGTCCACTTCGTACGGGTTGTCATCTTTCACGGCTGAAAAGAAGAATTTCCCTTCAGGTTCGAGCTTCAGCTTGACATCCTTGGCATCAGGTAACTCAATTGTAATATAGATCTTATCAGAGCTTTGTGCCCACTTGACAGACGGGTGTCGACTGCCACAATTGAAAGCCATTGTGTCATCCATGTGTTTTCACAATTCCATAATACAATAGAAGAGAAATTCAGACATAATGTTGCATCACCGCCATATCGAACTAAAGCACTCAAGCGACCAAGGTTATCATTAACTATATAGTGTTATTAAAGAAGCTACCACATTCCTCCAATTAATAGTCAAAGTGAAATGGCAACCTCGAACTTCTCAGACCACATAGTTCAAGTAATATCCTGTGCTAGTACTCCACAGAAGATTGTAGGGAGCAAAGAAGACTACTTTAAAACCTAGTAGAAAACTTCCCCAGTATCAACTCGCCAACTCATCAACTTAGCTGGATGTACATTGTGAGGAATCTAACATTTCGGAGTTACATCACGTACCTTGCCCTTCTTAATTTCGACCCTTTCGCGTCCTAACAACTAATCATATATACAATTGTTTAAGTTAAAGGGTTCATTTACTCCGTTCATACTTCTTGTAGTTATATCACGCACCTTCATTGGTTCCCTTTCGTGTCCTAACGGTAATCATATCTACGGTAGTACTAAGAGTATTAGGGGTCGTTTACTCGGATGCAAATGACAATCTTTTTCTGTCAACTAGAGTTAGTGTAAGAAATGTGTTACGAGATCTGCGATATTCAGGCGTGACTTATGGAAAGTTCGGTTCCGCATGAAATATTGCAAGTTATCATAGAGTTTGATTTTGTTTAGGACTATTTCCATATACAAATCTTTTCCATATACTAAAAGATATGTATAGATACTAGGGCTGTATATATATATTCTGGATAATCATACAGAGAAGATTATCTTTTCTGCCTCTTGTCAAAATGGAAGGATGGGGAAGAGTAATAAAAGGGGGTGTAATCAATTACATGAGTTGGTGTAATCACAATTGCTAGCTTGAACTAAGGTAGACATCATTATTACTCCAGCTAGTGGTATTGATGCTTACAAGCCATAACTAGCCATAAGCATGGCTACAAAATTTAAAAATCATCTTTATCTAGGAAAATAAAAACAAATATATAAAATTCATTATATTGCAATTCTCATTACTTTAGAGGGAGTTGATCCAAATTGTGAATTATGAGGATCGAACCCACATCTCGTGAGCCTTGAGAACCAGCACTCCACCTCACTCCATGGAGACATGCCATATAGTACACCACGAAATGACGGTGAGATTTCGTCAAACGTTTCGAAAAAGGCCATATCCATCAAGGAAATCGACCAACACATAATCTACTGAACTTCTCAACCTACTATCCAATGTTATTATTGGCATCACAAAATCATATCCAGCTCTCATGTATTGGACAGATATCATACCACTTTATTGATTCTCCCCTAGTTTCCTAAAAATACAAATATTGTATTCTCAGAATTACTATCACTAGTACAAAAATAACAATTTCCTCAGGAAAACAGATCCATTTATCATGCCATTGTCATTTAATTTACAAACAGGATTGAAGTGGAAAAGATGCTAGTCATGGATTTCCTAAACAACTTTCTCTCTCCTGACATCTATTACAACTGTACTCTAACAATCCCCTTTTACAATTTTGCACAAAAGCCTCACAAGTTTCAAAGTTATGAAGATCATAATCAGTAAAGGAAAATAACCACACAAACAACAATATTCTCATTTACCTTTTCAAATTATGAATCAAGAAACACTTCCTTTCAACCTGAAGGGGTTATCGAACATATAAACTTTTAATGATTTAGTCAAAAATTATTTCATAATAGAACCAGAAAATGAAAAGGCACGAACAGAGTAGCATACAGTTAGTTCATACTCATTAACTAACAAGTAACAACTATGAAAAATTTGAGACGAAATTGAATTATCATACATAGGCTATTAACAGATATAAGTAATAAGCCAAATAAAAAAAAACAAAGGATTGATTGCTAAAAGGGAATTTAGAGTAGCAATTTCTAAGATAGGAGAGAGAAAGCTTTACCTCATTGTTGACTTGTTGAAGAATTAGTGTGAGAGAGAAGCCTGAGCAATGTATGAGAGAGAGAGAGAGAGATTGTTATGGAGAGAGAGAGAGGGGTTTGGGCAGGGGTTTTGTATGTAGGAAAAATGGAAATGGTGGGTTCTGGAAGCTACTGCACTAAATGATCTTTGCGTTGGAGAAAATGCTCGAACGTTCCAGAAACAGGGTCAACATAAATCAACCATTAGATTTTGCACGTTTCATCTTCCCAATTTCTTGTCTTAAAAGTTGTGCTTACTTAATTACGTGTAATGTTTTTTTTTTCTGCTTTAAATTCATATAATACAAAAAAAAAAAAATTAATATGGTTTTATTGTAAGTTTTGGTAAGATGAAGATCACTTTTTAGTGAAGTAAAGGTCACACTCACGGCTCATAATAAATGAGTCCAGTTTTGTATGGATTAGTTTTACACAATACTTGCTCAATCTGAATTGGCCTCTGTCATAAAAAAAATTGTTAAACACACAATTTTTAGTATTGATCTTAGGAGAAAGAGGATTAAACTTGTAACAAAAATATCCACATCCAAAAACCTATTTATTAGTGAAGTCGTAATCCAATTGAATGCCGAAAATGTGAGTTAAATAAGATCTTACCAAAACTAATAAACACACGATATCATACAAAAACTTGTGTTTGTTGAATAAATAGTTCAAAAAGCTGATCTAATTTGTCATTTTAGTTTGGTCACCTACTGACAAGTGATAACATGGACATCTTGAACAGTAAGCTGGCTTTATATATACCCTAAACGTACCGGTTATTTTTCTTTTGCTCATAAACATACCGGTTATTTGGAACACAATGGTTTGACATAGAGAGTATTTTGTATTGTTACTAACTTACTAGACTTGCTACTTATCTCTTATCTGTGTGTTCAGGACGAAAAAGAAACCTCGTTTCCCCATTAAATCTTCTACACAATGCAAATTCCACACTTTTGGAAAACAAAACTTAAACAAGAGCAATAAAGCTAATTTGAAAAACAAAAACAACCGCACAAGACTGTGTGTGTGTGTGTGTGTGTGTGTGTGTGTGTGTGTGTGTGTGTGTGTGTGTGACAGTTTGAGTTGGAGGTTTCTTTTTTCTTTTCTTTTGGCAGCAAATCCCTTGAACACGTTGCATCAATCTTGTACGAAACCTCATTCAAGAAAATATCTAAAACTACCTGATAAATATAGCTCTACACACTAACACACTAACACACCTCCATAAACAAGGTTTTCCAGAAATACTGAGTATCCCAAAATGACGGCAACCTATCCAAGACTTGGTCCCAATAATGGAAATCCACATTAACATCTTATGCAACTTACAGGGCCAGATACCGCGCTGCCAATGTGTAGGCACCAACGTTTACTACTAGTACAATACAACGGAATGACATCAGAAGGTAGAATTACTAATAGACTGCACTAAATTGAACTAGATAGCAGTCGGGACGCTCACTGGGAGCCATCTACAGCTTTGATGATAACAACAAAACTGGGAATATAACTTCAAAACAAGCCAAAAGTCCGCGTTGCCTTGCATTCAGTTGGTTCTGGAACGAAAATTCGCAACTACCACACCCTGCTTTTTTGGCGGGTTTAAGCCTGTTAACAAGAAATTGCAGAACAGTGAGTGTGCATGCAATGTAATGGACCAACATGAGCAGAAAACAAGACAAGATATTAGACTAACATATACATTAATGCAAGCAGACAAGTACATTCCATCGTATTCCCATTGTTAAAACTCACCAATAAATCAGCCTCACAAATCAGTACATCCACCAAGATACAAAAGCCGACCAAGGTATTCCTCCAATATGCATGCTACACGAAACATATCAGGTTTGAAGTTTGAACTTCCCCCAGTCTTAAGTAATAGTATATGAGAAGAGATTGTCTAATTTGGAAATTTCTCCAGCTGCTAGTTTAGTTCAATTTCACATAAAGCGACTAGTCCAGTCCCCTGGCATGGAGGTGACTTGACTATTAACACTTTCAAAAGTGGACTATTTTTGGCTTGGGGGGGGGGGGGGGGAATTAATGTGTTTTCACATTGATGCACGAAAGCTGAGGCGACTGGGAGGGCCTCTGCCATTCAAGAAGTTATTGTTTTGATTGGTGGATGAGGAAATCTTCCCAGGCCAACATACAATTTGCAGTCATTTGAGGACAAAATCTTTTTATAAGCTACACATTCCCACAAGCATTCTAAAATGTGGCTGAACATTGAGTGCCAGATCCAACACTGTTAAATATGGCATAAATGATCAGGAAGCCCAAAGTCTATCTATATGCAATATCCATACAATAAGGTTGTATTTGGATACAATAGTTGATTTGAAATTCAGTGTTCTAATTCCATTATTTGAATTCTTATTTTTAAATTACAATTCCATTGTTTGGCTCAAGTATAGGAGTCCTATTCTGAGATTTAATGTCAGAACTAGTGACATCATGAAGTTGTCATTTGTTGATCAGCAATTGACCATAGATAAGGGTGAAGCTGAGAGAGGAGAGAGAAGGTTAGTCAGCAATTAATCAATTCCCATGATGATGGAGCAGCGAAATGGAAAGTTCGAGATGTTTCCATTGAGAAGATGAAGTTGTGGAAAAAGAGGACTTTTTAATACCAAGTGAACGAGACACGTCCACAAGTCAACTCCTATCTTTGTCCCAACACACTCCAGCTGCGGACAGCGGAGGGGTGGATAAAAGACCTCTATGAATCAAGCATAGACTCCCATGCCCAAAGTTCATCCAATAATAAGCATTAGACTCTTTTTGACATGCTTTTTGGTTATTTAACATAAAGCAGAGAATTTATTCGAAGGACATAAATGGGTGATGGTCTGATGGACAGTTGGACCGCTTCAAGAACCACAGAATGTGCACAACCAAATAGTAAAAAACCTCTACGTGTGAGAAAATTCTTTTTCACCAAGGTTAGTTCAATATATCTAGATAGCTGATCCCAACCTGTTTATAAAGTTAAAAAAGATTGGAATCGACGAAAGTAGAGTGGAACTCAGCCTACTCAGGCCATACACAAAGATTATATTAGATATAAATTATAGAGGGAGATTACAAGGTAATTCAGCCTGCACAAATGTGATGGCTCTCTAACTGCTGATGATGATTTCCTCATGCATTATTGACAATGTAATATGCAGAGAGAAGACTCCAACATCAAATTTATGTCAGAATAGGTGTTAAATCCTTAATTCACGCCAAAATAGCATAGGCGAGATTTCGCACGTAATTGTGGAGATTACATAGGGCTACTGTTTCTCTGTTAGTAAGACAAGGCTAAATACGCCATGACCTTCAAAGTTTCCGCAAAGAATGGGATCACAATGGGTGGTTGCCACTACATCATGACCTTCTCAACTAACCATAGCAGTACATACGCACCATGCTGTATTTCTATTTTTTTAATATTTTTCCTTCTCTTTTTTTTCTTGTCCATCAAATTTCAAAACTTGTATTTAGTTTCCGGAGTTTCCAGATCACAATACTATTTCACCTGCCGTCCCCCCAATTGAGAATACTCCCTCTAACCAGATTGACATTCACTACTGGAGTCAAACTTTGACCATTAATTTGTCCATAATCAATTGAGTTAATATATGAAAATAGATTGTTAACTTTGCTGCAACATTATTTTCATAGCTTTCAACAACATTATTTGCATAGCTTTCAACATTACATACAAGTGATGAAGATTAATGGTCAAAGTTGACATCAAAATCAAACGCGACTATAATTTATTTTGGGCGAAGGGAGTATAAAAAAAAAAAAAAAAAAAAAGACAGTGATCTCCACAAACAACCCCCCTCCCCCACCAAAACAAGAAACAGATCAAATGTTCACTTGAAAAATAATATTCACCAGACTTAAATATGCCACGCAATTTTTTAAGAATTTATCTACTTATCTATTGCATAAAAGCATCAGTTTAAAGATGTGGGTGAAATGTATAATCAAACTCTAAATTGTTGAGTTCATTGATATGCTCACAAGACATGTCAAGTAGACAGGTCAGTTCTGACTGACCCAATCCATTTAAAATTATCAGAACAATATAAAGGAATGTGGTTTGCACAACAATCATTAGATAGATATGGTACTTGTAATTGTAACTCGTCAAAGGAGCTACCATGCACAAGAGCTACAATAAGCCAGCAACATGAGAGGAACAGCTTCTCTTTTTCTTTTGCATTTCGTTTTTTGGGTTATAATTTCTAGTTGCAACATAGATTAAATGTTGCTGCAACAGCACAGGAAACAAGCAGCAATTAATCCGAAATATAGAACAGACGGCAAAAGAAAACATACAGTCCGAATTCCACAAATTGTAAATGCCTACCTGCTGTGAGCGCCTCAGACGGGTCAACCAAAGTAACCTTTGCATTTTGACGAACCACATAAGCACCGCTTCCTCCTATGTTCAGACTGAGATAAACCATAATCAAATGTGAGCTCAGCCATGGGAGGGATGTGTCGCATTGCAAAGAACGCGATATGGATATAAGATTCACCATTGTGATCATATACAATTGGCTGCCACAAAACATTTGGAGAGCAACTGTGATTCATAAATCGAGCAACATTTCCAGAATCTTTTGCGTTAATGACCAACGGAGTGGGGCAATCATAATCCTCACTTACGTCTGCAGCTGCCTCCCCTACCAATGGAGGATCATAATTCCACTTAATAGATTTGTCATAAGTACGACTCGTATCGAAAATATAATTGTTATGCTCACTTTCATCTCTATCATATTTCGCTTTATCTATCACTTCACCAGCATATTCACATATGAATGCTCCAGATCGTAAGGCATCCCATGAGCGCAAGCCCCAGCCTTTATCTTTTGTCTTAAACACTTCTAATCGCACCTTTAGACCATTTTGTGACACTCGGTTTTTGCAATTAGGGAAGCAGGGGCATGAAGGCCCGCACTCATACATTAATGGCTTCCGACTCACTAAAACCCCCGTACTAGTATAAGGGAAATCACCCCCATTCTTGCGAATGCAAGAGCAGTTGAGATTACCTGCAGCACATGCGCTATGACAGTTACACCCATAGGAAGGTTCAGCCAAGTTGAACGACTTTGTATATTTAACAGAACGTAAGTAGGTAAAGTAAGGAGGGCCCTTCTCATCATCAAAATCATTAACAAGAGACACAGGAAGACTTTCAGCACCAGAAGTGAGGTCAGGAAGAATTAGCCCTGCCCTAGATGAGAGTCCTTCTTTCCATTTCAGTACAGACTGCCACACTGCAAGAGCTGAAGGTTGTCCAGCTAGTCTGACCAGCTTATATTTGAAAGTACTGGCGCCAGACTTTCCTTTATCGATCCACGAATCCTGGATAGTGTAGAGGCCATCATAGATATAAATCTTAGTTGCTGGGTTCATAGTGTCTCTTATCCCCCTGATAACCCTTATCTGATTTGCGCGTCGAGCACTTCTCTCCAAAGCTAGGTTTCCCCTCTCAAGTTTTTGGTCAGACGTTTCCTTACCCTTCCCACTGTAACTTCCACCACCATGACCACTGTACACCAGAACATCTTGATCATCAGCATCGTCATCATATCCTCCTGAAGAAACAATGCTCACAGCAAGTGGTTCGTCTTCCGAATCAGTCCTGACAGACATGTAGTCAATACCAGCCATTGAGGGAGCATGCAAACCCAGTACACACATCTCCATCCGAAAGAAGAAAATGTCACCTATCTCAATCCCAGGGACTGCACCTATTCTCTTCTTACTATTTGTCCTAAAACCAGCAGTCAGCATTATGTTACCAGCTTTTAAATCTGCACGCTTAATAAGACCTGTTGATGCCTCCTTAGAATCCTCAAGCTGGCTTAACCTCCGGCGAACCGCATCAAATTTCATCATCACAAAATTAACCAATTCCCTGCTACCTTCCTCCCGTTGAATTTGTGGTAAACCCACAACATTACTCAAATCAGGCTTTCTGATCTCACCGGCACTCCTACGTGGTTTCTTCTGAGATGGGTTAGATTGACGCTTGGAAGCCCCCCTTTTCTTGCCGCCAGTTGCCCCATCTCCAAAGTGTACATCCCTTGAGGCATCCATTGATGATTCTGTGTCTCCATTAGATGCTCCCGAAAAATGAGCACCTGTTCCCATTTGCGGAGTTCCAAACGACCGCAAGGGAACAGCCGCAGCAGGAGTCACAAAAGCAGCATCGTGATTGGCAGCTCGGTAACCCCCCTGCCTTTGCTCATCTGCAGTCCCTTGCGGCATGCTAAAGGGGTAAAACGGGGTGAACCCAGATGGAAATGGACCAAAAGGAGATGAACAAACAAAAGGAGGAGCTTGTGGGGGATTAGGAAACATGGGCACTAGGGTTCTCAAAGGCTTGACATCCAAAATTCTTGACTTGTCGAACGAGCTCTGGGAGCTCGGACCAGAAACCCCGTCCATCAGGATTCCGTTAACTTATTTAAAACACAAAAATACAATTATAAGCAACCAAGGTCCTCAATTAAAATCAGTTTTCTTCAGCCCTTCAAGCCAAAGTACCAGCCAAATTCATGATTTAACACCAATATGAAGCTCCCCACAAAAATGACAACAACCCCACTATTCTTCAAACCCAAAAGTGCAGCATATATATCATTACAGCCCCAAATTCACTTCTTAACAGCAACACTCATCATAAACACAGTGCATGTGCATCCCTATTAGAACTATAAACACTCCAATAAATTATTATACCCCTTGAAAAAAATCGGGACTTTCACAAAGAAACAGGGTTTATTTAGTTACCAGAAATCTTCACAGTCCAAACCACAAATTCAATCCCCTGCAAAAACACATAACACAAAATAAAAATTAGTCACGCTTATGTTAAAAATCACCAAATCTCAAACGAAATGAGAAACATAGTCAAGCGTGCATGCAGCTAAAACAAAAGATATTGGTAAAATTTCATAAGCTCAAACTTAGATCAAAGAATTTCTGAGATCTGAAGTTGTTCAATCGAAAATCACTCCGAGATGCATTTCCAGATAGAAATTATCTCGAAAAAGACTTCAACTTTGAACATTTCATGATTGTTCACCATAAGATAAGATTGAAAACCAGAAGTTGAGATGATTTACCTGGATAAACTTCTAGGGTTTTTGTACAGAAAGAGAGAGAAGAGAGAAGAGAGAAGAGAGAGAGAGAGAGAGAGAGAAGAGGACGGAAGCACAATAGATCAGAGGGAACTGACAACAATAACGTTAGTCATTTTTCTCAACTCAACCCCGTCTTTTTTTTTCATTTTTTATTGTTTTTCTTTTAGGGCATGTTATTTTCAACTGGTTTTTAGTTTTGCCTAATTTTATTCAGTTTTGTCCAGTTTTCACTAGTTAACAATTATAACTTATAGTTTTGTCCATTTTTACCCAATTTGACCCAATTTTACTCAGTTGTAATAATAATAATAACAACAATCATCATCAACAACAACAACAATAATAATAATAATAATAATAATAATAATTAATAGTAATAATAATAATAATTAATAATAGTAATAATAATAGTAAAAATAATTATTATTATTATTATTATTATTACTAATGATATATATTATTAATTATAATAATAAAAATAATAAAATATTATTATTATTATTATTATTATTATTATTATTATTATTATTATTATTATTATTATTATTATTATTATTATTATTATCAACAGTGGAAAATAAACCATTTTCAGTTTTTTCCAGTTCCCAACTTTTTCTGTTTCTTCCAGTTTGACCCAATTTTTCCTAGTTTTTTCCAGTTACCAGTTAGACTTTTCAGTTTTCACCAGTTTTGTCCAGTTTCTCCCAGTTCCAGTTACCAATTTCCAATTCAAAAGAACGAGCCCTTACTCTTGACTTTTTGCTTCTGTTCTCGTCATCTCGTGTTAATCATAATATCTATATATTAGAGGCATTTTCTGACAGCATTGGACGCGTCCACCTAAGCGAACTTTTTTTAAAAAAAAATAACAATAATCCCTAAATCATAAATAAAAGTTAGAAAAGAGAATATAACAATAATAAATCATAAATAGAAGTTAGTAAATAGAGAATATTAGAGTTATAGCAGTAAATCATTGAAGGTAATGACATATTAAGAGCAGTATAACTTTTGTTTCAGGTTACAGAAATTCCAATATCTTACACCATTAAAAAGAGCGTGAAACGCACTTTAAAACAAGACTCATTTTGTATATATCTACTTTGGCATTTTAGAGGAGCTAAGAGAAAATATTAGAGTTATGGCAGTAAATCATTGAATATAATGAAATATTAAAAGCAGTATAACTGTAATACCTCGTATTATTATTCATTTTAGAATAATAATTACTTAAAAAGAAAATGCAACTTTGGATTTAAAATATTAATTGGGCTCATGATTTAAAATGCCTAATTAATGTATGGGTTTGTTTTGGGATCCAATTAAATTAATTGGACCAAAATAAATTAAACAATTGGGCTTAATTATTTTCGGATGGGCCAAAAATAATTAAGGCCTAATTATGGCCACTATTTTCGGCCAAGAGCCGAAATTGGCCGAAAATAATGGCCAAGGATCAGTTTTGATTTTGTGAAAATTATTTTCCTAAAAAGGTGGATTTTGAGAGGGTTGACTGGTTATTAGTTTAGGAAGTTGAAGGAGAAAAGGAAGGAGTAGAATTAGGGATTTAGTTTCCTAATTGGACTCAACTTCCTCACTCATCAACTTAACCTAGACAAAACAAAAAAAAAAGTGACTCATCTTTCTCTCTCTCAAACTCACGCACGACACACCCAGGAGAAAAGAAAGAGAAATTTCAACACTCTTTCACAATTCATCCTTTGCTCAGTTTTAATCCTTTGATTTTCAAGTAAGTGTTCTAAACTTGTTTTTGATTCTTAAAAGCTTTAAATTTGATTCAAGTATGAGTTTTAATGAATCTTAGTTCTGTATGAGTAAACCCTAATTTATATTTTGCCTAGGGTTGCTAGATTCTATTGTTTTTGCATGATAGAATCATGATAAGGGTTGGGTTTATTGTTTTATGGAATTGAATCAAAGTTTGAGTCCAAAAGGTTGGATCTTGTGGTTTAATTAAATCTGAAATTTATTAATTATTCGGATTTAATTTAGATTTGGATTTGTTAAATTGATTACCAAAAAAAAAGTCACACGGCCGAAGTCGCGCAACACACGGCCGTCACTGGCAGCCGTGCGCCGCTAGGCGCCAGCCGGCGGGCCACCAGCGGGTCTGCTGGTGGTGGGGCCCGCTAATGGTGGTGATGGTGGTGTTGTTTTTGTGTTGACTTGTTTTGACTTGTTGACTTGTTTTAGGGTTTTTTGAAAGTTTCCTAATTTAGTTTATGCAAATTGTTTTTGGAAATTTTGAGCATGCATGAGTAACTGAAAATTCCAGCAACTTAATTTATTTAATTAATTAAGGGTACTAAATCATCTTTAAAGTTTAATAAAGTGGTTTAGAAGTCAAGGTATTGACTATTGGGTATTATGGATTTGTTAGGACCCGTTGACCGCACGTGAACGTAAGGAGCTTACGTTAAATTGTCGTGATTTGCCTTACTTGCTAAAGGTAATTCATCGTCTAGAATTGGTTGGTGAATTATGTAAATTCTTTATCATAATTCATGTCTATTGGAATTCGTATTCATGTGGTCTAGTATTGGATTGAGAATGATAATTCATATTTGGACTTGTGAGTATTTTGAAAAGGGATAATTGATATTTATTTCCTTGTGATAATTCGTATAGAATTATGTTAGTGAATGCATGTAATATGTTGGAAATTCACTTTGTGTAGCAATGTCTACCTGGTAATATTCATGTGAGGAGATGCATGATTTATTATGTTTATTGGACAAAAATTATGTTAATTATTGTTCAATTGGAATATAGCTTGTATTGCTATTTTTGTATCATGTTGGTAAGCATGTGGATTCATGTTAGAAGCATGTTACTTCAATAAGTTGAAATGAACTTTGACTATTGGATTAGGTGGTTTTGAATTGAGGCCTAGATGTCATTCATGTAAAATGGCATCGGAAATTGTAACCATATTGTGTTACTTGAGTGCCAAGATTATGTGATTTACTTGACTATGTGATCACCATATTAAATGAATTGGGAGTTAAGACTTCTTTGTGTGAGAGATCCACCAAAGGACGCGAATGGGAATTGTCAATTGTTGCATTGAGTGGGTTCATATTCTGCGGGGTATGGCTCCAACGTACTGAAATCTTGTATCCATATATAATGATTGGGCGAGTAAGTTTTATTGCAAAACTGTTCTTCTTGTAAACCTAAGGGTTGAGAGAGGGTATGCAAACTTAGGAACATTAGAAGTACTTCGGGAGTCACCTATAATCTGCGATGGTTGATCCCTATTTTGCCACTGTGCACGGGACTAAGATCGTATTGAGCCTTCTGCGGTTGGTTCTGACATTCATGTGATTCTCTTCTCTCTAATGAACTTGGCAAATGGATAATAATAAATATTGGATTTATTATTTGGTGTTTATGTGTGTCTTTAAATTAAAGCATGTTGTCTTTATTCTTAAAGCATGGTCATTACTAATTAAGCATGTTGGCTTAACTTGGAGATTTTTAATGGACTATGTGGTTATGAATTACTCAGCATAGCTGATTGGTTGTTTTCCTTTTTACTTGTGTTTGTTGTCCATTTCTCTTCAATGGTG
The DNA here is from genome assembly GCA_038025085.1 of Tetragonia tetragonoides. Lineage (NCBI taxonomy): Eukaryota > Viridiplantae > Streptophyta > Magnoliopsida > Caryophyllales > Aizoaceae > Tetragonia > Tetragonia tetragonoides. The sequence goes on from CM076143.1 coordinate 36,733,245, forward strand.
GATCTATGATGAACTTATATGGAATTCGTCTATATGGGGGAGTAGACTGACAGGTTTTGTAACTCGAGGTGTGTGCTAGGAGAGACGACAAAAGAAGATTGTAAATCTTCTAAGAACAATTTATTTTTATTGTTTAGTTTGGAACTTCTTTATTATTGGGATTTTGTATTGTAATGAGATTAATTCTCTTGCATGAGAATTAATAGTTTATTATTTCTATTTCATTTGGATTAATTGTTTTAAGTTTAGTTGGAAAAGATAGTTATTATTTAATTATCTAGTACGTACGTTTGGGGATATAAACATTTGGTTTCTTTCTAACCTTGTATTTAATTTGAATATTAAATACGGCGGTAGCGTTTCGAATTTCCAGGGTTTTCCGCTGCAACTCGTGATTTTTAAATAGTTTACAATTGGACGGAAATTCTGGGTGTTACAATAACTTTTGTTTTAGGTTACAAAAATTCCAATATCTTACACCAATGAAAAGAGCGTAAAACGCACTTTAAAATAAGACTCATTTTGTCATATATTTTATGCATGAGAGCTGATTTCGCCAATGCTAGAAAACACTCTTCCAAGGCAAATATTACTGTTTGACTAAATTGCCCCTTATTTCTATTTGAGTTGTGCCTGTAGTGAGAAACAGAATAAAGTCAATTGCACTTAAGTGCATTGGCTTTGTAAATTCTACTCAGTTAATTGTTGCACACCTCTTGCATCAAATCTCAGCACCTCACCAAGCAGCCATAGACTTGCTACTCCTACTTTCTTTTACATCTGTACATCGTTTCAATCACCTTTTTATTATTATTATTTTTTTGCTTCAATTGGTTGCATCAATAAGTTGTAACACTTACGGTCATCAATTCATCTTCCCCTTTAGGCCTAATAGCCCTTATCTGCCAGACTATCATGGCTGGATATCTATATTGTTCCAGAAACATAGTTTTAATAATGGATGAATTGTGAATTTGTGATGCGAATGTAGCCTGCAAGATACGATAATTAATTTTAACAGTAGAAAATTAGGAATTGGGTAAAAGAATAAAGTCAAAGTAATTTGGAGTTTATGGTTAATTTGGTGAGATAAGGAGTTGACTTGCAATTAGATTTCACTTTGATATTGCGGGCACCACTTAAATGGAAAATGAGGGACAATTTAGTCAAACAAAGATATTTGCCTTGGAAGAGTATTTTATAGCCTTGGCAAAATCAGCTCGACAGCTCCCCTTATGCATTGGCATTTTACAGGAGCATATGAAGCGCAAATCAATCATAATCATAATAATAATATCTATAGGCATTTACTGACAGTATATATAGAATGCGTACAGCTAAACGAGTTCTTTGGAGCTATGACAACTAATACGAAGTAAAAGATGGAAATCTTTTGGTGTCCAGTAAATGGAAAACTTAACAATTAACAATACTCTCACTTATTGCTCATGCATTATACTGTATATGCTCTGTAGATCCTTGAGCAAGTGATATAGAATATGCGGCCATATTTCGATCAGTCACTTGATGGCCATTTGAATAACAACAACAACAACAACAACAACAACAACAACAACAACAACAACAACAATAGTAGTACTAACAGTAGTACTAATACCATTTAAAGAAGTTATGAAATAGAGGATATTAGAGTTATAGCATCAATAAATCATTTGAGACATTATGAGGCGTATAAATTTTATGTTATGCTTCAAAAATTCAAACAACGACTTACACCAATGAATTAAAAGAACGCGAAATACACTTTATAATAAGATCCATCTGTCTTATATCTTACGTATTGACATTTTGCAAGAGTATAGGGAGCATATATATATTTTTTCAATGACAACATTGGGTTATGTCACTTAACCGAGTCACTTTCTGACGCACCACCTAAGCAAGCATATATATAAAAACCTAAAATAAACAATTTTTTAATGTTAAATTTCAATTAGAAACATAAGACAAAAATATAGTTACGACATTTTTTTGTCTCTAAATACCAAATAGGAAATTATATTTCCATGATCATATATATTCTTCATAATAATTAACCTAACACATTCATGGGGAAAAAACGCAAAAAAAAAAAAAAGAAAAAAAGAAAAGAGAAAAGAGAAAAAAAACTTCCACGATAGCATTATGCCACTCTCTCCTATCTATCTATCTATCTATCTATCTATCTATCTATCTATCTATCTATATATATATATATATATATATATATATATATATATATATATATATATATATATATATATATATATATATATATAAGTGAATGTTGTCAATTACTACAATGACACGTAGGACTTGCCAACTAAGCATATTGCCATTTAAGCCATATTAAGTGAAATGATTAAATAAGAGAATTATCCAATTCATGCATTTATTAAGCCATGACTAATAAAAGCCATATTACTGATCTCTTCATTTTATGCCATCTCACGGGTAATATGGCCTCTCTCGGTCCATTTCGTCACTTCATACGAGAATGCCACATTGGGCTTTTGAGTTCCAAGTATTTAAAGCTCAAAATTGTGAGTGAGAATGCAGTAGGTTTTTCTTTTGGAATTTTAAATGGAAGAGGCTAGGTGCAAGCCCCGTTTCGGTTGCTTCTCATCACTTTGGTCCGTTCTTGGACGACCCCTCAAGTCCTCCATCAGTATGTATGAATGTATCTAATGAGTCAATTAATCACTCTCTCCCTCCCTTCATATATATACCTATGTTGTTGCCTTGCCTACCTCTTTATATTGCAAAGATCACTCCTGCATCATATTTTCTTTGTCCAAGTGATTTGGGTTTAATCTTTTATCACCCAAGCAGATCTTCATGGCTGGTTCATTCCCTACAAGTACAATGGCAACCACAAGGTTATTTTTCCTCACTTATAACTTCTTATTAAATTTGTAGGCCTCCCTTTCCCAATCTTTGGACTATCTACGCTCTCTATTATCGAATCTCTCTGTCTCTGTAATTTTGTCCCTTTTTTTTGGGTAATTTTTAGTTTCATTATTTTATTTTTTTATTCTCATTATGTAGTTATTTTTCTGTAAAGATGATAAGTTTAGGGGTTTCTTTATATGCTGTAACCAATTTATAATTTGTATTGGTAGTTGTTGTTGATTAATGCTGTAACTAAGAGGTTCTTTTAGAATGGTTATGAAGTCTTACGTGTCTTGCGCAAGTGCCCTTTCTTCCCTTGACTCTTATGTAACTCATTTTGTAAAGTGAAATCCTGCAATGAAACCCACAATTTTTTTAACTTTTTTTTTTTTGGTCCTCTACTCTCATGTCACTACTATCTTCAATTAAAGTGAAATAGTACAAAAAACCTCTACATTTTTAAAATTGTATTTGAAAGCCAACTCATTGATTCTATCTACCTTTCATATCTGTGTGTGAACATTGTTATGCGATTTTTTTTTCCTAAATGATTTTTTTCCTTTACTCTCATGTCATTACTTTCTTAAGGTGAAGTCTTCTATTGAAGCCCAATATTTTTAATGGTTTTCTCTGTCTTTCTTACTTGTACGACATGTGTTATACAACTTTTTTTTTATTGGATTAGTTTATGCATTTGGTTTTAGTTTTAATTAATTTAACTTTGATTCTAAAGTTCCCGCAACACAATGTAAATGAAAGTACAATATGTCCAATTAGTGCTCTTTTTTCCTCTTGCCTCTCATTTCACTAATTTATTGATCAGACGAAGAACCGCTAGAGACGACGAATAACATTCCTTCATTGACCGATTGGTTGCCGAAAGGGATAGCAGAAAACAAAAAATCAAAGTTCGAGTGTCCAGGTTATGGGATATAGTTAATCCAAATAATAAAAACCAACTTCTGAGCACTGAAATGGTTTTGGTGGATGAGAAGGTAAAGTATTTTCAAAGAACATTGTAATTACTTTTAGATTATAATGTCCAATATAATTTTAAACATAATTTCGATCTTCATATTGTAGTCATCTTACATCCATGGAATAATCAAATCTTCATACGCACATCGTTTTCGAGGTGTCATTGTTGAAGGAGAAGTATACATGATTCACAATTTTGAGGTCACCACCAACAAAGAGTGCTATCGGGTTGTTTCGGACAACAAAAATATGATCGCTTTCTATGCCAACACAATTGTGAAAGAAATCAAGGGAAACACCAGTGGAATTCCTATACATAGATTTGACTTCCTTGATTTTGACAAGCTTAGTTCGGGTGTGAACAAAAATTATGTCTTAACGGGTTTGTCTTCTATTTATTTGTTATTGAACTAAGTTCACACAAGACATCCTTTTAAATTAATCTTTTCAACAAAAAGTCTTTCATGAGATCGCTTCGATATGAGGCCCTCATAAACCAAGATCCCGCTTCTATCGCCCTCTTATACCGAAAATAAGGTTCTACCATTAAAATAAATGAAAAAAATTACCAAATTATCAACAAACGCTCAAACACACAATATTAATATGAAAACAAAATCGTGCAACACACGGGCATGGAATTAGTTCTAAACCAAAAATTTAGTATTAGGTGAAGATAACAAGAAAGACAAACTAGCTATTTGTTCAGTTTTAATCATTTTTAACAGGGATTTATCAATTTTATTAATAAAATATATTTAATTTTAATGATAGATGAAACAACATCTACTACCCCTAAACAAAGGAAACAAAATATTCTTTTGAAAATGTAGAATCACACTACACCACCACCAACACAACCCCCCCCCCCCAAAAAAAAAAAAAAACGATAAAAACAAGATAAATAAAAAGTTTGAGATGCAATTTCTTTAATTTCATGTTTTGGCTTATGAATTTTATAATACAGACAATCAACAATGGACAATTAGACAATCAACAATGGGCAATTAGACAATCAACCAATGAATACTAAAAAAGAAATGTTATGTTCATTTAAATGGTATTTTGAATTTGTATGGTAAAAATTTAAAAAAAAAATTTAAAATTGGTGATAAGAGTTAAAATTGTTCAATGTGCCCCATATAATGCATAATAATCCTATTATATGACATTAATGATATTAGAATGATTATATTAATCCTTAATCATACATTACTAAATAAATTTTCATAAGTGATAGCTATACTTATGATTTTCGATCAATATGATTAATTAACACATTAAATTGACTACGAACCGTGTAACGCACGAACATATATACGCCTATTATATATATAAATGAGGTATCTGTTGACCGCATCAGACGCGTCCACCTTATCGAATCATCTAATATTAGAATTAAAAGTGCCACCTATGGGAGCTACTAAGCTAAATTAATAACAAAAATATAATTAAGATATAATATCAGGTGAAAAGAATAAGTTTTAATTATAAGTTATAAAATTAAGGAGGTATTTTCTGGTGTTATTAAGTTGTAATATCATGTATTTTGTAGTTTTTTAGGTGAAAAGAATAAACCCTAAGGTTTTGTTCTTTTCAACGAAATGGCATAAAACAGAAAGGAACAGAATAAAATAAAATGTCACAAAGGAAAACGGAACAAAATAACAGAATGGACACAAAATGTGAGAAAAAATAAAATACACAATGAGATGCAGTGCAGATTAAAGGGAACGATTCAAATTAACTTAGTATACAATGCTAATTCCACTAAATATTATATACAAGTGTAAAACTACAATACAAAATAGCATATAATTTATGTCAGTTTGACAAGCTATTTCAAAAATATGAAGAACTACTTAGCCTCCAGCTAGAAGCATATAGCCACTTCAATGAACATGTAATTTTCACAAATAATTAAAATTTAGGATGATAAATGAGCTTGACTTATAAGTTTTAGAGTTTTAATAAAGTTTCATAGTTCATAGAGCATCACGTAAGAGAAAAAAAAAATTACTTAAAAAGTTTTAACAAAATAATGACAAATAAATAAGAAAAACAAAGAGACTGTGACAATTTTTTAAATTTTTCTATTGGTGCATATATGCATATGACTGAAAATATTGAATGTATTCACTAAACTCTGCAATGCACAAGATTACATTCATGTCAAACACGAATCCAAACTACCGAAGTAAAATTGCCAACAAAATTCGATCCTCGATATCATATTTACTAACATCAAATGAGTGTATTTATTTTTTAATTATTAACACTTAAATCGTGCAACGCACGGGCTTCATATCTAGTTGTTTTATACGGAGTACTTCCAACTAGGCTTGGGCAACGGGTCGGCACTAACCTAAATAATCGGGTGGGTCAGATATGCTTGTGGGTGGGTCGGGGCGTCGGGCAGACTCATTTTGGCCCATTCAAAAAGTGTTTTCTTAATAATATAAAATATTTTGTGGCTTGACCCATTTGTCACCCTCTATGACCCGTCTAACTTTTAAATGGGTTGGTCCATTTTGACCCGCCTATATACAATTGCAAACGGGTCAGTGGGTTGGGCCGATCCCCTCCCATTTGCCCAGGTCTACTTCCAACTACTCTTCAATGTTCATTTTCTAGTGATGAACTAGGTTGCACAGATACAGATACAGGATATTGCATCTCAGAAAAAATAGGATACGGATACACCATACACGAATAACTAAATAAAATAATATATAAAACTAAATATATTTTTTTATATATTATGAAAATAACTAAGATAATTTGAACTAAATATCATTCATACATCATTTTATAAGTGGATTTTATAAATTTTTAGGATAAAAAATAGATAAGTCATATGTTTAAAAAGTACTAGTCAAGAATCCACAAGCATTCGATAAGTATATCCTAGCAGGATCATTATCCTATAAGTATCGTATATGGGTTACTACACCTTTTACAAGGATCGATGCAACCTAGGTAATGAATGATGATATTCACTACCAATGACCCATGATTACATGAGCCATGAGAGCTACTTTCATTTATTTTTGTCATATGAACATTTTGTTTAATTACTTCTTTCACAATTATTTTTTTTACAAAACACATGTTCTTCTGGGCACCATTATGTTAAAATAAATCTAATTAATTTGACTCCAACTGAGTACTATTTTGAAAAGGTGGTGGCGGTGTGGGGAGAATATGATTGGGTACTGGTTGGATTCTTCACGAATTGAAATAGAATCTATCATCTATTATTGTACTGGGTACTAATTTTGAGATTTGGGATTCAAATCTATTTAAACCAGTTTCAAATTTTCAAGATTCGAAATTGAATTTTTTATATGCCGAGTGGGGTATCAAATACCCCTTCTCTTTCAAAAATGAGTTTAGTAATTTTTTAAAAAGAATAATTTTGTATTTATCATCCAAGGCAAATAGCAGTTATACCCAAAAAAATTCCCCAAACACAACAAAATATTTGCAACATACAATACCATTCATAAAACGTTACTCCTACAACTCAAATACACAACCAATAAGAAATGTGGTGAATTTTATCAGATAAACACTAGTTTGGTCCAGGTTTCGTGTACCAATCTGGAATCGATTAACACAAGGGAACCAATAGGTTTCGGGATCCAAAATTCGAAGTTTTGAAATCAAAATGCTTTTGAGATGGATTATGCGTGGATACAGTATAAGTCATAATAGGTTCCAGTTTCAAACCCGGCTGGTCCGATCCAATTCCAGTTATATACCATGTACCCAATACTTTTACTCATCCGTAGTGGTTGCTACACCAGATGATCAATTGATATCAAATGGCGATCAATTTAGACTTAGAGTATATCATGTCATTTTTTAGCTTATGTATTGATACAAGAAAATAAGGGACAAAAAATTTGTGCGATTAGTCACCTATTTATAGACATTTAATGAAAATGCGTGTTGTTTGGATAACGTTAGTTGGTTAGTAGTAGTTAATTATAATTCAAAATTCTCAACAAAACAGAAATAGTCATGTGTGTGGGTGTATACTCCTATGAGTCATAACATATTACCCACCAAATAGTTTTACTTAACACTAATAAATTACTACATATAATCCCTTTTGAATGTTTCTCACTCTTCTTATGTGAGATAAAGTTCTTACCTACAAATTTACAATTTACTTCACATTGTGAAAATTGTTTTAAACCAATCCATCCCTTTGCATTAATAAGGATATCACATATGCAAAAGTTTTGAGGAATGAGATGTTATGCTACGCTTGATCGTGGTAGCAATTTTTTAGTGTCACGATAACAGATTAACGATGTCACCTTTTCTAAAGTCCTAAAAATCTGATAGCAAGTTGTGATTCACGTGGGTAAAAACAAGTAGCGAAGTGAAAATTAAAGAATTTTTTTTATTGGATACCGAACACTGAGTACCATCACCATTGTTACCGAAAAAATAGAAAATGTTCGCACTTGGGAAGCTTTTTACATGGCCAAATGGTCATGGCCCAAACTTAAAAATAAAACGGAAATAAAATTCTACGTGGAGGATCTGTGTTTTTAAATTCCTACATAACATATATTTTAACTCTTTAACACATATATGCAAATACTCTTTTTCACATTTGCATCTTTTTCAAATTAGGCATTATGAACTCCATCTTTCTCTAAGCTTCTCTTTGTGACACTTCTACAATGGATTAAACTATTCAACAATCTTTAATAAAATAAAAAAAAAAATTTGTTGGGATTTTTCTTCAATTCAAAATTCTGAACTGATTATTATTGGTGGGAAATCCTGCGAGTGTAGTTCAAATGCTAATACCTTTGAATTCTACTCTAAAGGTTTTAGGTTTGAATTCTCTTAGAGTTAGGGATGACAATGGGGCGAAGCAGGGTGAATATAGGTATATCCATATTCATACCCACACGATTACGGTCAATCTGCCAATTGCCCTTCCCCGCCAAGGGTAAGATACCTAAAACCATCCCCGCCCCGGTGGGTATGAGATGGGAACCACACCCGTTCCAATTACCTAGCGGGTATTCATACCCACATAATACCCGTCCAAAATCCATTTGTTACCCCGCCTTAAAACCACTTAATACCCGCCACATAAAGCAAAATTTGTTGATACTCTATGGACAGTTGGACATATGAAAACATGTGACTCACACTCACAAATTCACAATTACAGTATATTTAACAAACAAACCCAATAAACATGTAAATTGTGTCATTATTACAAACATCAATACTAAAATACATTTGAACAAATTGTGTTAATACATTTTGTATTTAGAATTTTTACACTTTTTTATTTTTAGGTGGGTATGAGGCGGATATCCAGTTGGAGAATAACACAAACCATTACCTCGGCGGTTTTGCTTTTTCAAAATCATCCCCGCCTGACTCTTCCCCATTTCCGTCCAATTAGGGCACATGCAGAACAGAATCCACCTTTACCCGCCCCACTACCATCTCTATTCCCTACTTAGGCCACAAGAGATTTTCGTGGTGGTTAACTTTGGGACTTATGAGATAAATCAAACAAAGTTTGGATGTTTATGTTATCGGAAAAAAAAAACATATTATTAAGGATCCTCTCCATTTTATACAAGAAATGGAGGCTTCTATTTCCTAAATCAAGGGTTAGATCTTCTTCTCTCTTTTACTTGTTTGTATTTTATACAAGAAAGGAGATCCAACCTTCCATTTAAGAAATAGAACCCCTCTATTTCTTGTATAAAATGGAGAGGATCTTAGCTCGATGGAAACAAAATTACTGTAATTATAATTTTTAAATTTCATTCTATAAACATATTATTTATGTTTGATATGACAATCGGTGCTTGTGCGCTCTCACAAAAGCTTGATGATGAGTAGTAGAGTAAGTAACGATGGTCGTTCAACGCCATTAATCTCGAGTTAAAAATATGTGCATTTTTAATTTTTCATCAAGTATAGAAAATATAAAAATCTATTAAAAACCCAGAAGCCCATATATATAGAGCACGTTCTTAGTTTTTTACGAGTGCGATTTTGGTCACCGAAGTAACCCAAAGAGGCAAAGATTCACATTCATCAAACATCAATGGCGGATATGTATCGAGAAATTAGCCCTAACATTCCGTCAAAATCAACTATAATCAAAATGGGGATTTCGTTGGTTGAACTTGATCACCACTACGACAGGAGAGAGATTGTTGATTAGGATACTGCTCACTGCTCAGTCATGAATTCCGAGGTAATCTTTGTAATTGCAATTTCTTCCTTTTCTTTTTAGCTTTATTTGAATTTTCATTTCTACGTTTTTTAATTTTATGATTAATTAATTTTATTTTTGCGTTGTTTATTTGGGTTTGAGTTCTGATCAGTCTTTAATTGATACGATTATTGAAATTTTGTTACACTTGTAAATGTTTCTACCCTATATCAAAGGCTTCATTTTGTTTGTTTAAGTTAACAATCTTCTCTAAACATCCTAATTGTTTTTATGGTTCCTAAATTGATAAAACATCAATAGATTGAGCTGTTTTTTTTCTTCTTAAGTGTACCAAAATCTATAGTATATCAATAGTAAAATATGAAGTTGTGGAACTATTTGAAATTGAAATATATAACTCATAAGATTTAAGAAAAAGTTGGCAAAAAAGAAAAAAAATATAGATATAGACATATCAAAAGATTTTGTTTTTATTTAAAAGAAAAAGGAGTCATGGGTCTTGTACAGTTGTAGTTTTGGCCTTTGGGAGAATAGATTGAAGGAGAAAAATACAAAAAAAAAACAAAAAAACGAGATAAAAAGCACATTTGCATTTTACGTGGGCGACACTCAGGTAGACCCTTCAAACATTTGATTGCTTAACAATCAAATAATTCCCCAGCACTCATATTTGGAACTCTTGAACTTGAAGAGACACTTATGTAAAATAAGTGTGCTTGTCTTGAGCATGTCAGATAATATATCCCGTATGTGATAGGTTCAAGCTCTCTCTATGTAATTAACTAGTCTGTTAAATTTTTTATTTATTTTTTGAACTAGTCTGAACAATTGATTAATGAGATTATGAAAGGTATCATGGGCCATATTAGGATTGTATAGGTACAATCATAGTTTAATTAAACTTTATTGTTCTTGTCTGATATTGTACTATTCCTCTATATTTTGTATTATTATGATTTTGTGTATGTATGTGGTTGACGAGGGTGAACTCCACATTATGCATCAAGTCATGGGTACAAACCTCCCCGGCATGGCTAAGGAGTACCTTGCCCAATGTACAACCTTAGTCAAGTAGGGCCGAGCCCTAGTGTTACAAGTCATTGCTTGTTTACTAACGAGATACGTTTCTCGTGTATTATTTGTTTGAAGTTGATTGGAACTTTTCCCGAATTCAATTCTCTACTTATTGTCGAATGACAGCATAATACCAAAGGGAAGCTGGTTATATATAGGACAATCTATATACTGTGAGGGGCAGAGCACAAGCCTTCTGGTGAAACATGGGGGATGATAGTAGCAAAGTCCCTCTGTTGCAGAAGGTATACTATGAAGATTGTCCTGGATGCATCATAGAAAAGCGCAAAGATACCCAACAAGGGGTGCCCTGGAAAACTCTGGCTAGCGTTTGGATCATCGTGCTCTGCAGTGGTATGTTTGCCTTCATGATCATCCTTTTTTCTCTTCTTGTTTTTTGAATATTATAGAGGTTTTTCGGCCTCTTTTGTTTCCCAGCTTTTCACAAAAATGGGATTATTGATCTTGTTCTTATGTTTGCGGTTGAGCGGTCATACTTCTGTAGGGAGAAGGTGGGGATCAGAGGCCAATGTATCTAGGACAGGATAGAGATTTAGGATGATATTGAAGATCAATAAATGTTGTAGTTTCATTGGAATATTGTCATAAAGGAATTTTAAACAGTCTTCATGATGCATATTTCCCAAAATATATAGTCTAGAAATTTTAAGGTTTCAGATCCTGTAACTCAATTTGTTTTGTAGGCAGCTTATGATCAAGATTTTGTAAGTTGACTTTAAAAAGTCATGTATGGCAACAGAGGGGGTCAGGGTAGATTCTAACTCATGCATTGTGCGTGTCTCATTATGTGAGCTTTGAACATATGAAAAATATCAGAACATGCTTGCTACATTTTCTGGCTGGCTGGCTGTAAATCCCTGTCTCATTATGTGAGCTTTGAACATATGAAAAATATCAGAACATGCTTGCTACATTTTCTGGCTGGCTGGCTGTAAATCGGAACATGATTGATCCTTTGATGCTTGTATGCTGGCTGTAAATCTCGTCACATGTTTGCTACATTTTCTGTTACAAGATTCTCTGTTCTCTTCTTCTTCTTCTTCTTCTTCTTCTCTCTCTGTTTTTTATTTTTTAGTTTTTGTTTTTATTCTGCTCTGATGTTTGCTTTACTCTGTATCCTTGCAGCTCTGCCTATATCTTCACTTTTCCCCTTCCTCTATTTCATGGTAAGTAGGATACAGTAACTGTGATTCACTTATGTGATATATGGTTAAGACGAAATGCTGTCATGGTCAATTCATGGAGCCTGATGTTTTACATGCCTACTAATATCAGTGTACTATTGTAGTGTAGATTGAATGGGTAGCTGACAGAATTGTAGGGGTATTATATTAGGCAATGGTTACTCTAATCAGCATGGCTCTAGTGAGTAGTGAAGGTTGGAAAAGTTTATTATAAGCAATGGGGGAAGCTTACAGCAATCAGCGTGTCTCTAGTTTGTGTTAGTAACAAGGTTGGCACATTGTTTTGGAAGACAAATTTGACTTGTGTGTTGTGAGAGTCTGTACTGATTTGGACCAAACCCCAGGTAGTTGGGTCTAAAACGCACAAGGCCACCAGATTGCCCAGGTCTGACCCCCGTGTGGGTTCACAATTTCATCTTTAGCTAATCTGTTTTTGAAGTTTAATCCATTTTGATTGGTATACATGTTTAACTACTTAACTTTGATCAGAATTTGAAATGTCAAATTTAAAGATCAGTTGATGAAATGTAGTTTAACCGAAGAGGAACCGTTTTGGTGACCCTAACCCTTTTCTGGGTAGAAGAAGAAGGGAATGAATAATTCTTGTTTTCTCATTGATCTGAGGTTTATAAATGATCAAATTTGTTGGTCCTTATGGATGAAAAACCATGGCATTATTCGAGCAGATTTTCAGTTCCGAGACCATACCTTTCTCTGAATTTTATTTTTCCTTCACCAGAGGATGGATACTGCAAATCAGACTCCTTATTTTGTGCCTTTGACTAGAAATGCTCCATACTCCATAGTATGTTACTTGGCTGGGGAGGTGCATCACCTAGAAAAGCATATTATGGAATATGGTTTGAAATATTCCCAAATCTGAGCTGACAAAAAATCCCGACTGCAGAAATATTTCAAATCCTTATTCTATGTCTTTTGATCCCGATTTGTAATAGTGCATTACCTAGAAATCTTAAAGTTATCCCCAACTCTGAGCTGATAGAAATCCCTCTTGCATTATCCTCTTGCGAGTGATTGTGAGGAAGGCCACTGGATACTGGTAAGAATATTACTGCAACTATATAATCTTAAGTACTTAATTATGGATGCTATGCCATTACATTGTGGCAATTGTATAATCTTTTGTGGTTGTTAATCAAATGCCATTTTATATCAAGCACATTATAATTAGTGAGTTCATGCCAAAACAATACTCCGATGTCCTTTATGTTTTGTCAATAAAGTTAACATCAGTTTTTGATGCTTTGAGCAATATATTCAGTTAAACCTATGTGCACACATTTTTCTTTCATTTGTAGATAAGGGACTTCCATATAGCTGAACGAGAGGAAGATGTGGGATATTATGCTGGTTTTGTAGGTGAGTTTAATTACCTTTCGTACCTGTTTTATAGACCAGACTGTATCTCTTGTTTCTGTCTTTATTTAATAACAACTTATTGTGTCATTTCATGTTGAAGGATCTGCTTTTATGCTGGGAAGGGCATTGACATCTATTTTCTGGGGACAGGCTGCTGATAGATATGGTCGGAAACCTGTTATTATATTCAGAACAACATCTGTGTTAGTAACTTATTATCTTGATTCCAACTTTTGTTACCTTCTCAAGCTTTCTCTCTTCCTGGATTTGAAAAGTTAGACAAATGAGTATATCTTCATTAGCTATGTGATCATATTTCATCTCAGGGTCATTTTCAACACTCTCTTTGGCTTCAGTAAAAACTTCTGGATGGCAATCTCAACAAGATTTCTACTGGGAAGTTTAAATGGGTTGGTTGGACCTATAAAGGTAAGGTTGTAGACTTGCAGCTTCACAAACTTCTTCACAATGTTATGGCTGGAGCACATATTTAGTAATCATTAATTGGAATCACCTTTTGTTACCGAAATTTTATTTTTGTCTGTGACATTTCAACATTTGTATGCAACCAGGCATATATATCTGAGGTTTGTCGAGAAGAACATCAAGCCGTAGGCATGTCAGTTGTAAGCTTCATTTACCCACCCTCTGTCCAACTACATATAAATTATGAAGTTGTTACTGAGAAAAGTACGTTTTCTCTATTGTCATGCATTTACCTTTTGCAGATTACTACAGCCTGGGGCATAGGATTGATTATTGGGCCAGCAATTGGAGGTTTACTTGCACAAGTAAACTTATATCTCTCTATTTCGTACTCTTTATTATGTTTATGATACAACTTTGCTGCCAATTTTGATGCGCGGATTGTTATGTGTAAATTTGTCATACAAATATACAATACAAACTTTATCTCTACACGCAGTCGAGCTCAAATTCCTTCTTTAGAATAATCAGAGCCATGACTAACTGAAACAAGAACTAGGAAAGAGCATGAGTGAGAAATCTTACCATTTTTGTTTATAATTCCATGGTTTTCTTGAAGATCCCTTATCCTTGGAAGCAAACATAGTACCTCATACATTTCGTGTCAAATAGATATGGGTGGGTCAGTGAAATATGTGATAGCGGACTCTGAGCCAAGAGCTCTCTTAACATTTTAACATTGTAACCATGAGCCTCCTGAGAGTTGTGAGGCAGTGGTGGGTTATGCTACAGTATGAAGTATGAACCCTGTGTGTTTTACAGTATGGTCCTTATCTGTGTCTTGAATAGTTTTGTTCATAGCTGTCGCATGGTGCCAATGGTTTGGACAACCTAGCTTTCTTTTCGGTAGTCGGTAGATCCTTCTGTTATATCCAGAAGTGGCAATTTTTTTTAGTGTCTGCAATTGAATAATCTGACACGTTTTGTCTCAAACTTCAGCCTGCAGAAAAATACCCTCATATAATCTCCAAGGGATCATTGCTTGGAAGGTCCGTTTTCACATGCCTTCGGTTTTAGTAGCTGGCATAGTCCAATGCCCATCTTTTGATCTGCTTCAGATGTTATAATACGGCCATTCTTTTGCTGCAGATTTCCATACTCATTGCCCTGCCTTTCCATATCAGTTTTGGCAGTGGTAGTGACTATTGCCACATTTTGGCTTCTGGTGAGTCCCTGGATAAGTCTGCTCTCATATAGATTGTTATTTCAGTACTGAAGCTTACTCTTCTGTTTTTTTTCCCTTCCCATAAGCAAATTGCTGTTCAGTATGTCTCAAATAAAGCGATATTGCTTTTTCAATAAAGTTGTCATCAATCTTTCTTTTAAGTTAGTATGGTAAAAATTACTGCTGTCAGCACACACAGCTGGATGTGCTGTGATTGGCACTGAAAATTTTCCAGCTGTCTAAACGTTCATGTTCATATTCCTGAAGCCGCTATAACATAAACAGCTGAAGTCAAAGTTGTTATGAACTGCATACAAAATTGAGGAACTGAGTATGACCCTGTTCATAATAAGCTTCTTGGCTGACTGAAGGTGAACAAGAGTTCGTGAATGTTTTATGTGTATTGAAAATTTTGGTACATAAGTAAAATAAAAACTGGATTTCTTGTTAGGTCCAGATTTTATATTTTCTTGTGTAGAGAGGAGGAAGATACTTTGGACGTTCTTATTCCCCCGTAATATTTATTTTCCTTATAATTCTTTTTTACCATTTCCTTCGTTGTCCTGTCTCTTTGAGCACTTGGAGATGGAGCCGCCTCATTGACATCTTTTGTAACTGTTGAGCTTGTCATGCTAACTGGGGCATTTGACTAGGTAGTTTTTTAGTTTGGAATTGAATAGTCGCATGCAAACAATCAGATGAGTGTTATCTATTGATTGAATTTTGTAAGCAGTATATATTCCCTCTACTAGCTCAGCATATATACAGTGTTAATAAATCAATTAAGAGTTACTCGGCTTCAGAGAAATTGGCATAATTTGTTGTAATTTCTTGAAGACAACTTGTCCTCTGGTGCTGTTTTCACAGCTCTGTTAACACAAATTTTCTTTTATCTAAAAGTAAATCAATTGAGTGTAACGAGTCAGCTGTCAGTGCAAAACCAGTGGTCGCAACACAAACTCTTGGCAACACTTCCCATATTACTTAATGCTTTTATCGGGATATCAGTTTTCTTCTTTCTCAGTAGTAGCCTAGTAGGACTTCAGCTCTTAATTTTTATTTCATTTATAATTTTCATCTTCTTCTCCCTTGTATTATAACATGTTAACTGCATTATTTTCTGTCTCTTCTCTGTATCATCTCACTGAGTAAAGTAACCTCTGTATCATCTTCTGATTTTCATAAGTGCCAACTTAAGAAGCTTGACATGCAACACATTGTATGCAGATGATGTCAACCAAATTTTAGACAAGAGTTAACTAATTGTGTTCTCATGCAGGAGTCGATGCATGTGCACAAAGTAAAAAATTCATCAGGTGATCATTCCTATGAAGCTCTGGAAGCTGCAGATAATAGATCAGATGACAACAGTAATGGAGGGAAAATTGGAACTCCTAAAAGAAGCTTATATAAAAATTGGCCACTCATGTCCTCTGTGCTTGTGTATTGCATTTTCTCACTTCATGATATGGCTTACACAGAGGTATAATTTATACTTCATTTCTGTACTTCTACAGTGAAAATATTATTGTTATTTTTAGATAAAGAGAGTAGTATTAATAGTAAAGAAGCGGAATTACATTCTAAGAGGACAAGGACTCCTCAAAAGGACTTCTACAGTGAAATTGTTATTGACAAAATAACTGCTTCAGAATTTCTGCTATGACCTTAGATAATTCCACTGGTTACCAATTTACCATACAAGTTGCATAGCAAGCATATCCCGAATTACTATTTCATATTATCTACATTGCTAATGTCATGCTATACCATGAAGACATGGTGAATAGATTTATTAGACATGAATGAGCAATGCCCGGAGCTGGAAAGTAAATAAGCTTTTACATCACTGGGACTTACAGCTGGCAAAATCTGACCCAACCCCATAACCGACTTGGCAACAACCCGAATCGACAAAGACTCAACCTGCTAATGACTGAACCCGAAGTTACCCAACCCAAGGTTTTACAGGACAAAACCCAATGACCTGCTTTTCGACCCGGCCTGCAAATTACCGGATCCGACCTGTTTTCCAGGGTCAACTGGGACTAGTTGGTTTGGATCTTCAACTATTATTTGTCCCTCTTAGAGCACTTTTTGTTGTACCGTGCTGCTTAGCTAGTTATTGTTGATGACTTACCACAGAAACCTGTCTAGTGCCACTGTAGTGAAGTATTTGTGATTTCAATCACTAACAATTTTGAATTTAGTGAAACCAATTTTGGAATTATTGAAAATTCTTCATCATTTTAAATTTCATGAAGTCGTTTGTGTGTGAACTTTATCCTCACAAAGTTGATTTGTCATCTTTAAGTGAGTTATGGACTTATAAATGATGAAATTCAGTTAATCATTTGTTATCCAGTGCTATTGGGAGAACTCGAAGTCAAATAATTTTGAACTTTGTCCATTATCCTGAGTTATGGACTTATAAATGATGAAATTCAGTTACTCATTTGTTATCCAGTGCTATTGGGAGAACTTGATGTCAAATAATTTTGAACTTTGTCCATTCCATTATCCATTACTTTAAACATCCCCTTAAGTGATCTTTGTTTTCAGTTTTTAGGTTCTCATTTGTCTATTTGTTTTCAGATATTCTCGTTGTGGGCGGTCAGCCCAAGGAAGCTAGGGGGATTGAGCTACTCAACAGAGGATGTCGGTTCTGTTCTTGCTGTCACAGGTAAAAAGCAACAGTTCATTGCATATGATCTTGTTCCCTATCATAAACTCTTCAAAATCTCAGACCATGCAAGAGCACATAAGGTTTTTTGATGTAGATAAGAAGTTTTCACATTGATGTGTAATTTTGTGATTATGTATTTTTGTTTAAGTTCACTTTGATGTTGAATTACCATGTTGAGTCCTGGAAACTAGTCTTGCATATTATGCTAGTAATGCCCTGAATGTCAAAAGATGTTACTAATGGAACTGCAATAACAGCTGGATAAAAAAAGGTCTGGAGCTCGTTGTTTGACTGCCACTGGGAGAATAGTACCCATTCACATCACATCCCTCAGGGAGCAATGGACCACCCAATTGCAGAATACCATCCTGCACAAGAGTTGAACCTCAGAACCCTATCATGCTCTCTTTTGCAATTACGTATTTGGGAGAGGGTTGAGAGACGTATGAAGGTTTTCTGTACCGAATTCTGATGTCTTGTCTTTTTTCTTGCATAGATATTTAAAACTATACTAATGTGAATGTGAGTTTGTCATACATGCAACGAACTCTAACATGAAGATCAAAATCCAACCCTCTTGAAATCACCAATAAATGTTTTTTCTGCAGTCTGTTACTCTGAGAAGTTAACCAAGAAATCATCCTAAATAAACAATTGTATTTGTCCAGATTCAATACATCTTTATTTATTTCAAAAAACTAACTTACGCCTTGCAATTATTTGGTGCTTTTATCCGTGATCCCCTTGGAGTTTTTGTACGGAAAAATATTTTGATGTTAATGGCATGTAAGGCGATGCTTGTACTGTACATATAATTGACAAATGTATGCAACACAGCAATCCTAGACTTTGCTAGTGAAATGTGGTGACTTGTGAGGGTGTGAAAAGCAGATGTCCGTTGACATACTGACTTGTTTGTGTTGTATCTTGTCAAAAAGTGAATTTGTCTGTATTTCATTATGCAAGATGACCTGACAGTTTCTGTTTCTTCTTTTCTTTCTTCCCCTTTTTGGTTTCTTTCAATTGTCAGGTTTTGGTATGTTGATCTTTCAGCTTTTCTTATATCCATACATGAACCAAATCTTTGGGCCGATTATGGTGGCTCAGATCTGTGGGGTATGCTTTCTGCATTCTTTTAAGTATTCAAGGCTGTTGCCCTTGACCAATAAGGTAATGATATTGATTCCTCCTACTTCCTTGCAGGTTCTGTCCATACCTCTGTTACAATGTTACCCTATGATAGCTTTGTTATCAGGGTTAGGCCTAACAGTGCTGATAAATTCTGCCTCTGTGATCAAGAATGTCCTCTCAATAAGTTAGAATGATGGGCTGTTTCTTCTACCATGCTTCTTGTTTTTTACCTTTCGGTGTTGGGGAAGGAGGGGTTTGTTCGCCGTGGAAGGGGGAAAGAGGGGTGGGTTGAAAGAAGCCGAATGCATGGATTCACAAGTGACACAAGATATAACAGATTGGCATAGTATTTTTGTTGCTGTTCTTAGTGTTGTTGTTATTGCTGTCCTGTCTTTGTTTTTATTTCCTTCGTGTGTGTGGGTGGGGCGGTGGAGGGTTAAAGGATGTTTATGGCTACCGAAAAAGAGCCAACAGTGCCGTGTAAAGATTATATCCATTTGGAAGATATTTATCACGAGGTAACCTCCCATCGCCCCCCTCCACCCTAAGAGAGAAATTAAAGAAAGAATGGAGGCTTGAAAGCTTACATGCACATCTGTGCGTAGTAATAATTTTCCTCGTGCTTGCAATAAAGAAGCATCCTGCAGGACAAACTATATTATGGAGCTTCTCCATGGAACAATATTCCTTGTATTCTGTTGCAAAATGTTCATGTATTTATTATATCTTCTCTCTGATCAAAACAATGATATTGTTTTTTTATTTCAAGTGAATCATATTTTCTCTCTTATTTCTGAATTTTCAATTTCTTGATCAGATATGCATGGTGACCAGCACATTAATTCTACAAAATAGTGCCGTGGTAACTTTTCCTTTCCATTATTTCCTTAGTGGATGTTTACCATTGTATGTATTGATAAGATTTTCATCAAGTCACTTGAGCTGAATACATTGTCTACAACAGGAGCAAGAACAACGTGGAGCTGCTAATGGCATTTCAATG
The DNA here is from genome assembly GCA_038025085.1 of Tetragonia tetragonoides. Taxonomy (NCBI): domain Eukaryota; kingdom Viridiplantae; phylum Streptophyta; class Magnoliopsida; order Caryophyllales; family Aizoaceae; genus Tetragonia; species Tetragonia tetragonoides. The sequence goes on from CM076143.1 coordinate 36,753,477, forward strand.
ACTGCCATGTCCCTTTTCAAATCAGTTGGTCCAGCATGTGGTGGTGCATTGTAAGTGCCTCAGTTTTTCAGCATTCATGATGCACTCAATATTTTCATTTCTTCCTTGCTTTTTGACCGAAATTGTACCTAAGGGGGCCTTAGTTATGAGGTCATCATTTGTTATGTAAGTGTCAGATGCCCATATTTGCTTGTAATAGTGCACTCTCTTTTCATTGGCAGACTTTCTTGGTCAGAGAAGCGTCAAGATGCTGCCTTCCTCCCAGGTATCGTGTACAGAAAAATATGAGTTTTGCTATGCTAAATGTAAACTCTGTAACTGGAACATGCTTGCTGTGGAGTACTCATGCTTCACCGAACATGTTTGAAATGCAATTTTGATATTTGGTTTTTGGACTACGTCACTACGAAGATTTATGCTATAAATTTAAATCACTTACTATGAGATAGCCAACTAGCATAATGTTCTCCTTACACCAAATATTGGTCAGAAGTCTTTGGTTAGTTTGTTTTTGCTTGACGATGGAGCCTGAAGTGTGCCTAAGTTACTCTAGAGGGGGGGGGGGATTGAATAGAGTGACTCCAATTTTTCGCGTTTTTATAACTTGAGAACAATGTAGAGAACAACGTTGTGGACGTTGTTCCTATGCAGTGAACTGAACATAAAGTAAAAGACTGAATGTAAATAACACAAGGCTTTTTTCACGTGGAAAACCTCCTAGGCTCAATAGGAGTAAAAACCACGACCCTTGGATTTTGTCACACTACTTCTCTTATAACCAGAGCCAAAACATGATATAGTACAATACCCTAATCAACACCGCACACCGTTACTGATGTGTTGCCAATCCCTCCAAGTCACACACTGACCTGAGGGAAACTCTACGCTTGTTACTAAGCTAGAGCTATTACAGATTTCCAGATTGTTTGTCATATAACACGCTTCAATACTAAGCAAAATAAGACCACAGGAAAACCTATTATGCAATGACCAATCTAAGCAAGACTCAAACTGACCAGGACAGGGAACACGGTTCAAGGTTGTTCTTGTGAGCACGGTACCAAAGATATAGGTCTTCAGTTCCCTTGAGATACTTAGGATACGTTTGACTTGTGTAAGATGTGACTATTTGGGGTTTGCTTGAAACCTTGCACATAAGCCAACACTATACATTATATCAGGTCTACTAGCAGTTAGGTATAATAAAGAACCAATCATACCTCTATACACTGTTTGATCAACACTTACCTGCTTCATCCATGTCAAGCTTGACATTGGTGGCAACAGGTGTGTCATAGACCTTGGCATCTCTCATGCCATATTTCTTGATCAACTCTCTAGCATACTTCTGTTGATGAATCATTGTTCCTTCAGAAGTTTGTTTGATTTGTAAGCCTAAGAAAAAATTAAGCTCACCCATTATACTCATTTCGAATTCACTCATCATCAACTCAGATTATTCCCTGCACAAAGATTGATTAGTTGCACCAAAAATTATATCATCAACATAGAGATTTGTACAACTAACAAATTTTTCCCCTTAGCCCGTAAGAACAGGGTTGTATCAACTTGTCCCCTTTGATAACCATTGTCCATTAGGAACTTTGACAGACGTTCATACCAAGCTCTAGGAGCTTGTTTCAAGCCATACAATGCTTTGTCAAGTTTGTAGACATGGTCAGGGGACTCATTGCTTTCAAAACCAGGGGGTTGCTTCACATAGACTTCCTCTTTCAAGTACCCATTCAGAAAGACACTTTTGACATCCATATGTTGCAACTTGAAGTCCATATGAGCTGTAAACGCTCTCAATTCTAGCAATAGGGGCAAATGTCTCATCATAGTCAATCCCCTCTTGCTGGTTGTATCCTTGAACAACCAATCTAGCCTTGTTTCTAACCATAGTACCTGTCTCATCCAGAACACCCATTTAGTTCCAATGATGGTCCTATTATCAGGCCTAGGAACAAGGTGTCAGACCTTGTTCCTTTCAAACTGGTTGAGTTCCTCTTGCATTGCAGTTATCTAATCAGTATCCTCCTGCAAAACTTCATTAATATTATGTGGTTCAATATAAGATAGAAAAGCAGAAAAAGCCATAAAGTTTTGCAAAGAAGATCTCGTTTGAATCCCCTTGTTTATATCACTTATGATTTGATTCATGGGATGAGAGCTCTGTTGTTTCCAAGAACGTGGCTTGAAGCCAGATGTTTCTGGATCATCTCTTTGTGGAGAGGGAACAGGGTCCTCAAATGCATTTTCATTATGATCAGCTCCTTTCTCTGTAGGTGTTGCTCCTACATCAGAAGTATTTGTTCCCCTTGAGTCTATTGCATGGACTGTTGGAGATGTAGACCCTGTTTCTTCCTCCACAGCATTACCTATCTCTTCTAAGGCTTCTTCTTCTTCTTCCCTTTCTGGTGCTAGGCCAATTGGAAAGTCTTCTTTATCCTGCAATATTGACTCAAAATTTGCATTAGATTCATCAAACACAACATGAACATTTTCCTCAACTTTCTGAGTTCTCTTGTTGAGGACCCTGTAAGCTTTGCTTTGTGGAGCATAGCCTACTAAGACAACTTCATCACTCCTAGCATCAAACTTTCCCAGGTTAGTCTTTCCGTTGTTATGTATATAGCACTTACAACCAAAAGCTCTAAAGTGGGAAATGTTATGCTTTCTTCCTCTGAGTAATTCATAGGGTGTCTTTCTCAGAATAGGCCTTAGCATGACACGATTTATGATGTAGCAAGCTGTGTTGACAACTTCTCCCCACATGTTCCTAGGAAGATCACTAGGGTGTCTTTCTCAGAATAGGCCTTAACATGACACGATTTATGATGTAGCAGGCTGTGTTGACAACTTCTCCCCACATGTTCCTAGGAAGATCACTAGCTAGCAACAGGGTTCTAGCTATGTCTTCCAAGGTTATATTCTTCCTTTCAACTACCCCGGTCTGTTGAGGAGTCCTTGGGCAGAGAAGTTGTGATCAATCCATGTTCAGCATAGTAGTTTATGAATTTGTCATTTTCAAACTCTGTGCCATGATCAAACCTTAGAGATATTATATCCGCTCCAACCTGTTTCTGCATTCTGTTAGCAAAGATTTCAAACACATTAAAGGTTTCATCTTTAGAAACAAGCAACAGGGTCCATGTAAATCTTGAGTAGTCATCTACAATAAAAAAAACATAATTTTTACCTCCACGAGTTTGAACTTTCATGGGACCACAAAGATCCGTATGTAGTAGTTCAAGTGGTCGTGAGGTACTTACCATGTTCTTTGTCTTAAAAAAAGACTTTACCAGTTTACCTCTAGCACAAGCACCACATAACTCATCATTTTTGAATTTGATCTTAGGTAATCCAATGATAAGGTTCTGTGATGCTAGCTTATTTAAGGTGTTGAGGCTTACATGCCCAAAACGTCAATGCCACAGTGAGGCATCAGTTTCAATAGCACTGAGACGTTAGAGAGTTACTGGAAAGCTTATTTATATCCACTTTATAAACATTTTTGTGTCGCTTTCCCTCTAGCACAACATTATTTGTCTTGTGACTCGCAACTATGCAGTTACTAGCAGGAAATATGACATTGTTCCCTTTATGACACAGTTGCAAGACACTCAACAAATTATGCTTCAAACCATCAACCAAGTAGACTTCATCTATGAAGTGTGATAGTGACTTACCTACCTTACCTATACCAACCAGTTCATCTGTTTGGTCGTCAGCAAAAGTCACACTTCCACCTTCATAGGCTGTTAGTGAGAGAAATACTGAATTTTCTCCTGTCATGTACCATGGCTTGCTCTCTTTCACCTTAACCTGCATTGAGAGTCACTTGTTAGTTTTAGGAACCCACATTTGCTTGGGCTCCATTTTCTCAGAATCATTTTTAACTCTGTCTTTTCTCATCCTAACTTGTTTCACATGTTGCTTATTCTTGGCAACAGACCTAGTTCTCTCCTGGCATTCGTACCTATAGTGACCACCTTGTCCACAATGCTAGCAGAGTCTGTTATACTTTAATCCAACATATTTGGTGTTGGGAGTCCAATCATCCTTCTTAGCTTTCTTCCCTAGACCATTTTTAAACCTATTGTGGTGATCATTTGGCCATTTTAAGGTTTGAGATGAACTAGTCCATTTGTTAAGTCGAACTAGTTCTTCTTGAACCTTATCCAACTTGCCTTTATAGTCCTTAGTTTTTTCAAGTTCCTTTTCCAAATAAATCCTAAGGCTTTCACATTCAGATTTTAACTCATCTAGGCCAGTTTAATCACACACATATATAGGCTCTAATGCTTCACAGGTTTTCTTAGATAGATCAGTCTCAAGAGATAAACATTTACTTTCAAGAGTGGACATTATTCTCTCCATTTTGCACACTGTTTGTTTGAGATCTTTATTTTCCTTTTTCAAGGTTTTTAACATTTTCTCGTAATTGATTTTGATCTCTAACAATTCATTTACATCCTCCTTTGATTCACTATAAGCATGCAAAATGTTATCCTTTTCAATGTTTAGCTCTTCATACAGATCCATCATAGAAAGTACCATCTTAAGCAATTTATCTCTAGACCAAGAAGCAATTTGACTTTTAATTTCAAGAATACCTACCTCTGCTTTTTTCAGCTTTAGAAGAGATGTCGGTTCTGGCCATAGTGCATAGATCTTCCACTTCATTTTCTGAATCATCCTTCTCGTTGTCTGACCAACATGCTAACGTGTTCACGTATCTTGCTTCTCTCTTTGTGAACCTTTCTGATTTCCTGGAGGAGGATGGACACTGTTCTGTCTGCATGTTCTCAGTTGGCTCAGAACACTCACTCTTGAAGTGACCAAGTCTTGAGCACTAGTGACATCTAACCTTCGACTTGTCAAAGTTTTCACCTTTCCCTGAAACAGCCTGAGTGAAGCTTCCTCTATTGCCATAGAAGCGTGCAAACTTTTTGGCAACTAAGCTTATCTCATCTTCATTTAAGTTCAAGTCATCTTCAGGAATTTCCTACACTTGGAAAGTAATCTCCTTTTCTTTCTTTGTCTCAGTAGACTTAATTTGCAACTCATGAGTCATTAAGTTACCAATTAATTCTTCAACCTTCATGATGGTCAAATCCCTTGCTTCTTGGATAGCTGTAACTTTAGGTGTCCATGTAATGTCTACTAGTAGACTTCTTAACAACTTTCTAACAACATCCTCTTCTTCAAAAGGTTTGCCAAGGGATTTGAGTTGATTTAAGATATTGTTGAACCGAGCATACATGTCTTTGATAGTCTCCGTTGGTTCCATGTTAAACAATTCATATTGTCTAATCATTATATCTATTTTAGATTGCTTTACCTGTGAGGTGCCTTCATAAGCAGTCTCCAAAGTTTTCCAGATGCTTTGAGCAGTATCACATCCTTGAATACGATTGTATTCCTTTGCATCAACTCCACAGTGTAGGAGCTTGACAGCTTTAGCATTCTTCTCCATAAGCTTGACATCAATGTTTGTCCATTTGTCTGGAGGCTTGATGCTTGCCTTACCTTTTGCATCTACTTGCTCTACAACCAGATCTCCCTTCTGAAATATTTGCCATAACTCATTGTCTTCAGCCTTGATAAAAATCTCCAGTCTTTTCTTCCATCAGGAGTAGTAATCTCCATGGAATAGTGGTGAACGATTAATGGTTTGTCCTTCCCTCATCTCACTAGGTGCACTCATTTTTCCGGAAAAACTCAAGGTGTTAACCTCTTAATGAGCAACCTTGCTCTGATACCAACTGAAGAGTGACTAAGTTACTCTAGAGGGGGGGGTGAATAGAGTGACTCCAATTTCTCGCGTTTTTATGACTTGAGAACAATGTAGAGAACAACGTCCACAACGTTGTTCCTATGCAGTGAACTGAACACAAAGTAAAAAACTGAATGTAAATAACACAAGGCTTTTTTCACGTGGGAAACCTCCTAGGCTCAATAGGAGTAAAAACCACGACCTAGTTACTTGGGATTTTGTCACACTACTTCTCTTATAACGAGAGCCAAAACATGATACAGTATAGTACCCTAATCAACACCACACACCGTTACTGATGTGTTGCCAATCCCTCCAAGTCACACACTGACCTGAGGGAAACTCTACGCTTGTTACTAAGCTAGAGCTATTACAGATTTCCAGATTGTTTGTCCTATAACACGCTTCAATACTAAGCAAAATAAGACCACAGAAAAACCTATTATGCAATGACCAATCTAAGCAAGACTCAAACTGACCAGGACAGGGAACAGGGTTCAAGGTTGTTCTTGTGAGCACAAGACGTATCTGGTTGGATGATTTAATACTTTGCACAAATGATTATGATCTCAATAATGCACGCAATGCTTAACCTACAACTAAGTCTATCAGGCGCCTTATATAGGTAGACCTAGAAGCTCAGTCCATCTAGGTTAAAATCTCTTCAAGAGTATAAAAGATAAGATTTACCAAAAAGATAGGATAGAGTTTAAGTAAAGATGTCTTTTTTTTTTGGTCTGAGACCGTCCAGTTGAATCCGGACCGAGCCGGGTGGGACCACAAGGGCGGCAAAGCTCTCCCAAACAAGTATTTAGGGCATGTTCTTTTCAACTGGTTTCCAGTTTTGTCCAGTTTTGTCCAGCTACCAGTTATAATATTCAGTTTTGTCCAGTTTTAATAATAATGATAATAATAATAATAATAATCTACTCAAAAAAAATGTAAAAAAAAAATAATAATAATAATAATAATAATAATGTAAGCATTTATTATTATTATTATTATTATTATTATTATTATTATTATTATTATTATTATTATTATTATTATTATTATTATTACTTTTTTTTCTTTTTTTTTTTTTTTTGGTAGAATGTGAGATATGTATTACCAAAAACACTGTCAGTACAAAAATAAGAGGGCATACCCCCTGTTCACTATCAAAAGATAGGTGCTTACCTTCTAGGAAGGGCCTCACCTTTTCAATTGATAGTCTCAACTTAAGCCTATGCATATTTAATCAACCCTTATCAAAAAAAAAAAAGGCACCTTAGTAAAAGTACCTGAGAAAAACAGAGCTAAAGCTGAAGTAAAGCTAAATCTATACATCATTTATCAACAAAGAATGCCAGAAAAAATATCTTCAATGAAATTTCTATCAACAGGTGTGGCCTTCTTTGGTATGCAGTTGCAAATTCTCCCCTGCATCTCTTTTTTCACCTGCAGGATCAAGCTCTGAGGGGAGTTCACTTTTTGTTCCCAGTACGCAATGTTTCTGACTTGCCAAATGGAGTAGATAAGGCATGAGAACACAGCTCCAATAACTTGCCTTTGGTATTTTGTGCCTTTATATCTTCTAAACAGGCATCTCCAAAGTATTCTAGTGTCTGCAACGTACCTGATGTTCAACCAGGAGCATATACCCTGCATACACACTCTACTATATGGGCACAAGAAAAAAAGATGTGAAGAAGTTTCAGTATCTGTACCGCAAATAACACACATAACATCAGTACTAATACCATAAGCGTAAAGCTTATCCTTGGTTTTCAGTCTATTAAGAACAGATAGCCAGCATATCATCTTGTGCTTAGGCACCGAGACTCTATTCCGAACCCAGTTATACCATCCCACTCTTTGCAGATCGCCCAACAACCATCTATACCCAGAAGCAACCGTGTATCTTCCATGTGATGTAGACTGCCAAGTCAAGTCATTATAACCACTCAGCATCCTATCCTTAATCTCACAAATCTTTTTCCAGGTCCAGCTAGCGTCATGTGGGGGGGAATGATCCTTCCAATTTCCTAAATCATATAAGTGGTGGATCCATTTAATCCATAGATTATCTGCTTTGCATGCAATCTGCCAAATGTACTTACCAATTGCAGCAATGTTCCACAAATTAATATTCTTGATCCCAAGTCCACCAGCACGCTTAGGTTTACAAATCAGATCCCAAGCTACTAGAGCAGTGGTATGAACTGTAGGTTTACCCGTCCAAAGGAAATTCCTACATACTGCAACTATCTTGTGAATCACAGTTTGCGGCAGCACAAAAATTGTAGCCCAGTAGGTGTGAATGCTCATCAAAACAGAATTTACAAGCACACACCTACCAGCATAAGAGAGATGCCTAGACCCCCATCTTTTGATTTAGCCATCATTTTGTCAACTAACACATCACAAGCAGTCACACTTAATCTTTTAGAAGAGATGGGAACTCCTAAATAATTGAAAGGAAGAGTGCCTCTAGCAAAACCAGATATTTGTTGGATAACATGACATGTTTCTTCATTCATGTTTCCAAAATAAAGAGCTGATTTAGACGCATTGGCAGAAAGTCCTGTTGCTGCAGAGAAGGTAGCTAATCCCCTAAGGAGCAAAATAATAGAACTAGCATCTCCTTTGCAGCAGATCGTCAGCAAAACATAGATGATTCAACTTGAGGCTAGCACAACCAGGGTGGAAGCCAAATTGATTCAACTTGAGGCTAGCACAACCAGGGTGGAAGCCAAACTGATCCTGTTGGCTAACAACATTTAGTACCCTTGAGAGATACTCCATACAGATCACAAAAAGGAGCGGGGATAGAGGGTCCCCTTGTCGCAGCCCCTTCTTACCCTCAAAATAGTCATGTAGAGTACCGTTCAGAGAGATTGAGAACTTTGCAGATGTAACACAAGTCATAAGCCAACCAGAAAAAGAGGGAGGGAACTGAAGAGCATTTAGCATATCACTCAAAAAAGACCATGACACTGAATCGTACGCTTTCTTGAGGTCTATCTTCATTATGCATCTAGGAGTGATGTTCTTCCCATTGTAATGCTTAACAATATCCTGACAAACCATAACATTATGAACAATTTGTCTTCCTTCTATAAAAGCACCCTGACTGTCAGAAATAATATAAGGTAGCACACATTTCAACCTTTTGCAGAGAAGTTTGGATATGCACTTATAGACCACATTGCAACAAGCAATTGGTCTAAATTCAGTAACTGAATTAGGATGTTCAGTTTTAGGAATCAAAGACAGGGAGGTAGCATTCAATTGACCAAGTAGTTTCCCACTTTTGAAAAACTCTAAAACTGCCTCGGTAATATCCGGGCCCACAATATCCCAAGCATCTTTAAAAAATTGACTACCATAACCATCAGGGCCGGGAGCCTTGGAACCATCAATAGAAAACATAGCATGTTTGACATCATCAGCAGAGAAAGGAAGGCACAGTTCAGATTTATGTTGTTCAGAGAGGAGATTACCTTGTCTAACAATTTGCACATTCACAGGTTGAGTAGTTGCAGCAGTACCCAGAAGCGTTCTGTAATACTTGGAGAAAGCGTGCAAAACTTCCTCAGGCTTGTTTCTTAAAATCCCATCTTCATCATTAATGGAGAAAACTCTATTGTTAGATCTTCTAGCTCTGATGCTTTGATGGAAAAACGAAGTATTCTGATCTCCTTCTTTGAGCCAATGTATTTTTGCCTTTTGCTTCAGAAAACTAATTTTTGCTGCATGAAGAAGCTTGAAATTTTCAGCTGCCATTCTCTCTGCATCAGCCAGCAACAAATTCCCCGGGTCAGAATGAAGATGTATCTGACATTTCTCCAAGTTCATCTGAGCAACATCAGCCTTGCAAATAATATCATTAAACCCTTCTTTATTTAACTCTCTCAAAGTTTTCTTCAACAATTTCAGTTTAGAAGTAACCCTGAACATAGGTACACCTCTAATTTGAGTATCCCACACAGCCTTGACCCTGGTCTTGAAAGAAGGATAAAAACTCCACATATTATAATACTTGAAAGAACTTTTACCAGGAGAAAAACAAGGCAAAACATGTATCAAAGCAGGACTATGATCAAACATTCCTTCCGGCAAAAAATGGACCTCGGAACTTGCCACACATCATTAACAAGGGCCCTGTCAATTTTACTAAACACCCTGTCACCCTCAATCTGCTTGTTATTCCATGTATAGAATACTCCTTTCGCAGTCAAATCAAAAAGGCCACAGGTAAAAGCACAATTTCTAAAATCATCAACTTCTTTCAACGAAACAAGTGAACCTAATCTGTCATTCAAATTGAGTGGACAGTTAAAATCCCCACAAACCAACCATGGCATGTTAACTGAACTATGGATGTTCATCAGATCTTTCCATAAAGGAATCCGTAAGTTTGCATCATTATGCCCATAAACATAAGTAGCGAAGAAGCAACAACCTGTGGGGATATGTTTAACAGAACAATGAATAAGTTGATCAGTAGTGCCACAAACAGTCACATCAAACACCATTGGCTTCCAAATTACCCAAATCCTACCCCTAGGATGGCAACAAATATTTGTAGTAATACTCCAATTGTCACACACAATATTGATCACAGGATCCATATTTTGACTTTTAACTTTAGTTTCCAGGAGACCAAACATCCCCACATTATTTTTCGAAAGAAACCAATTAATTTCCCTCTGTTTATTAGGACCATTGAGGCCCCTAATATTCCAGCATCCGAATTTATCCATGGGAAACTAAATCCCCACAACCAGGATTTGAACTAGGATTACTTACCATATGGTTACCACCAGTGGGCGTAGTCACCATATCACCATTCACATGTGTAGCTACATCAGAACATGATTTATCCAATTCTAAGTTGGTATGCAATGAACAACCAGCTGCAACCTCATCTTGATTCAGAACTTGGTAACTGTTTGTTTCCTCCAATTGAGCGATTTCCTGACTGGCCTGATGACTTCTCCTTGTCCTCCTAGGCAAAGTAAAACCTTCAGCATCCACAGCTGAGGTCCTAGCTTCCTGCGCAGGTCTAATGGCTTGAGTAGGCCTAGGCCTCCATATCAATCTGGGTTGTGGAACAACTGCAGGTTGGGCTTTCTTCTTGCACTCCTCTGTAGTGTGCCCCATCCCCTTACATCCTGCACATGTAGTGGGCTTCCACTCATATATGACTTCCTGTTTCACCATTTCATCTTTCTCGTTTTCAAACTCAATTACTTTCGGAAAAGCTTGGTTCAGTTCAACTTCCACCAACAGGCGAGCAAAACCCAAGCGTTTCTTTTGAGCCGTAGCACTGTCAGTCTTCACAGGGTTACCAACTAGGCTACCAATTTTGGTCAGTGAACTTTGACCCCAGTATCTCAAATTCAGATTAGGAAGTCTAATCCAAACAGGCACAAAACGCACAAGTTCCTTTTGTAAAACCATATCAGGATCCCAAGGCTTAACGATCATAGGTTTATTGTCAAACATACGGATACCCTGAGCCACAACCTTCTTCTGCTCATCTAGAGTTTTGAATCTAATCACAAACACCCCAGAAGGTAGCACAACAATATTATCCAGTCCAGATTTTCCCCAAATTCGCCTGAAAAAACCTTCCATGACTTGCAAAGGGGGTCTTGCACCCAAAACATAGCACACAATAGCACTACGCCAGTAATCGATTTCAGGTTTCACATCCAACGTTGATCTTAATTTTCTCACCTACTTTTAATTTTCCAGCACCACTAGCAAGATTAAATCCCACATCACTATCCCCCACAACATTAGAAAACAATTTGCTAGGGTTAGGGTTCATACCAATTTCACGAGCTTCAACTCGGTCTGCCCAGGATTGATCACTAGCCGAGGCACTTTGAGTCACTTCAGTCGTAGAAGGAGTTTGCAATCCCAAGCCATTTTCTGAAATTGGATTCAAATCAAAATCCAGAGGTTGAATACCTTGCAAATTCAAGACAGACCCATCCTTTCTCGCATCAGTCGAGGATGGCCCATCTTTTGAGCTTCCCGATTTCGCACTCGAGGTGTTTTGGCCCTTCTTTTTCGAACTCGAAGACCCTTTTAAGGCTTGCTTGCGTGGTCTTCCTCTCTTGCCCATGGCTACCCGCAATCAGCGAGCAGAGAGAGAACCAAGAGTTTTATTATTATTATTATTAATAACAGTGAAAATTAAACAATTTTCAGTTTCTCCAGTTTCTCCCAGTTTGACCCAGTTTTCCCCAGTTACCAGTTAGACTTTCCAGTTTTCACCAGTTTTGTCCAGTTTCTCCCAGTTACCAGTTCCAGTTTCCAGTTGAAAAGAACGTGCCCTTAACACTGCTACATTCACGGGTCTCAAACACCGAGATCTCTGCAGCAGTGTTAAGTACTTATTGGGAGAGCTTTGCCGCCCTTGTGGTCCCACCCGGCTCGGTCCGGATTCAACCGGACGGTCTTAGACCAAAAAAAAAAAAAGACATTTCCTTAACTCAACCTATGTGATAAAAATCGTCCAAATACTTTAACATAAAATCTTGGTCAGCTAGCGAGTGATTTATCAGAATATAATCTCTAAAAGATAATTAGAAATATTCCAAAAGATAATTCACTTACCTGAACAATATAAACTTGGCCATTAAGTAAAATACTTTTCCAAGATAATACCTTTTCAAAATAAAATACTTTTCTGTTTAAAACACGATTTTGCAATATTCATTTTTCCAAAATAATTTATATTTCTTCAGAAGAATATTTGTGTGAAGATCTAGAGAGATAATACACAAATATTCATAGAAATAATAAATACGATATTATGCAAACTCGTCCAGATACACAGCTAGAAGGAACAGGGTCCAACTCGTTGTTCCCCTTTGGTTCTTTCAAGCTTCAGTGCTGGTTATAAAGAACAGGGTTCACACCTTGTACTCATAGACACATGCACTCAGTCTTACAACCTTGTTCCTTTATCATGATCAACTTAGACTCTTGCTAACTAGTCAAGCATAGTACATAAAGACTAATGACAAATGCATTTAACTACATTACATGGTCTTCATGTCTTGTGAGGATCCAAACATTTTCATGAGCAATCGTGCTTTGGGCTTTACAATTTCTTGCATCCTTAAGTAAACCTGCCATCATAGTTAGTTTACACAAAGATAAGAACACTATGTTTGTTATTATCAAAATCAGGAACCAAACAAATCCTTTGTAGCAATTTTACCTATGGCTCCATGTGTTGGTTCTTTTTAATTGTTCTATGGAAACTAGCCTATTAGTGGTCCAGAAAAGGATTTTTCTGAGGCTCTTTTTGTGGCTCATCATCTTTGTATATTGTGTTAGTAACTAGTAAGTCATAATCTCCTCTAAAAATTTGATTATAATTAGATTTCTTTCATCTGATTATGAAGTGCTCCCTTTAGTTGAAAATTAGAACATTATTGTGGTAGTTCTATTTGTTTAAGGACCTATAGAAGAAACGATCTCAAATCTTTCTCAATTACTCCGGTGATGGAGGTGGGAGGGAAGTCGAGGTCAGATCTAAGGGTGGTGGAGGTGGTTGAGGTGGTGGTGAAAGTGAAGTATGGGAGAAGGAGCTCGTAGTGGTTGCTGGGGTGGGGTTTAGAGGAGAGAGAGAGGGGGAAGAGTAAATTAATCTGTAAAGGGAGACATGAGATTGAGGGTAGGTTGGGAATATTTGTATCAAAGTTTACTTTCCTTGGTATTTGGTCCATTTACCAGCATAAGGAAGAATCTAGGACGGAGGGAGTATTACATAATAGACGGGTAAGGTACTAAACGCTACACTAAAATCTGTTGGGTTGAATGATTCCCAAACTATTGGAATACATCAGTTGCCCAAAAGTTCTATTTGTGTAAGGGTCTATTTATGCACTCTTTTATGATTGTCCAAAAGTTTTTCAACTCCGATACATCGGTATACATGTTTGAAACATATCATGTTGACTTGTGCTCTCTTTGTGTTTCACTCCCATGTATGTCTTGATTAGACCACTCAATGTTACCTTCTTTTGCTATTGTTGTTATTGTTCTAGAAACCATTAAACCAAGACAAGATTACTTTTGACAACTTAGGTTAATTTTGCAAATGACATGAAATTAAGAGTCGTTGTGTAATATTGGTTTGCACAAATTGTCTAAACCAACTGACATGAATTAATACAAGTCCTTATAAAATTTGTTTTAGGCGCAAGGTTTGTTGTTTTGATTGTAAAAATAAAGATAAATATAAAAAGCTAGCATGAGATATGCAGAGTTGAAGATGAAGTGTGGCATAATTGTTCACCATTCCACCTTCCAACCGTGGCATGAGTTCAAAATTTTCATGGCTGCATGAAAGCTTTTGCCATTCTCCCTCTACGCCGATGGATTAGTAGGCCCGCTCAAAGGTTGTTCGACAAATTATTAAGGCACTCCTTATAAGTTCAATTTTTCTAAATTGTTTTTTTGACATATGAGGAGTGATAGATATACTAGCACTACTTTTTAACTAAGAAAATCTCATTATAATGTGATGGTGTTGCAGGCACACAAGTGATATTTTTTTTATTAAATGTGGTTGAGCTAGTAGGACTGCTCTTGACATGCAAACCATTTGTAGTGTCGAGTGAATAAACCATACACAAGTGTCGTTATTACAAACCACTGTAGCTGTAGGCTGTAGCTATTACGGGTTGTATGAGATGACATAAAAAGGAGTCATTCTGTATTCTTGATTTGATTATCTAAGATAAAAATATTGCTCTCTTTAATAGTTTTGTTTTTGAATTACCCAAAAAAATTGTAGTTCTACTTCTATACTTACTACCAATGTATTTTTTTTTTATTATTATTAATTCACCTTATTATCAATGAGAATATTATTCTAAATTGTATACTGAGAAATTTGGGCAATGAATTATACATAAATAAACAAAATAAATTTAAAAAAGAAAGAAAAGGTTATACAAATCTCTATCGTTCTCCTTTTTGGTTGTACAACACTAACGTTCAAATGAGTTATATAGAACCACGACGTTGTATTATTTTTGGTCGGGTAGATCCTTAGATGAATGAAATATGAGAGAGTAACGTACACTCTTCGATGAGGCAAGTATTATGAAGAATAAATATTAAAAAAAAAAAATCAAATCACTTGTTCATTTGATCCTTTATTCTTTATCCTTTATTTTCATTTCAATGAGCATATGATCATACTATAAACTAACTATTGTAGTATATACTTATATAATAATAACACAATACCAAAAACATAAAATAAAATAGATCAGTGTATAAACAAGCACTTTTTTCGTGTTCGGTATATTTGCTATTATACACTTTTCAATTTTCAAAAATGTTTGTTCCAACTTTGCAATTTTATACTTTTTTGTTATCACATTTGTATTTATAATTTAGTTTGACCTTAATAGACTAAAAATTATTGGGTACAACGTAGGGGTGAGCAGAAAATTTGGGTACTCAGTCACAGTATCGGAATTGATTTGGAACCGAATTCGGTCTAATCAATTCCAATTTGAATTCGCAAAAATAGGAACCGGTATCAACCAATTCCATTTCCAATTCCAATTCCTGACTTTTGAAAACCGGAACCGATTGGGTATCCAATGTACAAAAAAATTATAAGACTGTTTTCTTTGATAAATTAAAAAAATGCTGATTTTCTAGTAAGATTAGTGGTTTAAAAAATTGTATTTGTAATTTTAATGTTTTAGTGATTGTATTTTGTAAGATTAATAATTAATAATTGTATACATTTTTAGAATTTTTGATTTACAGTGTTAAGTATTTTGACTGTAATATTTAATTTTATGTTTGCGATATCTTCGAAAACTAATATTTGTTAGTGTAAAATTATAATTGATGTTTATTATTATTATTATTATTATTATTATTATTATTATTATTATTATTATTATTATTATTATTAAATATACATTTATTTGATTTAAAAAATAATAAAATTTGGATTTAATGTGGACTTGGGTACCCAGGAACCGGTGGATCCAATTTCAATTTCTAAGATTTAGGAACCGGTGCAACTAATTCCAACTCCAATTCCAATTCCTAGGAATTAGGAACCGGTGGATCCAATTCCAATTTTGGGTAATGCAATACCAGGTCGATCCAATTTCAATTTCGGGTAGTGCAATACCCGGTAGGTACCCGGTTGCGCTCCCCTCTAGGTACAAGAGTATTCATTGTAGACAATCGTGTGAAAAGAAAATTAATGAAAAATAGCACGTATTCCCTCAAGACAACAAATATTTTTGCACTGGACTTTTTTGTTGTCTTTAAGACACTACTTTGGCCACATATAACTCTTATAATACAAATATAAAAACTTTGCAAAAAAAAAAAAAAAAAAAAAAAAAAAAAAAAAAAAAAAAACTAATTTTTTTTTTTTTTGAAAATATTATTTGAAATGAATCTAGCAAAAGTATATTTATGTTTGTAAACCTTTATAATTTTTCATTAATTAATGGTCAAAATTTGTTAACTTTGACCCCAGAAACTCGAACGTAAAGTTATATGTGGTTCGAAGGGAGGACTACAACAGTAAAAATCTTATTAGAATGAAGATGACCTATCACTGTGGCCAATAAGTTTGCCTGGTAAAATTATTTTTTGCCGTTAAAAATTAATTAAAAAGATCAATGATTTATTATATTATAGTTTATCCTCAAATATATTATTGCCTCTTGTAAAAAAAATCTTATTGTTATTGCAAATATATTAGTACCTCTTTTAAAATTATATATCTGACTAATTCTGCATTCAAAATAAGAAGAAAGTGCTAGAATTCGTTTGCATTTACATGAAATAGAGTTTTAACCTAAAAAATTTAAATCGTATTTTATTTTATGAAACTCAGTTATTTTATTTTCATTTTTATTTCCTCGCTTCTTTATCAAGCCAAGCATGGTTACATATTTCTAACTCATTTGAAGTAGTATTGTATTTGTAACACCCTGAATTTAAAGTTTATGTGTTCGTGAACAAGTTTGACTCGTTTAGCGGCTCGAACTCGACTCGTTTATCTCATCGAGTTTAAACGAGCCGAGTTTGAGTTCGAAAGATATTAGCGAGCTCAAGCTCAGTTATCAAAACTCGTTCGAGCTCGAACTCGGCTGCCGGGTTCGCAAATGAGTCGGCTCGTTTTCAACCCTATGCATGAGGCAAATTGGTCCAGCGAGACCGAGGCGTACTTTAACTCTCAACCCAATAATATGTTTGTATCTATATCTACATGGTGTATGGCTGTATGGGTATCATTGCATGCCGACATCAATCCCTCTAATTAATTATTCGATGGTAAACTGTCGACCACAATAACTATTTTCTCGCGCTAGTTTGTAAGTACCTTAAAGGATGGGATAGGTGATCAAGGATTTTAAAGCTGCTCCATGCCCAATGTGAAATTCGAACCCTTGACCTTGATTAAGAATGAATGAGTTCCGACTCTACCACTCAACCACACCTCCTTGATACATAATTATTCGATAGAATTATTTATGAAGGCATTTCTCCATGTTTTCTTTTGTGGAAAGAATGAGGTCTATTCAGCTGTCATTTTATTTACCCACTTGGGGCAAAATTACAATAATATTCTGTACACACGGGAGATAGCTTATGCACCCATTAGATGTATCACAAAGGTGTATTTTTTTTTTTTGGTTCATGACCAAGAGTATTTACCGTCGACCACAATGACTATTTCCCCCACTGGTTTGTAGGCACCTCAAAAAATAGGACTGCTGGCAAAGGAAATTAACACAATGTGGGCATATTTAACACACACACACACTCCCTCCTTCCAATCTCTCAAACTTTGGGGGGATGCATTTTCCCCACTACCTATTGATGCCTCATTTTCGGTAGCTTTTAAAAGATGATAGATAGTGTTGTTACAGATATTCTCTTCTAGCAATTGGCTAGTCGAATTTTTTTTTAGTTGCTCTCGAAAGTTGACTTATTTTATTCTTTGATAAACGAGTTTTTGTGTATGTTAATTGGGATATCATTTGAGAAATTCGGCATCCAAAAGTTATGTCCTTGAAGCTTATATACTCCGTACTACGGAATAGCGAATTACTAGTATTAATAACTAGCTTTCAACCAAATATGATCCATGGGATATAATTGTATATGAGTACTTTTTCTTAAAGTTGTTTTTTTTCGAAAGAATAAAGTTGTTGTTGTTTAGTATTACTCGTAGTACTGTATTTAGCTTTGAATCTTGGTTTTCTTTTTGTCAAAGTCATGCATCATTAGACATTGTTGAGGTAACGCCCCAAATACCAAATAATATTTAGTTGTGTTTTATTTTATTTTAGTTTGTATAGAAAATAAAATAGAACAAAAAGAAAAAGAAACAAAACAGGGACGACATTGCACAATTGAGAAAAGCCGTGACATAGCAAGCACAGCCGAAACAGAAAAAAGAGAGCCAGTGAGAAAGAGACAAACATAGTGAGAGAAATAGAGGATTTCTCCAAAGAGGTTTGTTCTAGTTCACGGTTGATTCGGCTTGTTCGGGTGAAGATAATCAGAGTACTCGGATCGGTCATCGACAGGTATTTGTGGGTGTATCTTTGGGTTTGTGGGAGTACCAAATTGAGCTAGGGTTTGTCAATTTGTACTAGTACCAAAGATAGATAGTCTACTTGTTGTTTGATCTTGTGATTGTTACCTTTGTACTCTTGATTATCATAGTGGATTATATTTTAGTGCGTGGAGATCCTCACCGTGGTTTTTCCCCTAATTGAGAGGGGTTTTCCATGTAAAAATTGTCTGTGTTGATTTTGGGTTCTTGCACTTTATTTTTCCGATTATCTGTTGTTGTGATTGTGGGTAAATACCGTAGTTTTCCCCAACAGACATTAATATAACGGCCTTGTTCTCTTAATCACGTGATAAAATTGAACTTAAATAGATTAACGAGTAATATGTGCTTGAGCTTTGGGAGAAGGCTACATGTGCACTAAGTATATGTGGAGAGATATACACAAAGCATCTTAGTCTTACACTTGACAACCTACTTGAATATTGAGTGAATCTCATTAAATGTGGGTAAGAATCTTTTTCAAATGAAAATTTTAATTGATTTTGAAATTTTGAATATGAAATTCAAATGGAAAAGCAAACAAGCATTTAATACTAACAAATTTTAATTAATATTTATTTTAGAAATTAGAAAACCAGATGACTCTCCCCCTCCCCTTACAATTTTCCCCCTCCCCTTACAATTTTCCGGCGACCTTGCAGCGGTACTCACCCGCCCCTCTCTCTCTCTCTCTCTCTCTCTCTCTCTCTCTCCAACCGTCACAACCCCCTCAATTTTTTTTTTTCCGGTAACATTAAAACGCCGGGCTTATTTTCCGACGAAGATTAGAAATTTCTAAAATCAGTGAAAATATAGAATTTCCTAGTTGATTTATGCACCCAGAAATATTCATGTTTCAATGTCTCGAGATAGAACCGAGAAATCTTTTTTTTTTCTTTTCTGGGTAACCATTGTTTCTGACGAATTTGCAGTCATGTATTAACTTGAAAAGATGCAATTTTGCTACCAAAGTCTTCATTAACGAAAAATCCAAGTACTAACAACTACTGCCTTCAAAATGCATATCAACAATCATAAAAATTTTGCAACCAACTTACACATTTACAAGTTTACGAATAAAAATTATTTTGTTACCAATATATACATTAGCCACCTGCTTTGATTGTCATACGAAAATAACTTTTCGATAAACATGAGAAGAAAAAAACCAGAACAAAGAACGGAAGGACCCTATTCGCCGGAAAATTAATCAGAAAAAATGGTGTAAAGTGTTGCCGAAAAATATGTATAGAAAAGCACTACCGTATGAATAAGTCGATAACAACCGGACTGATCTTTCACCGAAAAATTCCCTTTTCGCCGGAAAGTCGCCGGAGAGTAATCGAAGAAGTTGGAGATGACCGAAAACAATGAAACTCGTTTTTTTTTTCCTTTCTGTTTTCTCTCTCATCCCCTTTTCTTGTTGGTCTTTCACGTTCCCTTTCCCTCTTTTTTTTTGGCTCCAAAACACTTATTTTTTTCCTCCTTTGGCCCTCCTATTTCCCCTCCACAAGTTGAAAAAGATGATTCTTAATTATAGACATGTGGATGACTGAGATTATTTGTGTATATCTCTCCACATACACTTAATGTATGTGTATCATAGTCCTGAGCTTTAGGGTATGTTCTTGTCCACTTAATTAATATTTCTGGGCCCAATCAAAATCAAGCTACTTAACCGACCATATAGGTTGGTGATCGAGGTATGGGAACCATATATGGGATCGTCGCCCTCCATAATCTATGCCCGTAATTATGTTCATTCATTATTCGTGTTTATTCTTCGACCTACCTCGCTTGCCTTGGATGCAAGTTTGCTGAAGGTCGTCGTGCATGTAAGAAGGCGGAACAAGATGAATTTAAAGTCCACTGGTTAACTTACCTGCTAGATCAAGACATTTTTTATTTTCGTTTACGAATAATTACGCTATAGCTTTCACATTTTCATGTACTACAATTTTTTATATAGTTGTCCAGGTCATCTCCGTTGATGTTATTACTATTGGTGATATTCTTTCTTTCCCGATCTCTTTTGAAGATGCCTTTTCTCTAGAGCGTGTGGAGCTATAACTAAAATGTGTAATATTAGAATATCACAAAAACTCATATGGAAGCGGCATCACCGTGAGCCACATTAAACAAGTATGATATTATACTGACGTTGTACTTGGCGCTCTGTAAAGATGGCCTCGTATTGAGGAGAACTCGTAAAATACATTTTGTTAGATTATAGGTAGTTGATTTATATCCAATTTGTATTTCAAAAAGTTCATTGTAACACAAAGTTTTCTTTCCCCATTTTGGATAACATATTTTTTGATATCTAGGTCTAACTAAAGTGGAAATAGAGATCGTTTTCTTTTTATAATTCCTAAAAGCAATTGGAGTTCAAGAAGTATAAATAATAAATTTACTATTGTTTATAATGATTGAATCATCAGGTGTTTTGATTACTAAATTTTAATCGATATATGATGAATTCATAAGTTTACTGCATCAAATTAAAATTAAATAAAATTATATTATTTTATGTATTACAAACATAATTAACTCAAAATCCAATCATTTATTTTCAATCTATTAATCAAATCAAATTAAATATTCAAATAAGAGTAATGCATGATCTTCTGTCCCACTTTGGTATGCCAAGTCCTATTCTAGTCCCCTATACATTTGGCAAATTAAAATTAAAATTTCTTATTATTATTTAATTGGGGTGCATGATAAAATCATGAACGATCAAGATGTCGTAGGAATAGAAGGATGGAAGATTAAGTTATTTTCAGAGTCCTCCTCCTCCTCCTCTCTCTATCTCAAAAAAAAAAGCCTACCCTCTCTCTTCCTCTTTGACTCATTTATATCTTGGGCTACCACCGACACTTTCACCGGTGCTTAGCCCCTCCGTTGTTATTTCTTTGCATTCAATCTAGTTCTTAGTTTGTTTTTCAATATGGTTACTAGTAAACTCTCCTTTGGTGAGAGGTTATTGAGTTCTCCGCTTTCGTTGGAGTATTGTAGAATTTGTGTTTTTGGGTTAGATTTCTTGAATCAAGAAGACAAGTTCAATCTACTATGCCAAGGCGATTTGTACTTTCAAATAGCTGCAGCACGTTCGTGCTTATCTCCGATTGTAAGGAAAAGACAGTGACCTCCCGTTTACTGTATAACATATTTTTTGCTATAGCAGGGCAACCAATAATTGATTGTAAATTATCAACGAAGCCGATTAAGGCACCGATTTGTAACAGAGATGTTTGGATTGGTAGTCACTTACCAACGGAGCTGATCAAATACTGATTTCAAGCAGTGATGGTGGGAGTCATATTCATCTTGTTGTGTTAGATTTGTACTTTGTTATCTTACCTCGAGTATTTATTTAGAGATATTTATCATTGTAGATGCTGGGTGTCGTTTTATGAATGAATAAATTCTCTTTTCCTTCAAAAAAAAAATATGATTAGAACAAGAACAAAAAGTGGTATGCAAAATGAGATAGATAATCCGAATTACGTGCGAATACCCACCTTACCATTGTTTTGGTCACATCTGCACCTAGGTCCACCATATAACAAATGAAAAAAGCCGCGCACGCAAAAATGGCATATTCTTTCTCTTGATAAAAACGGAGCCTGCAGGAAATTTCTTCTATCCATAAAGGGACAGTCCAGAACATGAATGGGAACCGTTAATTTATAAAAGTGCAATCTAATCCATTGATATGCATTCTCTTTTTTTACCAGTAACCTGCTGAATGGGTAAAACAAACATAAGGGGCCTAATTTCCTTCTCTATTCCTTCTTCCTCAGCCCCTTTTCTTCCAGTTCTTCTCCATCCTTTACTTATCTCCCTCCATCTAGTACTCCATTATCCACCTTTATTTAGTTCTCATTTTTTTCATTATGATTGGTCTTCCTTTCTCTTCCATCTCCAGAAAAGAAGTACTAGTATGTTTTTGGTTCTGATTTTCTCCTTCTATTGCATTTTCTCACACAATCAACTTCAAATTTGAAAATAATTCTCTCACTTCTCCTATAAGACTGATACACCTTGCGCCACTTGAAAAACATACCGAAAATTCAAATTTTTGTTCTAATTTGACAAATTTTGCTCAACCTTGCTTTGCTCTAGTTACTAGTGACACTAATAGACTTGAGTTTTTCTCTCTCTTCCTCAATTTTGTTTGAAATAGTAAATGTAAATTTTTCTTTCAAATAGGTTTGAGAGATCTGCTGGTAAGAACTTTGACGTTGCTAAATGCTAGATCTGCTATCATTTTTGCTATGGAGTGGTGGTGCCCCCTTTTTTTTTTAATAGTAAGAGAAAGAGTTGAAATTGTTGGATATTGCATTGTGTTTTTAAAATTGTGTAAGTACTTTCTAAAGAAAAAAAAAAATTGTGTAAGTTATTTCTTATGAATTGGAGTAAGTAAACTTTATCATCGGAGTAATTTTAGGAGAAATGGATAAAGTAAGCTTTATGATAATTTTAGGAGAAATGGATAAAGTAAGCTTTATGATCTGGAGTAATTTTAGAAGAAATGAGTAAGTAAGCTTTATAACCTGGAGTAAGTAAGCTTTATTTACCTGGAGTAATTTTAGGAGAAATGGAGTAAGTAACCTTCGTTACCTGGAGTAATTTTAGGAGAAATGGAGTAACTATTAGTTCACTAAATTAGAGTGTATTATTATCGTAAAGTTGGAGTAACCGGTAAGATGTATATATAGACTATATAGTACACCAAATATGAACCTGGTGTGCCAGAAACTAAACAATGACAATTTAATGAACCATACAGTGTGGTGTCCGAATTCATTAGTTGGTGGATTACACAGTAATTTTTAAAGTAAATAATTTTTACATTTACATCATAGTTTTAAATAAAATATGCTCGATGGGAAAATAGTTCACCCATCTCTTTTTGCTCAAATCATCATATTAACATAATCGCTTTCTATAAGTAATGTAAATATTTGATTAAACTTATTGAATTTATGAGCAATATTATACTATGGGCTAGTCAAGATTTGAATGACTCTCCCAACTCTATTTTTTTTTTTTTATATATATCTAGTTTGAATATATTTCATTACTTAGTATTCAATTTTATTGGCTTATCATGACCTCCCTTTACAAATATGATGTATAAGGGTCATTGTTAATCAAAATGGGCTTTTAGCTCTAGTCTACGAAGATTTGGGTCAATCAATATTAGAGTATATATAACTTCGTCTACCACATTATAAATAAGGTGAACCATGCATCAAAACATCTCTGTACTCTATCGAAGTCAATCCTAATAAACTTACATGCTTCTCACCTGACAATGAATAAACATCGAATGAATGTGCATGTATTATCACTTATCAAGGTAAATAAAGTATGATTATATTTAAATCACTAGCATATACGGATAAATTAATATTAAATTGTTTTTCAATTTTATTTACTATGCCATAAATCAAAATACACTATAAAGACCAATGTGTTTAGCCACAACTTGATGATTAATGCATGGCAACAATAACAATTTGATTTATTCGTATTTTCCAGTCACTACTCTTTGAGTGTGCATCGGATAAAATCCCAAGTGTATGCAATATGCCAATATCCTACAAACCACACATACCAGGCAAGCCAACAAGATAAATCTTGTAAACAGGCTCAGCAAAGAGGCCTAATGGGAATTGAACTCATGACCTTTGTCATGAAATTCAACCCCACGACCAACTCCACTACCTCTTTCAGGGCAATTTGATTTGATTTGATGATAAATACTAGTCTTTAAAATCATGCAACCTTGATTTTTAATTGGTTTACTTTTAAAGGTCGACTCAGAAGTTAAATGACTCGCAAATGCATAACATTTATAATAAAATGAGGTGAATAGAAGGGACAGAGAGTACACAATAATCTTTAAGTAATAGTTTAGATATGCATATATTACAAAGACAAGTTAAAATAGTGCACCATACATGTGTCCTAGGTGGTCGCGGTCTTATGAGAAATAATTCATTCTTAGCTAGTCCAAAATTTTATTGGCTAACCACAAACGCCAATTTCTAATTTACATACTTGTTTCAATTATCTAAGTTGATGTGTTCTTTTAATACTAGCCAACAATACTCGGTTA
The DNA here is from genome assembly GCA_038025085.1 of Tetragonia tetragonoides. Classification (NCBI taxonomy): domain Eukaryota; kingdom Viridiplantae; phylum Streptophyta; class Magnoliopsida; order Caryophyllales; family Aizoaceae; genus Tetragonia; species Tetragonia tetragonoides. The sequence continues at coordinate 36,778,017 of CM076143.1, forward strand.
ACGTAACAACTCCCTCTAAGCTGATATTAGTTTGACCCAAAATCAAATTTGAGATTAGAATCGAAAATGCGCTTGTATATGAAATAGATGGAGTAATATCCATTACTTACCAATATATAGTAGAAATTTATGACTATTAATATTCATTTTAAAATTTTAGTTTTTGGTTCAGATTGTTGTTTTTTAATGTATTTGGCTAAATTTTGGTTGAATGTATTTGGATTTGTTTAAATGTGAAGTATTTAGCTAATTTTGTAAAATGGAAAGACTTTTATAACATTTAAAGAGATTTCTAAGAATTATAACTTCGATAAAATTTTCAAGTTTGCATATACTTTAGAAACTTTATTTGAAGTCAGTTATATGCTCCAAAATTTGATTATCATATATTCGTTTATTTGTTGCCAAAAAAATAGTCCGGGCTTGGCGAGAATGGAATAATTCCCATAAGGTCGACCACATAGTAATAATGGTCCACCATTCAAAACTTATGCTTCTTACAACTTGATAATTGGCATTTGTGGTTAACCATGAAAATTTTGGGCTAGCCAAGAATGAAATATCTCTCGTAAGGTCAACCACATAGGAACATGGTGCACCATTTAGAACTCTTGTTGTAATATATGCGTATGATAACTCAAAAATTGGTGTTGCTAGCTAGCTAGTGGGCTAGCCAAGATTGGAATGACTCTCCCAACTCTATTCATTTTTATTTATCTAGTTTGAAAATATTTCTTTACTTAATATTGACTTTTGTCATGGACACCCCTTACAAATATGGTGTGTAGGGACACTTCTTATCGAAAGGGGGTTGTAGTTAGCCAGAAAATTTTTGGGTAAACGAAGATTAAAATATTTATCACTTTGTCTACGACATTATAAATAAGGTAAACCATGCATTGAAGTCGTCTTTGAATTGTAGAATTTATTAAAAATTCAAAACTTATGTAGTTATATGTTTCTTACTTCACTTTAGAGGCGACATATTACTTAATGTATAATTTGACTAAAAATTAAATGTAAGATTAGGATCTGAAATGCGCTTGTATATGATCATGAAATATATGAAGTAATGCAAGAGATTTACCAATATAAAGTACAAATTTATAACTCTTATAATATATATATATATATATATATATATATATATATATATATATATATATATATATATATATATATATATATATATATATATATATATATATATATATATATTATATTAAATAGTTAATAATCTTTTATTTACAATGCCATAAACCAAAATACACCATCAATACCAAAGCGTTTTAATCACGACTTAACGATTAATGCATAACAACAGTAGGAATGTTGGTTTATGACAATACCAAATACTCTAGGTCGTGGTGAAGCGAAAATGACATTTATATATTAATTTAATAATGTATTTATAGTAGAGTTAAATTTGATCATGCTTGTTTTATATCACATGTATCTGACTTTGAAGAACGTGTAAATTTTTAATAATGTTAAAATTTCATATGAATTTGGTATTATTAGTGTATTTGCGTTGCTAACATATATAGTAAATGTAATTGACAAATGTGTGTAATTTAATTTGATTGGTGCTTTAGGCTAGTGGTCCAAATCATGCAATCTTGATTTTTAATTAGTTTACTTTTAAAGGTTGATTTAAAAATTAAATGGACACGCAAATGCATAACATTTATAATCAAAATGAGGTGAATAGAATGGATAGAGAGTACATAAGAATCTTTAGATAAGGGTTTAGATATGCATATATTACAAAGACAAGTTCAAACAGTGTACCATGTTCTTATGTGGTCGGGCTTATGAGAAAAAATTCCTCTTGGCTAGCCCAAAATTTTATTGGCTAACCACGAACGCAATTTCTAATTTACATACTTGTTTCAATTATTTAAGTTGACGTTTTCTTAATATTGGCCAACATAAATTACTCTCTATGATAACGGTCTTACTTCATCCCATTCTTATACAATATACTCCATTTCTTAATGTAAACACTTCAATGGACATTATTTATCTACAAATAAATAATCCTATGGTATACCATAATATATAAAATTGTCTACCTTACCTTTTATTGTCTACTTTAATATCAAATTGTGCACCAGAAAATACATTTATGTATCATCATATAGTGTGCACCGTTTTCAACAAATTACTTCATATCATAACGTCCTTACTCCATTTATCACACAAAATACTCTATTTGTTAAAGAAAACACTCCAATGGCCATCTTTTTTATGGTAGACCATCATATACAATTGTCGACCTTCCCATACATTGGTGTACCATCATGAAGAATTGTGCACGACTTACACGATATTCCTTCCGGTTACCATGATCGGCTATTTTAATAGAGAATGGAGGTCACGCGCGACTTTTTCCTTTCTGGACCGTCCAGAAATGGACGATAGACGCTCCTTCTCTAAGCTGTCCTCCAAAATTTGGTATTTGATTCATCCGGAAATATTACAACATCCATAGTACTACTTGTTTTTGGTGCAAATTCGAATATCATAGATCTAATTATATAGGGCAACGCAATTTTCCGCCGCTCAAGCAACATAATTCGTCGCCCAAACATTCCGCGACGAAAATAAATTCGTCACGGGCTCGGCCCAAAGCCCGTCGCCCATACTTTGGACGACGAAAATAAAAAACCGTCGCCCATAGGTCCCCTGTTATTGGGCGACCATTTTTGTTTCCTCGCCCAAGGTAGGACCTTTTGGGCGACCAAATGAGATTCCTCGTCCAAGGGTTAAGCATTTGGGCCACCAAATTAAAGTAGTTTCTTCGCCAAAAGTCTTCAATATTTTTTTCCATATTTTTGTATATTTATTTATCAATTTACATTAATCAACACCAGTAAAAGAAAGAGTAACATAAAGAGAGAGACTTATGTGATGTTTCCTCTCAAACACACTTATATATTCATATATCAGGTACCATAGTCAAAATACATCAAGTGTTTCAAAAAAATTCCATGATATCACTTTGACATCGTGGACCAAAATAAAAACTACATAATTTTGGACATTGCAAAATGTATACTAATGTATCATACAATCTTATATACGAGTTAAATGCTCCATCATGAATACCCTAAAAAACCTTTAAAATGTGCTCCATCTTGAACTGTCAAGGCAAGACGTATTTAGCCGAGGCAAACAAAAACCTGCAAACAAGAACCTGCAAACAAGAACCTTTGTAAGCTATCATCTGAAGAAAATAAATAAAAGGTATATAATACGGGCCCATAATTTCAATTAAAGCATTTCAATTTTCAACCAGTAATGGAAGTGAAAAAAATCAAGCTACCTTTTTGGGAGGCAAGAGAAAAAAATGCACTGAGTGGGAGGCTATCTCCATTAATCAGTTTGTTAGAGGAATGCGCAAAACCAAATGTAAGGAAAGAAGAGAAAAGAATCATAAACTACTATTGCTATATACTACTATTGCTAGATAAAAGTTAGAAATAAGAATAACAATGAAAAAAAATAAAGGCCAAGTAATTGAGAAATACATTCCATCGCCTCCAGCAAGCACATTGTGTCATAGATATTTCCCTTCATCAAATCTACAAAAAACATAATCCCAAGTCACCATTACAAGAGCATACAATAAAGTTTACTGATCAATTTGAAGTTTAAAGATCAAAGAGCAAAGAACAAAGGAAATTGTGCACCTGAGCTGATTCAGTGACACTGTGACAGTACTGAGTTCAGAGTTTTGCGATTAAGTGACAGTACTACTGATTTCAGAGTTTTGTGTGTAACTGTGTAAGTAGCAATCTGTGCATCCTTTTGCGATTCTGGCTACAATTTTTTACCCTGCTCTTCAGTCTTAGAATTCAAGGGCTGCCCCCAAAGACAGGTTTTTCAAGGGATCGTTGTGGCATGTCATCATATACCAAAAATTGGTACCTTCAATACAAAATCCCTCTGAGGACTATAAGATTGACATGCTGAAATGACCTCGATTTATATCTCAACTTGTTAGAACCTCGATTTATATCTATCTCCACACCCCATAGACAAAGGTGTTTACTTACAAAAAAAAACAAAGAAATTTGAAGGTTAAAGATCATATTAGACAGCATATTAAGGCTAGAGACATGGCCAAATATTTTTCAATGGCGGATTTACATTACAGAAAACTTCTGGCTAATCCAATCTTCCGAACAAAGGGACTTCTTATAGGAGAATATAAAAACTGGTGTAGGATAAAACAGGACGAGTCTGGTTAAATAATTTCCCTACTTATCCCATTTCAATGTGAATAATGAGTAATGTCATGTACTCAACAATCCAATCTTAGAAATACAGTTTCGCAAAGAGAGTCTCAGCAAGCAGCAACAAGACTTAAGAAGGACTAATCCATTAATTGGAAAGTTTCAAACAATGACCTTACATTGCACAGGTATTCTGTAATGACACTTGACACAAATTTCTCACTTTCTCGCAAAATGTTAAATTAGGTCAGCACATTACAACCAACTACACTTATCATAGATATACAAACAAACGCAAAACATGAGCATCAGTAAAACTTTGTAATTCGGGAGTCTGATAATCAAAGATCAAAGCCCAGAAACAATCAAATCGAAAAACCTAAAAGTCAAGAGGAGCGGAGATTAAAGAGAGAGAATCGAACCAATGCAATGATTTTCTAGGGTAAATGGGAAGTGGAAAAGAAAAAAAAAGGGAGGAAGGAGATGAAAAAAGTAAGATTGATTACACCATCCAAAGTAATCATCATTACATGGGAAAAATTGAGCAATTGTAATTACAATGGATAATACAGTCAACCTCACTTTTCCCATCCCTCTCCTCCCACTCCTTCACTTTTCACCTCCTATTTACTCTATGAAATGATTGCATTGCATTTGCATTTGATTACAACCTACTAAACGAGGCCTCAGAGTGACGGCGGGACAAACGGTAGGTTCGGTGACGGCAGCTCCGGCATGTTGTGTCCAGTCATGAGAGAGAGGACGATAAGAGATGCCAATTGAATGATTTTGGAGAGTAAAACTAACCTCAATTTCTTTAATATTGGAGAACCCATTGATTTCGCAAAGATTCAAACGACAATCTCCATAAAACTCCCCCAGATTGACAAAGATATACCACAAAAATTTTGATTTCAGTAAAAATTAAGAAGAGAGGAATGAGACAGATGATTTAGGGTTTTCATACTGACTACTGAGAGAAAAATTAGATAGTATCCAGAAGGTGAGATAATCGGAGGTTTTGACGATGATTTAGGGTTTTGAAAAATTAGAATGAGATAAGGATGGAGCAATTTTATTTATAGGAAGGATGGAGGAATTTTTGATTTTGAATGAAAATTTTGGCACAATAAAGTAGCGCGTTTCATTTTTGTTTTTCTAGTTGAGTGGCGAAATTCATATCAACTGTAGCCCAAAAGGAACCACGTGGGCGACGAGCAAAGTTTCTGTGGCCCAAAGGACCTAAGGGCGGCTATTTTTAAATTCGTCGCCCAATTGTTTTAGAAAGGGCCACGATTACTCGTTTTGGTCGCTATGGACTTGTATGGCCACGGATGAGAATTTTGTCGCCCAAAATATTCAAATTGCTTCGCCAAAGCCTCCTTTTCTTGTTGAGTACTATTTTTTTGGGTGCGAATTCGAACATCATAGTACTACTTTCCTCAACTCTTGGCTTTATTTGAAGGCCTACAAATAAGACTGATAGTCACTCAAAAAAAAAAAATAAATAAATAAAAAATAAATAAGAGTGATAGGAAGCTAAATAAATAAACAATAGATAATCAAGAGGCATTTGCCTCAATGGTTATCCTCTCATCTTCCAACTTGGAGGTCCCAAGTTCAAGGCTTGGAGCTCCCATATATTCATGTGGTTGGTGAATATATAGGGGGTGACATCAACAGTTGGGCCTTGGCCCAGCTGGTATGGGGTTGGGTGGGTTGGGAGGGGGGATCATTTGTACACTTAGCTCGGTCATTTGTACACTTAGCTCTGGTCTAGCCTGAGGTGGGCTGGGCTTCTGGGTCCGAGATGGGTTAGGCTGGGTGGAGACCCGATCTTACCATCTTAAAATAAATAAATAAACAATAGATAAATCTTAAGTCATACAATCAAATAGAGATGTCTCTGCCTTCACCTTTCGCTCTTGTTATTACTAAGTCATTTCCAGGCGTATACTTACATTCTACAAAAGATCACTTCCTTGAGTATTCCGGCGAAGTAGCCTAGGTGCGAAATTTGCAATTGAGCCCGCCAGCAACTCTGGAACAGGTTATTTCCACATAAGATGTTGCAGCAACAACAAAATTGGGTTAGATAATTATGTCTCCATTCAACTACTAATAATTTTTTGAGCTAGTTTTCATACATTATAATGCATGATTATGTTTGTATATATTATACTTAATAACTATACTCTCTCAGAGTACTAAAAAAGGAAAATTTGCCAAAAAAATACCCTAATAAATTTAAGTTGTTGCGAGAAACACCCCATTTTAAGCAAAAACACTTTGGTCATTACACCCTCCCTCCTCAGCCATATATATTCCATTCACTTTCAACTAGTATTCTCGATTTTACCACCACCTAAAAAGCACATGATTTACACATGCTCTCCCTCCCTCCCTTAACCTCATTAATCCAATTTTATTATTACCGCTTACTACTACACCATCAATCCCTCACAAACTAGACGGATAAGGATCATTTGTTGTCCCTCTCCCGGTTCTCTCTTATCCCCAAACTCTCCAAACCCCAAACTCCCCCTATTTACAAAGGAAAGAAAGGGACTCGGAGGATCCAGATCCAAATTAGACTGCCATAATCGAGAAGGTGATAAACCTTCCTCACTAACTCTTGTCCTACTCTCTCTCATCTCCCCCCCCCCCCATTTGTGTTTGACATGCTTACTATCATGGCAATTTCACAAAAAATCACATAATTTGCAAGTTCAGCCAAATAAAACCCCAATCTCAACAAATTCAGCATACAATAAAACCATAAAAACTGTAAAATTGAAACAACCCAATTGAGAAGACAAGATTAACAATTGGTCGGTTTGATTTCACTTAGGTGCTCTAAGGTTTTAAGTAATATTTTTAGGTTATATGAAGTTTCACTAATCTCATAGGGAGAAAAAAATTTCAACTTAATTTCAGCTAGATGACACTCGTCGATGAGAATTAACTCTCTGTTATTTTATAGAGTTAAAATGACGTCATTTACTGTGTAGCAAGTTTCTGACGAACATATTATTACCCATTGGCACAAATTAATTATTTGACCCTTTCGAAACAATTGTCAATGCACATTTTCCCCAAAAGTAGGTCAATCAGCAAAACAAATCTCACGCCACTACAAAAGCAAAGAAAGTAAAGAAAGTACTGCTCATTTTATTGCTTTACCGGGAAAAGCAATAAATCCCCACTAAAATATTACTTTCTCTCTCTTAACACTCTATGTGCTCTTTTAAGGGTAAAGTTGAAATTCTTGTGCTCAAATATGTTTTCCTTAATATTTGTGTCATTCTCCAAACGTCAAGATTACCGTTGACCGGAGGGAGTATTTCACAAGGTCAAATTACTTTACACGTCAACAAAATAACGAAGATCGAGTTAATTTCTGTCTCCTAGGTGAATTTAAGTTGAAAAGTTTGTGTCACCTAAGTGGGGTTAGTCAAACCTCATATAACCTTAAAAAATATTCTCCAAAACCTCAAAGCCCCTAAATTAAATAATAATAAAAATAAAAATAATAATAATAATAATAATAATAATAATAATAATAATAATAATAAATATTATTTATATTCAAAAATGGAAAAAATTCAGTTTTCACAACTTGCTCCCCGTTCTCCTCAATTTATCCCATTTTGACCCAATTATCTCCCAATTGTCCCTAATTGTTCTCAATTTTCAATTAGACTTTCAATTTCCCCTGGTTGTCCCAATTGTCCCAGAAACCTGAAGAAATAGGAGACAACTATATTTTATAACTAGAAATTGAGGACAATTGTTGCCAATTGTAAATAACTGAAAAACCAGTTAAAAAGAGGAGGCCCTTTCAATACTAGTTTTTCTCTCTCCTCTAGTCACCCATCACCCAAGCACCACCAAACATTATCTCTCCTCACCCCGCCGGCCCGCCAACACCCACCACTCTCGGCCCCATCCACTAATGGTCCCGTGTAATCGAGTAAAAAGCCAAAAACATAAATACTGGATCTGGTAATTTAATTACAAGTTCATTTAGAAACAAATATTAACAAAGATAAAATAAAATAAAAATAAATATTTCATCCGTCTCATGAAAATGTTTGCACTAGTTTTTTCAATGTCACACTTTATAAACTTTGACCATAAATATCCCAAAAGATATAAAGATTTATAATGTAAAAATACTTTTTATTGAATTCATTTTAAATAGTACTTTCGAGAAATCATAATTTTATAATTTATATATTCATATAATTGTAATTATTTGTGGTCAAAAAGTATTGCCTTGGAGACCGTGAAAAAACTAGTGTGAATATTTTCATGGGACACAAGAAGTAATTGGCTGTGAAATCATCGCCGGAGATGCAGTCGGTCATAAAGTCAAAAAGTCAAAATCGAAAGATAAGGCATTGCTCGACGGAAAAAGCCCAATAACAAAAGAGGACAGAAATACTATAGTCCAAAATACCCGTACACGAATACGTACGTTATACGCAATATTGATACAAACCAGTTTGGAAGTAAAGAAATAACTCCCACAATCAAGAGTCAAAGAGACGTGAGCAGTTGAAGACCAAGACAATTGGGCAAAAAGGAGAATGTGAAATCATGGGCAGTTATCCTAAAAACTCCCCAATATTCTCCTATAAATATTTGAAGAATCAGAAGGACAAGGCAACTAAGCTCACCCTGACGAGAAGTCATAGCTAAGAATAGCATAGTGTAGAAATCTAGTAGTAGAGTAATTGTAGAAGCTCTTCGAGCACACCAAGCAATGGCGCCTTCTGTCGAGGTATAATTGCTTTTATCTTGTATATTATATGTTTCTTTTGTCGTTTGTACTTTTCTAATCGAATGAAGTATTTTTAGATGTGAATCTAACAATCTTGCTCTTTTGAAGTTTCCTTAATTGTGCTTGCTGTGTGGTGTTCTATTTAGTAATTTGTACTCGAAAACTAACTATCATTGTTGCATTGTATCCATTGTTAACGAGAGTATTAGGGGTGGAAGGTGTAGGTTCGATTAGGGAACGACCTACCCCACGAAGTCCTCGACCTTATTTAGGACCTTTCTAAGGGCCGTAGGACTGACCATATAGGTTGCTTGTGACCCCTAAGTATAGAAAACCAAGCAACAAATTTTGGCGACTATAGTGAGAGTAACGAATCACACTCCACGAATATACCTGTAATGCCTCAAACTAGGTCTCTAATGAGAAATCCTATAGATGAATCAAATACCCAGTGGGATGATAATGCATCGAACAATGCATCACAACCACAAGGCTCTTCCTCTAGAGAAGAAACTCCACAAAGATGAAAAGTCGACATAAGCGAAATTTATGAGAAATTTGTGGATAGTATGAAAGAAACTCTATTGGCCTCTCGAGAAAGCCAACAAAAGGAGTTTAACGACCAATATAGAGCCTTAGCCCATGAAACCTCGAGGGTTTGTACTCAGATCATCCAAAGCATGGCAGCGGATTCAAAAGATTACCTTGCTCGAGAAGTGAGAAAAGTAATATTAGATATAAATGAGTCCTTTGATACAAAAGTTATGGCCTTGTCGAAAAGCATGGCCACCAACGTGATAGTTAACTTAAAGCCACATATAGAAAAGCATAACCAACTTAACGAAAAGGTCATACAGTTGGCCGAAGGAACTTCAAAAGATAAAAGCCCTATAGGTAATATAAACGAAATACCTCTAGGATATGCATCTGGGTTACTAAGAGACCCACAAGGACCTTTTACAAATCTTGAACCGGGACAACCTTCGAATCCTATCAATCTTACATCATCACCTGATGTAAAATACCAACTTAGGTTTAGGCCCCACGGGAGGTAGGGATAACCTAGGCATACATCAAGGACAAACATTCGAATATCCTAGGATGCCAAATATGCCATCACAACCCATATACCCTGAAGTTAACCCTTCTGGATATGTGCCAGTAGGACAAGGAAATACATATCCTACTTTCGAAGGTAGTTATATAGGGAGAAGAGCCAATAATCCTAGCCATAATATTCCCTATAGCAATGCTCCTAGAAATGGAACATATGAAAACATCCCAACATATACTACACGACCAACTGCTTACCCATATGCAACACCAGGGGTAATGGGGGAAGAATCTATGCAGTCGCAAATCGAACAGATTGTCGAGAGATTGTATGGGCCAACATTAAGAAAGGTCCGTAGACCCCTAACCAGTAAACCATATCCCGACTGGATAGATAGGGCGCATCCATTCCCAAGAGGGTTTAGGGTCCCTGATTTTACATTATTTTCCGGAGAACATAATGTGTCTGCCTTAAAGCATATGGCTAGATTCTCTTGTCAATGTAGGGAAGCTGCGGCTAATGAATATCTAGAGCTTCGAATGTTTCCTAGTTCCCTAACTGGAACAACTTTTAATTGGTATATCAGTTTAGCCCCTAATTCTATACACAGTTAGGAGGAAATGCAGTCTCATTTCCAAAACCATTTTGCTAGGACAGATCCTGGTATCTCGATGAGTGATTTGGCTAGGATTAGACAACATACAGGGGAGTCAGTAGAAGAATACTTGGCTAGATTTAAGAGGGCTCGAATACGTTGCCATACTAACTTACCAGAAAAGGAGTTTGTGCAACTAGCAAAAGAAAATATGGCCATCGAATACAGAATGAAATTTGATAGCCTACCCTTTGGCGACTTTCGAGAATTAGCAGAAAGTTCCATTAGATACGAAAATATGCTAAGAGAAGAAAGTCAACGAAAACATCAGGGTTTTAATGCCTTCGAAATAGAAATACCTTGGATTTTCGAAGATACATATGAAGTAGATTATACCGAATTTAAAAAAATGCCACCTTTTGCATGTCCTCAATTAGAGAAAAAGGATACACTCCTCGAAACAAGGGGTAAACAAAAGAAATATACTTTTGATATATCCCAAGCTGATAAAATCTTTGATTGGTTACTTGCTAACAAAAAGATTAGGAGGACAAAGAATGTTAGAATACCTTCGAATGCAGAAATAGGAAAGAAACCCTATTGTAAATGGCACAACTCAGTAACTCACAAAACGAAGGATTGCACATTTTTCCGTGACATTATTCAGAAGAAAATAGACGATAAAGAATTATTCTTCCCTGAAAAGGATAAAATGGAAATAGAAAAAAATCATTTTCAACAAACTTCGGATATAAATATGGTTAGTATTGACCATTCTGCTATGTTGTGTTTGCATGTATCAAACTATACAAAAATGGCAAACATTATGTTCAATAGGTACATAGATCAAGGAATCTTAACCTTGTCGAAAGTCAAAGATGAAGGAATAGAGGGAATGTGTAGATGGCACATGAACACTCTACACACAACTGACCAATGTCAGATTTTTTGAAGGTTTGTCACCAAACAGGTCGAGTTGGGTAACATTGAGCTGACTTATGTCGAGAGGGTCACTCTAGGAATGGAACCAAAGGAAGATCTCAAAGTGCATCAACAAGAGGTGAGACCTAATAGCGAACAAGTCCCTCAAACCAATGACAGAAAAAAAAACCTATAAGGAAGCCCTCGAAACTGAAGGGGTGGTTAGCCCAAAGATAGCCACCAACCTAAAAGGGCTCCAAAAGGTATTATGCCCTGACTGTTCTGATATATTGCATTTCGAATTAGTGCGGCTTCAGATCATTCCCAATGATACAAATTGGGTGCCCTCTTACCAAAAATCCTACGGCCTCCCAAAGAGTCCACGCACGGATTTCCATCCCATGGGAAGAGGGATGAGAGGGGGTAGAGGAGGAAGGCTGGGGGCAGGTTTGCTGCAAGAGGAAGACTGTCCCTCCAAGGCCAGAGATATTGGTATCCCAAAGATACTCGAATGTCAGGATTAACTCAGCTAGGAACCGTTCCTTGGAAAGCACAGGAACGAAGATAAACAGCTGAGAAACTGAGCCATGCAAGAGCTCAGGTTGCAATGAAGATGCAACATGAGACTCTAGTAGCTCAAATGAGAGTTAACGAAGATGCCCTATCGAAAGGGACATTACAGGTTCAAGTAGGACAAATCGAATGTCCCACTAAGGACCATGATCATGAAGTGATCGATATAGTGCCTTGAGTGACCAAATAAAAGACATTCAAGTGCATTCAAGTAAATTCGAAAGGATACAAAGAGAAGAGGATGAATACACCTCTGATGACAGATTAGAAATATTCGTCATTGACGAGGACTTGGCAATGACCCAAGCTGTACAAAGGGCTCTGAACTTTGAAGACAAAGTGGATGTCAGTATGGTAGAGCTAATGCATCCAGAAATCTAGCACGAGAAGCAGGATGGAGGATCTTCACGACTCTTCGGGGAGGAAGACGAAGAGGGAACATTCGAATTTGTTCCCTATAAAGGTATGTCTCCACAATCTGATGCGGATAGAGAATTTAGTCCTTCTCCCCTAGATAATACACCATATGAGTTTATTAATGATAGGTTGCTAGATTTAAGATGCTATGAAGATCTTGATTGCCTAGATGAGTTCGACGAAGAAGAAAATGCTTGTAATTGCAAACACGAAATAGATCCTGTCCTAAGAGAATTATTAGATAAGAAATCTATTAATAATAACCATATTAAACAATTGTATATTAAGGTCGAAATTGATAATATAAGTATAAATAGGGTGCTAATCGATAATGGCGCTGCTGTTAATGTATTGCCCTTAACAATGCTATCCCTATAAGGAAAATCTACGAAAGATTTAATAGTAGCGGATGTAGCAGTATATGGGTTTTCTGGGCAAGCAACGAAATCAAATGGCTTGCTTCCAGTTAAAATCAAAGTAGGAAATTCGATTTATTATACTTCATTTTTTGTAGTAGATACAACTTCTAGCTATCAAGCCTTGCTAGGACGAAATTGGATCCACAGTAATTATTGCATACCTTCAACTTTGCATCAAATTCTCATAATTTGGAATGGTGAAAAGTTTGAAACCGTAAAGGTTGAAGAAAAGCCACATCTAACGAATGCTAATTTTGTGGAAGCTAGGTTCTACACAACAGAGTGTACACCCATTCGAATAGAAATGCTCGAGGAAAAGCAGGAAGCCAAACAAAGGCAGGTGGCAGATGACGAATTCAAGGCCAGAATCTTCAGCAACGAGCTGAAAAAAGCTCCTTTGAAGATTACAACTTCCTAGATTTAGGATAGAAATAGTTGTAATTTATTTCTTTCAATCAATAGTTTAAATGTCTAGCAAAAACACATTTACAGACTGTTTCGAATTAATGAAGATATTTTCTCCGAAAGGAATTTGTCTAATGTTGAGTTACAAAAAGCTTTAGATAAAACTTTAAGAGTAGTAGCATGACTTAATAGCGAAGAAAAATTAATCTAGGCCATGACTAATGAAATAATGGGGGATACAAACGAAATAGCTCCATATGAAATGCCAGAAAAAGTATGGGAAAAGAATGAAGACATTAGAATGGAAATGCAAGATCCATTAGAAGAAATAAATCTAGGAACTCCAGAAGTTCATCGATTAACTTTTATCAGTGCAAAAATGACCGAAGAAGAAAAAAAAGATTATGTCGAAATCCTACATAAGTATAAAGATTGTTTTGCTTGGGCACATCATGAAATGTCCGGTATTGAAACTCGAATAGCTCAGCACGATTGCCCGTTAAACTAGGATGTAGGCCAATTATGCAACCTCCTCAAAGAATAGCGCCAGAGGTAATTCTGGGGGTTAAAAAGGAAATTGAAAACTTGTTAGAAGCAAAGTTTATAAGACCAGCTAAATATGTAGAATGGTTGGCCAATGTAGTCCATGTCGTGAAAAAGAACAGGAAAATCCGGGTATGTACAGATTTTAGAGACTTTATATGCCCAGGATCATTGGGTACATTCGAATGGGTAGTCATGCCTTTTGGATTAAAAAATGCCGGTGCAACTTACCAAAGAACCATGAATAATTTGTTCCACAATATGATAGGGAAATTCATGGAAATATATATAGATGACGTTGTGGTGAAATCACAATCTCATCAAGAACATCTTGAACATCTGGAAAATTCATTTAAACGAATGCGAAAATATAAGTTAAAAATGAATCCACTCAAGTGTGCATTTGGAGTGCAAGCGGGAAATTTCCTTCGTTTCCTTATTCACCAACGAGGAATTGAAATAGATAGGAACAAGACCAAAGCAATCCTAAATGCGAAACCACATGCGAATAAGAAAGAACTCCAAAGGTTCTTAGGCCAAATAAACTTTATAAGGCGATTTATATCAAATTTGGCAGATAAAACTAAGAACTTCTCAGCCCTCCTACGAGCAAAAGAAGGAGAAGAACTCCAATGGAAATCAATACATCAAGAAACATTTGAGAAAATTAAGAATGTATTTAACTAACCCACCAGTATTAAATCCCCCTCGAATGGGAAAACTTTTAATGTTATACCTCTCGACGAGTGAAACTTCAATGGGATGTTTGTTGGTACAAGAAAACGACGGGGGAAAAGAACAAGCAGTGTTCTACTTATCGAAGATGTTAAAAGAAACCGAAACAAGATATACGCCCATCGAAAAATGGTGTTATAGTCTATTCTTTGCATCTAAAAAACTAAGACATTATTTGTAACACCCCGAATTTCCGTCCAATTTAAAAACATTTAAAATCACGAGTTGTAGCAGAAAAACTCTGGAAATCCGAAGCGTTACCGCCGTATTTAATGTTCAAATCAAATACAAGGCTAGAAAGAAAAACAAATGCTAGAATCCCCAAACAACGTAGTAGATAATTAAATAATAACTATCTTCCAACTAACTTAAAACAGATAATCCAATTGAAGTAAAAGTATTAAACTTATTAATTCTCATACAAGAGAATTAATCTCATTACAATAATAAAAATTTCAATAATAGAAGTTCCAAACTAAATAATAAAATAAATATTTTTAGAAGATATACTATCTTCTTGGCACGCCTTTCCTAGCTCAACTCCTCGACCTACAATCCTGTCAATCTACTCCCCCATATAGACAAATTCCATATAGGTTCATCATAGGCCCACCATTGAATAGAAATGGACAACAAACACAAGTAAAAAGAAAAACAACTAATCAGGGATGCTGAGTAATTCATAACCACATAATCCATTTCAATCTCCAAAATTAAGTCCACATTCTTAATCTAATAAGATAGTCATGCTTTAAGAAATAAAGACAACATGCTTTAAAAGTAAAGACACAACAACCACCAAATAATAAATCTCATTATCTATTATTATCCATTAGCCAAGTTCATTAGAGAGAAAAGAATCGCATGAATTGTCAAACCAACCGCAGTCGATTCAATAGGATCTTAGTCCCGTGCACAGTGGCAAAAGAAGGATCAACCGTCCTGGAGTAAGATGACTCCGAAGTACTTCTAGATGTTTCTAAGTATGCATACCCTCTCTCAACCCTTAGGTTTACAAGAAGAACAGTTTCATCCACAAAACTTCACTTGCCCAATTGCTCTTTGTATGGATACAAGCTTTAACTAAATACATTGAGGCCATAACCAATGGAACCACTCAACGTACCAAATAAAAAATTCCCATTCGCCTCCTTCGGTGGATCCATTACCAAAGAAGTCTTAACTCTCAATTCAATTTAATATGGTGATCACATAACAAGTAATACACATAATCTTGGCACTCAAGTAACACAATATGGCTACAATTTCCGATGGCATTTTACATGAATGGCATCTAGGCCTCAATTCAAAACCACCTAATTCAATAGTCAAAGTTCATTTCAACTTATTGAAGTAACATGCTTCTAACATGAATCCACATGCTTACTAACTTGATACAAAAATAGCAATTTCGAGCTATATCCAATTGAACAAATATTAACATAATTTTCGTTCAATAACCAATAATAAAGGATGCATCTCCTCACATGAATATTAATCAAGTAGACATTGCTACACAAGTAAATTTCCAACATTATACATGCATTCACTAACATATAATTCTATGCGAATTATCACAAGGAAATACACATCAATTATCCCTTTTCAAATATTCACAAGTCCAAATATGAATTCACATTCCTAATTCAATACTAGACAAATGAATACAAATCCCAAACGATATGAATTATGACAAAGAGATTACATAATTCATACAGACATGAATTACCTTCCAACTAAGGCAATCACGTAAGCTCCTTACATTTACGCGCGGTCCACGGGTCCTAACAAATCCACAACATAATAATAGTCAACACCTTGACTTCTAAACCACTTTATTAATCTTTAAAGATGATTTAGTACCCTTAATTTAATTAATTAAGTTGTTGAAAATTTCAGTTACTCATGCATACTCAAAGTTTCCAAAAACGAATTTGCGTAGAACAAAATAGGAAACTTTCCAAAACCCTAAACAAGTCAACTAGTCAAAGCAAGTCAACATCAAACACCATCACCATCACCACCACCAGCGAGCCCCACCACCAGCAAACCCGCTGGTGGCTGGCCGCTGGCGACAGCCACGGCAGGCGGCCGCGACAGCCGCACATCGGCTGCGCACGGCACACCTGTGTGCCCCACGGTTTCTCTTTTTTGGTTTTTTTTTGTTGTTTAACAAATTTATAAAACCCTAATCTAATCAAATCCATAATTTAATAAATTTTCAGATTTAATTAGATTACAAAGATCTAACCTTTTCATTCAATCTTGATCCAATTCAATAAAAACCACAAACCAAACCCTAATCATGATCATATCATGCAAAATTAATAGAATCTAACAAACCCTAGATAAAATTAATTTAGGGTTTATCATACAAAAACTAAGGTTCATGAAATCATACTTGAATTGAATCAAAAAGCTTTTAATAAACAAAGTAAATCAATTTAGAACACTTACTTGAAAATTCAAGGGATTAAAACTGAGCAAGATGGATTGTGAAAAGTGATGGACTTTCTCCTTCTTTTTGCTCTAGGAATTTCGGCCGTGTGAGTGAAGAGAGAGAGAGAGAGACAGACGATTTTTTTTTTTTTTGTTTGGTAAAAAATCAGTTATGTGAGGAAGCTGAGTGTATTTAGGAGCCCAAATACAATCCTTCCTTAACTAAACTTATTCTTTCCTAAAAACTCTCCTAACTTCCCTCCACTTACCAAATATTTAGGAAACCAAATTTTAGAAAATAAAAACTGATTTGATGCCCCATATTTTTGGCTCTTGGCCGAAAATAATGGCCCAATTTGGGTCTTAATTATTTTCGGCCAATCCGAATTAATTAAGCCCAATTTTCTTTCTTTTAATTAGGCCCAATTAATTTAATTAGGTCCAAAACTAAAACCCAATATTAATTAGGCACTCAAAAAAATTTATGAGCCCAATTAATTATTTTAAATATGAAATCGCATTTTCTTTTTAAGTAATTATTATTCTAAAATGAATAAAAATTGAATCTAAAAACTGTAGTATTGAATTATTGAATAAAAACTGTAGTATTGAATCTCATACGGTCCAATGTACTTTGGGCTAAGCTTCCCTTTGCGCCCACATCTCATAACTCCACGAGTAGGCAATACTTTGAGAAGTACCTTCTCACCAATTTGGAATTCCTCCATTCGTCGATGTTGATCTGCATAGGCTTTCTGTCTATCTTGTGCAGCTTTCATCTTTTCTTGGATAAGTTTCACTTGATCCACAGTCTCTCGGATAAACTCCAGACCCAAAACAAAGGTTTCACTTATGTCGTTCCAACACGTAGGAAATCGACACTTTCTCCCATACAATGCCTCGTAAGGTGCTCTACCAATGCTCGCATGGTAGCTATTGTTGTAGGAGAACTCAATCAAAGGCAAACTCTTCTCCCAAGAGTCCTTAATCTCTAGAGCACAAGCTCGCAACATATCCTTCAATGTTTGAATAGTACGCTCCGTTTGACCATCTGTCGCGGGATGAAATGCTGTACTAAATTTCAACTTCGTACCAAAGGCCTCTTGTAATTTGCCCCAGAAGTTTGACAAGAATCTCATATCCCTGTCTGACACAATGTCTTTAGGTACTCCATGTAACCTCAAGACCTCTTTCACATAAGCTGCAGCGAGTTGGTCCATTGACCAAGTCTTCTTCATTGCAATGAATCTCACCGTTTTCGTCAGTCGGTCGACAATAACCCAAATAGTGTCTTTGCCAGACCTCGTCTTTGGTAATCCAGTCACGAAATCCATCGAGATTGAATCCCACTTCCATCCAGGAATTTCTAGCGATTGAACAAGACCTCCCGGCCTCCTGTGTTCGATCTTCACTTTTTGACAAGTAAGACATTTTGTCACATATTCAGCACATTCTCGCTTCATTTTCATCCACCAAAACTGGAGTTTCAAGTCTTTGTACAGCTTATCACCTCCTGGGTGAACAGAATACGCAGTTCCATGTGCCTCATCAAGAATTGTTCTCTTCAGCTCGTCATTGTCGGGTACACACCAACGCCCCTTCATCTTGATCGTACCATCATCAAGGATCTCAAAATCAGGATGCTTCCCATCCTTTATCTTGACACGTACTTCCTCTAGAAACGGGTCATTTGCAACTGTCGGATCTCATCATAGATCATCGGTCGCACTACAAGTGCATTCAGCAACACTGCAGTCTCACCTTGTTGAACGACTTCTAGGTCCAACTTTCTGAATTCCTCACACAAATCATACGGTAACACCATCATGCTATTCACAGTGTGTGAAGTCTTCCTACTCAGCCCATCGGCCACTACATTAGCCTTTTCCTCGCGATACTGAATATCCAGATCGTACTCAGATATCAACTCGAGCCACCTTCGTTGCCTCATGTTTAAGTCCTTTTGAGTGAAGATATACTTCAAACTCTTGTGATCCGTAAAGATCTTGCAACGAGCTCCATACAAGTAATGCCTCCAGATTTTTAGGGCAAAAATCACAGCGGCTAACTCCATGTCATGAGTGGGGTAGTTCTTCTCATGCACTTTCAACTGGCGAGAGGCATAAGCAACCACCTTGCCATTTTGCATAAGCACACACCCTAACCCATTCTTTGAAGCGTCACTATAGACCTCAAATCCTTCCGTTCCGGACGGTAATGTCAACACTGGTGTCGTTGTCAACCTCTTCTTAAGCTCTTGGAAAGCTTCTTCACATTGTTCAGTCCACTTGTACTTCGTCTCCTTCTTCATCAAATTTGTGATAGGTCTAGCTACCTTGGAGAAGTCTTGCACAAATCTCCTATAATAGCCAGCCAACCCGAGGAAACTTCGTACCTCAGTCACACTTTTTGGAGCAGGCCAATCCATGACAGCCCGAATCTTAGAAGGATCAACAGAAACTCCTTCTTTAGAGATAATGTGCCCAAGAAAAGCGACACTCTCTAGCCAAAACTGCACTTTGAGAGTTTAGCGTACAACTTCTCATTTCGCAACACCTCTAAGACAGTCCTCAAGTGTCTTGCGTGTTCCTCCTTGTCTTTCGAATACATCAAAATATCATCGATAAACACGACCACAAAACTATCCAGATATGGTCTAAAGGTGTTATTCATCAATCTCCATAAACTTAGCAGGTGCATTAGTTAACCCAAATGGCATAACAGTAAACTCATAATGCCCATACCTTATCCTAAAGGCAGTTTTCGCAATGTCGACCTCATCAATTCTCAGCTGATGATAACCAGATCGCAAATCCACCTTCGAAAATACTCCAACTCCTTGGAGTTGATCGAACAGGTCTTCAATCCTTGGTAGAGGATACCTATTCTTGACAGTGACCTTGTTCAACTCACGATAGTCAATGCAGACACACATACTACCATCCTTCTTACGCACAAATAGTACTGGTGCGCCCCACGGTGACACACTAGGTCTAATGCACCCTTTCTCTAACAACTCCTCCAACTGCTCCTTTAGCTCTTTCATCTCTAAAGGTGCCATTCTATACGGTGCCCTCGAAATCGGACCTGTTCCAGGAACTAGGTCAATCTGAAATACAGTATCCCTCACTGGTGGCATACCAGGAATCTCCTTTGGGAATACATCTGGAAACTCATTGACCACGTCAATCCTTGAGATTTCCTCGTTTACTCCCTCTACATTCTGAATGTGACACAAAAATCCCTCACATCCTTTCTCTAAGTGCTTTTTCGCCACTAACATTGAAATGATCCCAATTCCTCCCTTAGTGACAATTCCTTTATAAGAGATTCTATTACCTCTAGGCCCTTTCAGCGATATCTTTTGTTCACTACAATCGATTCTCGCTTTATACTTGCTAAGCCGGTTCATACCTAGAATAACATCAAAATCTCCTAATTGAAACTCAATCAGGTCTGTAGGCAGTTCAGACCCTGCAACGTTCACTTGAACATTGGGATGTATCACTCTACGCAATACCACCTTCCCAGTAGGAGTGGTTATACTAGTCTCTAAAGGTTCTGTGACAGTTGAGCCTTGAAATTCCCCATGTTTCTTAACAAAGTTTTTAGATATGAATGAATGTGATGCTCCAGAATCAAATAACACATAGGCGGGCAAAGAATTTACAAGAACTGTACCAGTCACCACATTGTTTGCCGCATCAGCATGTGCTTGATTCATCACAAACAAACGACCTCCATTTCTGTTCTGGTTACCATTATTGTTCTGAACATTTCCAGCCGGTCCATTCAGCCCATTCTGCCGATTAACACCCTGGTTATTCCCATTCTGACCTTGAGCTGTAGAAGCTTGAACATTGTTGTTGCCCCCACCATTGTTCACGGTCTTTCCCTTCTGAGGACAATCAAAAGAACGATGCCCCAACTCTTGACAAGTGTAGCACCTCACCTTATTTCCAGCACAATCAAGCCTTGGGTGATTCTTATTACATCTCTTGCAAATGTAGGGTTTGCCCTTCCATCCCCCGTTACTCTTATGGCCATTTCCATTGCCATTCTTGTCATTTCCATTCTTGGAATTCCCACCCTTATTGTGGTTATTCCCCTTGTTGTTGTTGTTGTTGTTGTTGTTGTTGTTGTTGTTGTTGTTGTTGTTGTTGTTGTTGTTGTTGTTGTTGTTGTTGTTGTTGTTGTTGTTGTTACCATTCTAGTTATTCCCTCCCCGGAACTTTTCCTTCTTCTCACCACCACTACCCTAATGGTCCTCAAACTTTCTCTTCTTCCCAGTCACCTCCTCTCGAAGCTTGATTTGCAGCCCGATTGTAAGCCTCTTGCACAGTTCGACACTTAAAACCTCCAAAAGACTCGCGAATGGTCCAGTACAACCCATTCTGGAATCTACGTCCCTTTGCTCTTCTGTGGAGGCTGACTCTCCAGCAAAACGAGCAAGGTCGTTAAACTTTTCAGTATATTCTTGAACAGTCATCCTTCCCTGGATAAGGTTCAAGAACTCGTTATATTTCTGGTCCTGGAGATATTCTGGGTAGAATTCCTCTCGAAGAGCCGTTTTGAACATCTCCCAATTAAAACCCGGTCGAGCTCTAATTGAGGTACCGTTGGTTGTCCACCATCGATCAGCCTTCTTTCGGAACAGATAGATAGCACTATCTACCTTGAGTTCCTCTGGGCATCCCGTTATCGCGAAGATCTTCTCTAGGTCTCGCGTCCAGTCGTCAAGTAGCACAGGGTCCTCGTGCCCCTCAAAAATAGGCGGGTTATGCCCTTTGATCTTCTTGGATACAGCGGCAAAATCGTCACCCCCAATAACCCTTGTGTCCTCCATTTGCATCATCTTCATGATGAATGCATTGGACTGCGCCAAAGCTTGTTGTGACTGAGCAAGTTGCGCTAGTAAGGGTTGCGCCATTTGTTCCCCATTCCCGACACCTCCGTTGTCGTTATTATCTCCCATTGAACTGTTTGAATTTTCGACTCTTTGCCTGTTTGGTCTAGGTGGCATCTAGCGACCTAAAGGATCACAAAAGCAAAAGAAAAGGGTATTAGCTACCCATATCACACTCAGGTGCGATAATCACAACTAACATATACACTTAACTCATATATATGTTCACTAGCCAACTAGGGCTCTAGGCTCTTATTGCGTTCAAGCATGGCCTTATCACACTCTTGCATACTAGCAAGTTCAAGTTTCAATTGATTTTGTTCTTTCTCCGAAATAAACAAATAACAATCAAAATGAAACATCCATGCCTCTTTCATAGGCGCTTTCACAATACTCATACTCCAAATAGCAAGTAATTAGCACATTTCTTGCAAAAGTCAATCTCATAAATCAAATAGTCATAGTATTTGTTCCAAAAATGAGGACTTGTCACACCAAGCCTCAATAGCATGAAGTAAGTAAAAACAATAACATTCTAAAATAATGTCAAAAACAATTGGTTCACAGGCCAAAATAAAGTCTCAAATAGTTTTACTCCATCAAAGCTAAATAAAACTAAGAACTACGCTCCTTCGTGGTCTTGCGCTTCTTTGCGCCTTTCTTTTGGAGCGCCTCTTGGTAGATTTCATCGAGACTCTGGTCCATCTCGTTGAACAAATCCTTTTCGAGCTCTTTGGCCTCATTAACCACTTCCTCCTTATCCTCCTTCGCAGAATATTGCAGAAATCTAAACCTACGCTGTATCTCAACTAACGCAAGCTCCCTCATCTCGTTAATCTTGTCAATGATGCCAGGATGCTTCGTGAAATACTCCTGCGGCCAAAGCATAGCGCGACTAAAGATAGAGTCGAAGCTCTACTTGAACGGTTTTTCCGCGTCGTAGGATTGCTCCCACTCGTCATGGATCTTATTTCTGAAAGCCTCCCAAATTTGGTTATGTCCAAAAGCCTTGTACATAACATACGCCTTCATGCGTTGTGACCTCAAGGTAGACTTGTCTCCATGGTAGTCATTGTACTTTTTGAAGGTCGTACGTGCCTCGTCCTCGAACTCATATAGGCGCTTGTCCCCCTTCCATTGCAGAATACGTGGGTCTCTAGGTGAACGACTCATCTGCAAACGGGAAGCAACACGTTAGTACTCTCGAGTACTTCATATGATACCAAAACAAGTAAAATAACCAAACAACTCATCTCGGCTTTATAAAGCTTTTATTCACATAACTTAAGTCTATTTAAATTTTTGGCTATGAGCACATCATAATGATATACTTTTTCCAATATCTCATTCATATCCTTAGGTCAAAACTCCTAACATAGGCTCTGATACCAACTTGTAACACCCCGAATTTCCGTCCAATTTAAAACCATTTAAAATCACGAGTTGCAGCAGAAAAACTCTGAAAATCCGAAGCGTTACCGCCGTATTTAATGTTCAAATCAAATACAAGGCTAGAAAGAAAAACAAATGCTAGAATCCCCAAACAACGTAATAGATAATTAAATAATAACTATCTTCCAACTAACTTAAAACAGATAATCCAATTGAAGTAAAAGTATTAAACTTATTAATTCTCATGCAAGAGAATTAATCTCATTACAATAATAAAAATCCCAATAAATAGAAATTCGAAACTAAACAATAAAATAAATGTTTTTAGAAGATATACTATCTTCTTGGCACGCCTTCCCTAGCTCAACTCCTCGAGCTACAATCCTTGTCAATCTACTCCCCCATATAGACAAATTCCATATAGGTTCATCATAGGCCCACCATTGAAGAGAAATGGACAACAAACACAAGTAAAAAGAAAAACAACTAATCAGCGATGCTGAGTAATTCATAACCACATAATCCATTTCAATCTCCAAAATTAAGTCCACATTCTTAATCTAATAAGATAGTCATGCTTTAAGAAATAAAGACAACATGCTTTAAAAGTAAAGACACAACAACCACCAAATAATAAATCTCATTATTTATTATTATCCATTAGCCAAGTTTATTAGAGAGAAGAGAATCGCATGAATTGTCAAACCAACCACAGTCGATTCAATAGGATCTTAGTCCCGTGCACAGTGGCAAAAGAGGGATCAACCGTCCCGGAGTAAGATGACTCCCGAAGTACTTCTAGATGTTCCTAAGTATGCATACCCTCTCTCAACCCTTAGGTTTACAAGAAGAACAGTTTCATCCACAAAACTTCACTTGCCCAATTGCTCTTTGTATGGATACAAGCTTTAACTAAATACATTGAGGCCATAACCAATGGAACCACTCAACGTACCAAATGACAAATTCTCATTCGCCACCTTTGGTGGATCCATTACCAAAGAAGTCTTAACTCTCAATTCAATTTAATATGGTGATCACATAACAAGTAATACGCATAATCTTGGCACTCAAGTAACACAATATGGTTACAATATACGATGGCATTTTACATGAATGGCATCTAGGCCTCAATTCAAAACCACCTAATTCAATAGTCAAAGTTCATTTCAACTTATTGAAGTAACATGCTTCTAACATGAATCCACATCCTTACTAACATGATAAAAAAAAATAGCAATTTCGAGCTATATCCAATTGAACAATTATTAACATAATTTTCATTCAATAATAAATAATAAAGCATGCATCTCCTCACATGAATATTAATCAAGTAGACATTGCTACACAAGTGAATTTCCAACATTATACATGCATTCACTAACATATAATTCTATACGAATTATCACAAGGAAATAAACATCAATTATCCCTTTTCAAATATTCACAAGTCCAAATATGAATTCACATTTCTAATTCAATACTAGACAAATGAATACAAATCCCAAACGATATGAATTATGACAAAGAGATTACATAATTCATAGAGACATGAATTACCTTCCAACTAAGGCAATCACGACAAACAAATAACGTAAGCTCCTTACGTTCACGCGCGGTCCACGGGTCCTAACAAATCCACAACATAACAATAGTCAACACCTTGACTTCTAAACCACTTTATTAAACTTTAAAGATGATTTAATACCCTTAATTTAATTAATTAAGTTGCTGGAAATTTTAGTTACTCATGCATGCTCAAAGTTTCCAAAAACGAATTTGAGTAGAACAAAATAGGAAACTTTCCAAAACCCTAAACAAGTCAACTAGTCAGAGCAAGTCAACATCAAACACCATCAGCATCACCACCACCAGCGGGCCCCACCACCAGCAGACCCGCTAGTGGCTGGCCACTGGCGGCAGCCACGGCAGGCGGCCGCGACAGCCGCACATCGACTGCGCACGACGCCACCGTGTGCCCCACGGTTTCTCTTTTTTTTTTTGTTTAACAAATTTATAAAACCCTAATCTAATCGAATCCATAATTTAATAAATTTCCAGATTTAATTAGATTACAAAGATCTAACCTTTTCATTCAAACTTGATCCAATTCAATAAAAACAACAAACCAAACCCTAATCATGATCCTATCATGCAAAATTAATAGAATCTAACAAACCCTAGATAAAATTATACAAAAACTTTCTCCTTCTTTTTGCTCTAGGAATTTCGGCCGTGTGAGTGAAGAGAGAGAGAGTGACGTTTTTTTTTTTTTTTTTTTTTTGTTTGGTAAAGAATCAGTTATGTGAGGAAGCTGAGTGTATTTAGGAGCCCAAATACACTCCTTTCTTAACTAAACATATTCTTTCCTAAAAACTCTCCTAACTTCCCTCCACTTACCAAATATTTAGGAAACCAAATTTTGAAAAATAAAAACTTATTTGATGCCCCATATTTTCGGCTCTTGGCTGAAAATAATGGCCCAATTTGGGTCTTAATTATTTTCGGCCAATCCGAATTAATTAAGCCCAATTTCCTTTCTTTTAATTTGGCCTAATTAATTTAATTAGGTCTAAAACTAAAATCCAATATTAATTAGGCACTCAAAAACATTTATGAGCCCAATTAATTATTTTACATATGAAATCGCATTTTCTTTTTAAGTAATTATTATTCTAAAATGAATAAAAATTACGGGGTATTACATTATTTCATGTCTTTTACTATCGAAGTGGTATCCCCAACGGACATACTGAAATATATGTTATCACAACCTTTATTAAAAGGAAGGCTAAATAAATGGAGTTTAAACTTATTACAATTCAACATAAGATATATCCCTCAAAAGGTCGTAAAGGGCCAAGCACTAGCAGATTTCTTAGCAGATCATCCGTCTATCGAAATAAATCCAGAAATTGAACGAAGAGGACTATATCGATCTAGTTCCCTGAAAACTATGTTTTGATGGATCTTCTACCAAAGACGGGGCAGGAGCAGGAGTTTATCTAATTTATCCAACGGGAATACCTACGAAAATGGTGATACAGCTCCATGGAGAATGTACCAACAATAGAGCAGAGTATGAAGCGCTAATTTTAGGATTGGAAAGTCTCATCGAATTAGGAGCTAAAAACGTTGTTATCAAAGGTGACTCACAGTTGATAGTGAATCAAACTAAGGGAGTGTTTAGATGTTATAGTCCAACATCAATCATAGGCAATGCACGAATAAAGGAGTTGCTAGAGTCATTCTATGATTTAAGAATATATTACATTCCTCGAGCCAAGAACGAAATAGCCAACGAATTGGCACAATTAGCTTCAAGATATAAAATACCCTGAAATTATTTTAATGACAGTATAACGATTACGTCAAAGGAGCTTATCCCTTTTGAGGAGAGAGCAATAATGAAAATCAATAAGATTGATATTATGAAAAAAGAGGATGACTGGAGAGAAGAGATAATAGAATATCTCAAATATCCCTCGAAAGGAGGATATCCTAATAAACTAAAATTAATAGCACATCGATATGTGTTCGACGGAGAGCAATTGTTCAGAAAAGATACAAGTGGATTATTGCTAAAATGTCTCGACTTAGATGATGCTTTGTTAGTCATGGGAGAAATCCAGGAAGGAATATACGGAGCATATCAAACAGGGTTAAAAATGAGACGAATGGTCCATCACTATGGGTATTACTGACCAACAGTTACTCGAGACTGTATTCAATACGCTAAAGGGTGCAGACCATGTTAAAAATAAGGAGGAATCCAAAGGGCTCCAGCAACAAAGCTTCATAGTATAATCAAACCATGGCCTTTTCGAGGATGAGCAATGTATATAATTGGGGAAATAAGACCCTCATCATCGAAACATCATAGTTATGTCCTCGTAGCTACAGGCTATTTTACTAAATGGGCTGAAGCTAAGCCATTTGTAAATATTACATCGAGTGACATAGTGAATTTTATTAACGAAAATATCTTTGCTTGATTTGGTATTCCTGAGACTATTACTGTTGATCAAGCTAGAGTATTTAACAGTGATGAGATAAAATCATTCTTAGGAAGGTTGTCAGTGAAGTTAATGAATTCTACACCTTATTATGCCCAAGCCAATGGGCAAGCAGAATCAACGAATAAGATAATTAAAAAGGGGATTGCGAAAATGGTAAAAGATAATCCTAGAAATTGGCACGAGTTGCTAATAGAAACATTGTGGGCGTATAGGACTAGTCCTCGAGAAAGTACAAAGACTACCCCATTTCAACTAGTATATGGACATGAGGTCGTAATACCTCTTGAGATAATGTTAAATTTGAGAGAATCCTTAAACAGATTAACATGTCTCCTCAAGAATATGAGGAAGCCATGAACATTGAACAGTTAGATCAAGAAGTATTACAGATCGAAGCACTACAACGAATTAATAAATTAAAAAAGCAAACAGAAAAATGTTATAATCGAAGGGTAAAGAAGAAACAATTTGTCAAAGACGAATTAGTATGGAAAACAATACTCCCTGAGGGGCAGAAAGACAAATTTTATGGAAAGTGGTCACCAAATTGGGAAGGACCATTCGTCATCGAAAGGGTTGAACCAGGAAATGCATACAAATTATTATACACTAATGGAAAACAATTTGGTAGAGCTATAAATGGCAAATATTTGAAGAAATATTTCCCCTCGACTTGGGATATATATAAAGATAATGTTTACAAAAGATTTCCTCAATTATAGGAGGAAATAAACGAAAACTAACAAAGAGGCTCAAGAAACTGTTTGATGCTACCAAGGAGTAATAACATCGCAGATTTAACACTTCTAAATTTAGCTATTTCAGCCGCTCGAAGGTCCTTAGATTTGACAAGATCGGAAAGCTGGGACCGTAGGGCTGTTTTCTGAGCATCAAGAAGATAAAGTTGAGCAGCAACTTCTGATCGACGAGTTGACAGCAAAGCAATCTCCTGCTCAACTTCAAGAAGCCGTTTTTTAGACGAATCAACATCTTGTCGTTGTTTATGAAGGAAAGCCTTCCCTTCAGCCAAGTCACTCAGGAAATCAGGGGGACGAGCTCAAGAATCCAACTCATTGAAAGGAATACCTTCGGATCAAGCACTCCGTAGATCTTGGACAGCTGATACGAGACGACCAACGTTCTCAAGTATCAAATCTCCAAGATCAGAAGGAAAACTTTTAAGATGAGTCTTGAAAAAATTATCCAATGCCAAGGACACTGGAACACTAGACACATCTAGTTCAAGGGCCTGCAACAATTCAAATCCTTCTCGTTTAATAGCATCAGAAACCCCAGCTCGAGGGGCCAAAAGATCATCAATACTATTGATCAGAGTATCTAAAGAATTAAAAATTGAAATATCAGCCAAAAGAGCAAGAAGAGAAATCAGAAAGAAAATAGGAAACAAGACTATACCCGAAGAGATATTCGCAGGTTGATACTCCATCGAAGGTGAAGCCAAGGGAGAGAATTGTTTCGATCGATAATAAGCCTCATCCGGAAGGCTAAGAATCGATGAACTAACCACAACTGGAGAAGGATCGATACGAGAAAGAGGGATAACATCTTAACCCCTGAGCTGCTATAAGAAAGCAAATAAACCAATGACGAATATATAAACAGTTATTGTTTATTTAAAAAAGGGAATACCAGATATACTTAAATACCTGAATCCTTGTGAGGCGATGGAACCTCAGTAGTGACAGATTGCTAGGGAACCAAATCTAAAATGCTAGATTGAGATCCGTTGAATAGATCTTTTTCTGCAGTGGCAGATTTCTAGGGAATTAAATCTAAGACGCCAGATTGAGATCCGTCGAGCAGATCTTTTTAAAATAAAAATAACATGAGAAGAAAAAAGACAAAATCAAAGAAAGATGGATAAATGACAAAAAATACCTGATCCTCTAGCTCTTTTCCTATTAGAACCCACAGATATGTCAAGAGCAGTACTATCGAGACCCACAAGTATAGGTATTGGCTCAGATACAGTCTGCACAAATTGAATACCCATTATTACCTAAAAAAGGCACAACAGATAGATATAAAAAATATAAAAAGAAATTACCTGAGTCGCAGGGTCCAGTAAAAGATTCATTGTTTGTAAAGCTGGTTCGGCTTTGGTAGAAAATACCACTCGAAGAACGTATTCGAAACACGAACGCAAGTTGGATTGACTCAGACCAACTCGATAAAAATGATCCCACCAAAGAATATACTCGGGTTCGAGAGAACAAACTCGATACCAATTAGGAATAACAATTCCTTCTAAACGATTTTGCAGCAACATATGACTACAATATTGCATCTCGGTGTCTCGATTCTCCTCACCCAGATTAACACGAACATGATGGGAGCGAAGATGCCAAGGGCGATTCAGGGTCTCAACAAGAGGGACGACAAAAGCTTGGTGAATACCAAACTGACAAGTCACCAGCTGAGGGTTATATACTTCAGTACCCAACCAAGGGAGCTCAAAGAATAAAAGATCTCGACAAGCTAACACAGAACGCCAGAAAGACTGAGACGGTGGGGCCATTGAAAAGGGATCACATTCGATGAGCCACCAAGGAAATGCCTGGCGAATATCTTTGGCGCTTAAGCCAGGGAACTCTAAAGACTCGTAAGGATACCACGAGAAATGAGCTTTCGAGGAGAAGACATCAAATAAAGCAAGGGGAAGGTCCTCAATTTTAGAAGGCTGAAGAAGATTAAAACATATTTCAGCTAAGGAAGACCATTCGAACTGAGGAGACAGGTTACAACGGAATGGATCACCATCATTTGAGGCAAATTCCCGTTGATAAGACAAGTTATGAGCATCAATAGAAGAAATTACCGTTCGAGAAGGATAGTATATAAAACTCCAAGCAGAAAGGTGCCAAAGAGGACAAGACTCATGAACTTGACGAAGTTCTTGTCGAGTATCTATAACATAAGAGTAAGTGATACTCGACATGCCTCTATAAAAATGGGAAAGAAGCATAGGGGCTAAAGGGATAGGGCCCTCCACCGAAGCTATATTAGCAACTAAATACAAAAAGGTCATACCAACAGTACCACTAAACCCCATAAACATCCTATGCAAAACATAATTCAGAAATAAGACAACTTCTGAGTTAGTTACAGGAACATGAGCAGGAAGATACGAATAATGAGTTACTATTTTCGAAAAAGGAGTAGCATAAGGGGTCTCTTTAGTGGTAAAAGATCGGAGCATGCTTGCTGAATCTAGTTATATACTAATTGGCTTTGTGTGATGTGACTATGTGACAATGTGAGGGTAGAGGATACATTGTTATCTTTCTAAGTTGTTGAGTAAAAGCCAAAAAGGATCTATGTTATGGTCATGCAGTTTTGATGTGTTTTCCTATTGGAATTTCATACTGTTGCAATCTGCTAAACAATGTTTCGTCCTTTAATCCTTATATGTTATGGTCACATGCATGCTTGCTACATTTTCCACCACAAGATTCTCTGTTCTCTCTTTTTTTTTTTTTTACTTAAAATGTTTTTTGTGCTCTTCATTCTGCTCTGATGTTTGCTTTACTCTTAACCTATGCAGCTCTGCCGATATCTTCACTCTTCCCCTTCATCTATTTCATGGTGAGTAGAAGGAGACAGTAACTGTGATTCACTTTTTAATATATGGAAAAGAGTAAATGCTGTCGTGGTCCATTTATGGAGCCTGATGTTTTACATGGCTACCATGATATTAGTGTGCTATTCTACATTTCTACTGTAGATTGAATGGGTAGCTGACAGAAGCAGGTAGGGGTGTTATCTTAGGCAATGGTTACTCTAACCAGCAGGGCTCTCTAGTGAAGGTTGGAAAAGTTTATTGTAAGCAACGGGGGAAGCTTACACTAATAATCAGTATGTCTATAGTTTGTGTGTACTAAAAAGGTCAGGGACAGTGTTAAGGAAGACAAATTTGACTTGTGTGTTGTGAGAGCTCATACTGATCTGTCCCAGATATTCAGCCCTTTGGGACCAACATGTGGACCAAATCTCAGGTAGTAGGCCTGTCTGTAACACACCAGCTCAGCAGGTAAATCATGGTCTAATCACAAACAAGTTCATCGCCTAGGTCTCATTTTGAGCCCTGTGTGGGTTCACAGATTTCATCTTCAGCTAATCTGTTTTCAAAGTTTAATCGGTTCTTATTGGTATACCATGGTTAACTTTGATCAGAATTTGAAATGTCAAACATAAAGACCAGCTGATGAAATGTAGACTAACCAAAAAGGAAACTGTTTGATGCACCCTCTACCCCTAAGCCCTAACCCTTTTATGGCTAGAAGAAGAAGGGGAATGAATTATCCTTTTTTTGTTTGTTTGTTTTTTTCCTCTTTATTTATGTGAGGCTTATGATCATACATGACTAAATTTGCCGAGTCCATATGGAGAAAAACCATGACATTATTCGAGCAGACTTTCATTTCCCTTGACCATACCTTAATTTCCCAGTTGTCAATGGTAATGAGTAATTCGTAATCTCTGAATTTTATTTTTCCTTCAACAAATGATGGACATAATAGTGCAAACTAGACTCCTTCTATTATGTCTTTCACTAGGTATATGCTCCATACTCCATAGTATGTTACTTGGCTGGGGAAGTGCATTACCTAGAGAAGCCTATTATGGAGTATGGTTTGATATATATTCTCAAATATGACTGACAGATTAAGTGGCTGAAGAACTAGATTAAGTGCCTGAAGAATTGTTGATGAAAAACAATACTCCTATTTTGTTTTGCCATGTGAAGTTAACAGCAGAGTTGTAGTGTTTGAAGCTTCGAGCAATATATTCAGCTTATGTGTGCACATTTTTCTTTCTTTTGTAGATTAGCGACTTCAATATAGCTAAACGAGAGGAAGATGTTGGATATTATGCTGGTTTTGTAGGTGAGTTTAATCACCTTTCGTACTCGTTTTATAGAACGGACTGTATCTCTTGTTTCTGTCTGAATTTAATAATAACGTACTGTGTAATTTCATGTTGAAGGATCTGCTTATATGCTGGGAAGGGCATTGACATCTATTTTCTGGGGACGGGCTGCTGATCGATATGGTCGGAAACCTGTTATTATATTCGGAACAACAACTGTGTTCGTAACCTATTATCTTGATTCCAACTTTTGTTTTCCTCTCAAGCCATTTCTTTTCCCAAATTTGAAAAGCTAGACAGATGAGTATATCTAAATTATCTGTGTGATCATATCTCATCTCAGGGTCATTTTCAACACTCTCTTTGGCTTCAGTGTAAACTTCTGGATGGCCATCTCAACAAGATTTCTGTTGGGAAGTTTAAATGGGTTGATTGGACCTGTAATGGTAAGGTTGTAGGCTTGCAGCCTCACATAAACTTCTTCACAATGTCATGGGTGGAGCACATATTTAGCAATTACTAATTGGAATCACCTTCCCCCCCCCCCCCCCCGAAATATTTTTTTTGTCTGTCACATTTTAACAATTTTCTATGCAACCAGGCATATCTATCTGAGGTTTGTCGAGAAGAACATCAAGCCGTAGGCATGTCAGTTGTAAGCTTCATCCACCCACCCTCTGTCCAACTACATATAAAATACTATGAAGTTTCTACAGAGAAAAGTACCTTTTCTCTATTGTAATGCATTAAACCTTTAACAGATTACTACTGCCTGGGGCATAGGATTGATTATTGGGCCAGCAATTGGAGGTTTACTTGCACAAGTAAACTTTGATCTCTCTATTTCGTACTCTTTTTTGTGTTTATGATACAATTTTGCTGCAAGTTTTTATGCATTGTCATGTGTAAATCTGTCGTACAATACAAAAGTTATCACTACACGCAATTGAGCCTCAGCTTCCTTCCTTAGCAAAATCAGAGCCATGACTAAGTGAAACAAGAACTAGGAAAAAGCACGAGTGAGAAATCTTACAACTTTTGTATATAACTCCTTGTTTGCGGAATGTTTTTCTTGAAGATCCCATGTCTTTGGAAGCAAACATAGTACCTCACAGACTTCTTGTCAAATCAATAGGGTGGGTCAATGAAATATTTTATGTGAATCTCTGAGCCAAGAGCTCTCTTGACATGTTAACATTGCCTCTTGAGAGTTGTGAGGGAGTGGGGTTATGCTACAGTATGCACTAAATGTATTCTACAGTACGGTCTTGATCTGTTTCTTGAATAGTCTTGTTCATATCTGTCGCATGATTCAAACGGTTCAGACAACCTAGTTTTCTTTTCGGTAGTTGGTAGATCATTCTGTTAATTATATCCAGAACTGACAATTTGTATTGTTCTTGCAATTGAATAATCTGAAACTTTCTGTCTCAAACTTCAGCCTGCAGAAAAATACCCTCATATAGTCTCCAAGGGATCATTGCTTGGAAGGTCAGTTTTCACAATCCTCGGATTCTAATAGCTGGCATAGTCAGATGTCCATTTGATCTGGTTCAGATATTATAAATGTGGCCGTTGTTTTGGTGCAGATTTCCATACTCATTGCCCTGCCTTTGCATATCAGTTATGGCAGTGGTAGTAACTATTGCCACATTTTGGCTTCCGGTGAGTCCCTGGATAAGTCTGCTCTCATATACATTGTTAGTTCAGTACTGAAGCTTACTCATCTGTTTTTTTTTTCCCTTCCCATAAGGAAATTGTTGTTCTGTATTTCTCAAGTAAAGCAATATTTCTTATTCAATAAGATTGTCATCAGTCATCAAAGTTAGTATGGTAAAAATACTGCTGAGTTGGGTGTGCTATGATTGGCACTGAAAATTTTCCCTGTTGTCTAAATGTTCACATTGGTTTTGCTGAAGCCGCCTTAACATTAAATGGTTGAAATCAAAGTTAATTAAGTAACTGAGTATGACCCTTTTCATAAAAAGCTTCTTGACTCACTGAAGGTGAGCAAGAGTTCATGAATGTTTTATGTGTATTGAAAATTTCGGTAGTGTCAAATTGGAAGTCAATGTTTTCTGATTTTCATAAATGCAAACTTAAGCGGTTTGACATGCAACACATTGTATGCAGATGATGTTAACCACATTTTAGACAGGAGTTTACTAATGCATGTGCACGAAGTAAAAAATACATCAGGTGATGCTTCCTATGAATCTGTGGAAGGTGCAGATCATAGGTCAGATGACAATACTAATGGAGGGAAAATTGGAACAGCAGCGATTCCTAAGCAAAGCTTATATAAAAATTGGCCACTCATGTCCTCTGTGGTTGTGTATTGCATTTTCTCACTTCAGGATATGGCTTACACCGAGGTATAATTATACTCATTTCTGTACTTCTACAGTGAAAATATTACTCTCTCTTTTAGATAAAGAGAGTAGTATTAATAGTAAAGAAGCGGAATTACATCCTAAGGGCTAAGAGGACAAGGAGTCCTCAAAAGGACTTCTGCAGTGAAATTGTTATTGACAAAATAATTGCTTCAGAATTTCTGCTATGACCCTAGATAATTCCACTGGTTACCATACAAGTGCATAGCAAGCATATCCTGAATTACTATTTCATATTATCTGCATTGTTAATGTCATGCTATACCATGAAGACATGGTGAATAGATTTATTAGACATGAATGAGCAATGTCCGGAGCTGGAAAGTAAACAAGCTTTTGTATCACTCGGACTTAGACGGTAGACCTGGCAAAATCTGACCCAACCTGGTAAACAACTTGACCTGCTAATGAGTAATGACCAAACCTGAAGTTAACCGGCCCAAAGTTTTACAAGACAAAACCCGATAACTGACCCAACCCAACCCGCCATGCTGACCCGTTTCCCGACCTGGCCAGGGCATGTCGACGACACGAGCCCAAAGCTACCCGACCTGACCTGTTTGCAGGTCTACTGGGACTAGTTGGTTTAGACTTTCGGCTATTATCTGTCCCTCTTAGAGTACTGTTGGTTGTACCAGCCACCAGGCTGCTTAGCTAGTTATTGTCGATGACTTACTGTAGAAGCCTGTCTGAGCACCACTGTAGTGAAGTTTTTGTGATATCACATAACTAACAATTTTGAAATTATTGAAACCATTGGAATTATTGAAAATCTCTTTGTCATCTTTTAGTTTCATGAAGTCTTTTGTATGTGAACTTTATCCCCACAAAGTTAAGTTGTCATCTTTAAGTGTGTTATTGACTTATAGAGGGTGAAACAGAGTCGTGTTGGTTTGCCCAGTCATTCTATGGAAAACATTCCTTGTCCATGTGGTTTGTCTTTTTATTTATTTATTTATTTATTTATTTGGCATTCAGTTACTCATTGGTTATCCAATGGTATTGTGAGAGCTCCATGTCAAATGTCTTTGTTTCTTTGTCCATTACCCATAATTTCAAACATCCCCTTAAGTGATTTTTGTTTTCAGTTTTTAGGTTCTCAATTGTCTATTT
The DNA here is from genome assembly GCA_038025085.1 of Tetragonia tetragonoides. NCBI lineage: Eukaryota > Viridiplantae > Streptophyta > Magnoliopsida > Caryophyllales > Aizoaceae > Tetragonia > Tetragonia tetragonoides. The sequence goes on from CM076143.1 coordinate 36,813,858, forward strand.
GTTTTTCTTCAGATATTCTCGTTATGGGCGGTCAGCCCAAGGAAGCTAGGGGGACTGAGCTATTCAACAGAGGATGTAGGTTCTATTCTTGCTGTCTCAGGTAACCAGCAACAATTCATTGCATTTGTTCTTTTTCCCTATCTTAAACCCTTCAAAACCTCAGGCCATGCAAGAGCACATAAGGTTATTTGATGTAGATTAGAAGTGTTCTGTGATTATGTAATTTCATTTAAGTTCACATTGATGTTAAGATAATATAGATAACATGAGTTTTGAATTACCATGTTGAGTCCTGGAAACATGCCTTGCATATTCTGTAAGTAATGGACAAAAAATGAAGGGTACCCATTCACATTACATCCCTCAGGGAGCAATTACGGTGTATGTCATAAATGTTACTAATGGAACATCAACAGCTGGGGAAAGAAAGGTCTGGAGCTCGTTGTTTGACTACCACTGGGAGAATAGTACCCATTAACATCACATCCCTCGGGGAGCAATGGACCACCCAATTGCAGGATACTGATCCTACACAAAAGTTGAACCTCATAACCCTATCATGCTCAATAGCAATTACGTAATTCAGAGAGGGTTGAGAGACGTATGAACATTTTCTGTATCGAGTTCTGATGCCTTGTATATTTCTTGCAGTGACATTTGAAACTAAAACAAATGTGAATGTGAGTTTCTCATACATGCAACGAACTCTAACATGTGAATGTGAGTTTCTCATACATGCAACGAACTCTAACATGTGGATCAAAATCCATCACTCTTGTAATAATCATGTAATGTTTTTTCTGAAGTGTGTTACCATGAGAAGTTAACCAAGAAATCATCCCAAATGAACCCTTGCATTTGTACAGATTCCATACACCTTTATTCATTTCAAAAAATTAACGTATGCCTTAAAATTATTTGGTGCATTTTTACAATGTCCGTGATTCCCTTGAAGTTGTAATCTGCTGGCGTTTATGTTTTTGTACGGAAAATATTTCATGTTAATGGCATGTAACTTGTAAGGCAATGCCTTTATATATAACTGACCAATTTATGCAACACAGCGAGATCAAAAAAAAATATGCAAGACAGCAATTGTAGAGTTTGCTAGTGAAATGTGGCGACTTGTGACGGTGTGAAAAGCAGATGTCCCTTGACATATTGACTTGATTGTGCTGAATCTTGTCAAGAAGTGAATTTGTCTGTACTTCAGTATGCTAGATGACCTGACAGTTTCTTTTTCTTTCTTTCTTTTTCCCCGTTTTTGGTTTCTTTCGACTGTCAGGTTTTGGTATGTTGATCTTTCAGCTTTTCTTATATCCATACATGAACAAAATCTTTGGGCCGGTTATGGTGGCTCAGATCTGTGGGGTATGCTTTCTGCAATCTTTAAGTAGTCATGGCTGTTGCCCTTTACCAATAAGGTGGTGATATTTCGTCCTCCTACATCCTTGCAGGTTCTGTCCATACCTCTGTTACAATGTTACCCTATGATAGCTTTGTTATCAGGGTTAGGCCTAAAGGTGCTGATAAATTCTGCCTCCGTGATCAAGAATGTCCTCTCAGTAAGTTAGATTTATTTGAGTATGATGGCCTTCTTCTTCTAGAATGCTTCTTGTCTTCTTTCCATTGGAATGTTGAACAGCCAGGGAAGGGGGGAAGAGAGGTGGATTGAAAGAAGAAGGGGGATGCATGGGTTTTACAAGTGACATGAGATATAACATATTGGCATAGTATTTTTGTTGCTGTTCTTAGTGTTGTTGCTATTGCTGTTCCTGTCTTTGTTAGTCTTTTCTTATGGCTACCGAAAAGGAACCAACAGTGCCAGTGGAGATATTCTATCCATTTGGAAGATACACATCACAAGGTTACCCCCCCCCCCCTCCTTCCACCCTAAGAGATCAGAGAAACTAAAAGAGGAATGGAGGGTTGAAAGCTTACATGCACATTTGTCGTAGTACTACTTTACATCCAGCAGCACGAACTATGTGATTTGGACATTGCGTTAGGAGCCTCTCCATGGAACAATATTCCTTGTATTCTGTAGCAAAATGTTCATGTATTCATTATAGATTCTCTCTGATCAGAAATAATGAAAGTGTTTTTGTTATTTCAAGTGAATCATATTAATATATTCTCTCTTAATTCTTATTTTATTTATTTGTTGATCAGATATGCATAGTGACCAGCACATTAATTCTACAAAATAGTGCCGTGGTAACTTTTCCTTTCCATTATTTCCTTGGTGGATGTTTCCCATTGTATGTAATGATATGATTTTCATCAAGTCTCTTGAGCTGAAAAAAAAATGCTTTAACAGGAGCAAGAACAACGGGGAGCTGCTAATGGCATTTCAATGACTGCCTTGTCCCTTTTTATTTCAGTTGGTCCAGCATGTGGTGGTGCATTGTAAGTACCTCAGTTTTTCAGCATTCATGATGCACTCAATATTTTCATTTCTTCCTTGCTTTTTGACCGAAATTGTACCTAAGGGGGCCTTAGTTATGAGGTCATAATTCGTTATGTAAGTGTGAGATGCCCATATTTTTGAGTCCCAAGAAGTTACTAACATGTTGCATTTCATCGCGATCAAGAGGTTCAAAACAGATAGTCATTATTAAGCTTTTATTTACATTTTTTATTTTTCTGAAAATTAGTCTCTGCAGTTAACATGGGATTTTAGGAATGTCATCTGCTTTTTCACATTAGCAAGTTGAAGTACAAAACACAAAACAGGAACTCATTTGACTTTTACCAGTTACCAGACAAGTAATAGCATATTATACTGGCATAGTCATCTGGAATTCCTTATGTTCCAGTAAAATGTCAACTGAACCTCCTCTATACCATTTTTAAACATTCTTGTATAGCATGACTCTCTTGCATGAAACTTGTAATAATGTACTCTCTTTTCATTGGCAGACTTTCTTGGTCAGAGAAGCGTCGTGATGCTGCCTTCCTCCCAGGTATCATATGCAGAAACATATGAGTTTTGCTAAGCTATATGTAAACTCTGTAACTGAACATGCTTGCTATGGAGCGCTCATGCTTCACTGAACATGTTTGAAATGCAATTTTGATATGAGTTTTGCTAAGCTATAAATTTAAATCACTTAATATGAGATAGCCAACTAGTATAAGAACGGTAGATAGTTTTCATGGCTACTCTCCTAGCTTGTTTATATGCCAATAACACAAGTAGGTGATCTAAATCTGCCTAAACCTGTCCTACAGACTACAGTAGACAAGATATCTTGTTTCGAGAAAGCATCATAGCAGCATATATGAATGATATATGACTTTCACGACCCAAAGTTCTATGATTTGGTTCCTCATGAGTCATGATCTGAAGTAATTCCCTATGTCAAGTGAAGAGAACAGTGGATTAAGAAAATATAAGATTGTCCAAAAGTTTTTGAACTCCGATGGTTCCTCATGGTATACTTGTTTAAAACATATATCATGTTGACTTGTGCTCTTCCACTCCCATATATGTCTTGATTAGACCTCTCTATGTTACCTCCTTTTGCTGGTGTTGTTCTGGAAACCATTAAACCAAGACAATATTACTTTTGACAACTTAGGTCAATATTTAATTACAATAGACATGAAATTAAGTGTCATTTTTTGTTGCATGTTTTGACATGACTCTTGCTTATTATTAATGAAAATGCCTAAATATCAACAAAAAAAAAGAAGAGAGTTTTTTTGTGATATTATTTGCACAAATTGTCTAAACCAGTTGAGATGTATTATAAGTTCTTATATAATTTGTTTTAGGCATAAGGTTTGTAGGTTTGCACTCTGAAAACAAAGATAAAAATAAAAAGCTACCATGAGATGAGATATGTAGAGTTGAGGATGAAGTGTGGAGTGATGGTTCACCATTCTACCTTCCAACCCTATGGCATGAGTTCAAATTTTTCATGGCCGCGCCACATGAAAGGTTTTGTCATTCTCCCCCCTCTCCAACTGTGGATTAGTGGTTGTTCCTTTGGGCCCGCTCGAACGTTGTTCGACCAATAAGACGGGCCTTCAAAAGGAAAACTCACTCCTTATAAGTTCTAATTTATTATTTTTTGATATATGAGTGAATAAGGGCATAAGGCTATATATACTAGCACTGCCTTTATCTAAGAAAATCTCACTATGTTGCGGTGGTGTTGCAGGTACACAAATGATCTTCTTCCTTTTAAATGTGGTCGAGCTAGTAGGAGTTCTCTTGACATGCAAACCATTTCTAGTTCAGCGTGTCGAGTGTGTAGACAATAAAATTAATGCGTAGGCAAAAATAAGTTGAACAAATATAATTTGTATTGATTTGAATGTATGGGTTACATTCTCTGTATTTTCTATCTGTTACAATGAACAAATAATATGAATCCTCTGATTCTATCTCCACGTTGACTTTGAGTCGAGGGTCGAATGACTTGATCTCGAACAAAGTAGTGACGTCTCCTCCGAATGTTGCGGCGAACACGTAGATCTGGATTCGAGGGCCTAGGCTTGATCTCGAATGTAACTGTTGTGATGTATGTGCACCTCGTGATGACTTGTAAGTCGTTGAGGTTGTGCTTCTGCAGTTATTCAATTTGAATGTTCTTGATCGAGGGTCTTTGAAGACTTGAATCTCGATCAAGGTTGCAAAGGCGGTGGAGGAAATGCTCTGGCAGGGCTTTCTGCTTGTAGATAATTTCCAACCTCTGGAATGAAGTGAGACTTCGGTATTTATAGAGAGTAACATGGAGCTCCGATCCATTAACGAGCTTGGTAGTTATGGACTGGCCCAATTTTTTGACTTGGTAGTCTTTTCTTTTGGGTTTGGCCTATTTAACTATTTATTTGGTCCAACAAGTTTGGGTTGGTCCAAGGGTTAAATATAAGGCCATTTTGATGGCTTTTGGCCCATCTTAATTTCCGGGATTAATTAATTAAATTAGCTAAATATATTTTAACCCAAAATAATTAATTAAATTCAATTAAGGCACTTAATAAATTTTTAGTGCCTACAGAGTGAATCAAACAATACATCAAACAATACACAATTGTAACTTATACCATTAGCTATTATGGATTGTTCGAGATGACATCAAGAGGGGTCATTAAGTCATTTTATCTTCTTTATAAAAATATTTTATTATCTTAAATAAAAATATTGGTCTCTTTGATAGGTTTACGTTTGAATTACCCAAAAAATTGAATAAAAGTAGTTCTATTTTTTATATTCACCACCAATGAAAAAGGAATTGTACTAAACTCCTTATTATCGATGAGAATATCAATCTAAATTTGTATAGCTAAGAAAATTGGGCAATGTAACATAATGCTGCTGGAAAGAAAGAGTAAGTCTTATGTGAGATTAAAGCTCCGTTTGATTCAACTAAATTTCACGTAATTGGACTGAACTTAATGACATTGGATTGAACTGAACTTAACTATTTTATTATAATACAAAAACTTCTATAAGACGGTCTTTTTATAACTTTTGGTGAGACGGAGATTCACTTTTCAACAAAACAAGGGTCACTGCTCACCATTAGTGACCCCTACATTTCTAAATAGTGACCCCATTATTCTGTAAGTTGATCTCACACAAGACTTGATGCTATTATAATAATTATAATTATTTATTATAATCATGATAATTATAATAATAATAATAATAATAATAATAATAATAATAATAATAATAATAATAATAATAATAATGTGAATTGAACTAAACTAAAGTGCACTGAAGTGAACTTAATTTAAGTGAAATAAAGTTGAATCAAACAAAGCCTAACTCACGATCACAATAAAATAAACGAAAACCCTCTCAAAAAAGAAAGAAAATGTACGAAAATATTCTTAATATGTACAGTTAACATTTATTTTTAGTACAATGTTGGCCTTGTATGAATTTTCAAGTTACTGGACTTGATTGATGTGGTGGAAATCATTATAAAACTCGAGTGAGTATTGTGTGAGACCAAATCATAATAAATGGGGTCACTATTTTGAAATGCAGGGTTCATTTTTTTATGAAACTAGATTTTGTGCCCGTGCAATGCACGGGTTCTTGTTTATCATGCATACTTCGTTATTAGGATAAATATAATAAATTTTTTTTAATCAAAACAATATATAAAGTTGAATAATATGAATAGCAAGTAACAATAATAATTGTTAACAAAGAAATTACATTTTTAGTGAATGTATAATATTTTTTTTAGGATAATAAATATAATACTTATGTTACTTATTTCTTATTAAAATAAAATAAAACTATTTTTAATTTCTTTTTAATCACCCATGCATTTATGGCTATTTATTAGCTATTCAATGCTTGGTGAGAACTCAACTTTACATATATACTAGATTTCGTGCCCGTGCGATGCACGGGTTCTTGTTTTTCATCATCTATTATTAGCATCAATATAAAAAGAAAAATTAGTCATATCAATATATAAAGTTAAATAATACTTATAAATAATATAAAATATTCGATCAACAAACAAAGCACATTGAACAAAGAAATTACACGTTTAATGAATATATGCATAATATTTTCTCCTTAATTTATTTTTGTTTCTTATTTTTATTAAAATAAGATGTAATTACTTCTGATTTCTTTTTAATCACCCATGGTTTAAAAAATACTTATTACCTCTTCTTTGAGCTAACTGCAATCTAATCTATATTCCCAAACTACTTATGGCAAAAAAAAGAACAGGAAAAAAAAGAGACCTTCCAAGTTCCAATTTACAGGTTTGTTTCTCTCATTTTGCTGTCACACTTGCAGGCATTTGTAACCCCTCTATTCTTTTCATCAACTTATCTAATTCTCCCTGCACTAGTCTATCACTTTATTTGATCATGCTTTCTCCATCGTTACCAAGGACACAATTACTGTTGTTCCCTCAATATTCTTTGGTGTGATATAAACGTTCAACCTGCAAAGATCCACGTAATCACAATTAAGCTAATGACCCAGGTTTAAAACTAAAATTAAAGGGCCAACAAAGAAAAAGGAAAAAGGAGCAACAGGTATCTCAAATCAATTTAGCACCCAGAATTGCTATCATGCCTATCAACCAAAGATGCATATTTTGCCTTCTACTTCAAATTTGGCATGTCTAAGTAAGTAAAATATACAAAACGTATAATCAAAATTCTTAAACAGAGAGTATCAATATAATTACACATATCACCCATTTGCGAAAATGACCATGGTAATGCCAAAAATGGTGTTAAGATAACATAGAGAATCGGTATTTATTTGTTGAGAAGGGAGAGGATGCGAGAGAAAACCTGTTGAGAAGGGAGAGGATGCGAGGGACACATAATGCAAGAGTGCAATACTATGAATGGACATATAGGGAGAGAGAAAGTGAAGATGGAGAGACTAAAAAAATTCGAAATGATCTATTTGTAATCCAAATGTTTGATTGATGAGAATGGGATGAGTTTTGATTAGTAACTATTGAATAAATACTCTAATTCATTTAAGTAGAAAGAAGGTGAAACGCCAAAACAAAACAGTTATAGGGGACTTACTCCGTAGGCTTGTCCGCTTGGGAATGTAATGGGACCTGATTGGTGGAGTAGTAATTGAGGCTTTGACTTGAACAAAACTACAAAAATGTGTAAATGAAGAGTACATGAAGTGAGTGAGTAATATCTTCATTAATGAGTTATTAATTTATCACAACTTAGAACTCAATTATATATATATATATATATATATATATATATATATATATATATATATATATATATATATATATACTAGACTTCGTGGCCATGCGATGCACGGGTTCTTGTTTATCATGCATACTCTGTTATTAGAAGAAATATAGTAAATCTTTTTAATCATATCAATATATAAAGTTGCATAATAGGAGTAGCAAGGAACAATAATAATCTTTTTATCAACAAACAATAAAAACACATTCAACAAATAAATTACATTTTTAGTGAATGTACTATAATATATTTTTTTTAGGATAATAAATATATTACTTATTTTTTATTAAAAAAGTAAAATTATTTTTAATTTCTTTTTAATCATCCATGCATTTATGGCTATTTATTACCTATTCAATGCTTGGTGAGAACTCAATTTTACATATATACTAGGTTTAATCCCCGTGCTTCGCACGAGCTCCTAAAATAATTTTATGAATATACTCAATAATATAATGCTATATTTGATGTGAAATTATAAATATTATTAGTAAAATACATTTTAGTTTATTTTTGCAAAGATTTCTATCCATAGGATGCAGCATGCTAATTCTTGAAAATGATATTTTCATTTCACCTTCATTTGTAAGCTTAGATAGATAATAAAAATAGTATATGTACACTAATTTAATAAGTAATTCAATTAATGAAAATAATGGATAAACTCATTTTGCATCAACCGTATATGTGCACTAAAAGTTGATAGCACATGCTCGTTTTATTTCACACAACTAAAACTATGTGACAAAGTTGAGCGCATGTGGGGTCTACGTGTCATCTTCACATGAACATTTCATCTTATGTGACATCCTACGTGTCATCACAGCACGGAAAGAAACCAGCTTTTATAGCACACTAGGTTTTATCCCTGTGCTTTGCACGGCCTCGTAAAATAATTCTATGAACATATTGAATAATATAATGCTTTAAAAATTGAAAGTGAAATTATTAATATTATTGATAAAAATAATTTTATTTTATTTTATTTTTGCAAAGATTTCTATCCATATTATGCATCATAATAATTCTTAAATAAATAATATTTTAATTCCACCTTTATTTGTAATGAGATTGGACTAAATATAGATACAGAGTAAAAACAATACATGTACACTAATTTAAATAAGTAATTCAATTAATGATAAAAAAAAATAAATTCATTCTGCAATAACAGTATATTTGTTCTAAAAGTTTGATATGATGCTCCTTTTATACCGCACAACTAAAAGTACGTGAGAAAGTTGTGCATATGTGGTGTTTATGTATCATCTTCACATGAATATTCCCTCTGATGTGTCATTTACGACCGCATGAAAATGACCCAACTTTTATCGGACACACACGCCAAAATTGACTTGTACTCTTAAACCCTAATAATATATATTTAATAATCTCATTTTGAAGCGTTTTTCAAATCCAATCCAACGAAGTCAGAATTATAATTTTTTGACTTACGTAACTAAAGTTATTTTATCTTATAATTTTAAAAATGTTAATAAATATGTAATTAATTCAACTAATGATAAGACATTAATGGTGGATGATGTGTTATGCTATGTGGCAAGTTTATGATGACGTGTCGGCTTACGTGTCATGCTTGCACGATGTGACGTGCCTACGTGGCTTCCCACGTGTCGACACCACACGAAGAATGACCCAGTTATATATATATAAATAAGCATTTTTCAAATCCAATCCAACGGAGTCAAATTTATAATTTTTTGACTTACGTAAAAAGTAATTTTATTTTGTAATTTAGAAATATGCTAATAAATATGTAATTAAGTCAACTAATGATGAGACATTAATGATGGATGATGTGTCATGCTACGTGGCAAGTTTATGCTTACGTGTTGGCTTACTTGTCATGCCCACACGACGTGGCTCGCCTATGTGGCGTCTCACGTGTCGGCACCACACGAAGGACCCAGTTATATGTATATACTAGGTTTTTAACTAAGTTAATTGCTAATGTATTTTTTCAATACATGGCCAAAAATGTGTACATTACATATCAAATTTCCATATTTTTGTCAATTAATTACTAATAAAAATTTCACATTATCCACTCCACATGAGAATTACCTAACTTCAATAACATATTCAGATTTTAGACTTTATTTTACTTACAATTAAAATATGCATGTATGGTACTATGTATTTTATCACGTCTAACTTCTCCCCAAAAATTGCAAAATATTATTGGCCAAAATAGCAAATATACATCTCCTTTTAAAGTAATTTTAATTTAATTATTAGAGTTGTGTAATGATTTATTTTTTAATTTGTAGTTGAAAACAACATGCTAATGATGATAAATATCATGTTTCATTAGTATATTAAAGTCAATAATAATGATGATGCATTAGTTGCTGGTGACAGCATATTGGATGATTTGCATACGTGTCAGCTTATATGTCAACAACACACGTATGTGACTCGCGTACATGTCGTCTCACGTGTCATCACCACACAAATAAGGATCCTATTGGCCAAATATACCACATATGCATCTCAATTTGAAGAATTTTTCATTTCCGATGCAATGAAGTTACATTTAGAATTTTTTGATTTGCGTAACGAAAGTTATTTTATTTTATTATTTGAAACATTATACTAATAATTACAAATTTCATATTTAGTGACTATATTAAAGTTAAGAATGATGATGCATTAATAAACCGATGACAAGGTGAATGCATTGCATATGTGGCAGCTTGCATGTCATGCTTGCACGATGTGGCGCGCCTATGTGGCGTCCCACGTGTCGGCACCACACGAATAAGGACCCACTTATAGTTATATATATATGATATATGATGATATATGATATTGATATATTGATATGACCCTTGTTTCATTTAAATGTGACCATCGTCTCACAAAAAGATATGAAAAAATCGTTTTTTATAGAAGTTTTTGTGTATAAACAGACTTTTTAATTGACAGAAATAATCAAGATTGAGAGAGTGTTTTTAAGATTAGATTGAATAAAATATCATTGAAATAAACCGAATTTAACAACACTAAACTAAATTAAATTAAATTCAATTCGATTATACTGAAAACTACCGAACTGATTTGAGAACACCACTGAATTGAACTTATTAAATAAGCTCTAAAGAATATATCTCAGTAAAGAGTATGAATATAGTTATTAAATTTGAATTCGAATTCTTGAGACTCGCTAAGGAACACAATCACAGATCCCTTTGCACGAAGAATTTGAAAGATGCAAAAATATCTTGGCATATTTGGAGAAACTCTCCGTTGTTTGGTTCTCCAATTCAATTTAGTTCAGTTCATGAGTACCTTCTATTTAGATAATGTTAATTTAAAATATTTTTAGAAAGATTTCAAAGCATATTTTCAAATAAGGCTCCGTTCTTTTCAAGCGGAAAAAACTGAATGGAAGTAAAACTTTTTTTTTTTAACTTGATGTTTAACCATTTAAAACTCGTCCAAATATACTCAATATTCTTTGAACATATGTTTTGAAATCTTTCCAATGACATAGTTATCATAATGAATTTATTTCGGAATAAAAATTAAATTATCTCAGTGATAAAGTTATCCGTAAATTGAATTGAACTGAATTGAATTGTGTATTATACTTGGTTTAATTGAAGTATGTTTTAATCTGATTATATCACTACAAGAATGAAGGGTTTTAGCTACTGATTTAAAGACTAAATGAAAATTGGTAGCAATTTCCAAAATTTAGAGAACCTTTAGCAACTCAACTATAATCCGGTCAATAAATTAGTAACCAAAATCAAGTTCGTAGCAATTCGGCATCTATTATCAGTCTCAAAAAGCGTATCTAAACTGACGACCTTCTTTTTTTTTTCTTTTTTTTTATGGAAACTAGCGATTTATATATACGCGGGTTAATTAATTAGCCGCAATTTCTAATATTTAGAGACTCTTTAGCAACTTAACTATAATTCGATCTCTAACTTAGCAACCAAAATCAATTTCGTAGCCTGTCGATTTTTATTATTGAACACTGAATTATATTGGGTCTCAAAAACGTAGTTAAATTGACGACCTTATTTTTGTTTTGTTTTTATTTTATTTATGAGAATTGGTACTATATTTAATTCACAAAAACTTTTATTTATGAGACAGTCTTTCTATATTTGTTTTTTTTTAAAAAGTGATCCTAATTTTCTGTAAGTTGGTACTTACTAGATTTAATTAAGAGTAAGTCTTTAAGTTTTTGTGTTTAATTTATGGGTTAATTAATTTGTTTTTTCGAAGCCAAAAATTCTTCCTTCTTCTTCCCGCGACAAAACCCTTTCCACTATTCCCTCTACTCGCGTCTTATTTGCAGTTTTCCCACCACCTCCATCAAACCCTTCCTGCAATTTGACTCAGGAGATCAGAATATCCGCGCCGAAGCTTCGCCGGAGGTGGCTGACGGCATTCCCGTCACTCCCCTTCTCTCTCACCTTGTTCAAATTTCACGCTTGCTTTGGTAAACATCTAGGACCCTCTCTCTCTCTCTCTCTCTTCAATTAGGGTTAGGTGATTTGCTTTCTATGGCTGATTTTCTCTTGATTGAATGATACCTGAGTGAGTCAATCCAATGTTGTTTAGTTATTAGGGTTTAAGAGTAGAAGTCAATTTTTGCTTGGTTGATTCCCAAAATTCTATCTGTTTGCTTTTGGATTTCACAATTTTGATCTTTGGAATTTCATACCCCTGTACAAAATCTCCATAAATATCTATTGTCATGTAATTGAACAAGTTGCAAGTTGGGAGATCTTTCTCCTCTTTCAAACTAGGGATAATGTTTTTTTAGCAATGGAGTCTCTGTGTGAAATCAATAGCATCAGTGTAAACTCAAAAAAAAAAAAAAAAACCCAAATTTGCTTCCTATTAACTGCATTTTGTAGCTTTTTCAAAGAGGTAAGAGATAAAGTAAATTCTTGAAGTGGGTACCTTTGTTTATAGCTCTTATTCTATTTGGGTTGATGGTTTGTAATTCTAATGTCTCTTAGGCTCTTATAGCCCTCATGATAGGTGCTTGATTACTTGTGGTTCTAGTCAAAAAGTAACTTTTCAATGCCATAATTCCGGTCCTGATTCAAGGAGGCATTCCTAAGTAATATTGAGCTGTAAAGTTAATTCAAGGCATTTTGGATTTCACAATTTTGGTTTCAGAAATCTACAGAAGTTCGTAACTTTGAGGTTGACTGTTGACTATTGATCCTTATTTTGTTTATTTCCATCTGTAAAGTCAAGTCTATCTCCTTCTGTGCACATCTTTTACATCACAAATTCTGGTAAATTGCTTAAGTTCATCAAATGTTTTTTTTTATCATTCTCTGATCTGAACTGAATATTGCTATGCAAGAGTTCAAATGAGTTACTGATTATTTATTAATGACCTGCGTTTCCAGCATGTTTGTGAGTTTCTAGTGAGCTTAGATGATAAGTAATCAAGACCATACAACTTGAAGTTCAGAGGCATTGATAAATTAGGACCCTGTTCCTAGTTCTCAAAGTGATTAAGAACTGTGAACATGAATCTGTTTTCTGACTTGTATTTTAGAACGTTTTATACTCTCTTAAAGCTTAGTTTTTCATGCTAAAAGGCTAAAGGTATAATGAACAGCAAGCCTGCTAGGTGTAGTGCAAATATGAATAGTTGGGATTGATATTGTGAACCGAATGAAGATATTCCCTATGCTCTACACTGTTTTTGTTGCTGCTGTATTCAGACCTAAATATTGCATGCTATACTCTGAATTCTCCTTGTTATAATGCTGAAATCTTAACTAAAATGCAGCACATGTATGTTAGGACAAAGCATATCTATTAGGACTTAATTTCGGGCACTTTAGAAGGTGTTCTGATAATTTGCACTTGCAGACTATGTTTTTGAGTGTTCTAAGGGTGAGAAGTCAATGCTAAAAGACTGAACTAAGTGGTGAGTTGAATAGATAATTTGGACAAACTACTTTGTGTGCAAATCGTCAATTTCCTTATGCTGCTAAGGGGCTGTTTTTTTTGTTTTTTGTTTTTTGTTTTTTTTTTTTTTTTTTTTTTGTGGTAGCATTTTCTGATTTGAACTCCTTGAGTATGGAACTGACTTTTGCTGGTTTACAGGGCATGAGACACATCTTATAGCTCATATGTACATAGAGAGAGTTATGTTTTAGGTTATTTTTTTTAGATATAATTTGCTTTGTTTTTGGCTTAGAAAATCAATTACATTTGAGTTTGTTATTTAGTAGTCTCTCCGTGGGATCGACCCTTAATTACCTTATACTATCTTATCTGTTGAGTTATTGCCATATCATAAATGCTTAAGTTATGAAAGTTGCTAATTACAGATTTATATTTGGTTACTTTTTAAAGATGTATGATAGATGACATTTTTTTGCACTATTGTCTTTTGTTTCATTGAGTTTTTATTGTGATTTCCTTTAAGATTTTATTAATACTACTAATTGCTCTATTCTGCCATTTTTCTTTCCTTCAAATTATAACAAGCGCAGTGGTTGCTTCATTGTTTTACTTGTTGCTGTTTGCACTACCCTTGAATTCGACGGATCTTCTAGGGTATGGTTTCTCTCTCTTTCTCTCGACCTCTGTAGAATTAGATCTCAACCCCCAATTTCATGTGCCCTAATCTTCTACTTTTGAGGCACATAAAAATTGGCTATGTTAATATGTATTGTTGGGTATGTGGAGGACGGGATTAATTGTTGGCCGACACTGGATTTGATCACCAATGTGGTAGGGCTTGATTGTGATATGTGTTTGTTGGCTGTATATGTTGAAATTTTCTGAACCCCTTGTTGTGATGTTATATATGTTATATGCATTTTTGTTTTCTTTTAGTTTTTCTCACTTTATCATCAATTTCTTTGTTGATGGCCCATTTGATCACAAATAATTTCAGAAATCCCACCTATTAACTTATAATTTGAATCCTATCAAACAATCTTATAATTTGAATAAAGAAAATTGAACAATATGGAAATGTATATGACCAAATTAGTTACCCCAAAACCTTAAAAAATAAAAATAAAATCTATAGTTACTATATTTTAAGTTTATTAATTATTTGGCATGCAGTAGTAAATGATGATGACGCCTGTACGAGAATGGATGTACAATAGATTTTATGAGGGTTATATTTCTTTGGAGTTTTCTAACGGGGTGGAGGAGTATATTAAATTTGCTTGTGCACAAGAAACTTTTAAAAGGGATCCAAAGTTAAGATGTCCCTGTGATAAGTGTTGGGATGTGCCTTTTCTAGAAGTAGACATTGTCAAGTTGCACTTATATAAGAATGGGTTTCGTCCAAACTACTATCAGTGGGTTAGCCATGGAGAGAAACATCATAGTTCAACAAATCCGAGTGGTGAATCCTCATCATGGGGAGTTGAATCTAACCCCTATCTAGACATAGTAGTGGATGCATTGGGTTCAGGAGTTGAAGATGGTTGCGAAGAGAGGTTGAACGATATTAAACAAGAGCCGTAACTGGAAGCAAAGAAGTTCTTTGATA
This sequence comes from Tetragonia tetragonoides, assembly GCA_038025085.1. Classification (NCBI taxonomy): domain Eukaryota; kingdom Viridiplantae; phylum Streptophyta; class Magnoliopsida; order Caryophyllales; family Aizoaceae; genus Tetragonia; species Tetragonia tetragonoides. Next base: position 36,829,114 of record CM076143.1, read on the forward strand.
TGTTGAGGACAGCGGAGGAGCCCTTGTATGATGGATGCATCTTGTGAATATTGTCCGCAGCTTCAAGATTAACAAACATCAAATGTGAATATAATGTCCCTCATAGAGCTATTGACTTTATTGCTTCCTTAATGAAGGCTTTGTGCCCAACTGGCAATAAGATGAGCCAAACTTACTATGAACTAGAAAAGTACTTAATGGGCTTGACCTTCCATATTATAAAATTGATGCATGCTCTAATGGGTGTATGCTAGTCTGGAAGGAGGCTGAACATTTGGATAAATGTCTGAAATGCAATGCAAATCGTTATAAGAGGAAAAAAAAGTTCCGAACGAGGTGCTCACATATTTTCCAATCACACCAAGGTTGCAAAACTTTATGCAACTAAGGGCATAGCTGAACAAATGCAATGGCACTCGGAGAGCTCACGTGCTAATGGCTTGATGGCCCATCCGTGTGATGGAGATGTGTGGAAACGTTTAGATGACACATACCAGAGTTTTCATCCGAGCCACGCAATGTTCGGCTTGGGCTATACACGGATGGGTTCGCCTCGTTCGGTCAGGCTGGGAAGACATACTCTTGTTGGCCAGTGATCTTAACTCCATACAATTTGCTCACATTTTATATAATTGTGGATGTGCATAAATGTGGGGTTTATTGTCAAAATCTTTCTTTGTTAAATTAGGGTTTGGTTAAGATGCATCTGCAACTTGTGGAACGATTATGATGTAGAATTATTTGTATTGTTTAATGTTTGTATGAGATCATATGTTGAATAAAGTTTTGCTTTGGAGTTGTAAAATCAGGTTGAGATAATTGTTTCTGTAATGAAAGGGAAGATAGCAAAGTTACTACATTATAGCTCTTTGGTGGTGTTGTGTATTTTCAGTTGTAGTTTATCTTCTTCATAATAGATGTGCAATACAGTAACTAAAATTCAGGCCTAGTAAATGCAGTGGGCTTTGTTGAATTTCCATCCACATTATGCATTTGATTATTATGCATAAGCTGATAAGCTTGCATAATCCTTTGATTTCGATTGCTAGACAATTTGTAGCTTATGAGTACTGCGTATCAATCTCTTTTGTTTGGGCAGGTTTACGAAATTGATATCCGAGGACTATAGCGAAAGGAGTTGTGATCAAAGAGGTCCCTATAAGGGCTTCTTCCACCACTTCCATGGACGTGTCATCGAAGAAGAAGAGCAAGAAGAGAGGCAGGGGCACTTTGGATAAGACGGATGGGAAAAAAACATCGAAAAAGAAAGTTAATCATGGAGTTGACTACATTTCAGAGTTGCCAGAACCTTTGCTTCACCACATTCTTTCTTTCCTTCACCCAAAGGATGCTGCTCGGATGTGCATCCTCTCTAAGAAATGGAGGCAAACAATGAATTTATATCAAGTTTTGGATGTTGACTTGCGTCGGGTTCACAAGATGAAGAAAGCTTTGAAGGAAACTTACAAGAATCTGATTGATAATTGGCTTAAGAGACGCAAAGAGCAATCGCTTAATATCGACAAGTTCAGGCTACGCCTCAACCTTTCTTCTGAATTTACGGTTGGTATATATTTTTGGGTTCAAACCGCTGTTGAGAGAAACGTTAGAGAAGTTGAAATTCAGGCCAAACCTTCCAAACGTATTGCTCCTTTTCTTTTGCCCCCATGTCTCATGAGTGCGAGTTCAATCACTGCACTGAACCTTTGTGGTTGTAAACTGCCAACTTTAATTGGTATAGATCTTCCAGGACTGCAGAAGCTTTCACTTAAAATGATCAATTTACCCCCACTGTTGCTCCAAAGTTTTATCTCTGGGTGCCCTCTGATTGATGACTTCAGATTAGTAAGATGCAGCGGATTGAAAAAACTGGCCATCTCCACCCTTGACAAACTCAAGAGAGTTGATTTACACAAGTGCAATAATCTTCGAAGTGTTGTGATTGAAGCCCCTAGGCTTGAGGCTTTCTGGTATTACCATAGTAAGAAAAAGCTTTGTGAGATCAACTTATCAGCATGCAGAGCTCTCAAGCAATTGGTGCTGGAATATCCCAGAATGACGGATGGGATGTTTCAAGAACAATTTTGGGAGTTTCCTGCACTCAAGAAGTTGGTCCTCAGCAGATGTGATGTGTTAAAGAGTATTTCTATTGTTGGAGACAGTCTCAGGGAACTTGTGATAAGAAGATGTCGGAAATTGGTTCAGGCTCAGGTTGATGTTCCGCATTTGATGTCACTTGAGTACCAGGGTCAAAGGATGCCATTCACTTTCACTTCTCGTCGTCTAAGTCTGGAGGAGGCTCTGCTTTCGTTTGAACCATCATCAGAATTTGATGGAGACAATGCAAGTTGGCTACGTAACTTCTACGATCGTATCAATCCATACAAAGGGCTGAAATTGATGACCCAGAACAAGCTGGTAAGTATGGGGATGATACCTGCGAAATAAAAAAAGCATAGTCCAATATATTGTTTTGAAAATGAGCTCTGGGTTTATAAATGAGTTTGGTCTAAGCTAAACCTGATAGTTTAACTTGTAGATTACCCTGAGATGCACCTTAGTGTATGATACCTTACAGGCTTCCTACAGCACCTAAGTTGCTTTCTATCTGAGCACTCTTTTATGTTCGTCAACTGTAATATATTTTTGTATTTGCATGTGATGTGTTGATTACACATTGAATTGTTTTGTTTGACATATCTTATGCAGGACGTGCTAATATATGAAGATGTAAGGGCTATGATTCCTCCTTTGCGCCAGATATCCAAGCCATATGCAGTTAACATATCCGCCAGCTCTGTTAAGTTGCTTCACAGTGCATTAAAGACATCGCTGTACCCATCTATTATATCTGTAATGTCTCACAGAAGCAGTGGTTTTCCTGAGGTATTTTCTACCTTTTACTTTCTTATAAGTTTCATATTTTATTTTGGAATTTGAATAAAAGCGACTCATATCTACATCAACATTACCCCATTGCCTCCAAAGAGGCTCCCGCCTAGGCAGGGTAGGGGGGGGGGGGTCGGTTGTACGCAACCTTACCCCTGTGAGAGTCTCACAGAGAGGTTGTTTCCGTTTGACCCGAGATCCGAAGTGCGACGACCATCGGCAACTTCACAATAAATCAGAAGTGGCGACAGTTTTATGATTCATTTTGCTTTAGTCCATTATATTCCGAAACCAAAAAGTAGTGATGTTTTTGGCTCCACTGGTCATGGTGGACTCATATCTATTTTCTTTTTATAATACTTTTAGTTTCTTTAGGTTAAATAATTAGTTTAGCGTATGTATAAATAGGATCTGTATATCTTTTTTTCTTAGATAATTGCAAAAGAAAAATCACAAATGATTATCAAGTAATACATCAAGCAGTTATCGAAATAACCAATGCAACACTACACCAAAAAACACCTACGACAGCGGTCGATTTGAGCCTACGACAGCGGTTCCGACCGCTTTTGTCTCGAGCGTGGTAGTATGTCAAACACCTATGACAGCGGTTCCGTGTTGACCGCTGTCGTAGGCCACTTACGACAGTGGTTCTGAGTCGACCGCTGTCGTATAGTGGTCAGAATTGACCTTTGACTTAGCATTGACATACAACAGCGGTCGTTGACCAACCGCTGTCATAGGCCACATACAACAACGGCTGTTGACCGACCGCTGTTGTAGATTTTTTTATTTTTTTTATTTTTTTTTGCTTTTGCGTTGCACGTGACCATGGCTGACCTTTGATTGAATGCTGCTGAAGTAAAGGGAACGATTTCTTTTTTGCGTCAGATGCATTAAATCAAATTTAAAGGTCTAAAATACAAGAAAAGACAATGTTATTTCACAACTTTTTTTTTTTTTGGTGTAAATTTGACTTCATTTTTATAACAACATTTATTTGTTTTTTTACTAAGTCCACATACAAAATAGGTTTAAGATTCGGTCAAGACTTAAACATTAAACTAAGTGCACTGAAGACTACACATACAATAATTTACACCAACTCGCTCATAACTTCATCTTGCTCCATAAGCGTATCCTCAGAGATAGAAGACATTTGAAATTCAGTCAATAGTATATGAATGCCATTTTGCCTCCACTTCAGCACACACACGTTTGAACCTGCGAAACAAACATCAGATTATCCTCAAGTTCAATGTAGAAGCTTATGCTTTGAGAATGTCATCATAAGACCACACATTACATAATACTACAAATTCCAAAACAATCTACCTTTCCACATACATCAAAGGCACTTGCAAAAAATGAAGGGGAAAGCCTACCCAGCAAACACGAAAATCCATGCAACTTGCAAAAAAAAAAAAGAAGAAAAAAAAGAGCAGTAGCGGTACACAATCAACATAGACACTAACCTGCAGAAAATTCTAGCAGGAACACAAGGGTCACATTTGCGCAGATTTACAACTTCTTGCAATCAGGCTCAGAAAAGAACACGGCACATCAATCTACATACACAAACCACAAAAAGAGCAGGTTTCAAACCGTTTTGGTGGTGCTTCAGGTCTGAACATATATCTGAAGAAAAGTAGGTATTGTGAGAGAAGAAAAGCCACCCCTAAACAGTTAAAAAGTCAACTTAGCATCCGAAAATATTCCAAAACATTCTGAAAATAACCTGTTTCACTGTGACACTGTTTCACCCAAGTTTTAGCTTCTGAAGATAGCTTTAACCACAACAGTTTTGCAAAGCCTTCTGCAGCTAACAGATGGAATCCACAATCTTTGTAACAAGCTCCCCTTCCGTTGTTTTGCAAATTTCACGCTAACCAAGCTCCCCTTCATACCTAAGTGCTGTCAAAATCCACAATCTTTGTAACATTACTCTGACTGACATGCTCTAAATGCCTTTATGCTCTAATCTGCCCAAGTTATACAGACATAAAACTCGACTAGCAAAATAAAACAGACACAAAACTGCCCAACAAGTGCTGTTTAAATCCATAATCTTAGTAACATCACTCTGACTGATGTGCTCTAAATGCCTTTATGCTCTAATCTGCCCAAGTGAAACAGAGACAAAACTGCCCAAGCTATTTTATTTTTCCGTTTCTTCCGTGGAACTTTCTTGTCCCTCCTCCTAGTTGTTCGATGTTTAATTATTTATTAATGATCCAATGTTTGATTTATTAATAACAAAAGACGAACATTGACCAATAATAATCTGCGCCATACAAATTTCCCAGTGAATATGCAAGAGAACAAAACACAAGGAGAAGCACTCACGCTCATTTAAATAGGACACTTGCAAGCAAAGATGAAGAGGATGATCAAAGCAGAGCATATCGTTAACTGTTCACATAACCGAAGCAGTACATGTCAGATGCAACTATTGACATGTTTTAAAAAACATTGTGAAAGTAAATGGTACCTACGGCCTGTGGGATGTTGTTTAATTCATGACATGAACTGAGCAGTTGACCCAGGAAAGACATCTCCTCCGTGAGCAATACCTAAGGAAAAAAATCCCTAAGTTTCAAACCCAAATCATTTAGAAAAAACGGTTTACAGAATCGTGAAATAATCAATAAAGAATCACATCAGAGTGTTTCAAATACCTTCGAAAAATTCCATCTGATACATGTGTAATTGTGTTACACATTTCATTACACATCCTGCCCTGCAATTATGAAAAAATGAATTCAAACTTTCTACATAACATTTAGACTGAAGAAAAGAGGTTGAACTACCACCAGGACGCTGGAAAGACATATAGGACACTAGTGAAAGCCACTTACAGATTTTGAAACAAAGCCAACAGATCATTTGGACAATATTGTCAGTTGTCCCAGCAGTGTCACCAATCTTGAAAGCTCCAGCTTGGATGCCTCCAACTGTAGCAGGACCAATAAAAACTTTAAAGCCCATATCAGAAGGATTTAGATACTATCAATAGAATATAAAGCAGAAAGGTGGAAAACCAATGAGGAGAAGGGAAGTGGGAACAACACAAAAATCCCATTAACGTAACCATCTTTATTGTTATCACCTTATTGTTTGCCAATGCATATGGAATCAACTGCTTGGTGTCCGACTCAGGAATCCCTTTACCTGTTAACCACAACACTTTTGCAAAGCCTTTTGCAGCTAACTAGTTTGCTACTTTAATCACTTAAAAGCCAGTTCATTTTACTTCCCTCTAATTACTACTATGCAACCTGAGCTAAGCAAGTAGGTAGTTTAAGTCTAAAACATAGCATATCATCATTTAAAGCAACATGAAATGTGTCTATGTGCAGGATCCCAGGTAGCATAATTCATCACTGCAGGAAATAAAGAGACAAACATCTACATTAAGTAAAACCATTAGCATATGAAGAAACAGAACTATCTAGAGTTACCTTTGGCATAGCACCAGAGTTACCAGGACATCACAAAAGGATCAAGTTAACCCACATCTTAGACCAAGTGGTTGCTTCATATCTCCTCAAAGATAAAATGAAAAAAAACCCCATCGAATCAAATCAATTACAGCCGCCAACACAAACACAATATGCAAAAAGATCAAACTAACACCCACTCTATAGTCTCAAATCCAATTCAAACAAAATGAAATAACAAATTATAACAAATACTTGCGTTTTCATTGTTTATGATAATTTATTATCCAGTGCTAGTAACCAAATTTCAAAGGATGCAAGATCAATATGTCTTGACAACTGACAAGGGCAAGTGAAGCAAGATTTATAGAGTAATGTTCACAAATACCTATTGAACGCAATTGAAATAAGCCAAAACTGCCAAGAGCTTCACAGAATTTGAATTTGCAAAACCAGATTAATCAAAATCACTTCAAAATGAGAACACAATGTGAAATACAAACTTAATGAAATCAAAATTAAAAGTACAGAAAACACCTACTAAACACAAATGAATTCAGCTAAAACTTTCCACCACCTCAATCACTGATCTCAAATATACACTTTTGCTGCTTAATGTATCAAGAAATCACAAATTAAACAAGCAAACAATACAACACAAAATTACATTGAAAAATAGGGAAGGGGAAGTGTTTAACTAAAACTGAGTTTACAAATACAGAACACAACATAATTAAACATCCGAGTAAGTGATTTAGCAACAAATTTTGAGTTGTAGTTGCGATTTGCATAACAGTTAAAATATCAACCAAAATTTGGAAACCCTAGAACATAAGAGGATGGGTCAGGTGGAGAGAGAGAGAAATCGAACCTGAGAAACGAAAATTACATAGTACCAGGAAAGAAAAGACCGATTAAGAGCCAGATCTAGGGTTTAAAAACAACAAATTAATCGATTTAGTTGCAGAAAATTACATAAGAATGGAGGTGCAGGAGACGGCGGTGACAGTGGGAAAGACAAGATATCCGGTGACGACAACTCTGGTGACGACGAACTCCGGTGGGGCTGGAGTAGTGGAGTGGCGTCGCAGTTTGTAGAGAGGGAGAGATTGAGGTTCGAGTAAGAGGAAGTGTTTGTTGTGAGACTAAGTGTTTGGGTCAATTTGATCTAAAATAGAAGCATTTGCTCAGCGGCCCATTGGAGCCACTGTACTAGGGGTCTTACTACTGCGGTTGGTTTTGGCCTGCTGTTGTATGCACCCTGTGACAGCGGTTCAGCATTGACCGGTGTCGTTGGTACCTGAATTTTCATTTTTTAATTGTTTTTCATTTTTTTTAGTATCTACGATGGCGGCTAAGGCGGAACCGCTGTCGTAGGGTTGCTATCGTAGGGCTTTTTTGTTGTAGTGCAACTAGGTCAGTTTGTACAATAATTATCAGTTGTTAGAGAGTATGGATGTCAGGAGACTGGATCCTCTTCGGTAGAGTGCTGCAGTATAAGTTGCCGTATACCGTCAACTTCATAGACCACATCAGCGTCAAGCAAACCAGATCTATGCGGGACTCAGAAACATTTTTTCCTTCTTTATACTATGTGAGGCATTGCAGGCTTTACTGGAGTTTATTCAAGAGGAACTCATCTTTAAGTTAAAGAATATTTATTGGAGGGTATAGTGCAAGTTGTAGGCCGATGAAAATATACAATGTAATAAGTGTTTGTGACAAACTAACATACAGGTAATTTAAGATCCTTCTTGGGATAGAGGACGCTAATGCTGCATGTATTTATCGTTCTTCATAACTCTCTTGCAGATCATATACGAAGAGTTGAAGAAAGGAAAAACAGAACCAAAGTGCTGTGGGTGTTTTACAAACAAATGTTGGCGGCACTACTTGAATAACATCTCTGTCGAGAACTGGATTTTTGAGTAAAGCGACTGGTCTGAGGCTTCCACATCTCTCCAATGGAAGAAAACAACTCTTACCTTGGATTGGAACATTGACAGACAGGGGTCGAAATGATAGGAAAGCTTGGTGCAACTGACAGATGCAGAATGTTAGTGTTAGATTAATTGAAGCTAGTTTCTTACTTGGTGAACTATAGCTTCCTGATATTGTATCTGTTGACTTTCTTACCCCAGCAATATTTTGGTTAGTTAAGGTTTGGTGCCCTAATCCTTCTGCGTACCGTGAAATCATGTACTGATTTCTGTTTGGGCATAAGTTACTATTCTCTAGATCTGTTAATGGTACTGGATGCTTATTTTTTGTGCTTATAGAGCAGTAAAACAGTGCTGATCTCCTTCTTAACCTTTAGAGCTCCTCTGAGGCGCTGAGAAGATGTATATTGTATTTGCAGTGGCCGGGCCAGAGTTTGATCGAACATTTTCAAAGAAATTAAATAGTCAAATTTTATCACTTATGATTAATTTTGTTTCGTATTATTGTGTACGTAGTGGGAGAGGCCAGTGGGGAGTTACCAACCTTACAATGTTTATCATCTCCGGCCTACATCCCTCTGCAACGTGGTGTTTAAATTGATCACAAAATCTATAGTTAATCGGTTAAAAACCGTCCTTTCGAGCCTACACAAACAAGTTTTGTACCGAGTAGGCAAATAACAGATAACATTGTAATTGTCCAAGAAGTCTTGCATACAATGAAAACAAAGCGCAGTGGCATGGGAATAATGGCAGTAAAGATCTATCTAGAGAAAGCTTACGATCGGGTCAAATGAACATTCATTAAAGATACGTTAATGGACCTTGGCCTCCCAATCCAGCTAACAGAGGTCATCATTGGTTGTATCTCGACAGCCAAGATGAGGATTCTTTGTAAACGGAGGAATTTGCTCCAAGTCGAGGAGTTCGTCAAGGTGACCCTTGTAGACACCCTAATCGGTTCTCATCCCTTGGCTCCGCAAAACCCGATGATGATGATGGTAATGGATTAATATGGACGTAAGTAAAAGGACATTGCTCGGAAGTCTTGACCAACTTCCTTGAAACCTCAGTCTTTGGATAGCCATTGTTATAATGATTTCAACGCCTTTGACCTTGCCACAATCAGGTTCCCGGATCAAAAGATATCATGTATTGAAGATTTGGGTCAAAACCGCTCGATCCCGACCCCCTGTGTCTGCCCAAGGGCATTTTCGTAATTTACTGAGCACAAAAAGTCAAAAAATCCTAGTCGCGCGCGCGCCTCCAGGTCCAGCGGCTAACGCTAAGGACCCAGCGATACACGCATGGCAGCGGAGGCGTTTTCGCCTGCTGCTGGGCCCAGTGGCATGCCGCCGAGCCCCAGTGGTACACCGCTGAGTTCCAGCGGCATGCCGCTGGCCCCAGCTGGCTTCCGTGTGGCCGCTGGGTCTGCTTTTTTGGCTGGGCCGAGTTTGGCGCCGGGGCTTCAAGCGCTAGACCCATATTTCATCCCCTTACTCTATAAATATTTTTTTTCACCCTCTTTTGAGAGAGGTTGATCAGTTTATAATTTTGAAAGCAATTTTGAGAGCACAAAAACCCTAAAACATAGAGAATTCAGAATTTGAAGACACAAGCAAACCCTTGCATTCAACCTAGCACCCAAGATCGAAGAGTAAGTCTAATTCTACTAGTTCCGTTTGAATAGAACGTCTAGGTTAACCATCATGAGGGCCTAAACTCTTTAATTTAAATTTTCTTTTCTTATTTTAACCATGTTTTACTTAGCTTTTTGATTATGGTTGAATTATTATGCATGTTTTGATTTTTATTAATTATGCATGCATGTTAGTTTAATTAAAGTTTGCATCTTTTATATTAATTCATGCAAATAGTGACCCTTTTAGGTTTATTTTAGCATAAAATTAGTATTTTTGCATTGTACTTCCAACGAATTTATTGATGTCCATATGCAATGCTTGGCGCGTTTCGCAAGTGTGGTAGGTTGAAGCGTTTTATTTATTCCTCTTATCTCTTGGTTTGTGCTTAATAGATTAATTGCATGCAAATTGGATATAAATTGTGCAAAGTGATAACGATAGTTAAATTGGTTGTCTTTAACCCGCCTAGTTACTTTTAGGGCTTTGGACGATCGGATTTATGTGGAACCATATAGTTTAAATAAATATTTGACATGAATAAGCTTAGTAGAGGCCGTTAATTCGGCCAATTTAGATAGGATTCGTTTTATCTCTTTTGTACCTACACCCCCGAATTCAATCTTTGGCCTCCTTTGGGTATGAGTCAATTCCCACAAGGAGTTGGGTGCACTTTTTGATGGTTTTCAATTGTTTCCTTAAAAATTGGTGCCGACTTCTTTGCTTGCAAATTATTTCCCCATCACAATTGAATTCTATTGCCTTGTGACGTATAATTTAAGAACTATTAATTCCAATAGGAGTAATCTCGATGAGCGCCGAAAAGGCGAGGGTTCTTATAGTGGCGATTTCACTGGGAAATTGCCTTGCACATGGTCGTGTTCCACTCCATGGCATTTACATGTTTCCATTCGTGATATGTAAAACGGTACGTCTAGTTTTACTATGCATCCTATAGATGACGAAACGCATCCGGTTGTGGGTTACCATGTCTAAACCATAATAGAGTTTTGTCAACCATTGCATTTAGTCCCATGGTCCATATCGAGGTGCTAATTGATTTACTTGCCATATTTTGATTGATTGCTTCCTTGCTGTGTGATTAGTTTCCATAGAATATTACGACTAGATCACCCCTTAGGATTCTTTGAGTCTAGCATTAGGCAAGTTTCTCTTTTGTGTCCTTGTGCGTTTTGTCAAGTTTTACAAATAGAATCTAGGATCTTTTCTTTTTAGAAAATAGAATCCATGAATAATTCCGACGATGCTAGTAACCATTTCAAGAAAACGTATCTTTCCATACGAATTAGATTGCGTGCAAAGAATATATTCCCGTCAATGATCTTTCCCAAAAATAAAAAAGTCTTATTTCTTTCCTTAAGCAAGTCAAGAGTAATATCTTTTCCTTTTTTTGAGTCCGGAATATGTTTTCCATATATAAGTCAAGAGTAGAGTATTATTTATTTCTTTAAAGCGAGTCAAGAGTATCTTTTATCCTTTTTCTTACAAAAGCAAAGCAAGTCAAGAGTATAACTTTCTATTTATTAGAGTCGAAAGATCATTGACCGAGATATGCTATTTACATAAAATCGCGTCTTCCTTAAGAGTTGCCATGTTGAAGATTTAATGCTAGATTCCTTTTCCCACCTTTGTTTTGAAATAAAATCTTTCTTTTCGTGGAGTCTTCCATTTCTTTCCTGTCTTTTAAATAGGTCTTTTTGTGTCCAGAATTGGTAGGAACAAAACCATGGTCCTAGAAAGTGGGAGAGATACGAGTTCAACAAGAGATTGATCCGCAAGCTGTCATTCAAACCACCATCGCAAGCACAGTTCGTGGGCCCCATTTGGCTCGATTACCTTCAAACACTGTCATTGTCACCGCGTGCTACGCCACCTACCTCACCTAAGTCCATTATGTCTGGAGATTCAGAAAGAACCCACACCCACAAGATGGATGATCTGTTGGCCCAAATGGTTGCCATGAATGCTAGATTCACTGACATGGAAGCCCGTGTCGCTAAGTTGGATCCCCCTACTAGGGATGAAGATGAGCCCAAAACAAATAAAGATAAGACCGAACCCTCCACTAAAGAGGTCCAAGAACTTCAAGCTAAGCTAAATAGGCTTGAATCTGTTCTAGGCAAGAGCCGTGTCTTCAATGACATGATCATCAATTCTGAAGGCTATGCTCCCCACATTAAGGGAAAATTGCCCACTAAGTTTTCCATGCCTGAAGTTCCGACATTCAAAGGAACCGATGATCCACAAGATCATATTAGAGCTTTTACCACTGCATTGGGTCTTAGAGAAATTGAGCAAGATTTGTATGTTCACCTCTTTCCCCAAACCTTAGACCCCGCTGTAAGGGCCTGGTTCTTCAAACTACCCACTCAAAAGCTAAAAAAGTGGAAAGATTTATCAACTCTTTTCTTAGAGAGATATGCTGACAATGTCTTGCCTCCCATGACATTGAGGGAATTGGATATCACCAAGCAAGGTAATAAATAAAACTAAGGTTGCTGAAATGATTGATCGCCCATCTGAAAGGAATCAAATTAGGATGCTGGTTCAAAATTTGGCATCCGAATATCGTGAGCACATGAAGTTTTAACCAATCACCACTTATGCCCAACTAACTAAAGTAGGCATGGCTATTGAAGATGACCAACTCTAGAAAGGGAAAGAACAAGGTCACTTACAATAATCATCACCCAATGGGGCACCTATTGCTACACTGTAATGCCATTCGGGTTTAAAAATACTGGAGCTACATATCAAAGAACCGCAACTACTCTTCTTCACGATATGATGCACCAAGAGGCAGAAGTGTACATAGACGACATGATCATAAAGTCCAAAGAAAGAGAAGGGCATGTACCCTCACTTCAAAAGTTTTTCGACAGGCTTAGGAAGTACAACATAAGGACTAATCCCAAAAAGTTTGCATTGGGAGTAACATCCGACAAACTTTTAGGATTCGCCATAAGCACTAGAGGGATCGAGATTGATCCATCTAAGATCAAAACCATAATAGACATGCCTCCTCCAAAAACAGAAAAGGAGATTAAAGGCTTCTTAGGAAGAATAAAGTACATTAGTCGATTCATCTCTAAATTGACTATTACATGCGAGCCCATATTCAAGAAACTCAAGAAAGAGGTGAAAACCGAATGGGACGAGGAATGCCAGAAAGCCTATGACAAAATCAAAGTGTAGGCTACCGAATTTTTCTCCCCTTTTTCCTGATTTCCGGGCGGCCGGTTGGGTAGCCTGGGAGAGCGTATCTTTGGGTTTCGTGAATCTCTTGAGTGTGAATGCACATGAAGATTTTTCTTTCGTACTAAGGACATGATAGCTTTGGAAAGTGAATTACCCGAAGTGGATTGGGTTCAAGCCCGATGTGATCAGTTGGTCTTGCTAGATGAAAGACGACTAAATGCCCTACATTACGGTCATGTTTACCAAGCAATAATGGCAAGACATTTTGATCAACGATTCAAGGCTAGAGGGCTAAAAGAAGGAGACTTAGTCCTAAAAGAGGTAATACCAATTGTAGTCGACCCTCGGGGAAAATTTAAGCCTAATTGGGCCGGCTCATACATTATCAAAACAATACTATCAGGTGGAGCGGTAAAGTTAATGGATTTAGATGGCAACAAGTTCACTCAACTCACAAATATGGACCAACTTAAGCGATTCTATGCATAAAATATTAAATCTTTGAGAGAGACCACTAAGGCACCAAGTCCAAGTAAAAATCGGTCAAACCCGTCCACGTGGGGCCCACGGCCGAAAAAAAGAGAGAGAGAGATTTGGTTTTACGAACTACATTGGCCTGATTCCGCATGGATATGTAGGTAACCCATGTAACTTGGGCCCAACCTCTTTAATAAAATAAATCTTTAAGGGAGTTTTCATCCATTCGATTAATGCAAAAATAAGCAAGTCTTTCATTAATATGGCTAAAGTCCATTACATACTCTAATAAATAAATAAAAAAGTGCAAAAATAATAAATAAAAACTACATCTACTTAGGCATGCAAACCCGTTATTTGAATTATACTACTAAGCACAAAAAGAACAAGACTTGCTAGACAAGTAGAGGTGGACTACTCCTCCTTGTCCTTAACTTCGGGCTCTTGGGTGGGTTCGCTAGGCTCATCAAGTTCCATTCGTTCTTTTGGAGCCCATCTTTCCCTACCATAGCTAGAAGAGGCCTCGTGATCATTGGGCCTAATTGGAGCTACTTGTTTGGCCGAGTGGGCCGGATTCTTCATCTTTTTAGATTGGGCCTTGGTCTTAACTTTTCCCTTACCCTTAGTTTGTCTCATCATATTTGCGGGCTCATCATATTTGCGGGCTTTGAATAACTCTTTTTCCTCTTCTAGGAGCCTTTGGTTGACTTGGTGGTCACCGTTCCAAATACACTCCTCGTAAAAGCTAGATAACCCGTTTGAATGCAGGTATACCGGCTTAGTCCATACTTGGCGACGGTTCCAGTGCCGTTCCCAATTAGACACCAAAGAGGACGTTAAAGGCCTTTGGCAAGGAGGCTCGCAACTTACATTCGGGATCCTTTGCCTTAAGCCGTATTGGCGGAGGAGGCGGTTCGTTAGGAAGAATGTCAAAGTATACAAACCAATGATCCTCATAAAGGGCACATTCTCACTACATCCTACAATTTTGGTGGTACGCCACCATGGGACGAACCAAGCCGGTTGAATGTCGGTGTAGAAATATGCTATCCACTCCTCCCGAGAGAATTCGGAGAACATTCGGTTATCCTCGCCGGAAAGTGCTTAGGGAGGAACTTCCTAGTGTCAATGGGAGCCTCAAGCAAGTGGAGTCTCTCTTGAAGCCATATCTACACAAAAACAACAAAAGGAAAATTCAAGTCAATACAAGATGAGAATTTCACCACACAAAGTTGAATCCACAAAGATTAAGGCTTTATCACAAAAACTTACTTGAAGGAGTAAAGGGCTCCCGGTAAAAGACACTTGAGGATTGCCCTTTAGCCTATCTAAGGCAAGGATTGTCTCTCCCACAACCAATTGCATAGGAGAGCTATCCCTTTGAATTTGCTCGGTCACCCTAAGAAGGCAAGCTTTGCCCCTATTGATGGTAGACTTCTTTTTGTATGGAATAAGAGCGTCTTCATTACCACCAACAAATAAATAACGATGAAGGAGGCAAAATACAAAGGCACGTTTCTTGTACCTCATATCCATCACATCCCGGGCCCTAGAGGTGAAGAAATTCACGAGCTTTGCAAGATCAACATCCTCACCATGAAGCACTTGACTCGCTTGACGAGGGGACAACCAAAGGTATCTTTGAAAATCACCCGCAAAAGCGTTCCCCAAGTAAGAAATGGCGGGAGGGCTTTCGGTTGGAAAACCAATGATGTCAGAGAACTCCTCCACCAACGGGCACATCTCATGAGCACCAAGACGAAAAACATGGAACTTTGGGTCCCAAAACTCAATGGAAGCATGAAGAAAGTTCCACAAAATTTTAACTTGTTTATGGTGAAAGAAGGCATTAAGATGGAAGGGGGTAAGCTCTAACCTCTCCTATAAAGTCATGGAGGCCAGCCAAGCATAAAAGACATCATCAAAGTTCACCATTGTTAAGATTAAGGATTTGCTCTCAAGGAATTTTCTCTCTCTAGGGGCTCAAAGTGAGTAGTAAGAAGATAAGAAGAGGAAACCCGACTATATAGAGGTCACTGTTGGATTCTCGCCGAAAAATTAAGGTAACTCAGACAACCGACGAAAAAGGGGCCAGGCGGCCTCTTAGCTAGTCCGGACGGCTTAGCCGTTTGGACGAGCGGTTGAGCCGCCCCAGCCAGCAGCATGACCGCTGGGACAAGCGGCCAAACCGCTAGCCCAAGCGGCATAGCCGCTTGCCCAAGCGACAACCGCTGAAGCTCTAGCACAGCCGTTAGGAGCTCTAGCGGTCACCATGTATAGGCGCCTGGGATACAACTTCGCGAGACAACTTCGGTCTACACGACCTCTCCATTGACCGAGCTCTACCTTCCTAATTCCCACTTGGACTGATTTTGGAAGCCTTCCCTTAGATTTTTCTTACCTTAATTTTGGCTCTTGCCACTTTTCTATTCATTCCTTTTTTATTTTCTTTCCTTCTTTTTGTTTTGATTATCAAGTTCCACTCTTCATTCCTTTTATTTTCTGATTCTTTATTTTCTTTATTAATATTTTACCCATTTTAATTATCTTTTCCTATTTTCTTTTTCTTTACTTTATTTTATTATTTAGGGGAAGGGGTACCTCAAATATGCTAAATTCTCGGAAATTCTAAATTCTCGGATGTGGTGTTTTGTGATTTCCCATTCGAAAATTAGATGACTAAATTCACATATGGGCATTTGCGTGATATTTTTGTGCGTGAACAAAACGCAATATTTATAGCAGGTTTAATACAAGACCGAAAGTTCGAAATGCACTACAGCAAATATCACTGGCCATCTTCGCCAGTACTTGGACCCGCCTGAGACGACTCTCCGGGTCCACTCGATGATGGAGCACCTAAAGGACCGGGCTGAGACATCGCCCAAGCTCTAGGGTCAAAAGCAAACAGTGAACCCGTCAAGTAAGTGGGATCCAATGAGTGGCGCGATGGCTCCGGCATGTTCTGATAACCACCATGCCCGGTACTCTCCTGACTCCAAGAACCCCTTGGAGGGACTGGAGGATACATAGGCATGTGATAGCCTGGATACCCCATATAGGGAGGCAGTGCATGCCACTGCGGAAGATAAGGCACTTGGGGCAGGTTCCCCGTGTCCACTCTAGCTCAAGGCGTCCCTTGACGCACCTCTGCACTCTCCTGCCTAGAAGAAGGACACTGCGGTGTAGACGTCGACTCCGGAGCACGAATAACAGGAGGCCTAGGAGGCCTCACCACAGGAACAGGCTGCGAAATAAGCTCAAGGTCAGAAAATTACAAAAAATTCAAATCAAGCACTATTACTTGAACTGAACATACCTCTCGAACGTCGAATTGACGACTCGTGCATACACTCTGAGACGCGAATCTGGAAATCCAATTCTTAAGGGCATGCATGCCCCTATAGATCTTCCTCGTCTCAGCAGCATCCAACTGTGCACATAAAGAAAAGAGTCAGTATAAATACAAAGGAAATATTGCAAATTACAATGGATTCTAACTTGCCCCCCTACAACCAGCTGGTAGAGGCAATCCCTCAACCTCCTCATCAGGGCAAGAAACTCATAAATCAGTAGAACCTGCGGTGACCCGTCCGTTCCTGTATAACTCATCGACATGGAAGGAGGAGTAGGGCGCGGAGAAGAAGCAGTCGCATGAGACGACGAAGAACTCGCAGCACTCTACAAAGACTTAAAGATATTAAACACATTTCTAAATTTCCAAACGAAATTAAGAAGCAAAGTACATTACTTACCGGGTCGATAGAGAAGTTGGGGCACAACTGAGCCTCAACAAAATCAGTATATGCCACCATGAGATCCACCTCAGGATCAACCGGAAGCAAATACTCCAGGGCATTCGCCCCAACGGTGGCCATCCTCACCTGCTCCACGGTAAGGTGACGAACATAAAACATGGAATCCGGAGGGTCCAAAGGAATCCTCGGAGCCGAAAGGTCGGGGAAAGTCTGCCTAATTAGTCTCTCTCCCAAAAACCACTCAAAACCAAAAGGACCCTCAATAAGGATTCTCTTCTGTCAATACCCCCGAGCACCCAAGAATCGGTCCGAGAGACCCGGAGGTAATCTGTCCAAGGGAACCAGTCGACCTACAAAAGAAAAGCGTGAGCACACAAAGGGATAAAAGGACGATAAAAGCACAAAGTATAATCGCTTACATCCTGGGGCAGCCAAGGGATATATCGCCTCCCTAAGGGCGTGCAGCGTAGTAAATGGCCAAGATGCCCATCCCCTCCAGGTCAGCATCGCCGGAAAGGACAAATCCTCTGCCTCGAGAAGAGGGGCAAGGTCGGAGAAATGCTCATAAAACCAAATCTAAAACATGCAAAGCACATGGATTAGGCACAAGTTGTGAGCCACAAACACAAAGTATAAGAAGGGTAAAAGGAAATTACCTCCATAACCTTCCAATAACCAACCAAGGAGACGCGTGACGCGCCCTCCTCTCCACTGAGGCAGCTGGACTGTCTCAAACACCGTAGAAGACAAGAGTATGCGGGAAGTTCCCAATTGTACTCCGCAACTCTGTCTGTAATACCCCGTAATTTTTATTCATTTTAGAATAATAATTACTTAAAAAGAAAATGCGATTTCATATTTAAAATAATTAATTGGGCTCATAAATATTTTTGAGTGCCTAATTAATATTGGGTTTTAGTTTTGGACCTAGTTAAATTAATTGGGCCAAATTAAAAGAAAGGAAATTGGGTTTAATTAATTCAGATTGGCCAAAAATAATTAAGACCCAAATTGGGCCATTATTTTCGGCCAAGAGCCAAAATTATGGTGCATCAAATCAGTATTTATTTTTCAAAATTTGGTTTCCTAAATATTTGGTAAGTGGAGGGAAGTTAGGAGAGATTTAGGAAAGAATAAGTTTAGTTAAGGAAGGAGTGTATTTGGGCTCCTAAATACACTCAGCTTCCTCACATAACTGATTCTTTACCAAACAAAAAAAAAAAAAAAAACGTCTCTCTCTCTCTTCACTCACACGGCCGAAATTCCTAGAGCAAAAAGAAGGAGAAAGCTCATCACTTTTCACAATCCATCTTGCTCAGTTTTAATCCCTTGAATTTTCAAGTAAGTGTTCAAAAATTGGTTTCCTTTGTTATTAAAAGCTTTTTCATTCAATTCAAGTATGATTTCATGAACCCTAGTTTTTGTATGATAAACCCTAAATTAGTTTTATCTAGGGTTTGTTAGATTCTATTAATTTTGCATGATAGCATCATGATTAGGGTTTGGTTTGTGGTTTTTATTGAATTGGATCAAGTTTGAATGAAAAAGGTTAGATCTTTGTAATCTAATTAAATTTGGAAATTTATCAAATTATGGATTTGATTAGATTAGGGTTTTATAAATTTGTTAAACAAAAAAAAAAGAAAGAAAGAGAAACCGTGGGGCACACGGCGGCGCCGTGCGCAGCCGATGTGCGGCTGTCGCGGCAGCCTGCCGTGGCTGCCGCCGGCGGCTAGCCACCAGCGGGTCTGCTGGTGGTGGGGACCGCTGGTGGTGGTGATGGTGATGGTGTTTGATGTTGACTTTCTTTGACTAGTTGACTTGTTTAGGGTTTTGAAAAGTTTCCTATTTTGTTCTACGCAAATTCGTTTTTGGAAACTTTGAGCATGCATGAGTAACTGAAATTTCCAGCAACTTAATTAATTAAATTAAGGGTACTAAATCATCTTTAAAGTTTAATAAAGTGGTTTAGAAGTCAAGGTGTTTACTATTGATATGTTGTGGATTTGTTAGGACTCGTGGACCGCGCGTAAACGTAAGGAGCTTACGTTATTTGTTTGTCGTGATTGCCTTAGTTGGAAGGTAATTTATGTCTCTATGAATTATGTAATCTCTTTGTCATAATTCATATCGTTTGGGATTTGTATTCATTTGTCTAGTATTGAATTAGGAATGTGAATTCATATTTGGACTTGTGAATATTTGAAAAGGGATAATTGATGTTTATTTCCTTGTGAAAATTTGAGGGAACAACCAGAATGGTAACAACAACAACAACAACAACACTAAGGAGAATAACCACAATGAGGGTGGGAATTCCAGGAGTGGAAATGGCAAGAATGGCAATGGAAATGTCCATAAGAGTAACAGGGGTTGGAAGGGCAAACCCTACATTTGCAAGAGATGCAAAAAGAATCACCCAGGGCTTGATTGTGTTGAAAATAAGGTGAGGTGCTACACTTGTCAAGAGTTGGGGCATCGTTCTTTTGATTGTCCTTAGAAGGGCAAGACCTTGAACAATGGTGGGGGCAACAACAATGTTCAAGCTCCTGCAGCTCAAGGTCAGAATGGGAACAACCAGGGGTGGTAATCGGCAGAATGGGCTGAATGGACCAACTGGAAATATTCAGAACAATAATGGCAACCATAACAGAAATGGAGGTCGTTTGTTTGTGATGAATGAAGCACAGGCTGATGCGGCAAACAATGTGGTGATTGGTACATTTCTTGTAAATTCTTTGCCCGCCTATGTGTTATTTGATTCTGGAGCATCACATTCATTGATATCTAAAAACTTTGTTAAGAAACATGGGGAATTTCAAGGCTCAACTGTCACATAACCTTTAGAGACTAGTATAACCACTCCTACTAGGAAGGTGGTATTGCGTAGAGTGATACATCCCAATGTTCAAGTGAACGTCGTAGGGTCTAAACTGCCTACAGACATGATTGAGTTTCAATTGGAAGATTTTGATGTTATTCTAGGTATGAACTGGCTTAGCAACTATAAAGCGAGAATCGATTGTAGTGAACAAAAGATATCGCTGAAAGGGCTTAGAGGTAATAGAATCTCTTATAAAGGAATTGTCACTAAGGGAGGACTTGGGATCATTTCAATGTTAGTGGTAAAGAAGCACTTAGAGAAAGGATGTGAGGGATTTTTGTGTCACATTCAGAATGTAGAGGGAGTAGACAAGGAAATCTCAAGGATTGACGTGGTCAATGAGTTTCCAGATGTATTCCCAAAGGAGATTCCTGGTATGCCACCAGTGAGGGATACTGTGTTTCAGATTGACCTAGTTCCTGGAACATGTCCGATTTCGAGGGCACCGTATAGAATGGCACCTTTAGAGATGAAATAACTGAAGGAGCAATTGGAGGAGTTACTAGAGAAAGGGTACATTAGACCTCATGTGTCACTTTGGGGCGCACCAGTTCTATTTGTGCGTAAGAAGGATGGTAGTCTGCGCCTCTGCATTGACTATCGTGAGTTGAATAAGGTCACTGTCAAGAATAGGTATCCCCTACCTAGAATTGAAGACCTGTTCGATCAACTCCAAGGGGATGGAGTGTTTTCGAAGGTGGATTTGCGGTCTGGTTATCATCAGCTGAGAATTGATGAGGTCGACATTGCGAAAACTTCCTTTAGGACAAGGTATGGGCATTATGAGTTTACTGTTATGCCATTTGGGTTAACTAATGCACCTGCTAAGTTTATGGAGATGATGAATAACACCTTTAGACCATATCTGGATAGTTTCGTGGTCGTGTTTATAGATGACATTTTGGTGTATTCGAAAGACGAGAAGGAACACGCAAGACATTTGAGGGCTGTTTTGGAGGTGTTGCGAAATGAGAAATTGTACGCTAAACTCTCAAAGTGTGAGTTTTGGCTAGAGAGTGTTGCTTTTCTTGGGCACATTATCTATAAAGAAGGAGTCTCAGTTGATCCTTCTAAGATTCGGGCTATCATGGATTGGCCTGCTCCGAAAAGTGTGACTGAGGTACGAAGTTTCCTCGGGTTGGCTGGCTATTATAGGAGATTTGTGCAAGACTTCTCCAAGGTAGCTAGACCTATCACAAATTTGATGAAGAAGGAGACGAAGTACAAGTGGACTGAATAATGTGAA
The DNA here is from genome assembly GCA_038025085.1 of Tetragonia tetragonoides. Classification (NCBI taxonomy): domain Eukaryota; kingdom Viridiplantae; phylum Streptophyta; class Magnoliopsida; order Caryophyllales; family Aizoaceae; genus Tetragonia; species Tetragonia tetragonoides. The sequence goes on from CM076143.1 coordinate 36,850,607, forward strand.
GAAGCTTTCCAAGAGCTTAAGAAGAGGTTGACAACGACACCAGTGTTGACATTACCGTCCGGAACGGAAGGATTTGAGGTCTATAGTGACGCTTCAAAGAATGGGTTGGGGTGTGTGCTTATGCAAAATGGCAAGGTGGTTGCTTATGCCTCTCGCCAGTTGAAAGTGCATGAGAAGAACTACCCTACTCATGACATGGAGTTATCCGCTGTGATTTTTGCCCTGAAAATCTGGAGGCATTACTTGTATGGAGCTCGTTGCAAGATCTTTACAGATCATAAGAGTTTGAAGTATATCTTCACTCAAAAGGAGTTAAACATGAGGCAACGAAGGTGGCTCGAGTTGATATCTGAGTACGATCTGGATATTCAGTATCACGAGGGAAAGGCTAATGTAGTGGCCGATGGGCTGAGTAGGAAGACTTCACACACTGTGAATAGCATGATGGTGTTACCGTATGATTTGTGTGAGGAATTAAGAAAGTTGGACCTAGAAGTCGTTCAACAAGGTGAGACTGCAGTGTTGCTGAATGCACTTGTAGTGCGACCGTCGATCTATGATGAGATCCGACAGTTACAAGTTCATGACCCGTTTCTAAAGGAAGTACGTGTCAAGATAAAGGATGTGAAGCATCCTGATTTTGAGATCCTTGATGATGGTACGATCAAGATGAAGGGGCGTTGGTGTGTACCCGACAATGACGAGCTGAAGAGAACAATTCTTGATGAGGCACATGGAACTGCGTATCATGTTCACCCAGGAGGTGATAAGCTGTACAAAGACTTGAAACTCCAGTTTTTGTGGATGAACATGAAGCGAGAATGTGCTGAATATGTGACAAAATGTCTTACTTGTCAAAAAGTGAAGATCGAACACAGAAGACCGGGAGGTCTTGTTCAATCGCTAAAAATTCCTGGATGGAAGTGAGATTCAATCTCGATGGATTTCGTGACTGGATTACCAAAGACGAGGTCTGGCAAAGACACTATTTGGGTTACTGTCGACTGACTGACGAAAACGGCGAGATTCATTGCAATGAAGAAGACTTGGTCAATGGACCAACTCGCTGCAGCTTATGTGAAAGAGGTCTTGAGGTTACATGGAGTACCTAAAGACATTGTTTCAGACAGGGATACGAGATTCTTGTCAAACTTCTGGGGCAAATTACAAGAGGCCTTTGGTACGAAGTTGAAATTTAGTACAACATTTCATCCCGCGACAGATGGTCAAACGGAGCGTACTATTCAGACATTGGAGGACATGTTGCGAGCTTGTGCTCTAGAGATGAAGGACTCTTGGGAGAAGAGTTTGCCTTTGATTGAGTTCTCCTACAATAATAGCTACCATGCGAACATTGCTAGAGCACCTTACGAGGCATTGTATGGGAGAAAGTGTCGATCTCCTACGTGTTGGAACGACATAAGTGAAACCTTTGTTTTGGGTCCGGATTTTATTCAAGAGACTGTGGATCAAGTGAAACTTGTCCAAGAGAAGATGAAAGCTGCACAAGATAGACAGAAAGCCTATGCAGATCAACATCGACGAATGGAGGAATTCCAAGTTGGTGAGAAGGTACATCTCAAAGTATCGCCTACTCGTGGAGTTATGAGATTTGGGCGCAAAGGAAAGCTTAGCCCAAAGTACATTGGACCTTACGAGATTCTTGAAAGAGTTGGAGAGGTCGCTTATAGGCTTGCTATGCCTATGGATTTGGAGCAAGTGCACGATGTGTTCCACGTGTCATAACTCAAAAGATATCACCATGATCCGAGTCATGTGTTGAACCCAGAAAAGGTAGTGTTAGACGACACACTTACCTATGAAGAGCAACCAGTTCGAGTCCTTGAGGAGCGAACTAAACCTGTGAGGATCCTAGACGAGAAAACGAAGAAAACTCGTGCGTCTACGATCAATCTTGTGAAAGTGTTGTGGGCTAACCACAAATTCGAAGAGGCGACTTGGGAAACTGAGGTTGATATGCGCAAACGTTATCCTCAATTGTTCGAACAAGGTACTTAACCTTGGTTTCGAGCTCGAAACCTTTTTAAGGGGGAAGGGTGTAACAATCCACAAAAAGAAAAAAAAACAAAGACTGGAAAACTCATTGCATCGCATTGCATGATGCTCATTTTGTTATTTGGAAAAGTTGTGAATACTTTTAAAACTTTCGAGTTGCATGTGTGTATTGAACTTTGAAAGTGTGGTGGAAAAACTTCGCCTTATGGAACTAGCTTCACTTTGGTGATGATCCTAAGTTTCGAGGACGAAACTTCTTTTAAGGGGGTAAGGATGTAATACCCCGTAATTTTTATTCATTTTAGAATAATAATTACTTAAAAAGAAAATGCGATTTCATATTTAAAATAATTAATTGGGCTCATATATGTTTTTGAGTGCCTAATTAATATTGGGTTTTAGTTTTGGACCTAATTAAGTTAATTGGGCCAAATTAAAAGAAAGGAAATTGGGCTTAATTAATTCGGATTGGCTGAAAATAATTAAGACCCAAATTGGGCCATTATTTTTGGCCAAGAGTCGAAATTATGGGGCATCAAATCAGTTTTTATTTTTCAAAATTTGGTTTCCTAAATATTTGGTAAGTGGAGGGAAGTTAGGAGAGTTTTTAGGAAAGAATAAGTTTAGTTAAGGAAGGAGTGTATTTAGGCTTCTAAATACACTCATCTTCCTCACATAACTGATTCTTTACCAAACAAAAAAAAAAAAAACGTCTCTCTCTCTCTCTCTCTCTCTCTCTCTCTCTCTTCACTCACACGGCCGAAATTCCTAGAGCAAAAAGAAGGAGAAAGTTCATCACTTTTCACAATCCATCTTGCTCAGTTTTAATCCCTTGAATTTTCAAGTAAGTGTTCTAAATTGGTTTCCTTTGTTATTAAAAGCTTTTTGATTCAATTCAAGTATGATTTCATAAACCCTAGTTTTTGTATGATAAACCCTAAATTAGTTTTATCTAGGGTTTGTTAGATTCTATTAATTTTGCATGATAGGATCATGATTAGGGTTTGGTTTGTGATTTTTATTGAATTGGATCAAGTTTGAATGAAAAATGTTAGATCTTTGTAATCTAATTAAATCTGGAAATTTATTAAATTATGGATTTGATTAGATTAGGGTTTTATAAATTTGTTAAAAAAAAAAAAAAAAAAAAAAAAAAAAAAAAAAAAAAAAAAACATGGGGCACACGGTGGCGCCGTGCGCAGCCGATGTGCGGATGTCGTGGCCGCCTGCCATGGCTGCCGCCGGCGGCCAGCCACCAGCGGGTCTGCTGGTGGTGGGGCCCGCTGGTGGTGGTGATGGTGATGGTGATGGTGTTTGATGTTGACTTTCTTTGACTAGTTGACTTGTTTAGGGTTTTGGAAAGTTTCCTATTTTATTCTACGCAAATTCGTTTTTGGAAACTTTGAGCATGCATGAGTAACTGAAATTTTCAGCAACTTAATTAATTAAATTAAGGGTACTAAATCATCTTTAAAGTTTAATAAAGTGGTTTAGAATTCAAGGTGTTGACTATTGTTATGTTGTGGATTTGTTAGGACCCGTGGATCGCGCGTAAACGTAAGGAGCTTACGTTATTTGTTTGTCGTGATTGCCTTAGTTGGAAGGTAATTCATGTCTCTATGAATTATGTAATCTCTTTGTCATAATTCATATCTTTTGAGATTTGTATTCATTTGTCTAGTATTGAATTAGGAATGTGAATTCATATTTGGACTTGTGAATATTTGAAAAGGGATAATTGATGTTTATTTCCTTGTGATAATTCGTATAGAATTATATGTTAGTGAATGCATTTATAATGTTGGAAATTCACCTGTGTAGCAATGTCTACTTGATTAATATTCATGTGAGGAGATGCATGCTTTATTATTGATTATTGAACGAAAATTATGTTAATAATTGTTCAATTGGATATAGCTCGAAATTGGTATTTTTGTATCATGTTAGTAAGCATGTGGATTCATGTTAGAAGCATGTTACTTCAATAAGTTGAAATGAACTTTGACTATTGAATTAGGTGGTTTTGCATTGAGGCCTAGATTCCATTCATGTAAAATGGCATCGGAAACTGTGACCATATTGTGTTACTTGAGTGCCAAGATTATGTGTATTACTTGTTATGTGATCACCATATTAAATTGAATTGAGAGTTAAGACTTCTTTGGTAATGGATCCACTGAAGGAGGCAAATGGGAATTTGTCATTTGGTACGTTGAGTGGTTCCATTGGTTATGGCCTCAATGTATTTAGTTAAAGCTTGTATCCATACAAAGAGCAATTGGACAAGTGAAGTTTTTTGGATGAAACTGTTCTACTTGTAAACCTAAGGGTTGAGAGAGGGTATGCATACTTAGGAACATCTAGAAGTACTTCGGGAGTCATCTTACTCCGGGACGGTTGATCCCTCTTTTGCCAATGTGCACGCGACTAAGATCCTATTGAATCGACTGCGGTTGGTTTGACAATTTATGCGATTCTCTTCTCTCTAATGAACTTGGCTAATGGATAACAATAAATAATGAGATTTATTATTTGGTGGTTGTTGTGTTTTTACTTTTAAAGCATGTTGTCTTTATTTCTTAAACCATGACTATCTTATTTGATTAAGCATGTGGACTTAATTTGGAGATTGAAGTGGATTATGTGGTTATGAATTACTCAGCATCGCTGATTAGTTGTTTTTCTTTTTACCTGTGTTTGTTGTCCATTTCTCTTCAATGGTGGGCCTATGATGAACCTATATGGAATTTGTCTATATGGGGGAGTAGATTGACATGGTTTTAGCTTGAGGAGTTGAGCTAGGGAAGGCGTGCCAAGAAGATAGTATATCTTCTAAAAACATTTATTTTATTGTTTAGTTTGGAACTTCTATTATTGGGATTTTTATTGATGCAATGAGATTAATTCTCTTGCATGAGAATTAATAAGTTTAATACTTTTACTTCAATTGGATTATCTGTTTTAAATTAGTTGGAAGATAGTTATTATTTAATTATCTATTACGTTGTTTGGGGATTCTAGCATTTGTTTTTCTTTCTAGCCGTGTATTTGATTTGAACATTAAATACGGCGGTAACGCTTCGGATTTTCAGAGTTTTTCCGCTGCAACTCGTGATTTTTAAATGGTTTTAAATTGGACGGAAATTCGGGGTGTTACACTGTCCGAATCCCGCAAGCACGGGAAATAGCAAACATGATACCTACTATCTTTATCCGCAAGGACGGAACAAGCTAGAACATAAGCCAAGAAAAGGCGGGCGTGCTGCTCCGCCGTGACCTTCTTCAGCTTCCTCGGGTTGGTCAAGAACTGGACCATGACATCAGTCCGCCCATACTTCATACCATCGAAGTTGGCCCCAAAAAGGCCGAACATCTCCACCATGTCATCCCTACTCACCTCTCCATAAGTGAGGGGAACACCGGTACAAGGAAGCCCGGGAATGAGACCAAACTCGAAAGGGGTGATCATAATCTCACCCATGGGAAAATGAAAAGTACTGGTAGTATCCCAGTACCGCTCCGCAAGACCTCTAACGAGCAATCGGTCGGAACGCTCAGCAGAAGCGATGGACGCTAATGGGTGACCGAAGCCACAACGCTCCACAATAGCGTTAACCGCGGGAGTACGGGCTTTCTCGATACCAGAAAGGCTACCGTAACCCCGCATGGTAGTGTCTACGTCCTATACAACACAATAATTGCAAAGACAATTAGCTACATGATCCTAGTAACAACTATCAGTCTCAGGTTTAGTCCTAAACTTTTACAACTCGTAAAATTTAGCATTCTAGCTAAACCAATATGACGAGAGTGAATTTTAAAGAGAACGAATTTCACACAAGTTTATTCTCCACGAATATACTCAAAAACCATCTACCATCACAATAAAAATAAACTTCACTCAAGTTTATTTTCACAAAAAAAAAAAATAATGATTGCAACGAGAATAAATTTCATACAAATTTATTTTTCACTGTAGGCGCCAAAAAAGCGCCTTCAGATTTCTCCGCAAAAGCCCGATGATGAAAGGAGTAATTTATAAACTTGAACGCTATTTTTGCTTTAATAGTTAAGATAAGGTCTCAGGTTTTTCCTCTAAACACTCCTTTATTCTAGTCTCATTCAAAAGCCCCGTTCAAGAGTTTTCCAACGACACATCTCATGCCTTTTTCCGACTCTCGGTCGCCAAGTTGTGAACCGGGGGTAGAATCTTCTTTTACCGTCCAAGGGTAAAACTGTCTTTTCATATTTTTCGGAACACTAAAATTCCTTCGGAAAATTAAAATAGACTGGATGTCGTCATTATGACGACATCCAGCTGGCATCTGACAGCCGTCAGCGGCCCTGACCAGGGCCGCTAGCGGCGCTGACTTAGATTCAAGCCCGACTCTTTTTTTCAGCCCAAATTCAATTTTCGGCTCCTTTTCACCCGTCCAGCCCTACTTCCTACGCCTATAAATACGAACCTCCTCCCTCAGTTCAAAACACACAGTTTACAGTTGACAACCTCTATTCTCAGTAGTATTGACTCTGAGCTTCCCCCTCTTTCTTCCAAACTTGAGATCTTGTCTTTACTATTCATGTCAAATATAGCCTACAGTTCAGGTACTAACTCCTAAGGGCTCAAATTAAATTAATTTCTTATTGTTTATTTTTCAATAGTCATAATGTAGATATCATGCTAGAATAACGTCTTTTATTGCTTCCTAAACATTGTCCTTCCAAGCATGTCTAGTCGTTGTAATGCTCAACTTGTCAATCAAATGCATGTCTAAACAAGGGCTAAAATAAATGTTGTGATGAACCAATTAATAGTCTAAGTCTAGATTTTTAATCCGGTTTTGCTTGGGAATTATGTCTTTAAATTATTAAGCAAACTTGAGTTAGTAGAGGCTGTCATAATACGGGCGAGTTGGGTGCCTAACACCTTCCCACCTTGTACCTTCGCCCCCGAACCCTTTATTCTTGGGTATATATATATATATATATATATATATATATATATATATATATATATATATATATATATATATATATATATATATATATATATATATATATATATATATATATATATATATATATATATATATATATACTGGGTCCTTCTTCGTGTGGTGCCGACACGTGGGATGCCACATAGGCGAGCCACGTCGTGCAAGCATGACACGCAAGCATGACACGTAAGCACAAACTTGCCATGCAGTATGACACATCATCCATCATTAATGTCTCATCATTAGTTGACTTAATTACATATTTATTAGCATATTTCTAAATTACAAAATAAAATAACTTTAGTTACGTAAGTCAAAAAACTATAAATCTGACACCGTGGAATTGGATCTAAAAAATGCTTCAAAACGAGATATATATGTATATGTCCTATAAAAGTTGGGTTCTTTCCATGTGGTGGTGACACTTAGGACGTCACATAAGAGGAAATATTCGTGTGAAGATGACACATCCCCACATGTGCTCAACTTTGTCACATAGTTCTAGTTGTGGGGTATAAAACGAGCATGTGCTATCAACTTTTAGGGCACATATACCGTTAATGCAGAATGAGTTTATTCATTTTTTTCATTAATTGAATTACTTATTAAAATTAGTGTACATATCTATCTAAACTTAGTCCAATCTCATTACAAATGGAGGTGGCATGAAATAAAATTAGTGTACGTACGAGTACGAGCCCGTGCGAAGCACGGGGATAAAACCTAGTATATACATATAAATGGGTCCTTCTTCGTGTGGTGCCGACACGTGAGACGCCACATAGGTCAGCCACATCGTGTGGGTATGACACGTAAGCCGGCCGACACGTAAGCACAAACTTGCCACGTAGCATGACACATCATCCACTATTAATGTCTCATCATTAGTTGACTTAATTACATATTTATTAGCATACTTTTAAATTACAAAATAAAATAATTTTAGTTACGTAAGTCAAAAAAATTATAAATTTGACTCCGTTGGATTGGATTTGAAAAACGCTTCAAAACGAGATATATATGTATATGTCCTATAGAAGTTGGCTTCTATCCGTGTGGTGATGACACGTAAGACGTCGTCACATAAGAGGAAATGTTTGTGTGAAGATGACACGTAGATGCCACATATGCTCAAATTTGTCACATAGTTTTAGTTTTGCGATATATAAAACGAGCATGTGCTATCAACTTTTAGTGCACATATACCGTTAATGCAGAATGAGTTTATTCATTATTTTCATTAATTGAATTACTTATTAAAATTAGTGTACATATATTGTTTTTTTTTATCTATCTAAACTTAGTCCAATCTCATTACAAATGAAGGTGGCATGAAATATCATTTTCAAGATTAGCATGTTGCATCCTATAGATAGAAATCTTTGCAAAAGTCAAATAAAATGTATTTTACTAATAATATTAAGCATTATATTATTAAATATATTCATAAAATTATTTTACGAGCTCGTGCGAAGTACGGGGATAAAACCTAGTGTTCGATATGAGCGAGAGTCTTTCTAAAAACATGATCAGTTCACTTATCGCGCTATTGGGTTGTCCCTTCGGTTTGTCCCTTCGATAAAACGCCGATAACAGATTTGTGACCTCTTTCATGGTTTTTATTCAATTCAAGTCTTTTCAAATGCTTTTCTAACTCGATGGTCCCTTGAACTTATCTAAACCCCCAACTTACAAATTTTCTATAAGGACGCACTCTGTGGAAACAGATGGATGGAAAAATCCCGGGTCCTTACAATGGCGACTTCACTGGGGATTTATTTAAGAGGGTGAGACTCGAAAGTCAAGTTTGCTTAATTGTTTAATAACGTGTTCCATATTTTTGCATCATTTGCATCATTTGCATGTGCTTTGGCACAACCTTTTGACCCTTATCGACCCTCGAGAAAGTTTGTGTCGCAACTCGTAGACAACCCGTATATCTAAAGGAATATACAGTTGTCCTATCATGCAAATCAACGCTTCCTCATCCATGACTCATCAATCCTTGTTGGTGAAAAGGAATTACAATTGATGTGTCGACCATCCGCCGAACGAAAATTGTAATTTGTCGTGGTAACCTCACAGGAGCCAAAAGGCTCTAGCCCACATTCGTGCATTCGCTTGCTTGTTGTGCATGTGTCGTTATAATGCCCGTTTGATCACATGTTTGCCTGTAACTATGTCGTTGTAATGCTTGCCTGAATGCATGAATATCGTGACTATGTTCCAACATGTACTTACGTGCTAAGAGTCTTTTCTTTTATTTTTAGCTAGTTCCTAATGCCCAAAGATGGTGCGAGAATTCAATTCAATGAACACCCATCATTTTTCCGATGATATATTCTAAAAAAGTCATGAACAATTTTCTAGGATCTTTTTAGCCAAAAAAAAGGAGTCAGTCTTCCGATTTCCCCTCTCCCTTTTTCTATTTTCATTATTTTCTCTTTCTTTTGATGTAATTCAGATTCGGTCAAAAAAAAAAAAAAGGAGAGAGAAAATCAAAAAAAAAAATAAATAAAATAAAAAGGGCAAAAAACAAAAAAAAAAAAAAACCGCCGAAAAAAAAAGAGAGACCGAAATTCTTTTTTTTATTATTTATTATTATTTTATCCCATTTTCTATTTTATTTGAGTCTAGAAAAATAAAAAAAAAAATAGGATAGTCCGTCTTTTTTCTATTTTTCTTATTTTCGTTCACTGACTTTATTTTCCTCTGATGTTAGGGAAATATTTGGGCACTTAGGCTTAAGATCTTTTCTTTAGGATAATGTGTTTTCTTCTATGTATGGGTCAACATTTTTCTTAGGAGAGAATCTCATGGTCTTTTTCATGTTACTAAGTGCTCCGTGCTTCCTATTTAGGATAGGATCCAAAGAAGAAAGATTTGACAAAGGTTTGATTCAACTTTCCACAACATGTTGATTCAAACTACCTCAATTGCACCATGATCAGAACGGTTCAGGAGTATCTTGTTGAGATGACCGATCGAGTGGACATGTTGGAGGCTGACGTCACCAACATTAAGTCGAGACAATTATGGGACACACCAATGTTTGTCCCTTCATGTGAAAACCAAAATTCCATAACTTTGGGAAAGCCTGATCCGATTCCTCAGGGGCCAGAAAGGAAAAGCAAGAGCGGCGAGTCTTCCTCCAATGTCTCATCGAGGGAATGCCTCGTACCCCGAAATAAGCCAAAGAGGGAATTTACTCCATTAGGAATAACTCCCAGTACAGCTTTCGAGAGGTTAGTGGAGAAGGATATGCTTCGACCCATAGGTCCTACTCCAGAACCGATTATCAAGGGCCGTAACTGGAAAGAGGGCGAATACTGCAAGTACCACCTAGGGAAAGGGCATGACACGAACAACTGTTGGGCCCTTAAACATATCATCCAAGACAAAATAGACAATGACACTCTACCATTGCCTAAACCTGAAGAAGCCGAAAGTGATGATAACCTCCTGGATGCTATCAACCATATTACAACTGAGGAGCCCAAAGATTACTCTCACCTCATTTATGATGAGGAGATCACTTTGATTTCTCAGAAATCTTATGAAGAAAGGCCTGATCTGGGAAGTGACAAAACGGAGGATGATAAAAATCAAATACAAGAAAGTCTGGGTCGCATAATCAAAGGGATTCAAGATATAAGAGAAAAGGTTGACATCCTAAAAGAGCGCACCTCTAAGCGCAGGAATACAGTCATCTTAACCAAAGAAGAAATTTGGTGGCGTCAAGACCTCCTCTATCACAAAATGTCAACATCCGTCCGAGGACACCCACGTCAAGACTCCTTCCGAGAGATGGAAATCCATTTCTAAGCTGTACCTACTGCGCGGCTGAGGGACATCACATCAATCAGTGTAGGCGCTTTAAAGGGCTAGTCTTGCGCTTCATCGACCAAGGGACAATGTGGCCACCGTACACTTGGACAGTCAGCTGGTGTCGTCATGGTCAAGAAAAATACACCCCTCTCTTTGCACCAATGAAAGCTGTTATGAACGCATTGGTATGGAGAGGTGACATTCAACCCTGCATTCCTTCGGAAGATGCCAAATCAGCACCAGGAGAAAATCGACCCTACTGCAAGTGTCATCGAGTGTTCGGGCACCATACAGATGACTGCCTGCGCCTAAAGGATGACATCCAAGGTGTCATTGACAGAGGGGAAGTTCCACCACCCTTGAAGGATGGTGACGTCGACGATGAAGCCTGGAATTAGTTGGCTATCCACAAGAGCTAGAGGAATCAAGTCTGAGTCGCCAAGTCTTGTCGAGTTAGGATATTAGCTAAATCTTTAGGTTGAGTCTGGAACAGGGGGTGTTTCCCTTTTACTTTTCCTTCTAAGTCTAGTTTTTCTTTGACGGGAATTAGAGACCCTCTTCTCTAAGTCATGTGTGCTTATCTCTTTTTGCAAATCAAAAAAAATTCCTCTTGCTCATTTCTTTCTTTGTTTAGTTATTGATAAATCCAATGAACTCAAAAGTTGCACAAATCATTAACTAATTAATTTAAGCAATGTAAGTAAACTTCACAAAGTAAGAATGCAGATTGTCACTTTTTACAGGAATTTGAGTAGCTGAACTCCCTCAACGATGCCACTCCACAAAGAAGAAGTGAGCCAGCTTTCTGCAACAACCTCGACACAGATATGGCCCTGGCTCCGATCGAAGAAGATCCTTGGTACCAAGACTTCTTCAACTAAATCACCAAAGGAATATACCTTCAAGACGCACCAATAAGAGCTCAACGGGCCATCCGTCTCGTAGCGGCGCAATACATAGAATAACGGGGTCAACCTCAGATGCGTGAACTCAGAAGAAGCTGCAGAGATCATGGACGAGGTACACAATGGTGTATGCGGACCACACATGAATGGCCGAATGCTCTCTAGAAAGGTCTTACGACTGGGATACTATTGGACCACTATGGAAAGGGATTGTTACGACTATGTCAAGAAGTGCAAGAAATGTCAGATATATGCCAACCTACAACATATGCCACCCTCGATCCCCTTGGCCATTTTCCGCATGGGGAATAGATATCATTGGTAAAATTACCCCGAAAGGCTCGGGAGGACATGAATACATCCTAGTGGCCATAGACTATTTTACCAAATGGGTTGAAGCCCAATCCTATGCCGTCCTTACCTCCAAACAAGTGTCAAAATTCATAAGGAACAACATCATTTGACGATACAGCGTTCCGCATGAAATCATCAGTGACCATGGATCCCATTTCAAAGCCGAGACAACCACTCTCCTCAAAAACTACAAAATCCAGCACCACAAATCATCCCCTTACCGTCCCCAAACCAACGGCGCAGTGGAAGCCGCCAACAAAAACCTCAAGACTATCATTGGAAAGATGATAGAAAACTACAAAGATTGGCCCATAAAACTCCCATTTTCCCTTTGGGGATATAGGACATCCATAAGATCCTCTACGGGAGCAACACCTTATTCCCTAGTCTACGGAATGGAAGCGGTTCTACCCATAGAAGTCCAACTACCCTCCATGCGCATAGCCTTAGAGGGAGAAATTCCCGAAACCCAATGGTTGCAAGCCCCTACGAAGAACTCATGTTCACAGATGAAAGACGCCTACGGGCCCTAGACCATTCCCACATGTACCAGCAACGCATGGCAAGAGCATTCAACAAAAAGGTTCGACCTCGGAATTTAAGGAAAGGGGACTTAGTTTGAAAAGAACTACGTGCCCCAGAGGCAAAATTTGACCAAACTGGTCCGGTACGTTCATCATCAAAGACATCTTATCAGGAGGTGCGGTCAGACTCATGGACATTGACGGCATCGAGTTCAGTCAGCTCACCAATATGGACCAACTGAAGAAGTGCTACGTCTAAAATAAAAAAATAAAAAAAAGATGTACACAAATTGAACGAACTACGTTGGCCCGATTCCACACTGGATACGTAGGTAACCCTTTTAAGGGGCCTGACCAAAATCAATCCAAAATTCCATTCAAACTCATTCAAAAAAGGGATAATCTTTATTCAAACTGAACGAATAAGCTTACATTGCAAAAAACTAACTTACTAAGGTTACAAAAAAAAAAAAAAAGAGTGCAACTACGAGGGTTTAAGCTAGACAAACTCTTATTACTTTTTTTAAAATTAGACTTGCTTTCTAAGAAAACTACTTTAATCCTTCTTCCCTTTAGAAGGCTTCATCGAAGAGTTCTTCTTTGAAAGACCCTGGCTTGAGGACGACCTGTGATCGCTTCCTTGAGCTGGGGGCTTGCCTCTTTTCAGTACGTGATAGCCTCCCACCTGAGGCGCTTCCTTTCTTTTCTTGCTTCCTGTTCTTGAGTCATACTTAGGCTTTAGTTGGTCCCACTCCTCACGACGAAGGGCTCGTCTCGCTTCTCCATCACTGTAGGAAAGCCAGTTCAAGTAGGTCTCAGAAACTTGAGTTGGGGCAATCACGCGAGGTACAGTCCAACGGTCCCGGCTACGCCAGTATTTTCCCCAATCCACAGCAAATTCAGTGGTCAAAGCTGTGATAGGTGGTTTCGTAGTCTCCTGACGAGGGATAACCTGCTTCAACCCATACTGTCTCATGACCCTTGAAGGAAAGAAGAAAGTACTCCTGTATAAACCCACTATGGTAGTGTGAGGGACAAAATTGCCACAGGCCACTAAGGAAGTCAAGCTCCACCAGATCATATGCCAACGGATGACATGTCCTACATGGAAAAAGGCATCCCATTGAGTAAGGGTCTTTTCTTCATATAGCCTTTTCCTAACCAAAAAGCTAGCCGCAGTATAAGTTTTCTTTGACCAGGCTCGAGGGACACGAGCTATCAAATTCTCTGGTGACTCTATTAGCCTCAGATGCTCACATAACCAAATTTGAAGCAGCAGGGGGCTGCCAGAAAAAGCTTCGTGAGGAGAGATTTTAAGCCTGTCAAGCCCTATAATAGTTTCCCCTACAACCAGATGCAAAGGAGAGTACCCTTCAGCCATTTGATTTACCACTCGCAACAACGAGGCTCTACCCAAGTTAGGAGACTCTGCATTAGCAAACAATAGACGGTTCAATAGGCAAAGTACAAAAGCCTGTCGGTGGCAACGCCTAAATATCACATCTTTTTCAGAAGAAATAGCGAATTTTTCACAGAGTTGAACCAAGTCCACATCGACACCAAGAATCATGCTTTTGGCTTCTGCAGAAGACAAGCCTAAGGATTTCCTGTATTGACCACTAAAACCATCTCTCAAATAAGGCACAGCTGAGGGAAGAACATCAGACATGTTAGTGATTGCAGCGAATTCTTCAACTAAAGGGCATAATTCAGAGTTACCGAAACGGAAAACGTGCAAGTCAATGTCCCAATAATTCAGAGCAGATCGAAGAAGGGGCCACAATATTTTGGTTGGTCTTAAAGTCAGCAAGGTAGAGACATGGAACGGAGCCAGTTCAAGTTTGTCTTCTATGGTCAGATTTTTGCATCAAGCATCGAACAGGTTCTCAAAGGATTTCACCATTGTAGAAGCTTTGGGAAATTTGAAAGAGCTAAAGTCTGAAAAGTGTACAACATCAAGTATCCCGTAAATCCTATTTATAGGCAAAAACGCGGGCCAAAAGAAGTCAGAAATCCACGAAAAAGCCCAAACCAGAGCCGTCAGCGGCTCTGGCCAGGGCCGTCAGCGGCTCTGGCCAGGGCCGTCAGCGGCTCTGGCCAGGGCCGTCAGCGGCTCTGGCCAGGGCCGCTAGCGGCCCTCATCTGCAGCCCAGCACCGCTAGCGGCCCTGACCCTGTCCCAGTCAGCTTTTCTTCTTTTTCCAGCCCGCTCACTTGGTCTATTTAGCTCGGTTTAAGCCCAGTTTACGCACGATGAAATTACAAAGCCCGAGACTCTCTTAGCTTTTATCTTTTCTATTTTCTATTTTTATTTATTTTCATTTTTTTAAGGTGTATAATATGCGTAATTTTTGCTTTTTCTTGCAATTTTTACCTTTTTCTTATTTTATTCCCTAAATTGTGGCCTACTCTTTACTGCATAACACATTGCATACTTAGAGATCAGACGGGCATAATCGAGTCATCATAACATACACATATCATAAAATGCATAAAAACAGGAGTTCAAAGGTCCAAGGCCAATATCCTACACCGCTCAACCAGAGTCATCATCGCTATTACTATCAGCCTCATCATCAACGAACGGCCCCTAACCATAGTTCCCGGTTGAATAATGGAAGGAGCCTTGGGTACTAAACGAGCTGTAAATGGGCCTGTTGTTGTTAGGCCTATATTCCGCATGTCATATGCTGGTGCGCGCATGGGGGTACCTGCCGAAAGCCCCACTGCGAAGAAGCTTTCTGTGGCCTGACTGGCAAAGTCCATAGCCATATCCTGATACGAAGGCCCAGTATGAGGCACATCCCATCCAGGGGCGTTCGCCCAACCTCCAGCCATGGGGGTAACAATAGGCCTACTATCAAGAGAAGGCCGGAAACCTGCGGGAGAAAACATCTCAGGCACAGGAATGTACGGCGCAGAAGGTCCGGGCGCCTCATCAACAGGAGGCCTGGTCACAGCCACAGGAGGTGACGAGCAATAGACAGCTTGCTAGTCGAAGAGGCCCTCGCAGGAGAAGAATGTCAAGGTCCCATCGTAGACGAAGACTGAGACATCTGCAAACAATCAAGATCAAGATATTAAGTTAAGCACTTCACTTAGCTAAAACAAAGGATGAAAGTCTACGTACATCAACAGTCCTAGACCGAGAACTCTTCCCCTTGCCCATCACCCAGCCGTAGCCTTTCTTCAACAGGTGAATGAGCTTGAAGATTTGAGATGTCTGCTCCCGGTTCAGCTACAAAAACACAAACACAAGAGATAGAGTCAGCACTCAAAAGCAAGCATAAATCACAAGGAGGGATAAAAAGGCACTTACCCCCGTACAACCGTCAGGCAAGGGCAAGCCCTCCACAACCTCTCCGTCAGCCATATGTAGAGGAAACTCCTCTAGTATACGTCCCTCGCTCTCCCCAATATACATCACCTCATTAGTCGGTAAGGTCACGCTTGGGGGCTGGACCCGAGGAACTCTAGAATGGGACCTCCTGGGACTCTGAGGAGCTAGACGATCCGCCTGCAAAACACAAAAAGTCAGTATATCATGCATATAGCTAAAAAGATGCAGATAAATTTCTTACCTCAGAAGTGAGGTCCAGCATCAGACGACCTAAGCAATAGGCCAAGTACACAGCCGTGCGGTCCAAGCCAACAATCTCCGGCTCCAGAAACTCCATGGCCGCCATACCACGAGCCACGACCCCCAGATCCCGCACACTCAGGCTGCACATGTAGAACATGGTCATCGGAGGATCCTCCGGAACCAGGTGACTACCCAAGGTGGGATAAACCAGCCGAATCAAACGGTCCCCCAAATACCACACAAAGCCGAATGGCCCCTCAAAGACCACCCGCAAGGAGGACACCCTCAAAGACTCCATAGTAATATGGGGCGGGACCCCAGAAATACTATCAAAAGCGGACCACGACACTTGCAGATTACCAAATCAAAAGTTCATTCACACCAAATGGACCAAAAAAAATGCACTAGTCAACAACAACACACCATAGATGCGGCATGGCTCTCAAATGTAGCCCGAAAATGCTCCAAAGAGGTAAATGAGTAGTTATCTCTACTAATCCACCGTGAACCTAGTGGGAACATCCTCAAACCGGGACGGTGAGGACCGAAAGCCGGAAAATACTCGAAGAACCACAGCTGCCATACAAGCAAAAAGGGAAAGAATGAGCTCCAAATCCAAAAGCATATGCAAAGGAAAAAGTGAAATATATGGGCCTACCTCCAGTATCCTCCATGGCCCCGAGATAGACGCCCTCTCACTCGTCGGCTTAGGCCTGCAAGCTCGACGACACCTTCTCACCAAGGTAGCATAAGCAGGAGCACCGAAGTTGTACTCATGGACCCTGGTCAAATCCTCCAGACATGTCAAGAGACCAACCTGACATACGCTCTTCTTCTGAGAGAAAATGGTCGACCCCAACAAGCAAGCCAGGAAAATACGGGCTCTCTGCTGCTCGGTAAGCCCTTGCTCCGCCAAAACCGCCCATAACCGCGGCAAGGAAACCCGATCCCTATCAAAATGGGCAGACACAGGCCCATAAAGCTCGAGCAACCTGTCACTCTGTCGCCAGTAACTCGCGTTGTACCGAATACGATGCCCTCTAAAGGATAGAATCGTCAACACAGCGAACTGATAAGGGGCGGGGAACATCTCTCCTACAGGCGTATGGAAAGTGTTCGTGGAATCCCAAAACTTCTCCAATAGCCCCTAGCAATAATCCTAGTATCCCCAGAGTGACAAGCAGGGATAACAGTCAGGAAATGCTCAAAACCCGAGCCCAATACCATATCCCTAGCTCCAACTGAAAAAGTCTCCAACATCATGACCCAATGGGAAGTAGACCCATGAGCCTGCAACAAAACGCCAACACCCTAGCCAACAAACAAAATTTTCTCAACACCCCATATACTACAAATACAGCCAAAATAATTCCATACAAATTATATACAACTGACCACCAATCCAGTACAAGTCCCAATTTGTTCGTGTGCCGAAACACTAACAGTTCAAAATTTCAGTTCAAAAAAAATATATTGAACAGAAAAAAAAAGAGAGAGTCAGAAAACATACCAACTCAAGGTTAGACAGATGACTCTGCCTGTACGGTAGTAAGACACTACGGTCCCAAACCCCAGCAAGGCGCCATTCCAGTCGCATGAACAAGTCCTTGTACATACAGATGAGCCCCATCCGCATGATGGGCCGAAGGTGCACTGGTAGAGGGAAGCCCAGTACCAAAAATATCCCGATCATCCTCCCCTTTACCCATGGGACGTTTTCCTTTGTCTGCGGGAGCCTTGAGAGTACAATGGAGATTTCTCTCTCTACAAGTGGAAAATTAAAAGTTTCATATTCGCAAGAAACAAGCACCCATTCAACAATGCAACCCACAATTCAGCAACTAGGCGGAAAAATAAGCAAGTTCAAGACAAAAATCAAAGAGTTTGGTCAAGAATTGACTTACATCAAGCAAGTTGAAGCACTCAAGAATGGTAGGTGTTCGACAATGGCTCTCGACGGAAGAAGAAGAATGAGGCAAAAACACGAAGAAGAAAGTCGCGTAAAGCCTTTAGGCCACTCAAGCTGAGCGTCGCTAGCAGCGCTCGTGATAGCCGCTACACGCGCGGGCCCCACTTGCTGTCCCACGGTCTTTTTCAGCCCAGAATTCGTTTCTCTAGTTCGTTCACGGCAAATATCAGTACCAAGCACACGGGAGTCTTTATACTATTCACTCTCACCAGTGTTACTTCCCATTTACAGTCGTTATTTTTATACTATTCACTCTCACCACTGTCTGCTCAGAATAAAGCATTTATACTATTCACTCTCACCAGTGTTACTTCCCATTTACAGCCGTTATTTTTAATCGCGTTGTCTCGTTGACTTTTTCGTTTCTCGTACAGGGACGGAATCTCGACACCCGCCAAGTGGTGTTTAGTCACTGTTTGTCGAAGCACTCTACATTGATCATTCTCAAAGTATTACTAACTTTTTCATTCACTCTGAATACAGATCCCAGCAGACGTTTAGACCATCTACGAGCGGTGTTCTATCCTGTTGACCATAACCTTTATTTCTCTTGTGTTCACAGAGATGAAATCTTAGCCGCTATGAGCACGACCCAACTCAGGTTTGTCTTCATATGCATACATACTGTACACTCTCACACACCGTGTGCACATCAGCATCCTGCATGTCGCCTTCGTAATACTTTGATCTTCGCTTTTACTCAAGGTCGATCAAAGTGGGGGGGCTTCTGTAGACGCCAAAAAAGTGCCTTCAGATTTCTCCACAAAATCCCGATGATGAAAGGAGTAATTTATAAAATTGAAAGCTATTTTTGCTTTAATAGATAAGATAAGGTCTCAGGTGTTTCCTCTAAACACTCCATTCTTCTAGTCCCATTCAAAAGCCCCGTTCAAGAGCTTTCCAACGACACCTCTGATGCCTTTTCCGACTCCCGGTCGCCAAGTTGTGAACCGGGGGTAGAACCCTCTTTTACCGTCCAAGGGTAAAATGGTCTTTTCATATTTTTCGGAACACTAAACATCCTCCGGAAAATTAAAATAGACTGGATGTCATCATTATGACGACATCCAACTGGCAACTGACAGCCGTCAGCGGCCCTGGTTGAAAATCCAGGGCCGCTAGCGGCGCTGACTCAGCTTCAAGCCCGACTCTTCTTTTAGCCCAAATTTAATTTTCGGCTCCTTTTCACCCGTCCATCCCTACTTCCTGCGCCAATAAATACGACCCTCCTCCCTCAGTTCAAAACACATAGTCTACAGTTGACAACCTCTATTCTCAGTAGTATTGACTCTAAGCTTCCCCCTCTTTCTTCCAAACTTTAGATCTTCTCTTTACTATTCTTGTCAAATATAGCCTACAGTTCAGGTACTAACTCCTTAGGGCTCAAATCAAATTAATTGCTTAATTGTTTATTTTCCAATAGTCATAATGTAGATATCATGCTAGAATAACGTCTTTTATTGCTTCCTAAATATTGTCCTTCCAAGCATGTCTAGTTGTTGTAATGCTCAACTTGTCAATCAAATGCATGTCTAAACAAGGGTTAAAATAAATGTTGTGATGCTTGTGATGAACCAATTAATAGTCTAAGTCTAGGTTGTTAATCCGGTTTTGCATGGAAATTATGTCTTTAAATTATTAAGCAAACTTGAGTTAGTAGAGGCCGTCATAATACGGTCGAGTTGGGTGCCTAACACCTTCCCACCTCATACCTTTGCCCCCGAACCCTTTATTTTTGGGTACTCATATGTTCTATATGAGCAGGAGTCTTTCTAAAAACATGATCAGTTCACTTATCGCGCTATTGGGTTGTCCCTTCAGGTTGTCCCTTCGATAAAACGCCGATAGCAGATTTGTGACCTCTTTCATGGTTTTTATTCAATTCAAGTCTTTTCAAATGCTTTTCTAACTCGATGGTCCCTTGAACTTATCTAAACCCCCAACTTACAAATTTTCTATAAGGACGCACTCCGTGGAAACAGATGGATGAAAAAATCCCGGGTCCTTACATCCACCATTAAAGATGAATTTCACGCAAATTCATTCTTCACATTCAAAATATATACAAGAAACCTACGGGAATTCACAAATTAGCAAGAAAAACAATTTCACGCAAACTGGTTTTCCATTAGCTACACTACAGTCCTCAACCTAAAATTCTATGTTTGCCTACACATGATTTTCTGAGAAATCATTTCGGCCTCCCCCCTTTCCTTTTTACGCACACGCTGAAAACCTGGCACCCGGTCAAACCGCCTAGGTGGACGGTCAGACCGCCCAGCTGGCGGCTGAACCCCAAGCCACGCGGCTTAGCCGCTAGTCCAAACGGCTTGACCGTTAGGGGGAGCGGTTCAACCGCTCCACCAAGCAGTGTAGCCGCTCTAGCAAGCGATTTAACCGCTCCACCTGGCGGTTTGACCGCCTGACTCACTCTCTCTCTTATGACATTTTAATGGCCGTTGGTTCAAAATCAGTGGGCCCCATGCGAGGCCCATAGCAGTTATTTGCGCGCCAAAGTCCGTTTATGAAAGTAGGACTATTTTAAACTCACAGGTTTCTACATTTATACTCGGCCTAATGGCATGAGCTCGCATCCGACCTAAGGTTTGAGCAACATTTTATTACCCTTTACAATAACACTTACTACCCATCCTATTGCTAACGAAATATTTTTATTGTGTAACCTACAGCACAGGGTTCCCCTTCGACTGAAATTCGAAGGACATTTATTGTTTGACCTACAGCACAGGGTCACCTTTCGACTAAAAATCGAAGGATTTTCATCATTTATCTTATTTCTAACGAAATATTTTATTGTGTAACCTACAGCACAGGGTCCCCTTCGATTGAAAATCGAATGATATTTATTGTTTGACCTACAGCACAGGGTCACCCTTCGACTAAAAATCGAAGGATTTTTATCATTTATCTTACGAGATATTTTTTTTTATTGTGTGACCTACAGCACAGGGTCAGAAGCAGCGGCGAAACTATAATTTTTTTTATTAGGGGGGCCAGAACTCATATTAGAATTTGTTTTTAAAATTGTCCTTCTAATTTTTGATAATGTATACACACCGTGACACACATAAATAAAGTTGGACAATCGTCATTAGTGTGCAAGACCTTCGATATAAACTAAAGGTATTTGTTTGAGTGAGAACTAGGTGTCTGATTTATTTAACATATATAAAATTTACATGTGTTGAACTTATATAAAATTTGTATCCCTAAAAATGAAAATAAAAAATTGTATTCCTAACAAAGTTATTCTTTATTTGATTAATGACTCCCAATATCTATTTATAACTAAAAATAGGGACAAAGATAATGAAAGGCAATTAAAAGAATGAAATGGAAAAAGAATGTGGAAGAAAAAAAAAATACACACCTCGCATTTATTATGAAGAAAAACACAGCTGGAGCACACAAAAAAGAAAAAGCGGATCGAATTAGGAATCGAGCCCAAGACTTCCTTCACATGACCGCTTGTTTGCACTTTGGGCCAACCAGCTGAGCCAAAGTTCGTACATGTTCACTAAGTACCTTACGTATTACTTATTACATCTCAAAACCATGAGGGAGATCATGGCCTACACCAGCCCCCCCTTGGTTCCGTCGAAGGACATTTATTGTGTGACCTACAGTATAGGGTCAAATTCTCGGTCAAATAAACCGGGGAAATTATTACTTTATTACTAAAATGGTTGTTTATCTCTAACTGATTGTCACCTCATTCAGTTTGCCTGTTTTGTTGCAGGTATTGGCACAGGAACACTTTGACCTTCGCTCTATTCGAGCTCGGCCAAAGTAGAGGCTTCTATAGGCACCAAAAATTGTGTCTACAACAAGTCCCCATAAAAATCCGATGATGAAAGGATTGGATTTTGCTCGAACTTGGGTTGCGAGAAGAATTGCTCTGATGATTAGCTCAGTTGATTTGATTTACCCAGTGGAAGCTTTTTGTACAAGTGATCCAAACCAGTTGGACTCAGTTCAATTGGAGTCTAAAACTGAGAGATAGGCCTCTTTGAACCTAAGGGCCCGAAAGGGAACCCAAACCCATGAGTCAACCCTTGGTCAAACAAGAAAACTCAGTCAATCCCGCGTGGACCCCCTCAGAAAAGTCTCTCCCGCTTAGAAAAGCAGTCAGGCGCCTATACGGGCATGCCGTTCCAGGTCCAAGCGACCACGCTTGAGTTCAAGCGTTGGCGCTAGGACAAGCGGCTATGCCTTTAAGACAAGCGGCTTGACCGCTTGCCCTGCCGCTAAGCCGCTTGCCAAGCGGCTTGACCGCTTTTCCTGCCGGCTCAGCCGCGCAGCCTAGTTTTATGGCCGCCTGCACCTTTTTTCGCGGATGGCAAATTTGAGGCCCATTCAATTTCCGTGCCAAACCCTGGCAGCTCCCCCCTCTTCAATATAAACAAACCTTAGGGTTCAAATGAAGAGGTTGGGAATTTTAGAGATTGGACATTCTCTCTGAAAGGTTGGTCTTTGGTTAACAGTTTCTCTCTCATATTAAACCAGAAATTCTGATTCTACTCCTTCTTTAGGTTAGCCCTAGCACCACAAAATAAACCTTCATACTTCATCAAGAGCAAGAATTCAAGCATAACAACCCAATAAGTTCATTGTGGGCATCCAGGTAATCCAACCTGGTAATCCAACCTGAGGGTTTTCAATAATTTTATATTGCTTGTTATTACTAACGAATTTGGTTTATGTCATATGTATATGCATGGCGCGTTTTGAGCAAGAGGGCTTGTATTAAGCCTAATTAATGGATGAATGAATGTATTTTCGTTATTTATTTGCTTTTTATGATTAAATTATGCTTTGTTTGTGAATTGGTGGATGAATTGCTTGTTTGTCTTCTAACTCGCAAGTTTTAGCATATTTATCGTTTTCTAGCAATAAAAGCATGTGACTTGATAAATTGTAAAAGTGGTCACATAATAATGTTTGTTCAACCCATTAGTTAAAACTAGGAATTTGGACAAATTGAACCTTGTTTGGAACTGTAGCATTAATAATTACATTGAATCGATTAGTAAAGGTCGTTGTTGTCAACGGGCGAGTTGGGTGCCTAACACCTTCCTAGCTCGTACTAACGCCCCCGAACTCATTTATGAAGTCAATTTCCCCAATAGGGATTGGGGTGCACAGGAATTGAGTTGACGTCTTTCTAGATTATTGACTTGATTCCAAGGGTTCCAAATTTCCTTAAATTTGGCGGCGACTTCCGACAACCTTAATCATGTTCTTAGTGTGAAAGGAAAATCTTCATGTGCATTCACACTCAAAGATTCACGAAACCCGAACAACCGCGCTCTCCCAGACTACCCGTCCAGCCGCCCGGAAATCGAGGGGAAAAAAGGGGAGAAAAATCAAGTAGCCTACAGGAGACCCTGTGCTGTAGGTTACACAATAAATGTCATTCGATTTTCAGTCGAAGGGCACCCTGTGCTGTAGGTTACACATACAATAAAATATTTTGTCAAAAGTAAAATAATAAATGATTAAAATCCTTCGATTTTTAGTCGAAGGGAGACCATGTGTTGTAGGTCATACAATAAATGTCCTTCGATTCTCAGTCGAAGGGGAACTTGGGCTGTAGGTTACACAATAAAATAATCTGTTAGAAATAAGATAAATCGTAAAGATCCTTTGATTTTTATTCGAAGGGAGACCCTGTGTTGTAGGTCATACAATAAACGCCCTTCGATTTTCAGTCGAAGGGGAACCTGTGCTGTAGGTTACACAATAAAAATTTTAGAAATGTAATTAGTAAATGTAATTGTAAAGGATAGTAAATGTTTGCTCAGACCTTCGGTCAGACGTGAGCCCATGCCATAGGCCAAGTATAAATGTACAAACCTGTTGGTTTAAAGTAGTCCTGCTTTCATAAACGGACTGTGGCGCGCATATAACTGCTATGGGCCTCACGTGGAGCCCAATGATTTTGAACCAATGTGTATGGCGGTCAAAGCGCCACGCCAAGCGGTTAAACCACTAGGTGGAGCTGCTAAACCGCTTGCTGGAGCGGCTACGCCGCTTGGTCGAACGGTTGAACCGTTCCTCCCAACGGTCAAGCCGTTTGGGTTAGAGGCCAAGCCGCATGGCTTGCGGTTCAACTGCCAGCGTGGCGGTCTGGCCGTCCACCTAAGCGGTTTGACCGGTCGCTAGGTCTTCACGGTAGAATAAAGGGGAAAAGAAAGGGGAAGACCGAAATGGATCTTCTTCCATTTCGTGCCTTCTTCTTCTCTCTCCTCCAGTTTTCTTCAAGCACTTAACCTCCATCAAAGCCCCTAGCTCCAAAGCTTGAGGTTTTCTTGCTCAAATTCTTAGTGGAACTTGATTTTGTGAGTTGTTCTTGTGTTTTTGAGTGTCAAAACTCAAAATTGTGTGAATGTGTGAGTTTTG
Organism: Tetragonia tetragonoides; assembly: GCA_038025085.1. Lineage (NCBI taxonomy): Eukaryota > Viridiplantae > Streptophyta > Magnoliopsida > Caryophyllales > Aizoaceae > Tetragonia > Tetragonia tetragonoides. The sequence goes on from CM076143.1 coordinate 36,875,205, forward strand.
TGAGTTTCACTCAAATTTCCAAAAACTCCATTTTTGCTCTTCATCCATGGCTCCCAAACTTGGAGGAGGTAGGAAAAGGAAGGAGCAAGAGATTGTTGTGCAGGAGGCCCCGAATGTTTTCACTCAAGTCTTCATTTCCGGTATATCCCGTCACCGGGTGGGTGAGCACCGGTTAGTCCAGGATGAGTTCACTCATAGTGATTTCCATCCTACAGATCGCTGGGAGCCCCACGATCTTGTTTCCAAGAAGAAGGAGCATTTGGTTACCGTTGGTACCAAATGTCGGGTAAGTCGGTTTTTTTTCTTTGCTCTTTTACATTTAGAAAATCATGTGTAGGCAAACATAGAATTTTTAGGTTGAGAACTGTAGTGTAGCTAATGTGGAAAACCAATTTGCGTGAAATTGTTTTTCTTGCTAATTTGTGAATTCCCGTAGGATTCTTGTATTATGTATATTTTGCATGTGAAGAATGAATTTGTGTGAAATTCATCATTAATGGTGGAAAATAAATTTGTGCGAAATTTATTCTCGTTGCAATTATCATTTCTTTTGTGAAAATAAACTTGAGTGAAGTTTATTTTTATTTTGTTTGTAACGATGGTTTTTTGAGTATATTTGTGGAGAATAAACTTGTGTGAAATTCGTTCTCGTTAAAATTTACTCTTATTATATTGGTTTAGTTAAAATGCTACATTTTACGAGTTGTAAAATTTTAGGACTAAACCGGAGACTGGTAGTTGTTACTAGGTTCACCTAGCTAATTGTCTTGCAATTATTGTGTTGTATAGGACGTAGACACTACCCTGCGGGGTTATGGTAGCCTTTCCGGGATTGAGAAAGCCCGTAGGTACGTGACTCCCGCGATCGGCGCTATTGTGGAGCGTTGTGGCTTTGGCCACCTTCTAGCGTCCATCACTTTCGTTGAGCGCTCCAGCCGCTTGCTCGTTAGAGGTCTTGCGGAGCGGTACTGGGATGGTCAGTACCTTTCATTTCCCTATGGGTGAGATCATGATCACCCCTTTCGAGTTTGGTCTCATTTCCGGGCTCCCTTGCACCGGTATCCCCCTCACTTATGGAGAGGTGAATAGGGATGACATGGTGGATATATTTGGCCTTTTCGGGGCCAATTGGGATGGTATGAAGTATGGGAGGACTGACGTAATGGTCCAGTTCCTGACCACCCCGAGGAAGCTGAAGAAGGTCACGGCGGAGCAGCACGCTCGCCTTTTCTTGGCCTATGTTCTAGCTTGTTCCGTCTTTGCGGATAAAGCTAGTAGGTATCATGTTTACTATTTCCCGTGCTTGCGGGATTCGGACAGAGTTGCGGAGTACAATTGGAGTCTTCCCGCATACTCCTGTCTTCTACGGTGTTTGAGGCAATCCAGCCGCCTCAGTGAAGAGGAGGGCGCGTCTCGCGTCTCCTTCGTCGATTTACTGGCAGGTTATGGAGGTAATTTCCTTTTACCCTTCTTATACTTTACGTTTTTGGCTTTTACTCACCACTTGTGCCTAATCCAAGTGCTTTGCATGTCTTAGATTTGGTTTTACGAGCATTTCTCCGACCTTGCCCCTCTTCTCGAGACAGGGGATTTGTCTTTCCAGCGATGCAGACCTGGAGGGACGGGCATCTTGCCCATTTACTACGTTGCACGCCCTTAGGGAGGCGATATATCCCTTGACTGCCCAGGATGTAAGTGATTATCTTTTGTGCTTTTATCGTACTTTTCATCCTTTTGTGTGCTCATTCTTTACTTTTTTAGGTCGACTGGTTCCCCTGGACGGATTACCTCCCGGGTCTCTCGGACCGATTCTTGGGTGCTCTGGAGCATGACCAGAGGAGGATCCTCATTGAGGGTCCTTTCGGTTTTGAGTGGTTCTTTGGGGAGAGACTGATTAGGCAGACTTTCTCCGACCTTCCGGCTCTGAGGATTCCTTTGGATCCTACGGATTCTATGCTTTACGTTCGTCACCTTATCATGGAGCAGGTAAGGGCGGCCACTATTGGGGCGAATGCCCTTGGGTATTTGCTTCCAGCTGATCCAGAGGTGGATCTTATGATGGCGTATACCGAGTTTGCTGAGGCTCAGTTGTGCCCCAACTTCTCTACCGACCCGGTAAGTAATGTACTTTTGTTTCTTAATTTCGTTTGGAAATTTAGAAATGTGTCTAATATCTTTAAGTCTTTGCAGAGTGCTGCGAGTTCTTCGTCGTCTCATGCGACTGCCTCTTCCCCGTGCCCTAATCCTCCTTCCATGTTGGTGAGTTATACAAGAGTGGACGGGTCCTCTGAGGTCTACTGATTTCCGAGTTCGTGGCCCCGATGAGGAGGTTGAGGAAATGCCTCTACCAGCTGGCTATAGGGGGGTAAGTGAAAATCCATTGTAATCTGCAATATTTCCTTTGAGTTTATAACGACTATTTTCTTTATGTGCACAGTTGGATGTTGTTGAGACGTGGAAGATCTATAGGGGCATGCATGCCTTTAAGAATTGGATTTCCAGATTCGCGTCTCGGAGTGTATGCACGAGTCGTCGGTCCGACTTTTGAGAGGTATGTTCATTTCAAGTAATAGTGCTTGATTTGAATTTTTTGTAATTTTCTGACCTTGAGCCTATCTTGCAGCCTGTTCCTATGGCGAGGCCTCCCAGGTCTCCAGTTATTCGTGCTCCGGAGTCGGTGTCTACACCGCAGTGTCCTCCTCCGAGGCAGGAGGGTACGGAGGTGCGTCATGGGACGCCTCGAGCTCGAGTGGACACGGGGAACCAGCCCCAGGCGCCTTATCTTCCGCAGTGGCATGCACCGCCTCCCTATATGGGGGTATCCGGGTTATCCCATGCCTATGTATCCTCCAGTCCCTCCGAGGGGTTCCTGGAGTCAGGAAAGCACGGGGTATGGCGGCTATCCTGGCATGTTGGCCATTCACTGGATCCCGCTTACTTGACGGGTTCATTATTTGCTTTTGACCTCAGAGCTTGGGCGATGTCTCAGCCCGGTCTTTCAAGTGCTCCATCATTGAGTGGACCCGCAGAGTCGTCTCATGCGGGGTCCGGGTACTGGCGAAGATGGCCAGTGACATTTGTTGTAGTGCATTTTGAACTTTCGGGCTTGTATTCAACCTGTTATAAATATTGTATTTTATTTACGCACAAAAAATATCACGCAAATGCCCATATGTAAATTTAATCATCTAATTTCCGAATGCGAAATCACAAAACACGAAATCCGAGAATTTAGGATTCCCGGGAACTTAGCAAATTTGGGTACCCCTTCCCCTAAAAAATAAAGATAAAGTAAAGAAATAGAAAATAGGAAAAGATAATTAAAAGGGAAGAAATAATTAAAAAAAATAAAGAATTAGAAAATAAAAGGAAAAAAAGTGGAACTTGATAATCAAAATAAAAAGAAGGAAAGAAAATAAAAGGGAATAAAGAGAAAAATGACAAGAGCCAAAATTAAGGTAAGAAAAATCTAAGGAAAGGCTTCCAAAATCTGTCCAAGTGGAAATTAGGAAGGTAGAGCCCGATTGATGGAGAGGTGGAGTGGACTGAGGTCGTCTCACGGAGTTGCTCGTCAGGCGCCTATACAAGGTGACCGCTAGAGCTCCTTACGGCTGTGCTAGAGCTCAAGCGGTTGTCGCTTGGGCTAGCGGCTATGCCTCTTGGGCTAGCGGTTTGGCCGCTTATCCTAGCGGTTTGGCCGCTGGTCCTAGCGGTCAAGCCGCTAGCTAGAGCGGCTCAGTCGTCCAGACGAGTTGGGAGGCCGCCTGGCCTTTTTTCGTCGGTTGTTTGTGTTTCCTTAATTTTTCGACGAGAATCCAACTGTGACCTCTATATAGTCAGGTTTCCTCCTCTTCTCTTCTTATCACTTACTTTGAGCCCCTAGAGAGAGAAAATTCCTTGAGAGAAAATCCTTAATCTTAAGAATGGTGAATTTTGATGATGCCTTTGATGCTTGGCTGCCCTCCATGACCGTAGAGGAGAGGTTAGAGCTTACTCCCTTCCATCTTAATGCCTTCTTTCACCTCAAACAAGTCAATATTTTATGGGACTTTCTTCATGCTTCTATTGAGTTTTGGGACCCAAAGTTTCATGTTTTCCGTTTTGGTGCTCATGAGATGTGCCCGTTGGTGGAGGAGTTCTTCGATATCATTGGCTTTCCAACCGAAAGCCCTCCCACTGTTCCCTACTTGGGGAACTCTTTTTCGGGTGATTTCCAACGATACCTAAGGTTGTATTCACGTCAAGTTGCTCAAGTGCTTCACGATGAGGATGTTGATCTCGCTAGGCTCGTGACTTTCTTAACCTCTAGGGCCCGGGATGCTATGGATATGAGGTACAAGAAACGTGCCTTTGTATTTTGCCTCCTCCATCGTTACTAGTTTGTAGGTGGCAATGAAGATGTTCTTATTCCATCCGAAAAGAAGTCTACTATCAACAAGGGTAAAGCTTGCCTTCTTAGGGTGACCGAGCAAATTCAATGGGATAGCTCTCCTATGCACTTGGTTGTGGGAGAGACAATCCTTGCTTTAGATAGGCTCAAGAGCAATCCTCAAGAGTCCTTTGCTGGGAGCCCTTTACTCCTTCAAGTAAGTTTTTGTGATAAAGCCTTAATCTTTGTGGATTTAACTTTATGTGGTGAAATTCTCATCTTGTATTGACTTGAATTTCCATTTTGTTGTTTTTGTGTAGATATGGCTTCAAGAGAAACTCCACTTGCTTGAGGCTCCCATTGACACCAGGAAGTTCCTCCCTAAACACTTTCTGGCGAGACGCCGAAAGTTCTCCGAATCCTCTCGGGAGGAGTGGATAGCATACTTCTACACCGACATCCAACCGGCTTAGTTCGTCCCATGGTGGCGTACCACCAAAATTGTAGGGTGTAGTGAGAATGCCATTTACGAGGATCATTGGTTTGTATACCTTGCTTCCTACCAAACCGCCTCCTCCGCCAATACGGCTTAAGGCAAAGGATCCCGAATGTAAGTTGCGAACCTCCTTGTCAAAGGCCCTTAACGTCCTCTTTGGTGTCTATTTGGGAACGGCATTGGAACCGTCGCCAAGTGTGGACTAAGCCGGTATACCCGCATTCAAATGGGTTATCTAGCTTTTATGAGGAATGGATTTGGAGTGGTGACCATCAAGTCAACCAAAGGCTCCTAGAAGAGGAAAAGGAGTTATTCAAGGCCCGCAAATTTGACGAACCAAGCGGTATGAGGATAACTCCCATTGATAGGCCCACTAAACCTTCGAAGCCCCAAACTAAGGGTAAGGGAAAAGGTAAGGCCAAGGCCCAATCTAAGAAGAGGAAGAATCCGGCCCACCCGTCCAAACAAGTCTTTCAAGCTAGGCCCAATGATCGCGAGGCCTCTTCCAGAAATGGTAGGGAAAGATGGGATCCAAAAGAACGAATGGAACTTGATGAGCCTAGCGAGCCCGCCCAAGAGCCCGAAGTTAATAAAGATACAGAGGAGTAGTCCACCTCTAGCCATCTAGCAAGTCTTGCTTTTTGTGCTTAGTAGTATAATTCAAATAACGGGTTTGCATGCCCAAGTAGATGTAGTTTAGAATTGCCCTTTATTTTTATTATTATTTTCGCACTTTTTTTTATTAGAGCATGTAATGGACTTCAACCATATCAATGAAAGACTTGCTTATTTTTGCATTAATCGAATGGATTAAAACTCCCTTAGAGATTTATTTTATTAAAGTGGTCGGGCCCAAGTTATATGGGTTACCTACATATCCATGCGAGATCAGGCCAATGTAGTTCGTAAAACCAAATCTCGTTTTTTTTTTTTTTTTTTCCAGTCTTGGGCCCCGCTTGGACGGGTTTGACCGATTTTGACTTGGACTTGGTGCCTTAGTGGGCTCTCTCAAAGATTTAATATTTATGCATAGAATCGCTTAAGTTGGTCCATATTTGTGAGTTGAGTGAACTCGTTGCCGTTCAAATCCATCAACTTTACCGCTCCACTGGATAATATTGTCTTGATAATGTATGGGCTGGCCCAATTAGGCTTGAACTTTCCCCGAGGGCCGACTGCAATTGGTCTTACCTCTTTTAAGAATAAGTTTCCTTCTTTTAGTCCTCTAGCCTTGAATCGTTGATCAAAATGTCTTGCCATCCTTGCTTGGTAGACATGACCGTAATGTAGGGCATTTAGTCGTCTTTCGTCTAGCAAAGCTAACTGATCATATCGGGCTTGGACCCAATCTACTTCGGGTGATTCACTTTCCAGAGCTATCCTTAAGGAAGGGATTTCTACCTCGACTGGGAGTACCGCCTCCATTCCGTATACTAAAGAATAAGGCGTTGCTCCTGTTGAGTATCGAATAGTAGTTCTATATTCCCATAGGGCGAATTGTAGCTTGTCGGGCCAATCTTTGTAGTTTTCCGTTATCTTAGCTATCATTTGCTTTACGTTCTTGTTTGCGGATTCTACAGCTCCATTTGTTTGTGGCCTATAAGGCGAAGACTGTCGATGATGAATTTTGAACTTCGTGAAAAGTTCGGCAACATCCTTTTTGAATTGGGTCCCGTGATCACTTATGATTTCGTGGGGTACTCCATATCTGGTAATGATGTTGTCATGTATGAACTTTGCCACTTGCTTTGACGCTATTATTGCGTACGAACGAGCTTTGACCCATTTGGTGAAGTAATCTATGGCGACCAGTATGTATTCATGGCCTCCTTTTCCTGTAGGGGAGATTTTTCCAATGATGTGCATACCCCATGCAGAGAACGGCCATGGTGAAGTGAATGTATGTAGAGGAGTAGGAGGTCTGTGTTGTAAATTTGCGTGGAATTGGCAGCGTGTGCACTTTCTCACGTATTCTATGCAGTCCTTTTCCATTGTAGTCCAATAGTATCCTTGCCTTAGGATTTTCTTGATTAAATTCAGTCCATTCATATGGGGACCACATACACCATTATGTATGTCGTTCATGACTTTGCTTGCCTCACGTTCTTTTAGACATAGAAGACTTAGCCCTTGTGGTGTCTTTTTATAAAGTTTGCCTTGCACATATATGTATTGTGCGGCTAGTCTTCTTAAAGCCCTTTGTGCCCTAGGTGTTGGTTGTGGAGGGTAATTTCCTTCGGCTAATAGATTGAGAATGTCAGTAAATCATTCCTCTTCTTCCTCCTCATTGGCGCATACTTCGAGTGCATTACAAAAGGCGGGCTCAGTGCGCCTTTGAATATGAATGGGCATGGTGATTACATCATCTGAAATATTTATCATGGAGGCCATCTTTGCTAAGGCATTCGCGAACTGGTTGTCCTCTCTAGGAAGGTATGTAAAACAGACGTGAGTAAAATATTTGGCTATCTTTTCAAGATATCCCTGGTAAGGTGCCAGGGATTCGCTTTTCACTCTCCACCTTTTGGAGACTTGATTTATGATGAGAGTTGAGTCTCCATATGCGTTTAGGTCCTTAATTTGTAGCTCTATTGCCGCTTCTAAACCAATGATGCATGCTTCATATTCGGTGCCGTTGTTAGTTACTTCGTGGTCTAATTTGACGGCTATAGGAGTATGCGCACCTTCTGGGCTGACTAATAATACTCCTACGCCATAACCCTTTTGGTTTGATACTCCGTCAAAGTATAACTGCCAGGTGTTTTATTCGACATTCATTATTCCTTCATCGGGAAAGTCATGTGTGGCGTCTTCGCTATTAACTGGGTTTTCAGCGAGATGTTCACAAATGGCATGTCCTTTGATCACCTTTTGGTGTTCAAAAGTTAGATCGAGTTCTGAAAGCATGACAGTCCACCTTGCTATTCTTCCACTAAGAATGGGTTTCTCGGACAAGTACTTTAGTGGATTCATCCTTGACTTTATATGGATAGAATGTTGTAGCATGTAGTGTCGAAGCTTCTTTGTTGCAGTGACCAATGCGAGACACGTCTTCTCTAGTGTGGAGTAACGCGTTTCGTATTCTAAGAACTTCTTGCTAAGGTAGTATATTGCCTTTTCATCATTCTCCACCTTTTGGGCCAACATAGCACCCATGGCGGTTTCTGTGACTGTTAGGTATAGCATAAGTGGTTTTCCCTGAATTGGTGGAACCAACACATGTGGATTAGCTAAATACTCCTTAATTTTGTCGAAAGCCTGCTGGCATTGATCATCCCAGGTAGGTTTGGTGTCCTTTTGAGCTTTTTGAAGATGGGCTCACATGTAATAGTCAATTTGGATATGAATCGACTTATATATTGGAGCCGTCCTAAGAATCCTCTTATGTCCTTTTCATTTTTAGGAGAGGGCATATCTCCTATAGCTTTGATTTTGGTAGGATCAATTTCGATGCCTCTTGTGCTTATGACAAATCCTAAGAGCTTGCCAGAAGTTACTCCGAATGCACACTTTTGAGGATTTAACCTCATGTTGTAGTTCCGAAGTCTGTCGAAGAATTTCTTTAGAGAGGGTATATGCCCTTCTCTCTCCTTGGATTTGATGATCATATCGTCTACATACACCTCGGCTTCCTTGTGCATCATGTCATGTAGAAGGGAAGTTGCGGTTCTTTGGTATGTTGCCCCCGCATTTTTCAACCCGAAAGGCATGACAGTATAGCAATACGTTCCCCATTGAGTTATGAAGGTGGTTTTCTCCATATATTCTTCGGCCATTTGTATTTGGTTATACTCTGCATAGCCGTCCATGAATGATAAGAGGGCATGTCCTGCGGTATTGTCCACCAGTATGTCTATATGTGGCAAGGGAAAGTCGTCCTTTAGACTTCCCTTGTTTAGATCTCTGAAATCGACGCACATCTTTACTTTGCCATCCTTTTTTGGAACGGACACTATGTTAGCAATCCATTCTGGATATTGAGCGACCTTAATAAAACCTGCTGCAAGTTGTTTCTGTACCTCTTCTTTGATTTTCAATGTCCACTCAGGTTTTATTCTCTGAAGTTTTTGCTTCACTAGTTTTGAATCAGGATTGAGCGGTATTGTATGATGTGCTATCTCACGGCTTATTCCCGGCATATCTTTGTAGGACCAAGCGAAAACGTCTATGTATTCTTTTAAGAGATTTATAAAGCTTTCTTGCTGTGTGGGAGTTAGCGATAAGCCAATGCGCACTTGGCGCGGCTCTTGATCGCTTGCAAGATTAATTAATTCTGTTTCTTCCACAATTGAAGTCTTTTGTTCATGCTCTAATAGTGCTTTAGTTACTTCTTTGGGCAATTCTTGTTCATCTTTTGAATTATTAGCAACTAAGTAATCCAAGAAGTAAGCAGAATCAGTATTCATTTCATTGATAGAAGAAATTGGAACATCAACTGAGCCATTGCTATTGGCTTTAACATCATTAGACTTGCAAATAAAATTAAACATAGATTTGGGTGAACCACCCGACTCTACTATATTAGACTCGTCTTCAGAATCAAACTCAGTCCAGTCGGAGTCAGTGTCGGTGTCAAGCCTGGACTCTTCGGCGATCGTGATCTTGATCTTCTTTCCATTGGTTCCCGTCCAGCTTATGGTGCGTTTCTGCTTTGTGAGTTGACCCTCGTTTGGAGTGATCAACTTAGTTGGGTCAAAGTTTGCATCTTGAATTGCATTACTAACACTGTGGAGCTCCTCATCTTCTGGATGGCGATGCTCTTGTCCAAATAGTAGACCCAAAGCATTGTTGAGTGTGTCCTCTACCCAATCAAAGTTTAGCCTCCTTCTTACATGCAAAGGAGGGATGAAGGTGATCCTTCCTTTGTTAAGGATGTTGGATAAGGTCTCGAAGAATACAGATGACCCCCCCGTCGATGAGGTCTTGTATCTTGCATTTCAGTTGCATGCACTCGTCCGTACCATGTCCTCTTCCTTGGTGATAGATGCAAAAAGAGGTATTGTTCCAGTTCTTACTCTTATTTCCTGGATCTGGATCGAGCGTTGGCCCGATGGGATCTAGATAACCCTTCCAACAAAAATCTTGAAAGATTTGAGTTGGGGTTGAGGACACAGGAGTATATACCCTTCTTGGCTTTCGGTCATAGTATTCCTTCCCTGGATTTAGGGTATTTTTGTAGCTACATGGCTTGACTTCTATGAGATCTTGAATTCTGTGCTTCAGTACCCAAGAGTCTTCAGTGTCATGGCCTCTCCCCCTGTGATAATCGCAAAACTTACGTGGGTGCCAAGCGATCCCATGAGAGACAGGATCAGGGGTAGGTCCCAGTGGTTGTATGATCCAAATACTTATGAGTATTTCAAGAGTGTGAGCAAGGCGGAGAGGCAATGAAGTAAAGCCCCTTTTGGTCATATCCCTCGTAGGTGGGGCGTGACTTTCAAGTGGGAGATTTATGCTTTGATGAATGATAGATGCGGATTGCGCTTCTGCATCATCTCTCTCTTTTCTCTTCATTTCGATGTTAGTTACCTCTTCGTCTATTTGTTTTAAACCGACGGAGATTTTTGCGAGCAAATCCTCCAATGACTTCTTAGGAGCGCTTTTTATCGCTTGAAGGTTATCTTCTTCATCACTATCCCAAATTCCGGCTACCTCTAGATGGAGGGAGTTAAGCTTAAATGGTGGGATAGAATGTCCAATTGGCACAATCAGACGAGAGGGGTCCTTTTTCTCTTCTTCATTTGTAATACCGAAAACCGCACCTAGAGAATTGGTGTTGTTGTTTGGAGTGGGAACATTCTTTGGCTTGGAAATAGTCCCATTATCAAAAAGATCCTGGATTTTATTTTTGAGTGTCCAACACTTCTCGGTATAATGTCCTTTTCCTCTATGGAATTCGCAATAAAGAATAGGATTCCATGATGGGCTCCTCCTTTCGACATCAGGATCCGGAATGGGACCCACGGCGTTTAGATAGTCAGTTTTTTACCAGCTTTTCCAAAGCCTTAGCATAGGTCATGCCCAATGGGGTGTATTGCCTTTGCGGTTTGTCGTAGGCGGCATTGACTTCATTAACCTTATTGGAAGAGCTTCCTGCGTTGGGAACCTTCTTGTAATTCGAGTTATAAGTGCCTTTGTTGAAGAAGTCCTTGCTTTTCTCCTTTTTAAGTGCTTGACCATCCTCTATGAGCAATCCCACACTATTGAGCTGTGTGTATGAAGTAATTGCTTGATATTTAAGAGGATTCAAGTAAGGAGGTTGTAAGTTCTTGATAAGTTTCTGAATTTGCTCTTCCTCGGATGGCCGGTCAAGCATTTCGGGCACTTTAGTTCTCCATTTCTTAACAAAGTCAGTGAAGCTTTCATTTTCACATTGCGTTATTGCTTCCAACTCTCTCATGGTAGTTGGTTAGATGACGTTGTCGGCGTACCTAGTGAGGAACAAACTAGACACCTTGTTCCATTCTTGAATCTTACTGGGCTTAAGTTTGAAGAACCATGCCCTAACAGTGGGGTCCAAGGTTTGTGAGAAGAGGTGAGTATAGAGGTCAAAATCCTCTCCTCTTAGGCTCATTGCGGTGGTGAAAGCCCTAATGTGATCTTTTGGATCATCGGTCACTTTGAAGGTGGGGACTTTAGGCATTGAAAATTTTTGTGGGAGTTTCCCCTTAATGTGAGAGGAATATCCTTCAGCATTGATCATGTAGTCACTTATGATCTTGTTTTGAGTCAGAGCTAACTCAAAGTTCTTAATTTGTGCACTTAGCTCTTCTACTTTGTCATCTCGAGGTGAAGGGTCATCCTGGTTAAAAGGGTCAGCTTCCTTAACCTTGCTTTCTATCCATGTCACACGGTTTCCCATAGTTTCCAACATTTTCATCATTTCAGTCAACATCTCATCGGTAGTCTTAGGTGGTGGAGGTGGCATATCACCTTCGGCCATTTCGGTCAACTTAGAACCAGGTGGTCGATATGGAGGGGGAGTAACAAATACTGCGTCAGACCTAGATTTGCTCGAAGGGGGAGACTCCAATACGAGCTTCCTAACCAGACGTTGATTACTATGATCGCGCTCCCAACTTTTCGGACCGACTGTTTTCTTCCCAATCATGGACAGCGGATAAGACTGAGAAAAGGAAAGACTAACAAGTTCCACAAAAGAAAAGTTTTAAAACAAAAGTGGAGATCTCTATCTAGAATATTCTATCAACATAGTTACTCTTGGGGACTAAGTAATGGGTTTAGGTCAAAAGATCTCAACGCAGGATAAACATAAAAAAATATTATACTCTTGACTAAAAGGGGAGGGGAGAGATATTATCTCGACTCAATATGGGATAAAGCAAAAGATATTATACTCTTGACTAAAAGGGGAGGGGAGAGATATTATCTTGACTCAATATGGGATAAAGCAAAAGATATTATACTCTTGACTAAAAGGGGAGGGGAGAGATATTATCTCGACTCAATATGGGATAAAGCAAAAGATATTATACTCTTGACTAAAAGGGGAGGGGAGAGATATTATCTCGACTCAATATGGGATAAAGCAAAAGATATTATACTCTTGACTAAAATGAGAAGGGAGAGATATTGTCGAGATCTTTGACTAAAACTCACTACCTAAATAAAGGGAAAGAATAAACCATTAAATCTTTCCTAAGGTAATGAGCATCATATAGAGCATTCGAGGATATTGTTTCCTAAAAATAAAGATTCTAGACTCAATCTTAAGACAAAATCTAGACTCAAAAAGGAAAAGATCCTAATTGGGGTCTAACCTAATATTCCATGACGACCAAAACGACTACGCAAAGATTGCGTTCACATATGGGCAAACAGCACAACAGCGCAAATGACATGATCATGAAAATCTAGCATGGACATGGGACTGAGTTTCGAACTAAAACATTGGTTCTAGTTCATGCAATGGGGTAGGCTTAAGGGTTTTGGTCAAAAGGTACTCATAATCAAGAATGTACAACAATCCGCGGGATGCGCGACAATGTGATGCATTTTTGTTATCCTACTCGTCGACTAGACGAATGCGTATTAGGAAGGTACATGAGGTGAGGGGATCCATGTTTCTTGGCAAAGAAGAATCGAGTGAATTCTCACCAAAGCACTTCACCACACTCCATTGGCTAAGAAACTAGTTTGAACTTGTAAAAACAAGCTCGAAAGTCGCGCAAGCGCATGCACATGAATGCAATGAATGCAATTTAATAAGATGAATGACAAGTCACAAAATAATAATAACAACACTCAAGGTAGTGAACCAAGCAAAACTAATAGCATTGAATCGATTTTCAACTTACACCCTCTTAAACATGTCCCCAGTGAAGTCGCCACTGTAGGCTACCGAATTTTTCTCCCCTTTTTCCTGATTTCCGGGCGGCCGGCTGGATAGCTTGGGAGAGCGTATCTTTGGGTTTCGTGAATCTCTTGAGTGTGAATGTACATGAAGATTTTCCTTCCGTACTAAGGACATGATTAAGATTGTCGGAAGTCGCCACCAAAATTTAAGGAAATTTTGAAACCTAGGAATCAAGTCGATAGTCTAGAAAGACGTCAACTCAATTCCTGTGCACCCCAATCCCTATTGGGGAAATTGATTTCATAAATGAGTTCGGGGGCGTGAGTACGAGCTAGGAAGGTGTTAGGCACCCAACTCGCCCGTTGACAACAACGGCCTTTACTAATCAATTCAATGCGATTATTAATGCTACGGTTCCAAACAATGTTCAATTTGTCCAAATTCCTAGTTTTAACTAATGAGTTGAACAAACATTACTAATGTGACCACTTTTAACAACTTATCAAATTTACATGCTTTTATTGCTAGAAAACGATAAATATGCTAAAACCTGCGAGTTAGAAGGCAAACAAGGTAATTCATTCACCAATTCACAAACATAGCATAATTTAATAGAGAGCAATAAATAACAAACATGCATTCATTAGGCTTAATACAAGCCCTTTTTCTCAAAATGCGCCATGCATGTACATAGCACATAAACCAAATTCGTTAGTAAATAACAAGCAATATAAAATAATTTATTGAAACCCTCAGGTTGGATTACCTAGATGCTCACAATGAATTTATTGGGTTTAATGCTTGAACTCTTGCTCTTGATGAAGTATGAATGTTTATTTTGTGGTGATAGGGCTAGCCTAAAGAAGGAGTAGAATCAGAATTTAGGGTTTAATATGAGAGAGAATGTCTAAACTCTAAAATTCTCAACCAAGAGACCAACTTGAGAGAGAAACTGCCAACCTCTCCAATTCCCAACCTCTTCAATTGAACCCTAAGGTTTGTTTATATAGAAGAGGGGGAGCTGCTAGGGTTTGGCAAGGAAATCGAATGGGCCTCGAATTTGCCGTCCACGAGAAGAGGTCCAGGCGGCCATGCAACTAGGCCGAGCGGCTGTACCGCTAGGACAAGCGGTCAAGTCGCTTGGCCTAGTGGCATAGCCGCTTGTCCTAGCGGCCAACGCTTGAACTCAGCGTGGCCGCTTGGACCTGGAGCGGCCTGCCTGCATAGGCGTCTGACATGTTTTTCCAGCGGGGGAGGCTTTTCCGAGGGGTCCACGCAGGATTGACTAAGTTCCCTTGTTTGACCAAGGGTTGACTCAAGGGTTTGGGTTACCTTTCGGGCCCTTAAGTTCAAAGAGGCCTATTTCTCAGTTTTGGACTCCAATTGAATTGAGTCCAACTGGTTTGGATCACCTGTACAAGAGGCTTCCACTGGTTAAGTCAAATGAACTGGGCTAATCATCGGAGCAATTATTCTCGCAACCCAAGTTCGAGCAAAATCCAATCCTTTCGTCATCGGGTTTTTATGGGAACGTATCATATACACAATTTTTGGTGTCTACACAAAGCCTACTTGTCCAAACCACCTGTGCTAGTACCGCCCACTCTAGGCATGCCTTTAATCCTCTACCCAACAGTTACAGAAACATCACTGGGGCCATGCTAGCCCAAGAAATAGACAAAGAGGGGAAAGCCATCTACTACGTGAATAAGAAGTTTCTTGATTACGAAACTCGTTTTTCCCCTTTGGAAAAGACGTGTCTTGCTTGCCTCGGTCGCCGCGACCAAGAAGCTACGACATTACATGCTCCAACATACGATCCACATAAGATCAAGAGAAAATCCTTTAAAGTTTATATTCGAAAAGCCCATTCTAAATGGCAGAATAGCAAGATGGACGGTCCTTTTATCCGAAATCGACCTCAAGTTCGAACACCAAAAGGCTATTAAAGAACATTGTGTTTCGGAATATCTAGCCAACCAAGCCATAGACAAACCCGACCGAAAGGAAGAATACCACTTCCCAGATGAAGGGGTCATGACATTAGACACCTAGACATAGCAACTATATTTCGATGGAGCATCTAACCAAAAAGAATTTGGGGTAGGAGTGCTAATAGTGTCTCCCGACGGTGCACATACACCTATTTCAGTCAAGTTGGAACACGAGATCACCAACAATGGCGCAGAATATGAGGCTTGCATAATTGGGCTACAATCTGCCATAAGCCTTGGCATCAAAACATTGCGAGTCTATGGTGACTCATCCCTCATAATTAACCAGATTTCCAAAGTCTGGAAAGTCAATGTGAATCATTGGCACTCTACCAAGAATACTTAGACAAGATCTTGATGTATTTCAATCAAATACATTTCACATACCTTCCCAGAGAAGATAATCAATTCGCAGACGCATTAGCTAAATTAGCAAGCATGATCAACATACCCGATTCCATTCGAATGATTTCCATTTGCGTACAAAGAAGGTCTGAACCTTCATATTGTGATACATTGGAGGTATGCCATGATGAAGAAGATGAATGGTACACTGATATAAAAAACCTACTCATCCATCAAATTTAACTCCTGATTCTAGCCCTAGAGCCCAAAAGGCCCTTAGGAGGCTCACGGCCCTATTTATTGAGGTAAAAGGCCAAATATACAAGAAAACCCCAAACGGGATCAACCTCTTATTCTTAGGCACCGAAATGGCCCACAAAGTCATAAGAGAGGTACATGGAGGAGTTTGTGGACCGCACATGAACGGCATGATGTTATCTTGGAAGATAATTAGGCTCTTCTATAATATTGGACCATAATGGAGAAAGACTGTTGTGAATTCGTCAAAAGATGTGTGCAATGCCAAATACACGCAAACCTACAACATTTACCACCAAGCCCATTATACACTTTCACTTCATCCTGGCCCTTCTCGGCTTGGGGAATAGACATTATTGTCAAGATAACCACAACGGGCAAGGGTGGTCATGAATACATTCGAGTTGCTATTGACTATTATACTAAATGGGTAAAAGCGCAATCCTACGCAAAGCTCAAACCAAAGCATGTAGTCAAGTTCATCAAGAACAACATAACAGCTAGATATGGCGTTCCACAAGAAATCATTAGTGATAGTGGATCGCATTTCATGAAGGACGTAATTTAACTTCTAGCTGTATTCAAAATCCAGCATCGAAAACCCTCTCCTTACAGGCCGCAAACAAACGGCGCAGTAGAAGCAGCTAACAAGAATATCAGGAAAACCATCAAAAGGATGACCGAAAATTATTACGATTGGCCCGATAAGTTTCCATTCGCACTTTGGGGCTATAGGACTTCCATTCGCGCATCAACGGGAGAAACACCCTACTCTCTAGTTTATGGGATGTAAGCCTTCTTACCAATCGAACTAGAGGTCCCATCTCTAAGGATCGTTTTAGAAAGCCAAATTCCAGATGTGGATAGGGTCCAAGCCCGGTATGGTCAATTCGTCCTATTGGATGAGAAAAGATTGCAAGCTTTGCATAATGTGAGAATCTATCAAAAAAGGTTGACAAAACACTTCAACCAAAAGCTCAAGATGAGAGATCTCAAAGTTGGAGACCTAGTACTAAAGGAAGTGAGGGTCAACATAACTGACCCTCGAGGCAATTTTAGGCCCAACTGGTCAGGAACTTTTCTTATCACGAAAATTCTAACCAGCGGGGCTGCAAGATTAGCAGACTTAGACGGGATTGAGTTCAGTCAATGGATAAACATGGATCAATTGAAAAAGTTTTATGCCTAGGCAAGGCATCCAAAATAGTACTTTCGAGAGGCCCATAAAAGGCTAAGTAATCCCGTAAAAAATAAAAAATAAATAAAAATAAAAAAGAATGAAAAAAGGGGAGAACGGGATTCAATGTTTAATGCACGAATAAGAACTACGAGCGGCCTGATTCCCCTAAAAGGATACATAGGATAACCCAATTCCAATTGGGCCCGACCTTTTCATCATCTTCGCGTTCAAAAGTTGTTGAAATAATAATAATAATCAAATAAAGTTGCAATAATGCATAAATTTGAGCATATCTCCATTAATAATAAATATAGTCCATTACAACTCTAGTGACTTAGCAATTTAAAAAAAATAATAAAAGTGCAAATATTTAGATTTAAGTCCTAAAGGGCACATCACCCTTATTGAATTTAAATGCAACACAAAAGGCAATCCTAAGCTAGACATGCTCCAAAACGAGTATTGATACTAATGGAGTACTCCATAGCTTCAGTGGGAGGACCCGCATCCTCCATGGGCTAATCCGCTATGAGGCCCTTTGCATATCGCTCATTGGGAGCCCATCTCTCGTGAATCGCAGGTTCTTCTTTTTCAACCTCCACTAGAGGTGTGCTTGAAGATGCCTCATGATCATTGGCCCGAGTTAGGGCCACCTCTTTCGGCTTAGTACTAATCTTCTCCAAAGCCTTTTTGGCCTTAAGGTTAAGAATACCCTTTGCTTGACTCCTTCTTCTTACCCTTCCCTTTTGGGTCATTGAGGTTTGAAAGTATTAGGCTAACTTTGGCCAATTGGGCCTTGAGGTCACCTTGCTCGGATTTTCTACATGCACGACGATCCTCCGTGGTTGTGTAATCCATCCAAGCTTCATAGGCCGAAGATATTGTCGTTGGAGCCTTAATATGAGGTATGGTCCACTTAGAGCGACAGTCCCATACAAACTCCCAGGATCTCACCATGCTAATTGTCAAAGTTCGCGTACTAGGAGGTACACTATCCTTCTGTGGGATAATTTGGCGTTTCCCATATTGTCGCATAATACGACTAGGAAAGATGTGAGTAGAGTTGAAGAGACCAAGGATTTGATAGTATTCCGTGTCTTTGTTGCATCCGATTGCGGATTTAAGGCCCCACCACTTTACGGTCCACCTTAGCAAAGGGCAAGCTTTAAGATACCCATGCCATTCAGCAATTGTAGACTCATAATACAACCTCCAGTGTGCGGGAAATTGCTTAGGTTGGTATTTGAGCGCATTGGCGGGTCTTTCAATAAAGCACATATGCTCAAGGAGCCATATCTACAAAAGCAAGCAAAAATAAAGTCAACAATCCATCAAATATTCAAGCTTTATTAACAAAATAAATAATTCAAGCAAAACCAAGCATTTACTCGGAGAAGGAGAGGGCTCCCTGTCCATCCACCAATAGATGGCTTTTGTTTCTTACGGTCCAAGCATATTATGGTTTCACCAAGCACAAGGGACATGGGGGTGAAGTCGTTTTGGATTTGTTCCACAATGTTAAGCATACTACACTTACCCTTATTACCTCCACCAACAAAGAGGTATCTATGTAAAAGACATAAAATAAAAATACGCCTATAATATGTCTCACTCATCACATCTTTATCATGCCTTACCTTAGGATAAAAGATGTCGATTATGCCGTTGCGATCTAATTCGTCACTCCTAGCAACGGAGGAGGCTTGAGTTGGTGATAGGCCAAGATACCTCTTGAAGTAGCCTTCAAAGTCTGCTCCGAATCATGGAGTAGCGGGAGCCTTGTCATGCGGAAATCCGATGATAGCGGCAAATTCTTCGGGAAGAGGGCATAGATCATTATACCCAAAGAGGAAAACATAAAGCTTGTCATCCCAAAAGTCCACCGCGGCCTCAAGGAGATTACACACAATTTGGACTTGTTTGAGGTGGAAGAGAGCATTCAAATGAAACGGCATAAGTCTCATCCTTTCTTCTGGAGTTATGGATTGTAACCACTTGTCAAATTTAACATCAAAACTTGTTATGGCTGATTTCTTGGCAAATAAGGGGATTTCTCTCTCTAAAAGCTATCTAATGATGGTAAATTGTGTAGGTGATGTCCCAAATCGGACTAACTCAAGGCTTATATAGGGCTCGCACGGAAAAAAGGACAAAAATAAGGCAACTCGTCAAAAAAAGGGCTCCAACTACCCCTGTTTCAGTCGCTGAAGGCTCAGCGGCGCTCGATAGTGCAGCACTGGCCCAGCAGCCATTGAATCAGTCCCCGCTGCTCGGCGCCTGCTGCTGAAAGGCTTCCGCCTGCCGCTGGACGGTTTTTTTGAAGACAACCTCTTTTTCTCCGATTTTGGTACTTCCCTTAACTTTTTTGGACCCAATTAAGACTTTTTTCCTATTATCTTTTATTCTTTCCTTAAAATTAATGGAAACTCCACAATTTCTTTATTTTCTTTTTCTGATTATTTCTTCATTTATTTCATTCATCCCCTTTTTATTATTTTCATTTCATTTCACCCTTTTCTTTTTTCATTTTTATTAGGGGGGATAGGGTACACCCAATTTTAACTTTTTGGCTGTACCATTTTTGCTAAGTGGCTATTACTTGCGCTTTTGCTTGACTACATGTGCATTTGCATTAGCCTAACAAAGTGCATGGACAGATAATAATAAGCATGCAAATATTTACAAACATAAAGTCCGTATGTTTTGTTAATACAAAATGTTCAAACGTATTTCACACAAATACGTTATTATAAAAACCACCATCACCCGCATCATCATCCGTACGGGTCACCTCAAAATGGTCCTCCAACCTACGCCCCTCGTCACCAAAAATAGACGCTGCAAGCTGGCTAGGGTCAAATGAGGAGTGTAGGGCAGGCTCTCGATACAAGCTCCACTCTCCGACATAGCTCGAATCATAACCCCACGAAGCTCGAGCAGACATGGTAGGCACCATCGAAGCAGGAACTGGAGGCTGATAGTAAAGGCCTCCATAAGAAGGATACTCTGCATACCCGGGATAAGGAGGATACATCGGCACATGCATAGGAGTAGGCTCCACATACGGAGTCATCCTACTCGCACCAGGGCGGTCCGACCGATGCACATGCATCCTCTCTCTCCTAGGACTCTCCCTCCGAGGGCTCCTCTTGGGAGGAGGACTACGCTCAGGCGAGCTAACACCCTCATGATCCGACAGTACCACCTGTCGTGACCTACGAGGAAGAGGTCGACGGTACTCAACCTACATTCCACAGAAAATCATAAATACATTTCTCAAAGCACGCAACTTTGAAAATGGAAATAAAGTTTACCTTGTCCAAGTCAGCTCTTGAGCAAGTACCCTCCGAAAGGGCTCGGGATATCCAAGACTTCATGGCATGAACCATCTTGAAGACCTTTTCGGTCTTCTCGTGATCAAGCTACACAAAAGAAAAGTTAGCAGGAGCATACCAAAAAAAAAAATAAAATAAAAAAACCCTGACCATTCAACTTTTTTCGAAATTACGAATTTACCCCTGGATGCCCAACGGGAAGAGGTAGACTCTGAATGTCCTCATCAAGATCCTCGTTCATAGGGTTCTCCCCCAAGCACTCTTTCTCGCCATTATTCGGACCTCGGACCTACATGTCAGGGACATCCACCTCGATATCATCAACCCGAGGTTCCTACAAGGCAAAGCAGTTAGTACAAACAAGGCAAGAGGCATAGAATATCAAGTATAAAATTCTTACCTTCAAGCCCACAAATGAAGGCATGAGGCGATCACGACGGAATTGCTCATAATAGCCCGCAAGATCCTCCGCAGGCTCCCTCAAATACCGCATAGCATCCGAGCCGACCAGGGGCCACAGCAACCTGCTCGCGAGACAGGCACCTCACCAAAACCATGGTCAAGGGAGAATCCAAAGCAATCCTACGACCATCTAGGTCAGGATATAAACCTGACAAAAAATCCGCTCTCCCAAATACCACTCACAAGAGAATGGGCCCGCAATCAGGGTCCTCTAACGGTCCACTGCCCTAGAAGTAAGGACAGCGTCCGGAGTCAACTCTTGATACTTCGCCCACGGGAAGTAGTCAACCTACACGAACAAGGCAATGCAAGATATTTCCATACAAGAAACGCAATCCATGCAACAAAAGCAAATATATTTTACCTTGTGTCAGTCAATACGGAGGAGAGCCTCCCTAAACTGCTGGAGAGTGCTCAAAGGAACAGGACCCTTATGGCGCCACACCCTACAGGCCAGGAAATCCAAAGTCCAACAGGTAGGCGCCAGCTCCGGAAAGTGCTCAAAAAACCAAGGCTACACCCAAACATGAGATTAAGCACCGCACACTTAAATAATGTATATCAATAGAGCAAATACAAAGGTAAAAAAAAATGCACATGTAAAACCTTCCAAAAGTCGCACAAGCTCACAGAAGGAAGGTTCGCCTGCTTGTACCCCTCATTGTTCACAAGGCAGGCATACCGCATACATCTCAAGAGGTTGGCGTAGTCCGACAACCCCCAGTTGTACTCTCTCACTCTATCCCAGTCCAACTGACTCGGGAGGTAGATGGCATGAATACACTCCCCCTTATCACTGAAGATAGAGGTAGCAAGAAGTTAGACGACGAACATCCTCGCCTTTTGCTCCACCGAGGTATTTCTCTTATACCTCGGGTCCTTCAAAGCCGCAACAAGCTCACTATAAGAACGGTAGTGGTGACCCCAAGTGTTGCCCCAAGGGCAAAAGAGGTCAACCAACTCCGCCTTACTCTTCCAAATGGAAACGTCATAAACAATGGGCGTATCCACGCAAGGTACCCCGGTCAAAATCGAAAACTCCGAAGGAGTAATCATCATCTCCCCATTAGGAAAGTGAAACGTGTTGTTAGTATCCCAAAAACGCTCTAACGACAACCGCACAACACACCTCTTGACTCGATCCACCGAGTCAACCGCCTTTAACAAAGGCCCAAAACCCGCATTCAACACCGCATCTTGCACCTCTTTAGGCAAGGTTTTCAAAAGTTTGACGAATGAACCATAAGTTCCATGGGTCCTCAAATTTCCATCGGGTTCCTATGATCAAGTTTGCATCTCTTAGGTACACATTTCAATCAAATGTTCAATCCTAAAGCATGTTTCTAATTTTGTTCAAGCCGCGCAAGATCACATGCGCTACAAACTTCACAATTGCATACAAATTAAATCCAAGGCAAGCATATAAACTCAAAATTCATTGCATAAACTATGAATTACGAGTGTTTGAAGGACATACCACAAATTTGGAGGCCCGAGAACTCAAATGAGTCGCCAGTCGGAAAAGCAATTCCGATCGATCCCAAACAATGTCGGGCATCCTATCCGACCGGGTATACCTATCTTGAGGGAAAGCCACATTTGGCTTCCTCTTTGAAGGCTTCACATGAGGAGGGAAGACCTTTGTAAAAATGTCAATTTCTTCGACTTCCTCTCGCACCTCGGCCCTTTTACTCTTCCTCTTTCCTAACTTGGGAGCCATTGAGCAAGAACAAACAAGCAAGCAAGAACAAGCAAGCAAAAATGGAGAATTTTGGATTTTCTCTCTCCAAGGGCGTCAAAAACCCACTCACATTTTCTCCCCAAATTTGTGAGAAATCACAAATAAACTTCAAATTATGCAAAGATTGTTCAAAAGCAAGCAAATGCAAGCAAAAATGGGCAAATTTTGAGAGCACAAAAACCCAAAAACATAGAGAATTCAGAATTTGAAGACTCAAGCAAACCCTTGCATTCAACCTAGCACCCAAGATCGAAGAGCAAGTCTAATTCTACTAATCCTGTTCGAATAGAACGTCTAGGTTAACCATCCTGAGGGCCTAAACTCTTTATTTAAATTTTATTTTCTTATTTTAACCTTGTTTTACTTAGCTTTTGATTATGGTTGAATTATTATGCATGTTTTGATTTTTATTAATTATGCATGCATGTTAGTTTAATTAAAGTTTGCATCTTTTATATTAATTCATGCATATAGTGACCCTTTTAGGTTTATTTTAGCATAAAGTTAGTATTTTTGCTTTGTACTTCCATTAAAGTTACTAACGAATTTATTGATGTGCATATGCAATGCTTGGCGCGTTTAGCAAGTGTGGTAGGTTGGAGCGTTTTATTTATTGCTCTTATCTCTTGGTTTGTGCTTAATAGATTAATTGCATGTAAATTGGATATAAATTGTGCAAAGTGATGACGGTAATTAAATTGGTGGTCTTTAACCTGCTTAGTTAATTTTAGGGCTTTGGACGACCGGATTTATATGGAACCATATGGTTTAAATAAATATTTGACATGGATAAGCTTAGTAGAGGCCGTTAATTCAGGCGATTTAGATAGGATTTGTTTTATCTCTTTGGTACCTATACCCCCGAACTCAATCTTTGGCCCCGTTTGGGTATAAGTCAATTCCCACAAGGAGTTGGGTGCACTTTTTGATGGTTTTCAATTGTTTCTTTAAAAATTGGTGGCGACTTCATTGCTTGCAAATTATTTTCCCAACCCAATTGAATTCTATTGCCTTATGACGTATTATTTGAGAACCATTAATTCCAACAGGAGTAATCTCGATGAGCGCCGAAAAGGCGAGGATTCTTACAACCCTCTCTCCCCTTACATATTTGTCCTTTGTATGGAGAGACTTACACATATTATTAACGAGGCGATCACAATGGGAGCATAGAAACCAATCAAGGCAAGCCCGAGTGGCCCCGACCTCTCTCACCTTTTTTTCGCCGACGACCTCGTGCTATTTGCAGCGGCGTCACTTGACCAAATTGAAGTGATCCGATTATGCCTCAACAAGTTTTGTGAGGCCTCGGGCGAGAAGGTCAATTTCTCCAAGTCAAGCGTGTGTTTTTCAAAGGGTGTTCATGAGACAATCATCAATTCCATTGTTGCGACCTCAGGCATGGTAGTCGAGGAGGATCTTGGTAAGTATTTGAGGATGCCGACCACAAAGAGAAGGGTCACGAGAGCGTCTTATCAACATCTCATTGACCGGGTCAACACGTGCCTTGCGGGTTGGAAGTCCAAGTACATTCCATGGCAGGTAGGGTGACCTTGGCAAAGTTCGCCCTCTCTAGCATACGATACTACTCTATGCAAACAGTCTTGCTACCCTGAGCTGTGTGTGACGACATAGATAAGAAAACCCACACATTCATATGGGGAGGGTCCGAGGATAAAAGGAAAATCCATTTGGTTCATTGGGATACTGAGACACAAAAGAAGGAGGCAGGGGGTCTTGGTATAAGATCCATGTGCCAAACAAATGTGGCGTTCTTAGCAAAGGTTGGATGGCGAACTCTCGCGGAACCAACCAGTCTTTGATCGCGTGGTTCGTAGTAAGTACTGTGCGGGGAGATGTGATATTGATATGTTCCAACTTTCACGTGCAATATCAAAAACTTGGAAGGGGATGCTTGAATCACCCCAAGTGCTGCGAGCGGGTGTCCAAGCGGTCATAGGCAATTGCCATCGCACCATTTTCTGGCTACACAATTGGGCCACAGACAAGCCACTTGAACAGCTAGCAACCCAGAACCTCGATGATGAAACCATGGGCAAGACAGTGGCCCGAGTATTGGGATGGAGAACGATGGAAGTGGAACGAGTTCTATCATCTTCTTCCATAAGATGCATTAAATCATATTGCTTCCCATTGTGTCATCCATGGCGCAAACGTACAAGATCGCTTGTCCTGGAGTGGTCAAATTCAGGGAAATTCACAGTAAAACTACTCTAGATAATGTTAGGGAGGGTATGGATAAGGCACCTAATCCCCACTGGGAAAAGATCTGGAGGGTATACGTAGCTGCTTCACAACGCGTAAGAAAATTTTTTTGGCTCACTATGCACGAAAGCTTCATGTCAAACGCTAACTGCGTGCATCGTCATCTAGCTTCTAATGCAGCTTGCACTACTTGTGGCCACTTTGAAGAGACGGGAATTCACGTCCTGCGTGACTGCCCCATGGCACAAGAGGTATGGAATGCCATCATCCACCCGTCCTCTTTGCATACATTTTACAATACTTCTCTTGTTGATTGGGTTCACATGAATATTGAGAAACTGGATGAATGGGCATCAATCTTTGCGACCACCATTGTAGAGTAATGGCAAATCCGAACAAAGTTCCCCATGAAAGGCATAGCTTTGTCGTGGCTATGGGGCGAGAAAACCTCGAGGCTGAATCCAAGAGCACTACCGCTCTTGGTGGAAAAGAAAGATAGCAAGAAAAATTCATACGCTCGGAGGATCCCCCCCAGGGCTGGGTAAAATTAAATATTGATGGTGCGTCTCGTAGGAACCCAGGCCCCGCTGGAGGTGGAGGGTTGTTGCGGGCTGATAAAGGAGACTTTCTGCGTGAATTTACAGTAAACTGGGCTGTTGTACCTCGGTTAAGGCGGAATTAATGGCCCTGTTATACGGGCTTCGAATTGCAAATAGCTTTGGAGTTCAAAAGCTATTCATTGAAGTAGACTCAGAGCTTGCCTTTGACATGTTACGCAACCCAACTCCCAGTTGCATCCCACACTTTTTTACTCTGGAACAATGTAAGAAGCTAATAGCACAACCCCAATGGGAAATCCGCTTACAACATGTCTATCGCGAAGCCAACGTCTCAGCTGATTGGCTAGCAAATTACAGCTTCAATACTCAAGAAATTGTCCAGGAATTTGATGAATCACCTGTTGAGACGATGAGTGTTTTGCTTGATGATCAAATGGGTCGTGCTCGACCTCGACTTATTGTAGTGTAGTTGCTCTTTTGTTTTCTTTTGGGTTTGCGTACCCTCCCTCCCACCAAAAAAATAAAATAAAATCTTACAATGTTTATCATTGCGATGAATACTAAATGTCTTGTTGACTATTTTTGCTATTATTTTAGGGAGTTAATACAATTTGAAATGAAATTAAAAATTTAAAAGTTCAACCAAATCCAATTTCTAACCCAACATCTAACTAAAAGAAAATTTAACCCAACATCAATTGAGTAAATTAAGTATTTAAGTTTTATCCCATAAAAAAAACTATTAAACTTTATACGTCAAAGAGAGTAATTGAATTTTATTTTTGTGTAAATTTAAGTATTTAATTGAAGCTTCTTTTTATTTTTATTTTTTTTTTGAGGTAATTTAAGTGATGCTTGATCTCACTAGAGTTAAGAGAAGGTCAAATTTTCAAATTTATGACAACAAAATTCTTGGGCACTGTAGGTTGTCGCCACATCACATGAATCTTTAGCGCTCGATCAAATAATAAATTACTTTAATTTTGGGCCCTTTTGTGGTTTTGTTTAGGGGCACAATTGTTTTTTGGGTGGGGGCACTACCTAATTTTGGTGGGTGTATGTGCAATACCCCGTATTATTATTCATTTTAGAATAATAATTACATAAAAAGAAAATGCAATTTCGTATTTTAAATAATTAATTGGGCTCATAAATGTTTAAAGTGCCTAATTAATATTGGATTTTGATTTTGGACTTAATTAAATTATAATTGGGCCAAATAAATAAAAAGGAATTTATTGGGCTGTAATTTCGGTAATGGCCGAAATTGTGAGCAAGAATTGGGCCATTATTACCGGCTATATGGCCGAAAATAAGGCATTAATTTTTCTGATTTTTATTCAAGATTTTGTTTCCTAAAATTTTGGTTAATGGAATGAAATTAGGAGAGTTTTTAGGAAAGAATAAGTTGAGTTAAGGAAGGAGTGTATTTGGGCTCCTAAATACACTCAGCTTCCAAACTTAACTGACTCTTTACCAAATGAAAAAAAAAAACGCTCTCTCTCACTCTCACACGGCCGAACCAAGGAGCAAAAAGAAGGAGAAAGTTCATCACTTCTTTCACAATTTTCTTCTTTGCTCAATTTTTAAACCCTTTTGATTCCAAGTAAGTGTTTTAATGCCTTTTGATTAATTAAAATTGTGTTCTTGATTCAAATTCATTGTTTTTGATAAACCCTAATTTGTATGAGTAAACCCTAATTTAGTTTTGCCTAGGGTTTGTTAAATTGTGGATTTAATTAGATTAGGGTTTGTTAAATTTGATTAAAAAAAAAAAAGAGGGTGAAACCGTGTGGTGCACGGCTAAGCCGTGCGCAGCCGCTGTGCGGCTGTCGCGGCCGCCTGTCGTGGCTGCCGCCGGCGGCCAGCCACCAGCGGGTCTGCTGGTGGTGGTGATGGTGATGTTGTTTTGGGTGCTGACTTGTTTTGACTTATTTTAGGGTTTTGAAAAGTTTCCTAAATTGGTTTATGTAAATTGTATTTTTGGAAACTTTGAGCATGCATGAGTATTGAAATTTTCAGCAACTTAATTAATTAAATTAAGGGTACTAAATCATCTTTAAAGTTTAATACAGTGGTTTAGAAGTCAAGGTATTGACTATTGTTGTATTGTGGATTTGTTAGGGCCCGTTGACCGCGCTTGAAACGTAAGGAGCTTACGTTATTAATTGTCGTGATTTTGCCTATTGTTAAAGGTAATTCATGTCTAGATGAATTATGTAATCTCTTTGTCACAATTCATATCTATTGGGATTTGTATTCATTGTCTAGTATTGGATTGAGATGTGAATTCATATTTGGACTTGTGAGTATTTGGAGAAGGGATAATTGATATTTATTTCCTTGTGATAATTCGTATAGAATTATATAATAGTGAATGCATGTATAATGTTGGAAATTCACTTTGTGTAGCAATGTCTACTTATTAATATTCATGTGAGGAGATGCATGTTTATTTATGATTATTGAATGAAAATTATATTAATAATTGTTCAATTGGAGTATAGCTTGAAATTGCTATTTTTGGTATCATGTTAGTAATCATGTGAATCATGTTAGAAGCATGTTACTTCAATAAGTTGAAATGAACTTTGACTATTGCATTAGGTGGTTTTGAATTGAGGCCTAGATGCCCTTCATGTAAAATGCCATCGGAAATCGTAACCATATTGTGTTACTTGAGAATTGCCAAGATTATGTGATTTACTTGATTACGTGATCACCATATTAAATGAATTGAGAGTTAATACTTCTTTGTGTGAGAGATCCACCAAAGGACGCGAATGGGAACTGTCAATTATGCGTTGAGTGGGTTCATATTCTCCGGGGTATGGCCCCAACGTATTTAAATCTTGTATCCATATATGATGATTGGGCGAGTAAGTTTTATTGCAAAATTGTTTTTCTTGTAAACCTAAGGGTTGAGAGAGGTTATGCATACTTAGGAACATCTAGAAGTACTTCGGGAGTCATCTATACTCCGGGACGGTTGATCCCTCTTTTGCAACTGTACACGGGACTAAAATCCTATTGGGCCTTCTGCAGTTGGTCTGACATTCTTAAGATTCTCTTCTCTCTAATGAACTTGGCTAATGGATAATAATAAATAATGAGATTTATTACTTGGTGATTATGCGTGTCTTTATTTTTAAAGCATGTTGTCTTTTTTTCTTAAAGCATGTTTATTATTTAACTAAGTATGTTTTGATTGTAAAGTATATCATTAAGATATATTCATAGTTGAAAACTTAAATAGACTTAAGTTATGTGAATAAAAGAATTGCAAGCTGAAATGAGTTTAATTGCTTCTTTTACTTGTTTTGGTATTATTTGAAGTACTCGAGTGAAGTCCTAACGTGTTGTTGTCGCGTGCAGATGGTGAAGCTTGAACGACCAATGACTCCCGAGGACCCGAGGCAGCTCCATTATGAGGGAGGCCGACTAGAGGAATACTTTGATCTCGTACGTGAAGTATTCATGCAGTACGACGAGCGCCTTGATGTTAAGTCTTCTCTACGCCCAGAAAAGATGAAGGCCTTCTACTTCTTCAAAAGCTTTGGCTACACGACAGCCAAATGGCGCCGATTCCACGACGACTGGCTAGTGGATTGGGAGATGAAGAACGATAAGGACTACCCCTATCTGGAAACGTTGGAGTCCTTGATGATGAGGGCATACGCATGGGATGAGGCATACCCGGATATGCTTAGAGACACCTACGATGTGTATGTGGAGAACGCTGGAGGGTACGACCCATTGCTCGAGGTGGACGACCCAATGACCCGAGAGGAGGAAGACGCCGACCTCGAACGACCACTAGCGTTCGAGAGAGACTACTTCGCCGAGGAGGTCGAAGCACCTGCTGCTGAGGTTGAGGAGGAGCCTTTGCCTGCTGTTCCTGAGGTTCCTGCAAGGCCACCTAGGCCTAGCGTTGTGAGAGACTGGCCCATAGGCTTGAATGGCGAGCCCAACGAGCCAAGGACCCCTACTGAAGAAGAGGAGGATCCAGAAGAGGAGGAACCCATGAAGGAGGAAGAGGAGGACGAGGTCCAGGTGACACATATGTGTCGCTACACTTTGAGCAACCGCGTGAGAGGAGCGTGATTCTTAGTTTTTATTTAGTTTGATGGAGTAAACTATTTGAGACTTTACTTGGGCCTGCGAGCCATTTGTTTTGACATTATGATTAGAATGTTAAATTTTTGCTTATTCATGCTATTGAGGCTTGGTTTGGCAAGTCCTCATTTTTGAGAACAAATACTTGATTATTTGATTTATGAGATGAAATTTTTGCAAGAAATATTTTATTTACTTGCTATCTGGAGCATGAGTATGGTGAAAGCGCCTATGAAAAAGGCATGGATGTTTCATTATGATTATGATTTGTTTATTTTTGAGAAAGAACAAAGTCTATTGAAACTTGAGCTTGCTTGTACGCAAGAGTGTGATAAGGCCATGCTCGAATGCAATAAGAGCCTGGAGCCCTAGTTGGCTATTGAACATATATATGAGTCAAGTGTATATATGTTAGTTGTGATAATCGCACATGAGTGTGATATGGGTAGCTAATACCTTTTTCATTTGCTTTTGTTGATCCTTTAGGTTGATAGATGCCACCTAGAAGAAATAGACAAAGAGTCGAAGATTCGAATAACTCGATGGGAGATAATAACAACAACGTCGGGAATGGGGAGGAAATGGCGCAAGCCTTATTAGCGCAACTTGCTCAGTCGCAGCAAGCCTTGGCGCAGTCTAATGCATTCATCGCGCAGATGATGCAAAGGGAAGACACGAGGGCTATTGGGGGTGACGACTTCGCCGCAGTATCCAAGAAGATAAAAGGGCATAATCCGCCTGTGTTTGAGGGGCGCGAGGATCCCGTACTTCTCGACGATGGGACGCGGTATTTGGAGAAAATCTTCGCGATAACTGGGTGTCGGGAGGCACTTAAGGTAGATAGTGCTATCTATTTGTTCCGGAAGAAGGCAGATCGTTGGTGGACAACCAATGATACATCAATTAGAGCTCGAGAGGGTTTTAATTGGGAAATGTTCAAAATGGTTCTTCGAGAGGAGTTCTACCCAGAGTATCTCCAGGACCAAAAGTATAACGAGTTTTTGAACCTTATCCACGGAAGGATGACTGTTCAAGAATATGCTGAAAATTTTGACGACCTTACTCATTTTGTTGGAGAATTAGTCTCTACGGAAGAGCAAAGGGCCCGTAGAGACTAATTGTGAGTCTTTTGGGGGTTATAAGTGTCAAATTGTGCAAGAGGCCTACAATCGTGCTGCGAATCAAGCTGCGATTTACAAGCAACGAGAGGAGGTGGCTGGGAGAAAGACAAAGTTTGACGACCATCAGGGTAGTGGTGGTGAGAAGAAGGACAAGATCCGGGGAGGGAACAATCAGAATGGCAACAACAACAACAAGGGGAATAACCACAACGAGGGTGGGAATTCCAAGAATGGAAATGGCAAGAATGGCGATGGAAATGGCCATAAGAATAATGGGGGTTGGAAGGACAAACCCTACAATTGCAAGAGGTGCAACAAGAGTCACTCAGGGGTTGATTGTGCTGGGAATAAGTATAGATGTTTCATTTGTCAAGAGTTGGGGCATCGTTCTTTTGATTATCCTCAGAAGGGCAAGACCGTGAACAATGGAGGGGGCAACAACAATGTTCAAGCTCCTGCAGCTCAGGGTCAAAATGGGAACAACCAGAGTGGTAATCGGCAGAATGGGCTGAATGGAAAGGCTGGAAATGTTCAGAACAATAATGGCAACCAGAGCAGAAATGGAGGTCGTTTGTTTGTAATGAATCAAGTACAGGCTGATGCGACAAACAATGTGGTGACTGGTACGTTCCTTGTAAATTCTTTGTCTGCCTATGTATTATTTGATTCTGGAGCATCACATTCATTCATATCTGAAAACTTTGTTAAGAAACATGGGATGGGAGTAGTTGAGTCTTTCGAGACTAACATTTCCACTCCTATTGGGGAGGTGGTATTGTGTAAAGTAGTACATCCCAATGTTCGAGTGAACATTGCAAGGTCTGAATTGCCTGTAGACCTGATTGAGTTTCAATTGGGAGATTTTGACTTAATCTTAGGTATGAATTGGCTTAACAAGTATAAAGCGAGAATCGATTGTAGTGAACAAAAGATATCGCTGAAAGGGCCTAGAGATA
Organism: Tetragonia tetragonoides; assembly: GCA_038025085.1. Lineage (NCBI taxonomy): Eukaryota > Viridiplantae > Streptophyta > Magnoliopsida > Caryophyllales > Aizoaceae > Tetragonia > Tetragonia tetragonoides. The sequence goes on from CM076143.1 coordinate 36,906,681, forward strand.
ATAGAATCGCTTATAAAGGAATTGTCACTAAGGGAGGAATTAGGATTATTTCGATGTTAGTGGCGCAAAAGCACTTAGAGAAAGGATGTGAGGGATGTTTGTGTCACATTCAGAATGTAGAGGGAGTAGACGAGGAAATCTCAAAGATTGATGTGGTCAACGAGTTTCTGGATGTCTTTCCAAAGGAGATTCCTGGTATGCCACCAGTAAGGGATACTGTGTTTCAGATTGACCTAGTTCCTGGAACAGGTCCGATTTCGAGGGCACCGTATAGAATGGCACCTTTAGAGATGAAAGAGCTAAAGGAGCAGTTGGAGGAGTTACTAGCGAAAGGGTACATTAGACCTAGTGCGTCACCGTGGGGCGTACCAGTACTATTTGTTCGTAAGAAGGATGGTAGTCTGCGTCTCGGCATTGACTACCATGAGTTGAATAAGGTCACTGTCAAGAATAGGTATCCTCTACCAAGGATTGAAGACCTGTTCGATCAACTCCAAGGGGCTGAAGTATTTTCGAAGGTGGATTTGCGGTCAGGTTATCATCAGCTAAGAATTCATGAGGTCAACATTGCGAAAACTGCCTTTAGGACAAGGTATGGGCATTATGAGTTTACTGTTATGCCGTTCGGGTTAACTAATGCACCTACTAAGTTTATGGAGATGATGAATAACACCTTTAGACCATATCTGGATAGTTTTGTGGTCGTGTTTATCGATGATATTTTGGTGTATTCGAAAGACAAGGAGGAACACGCAAGACACTTAAGGAATGTCTTGGAGGTGTTGCGAAATGAGAAGTTGTACGCTAAACTCTCAAAGTGTGAGTTTTTCTAGAGAGTGTTGCTTTTCTTGGGCGCATTATCTCTAAAGAAGGAGTCTCTGTGGATCCTTCTAAGATTCGGGCTGTCATGGATTAGCCTACTCCGAAGAGTGTGACTGAGGTGAGAAGTTTCCTCGGATTGGCTGGCTATTATAGGAGATTTGTTCAAGACTTCTCCAAGGTAGCTAGACCTATCACAAATTTGATGAAAAAGGAGATGAAATACAAGTGGACTGAACAATGTGAAGAAGCTTTCCAAGAGCTTAAGAAGAGGTTGACTACGGCACCAGTTTTGACTTTACCGTTTGGAACGGAAGGGTTTGAGGTGTACAGCGATGCATCTAAGAATGGGTTGGGGTGTGTACTTATGCAACATGGCAAGGTGGTTGCTTATGCCTCTTGCCAGTTGAAAGTGCATGAGAAGAACTACCCTACTCATGACATGGAGTTAGCTGCTGTGGTTTTTGCCTTAAAAATCTGGAGGCACTATTTGTATGGAGCTCGTTGCAGGATCTTTACAGATCACAAGAGTTTGAAGTATATCTTCACGCAAAAGGAGTTGAATATGAGGCAACGGAGATGGCTCGAGTTGATATCTGAGTATGATCTGGATATTCAGTATCACGAGGGAAAGGCCAATGTAGTGGCTGATGGGTTGAGTAGGAAGACTTCACACACTGTGAACAGCATGATAGTGCTACCGTATGACTTGTGTGAGGAATTCAGGAAGTTGGACCAAGAGGTTGTTCAACCAGGTGAGACTGCAGTGTTACTGAATGCACTCGTGGTGCGACCGTCGATCTATGATGAGATCCGACAGTTGCAAATTCATGACCCGTTTCTAGAGGAGTTACGTGTCAAGATAAAGGATGGGAAGCATCCTGATTATGAGATCCTTGATGATGGTACAATCAAGATGAAGGGGCGTTGGTGTGTACCAAACAACGCCGAGATGAAACGAACAATTCTTGATGAGGCGCATGGAACTGCGTATTCTGTTCACCCAGGTGGTGATAAGTTGTACAAAAACTTAAAACTTCAGTTTTGGTGGACAAACATGAAGCGGAAGTGTGCTGAGTATGTGACAAGGTGTCTTACTTGTCAAAAGGTGAAGATCAAACATAGGAGGCCTGGAGGTCTTGTTCAATCGCTGAAAATTTCTGGATGGAAGTGGGATTCAATCTCGATGGATTTCGTGACTGGATTACCAAAGACGAGGTCTGGCAAGGACACTATTTGGGTTATTGTTGACCGACTGACGAAAACGGTGAGATTCATTGCAATGAAGAAAACTTGGTCAATGGACCAACTCGCTGAAGCTTATGTGAAAGAAGTCTTAAGGTTACATGGAGTACCTAAAGACATTGTGTCAGACCGGGATACGAGATTCTTATCCAACTTTTGGGGAAAATTGCAAGATGCCTTTGGTAAGAAGTTGAAATTTAGTACGGCATTTCATCCTGCGACAGATGGTCAAACGGAGCGTACTATTCAGACATTGGAGGACATTATGCGAGCTTGTGCTCTAGAGATGAAAGACTCTTGGGAGAAGAGTTTGCCTTTGATTGGGTCCTCCTACAATAATAGCTACCATGTGAGCATTGGTAGAGCACCTTACGAGGCGCTGTATGGGAGGAAGTGTCGATCTTCTACGTGTTGGAACGACATAAGTGAGACCTTTATTTTAGGTCCGGATTTTATCCAAGAAACTGTGGATCAAGTGAAACTTGTCCAAGAGAAGATGAAAGCAGCACAAGATAGACAGAAAGCCTATGCAGATCAACATCGATGAATGGAGGAATTCCAAGTTGGTGAGAAGGTACTTCTGAAAGTATCGCCTACTCGCGGAGTTATAAGATTTGGGCGTAAAGGGAAGCTTAGCCCAAAGTACATTGGACCCTACGAGATTCTTGAAAGAATTGGAGAGGTCGCTTACAGGCTTGCTATGCCTATGGATTTGGAGCAAGTGCACGATGTGTTCCGTGTGTCACAACTCAAGAGATATCACCATGATCCGAGTCATGTGCTGAACCTTGAAAAGGTAGTGTTAGATGACACACTTACATATGAAGAGCAACCAGTTCGAGTCCTTAAGGAGCGAACTAAACCTGTGAGGATCCTAGACGAGAAAACGAAGAAAACTCGTGCGTCTACGATCAATCTTGTGAAAGTGTTGTGGGCTAACCACAAACTCGAAGAGGCGACTTGGGAAACGGAGGCTGATATGCGCAAGCGTTATCCTCAACTGTTCGAACAAGGTACTTAACCTTAGTTTCGAGGTCGAAACCGTTTTAAGGGAGGAAGGGTATAACAATCCACAAAAAGAAAAGAAACAAAGACTGGAAAACTCATTGCATTGCATTGCATCATGCTCATTTTGTTATTTGGAAAAGTTGTAAAAACTTTTAAACTTTCGAGTTACATGTTGCGTATTGAACTTTGAAAGTATAGTGGAAAAACTTCGCCTTATGGAACTAGCTTCACTTTGGTGGTGATCCTAAGTTTCGAGGACGAAACTTCTTTTAAGAGGGTAAGGGTGTAATACCCCGTATTATTATTCATTTTAGAATAATAATTACTTAAAAAGAAAATGCAATTTTGTATTTTAAATAATTAATTGGGCTTATAAATGTTTAAAAAGCCTAATTAATATTGGGTTTTGGTTTTGGACCTAAAAATAAAAAGGAATTTAATGGGTTGTAATTTCGGAAATGGCCGAAATTGTGAGCAAGGATTGGGCCATTATTTTCGTCTATATGGCCGAAAATAAGGCATCAATTTTTCTGATTTTAATTCAAGATTTTGTTTCCTAAAATTTTGGTTAATGGAGTGAAATTAGGAGAGTTTTTAGGAAAGAATAAGTTGAGTTAAGGAAGGAGTGTATTTGGGCTCCTAAATACACTCAGCTTCTAAACTTAACTGACTCTTTACCAAATCAAAAAAAAAAAACGCTCTCTCTCTCTCACTTTCACACGGCCGAACCAAGGAGCAAAAAGGAGAAAGTTCATCACTTCTTTCACAATTCTTCTTTGCTCAATTTTTAAGCCCTTTTGATTCCAACTAAGTGTTTTAATTAATTAAAATTGTGTTCTTGATTCAAATTCATTGTTTTTGATAAACCCTAATTTGTATGAGTAAACCCTAATTTAGTTTTGCCTAGGGTTTGTTAAATTGTGGATTTAATTAGATTAGGGTTTGTTAAATTTGATTAACAAAAAAAAAAAGAGGGTGAAACCGTGTGGTGCGGCTGTCGCAGCCGCCTGCCGTGGCTGCCGCCAGCGGCCAGCCACCAGCGGGTCTGCTGGTGGTGGTGATGGTGATGTTGTTTTGGGTGTTGACTTGTTTTAGGGTTTTGAAAAGTTTCTTAAATTGGTTTATGTAAATTGTATTTTTGGAAACTTTGAGCATACATGAGTATTGAAATTTCCAGCAATTTAATTAATTAAATTAATGGTACTAAATCATCTTTAAAGTTTAATAAAGTGGTTCAGAAGTCAAGGTATTGACTATTATTGTATTGTGGATTTGTTAGGGCCCGTTGACCGCGCTTGAAACGTAAGGAGCTTACGTTATTAATTGTCGTGATTTTGCCTATTGTTAAAGGTAATTCATGTCTAGATGAATTATCTAATCTCTTTGTCATAACTCATATCTATTGGGATTTGTATTCATTGTCTAGTATTGGATTGAGATGTGAATTTATATTTGGACTTGTGAGTATTTTGAGAAGGGATAATTGATATTTATTTCCTTGTGATAATTCGTATAGAATTATATGATAGTGAATGCATGTATAATGTTGAAAATTCACTTTGTGTAGCAATGTCTACTTATTAATATTCATGTGAGGAGATGCGTGTTTATTTATGATTATTGAACGAAAATTATGTTAATAATTGTTCAATTGGAGTATAGCTTGAAATTGCTATTTTTGGTATCATGTTAGTAAGCATGTGAATCATCTTAGAAGCATGTTACTTCAATAAGTTGAAATGAACTTTGACTATTGAATTAGGTGGTTTTGAATTGAGGCCTAGATGCCCTTCATGTAAAATGCCATCAGAAATTGTAACCATATTGTGTTACTTGAGAATTGCCAAGATTATGTGATTTACTTGATTACGTGATCACCATATTAAATGAATTGAGAGTTAAGACTTCTTTGTGTGAGAGATCCACCAAAGGACGCGAATGGGAATTGTCAATTATGCGTTGAGTGGGTTCATATTCTGCGGGGTATGACCCCAACGTATTGAAATCTTGTATCCATATATGATGATTGGGCGAGTAAGTTTTATTGCAAAATTGTTCTTCTTGTAAACCTAAGGGTTGAGAGAGGATATGCATACTTAGGAACATATAAAAGTACTTCGGGAGTCATCTATACTCCGGGACAGTTGATCCCTCTTTGCCACTGTGCACGGGACTAAGATCCTATTGGGCCTTCTGCGGTTGGTCTGACATTCTTACGATTCTCTTCTCTCTAATGAACTTGGCTAATGGATAATAATAAATAATGAGATTTATTACTTGGTGATTATGCGTCTTTATTTTTGAAGCATGTTGTCTTTATTTCTTAAAGCATGTTTATTATTTAACTAAGCATGTTGGCTTAACTTGGAGATTTAAATGGACTATGTGGTTATGAATTACTCAGCGTAGCTGATTGGTTGTTTTTCTTTTTACTTGTGTTTGTTGTCCATTTCTCTTCAATGGTGGGCCTATGATGAACTTATATGGAATTCGTCTATATGGGGAGTAGATTGACAGGATTGGTAGCTCGAGGTGTGAGCTAGAGGAGAGGCGACAAAAAGAAGATTGTAAATCTTCTAAGAACATTTATTTTTATTGTTTAGTTTGGAACTTCTTTATTATTAGGATTTTTATATTGTAATGAGATTAATTCTCGTGCATGAGAATTAATAGTTATTATTTCTTATTTTTTTTGGATTAATTGTTTTAAGTCTAGTTGGAAAAGATAGTTAATATTTAATTATTTAGTATGTATGTTTGGGATATATAGCATTTGTTTTCTTTCTAGCCTTGTATTTAATTTGAACATTAAATACGGCGGTGACGCTTCAAATTTCTAGGGTTTTTCCGCTGCAACTCGTGATTTTAAATGGTTTTAAATTAGACGGAAATTCGGTGTGTTACAGTATGTAAATAAGCTTTACTAGTAGCACCTGTTCAGCCAATCCCCAGTGGGGGCCTGTCCCCCCATAGTGTAAGCCATAGATCCGCCCCTGAAAGTGGATCTTTAAGAGGTTTTGGCTATGATTTTTAAGTTTCTTCACATTATTAAAGAATCAATGTAAAACGTATCATGTGCTCTACAACTTATGTAGTCATTTCAAATGTTATCTTATTGATATGATATGCAATATTATGGATAAAGTTTTTTCATTCAAAGATGAAAGTACATCTTTATTAAGATTTGTAAGACCTATTCAAAAAGTTGAATAAATCTTTGAAAAAAGTCCACTCAAAAAGAAAAATAGTTAGTCTTGTGATACCAACTTACCGAAAAATGGGGTTACTTTTTAGAAATGTATGGATCACTTATGGTGAGCAGTGACCCTCGTTTCATTGAAAAGTGACCCCCGTCTCACCAAAACTTACGAAAAGACCGTCTTATATAAGTTTTTGTCAAAGAAAAAAACTAAAAAATAAATAAATCAAAAAAACGAAAAGAAAATGAAAATGAAAAGAAAGAAGAGAGAAGTTAATGTGGAGGAACGTGCATAGTCCTCAACTTTAAGACTTCCATGGTTTCTGATCTCCTCTCTCTATCTCCGATACTTTTTTATCTCAATTATTAAGCTTCTTTGAATTGAGCTACTGAAAATCGAACTGACGTTAGTAAGCGATTCGAAAACTTATAACCAAGCAGCTCAACATTCAAAGAGATAAATTCTGAAACCTATAGTAAGGATTTGCTTCAATTAAAATACAAGTAACAGTTTTTCCTTAAATTAAATTTGGTGTCTATAGCTTATGCATCTCTTGCAATATCGAATGTTTAGTCATGTTATTTATCATCTTTGGATCTTGATTGGGAATTTGAATTGATGAAATGTTGAACAAATGTTTGTCCCACCATCTATGGACAAATCAAGCGCCCTTGAGTACATTAATAGATGTTTCCTACAAGGTGTAATACCCCGTATTATTATTCCTTTAGAATAATCAATATATATATATATATATATATATATATATGTATATATATTATCGCGATGAGGTGTGCCACATAGGCAATAATTTTAATAGCGCGCCACCTAAGCGAGGATAAAGACAAAAAAAACTATGAGTTTGAACTCCAATGAAGTATTTGTTCCAATTCGAAAATCCTCATCAATGAGTATTTGTTCCAATAAAAAAAAAGTCTTTGAGAAGAGTTTGGAAATCCTGATCAATGAGTATTTGTTCCAATTCGGAAATCCTTATCAATGAGTATTTGTTCCAATAAAAAATTATTTTATGTAAGCTTGCATCCAAAGACTACTAATAAGATAATTATTTCCTAATAAATAATAGTACCACTAACTACAACGTGAAACCGTCCAATAATAGTAGTATCCTAATCAATGTGAAATCCAATAAAATCATTGCAACCGTGAGTCCAATAATAGTAGAAACATAAGCAATTATCAATTAGAAGACTATTCCTATTAAATAATAGTAGTTCAATTCTTTTATCAAATAAAACTAGTTACATTCCCGTGCGATGCACGGTTCGTGTGTTTATAACAACTAAAAAATTGTCATTAAGACAAACTTGCAAGAGTTTTTTCACCTATGTCACATCTTGCTATCAACTTTCTTGGTTTCCTGTTTAATTCTAGTTGCATGCCCCATGGGATGCACAAATTTATATAAATATATTTGGTTTCATTAAAAAAAAATGTGTATATATATATATATATATATATATATATATATATATATATATATATATATATATATATATATATATATATATATATATATGTGTATTATTGATTTAATAATGCAATAATTTATTTAGATACATTCCGGCATTCCCTAATAGACATAAGTGAAATGAATTTTTATTGAAAAGTATGACATTAAGATAAGAATTAAACTGTATCAATAGAAGATACATGCACCTAATATATATGATGACTCATTATAAAAAAAAATAAAAACAAAAGTACTAATATAGGCATTGCATATAAAAACAAAAGTACAAATATTTGCTAATGTGTCAATTTAGCACGGCGCACATTCCCGTGCGATGCACGGTTTGTGTGTGAATATTGAATTGAATAAAACAATTTTATGGGTACAAAATTTCAAGAGACTTTACGCATATGTTATATCTTGATACACAAATCTTCTTCTATGAACCTCTTTCTTAACTGGTACAAACCTACAACATTGCATCTATTGTAGAGCAAAATACTAAAATTTACAATATCTCATTCATTCTTAATCATGATATAAATTATAAAGCTAGTTTGTACAGCCAAACTTCTTCTTTTTTTCTTTTTTTTTTTTTTTTGCAATTTACTCTATTATATAGCTTTCAATATCCAGTCTAAAGACAACCACCACCTAATGGATAGTTTAAACCTAGTTGGTACAGATAAACTTGTTTATTATTTTTTTTTTTTTTTTTTGCAATTTACTTCAATATCCAGTGTCCAATATCCAATCCAAAAGACTATGCGCAACTAATTAATACTTTAACTAATAGAAGAATGCCTAATTATCACAAAAAAAAAAATGAATAGTTGCTCATGAACTGCTTCATAGGTTTGTATGTGCCTCTTTTTTTTTTTGGTGTAAATACGTTGGATGTGCTTTAATATGCCATGGATTTGTCCATGAATTTCCTTAACTTCAGCCATATGCATTAAACAGATACAACTAAATTCTGTCCATTTAACAACATTAACACTTAATTAATACTTTCACATTGAATATCACTTGGATATATATGATTTTGAATTAATTATATTAATGCTTATGTGTCACATAGTTAGTGTATTCATGCTTACATGGCATGCTTATGTGTCACTGAAGCAAAGAACCATATTCACTTAAATATATATACTAGTTACATTCCCGTGCGATGCACGGATTGATACAAAAATTCTCTTCTATATACCTCCTGCTTAATTAATATCGTACATAAATCAAAAATATTGTATCAATTGTAGAGTAGAATACCAAAATATACAATATCTCATTTCTTGTTAATCATGATATAAAACTGGTTTGTATAACCAAATCCTTCTTATTTTTGTTGCAATTTACCCTAATATCTAGTCCAAAAACCACCAGCACAACTACTTTTTGATGCAGTTTACTCCAAATATCCAGTCAAAAGAATCAAAGTCTAAGTATCAAATAGATGCAATGAAATTATGTTTAATTAGTTAACAACTATGTATACCCATCATTGGAAACTAATTCACGTATCATTTCTACTATATATATTACAGTTAGAGCAAATAATACAAATAAAATTCAAATAGTAACAATGTACACTATGACTCGAATATAGCGAGCTCTATTGTTAAAGCATGCATGCATCCGCCAAAATAAAATGTACCAATAGAAAAATATATACATTTTATTATTGTTATATGCATGTATCATATAAAAATTTAAGGAAGAATTTAATATTAGTGTAGATACATGCATTAATGTAGATTCATGCATTAATGTAGATTCATGCATTTTATGTTATGATGATGTGTCAAGCTATGTGAGTATGCAGCGCTTATGTGGAAGCACATGTGTCCATCAAGCAACGTGCAACATCCACTTATATATATATATATATATATATATATATATATATATATATATATATATATATATATATATATATATATATATATATATATATATATATATAATATTTTTAAATATTGATTACATATATCTTAATGTATCAATTATAGCTCTTTCAATTTAATTCGTAAACTGAATGACAAGAAGACTGGAGGATCAAAGTACGCGTATCTAGACTTTGGGACGTGACTAACTTGAAAACTAATTGTTTTATGAGTCTTGATATGATACTCATTGATGAGGGGGTAAATTTTCAATAGTTTATTATGTTCCTTTACAAAATTATCCATCTTTCAGCAAGTTATAGAATTTTGATATTTTTTTTATTGGTTTTAAATGCAGGTAGACTACATACATGCTACTATAAATTCAAATTATGCTCATAATTTCCGCGCTAAATTAATTGAAGGAGGAATTTTCATCATCAAAAAATTTGCAATTACACCATAAACCAAAGTGGAGGGTTGTTACTGATAACAAGAACATGATAAGATTCTTCTCAAATACACTGGTTACGAATGTTGCAACAGAAAATAATACCAATGCATAGATTTGATTTCATTCACTTTCATAATTTGGAAAGTCGTTGTAGCAACTATGCTCTTACAGGTATTAAAAAGTGTCACTTCTTCTTTTCTTCCTCGCACAAATATTATGCTCCTCTTTTTTGAATTTCTCTAACCTCTATTTTTTTCCTCTTTCAGATGTGATTGGTGTAGTTGTGAAAGAAGTGCAAACTACTCATGAAAAAAGGGTGACTATGTTATAATAGAATTGCAAGATATGTGGTATGCTCTAATTTGTCATAAGTTTGTGTTTTTGATGTATGTAACTAAAATATTGAAACCTTTTTTAACTGAATTGTTATTTTTGAATAGGGATAAACGCATAGAAGTCGCGCTTTGGGATAGTTGTGGATCTAAGTATAACCAACAAAGACAATGTCTTGCTAATAAATCTGAAGCCTTTATAGTAGTATTCCCTTCAGATACCGTGTACCATCATTCAATTAAAAATGTTACAGGGTTATCAAGAAGAATGACCACCTATTGGACAACAGATCAGTTGTGCCTTACAATCCTGGTTTGCTAATGACGTTTGATACCCATATAAACGTCGAGTGGTGTAACACCTCCCGTGCAATCAAGTACTTATTTAAGTATATAGCAAAGGGGCCCGACCGTGTGACAATGTTCATAAAAAAGGACGAGCTAGATGAAATAAAATCATACCAGGATTGTAGGTACATCTCGGCATGTGAGGCTGTATGGAGAATTTTCGAGTTTGAAATACAAGAAAGAAGCCCATCAATATTGCGTCTCCCAGTACACTTGGAAGGAGAGCAGGCTATTGTAGTAAACAACAACAACAACCTGGAAAAGGTAGTAAACTCGGAAGGAGTCAATCAAACAAAGCTAAATGAATGGATGACTACTAATACCGTAGATGAAGAGGCAAGGAAGTACACATACGCAGAATTCCCATCAAAATATGTCTGGCAAGCAAAGGAAAATATGTGGACAAGGAGAAAGAGTGGCCAGGCCCTCGGGAGAATAACATATGTGCATCCAACGTCAGGCGAGAGGTATTATCTCCAACTACTCCTAAACATTGTCAAGGGTCCAAAGAGCTACGAAGATATTAAGACAATCAATGGTGTTCTATATCCTTCTTACAAGAAAGCATGCTATGTGTTGGGCCTGCTAAATGATGACAAGGAATGGAACGATGCCCTACAAGAAGCAAGCCAATGGGCAATGCCTTTCCAACTCAGGGAGCTTTTCGTCACCATGATGTTGTTGTTCTGCGAGGTAACGGATGTAGGGGCTTTATGGGAGTACAACAACAAGTTACTCTCGGAAGATATACAGTTTAAGAAAAGAAAACTGTTCAAGCATCCCGATCTAATTCTTTCGGAACAGCAAACAGAAACCTACACATTGCTAGAGATAAAGAAAATACTGAGTAAATTTGGGAAAAGGCTGGAAGATATGAAGGGCTTGCCGAAGCCAATCTTCGAAGACATAGAAAATATGGAAAACAAACTCATTAGAGAAGAGCAAAACTACGACGCAAAAGAGCTGCTAGATGAGTGGACAAACAACAGGCAAAAACTCAATAGTGACCAGTCAGTTGTCCATAGGAGAGTGGTCAACGCGGTGGAAAATGATACAGGAGAGGTCTTTTTCATCTATGGACACGGAGGCACCGCAAAAACCTTTCTATACAAAACAATTTCAGCAAGACTACGAGCACATAGAAAAATTGTTCTGAATGTAGCCTCATCAGGTGAAATCACGACTCTCGACATGCCATCTTTATTTCATTCACCTAAAATTAAATTTATCATTTATAATAACTTCAACCAATTAATTTTTTTTTTTTTGTTTCGTACTAGGTATAGCAGTGTTGTTGCTGCCAGCAGGCAGGACAACTCACAGTCGTTTCGAGATACCAATTGAGCTCTTCAAAAGCTCAACATGCAATGTCTCATAGAAGACCAACCTTGCAGACCTCCTATTAGAAACATCTTTGATCATATGGGACGAAGCCCCGATGGACCATAGGTTCGCATTCGAAGCGCTAGACAGGACATTGAAAGATATAATTGGGTACCGAAAACCTGAAGCGAAATCTAAGTTGTTCGGAGGGAAGGTTGTCTTACTTGGAGGAGATTTCAGACAAGTTTTGCCAATTGTGCCAAAGGGAAGGAGGCAAGATATCGTTATGCCTCTATAAACAGATCTCACATATGGGATGCATGTAATGCTTTCATGCTCACAGAAAGCATGAGAGTTCGAGAAGAGACGGAGAGATACAAACAGAGGCAAGTTTAAGGAATAAGAAGTTCAATGAATGGCTCTTAGCTATGGGAGATGATAGGATTCCGGCACAGGCGGAGGAACATGAAGAAGAAGCAACATGGTGAAGATACCAGATGAGCACTTTATTGAAACGGCTGCCACGGACCTAAACAAAGTTGTACAAAACATATATCCTGAATTCGAGACCAAGCGATATGATGACAACTATTTAAGAGAACGAGCACTACTCACACCACTTAATGAAACTGCAGACTCAATAAATGAGTACATGATGGGTCTAATTCCCGGGCAAGAGATGGTGTACACAAGCTGTGATGAGATATGTGCAACTTCAGTGGAATTTGAGAACTAGTTCACTGCATACCCTATAGAATATTTGAACAGCCTTAAACTACAAGGCCTACCACACCACGAGCTGAAACTGAAAGAATGGATTCTTGTTATGCTGTTAAGAAATATCAATCCATCGTAAGGACTATGCAACGGAACGATACTTATTATCACAAATCTTGGAAGATTCATAATTGAAGGAAAAATCATAAGTGGCTCGAAACTGGGAAAAACGATTTTGATCCCGAGGATTGTAATGACCTCAACAAACACGAAAATTCCATTTGTTTTGAAAAGGAGGCAATACCCATTGAAACTGTGTTATGCAAGCAATGACAATAAATAAGAGCCAAGGTCAGTCGCTTGAACATGTAGGAGTATATTTGCCAAAGTCGATTTTCAGCCATGGTCAATTATATGTGGCAGCATCCAGAACTACATCTCCAGAGGGACTAAAGTTCTTTATCGATGATTTTCAACAGAAGTACAAGGGCCACACCAAAAACATTGTTTACAAAGAGGTTTTCTCAAACTTACCTAGAAGGTCTTAGATTAACCCACCCAATGTTCTTCGAACATCATGCAATATATTATATGTTGATTTATATACTGAAGTGAGGACCAGTGCCTCTAGAAAAATTGCTATAAATCAGTGATATTTTACAGAAACAACTATTTTGTGCCTAGGAATCACCTCATGTAAGCGTCAAAAAATCGCTTCGCTTCGAGGCAATAAACCTTAGATAAAGGCAAAAGTAAGATTCAAACTATGTGTTGTTCCTATAATTCTAAATAACCAAACATTTATCTAAGCTTCAGCAAACCTTAGATAAAAGAACAAATAAGATTCTGAATATTTAAGCCCCAAACAAAAGCAAAATCTAAGAACAACCTTCTACCAAACTCTTTTATTCCATTAACTCATCAAAACAGTTACCAAATAATCCAAATCACACAAAAATTAGCCACAACCACCAATACAGATCGCCCAACAAACCACCTATTCACCCAAAACAAGCAAAATATACCCTCTTTCAATTTCCTAAAGTTCCTACTGTGCCCACCCGAGTTCGATTAAGATCAACTCCATAAAGTAACTGCCAATCCAATGATCAATTCATACCAACATTCATTCAATCAGTCAATAAAAAAATTAGGGCAATTTCTAAAATTGACAGTCGAATCAGGCAGATCGGATTCACAAGAACATCAAGTCAATTATTCCAAAAGCCAAGCTCAAAAGAATATTATTAATAATAAAAGTCACTAGGAAGAGAGAGAAAGTCACTGAGGAGGAAACATACAGAGCCTAAGAGATGGTCTTTGAGGAGGCCAACGACAAAGATTTCCACAGTGACATAGGAGATTTCGCCGCCGAGAAAATCGGAACCAACTCGAATGATGAATTTATCATTCCAGGTTTCGGCTCCAAGACGATCAATTCGGGTACAGAGCCGGGATGATGGGACGACCCATGCGACGACGTAAGTTTGGAGACGACGGAGAGCCGCGGTAGGGGCTTTTAAGCCTTGAGCGGCTGAGATGAGCTTGATGATGATGGTGGAAATGGTGCTGTAATTAAAAAATTACTTGGGCGGCTTAAGTGGGTGTTTGATTTTTTTTGGGTGAGATATGTGGGTGTTTGATGATGATGGTGGAAGATTTTTTTTGGGTGAGATAAGTGCTGGGTGTTTGATGATGATGGTGGAAGTGGTGCTGGGCGAGAAGTAGTAGAGTGTACATGGTAAGTCACTAGGCTTTTTTACTCTTTTCCCCTTTTTTTTATTATTTGATTTTTGGGAAACAAATTAAATAGATATAGAAAATATTTAAAAAAAAAATCATAATAGAAGTTATTCGTAATGGGTTGATGACGATCCTTTATTGCAGGAAGAATTTCAAACTGATTAGTATGATTATGGAAGGTTGAAACAACCAAATAATAATTAAAATGACTACACAGATCACCTCATGCAAACCCGACCAAACACACGAAATATATAACATAGTATTTAGGATTATTAATTGATTCAAGTTCAATACCCCGAGCATGCTTGGTGTTGTAAAACACTACCCCGGGCATCGCACGGGCTTAAAAACTAGTAGTTACTTAAAAGAAAAGATGATTGATTGATTTAAGATATTAATTGGGCTTTTGAGTATTTTAAAAATGCCTAATTTGAGATTGAAATTTAGTTTTGGGCCTAATATATTTTAATTGGGTTGAAAAGTCAATTAATCATTTTGAGCTTAATGTTTCAAAATTGGGCCAAAATTTCCGATCACAACAACAACAACAACAACAACAACAACCCAGTAAGTATCCCGCCTAGGGCGGGGTCTGGGGAGGTCCAGATGTACGCAGTCTTACCCCTAACTAGTCGCCTAGAAGAGAGACTGTTTCCGAAAGACCCACAAAAACTTCTTTTTTTTTTTTTTTTTAAATACATTTGCAAAAAGGATTTTTTTTTTATTTTTTTTTTGTAATAAAAAAAGCAATAAAGGATGACCAAAAGGGCAAGAGAAGTAAAGCAGTAAATATACTAACACAAGATATTACTAAATGAACAACATAAAGTGAAGAAGACACTACAGGCTATAAACAAAATGAATCAACCTCTAGTACTAGCCAATGCAAAAACCACAATCTAACGAGGATCCTCTACACGAATCCTACTACGCCATAATTTCCTATCTAGGGACAAGTCCTCGGTAAGTTCTAGAAGGGTCAAATCCTGCCTGATTACCTCTCCCCAAGTCTTCCTCAGGCGTCCTCTTCTTCGTTTACAGTCTCTAAGTATAATTCTCTCACACCTTCTCACCGGTGCATCTCAATGTCTCCTCCTCACATGCCCAAGCCACCTAAGCCTTGTTTCTCGCATCTTGTTGTCAATATCGGTCACTCCCACCTTGCCTCTCATAACTTCGTTCCTAATTTTATCTCTTCTTGTAGAGTTGCACATCCAGCGAAGCATCCTCATCTCGGTCACCCGCATCATCTGCACATGCACCTGCCTCACCGGCCAACACTCCACCCCATATAGCATAGCTGGCCTGATGGCTGTACAATAGAATTTGCCTTTAAGTTTTAGTGGAATTTTTCTGTCACATAGAACTCCTGTTGCACTCCTCCACTTTAGCCACCCTGTTCTGATACGATGAGTCACGTCATCATCAATCTCGCCGTTGTCCTGTATGATTGAACCGAGATATTTGAAACAATCCCTCTTCGGTACCACTTCAGTACCAATCTTAATCTCCATATCCGAGGCAACCCCATCTCTTGTAACTTTGCATTCCAAGTACTTGGTCTTTGTCCGACTTAACTTAAATCCCTTTGACTCTAGTGTATCCCGCCAAAGTTCTAGTTTGACATTAACACCTTCTCTAGTCTCGTCTATCAAAACAATGTCGTCGGCAAACAACATACACCAAGGCACATCCCCCTGAATAGTCTTATTGAGCTCATCCATAACGGTTGCGAATAAAAAGGGACTCAACGATGACCCCTGATGTAACCCAATATCCATAAAAATTGCTCAGTTTTCCCTCCTGTAGTCCTGACCCTAGTCCTCACTCCTTCATACATATCCTTAATAACTCGAATATAGGCGACTAGAACCCCCTTGGATTCCAAACACCTCCACATAACTTCTCTGGGTACCCTGTCATAAGCCTTCTCCAAATCAATGAAAACCATGTGCAAGTCCCTTTGTCTATCTCTGTAGTACTCCATAGAACGTCTAATCAGATGAATCGCTTCTGTTGTTGACCTCCCTGGCATGAAACCGAATTGGTTCTCCGAGATAAGAGTACTCTTCCTTAGTCTCTTCTCAATCACTCTTCCTTGGGCCAAAATTTTCGGTCAAGTGACCGAAAGTTAGGAGGGATTTTGGTTGATCTTATTTTCTGAAAATTGTTTCCTAAAATTGTGAGATTGAAGGAGGTCGATTGAGAGTGGTATTAGGAAGTTAGTGGGAGATAAGAAATGAGTAGATTGAGAAACACAAAATCTTGTATAAGGCAGCCTCAAAGTTAAGTTAGTCGACGTCATGCTTATATATAGAAGTAGCCTCACAAGACGAATTGTTGTTAGGTTCAGTGGCGGATGCAGAAATTAAGTCAAGTGGGTTCACCCTTTGTAATACATAGGACAATCCTTAATTATCGGATTAAAATATATTAATTTATAAAGGATTTTATAACAAAACAAACTCAAGTGGGTTCGGCGGAATCCACTCTCGAAAGAGTGGATCCGCCACTGGCTAGGTTGTTACTTTTCTTTATGTTCACACCCAAGAGTGTCCACCGTCGAACACAATGATTATTTCTCCGCGTTGGTTTCAAGTGGCTTGTAGGCACTTCAAATAGTGGGACAACTAACAAAGGAATTTAAAACTCCTCCATATCCAATGCAAAATTTAAACCCTCAATATTGGTTAAGAATAAATGGGTCTCTATTACTCAATAACACTTGTTATTGTTAGGCTGTTACTCGGTTCTCACTTTCTCTTCCCTGTTCGGCTTTGACCGCTGTTGTCTCTCTCATCTGTTTAACTAACGAGTGAAAACTCCCATCAAAAAAAAAAAAGAAACAAACAAACGAATGAAACTGAGTTTTGAGAGGACGAATCATCCAGAATCCTCTCTCCCTCTCTTCACAGACCATCACACAGTGACCCACCATCACACCATCTCGCGTACTCTCTCTCTCTCTCTCTCTCTCTCTCTCTCCACCCACCATCAGTCCATCACCTTCCGCGGCCTTCCAGTCCCAGAGATGGTAATCTCTCTCTTTCTAGTTTTTGCATGTTAATGGTTTAGCTAATTTTCATGTTGTTTTCGATTTGGTTTTGTGTCCACCATTTCTTTCTCACTTTTTCAAATTAATTTGCTGTTAATAGCTTATGCATCTCTTGCGACTTCGAATGTTTAGTCATGTTATGAATCATCTTTTGATCTTGATTGAGAATTTGAATTGATGAAATGTTGAACAGATGTCTGTCCCGCGATCTATGGACAAATCAAGCGCCCTTGAGTACATTAATCAGATGTTTCCTACAGGTTCTTTCTCTAGGGTTTCACATTTAATGTTTGTTGAATTCTGATTATATGTGCTGTTATTATCTGCTATATATTTGTAGCAGAATATGTAACATTGTTTGGGTTTAGTGATTCTGTTTGAATAGTGAATTGATTATGTGATAATCAACAATGGTTTCAGAGGCATCGCTATCTGGTGTTGAACCTCTTATGCAAAAGATACACGGTGAGATAGGTAGGGTGGATGCTTCCATACTAGCAGCTGTTCGGCAACAGGTAATGCTTGGCAGTTATTGTTGATTTGTGATTTCATAGGTATTATGGAAACTGTCGCGTTCTCCTTTTCTGGGTGAGTGCGGAGTTTAAAAGTCGTTGCATATAAGATATATAACACAATGTGTTTGGTCCTAGATTCCTAGTTGGGTTGTAGGAAGCATTAGAGACTTACCTGGGTTATTGGTGTCTTTAATGTTCATTGATTTTGTGCATGTTAAAAGAAGTTGAATACTTTGTTCTTATGGAGGTTGAGTCAAAGGAGAGTGTTAAGTGAGATTGGGGGATGTTGACTACGGAGTGGAAGTTTTTAGATGGGTAGACTGAAAAGTGATATTACCAAGTGTGCTGTTAATTAGTTTGTGGAGTTTAAGTTATATAGAGATGAAAGGTAGGTCATGAGAGCATCTAAAGATGATGAAGATTGAGCATCATAATTTCATGGTTTAAAAGTTGAGAAAGATAATTTGATACCCGAGTTTGCCGTCCACCCAAAAGATAGGGTGAACGTGGAACTGTTTACAACTTCAGAAGATATTCATTGAAATTAGAAGAATAGCTATCAGGAGTTCTGTAAGGTTGACTTTGTGGTCTTTTAGCTGTTGCTAATACTAACCGGTTAACCAATGGGCGTTCAGAAGTTATGTGGCAACAAGCCAACAACTCACACAAATGAGAATAAGAGTACTTGGGAGAAGGTTTCATCTCTCTCTCTCTCTCTCTCTCTCTCTCTCTCTCTCTCTCTCTCTCTCTCTCTGTTTAATAGTTTGGGAGGAGGGGAGTTGGGTGGGTAGGGCACAAAGCCACAAACTGAAATGCAGGAGGTACATCTATGGTGGTTTGCTTGTTTCAAGGGTAAGCATCAGTTCTCAGCTTGTAGGAGAGATCATATTATTGAGAATGCTCATTCTAGAGTGAATGGCCAAGACTTGAGGAAAGTTGCACAAAATTATGAGATATGAGATGCAATATTCCTCTATAGAAAATGTGCATCAAGAGAGCCGGGATTACACCAAAATATGACCTCATTGTTGTCAAAAGAAGCTAGTCTGCTTGTTCATTGGTTTGGATTGTACAGTAGTATTAGGAGCTTTATGTCATATTTTTATCTGAGAATGGAAAACACAGTTATCACGATGTTCTTCTTCATTTACAATAGATATATTGACAATGATCGCTATTAGCCTGTCCTTTTAGAAAACTAAGTCAAAATCGGAGGAGGCTAAAGAAAGTGAGAAATGCTTGTCGTTGTTTCACTTTGTTACTCCATGCATCACAAAATAATTGTACCACTTCTGATGGGCATGAACATGAAGATGCCTTCTTTATTTTTTACTTTTTAGTTTAAATTGTATTGCACCATATTTGTTCAATTGCTAACTTCCTGTCATTTAGAGTAATTCAGGTACCAAAGCTAAAGAAGATCTTGCTGCTGCTACACATGCAGTGGAGGTTTGTGTTCTGATTTATATGGATCCTATATTATTGCCTATGTTTGTGCGTAATATTGTGGTTGATTGGCTCAAAGGTTATCACCTAGAATGATTCTTCTCTAATAGAAATAATGATTATAGTACCAATGTGACTCCGTTGGATGATTATCTTCTTCATCCTTTGATTAATTAGTTGAGTTGCAACAGGAGCTCATGTACAAGATACGAGAAATAAAAACGAAGGCTGAGCAGAGTGAAACGATGGTTCAGGAAATTTGTCGTGACATCAAGAAGTTAGATTTTGCGAAGAAGCACATAACAACTACTATCACGGCTCTTCATCGTCTTACTATGTTGGGTTGGTTTTCCATCATTCTCCTTAGTTCCCTCTGGCCTTCCATTTCTTCTATGTTGCTGAAAGTGTACTTTTTACATCCTGAAATACCGTTGTAAGCTAACATTGATGATGGTAAGGATCACCTGATATGGGGTGCCTATAACCAGTAGGGAGTGTTTTCGTGTTGTCTACAAAATTTCAGATTTATAGCTTATTTGTATTAGCAGCAAGCCAGCAACTCTGAGCTGTGGAAAAAGTAATAATTCAAGTCTTTCAGCTTCTTGTTTCTGCCTCAAGATTCAAAATAGTTATGGAATGAATCTGATCCATCTTACTGTTTCGTTCTGTTTCTAAAATACCTAGGGGGTGTGGAGACGTCAAGTGTAGTGGGGAAGTGTGTGGTTACTGTGGTAGGAGAAAAAAACTATTGTTTTCTTTGTATGAAATAGGTAGAGAATGGAGGGTCTTTATCATTAGTTTTCACATTAGTTGTATTGTGAATACATGCACCCCAAAAGGAATTGGAAATCATTTCCTTAAATTTTTCAAGAGCCCTTTCACGGAGAGATTTAAAAATTGTGGATGAGTAGAGCAAGCCTATGCTTCTCCACTCTCATTTCCTTAATGACAAATGGTGTGACTGCCCTTTCCCCTTGTTTAGTTCTGTATATGTCGTTGATGATGAAAAATGTTTATCTAATAGTATTTAGACAATATTTTGCGGATAAATTATGCTAATTTGCAAATGCCTATGCAGTATCTGCTGTTGAGCAACTACAAGTAATGGCTTCAAAGAGGGAATATAAGGAGGCAGCTGCTCAATTGGAGGTACAGCTGCCAGTGGGCAATCTTTTCTTCTCTGTCGGAGGTCAATAAAATCTCCGCCCTTTTTTCACGAACATGAGCTGAATTGTTCAGTAATTTGTATAGCTGTTTGAAACATTACTTCTATTTCAAGAGGAACTGAGGAGGTTAGACATAACCTGCCTTTTCACTAGAAGTTGTCAATATTGTTGAATGACTGATGTAGATGAAGTATAACAATATACTCCCTCCGTCCCGTACTAATGCTAGCACTTCTTTTGGGCACGGAGATTAAGAAAAAATCAAAAGGTGCAAAATTCTCAACTTTGCCTTTTATCATGGGTCCACAAAGAGAGTAACATATGGCCTTTTCTGCTAATACCGAAATCCCCAAGGAGAGAGACATTTGCATTTGTTGACCCATCATCATTTGTTCATTTCATCATTTGTAGTCATTTTTTTTTTGAAACATCATTTTTAATTATTCATTTATAGTGTAGTCATTAAACGGAAGCAAAACACTAGCACTTCAAACACCGCTTTCCCACCATCTCCATTCTCCACCACCACCATCACTACCACCACATCATAAAAACATACCACCACCAGTTCATACACCACCACAAATTCATCAAAACAGTCCACCGTCACTTCATCAAATCCCACCAGAACACACATCACCTTCACATCATGGAAACTCACAACCCTAGGAGAGAGAAAGAAGCCTCAAAACTCACAAAATCAGTGGAAAGGAGTTTCGATTGCGAAATTTAAACCAGAGAAACAAAAGATGCCCAAATCGAACGTCGAACACAAAGAACATGAAGAACATCGATGAAGAACAAAAACAAAATCAAACAAAAGACACGATGAATCAGTGGGTAGTGTCGATTTTAGGAACAAAAAAAAAAACCCAAATCGAGCAAGAGAGAGTGTTAATTTCAGATGTAGATGAGTGTTTCGAGCAAAAAAACGCCCAATATTTTTTTTTTACATTCAAGAACACGAAGAACAAGAAACGAAAAACAGCACCAAAGGGCCAACACGAGAGAGAGAGAGAGAGAGAGAGAGAGAGAGAGAGAGAGAGAGAGAGAGAGAGAGAGAGAGAGAGAGAGAGAGAGAGAGAGAGAGAGTTAATTTCAGATGTAGATGATGTTGAGCAGTGAAACAGATGTAGATGATGTTGAGCAGTGAAAACCCTAAGAGAGAGAGATACTTTTAGATGTAAATGACCATGAGGTAGGTGGGAGATGAAAGGTTCTTTTTTTTATTTGAGGGGAGAGAGATGAAAGGTTCTGTTGATGAAGTAAAATTTAGAAGGGACAAGTGAAATTAATTTGGGGTTGGTTTAAACGTGAGAGAGAGTAATGAAATGAGTGGTTAGGGAATCTGATGTAGTGGGTGGGTTAATTGTATACTAATGACTTGGGAGTTGTGAGGGTATTCTAGTAAAAGCATTGTAAAAAAATTTCTATTTTAAGTAGTGCTAACATTAGTGTGGGACGGATGAAAAAGGAAAGTGCTAACATAAGAGTGGGACGGAGGGAGTAATAATTAATAGAAGTGTTGACATTATTCTTGATAATATTACATATTGTTCTGGTTTAAATGATACTGGTTCTTGTACTTGCATTTACCAAGGTGATTTCCGAAAACACATGTGCCCAAACTGTCTGAAAGACTTTAAATATCTTCTTTCGCGTTGGTGCAAGTCCTAAATTGCTCATTGCATGAGAGCTCCAAGGTAACATCTATAAAGATTTAGACCCTGCCAAAATTTATCATCGCCCGAATCTGGAATGAAAATTGATGTAGATTTTGGCTCAAATTACTTTCCGAAGCTTATATCCATGTTCTGTGGCCTAGTGGTAATGGGTAGTTAGATCTCCACTTTTGGAGGACCCTGGGAAATGGGGGTAATCTCTTAAATTCTTAGTGTTGTAGATACCACTCATTTTGACATATTCACAGGACTCTTTGGTTTGGATATGGGACCCTACTCG
Source organism: Tetragonia tetragonoides (assembly GCA_038025085.1). Taxonomy (NCBI): domain Eukaryota; kingdom Viridiplantae; phylum Streptophyta; class Magnoliopsida; order Caryophyllales; family Aizoaceae; genus Tetragonia; species Tetragonia tetragonoides. The sequence continues at coordinate 36,929,377 of CM076143.1, forward strand.
CCTACTTGGGCCTTCTCTTGCAAATCCTTCCTCCATCACCTTAGCCTAACATCACATTCTTCCCCTTTCCTGGTTCATAGCTTGATATGGAAGGCTAGGGTCTCTCTTAACGTGCAAGCTTTTGCCTGGACCATGGCTCTTGGTAAGGTAGACACTAATGACATGCTGCAGCGGTGGAGACCTGGCTGGACCCTTTGCCCGGATAACTGTGTGATGTGTCTTGAGAATAGTGGCTATGCCGGGCATTTGTTCTTGCATTGTGATCTGGCTGAATGGGTGTGACGGAGGCTTTTTGCTATTTAGTCTACAGTAAAGGGCACTGAAAGTCTAATAGGTGCTGGTTGTGAGGGTCGTTTAATTGCAGTAGTGATCACGGGAGGAGTAAGCAGACATGCTATGGTTGCAATTGCAACTATAGTGATAGCAGCAGCGAAATTTGCAGCCCAAATGCTCTTCGGTAATGGTTCACTCCTACGTTTCTCCGACCCGCCGATTTGGTGATGTGTTGTGGGCCGCCCCAATCCGATGCATGAAGCGACACCACATATGGATTGACCGTTGACACGGGGTGGCCGGGTACAACCTGACACTTCCATTCTTCCTTGAACAAAGGTCAATTTCAGATCTTGAAAAACCCAAGCTCTAGAAATTGAAGCATCTCATGAACAAGAGGAAGGGCGAAGCCATAAGGCTTTTCCTCGACTGGGAAAGCAAATCCAAAGTTGTGTTCGCTGGAAGTAAACTATCCATCTCTGGTTGTCGATGATCGCCGGAGGATGAGAGAGAGGGAGCATGGCGAGTTGTTCCCTTATTAAGCTAATCATTTACCCTTTTTACCTTTTTGACTTTTTCTGCTTTTCCTGTTCCCTTTCTTTTTACTTTTTGCCCCTTTTTTGTACCATTCTTTTTTTTAACTTCTCTTTTTTTCTTTTTCCGTTTTCTGCTCCATTTTCCATATAAACCTTTCTCCTTTGGCCTTATGTGATTTTAGTTGTTGTTAATTAATTAATTAATTAATTTTTGAATTATGAATTTTCTGCCGTATCCCTGACGTTGTGTCCCAAATTTAGCAAACCTTGAATCGCAGACTCCATTCCGTTTGTATCAGACACGTGTCGGAGATTCTGAGAATTATAGGTTTACCAAACAGCTAAATTCAGTATAGTTAGATTCAGAAAGGGTCCTCAAGTTCTTTCTTTTGAAAGATCCTAGTAAATTGGAAGTCCATTTCCAAGATCATTATTCTTAAATTTTAAACTGCTATATGGGATTCAGTGTCAAGATGGATATGTGCTCATAGATCATGAGCTGTCTTTCTTGCTAGTAAGCCCATCAGTTACGAGGATAATAGAGTTGTGCTGTCTCATATTGTCGGAAAATCATATGCTTGGAAATTTCCTATCATGTTTCCGGGGTGACTACGGGGTGACTACTTATGTTATGTAAATGAAAGGGCTGCTTCTCCCATTCTTTTCCCTTCCTATCCTTTTCCTCTTATGAGATATGTATCGAACCCTTTCGGTTCAGTTTATGGTGAGTTGCTTAGCTGTAAGTTAGAGAGGATTTTGTAGGTATAAGAAGTTGAATCTCTTGCTCATGCTTTATCGATCGCCATTTTCGTATAAGAGAGGGTTAATACAAACGGCTTAAGGCAGCGGAGGAGACCCGGGGTGCCTTTGTAACCAGATATGTGTTCACTATGTCGGTCTAGCTGCGAGACTTCTGCACATCTTTTTCTTTGGTGTGTTGTGGCACAGAGTCTTTGGCGAAGCTTAATTCCAGGGGAGGTGTTTGTTTACCCTTCTAGTGTTGAGGCCTTTTTGCAGATGCATTTCCGGGGCTTTGGGGGGTGGAAAGGAGAGGAGGTTGCTGTGGCACAATGCTTATTTTGCAATTTTGTAGTGCATTTGGTTAGAGAGGAATGCACGAGTGTTTAAGGGACTTTCAGCAACTCCTGCGATGCTTTGGGAGAGGATCACTTATTTAGCTTCCTTATGGGCTAAGGCTGCGGGGGCTTTTAGGGATTACTCTATAACTGATATACAGAGCAATCTCTAAATGTTTTATTTAGAGCATACCTTATCCTATCTTCTGCTGTACATTAAATTCATATCAATATACTTTTTGTTTATCTAAAAAAAAAGCTTTATTGATCGCCATTTTCTGTTTGAAGGCTATTTCTCTAATTTGCTCTGTATGTTTCAGGCTGTAAACCAGTTATGTAGTCATTTCGAAGCTTACAGGGATGTCCCAAAAATAACAGAGTTGCGGGAAAAGTTCAAGAACATTAAGCAAATCCTGAAGTCTCATGTGTTTTCTGACTTCTCAAGGTATTCTTCTTTTATTCGTTTCCCTGTTCCTGTGTTTAGTTTCATCTTGGGGGAGGCAGTTGCTTGGGGGTTGGGGAATAGGTCGGTTATTTTATAACTAATGTTTATTTAAGTCACTACCTTGTTTGAAATGGTATTCCGTTTCTTGATGTAGTTCTCTTAGCATGTTTGTTTTTTCATTAATCATATGATTGTTCCTTTTCAGGAGTCTAGATATTTCTGCAGTGATTGAACTATAGACTCTTACATTTCATTCTTAATCAGCATGTATCTCCACATGAATTAGGCTGTGTTGTAGAAATGCTTTTAAATCGAATATTTAGACAAATGAATGAACGAATTAAGGAGGGGAATTTATGGTCTGCATTATTTCAAGTTCAATTTCCTCGGTGTTCAATAATTCAATTCATACTTGTAGAGTTTCATCTTATCAGTACTTTCTGAAACCACAGTCTAGGTACAGGGAAAGAGACAGAAGAAACTAATTTACTGCAGCACTTATCAGATGCTTGTTTAGTGGTTGATGCTCTGGAGCCCTCTGTGCGAGAAGAACTGGTGAAGAACTTCTGCAATAGAGAACTGACTTCCTATAGACAAATTTTTGAAGGAGCTGGTTGTAATCTTTATGCTTTGTCTTTGTGCTTTCTGGTTAAGCAGTATCATTGCATAAATCTTATCCTTTACTAAATTTTGATGTGCTTATTGTGTATTAGAACTTGCAAAGTTGGATAAAACTGAAAGGAGATATGCATGGATCAAGCGCCGATTAAGAACGAATGAGGAGATATGGAAAATCTTTCCTTCTTCATGGCATGTTCCTTATCTTCTGTGCATCCAATTTTGCAAGTTGACGAGGTTCATCATCTGTCCCCTATTTGATCTGTTCTTGGAATTTGGGACTATTCATTCAGTACAATGAATACATTTCAGCTTGCGTTTAATTTTTCATGATGAGAATCTACATAAAACCTCTAATTTTGAGGAATATCTTGGTGGTGGTGGGGAGGAGAGAACTATTACATATATTCATTCAAAGTAGTTTGTTTTGTGTGAAATTTCTATATTTAATCACATGTTGAAGAGAATAGAATTTGGCTGCCTACACTGCGATATCTTTAAACAAGAAAATGATCAAATAAGAAAAAGTACCAAGAACGAACCCTGAGGGGGTAGCTCAGTTGGTAAGACCTCTGAGATCTATTCCAGAGGTCCCAAGTTCGCGTACTCTCAGGGCCACTGGAGGTTTTCCTGGTCGTTAACTTCAGGGCCCATGGTATTAGTTGCTTGGACACCCATGTTATCTTAAAAAAAAGTACCAAGAATGAATGTCGTTAAGCTTATCCATTTTGTCTTTCTTTCACTGACATGGTTTTGCTTTGCATTGCCTTTATAGAACACAACTTGTGGAGATACTTGATAATCTGAAGGAAAAACCAGATGTTGGGACTCTATTGCTGGTAAGTAGTGGACGATTTGCTAATTTGTCTGCAAACATTAGATCTGATTCTCCTGTGTGTCTGAAGGTTGGAATATATTTAGCTCTCTCGGCATTTTCTTGGGTCTTGTGTGTTCTACTCTGCTTAGTGTAAACAACTGCACGTTGTCAGGTCCTCCCTTGGCGGAGGCTGGGTGAGGACATTGTGTATGCTGAATGTGCCAGCACCATGCTTTTAATTATCTCTTTCTCATGATTAATTGCCAGAATATGGTTTTCCTGGCAACTTTTGCTGCCCTCTTTGTGCCAGGTCATATGTTTACAATGAAAGCAATATTGATTAATCCCACCTTGCCCCTACCTTTCTGTGGTATGCCAATAGTTTGAATGCATTTTGAATGATTTTATCGTAACACCTTCTCTTAGTTTGTGTTGATTTCTACATTCTAGTAGGCTCTTTAATCATCAGAGTTGCTAGATTCCTCCGAATGTTTTAAATGCCTAGTTTTCTTGATATTTTCGTAGGCACTTCAGCGTACTCTGGAGTTTGAAGAAGAACATGCAGAGAAGTTTGGTGGAAGCTCTCAAGCTAAAGAGACCAGAAGCGATGCTGATGACACAGATAAAGGGGAGAAGTCTAGTCAATCTGTATTGGATATTAGAAAAAAGTACGAGAAGAAGCTAGCTGCACACCAAGGCAGTGGAAGTGATGTATGCCTTTAGGTTTCTTATGATAGTTCTCAAGTTTGCTTTAGATCTAGTGATGAATTGGTGATTCCTTTTGAATTTGCTAATATTGTGTGGTTTTTATACTGATAGGAAAGGGACAGTCAGAAAGATTATTCGGTGCCTGGAGCTGGGGTAACTTTCTTTGCCGTTAGCTTGTCAGTGGTTTCTAACATAATTTTTTGGAAGGGAATTTTGAATCCTTTATGAGCCAATAACAACAACCTTCATTTGCATTTTGTGTGCTCTTCATCTGCTGCATTCTGATGGTGACAATGTATCTTATGGATTCACTTCATTTGGAACAGTTTACAACCAGTTAGTAGATTTAGGGTTCATTCTTTTCACCTGAAAAACACTGAACTGAACTGATTTGAACTTAACTCAACTGAACTGAACTAAATTAATTTTTTCAGCTTGACCTTAAACTATTTGTTTAGATAAAGAGAAAGTTTTATTAATAGTATGAATAACAGAATTACATCCTAAGAGGACAAGGAGTCCTCAAAAGGAGGCTATTTACAAATCAGCCCAATGAAGCATGACCTGTGTAACAGGATAGCTAAGAAAACACCCAGCAGCTTTAGCCCACAACAAAGCTAAATAGACTACTCTGTCCCACAACGCATCCACTGACATGGAAGTACCAGTAAAGACCCTAGCATTCCTCTCTAGCCAGATGCAGCAAAGTATTGCAAATATAGCACTCTTCCACTACAGTTTCTTCTCCTTTCTCCACCCAAGCCCTGCACTCCTTGCTTGCAAGAACTCCATCATAGTATCCGGGTATGCCCAAACCTCTCCTATGTAATCAGATAATCTACTCCAAAGACTCTGCGCCACTTCACAACTCAGAAAAACATTTGAAGAGCACTCACTACTGGCCCGACAAAGCAAACAAATATCAGGTGACAAGGCTGAGTTTGGCCTCCTCCTCTGACGCAGGTCGTTAGTATTTATCCTGTCCAACACCAACGTCCACACAAAAGCTCGAACCTTAGCGGGAACTTTTGCCTTCCACAGCCACCTCGCAATAGGGAAGTTGGGCTGTTGTACAGGCAACACAACCGCTATAGAAAAGATCTACATGAGAATTCCCCAGAAGAGTCACCTATCCATCTCCGAGAGTCGTCCCTATCCTGAAGATGTACTGAATCCAGAAACTCGAGCAAAGAAGAAACCTCCTCATCTCCCACTCCTGAGGTGATCTCCGCAAATGCAGGTTCCATGAACTTGTCGCCGACGAATAAAACTCCGAAACAGTAGCTTCATCGAGCAATGATAGCTGATAAACTCTGGGAAAACGCAAACACAAAGGTTGGTCCTCTCCCCAAGCATCCTCCCAAAACCGTATCCTCAGCCCGTTGCCAAGGCTAAACCGAACAAGAGGAAGATAAACTGGAAACAGCTGGGAGATGAAAGTATGCATTGACCTTAAACTATTTAAAACTCGTCCAAACATATTTAACATTGGACTCATTTGTAAGTATGCGTTGAAATCTTTCCAGTGACACAGATATCATCATGAAATTATTCTAGAATAAAAAGTTATTTGAGTTATATGTCCCCACATGAAGTAGACTCAGCTGCATTGTACTGGACTGAACTGAACTAATATAAGCTGAGAAGAACATACCCTTAGTAGTGTTTTCCTATTTGCGTTGGCTCTGTTTTTAATTCTAATGAAAAACTTGGCTTCAACTTTAATTTAATCTAACTTCAGCATGGGCCTTTTAGTTATTGACCTAGCAACATTGTATTAGTTATTACTTGTTCTATGTGGAATGCAATTTTGATGGAACAGTCTCATATACAGTAATCAATAACCAACTATACCTATGCAGATATGATATTCTGCCAGACGAGATTCTTGGCATCCATTGATTTTGTGAACTAATCCTTGTTGAGAACTTGCTATACTTTTGTAGCTTAATTTTATTGTTGATGATTTTGCAGTTCAATTTCCGTGGAATCGTATCATCTTGCTTCGAACCTCACTTGACGGTTTATGTAGAACTGGAAGAGAAAACACTGATGGAGCATCTTGAGAAACTTGTGCAGGTAATGCACAAGAATACTTGCCTCTCTTTTTCTTACCCAAACCCCACAGATGCTTGAATTTATCTTCCTCTGCTTCTCCGTAGGAAGAAACTTGGGATACTGAAGAAGGAAGTCAGACTAATATCTTATCCAGTAGCATGCAGGTAAACATTCTTCTATTTCCCATTCATGTTTTTGTACGTTGTGCTAGATGTCTAACATTGTTGTTCTGGTTTTACAATTCTATGAGGACTGCAATCTTTATTTGAAGTCAAAATTCCACCTTTTTAGCTTGAGATGAAACCACTGTTTTTTCCAATTTCTTTTTTTTTAGATAAAGAAAAAGTATATTATAAGTAATCAGATTTACAGCACAGGAGAGGATAAGGTATCCTCTCCATTTAAGCATTTACAAACTGCCCCAATTCTGTTGCATATTTATAATAGTATAATCCCGAAACGCCCCCGCAGCCCTAGCCCATAAAGAAGCGAGGTATTTGACCTTCTCCCACAACAAACCAGGAGTAACAGAAAGCCCATTGAACACCCGTGCATTGCGCTCCAACCAGATACACCACAATATCGCAAAAATAGCATTACGCTTCAACATTTTCTTCTCCTTCCTGCCCCCAGACCCCAGAAATTGCATCTGCAAAAAAGCCTCAACACTAAAAAACCACTGTTTTTTCCAATTTCTAAGGGTTGTTGGTGCCTTAATCGTCTCCTATGGATCTATCAGTTACATTTGGATTTTGCAGGAAAATATTTTGAGTGCCAGCCAGTGGCATGGATAAATGTAACTGTGTATGATTTGTCTATAATTGATAATGTGAAAGTATTTCCAAATTTTAAAGGTATATTGGCACCAAGAAAAGAGAAATCAACAATAAGCAAACTTTGTTAGTATCAGCTATTCAGCTGTTTGTACTGATTATGGGGTTCTATTTTACTCAATCAAAGACCTTAAACCTCATTCTTTAATGTATGCAAGAGCAAATTAGGGTGTAGGTAGTTGCAGCATGAAATCAATGAAACTATGCCCCCCTCCCCCCCCCCCCCCCAAAAAAAATAAAAAACAAAAAAACAAATGAAACTATGACTAGAAAAAGAAAGAAAGCTGACTTAAATGAATGTCTTTTACAATGCATAATCCATGACCTTAGATCTGTCTGTTGATTGTACCTTAAGTTAATGGATTTCGGAAGGCATAAGGTTAATCTGCAATCCTCTTCTTTCATTATGGATATTGCCTTCTTAATTTTAAACCAATTTTATTTGGTTAAATTTCATTGTGAAATTACCTTGGTTACTATATCAGACATCTTGCTTATGTGTTATCTAGTGTGCAATGAAGTATGAAGCGCTAAGCAAACTCATTTATTCTGTTACGGGTTACCACACTGTCTGTCAATTGTATATTCATCCTTATTTAGTTTGGAAAATCTCCAGCTCTGCATGGCCAAGTGGTCAACCTCTTCTTACATTCATGTCATGATTTTCCAATTCAAAAATAGACCATAAAGAATATGTCTTTGGCTGCTTTGATGGTATTGTTGAGAAACATTAGGGAATTTCAAAGTAAGGTGCCAGTTTTTTGTGTTCGATTGAACACTTAAATGTTAGAATGGAAGATTAAATTGTGCGAAAGTGGAGGAGAACTTTCCAGTCAATTCCCTCTATTCCTTCCCACGTGATAATTCAAGATATCTTGACTCAATCTTAATGCCTATTTTATATGTATTGATGTATTGAATTTGTGAAATTTGCAGCAAACCTCCATCTAATAATTCACTACCAAATCTATGAATTTGTGTAATTACACATTTTTCTAACGTGATGCATAAATTAGATATATTAAATCATAACTATCACAATAGATATCCATCAGATGAGAATATGAGATTGCTATTGCATGTGTGCATTTTGGGTTTTGGCGACAATCATCACAGCCGTTTCTGTTTTACAGTTGTTGAACTTATATAAGCTAAATACCTTTGTTATGATATATAGGTCTTTTTAATTATCAGACGGAGCTTGAAGCGATGCAGCGCCTTGACAAAGAATCAAACTCTGTTTAATTTGTTCAAGGTGATTTGCGACACTCCTTAATACTTTTGGAGTACTGTAGGATTTACATACTCTGCTTCACATTTTTGCTCGGCTTGTATATAGCCGTGGGTTCTCTAACTACAGGGGGCAAAGAAATGGGTGAATACTCATGCCATTCCTTAAAAATTGTGAATTTGCAAATAAATGGTGTTCCTTGAATCTATGGGTTTGTGTGACAAGCAGGTGTATTCTTCTGATTGTCGGAAGATATATATTGGCAAAATATGGTTTTGCTTTCTTTAATTAAATATGAACGTGGGTTTAGTCTAGAGATCAAACCATTTTTGTAAAAGATAGGGCATTTTTGATAAAGAGGGAAACCTGTTTTCCTCCTGCTTTTTTAACACCTTGGTTCATCTGTAGTTCAACATTTTTGTAACAACTTTTAAAATTCTACGGCATAATCGTATTAACGATAGAATATTTTCCCCTGTTGAAAACAATGATAGATTTTTACCAGCTTGAAGTTGGCTAATGATACAGGAGTGGTATAAATTGTAAACGTGAAATGGATGGGATATTACACAATCATTTGCTAACTTGCGTTCAAGCTTATAAATCAGGGATTCATGCATTATTTGTAAGATAAATAGAATAATTTTGGAAATAGGAATTCATCTTGCTCTGCTTGTTCTTTCTAGGTGTTTCAGAAAATTCTTAAAGCATATGCAACAAAGCTGTTTGCTAGACTACCAAAGGGTGGAACAGGAATTGTGGCTGCAGCTACTGGAATGGATGGGCAGATTAAGGTTCCACATACGTTGCTGTAAATTCTTGCTCTTGCTTTGAATATTGTCTTTCTTGCAACAGACTATATTGATCTTTTTCATTGTTTTTACATTCTAACCAGACATCTGAAAAAGATGAAAAGATGATCTGCTATATCGTGAATACAGCTGAATACTGTCATAAAACGGTGAGTTCCTTTCAGTAAATATTCTGGTACTTATGGCTGATTTCTTGAATTCTATGTTCTATTTGAATGATAGTCCTGAAATGAAATTATGTTCTACGATACACGGACTAAGAATAATTTCACCAAAAATCCCTGATTCCACGGGGTAAATGCATTAGAAAGGGACAAATTTTAGCAGATGGTGCCGCTACAGTTGGCGGCATACAGGTACATTTCCAGGTGTTTTGTCTTGGGTCATTTTCTGAAATGTTTTGAGAGTTTTTGGCTTAGAATGAAATGTCAATTTTCCATACCCATGTTTGAGTGTCAAGGATCCGACATGGGTATTGAAGGTGAAAAGAAGACTTGAAGAGTACATAAATTTTACTACCCCACTGAATAATTTGGTCGCGTTTGTGTGAAGTTGACTTTGTTGCTAAGTCAGGAAACGATAAAAGCATTGGCCACTTGAATTGTTAATTTGTTATATAATCTTATTGCTCAATCCAAGTTTTCCCTTATCAAAGGACCAAATTAATCGATGGTAGTGTGGAACTGGCACAATTATTTTTGTTTTTTTAGATAACATGGGTGTCCAAGCATTGCTTGACTAGTACCATGGGCCCTGAAGTTAACGTCCGGTAAAACCTCCAGTGGCCCTGAGAAGACTCGAACCTGAGACCTATGGAATATTTCTCAGATGTCTTACCAGCTGAGCTACCCCCTCAGGGTTGGAACTGTCACAATTATAAAAGGTTCAAATTAGTAACTTGATACCCCAGTTTGGTTACTGTTTCCAAATGTTGGGCCTCTGCTGCTTATGACATACCTCACAACCAAGAAGTAAATGTGGTCATCTAAGAGATACTTGGTGGGCCTTCAAAGTGCCTTTCTCTAAGTAGCCTCATTATAGTATCTATAGATACAGAAATGGGCTTGTAGGGCAGCAAAGAGAAGCAGTGTTAGTTGTGGTTCAAGGTTTTCTGTTGGATAGCAAATCTGATTTCTCTGGTTTTTGAGTTATTAGTTCAATTTGATATCCCAAATCTCAGACTTCTTTTTTTATAGTTAGGTAACTCAGGGCCCAACCCAGTACTTTAATGTGCCGGGACTTGGGAGGAAGGGAGAAGGGGGCGGCCGGGCGGGGGGAGGGGGGGATAAGGGGTAGGGAGATCGTTCCCTGCAAATGCCTCTAGTGGGATATGGACTTGGTTGTGGTTGGAATCCACTCAAGTCCTTACCACTGGGCTACCTCTTTGATAGCTTCCTGAATCTCAGACTTGGTTAAGCATCCTTGCTTTATTTTTGTATGAAGATGGAGTAGACACAGTTGGAATATTTAGTGTTTCAGAAAAGAAACTTGCATGAACGTGCCGGAGGTTCCTGATTAATGGCTTGTTTGTTTTTATTTAATCACTCATCAACCATTCTATGTAGTTATTTCATATCTGTGAAGAGAAAGGAGATCATCTTGGCATAGGTAGCTAAATGTGGCAATATCTCAGATGCAGCCAAAGGTTTTGGAAATTTCAGGTTGCTATTCTAAGTTTTAGCATTGTCATCTACGGTATAATCGTGTCCCCCCCCCCCCCCCCCGGGGCAAAATTGAATTTGGTCATGTCTGTATGACTGTATCTTTGATTCTAGATGCTATACCTTGTATATGTTTTCAGTGGGAGCTTCAAAACCCTTTTTGAGAGATGAACTTGTCCTTGATTAGGGGTAAAGTAAGATCAAATTTTGAAGTAATTTATCAAATACACAAGGAAAGGTAAAGGCCGGTATGTTTCTCCAATAAACAACTACTAATGAAAAAATCAGCACTAATGTAGTGTAATGAGGTTTTCAACAAACACATGGTAACTTTTGTTGTGCTTTGCTTTGTGTTTATCAAGAGATGGTGGGTTCCATCCTTTATTTGATGCTTCACGATGCAATTTCTTTAGCTGCTCATTTTGTGTGTAAAATTGTAGTTCAGAACAGTTTAATAGTTAGTCTTAGTCTAATATTGTAGCTTAGGCCAAGTAGAATTGTTTTAGAGGGTTTTAATTACTTGGCACGATATTTGTAATACTCAAATATGATAGTATTGGTATATTGCCAAACTTTAAACTATTGGTCGGTATATTTCCATTATGATTTTATGTGAGGTAATTAACTTGCTGTTTTCTGTTGATAGTCTAGTGAATTGGCTGAAAATATATCAAAAATAATTGATACTCAATTTGCGGATAGAGTGGATATGTCAGATGTGCAGGTAAGTTTATTACACTGTTGACAATGAGTTGCAGGCTTCTATGTTTTGTGTCTGTTAAAAATGTACAGTCATGCAGGACGAATATTCAGCCGTCATAACGAAAGCACTGATAACACTGGTTCATGGTCTGGAAAATAAATTCGATGCTGAAATGGCCGCTATGACACGTGTTCCTTGGGCAACACTTGAAAGTGTTGGTGACCAATCAGAGTAAGATACAGTTTGCTTTTGGTGTCTGAACCAGTTTTTGCTTTGAGTCAACGCTGAGCGTGCATCTTCTTTCATGCAGTTATGTCAATGGCATAAACACAATCCTTAGAAGTAGTATTCCTGTACTTGGGAGTCTTCTGTCCTCCATTTACTTCCAGTTTTTCCTGGACAAGGTAATTGAAAAGAGATGTATTGTATTCGTTTATGGTTTCCTATGAGAGCATTTTCCTGCATAATCTATTTTAGCAAGAAGATCATTTTGGATTGGAGAGTCATATTTTGCAATTTCCCATACTAAGATGCATATTTTTTTTTATCAGTTTAAGCAAATTTCCACATAGATGTTTCATTGAAGTGTTGTCAATTCCATATATTTGCATCTTATTGTCACAAAGTAGCTCTTGGTAAAACTGTCAACGCTGACGGTTTAATGGTAACTGAAGGAAATGGTTGCTGAGTACAGGACTTTTGTCCTTTTGTTTTATTTGTGTGTTGTTTTTGGTATATCGATATAAAATTGGGAGTACATATATAATTTTTTTCCCACTATACCATATTGCAAAACCTGTTAGTCTGAACTCTGAAGCTCATTCTTTTATTTCTTGCAGCTCGCTTCATCACTCGGCCCGCGCTTCTACCTTAACATATTCAAATGCAAACAGATATCAGAAACTGGGGCCCAGCAGGTAATAGGTCACATTAAGTACCTATCAGTTATGTTCCCATTTTGTTGTTAAATTAGGTTCAGATGAAGTTTAGCAAATTTTTGCTCTAAGGGAAGTTTAATATCCATACTCCTCAATTCTGATACTGTATGACTGAAAAAGAAGGCAAGAGCCGTTCCATGTGGGCGGTAGTGGTAATTGTTTAAAGATTATACAAGATACTCACTTGATGTCATTGCCATCCAGATGCTCTTGGATACCCAAGCTGTAAAAACTATTCTTCTAGAGGTTCCTTCCCTTGCGAAACAAGTGAGTTACTGTGTTTGAATTTTTCTTGTCACAAGTATCGTTAATACCTGATTGCATTATCATTATTGAATTGTTGTCCTTTGTGGCTGTGTAAGTTATCCACGTTCAATTATTATGTTTATCTAGGGCTGTGAAGTTCATCAAATTCTAAGTTATCATAAGCTTTCTTCATTAAATTGATTCCAAGATAAAAGCTGTTACGTAGTATAACAGTACAAGTATAAAGCACCTGGTGTGTTCCTAGTGATTCATTATCTGTCTTGCATCTAGCTCCAGAGCAGTTTTCAGTAATATCAGGGGAGACTAATTGGGGTCATGTTGCTATATCCATAGACATCTGGTGCAGCTAGCTATTCTAAATTTGTTAGCCGTGAGATGAGTAAGGCTGAAGCCCTCTTGAAGGCAAGTGAATATGTTGATGGTGAGTTGTTTTTTAAGACACTCTGTGAATTTGGCTAACTTATATTCATTGGACAGGTTATATTGTCTCCTGTTGATTCTGTAGCAGATACATATCGTGCTCTATTACCAGAAGGCACTCCTTCAGAGTTTCAGCGTATTCTGGAGCTGAAGGTTATACTTCATTTTCTGTCTCATTTGTCCTCTAATCCTTAAATTTGATTTTCTGGGTTATGTCTCATTTTCGCGGATCAACTGGAGTGACGCTAGGAATTTCTGTCTCTTCATGTCATATTGTTTGTCTGCTATTACATTTTATTAATTATGCTTTCCCTTGTCAACAGCTCAACCGCTGATGCCCCTATTTTGGTGACCTTAATGTCTTCTGTAGATGGTATAGTAAAAATTGGCTACCAAAGTTATCTTTTTGATGAATAAACGCATATAAGTATGATCTGAGACTTGAATTAGTGGTAAGCACTAGGCAGTTCTTGCTTGTGATTGACTTCATGGGTCCAAGTCTCACTGCTAGAGGGCCTTAGTTGAGAAAGCCAAGGTGACAATATCTTTTGTAAGTTAGTAAGTTATGGATTTGTTACTCAACAGAGCCCTAGGTTTCTGCAGTTATGCAACATATTATGAAATGAAGTGAGAAAAATATCAGAATTTTGGAGTCAAGGATGAGGGGCAACGGATGTGTTCTTTGGGGGAGCAACAAGGTCGTATAGAAATAGAAAATCGGATGGAAATTGGAGGTGGCCTAGGATGTGTTGCAAAGGAGCTTGCTTGCTCCTGTCATTTTGAAGGCCACATGTTCTGAATTAGAACTCCAAATTTTATGCTTTTTCTTATTTTGTAAATGTCGAATAGAGTTTTGTGAAATTGATTCAAAGTCACCACTTTCAGTTTTCACTAAGCACATTCAGTGCCACTCTCAGTATGAGCAACCTATCAGCAACTGACGCTGCTTGCCAAAAATTTACCCTGCTTTCAGTACCTTTTGGTGCTCCATCCTCAAATTTGGGCTATTTGATGAATTTTTAGTTTGCATTTACTTTGCAACATGTTTGTTATTTGAGAACAGGGTGCTTCAGGTTCTCCCTCAATAAAAAGGGTATAGAAAAGGGTCTTAAGTTGGACATTCTCCCATGCATGACATTTCAACTCTTTTGAATGCACAAAATACTATGAGGAATGATTATATATTCCATAGTTCATCTGCAAGGGCCATGTACTCAAATTCTAATTTACGCAATGTTGACTTTGGATTTAAAATCAGTCTTCAAATGCATTGCATGCTAATGTGCAACTTGTGCAGGGTCTCAAAAAGGCAGACCAGCAAACCATACTAGACGACTTCAACAAGCATGGGTCAAGCATCAAACAATCAGCTATGGCTCCATCAGCCGTAGTAGCTGCCCCAGCTCCAGCTGCACCACTTTCTATCACGAGCCCAGCTACATCTGCCATAATTGCTTCTCGAGAGGATGTGCTTGCAAGAGCTGCTGCTTTGGGCCGAGGAGCAGCCACTACCGGTTTCAAGAGGTTCCTTGCACTAACTGAAGCCGCAAAAGACAGAAAGGATGGACCTTTCAGGAAACTCTTCAATCCGTGAAAACCTTGCCTAAAGCTGAGTGGATTCGTCACATCTGTTGCCAAGAACAAGCAAGGTACCATTCATTTATTTTTCTATGCCCATGCCTCCATCACCTTGTTTGAGCGTGCTTGAAAATTCTCGTTCTATCTCCCATTTTCTCTTTAACGTGGGGTGGGTTGCTTGTGGGTGAGGTTTATCCTGGTGAGCTTTGCAGGCAGATGGGATTGTTGATAATGTGTATGTTCTAAGTTTGATTATGGGCTGTGGAATACTTGGTAGGATAATTGGTTAGAACGTTCCAAGTTTTCTATGAGGATTGTAATTGTTGTAAGAAAGAGCTTTGCTGTGTATAAGTAATTCTCTTATTATTCACAAATAGTTTCTGTTGGATAGTTTTTCTTCAGATTATCAGCTTTCACTACTTTAATTAAGCGTCCATCGCCCTCTGGTTATGTAGTACAGTAGACACTTCTCCCATTGAATTACTGGTTATGGAAATCTTATGGAACCTGAAAGTTTTGATTATAAAAACTCTGAATACAGTAGAAAGAAAGAAAAGAAAAACAATTTGATATATTTATGCCTAAACCAACATGATTTCAGAAATACCTTTTCTCACCTCAATAATTTCCTGCAACCATTTATTTATTTTATCTTTTTTTTATTAAATTTAAATATATTTTTTTCCCATTTTGAATTTTGTTACTTTATTCCCTACTAGTTAATACTCGCTCCGTTTCATATTATCAAACTATCAAGCATATTTTGACTTTATTTTTGTTTCACAATGTAAGGCATATTTTAACTTTTAACACTTTTCATTGAGTATTTATTGCTAGTTTATACCCTTTCTTTTTTTTTTTTTTTTTGTCATTTACTTTATTTTTCTCTCAAATGTTGCATTTAATGTTAGAGGATAGTTTTGTCTTTTTACCATCTCTTTTTCTTGAATTTACAATTTTTTAATTTATGTGAAAAGTCAAGAAGTGGCTGATATTGTGATATAGATAGAGTATAATACTGTTCACCTGATACAATAATGACTCATGACATTCTTGATCTTGAGCTCATCTGACCATAATATATTTTGAAAGATTATGGGTGTTTGCAAGTTTTTTCAAATTTCAGCTTCTTTCCCTTATTTTTTTTACATTCTTTCCCCTTCACCACCAAATTCAGCTTCTTTCAGCTTTTAAGAAGCTGAAAATATCCTACAAGGTGGCCAGAAATAGAAGCTTGAAATAAAAGCTTCTACTTCTAACATCTTTGGGAGCTATTTTCAGCTTTTAAGAACCTGAATTTGTTGGTGGAGGGGGAAAAATGTGAGGAAAATGAGGAGGAGAAGTTGAAATTTGGAGAAGCTTGGCTAAACACCCATAGGCCACTCTACCAGTATTGATCAGGCAAAGGTGCACTCTGTACGCGTTGTTAGGAATTAGACTGGTGATATTGGTAACGGAACAATTTATGGTACCCTACCGCTTAGTGATCGCTTTGGTTATGACCAAAATAGGGACAATGTTAAGACGACTTTCGAAGATGACAACCACCTTTGAACAACCCCGATCCGGTTGTTTTAAATTATTTCAGTTTTGAGCACTCATCATACAAATTACAATTATGGTGAAGGTGCATAAAAACACTAAAAGCAGAAAATTAGTGTAAAATATCGCCAAAACAATCATAAGGAGAGATAAACAGAATGAGACTCACGACTCACTAGTACTTGAAAACGTGAAAAGAGAGGCAATAATAAGCAATATCAAGATAAATAGTAGCATAACATCATAACATTTTCAGTTGACTTTACTTTGAGTCTTTGATGGGTTGATGTAGTGGTTCAGCACTTCATCCCTTAAACAAGTGGTTGGGGTTCGAATCTCAACTCTTGCGAATGAAAAAAATCCCTTGGCCAGCCCCCTACGGCTTAGTGCGCTAACAGTTGGGGCGAAGGGATTAGTCACTGTGGTCGACAGTGGGATACCCTTGCCAAAGAGCAAAAAAAAAAAGTAAATGCTTAGTTTATCCATTGGGTAGTCTACCCGGGTGATGTGGACAAGAAATATAAGCATGTACATTGGAACTCAAATAAATTATTTTCAACTTAAAAAACAAAATATCAAAACCCAACCAATTACCAATTCACACGTCACCCGGGTAGACTACCCAGTGGGTAAACTAATATTTATCCCGACTCGAATACTTCAAAAGAGAGGCCAACAATCCTGATTCCCGCATAATTTTCCAACACTTCCAAGGATTCCATCGCACGCCGTCGAGATTAGTTGTTGTAGCACCCCCAACCAAACCACCAACCTCACATTTCACCAGCACTACACGATGTGGATTGCATCACACCATCCTTGTGGCAAATTGAATATCAATCACTAATACATACAAATTGCAGATACTGTTACTAATGTACACATTAGCTTGCATAAGCAACACCAATGTACCAAACATAGTAACCAAAATGTTGCAGTATTCGTATCATAACCCTCCACAAAGGGTAAGAGAGAAAAAAAAATCTTATAAGGTAAATTATCCCTTATAGATCTTCAACGCCTTAAATTCTAAAATGCCTTTAGAATACATTAATATCATCCTAACGATCAATAGTTATTATTGCCTCGTGGAAAGCCTTATTCCCAATTCTTTTTTTCCAAGTAATGATCTGGATCATAAATCAATTGCACATAGAACGACAAAGCTATCCGATTCATATCGATACCAATTTTAACTTTTGAATTTATACATTTATGTGCGGCAATATTGTACATATCCGTTGGATTAATTAAAACAAAATATTGTAATTATCAGTGTGAAGATCATAAACGATAACTCTAGGGTCATTTTTCTTGTTTGTCCTTTCTCGTTGGGTAGTAGGTAGTTCCGCGACCGTGGTCAATGACCTTACCGCCTAACGTAACTTTTCGGTAAAAAAATTTCATAACTGCATATTCTGATTATCTTAAATAGCAATCAGAATTTTATTTTTTTTACTTCTACTGAAAGTAATTAGAATTTTATTCTCAAACAACAAGCAAAATTCAGAATTCAAAATCAGACCATATATGGCAGGCGTGTCTCTATTTCCATGAACAGAGTGTGCGTGGATGTCTTTTTGCTCGAACTTGACTGAAAATTTTGAAACAAGCCACATTTGTCTTTACTTGGATTTGCGCATTTGGGAAGGTAAATATGCAATTGATCCCCTATTGCAATATAACATTGTATAATGTAACATAAAGTAACATACACAAAAAATATAGGAATTTTTGGATCCAATCATTTTAAGTCCATAGAATTAGCGATACGGTTGATAGAAGCCTGTATGGGTCCATCAAGTTCTGCAAAAGATTTGACGCTAGAAAATCACTTGAATTCGGGACAAGTTTGTCGTCCCTGGTGGCCCAAAGCCACTTTTCATCGCCCCTCGATGCTAGTTCATGCTCGAACACCATACACATCATGCACTCGGATTCAAAAAATAATGTCATTGGAATCCGTGAGCACTTGAAAATCTATAACCGATAATGTATCATTTTGGTTCTTATGTGATACGTACCACAATAGCAGGAACATGTCCACTACTTTTTCCCTTCCTCTTCTCCTTCTCTTTCTCCTTCAATTTCTTGTTGGGTGCCATGTTTGAATGTGAAAGTATGTATCACATAAATAAAATGAAACCCTAATAATCTGCGGTTTAAGAATAGATCAGAAATCAAATAATACCCTAAAAATCCGCTAAAGAAAATCTGATCAAGAATACGATTTTCTCAGAGACCAAATGAAAAACCCTAGATTTTGAAATTAAACCTGGTGATTCGTGTAATAATATCTCAGAAATCAAATGATACCCCTAAAAGTACGTTCAAGAATACGAGTTTTTCAGAATTCAAACGAAAATCCGAGATTTTGATTACTGAAAAATATGATCAAGAGAAAATGGTTGAACATAATGTAGTTTAAGTAAAATGAAGAGTGAAGACCCGTTACCATCAAGAAAATGATCAAGAGCAAAATGATTCTACACAATCTAGCTCATGGAAATTTTTCTTATCTAGAAATAATGGGTGGGATACTCACACCTTCTCTAATATGTCCCACACTTGCCCATGGAAATTCATCTCTCAGGTATTGAATTTCTTTTCTCCACTGGTCAGATGTAGGGTGATGGTCATCGAATGGTTTCTATTCTAGGAGAATGTGTGGAAGGGGATAACTCATTCTCATCTTCCATGTATCCCGGGTTTTTAACTGTTCACACTTCATGATGCCCTGCTTTCTATTCGAGCAACGACAGTTCTTGGGACCTCCACTTTCGGAGGGCTCCCCATGTCAAAGAGATGGAGGATATATTGGTTTCTTTCTTAGTTTTTGGGTAGAAGCCATTCAAGGACGTGTGTTATGGTCAGTTGTGAAGTTTGTTTCTATTGGAATTTCATTTTGTTCCAA
This sequence comes from Tetragonia tetragonoides, assembly GCA_038025085.1. Lineage (NCBI taxonomy): Eukaryota > Viridiplantae > Streptophyta > Magnoliopsida > Caryophyllales > Aizoaceae > Tetragonia > Tetragonia tetragonoides. The sequence continues at coordinate 36,948,807 of CM076143.1, forward strand.
TCTATTGGAAATTATAAGACTTTTTCCTTTGTTGGAAATAAAGAATGGTGATTTTTCAATAAGTTAGTGGTGTAAAAAATTGTATTTGTAATTCTGATGTTTTAGTGCTTGTTTGTTTCACACTATAAAAGCTATTTTTCTGTTTAAATGAGTAGAAAATTAGTTTTTTAGTCAAAAATGATGTTTGGTTAAAAAGGAAAAAAAACTGTTTTTGGCAAAAACAAAAACAGATAAACAGAAAAAATAGAAGTACAAAATTTTCACTTTCAGAAACAAATAAACGTTTTTCCTCCCCTTTTCTGGTTTCCTTCCTATTTCTGTGTATTCTACAAACCGTGATTTTCTTCCCATTTGTGCATTTTCAGTAGTGTTTCATCGCAATTATTAGAGCTTCAGGTAGCAATTAGCACAAGAAGTCAACCACATAATATTTTATCGGTACATGTATAGTCAATCCCACCTTTTTGTATACACCAGAAGTGTCTGGGGTTCACCACAACAAGTCATCACAACCGTTCATTTAAGATAGAATAATCCCTTCATTTCTATTAAATTTTAAACTTTTTATGCATAATATATATGACAACAACCTTCTAATATGTGTAAGGAACGATGATATACATTACCATGCCATCCATATCATCATGCGTCATGTCACATCTCATACCTCATGTAGCTGATTTTTTTCACGGAAGATATGTATTCGACCTTGAAATGTAATTTTATTTTTTTTTTTGTCGAGGTTTCACAAATTTGCTCTTCAATAAGAACAAATTTTCCAAACAATTGATAATCTCACTGTCCGACCCAATTGATATCTAACCATTACTAAAGTTTTTTACCATCCATTTGCTCAGTTATCTCACTCAAACTACATATATTTTATATAATTTCAAAATTAACGCTTTCAATTTCAATATTGCTTTTTGTTTTCATATAATTTTTGGAGTAGGCCTTACATATATTTGAAGGGGTTAATATACTTACGACTTACCAAAAAAATATACTTACGAAATTTTTCATTTTTTTTATTGTTTCATATAAATTATTTTTTATTTAACCAAATTTTAATATATGCAATAATTATTTTCAAATGGAAGTACAACTACGATTAATAAAATAAATTCATTAGTTGAGCAAAATACTTTAACTTTTCAGTTGGATTGCGTGGATCCAGGTCAGTTGACGTACTTCGTCTGTCAAGTTATTTCGGAATGTGTCATTTTGTGGGTTTGAGAAATTGCCAAATTTAGAGGTTACTAATGTACGCAGAATGTTCACCAGATGTAAGTTAGTTATTATAACCAAATTTTTCCGCAAAGGTAATAGGGTAATCGTTTGGATGACAAATATTAGCCGTCAACCTAGCTTTCAATTTTACTTGCCTGACCACGTTCACGTTTGTAGAATTAGACAACTTTATTTATACGCAAATAAATTTCTTTAGTTCACACGAGTTTAGTTCCTCTTAAATATGTGTTTGTACACTCATTTTCCAAGTTGATCTTGAGGTGTAATGTGTTACATTGATTACTAGAATGTTTCCAAATGACTTCTTCATTTGTTTTTCTTGCCAAATGATATGTTAATTTTCATTGTTGAGGAAAAATGAAATACTTGTTTGAACTAAAGAACCATTTAGTTTGGACCATATAGCTGTTTAAATGGTTTCATATTTATAATTCGATTATATGTTAGCTTTTTGTGAAATATTATGTTAGTCAATACCAAAGTGAGATCTAGTTCATCCCGTAGCTAAATTAATAAGCTCAAAATAATATAAATTTAATTTTTTTTTTGTACAATAATTAAAATTTATTGTATTCGCCAATATATAAATAGTTGTACATAGTTCAAATCAAAGAATTATTTTATTCTTTTTTAACATGTACTTTATACACTTATTTTCCAAGTTGCATGACTTTGGGATGTAATGTGTTACGTTGATTACTATAATATTCTCCAAATGACTTCTTCATTTGTTTTTATTTTCAATTCATATATTAATTTCCATTTCTGAGGGAAAATGATATAATTTTTTGAACTAAAGAACCATTTAGTACGGACCATACAACTGTTTAAATGGGTTTATATTTATGATTCAATAATATGTTAACTTTTTTGCAATAATTAAATGGGCAATATGTTAGTCAATATCAAAGTGAGATCTAGTTCATCCCGTAGCTAAATTATTAAACTCAAAATAAAATAAAATTATTTTTTTTTCCACAATATATAAGTAGTTGTACATTGTTCAAATCAAAGAATTATTTAGTTCTTTTTAAGTACTCGTATGTGTTTTGTACACTTATTTTCCAAGTTGCATGCCTTTGAGGTGTAATGTGTTACATTGATTACTAGAATATTTTCAAATGACTTCTTCATTTGTTTTTCTTGCCATATGATATGTTAAATTTTATTTTTAAGGAAAAATGATATATTTGTCTGAACCAAAGAACCATTTAGTTCAGACCATCCAACTGTTTAAATGGTTTCATATTTATGATTCGATAATATGTTAGCTTTTTTGTGGAACATTATGTTAGTCGATACCAAAGTGAGATCTAGTTCATCCCGTAGCTAAATTAATAAGCTCAAAATAAAATAAATTAAATTTTTTTCCTACGATAATTAAAATTTATTGTTTTCGCCAATATATAAGTAGTTGTACATAGTTCATATCAAAGAATTATTTAGTATTTTTTAAGTATGTGTTTTATACACTTATTTTCCAAGTTGCATGCCTTTGGGGGTGTAAAGTGTTACATTGATTACTAGAATATTCTCTAAATGACTTATTCATTTGTTTTTATTGTCAAATGATATATTAATTTCCATTTTTGAGGGGAAATAATATATTTGATTGAACTAAAGAACCATTTAGTTCGGACCATACAACTGTTTAAATGGATTCATATTATTTATGATTCAATAATATATTAATATTTTTGTGGGCATTATCTTAGTCAATATCAAAGTGAGATCTAATTCATCATGTAGCTAAATTAATAAGCTCAAAATAAAATAAATTTAATTTTTTTTCAACAATAATTAAAATTTATTATTTTCCCAATATATAAGTAGTTGTACATAGTTCAAATCAAAGAATTATTTAGTTCTTTTAAGTATGTGTTTTACACACTTCTTTTTCAAGTTGCATGTGTTTGGGGGTTAATGTATTACGTTGTTTACTAGAATATTCTTTAAAATAACTTCTTCATTTGTTTTTCTTGCCAAATGATATATTAATTTCCATTTTTGAGGGAAAATGATATATTTGGTAGAACTAAAGAACCATTTAGTTCGGACCATACAACTGTTTAATTGCCTTCATATTTATGATTCAATAATATGTTAACGTTTTTGTGGACATTGTGTTAGTCAATACCAAAGTGAGGTCTAGTTCATCCCTTAACTAAATTTATAAGCTCAAAATAAAATAAAAGTAATTTTTTTGTACAATAATTAAAATTTATTGATTTCCCCTATATGTAAGTAGTTTTACATAGTTCAAATCAAAAAATTATTTAGTTCTTTTTAAGTATGTATTTATACACTTATTTTCCAAGTTGCATGCACATGGGCTGTAATGTGTTACGTTGATTATTAGATTATTCTCCAAATGACTTCTACATTTCTTTTTCTTGCCAAATAATATATTAATTTCCATTTTTGAGAGAAAATGATATATTTGTTTGGACTAAATAACCATTTAGCTTGGACCATGCAACTATTTAAATGGTTTCATATATTTGATTAGATAATACATTATTTGTTTTGTGGACATTATGTTAGTCAATACCAAAGTTAGATGTAGTTCATCCTGTAGCTAAAAGTAAATGAACTCAAAATATAATAAAAAAAATAAAATAAATTGTGCTCTACAAAAATTATGATTTTCCCTTTTATTTTCTCAATGTTTAAATAGTTGTACATAGTTCAAATCAAAGAATTATTTAGTTCAAGTCAAATACCTATTTTCTCAAATAAATAACTACTTATTTTAGGTATGACATAATCTAATGTTAGTTATGACTAATATTTGTTTTAAGAATGGTATTAGATAATTGAAGAATATATCTGCATTCAAAAAATAATAATTATTGAAGAGTATACCTAAAAACAAGTTGTAAATACCTAAACCAGTACAACATGTGGTTGTAACTAAACATCCTTAACACCTCATACAAATGAAAAAGGTTTCTATAAATATAACAATGACAATACTCATATATACTGAATACCATTGGCTTTATTTGGATGCCAATATTGTTTGACAAGCTTATTAGAATTTCAACTTACTCGATCCTTTGACTATCCAAAATCTAAATGAGGTCAGATAGTGGCTTGGACCATTTACATAAGTGAAAAGTCACAACCAATCTTATAATTGATCAAGATCTATGTGTTATCACACTGGCAATCTCTATAAGATTATAAGTAACAGTGACTTGCAATTTCTTTGCACCATTCACGTTGGTCGATAAATCGGGTGTTTTTTTATAGTGTCGAGTTACGCTCAATCCGACTCGTCAAACTCTAAACCAACTCTAGGGATTTCAAATAAAAAACAATACGTGTGTTGCTATCTCAATTCAATTCCACTAGACTTGTGTTGTAAAATTTTGTTTTGTGTATCAACCACTTTTTATGTTCTATTTGTTATAGTCTAATCTTGTAGATTTCTAAGTTAATATTTCTTTTTTCTAGATAACATGCTAATACAAGCTTCGCTTGACTAGCTAATCTCATGGGCTCTTAAGTAAACAACTAGTAGAATCTCGAATGGATTTGAGTGGCCGGGGACTTGAACTAATTTGGTTCATAATAGGTCTCAAAGGTCTTACCAATTGAGTCCCCCCTCAAAATCCATATAAAACAAAAGAACAAAAAGTAAAATTTGACACAATTTCTGTTAAAATTTGAAAAATTTTAACCTTTTTTTATTTTTATATGGAAGTGCTTATGAATTCCCTCAATATATAATGAAGTAGCTCGTGAGTTAACAGAGGTCATATCAACTTGGTTTGTCTAATTTAAGCTAGGACGTGAATATAACTAATGCCCCCTCCCCCATTCCACCCCCCAACCATTAAATGAAAGTCATGTCGAGTAGCTCACGGGCATACTATCTACATTGACAACCCTAGAGATAGTATCTAAACAAATTTAACAATTAGAGAAAAGGAAAGATCAAAAGAGAAAAATACTTTGCTAATAACGAACTTCAAGTTTGGTGATGAATAACATTATTTTTATCAACAATAGTCAATTGTTGAAACATATAAATAAATGTCAAGATTAGTTGAAAATATTACCAAAACTAATATTTGCAGATTCACCACAATGTCCGAAAACTCCTAGATAGGGGAGAACTCACCAAATCTTGTAAAAATAAAAGTAATTCATATTAACATTAGTCAAAAAAATAGGTAAAGTAATAATAATAATAATAATAATAATAATAATAATAATAATAATAATAATAATAATAATAATAATAATAATAATAATAATAATAATAATAATAATAATAATAATAATAATAATAATAATAATAATAATATTGAATTAGAAAACACATTAACTCAACTAATAGTCCAAACAAGGTACTTTCACCAAGGTAACAATTGATTTTGAGGCTTTTTTTAAAAAAATATTTTAATGTAGGAAGTCATTCAAATACCCGTGACCTACTATTCTTTTAATCAAAAGAAAGAAGAAAAAAAAGAAAAAGTTGATAATAAGACGAACAATAAGTCATGTGTAACACCAACTCATAGAAAAATAGGGTCACTATTTAGAAATATAGTGGTTATTTATAATGAGTAGTAGGGATGGCAGTGGGGCGGGTACAGGTGGATATCGCCCCGCATCCGCCCCAGTTAAGGCGGGGATGGGGGAGCATCAGGTGGGGATGGTTTTGTGAAAGCAAACCCGCCACGGGGATGGGGCGGGTGTGATTTGGATTGCTCCCCCAGTGGATACCCATCGAGGCCCCACCCCACCTTATACCCGCTTATGGGCGCCTCATGCCCACTTAAAAAATTATAAAACAATGTAATTCTTAAATAAAAAAACTTATCTATCCAACCAAAAAATATAGCTAGTTCCATTTTTTTCTCCGTCTCTTTCTCTTACTCTCTTTCTCTAGTCTAGGTTTTTTTTTGTTTTTGGGCAGTTTGCAGTCATCTCCACTTTCGCCTCTCTCTCTCTCTCTCTCTCGGTACTGGCAGCCATCTCACCCCTCGTTTTCTTCTTCTTCTTCAACAACAACAACCTCTCAAAGTCTCATTCTTACTTTTTCTTCTTCACTACTTGACCCAGTTTCGAATTTACCACGAAATTAAAATGAATTCGTCAACAATTTCAGATATTCTCCCAAAGGTAATGCTCTAATTTCAACAAATGTTGTTAATGTTTTGTTTATGATGTTGATTAACAAATATTGAAGTTTTTTTTTGGGGTTTGTGTTTGTTTGCAGTTATTGAGATCTTTTCTGATATTCTCACAACTAAGGTAATGCTCTAATCTCACTCTTTGGTTTCATTGTTAATTTTTTTTTAATCTAAGCTCACTATTTTGGTTGTTTTTTTGGCTTTTTTGCTGTTTTAGTGTTGATTGATAATTAAATCTAGGGTATTTAGAAACAATTTTGGAGGGTTATGGTATCTTATTCAATCTAATGTCCTTTTCTTAATCAACTTCTGATAAGCTAGGGGTTATTTGGAGTGGTCTTTATTTATTATTTGGGATAAATCATAAATTCAAGAAAGTAAACCAAAAGGGAAGATTGGTCGTCAGTTGCTTGGAGTAGTCTTTATTTAGTAGTCTTTATTTGGAGTAGTCAACTTGGAGTTTTGTTTCTGGGTCATGTTTGTTGTGCAATGCTTATTGGAATTTAGGATTCAAAGTGTTTGAGAGGACGATGATGTAGTTGTGAATGTTATTTTGCTAATGGAGTTTTAGTCGTAGGTTACTGATATTCATTTGGTTCTAGTCCTAGGAGTCAATTTGTTATCATCTTAAGAATCGATCTTCTATAACTTGGGTCACCAAACTTTTAGGCACAAATAAAAATTGTTTTTAATGTCTGGTTTTGGTCAGTATACTCTTGTTGGTGACTTGGTCTATTGGTTCAAGTTTAGGCTGTCTTATTTTTGAATAAATGCTAATGGTATCAATTCCTTTTGGCCTAGTTAATTTAACTACTTTCAAATTTGAATTGAAAGGCGATGATGCACATATTTGCTCAGAATCTTGATAATAGTCCATTTTACTCAAAGTTGCTAGTGCTAGCATTTTAAGCATATATACATGATAAAAAGATGTGTGACCTTTTTTGTTCTCTGTTACTGCTTTGTAAATTGGTGAAATAAAACCAAGTTTCTGATTGATTTTTTTACTAATCATATTTTCATATATTGATCTTTAGTTAATTTCATATAAATGTAGGTGAATTGAAAGAGATTTGAGTATCCCTAAGTGCTTGAGGAATTGGAGGAAGATGAGGACGATTGTGATACCGGAGCTACTGGAGTAACTTGTATTGATTCTGATTGAATATCCCAAGTGTTTGTAATATTGATCAGTGATACAATTTGTTAAAGTGAATTGCTATTTACCGCCAAAAAATACTCACCACCGCCCTTAGAATTTACGATTTTGCCCTTCACTCTAACTCACTCCTCACCCTCCTCACCCTCCTCCTTCCTCTCTTCCTCACTCTCCTCACTCCCTTACTTCCTCACCCTTCAATTCACATAATCACGATCACACCGGCAAAACCACCACACCATCACAACGGAAATGTCAGGGGCTAGCGGCAGCGGCAGAGGCGGCGACGGAGACGGCGGCGGCGAGCATCGCAGCGGGGGGGTATGCATTCGATACGTTTTTGCTTTTTTTACTATAATTTGCTTTGATTTTTACGAATTGTGTTGATATAGGAGTGTTTTTATTCAAGGTTTATAGACAATTGAATTGAATTTGTGTTGTTTGAAGTTGTGTTGATTGATTTGTGAAGTTCGCTGGTCGTTTTTTTTTTCCAGTTCGTAGTATCGGGCGTCTGCAATTTCCGCCTGACCCATGGGTCAGGCGTCTGCAAATTCCGCCTGATCCATGGGTGAGACGGAATCTGCAGACGCCTGATCCATGGGTCAGGCGAAAACTATTGACGCCTCACCCATGGATCAGGCGGAAAGGATTTCCGCCTAACCCATGGATCAGGCGGAAGGGGTTTCCGTCAAACCTTTGGGTCAGGCGGAATATGTAGACACCTTACCCTATTTTTTTGTTTTTTTTTTCTCAATGCATTCGTTGTAATTATTATTAATATCATTATTATTAGTGTTATTATTATTGTTATTATTATTATTATTATTATTATTATTAGTGTTATTATTAATATTATTATTGTTATTAGTATTATTATTATTAATATTATTATTATTATTAGTGTTATTATTATTATTATTATTATGGTTGTTATTATTATTATTATTATTATTATTATTATTATTATTGTAATTATTGTTATTGTTATTATTATTAGTATTGTTATTATTCTTATTGATATTATTCTTATTGTTATTATTATTATTATTATTATTGTTGTTATTACTATTATTATTAGTTGTCATTGTTATTATTTTTTAATTATTAGTTTTATTATTATTAATTGATTTCCGGATTGCTACATTGTTGTTGTTATTATTATTATTATTATTGTTATTATTATTATTATTGTTAGAAGTTGTTTATTACTGTTTAATTAAAAATGTGAAATGATAGAGGAGAGAAGGAGCCGGTAAATCGATACCGGGGTTAGCCAGCGTACTAGCTGGTTCAGGACCGCGTCACACGAGGACGCGCGGGATTGATGCCTCTGTACGGAGACAGAGAGAGGCACTTCGTATGAGGGATGAGGAGGAGGAGGAACTCGATTACGGATCGAGCGAGTTCCACTCCGGGGATCAGTACATGGACGAGGAACCGATTGTCGCTGAATCCTCGTCCGTGACGTGGCGCGTGGCGAAAGGCAGAGGCGGTAGGTTTGTTAGTTCTGGGTCGTCCAGTACTAGCAAATGACCCAGAGCAGAGGACGACACTCCGTGGCTTGTTACAGGGGATGTGCCCGGTGGACCGGCCGATGATAGCGTCATACCTAGCTTCCTCGGGCACGTAGCATCACGTATGTGGATGGGGGAGACGAGGGGTCTGCTGAAGTGTCATAACCGCTTCAGTGTCTGTCAGCGGCTGATTGAGTGGCGGGCGGAGATGTCGCCAGAGCTGAGGGCCCAGATCGAGGGGACGGGACTGGGTTATCACACCTGACAGACGTTATGTTTAGGCATATCGATTTCCCCCTTATTTCTGCATTCGTTGAGAGGTGGCAGCCGGATACGAACTCGTTCCACATGCCGTTCGGAGAGATGACCATCATGCTTCACGATGTATGGCACATTCTTCGGATTCCTGTAGAGGGACAGCTCGTTTCTAGTGAGGGACGGGATGGGGAGCTGCAGGTGACGGCCATGGAGGTTCTCGGGGTCACCCGAGATATACTGATGACTAGCCACTGGCAGGGCGGTGGGGTCCTCACGGACTCAGTGTTCGGCCTATTGAGAGAGGCTGATCGAGTCGAGGATGTACATGCGGTAGGTTGGGTGTGGGTACTTCTGGGAGCCACCTTGTTTGTCGACAAGAGTGGTAACCGTATTAGACCCTCCTGCCTGTTGGAGGTGAGGGACGGTGTGGGGACGGCGCACGAGTATTCGTGGGGATCTGCTGCCCTCGCCTTCCTATACCGTCAGCTCGGTGTGGCTAGTCGGGGGATTCTCAGGGCATCTGCGGATGCCTAACTCTCCTCCAGGCCTGGATCTACGAGTATTTTCCATGCTTCCGACCTCATCGGGAGCAGATGGTTGTTGGGGACGGCGAGGCCCCCCGTGCGTGCGTATGGAGTGCCCAGGCTGAGGGCAAGGACGTGGTTCGACTGCACTCCTTACGTAGACGCATAGATCAACTGCGAGCATCAGAGGTACATCATGCTTTTACCGGATTTCATGCTTTATTTTGTTTGCTACGTTTTCACTTCAACATCAATAATTCATTGGTTTTACGTAGGTGGTATGGCTGCCGTACGGTACTGACCCGGTTACTTCAGTACCGAGGACTGTCTTTATTGGCTGGCTACGGTATCGGGAGATTATTGAGCCGTACATGCCTGGTCGTTGTTTACGACAGATCGGGTACGTACAGAGCATCCCCTTCCCGATCACCAGGCCAGAGAGGGCGATCAGGTCGTGGACCAGTCGTTCGTATAGGGTTGATTACCCCGTACGAGTGTCATCTGATGCCTGGCACATGTTCCCGGGAGGGTACATGCTTGTTCTTCATGGGTTTCAGGCATCCACGTCAGATCCCACTGCATGTACGGATGACTACCTCGAGTGGTACTACCGTCACTCGCACACTCAGCTGACGATGTAGCACCTGGATCGGTGATTCCTCCCCGATCCAACAACGATTATGTAAGTGGTTAACTAATTCCTATTCGTGTTTACATTTTGCTGTACGTATTACACATCTCTGAACTCACACTCATTGCTTTTTTTTTGCAGTGGGTGAATCGTCTAGCCATCGCAGCTCAGTCTTGGATTAGTTTGGTACCTCCTGATCAGGTGGCAGGTCCTCAGTCGGAGATGGAGGATTTTATGAGGGACTGGCGGGCTGCCAAATGATTTATTACATTGTTTATGTTTTATACATTATGTTTGTATGACAGTTGATATTATTATTATTCATTATGTTATTTTTTATGCAATATTGGTGATGATATTGTCATTTGAATTTATTATTATTTTAGACACTACAAATGACACTATTAATAATCGCTGCGTATGAAAAACAACCCTAGCTCGCGATCGGTCACAATAGCTGTAGGCTGTACATCATATCCAATGATCATTCTCAACTTGTCTAACACCCACGCATAGCTTGCCTCAGTCTCATCCTTTATAATGGCATAAGCGATGAGGAAGTTCTTGTTGGTTGGAGTCAACCCCACTATCTCAAGGAACGGCATCTTGTACTTGTTTGTTTTGTACGTGGAATCCAAGCCAATCAACCACGGAAAAGACCGAAGTAACTGAATTGATGTTGGGTGTGCCATGAACACGTGAGTTACCTCATTAGTATCTGGGTCGGCTCTTGTCCAATGTACGTAGTTATTATCCACAGCTAAATGATGAAACTGACCAATGACATCTCTATCTTCAAAATCAAGTTTCCTGATACGATCTCTGTAGTTGTAAACATGCCGTCTAGTTGCCATGTCCTTAGGAAATTTTTCCTGAATGGAGGCCAAGATAGCACATGGCTTTGATTGAGCCGAAGTCATGTCACGAACGATCTTTTTTGACCCAGGACTAAGACCACTCAACTGACGATATCCCTCAGGGAACACGAGAAAGCCATGGTTGTGCGTACCCCTGATCCCAGGCAATGTGACAATCACCTAACTACTACACCCATACACGCGTTCAGCCCTTAACTGGAACGTACATTTGCAGGCCTTCGTTTTCGTGTTCTTCCGAACAGCAGCGTCTAAGTCTCTTAATTCCCCTCTGTAGCGTTCACCTCGATTGCATCTTAACAATTTCACGCTTCCGTTGTTCTTGTGTGAGGAAATTATCAACTCAAACCCGATATGAAGGGCAATTTGTTTTGCCCAATTAATTGCGTCTGTATCACTTTCAAACATCACATCAGACACGAAATGCGTACTGTAATCAACACCATCACCACCTAACCGCTCCAAAGGAACCTGATGAAATCAACGACATTAATGTTAATCAAACGCACTTAGACTTTTGCGAATTTCGCCTTAACAAAAGGGAGGCGTCCGTTATTTTCGCTTACACCAAAGAACAGACGGAAAAATCAAACGCTCATTCCATAGATTAGGCGTCTGCAATTCCCGCCTGATCCATGGAACAGGCGTCTGAAATTTCCATCCAGACCATGGATCAGGCGTCTGAGATTCTCGCCTGATCCATGGAACAGGCGTCTGAGATTTTCGCCTGTTCCATGGATTAGGCGGATATCTCAGACGCCTGGACCAAGGGTCGGGCGGAAATTACAGACGCCCGACCCAATTTCTGCGAAAAAAAAAATTACCTCGGACGGCGTCGACGGCACTTCTTGGTCGCCGGAAGACATTTGCGGTCGTTCCTTGCTTGCCGGTGAGTGAATGTTGGTGAATGTAGGTGGGTGTGAGAGTGGGTGGGTGTGGTAGAGAGGGAGAATTGGTGTGGGAGAGTTAGAGAGGGAGAGGGAGAGTGGGAGAGGGAGAAAGGGAGGAAGAAGGGTGAAAATGTGAGCGGGGGCAATATTGTAATTTCCAAGGGCGGTGATAAGTAATTTTACGGCGGTAAATAGTAACACCCTTTGTTAAATTAGCTCAAATGGATTGTAGTTTTGTTGTTTGTAACTTGTAATAATGACACTGTAATTTTGAAATTGTATCAAAAGGCTTTATTTAAAGCAGTGGATTTGGGGCGGGTTTCAGGTGAATTTGGGGCGGGTTTTAAGCGGGCTTGGATATCCGGCGGGTTAGTGGGGCGGTTGTGGTTTTCATGTGTACCCGTTGGGGCGGGGATGGTTTTGGGGTTCGTGACCCGTGACGGGGATGGGGCGGTTGGCGGTTAGGCTGAAGCTTGGTGGGTATGGGTATGGATATACCTATATCCACTACCGCCCCGCCCCATTGCCATCCCTAGTGAGCAGTGATACTTTGTTTTATTGAAAAGTGACCCCCGTCTTATCCAAAGTTACGGAAAAAGTGTCTTATAGAAGTTTTTGTGTAAGACGAAACTAAAGATAATGAAAGATTCCCTTCAGAGAAAAGAAAAAAAGTTAATGAAAAAAATCAAGATCTAAAAAACAAAACGTAAGCATTCTAAGAGAAAAAGTAAAAGGAAGTTTTCAAAAAAAAAAAGAATGAGAAAAAGAACTAAAAACACAAGTTATCCAAGTCTAAGAAAAAAAAAAAAGAAAAAAGAAAAGAAAGGAATGGCCATACGTATGATAATGTCAAAAAGGAAGGAGAAAAAATTCTACTAGTATAAAATAATTACGTATATGATTTGATGTGACATAATTACTTTATATCATGTATAGGATGGTCACATCAAGTATCAAAATAGAGGATATGTCATTATATATAAAAATAAAGCAATTAAAATTAATTAGAGATTTAATTAGAATCTTAAAGAAGGGTTTAGATTATTTGTCATGGTCAATCCCAATAACTTCTGGTGTATATAAAAAGGTGGAATTGACTATACATCTATTGTAATATTATAGCCTTTTAAATTGAAGGATATTGAATCAACTACTCTTGAAAATACTAGAGCAAACTTTTTCCATCAAAGTTTTGTCATGTTGGTAGACTTACACATATAAATTGGGTATGTAATGATGTTTTCATTGATACACAAAAAGCCACAGAACTGCCACCATGAAGATTGAAGAAGAAATTAAAGAGGAGTGAGAGAGAAAATAAAAAAAGTCATGATTAGGGATGTAACTGAGTCGAGCCAGTTTGGTGAGCCTTCGGGCTCGGCTCGGTCAAAGCTCGGCTCGAGTTCGGGACAAATCGAGCTCGAGCCGAGCCCGAGCCGGCTCGAATGTTTTACGGCTCAGCTCGGTTGGCTCATCTCATTTTATTTTCCCCTCTATTTTAAATAAGACCATTAAATATTTATAGAAATTTAATTATTTTTTAGGGTTTTCTCATTTTATAACTTGTAAATGAACATTCGTAGTCGAATTCAATTGCAAATATTTTAAATCGATCTACTTTTCATAACATTTTTAATGGCGAGTGCGAATTCGAGCCGAGCCAAACCGAGCCAAGCCGAGCCACAAGTCTAAACCGAGCCCGAGCCGAGCCAAAACAAACTGAGCCGAGCTTCGAGCCAAGAGCGGCTTGGGCTCGACTAGCTCGGTTACACCCCTAGTCATGATGTAAAAATAAAAGTCTCCAAACACGTTTTTTCTAATAACTATTTGAGTAGTAAATAGCCAAACAAAATGGTTTTATAAAAACTATTCTTAAAAACTAGAAAAAAAAAAAAAAAAAATAGATTTTAATCATTTAAAAATAAAAACACGAGAAGCTAAAACAAACACTACCTTAATGATTGTACACGTTATTTAAATTTTGATTTACAATGAAGTTATTAAAGGACGTGTGTTATGGTCAGTTGTGAAGTTTGTTTCTATTGGAATTTCATTTTGTTCCAATCCGTTGAAAATTATAAGACTTTTTTCTTTGTTGAAAATAAAGAATGGTGATTTTTCAATAAGTTAGTGGTGTAAAAAATTGTATTTGTAATTCTGATGTTTTAATGATTGTACACATTATTTAAATTTTGATTGTAATATTTGTTGTATTTTTGTAATTTTTGGTGAGACGAGGATCACTTTTTAGTGAAACAAGGGTCACTGCTTATAAGAAGTGACCCCTGCATGCCTAAATAGTGACCCCATTTTTCTGTGAGTTGGTCTCACACAAGACTTACTCATCAACGTTTGACTAAATACACTGAGATATACTCCTGATCACTTTTTGACCGTTGACCAAGTCAAACTAATTTTTGGACATAAATACCCCTAGTATACCTCATCGGAAGTTTTTTTTAAAATTATTGTGTTTATGATTTTCCACTTTTTTCCTTTTTATTTAGTTTTTGATCTTGAGAGGACTGCACCACAAATTAATAAATTTTGTCGCTCGATTTAAACAATTCTCTCATTATGCAAAATTGACTCAAGTCTAATCTTGTGTCTGTACCAAAAAAAAGCAATCGAACTGAAGGTATGAGAGTTTGATGCCAATTATATGTCGATTTTGGTAACAAATTTGAGCACGATATGACACAACTAGCAAAAGATATACGAGCATGCAATGCAAAGTAAGTGGGAAATCATTGCACAATAATTTTTCAATAAACTTTCAATGAGGTATACTAAGGGTATTTAAGTCCAAAAATTTGTTTGACTTTGGTCAACGGTCGAAAAATGGTTAGCAGTATACCTCAGTGTATTTAGTTAAATATGGGTATACCTCTTTACAATTTCGCCAAACCTCACTATACCTCAATGTAATTTACCCTATTATAATTGATTTTTTTTATCATTAAGATATAAAATTATTTGATTTAAAAAATAATAAAATTTGGATATAATGTGGACTTGGGTATCCAGGAACCGGTGGGTACCCGGTGGATCCAATTCCAATTCTTAGGAATTAGGAACCGATAGATCCAATTCCAATTCCGGGTAGTGCAATATCTGGTAGGTACCCGTTTGCGCTCACTCTTATTACTAGCACTACTTTTTATCTTAAAAAATCTCATAATATTGTGGTGGTGTTGCAGACACACAAATAATCTTTTTTTTTTTTTTTAAATGTGGTCGAGCTAGTAGGACTACTCTTGACATACAAACCATTTCTAGTTGAGCGTGTCGAGTCAAAAAATTGTACACAAATAAGTTATTACAAACCATTGTAGGCTTTGTAGCTATTATGGATTGTATGAGATGACATCAAGTCATTCTATCTTCTTGATTTCAATATTTTAAATAAAATTATTTGTCTCTTTAGTAGTTCTATTTTTGAATTAACCAAAAACGTATGTAGTTCTACTTTTATTTAATGTTATAATTTATCTGGGTGCATCTGGCCATGCCACGTCAATGCTTTATTGTCTAGTTAGCTGTTCATAAGAAACTAGCTACAATTGATAACTTACAGCTAAGAGCATGTTTGGAATGAGGGTAATGATTAAGGGGGTAATAGGTAGAATTATTGGCTAAAATGGAGGATGTGGGAGATGGTGGGTGTTGGATTTTGTGAAGAGGAGGGTAATCTTTCCCCCCATTTAGGGGGTAAAAGTTACCCACCCCCCTAGAGTAATGCATTACCCCCCTTTCTCCCTTTATTTCCTCCATAACCCCCTTAATCGTTACCCCATCATCACCTCCACCTTCCTATTTTAGCCTATAATTTGTTCTATTACCCTCTTAATAATTATCCCCAACCCAAACATACCCTAAAAGGTATGTCTTGGGTGAATAGGTGTGAACTGTGTAAATGTCAAGCTGAATCTTGCTCGCACTTATGTTTTGGATGTAATTTTGTTGGTGGTATTTGGGGGAAGATTCTACAATGGCTGGGGATTACTAGAAGTGCTTGACATCTTTCTCATGAAGTGAGCTGGCTATGCAAAAATGCCAAAGGCAACTCTATGCATCATAGACTGAAAAGAGCGGCTTTCATGGCCACTGTCTATGAAATATGAAGGGAGCGTAACCTGCGCATCTTCCAGAACCGGCATCGTCAGAAGGAGATGATTGTTAGACAGATTAAAAGCTTAGTCTACTCAAGAGCATTTAGTTTTGCTAAAAATGATTGTAGCTTTGTGCAATATTTAGCAGACTTGAGTTGTATTTCTTTAGTAGGACACAGACTAGTTGTAATACAGGTTGTCTACACTGGGTATGCCTTGATGTAAACATGTTTTACCAAGGTGTCGCCTTGGCATCATTGGGAAAGTGGAATACAAAATTCTAACCATTTTCCAAAATAAATAAATATGCTGTTATTGATATTTGTATACCTAAGTAAAACTCTGATTTTCCAATAGCTTACTATAAGTCTTTATGTATCCCTTTAAAGCTAACCTAAAATAAAACATAAATAGATGGATAAATGGGTGAGAAATCATCATCCAATTCTGAACATATAAACATCAATATATAATCCATATCTATCGATCATTCATACAGGTGGTAAACGGGTCGGTCAGGTCGGGTTCAGGTCGGGTCAGTTTCGGTCGGGTTATTTACAGGTCGGGTCATTTCGGTTTCGGGTTAGAAAATGCTTGTTCATGATCCAGAGCGTTCGGGTTCGGTTGACCCAACGGGTTGTGCATTTATTTTTTTAATTAAGTTATAATTGCATAA
This sequence comes from Tetragonia tetragonoides, assembly GCA_038025085.1. Classification (NCBI taxonomy): domain Eukaryota; kingdom Viridiplantae; phylum Streptophyta; class Magnoliopsida; order Caryophyllales; family Aizoaceae; genus Tetragonia; species Tetragonia tetragonoides. Next base: position 36,965,844 of record CM076143.1, read on the forward strand.
TTAATTCTATTTTCAACTTTAAAATAAAAAAGTTGCACACTATAATGTTATTAGACATAATATATATGGTTTTAATCTACTTGAAAACTATTTCGTAAAGTTTTTACAAGTTATTATGTTTTTACTAATGCATACGAAGTATCAAATCGCTACCTATGTAACAATTAGTTAAGATCGTTCCACAAGGATTAGAAAAACCCTTATTAAAGAGAAATCTGAAACTACATATGTCAAAATTGGTTGATATGTAAGAAATTCTGATATGATTAAACTTTTTGTCATTCACTTTTCTCATGCTGATATGTCTTGTTTTGAAAGCCTCAACCCAACGGGTCGACCAGAGCGGGTTCGGATTTGACCCAATAAATGTCGGTTTTTCGGGTTCGATAAGTATCGGGTTTCGGGTTAAAATTCTTTGTTCAAGACCCAAACTTTTCGGGTCGATATGGATCGGATTCTCGAGTCGGGTCAAATTTTGCCAGCTCTAATCATTCATTAAACTTCACACATCCCCACTTATAATGTATCGGGTTTGTGTGAGTGTTCATTGGATGAGGGCACCATTACTATCCCAAATTCCCAACTCCCAAGTCATGTCCTACTTGGCAATCATGTTTCGTGGTCCATGGATCTTAACTAATCGATTTCGAGTGTAATCTTTAGGGGTGCACTGAATGAACTAAATTGAACAACATTGAAATGAACTGAACTAAACACGATTAAATTAAAAAGTAATATGTATGTGAAAATTTATGTTTCTAACTAAACTAAACTCAACACTACTGGAACCCACTTTAATAAACACTTAAGTGAATTCAACTTATTGAGTAAGTTCTACAAAATACACCTTTACTCAAGACTATGAAGATAGGGTTATTGAATTTGAATTCAAATTCTTGAGGCTTGGAACGCAAACAAAGGTCCCTTTGCATTGAGAATATCAAAGATGCAAAATTCTTAGGGCATGATTGGAGAATCTGTTAGTTTTGTTCTTCTTGTATTATTTTTAGTTCAGTTTAGTCAAATTCAATTATTCACTTAAAAAAGAATTTTTCGCTCACAAATTTTTTTTGTTTCAAAATAAATTAATGATAATACTCTTATCATTCGAAACATTTCAACGCATAATCAAATGAGTCGAATATTAATGTCAAATGTGTGAGCTCAAGTGGTACAAGTACAACACCCTAGCCTCCAGTCTCAAGATTTGACACTCGAAACTCGTTGTCATTCAAACCCAAAACTAATGATGGTATTATTGTGAGCTTGGGGTGGATAGGGCACTCATACACCCCCACTATCTTAAAAGGAGTATTAAATCGTTAAATATTAATATGAAATAATTAATTTAGTATGTTACTACCTCAGTTCCTAATTATTCTTTCCCTATTCCTTTCTGGGATGTTCTCAATTGTTGTTTCTTTTTCCTAATACTATTATCAAGCGAAGAGAACGATCCTTAACCAACGCTCAATTGGTCCAAAACAAGCCCTTAGTTGTGTTCTCACTTCTCACTCATGTAGGGATGACAATGGATCGGATTCGGAGCGGATTATACTAAATCCGAATCTGTTCCGAATACTAAACGGATTATCAAATCACATCCGAATTCGAATAACCTTCGATTAGGGAGGATCCAAATCCGATCCAGATCCGATCCGTTTACTCGATTTATTTTCCAAATTTTTTTATTTAAATGCGAACATAAATAAGATATACTAAATAGTTTATTGCTTATTCAACAAAAATAAATATGGTAAATATATTAAGAATTTAAGATACAAACAAAGGTAAACATATACTCCGTACTTATTTCAAATATATTAAGGATGTAATGCTCTTTTTTTTTTTTAAAATATTAAAAATAGTCTGATATTTGAAGTCGGGTCGGCTCCTGGCGGATTTTACCTAGCATTCGAATCCGATCCGCTTCGAATCCGTTGCGGAGTCGGAGTCTTTTAATCGGATTCAGACTTGGATTTCTTTGTTTCGACTTCGGCTCGGATTTTTTCCTTCTAAATTAATCGAATTCGGACTCAATTTCCATCCCTACTCTCATGAGTACGTTGTGGGGACTTCATTTTAAGGGTGATTGAAAAAGTCACTCAAGTCAGCCCAAATCCAAATATCCACCTTAGATCAAAAGAAAAAAAAAAAAAGAAAATCCAAATATCCACCACTAAGGCATTACCACACAAATCATTGATCGCAGAACTTCCATCGAACACCAATGGCGGAATTCTATCGAGGAGAAATTAAAATTAGCCCTAATTTTATTCCGTCAAGGGCAATAATTTTGATTAAAAAGGCGTCAAGAGCAATAATTATGACTAGAAAGGCGTCAAGAGCAATGGTACGATTAATTTACAGCTGCTCATCGATTGGGATTTTAGAGGTAATCTTTGCAATTCCAAATTTCCTCTTTTTCTTTCATTTCTGTTGAAAATTTATTACTCGTACAATTTTATTTTTTCCGAGTTTTTTTTTTAAAAACTGTTATTAGTTTTCAGCACAAATACTCATATGTGACCACTAAAAATGTGATATTTTAAAGAATGATTTCCTGATAAAGGGTTAGTTTAAAAAATAATACCCATATTAGGCTGGAATAGAAAGTAATTCCCAATAGGGTGTCCACGTAGGATCGGATACACAACACAAACTTGATTTTTTTCGCGGAACATGACTAAGTCGCTACTGTAAATAGCGACTTATAACCATGAAAGTCGCTATATACACTACAAAAAAATAGTTCACTAGTGACGTTTATTTTGTTCTGGTGTGAGGTTTTTAAACGTCACAAAAAATAATTGTGACGGCTGGAGGAAGTGTTACGATTATGCGTGTCAGTAAAATAATTGTGACATCCTAAGCCGTCACTAAAAATAGTTACGTGCTTAGCTGTCACTGTTTTAGTGATACATCTAACCGTCACTATTTAACGCTTTGATATTCATCTTAGTCTTTTGCGCCCCTCACAAATTGATCGTTGGGCCTGGCCTTTCGATTTTTTCCATTTTTTTAAATTTATATTTTTCTTCGTAATAATGCATCATCTTCTTTGAAAGTTGGCTGGAGTACTTTTCAAATATATAAATCCAGATATTTATCAAACCATGTACAATTTTTATACCAAAAATATTTAATACAAATGTTTGCTATTATTACTCTTCCCATCATCAAAAATACAACATCAAAAAGAAAAATAAAAAAATAACACTAGTTACAGACCATCAGTAGAAAATAAAGGATGCCCCAAATTTCTTTCTAATCTTTGCTTTAAAACATCAGCACTGCTTCCTTCCAGCTTTCAACCATGTGAATTTCCCGATCATATTCAGCAAACTCCTGAAAAAAAATATAATCATAGAACATATATAAGAAAAATAAGTACTCAGTATAAGTCGCATCCATCATATGCTTCTACCTCAGACCACAACATGAGATCTGTTTTGGGTTCCTGATCATATTTCAACCCAAATCAAGGAAAAATTTATACAACCCAAGTCGAATAAAAGGATTAAAAAATATTATTTCTTCACAAACTTGTTATTATGGGTAAATGAAATGTAGATTTTTAATTTTATTTCACGAAGCTGAATGTGCGCGGCGAGACATTTTGGGCCAAAAGTTTTGGGGTTTTCAAATTTTAAATGGAAGTATTACGATTGTGACGCTTACTTTTGTCACAATATTTAGTGACGGCTTACGCTATAGCAATTTTTGTGGCATGTGTACCAGCCGTCAAAAAATATCCGTCACTACTGGAGGTTTTTGTTGTAGTTAGCTACCAGCAGTAGCGACTTAAGGAGTCGCTGTACCACATGGCGACTTATGGTGAAGAAACTCGCCACCGCGGATAGCGACTTTCTTACTGTTGCGCGTCGGTTCCGCTTGTTTTCGTCAGACAGTACTCGCTATGGCAGACAGCGACTTCGTTCCGTTAAAGTTGCTGTTGTGGGTAGCGAGTTTCTACCAGCCAGCAGAAAAAAATATTAAAACTTGCTCCGTTTCTTCCCGATCCTACGTGGACACCCTCTTGGCACTACAAAAAAATCGCTTGTTAGCGACTGAAATTAGCGACCGACATCTAGTCTGTCGCTATTCGTCAAAATTAGCGACCGAACTGAGTGTCAGTCGCAATTTCGGTCGCTAAACTGGCGACTTTGTATTTGATTGGCAATCGGAGTTTCTTTTTCCTTATTTTCTTTAAACCCAAACCCTAAGTATATAAACATCTTAACCGATATATTCCTCACACGCTCTCTCTCTCCTCTAATCTTCTCCTCTGCCCTTTAATCTTTTCCTCTGCTCTTCTTCTCCACCTTCCTACTCTCCTCTCACCTTGGTTTCTCCGCCCCTTCCCTCCACCAGAATTTTCGTCACAGTCTTCACCATCCACCTCTTTCTCACCATTAACCATCTCGCCATCACCATCAACCATCTCGCCTGTGCCATCCCGCCCTCAACCTCCATTTCGTCATTTCCATCAATCTCTTTTCTCTCTCCTTCCTCCTCTCATATTCAATTTCTTGAAGAAGAAGACAATGTCAACGAAGAAGATCTAGTTTTCGATATGGTACAAGGCGCCTCATTGTGTAGATCTAGGGTTTCAAATTTAGAAGGTTTGTGTTACTTGTAAAATTTGGTGTTGTTAGCCCAGAAAGTTAAGTCTAGGGTTCTTCTTATCCTCTCTCTCATCTTCTATTTGTTGTAGATTTGTTCGAAATTTTTAGTCTTTTTTAGTAATAAATTCGTGTTTCTGTTGGTTGTAGTTTTTGATGTTGTTAGCCCATAAAGTAGATCTAAGGTTCTTGTTATCCTCTATCTCATCTTCAATTTGTTGTAAATTTGTATTTTTTTTAGTAATAAATTTGTTTGTTTGAGATGGTTCAGATTTTATAGCTTTGTAATTAAACGAAGTTTCTTTTTGATAGATCTACTTTTGTAGTTTACAGCCCTGTTTTTGCTTCTATAGTCTAAATTATGATGGATTTTGTTTTGAATTGATAAATTATGATGATGAACCAATCTTGGTATATTGTGTGGAGTTATCAATGTGATAGTGTATTGGAGTTTGGAGTTGGCTATACGAGAAAGTTTAGATGTTTATTACTTCTAATAATTCCAGATTAGCAACCAGATCTGGCTGCTAATCTGGATTTTTTTTAATCCAAAATAACTTTTAGCGACCCTGATATCAGTCGCTAGTTTTCAGCGACTGAATTTGCGACTGATTTCATTTTAGCGACAAGCGTTTTAGCGACTGATGAAAATCGGTCGCTAACAGTGATTAGCGACTGATTTTAGATGTTTAGCGACCGATGACGTCGGTCGCAAAATGCCTGTTTATTTGTAGTGTGGGAAATAGTTTCTACCCCAGCCTAAATTGGGTATTACTTTCAAAACCAGCCTTATATCAAGCAATTCCGTTTGGCCAAAACACTCGTTGGAAGATACAACCACAATCCAGGGCAAAAACATGGTTGATGTCATGATGTGTGGTTTGCTGGCTATTGCATAGAGCTGACAAATAGGTTGTGTCCTGTCATGTTCGTGTTCGTGTTCGTGTTCGTGTCAAAGATAATCGTGTCAGAAAACTCCCGACCCTAACCTGACCCATTTATTAATCGTGTCGGGAACCTTCAACACTAACCCAACCCGCTTAATAATCGTGTTATTCGTGTTGACCCGCTTAACTTTTTAAATCTAATTTCTTTTTAGAAAATAACAAATAAAACATAAAATAACTAATAAAAAATAGTAAGAAATTTTGAAAAATTACTTTTAAGCTTTCATTGGGGATATTAGTCAATACAAATAATGAATATCATAGATTTAAACCTAATTTTTTGATATTATCATTAGTTAAGTGGCATATTTCTCGACATGTTTGAATAATCGTGTCAGAGCGTGTCAATTTCGTGTTGAAAATCTCAACACTAACCCAACACATTTAATTAAACAGGTTACTCGTGTCGACCCGCTTAAGTTAATCGTGTCGAAAATCTCAACACTAACCCGTTTATTTCGTTTCCGATTCGTGTCGTGTTATCGTGTCGTGTCAGCTTTTACCGGCTCTACTATTGCATACACTCAGGGTTTATCCAGTGCACACTTTAAGAGCAGTAGTTGAGTTTCTGGTAAAAAAAATAAAATACAAGTACAATCCGCAATATTTATGCCTGACGTGTTATGTGTTTTTTTTAGATTCTTTTATGTGAATAGTTATGTCACTTATGTGTACTCACGGATGGTCACGTTTGGATTTTAGATGATTAAATAAAGGGTACTCGAAGTTCCCAACCAACCTAATTGAAACCTGTGAATTTTTTTGGAGGGTAATTGAAACCTGTGAATGAAAACACGGAAATAAGTTGACAGCACACTATATTATTTCGCACCAAAAGAAAAGGAAAAAGACAAGTAGAGTGATGTACTTCGATATATCCAAATCACTAATTAATGTTGATTTTCTTTTTGTAAGTGAAAGAGAAAAATACAGTTAGAGTGATGATCCACAATACTATAGTCTATGTACAACTATAGGAGGAAATAACAGGAGTGAAACAAAAACAAATATAGAATGAAATTGAACTATTGATTTTATAACTTAAAAACAAAAAGAATGACTAGAGGATCTTGTAGTTTAGTGAGAATAGATTGAAGGACAAGGAAAAACCAAAAACAAAACAAGAAGAATATTTGCAGCTCTGTAGACTAGACCACAGGTAGAACTGTAGAAGTAGTCCACACTGTTGGAAAATAATTGTCACTGAAACAAAAGAGGAGAAAAATATTTGAGGAATGTTGGGCAAATATCAATTTAATGTAAGCTGTGGCGTAAATGAGATCACTGCCTTAGAAGCGAAATTCGTCCTGATCACGGTGCAAATCAGTATAGACGTCGCCCCCCAAGGTTACACAGCGCCTCTGTAAACTGTGCACTCGGTTTACAGAAGATGGAACTCGAAAAGTATGCTCAGAACCAGAGAAGAGAACAAAATTTTTAGAGAGAAGAAGATGATTATTTGCTCTGTAAAACTGCTGAGAAGAACGCTTATTTATTGACAAGAATGAAAACAGTTTTTGACTAACACACTGAGATAATGGGGGAGACAAACCAGGGAACGTGCAAAACTGGTTTGAAACGTTCAAACGAAGACTGAAAACGTGGATTGGACTTTGTCAAACGAAAAAGTCTCATAAAAACTGGACTTTCGAATGAACTTCGCCCAAAAAGATGAGCCACACCACGACGCGCGTGCGAGCCGAACGGACGGCGGCGGCGCACGCGTGGGGAAGCCCAACTCTAGCCCAATCCATAGGGGGTAGTTCTTCAAACCAATAAAGGAAGCCTTTTACTTATAAACATCTCAAAACTTCTTTGGCTTTCCAATGTGGGACATTTTGTTTTTCACACACCCAAAAACAAGAAAAAGAAAGACCAAAGAACATAAGCTAAAATTTGAATAATGGCTTCCAATATATGTTTGCATTACCAACACACACCTGCAGATAATTTGTTTTCCCCAATCTAGGCTAAACAATTAAATAAATCCATATATCTAACTCTGTAGAACAATTAAATAACTGTATTTCTGTTGAGCCTGTCCATGCTAAATCCTGATATAGTATGTCCTTCTTAGCCTGTTATAAAGAAAGGTGATATAGTATTTGGATGTGCAATGTGATTTTGCTCGTAGCTTAGGGGCCGCTTAGTTCCACCTGCGTCGATCAGTCAGTATCTATTGAGTCGGTATGTTGGATTGGGAAGGACGAGGGAGTAGAGACTTTTGTGGCATTGCCCTCTTGTGCTATTTTATGGTGCCTTTGGAAAAAGCGTAATTCTAGGATCTTTGACGGGGTTAGTAGAATGGTTGATAATGTTTGGGATCGTGTGGTCTATTTGGCTTCTTTATGGGCCAAGACTGCTGGAGCTTTTGTTAGGGTGTCTCCTATTGACATTTAAGGACATTAAAGGGATTTGTAGTTTAGTTTTTTCTTTTGAGGACGCCTTATCCTCTTTCTTTTTGTAATTAAGCTCTTTTACTATTTGTGAATTTTGTTTATCTAAAAAAATAAAATTAAAGAAACGTGACCCATGTGGTGATGGTTTAAGCTATCTTCTCCATTTGTAATGCGTGTGTCCTTTTTCTTCACTTGCTTTCTCTCTATAATAACTAGTCTCTTAATGAACATGTGGTAAATGAGATTATGAAGGCATCCTGGACCATAGGTAGTTTTGTGCAGGTACAATCATTGATGGAACTTTATTTTTGCTATCTAATACATACTGTACATGTTATTCCTAACCATTTGGTTGAAGAGTTCAAGTTTCTTTTCTTTTTATATATTATACTCCCCATGATGCTTTTAGCCGTTGATACAAACTTCTTCCAGCATGTCTAAGGAGCACCTTGCCTAACATACAGCCTTAGTTGAGGAGGGCTGAGCCTTTGAGTATCTAGTGTTAAGTCATTGCTTGTTTAGTCGCTATCTTAAAAAAAAAAAGTCGTTGCTTGTTTACTAGAGCTTGATAATATCTAGTGTATTATTATTTGTTTGAAGTTGATTTGGCCTTTTTCCAAATTGAACACTTTGACAGCATAAGATCAAAGTGAAGCTGGGTATTCGACAATCTATATATCTATATATACTGGGAAGGGAAGAGCAAAAGCCTTCTGGTGAACATGGGGGATGAAAGTAGTGAAGTCCCTCTGTTGAAGAAAGTCTACTATGAAGATTGTCCTGGATATGCAAGATAGAAAAGCGCAAAGATACCCAATAAGGGGTGCCTTGGATAACTATGGCTAGCGTTTGGATCATCGTGCTCTGCAATGGTATAGTTGCCTGCATGATTATATTGTTATTATAATTACTATTGTTATTGTTCTTCTTATTATTATCATGATTATTATTATTGCTACTAGTGGTTTTTCAGCCTATATTTTTGTTTCCTGCTTGACTGCTTATCACAATTGCAATTATTGTTCTTATTCTTATGTCTGCGAATTGCTGGTGAGCGGTCATATCCACTAGGGGAAGATGGGGATCAGAGGCCAATGTATATAGGATAGGATGATATCATGAAGATCAATCAATGTTCTTCTATAGTTGTAGATTGTAAGACTGTCATACGGACTGTAAATGGTCGCCAATTCCATGATGTTATGTATTTTCCAAAATATAGTCCAGAACTACTACTTTAGTATTTTGGGATACAATATTTATGATTCCAGATCCTCCAACTCAATATGTTTTATAGACAACTTATGATCAAGCTTTTGGAAGTTTGACTCTAAAAGGTCTAGTATGGCAACAGATGGGTAATTCTAATTCATACTATATGAACTCTGAGCGTAAGAAGATATTTTAGAACATGCTTGCTGATTCTGGTTATATACTCATTTGCTTTCAGACTTCAGTGATGTGAGAATGTGAGAGCAGAGGATATGTTGGTTTCTTTCTAACTTTTTGGGTAGAAGCCATAAAAGGAGGCGTGTTATGGTCAGTTGTGATGTTTTTTCTATTGGAGTTTCATTTTGTTCCGACTGTGAAATTTGCCCCTTAAGTTTTATGTTAAAATGACAAAAAACTTGGACAATGATTTTTCCTTTAATCCATGTTGGTTGGCTCACATGCTTGCTACATTTTCTTTCATATGATTCTCTGTTCTCTCTCCTTTCTTTTTTTTTTTTTTTTTTTTTTGTGGTCTTTATTCTGTACTGATTTTTGCTTTACTCATTACCTGTGCAGCTCTGCCAATTTCTTCACTCTTCCCCTATCTCTATTTCATGGTAAGTAGAAGGAGACAGTATCAGTGATTCACTTTTTGTTTTGATAAATAGAAAAGATGAATGCTGTCATGATCACTTCCATGCCTACCATGATAATAGTGTACTATTGTGCTGTGGATCAAATGGATAGCTGACAGAAGCATGTAGGTCTATTATATTACACAATGGGCGAAAACGTACTCTAACAAGCACGGTTCTAGTGAAGGTCGGAAGAGTTTGTTATAGGCAAGGGGGGAAGCTTTCACTAAGCAGCATGTCTCTAGATTATGTGTACTAACAAGATTGGAATAGTGTTTGGGAGGAGAAAATTTGACTTGTGTGTAGCCATACTGATTGAAGTTAATGACCAGGAAAACCTAGTGGTTTTGAGGAGACTCGAACCTGGGACCTCTAGAACAAATCTTAGAGTTTTTACCAGCTGAGCTACCCACTCAGGTATTCATCCTTTTCTTGTTCTTTCTCTAATGACGAGGAACATCCTAGTGCAATGTTCCTTTGGGACCTACAAGTCGATCAAACCAGGTAGTAGGCCTGCCAGTAATCTAACACCTGGTAAATCACAATTTACAACCTAATCACAGAACAAGTTATTGCAGAGGTTTCATTTTGAGCAACCTGTGTGGGTTCACAGGTTTCATCTTTAGCTAATATCTGTTTCTTATAATCTTCATCCATTTCATTGGTAAACCGTAGTTAACTTTGATCAGAATTTGAAATGTCAGTGATAAATATATATATATATATATATATATATATATATATATATATATATATATATATATATATATATATATATATATATATATCAGTTGATGAAATGTAGCCTAATCAGAAGAGGGTGCACCCTCTACCCCTAACCCTTTTTTAGGTAGAAGATAAAGAGAAATGAATCATTCTTTGTTTACGTTATTGATGTGAGGTTTATAACCATATATGGTAAAAACATTACTCGGGATATGGAGAAAAAACATGGATTTATTTGAGCTGATTTTCAGGTTCACCTGACTATACCTTTCCCATTTGTCTACCGTAGAGTAATGAGTAATTCATCATCTCAGAATTTTTTCCTTCACCATACGACGTACATAATATTTACACTACATATTTTATGTCTTTGACTATGTTCAATGAGTATGCTCTGTAGTATGTCACTTGGCTTGGGGGGAGGGGGTGTGGTGAAAACATCTTTTATGAATAGTCTTTTGACCCTGATTTTAATGTAACATGAACATGAACATTACCTCTATCTGTAGTGCATTACCTAGAAAACCACAAAGTTATCCCCAACTATTGCGCTGACAGATATTCCCCTTGCTGGATTGCAAGCTAGGCCATTGGATACTGATGAGAATACTATTGCAACTATATGAGCTTTAACTATTATTATCATGCCATTACCTTATGCTCATATGACTCCAATCTATTGTAGCAACTTTTTAACTGTGGCTGTTAATCAACTGCCATTTTGTGCCAAGAGCACTATAATTAGCGAGATCTTAGCCAGCGCATTTGCGTGCTGACTGAACCATTTAGAAATAGAATAGGCGCCTGAATAACTTTTTATGAGCAACATTACTACTTTTTGTTCTTTTATACGTATGAAGCTAACAGCAGAGGTATAATGTTTGATGTTTGTGCAATATATTCAGTTAACCTATGCCTGAACACTTTCTTCTATTTCAGATTAGGGACTTCCATATAGCTAAACGTGAGGAAGATGTTGGATATTATGCTGGTTTTGTGGGTGAGTTCAATTGCCTTAAATATTGTTGTATAGACCAGGCTGTATCTCTTGATTCTGTCTGAATTTAACAACTGCTTATTGTGTAATTTTATGTTGAAGGATCTGCTTTTATGCTGGGAAGAGCATTGACATCTGTTTTCTGGGGACTGGTTGCTGATCGATATGGTCGGAAACCTGTTATTATACTAGGAACAACAGCTGTGTTCGTAACCTATTATCTCGAATCCAACTTTTGTTTCCTTCTCAGGCCTTTTCTTTTCGCCAATTTGAAAGGTTCGACAAATGAGTATACCTTCATTAACTGTGATGATCATATCTCATTTCAGGATCATTTTAAACACTCTCTTCGGATTCAGTACAAACTTCTGGATGGCAATCTCAACAAGATTTCTACTGGGAAGCTTGAATGGGTCGCTTGGACCTATAATGGTACAGTTGCAGGATTTACATCCTCAGTGCCTCACATAAACTTCTGCACAATGTCATGGCTGGAGCACGAATTACTACTTGTACTAACCTTTTTCATGCTATATTTGTTTCACAACATTTTTACATTTCTATGCAACCAAGCATATGTATCTGAGGTTTGTCGGAATGAACATCAAGCTGTAGGCATGTCTGTGGTAAGCTTCATTTCCCCACCCCCAGTCTAAGTATTTATATAATAGTATGAAGTTGTTACTGAGAATAATACCTTTTGCCAATTGCAATGCATTTGACCTTTTTTAGATTACTACAGCCTGGGGTATAGGATTGATTATTAGGCCAGTAATTGGAGGGTTACTTGCACAAGTAAGCTTTGATCTCTCTCTTTCATACTTCTTATGTTTATAATAAGTACAATTTACTGCGAAGTATTATGCCAGGATTGTTGTGTAAGGCTGTCTTATAATACAAAATTTACCAGTACTGGAATATGCTTTACCAGTACTGGACCATGTATTAATTATCAAAAATTACAGCAAGAGGAGGGCAAGATGTCCTCCGAAAGTATCTAATGACAAATCAAAGGGGCCCATTCATGCTGGACTTGAGTAATAGTATAATCTTTAAATGCCCCGAAAGCTCTAGCCCACAATGATGCTAGCTAGGTAGGTAGACCTTAATCCCACAATAGATCATCCGAAGTGACCAGCTCCTTGAAAACCCAGGCATTCCTCTCCAAGCATAGAGACTAAATGATAGCTAACATTGCATCACACCACGACAAACTTTTCTTCTTACCTCCCCTAAGCCCCTGTAATCGTATTTGAAGAAACTCCGCAACACTAGAGGGGCTAGCCCATGTCTCCCCAAAAAGCCCAAACAATCTGCCCCAGATATGATGAGCATAAGTACAACTGAAGAAAACATGCACCACATTCGCAGTACTTGCCCGACACATAAGAGAAATATCCGGTGAAAGAGCTGCCCTCGGCTTCCTCCTTTGGCGTAAACCATTAGTGTTCACCCTGTCCAACGCCAAGGTCCAAACAAATGCCCTTATAGGGGTTGCACAGTCATTCGAAGTAGAATCCCTCTTGAATCTTGATCCCCATGTGAAAGTCATTCAAAGTTTTATTTATACTTCATTCTTAATTTTCTGGTTATTTGGTCAGCATAGAACGAGTTAATGCGGATGAGAAGTCGACCAAGTTTTAAATGTAAGAAAGGTTGATGGCAACCACTCTCCTCGTCTCTGGGGACGACTCTCGGACTTGGATTGCTGATTCCTCTGGGTTCTTCTCTTGCAAGACCTTCCTCCATCACCTTAGCCTTCCATTACAGTTTTCACATTTCCCTTTATCTACTTAATTTGGAAGTCTAAGGTTCCTCTGAAGGTACGTGCTTTTGTATGGACTTTGGTGCTTGGTAAGTTGAACACCTATGATATGGTGCAACGGCGGCGGACGGGCTGGCCTCTTCTACCGGATATGTGCGTTTATGTGTCGTCATGATGGGGAAAGTTGTTTGCATTTGTTTGTGATGTGTGATTTTGCCAGGTCCTTGTGGTGGGAAAGGCTGCTGTGTGGGGAGCCTTTTCTGTCCAGCTACGGTAGGGAAATTCCTTCAGGTATGCTTTTGTGCTATGAGGAGGGGGAAGGAGGGTCAGTACTGTGGGGGTGTGCTTGCATGGCTATCCTCTGGTGCATCTGGTTGGAGAGAAATTCGAGGGTCTTCTCCAATGTGGGGAACAATATTGATTTAGTTTGGGATAGAGTAGTCTATCTGGCTTCCCTTTGGGCTAAGGTGGCTGGGGCCTTCAAGGATGTTCCACTTACGGCCATTCAACACCATCGTCATGACTTGTAGATACTTTGTATATTGTTCTTTGAGAATACCTTATCCTCACCCATTGCATTCTTTTTATAATTTGATTTTGACTAATAAAATCTTCTCTTATCTAAAAAACAATGAAAGGTTAATGGCAACACACTTGACCGTTTCTTCATTGTAAGTTGTAATCTATCAAGCCATAGGGCTTCTTTCATCTCCCCTCCCCCCCTCCTCGCCCCTTCAACTAATACCCAAAAAATCTAAATTATTATAAAAAAGTAAACAAAAAAACAGAAAAGAAAACAGAACCCATTGTAAGCAGGAGCCTCTTGAAAGTTGTAAGGCAGTGGGTTTATGCAGCGTTTGCTACACTATGAACCTGTATACTTTACAGTATGGTCATTAGTTGTTTCTTGAATAGTCTTGTACTCTTGTTGCTGCGGCACGGTGCATATGGTTTGGACGACGTAGCTTTCTTTTCGGCTGACGGTAGATTTTTCTGTTATATCCAGAAGTGGCAAGCTCCTTTTGTGCTTGCAAGTATATTCTCAAACTTTTTGTCTCATATTTCAGCCGGCAGAAAAATACCCTCATATAATCTCCAAGGGATCATTGTTTGGAAGGTCAGTTTTCACATGCCTCAGGTTTTCCTGAGATAGTTAGATGTCCATCTTTTAATCTGCTTCTGATATTATAACGATGGCCATTGTTTTCCTGCAGATTTCCGTACTCATTGCCCTGCCTTTGCATATCAATTTTTGCAGTGGTAATAACTACTGCCACATTTTGGCTTCCGGTAGTCCCTTGATGAGCTTGCTCTAATATAATCATTGTTATTTCAGTGCTGAAGCTTACTCTTCTGAATTTAATTCTTCCCTGTAGCAAATTGATGTTCAGTATATATGTGAAGCAATATTGCTTATTCAATAAAGTTATCAGTAATCCTGTCTGGGTATCTCAGCTGGTAAGACCTCTGAGATTTGTTCCAGAGGTCTTAGGTTCAAGTCTTCTCTATGCCACTGGAAGTTTTCCTGGTCGTTAACTTCAGGGCCCATGGGATGAGTTCTGTTCCAGTGGATAAGTCATGAATATAAATCGATGCCAAGTAGGAGTGCAAGGACGTGACAACTGAGTTAATCACCATCCATTTTTTATTTTTTATTTTTTTTTGGCTTTTCCATAAATGCAGACTTAAGCAGCTTGATGTGCAACTCTTTGTTGTGGATTTGATGTAAACCACATTTTAGAGAAGAGTGAACTAATGTGTGTTCTCATGCAGGAGTCAATGCATGTGCACAAAGGAAAGAATTCATCAGGTAATGCTTCATATGAAGCTCTGGAAGCTGCAGGTCACAGGTCAGATGACAATAGTAATGGAGGAGAAATAGGAACAGCAGAGACTCCTAAGAAAAGCTTATACAAGAATTGGCCATTCATGTCCGCTATTGTTGTGTTTTGCATTTTCTCACTTCATGATATGGCTTACACAGAGGTACAGTTTATACTTCTGTTCTGTGCTTTTACAGTAAAATTATTTTTGACAAGATTAGTTGATTGCATTCGAATTTCTACCATGACCTTAAGTAATTCAATTGGCTATTAGCCTAACAATTACTGTTGGATTACAGTTCTATTGTGAGAGCCCCAAATCAAAATGATTTTGTTTCTTTGTCCATTACCCATAGTTTTGAACAGCTCTTCTAGTGATATTTGTTTCCAGTTTTAGGTTCTCATCGCAAAATACCAATCCTAGACAAAAGTTGAACCTCAGAACCCTATCATGCTCCTCCCTATTGCAATTAAGTAATTTAAGAGAGGGTTGAGACGTATGAAGTTTTTCTGTATTGAATTCTGATGTCTTGTCTTATATCTTGCGTTGACATTTGAAACTCAAAAGTCTCAAACATATGTGAATGTGTGTTTGTCATACATGCAACGAACTTTACATGAAGGTCAAAATCATCCCCTCTTGTAGTTATCAAAAAAATTTCTTCTGCAGTGTGTTTCCATGAGAACATAACCAAGAAATCATACTAAATAAACATTTGGATTTCTGCAGGTTCCATATGCCTTTATTTAGTTAAAAAAAACTAGCTTACCCATAATGCCTTTAAATTATTTGCTGCTTTTATACGATGTCCGCGATTTCCTTAAAGTTGTAATCTGCTGGTATTTATGCATTTGCAAATAAATGTTAATGGCATGTAAGGCGATGCTTGTATGCTGTATCTATAATGGACCAATTTATCCAACACAACAGTCGTAGACATTGCTAGTGAAATGTGGTGACTTGTGAGGGTGTTTTTGAAGCATATGTCCCTTAACAAGCTAACTTGTTTGTGTCATAACTAATATCTTGTAAAAACTTGAATATAACGTTCTTTGGAAGTTGGAACTCGATGAGAACCTTCTTCTTTTAGCATTTCTATCCCTCTTCATCTTTACTTCAATTCAGTATGTAAGATGCCCTGACAGTTTCTGTTTCTTCTCCCTCCCTTTTGGTTTCTTCAACTGTCAGGTTTTGGTATGTTGATCTTTCAGCTTTCCATGTATCCATACATGAACAAAATCTTTGGTCCGATTATGGTGGCTCGGATATATGGGGTATGCTTTCTGCACTCTTTAAGTAGTCATGGCTATTTAGCTTGACGCCTTGAGCTATAATGTATAATGATATTACCTCCTACTACATCCTTGCAGGTTCTGTCCGTACCTCTGTTACAAAGTTACCCTATGATAGCTTTGTTATCAGGCTTAGGCCTAGCATTGCTGATAAATTCTGCCTCTGTGATCAAGAATGTCCTCTCAGTAAGTTAGAACTACTTGGAATTTGATGCCTCCGTTTCTGTTTCTCAGTATCTGATGCATATGTTTTTTATGTTGCTTGTTTTTCTTTCCTTTTGGGGGGGGGGGTGTGGAGATGGAGAGCTGAAAGAAGGGGGAAGAAGCTCGGTTGGAAGAAGAAGGCGGAATGCATGGCTTCACAAGGGACACGAGGAGTGATGATCGACATAATTTTAGGCATTAAGATAACAGATTGGCAAACTGAGAGAATGAGACGAAAAAGATGAAAATGAGTAAAAGGAATTAAGATAACAGATTGGCAAACTTGATAAGCAACTAGTTACATTTCTGTACGATGCATGGTTTGTGTGTTAATATTCAATAAAACATTTGTAAATGTATATTTTAAGATATCTTTCGCATATGTCATATCTGGACCATAAGTATGCAAATGACATATCCCTTTAATATGCTACAAACCTACAATATTGCATCATTTGTAGGATAAAGTACAAAAAATACTTCGTATACAATATCTCATTTATCGTCAATCATGATATCAATCTGTTGGTTTGTATAGCAAACTTGTTTATTATTTTTATTGCAATTTACTCCACTATCTAGTGTCCAATATCCAGTCCAATATATCACCACTACCACTATGCAACCATACTACTATTAATATTTTACTGCAATTTTACTGCGGTATCCATTCCAATAAAAACATATCAATATATCATAAGTATCAAATGGATCGATTGAAATTAAGTTGAAATTTTTTGAATTGGAACTCCAAATGAATAAGCCCAAGTCAAAACCAAAATTACAATTTAAATGTCGATCTAAATGTTCACTCCAAATCGAATAGTTTGATTTGACTCAATATAGATTTTATATTTGATCCAAATAAATTTCAACAATTACAATACATTAATTTTCCAAAATATATTAATTAACCACTTAATAGTCAAACTAATTAAATTAACTACATACATTGAATCATGAGTTAATTAAGTGTGCATAAAATTCAAAGTATGAATGTAAAGCATTAATTGTTTGTATGACATGGATTACACATGTCAAATGATGATAATAGTAAGCGCCTACATGGATGCCTACGTGTCCATCTAGCAATGTACAACATCCACTTATATATATATATATATATATATATATATATATATATATATATATATATATATATATATATATATATATATATATATATATATATATATATATATATATATATATATATATATATATATATATATATATATATATATATATATATATATATATATATATAAAATAGATTTCAGAAGTGAAGGAAACTTGTATGTTGAGAGGTGAAAAATAAGGAAAATTTGGTTTTAAATTTTGAGATTAGGAAAAGTATATATTAATAAATTCAATATACAGCTAGAGAAATGACAAGGTATCCTCTAAAATGAAAAAATTACATATTGACCGTATCCGTTGGATCTCTGCAATAGAATAACCCCCAAAAGCCCCGGAAACTCTAGCCCATAAAGAAGCTAACTCTAGCCCTTCTTCCAAAGCTTCACATGAGAAAGTGGAACCTCATTGAACACGTAGACATTTCTCTCCAACTAAATGCACCACAAAATCGCAAAAAAGCATTGCGCTAACTTCTTCTGCTTCCCATCCCTAAAACCCACACATCACATCTGCAACTGTTGAAGGGGAACCCCCAACTCTCCAAATAACATACTCCGAAGATAACATGCCACATCACATCAAAGGAATAGGTATTCTGACGTCTCACTCCTCTCTAAGTAAACGATAGTACTCAAGTCCCGGTTAATCTCCCCATTCGGCTCAATGCCAGCCCATTGGTTGTCTTCACCTCAATAAAATCTTCTTCCTCCTACCATTGATTACCTTAAAGAAAAGTCTTAAATTCTTACCCCCCTCCTTAGCCCACTTCACCGTCAATTTCTTCCACCGACTTTGTTACTCCTCAAGAGCACCTCTTGGAAGTCATTCTTCAGCTCAACACTCTTGCGAATAAGCTCCTTACTCCCTTCCCCGTAATTGATAGCCTGATCCACCAGAGTAATTTCACTCAACAACTTCACTCAACAACCCATTCTTTCTCTGTTGATATTCCCAAGACTTCAGTATTCAACACTTTGAGTTGCTCTTTAACGTATTTGAGTTTCCTCATAAAACCCTGCCACCCCTACGCCTGACACTCACCGCACTACCCTTCCGCCTTCTTCGGAGGGGAAGTCCACATATTCTTGAAGCGGAACATAGTCGAACTTCAATGCCAATGGAGGGGTATTGGAAAATGATCCAAACAAGGATGGGAAAACACATCATGTGACAACAACGAAAACTCTTCCTAAGATCAAGTCTAAAACTTTAGAAGAAGTATTCCAATGCCCACTGACACTCCATATAAGCTATGTGCATTTTGCAAGAGAGGATCCCACAACCTCATTCCCGAATCCCAGATAACTTGTATCAAATTCTCTCATATCACCCAACCCACTTAAGTGGGCTAGAGTTGGGTAATCATGTTATGAGCAAACACTGGGCCAAGCCTCCCAGAAGCTGGTTTTCTTGGCCCATACTTAATTAAATTAGGCACTGGGCCCTAGCGGCAACCCGAGGCACAATCTTTTGAAAAGATGTTCTCCTTGTCCCCAGCCTTTTAAAAACATTACATTTAGGTCCAAGTCTCTCAAGGGTTGGCCTCCTCAGCCCAAGTCTCTAGAAAACTCCTCTATTATTTGAATTCTTGCTAAGAAAAACAGCTGGAACTACAGTGCGCCTTCCATAACTATCTCCTCCCTCCTCAATGCTTCTCCTCTGCTCCACCAACAAAAAGTTACCTTCCAACAATGTCCGGACCAACTCCTCACCTGCGAGTGATGCCTCTGCCACTACGCCATAATGCCAGCACTGTAAAGCCTCAAATAGAGCACTCCATTGTTGTCCCCTAACATCCTCTAGGACTCTGATGGAAACAACCCTTCCCTTCCTTGGCTGCGTCTCTAAGAGCAGAAAACATACAAATCATTGACACGAATTTGAAGCAACAATACATAGTCATCTCCTCGAGAAGTGTGCACCCACCGTCCAACACTTCTCTCCTCAGCAAGAGCGAAATCTTTTTTTTGCGCCCACCAAAGGAGTTTTGTTTCATTCAGCCACAAAACTTCTTCCTCCGATGATACTCCACCAATTGATAATCATACCTTTCATGATTATGAATAAATACGAAACACTTTCCCTCAATTAAAAGAAGACTCCATCACAAACTAATACTTGTCTCTAAACGAATTGACAGCCTCCCGGACCCACCCAGAAACAAGGGATTCTTCAATGACCTACACCCACCCTAGAGAGAGAATCCTCTCTAAATCACCATCAATAAGCTAATAATAAGCTCTTACAAACTCTAAGTCAATATTGTTTGATAAGTGGAGTTTATTTAGTAGTATCATTTTTGCTGGTGTTCTTATTGTTCATGTTATTGTTTTTCTCGCCTTTGTTAGTATTTCCTTTGGGTGGGGGAGGGTTAAAAAGATGTTTATGGCTACCAAAAAACGAGCAAGGATCCTCTCCATTTTATACTAGAAATGGAGGCTTCAATTTCCTAAATCAAGGGTTAGATCTTCCTCTCTCTTTTGCTTATTTGTATTTTATACAAAAAAGAAGGAGATCCAACCTTCCATTTAAGAAATAAAAATCCTCCATTTCTAGTATAAAATGAAGAGGATCTTAGCTCCCAAAAAACAACGAACATGCTTTCATGTATATCTCCTCACTAATCAGAAATAATGGTATAAATTGTGTTCTTTCAATTGAATCATATCTTCTCTCTTATTTCTGATTCTCTATTTTTTTCATTGATCAGATATGCAGGTGGACCACCATATTAATTCTACAAAATAGTGCTGTGGTGACTTTTTCTATCGATTTTTTTCACTAGTGGGTGTTTCCCATTGTACTGTATGTATTGATAAGATTTTTTTTCAAGTCTCTTGAGCTGAATAAATTGTGTACAACAGGAGCAAGAACAACGGGGAGCTGCTAATGGAATTTCAATGACTACCATGTCCCTTTTTGAAGCAATTGGTCCAGCATGTGGTGGTGCCTTGTAGGTGCCTCAGTTTTTCAGCATTCATGATGCACTCAACATTTCCATTTTGTTCTTGCAATTTGACCGTTAATGTACCTTGGACAGGGAGGCCTCATAAATGAGGTCATCATTTGTTATAATCATAATCAATCATCAATGAGGCATATTTCCGGCGCAATGAGGCGTGCCACATAGGCGAGAATTTTAGGAGCGCGCGCCATCTAAGCGAGGATAAAGACAAAACATCATTGGTCCAAAATGTGTAGGAGTCTTAGCATCCTAACCGTTGTAAAATTAAATATTGATAAAACACTAGAGTTTTATAAGGATTAAAACAGATCTTTGTCAAATATTCAAAATTATATATAAACGTTTTCAATACTTCTCAAAAAATAACGAAATTTACACCATCAGATTGGGATCGAAAAATACTTCAGTATGAGATGCATTTACAAATATTCAAAATCATATATAAAAGTTTTCTATACTCCTCAAAAAATAATGAAAATTACACCATCAGATTCGGATCGAAAAATACGTCAGAACGAGATGCATTTTCCGCGAGCAATGAGACACGTCAACTAAGCAAAGAGCATAGAGTGTGTCACCTAAGCGAGCATTAAAAAAAATTGTAGAAATTGTATGAATTAGACTTTGTTTCTTGAGCTTGCATTGCTACTGCTCTATATTTAGCTTCTGTACTGGATAATGACACAGTAGGTTGTTTTGTACTGCACCATGATATAGCACTCAAACCAAGACTAAATAAATAACTTGTTTTTGAATGTCTCGTGTCATAAGTTGCATCACAAGTACCCATCAAGTCACATGCTCCTCCTTTCTTAAAATAAACTTCATAATCAATTGTTCCTTTTTCATATCATAGGATTCTTCTCACCGCCACTAAGTGATTTTTCTTGGGGTTCTGCATATATTTACTAACAACCCCAACTGCATATCCTATATCAGGCATTGTCAGAGTCAAGTATATCAAACTCATGTTGTTGCATCTCCTAAATCTTTGCATTCTGTTGTACATAATCGTGCATTAGTCTTAATCAGTGTTGAAGTGGGCTTATAATCAAGCATTCCAAAATTTGTAACAGGTTTATGGAATACTTATGGTGACACAAAAATAGTCAAGTATTCCATAGATCTGTTAGAGAATTTCGGAGTGCTTGATTGTTAGCCCATTTTTGTTACACAAAAATAGGAATTAAGAGTGAAGACCATGCTGCAGATATCTTCACTAAAGGTCTCAGTGTTGGAAAATTTGAAGAAACCTGCGAGAAGCTAGGGATGATTTCTAGAGAAGTACTTAGAGAGAGTTGTCGTTGAGGGGAAGTATTAAAAATAGTTGTCAACAACACCCTCTCTCTCCTCTATTACCACTCCTATAAAATAGGACAAGAAGAATAAAATTGTCATTCATATTTTAGAAAATGTTGTAACATCCTCAAATTATCGAGGTGATAATTTGTGATAGTTATTATCCGTAGTGTACCACATATTACTTGTTTGGTTAAGGAAAATGTGCTCCAATAAAAGGGAATATCGAACTTTGAGAGTTTCCTTCTTATATTAAATTCTTGTGTCATCTATTTTTCTACATTTTATCTATGGTTACTTGTGTCAGTTCTAGTGACTAACAAGTCATAGAAGCTCCTTTGATAGTTTGATTATAGTTAAGTTTCCTTCATTGGATGATGAAGTGCCCCTTTAGTTTAAAATTGTCATGTATGCCTCTAGCATAATTACGATCCAGCGACGCAAATTTGCTAATTCATCTATCAAACTATCTAGTCATTCCACATTTCTTTTCCCTTTTTGTCCTTGTGATTCCTCCTTCCTTCTCCGTCTCCATTGTAGCCACTAAGGTCTTCATGCTGAATTCATTTGATCCAACAAAACAATAAATAGATCCTTCAACCTGCATAACTGGAGTAAGGTTTGGAAAAAATTACATTGATGATGTAAAAAAAATAAATAATTAATGTCATAAAAGAAGAAGAATGTTACTTTCCCTACTCTAGAAGTATATATCATTATGTTGCTTTCATGATTCATGGCAACTCAAATTTATTACTATGACCTCGGAGAAAAGGAAAAAAATTACAGTGACCGATGATAACCATTAGAACATTATGGTGATTCCATTAGTGTATGACCTATAATACGAAACAATCTCGAAATCTTTCTCCAGTGTATCACATAGCAGTAGTTGGGTAAATTACTAAACCCAATGCTAAATTTTGCTGGCTTGAATGATTGCGAACCTCAGAAAATAATATATAGCAAATTGGAGTAGTTAACTATCTCTTTGGCGGCACAAGGATAATCAAATACTCCATCCCAAATTAATCTTTACACTAGGTTAGTATCCGTGTGATGCACGGTTTGAATTGGAAAAAAAATTCACATATTTAATAATTGTCATTTTATTTATTTTTTTCTTCCATCAAAATAAGTACTCTATCAATTTAGATTTATCACGCAAATTTGCTATTATTACCCTTCATTGCTACTTATTTTGATCAATTTAAAAATCAAAAGGCATTTGAATCATATTTTGGTTCAAAGAACTATAAATGAAATATCATCCATATTAAGAGGATTTATAAATTATTGGAGTATATATATGTTCCATAGGAAGCACATAAAATCAAATTTAGCCTACTTGAAATATACTCCAACAACCTTTAATACAGGAATGGCTCACCAACTATTTCGATGAAGGCGACACAAAAATCATGATTAGTTGGTGTTAAAACAAATATGGTTTACATATATATAAAAAAAAAACAATTACGACCAAATGGAAATTTACTTTATATATCACTTAAGAAATAAACTCATGGTGTAAGTACTCCATAATCAATCATGTCCTAAACAATACTACCCCTCTTGCATCAGCTGCAAGGGGGTCAAATTACACCAAACAAAGTTTACTAAAAGCCTAAAGGCTATTACACAAAGCAATTAACTCAAACTCTTCGTGTTCAAGGCAACTTCATTAGCTAGACCAGCAACCTGATCACACTCTGTGAAGTTGTGAACTATCTTCAGCTCATCCATCTCCGTAAGCAAACTCCTTGGCATTTGATAAGGTTGATTTGGTGGTTTTTCTTCACCTATGTATAATTGTTTAAGCGAACTGCAAATGCAATGGTTGAATCTTAGTGTAGATATGACGCTTGCGCCATCAGTTGTAGGCTAGTTCCATTACTCTGCTAATTCCTCATATATCAACATGCATGAAAGATTTCAGTTGGCCCGTGACTTATCATCTCTCGTTGACTACAATGATTCCTGATTATTCCAGAATGTTGCAAGGAAAGAGTAATCCATCCATGTTAAGCTTTTTAACCTTCATGGAAGACACCAACTTGACAAAGTATGAAGAATGCCAAGACAACCAATCATTTTGTTTTTTAGATAACATGGGTATCCTAGCTTTTTTGCTTGACTAATCCCATTGGGCCTGAAGTTAACAACCAGGAAAACCTCCAATGACCCTGATAGGACTCGAACCTGAGACCTCTGGAATAGATCTCGGAGTTCTTACCAGATGAGCTACCCCCTCAGGGTTGCCAAGACAACCAAACATACCAACATGATTAATAGTATCCAACTTGAACACAAACCAAAACTCAGCAAAGGAAGAGGGTAGATAATAACCCAAAGAAAAAAGAACCAATCTATTATGTTGATTAGTATAAGAGGGGAAAAGGAACAAAAAATAGCAACCAAAGCATACAAAATCACACAAAGCCGAATCTAAATATAGCCAATGAAAAACAAAAATAAAACTTAACTTAAAGAAATTGCATAACCTGAAATCCACGGATGGGAACTGCTCACCAGTCAGTGTCCATGTTATCTAAACACCTTGTTGAGCTCCCTCTTTGGCTAGCAGAGAATCTGCAATGTCATGTGCTGAAATTAGCCATTTGAAGAATGTTGGGGAAAGCACACAAATACACAAGCGGAAGCAACAAAGACTTTCCCCGGTTGTGATGCAAATATGAGCAATAACCAATTCAAGCAACCAAACAATATTGAACCAAAATGACAGCAGCAAATGGAACTATAAATCAGCCCAAAAACAGTAAATAAACAAGGAGACGCAAGGATTTACGTGGAAACCCCGATGTGGGGAAAAAACCACGGGACCGTTAACAAACGGTGCCAAAACCTCCACTAATCAACAAATTAACAAGTGGGTACAACAATAGTTCTTCCCTAGATCAACTAGAGGTATTCACAATCATCAAGGATCAACCTTGGCACAACAAGTCTCCCAAATCATCACCCAAAAAGAGTGGAAATACAATTTCGTATAAAATAAGAGCTGAATTTAGAAAACTGAGTTAGAGAGCTCCAAATGAAATTCTGACCGTTGGATTTGAAGAGGGGGATGTCAGGAACAACGTGCTAAAATCTCGCGACGATCGGAGTTCGTTTGGTCATCGATCGGGGCGGATTTCTGGGCTGCCAGCACCAAAATTCGTGGGTGGCTCCTCTTCTCTCTCTCCTCTTCTCTTCTAGACTTTTCTCCTGAATTTTTGAGTGTCTAGGCTTTCTCTCTCTTGCACTCAGCCCTTCTAACCTTTTGGCTTATAAGGGAAGCCACTTGTGAGTGAATATACGAAATTGCCCTTCACTTAAACATCATATGGATAACCCATATGGTAAGCAAATATATCCCAAATTAATTGGGTTCTTCCTCCATGTAGGAGGGATACTCCAACAAATCTCCCCCTCACTCCTACATGGGGGGCTCGACCAAGCCCGCAATCTTTCTACAAACAAGAAGTTTCTCCTTAGGCAAGGCCTTCGTCAACATGTCCGATCCGTTGAGATCGGTGTGAATCTTCACAAGCTCAAATGACTTGTCTTCTACCGCTTCTCGAATCCAATGATACCTCCTCCGTATGTGTTTGGTTCGGGAATGGTAGGCTGCATTCTTGGCAAGGTGGATGGCACTTTGACTATCACAATAAAGAGGGTACTTGTCTTGTTTCAAACCCAACTCCTCTAGAAAATCTCTCATCCAAATAAACTCCTTGCCAGCTTCAACCGCTGCCATATACTCAGATTCTGTGGTAGACAGAGCAACACACTTTTGCAATTTTGATTGCCATGAAACAGCTCCCCCTGCAATTGTCATCAAGTATCCGGAGGTAGACTTACTAGCATCAATATCACCCGACAAATCAGCATCTGTGTAGCCATCTAACACAGGTTGTCCGGGACCAAAGCATAAACACACTCTAGAAGTACCTCTGAGATACCGCATGATCCACTTTACTGCTGCCCAATGCTCCTTACCAGGATTAGACATGAACCTGCTAACAACCCCAATGGCATGTGCAATGTCTGGCCTAGTGCATACCATGGCATACATCAAACTCCCCACGGCGGATGCATAAGGCACCGTCATCATCTCTTTCTTGTCATTCTCACTTGTAGGACACTGGCTGGAGCTTAGCTTCATGTGACCTGCAAGTGGCGAGCTCACGGGTTTAGCTTTGTCCATCTTGAACCTCTCTAGCAGCTTCTGGATGTAACTCTCTTGTGATAGCCATATCTTCTTGTTCTTCCTATCACGAGAGATACGCATGCCCAAAATTTGCTTTGCAGGGCCAAGGTCCTTCATTGCAAAGGACTTGCTCAAGGCACTCTTCAGGTTGGCAATCTTCTCCTTATCCTGTCCAACAATCAACATGTCATCCACATAAAGTAAGAGAATGAGAAAATCACCTCCGGCGTAATGCTTCACAAACACACATGAATCTGCATGTGTCTTGTGGAAACTGTGGTCTTTCATGAAAGACTCAAACTTCTTGTACCATTGTCGAGGTGCTTGTTTCAAGCCATATAAACTCTTTTTCAAACGGCATACAAGCTTCTCACTTCCCTTCTCTTGGAAACCTTCTGGTTGCTCCATGTAGATTTCCTCCTCTAAGTCACCATGGAGGAAAGCAGTCTTCACATCAAGTTGTTCCAACTCCAAATCCATGCTAGCAGCTAAGCCAAGAACAACTCTAACAGAAGACATCTTTACAACTGGAGAGAAAATCTCTTCAAAGTCTATGCCTTTCTTTTGACCTGAGCCTTTCACCACCAAACGTGCCTTGTACCTAGGTGGTGAACCATCTTCTCCAGTTTTCAGTCTGTACACCCATTTGTTCTTGAGTGCTCTCTTGCCCTTAGGCAACTCCACTAAGTCATATGTGTGGTTCTCATGCAAGGATTTCATCTCATCTTGCATGGCATTATACCACTCCTTGCAGTGCTCATGTGACATAGCCTCCTCGTAGCTTTCAGGTTCTCCCCCGTCGGTCATCAACACATACTCATCTGCTGGATATTTAGAGGTAGGCTGTCTCTCTCTGGTGGATCTTCTCAACTGTGGTTCTGGTTGTACATGGGGTTCTTCTTCATGTGTATGATCTGGTGGTGGCTGAACATCATCACCATCATCACTGTTATGATCATCATTGCCATCTTCCTGTTGTTCTCCCCCTTGAACTCTAGGAGTTACTTCAGGAAATATTGGATCTGAGTTGGCGCTGTCACTAGGAGAAGGCTCTGGTTGTTTCTTCTTCTCACAATCTGCAAAGGTTTTGTCTTCAAAGAACACTACATCTCTGCTTCTAATCACTTTCCTGCTAACTGGATTCCACAATCTGTACCCAAACTCATCCTCTGAGTACCCTAGGAAGATGCATGGCTTTGTCTTGCTATCAAGCTTGGACCTCTCATCTCTGGGAATATGAACATATGCAAGGCACCCAAAGACTCTCAGGTGGCTGAATGATACCTCTTTACCAGTCCATACTCTCTGCGGAACATCTCCATTAAGAGGAACTGAAGGTGACCGGTTGATGAGGTACACTGCTGTAAACATTGCCTCGGCCCAAAAAATCCTAGGCAGCTTCGCATGAGAGAGCATACATCGAATTCTTTCTTCAATTGTTCTGTTCATTCTCTCTGCAAGTCCATTCAGCTGAGGTGTCTTGGGAACTGTCTTCTCAAGCCTGATGCCCTGTACTTTGCAATACTCTTCAAATGGACCCCTGTACTCTCCACCATTGTCAGCTCTAACACACTTGAGCTTCCGGCCTGTTTCTCTCTCAACTCTGGCCTGGAACTGCTTGAAAAACTGTAGTACCTGGTCTTTGGTTTTCAACACAAAAGCCCACAGTTTTCTAGAATAATCATCAATAAAAGTAACAAAATAAAGTGCACCGCTATGTGACTTAGTATCCATAGAACATACATCAGTGTGAACAAGATCTAATGCATGTTTTCTTCTAGATGGGGGACGAGTATGAAATGCTGCCCTATGTTGTTTTCCAGCTAAACAATCAACACAGGGTTTCAAGGACATACCTTGAACATCAGGAAGGAGTTGCTTCTTAGCAAGCATTTGCATACCTCTTTCACTCATGTGACCAAGTCTCTTGTGCCATAACTCGCTGGAGGAATCATCAACTGCGTGTACTTCTCCTTTGCACAACTTAGCTTGCATCACATACAAGGATCTCTGCTTGCTCCCACGAGCCACAATCAAACTTCCTTTGATAAGCTTGCACTTTCCACCACCAAAGTTGCTGGAGTAACCAGCATCATCGAGCAACCCAGGAGATATCAAATTCAGCCGAATGTCTGGAACATGTCGGACATCTCTCAACACCAAACTGCAACCTGTGGATGTCTCCAAACACACTGTACCCATGCCTACAATCTTGGATGAGCCATCATTCCCCATCTTTACATAGCCAAAGTCACCGCTGGTGTAAGATGAGAAGTAATCTTGGTGCGAGGTTAGATGAAACGAAGCACCCGTGTCAATCACCCAAGTACAATCATCACTATCTAGATTTAGGCAATGGTCACCAATAAAAAATAATTCATCACTTGTTGCAATTGCAGTGGTGTTGTTATCTTTCTCTTCTTGTTGTTGCCCGAATGTCTCACCCTTTTCTTTCCTTTCTCTGGACTTGTCTCTCTTCATTTTCCTGCAATGTTTTTGAATGTGGCCTGGCTTATCACAATAGTGGCAAATGATCTTACCCTTTGATTTTGATCTCCCCCTGGACTTGTCTCTATGCTGGGGATATCGAGTCTTACTTCTTCCCCTGCTTGATTCTTGTGTCACATTAGCCTCTGGTTGTGTGGAGGAACTCATTTCCTTCCTTCTAGTTTCTTCATTCAACAAACTAGCTTTGACAATTTCCATTGTCAGCGTGCCCTCTGGTGCGGAGTTGCTAAGTGATACAAATAGAGTGTCCCAGCTTTCTGGCAATGAGCAAAGTAGTAGCAATGCCTGCAGCTCATCATCTAAATTCATCTTCATTGCAGACAACTTGTTAATCAAACTTTGAAATTCATTCAAGTGAACTACTATGCTATCACCATCTTTATATTCCAGTTTCACAAGTTTTCTAATCAATGACGCTTTACTCAAGGCATTCTTCCTTTCATACATGGTCTCAAGTTTCTTCCAAAGAGTATAAGCATTCGTGTCATTGGCAATATGTTGGAGGACACTCATATCAACAAATTGTCTAATTGTTCCAACGGCTTTACGGTTCAATATTTTCCACTCACTTTCAACAACACCAGTTGGTATGGTTGCATTTAAAATTGGTTCATACAAATCCTTCACATAAAGGATATCCTCCATTTTAGTTTTCCACACGGAGTAATTTCCAGAATTCAAACTAATCATTCCGTGCACACCAGATTTTTCATCCATCTTTAACAACACAACAAATTCACAATGACTCTAACCAAAGCTCTGATACCACTATGTTGGGGAAAGCACACAAATACACAAGCGGAAGCAACAAAGACTTTTTCCCCGGTTGTGATGCAAATATGAGCAATAACCAATTCAAGCAACCAAACAATATTGAACCAAAATGACAGCAGCAAATGGAACTATAAATCAGCCCAAAAACAGTAAATAAACAAGGAGACGCAAGGATTTACGTGGAAACCCCGATGTGGGGAAAAAACCACGGGACCGTTAACAAACGGTGCCAAAACCTCCACTAATCAACAAATTAACAAGTGGGTACAACAATAGTTCTTCCCTAGATCAACTAGAGGTATTCACAATCATCAAGGATCAACCTTGGCACAACAAGTCTCCCAAATCATCACCCAAAAAGAGTGGAAATACAATTTCGTATAAAATAAGAGCTGAATTTAGAAAACTGAGTTAGAGAGCTCCAAATGAAATTCTGACCGTTGGATTTGAAGAGGGGGATGTCAGGAACAACGTGCTAAAATCTCGCGACGATCGGAGTTCGTTTGGTCGTCGATCGGGGCGGATTTCTGGGCTGCCAGCACCAAAATTCGTGGGTGGCTCCTCTTCTCTCTCTCCTCTTCTCTTCTAGACTTTTCTCCTGAATTTTTGAGTGTCTAGGCTTTCTCTCTCTTGCACTCAGCCCTTCTAACCTTTTGGCTTATAAGGGAAGCCACTTGTGAGTGAATATACGAAATTGCCCTTCACTTAAACATCATATGGATAACCCATATGGTAAGCAAATATATCCCAAATTAATTGGGTTCTTCCTCCATGTAGGAGGGATACTCCAACAAAGAACATGTATTACATTCCTAAAAAAAGCAAATTCAATGGGAATTCCTTTTTCCTACTTCACGATGGTGCACAGAGATTTAGTGCCACTACCTGATTCCATCCACTAACATGTGTACAATGCAACATGAAGGACTATCATTCTATTGTCAATTCCTAGCCAAAGCTAGCTAGTTTCTCACACGCATTCAGCTTAAGAAAAAATCTTGCTAGCATTGCTCAATTAATGCCCGACTTGCCATTGACAGATACACTAACAATCTTTCCCACTAAGAAAGTATCACCAAAACAATTTCAAATTTAGATTCCCACAAAAGAGATATTGAGAGAAAAAAGAAGAATATACCATATGGTGTTCATCGCTTTTTGATGCTGCTACTATGGCTCATTGACCTTAGACCTCATGATGATCCTTGTATTCAAATATTCTTCGTCCACGTCAAACCCAAGATTCAAACTTTTGCATTGAAGAAGTTGGAGGCTAAGCTAAACATTTTATCGAACAGTTGATGAACACATTGTGTACACAGAAGAAAAACATGGCGTTTTAAATGAAAGATTAAGAGAGAAACAACAAATACAGAGAAATTTAATTTTCTTTTCTTAGCGGTAGACCTGGCAGTACCTATACAGTTCAATCAAACTTGGGGATATTAACTCCACAATGTAATCGAAATCAACAAAAGCCTGCGAAAAAGTAGATGAATCAAATGAGATAATAGAATTATAGGGCAAAGGAGAGATAATTGCAGTACCTGGTTTGTACTAAGAAGAAACAACAACTTAAGAATTAGAACATGCAAGTCGACAATAATGGAAATTATCGAATTGAATCTTAAATAAACACAATTTCGTTCTTCTGACCCCCAAAAAAATCAGAACTGAAAAGTAAAGCAATATGCACAGAACTACAGATCTGCCATAGTTTGAAATGCAACTAAAACGTAAATTAAAAACTCAAGTTGTAGAACGAAATACAACATAAAATTAATCTTCAAAAATACTTAATAAATAAAAATAAAAAGCAGAGAGGCAAACATATTTCTTAATGAAGATAATAAGATAAATAATCGGAAACGAACTTACGGGTTTTGATGGTGATATCCTTCTCTGCCATGTCTCTCAACAATCCCTTCCATAAAATCAGAGAGGGAAGGAAATGGTTGGGTAGTTAGATTGTGAGGACAGAGAGGAAAATTAAAGGGGGAGGGGAAACGGTGCTAGGTAATTTTTTCTTCCAAGAATTAAATTTCCAAGGATGGGTTTTCTGGTTCTTCTAGAGAATTCTGGGGAGGAGCAGAGTTTAAGCGTGATAAAAGTACCTAGTTATTTGTTAGCCGAGTAATTACGTTTGACTGAGTAAATGATCAGGAGAAGATAGCATTAAATGGGTAAACTTTTTTTTTTTTTCCTTCTTTTCTTCTAGTGGGGGACGTTTAGGCGGGAAAACTTTTTACCACAACATGACACATCAGCATTGATGATATTAGCGGTTGTTGTTTTAGTATAAGTTATTATTATAGATTGGACTTTTTACGGTCTCCAAAACATTACTTTGAGCATGAATATTTATGTTTACATAATTATAGAACTTGTAATAGGATGATATTTTGAAAATACTATTTAAAATGAATCTAAGAATACTATTTTCACATTGTGAAGCTTTGTAACTTTTCACAAATAAATGGTCAAAGTTCATAAACTTTGACCTTAACAAGTCCAAAGTAAAGATAAACTTGGAATAGAGTGAGTAAATAAGACATGATCTCCATTTTTTTGTTGTATTGTTGTAGGCAGACAAATGATGTTCTTTCTCTTAAATGTGGTTGAGCTAGTAGGAGTGCTCTTGACTTTCAAGCCATTTCTAGCTGAGCGTGCCAACTGAAGATCAAACGATATGCAGTTGTAGCCAGTACGAACCAACACATGCACAATCCCTGGAATTGTAGTTATAAAGGATTTTATGAGATGACATTAGGACTTGGTTTGTGTCTCTGTCATGCAAAATCTCAAAAAATTAAATCTTGTGTATCATCTACCTGCAGGTTTTAATCAAATTAAAAACCATGTATTTATGAGTGGGAGTAGTAGATAACTTGATTGTTTCAGAAAGTAA
Organism: Tetragonia tetragonoides; assembly: GCA_038025085.1. Taxonomy (NCBI): domain Eukaryota; kingdom Viridiplantae; phylum Streptophyta; class Magnoliopsida; order Caryophyllales; family Aizoaceae; genus Tetragonia; species Tetragonia tetragonoides. Next base: position 36,998,277 of record CM076143.1, read on the forward strand.
GTCAGACTGTAGTATGACTCAAGTTTGTGTGATGGTTTCAATGATTTGTGGCTCTCCTTGATTGGTATATGTTATAATCTCTGCATGTAGGGCATGGCTTGCTCTTCCTTTCGTTTAGAATCCCTACATTCAACATCGCCATATTTAAGGGGATTTTTGGTTAACTTTAATTTAAAAGGTATGGAATGGAACTAGTGTGAAACCTGAGACTTGAGAGGTATAGAATGCAAGAATGGTATGGATGTAGAACCCTATTCCTAAAACATGTTGCTCCCATTATTCTAGATGATGTTTGATAAGCAACATCACAGTTGAACTTGTATTGGGAAACTTGCGCCAAATACAATTGAATCAAAGTTCTAGAAGAGTAATTGTATGAATGTTGCTTTTTCTTTTTTATTTAGGAATTATTACCGTTTATTTGGTTATTTATAGGTGATGATTGACTTTCTTCTTTGCATTGGGTGAATCAAAGGTAGGACACATGTTGTCTTGTCATTGGCATTTGCTACTAGAACTATTGGACCTTTATAGGGGCATTTGATCACCAAATGGACCTGTCAGGACCTTAACTATCAAACAATTGGCAATTCAGGACCTTTTGGTGAGTTGCTCTCAACTCAGTAAAACTCGGGCAAAATACTCACTACCTGGCGTGTCTCTTGTATTGTACCGTTGCCTCAATTTTTACAAAGTTGAGGTCCTTCAATAATTTTTTGACCGTTGGTTGGCACCCTATAAATTAGAGATTTGTCATTACCATTTTTGTAACAGCTGCTTTGCACCTTCCTCCCGCCTGCTTCTTTCTCACTATGGTAATTGTTCTTACAAAACCACCTTTCAATCTCCAAAATTCAGCCACTTGTAATATCCTTTTAAGCAAGTAATAAAATTATTTTTTTTTTTATTTGCAATGCCATCATCAAGTGAAGGAAGAAACCCATATTGCAACTGCAATGGACAAGTGAGGGCTAAAAAAGGGGCACATTGTTATCTAAAACATCCAATTCCCAATCATGTTCAACATACACATGTACCTCCTTGTTACCCTTCAAATGAAAATATCATATCATTCATATTCTCTTCAATCAAAATCCTCAAACCATTTTCAAATGATTTATTGAGTGTTAAAAAAAACACCTTACACACATTCTTATGACCCAAAGAACCAATTGCAGCCTTAATATCACTTATAAGCAATTTACAATTGAGTTTTTCAATATAGTAACAACTCCACCTACATAGCACAATTGAGAATTAGTTATCCAATCACCACCATGGTGCATAACAATGGTTAATTCGTCCTCTATAATACACCTGAAAATAATTAACACAAGCTAATATCATTTAATTTACTAAATAAAAATCATACTGTAATAATAAAGCAAAAGCTACCTATAAAAGTTAGGTCACCTTTATTTTCAAACACCTACCAATTTTGGGTTATCAGGTATGCAAAGATATTTTATTACGAACAAATAAAGAGTCTAACCAAACCCTAATCACTTCTAATGAAACAAACAAATTTTTTAATTAGTTAGTATGCATTTAAAAAACATTAACATTGAACCACAACTTTTCATCTTAGGTCAATGGAAAAAAAATTTGACAATAAAGCTTCTTATCAGATTAATGTAACAAGTTCTTATTTCTTTAATTTAATTTAACAATCAACATAAATAATTTTTTTTAGATGGGAAACAATGAACTTAACTTAACAACTTAATTAAGCCATGTTTAAGGCCATAACCATTGCTTGGGTAACTCACAAAACTTCACAAAAAAATCAAAGGACCCTTTATGGGTAAGACCAGAAAAATAAATAAATGTGTTGAGAATTATACTTAGACAAGCTTGATTGCGTCTTCCTCCTTGTTTCGTCTCTTTACCTCAACACAAATAATAAAGGGGGAAGGAACAAAAGAAACCCCAAGTGAAAGGGGACTTGAAAGGTTATAGCTGATGAAAATAGAATGAGGATGCATCGGTCTGACAAATAAAATTTTAAATCCGTCTCTCACATTACAAAGGGCATATGCGTATTTTCAAGAACATAAAACGAGGCAACATTACTTTATCAATGAGTATGGCGCCAGAAAAATTCTACACATATGGGGTGATTTAGTACCGTGTCAATCGTATAAAGTACAAACAGAAAAGTGTCACGTCAGCATTATTCTTTCTCACCAACTCGGTTACAGGTCCTGAGTTGCCCTTTTTTAATAGTTTAAGTCCTGACAGGCCCGTTAGTTCGGCATTTGATCGTTAAATCATGACAGGGGGTGATTGATGGTTCCACCATCATACCTTAGAAAGGGAGAGAGAAATCTTGTCAAAATCCAATAAAGAGTTTGGATTCGTTTCATTTAATGGAGATTTTCATTTACCTTGGGAGAGAAATGAAGAAAGAGTATCTCATGATGTAAGCATCTCTCTCATATAAGTAAATGTTAAATGGTGAGGGTCCTAACTCCTCTAAGAAGGGAGGACCAAACTACTCTCTTTGTTAATCCAAAAGAAACATTATCACGAGGCTCAACTTGTATCACCAAAATAAATATATGGGTATATCACATGTTACAAAATATGATAATACACCCCACTCAAATTGGATCATGCATATCTTGAGTGTCCACCTTTCAAAGTAGACGCTCGAAATTATTGTCTGCCAAGTGCTTTTGTAATAATAAATGCAAGCAACTCTGTATCGCAAATCTAACTAGTCGCAACACATCATATCTAGATTACATTTCATGTTCAATGACATTGATTTAGATTAATGGAAATATGGTTGCTTGATTAAAAGAATGGTTCGTAATCGTGGATGATAAAGATTAAAAAATATAGGTTCTTAAATCAAGGAATTTGTTAAATCACCTAGGTTTGAAACTAATAATCTGAATTTAAGGTTTGAACTACCAAGACTCGGGGTATACCACCAAAGCATGAAATCACTCAAACTCACAAAGAATTTAGAACAAACAAAAGTGTATTAAACAAAATAAGCTGTAGGTACAAACCACCACACACCAAGCCTTTATATAGGCAACAACTATCCTAATTCAGGTAGGAAAACTAACCCTAATCTAAACCTAACCGTCGTACAACTTCCTACACGGTTTAGCATAATTAGAGGATAATCCAAATTGATATGAACTCTCCCAAACTAATCAGTTACACATGCCTAAGATCCTGTCGAACCCTGAACGTGTTTTTGAACATTGATTTGACTCTAAGAGCCTGTTCTCTTCAACTTTTTCCTAAAGTATTCAGTAAAATTTAGTTCAGTTTAGTTCAATAAATTTCAGTTCAGTTCAGTAAAAAGAAGTTCAGTTCAGAAAAATTCAGTATATTTCGGTAAACCAAAGCACAAATTTACTCTTTGTAATCATAAATTCAATAAAAATAAGTTCAGTTCAGAAAAATTCAGTTCAGTTTAGTAAATTTCAATTCAGTTCAGTATTTTGCAGATAAGTTCAGTAAAAACAGGGTGAAGAGAACAGGCCCTAAGGCTCAGTTTGATTCAACTTAATTTAACTTAAATTAAGTTCAGTTTAGTTTAGTCCAGTTCAGTCCCATTAAGTTCAGTTCAGTTCAATTCAGTCTAGTTCAGTGCCATTAAGTTCAGTTCAGTTCAGTTCATATTATTATTATTATTATTATTATTATTATTATTATTATTATTATTATTATTATTATTATTATTATTATTATTATTATTATTATTATTATTATTATTATTATTAATAATAAGAATTCCTCCGCTGCCATAAGCAGCTCATCTTCTTTCTTCCCTTCCATCTTGGCGGCATTACCATCCATCGATATCAGATTATCGATCTGTGCAATATTATAATAAATAATTATAATGATTATAATAATTATAATAATTCAGTTCATTTCAGTTAAGTTTAGTTAAGTTCAGTTCAGTTCAGTTTTGTTCAGTGTCATTAAGTTCATTTTAGTTAAGTTAAGTTCAGTTACGTGAAATTCAATTGAATCAAACGGAGCCTAAATATAAAAACGTGTATTGCTGACTTCCTAATACACATTAAACATAAATAGTATCTGAATTAAAATGCAAACATAATTAAAATACACGGTTTGATGACAATAAACAAAAATAAATACATGCAAGCTAGTTTCGTGCATACCTAGGTCATGTTCTTGCTTCAATGGTCTTAACCCGCTTACTTCAATGTTCGATTGATCATTTTAGGTACTACAAAGAGATCACCTATAAGCTCTTCAACTTGTAAGATCAAATGTTACTTTCGCATCAGAAGTGATACCAATGGCGGATCTATGCACGTGCATAGTACGCATACACAGCCCAAAAAAAAAAAAAAAAAAAAAAATCAGTTCAAGTAGCAATGGGCTTAGCTTTGTCCATACCCAATATCCGTTTCCATACTCTCTCTATGCGTAAAGGACTAAAGGCCCACAACTGAAATGTCTAGCTAAATGCATTGTGATTTATCCAATCAACTGACACGGACCCACCTACTTTTTTGTATTTTATTTAATTTGTTTATTTTATGTTTCTAGGCTCTTAGCTAAAAATGGCTTCGTGTCGTGCTCGTGCCATGCTTTAGTGGTTTGAAACACTGTCGTGTCGTGCCGTGCTTATAGTTGTCGTGCTTCGTGTCATGCCGTGCCTGCTCTTCCAAAAGGTAGGCCCAGGTCGTGCTCGTGCCCGTGCTCGTGTTTTTGTCGTGTCGTGCTTGTGCCGTGCGTGCCGTGCCCATCCTTTTTTAAATAATAATAAAATTTTCGTCGTGCCATGTCGTGCCGTGCCTGACTGTGCCCCACCCTGCTTTCTTTTCAAAATCCACGCCCGGGCCCAGCCCAGGCCCATTCATTTGTGCCCGTGCTTTCTCCGTACTCGTGTCGTGCCGTGCTAAAAGCGTGCTCGGTCGTGACGTGCCTCGCCCTAATCGTGCGCATTGCCATCTCTACTCTTAGCTCTCTTTGTAGTCTGCACCTTCTCTCTCCTATGTAGACTTGTAGTCCTTCTGCAATGAATGGAGACAATTGTTCATTCTCAGTTTCCCACCAATTCCACAATGCAAATTTATTTATATTAATGTCAAATATAGAGTACCGACTACCGAGTACATATGCCTTAATTTTTTTGATTTTATTTATTTGTTTCTATCTCACTTTTTTTCTCCATTCAGTTTTGATTTTGAATTTATATTAGTTGGAACTTGATTAAAATTATGTTAGCCATTTAAAATAAAGAAAAATCATGATAATGTAAATAGTACTCCTTTCGAAGTTAGAGTATTAATTACACATAAAATTTGTAAGTTTGCTAGACCTTAATTTTTCTTTTATATAGTATCACATCTTTTTTTTCACCAAAATCTGCATACCCTGTTATAAAATCCTAAATCCGCCATTGAGCAATACAGTAAGTATTCCATAAATCTTCATTTTCCACAATACAGTAATATAACAACAGTGATACATTTGAATATGTGGCAAAGGGGGTACAAAAATGGAAAGGATGGGTACAATATACTTTTCAACAAAAATAATCTCCTCTTTTCACATAACAAACTCTATATTTGTGGAGGCATGGAGCAACAATAGCTCTTGTAACCCGTAGATTCGCCCAATGCGAACCAAAATGGACAAAAATATCATGTTAGAGAACAATGAGTCATAGGATAACTCGCTCTATTAGAGTTACAAAAAGTTGTTAGGTGTATATATCACAAGTAAAGCTAGTGGTTTGGATTTCTTTTTAAGTAACCAACTCACGTAGTTGAACTCGATGGTAGTGCATAATAATGCATAACATTAAGATAATTTAGGACAAGTGATCAATAAATAAAATAATGGATCGAGCAATAATCGATAATTTTCTGGGTTTTTGAATTTTGTACCACTAGCAAGCGCTAGTCGATGATTTTGTTTCAATGGACATCCATATCGACATAATAGATTAAATTTGATGAGTGTTCTTTTGATCAGGGTATCATTTTTCGTATCTAAACATGACCCACTTTGAGCATCAAGCTCCTTCATCATTGGATTCAACTTATAGATCGAGTTAAAAATATGATGATAGGATTATTGAATTTATAAATTTATGAGATTTGGTTAGGAACCCAAACGAATAAGAATATCTGTTTAAGTATCTATTTGCATAAAAAAAAATATCAAAGATAGTACAAAATTGGGAAACATCAAACATGTGTAAATCACTGTTTTTTTTTTTTTGCAACAAGAAATACAGATGTATTACATATATATACAAGAAGTACAAACAAAACACCTAAAACTAAGCAAACCAACTAGACTACAAACTAGGCACTGGTACTACAACTAACAACACTACTACTACGATTTAGGGCAAGTCGCTTCCTTACTGGGGAGTCCACAACATTAGGATGAATCATTGCATGCATCCATTTAGACCCCACACAAACCGCCGGCTTCCGATGAGAACACAACTTCCTTCTGCGAAGTCGTATACAAGTTGATCCGCAATTGACGAAATGACAGGTAGAAGCAAACCAACAAGCGTCTCGTAAGCCTGAACGATGCTGATGATTTGAACTGGAAGAGAATATAAAAGTTGGTGGATCCGCAGGAGCAGAAGTTGTATCACTCACATCCACATCCAAAGAAGGCGCAACAGTCACAGGAGATGCACGTGATAATTGAACAGCTCAAGGAGACATCATCACACCAGGGTCAACATCACAAACAGGTTGGCTCAAAGTTACAGATTGGTTCAAACACACAGGAGCTATGGAAATAGAGCAACTAACAGGAGCCAACATAATTAAATCATCAGGGTGTGTCACTGTGCAATCAGCTTTCTCGACATGCCGAACTCTTACCCTCATAATGGAGGAACCACTAGGGTGGGAGAAAGTGACCTCTTTTCCATGCTTAACAAGGTCATAAACAACTGGAGCTATATGAATACATGAGCCCTGCCTCCGTCGGTTGTAAAACCGAAACTTGGGCTCAGCAAGATCTTTGTTACTTTTAGAACAACTAGCTGCATCATCACGACTCGAATCCACCATCATACCCTCATGGATATCCTCCACGCCATGATTAACAGCAGAGCATTCAGACTCAATCTCATTGCACCGAATGTCTTTGACTTCACAAACCGAATCTGCAAGATAACTCACATCACTGGATGAGTGACTAAACTCATTTGCAACACACTCTTGATCCACAAAACAGGTGGAACTACTTGAGGAAGCTTCGTCTTCCTCACATATGAGGACCTTTTTACCTTTTCTGTCTTGCCACTCACCCGAAATTTCCCCATGACTCCTTTTTGCCCGGGAGCTACAGCCCAACAACTTTTCAACCTTACCCAGTTCCCTCAGAACATCCTTATTCCGAGGCTCAATGGATTTAGCTTTAGTTAAGTCAGTGTGAGCATCCTCTAAGAAACCTAATTCCAATGATGCTACAACCCTCCTATACAAAGCTTTAGTGTGCAAAGGAATCCAACCCAGAACAACAGAACAAAGATTACAGGCTTGACGAAAATCACGAAATTTAAGAGAACAAGCAGCTAGATTTAAGTTTAAGGAGATAGCCAAATCATGAAAAGCGAGTTGCTGATCGTCTTCACACATGGGCATACCAAAGCAAAGCAATTTAGCAGCTTTATCATAACACAAATGAGCATTTTTGAATTTCCCCTCCTTAAACCAACAATTCCCTTGATCCTTTAGAAGATTAACATGGAAAAAAAAGATCTTTAGGATCCTCCAAATGAGCTAGAAGCTGACATAGTTCATCCTCCACCAAATCATCATCCTTGGTACAAAGATGAGTATTCAACAAACCGGATATAAAAGAGTTGGAATTCATGATCAACCACCAAATTTAACCTCCAGAAAACCCAGGAAACTAAAGCCCCAAAACAATTACACCAAAATCATAACCAACAAGTGCCTAAAAAACTAGATCTAACCGAAACCCTAGAGAGAGAAAGTGAAATACCTGAAATTACAGAGACACAGGGCCTCGCCGGCGAGAAGGCAGTGTCTATCGACAACTATCAACCGCCGGCAACCGCCGGCGGGCTAGATTGAGCCCACAAGCTGGGCTGGAGCAATTGGCGACAAGGTGCTTTTTAGAGAGAGAAAGGGAGCTGGCCAATTTTAATCACTGTGTTGTGGACAACACAATGTCATAAAAGATGATTTTCCCAAGTTGCGGTGAAAGTTTTTGAACATGACCATCCTCCAAAATTAACACTACAACTCCAACTAAGGTGTGTACTCACGAAGATCAAATGGGGTAACTCAATTCACTTGCTCAAACAAAACGTGAGTTAGTAAATTGTTTGTAATATTAGAGAGATAACCAATTTTTTGTGGGTAAAAATCAGAATAACAAAAGACATTTATTTTTTTCGGATTTGGTAAAAAAGAGTTTGGGTATGGCTAAAGGCAACCTCCTAACTAATTCGTGTAAGTGCTTTCAAGTCCCAAGAAGTTTGAACCCATGACCTGATGTATCAGTTATAACTTATTTCCCGATGAGCCAACCACCTCTAACAATGTTGAAAAAATACGAATAATTGCGGAATAATGTTTTCCCTCTTTCTATGATAAAAATGGGCTAAATAAAATATGAGGTAAAATAATAGATGAGGACACCATAAATTTTACGTGGAAAACCCTCCAAGTCGAAGGGAAAAACCACGGGACCTTTGGTCCGGTAAAACTTCCACTATAATAGTAGGATTACAAGTTGTCGTCTCTAGTATGAACTAGAGGATATCAAACAAAGACCTCACCTACAAAAGAATGGATTACAATAGTATATAATCTCACCGAAATGGTGAAATACTCAAATTATCTCACTTTGTAGTGGGTCTCTCTCACTCTCTCTAGAGTGGATGTCTCTCACACTTGTGTATGTGTGAAATGCTTCTCACTTGTTGTTATGGGTGTACTTCACGACTTGTGGATTGAATTAAATTGAATGAATAGCCTCTCTAACACACCTCTATTTATAGGTGTTTCAAGATTCTTTGCCATAAGTCTCTTCAAAGGTACAAAACGACAATCAAAAATGAATGCATCAATTGCCCGTAACTCATGTGCACCTTTGGCCTTCAATGAATTTAACTCCCAAAGTTGATGGCAATTTTCTATTCTTTATTACCAAACATGTTAGAGTTATAATGGTGTAAATGAACACCTTAAACCCACGGCAAGTTACTGCTGCCATTTTCTAGCTTCTTCAACCTTTTTATTTTTTATTTTTTATTTATTGTGGGTCCCACTAAATAGTAGGGACTCCCAACAATCTCCCCCTTACCGACTTATTTGGGGGACATTACCACACCGGCTCTTTTACAACAATCATCGAACTTCTTAGTCGACACCATCTTGGTCAGCATGTCCGACAAGTTATCATCGGTGTGAACTTTATCAAGCTGCAATAGCTTTTATTCTAGCATGTCTCGTATCCAATGATATTGAACATCGATATATTTTGTACGAGAGTGATAGGTTGAATTTTTGGCTAAGTGTATAGCACTCTGGCTATCACATTTCAAGACATACCTTTCTTGTTCTTGTCCCAAATCACGGAGGAAAATTTTCATCCATAACATTTTCTTGCATGCTTCTGTAGCTGCGATATACTCTGCCTCCGTTGTGGAAAGAGCGACACACTTTTGGAGCTTCGATTGCCACGACACAGCTCCCACTGCAAAAGTAGTCACATATCCTGATGTCGACTTTCTAGATTCGACATCTCCAACCATGTCTGCATCCGTGTAGCCTTCTAACACAGGCTTTCCTTCACCAAAGCATAAACACCTTTTGGTGGTTCCCCGAAGATAACGAAATATCCACTTCACAGCTTCGCAATGTGGTTTTCCGGGGTTAGATAAAAATCTGCTTACTGCACCGACTACATAGGCAATATTTGGTCTGGTACATACCATGGCGTACATGAGACAGCCAACTGCAGATGAATATGGGACCTTATCCATTTCTTTTTGCTCAACCTCATTTCTCGGACTCTGCTGCTTACTTAGCTTGAAATGTCCGGCTAGTGGAACACTGACTGGCTTGGCCTTGTGCAGGTTGAATCTTTCAAGAACCTTCTCAATGTAGCGTTCTTGAGATAGCCATAATAACTTCTTGGAACGATCTCGGGTAATCTTCATTCCAAGGATCTATTTTGCTGGTCCCAAATCTTTCATGGCGAATGATTTGCTTAAGGCATTCTTAAGAGTTGCAATTTTCTTCTTATCTTGCCCAACAATCAACATATCATCAACATATAGCAAAAGTATGATGAAATCGCCACTATCATACCTCTTTACGAAGACACAATGATCTGCGTGGGTCTTTTTAAAATTGTATTGGACCATGAAAGAGTCAAACTTCTTGTACCATTGCCTTGGTGCTTTCTTTAGACCATAGAGGCTCTTTTTCAATCGACATACCATGTGTTGTTTACCCGGTTCTTCAAACCCCTCGGATTGCTCCATGTATATCTCTTCCTCTAGGTCTCCATGTAGGAAAGCAGTTTTGACATCGAGCTGTTCGATCTCCAAGTCTAGGCTAGCAGCTAGACCGAGAACTGCTCGGATAGATGACATTTTCACTATCGGACAGAATATCTCGTCAAAATCAATACCCTTCTTCTGGTTGCAGCCCTTGACCACGATCCTGGCCTTGCATCTAGGGTTTGGGTTGCTTTCTCCGACCTTGATCTTGTAAACCCATTTGTTTTTCAAGGCTCGCCTTCCTTTGGGTAACTTAACAAGATCATATGTATGGTTCTCATGTAAGGATTGCATCTCCTCTTGCATGGCTTTCTTCCATTCCTCTCTATGAGGATCATTTATGGCCTCATCATAGCATTGAGGCTCCCCCTCATCCGTGAGTGTCACATACTCATCTGGGGGATATCTGGTGGAAGATCTTCTTTCTCTGGTTGATCTTCGCAACTCAGGTTGTTAAACTGGCTCACTGGACTCGACAGGCTCTTCATCATTTGTCTCTGTCGAGGACTCCTATATTTCTTCCATTGAGGGCTCGCCTGGATCAGGCATATTACCAGTTTCATCATCATTGGTATCGCCTGCCTGTTCCCTATCATCATCATGTGTTACAGGGGATGACTCATCATCTCGACGAGGAGTAACTCTGGGCTTCTCCGCCTCTTTGGTGTCTTCGATATTCTGGTCTTCGAAGAACACAACATCTCAACTTCTTACGATCCTTCTATTCACAGGATCCCATAGGCGATATCCAAACTCATCTTTCAGTGAGCGAAGGTAGATACATTGCTTCGTCTTTGAATCGAGCTTTGATCTTTCGTCCTTGGGGATGTGGACAAATGCTCGACAGCCAAATACTTTGAACTGGTCATATGAGACCTTTCTTCCCGTCCAGACTTCCTCTGGGATATCTCCATCCAAAGGAACTGAGGGAGAATGGTTGATTATATCGACGGCTGTATTAATGGCTTCTCCCCAGAATAACTTGGGGAGTTTGGCATGAGAGAGCATGCAACGAACTCTTTCCTCGATCGTGCGATTCATTCTCTCAGCTACACCATTCAGTTGTGGTGTTTTTGGTGGTGTCTTCTCGAGCCTTATACCATATGACTTGCAATAGGCTTCGAAGGGGCCACGGTACTCTCCACCGTTATCTGAACGGACACATTTGAGCTTTCGGCCAGTCTCTCGTTCCACCCTGACATGGAACTCTTTGAAAGCCTCAAGTACCTGGTCTTTTGTTTTCAACAAAGAGACCCATACCTTTCTCGAGTGGTCATCAATAAAAGTGACAAATATAATGCACCACCAAGAGATTTCTCAGTCATAGAACATACATCAGTGTGCACCAAATCAAGAACATGATTTCTTCTATGTGGCTGACTAGGTCTGCTTAACGAGACTCTATGTTGTTTTCCAGCCAAAAAATGAGTGCACGGTTCTAGTGTTTTACTTTTCACACCTGGTGGGAGGATCTCTTTTCTCGCGAGGATTTGTAATCCCTTCTCGGTCATGTTCCCTAACCTCTTGTGCCACAGTTCTAAGCACGAATTATCATGGGCAACGTTAGCTTCTCCCTTGCACAACTTGGCTTGTGTGAAGTACAAAGAACCTTCTTTTCTGCCTCTGGCGACGATCAAGTTGTTTCTAGTGAGCTTCCACTTTCCAGCGCCAAACTGATTTAAATAACCGGCGTCATCTAGCTTCCCGGTTGACATCAGGTTGAGGCGCATATCTGGAACATGTCTCACATCCTTCAACACGAGCTCACACCCCGTGTTGGTTATCATGGTAACACTGCCTATCCCCACGATCTTACTGGTCACTTTGTTTCCCATTTTGACATTACCAAAGTTTCCGCTTTGGTAGCTCAAAAAGAATTCTTCATGTGGGGTGACATGGAAGGATGCTCCTGAATCAACAATCCATGTGCTATTGTCTTCAGCAATGTTAAGGTAATTATTTTCCCCAAATAGAAAGACATCGTCAAAGTCCTCCTTTGTCGCCACAACAGTTGTGCTTGTCGCTTCTTCTTTCTTCTTTGGGTCGATCTGGTCGGGCTTGACGTTTTCAGCCTTTTGATCTCTCTTGAGATTCCGGCATTCCGACCTCTTTTGACCCGACTTGCCACAATAGTAGCAAGTGACTCTAGGGCGTGACTTTGATCGCCCTCTCGACTTGTCACGACCTCTCGTCTGACCTCTTCCACGGGTTTCATTTTTACCCCTAGGCTCGACAACATTGGCCTCGGAATGGGAGGAGATACCACGTTCCTTCCTTCTCGACTCTTAATTCATTAAACTGTCAGAGACGGTATCCGTTGTGAGTTTGCCTTCGGGTGCCGAGTTGCTAAGTGTCACTACGAGAGTGTCCCAACTCTCCGGTAATGAGCTAAGGAGCAACAAGGCTTGTAATTCATCATCGATCTTCATATCGATCTTTCCAAGGTGATTGATAATCCCTTTGAAGGTGTTGAGATGTTCGATCATATTCCGACCATCTCTATACTCTAACTTCAGCAGTCGTCTCACCAAATGAGCCTTGTCTCGAAGCGTCTTTTTCTGAATCATGGACTCTAGTTTTGTCCATAACTCGAAGGCATTGGTGTAAGTTGACACGTGCTCGAACAAGCTCCGATCAATGAACTTGCGAATCATAGCCACCGCTTTTCTATTTAAAAGCGTCCAATCTTCATCGGACTTTTCTGCCGGCTTCTTCTCGGTTGTGACTGGCACGTGCAAATCTTTGCAATATAAATGGTCCTCCATCATTGGCTTCCAATATGAGTAATTCTCCGCGGTGAGTTTAAACATGTCACCATCATGAGTGACGCTCGACTCCATTTTAACTCACACAAGAATATTTTATGGCTTATAAAAAATTCTTGCTCTGATACCACTGTTGGAAAAATACGGATAATTGCGAAATAATGTTTTCCCTCTTTGTATGATAAAAATGGGCTAAATAAAATATGCGGTAAAATAATAGATGAGGACACCAGAATTTTTACGTGGAAAACCCTCCAAGTCGAAGGGAAAAACCACGGGACCTTTGGTCCTGTAAAACTTCCACTATAATAGTAGGATTACAAGTTGTCGTTTCTAGTATGAACTAGAGGATATCAAGCAAAGACCTCACCCACAAAAGGATGGATTACAATAGTATATAATCTCACCGAAATGGTGGAACACTCAAATTATCTCACTTTGTAGTGGCTCTCTCTCACTCTTATCTCTCACACTTGTGTATGGGTGGAATGCTTCTCACTTATTGTTGTGGGTGTACTTCACAACTTGTGGATTGAATTGGATTGAATGAATTAGCCTCTCTAACACACCTCTATTTATAGGTGTTTCAAGACTCTTTACCATAAGTCTCTTCAAAGGTACAAAACGGCAATCAAATATGAATGCATCAATTGCCGTAACTCATGTGCACCTTTGGCCTTCAATGAATTTAACTTCCAAAGTTGATGGCAATTTACTATTCTTTATTACCAAACAAGTTAGAGTTATAATGGTGTAAATGAACACCTTAAACCTACGGCAAGTTACTGCTGCCTTTTTCCAGCTTCTTCGACCTTTTTATTTTTTATTTTTTATTTTTTATTTTTTATTTTTTGTGGGTCCCACTAAATAGTAGGGACTCCCAACAAACAAAAGATATATATTGATATAGTCACTTGCGCACGTGGTATAATCGGTGAAATCCAAAGATGATAAAAAACGGGTTTGCACCAAAGGCAGAGCGGGTTTGGAGTGTTGTTTAAATTCATGGACAGAGTCGACAAGTAGGTAAGGACCAAGCTAACAGACCGAGTTTTTATAAATTTACACGGGGATTGCTAAACGTAAATCTCAAATTACTAAACGCAAATCAATTTTTCCCAAAATACCCTCCCCATAAACCATACCCCTAATTTCCATCACCCAATATTTTCCCCCATCTCTCAACCGTGGTTGCTGTGAGCATCAACAATTCATCACCATCATCCTTCATCATCATCAATCTCATAATCATCATCTCGTCATCATCATCCCTTTAATCAAATGCAATCAAAAAACAAATTAATACTGAACAATTAAAATACCTAAACCCTCAGCACCCCCGCAAGTCCACCCCATCCCACCACCCGACATCAGCCCCGTTAGCCGCCGATCCTCCGCAGCCCCATCCAACCACCCCGCAGCCTCACCCCTTTGTTAAACCCCCAGTCAGCCCGCCCCCACCCGAACCCATCGCCCACAAACCCCGAACGACGAATCAAACGGGGAATCAAACGGCGAGAGAGGCGGTGGACGGTGGGCTAGGGGGATGATAGTGGGGACATGGTTTCCGGCGAAAATTGACCGACTAATTGCAAGAAATGCCTACCCACTGATGACTCACACCACCCACCTTCACAACTCCTATCTCTCTCCTCCTTTCAAGACCCACCACCAAGTCCACCATCAAGTGCCCACCCTTTTAGCCTCCATCAAAACCAGCCACAGCCCACAAGCACCCATCTCAGGCCATAGATGGCGTCGCCCCCATCGATAGCAAGCCCTCCCCTGCCCACAATCTCTCCTTCCGACTACCATCCCAACCACGCACCTATTGATGCCCACCCAAATGACGGGAAGCCATTGAAACAACCTAGCCACCAACCAATCGTCACTTATCACCATAAACCCTAACAATTAGTAATAATAATAATAATAACTCGAATTTAATTTGTTACTTGAATATTATCATGAATTGAATCAAATAATTTGTCTCTAACAAAGTTATTGTCGGTGTCGATTAAGTTTTGGTTTTCAGGATGAACAAAGTCAGACATAATAGAGAGATTTGAGAGAGAGAAAAAAATTAGGGGAAGAAAGTAAAAAGGGTATTTTAGTAAGTATTTGGACAAAAATATTTGCGTTTAGTAATTTGGGATTTACGTTAAGCAGTTCCGATTTACACAAACAACACGTTTACACGCCCATTTTCGGTAAAAATTTTTATATAGACCTATGTCCATCTAACTTGGTTGGACCACAAGGTGGCAATTTCATAGTTATTAGAAACTTGGGGGTATTTTTGTCTTGTCGCGTCCACCTTCTCCCACTCTTTTTTTTTTTCTTTCGCGTATTTCACGGTTCACAGTCTTCACCATTCCTCCTCTTCCTCCTCCTCTCTCTCTTTTATCAACCTCCCATGGATTTTAATTGAACTTGGTGGCTTTACAGGTGAAAATTAAGTAACAAAATTAGTTTAGATAGTTTTCCTCCAATTTTTAGAGTTCATTAACACCAAATTTGAGCATTTTTCGTTTTGATTTGTTCTTTCCAATTTTGTTCGTCGACTTGTTATCCACAGTGGAAAGGAAACCAGGAAGGCAAGGACTGGGTGACGCCTGACGGTGGATATGCGGTATGCGGTCGACGATGATGGTGGTTGGTTCGTTTCATTTGTGTCTGGAGGAGAGAGAGGGTTGGTCGAACGGGTTGGGTGAGAGGAGAGGAGAGAAAGTGGGTGGTGTTGTTATGGTGGTGGTTGTGGTGGTGGTGCTGTCACGATGGTGCAGTGGGTACTGGGTGGTGTTACTATGAAGGGAAAAGGGTTGTGTTGGTGGTAATAAGGAGAGAGAAATTATAATTAATTATGTATAAACCATTAGTTTCTATGTTATGAACAAATTTAGTCTATAAATTATGAAGCTTTGATGATTGAGCAAATCGAACAGCCAATGTTAAATTATGCTCAATCATGCTTGATCAATTCTGCAAATCAAATTGTCTCGTCAACAGATCTGAAGGAAAAGGCGGCAATGCGCAAAGAAGCTGGTATAGTTGCTTTAAGAGAGAGAATAATACACAGTACATAAGAAGTAAACTTTAAAATACCCTAATAGTTCATAAGTTATAAAGACAATGTTCATTAAAAATACCCTAATAGTTCATAAGCTACAAAGGTTATGTTTATTTAAATTACCCTAATAATGCATAAGCTACAAAGGTCATGTTCATTAAAAATACACAATTAGTTCATAAGCTACAAAGGCAATGTTCATTTAAAATACCTTAACAGTTCATGAACTAGAAAGGGTAATATTCATTTAAAATACCCTAATAGTTCATAAGCTACAAAGGTCATATTCATTTAAAATACCCTAATAGTTCATAAGCTACAAAGGCAATGTTTATTTCCTAATAGTTCATAAGCTACAAAGGCAATATTCATTTAAAATACCCTAATAGTTCATAAGTTATAAATGTAAGATTTATTTAAAATACCCTAGTTGTTCATAAGCCGGTTATGTTCATTTAAGATATGTTAATAGTTTTTTTTATTTGATTTTGTTTTTTATTAATATTTTAGATATGTTAATGAAAAATAGGTTAATAGTTCATAAGCCATAAACGTCATGTTCATTTAAAATACCCTAATAGTTCATAAGCTACAAAGGTAATGTTCATTTAAAACATCTTAATAGTTCATAAGTTATAAACGTATGGTTCATTTAAAATATCCTAATAGTTTATAAACTACAAATATAATGTTCATTTTTAAAATAGCCTAATAGTTTGCACAAAAAAAAAAGCCTAATAGTAAGTTACAAATATAATGTTCATTTAGAATACTCTAATAGTTCATATAAATTTTATTAAAAAAATATGCTTAATAAATAAAACTTTTTTTTTCTTTCAAAAAAATTATTTGCACAAAAAAGAAATGGAATAACTAAAACTTTAAATGAATGTGGATGATCTTGCAGTTCATAAGAAAGTGAGGACTCTTAAAAAAAAAGGGAAAAAAAAAAAAGAAGGAAAAGCTGGAACAGGATTACAGGAGTGATGATTTCAAAAACAACGGTAACATATCAATATAAATCATAATATCTATATATTAGAGGCATTTTCTGACAATATTGGAGGCGTCCAGCTAAGCGAGTCATTGTAATAAAATTTTAAAATAAATATAAAATAAAAATATATGTTTTGGTATAGAATATATACTAAAGTTGTACTTTCCTAAATCCTTAAAGAGTATACTATTAATTAGAGGTTTTGGTATAGAATGTATACTAAAGTTGTAATTTCCTAAATCATTAAATAGTAGTAGACTATTAGATTTTAAAAAGCATATAACTTTAGTTCCACCGCTTAAAAAATTAAATTTCTTACACCATTGGAACGAGTACGAAATATTCTTTAAAATGATACTCATTTGTAGTATGTTCTATTTAGGCTCTGTTTGATTCACCTTAATTTTACTTAAATTCAATTCAGTTCAGTCCAGTTCAGTTCAGTTCAGTTCATGCGTAACTTTAGCACTCATATAACGTTTTATTCCGAAATAATTTCATGATGATAATTATGTCATCGGAAAGATCTCAAAGTATACTTTCATATGAGTCCAATATTGACTATGTTTGGACAAATTTTAAATGGTTAACGATCAAGTTTAAAAAATCAATTCAGTTCAGTTCAGTTCAGATTAGTTTTATCCAGGTGAATCAAACGGAGCCTTAGTTACAATATTAGATGCGTCCACCTAAAAAGGTAATTAGTAATTAGCTTGACAAGCTGACACAACTAAAGAGTTGCAATGTAAAAATAAGAGAAAAGATATGTATATTAGTTATAAAAATTTAAAAAGCAATCTCAAGGTAAAATATAATAAAAAAGAGTATGTGTAGAATAAAAAAATAAACGATTAATCTAAAATGATTCTAGGTCCAATCTTTAATGGAAAACTTTACCATTATCACGTATATTTTTATAGTTGTACATAATATACTGATCTCCATGTTATTTTAGGGTTCCAATTTATGTTCCCTTCAACTTTACAATTATTAATGTATTCCCTCCGGACCACAAATAAAATTACATTGGACTTTTTGCGTTTTTCAAGGCAGTACTTTGATCGCATATAACTTTGAAAAAACAAGCAAGCATTAAAATATGTTTTGCTGTTCTAAGGTTTACGTCTAAAACTTCTTTATTTTTCGAAAAGTAGTTATGTATCATTAGACATTTAATCTAATTTTACTATACAAGGAGGATCATATCTTTGGAATTTTAGTTGTAGACTTATATCAATATAAGAGTATTGACGTACCAACATCAAGCATAGAAAGACTTTGAAACTATTACCTCTTAGATCATGTAACATATGAGATGAGTTAATTGATACTTAATTGAAATTGATGATAAGAGTTTAAATTAGATAACATGCCCTACAAATGCATAGTAATCTTATTATATGGCATTCATGATATTAAATGGATTATATAAATATTTATCCATATATTACTAATAGTTTTTCATAAGTGACAATTACACTTTGATTTTTCGATGAGATTAATAATCACGTTATATTAATTTTATTAAATAATCACAGTCCGTACAACACATGGGCATACTCACGGGCATCCACCTAGTTCTTTTATATAGACCTGCGTCCAGCCATCTTGGCGTTAGCTGGACCGCCGTGGCAAAATCGTAATATATTGAAAGCTTAGGGGCAATTCGGACGTCTCAAACAATAGAAAACATATCGAGCTTCTTCCCTAAAATACCAGTCCATTGTTCTCTCTCCTCCATATCCACCAACGTAACCACGTAGTCTACCTTGCCTGACCCCAGGGCCATAGTAATCTTTTTCGAGGCCCTGTGCTACAAAAAAAAATTAGGCCCTTAGAAAACGTTTAATTTTTTTTACCAACCAGCTACCAATTGAATCCATCAGATATACTAGTTATAGTAATCGATAACTAAACTATCAAATACTAATACCCATAAACTGAAATTTCAACAAATAAAAAAAGTATCAATTTACCTTACAACTTATGATTTCTGGATGAGAAAGCCAGTCAAGCAAATCGAAAAAGATGAGAGGAAAAGAATAGCAGAGTAGATACAATTCCCAATATTAACAAAAATGAACCTTAAAAATGGGAGAATGTGGACTTCGCTAAAAAAGTAATTATAAAAGTGAACTAACTTGATTTACAAAAAAAATAAACATAAAAAAAATAAAATAAAGAAAGAAATGTGTAAAGAATAGAAGAGGAGCTAAAAATAACAATTCAGATTTGAGATAGAAAAAGAAGATAGTAGGAATTGAGACCGTGACCTCTTAAGTCCAAGAAGTTGTAGCATAGGCATGGAACCAACTAAGCTTCACTTTAGTATGTTATATATCTACTAAAGATTATATTTTATTAACTTCGAAATCATGGGCCCTCCAAATTTTGGGGCCCTGTTTCATCACCCATTCCGCACCCCCTCATCTAGGGGCTTGCTTGGCCCCCCTCCGTCGGCCATATGCCGTCCACCCCGCCCCCTCCGTTCCTTCCTCTTTCTCTCTCCTTGCCCCTTCTGGAAGTTGGCTGCGAATTTTGGACTGGGATGGTTCAATGGTCGGGGATGTTCGATAGTGGAATGGAACTAACATACGTTTGATGGATGATGAGTGGTTGACGGTGGTGGGGTGAGTGGGTGAGAGTGATGGAGTGTTATGGAGGTGGGGGATTGACGGTGGTGGGAGCTTTGCCGGAATGACAGTGCTCGGTGCATCGATTGGCGGTGCCAGCAATTTAAATGTGAAATTTCAAAAATTGTTGGTGCGGAATGGTGATGGGAGAAAACCGAAGAGTTAGATTTTTTTTTTATTAATTCAAAATATTCTAATAGTTTATAGGTTATATAATTAATATTCTAATAGTTCATATGTTATATACGTAAAAATAGTCTAATTGTTCATAGGTTATATACGTAATGTTTATTAAAATAATCTAATTGTTTATACGCTATATACGTAATATTTATTATCAATAGTCTAATTGTTCATCCGTTATAAGTGCAATGGTCAATATAAACTAGTTAATTGCTCATATGTTATATACGTAATAATCTTTAAAAATAGTCTAATTGTTCATACATTATATACGTAATGTTCATTAGAAATAGTTTAATTGTTTATAGGTTGTAAGTGCAATGTTCATTAATCCTATGTAATGTTCATTAAAAATAATCTAATTGTTCATACGTTATATATGTAATGTTCATTAAAAATATTCTAAATGTTCATCGGTTATAGGTGCAATGTTCTTTAAAAATAGTCTAATTGTTCATACGTTATATATGTAATGTTCATTAAAATTAATATAATAGTTCGTTAACATGTATGATTTACTAAAATTAGTGTGATAGTAGTAATTCATAAGGTATAAACTATAAACATAAGCTTCATATAAATTGATGTAAATATTCACAACATCTATTAAACTAGAGGTTCATAAATATAAAAGGTGATGTTCATACAAAATAGTGTAAAGTTTAATAAACTATAAGTATAAGGTTGCTTCAAAAAAAAAACAAAAGTTAAGAAGAAAAATAAAAAAACAAACAAATAAAAATAAAAATTTTAAAAATTTAAAAACTAAGATTGGAGTGACGTGGGACCCAACAACTTTTGCTATGTTCGTTGGAGTCAAAATAAAAGGAAAAGAACGGTAAAAAAATTTGAATCAAATCATTTGCTTTGCATTTTTGCGGGCAGGCTACGAAAACGCGTGTGGTCCGGGCCTGTGCCGAAGTCGTAAACGGAGGCCAGGAAGAGATGCAGCTTGACATCGCCAGCGTGTATGGATTGGGCCTGGTCCAGCCAACTTGGCTGGACGCAGATCCAACCAAAAAGCACTGATTTTCTGGACAGGATGGACAAGCGTCATGGCCATACCATCTATGATCACTGAGATTGAGGTAGAAGCCGAGATGGCAAACATATCACTCGAATTTCAAAATAGGCCTGGGCTTAAATCCCATTACCCACCTAGTAATGGATTTATCCCTCCTTCCCCCCTACTAGATGGGGCCTCCTTAACTTGTAAAAAAAACAAAACACTCTCACAGAGTTCTTTTACATAAAACTTTTCCTAACTTAAGGCATGATTTAGTAGGGATGAGCGTAACCAGGTACCCACTGGGTATTGCATTACCCGGAATTGGAATTGGATCCACCAGTTCCTAATCATTAGGAATTGGAATTGGTTGTACCGGTTCCTAATTTCTAGGAATTGGAATTGGATCCACCGGGTACCCATCGGTTCCATATTAAAACCAAATTTACCCTTAGTTCATGACAACAAAGCAGCCATTAAAATTTGAAGAAGATGATACTGACATTAAATTTTAATTTATGACAGAGTTCCTTATGCTTTATACAACACAGAATTGGGACTTACTTCAACAAACAAGCAGATACAGGGATGTTGTTACAATAATGTTGAAGGAAATATAATGCCTTTTGTAAGGGAAGAAAAAAATGGTCATTTCCTCCTAATAACAAAAAATTTTAGCATTATGAAAGAAACAAGGATGCAAAATTTTCAATCACGTTTTACAGCTACATGGAACAGGAAAAGTAAGCTACTGCTTTTCAACACATTACCTGACGCTCATATTGTTATACTTTGTCCACTTTTAGTCATTAAAATTGTTCAATGACAGAATCTTATAAGCCAAATTACATGAAAGTAGATAAAAGGGCACAAAAATTGTAAACGAAAAAATGAAAATTAGAAAATTAGTTTTACACAGGGTGTCCAGCCGGTTCCGGTTTCTAAAAGTTAGGAGCTAAAATTGGAATTGGTTGGTACCGGTTCTCATTTTTCGGAATTGGAAATGAAATTGGTTGACCAGTTCTGGTTCCGGAACCACCAATTCCGAATCGGTTCCAATTCTAATACTAAGTACCCGCATTTTCTGCTCACCCCTGTGATTTAGTCAATGTCAGCCAAAATCCAAAGATTCACCAATCACCACCAAGGCACCAACCATTCATTTAATCAAAAACATCATGCGACATCTCATCAATGGCGAAATTGATCATCACCAGTGAGATTTGGAAGGCCCCAGGGGCAATGGCTTTGGAGGTAACAGTGTTTGCAATTCCAATTTTCCTCCTGTTCTTTCCCCTCTCTCTCCAATCTCCTCTGCTTTTTCTTTGTAGCTTTATTTGATTCATTACTACATGTTCTTCTCGTGGTGAAAACCTCAATGAGAAATGGACAGAAAGGTCCCGAGTTCTACACCATTCTTGTGATGTATTCTACAAAATCCATTTAATTATTCCTCTTTAAAAATTGTTAGAGTGTGTTTCGATACTCAAATTGAAATTCTGAATTTCAATGGAAGGAAATGCTTTCACACCTAGCATTTTGATGATTTGAAATCCTCCAAATGTAGGGAAGAGGAGAGGAGAGAGAAGGATTTGAAATGGCTAGGTGGAAGGGTGTAATTTTCAAATTCTCCAATTTTAGGGCTTTATGAAAAGACCATAGATTTGGATCAATTCCAAATTTACAATTATCCTTGAAGAATAAATTCACCTCAAATCCAAACACCCCAATATTATTTTTGTGGTTCCTAACAATTCATAGGTCTGCTGAACAACTTTGCTTAGTGTCCTTAAAAGTTGTGGATTTTGTATCATTTTTTAGTTTTTTTGGGGCTAAAACATCCAGGATCACCTAGGGCGTAAATGAGTCAAGCCAGCATGGTGAGCTCTCGGGCTCGGCTTGGTTTGGTTTGGCTCCCAAATCCCAAGCAGAAACCGATGAGCCGAGTCCCAAGCTGAAACCGATAAGCGAGTCCCAAGCCAAAATTGATGAGGCGAGCACAAATTTTACCATTTCTGAGGGGAACTTCGAGCTGGCCTGACTCGGGCTGGGCTCGGTTACACCCCTTTGTTACCACTCATGAGATATCAGCTTAAAAAAACACAACAAAAAAGGAAAGGTGGATTTTTGTATGTCGGGTTGAGTGATTGGCGGCTAAATTGGAAAAAAGAAAAAAAAAACAAGAAGAAGGACAAATGGATTTTGTAGTTTTGGGAGAATGGACCGTAGCCTGTAGGATAAAAAAATAAATAAAAGGCCCCAAAAAGAACCAAAAAGAACCAAAAAGCCAAAGAAAACATGTACACTCTCATATACGTCCCTGTAAAAATTGATTTGATTGGCTAATAATTGCCCAACAGTCAAATTTGAAACACTGAAGAAACAATTAAATAACTGTACATCTGTTGAGCCTGTCCATGATAATATATACTGTATGATATATCCCCATATAGTAAGTCATTTCTTAGGCTGTTATGACTTATGAGTTCTCTGAACCAAATGAATGTTAAACTGGAAACATTTATATATAGAAATTACAAATTAGGTGACGTATGTGATGATGGTTCAAGTTATCTTCATTTCCCTCCCTGCGTGTGGCATTTTACTTCTATGGTTCTCTCTCTATATATAATAACTAGTCTGATAATGAATGAACACATATATGGTGAATGAGACTATAAACACTTAAACAGTATCCTAGGGCCACGTATAAACTTTTCTCCAGGTACTGTCATTAGTTGTATGATACTTTATTTCTCTTGTTTCTGATTCTGAACTTATTCTCAATGTTTGGTTGAAAAGTTTAAGGTTTCTCTGTTTTTTTTTTTAAAATTTATTATTATTATTTTTATTTGTTGAGGAGGAGAAGCTCCCCAATCCCCATGATGCTTTCAGCAATGGGTACCCTGGCATGGCCAAGGAACACCTTGGCTAGCGTAGTAACGTTACTAACGTACGACCTCAGTCGATGACGGTTGAGGCCTTGTTTACAAGTCATTGCTTAGCTAAAGTTACTAGTAGCTAAAGTTACAAGTCATTGCTTGTTTACCCTTGGGATAGTCATCTCTTTGTTTCGTTTTTTTTCTTTTGTAAAATTTTTATGAAGTTGATTTAGTCTTTTACCAAATTGAACCCTCTTATCTATTCTTTAATGACAGCAGAAAACCAAAGTGAAGGTGGGTATTGGCCAATCTATATACTGGGAAGGGCAGAGCGGAAGCCTTCTGGTGAAACATGGGGGATGAAAGTAGCAAAGTCCCTCTGTTGGAGAAGGTCTACTATGAAGACTGTCCTGGATGCAAGATAGAAAAGCGCAAAGATACCCAACAAGGGGTGCCTTGGAAGACTCTGGCTAGCGTTTGGATCATTGTGCTCTGCAATGGTATGTTTGCCTTCATGATGTTCCTTATTTTCCTTTATATAGTATCCATGATACACATTGTCCAATGTATAGTCCAACACTTCTACATTATTGTGTCGGGTTACAATTATTTAAGGTTGGAGATCCTCCAACTCAATATGTTTTGTACGCAACTTATGTTGAAGATTTTGTATGTTCGAGTCTAAAAGGCCTAGTATGGCAATAGAGGGTGTAGATTCTATTTCATGGTTCTTGCATTGTCTGTCTCGTTTTTGAACTTTGAGCATAAGACTAGATTAGAACATGTTTGTTGATTCTAGTTATACACTCATTTGCTTCCATTGATGTGGGATATCTGAGAGTGGGAGTAGAAGATACATTTCTTTCTTTCTAGAGTTGCTGGGTAAAAGGCTTTTACTAAAAGCCACAAAAGGACCTGTGTTATGGTCAGTTGTGATGTTTGGCCCTTAAATTTTTTTTGGACAATGATTTGTCCTTTAATCCTTATTGGTTGGTTGTTAATATGGTCACATGCTTGCTACATTTTCTGCCACATGATTCTCTGTTTCCTCTTTTTTAGTGTGTGCGCTCTTTATTCTACAGTACACTGATGTTTGCTTTACTCTCTATTTATGTAGCTCTGCCAATATCTTCACTCTTCCCCTTCCTCTATTTCATGGTAAGTAGAAGACCGTAATTGTGATTGATATATGGAAAAGTCGAGATGCTTTCATGGTCAATTCATGGAGCCTTACATTTTACATGCCTACCATGATATATGAGTATTATCGTTCAGATTAAAATGGGTAGCTGACACAAGCAGGTAGGAGTATTAAATTAGGCAATGGGGAAGCTTATGCTAAGCAGCACGCTAGCACGTCTCTAGTTTGTGTGTACTAACAAGATTGGAAGACATATTTGACTTGTGGGCTTGTTAGAAGCCATACTGATTTGTCCCAGATATTCATCATTTTCTTCTATTCTTTAATCACGACGAACATTCTCATGCAAGTCCCTTTCGGGATCCACAAGTGGACCAAACCCAAGTAGTTGGGTTGTCCATAACCTCCACCAGGTAAATCACAGTCTGATCACCAAAACAAATTCATTGCCAAGGTTCAAGATTTCATCTTCAGACAATCCGTTTCGATTTTCATCGGTACACCTGAGTAAACTTCGATGAGAATTTGAAATGTCAATGATAAAGATCAGTTGATGACATGTAGCCTAACCAGACAAGGAGATTGTTTGCTGTGCACCCTCTACCCCAACCCTTTTCTGGGTGGAAATAGAGTGATCTGTGTGGAGGAAACTATGGAATTATTCGAGTAGATTTCCAGGTTCCCCTTACCATACCTTACCCAATTGTCAGGCATAAGAGTAATGAGTAATGAGCTATACATCATCTTTGGATTTCAATTTTCCTTCACCAGATGATGGACATGATATATCAAACATACACACCTTTTATGTCTTTGACTGGGTTCAATGAGTATGCTCCATAGTATGTCACTTGGCTGGGGAGGTGAAAACATATTTTCTGAATAGTCTTGTCACCCTGATTTGTGGTGACAAGATCAACATTACCCCGATTTGTAATAGTGCCATTACTGCATTAACTACAAAATCATAGTTATCCCCAAGTCGTAAGCTGGCTGAGTTCCCTCTTGCAGTATCCTCTTGCGAGTGACTGCAAGCTAGGCCACTGGATACTGATAAGAATACTACTGCAACTATAAATTCTCAACCATAGGTACCATGCGTTTACCTTGTGCTCACATGAATTTAGCCTATTGTACTGGCAAGCTGGCAACTAATTAATCTTTTGTGGTTAATCAACTATCATTTTGTGCCAAAACCATTATAATTAGTGAGTTGTTAAAAATTGGAGTTGCATGCTGACTGGATTATTTAGAAATTGATTAAGTGCATGAAGAACTGATAATAGAAAACAATACTCCTATTTGTTTTGTTATATGAATTTAACAGCAGAGTTCTAGTGTGTGGTGCTTTGAGCAATATACTTAGTTAACCTGTGTCTGAACATTTTATCTTCATTTGTAGATTAGGGACTTCCATATAGCTGAACAAGAGGAAGATGTTGGATATTATGCTGGTTTTGTAGGTGAGTTTAATCGCCTTTCATACTCAGTTGTATAGAGCAGACTGTATTTGTTGTTCTTTCTGAATTTAATAACAACTTAATGAACTTATTGTGTAATTTCATGCTGAAGGATCTGCTTTTATGCTGGGAAGGGCATTGACATCTGTTTTCTGGGGACTGGTTGCTGATCGATATGGTCGGAAGCCTGTTATTATATTCGGAACAATAACTGTGTTAGTAACCTATCATCTCGATTCCAACTTTCATTTCCTTCTCAAGCTTTTCTTCTCCGAAATTTGAAGAGTTCACTAAATGAGTATATCTCAATAACTGTGGTGATCATTATCTCAATTTAGGGTCATTTTCAACACTCTCTTTGGCTTCAGTGTAAATTTCTGGATGGCTATCTCAACAAGATTTTTACTGGGAAGTTTGAATGGGTTGCTTGGACCTATAAAGGTATGGTTGCAGCCTCACATAAACTTCTTCAGGAGGTCATTGCTGGAGCACATATTTAACAATTACAATTTGCTGGACTCACATTTTTCCCTATCTCGACATTTTATTGTTCTGTCACATTTTAACATTTCTATACAACCAGGCATATGTATCTGAAGTTTGTCGAGAAGAACATCAAGCTGTAGGCATGTCAGTTGTAAGCTTCGTCTCCCCACCCTCAGTCCAAGTACATATAAATTTAGTATGAAGTTACAGAGGAAAGTATATTTTCTCAAGTGTAATGCATTTGACTTTTATAGATTACTACAGCCTGGGGCATAGGACTGATTATTGGCCCAGCACTTGGAGGTTTACTTGCACAAGTAAGCTTTAATCACTCTATTTCATACTCTCTTTTATGTTTATAATACAATTCACTGCAAATTTTTATCTCAGGATTGTTGTGTGAAGGAGTCAGTCATACAATACAAACTTTTCAGTAGTGGGAATATATCTTATCATTTTGCGCAATTGCGCATCAGCTTCCTTTCTTTATAAACTCAGGGCCATGACTGATTGAACCAAGAACTAGGAAAGAGGAAAAAGTGAGAAATCTTACAATTATTGTCGATATTTGCCTGTTTGTTGCATGATTTTCTTCAAAATCACTTGTCCTTGGAAACAACCATCTCCTTGATTTCTTGTCGAATAGATAGGGGTGGGTCGATGACATATTTGATAAGAATCGCTGAGCCAATGCTCTGTGAAAGTTTCAACATTGTAGCAGGAGCCTTTTGGGAGTTGTGAGGCGGTGGGGTAATGCTTCAAGATGAACCTTATATATTTTACAGGATGCTCCTTATCTGTTTCTTGAATAGTCTTAGTCTTGTTCATAGCTGTCGCATGGTGCAAATGGTTTGGACAACCTAGTTTCTTTCCAGTAGTCGGTAGATCCTTTTGTTATATCCAGAAGTGACAGTTTTGTTCTTGTGTGTGCTTGCAAGTCAATAATCTGAAACTTTTTTGTCTCATTCTTCAGCCTGCAGACAAATACCCTCATATAATCTCCAAGGGATCATGGCTGGGAAGGTCAGTTTTCACTTGTCTCAGGTTTTAGTGGCTGGCATAGTCAGTTGTCCATCTTTTGATCTGCTTTCAGATGTTATAACAATGGCCATTTTGCTGCAGATTTCCATACTCATTGCCCTGCCTTTGCATATCAGTTTTTGCAGTGGTAGTAACCATTGCCACATTTTGGCTTCCGGTTAGTCCCTTGATAAGTTTTACTCTCATATAATCATAGGTTGTTAATTACTGAAGCCTACTCTTCTATTTCCCCATAAGCAAATTGATGATCAGTATTTCTCAAGGCAATATTGCTTAATCGAAAAAGTTAGCATCAGTCTTCAAATAGTATGGCAGTATGCTAAGACTTACTGCTGTGACTAGGGTTTGCTGTGATTGACACTGGGTAGAGTATCCTGTCAAACTGCAAGCCAATGGTTTTTTTTTCCCTTCATCAATGCAAAATTAAGCAGCTCTTTGTATGCAAATGATGTAAACCGCATTTTTGAAAGAGTTAACTATTGTGTGTTCTCACGCAGGAGTCAATGCACGTGCACAAAGTAAAGAATTCATCAGGGGATGATTCATATGAAGCTCTGGAAGCTGCACGTCATAGGTCAGATGACAATAGTAATGGAGGAGAAGTTAGAACAGCAATGATTCCTAAGAAAAGCTTATATAAAAATTGGCCACTCATGTCCTCTATTGTTGTGTATTGCATTTTCTCACTTCATGATATGGCATACACAGAGGTACTTTTATACTTCATTAGTTCTTTTATAATGAAATTGTTTGACAAGATTTTTTAATTGCTTTGAATTTCTGCAATGACCTTGAATAAATCCATTGACAATCAGTTACTGTTGGTTGTCCTGTGCTTTTGTGAGAGCCCCAAGTCAAATTATTCTGTCTCTTTGTCCATTATTACTCGTAGTTTCAAACATCCAGTGATATTGTACTAATCACTATTAGGTTCTTATTTGTCTATTTGTCTTTTTCTTCAGATATTCTCGTTATGGGCGGTTAGCCCAAGGAAGCTAGGGGGATTGAGTTATTCAACAGAAGATGTAGGTTCTATTCTTGCTGTCACAGGTAAGCAGCAACAGTCCATTGCATATGATCTTTCCGTCTATTTTAAAGTCTTTAAAACCTCATAGCACGCAGGAGCACATAAAGTTGTTTGGCATTGAAAAAGCGTTCAGATTGATGTGTAGTTTTGTGATTGTGTAATGTCGTTAATGTTCTCATTGATGTTGAGATAAGAAGAGTCCTGGAAACTTGTCTTCACATATTCTGCAATAAATGCCTTTTGTCAAAAAAATGTGATTAATGGAACATCAACAGCTGGGATAAAGAAAGGTCTTGACCCTTGTGCACGTTGTTTGGCTACCACTGGGTGAAGAGTACCCATTCCCTTCACACCACTATGGGAGTACTGGACTAGCCAATCGCAGAATACCAATCCTACACAAAAGTTGAATTTCATAACCCTATCACCCTCTCTATTGCAACTATGTAAGTTGGGAGAGGGTTGAGAGTTGTATTTTTCTGTATCAAATTCCGATGTCTTGTCTTTGGTCTTGCATTGACATTTGAACATAACATGATCTTCAAAATCCCCTCTCCTCTTTTTAATTTCTGTTTGCTCTACAGTGTGTTATCTTGAAAACTTAATCAAGAAATAATGCTAATAAACAGTTGCAAAGCGAAATGTGATGACTTGTGAGGGTGTGATAAGTAGATGCCCCTTCTCATATTGACTTGTGTGTGTTATATCTTGTCAACAAGTAAATATGCACATTCCTTGGAAAATGGAACTCAAAGAGAACCTTCTTTCTTTGGCATTTCCATCCCTCTTTATTCTTTACTTCAGTTTGTATGATGCCCTGACAGTTTCTGTTCTTTTTTATTCCCCTTTTTTGTTTCTTTCAACTGTCAGGTTTTGGTGTATTGCTCTTTCAGCTTTTCTTATATCCATACATGAACAAAATCTTTGGGCCTATTATGGTGACTCGGATCTTTGGGGTATGCTTTCTGGATTCTGTAAGTTGGCTGTTGCGCTCGACGAATAAAGTATAATGACATTACCCCCTCCTACTTTTTTGCAGGTTCTGTCCATACCTCTGTTACAAAGTTACCCAATGATAGCATTGTTTTCAGGGTTGGGTCTAACAGTGCTGATAAATTCTGCCTCTGTGATCAAGAATGTCCTCTCAGTAAGTTGGAAATATTTAAAATCTGATGCACTGTTTCTTCTAGCAGGCCTCAATATTTGATCACTGTATATATGTTCTGTGCATACTGTTGCACTGTTGCTTTTTCCCCCCTTGGGGAGGGAGGGGGTGGCGGGGAGTGTCGAGAGCCAGGATAGGTGGAAGGAGGAAAGGGTTGAAAGAAGGCGGCGAATGTATGGATTCACAAGTGACACAAGGAGTGACGATCCACATAATCTTAGGCAGTGAGAATGAGGAGAAGAGATGAAATTGAGTGAAATTGATGAGAAATTTCTGAAGTAATAGGAACTTGTATGGTGAGAGGTGATAAACATAAAGAATATTTGGTTGCTTATTGTCTATCTTTCTCTTTCCCCAAGTTCATGTATATTCCTCCATCTGCAGAATATGAAGAAGCCCATGACATGACACTGTAAAGGAGTAGGCATATCTTTGATTTTATTTATTAGTATTACTTTTTTGTTTTGCTATTGTTGTTCCTGTCTTTGTTATTATTTCCTTTTCTTTCCCAGTTGGGGGGGGGGGGTAAGAGGTTTCAGAGCGTTGAAAAGATATTTATGGCTACCAACAAAGAGTTAACAAGTGCTGGTGTAGAGATTTTATCCATTTGGAAGATATCCATCACAACATAATCAAATGCACTAAGAACCTTATCGTAAGAAATGCAGAACAATAGAGCAGCTGTTCATACTTCATAGTACCTTTCTTCATTTTAAAAAATAAAAAAAGCATCCACCAGCATGAACTATAGTATTTCGACATTGCGTGTGAAGCTGCTCGTTCATGTATTCATATATCTTCTCTCTGATTAGGAAATTGTGTAGTTTTTGTTTATTTGAAGTGAATCATATTTCTCTCTTATTTGTGATTCTTTTTCTCTCCTCTTGATTGATCAGGTATGCATTATAACCAGCACATTTATACTACAAAATAGAGCTGTGGTAAATTTTCCTTTCCATTTTCACCTTAGTTGATGTTTCCATTGTATGTATTGATAAGATTTTCTTCAAGCCTCTTAAGCTGAATAAACTGTCTACAACAGGATCAAGAACAACGGGGAGCTGCTAATGGCATTTCAATGACTACCATGTCCCTTTTTAAAGCAATTGGTCCAGCATGTGGTGGTGCATTGTAAGTGCCTCAGTTTATTAGCATTCCTGATGCACTAAACATTTTCATTTTGTCCATGCAATTTGACTGTAATTGGAAGCATTCTTTCGATCTCTTTCTTGTTTTTTTCCTACTCTATAAGTTGGTAAGGACAGGAAACGTACCTTAGGGGACCTCATTTATGTGGTTTTGTCATGTAACTGTGAGATGACTATATTTTCAGTCCCAGAAGTTACTAATATGTTACATGCATCTCATAGCTCAAAAGTTCAAGATACATACTCATATTGAGGAAGATTAATCTCTACGGTTAACACACAATACAAAACAGAAACTCATTTGACATTTACACACCGGACACGTAGTAGCAGATTATAGTAAATAGTTATCTAAAATTCCTCATGGTTAAGTAAAACGTCAACTTGACCTCCTCTACTGCTATTTTAAGCATGCTTATATAGCATGGTTCTTTTGAATGAAGGTTGTAGTAATGCACTCTCTTTTCTTCGGCAGGCTTTCTTGGTCAGAGAAGCGTCAAGATGCTGCTTTCCTCCCAGGTATGGTATATATAATCATGAGTTTTGCTAAGCTATATGTAACTCTGTAACTGAACATGCTTGCTATGATGGAGTTCTGATGCTTTACTGAACATGTTAGAAATTGAAATGCAGTGTTGATGCTTGGCGGTTAAACTAGGAAGATTTATGCTAAAAGCTATTACTGTATTCTAGGATACCAGCTTGTAAGAATGGTAGATAATTGATATGAGTGACTACTCTCCTAGCATATGCCGTTGGAGGTAGTCTAAATCTGTCCTACAGTAGAACTGCTCTTTATGATTAAGTATTTTCCTTTCACATGAAAATGGCCAGAAACCTTTGGTTAGTTTACTTTTGCTTAACGATAGGGCCCTTGTAGCAATCTTATCTATGGTTAATCATCTGTGTCGATTTTCTTAGAAAGTGATCTGTGGAAACCAGCCTCATAGTTGTCCTTTGATAGTTTTGGTTATAATTAGATTTTTTTTCATCTGATTATGAAGTGCCCCTTTAGTCGAAAATTTTCCCCTCCGTGTCCATTTAGAATTTCGTTCCAGCCATGCAATCTTGCTAATCCATCTATCAAATTGTTAAATCATCCCAGTTTGCCATTTTGTTTTTGTGTTACCTCCTTCCTTCTCCTTCTCCATTACAGACGATAAGGTCTTCCTGCTGAATTCAGTTGATGTTACAAAACAATAAATAGATCAGTCAGCCTAATCCCGGCCTCTCCATACCTGTTCCGCTCCCGCCCCTGTAGGGGGTTGACACTTGAAAGAGCAATTGGGTAATGTCGTTATGATGATAGCAAACAATAAGTGAAAATGAATAGCCAAAGTGTATTATGCACAAGGATAATCAATTAAACAAGGCAAGATCTCTCATTTCTAGAAACGCAATTCCTGTGTCTCTAAAAGCATCATAGCACATATGAATGATATATGACTTTCGTGACTAAAGTATTATGACTATAGTTCCTGATGATATGAAGTAATTTTCCCATGTCAAGGGAAAAGAACAATGGATTAAGAATGTTTAAGTTTTTGGCACTCTCATAATATTGTCCTAAAGCACTTCGACCCCGCTAACTCAATCATGTACCTTTTTGAAACATAGGAGGTTTACATTTGCCTATCTAGGAGTTTGACTTCCATGTATGTATGTCTTGATCAAATCTCTCAAAGTTACCACCTTTTGCTAATGTCATTGTTCTGGAAAGCATTAAACCAAGGCAAGATGACCTTTGAAAACTTGGGTGAATATTACAATACACATGAATTTTAGAGTACCAACTCAAATGAATTAATACAACTTTTAGGATCCTTTTCAAAAAAAAAAAAATAAAAAAATACAACTTATAGGATAATAACCTTACCTTATTTGAGACAGAATGTTTGTAGTTTGTATAGCAAAGTAGTTTGCACAGAGTTGGGGATGAGGTGTGGAGTGATGGATCACAATTCTCCCCCTCCCTTAGAAGTTCAATAAAAAAATTTTGAAAATTTGAAGAGTGAATAAGGCTAAACTAGCATTGCTTTCATCTAAGAAACTCTCATAATTTTGTGGTATTGTTGCAGGCACACAAATGATCTTCTTCCTCTTAAATTTGGTCGAGCTACTAGGAGTGCTCCTAACATTCAAACCATTTCTAGTTGAGCGTGGCGACTGAAGATCAAAAATTAGTTTTTTTGAGGGGAAAAATTAGTTAACACAATATATGCAATTGTAGTTTCAAGTAGAGGGCTTTGAAATCCTGCTACTTATATTATTAATAAACAAGCTATTCCTGAGAAGGTAAGGCGTGGCTAGGTGCTGATCATTTACAGGTTCATGAATTAAAATGGTGCACACATTGCTAGGTTCATGTTCACTTTTGTACATGAGTTTGGTTAGACCTTAGACTGGTTATTTAGTAGATTAGGAAGTTTATTCAGTGTATTGGCTTGTCAAGATTCGAGGTGTTACAACTTCATTTGCTAGGGTGGGAATGTGAAAGGTTGACAAAGAATTTGTAAATTTATCATGATACTTGTAATATCTCGAATATTTTTCTATTGGCTAATAAAAAATCTATGTATTATCCATATAATCTTAATACTCCATTTTATTGTTGTTCTCTTATCTAATGGTATTTTTGTTTTTTTTTTCCTAATGAGATAAATTATTCAAGGGAAATTCCATTTGCTACCCCTTTACTTTTGACTTTTTCATTTAGTATCCAAAATATTTTTCCAAATTCAGATGGTACACTTTTATTTTTAATCGTATCCAGTCTGTGTGTCTTTCAGTCTTTTACCGTTAGTTTGTGATGCATTTAATAAATTACCCTTGATGAAACTAAAAAAATGTGACTAAAATGTTTCCCCAATTGCTTCCCTTCGCCCCGCCACCCATCTTCACTCCCAACCTAAAAACCGCCACTACCATTTTCGAACCACCACTACCAATGCGACCACCACCTATGAGTACATGACCCATCAACCCCATCTTCTCTCTCCGACCTGAAAACTCCCACCATAAAATCCGAACCACCACCTCCAAGACAACCACTGCCCATAACTCATCTACCCCATCTTCTCTTTCCAATCCAAAGAGGCATTCCAAAATCACAGGATATACCAAACGAAACTACAAGAAATTTTAGAAATTCCCAAACAATAACTCAAGCATTTAACAGTACATATGAACCCATCTCAAAATCAAAAACATCCAACAACCCCCCCCCCCAAAAAAAAAACCCTCCAATAACCCTATTCTCCCTAAAAGAAAAAAAAAACTAGCGTATGGAATTATGGCACAATTTCCCGTCATATATGGCAAACAACCAAAATCTCAAACATTTCTAGAATCAATTCATAAATAATTGCCGATTTTGCGTGGATTACGATGGAATTGATTGACCATTATATTATATAGAAAAAATGGATGAGAATAATCTCATATTTGGGCGGTCGTACAACAATAATCCCACATTTCACTTTAG
Source organism: Tetragonia tetragonoides (assembly GCA_038025085.1). Classification (NCBI taxonomy): domain Eukaryota; kingdom Viridiplantae; phylum Streptophyta; class Magnoliopsida; order Caryophyllales; family Aizoaceae; genus Tetragonia; species Tetragonia tetragonoides. The sequence continues at coordinate 37,033,287 of CM076143.1, forward strand.
CTGGGAATAATCCGACATGCTAACGGAGTTTACACGTTTGCAATAAATGAGAACGACGTTACGCAGTCCGTTTACTTTATGACCATTGGAGCTTATTTTTTGTGAATGGCGCCTATTAAAATGGGGAAGAACACAATACCTAAAATGCAAATCGACCCTCAAAAATTTCTTCTCCTCTCACAATTGAATTCATTCTCCTTTCTCTCAAACATTTCTAACCCACATGGCGAGTTCTAGCTCCATCAATTATTCCATGTCTGGTGCTGCTAGTGGATCTTCAAGCTCAGTTTTATGAAACCATGGGAAACCTTCTATCCTTCAAACTGTGAGTAAAGAGTCATCCAAATTCAAAGGGCAGAAATTTTATGGGTGCTCATTATGGAAGGTAAGATTCTCTCACAATTGAATTTAAAATTAAAAGCTTTTTCCTTGTGTTAATTTGTTGTTTTTGTTTTTGTAGACTGAAAATTGTCATTTCTGTAAGTTGCAATTTGAGGTGGAAATGATGAAGTTAATAGAAGAGCAAGAGCAATTGATTGGGGACAATTTTGCTTTAAGAAGTGAAGTGAGGAGGCTTCATGATGAGAATATCATTGGTACTGGAATAATAGGCTAATTGAGGTTGAAGAAAGACAAATGGAAGGAAGCAGCACTTTGAGCTTCAAAGGAAGAGGCGTTGGCAATGAAGGCTCTTGTTGGTTCATGGATTTTCTTTGTGCTTGTGTTTGTTATTATAATAGCTAAGTTAGGTTGAAAATTAGGGGCTTTATGCATTGTAATGTGGTGTTTTATTTAAGTTGTGATTCTCATATGATGTATGAAATTCAAAATTTCAGAATTAATGAACATCAATTAGCTCCAATGTCATTGACAACCCATAATAAGTAGTTTACATGGGATAATGTTTGAAATGACCATGATGGCAGCTTACCTGACAACAACAAAAGATTGGCGAAAATGTTTGAAATGACAACTACAAAAGCTTGGCGTGGCAACAACAAAAGCATGACAACTACAAAAGTTTGGTCATTACAACAAAAGTACCCCAAAATGACACCCCTAAATCTAACACCTACTTAGAGAACAACAGAAGCAGAACAAGCTTGGCATGATTGGATTTGAAGAGTGCTCACATTGACAGCCCCTTGAGATGTCTGCAATTATCCAAACAAGCAAGCAATCACTAATTGCAAAACACACAAAAACAAATGAAAAATTAAAGGGAATATGAGAATGCTTACGTTGACAAATGAATTCCCATTTGGTGAGACATAAACTCCATGGCCAGAGGGTACCTGCAAATCATAAACGACAATGTTAATTTTCTAACACTTAACACAATAAAATTCTGGCTATTAGTAAGCTTACATATGTTCTCTGCCTCCAGCTCTCCCACATCTGCCTTTGTTCCTGGTGGCCCTGGTAGAAGGTTCAGCACCAAATGAATGGTGAGCTGGTTTTGCAGTGTGCCTGTGACCTGTTGACTGAGGTGCTGGCAACTTCCTAGGCCTTACTCTTATCCCTTTACAAGGAGGTGGCGGCAGTGCTTCACCTTTCCTAATGGCATTTCCTTTTGTTGTGGTCCTTTGATCCACAAATGCGGTAGTGCAACTCCATCCCATGCCTTGTCAATTTACCTAGCTTCTTGGGATCCTCATGGGGATCCTTCCTTCTGTTTTTCTATGGCCTTCCTGGACCAATTTTGATTGGAGGTGGATCCAATGGATAGTCAACTTCAGGCCAGTACCTCTTGTAGTCACCAAAATTTCGTCAACCAGTGACTCCCGAAAAGATATTATTTTATCCCAAAAGATATAATAATTATCTTAAAAGATATGATAATTATCTTATGGATGATAATATATTTTATCCCAAAAAGATAAGATTGCAGAGGAGATCTAGTTCATCTCAACAACTGCTCCGTATCCTATAAATAGGGAGACATCCGGGGTTGAAAAAGGAGACGGGAAGGAATAAGCCAATCCCATCACAGGCGAGAGGGAACAAGCCACAAAGACCCGTCAGACACGACGGAACAAGCCACACAACAAAGGCCCCATAACCTCCCTACCACAAAATAGTCGTTCTATTAGATTCAAGAAAAAGCTTACAAGCCCTTGAATCTAAAAATATCCCCGGCCCCTTAGGATGGAATCAAGAGATCTACAAAAGTTGTAACCAGCAAATTATAAATAAAATTATCTTATTCCATATTTTCTTTCCTCTTATTTGCAGGTTTGAGTTTTTTATGGTTTACAAATTGGCACGCTCGGTGAGACGATTTTTGCTCTTCCTCTCCAAAGTGCAAGGGGGAAATCTACATCAAGTTTCGAGACCAAGTTGCATGCGACATTGAAGTCTCCACAACTAGTCTCGAGGGGGCATCTGTAGACACCAAAATTGTGTCAAACAGTGATTCCCCAAAAGAGGCATAATTATCTCAAAAGATATGATAATTATCTTATGGGATATTAATTATCTTTTATTCCAAAAAGATAAGATTACAGAAGATCTAGGTCATCTCAACAACTACTCCTACCTCTATAAAAAGGAGATCATCCCAGGGTTGAAAGGAGGCGAGACAGAATAAGCCAGCCCCGTCACAGGCGAGACGGAACAAGCCACAAAGGCCCTGTCAGACACGATGGAACAAGCCACACAACAAAGGCCCTCTCACCTCCCTACCACAAAATAGTCATTTGTAACGCCCTGGATTGGATAACTCTAATTAAACATGCTTATGGGCCCTTAATCCAATCCAAGACATTACTGCCATACTTGTAACAAGACAAGCACAAGGCAAAGATCGATATAGAGAACGACAAACATACTTGATTTATTATATTATAAAAGTAGAGGTTAAATAGTTGTATTGTTTAAAGACTACATCATTAGTTATACTATTGAGTTATATGGGGTTCTCCTCCATCCGCGGAAGCCACGGAGTTAAACAACAGCAAAAACATGCGATAAGCATGCACAAAAGGGTTCCTTCCATTCTTCACTCTCTCCCTTGCCCAAAATCTTCCAAAATGATCCAATATCCACGCAAGAAGAGATGACACAAAACAAAAGAAAATTAGCGAAAGCTAAGCAATACTCACCCAACTTTGTAAAATACATTTTGTTTATACTCAAAATACATTTAGCATTAACAACCATCAATCATAATACTAATACTTATAATAACAACAATAATCATTCTTAGAGAGATTGTCTGTTCTTATAGTCATAGCTAATCTGTTCTTTTATGTACAAAGCCATGCATACGTACAAGATTTACATGCAAAGAGTAGTATACATTCATCAATACTCACCAACTCGTAATTACTCAGAAAATGACCTTTGAGATCTATTAAGCTATAGTTTAACTTAAGTCACAACATGCAAAAACTAGACTTCTAGGTTAGGTAGTGAGGAAGAGCATAGCACAACTCAAACTCTATGAGTCCTACACTCGGGTTCGATGACCCTACAAATCATAATTCATTCATTTGGCCTTCTTGGCATAATCATATCACTTCGGGTTTATACCCTACATAAACTTCAGATTAAACCATGATTAAGCGAGATACTCAGGATTAGTTAATCCCTACAGCTTAATCACAATGGGTGTAACCCCACATCATTTTATTAAAGTGTGCACACTAGGCATGCTCTTCAATATCCCTAGGGTGCCAAGTTTGGGAGCACACTACAATAAGTTAGTAGACATGTTTATCTTGTCTAAGTCGGTCATATTCATCTCAATAAATATGACTACATATCACCATTATTTCATCACTTGCATAATCGATAATCATAAATCATATACTTCCCAAACTTGTTCTGTTTCACAATAATCATATACTTGACATTTGATCATTCAATACTTCATATATTCATACATGCATGTATATAAACTCATAGGCTCTTATTAACATCAATTCGGTCACTTGGATATGCAAAACACAATATTAACATGCATGTATATAAACTCATAAGCCCACTTTTATACTCAATATTACTCTTTTCAATTCCCAAATCTTTATTATCATTTCATTTGATAATTCCTATTTTTATTCTACCATTTTAACTTACAAAAATGCTAGGTTAGAATTTAAAGAAATTTAGAGAAATTTAGAGATAAATAGTGGATAAATGATTTTGGTCATAAATAGTCAAGATCAAGTTTACGTAAGTTTATAAATGGACATACAAGAACATATTTAGGATTTTCAACTTATTTAGATCTTGATTTCCTAAATTTTTTTCCTTTGTACCTTCGATTATGGTCAATTATTCTGTTTAGGGTTTCATTTCTTAAATAAGAACTTTTAGGTGTTAATAATAAGTTAAACTTTAGATAAATAGTAGTGCAAGAGGTTAAACCTTGATGGTGTCTCGTGGTGGCTCTTGATGGCCCGGGAGCTTCACGTTCGGGTGATGGTGGAGCTAAGGTGGTGGAGACGGTGGTGGAAAAAAGAAATAATGAAAGAGTTAGAGTTTAGAAACAATGATGGAATAATTAGAAGTAAATACAAGAGAATATGTATAGATGATTATTGCATGAGTTTGTTTAAGTTTTCTTACCAAAATTTCTTCTCTTTCTCAATACTTCTTCTTCTCTTTCTACTTTATTTTGTTAATTGTTTTTGCTTAGAGTTTGAGTGAGAATTGAAGGTAAGATGATGATGTATAAAGAGAGAATGCAAGAGAATATTCTAGCTTTTGAGAAGGATGTTGTTTTCGGTTTTGGGGAAGAAGAAAAGTGGGCTTTTGTAAGCTTTGCTTGTTGCTTTAGTTCTAATATTTGGGAAGAAAGATTTTGTTTTGCTTTTGATCTCAATTGGATTCTCTTTTATTCACTTTGCTTGTTTTTATAAAGGCTAAGGTCTTTCCCTTCTATTCTCTTTCTCTTCTAACTGTAACTCCCCCTTCCCCTTGCATGGTTTTATTTTGTTTTCTTAGCTTAGTTGCATTAGCAAATACTAGAACATGGCATGTTTACCCTTAGTAGGCTTAGTAAGCATAAGTTACATGGTGTAACTTTAGAACGTTGACAACTGTAAAGAAATGTCATGGTAAGTTGACAAGTAAGCTAAAATGAATAGTAGAACAATTAGGGAAAAGTGGAAATTAACACAAGTAAAGGTCTAATTATGCTAAACAAAACCGTAAACATAAGTTAAGTAAGCTAATTGAGTAGTTTAGTTAATTAATCAAGTAGGTTTTAGTTTTAAACGAGATTAATATATAGTTTAGTTAATATTTACGCAAATGCATACATTAGACATTAGACTTGCTAATCATACTTAGCAAGTTAAGCGAAAAATTTTATACTAATTAATTACTAGTTTAGTTTTATAATTGAATTTAAATTTTCGGGTTACTACAATCTACCCAACTTAAAGAAATTTCGTCCTGAAATTTATAGCAACGACTAACCATATTCGAAAAGGTAGGGGTATTGGTTCTGCATGTCAGCTTCAGATTCCCAAGTAGCTTCTTCTACGATCTGATTACGCCAAAGTACTTTTACTAACGGTGTAGCTTTATTCCGAAGTACCCTATCCTTACAACATAGTATAGCTACTGACTTCTCTTCAAAAGTTAGATCCTCATCTAAGCTGATTGGTTCGGCCCTGATCACGTGAGTTTCATCTGGAAGATATTTCCGAAGTTGGGATACATGAAATACGTCATGAATTTTAGAAAGTTCAGGTGGTAAAGCTAATCGATAAGCAACTTCTCCTACTCGATCCACAATCTCATAGGGTCCGATATACTTAGGACTTAATTTCCCTTTCCTTCCAAATCTCTTAATTGCTTTCATCGGTGAAATCTTCAACATAACCTTATCACCAATCTGAAACTTAAGAGGTCTCCTTCTCCGATCACTATAACTCTTCTGTCGGTCCTGAGCGGCTTTCAACTTATCTCTAATCACTCGATTCTGCTCCGTAGTCTCTTGAATCATCTCTGGTCCTAATACCACAGTCTCACCCATATCATTCCAACACAATGGACTCCTACATTTCCTCCCATATAATGCCTCATACGGTGCTTGGTCTATGCTAGCATGATAACTGTTGTTATAAGAAAACTCAATTAAAAGCAATTGTTTCTACCAAGTTCCTTTATACTCCAAAGTACAAGATCTTAACATATCCTCAAGAGTACGAATGGTTCTCTCAGTCTGTCCATCTGTAGCAGGGTAAAATGCAGTACTAAATTTCAACTTAGACCGAAATGCAACTTGTAACTTATCCCAAAAATGTGATAAAAACCTCAAATCTCTATCTGAAATAATGTTTTGTGGTACTCCACGTAATCTCACAATATCCTTAACATAAGCTTCAACCAATTGATTCATACCCCAAGTATCCTTGATAGCTATAAATCTTGCTACCTTGGTTAACCTATCTACTATTACCCAAATAGCATTCATTCCTTAGCAGTAGTTGGTAATCCAGTAACAAAGTTCATAGATATTGACTCCCACTTCCAACATGGAATCTCCAAAGGCTGCAGTAATCCTCCAGGTCTTTGAAAATCACTTTTAACATTCTGACAAGTAAGACATCTTGCCACAAATCGAGCTACCTTGGATTTCATTCATTTCCAACAGAAATACTTCTTCAAATCCTTATATAACTTATTTCCTCCTGGGTGAACAGAGTAAGGTGTATTATGTGCTTCCTCCAAAATTCTCTTTCTCAATTCCTCATTCTTAGGCACACACCAACGTCCTTTAAACCTTAAACTTCCATCCTCATGTTCCTCAAATCCTTCGGCTTTTTCTAACCTCAAAGCTTCCCTAATGTTCTGAATTTGTCGATCATTAACTTGCAATTCACGAATCTCATCAAACAAAGTAGGTCGAACGGTAAGACTACTAATAACTCTATTTGGTACACCTAACTTTACAATCTCCAAATTCAATTTCTCCATCTCCTCTCTTAGTTTCTCAGTACTCCCATGGTATGTCTAGTCTTTCTGCTAAGTGCATCTACTACTACATTTGCTTTCCCCTCGTGATACTTAATCTCCAAATCATAGTCCTTAAGCAATTCTAACCATCTTCTCTGCCTCAAATTTAACTCTCTTTGGGTGAAAATATACTTAAGACTCTTATGACCAGTAAAAACTCTATACTTAACTCCATACAAATAATGTCTCCAAATCTTAAGAGCAAACACAACTGCGGCTAACTCTAGGTCATGGGTAGGATAATTAACCTCATATGGTTTCAACTGTCGTGAAGCATAAGCAATCACTCTCCCATTCTGCATCAAGACACAACCTAGTCCATTCTTAGACGCATCACTATGAACCTCATATTCCTCTCCCTCCGTTGGTAAAGCTAAAACAGGTGCAGTTGTCAGTCTCTTTTCAACTCCTGAAAAGCTAATTCACACTTCTCACTCCATGCAAATTTCGTAGTTTTCATAAGCAAATTAGTTAAGGGTTGAGCTAACTTAGAAAAATTCTCTACAAATCTCCGATAATATCTGGCCAATCCCAAAAAGCTGCGGACTTCACCCACGTTAGTAGGTGTAATCCACTCCTTAACTGCCTTAATCTTGCTAGGGTCAACATAAATCTCATCCTTAGTGTTAACATGTCCCAAAAATGCTACTTTTTCCAACCAAAATTCATACTTAGAAAGCTTAGCATACAACTGATGATCTCTAAGGGTCTGTAATACAACTCTCAAATGTTTAACATGATCATCCCTATTCCTGGAATACACTAAGATATCATCTATCAAAACTACAACAATTTTTTTTTTTTGGAAAGTAAATTAGGTATTACATTCCAAAAATAAGATGTTACAAATGTAGCACAATAATACTCTGAAACTCATACAACTCAACCTCACTGGAATTTTGCATAATAACAACCGCAGTTTTTAAAGCATTCTAGTTAATACACAACATACCTTCTAGGAAGGGCTTTTGTGTATTGAATGGACGTACCTACTGCCCGATGTTATCTGCTTAACATATAATCCAGTGGCAAAAAACAAACAGGGCCTTACACATCTACACAACAACACTCAACTAGCAAAAGTAATTAAGCTCAGAATAAAAAAGATCCTGCATCTTCTTGTCTTTTGTAGCTGCGACTCTTGCATGCAAACAGTTTATCAGCTGCTTCATCACATTGCTTGGGGTAGAAGCACCTCCCTGAAATATTCTCCTGTTGCGTTCCTGCCATGTGTGGTATACAACAGCTGATACACAGGCACACATGACTCTTCTCCTCTTCTATCTCCCTTTGTACTCGACACTGATTTGGTTAAACACATCAGACAAGTCCCACTGTAAAGGTGTAAGGTGTAGCCAGCTAAACACCTTAGTCCAAATCTGTGACACAAACTCACATTCAAAAAACATATGCTGGAACTTTCTTCATTTTTCATGCATAAACAACAAATACTTGGACCTTGCAGTCCTATTTTGTGCAGGTTCTTCCACATTGGCAGCCTCTCTTTAACACACAACCAAAGAATGAATCTCCACTTGGGGAGAGCTAGTTTATTCCAGACCAAGTTGGCCCAGGGGCTCTTCTGTATATCAGGCATAAGACTCTTGTATGCTGCACTCACCTTGTATTTAGGGCAGGTCATAACAAATTGGTGCAAATCCGTTCTCTCATCAAATAGCTTTTGAATGATCCATGAAGCTTGCATAAGCTTGTTCATGGTCCAAAAATCTCTATTCTTGACATAATAAGCATTGATCCATCTTATCCAGAGTTTTTCTTGCTTGTGCTGTATGTCCCAGAGGAGCTTCCCAAGGGATGCTTTATTCCAGGCTTTAAAATTGAAAATCCCCAGCCCTCCCTTAGCAGTTGGAATGCAGAGGTCATCCCAAGCCACTAGGGCTCTTTTACTAGCTTCAACAGACCCTGTCCATAGGTACCTTCTGCATAGTTTCTCAATGTTGTGCATAACAACCATGGGGATATGGAAAAATTGGCTCCAAAATTTCTGCATAGAAAATAATACAGCCTTTATAAGCTGCAGTTTGCCTGCATATGTGAGGAACTTTGAGGTCCAAGATTGGATCCTTTCAGTGATCCTCTATACCAAGGGATCATAGTAAGAGATGTGTAGTCTTTTGGAGGTCAGTGGGACTCCCAAATATCTAAAAGGTAATCCCCCCTCCTGCATATTCATTCTTTCCAGAATTTCTTCTTTCTCACTCAAAGGCACTTCACCAAAATAGATTTCTGATTTGCTTTCATTTGCTTGTAATCCCGAGCAGGCAGAGAATAGCTTAAATTGCTCAAACATAAGTTGCACAGAAGCTGTGTCCCCTCTAGAGAACATGAGAAGATCATCTGCAAAGATACAGTAAACTAAAGCAAACTTTTTGCAACGGGGATGATAGTGGAACCCAGGTTCTTGCTGCAGGCTTCTTAAGCATCTTGAGAGAGAGTCCATTGCTATGACAAATAGGTAAGGGGATAGTGGATCCCCTTGCCTCAGTCCTCTCTTAGCTGGAAAAGGATCCATGGGGGAGCCATTGAGCATAATAGAATAGCTAACAGTGGAAATGCACATCTTAATCCAACTCACAAACTTCACAGGGAAATAGAGCTCAGTAAGAACTTGCTCTAGAAAAACCCATTCTACAGAGTCGTAGGCCTTCCTGAGATCAATTTTCATAGTACACCTAGGGGATATGCCTTTTCTCCCATAATGCTTGATAATTTCATGTGCAAGAATTATATTATCACCAATGAACCTCCCTTTTATGAAAGCTGACTGTTCAAGATGAATAATATCATGCAAAACAGTGCTAATTCTGTTTGCAAGGATTTTAGCCAGAATCTTGTATGATACATTGCAACATGCTATTGGACAATAACCACTCACAAAGGTAGGGTTGGTTTTTTAGGACAAGAGTTATTGAAGTGCAGTTGAGAGATTTCAGCATATTACCCGAGTGAAGGATGCTAGTGATAGCTTGTACAAACTCTGTGCCAACAATGTCCCATGAGCTTTTATAGGATGCAGAAGTAAACCCATTAGGCCCTGGAGCCTTGTCCTCCTCAATCTCCCACAGAGCCTTCTTTATTTCCTGGACTGTAAAGTCCTCACACAAGGATATCTGTTGTGCAACTGTGAGGTGAGGCCCTGTTTTCATCACAGCAGGGTTGATGGCAGGGAGCTCTGCAGTTCTAAAGCCCATCATCTTAATAAAGAAATTCTGGAATTCTTCCCTTACTTTTTCTGGTTCACTGATCTTCTCATTTCCTGCTGTATAAATAGAGGAAATGTTGTTTATGGCTCTCCTATTTTTAACACAAGCATGGAAGAACTTTGTATTATCATCTCCTGCCTTTATCCAATTTAGCCTGGATTTTTGCTGTAGTATCAGTTCTTCAGTTTCTCTCAACTGCGGTAGACCAGTCATGGCCTCCTGCTCTTTCTCAATCAACTCTTGGTTGAATTTATCATGAGCTAGTTGCTCCTGGTTGAGTACCAGCAGCTCCTGTGCTTTTTTGATTCTGCTATCAAGGCCAGGACAGTATAATTCAGAATTTTTAATAGCCAGCTTCACATTTTTATATTTTTGCATCACACAAAATATTTTAGAGCCCTGACCAATGTAATCCCATCCTTTCTGAATGATCTCAATATATCTAGGGTGGGAGGTCCAGGCATTGAAGAATTTGAATGGTTTCCTTCCCTGAGCAGGTTCAGGGGCTAGAGTAATACTAGCTGGTGAGTGATCAGAAACATAAGGTGCTAAAAATTCAGCTTCAATGCTTGGATATGTAGAAATCCACTCAAAGTTGCCAAGAACCCTATCAATCTTGCTATATACTCTGCCCTGATCCTTGTGCCTATTGTTCCATGTGAAATCCATACCCTTTGCTCTAATATCTGCAAGATTTAACCGATAACACAGATTTTGCAGTTCCCCAGTGCCTGAGTATTGCTCTCCACACTGAACCCTTTCAGAAACATTCAGTGTAGTATTAAAATCACCACCTATTAGCCAGGGTTCAGTGATTGAATTCCTAAGTCTTCAATATTCTGCCAGCAAGTTCTTCTCAAAGCTAAATCATTTCTTGCATAAACAATGGTGAGAAGGAAAGTTATCCCATTGTTACAGCTAAGTCTCAAATGAGTGAATTGGTTTGAACCATCTAGCTTATGTACAGTCAGCTGAGTAGGGTCCCAAGAAATCTGAATCCTGCCATTGGGAGCTTCTACATGATTGCAGAAGTGCATCCAAGAGGTAGATACCCTACTAGCAACACGATCAAATCTATTTATTTTAACTCTAGTCTCCAGCAGTGCACAAAAACTCACCTTATTTTGCCTCAAATACTTTGTAATATCCCTGAGCTTAGAGGGCTTACTCATCCCTCTCACATTCCAGATGAATAACTTCATTGGGAATTGGTGATGTCGGGAGGTAACCCCCCCATTTTGCTCCCTTATAATAGTATCACAATCCTTATCTCTTCCAAAGTGAGTATTCCCCTCTGCTTCTGGTATCATATCAGTGTTTTCAGAGTCTTGTAACATATCAAAAGAGTTCTGAAGTGGGATAGAGCTACCCCTCTGTGTTTGCAAATAGTCCCATCTCCTCTCCTCTACAGATAGCCTGTTATCTTGTGTTTCCAAAGAGGGTATAATATCATTCACAGTGCCTGAACTCTGTGGTATATCAGTGCCTGAACTCTGTGGTATATCAGGGCCAGGTGACATTTGTGCAGTATTGGGTCCAGCATTGGCCTGCCTGGGTTGCCATTGTGTCACTGGTTTTCTTCTTCTTCTCCTTCTAGCAGGAAGTTGCTGATCACTCTGTGAGTTCTGGTTTGTGGGGTAGCACTTGTCATCAGTGTGTCCAAACTTCCTGCATTTTTGGCAAAAAGCTGGTTTCCACTCATAGATAACCTTCTGAGATATCATACTACCTTCATCATCCTCAAACCAGACCTCCTCCTTGTATGGGACAGTAATGTCTACCTCAATTAGTAACCTAGCATAGGATACCCTTTCAAGATCTGCTGTAGATTTATCAACATAAAGGGGTTTACCCACGCAGCTACCAAGTCTACTAAGAGAATCCATAGACCAACATGTTAAAGGCAGCTTGGGGAACTGAATCCATAGAGGTATTGATCTATAGGTGCTAGGGTCCATCACAAAATCAGCATACCATTCACAAAGAATGAAAGGCTTTGCATTGAATGCATAGGGTCCTCTATTCATCACAGCGCACATATCTTCCATAGAATCAAATTTGAAAATAAAGTAGCCATCCTCATGCAAATAACATTTTGGCATTGCAACAAATTTCCAATGGGATGCAACATAATTTTCCATTTGACTGAAGTAAGGAGCATCTTCAAGAACAAAGCCAATTAAAGAAGTTTCCCATTTCTTGCTGGCTAATTCTATCTCAGATTTCAGTAATTTCGCAACTCTTTTGCCCTCTTTTAGCACGAGTAGAATATATTTCAGCTTCAAAGAGTCATTAGCTACTCTATTAGATTAAATTCTATCACAATTTTCAGATTCAGGGTTAGGGTTTACCAGCGGGGTCACAGCAGGGACCACCGCAGTAGTAGTTGTCGGAGTAGGTGCCACAGTTACTACCGGAGAATCCACCGGAGTAGTAACAGGTACCGCCGTATTGGGTGAAACCCCCATTGTTACTAGGACACTACCAAAGTTAATTCCAGCTTCTGGCGTAAATACCAGCGGCGATGTCGCTTGAGCACCAGAGTTTGGTGTCGGCATCATAAGAAGCTGCCGTGCAGCACCAGGATGTCGATTCTCCACGAAATCGTCAAATCCAGGGAGACCAGGGGATAGAGAGCTAAAAGCCCCCAAATCTGGTGAGCTCAAATCAGTGTCCTCCTCCTCAGAGCATTCTTGTATCTCAGGTAATGCAATAGATGGACCCAGAAAATCATGCAATGGAACAGTTTGTTGTCTCGAAGCTTTTGTTTTCCCCATCAATGGCCGCTTCGCAGGGTAGCATTCTCAGCTTATCCTACGTGGCGAGAGCATTTTCTAGAGAGAGAATTTCAAAAAAACTACAACAAATTGATCAAGGTAAGGCTGAAAAATCCGATGCATAAGATCCATTAATGCGGCTAAAGCCTTAATTAACCCAAAAGGCATAACAATGAATTCATAATGCCCATATCGATTCCTAAATGCAGTCTTAGGTATATCTTCCTCCTTAATCCTCAACTGATGATATCCTGATGTCAAATCAATTTTAGAAAATATCCTTGCCCCTTTCAATTGGTCAAATAAATCATCAATTCTAGGAAACGGGTATTTATTCTTAATAGTGACTTTATTCAAATCCCAATAAATCAATACATAACCTTAAACTACCATCTTTCTTCTTCACAAAATAAGACTGGGGCTCCCCAAGGTGAAACACTAGGTCGAATGTACCCTTTCTCTAATAAATCCTCTAACTGCTTCTTCAATTCTTTCATTACTGCTGGGGCAATCCTATATGGTGCTTTAGATATAGGTGCGGTTCCTGGAATAATATCAATAGTAAATTCTATGGTTCTTTGCGGCGGCATACCGGGAATTCATCAGGAAAGACATCAGGAAATTCAGACACAACTGAAATTTTACCTAATTCATTTGAGGTCGGTTTCTCATTACTCACATAACACAGATAAAATGGATAACCCTTCCTAATTTGTGATTTAATGTTCATTGCAGAGACGATCTTAATTCTAGGTTCAGTTATCACTCCTCTACGTGGGGTCTTAAGTGAAACTTTCTGTAAATGACACTCAATTCTCGCACGATACTTACTCAACCAATCCATCCCTAAGATAGCATCAAAATCTGACAAGTCAAACTGAATCAAATCCCCAGGTAATGACGTCTTAACAATTACAATTGGACAGTCATTCATCATATTTCGACATGACGCAATAATACCATTAGGTGTGGTAATATCCATTTCACATGTGTAGTTTGGTGTTAACCCGTGTTTAGTCATGAATGGTGTGGCTATAAATGAATGAGTTGCACCAGTATCAAATAACATATAAGCAGGGTAAGATTGAATAAGAAAAGTACCGGTCACAACATTTGGGTTTGCGTCTACGTCACGCTGACTCATAGCATGAATTTTCCCCTTGTTGCTGCTGACTGCCTGGCTAACGATAGGTCGTGCAAAGGTCACACGTGGGGTTCAGATTTCCTCGTGTCTGAGTATTATTGTTGCCATGGTTAGGGTTAGCTCACGAGGTGCCACTACTGGTAAAATTATCTCCAGAGGGGATTTGCCTTTTGTTAGGACACACGCTCGCTCTATGCCCAGAATGGTGACATATAAAACAACTTCCTTGGTTAGCAGGGCATGGACGACCGGGATGAAACCTCCCGCATCTACGACAAACACTATTCCCATTTCCATTCCTAGGAAAGAGCTGTGATCCTCCATTTCTCCTACTGTCTCCTTGACTATTAGGGCGATAAGAACTGGTACTCTTAGCTGGTGTATCACTCCTAAATTTCTTCCTCCAGTTACCTCCATTAGATCCTTCACTCTTTTCCTCTATATAATGACGTTTTCCAATTATCGCAGCTCTCCTATCACGAATTCTCTCAATGTTGATAACCTTATCATAAGCTTCCTGAAAAGTACTAGATGATCCTGCCACTAATTTCTGAATATGCCAGATAAGTCCGTCCTCAAACCTTTCAACTCTTTCTTTCTCATCCTTAACCAAATTCTCAGCAAATCGAGACAACTCATGAAATTTTGCAGCATATGCGGTCACACTCATATTTCTTTGGGTCAAATCCTCAAATTCCTGTTGTTTCCTTCTTCTCAAAGCTCTAGGGTAAAATCTCTCCCTAATCCTTATCACAAACTTCTCCCAATTAAATTCCTTATCCTCTAAGTAAGCTTCCTTAGACTACCTACCACCAATCATCTGCCTCTCCCCTAAGGTAATATTGTCCACTCTTCACTTTCAAACTTTCGGGCCAACCTATAGCCTCAAATAGCTTTTCCATATTCCTAATCCAGTTTTCTAAGGCTAGTGGATCGGATCCTCCCTCAAAAGTAGGTGGTGAGTGGGCGGCTAAGTTCTTAAACATAATGGCTTGTGGGTCTTTAGCCTCAGCTTCGGCCTTGGCTTTCTCTTTCTCCTTATTCTCCATTTGTTGCTTAATTGCATTGCCAAAGAATTGGCACAGGGTCTCTAGTGATTCTAGACGATCATCTTGTCCTTGGTCGTCATTATGGTCTACAGGTGTAATTGGTTCTTCTCTTCTAGACATTTTCAGCTATAGGAATAACAATAGTTAAGTAAAGTATATAATCTTTAGGTGATATGAGTTCCTCCTATACATGATCTCTAGTGTCTTGTTATCTACTTATACAAGCAATTACTACTTAAATCATGCATCATAATCATAGACAAACAAAGAAAACAAGTTTAAGGTTCCTAGTAACTAGGTAGCAATTGTAGACACCAAAAATTATGTCTATAATAAGTCCCCGTAAAAACCCGATGATAAAAGGATTGGATTTTGCTCGAACTTGGGTTGCGAGAATAATTGCTCTGATGATTAGCCCAGTTTATTTGAATTAGCAAGTGGGAAGCCTTTTGTACAGGTGATCCAAACCAGTTGGACTCAATTCAATTGGAGTCCAAAACTGAGAGATAGGCCTCTTTGGACCTAAGGGCCCGAAAGGGAACCCAAACCCATGAGTCAAGCCTTGGTCAAACAAGGGAGCTCAGTCAATCCCACGTGGACCCCCTCGGAAGAGCCTCCCCCGCACGAAAATCATGTCAAGCGCCTATGCAGGCACACCGCACCAGGTTCAAGCGGCCACGGTTGGGCTCAAGCGGTGGCCGCTAGGCCAAGCGGATCGACCGCTTGGCATGCCGGTTTGGCCGCTCGGCCTAGCAGTTTGGCCGCCTGGACCCTTTCTCGCGGACAGCAAAATTCGAGGCCCATTCGATTTCCGTGCCAAACCCTGGCAGCTTCCCCTCTTCTATATAAGCAAACCTTAGGGTTCAGTGGAAAAGGTTGGAGATTCTCTCTAAGAGGTTGGACATTCTCTCTGAAAGGTTGGTCTTTTGGTTGGCAGTTTCTCTCTCATATTACAAACCCTGAATTCTGATTCTACTCCTTCTTTAAGATTAGCCCTAGCACCATAAAAATAAACCTTCATACTTCATCAAGAGCATGAATTCAAGCAATATAACCCAATAAGTTCATTGTGAGCATCCAGGTAATCCAACCTGAGGGTTTTCAATAAATTTTATATTTCTTGTTATTACTAACGAATTTGGTTTATGTGATATGTACATGCATGGCGCGTTTTGGGCAATAGGGCTTGTATTAAGCCTAATGAATGGATGAATGAATGCATATTTATTATTTATTGCTTTATATTGAATTATGCTTTGTTTGTGAATTGGGGAATGAATTACCTTGTTTGCCTTCTAACTCGCAGGTTTTTAGCATATTTATCGTTTTCTAGCAATAAAAAGCATGTAACTTGATAAATTGTTAAAAGTGGTCACATTAATAATGCTTGTTCAAACCCATTAGTTAAAACTAGGAATTTGGACAATCTGAACCCTGTTTGGAACCGTAGCATTAATAATTATACTGAATCGATTAGTAAAGGCCGTTGTTGTTACCGGGTGAGTTGGGTGCCTAACACCTTCCTAGCTCGTACCTACGCCCCCGAACTCATTAATGAAGTCAATTTCCCCTATAGGGATTGGGGTGCACAGGAGGTGAGTTGACGTTTTTCTAGACTATCAACTTGATCTTCAAGGTTTCCAAATTACCTCAAAATTTGGTGGCGACTTCCGACAATCTTAATCATGTTCTTGGTACAAAAATCTCTATGTGCATATACACTAAAAGATTCACGAAATTCGATCACTCAACGCGCTCTCCTAGGTTGTCCGGAAAACCCGACCCCCGAAAGGAGGGCCGAAGGTGAGGCACGCGGAAAAGAGGGGAGAAAAATACGGCAGCCTACAGTGGCGACTTCACTGGGGACATGATTAAGAGGGTGTAACTTGAAAATCGATTCATTATAATTATTTTTGCTCGGTTCATTGCCTTGAGTGTTATTATTATTTTGTGACTTGTCATTCATCATTAATTTGCATTCATTGCATTCATGTGCATGCGCTTGCGTGACTTCCGAGCTTGTTTTTACAAGTTCAAACCAGTTTTTAGCCAATGGAGTGTGGTGAAGTGCCTTGGTGATAATCCACTTGATTCTTCTTTGCCAAGCAACATGGATCCCCCCACCTCATGTACCTTCCTAGGCATTCGTCCACTCGACGAGTAGGATAACTAGAATGCCTCACATTGTCGCGCATCTCGCGGATTGTAGTACATTCTTGATCATGAGTACCTTTTGACCAAAACCCTTAAGCCTACCCCATTGCATGAACTAGAACCGATATTTTAGGTTGAAACTCAGTCCCATGTCCATGCTAGATTTGCATAATCATGTCATATTGCATTGTTTGCTGTTTGCCCATATGTGAACGCAATCTTTGCGTAGTCTTTTTAGTGTTGTCATAGAATATTAGGTTAGACCCCAATTAGGATCTTTTCCTTTTTTGAGTCTAGATTTTGTCTTAAGATCGAGTCTAGAATCTTTATTTTTAGGAAATAATATCCATGAATGTTCTATATGATGCTCGTTACCTTAAGAAAGATTTGGTTGCTACATTCTTTCCCTTTATTTAGGTAGTGAGTCTAGGTCAAAAGATCTCGATAATATCTCTCCCCTCTCCTTTAGTCAAGAGTATAATATCTTTTGCTTTATCCCATATTGAGTCGAGATAATATCTTTCCCCTCTCCCTTTTAGTCAAGAGTATAATATCTTTTGCTTTACCCCATAATGAGTCAAGATAATATATCTCCCCTCTCCTTTTAGTTAAGAGTATAATATCTTTTGCTTTATCCCATATTGAGTCGAGATAATATCTCTCCCCTCTCCTTTAGTTAAGAGTATCATCTTGTTGTGGAGAGGGAACAGGGTCCTCACTTGGACTTTCATTCTGATCAGCTCCTTTCTCTATGGGTGTTGTTCCCATATCAGGAGTATTTGTTCCCCCTGAGTCCATTGTGCGGACTCTTGGAGGTGTAGACCCTGTTTCGTCCTCCACAGTTATCTGGTTCTCCTGAGGCTTCTTCTACTACTTCTTCTTCTTCTCCCTTTCAGGTGCAAGGCCAATTGGAAAGTCTTCTTTATCCTGCAGCAATGACTCAAAACTTGCATTAGATTCATCAAACACAACATGAACACTTTCCTCAACTTTCTGAGTTCTCTTGTTGAGGACCCTGTATGCTTTGCTCTGAGGAGCATAACCTACAAAGACAGCCTCATCACTCCTAGCATCAAATTTTCCCAGGTTAGTTTTTCAGTTGTTATGTACATAGCACTTACAACCAAAAGCTCTAAAGTGGGAAATGTTTGGCTTTCTTCCTCTGAGTAATTCATAGGCTGTCTTTCTCAAAATGGGCCTTATCATGGCACGATTAATGATATTCTCTCCACATGTTCCCAGGAAGATCACTAGCTAGCAACAGGGTTCTAGCTATGTCTTCCAATGTCCTGTTCTTCCTTTCAAATACCCCGTTCTGTTGGGGAGTCCTTGGGGCAGAGAAGTTGTGATCAATGCCATGTTGAGCACAGTAGTTTATGAATTTGTCATTATCAAACTCTGTGCCATGATCAGACCTTAGAGATAATATATCAGCTCCAACTTGTTTCTGCATTCTGTTAGCAAAGATTTCAAATAAATCAAAAGTTTCATCTTTGAAAACAAGCAACAGGGTCCATGTGAATCTAGAATAGTCATCTACAATAACAAACACATAGTTTCTTCCTTCACGAGTTTGAACTCTCATAGGACCACAAAGATCCATGTGTAGAAGCTCAAGAGGTCGTGAAGTACTTACCATTTTCTTTGTCTTAAAAGAAGACTTTACCTGTTTACCTCTAGCACAAGCACCACATAACTCATCACTTTTAAATTTGATTTAAGGTAAACCAATGACAAGGTTTTGTGATGCTAGCTTGTTCAAGGTATTGAGACTTACATGTCTGAACCGTCTATGCCACAATGAGACATCGGTTTCAATAGCACTGAGACATGTTAGAGAGTTACTAGAAAGCTTATTTACATCAACTTTATAAACATTCTTGTGTCGCTTTCCCTCTAGAACCACATTATTTATTTTGTGATTCGCAACTATGCAACTGTTTGCAGTGAATAGTACATTGTTCCCTTTGTCACATAGTTGTGAAACACTCAACAACTTATGCTTCAAACCATCAACCAAGTAGACTTCATTTATAGAGTGTGATAGTGACTTACCAACCTTACCTATGCCAACCACTTCACCTGTTTAGTCGTCACCAAAAGTCACACTCCCACCTTCATAGGCTGTGAGTGAAAGAAATACAGATTTTTCTCCTGTCATGTGCCTTGAGCAACCACTGTCCACATACCATGGCTTGCTCTCTTTCACTTTAGCCTGCAATGAGAGTCACTTGTTAGTTTTAGGAACCCACACTTGCTTGGGCTCCCTTTTCTCAGAATCATGTTTAACTCTGTCTTTTCTCATCCAAACTTGTTTTACATGTTGCTTATTCTTGGCAAGAGACCTAGTTCTCTCCTGGCATTCGTACCTGTAGTGACCACCTTGTCCACAATGCCAGCAGAGTCTGTTATATTTCAATCCAACATATTTAGTGTTGAGAGTCCAGTCATCCTTCTTAGGTTTTCTTCCTAGACCATTTTTAAACCTATTGTGATGATCATTTAGCCATTTTAAGGCTTGAGATGAACTAGTCCATTTGTTAAGACGAACTAGTTCTGTTTGAACCTTATCCAACTTGCCTTTATAGTCCTTAGAATTTTCAAGTTCCTTTTCCAAGTTAATCCTAAGAATTTCAAATTCAGTTTTTAACTCATCTAGGCCAGTCTCATCACAAACATATATAGGTTCTAAGGTCTCAGTAGCTTTCTTAGATAACTCAGTCTCAAGAGATAAACATTTATTTTCAAGGATGAACCTTGTTTTCTCCATTTTGCAAACTGTTTCTTTGAGATCTTTATTTTCCTTTTTCAGGATTTTTAACATTTTCTCGTAGTTGATTTTGATATCTAACAGTTCACTTACATCTTCCTTTGAATCATTATAAGCATGCAAAATGTTATCTTTTTCAGTGTTTAACTCTTCATACTGATCCATCATAGAAAGTATCATCTTAAGCAATTTATCTCTAGACCAAAAAGCAATTTGACTTTTAATTTCAAGGATACCTACCTCTGCTTCTTCATCTTTAAGAGAGATATTTGTTCTTGCCATGGTGCATAGATCCTCTACTCCATTGTCTGGATTATCCTCCTTGTTGTCTGGCGAACCAGCCAGCATGCTCACATATCTTGCTTCTCTTTTGGTGAACCTTTCTGGCTTTCTGGAGGAGGATGGACATTGTTCTGTCTGCATGTTCTCACTTGGCTCAGGACACTTGTTCTTGAAGTGACCAAGTCTTGAGCACTTGTGACATCTGATCTTGGACTTGTTGAAGTTTCCACCTTTTCCTGAATTTGACGAAGCTTGAGTGAAGCTTCCTCTATTACCATAGAAGTGAGCAAATTTTCTGGCAACAAGGCTTATCTCATCTTCATTTAGATCTAGGTCTTCTTCAGGAATCTCATCCACTTGGAAAGTAATCTCCTTTTCTCTCTTAGGCTCATTAGATTTAATTTGCAACTTATGAGTCATTAAGTTACCAATTAATTCTTCAACCTTCATGGTGGTCAAATCCCTTGCCTCTTGAATAACCGTCACTTTAGGTGTCCATGTAGTGTTTACTGGTAGACTCCTTAACAACTTTCTAACAACATCTTCTTCATCAAAGGGTTTGCCAAGGGATTTGAGTTGATTTAGGATATTGTTGAACCGAGCATACATGTCTTTGATAGTCTCTGTTGGTTCCATGTTAAACAATTCATATTGCCTAATCAACATATCAATTTTGGATTGCTTTAGCCGTGAGGTGCCTTCATACGCAGTCTCCAAGGTCTTCCAGATGCTTTGAGCAGTGTCACATCCTTGAATGCGATTATATTCCTTAGCATCAACTGCACAGTGTAGGAGTTTGACAGCTCTAGCATTTTTCTCTATCTGCTTCATGTCAGTATTTTTCTGGAGGTTTGATGCTTGTCTTTCCTTCTGCATCCACTTGCTCTATAACCAGATCTCCCTTCTGAGTTATTTGCCATAACTCATAGTCTTCAGCATTGATGAAAACTTCCATTCTTTTCTTCCACCAAGAGTAAAACTCTCCATTAAATAGTGGTGGACGGTTAATGGTTTGTCCTTCCCTCATCTTACTGGGTGCACTCATTTTTGCGGAAAAACTCAAGGTGTTAACCTTTTAATGAGCAACCTTGCTCTGATACCAACTGAAGAGTGCCTAAGTTACTCTAGAGGAGGGGGTGAATAGAGTGACTCCAAATTCTCGCGTTTTGCAACTTGGAGCAGGGTAGGGAACAGCGTCATGGACGTTGTTCCTATGCAGTGAACTGAAACAGAATGTAAAGACTGAAAATAAATAACACAAGGCTTTTTTTCACGTGGAAAACCTTTTAGGCTCAGTAGGAGTAAAAATCACGACCCAGTTACTTGGGATTTTGTCACACTACTTCTCTTATAAATAGAGCCAAAACACAGGATACAACACAGTACCCTAACACCACCACACACCGTCACTGATGCGTTGCCTATCTCTCCAAGTCACACACTGACCTGAGAGAAACTCTACGCTTGTCACTAAGCTAGAGCTATTACAGATAACCAGATTGTTTGTCCTATTACACGCTTCAATACTAAGCAAAATAAGACTACAGAAAACCTATTATGCAATGACCAATCTAAACAAAGACTCAAACTGACCAGGACATGGAACAGGGTTCAAGGTTGTTCTTGTGAGTACTGGACGTATCTGGTTTGGACGAATGAAGGCTTTGCACAAATGATTATGATCTCAATTATGCACGAAAAGCTTAACCCTACAACTGAGCCTATCAGGCGCCTTATATAGGCAGGCCAAGGAGCTCAGTCCAATTAGGTTAAATCTCTTTAAAATATAAAAGATAGAATAGAGTTTAAGTAAAGATCAAAGATCTTTCCTTAACTCGTCCTATACTATAAAAACCGTCCAAATACCTTAACAGAAAATCTTGGCCAGCTAGCAAGTGATTTATCATAATGTACTCTGTAAAAGATAATTAGAAATATTCCAAAAGATAATTCACTTACCTTAAACAATATAAACTTGGCCATTAAGTAAAATACTTTTTTCAAGATAATATCTTTTTAGAATAAAATTGTTTTCTGTTTAAAACACGATTTTGGAATAATCATTTTTCCAAAATAAAATATATTTCTTCAGAAGAATATTTGTGTGAATATCTAAAAAGATAATGCACAAAATATTCTTAGAAATAATAAATATGATATTATGCAAACTCGTCCAGATACACAACTTAGAAGGAACAGGGTCCAACTCGGTGTTCCCCTTTGGTTCCTTCAAGCTGTAGTGCTAGTCATAGAGAACCGGGTTCACAAGAATGCTCCCCTGTACTCATAGACATATGTGTTGGAAATGAAGCTTGATGTGCTTCATGAAGCTTGGTATGCTTCAAAGTAAAGTCCCACAAAAGCCTTGTTCATAAAATCCATTGTCCCACATTGGTAGAGAAGAGAAGATTCTGTAATTGTTACAAAATAACTACCCATTATTACCTCCCTAAAAATCCGCCCCACATTAATTGTTTTCGATTGCCTGAAATTCCCTAGCGTACGCGTGGGAGCAAATTCGACTTTAGGGCAGTAATTCGTCACGCCACGACTTTCTTTTGAGATAAGTTTGTTCCTTCATTAGCCTTGTTTCTAACATTCTAAAGTCAAATTTTCGTTTTCTACTATGGCTGGTAATGGAATCATATTTGCTATCGATTTTTCTTTAATGTCTTAGTATTCGGTCCTCATGTCTAAATCAGATCTGTTTGTTAGACTCGGGAGAAAGTTGAAATTATTACTTTGCCAATTTGGATTTATTTTTTTCGTTTATGTAATTTGATGCTATGGCTGCTGGGAGTAACCTCTTGTGGTTGATAGTTCACTGTTTTGTGCTATCTTCATTAAACTTTAGTAATTTTTTATTTTTGTTTTTATAGGCTGTGAAAAGATTGAGGTACATGGATATTATAATTTATACATGTCCATATTATGCCCGTAGTGTCATGAATATATACTAATACAGTGTAACGCATTGCCTTTAATTTAATTGGTTTACAAAGTGGACAATGCATCTTCCGACGCATTATATTAAAGAATAAGTGGTAGATATATACTGAAAAATAATGTGGTCGTTTTATGCAACTTAATTTCTTCAAGGTTCAATTTATTATTTTATAGAGAGTGCTGCCCAATTTGCATGCTCCTGAGAATTTCAATTGTCTTGTATGCTAGTAGTGATTAGTTGGAAGTTTTGGAACTTTTAGTGTATTGAACGTTTACGTTTGGAGTAGTTGACCGTATTTATTTTATGGCCTATTTAATATGCACCGTTATATAATTTTCATAATCCACCATTGTTTGTTCTGTTGGTCTCATTAGTGCCTCAATGGTAATGCTATGCTTAAACTTGATACACAATTTTGCTCCAAATGTATATTATGGTCTACATAGACACTAGCCGTTCCAATTGCTCTCTTTATAAATTTTTAACCCAAGTATTACTTGGTTTGTGACCTTATTGACTATCTGACAAAGTTATGGAGTGTAATTGTATTTTATGCAAATATCTTGTTACTCTAACGTACATGTATAATGGATAGGTGAGTGATTTACCAGGTAAATTTAATTTTCTTGTAAAAACAAAGTGCTAGTATATAAGCTAGATTTGTTTATCGTGTACCAAAGTCTAAATTATCAATAACTGATCTTCAAATTTGTTATGTACAAAGTGTGTGGGATACATTTTTTTTTTTTTTTTTGAACTTTATGATTCTGAATAAATTTGGCTATTGTGTTATATCCTCCGCAGTCCGCAACACCTAAAGATTATGGGATGATTTGTAACCGATTTCTAATTAATTGTGGGTAATTCATATCTCATAATGTGCCACTAATAAACCCATTAAAGTTACTTTAATGGATAGTGAGAGGTTACATTTTACCATCTTAAGTTTTTTTTTGTGATTGGTGGCCGCTGGATTTATATACCGTTTCTGGGATTTTGTGTTCCTTAATAGAGATATTTCTATTTGATAGCCACTTTAATAGTTCCAAGCAAGCCTCTGACAAGTCGCCATATGGAATTAGCTATCACAAATTTCTTTTGTGAAATATTATATGCTTCACTTTATATGTAACTGGTAAGCACTACACTAATTGGATTTACAAATTATGAGAAGTGTATGTGTTGGTTTAGGTTTTCAGTTACGAGTTTGTGTACTATCATGAAAGTTAATTGTTGAAAACTAAAGCCTTTGAGAATTTTATAGTTGCCTTATATCAATTGGTTTAAACGTAAATTCACTGAGTTTGAATTCTTTAAGTCACTGACACATTAGGACTGTCGTGATTAAAGTTGGGGCCAGTTTATAAAAGTTGACTAATGGCATCATTTGATGGTAGTTTTGTGGAATTGATCAACTCTCTTTGTATTGTGAATAACTTGATTGAACCCGATTGATCAACTCTCTTTGTATTGTGGAATTTAATATTTTATATTGCCCTCAAAGGAGTTACAATTAAATTGATGAGTTGATATACATATTGAGAACATGTGGGGGAAGTTGTATAACTATATTTATACTTATTGTGGTGTTCTCAATATAAATTGATTGAACCCGATTCTTTGAGAATGTGGGGGTAACTAATTAAATTTAGTTCACCAAAATCTTTGTGGGTTTTGTATGAGACCTAAGATATTTGAATGTCTATGTATATTATTTTTATACTCGTAAAATATTACGTATAATTATAGAGATATCTTGAGCATAAGAATGATGATTTGAGTGAAATCATTTATTATTTCTTGTATAGCTTATATGTGATGTGGAAATGATAAGCTAATTTTTGGCAATATGTTTTTGTGGTAGATAAAACCATATTATTTATATATGAAATTATCCTATATTGAAAGAGGCCATTATTTTTATGTTCTCTATGCGAGGAACTTATGATAGCATATCACATAAGAACAACTAAGGTTCTAAATATTTTTTATTTTGCGTATGCTAGAGTTATTGAATTAATATGCTATACATTAACTTGTGTTTGCACTTTGATAGACATCGTTGTCGTGTTTGATGGGTGTATTGGTGCAAATTATGTGACAAGTTAATTAATAACATATATACTTGTACAAGTGAATATCATGTCTTTCTCCTTGTTGAGGTGTTGTCTCTAAAACTTGATTTGTATCGCATGTTATCATGGCATATGATTTAGAGACACATTGAAATACATTAAAATCACTAGAACTTCTGCGAGTTTGAGTTTGAATCAGTCTCATAAAGTTGAGAATTTAAATTTAAAAAAAAAAAAAAGTCAATTTTGATTCTACTCTCGTTTATGATTCTAACATTTAGTTAGAAAAGAATAAAGGTAATAGTGTATTACAAGGGGAATATGTTAAGAGTGTTGGAAGTGTTATGTTTTGATGAGTTGTACCATACAAATATAGTATATGACGTATGCAGGTTGAGTAGATATACTCATAAGCCTAATCGTGATTATTGGAATACTTTGATTATTTTATTGAAGTATTTGTAAGGTACTATTAATTTGGGTTTAATTTGGACTACAAATTTTTCCTTGTGTTTGAAGGAATTTGCCATGCCAATTAAATCTTCAAGAATGATGAAATACTCTTGCTAGTGCTGCTGTATTTTGGAAAGCTTCCAAACATTTTTGTGTTGCAAAGTTTCACAATGGAATCTACGTTTTTATTAAAGAATGTGGCAGGTTACAAAGCCAAATGGCTAAGAAGTTTGCCTGCAGATATTCCATTGTGGGGGAGACCGACTCCACTAGTATCCATGTGTTGTGATTGTCAATTGTGTTTGTCAAGTGGCTAAATAGAGTAGCCCACAACTATTCTTTCAACGGAAAGAGAAGGCATGTACGCCTTAGACATGGAATTGTGAAAAATCTGATCAGATATAATGTGATATCACTCGAGTGTGTTAAGTTGGAGAGAAATTTGTAAATCCTCTTCCAAAGGCATTTGTGGAAAGATAGTGCTTGAGTCAGCACTAGGAATGGGGCTTCAGCCCAGTGGGAGTGAATTGTGATGGATACCCAACCTGAAATATTTCCAGGTTCAATGGGTCAAACGAAATCACAAAACAACTCCAGTCATGTACTACAAACCCCATTCCTCTATAAAATGATGTAGTATTTTTTCGTATACTGTCATGTGTGTGAGGTTGAGCATTTTAGCTCTTAATGAGTTCATAGCCTTGTAAGGTGGTGTGAGACAGTACACACTTGATGAACTTACCTATGTGAATGTGGGGGAATTGCCCGCCCCCAATGAGAGCATTTGGGCTAATGACTCTAGAGCATTCACAGAAGTATCCAGGCACGTAAGGGGATAATGTATATATGTTTTCGCGAGAGTAAATCTGATTTTGAGGTTAAACTAGTGCGCAGTTTGTACTGAACAAATACCGTGAAAGGTTCAAGGAATTTTTTCCACATAAATGGTTGTTGGGCAAACTTGTAAGCACAAGGTGCTAATTCAAGTCCACAAGACATTAGTATCGTAACGTGCGACTTCCTACTGCCATGAACTTCTTCTACCACTTTTCTTTGAATCATGTGGGGGATTGTTGGAAATGAAGCTTGATGTGCTTCATAAAGCTTGGTATGCTTCAAAGTAAAGTCCCACAAAAGCCTTGTTCATAAAATCCATTGTCCCACATTGGTAGAGAAGAGAAGATTCTGTAACCGTTACAAAATAACTACCCATTATTACCTCCCTAAAAATCCGCCCCACATTAATTGTTTTCGGTTACATATTTCTTCTCTTTATATACTTTGTTTCTTGATTTCTTTTGGGCACATTCTCAAATCCTCTCTTCTTCTCTAGTCTTGGCAGTAGATCAGTTTGCTCTCAAAACCATTGCATCGCAGTACACCGGAGCTTTGGTTGTCGTGTATCTCTGGAGATATGTTGCATGAAATTCCCTAGTGTACGCGTGGGGGCAAATTCGACTTTAGGGCAGTGATTCGTCACGCCACGACTTTCTTTCGAGATAAGTTTGTTCCTTCATTAGCCTTGTTTCTAACAACATGCACTCAGTCCTACAACCTTGTTCCCTTGTCATGATCAATTTAGACTCTTGCTAACTAGTCAAGCATAGTACACAAAGAGTAATGACAAATGCACTTAACTACATTACACCGTCTTCAACTCTTCATGTCTTGTTAGGATCCAAGCATCTTCATGAGCAATCATGCTTTGAGCATTGTACCTTCTTGCATCCTTAAGTCAACCTGCCATCATAGTTAGTTCATACATAGATAAGGACACTTTGTTTGTTATCATCAAAACCAGGAACCGAACAATCTTGTCAACAAGTAAATATGCATATTCCTTGGAAAATCGAACTCTAGGGGAAGAGAGAACCTTCTTCTTTGGCATTTCCATCCCTCTTCATCTTTACTTCAGTTTGTATGATGCCCTGACAATTTCTGTTCTTTTTTATTCCCCCTTTTTGGTTTCTTTCAACTTTCAGGATTTGGTGTGTTGATCTTTCAGCTTTTCTTATATCCATACATGGACAAAATCTTTGGGCCTATTATGGTGGCGCGGATCTGTGGGGTATGCTTTCTGCATTCTTCAAGTTGGCTGTTGCGCTTGATCAATAACGTATAATGATATTAGTATATTACCTCCTCCTACTTCCTTGCAGGTTCTGTCCATACCTGTGTTACAAAGTTACCCTGTGATAGCATTATTATCAGGGTTGGGCCTAACAGTGGTGATAAATTCTGCCTCTGTGATCAAGTGTGTCCTCTTAGTAAGTTACTAATTGGAATCTGATATGCGGTTTCTTCTAGCAGGCCTCAATATTTGATCATTGTATTTATGTTCTATACATGCTGTTGGTTTTTTTCCCTTGGGGGTGGTGGGGGGGGGGGGGGAGTGTGGAGAGCCAGGAGAGGTGGAAGGAGGAAAGGGTTGAAACAAGAAGATGAATGCATGCCACATGGCTTCACAAGTGACACAAGGAGTAACAATCCACATAATCTTTGGCAGTAGGAACCTGTATGGTGAGAGCCTGAGAGGTGATAAACATAACGAATTTTTAGTTGCTTGTGGTCTATCTGTCTCTTTCTCACAATTCATGTATATTCCTCCATATCCCGAATATGAAGAAGCCCATGACATAACACTGTAAAAGACATATCTTTGGTCTTATTTATTAAGTATTACTTTTGTTTGCTATTGTTGCTCCTGTATTTGTTACTCTACTATTTTCCTTTTCTTTTCGGTGGGTTCAGAGCGTTGAAAATATATTTATGGCTACCAACAAAGAGTTAACAAGTGCTTGTGTGTAGAGTTTACCTATTAGGAAGATTCCATCACAACATAATCAAATGCACTAAGAATCTTTTTATAAGATATGCAGATCAATAGAGCAGCTGTGCATAGTACCTTTCTTCGTTTTCACAATAAAGAAGCATCCAGCAGCACGAACTACAGTATACGGACATTGCTCGTAGAGCTGCCCCATAGAACAATTTTCCTTATATTTTGAAGCAAATCGTTCATATATTCATATATCTTCTCTCTGATCAGAAAAAAATTGTAGTATTTGTTATTTCAAGTGTATGATATATTCTCTTATTTATGATTCTTTTTTCCTGTCCTGATTGAGATACCCATAGAGGTATGGAAGAGTTTGGGGGAAGAAGGTCTATTGTGGTTAGTTAGGCTTTTCAACATGATCCTCAAATCCGCAAGGATGCCGGAGGAGTGGCGACTCAGCACATTGATTCCTCTATACAAGAACAAAGGAGATATCCAAAGCTGCAACAACTATAGGGGTATTAAGCTACTCAGTCACACCATGAAGCTATGGGAGAGAGTGATTGAGAAGAGACTAAGGAAGAGTACTCTAATCTCGGAGAACCAATTCGGTTTCATGCCAGGGAGGTCAACAACGGAAGTGATTCATCTGATTAGACGTTCTATGGAGTACTACAGAGAGAGACAAAGGGACTTGCACATGGTTTTCATTGATTTGGAGAAGGCGTATGACAGGGTACCCAGAGAAGTTTTGTGGAGGTGCTTGGAATCCAAGGGTGTTCCAGTCGCCTATATCCGAGTGATTAAGGATATGTATGAAGGAGTGACGACTAGGGTCAGGACTACAGGAGGGAAAACTGAGCAATTTTCTATAGATATTGGGTTACATCAAGGGTCATCGTTGAGTCCCTTCTTATTCGCAACCGTTATGGATGAGCTCACTAAGACTATCCAGGGGGATGTGCCTTGGTGTATGTTGTTTGCCGACGACATTGTTCTGATAGACGAGACTAGAGAAGGTGTTAACGCCAAATTGGAACTTTGGCGGGACACACTAGAGGCAAAGGGATTCAAGCTAAGTAGGACAAAGACCGAGTACTTGGAAGGCAAATTCACAAGAGATGGGGTTGCCTCGGATATAGAGATTAAGATTGGTACGGAGGTGGTACCGAAGAGGGATTGTTTCAAATATCTCGGTTCAATCATACAGGGCAACGATGAGATTGACGATGACGTAACTCATCGTATCAGAACAGGGTGGCTAAAGTGGAGGAGTGCAACGGGAGTTCTATGTGACAGAAAAATTCCAGTAAAACTTAAAGGTAAATTCTATTGTACAGCCATCAGGCCAGCTATGCTATATGGGGCGGAGTGTTGGCCGGTGAGGCAGGTGCATGTGCAGAAGATGCGGGTGACCGAGATGAGGATGCTTCGTTGGATGTGCAACTCTACAAGAAGAGATAGAATTAGAAACGAAGTGTTGAGAGGCAAGGTGGGAGTGACCGATATCGACAACAAGATGCGAGAAACAAGGCTTAGGTGGCTAGGGCATGTGAGGAGGAGACATCGTGATGCACCGGTGAGAAGGTGTGAGAGAATTACACTTAGAGATTGTAAGCGAAGAAGAGGACGCCCGAAGAAGACTTGGGGAGAGGTAATCAGGCAGGATTTGACCCGTCTAGATCTTACCGAGGACTTGGTCCTTGATAGGAGATTATGGCGTAGCAGGATCCGTGCAGAGGATCCGCGTTAGATTAGGGTTGTGCATTGGCTAGTACTAGAGGTTGATTCATTTTGTTTATAGCCTGTAGCGTCTCCTTCACTTTATGTTGCTTAGTAAGTAGAATCTTGTGTTAGTATGTTTACTGATTTACTTTCCTTGCCCTTTTGATCATTCTTCACTGCTTTAAAAAAAAAAAAAAAACGTTTTGAAATGCATTTTAAAAAAAAAAAAAAAAAGGGTTTTTGTGGGTCTTTCGGAAACAGTCTCTCTTCTAGGCAACTAGTTAGGGGTAAGACTGCGTACATCTGGACCTCCCCAGACCCCGCCCTAGGCGGGACACTTACTGGGTTGTTGTTGTTGTTGTTGTTGTTTTCCTGTCCTGATTGATCAGGTATGCATTATAACCAGCACATTTATACTACAAAATAGAGCTGTGGTAAATTTTCCTTTCCATTTTTGCCTTAGTTGATGTTTCCGTTGTATGTATTGATAAGATTTTCTTCAAGCCTCTTGAGCTGAATAAATTGTCTACAACTGGATCAAGAACAACGAGGAGCTGCTAATGGTATTTCAATGACTACGATGTCCCTTTTTAAAGTAATTGGTCCAGCATGTGGTGGTGCATTGTAAGTGCCTCAGTTTATTAGCATTCCTGATGCACTAAACATTTTCATTTTGTCCTTGCAATTTTACTGTAAGTGGAAAGCATTCCTTCGATCTCTTTCTTGTTTTTTCTTACTCTTTTAGAAGTTGGTAAGGACAAGAAATTTACCTTGGGGACCTCATTTATGTGGTTTTGTTCTGGAACTGTGAGATGACTATATATTTCAGTCCCAGAAGTTACTAATATCATATGTTACATGTATCTCATAGCTCAAATGTTCAGATTACATACTCATATTGAGGAGGCTTAATCTCTAGGGTTAACACACAATACAAACAGAAACTTAATTGACAGTTACACACAAGTAGTAGCAGATTATCTAATCGATCAAGCCTAGATTTCTTTTAATTTTCTTTTTTTTTTGGTAGAAATTAGAACATTAGTATTAATAATTCATCAAAAGGTAGTCAGAGTTTAGTGAGGCTCTTGACTAAAACATCAAAGTTGTTCCTCCTGTACCAGAATATTAAATGCTAGGGAAGGGGTGTTCTAAAATACAGTTTGTTCAAAATCAATGTTTTCCTTTCTAGTCAGCTTAGCTAGCAGCTACTCTATTCCACTTCTTTCCTTCCTTCAAACTTGATCATTGTTGTAGGGTTCCCATCCAACATTGCCCTGCAATCCAGTATCAAATGCATCAGTTCATGTCTTGTTATCTCCTTGGCTGAGATCATGTGCTCTACTTTAATTTCTGTGAGTCAGTAACTATAAGCACGTTTTGCCATCCTTGCTGAGCAACCCAGTGCAAAGCCAGTAACACTGCCTTCAATTGTGCGTGAAGTGCACTGGATGCTGTGGTCTTTCTAGTGAAGCCTCCTTTCCAGCTCCCTTGGTTGTACCTGCAAACACTTGCACATCCTGTCTCCAAATTGTGCTTTGTAAAGGATGCATCAACATTTATTTTCTTCCAGTTGTAAGGAGGTGGTACCCAAAGAATTTCACTCTCTAAATTAGGATGAGTGGCCTGGAAAAGTGGTGTTGTACTTGTGACTGAAGGTTCCTGGTTTGGCAAATAGGATAGGGAGCTGAAAAACTCCCATGCACTATCCAGGATTCTGTTTTTAAGTATTTGTGGTGGTAAGGAATGGTTGTTAAAGATGAGGTCATTTCTATTTTTCCAGATCTCCCAAATTGATATAGAGAATACAATATCCCAAGGGACAGGATCAATATTATTAGAGGGGGCTAGGTTGTGAGTTATTGTGTAGCCAGGACCTGAGTTCCATAGATTCAAAACCACTAGGGGTAGAAAGTAAATCCTACATTGCCCCTACTGCAGGACAGTCTCTTAAAACATGCAAAGTATTTTCAGGGATGTTCATATTATTAGGGCAAAAATTATTATCACCATAATGACGATTAAAAAGAGTTACTTTGTGAGGTATTCTATCCCTCCAGGTTAGCCAAAAAACGAACTGGATTTTTGGAGAACATCTCACCTTCTACATTTTTTCAGAGAAAACATCATTACTCAAATTATAACCCTTGGAGACAAAGACAGCCTCCACATAAGTCTCAATAAGGGGAAATTTCCCCTCCTTACTAAACTTACTAATCTGAAAATCAGAACACACTACAGTGGGAATGGGAGTACCTAGAATTACATGAAGGATCTCAGCAGGTAGCACAAAAGAAATCTGATCTAAATCCCACTCCCCATCATTAATACACTGCCTCACTTTGAGCTAATGCTCATAATTGATAAGAGGACCCTGAATGAAGTTTCTAAGGATTCCCAGGGGACACCAATGATTATGCTAGAACCTAATATTATCCCCATTCCCTAACACCCAGTGCGTATTATTAGAATACAGGTCCCAACCTTTGCCTATGTCTTGCCACACATGAGAGCCATTCCCAAAGGCAGTGGCTTATTGTTTGCCCATCACATACTTGTTCAATAAAGTTTGGGCCAATAAAGATTCAGGATTGTTTTTAACCTTCCAGCATAATTTAGCCATATGAGCTTCATTTAAGCATCTGTTGTTCTTAATTCCCGGCCCCCAACCTCCTTAGGATTGGTACAGTCCTCCCATTTCACCAGATGAACTTTCTTTTTATCTTCAGTATCCCCCCAGAGAAACCCACAGGTTGTCTGATCCGATTCTTTCAGAATAGAACATGGCAGGTTTAGGCATTGCATAAAATAGCTAGGGATGGAATTAATATTTTTCCAAGAGGCTAACTTCTTCCTGACTTTGTTCACAATAAACTCTACCTACCTCTTAGTAGGCCTCTTATGAGCCAAGGGAAGCCCCAAATAAGTTCCTAAGTCCTTACTCATTTTAATTCCCAATTGTTCCTTAAATGCCTCTATGATATCCTCCTTGGTATTAGTAGAGAACATAATACTGGATTTATCCAAACTAATCTTTTGCGCAAAAGTCTGTGAACTAAGATCCAAGATTTAAGACAAGGCATTCAAGGTCTCAAGTGAGGCTTCCCCAAAAAGAAATAAATCATCAGCAAATATTAAATGGGAGATGGGCGGTTTATTTCTACCTAGAGTGAAGGGAGTCTAGGATCCCTCAGTGCAAGCATTATGGATAAGCTTGGACAAAAATTCTATGCACATGATAAAAATGTAGGGGGACATTGGGTCTCCTTGCCTAATACCTCTAGTTGGCAAAAACGTCTCAGTTGGAGATCCATTTACTAAAATAGAGGTAGTAAATACACCTCATAATCAACTTAATACTCTTAGTAGAGAAGTTAAAAGAAAAAAGACAGTTTTTTTTATAAAATCCCAATCCATTCCATTATCAGCCTTTTCCAAATAAATCTTAAAGGCAGACCACCCTTTCTTCCATTTTCTTGAATGCATAGAATGTAAAATCTCAGAGGACACCACATAGTTCACATCAGATCCTCTCCCAGGAATAAAGCTATTATGATTTGGGAAGATGAGAGTCTTGAGGTAAGGTCTCAGTCTAAGTACAATGATTTTGGTTATAATTTTATAAATAGTATTACAAAAGCTAATTGGCCTCAGCTGCTTAGCAGTTTCAAGGCAATCAATTTTTGGGATTAGGCTAATTAAAGTGTCATTTACACCTTCAGGGATGACACTAGTTTTGAACACATCACACACAAAAGCACATTTGTCCTCTTTAATTATTTCCCAATTATCTTGAAAGTAGAAAGGATGAAACCCATCAGATCCTGGTGCTTTAAAGACAACTAGACTAAACATAGCAATTTTTATTTTCATTTCTTGGGGCATTCTAGCAACATCCAAACCACTACCCTCATGACTAAACAACCATGTATCCCGTTTAAAGGAGGAAACTTTTTCAGTAGAAAAAAACACATAAAAGAAATCTCTAATGTGATCTTTAAGCTTATCTAAATCAGTGATAACATTTCCCACATGATCATTTAAGCTATTAAGTTTATTGCACTTCCTTCTAAACAAAGCAGAATGATGGTAAAACTTGGTATTTCTATTACCCTCCTAAATCCATTGGGATATAGCTCTCATAAGTCGAAAGAGCTCTTCTTAGTCCAGTATACTATTAAGCTCATCAACCAAAACATCATCTAAATTATGCGAGAAATCAGACTTGGGAAAAAAAAAAAGCTCTTTTTGCACACCATCAATTCTTTTTAATGTTTTTCCTTTCTTTTAAAAATGTTACCAAATATCTCCTTAGCCCAAGATGCAATTTTTTTTACTCAATGAAACAAGTTTCCAGGAACAGAGTTACCTCTTAACCCCCAAGAGTCATTGACCAGTCTATAGAACTCAGGGTCTTTACACCACATTGGTTCAAGTTTAAAAGGTTTATTTTTTGTTTTTGGGGCCACTTTTGAGGTGTTCAACAAGATGGGGCAATGGTCAGAGGAAAGTCTGGCTAGGTGTTGACGCCGAAATTTTGACTCCCTACCTTTTAATTATTATTATTATTATAATTAATAATTTTTATTTTATAAAAGGTCAATAAAGAAATATGTTTGTATTTTCGATAATGTTAAAGGGGTCATTTTTAATGTCAAAGAGGTCACTTTTAATGTTAAACATGATTCACTTTTGATTCAAAAGGGGTCACTTTTAGTGAAAAACGGGTCACTCTATTTTAACCAGGGGTCACTTTCAGTGTCAAAATGGAGTCACTTTTAATTCAAAAGAGGTTATGTTTAACACAAGAGGGGTCACTTTTAGTATTAAATAAAGATCACTTTAACGTCAAAGGTAGATCATTTTTAGTGTTAAACAAAGGTCACTTTAGTGTGAACATGGGTTACTTCCATGTAAAATATAGGCACTCCTAACTCATGTATTAAACCCCCAAAAACAAAACCCATTACAAAGAAGAGAGAAAGAATGAAAAGAAAAGAAAATACAATAAACCAAAAAATAAAAATCTACCACCATTGTTAATGCTTGCTTCTTCTTCCTCTTACTCGATTCTCTTGTTCTCTTCTTCTCTTATTTCCTAGTTTGATCGTCTACTTCTGGTCTTCATTTTAAGCTCAATTTTGCGGAGGATGGCGAAAATGGGTACACCCTCTTTTGCGGATGCTCTAAGACGAAATCGTCACCTCGATGCAGGTATGAAACTCCAATTTGTACCTAATTCAGATATTGATAAATCTGTTATTAATTTTGGGGATTCTGATTGGAATGAGGGGTATGAGCAATGAAAATTTTCTCTTGTTGGTTATGTTTTGCAACTAAAACCTACTTAACAAGCTATTAGGGGATGATATGTGAAATCGCAATGGAAGGATTGTGGTGAAATTGATGTGCATTTGATTGAGCTTGGCTTGTTTTTGTTTC
Source organism: Tetragonia tetragonoides (assembly GCA_038025085.1). Classification (NCBI taxonomy): domain Eukaryota; kingdom Viridiplantae; phylum Streptophyta; class Magnoliopsida; order Caryophyllales; family Aizoaceae; genus Tetragonia; species Tetragonia tetragonoides. Next base: position 37,069,080 of record CM076143.1, read on the forward strand.
GTTTTACATCTGATGAGTACATGTTGAAGATTTTTGAGCATGGGCACTGGTATTATAACAATCGTCCTCTGATTTTGAAACCATGGGATGATGACATGAATATTAGGGAAATGGATGTTACTAGGGTTCCAATCTGGGTTAAATTGCACCATTTGAAATACAATCTGTGGACTGTGCCTGGATTGAGTAGAATTGGTAGTGCTTTGGGTAAACCATTATGCACAGATGGCATCACAGCCTCTAAGTCCAAGTTAGAGTATGCTAGGCTTTGCGCTGAAATTAAAGTTGATGCTACTCTTCCTAAGAGTCTGACTCTGTGTGACCCATCTGGGAAGAAATATGATCAGCCTGTTGAATATGAATGGCTTCCTCAGAGGTGCTCAAAGTGTAAGGTGTTTGGGCACTCTGATAACAGATGTGTGAAGTTCCCTGCAGTATGGAGTTCCTGTATCTCCTGAGATCCTTGTGCCTGAGGTTAATGCTACCTCGGAGCCTAGTGCAGATCAAGCAGGAATTGTATCTGAGCCTGTACCTGGTGCTACAGCTAGTGATGGATGGACTGTTATTAGTCCAAGGAGGAGAACTATGCAATCTGTTGTTGAGAAATCTGGGACTGCTACTCAGAATAAGTTTGGTGGTTTGGAGGGTGCACAGGAACAACCAGAATCTTCAGCTAACAGAAACAAGAACAAGAATAAGCCTCCTCTTAGTGAAAGGACTTTTCGCAGTAAGGGTGGTGGTTCTCAGAAGCAAGGGAGTAATTATCCAGGATGAATGCTCTAGGATTCTGGAATATCAGGGGCCTTAACCTCCCTGATAAACAAAAAGAGGTTAAAAACTTAGTTTTGCATAATAAATTATCCTTTGTAGGGATTGTTGAATCTAAGATTCATAATGCAGATGTAGTTTTGTGGCTAATGCTTGTACTCCAGGTTGGTCTTATGACCATAATGCCTATAATAATGTGAAGGGTAGAATTTTGATTTGCTGGAACCCTAGTTTGTTGGATGTCAAGATTCTGATCAAGTCTTCACAGCTTATGCACTGTGATGTGGTGAGTTTGGCTAGTGGTGTCTCTTACAAGATAATTGTGGTCTATGCTTTTAATCATGCTGCTCAGAGATTCTCTTTGTGGAATGAGTTGAAGAATATTAGTCAAGGTGTGATAGGTCCATGGCTTCTTGCTGGTGATTTTAACTGTATTTTGTGCTCTGATGAAAAAAGAAATGGTAGACCTGTTACAGATCAAGATACTACTGAATAACAACAGTTGGTGTCCCAGATTCCTGTGTTGGATCTGAAATTTGTTGGAAATTTCTTTACATGGAATAATAGAAGGAAGGGTTTGAATAGAATGTATAAAAAACTGGATAGAGTGATGGTAAATGGTGACTGGTTGTCTACCTTCACTGACAGTTTTGTTGAGTTCATGGCTGAGGGTATCTCTGATCACTGCCCTCTATTGTCCAGATTAAGAATACTGAACAGATTAAAGGCTCATTTAAATTTTATAATTTTTGGGCTAAAGATGAGGAATTTCTGCCTATGGTACATTGATCGGTCAATTATGTGTAGTTTATAACCCTCTAAATACTTGCAAGTGCACAAGGTCAATGTAGTACTATTGAGTATAAGAGTGTCGTATCCACAGGGAACGAGTAATTACTATATTCTAATTATCAACCTAAATTAATCTAAAGGTAGCGAAGTTTGTGATTTTGACTATAAACTATTGCAAATAATACTGAAGGATTTAACTAAAAGCGTAACAGAAACGAACTAGCTAGTAAATTGAGTAGGTTCAACCAAAGTAGACGAATACTAGGACTTTAAATCCACCACTAATCTCGTAACAATGAATATATACTTTAACCTGGGATATTTGCAGTTCTATATAGTAATCTAGGCTTGCAATTAACTAGTGACATAACTCATCTAGACCTAGCATAAACTATTCAGATTTGACATAATTTATCAAACACTAGCATGAACTATTCAATAAAATAATCTCAATCACTAAATACCATCACAAAACCGAATTACTAATCTCAACCTATTAATAAATTCAACAAGAACAATTACATAGACTGAATTAAACTTGGTCATGCAATCATATAGAATTCAATAAATATCCCAATAAAAATATATTACATTATCACTAAATTAGGGTTTCATCAAAATCCTAGATAAAGAAATTAGCTAGATATAGTAGGGAGAAAAAACACCACAAAACTGATGGAAGCCATAGTCGTGCAGATGCTCCTCGACTTAATCCGCCTTGAGTGCCTCGTTCTCCGCCGTCGAATAGCTCCGTTCTGTGTATCTCCTTTCGGCATTCAATTAATTTCCTTATATAGGCTGCCTCCTTACCCTTGTACCACCGACTTAACATCAGACGTGAGAAAATAGGCCCTGTACGTGCTCAGCCAATGTTCTTCACAAAGCAAAGACTAATTGGGCTTTTTGTCTTCTAGTGGACCCAACACACGTAGAAATTGGGTGCTTAATGAACTTTACCCACTTTGTGCTATCATGTGCAGCTTGCTTCAAGCTAGCTGGTTTATTTAAGTGGAAGAGTTTTCCACTAAATGAAACAATGGGAATCAGGGCTACTATGTTCTCGTCCAAATGCACCTTTAACCATGCCAAATTTATATCATCAGCCATTCCTAGGATATTAAAGCTCCCTTTTAAATATTACCTGAAAACAAGATAAACCAAAAACATGTATTACTACTACTAGAAATGTATAACTAATGAACTAACAAATAAATATAAATGGGTTAAATTATATAACATATCGTAGCTATCAACACCCCCACACCTAAGTTTTGCTAGTACTCAAGCAAAATAATAACAAAAAGAGAAATTAGAAAAAAATTACCTACCCACTTTTGTAGGTCTCACGATTGCACTTAGCGTGTGCAACAAGCCCTTTAAACCCATAGGTCATCCCTAGAGGAGGAGTATGGTCTCATGAGAGTTTGCAGCGGACCATACCCACAAAGTCCATCAATAAAAACGAAGTTACACAATTCGAAATCAAAAGTAAAACGAAACACCATTAGAGTGAATCTCATCGAACCTCATAGCATATCATGTACAAGTACCTTGAACATCAAATCTTACCACTTGCCCTCCATAGCGCATAGTAAAAACCAAATCGATAAACACTCACTTTAGATATGTGGACACTCATACTCTTTTGTTTAAAAGGGGTTATAAATATCACTCAAATTCTTCCCAATGAGAGTGTTCTACCATAAGCTTGCACATAATCTCAATTCTCCACCACTGTAGGACAACATGCATACAAAAATCATGAAGACTTTTATTAGGTTGTAATGAGGCTTAAGGTTAGGGAAGAAAGTATTAAGGAATGTAGTTCAAGAGCTTAATAGCTAGTGGGACAAATAAACATCCTCCAAACTCCACCAACCAAGTATAATTTCCAACCACCTTAATCGGTTTACTCACAGAACTTCTAAAAACATGCTCAAACCCACTCATTTGACTTTAAGGGGCTATTAAGGAAAATAAAAATGAACAAAATTTATCAGACGTCAAAATGTCTTTCCACTCTTTTTAACAACTACTAACTTTGCATTTCTTTCTTTTTTTCTCCTTTTTTTTTGGTACTTTTTTTTTTTAAGAAAAATTCTCAATGATGGAACTTCTCTTACTAGATTTGCATAACATGTTCCATTGCAATCAAAGACAATTTATGTTCAAACACCCCCACACTTATTCTCAAACCACACCATTGGGATTAGATGTCTCAAAGTCTAATGGCTCAAAGTCTCACATGCTTTCTAGTTTACCAATTATAATTCCGACTATACTCGAGGAAAACAATCTATCTAGCCACAAACCATCAAGATGTACGCACAATCATGGTATGAGTATCTCAAAGACGCACAAAATGAGATTAGAAAATCTTTTTTTTTTCTTAATTATTTTGAAAAAAATAAAAATAAATTATAAAACTAAGTGTATGTCCTCTTCTCACCCCCAAACCTAAATCACACATTGTCCTCAATGTAGAAAGACCATGAGAAATAAAATCAAATGGGGAGATGAAGAAAAGAGCAATACAACTTGGTGAAGGATTGGAGGCGTAGTAGCGTGAATCACTTGGCAGTATGTAGCGCTTAATCATCAAGATCAGTTTCACTTTGAACTTGCAGAAGGGGAACATTTTCCTCGCAAAAACCAAGTGATTAGCCTCCAAGAAAAAAAAATAACAAAAAGAAATACAGACATAAAATTAAAAAAAAAAAACAAAATCAGAATACTTGGGTTGCCTCCCAAAGAGCGCTAAATTTAATGTCCTCAGCCAGACATGATGTTTTTCACTCACTACTCAACCTGGATCTCTGAAATGAGTACACTTAATTGAATTTTCCTTCAAAATCTGAGAGATCATAAACGTAAAAAGAAATTCATTTATAATAAGAGCATGGTAATTAGAACAATTAATCCACCTAGACCTCGATTTAGGAAAATACCACCCTATAGCCTCTTTAGAAGAAAACAATTTTGGGTTACAAGATAGATTATTGAAATTCTCACTCCTCTTATGTTTTTCAAATTTTATGGAAGGATGGTCTATTTTTAGAGAGCTTCTAAATATATCAATTGACACGCTTTTGTCAACCAAACCATCATTATTATCAATAGAAAAACATTGGGTCTCGTGTTCACTAGTAGGTAATGAAGATGCTTTAAAAACATTAAGTCTAACCCTCGTATTCATAACTGAAACATCCATCACTCCAGCTCTACAATTAACGGTTGCATCGACCGTGGCTAAGAACGGTCGACCTAAAATTACTGGAATGTTATTTTTAGAGGGGTTACTAAGATCCATGTCTAAAACTACAAAATCCACTGGAAAATAACCTTTATCAACCTTCAATAACACATCATCAATTCTCCCTCTAGGTATCTTAACGGACATATCAGCTAATTAAAGAGTCATGTTTGCTGGTTGTAACTTACCTAAACCCAACTTCTCATAGACAGAATAAGGAATCAAATTGATACTCGAACCCAAATCCAATAATGCTTTATCAAACTTATAATCTCCAATATGACAACAAATAGTAGGAGTTCATGGATCTTTGAACTTCGGAGGAGTATCACATAACAAAATTGAGCTTACTTGTCCATTTAACATAACCTTTTTAGGTACGTGAGCTCCAGATCTTCTCTTATAAGTACACATGTCCTTAAGGAACTTAGCGTAAGCGGGGACTTGCTTAATGGCTTCTAGGAGAGGAAGGTTGATCTTAACTTGCTTAAAGGTCTCTAAAATATCTTCCATCTTTTTATCCTTAAATGAAGCTGGTGTCTCTAAAGCTTAAGGGAAAGGGACTCTTGGCTCATATGACATTGTAGGTGGTGGAGTTGAAATCTTAGGAAGTGGAGAAGTGACGGGCTCTTTCTCTTTTTCATTATTACTCAAATCACTTTTAGTTTTCTCTACCTCATTGTTGCGTGTAAGCTCATTTAAATTCTCTCCCACTTTATTGTCTATAATCTTCCCACTTCGTAAAATATTTACAGCTTTAACTTGCTCAATGACTTGATCAAATTGTTGTTGGCCTCTAGGGTTCTCTACACAATGACTTGGAAGTTTACCCTCGTCTCTTTTACTTAGTGCACTAGCTAGTTGTCCTATTTGGCTTTCTAACTTAGAGATGGATTGTGTATGAGAGTCAACCATCTGCATCTTATTTTCAATATTTTGAACTTTAGAATTCATTCCTTGTATATTAAAAGTGATAGCACTAAGAGTAGACATAATCTTATCCTTAAAGATGGTATTTCCAATTGATGAAGTACTAATAGGTTGGGGAGGGACATACCTGTGAGCGTGAGAACCAAAATGATTTGGCCTAGCAGGTTGACTTACTTGTTGTAGTTGTCCATGTTGTCCGTCCATACCTTGCTGCTTCCATGATAAATTCTGATGATTTTTCCACCCAGGATTGTATGTATTCGAATATGGATTATCTTGTCTATAAAATCCTTGGGTTGCATTAATTTGTCCTGCATAAACTCTGGATACAGTGAAGCACTAGGGCACTCATATACGAAGTGAGTAGGACTAGAACATATAGCACATGCAACTTGAACATTAGAAGAACTGATGGGTATTTTATTTAAAGACATAATTTGATCAAACTTCTTCGATAAATCATCAACTTTACTAGCAAGATCATTAGTATGAGACACTTCATAAATTCCTCCTTTTCCTATTGGTTTAGATGTGCCTACTCGAGAAGATGTAGCATGTTGTTGGGAATTATCACTCAAATGCTCAAACAACTCCCATGCCTCATCAGGAGTCTTATGTAAAAAAGTACCACCCCAAGAAGAATCAACCATCTGTTGGTTTTGCTCATCTAATCTCGTGTAAAAACTTTGAACTTGTTGCCATTTAGGTACCTCATGATGAGGACAAGTCCACAAAAGGTCTCTAAATCTCTCCCAACTCTCATGAAATTGCTCATCAGCTGTTTGAGAGAAATTAGTAATATCACGCCTTAACTTGTTCAACTTACCAATTGGAAAATACTTCTTTAAAAATTCTTTTGACAAGTCTACCCAATTAGTTATGTTCTCACGAGTGTTGTACCAGTGTTTAGCCTTATCTTTTAATGAAAAAGGAAAAAGGCGCATATTTATAGCATCATCTGTCACATTAGGTAGCTTAAATGTAGAGCATACCTCTGAAAACTCATCAATATGTCTATATGGATTCTCACTTTCAAGCCCATAAAAAGATGGTAACATATGAATAATACTAGGATTAATCTCAAAATGGGTTCCCTCAATCACTGGTAATCTAGTTCCTATAGGTGAGGTATAAGTGTTAGGGACAAAATATTCACTAAGCTTCTTAGGTGCTTCGCCCCCCATCTTACTATCTTTTTATTTTTGTCTTTTTAGGGCTCTAAGTTCTCTAAAAGTACGTTCTATCTCAGGTTCGTATTCTTCTAAATCAAGTGAAAGAGAACGAATTAAATAACCAATGAACTTAACTAAGGAAAACCACAACGAATTAAATAATAATAATAAAACAAAATAAAAATAAAACAAAGTCACTAATCAAGTGATCAGTCGAAGCCTTTTTAGCGGTCGCCAACCATTGAAGAATTTGCAAACCATTATAGCATGACCAATCTAAGCTATCCATTTAACAATCAAAAGATCGTAGTCCTTAATTGTAATATTTATTTGATTTGGTCAAAAGTATTTATATTATTTAGGTTGCAATATTGAAAATTGGTATTGAATTTTCGAAAATCAATATTCGAATATCAAAAATAAATATTTGATTTTTCGAAAATCATTTTAGAAAATTACGAAATTAATTTTCTCAAAATTTGGAAATTTGGAAAAATAAATAAAAATAACCAAAATAGTAAATAACGGTGAATACTCAATTTAATCAACCACTTATAAATTTGGCTAATGAGGACTTCATCTTTATCATTGATTGGATTGTTCAAGGTTGAAGCTCCATCCATGTTAGAAGGAAACCATTGATGAAGGTGAATTTGAAGGCTTCAAAGGGAAGAAGAAGACGCACTCATGAAGATGACTTGAAGCAACACTTGGGTTTATTAGATTTTTACGCATAAGTTTATTAAAAATTAAGGCATGAGTCTCGAACCCAAGACCTCACGCATGTAATAGATTGTCTCAACCACCAGGGCACGCTATCCGTTTGGTTATTTAGTTGAACATAAATCTACTTAAAGTCAACTGCTATTCAGCGCCTTTAATGTTGTTTAGTCTATTGTTTAGTTTAGTCCATACTAATGTTTTCCATCTAAATACGTTCTGTTTGATGACAAATACATGTCTTTCCTTTGAATTTCATAGTCGTGTTTCTGATTCATGCTTTGAATATTACCATATTTCACAATCTGATTCATGCTTTGAATATTACCTTCTGATTCATCGTTGTAGATTTTTGTTTTTATTTTATTTTACAATTCTTATAACTAGATTTTATTTTTATATCGTGTTGATTTTGCAAACACAATGTTGATTTTGTGTACTCAATATATCTCACAATCACGGATATTACCTTTATATATATATATATATATATATATATATATATATATATATATATATATATATATATATATATATATATATATATATATATATATTTGTTGCAATCTATAGCATACGCATATATATGTTTTAAGTGAAATAAATATCATACAATATCTTCAGGAATATACCATATCTTCAGTATATATTATGTTTAGAAATAAATATAATGCAATATCTTGCGGATTATATTGGAATGAAATATTCCAGCTTCCTTAAATTCGAAGACTCTTAGCTTACTTCCCTAAAATCCGCAAATCCGTTACCTAGCAGCAAACAAAGTTTGTTAAGTATTTATTGATTATATTATATTTATAGCTGTAGGGGAGTTTATAACAAATAAAACCCTTTGTACCTATTATATTATAGCTGTAGGGGAATTTTGTACATTAAATTACCATATTTTGTACGTAATATATGTATTTTTTTCTATTTGTTGTATGGCATCTATTTTGGCGACTCTAAATCAATTCCCTCTCTCATATTTTTCATATACGTGATCGCACATATGTTAAAGATAGCACAATATTGTTTGGTCAAAATGGAACCTGTGATTGACGTCTCCTTAACATTTGAAACTCTTATTATCTTCCCCGAATTCAGCACATCAGTTGAAACCCTAATTCCAACTATCTCCTATTTAATCCCTATTACCAGGTATACTTGTACGTTGTGTCCCCAAATAACGTTAGTAATTCCAGGCAATTTTTAATCCTCTTTCTCATCAAGATTGTGGATCCAGTAAACCCAGAAGAAGTCATGTCGCCTGCTAGGGAAATTGAGAAGTCTGAGAAAGAAGTAAATCTCGATAAAGAAGCCATCATCAACCCCAAAACCTTAACTGTACTGGTATGTATTATTTTTCAAACAGAATAGCCATAACTAATATATGTGTTAGTTATGACTAACTTTTATTAGTTTACGATTAATTGCAAATCATCTCTTTATCCCTATAACAAGTTTAGATGCGTAAATGTAGTTTCTAATAATTTTGTTGTACATTTGATGTTGTAGAGTCCAACACCTAGTTCTATTGAAAGAAACATGACGAAAATATGCAGTAGGTTGTCTTACATTGAAACGATGATGGAAGTCATGCAGCCGAAGGTAATGCATAATGATAAAACTTTACAAAATTTAAGGGAAACTGTTATGACACTGGTTGAAGTCTATTCAAATACGGCATCTGTGGATAGTGTCCCATCCAAACGTAAAGAATCTAAAAAGGAGTCAGACAATGGACAGCGTTGTAATTCCCCCTTCATTCATACTAAGCTTCCAAATAACAATGGAAGGCCTATGAAGAAGAAGCTTGATCTTCAGTTCAGTCCTTCAATAAAGTCTAATTTAGGAAATATTGACTTAGATGATTCCATGCGTTTGATGAGGCAATTTATAGGGATGGAAACTTCTTTGGATTGTAGTCCTCCGAAGAAAGAGGTGGTGAATACTAGTTTGAAGAATTCTCCAAATTGGAAGAATTCTCCAATTTATAATAATTCTATAACTTTGAGGAGTTCTCCTCGTCTGAATTCACCAAAGATGTCGCCTCCAATAACTAAACGCCATTCTCCTATGGTGACTCCATCACCAAAGCTTACAAAGAAGTCCAAACGGACACCGTATAAGGTACTTAATATTGTGGAGAGTGTGTTTTTGAAAACCCTATTTATTCAGTCAGTCTCTTGAGAAATGTAATTTATATATTGTAGGACCTTGAAGCGGACATTGAACCTGGGCCATTGAATGAGGTCCTTACAAATTTTTTTACGGGTTATCTACACCTTTTAACGCCGGGAGAACGAAATCTCTGCCATAAGGTGTTCAATTTAAAGGATAAGGACGTGCGTGCTTATTGGACATTTATGTACCGAATTGGCTTGGTCATTTCTGACGTGACATGTCTATTTTCAGATAATTGGCTTCACAATTTTGTATGTATATACATTTAATAATTTTTTTAAACTTCTTTAATAATTTTGTATGTATTTGTTAAACTGAAGAGTAATTTTGTTGTTTTGTTTACAGTTTATAGACATGTACATGCACCACCTCCAAAGTGGAGAACGTAAGCGACATAGTAAACGAATGTTTTTGCCTAATATGTTTCAAGGCTTCGTGTTCTAATTGATTGTTGATACGACATCCCCGACCAAAGAATTGACTGGGTTTCAAAATTATTATCAAAGTGTCCTTGGAAGTTTTGTTCCACCCTCAGTGGAGTCCACTGAGGAGGTTCGTCAACTTTATCATGATTTTGAATTTGTATTAATTATAGTTTTTAATTATGAGATGATGACATGTTAGTGATATGTAGATATACATTCCTCTATATGACGAATCACGTGGCCATTGGTTTCTACTGCTGATGCATGTTATTCAAAGACATGCGTACGTTCTGGATTCTAAAGGCATTACTGATCATGATCTGGCCATAGTAAACGGCCTGGTCAATAAACATGATTTACATATTCGTACATGCATAATTTATGATGGTATTGTTTAACCTTTTTTTAAATCTGTACAGCTTAGTTTGGCACACAACCGCCTGATTACAGCCCCGAGGAATTGTTTGCATGATGATCCGATGCTTAATGTCCCGAATTTGGCGCCTCTTTTTGCTGATGCGGATGTAGTTTATGACATCATAATCCCTCCCATGAGTATTAAACCGAATGAGTAAGTTAAATGTGTACATCATAATCCCTCCAAAGCTTATCTATATTTATTAGTCGTCACTAATATAAACATTGGTTTTAACTAACCCTATTCTACATTCATTTAATTGGGACAGAAACAATGCCAAACCATCCATTTGAGAATGTGTACCGTTCATGATTTTAAAATTATTATTTTGACTTATTGTTAACTGTTTCATGTACGTAGGCATGATACTGGCATGTACGTCATAAAGTATTGTGAAGCTAAGGGTAGATGGGAATGGCCGCACATATTTTACACGGTATGATGACAAACATAGCCGTTATTTTTGGGATTGAATTAAAATTTAGTGTTAATCGTGGCACATTATTGATTATGTAGACTGATGAGTTGCGAGTTGAGCGGCTGAGGACATTGTGCAAAATTCTTCTCAGTGAACACAACGACAAGTCGATAATAGAGCTGTGGCGAAGCTATGAGTTGGATGCAGAGTGGCAGACGGTTTTGGAAGATGGAGACATCTAATTTTTTATTGTTTAATTTCATAGTTTTGGAATATGGTTTTTTTGTTAGTGATATTCGTAGATTGAAACTTTGAGAGACAAGTATTTTGTGAGTTGTCACAGTGATTTGTGGTTAGTAATTTTCGTAAGCAAATATCTAGAGTTTATTCTTGACGTGTCATTGCTTTCAAAAATTATTATGCGTCACTAGTTTCAATATGTTCTTAACTATCGTTGCTCCCAAATACGTTATGGTTATAACTATTCCCATAGTTAGTTCTGGCAAATGTTTCTTTCCTATGTAGTTATTTGCTTAATCCTTCTCTACAATTTTTGTCACAAATTGTGACAAATAATAACAGTTTGCCTTTAATTAAATTGTGTAAACTTACGCATGACCATATACGGATTCCACTGTGACTTTTTCATATCCTTGTATCTCCAATTGGATCCATTCTCTTAGGTACATAGATACAAGCACACTAGTTCAACCATGGCTTTTGAAAATTTTAACCTTTTGTGATGATCACTCCTCTTGTATCACATCATACTATATATATCTCACATTTAGAAAATATGCGCAAATATGTAAAAGATATACGTAGAATATATTTTTATTATCGAATGATATATTCGCACAGATAATTGAAACCCTAGCTATTAAGTAATTTGGCTAACAAACTACACGGTGGCGACAGGAGGAACTAAATTAAGTTTAATTTATAGGTTTGTTTTTTAATGGAAATCGGTATCTAATATTACCACATATTAATTTTGTACGTAATATATGTTGTATCTTTTATTGTGAAGTTTATTTATTATGGAGAGTTTGAAAACAATATCCTACAATATCTCTAGGAAATTACCATCTACCTACCGCAAATATTTAAAAGATAACTTATAAAAATCTTTTAGTTACAACGGAACTCGAGATTGAGGCCTCCTTAACAATTGATACTCTTATCATTTTCCAAACCCTAGTTCCTAGTTTAACCTATTTAAAGAACTTATCGCCAAGTATATTACTCCTCACCTTTAGTATTCATAGAAAATCCCCAATACTCTTACTCCTCTTTCTCATAAACATAATGGATCCTGGAAAGCAAGCCATTTTTTCCGGTGAAGAACCCAGGGCGCTTGATACGGAGAATGACAAGGAAGGCATGCCTGAGAAGGAAGTTATTCCTGAGAACGAAGCCAGCCCCGACCTGTTACCGTCACATAAGGTGGTCTGTTTTCCTTTTCCACACTAAATAATCATACCTACTGACATTATTAGTTATGACAACTATTAATAATTTGAATTGTTGTTTTGTATAGTTTTCCATTTTTATTAAGACTTATAGGTGCAATGATAGAGTTTCTAATACATTTGTTTTGGTAGACTCTGACGCCTAGTGATGATGCTCCTCAAACCATTCGTGAATTATGCGATAGGGTGATCGCAGTTGAAAGGGTGATGGATGACATATATTCGAAGGTAAATGATACCTCTGATGCTGTAAAAACAATGGCTCAAGATATGAAGACACTCTTGGAGCTATATATTTCGAAATCATCTGGCGAGAGTGTCCCCTCGAAAGATAACTCCGAGGAACCTGAAGAAGATTTAGACAATGCTGGGTGTTCTAATTCACCGTTCATCGGAATATCTCCTACGAATGGAAGCCATGTGAAGAAGAAACTTGATCTTAACTTCAGCCCTTCCCTGAAGTCTGAGCTTAGAGTTATTGACTTAGATGACACAATAAGGCTTATGAGGTTCAAAGAGAGGCAGTTTTCAAAGGGGATGGAGACTTTTTTGGATTGTACTCCTCCGAAAAAAGATGTGTTGAGTCCAACTTTGAAGAATTCTCCTAGTGTGAAGAATTCTCCTAATCTGAAGAATTCTCCAAATATGAAGAATTCTACAGTTTTGAGGAGTTCTCCTCGTCTGAAGAGTTCACCAAAAGTGTCGACTCCAATAACCAAACGCAATTCTCCTATGGTGACACCATCACCAAAGAGTACAAAGAAGACGAACCTGACACAATCAAAGGTTTTTAATATTGTGTTAAGTGTTTTATATTTATTCATTTAGTCATTTGATGCTCAAGCATAATCTAATATTTGTATTGTAGGCGGTTTCAGATGCAACTTCCATCCCACCTGGGCCATTGCCTAAGGTCCTTACAGAATTGTTTACGCGTTATATGAAAGATTTAACTCAGCAAGAAGGCATTCTGTGCAATAAGGTGTTCAACCTTAAGGGCACTGGCGATGCTGCTTATTGGCCATTAAATTACCGATTGGGCTTAATCGTTTCTGACGTCACATGTCTATTCCCTGACAACTAGATAAACAATTTTGTATGTATTTACTTTCAGTAAATTTGTACAACGATTCTAACAATTGTGTGTGTGTATTTGGTAATATAAATTGCAATTTTGTTGTTTGGAATACAGTTTGTTGACATGTACATACACCACCTCCAAAGTGGAGCACGTAAAGAATGTTCCGATAAGCTGTTTCTACCAAATTGCTTTCAAAGCTACGTGTTTGATGTTGCTACGGCAGCATCATCAAAAGATTGGACTTCAGCGAAGGGTTATTTTAACAGTGTCATTGAAAGCTTTCTTCCAGCTTCACTCGAGTTGACTGAGGAGGTTCATCTACTTTATCATGTTATTTGAAATTTAGATTATATAATTTTTTGTCATATTATGGGATGACTATATATATGTTGTTAATATATAGATATACATTCCTCTACATGACCGACCTGGCGGCCATTGGTTTCTACTGGTGATGCATGTTATTGAAAGACGTGCCTACATTCTGGATTCAATGGGCGTGGATGATCATTGTCGCACTATAGTAAACGATCTGGTAAATAAATATCAATCTTATTTTTTTAAAGATTAATTGATGACGCTAGTTTTTAACAATTTGAACCCTGTACAGCTGCGTTTGGCACACGGACGGCTACTTACAACCCCGAAGAAAATTTTTTTGGGTCGGCCATTTATAGGTACAAAGTTGGCGGACTTATTTGCTAATGCGGCCTCCTTATACGACATCGTACTCCCTCCCCTTCGCTGTCAGCCCAACCTGTAAGTTAAATGTGTAACGTTCATACGATATGATTTCATTTTTATATTGCTATTTTGCCTTACCGTTAACTGTTTATAAACCCATTAGATGATTCAATCAATTCGTAAACTGTTTTCAGCGCATATAGTTTAGTTAGTCCTATTGTTTATTTAAGTCCCACCTAATGTTTTACATTTAAATACGTTCTGTTTGATGACAAATACATTTATTTGAGCATCATAGTCCTGCTTCTGATCCATGCTTTGACTATTACATTTTGCATGGACGCAGGCATGATTGCGGTATGTACATCATAAAATACTATGAAGCTTATGGGCATTTTGAATGGCCTAGTATACATTTCAAGGTAGGTTAAGAACATATTATATTATTTTCTTTATAATTTTTTTTTTTAAATTTTGGCACATTAATTATCATGCAGACTGATGAGATGCGAGTTGAGCGGCTGAGAACGCTGTCCAAACTTATTCTTAGTGAACACAACGATGTGAAAGTGTTAAGGATGTGGCAAACCTAGTAGAAGAAGAGATTGTTTGGCAGTTACATTTAAATTAATGTCTTATTTATAATTTTTTTAAGTTATGGTTTTATTAGATATTCTAGTTAGAGAGACAAGTATTTTGTGAGATGGTTAGAGTTCAGTTTTTGACTTATCAGATGTTTGAGGTTCTACTTTGGTTTTAACTATTACAATCTTTAGTCTTCCCTAAAGACATTGTCGTATGTAGTTGCTTTCATGCCTATATATCTCTTACTATATGTGCCAATGTCAAAGTTGTCTTTAATTATGTATCCCTGCAATGTGTTTGACAACTACATTGAAAGATATTGTCTTTAAATAAATATGCATCCCTACAATGTGTGTTACAACTACAATGAAAGGATTTGAAATAAGCTAAACTATTTACAACTAAATTGTTTTCATGCATAAACATCAGTCAAGTTTACATTGTACCATAATTAATCAAGGTTATCTCCCAGTGCTGCTTCAGGACCTTCTGAGATTAACTTAATCTGGTCCTTCAATTTGTTGTTTTCCAGTCAGAGATAGCGAATCAAGGTCTGCAATCTGAAGGTATCCATATCCTCATAATATGATGGATGTGTCCACAAACTTTTGCCTTTGGCTTCTATGTACTTGATGACATATATTCCACAATCATATCTGCGCAGTATAATCCACATCATGATGTTAAAACTAAAACAACGTTATTTTACCTTTAAATATATTTTGTGTCCTTACCCATTAGGCTGTTGTGGCACACATATGCTTTCCACCTTGAATTGCTGAAGTCCTTTTATCTCAAATGACATCCCATATTTCTCATACGTAGCTACAATCGCTGAGCACAGTTTTTCAGCAGCGATTTTGCTCAATATTTCTCTTCTCCATTTGATTCGGTCAGGATATGAATCAAGTACATATATTTTTCGGTCTTCGAGGCTAACAAAACACATATACCAGTGCCCATGTCCTTTGTCTGAGTGCATTGGAATATAAATCTACATGGGACAAACAGAAATTATTTACACAGATTGCAAGTTGTGTCAACTACATTAGCAAATAAAAAAATCAATACCTCCTTCACAAGTTCTGGCTTTCCTGGCAAAAGTGACTTCATTATGCGCCCGTTTTTTTTCTGTAGCTGCAAATTTGATTGCCAATAATATTATTTATGAATTTACATAACAAAATAGACTTTGGATGGATATGTAGAAATTGAGAAACTTACAACTGTGCTGCTCATACTAGTTGATACAAATATAATTGTATCACCACCGTTTGCCCTCTCAAATCCGACCAAGTCAATTATCTACAAGTTGAAATCAACTTAGCAAGTTAGTGTTGTAAATAATTTTTGTTATACACATTTTACAATACTTACAGCGCATTTGATCCATATTTCAGGATATAGGCACCTCATTTGAAACCTATTAGCACATACCTGTGGCAGACAAACCAGCTTCTCCCTATCCAAGTAACATGAATGAGAGACCAATGAAATAATAACAAACAGCATACAATTATGCACCAAACAAGAGTCATGATATATTACTACGTATTATCTTTGTCAAAAACGTATTCGCAGAGTCGCCTGTCTTCCTTGCTAAGGTCATTCAATAGATTTTGTATTTCTGATATTGGGGTTGGGAATTCTTCTTTAGATTCACTCGATTTTCCAAGCATATTGTCAATATCCTCCTTCATTCATAAATTTTAGTATGCATAAATTCAATGATATCAGTTTAATATTAGTCATAATTCAATGATATCAGTTTAATATTAGTTATAACAAAACCTCACAATAGTTGTGCCTGTAGTTACCATACCTCAGTCATGACATCTTGCCTCACGTTTTTGTTATTTGTTTGTCTTCCCCTCGTTTTGGGTGGGGGTGGGGGTTCATCTGCATCATGTTCTTGTTTGCTTGTGTCAGTTGTGTGTAGCTCAGCAAGGGTTTTAATGTTCTTAGGTCGCCTACCCCTCTTTTTGGGCAACTGATCCCCTTTCCCCTCCACATCCTCTGTATCAGCATCCTCCGTATTATCTCTCCCAGCATCATCATCCTTATTATCTTCATTCTTTCGCTCTTCATCCTCCCTCTTCTCTCTCTCAACATCCTCTCGTTTAAACATCTCTTCCTCATTCGTCTTATCTTTCTTCTTTCTCTCAGCCTCCTCCCTCTTCTTTCTCTCAGCCTCCTCCCTCTTCTCGTCATCATCCTTTTCCTCTTTCTTTTTTCTCTCTTCTTCCTCTTTCTTCTTCCTCTCTTCTTCCTCCCTTTTCTCTCTCTCAGCATCCTCCCTCTTCTTTCTCTCTTCTTCCTCTTTCTTCTTCCTCTCTTCTTCCTCTTCCTTCTTTCTCTCTTCATTCTCCCTTTTCTCTCTCTCAGCATCCTCTTTTTTAAACATCTCTTCCTCATCCAACAACTTTTTCTTCTTTCTGTCTTCCTCCTGCCTTTTCTTCAAATTTTCCAATCTCCTTTGTCTATTTCTTCTATCCAGTCCTATGTCCAGTAGTTTAGTATCTGCTGAGCCCTGACTATCATTCTCCTGACTTTCATTCTCATCACTTTCATTCTCATCACTTTCAGTCTCCTCATTTTCATTCTCCTCACTTTCAGTGTCCTCACTTTCTTCATCTTTCTCACTCAACTCAGATTCACTGCCTGCTACTCCTTTGTGCTTTTGTCTCGATGTTCCTTTTTTCCTCTGCTTCTTCACTGTCTTCACATTTTGACTCTTAGGCTTATTTTTAGCATGTCCTATTGATGCAAGAACAATTTGAATTATGTATAAAATGATGTTTTTAACAGAATCAATGGAATAATGTATAAAGGGATGTTATCTGAAATAATCAATTTATTAAGTAACTAAATCATTTGTAAAGTGTGTTACCTGATCCCATACAGTCAGCCACCATGTTCTTAACCTATTTAATGGCCTTATGCAGCCCAAGCATTTCCCTCTCCATTGCATTCCTCATATCCTTAATGTCATCACGCATGACATCTACTTTTGTTTGCAACTGCTGTAATTGTGCATTCCCCCATTGTGGAATATCTCCAATAATCTTCTTTTTTTCATCCTCCATTTGCACCATCAACTACAGTTTTTCATGGTTGTACATATTGAGGCTCAATATTAAACTCTATTTCAGTATTGACATTATTTATAAGGAGCAAACATTGAAGTTTCCAAAATAAACTTGTTTGGTCTTATCTAAACATGGCGTTAGTAATACCTAACAAAATATTCAGTTGGGAAAGAATTTTACATTATTGCAGGAATATCCTCCCAAGTTGTTCAGAATGTATTTGTTCAAACTTTATCTTTTGTTCATCCCAGTCCACCACTCTTGGAAGTTTTGTTTCCAACGAATTATCAATGGTGCCCCTCTCAGTTGAGTAGTCACAAAACAGCACCTACATATAATTTGGTAAATCACTACAACATATTACAATAATAAGACACTGTGCACTTATGAAAACCAATATGTATTTACCAAGAACAGGAGTATGCAACCACCGATAAAGTCGTCATCTTCCTCCTTCATATGCTTTACAGCAGCAACCACATTGTCATATATGAACTTTGCCCAATTGAACAAAGGAACCAATGATATATCCTTCACCAAGTGAAGCCACTCCCTCTTTGGTTTTTTGTTCCTTGTTGGCGCAAATAATGCTGTCATTAAAAATAGTAGCAGTACTTTGCTAAACCTCTCATCAGTTTCCTCACAATTCTTTAGGATTTTTGCCATACCCTTCACATCCAAATTAGCAAGATATTTTATATGTTCTGCTTCAACCCCCTCATAGGACTGTTCACTTACTTCCTCACCAGAGTCCTTAAATCCAAGCAAGTATTCAACATGCTTTGGCATCAAAACATTCTTTGCACCATTAATTGTAAATGAAGCTGTGTTTGGAACAAAAATGGAAATCATCCATGTACACATAAGCTTCCTTAAAGACTTGATTTTAAAACTCATCAAACATCCAAATCCCCAGTCAATTAATAATTGTTTCTTGCCCTCTGATTTAGAAAGAACCTTCATCACATCATAAACAACTTCAGTATCACATGTTGCATACGAATCATCCTATACAAGCAAAACTCCAAACAAATTAAAATCCAACCCAGTATGTAGTACACCCCATTTTTAGTAAAGGTTCAAAAGTATGAATGTACCTTTATTCCAAATGATGTGGAAACCAGTTCGGATTTATGGGGCATTTGAATATTAACACTGAAACGAAGGCGTACAATCAAATAATTGCTTAATAATATTAATATTTTTGACTATTATAAAGGGAATTAAGATTTACCTTGGACTCATTTTGCGCTTGGACGCCATCAAAGAAAAAGATGTTTATACGATCGTTTTGTTGGTTAGACCTAATCACAAAATTGGGTTCAATTTCAAACTCAATTCAGATTCTATTCCAAATAGAGGACACAATTCCAAGTTCAAAATCTCTTTCATTTCATACACATATCGCAACAACATTCAGATTGATTGCACTAAAAATAAGAAGAGAAGGTAAAAAAATCGACTTTTTTTGTTAACATCAAATCATCAATTTTACACATAGATGACGGAAAACAACGAGGAACTAATAAGGAGGAAGACTAAACACTTACAGTGAGATGATTGGAATTTTGCTTTCTTTGTCCAAGATTGAAACTGCCACTGGTCTGAGTGAGAGAGTGAAGGAGATTATAGAGGGAAGCAGATGTTAGAGATTTTTATGTTCTAAAATTTGAAAAAGCAAATGCACTGTTTAAGACTTTAAGTAAAAGTGAAGGACACGAGGCGGTTCAACCGCCTAGTTAATGGGTTATTGGGCAGTTATTGGGCAGTTATTGGGCCACTTTTATTTTTTGCCAGTCAATTTTTATTGGGCTATTTACCATAAAGGTTTCAAACATTTATTTACAATTACTGTTGGGGGTTTGCACATACAATTACTGTTATTTACTCATTATTGTCCGCCATCATATTTTGCATTAATATTGGGCCAATTTTGGATAGTCAATTATTATTGAGCCAAAAATTGACTACTTTTCTGGATATTACAATTATTATTAGGTCCATTTCTGTTTGGCTAGTCAAATATTTTTGGGTCATTTTCCTTTTTCGCTAGTCAGACTTTTTCTGAGGAGAGGCTATTCAGTTATTATTGGGCCAATTACCTAACCATACGTAACCGTCTAATAATTTATTGTTAAATCATTTGTTTTGGTTGTAACTATTGTTATAGATAGGCTTAACTTGTGTTATGTAGTTGAAAGCTATGATAACTAATTTCACTAATTTGAAATGTGTAGCTTTAACAAATTACAGGAACCACCACATTAAAGTTCCACATGCCCAATCTAGCATAAATAAGCCGTACCACTACTTTCCATGGTTATCTGATCCCTTAGTTGTTGCTGCTGTCTTAATCGTATCCTTCAATATGTTATCTTCCATGCGAAGAAGAATAATCAATGTTTTGAGTCTAAAGAACTCTATATTTTCATAGTATGTTGGATCAGTCCACAAACTTTTGTTTTTGGCTTGTATGTACTTGATGACATCCATTCCACGATTATGTCTGCAAAGTGACAATTGATGAACGATTTTTCAAAAATATTTACCCTTTCAAGTAAAATATGTGAGCATACCCATCAGTTTGTGGAGGCACATCAACGCATTCTACTTTGAAGTGCTCAATTCCGTTTATCGCAATTATTTTCCCTTCTTTTTGATACATGCATAAGAGCACTTTGCACACACATTCAGCCACAGATTTTGTCATTCTCTCTCTTTTCCGCGTACATCGCTCAGGTTTTGAATCCAGGAGATACAAACTTCCTTTCTTCGAGGTTTACCACAAACAGAAACCAGTGCTCCCTTGATTTTTCTGGAATATAAATCTACGTAGGAGAATTTTAAATTATTAATAACAATGACTTCCTTAAATTTCAATCAATAAATAACCGAATTTATTACCTCCTTTACATGTTCTGGGTTTTCTGGCAGAAGTGCCATCTTCATATGCAAGTCTGGTTTCTGAAGCTTCTGTAATAATTCTCAAGTTATTATTACTGAAAATGCATAAATAAAATTTAATATTATGGGTTTATGTAAATATTTAGAAACATACAACGTTGTTGATCAAAGACATAGATACAAATAATATTGTGTCATCGTCCTTTGCCCTCCCACCTCCGACCAAGTCAATTATCTACAATTTGAACGCAAGTTAGAAAGATGATGTTGTTAACTAAAGGAGTCATGTTGTGTTGTCTAGGATTATACATTACTTACATGGTTGTTCACATATATTCCAGGATATAGGCATCTCATATTGGATCTGTAACCATCTACGCGTACTGTTTCCACCAGTTTCTCCCTATTCAAAATTCAAGTTCACAATGAATAAGAAAGATAATTAGAAATTATTTTTCAGCATACAAGAGATAGTTTATCTTACTTCATCAAATTTTTGTCAAAAACGTATTCGCATAGTGGCCTGTCTTCCTCGCTAAGTCTATCCAATAGGTGTACAATATTGGATATGGGTGTCGCGTAGTCTGGGTCCCCGTCATTGACTTTTTCAGGAGTATTATCAATATCCTCCTACATGAAAATGTTTTTGCGAACATCAAATACATAAAAGACTTTAGCGTTAGTTACGAGCTAACCGTTATTTAGTTATAACCAAAGTCAAACAATTTATTAGTCGGCACTAAACATTTATTTAGTGACAACTAACTTTACATTACCTGTTGGACTAAGTTCTTCTTAGGCGGCCTTCCCCTCTTCTTGGGTGGGGCTTGATGTTGTACTGATTCTTTCTCTTGATCTTGTTTCTTCTTTATCTGTTCCTCCTGTATCTTCTTTGCCTATTCCTCCTCCCTCTTTCTCTGCAAGTCCTCCTCCCTCTTTCTCTGCAAGTCCTCCTCTCTCTTTTTGGACTCTTCCTCTTCCCTCGTTCACTGCAACTCCTCCACTCTCTTCTTGGACTCTTCCCCTTCCCTCTTTCTCTGCAACTCCTCCTCTCTCTTCTTGGACTCTTCCTCCTCCCTCTTTCTCTGCAAGTCCTCCTCTCTCTTTTTGTCCTCTTCCTCTTCCCTCTTTCTCTGCAACTCCTCCTCTCTCTTTTTGGCCTCTTCCTCTGCAACTCCTCCTCTCTCTTCTTGGCCTCTTCCTTCTCCCTCTTTATCTGTAACTCCTCCTCTCTCTTCTTGGCCTCTTCCTCTTCCCTCTTTCTCTGGAACTCTTTCTGTTTCTTTTTTTCATCTCCCTTTTCTTTTGTCTTTAGCAATGTTCTCAGTGTCCCTTCTCTATTCCATCTTACCAGATCTTTTTCCTCTTTAGGTTCACCTGCGTCCTTGTTTGGTTCATCTGAGTACACCTTAGATTCATCTGAGTGCTCACCCTCACTCAATTTTCCTTCTTCCTCGTCTGATTCCTCCTTATCAGCCAAATCAGTTTCAAAGTCAGGAACCCCTTTGTACTTTCGTCTGAAAACTGGGTTAGTTCTCTTCTTGCCCACATTAGCTTTACCCTCTTTCTTTCGTTCTTTTCCTCCTAGGAGCATTCATTCATCAACAAGTGCAATTACATTAAAACTGATGAACAGTTATGGAGATCAAAATTTTTGTACAGTAAGTGGATTATATAATACCTGCTCCCATGATTTCAGCCAACACGGTCACTATGTCCTTCACATCATTTATGGACGTATACAGCCTTTTAATTTCCTTCTGCGTCATATTCCTCATTTCCGTCATGTCAGCATGCATGACATCTACTTTTCTTTGCAACTTGTCTAGCTGCTCATTCCCCCCACATGGAAATGTTCAAATAATTTTCTTTTTTTTGGTCCTCTAGTTTCAGCATCAACTACAAATTTAACCCCATAAATAGCTTCATAATGATGTCCTAAATTAAACAAATGTTTGGTGATGCCCAACAACTAAATAACACATGAATGGAACAATTTAGTTTTAACTGAACAGACACATGGTGATGGCCAATATATATGTTTAATTTTAGTTGCACCATAATTTCAAAAACACATGTATGGAATTAATGAGCTATTACCCTTTTGCAGCCATATCCTCCCAATCTATTGTTAATGAAATTCTGCAAAGACCTCACATTGCTGTCATCACAATCCACTACTCTTGGCAACTGGCATTCCCAAGAATCATCAAGGTCCCTCTCAGTTGAATAATCACAAAACAAAACCTAAACATAATTAGAAAATTGACTTACAACTTATACAATGTATTTGACGATTTATGAAAAGGAACTTGAAGTGTTCTTACCATGAACATCAGTATACAACCCCCGATAAAATGAACACCTCCATCTTTCACATCTTTGATAGCAGCAAACAAATTGTCATAAATGAATTTTGCCCAATTTAACAAAGGAACAATTGAAATATCTCTCAGTAAGAGAATCCACTTCTTATTTGGCTTTTTGTTACTTGTAGGTGCAAAAAATGAGGTCATTAAAAATAACAACAACACTTTCTTAAATTTCTCATCAGTTTCCTCAGCATTCTTTAGTATCTTGGCCATACCACTGACATTCAAGTTAGCATAATACTTTTCATCCTCATCCAAATCAATTCCCTCACCTGATTTTGTAATTACATCATCACCAGCGTCTTTAAACCCCAGAAAATACTCAACATGCATAGGCAACAAAACAGTTTTTTTGCCGTCAATTGTGAATGAAGAAGTATGTGGTTCAAAAATAGAAATCATCCACATACACATGGTCTGCCTTAAACTCCTGATTTTATATCTCATCAAACAACAAAAACCCCAATCAATCAACAACTTTTTCTTGGATTCAGATTTACGGAAACTCCTTATCACTTCATACAGGAGTTCCAAATTACATGATGCATATAATTCATCCTACTAAATAATTAAAAAAAAGAAACAATGATCGTCATAAACGAAATTGTATTCGAACAATAAAAAAACAAAACAAAATGTATCCATCCCAATTGACTTACAAACCCAAAAGGAAACAATAATGTTTTCAAAGTACCTTAATTCCAATTGAATTACAAACCCGTTGAGATTTTTGGGGCATTTTTTCACTCACACTGACCAAAAATAGGAAAATAAATTAGAAAATTGAACAATGATTGATGGAAACAATACAAAAATACATAGATCACATACCTTGCACTCGTTTTGCGCTTCGGAGTCATGAAACTGGTGTCTGCCACCAGGTAAATTACACACACATAGAAATGAATGTTTGGT
The DNA here is from genome assembly GCA_038025085.1 of Tetragonia tetragonoides. Lineage (NCBI taxonomy): Eukaryota > Viridiplantae > Streptophyta > Magnoliopsida > Caryophyllales > Aizoaceae > Tetragonia > Tetragonia tetragonoides. The sequence continues at coordinate 37,093,262 of CM076143.1, forward strand.
TAGGACTGAAAAAGAAAATTGGTTTCTATCTCAGTTTTAATATTCGTCTCATTAGTTATTTCTTACAATAAGCAACCAATATTGATGGTGGATGAATCTAACCTAACATGCAAATAAAAATCCACAAATTAACAGTTAACCCTAACATTAAACAAAAACAAAGGAAAAGGACAACAATTAGAAGACGAAAAATTGATGGCGGTAGCACAATTAAGTTTATCAAAGACGATGATGACTTACAGTTATGGCGAATAACTAAGAGGTTAGTCTTCTCTTTCAATTGATTTTGCAAAGATCGCAGCTGAACTGTGAAATAGGGAGAGAGAAGGAGATAAATGTGTTTTGAATTTTGAAAAATGCGCTTACAGGTTATTTAAAACTGCAGACGGATTTTTATACTTGGGCCTCCTCATGAATACTTTGTTGGGCCCACTTACCCGCCGTGACTTAACTAACAGTATTAAATTAATTGATTATGCTTTTCAAAAAATATTTATTGCCTCATCATAAAGATTTACCCTCCCATAATTTAAAACTCTTGTTTATTGTGCATCCCATAATTTGAAACCCTTATTTATTATGCCGCCCATACCTAAACTGAAACTGAAGCCTTCTACCACTTGCACAAGTAAGTTTGGCAGTTGATTGTTTCGTTTATTTGATTTTATTACTTGTGAAATTTGTATGTTAAATTAAATACTATTATTTGATGGTCTTAATCAGTTTGTATCGAACAATAAATTGCAATAGACCATGATGAATCAGTGGTGCAAATTTCTGATGATGATGATTATTCGGAAAGCAATAATGAATCCAATGGTGACAAGGGGTGGTAAATTTATATATGCTGATTTTGTAGATGAAGAAACTTGGGATTACATTGGTAAACGTTTACAGGATTTCCAAGAGGAGGATATGAAGATGTTGTCGTTTAAGTCATTGGAAAGTTGTCATGAGTTTTACAAGCTATACTCAAAGGTTAAAGATTTTGGAATTCGTAAACAGGGAGCTGTGAGGAGTAGGGAACCGGATAGGCACATAACTTCACAAAAGGTGGTTTGCTCTAAACAGGGTGTACGAGATCAGAAGTGGGACAATATGGAAGGCAGAGTAAGACCTCCAAGACGTATTACAAGGGTCGGTTGTGTAGCTTACATACAATTCAAGCTTGAGAAAACGTCCCAGCTATGGTTGGTTTCAGGATTCAAGGAAACCCACACACATGACCTTGTTAACCCACTACATGTGCCGTATATAAGGTATGCATTTTATTGAACAATAAATTACTTTGTAAAATTACATAACGCCATAGTTATTGGATTTTAATTCTTCAATATGCATTGGTAATCTGCAGGAGTAATAGGAAGTTCTCAGAGGCGAATGTAATGCATATAACGTCTTTGATTAAAGCAGGCCTCACCCCTAGTGCGATAATGCGTCTAGTGGTGCAACAAAATGGGGGGTTATGATAAGGTTGGATTCTTATTGAAAGACTTGTACAACCTTTGCGAGAGGATTAGACAAAATGAAGTCAAATACGGGGATGCAGAAACTGTATTGGCATACTTATTAGGGAAACAGACTTCCGATGAAATGCTTTACGTAGAGTGGACAAGGGATAAACAAAATAGATTGGAGAAATTGTTCTGGTGTGATGAATTGTCACGAGTTGACTACAGTGCTTTTGGTCATGTAATTGCATTTGATACCACTTACAAATCGAATTCTTATAACAAGCCATTTTTTGTTATAGTTGGTGTCAACAAACATCGAAGAACGGTACCACTGGCTTGCGCCCTTGTGGTTGACGAAAAGGAGGAGTCATTTGTTTGGGTCTTGCAACAATTGCTCATATTTGGAAACAAAAAAAAAAACCGCATACTGTCATAACGGATGGTGATAGAGCCATGGCTAAAGCCATCGAGACAGTGTTTCCAAAGGCAAGACATAGGCTATGTTTGTGGCATCTAATGCGTAATGTAAAGTCAAATGGTGGCAAGAATTTTTGCAGTGGTTTCATGAAATGTGTTGACAAGTGTGCGACGCCTGAAGAGTTTGAAGAAGCATGGGAAGAACTGGTCTCATTTTATGATGTGAAAAACACACAATGGGCTTCCAATCTGCATGCTAACAAGAAAAAGTGAGCTGAATCATATATGCGAGGATTCTTTTATGCGGGTATGTGCTATTTGTTAACTTTTTCATCATACATATTAATATATGGTATGTTCATCCCAAAGTCATTTTATTGGTGATCACTAAGATACCTATTGGTTATGACTAAACATGAATTATTCCATTTTTAGGTATGCGAAGTACACAGAGATGTGAGTCCATGCACAAAACTGTGAAGAGAGTAGTGGACAACAAAATCAAGCTGTATAGATTCATAGAACTATATGAAAGAGTTCTTCAGTGTCTGAGATTTAATGAAGGGGGAGAAGATTATAAGACTATGCAAACACTGCCCGTCATTGATGGAGTGCTGACGAAGGTAAAAGAACATCCTGCAAGAGTGTACACAGTAGAATCGTACAACTTTTTGTGCAGGGAGATGGAGTTAGAGAAACAATTTGCTGTTAGAGATAGTCAAACTCATGATCACCCACAAGGACAATTAATTGTGTACAAGCTCCAAAGTGTAAACAAACCAGATCAGTGGTACACTGTTATAAGACGTGACACTACCAAAAGGATGTACTGTTGTTGTTTGAAGTTAGAGTCCATCGGATATCCATGCCTCCACATGTTCACTGTTATGAAAAATGCTTTTATGACAGAAATCCCTTCTGGATGCATTCTTCGTAGGTGGACAATAAAGGCTAAGGAATTCCCAAATATAGGAAGAGCTGCTCCTCCTACAAGTGATCAAGATGGCGAGTCAATATTCATGTCCAGGGTTTCTTATTTGTCTACAACTTCTATGAATAAATTCCGATCCGCCGCGAAGAATACATAAACATTCTACAAGTTGAAGGACGAAATTGCAAAGTGGAACGACACACCCACAGATGATGTAGTGGACAACGGTGAAAAACATGGTAAAAGACAAAGACTTGGGATTGGTGATCCTGAAGTTATTGCTGCCAAGGGTAATGCAAAGAAAACAAGAGGGGCCAAAGTAAGGAACACTGAACATGGAAAAAAGGGGATAGAGGATGAAACAGATGATGGGCACCCAGATATTAACTTAAATAAAATTCCCAAAGACGAATCAGATGAGGAACCTGATGAAATCATCGAGTACCTTAAAACCACGACTCCAAAAATTTACTCCTCTGGCGATGCCCTACACGTAAGTTTCGTATTCAATATGCTTTCTGAAGTTAGCCATCTTGACATGTACATAACATATTTGAATACAATGCAGGATGTGCCATTACGACCTTAATGATGTTGACAAACAACCCATGAAGTATGACTATGATCCAGACTACAATGCGTGGTGAATCAATAGTTTAGTTCCAACTAAACACGAGCTTATTAGTAACAGTTAATTATTTACAATAGTACTTGCGTGATTTTTTTGTTCGTTTAGACTGCTACGTTTAATTTATTTACATTTTATTTGGAGTGATAAATTAAAATACAGTACTTTGCTTTATTGATGATTTTCCTTGAAAAACTTTGATTTCTTATTATTATTATTAGCGTCAAACATAACTGCTATTCCCACGTGTTCAATTTCCCACTCCCCCAATAACCGCACAACGTTATCCCACTCCCCCAATAACCGCACAACATTATCCCACTCCCCCTTATAACTGCCAACAATCTCCCATTCTCCCTATAACCGCCCACATTCGCCCACTCCCACCTTTAACTGTTGTCAAATTTCGAATCCTTTCTGACATTGCCACCAATAACCGCTTTAAACCTCTATAAATAAGGAATTTCTCAACGCTCATTTCTCACAAACCCTCTTTTCTCGTACTTCCCATGGCATCCTCTACTGCCAGTTTCTGCCCTTCCCCTGAGCACGATATACAGCCTCATGAGGTTCTGACCCTAGGGTTTCCACCTACAAATGCTGTATCGTACATGACATCGGTCTCTGAACAAAAAAACCCAATACTTATCACTTGCACTCAGCCCGCACCACTCGCCAAACCAGAACTCAATCTCAACACGACAGTGTTCTTCTATGAAGAATCTCTTGCCAACAAAGAAATTGTTGGTATTAAACATATTCGGAAGTTGATCACGAACCCTAAGGATGTCCCAGAACCGCTTCGCAACCTACTACATTGGCATGGCGAAGTTGTCGTCCCGCTATACATCCCCCACCTCTCTTATCTTGAGAGGCACAATTTCCCTGCCGATCATGTAGGATACTATCTTTGGAAGATGCAACAAGATGTGAAAGCTGATTCTCCAATTCTTGTTCCTGAAGATTTGGTAAACATACTAGATCCCCCTCCAATAATTCCTGAAGTGATGGTTGAACACCTGAGGTTGAGCAGCTACCAACCCATCCGCATTCTGATGCGGAGTAACACAAATGGATTAAAGGTGATCCAAATTGCCGGAGAAGCCACTCAACTCAGGGTTTTTTCCACGTGGAAAAAGAATGCGTTGGGTTTCGGTAGGACAGCGGCTGTCGAGATTGAATGGCCAGAGAGATACATTTATGACCATGAATTGGGATGTCTTTTGGACGTGCAGGAGGGTGTCACACCTAAAAAGTGGATGGACATGGACAAAATACCTATGTCCACTAACATGTCGTCTGGAACTGTAGGGGGATATCTAGATTGTCCTTCAAAAGCAATCTTCACCTCATCATCACAAGCCACCGCCCAGAGATTCTGATCCTTTGTGAGACAAGAACTAGTGGAAAGAACACCTGGAATATTTTGAGTGAGTGTGGCTTTGACAGGTACTTCCTGGTCAAAACTGTCGGTATAACTGGGGGGATTGTTATTCTCTGGCATTCGCGCAGAATGGACATCAATGCTAGAGATAATGAACATGGACAGTGTTTCCATGGTGATATTCAGGTAACACTATAACTACATCTTGTTGACATTTAAACTTTTACAAATTAAAATTCATATTCGTTATCACTGTTCTCATCTTTAGTCACAACTAATGTAGTCTATTTTATGTCTAAATTGAACATATAGGCGGATTGAATACATTTTATAAATTCTTTTATTTGTAGGCTTCAATTATATGAAGGGAATAACAGTGATGCATGATGGCGGTGCAAAAGGAAATTTACCGTGAAGTGTTGCTAAATGAATATATACCAGATGTGTTTAGTTGGTTATTTGTAGTTGTGTATATATTTTGCTTTATTTGCTTTTAGTTATGTTCTGGCACCTTTTTCTTCAATGACTGGTTTAATGTAGTAATCTATTAACGTCTGTAATGTAATTGGTTTGTGGTCCAATTTGTTCTATAGTTCAAGTGCTCAATATTCAGTTATAACAAATATATATCTTAGTTACAACTATCATTATACATTACAAAACGAAATTGAAATGCTGTGGACACGTTGCTAATATAAACTTTGCTTTTATATTCCAAACAGAATTACATAAAATGAAAGTCTTAATGTTACTGATATCTGAAAACCAAACATTTTCTTCTCAAAATAGAAGTAAACTACATTTATTCTGGGGTAACTTCATCCCACCATCCATTGATCGCCCAATGGGGATCAATAACATTCGGTTTCTCACCAACATATCCAAACACATGACGGAAATAAACTCCATCATGCTCTAGGATGTCCTTGCGAATAAAATCATCATACCTTGCTCCCCAATCCATGCCTTGCTTTTCCTGTATCCATACCTCAGATTCCTTTGCAATTTTATACCACCTCTTGCAAACTAGAGAAAAATCAAGACAGTCTGGGCGAAAAAGGTGGAGTTTGGGGTACACATGATGTATGGGTATGTCATCCATGGAAATACTGTCAGGCATGACAAACTTGTCACCATCAACCTTCTGTTTCTTGGCACACCTCTTCATTGATGTTTGAGGAAGTTAAAAGTGAATAAAATGGAGTATAATTGAAGGAAATGATGGTAATGAAATGAACTGAATTGGTGCTTTAGATAGTTGGGACATGTGCCCATATTTATAGATGGGTTATTGAGTTTTGAAGGGTCACATCTTTTGGGTGAATTTAATAAACCTACAACTTCCATCCTTAATTTGATTACTTTTCCAATCAGTAAATCAACAGTCACAACTTTTGAAAGTAAAATAACAAATCTTTACCAAATCCGTAAATCACAGGCACAGTATTTAAAATAATTGTTAACCTTCATCTCATAAAAACGAAAACAAAACTTTATTTCCCAAACTCAATAAATCCTTCTTAAAACAAACTTTCGTCACGCCTAATACACATTTTATTATAACCAATGAAATAGCGGCTACTTAAATTTGTAATCTGCTTTCAATGGTTGTTTATGTAATTGTACATCACTGCCATCACTGCACCAACCATCAAAAAGAAAACAATGACCATGACAAGGTGGACCATTGATCTTATATTATTGATCTTCTTAATCTCTTCCTTAAACTTCTTGGCCTTCACCCTCACCCTTTCATTCTCAATCAAGAGCTTGGTATGGTCTGATCTAAGTTCTATCACATTGGCTTGCAAAGTCCTTTTGTCACTAAGAAGCCTATTAATGACATCTCTTTGCCATGTAGTGCTATCTTCGTCATACCAACTGAAGTATCTGCATCCCCTCCTTCCAGTTTCATGGTCGTAGTCACAACAAGCAAGAAACCTTTGTTCTAGGTTCAATCGAGTCATTGATTTTACCAATTTTGGAGCCCTTCCACATAGACATAGTATCTGATTTGCGGTGGACATTCTTAATATCATGCCAAATTAAACAAATATACCACCAAATCAAAACAACAACAAACACAATTCAGAAGAATGCAATAATAACGCCCTATCAATTGAAATAAGGTGAAAACTTACATGATTGACTTCTTCTACATGATAACTTAAAGTTGATATTGTATAGATGGGGCTTTTTGAGAAATGATGCTAAACTTTGTCAAAACCCTAACCCTCTTTAAATGTGGATTATTTTCTGTCTTTGTTTTCTTGAATTTAACGAAAATTTCCGTTTCCAGAGATATTTTATTTTAAAATTTAACCGTTCGGTTTGTAATAATAAAACCCTATCAATTGAAATAAGGAGAATACAGCCATTTGAAATTTAAATTTGGGAATTGTGAATAATAATATTGGAATTTGTGAAATTTAAATCAGAGTTTGTACTTGAATTCTTATTCCAAACAATGAATCAATCATCCCCTACTTTAAAATTTAAATCTTTGTTGGTGGAAATGAGGGAGGCTTAAATGGATATTATAATTTTGAAATTATCCCAATTATTAACTCTTGAGAGACAACTTATTATCAATTTGGTTTGTAATAATAAACCCCATTTTCAATGAATGTACAACCAATAATAGAACATGAACCACTTGCAATAATAACACTGACTTAATTTCACAAACTTCCATAAATGGCTTTCATCCATCATAACTAACGTAGAAAATAGTCGTAACCAAAGTACTACAATTGACAATTCCCACTAACAATACTACATTGTCTTCCTGTCCTTATCACTACCAAGAAGTCCACGACGTCAATCAGTAAGGCAATATGTTGATAAGATGTTCCTCACCAACATGACCGTCGTGCATGCGGTGTCATAGTGAATCATGATCTATTATATCCTGGACAAGGAAATTACGCCATTCTTTTTGATTGTACTCAACCGTACGCTTTGAACGTAATAGCTTCTCAGCTTCGTGTTCCAGCGCGTTGCATTGTTTAGAAGCCTGAGCGAAACTACACCTCCCAGATCCAAGGAGATTCGGAATTATGTGCTCCACCAAAACATCCTGCGTTCCAGGGAAGTTGAACATGTCGCTTGACCCTTCCATCCTGCACTAGAGAAATATCATCCTTCTCGTATTAAAAAAAAAAAAAAAGAAATATCATCCTTAATAAATAAAATCTACTAATATTTAATAATGTAAAGTTTCAAGCAAGACACACACAAATGAAATATAAAGCACAAATGACATATGAACTCAGAATAGAAAATTTAAGTAATAGAACATAAAATGGAAGAGACATACGTGAGATTGAATTCAATTGGAGAGGATGAGGAGCAGGAGGGTAAAATGTGATCTTATATTACAGCTATTTCGAACCATAAAGCCTTGGGAAGGGGAGGGGTAAAGTGTGAGGTTATATTGGAAATGAGGAGGGTACAGAGCTTTTATAAAGACTTGGGAAGGGGAGGGGTTTTTTGAGTTTTGCGTTTACTACTAAACCCTAACTTGGTCATCCCTAACAATAGCGGATTTTTTTATTTTTGTTAAGAGGAATATAAAATAATTTCATATTGATGTTTTAGTACAATATTTCAAATATGTGACATATGATCTACTTTTAAGAGATATCAATATCTTTTATCTTTGGAAGCTCAATTTTCAGACTTATAGGGATTGACAGTGAATTTTCATACATACAAACTTCATAGTCAAAAGCCCAATTGCAAAAATGATATTTCATACAATTATCACCAAAATAACAAATACTCAAAAGCCCCAATGCATATACATGACACAAACAAAAAAACATACATGTAGTAATTCTAGAAATTGTCAGTTATAGCAAGATATATTAATAGTTACAACCATTGTCATTCAAAACACACTAAAACAAAACAACTACAACTTTTTGCTATGCAAAAGGAGTTTCAGGTTGGACCAGGATTTACAAAACAACTACTACTACCCCATCAACCTCTCCTCTAATTTTCTATCAGGTTGACCTCCAATATGGCTTAGCGTCGACATGAAGTTCCTCACCAACATGGCCTTTGTACTTGCGAAGCTAGAGTGCCTTATGAGCAATAATATCTTGAATTATGAAATTATTCCATTTTGCTCGAGAGTACTCATATCGACGCTTAACCCTTCTCAATTTTTCTGCCTCCTTAACAATAGTGTTGTATTGTGTTGACGCCTGAGCAAAACTCCTCTTGCCACATTTTGGTAGCTTTGGAATGATGTGTTCAATGAACACATCATCCATCCCAAGGATGTTGATTATGGGGCACGAACCTTCCATCCTAACCCATTGACAATTGAAAAACGCACATCTCAAATTTACATGTCAACATCAAAAACTTACGCCCAAAATCACTTGATATTTCTAAATTCATTTTACGACAATAGTAATAACTTTCTATATGTTTGGTGGCCACTATTAATATTCCCTACTTAACTCTTTAAGTACACTTTATACACCTATGTAAATTCCATTTGTGAAGTTGTCTAAATTAAATGACTACTACATACAGAAGTCTAATAATCTAATTTTACCAATTCACCGAACGAAATAAATCTCATACATACATTTTAAAATTCTTAAATCCTTCCTTCCTACCACCAAAACAAAGTACAATTCGATTGAAAATAAAAATAAAACCTAAATTTGATTATTAATGGACATGCAAACCAACGGCAGAGCATTAAAACCCAATAATTAACAAGCCATAAAGTACAACCAAAAATTGCAATTCAAAACAATACAATATTTCATACAAAAATCCATAAAGTACAACCCAATATTATTCTAATCAACCAGCCATAAAGTACAACCAAAATTCGTTTTGCAAAACTTATGAATTTCAATTGATAAAAAGAAAGCCAAAAAACTGACATGCAAAGTAATATACACATAAAACTCAAGATTTAGACAAACTTAGCACATTTTTTTATTAATTTTTATCACAAAATAACCAAAATCGTTATACAGGGCTATAACAGAACACATCAAAATCACAAGAACAGAGCACGGATCATTATTTTCACCATAAAAATTAGTATAATAAGTGGGGGGGAGGGCAACATTTAGATTTGTCATGACTAAACTTAGACATGCAACACATTCCAAATTCAAAAATAAGAACGGCTGATTTAAATTTATGAACGAGGAAGATGAGACATACCTTCTTTTAAGTCGGTATTGACGGAGAGAAACAATTGGATTAGGAGAAGAAGAATGAGAAGGAGAAGGAGAATGGGAAGTTAAAAGGGTTATATGTTCTTTGTTTTCTTGGCTTTTACTGGGTTGCATTTAAAAGCGGTTGGGGCACTGTTATTTATAAGGGGAAATTGGTGGGAGGCTTGGAGCGACACCCTTTTTGGGTCATTTAACCAACTTCACGCAAAGCCCATTTACAGTCTAGTCCAACATTACTCAAAAATTTGGGTTCGCATTTTATAATAACACCCAACCTCATAGATATTGAAATAATGTTGGGCCCTATATCCGTACAAGTTACAAGGCCAATAAAATAAAACTGACAAGTACGGAAATCCTCTAACATAAAACAATCTTTCTTAGTCAAATATTAGCAACAATCAACTAAACTGTAGACAAGATATCAAAAAGCATCTCCTAAGTCATGAATCCTCATCCTTACTTCTTAATGGGGTCTGCACAATAAAAACAAACCTTTGGTTATAACTAAAAACAATGTTAGTCACAACATGAAATGAAACTTGCATGAATTCCATAAAATTATTATTCCTCCAGTTAATCCTAGAGGTTCGGTATTGTGGTATCTATCAAACCTATTTCGGAAAGTGCTCAACACATTGTATGTGCTCTTAGCGCTGGACCTAGTCTCAAGAAGAATTAAAACAGAAGGCTTACCAATCTTAATGATGTGTTGAAGATTTCAAAAAAATGATTTTCTTGTAATACCCCTGTAGTTCCAAACCACAAGGTTTGTGGCCTTAGGGATTGAAGTCACGTTGACAAATTTTAGACTCGATATAAAGTTTTCCATGTCAATAACACTACGTTCTTGGCGGTAATACAAGTATCTATTTGAACCTTCCAATTCCACCGCCACCGTTCTACCCTTTCCAGTGGGATTCCTCCTCCATGGTGCATATATTCTAATCTGAGTCAATGGTGTTGCAGTCCGGATTAGCTGCACCATTTGTATTACTCCTCATAATAATACGAATAGGTTGATCTCCCAAAAACACTGGATCCATCATGAATGTAGCATCAATGATGACTGGAGGATCCAGGTAGTTGATTAGACCATCAGGAACCACTTCGTCGTAACCATGTCTTCCGTCATACTCCATCTTCCACACAAAGTAGTTGATACGGACATCTGGAAAGTCTTCCCTTTCTAAATCAGAAAGGTGGGGGATATAGGCTGGCACGTGATAATCTCCCGCCGAAACTTGCAAGCTTCGTAGAGGTTCTGGTATATCCTCTGGATATAGAATTAACTCCCTAACACAAAAAGGATTTCTGCCATATGTATTGTGCCATTGACATTAAACTTTGGTGTACAGATAGGGGCAGGCTTAGTACATGTGATAATTACGGGATCCCTGCAATTAGACTTGCGCATCATATAGGACGTAATATTCCTTGGTGGGAATCCTAAAACTAGAGTTTGCACAGTGTCAACGTCTTCATCAGGTTGTGGCCACAACGTAGATGAATACGAATACGAAGTCATGGCAAATCGTGGAAGATGTGGTTTATGTTTAATGTGTGTTTAGGTTATAAGAACTGCCTTCAATATTTATATACTCAACAGATTTAGGGTTATGGGAAACGAGAAAATATTATTTGAATTTGAAAATTAAACGATTTGTTAATTATATGACCCTAATAGGAAATGTAACATATTTTCCCTAAATTCAAGCAATGATAATATTCGATATCTCCAATTAATTATTTTTTCCACATCTAATAAGAGTCAGTTAAGGAAAGAAACTCAATTACCTAAATAGTCCGGCTTTTTCAAATTCGTAACCTGAAATTCAAATTTAAGAACAAATCAAATTTGTGAAGTTTATGAGCCAATTTCAAATTTAAAAACATGTCAATTTCAGGAGCAAATTTTAAATTTGAAGACATGTCACGTTTAGGAGCCCATTTCAAATTTAAAAACTTCAAAAAATGTAAACCACTAGCCAATTTAAAAACTTCAAAAAATGTAAACCTTTAGAAGATTTTTAAAAGTACAAACATCAAAACTGCCAAGGTTAGTATAGTAAAAACAACTCAAAATTTACTTCAAAACTTTCAAAGTTAGTACCAAAAAAACAATTAAAATATAAGGGAAATTCAATATGTCCTTTTGATATTTTGAGTGAAAAAGCAATTTAAGGATTTACAATGTACAAAGTTTCAATGATATTTACTACTATTGCTAGATACATTATGAATATTAGTGTTGGATAAAATAAATTTCAATTTAATTTATATATCCATTCCAATTCAAAATTTTGAGGTAAAAATAGTGCATTAGAGACCGTGAAAACAATAATTTTATGTTTGGAAACGTGGGAGTATAACTATTATGAACCACTGGGTACGGTATTTTACTACCCGAAATTGGAATTGGATCCACAGGTTCTTAAATCTTATGACTTGGAATTTGATTTAGTTGCACCGGATTATAATTCTTTACAATTGGAATTGAAATTGAAATTGGATTCACGACTTCTTAAACCATATTTATTAGGATTGGATTTAGTTGCACCGGGTTCTAATTCATTAGAATTGGAATTGGAACAACATGGTACGGTGTTTCACAACCTGAAATTGCAATTGGATCCACGATTTCTTAAATCATATGAATTGGAATTGGATTTAGTTGAATCGGTATCTAATTTTTTATTATTAGAATTGAAACCAACGGGTACGATTTTTCACTACCCGAATTGCAATTGGATCCACAGGTTCTTATATCTTAAGAATAGGAATTGGATTTCATTGCACCGGATTTTAATTCTTTATAATTGGAATTGGAACCACCGGGTAGGGGTATTTCAATACATGAAATTAGAATTGGATGCACTTGTTCTTATGATGTTGGGATTGGATTTGGTTGCACCGTATTCTAATTTATCTGAATTTACGTTGAACCAACCGGGTATGATATTCCACTAACCGAGAAATGGATCACGGGTCTTCTTATTTGGTATTTAATTATTTTTTATGAAAATTAGAATGTATTTTTGGGTGACACATTCATGATTTAGTATGCTATGTAATAGATCAACAGTAATACATCATCTTTCATACATAACTTTTTTCTATGTTCACTAGGTTTCCCTAATCTAAAAATTGGTTCATGCCAAAACCTGACTTTATATTGATTATCAACAGCAAAAACATATTCATGATAAACACAGTAATAGATCATCTTTCATACACATATTCATTTCCCTTGGCAAAAACATTTCCATGACAAACACAGTAATAGCTGAGTCACAACAATAGTTAAAGCTAAACACAACTTTCGTTCAACCCAATCTCATAAACCATACATTTGAAACAAAATAAATATCCTAAAGTATTACAATATGGACATCCCCAACAAACCAACTCCATTTCACACCTACTTTGCATTCCTTCAACTAGATTCATTAGATTTCTGTTCTTCATCATCTGTCTTTGAATCTTTCGTAGCTGCATAATATAAAATTGTAAATACATCAGTTTCTTTATACACTGCAAGTTGTAGTAAAAGTTAATGAATAACATATATTACTTACCTGAGGCTGATTCAGATGGGGCAGTATCATCTGCAATTCCAAGAGCACGCAAGCTCTCTCAGTTGCCTTATCATTCAATGTTTTCATATCATTATTGTTAAATTTATCAGGGAATGCATGCTTCAACATCTCTTCTACCAATTCAAGCTTCACAATACATTTGTTCAATAATAGATTTGTATCATTAACTGGCTGTCTAGAACGAGGATCGGTTCGAAAGGTGTCTTCCACACGCCGTACATTCTTATTGGATATCAGTCCACTAACCGAACCGCTTATGTCCTTAATCCATTCACCAAGATCATTCTGGTAATACTTCATGTCCTTAGTGAGGGTTCGAATATCAATAACTGTCCCAGATTGCCCCACATTTTTTTCAACACGAACCACAGGCTCCTTTGAAAAATCAACACCAAAGTGCTAAAATATGTAAGTCAACCACATGTCATATGGGAGATTCACCTTATCTTGAACTTGGGCGTTCAACATGTATTTTATCATTATTCGAGGCATGTTCAATTTCATATTTTTCGGACAAAGTACATCACAAACACATCAAGAAATGTCAATGAATTCATATTCCCATCCTAGCAATGTATGTTTTACTAAGAATGAGTTGCAGCAATCTCACATCATAGTCCAACTCATCCATTCCAGGCTTAACATCCCTTCCATACACAATATTATCACCCAACAATAACCTAATGCACTCATCCTTATCAAAACTTTCATGTCTACTCCATTTTTTTCCAGGAAAATCATATATCTCTTCAGAAGGAATATTTAAAATCTCACCTAATTGGTGGTCAGTCAAACTAATCTCCTTACCTTATACCCAAGTTCTAATAACACATTCATTCACATTGGCATTGCTTGTGTTCAAATGGGTGTAAAATTGTCTTACTAAGTTAGGATAAATATTTTTCACAGATTCCATCAATGTAACCCACCCTTGAGCTTCAAACCATTTATGAACAAATTCCAATCCATTATCAACAAATGAATCAAAGTTAACATGTCTACCATAGCAAATATCTCTACATGCAAACCTCTTCAAATACAGATTACGATACGTTTCATCTTTGAATGTCACAACACAAGCAGTACCTTCTTTCTGGGTAGCAGTTACAGCTGTCTTTGCTTTTTTACCAGCACGAGTTAAAGGCCTCCTACCATCTTCATTCTGGGTCCTCTTACCACTTTGTTTTGCCATTGAATTGAATACCTGAATATAAAGTAGGACATGCAATTAATAGTTGATCAGATTCATTTAGATATACATAACACTGAGTTATTGAAGCTTAACAGCATGACTAACTGACAACAGTACCAGTTGATTTACCATTCTTCAATTCTTTGATAAATGGTTTAACAAAATAAAGGGTACTCTCTATCTTTCTGTTTCATTATTTGACTCATTACTAGTCATACCTAAAATGCATATTAGTTCTAACTGTACTTAAATGATGTATGCCTTACCAACATGATATATGAACCACACAACTTTGTTCCAACTAAATATAGACAAATGCAAAATATACCTGTTTCTCCCAACTTAGCAAACAGTGAACTTTTTACTTATCATCTACAAAATCTATGAAATATTCAATTGCACAGCAGAGGAAACTGCACGTATTACTATTACAGACAATTCTTCAGAATTAAATACTATTAAAATCAACACAAAAACCAGTAAAAATTGAAATATTCAGATTTCAGTCAATTCAATTTTAACACCAATTACTTACGGTCATCAATTGAACTGGGGAAATAAACACAAATTCACACGCGTATACAAATCTGTAAGCATACAACAACGAAATCAATCACACAATACACTCACATATAACCTTAATCGTGTCTAATTCGAAGAGATAAACAGAAACAGAAAACGAAACATATAATTTAATAGGCAAAATAATAAACAGAAACATGATGAGAGAGAGAGAGAGAGAGAGAGAGAGAGAGAGAGAGAGAGAGAGAGAGAGTAGGTGATTGTACCACGAATTACCCGATGAACTGTGAGAAAGGAGGGACAAATTAAGGTAATTCGAAGAGAAATTCGAAGGTGAAAGAAACCGGATTTGGGAAACCGTCAGGGTTTTGGAAAAGAAAGTTAGAAGCGAATAGAAGAAAAATAAATTAGAAGCGAATAGAAGAAAATGAAAGTTACAGGAGAGAGAAACAGTATAGTGGGTGGGTTAGAAAGTTTCGAAATTTACTCCCCTGATTAGGAATTAATTTCAATTTTAAAATTTTGAAAGATTTGGCGCAATTATGTTGATTTTCGAAAATTAGTGACATTTCGATGATAAAAATAATGATTGCAATTTAAACTATTTAAATGTTCATATTATTTTGCAACATACATATTTCTTGGAAAGTATGGTATTTGAATTTCCCTAAATTTCAGTTTAAATTGAATAAAAACTTTCTTTCTAATTAAATAATACCATCGATATATATCCAGGATGACATTAACGTACATTAATTTATCGACTAACTTAATTAGATGGATCACTATGGTTTTGGAGGGAGCGAGTGAGGGGAGGGGTAAATGTGAGTGGACAATAAGTCAACACAAACTTAAATCGATTTAGAAAACTCAAGCGTGCATAATTCAAAATGCAATAGATGTGATAAACCATAATCCTTTAGGAACATTTTTCATTAATTACTAAAAAGAAAAGTAACCATGATTCGATACGTAAACACAAATGCAATAGATTTGATAAACCCATTAGATAAACCCACTGCATAAAACATGAATGGAATAGTTTAGTTCTATATCCTAGGACCTATACACTACACCCCTATAGCATTGGTCATGCAACATTAAGCATTAACCATAGGCCCGTCACCTTATACCATAGACCTTATAGCCTATACCATAGTCTACATTGACATTATGTAGGTTCGACATAATAGACCCTATAACCTAGACCTTATATACTACACCTCTATTGCATTGACCATTCAACATTAACCGTCAACCATAGCCCCTAAACCTTATACAATAGACCTTATAGCCTATACCATAGTCTACATCGACATTATCTAGGTTCGACATAATAGACCCTACAACCTAGACTTTATATGCTACACCCCTATTGCATTGGCCATTTAACATTAACCGTCAACCATAGCCCCTAAACCTTATACTGTATACCTTATAGCCTATACCATAGTCTACATTGACTTTATGTAGGTTCGACATAATAGACCCTATAACCTAGACCTTATATACTACACCTTTATTGCATTGGCCATTCAACATTAACCATCAACCATAGCCCCTAAACCTTATACCGTAGACCTTATGGCCTATACCATAGTCTACAATGACTTTACGGAGATTCGATATAGTAGGCGCTATACCCTAGACCTTATACACTACACCCTATAGAATTGGCAATTCAACATTAACCATTGAACTTTAACCAATTATCATAGTCCCTATAAGCTAGACTCTACATGTACCCTATATAATGCCAACACAAATTTAACATTAAGACTTTATAATAATTAACAAATTTTGAGACTTTAAATATTTATTTGAATCAATAATAATAATAATAATAATAATAATAATAATAATAATAATAATAATAATAATAATAATAATAATAATAATAATAATAATAATAATAATAATAATAATAATAATAATAATAATAATAATAATAATAATAATAATAATGGTAAATTATTATTATTAAAATAATAATGATTAACTTAAAGGGCTTCATTCCAATATAATCTGTCATCAAACCCAAAAACATGGCAATAATATGCGTAGGCCCAACGTATCCTATTTAATGGGCTTCAATAAATAAGGTAAGTTCAGTAAGTATTAAATACACTTATTTCGCTCAAACTCACCAAAGACTCATTGTGGCACAATGGTCAAGCGCTTCACTTAGTGCTTGGAGGTCGCGAGTTCGAGACTTCATGCACCTATTTTTTGTGAAGTCTTAAAATATTTTCAACATTTATGGTTACCTCATGCAAGGTTGAAGGCTTCAAATGATCCTTTAATGGTGGGAGCTTCAACCTCCAAAGGATGGGAGCTTCAACCTTCAAAGATTTATGAGATTCCAGCAAATTAATAAAATCATAGCCCTTTTATTATTTTGGTTATTATTATTATTATTATTTTCTATTTTCCAATTTTCCACATTTTGAGAACATTAATTTCGTAATTTTCAAAAATGATTTTCGGAAAATGCAATTTTTATTTTTTGAAATTTGAATATTGATTTTCGAAAATTCAATACCTATTTTTAATATTGCAGCATATATAATATAAATACTTTTGACCAAATCAAATAAAAATTACAATCAAGGCTATGATTTCTTGATTCTGAAATGGATGGCTGAGATTGTCCATACTACAATGGTTTGCAAATCCTTCAATAATTGGCAACCGTGGAAGAATTTTTCAGTGATCAGTACACCCGAAAAGACAAAAACCACAAAAACGAAATAAGAGAACAACCAGCTAAGAAGGAAAAAAGAAAGACAGAGAAAATAAAATAGTCTACTAAAACTAGCAACTTACGTAGGAAAGAAAATAAAGGAAAAAACTAGACAATAGATTGTGAATGCAAAACGATTGTAGACTATAGATTAAAATAAGTGACAAATAAACTAAATAAATAACCACCGTTCCTCGACAACGACACCAAAAACTTGATCGGTTAATTATGTGTAGTTTATAACCCTCTAAATACTTGCAAGTGCACAAGATCAATGTAGTACTATTGAGTATAAGGGTGTCGTATCCACAGGAAACGAGTAATTACTATATTCTAATTATCAACCTAAATTAATCTAAAGGTAACGAAGTTTGTGATTTTGACTATAAACTATTGCAAATAATACTGAAGGAATTAACTAAAAGCGTAATAGAAACGAACTAGCTAGTAAATTGAGTAGGTTCAACCAAAGTAGACTAATACTAGGACTTTGAATCCACCACTAATCTCGTAACAATGAATATATACTTAAACCTGGGATATTTGCAGTTCTTTTACACCCCCGAATTTACAACGATTTCCTGGGAACTATCGACGTCATTAGACATGACTCGACACCACTGAACCATCCCAAACCCGAAGGTAGTTACTGCAATATTCATCACTAAGGAGTAAATGCTAAGTAGAAAGAAAAACTAGGTATCAAAGGAAGCATCTAAACAAACTAAACATTAATATCAAAGTTGTCTATCAGTGAACTTAAGTCCATTAAAGTATTATTATTACAACTTTGCCTTCAAGGGCACAAACCAAAAATCCCAATAATCCAAAGTAACCAATAATTCTAAAGAAACAGCCCACATTTAAACTTCAAGCTATCCGATCTCACTCAGCTACACCTGCACTTTGGTTTCCGTGACGAAACAAGTTACAGAAGAAAAGAGAAGAAACAAAAGAAAACAAAAATCAGTTAAACTGAATAAACGTCATCTATACCCAGTAAAACCACTTTCGCAAACCTTACCTGGGTTTTAGAAGAATCATTGAAATTCATTTGCATGCACAAGTAGTCATACAATCAAGCACACGAATACTCAATATATAATTACATGCAATTCTTGCTGTAGTGATCATTCGAACACAATTAGACAAACCATCTTGATTAGAGTAATAAGAGAGCGAATAGAACAACGATTTCCCATACTGTTCATAGATAGATATAGACATGCCATGGACTTACTTTAGTGTATACTCACACTACCTCTAACATAATAATCGATATGTAGAGAATTAAACGATGGGGAATGATCCGTCCCGAACACACTACGAGGTGTCCATAATAAGTAATTTGGAAATCACGCATCCCTAGACTACATCAATTAGATGAGTCTCGGTTGCTCAACTACTCCTAGGGATCCATTTGGAGTCTTATTCTCATTTACGATTCAATTCACATATTTGCATTGATTGACCTAGTGGCACAACGAGACCACGACATACTACTTCATTTCATGCTCATGATAATGAATAATAATAATAACGATAATGACATAAAGGCATATTAACAATAGTCATGCTTCATATATGTCTAATGGAATTTCGGCAGCAATTCGGCAGTAAATGATGATATCCAAAAATTACACTTTCACAAGTAACATCAAGATATAATAGGTGCTCATTAGCACTCAATAATAACCCATTCCAATTAGCATATATATATTATCATAATAATATTAGAAATTCAACATCGCCATACATGCTCAATAATTAGCATATGAACTAATTAATCAACGAAACTTCATAAACTTATCATACTCAATATAATTCATATTTACAGCGAAGAATATATTTCTAATTCTCATAATTAGCAACGATATAGTTTAATCATGCTTCACATATTAAATCCACAATAATTTATCAATTAGCACATAACACATCAAAATAGTTTTGATGAGGCTTTGGAAAGAAGTAGGAAAAATCTCTTACCTAACAAACGCTCACTACACAGTAGGTAACCTTGCTAATCACAACCCGATCACGCTTGTCCGTTTGGTCCTAATTAAAAATAATTACCAAGACATAATTAGTAGATACGAAAATCCAAATAGTACTGAAACTGTAAACTAATATTTTTATTAAATTTCTTGATTTATTCCAACCAATCTAGGCTTTTTGAAAGTAAATTTCTTGATTTATTCCAACCAATCTAGGCTTTTAAAAATCCGGATTTGGGCTCCAAACGAGTACTGAAAAATAAAAACGATTTTTTCAATACCGAAAGATACGAAATTAATTAAAACAAAATTATTAAACGAAACCCTAATCGGTTTTTTGAGTCTAGGCCGTGATACACCAAGCATGGGGACCCACTATCTAGCCCATCACCAAGACCACCACCCACCGACCACCGTGGTCGGCAGTGGCTCGCCGGAGCACCGGCGACGGAGGAGAGAGAGAGCGATAGAGAGAGAGAGAGAGAGAGAGAGAGAGAGAGAGAGAGAGAGAGAGGGGTATCGCGAGAGAGAGAGAGCGACTGAGAGGGGGAGGAGTGACGGGGAGGACCCCGCCATGTCGGCCACTCGCCGGCGACCACCCAGGCGCGGCCAGGTGGCGCGACGGTGGCGCGACAGTCGCGGCTTAGCAAAATAGGGGAGGGGGAAAACAGAGCATGGAGAGAGAGAGAGAGAAGGGAAAAGAGAGAGAAAGGAAGAGAGAGGAGAGAAGCTCACCGACAGGGCTTCTTCGGCGACGTGCGGCGGCAGCAAGGGAGGAGAGAGTGAGTGCGTGTGTGCGTGAGGCCGAGAGAGAAAGAATACAGAGAGTGAGTGTGCCGAGAGGGAGAGAGAGAATTGTAAGGTTTTTGGCTCAGTTTTTGTAAACTGATCAATTGGCCCATCTCCTAGTTTATATAGGTGCCTAGTCAATGAAAGTCAAAACCTACTAGGCCTAAGATTAATTTTCTGATTTAATTGTTAATTAAATACAATTAAAACTAATTAAAACAATATGAATATATCTTATTCATATACAAAACTATTTTAATTAAATCCCTCAATTTGATAATTATAAATCCCGAAATTCCCATAATAATAATTAATATTATTATCACTTAATTTGAGTAAATCGAATCGTTTAATAAATATACGATTTAAATCTTCGAAACTATTTATAAAAGAATTATAAATCAATATTATAATTATATAAAATATTAGGGTATCACATTCTACCCTCCTTAAAAGAAGTTTCGTCCCGAAACTTGAAACATGAAGTAATCACTTCTCAACGACGGAGCGAGTTTACCCATACGAAGGTATAAAACGATTTTAGGACTACGACAATGCAATGCGTGTACTCCGGTTGTGATCTAAGTCGATTAGCAATGCAGCATGCAATGCTAGAACATACAACTTGTGTAAAGCGGTAAACAAAACACGAAATTACTAGGTGTGACATTATACCCTCCTTAAAAAGGGTTTCGTCCCGAAACTCAAGTGGAATTAGTACCTTCGATAAAGAGTTCTGGGTACTTCTCGCGCATCATGGATTCAGCTTCCCATGTTGCCTTTTCTTGACCATGACGGGACCAAATAACTTTCACAATCGGAATAGTCTTTATACGAGTCGAGCGCTCTTTGCGGTCGGTGATCATGATTCGACGTTCTTTAAACGTCAAACTCTCATCAAGTTCGATCGTTTCAGGTTGAACGATATAAGTTGGATCATGTACGTATCACTTCAGCTAAGAGACGTGAAAGACATTGTGGACCTTTTCAAGTTCCACAGGCAAGGATAAACGATAAGCAACCTCGCCAATCCTTTCTAGGATCTCGTAAGGTCCAATGTAATGAGGACTCAATTTCCCTTTACGACCAAAGCGCATAACACCCTTGGTAGGAGATACTCGCAAAAGTATCTTGCTTCCCACCTCAAATTCTTCAGGTCGACGACCTCTATCTGCATACGGTTTCTGGCGATCTTGTGCACTTCATATCTTTGTTTAAATCACCTTCACAATGTCGACAGTCTGCTGGATCATGTCAGGACCCAAAACTGCAGTCTCATTAATGTCGTTCCAACATACAGGCGATCTACACTTCCTACCATACAAGGCTTCATATGGTGCTCGATCGATGCTCGAATGATAGCAATTGTTGTAAGAAAATTCGATCAACGGAATGTGCATGTCCCACGAACCTTGATATTCGATGGCACACGCTCGAAACATATCCTCCAGAGTCTGGATTGTTCGTTTTGTCTGGCCATCTGTCGTAGGATGAAAAGCGGTACTAAACTTCAATTTGCTTCCAAAAGCTTCTTGTAATTTCTGCCAGAAGTGAGAGAGAAATATCGAGTCTCTATCAGAAACAATATCTTCAGGTACACCATGAAGTCTCATGACCTCCTTGACGTACGCGTCAGCCAGCTTCTCCATTTCTCAAGTGTCATGCATATGGATGAATCTCGCGACTTTTGTCAAACGATCTACTACTACCCGAATGGCGTTCTTCTTCTTTTGTGTCAAAGGGAAACCCATGACAAAATTCATAGAAATCAAATTCCATTTTCAAGTTGGAACTTCCAGCGATTGTACAATTCCACCCGGTCTCTTGTGCTCAATCTTGAGTTTCTAACATGTCAAACACTTCGCTACAAACTCAGCGACTTCTTATTTCATTCCCTTCCACCAGAACACTTGGCGAAGATCTTTGTAAAGCTTGTCTCCACTAGGATGTACAGAATACGGCGTATTATGAGCTTCACCCAGAATCTGACTTTTGATAACTAGGTCATTTGGTACACAGACACGTTCGCGGAACCTCAAAATTCCATCTTGGCCCAAAGTGAAGTCCTCGGACCTACCCTCGTCTTTGTGGTTTAGAATCCGCTGAAGATCTTCATCACCACTCTGACTATCTTTGATCTCCTCTAGCAATGTTGGTCGAACAGTCATACGTGCTAAGGTACACTGAACGTCACCTTGAAACACAATTTCCACCTCGAGACTTTGCAAGTCACGTATGATCTCCTTTGGAAGCACTAAAGCGATATTTAACGTATGACGAGTCTTCCTACTCAAAGCGTCAGCGACTATGTTCGCTTTACCCTCATGGTACTGGATATCAATGTCGTACTCCGTCAGAAGTTCTAGCCATCTCCTTTGGCGTATGTTCAACTCTTTCTGTGTGAAGATATACTTGAGACTCTTGTGATCAGTGAACATCTTGACTGCAGAACCATACAAGTAGTGTCGCCAAATCTTCAATGAGAATACGACAGCAGCAAGTTCCAGATCGTGCGTAGGATAGTTATCCTCATGCTTCTTCAATTGTCATGAGGCGTAAGCTACGACCTTTCCATGTTGCATCAAAACACATCCTAAGCCATGCTTAGACGCGTCACTGTAGACCTCATATACTTTTGTTCCTGATGGCAATGTCAAAATAGGTGCTCTTGTAAGACGTTTCTTCAACTCTTGGAAAGCAGTCTCACACTTGTCAGACCATACAAACTTTGTCGTTTTCTTCATCAAGTTTGTGATTGGCTGCACAATCTTTGAAAAGCCTTCTACAAATCGTCTATAGTATCCAGCAAGTCCAAGAAAACTACGAACTTTGGTCACTGTCGTTGGACTTGGCCAATCTGTAACAGCTTGAATCTTCTCTGGATCTATGGTCACTCCATCCTTAGACACCACGTGTCCTAAGAAAGATACCATGTCTAACCAAAACTCACACTTATTCAACTTTGTGTAAAGTTGATGTCTTCGCAAAATCTCCAAGACAGTACGTAAATGTTGCTCATGCTCCTTGGCGTTCTTCGAGTAAACCAGAATATCATCGATAAAGACTACAATGAACTGGTCTAGGTAAGGCTGGAACGTACGGTTCATCAAGCCCATAAACTTCGCAGGCGCATTCGTCAACCCAAAAGGCATCACAGTGAACTCGTAGTGCCCATACCTTGTCCTAAACGCTGTCTTCGCAATATTAGGCTCGGAAATCCTCAACTAATGGTATCCTGATCGTAGGTCTATCTTTGAGAAAATAGACGCACCACGCAGTTGGTCAAACAGATCGTCAATTCTGGGAAGTGGGTACCGATTCTTGATCGTGATCTTGTTCAACTCGCGGTAGTCACTGCACAGTCTCATACTACCATCCTTCTTCCGCACAAACAAAACAGGAGCATCCCAAGGCGATGCACTCGGACGTATGTATCCCTTTTCCAACAAATCCTCAAGTTGTGTTTTCAGTTCCTTCATCTTAGCAGGTGCCATACAGTACGGTGCTTTCGAAATTGGTGCAGAACCTGGAGCAAGGTCGATCGTAAATTCGATAATGCGTTGTGGAGGCATTCGGGGAATCTCTTCGGGAAAAACGTCAACGTACTCAGAAACTACAGGAATAGGCTGCGGAGCTTCCATCTCGCGACTCGTATCCACCACATGACATAGGTAAATCGCTTCACCCTTAGTCACGCACTCTTTAACTTTCATTGTTGCCATCACCTTCAGCTTAGGCTTGACCACAACTCCTCGATAAGAAATTCTCTTACCTTTAGGTCCTCGCAAAGAAACGCGTTGTTCGAAGCACTCTATCTTAGCCCTATACTTGTACAACTAATTCATTCCCAAAATAACGTCAAATCACCCAATTCGAACTGAATCAAGTCTGCAGGTAGCTCGGAACCAGCGATCTTAATTGAACACTTCTCGTACAATGAATTACAATTTACATTCACCCCATTAGGCATCGTAATGTTCACCCTATACACTGAACTAGGTTCTAGGCCTATCTTAGATGCAAAGTTCTTAGAAAGAAAAGAATGCGATGCACCACTATCAAACAAAACAAAAGCGGGAAAAGAATTAACAAGAAAAGTACCAGCGATCACGTTCGGGTTTGCTTCTGCCTCATTACGATTCATCACAAAAATTCTGCCATTAACCCCTCTATTGTTGTTGTTGTTTGGCGCGGGATTAGCAGTAGCAGGAGCTTGAACCTGGTTGTTCACAGCAGGAGCAACATTGTTGCGGTTGTTGTTGTTGTTGTAACCCCCGTTTCCACGGTAGTTACCACCATTACCACGATAGCCATTGTTATTCCCACCACGATTGTAGTTGTTATCGCGGTTCTTCCCATTACCATTTCTACCTCGGCTCCAACATTCAGAAGTTTTGTGACCCGGCTTGTTGCATTCATAGCAGTGCAACACATCACCTCGACAATTCTTACCAGCATGCGTCTTGTTACAGCGAGTACAAGGCGTATTCCTTCTAGCCATTTTCGTAGCTCGATGACTATTCGAGTCACGATTTCTATTCGCATTGTGGTTCTGACCACCTTGGTAGTTAACTACTAGAAAACGCGTAGGTTCTCGACGTTTCGCGTAGCGTCGAGCGTGAGATTCTTATACGCGTCAATTCTCGACGCTTTTTCGCATCAAGATGTGTTCTCGACATTAAAAAGCGTTGAGAAACCAATTTTCTGAAGCGGCCCAGTTTTAATTTCCCCAGCGTGGCCCACATTCTCGGTTCAAGCTCGCGATAGTTCTAGAATAAAACTGCAAACAAAAAAAAAACAGAAAAAGAAGGAAAAAGAAATCAAAAACCTAACACACGTTCTGCCCCTCTCTCTCTCCCTCCGCCTGTTGTCTCCTCCCTCTCCATCTTCTCTATGAAACAATGGGGTCAAGAATTGCAAGAATCTCTCTTCTCCCATCAGAGATTTGTATGTGTGCTAGAGCCCTCATCGTCTTTGGCTTGGTTTTTGCTTTTCTTCTTCGTTACCGAGAGAGAGAAACACAAAAAGAGGCAGAAAGAAGACAGAAATACTATCACTCAATGGATCTCGGTAGCAAGCTCCTCGTCGACTCTCAACGAACTCAGTAAGGTCGAATTCCCCCCTTCTCTCTTTCTCTGATATTCTACACCTAGGGCTTCAGTACTTGTATAGATTGATGTTTAGGAACTAATCCTAGCTGACGAGTTTGTGAATGAATGCTTTTATTGAGGAATATTGTTGATTACATTGAAGTAATTGAACTAAAGATCCAGTTTTTATAGTTTGTGACTCAAATTGAATTTTATGATACAGGTACCTATATCTGACAGGAAATCTATAATTGGTGTCAAGTTTAAGGATGGAATCCTCATTGCTGCTGATATGGGAGGTCCGATTTTACAATCTCTCTCAAATTAGTTCTTATTGCTTTGAATTTAGCTGTACCTTTTCTGTTTATGTTTGGGTTTAATATCAGTTAATGGTGTTCCCCTTCCACTCAGAAGTCAGAATTGGTTGAATTTATGCTATCTATAAGTTCATTTGGGTCAAGGGTTAGTGGTATGATTGTGATTTCAGATTTATGAAGCTTATTGTTATCTCAATCGGCCATCGATTTATTTGATTGACAATGTTCGGCTTATTTCTTTAGTAATTTTGTTGGTTTAAATCATTGAAAATACTTCTAAAATGATTTTTATTCGTATAGTTTTGGAATTTAGGTAGTGCTATCTGGTTATAAAGGGCGTGAAAGAGGAGATACCTATTTTTGTTCTTCCTCTTTTCTTTTTTTCCTTCAGAGTTCATTTATCTGAACTAAATTGTTTCTCAAATGTGCATGTTTTTAGTCTAAAAAGTCATCCTTGCAGGTTTAGTTTTAGAATTTCAACCAGATGTGTAAGTGTTTATGATTCAGAAACTAGTTGAACTTATTATCCAGAAGATTCGATCTCGTCTCAAAGCCAAATGCATGGTAGAATTGCCCAAGTAATTGCATTGTTCAACCTAAAACCTTGGGATTATTTGAAGTGTACAAATTGTTCTTTTGTAGCTGATGGTTCAACCTTGTTCTCCTATGATTGCAAGATCTAAAGATTGTGTTCAGAGTCTGATATGTTTTAGTGATCTGTCTGCATTATGTCAAAATTTTTAATGCTGAATTACCAAGAACAGTCAGATAAGCACATATATATGTACTTGTGTAGGTTGAACTCATAGCTACACTTTTGAACCAGGAATAAGTAGCACTGACCTAGTTACGGACAACAAAAAGCATTTCCTCATATTTCTTTAGTAGCACATAGTCGAAAACCACTGAAAGCATTCACACCACCAGTTGCAAGTTTGGGTTGTTGCATGACCAGTGTGTTGTGGTTTTTAGACTCTCTTCTCTTCAAATTTTCTAGGTTTGTTAATGAGAGCTATTCGTACTGATACATAATCTGTCAAGTATATTGTGTTATTGCATTGTTGAGCTGTTGAGCTGTTGTTGAGTTTGTGTCTGGGGCAAGTTGTCGTCATTCCGAAATTTTGGACTGTCATTTGGTATTTTGAACTATTGACATATTGTTTGTGTTGAAGTGTAGTTATTGTAGTTTTGAGATCAAACATTGGTGCCCTCAATACAGAGCACTTGTTGCCCCTGATTCCATAGCTTATGATGTTAGTTGTTGCATTATTATGTTACTATAAATAGTTAGATTTGTACTTTTTTGTCTTTTGTGTTTGGAATTTGGATTGCAATGCATAGCCTGTTGGCTACTGAAAAAAGCCTTTTACTTGTCTGTTTTGCCACTTGTTATGATAGGATTGACATAAACAGATGTGCAAGCAATTGAAGATAGGCAATTTTCAGTTCAATAGCAGAAGGTAGCAGCCATCGTTCGTTTTAGGTATTGTTTGCCTTTTTCTTTTATTCTTTGGTTTCGTTCACACGACGAGCAAGTATGAAGCAAATGAGGTAGTTCGATCCTCCTTTATTCAAAACAATTCATGTAATAAATCTTCTATAATTGATGAGAAGTTGAACATATATCAAGGTACATGTAATGTTGCTATGTGTTGTGTAACAAGGATCAATTTACTTGTTTCTTTAGGTGGTAATCTTATGATCCATTGTGTGCTGCATGGTTAACTTTTTTTGAGGGTATAGTAGTTCATTTTTTTAAGTTTACCTTGTGTTCTTTTTAGATTGATTGGTGAGTAGAAACTCATTGTGATTTATTTTTGTATATGCAGGTACTTGAACGCCATCCAAGTGTCATGATAACAAGCAACGGATAGAGCATATACGAATGTCTCTTTAGACACAACTTAGTTATTAATTCTAGTTGAAGTTGTATTTTGACTAATAAATAGATTTTGGGGTTGTTTGCCTTTGTTTCTTGATATGAAAGTGAGGAATTCTAATGGAAATATCACAATGTACAGTATTAATTTTGATATATAATTTCAAGTTCCACTATTTACTTTGCCACATCTTCTGTTATATTTTTATCTTATATTTGTGAGTTTATAGTACAAAATAACAATAACAACGTGCACTATTAAGTTAATATAGAAAATAAAAACACTAGGAAAATGTGCGAATGACACCAAAAAGCGTCGAGAATATGGCGCAAAAGCTCATTGGGGTTGGCGGAATTTTATGCTTGTGGACGAAAAAAAAGCGTCGAGATTTTCACCACTGGGACACAAAAAAAGCGTCAGGATTGTTCAAGATTTTGACGCCAAAAAGCGTCAAGAAATTCTCGACGCTTTTAAAAGCGTCGAGATTTTATTTCTTGACGCTTTTTTGCGTCGGAAAAACAGTAAAAAAGCGTCATAAAGTAGCGTGTTTTCTAGTAGTGGTTGTTGTTGCCATTAGGACTTGGCCTCTTGTCGCCATTGCTCGACTGCGATGGGTTGCCTTCGTCGCGCTTGTTCTTTCCCAAGTGCGTGTCACGACGTCCAACAATCTTCTCCTGGTTCAAGGCCTTGTCATAAGATTCCTGAAAAGTGACGGATTGTCCAGCGATAAAACGTTGAATGTCCCATTTCAGTCCATCCTCGAACCTTTCGATTCGTTCGGCTTCAGTAGATTAGGAGCAAATATAGCAAGCCCGTTGAACTTGGCAGCATACTCGGCCACAGACAGCTTGTCTTGGCTCAACCCTTCAAACTCACGTTGTTTAAGGTGTCGTAGAGCACTAGGATAAAATCTAGCACGAACGGATTCCTTGAGGCGATCCCAATTATAGTTCGGCGTTGCAAGCAAGTCGGTTCGCACATCGTTCCACCACTTATTAGCTTCGCCCTTCAGATAATACGTCGCAAAGCTAACCTTCATGTTGCTAGGCCGACTTGTAGCCAGGAACAACTTTTCGAACTCAATGATCCAAGTCTCCAGCTTAGTTGGATCAGCACCACCTTCGAACGTAGGAGGTTTAAGAGCGTCAAAGTCTCGAAAACTACGTGCTGCAGAGGCTTGTGCGGTTTCCAGCTCTTCTTGGCATGCCATCTGTCGTGCCATGATCTCGACCACATCGGTCAGACCATCCTCTAGTCTAGCGATTCTATCCGCGTTGGTTGTCATTTCGCAATCTGAGAATATAAAAGTAATGGTATGAACACTGTTCACACAATTTTGCACATCTCAACCCATTAAGGTCTAATTGAGAGAAATAGGTTGTAATTGAAACCTTTCTCTTGACATTTAGCAAATAGCATATAAGTTTCGAGGATCGACCTTACATTATAGGTCTAAGAAACATACTTGCTTTACTGTTCTCAGTTCTCAAGCATGATAGTTCGATAGGCATATAGTACACTTTAGACACATAGGTCTCACATGAGTAGACAAAGATGTTCATAATTCCCATAATGAGGCTCCATACTATTTTAGTAGGGTAATAGACAATCACACTTAATCATATTGATATGCTTTAGCACTTGGCTCACAAAAGAGTTGATAATGCTCAACAAAAATTTTGCCATAATTTCGACATGAATTTCCCATCATGTCACGACGATAAGAGATAACATTCATGCTTTTGGTCAACCATGCAAATATGTGACACAACAATGATATAAACGAATCATAACGACTTTCATATAATCAAATGAAATGGTTTTGCAATAAGATAAATTGCAAAATAAATAAGAGTTATAAATATTTATTGCTTAGGCAACTACACACCACACCAATCTTGACCACCCAGGGTCATCACAAAAATGAAATAATATTTCTAAATAAAATGACTAACTTTAGTCAATAAAATAGCTAAACAGCAACTGAGTTCTGCTTCGATCCAGGAGGCGTATCATCATCATCATCCCTCCTTGGCTTCACTTCCCTACATGGCGTGTAAGGATGTTCGTCACCTCCAAACTTTTGAGGCATGAAGCGCCTACTAAAGTTATCCACGAGTTTGCCCTTCTTAGACCAGTAGCTTTCACAAATGTCCTTCGAAGCAGGTACCAAGACGTGATTAACCTTCCATTCGAACTCAGACAAGCATAACTCATTGCCAACACCCTGAAAAGTTAGCGCCCAACGATTGCCTTTGCCGTACTTCTCATCATTGATATGTAGCCACTCCTCAGTACCACATCATCATACTTCTCCTTGAGACCTCTCCAAGGATGTAGGTTGGGTAAGCCAGCTAGTAAGAGTTCTACCCATAAACCTTGGTGTATCCTCGTACGGTTCTCATATTCATATCGCTCGATCGTAGTGAATGCGCGATCGATGTAGGCACGAATGTCATTCAGCTCGGCATCAGTGGCGAAGAAGCGCTCCACAGGAGGAGACACATCAGCAGTAGGCGAACGAGGTACAGAGTTGTTGCCGTTTGCATCACCAATATCCTCTAAGTCTGGCATGCTAGGTGAATCAGGGACACCAGCTCCATACTCAAATCGCATTTCTAGATCGACAGAGTTAGGCTCAACGCTTTGCTCGTCAGCAGGAGCATCGTCAGCCTCAGGTTCGGACTCAGTAGGTTCCTCTTCAGAATCAGGATCCTCGTTAGCTTCCAAGTCATGGTTAGGCTCAATTGGAACGTCATCATTGTGATCCTCATACGCGGGTTGGTCCACCTCGAGCTCGTGCGCACCATTGTCGTGCGCCTCGGGCTCGGGTACAGCCTCGTCACGCTCGTCGTGCGTTGGCTCGCTATCAGAGATATCCACATATTCCACCTCGTTCTCGGGTGCAACGATCATCGCTCGCGATTTTCTACTTCTGGTCGATTTCATTGCGGTCAATCGAGTAATTGCCATCTACAAAAGGGCAATCAAACAATAAGAACATTTAAATCACAATTAAGGTGATTTCAAGTGATTCCTAACCTCTAGGACTACTACGCTCAACGACTTTAATTACATTTTATTTTTCCCAAAATGAAACTAATCTTTATTAATTCATTTATTAAACCTATGCAACCTTTTAAATCTAGGGCTCTGATACCATTTGTAACACCCCCGAATTCGCAACGATTTCCCGCGAACTATCGACGTCGCTGTGCACGACTCGACACCGCTGAACCGTCACAAACCCGAGGGTTGCTACTGCAACATTTATCACTAAGGAGTAAATGCTAAACAGAAAGAATAGCTATGTATCAAAGAAAGCATCTAAACAAACTAAACATTAATATCAGAGTTGTCTATCAGTGAACTTAAGTCCATTAAAGTATTATTACAACTTTTCCTTCAAGGGCACAAACCAAAAATCCCAATAATCCAAAGTAACCAATAGTTCTAAAGAAACATCCCACATTTAAACTTCCAGCTATCCGATCTCACTCAGCTACACCTGTACTTTGGTTTCCGTGACGGAAACAAGGTACAGAAGAAAAGAGAAGAAACAAAAGAAAACAAAAATTAGATAAATTGAATAAACGTCATCCATACCCAGTAAAAACACTTTCGCAAACCTTACCTGGGTTTTAGAAGAATCATTGAAATTCATTTACATGCACAAGTAGTCATACAATCAAGCACACGCATACTCAATATTCAATTACATGCAATTCTTGCTTTAGTGATCATTCGAACACAATTAGACAAACCATCTTGATTAGAGTAATAAGAGAGTGAATAGAACAACTATTTCCCATACTGTTCATATATAGATATAGACATGCCATGGACTTACTCTAGTGTATACTCACACTACCTCTAACATAATAATCGATGTGTAGAGAATTAAACGATGGGGAATGATCCGTCACGAGCACACTACGAGGTGTCCATAATAAGTAACTTGGGAATCACGCATCCCTATACTACATCAATTAGATAAGTCTCGATTGCTCGACTAATCCTAGGGATCCATTAGTAGTCTTATTCTCATTTACGATTCAATTCACATATTTGCATTGATTGACCTAGTGGCACAACGAGACCACGACATACTACTTCATTTCATGCTCATGATAATGAATAATAATAATAACGATAATGACATAAAGGCATATTAATAATAGTCATGCTTCATATATGTCTAACGGAATTTCGGCAGCAATTCGACAGTAAATGATGATATCCAAAAATTACACTTTCACAAGTAACATCAAGATATAATAGGTTCTCATTAGCACTCAATAATAACTCATTCCAATTAGCATATATATATTATCATAATAATATTAGAAATTCAACATCGCCATACATGATCAATAATTAGCATATGAACTAATTAATCAACGAAACTTCATAAACTTATGATACTCAATATAATTCATATTTACAGCGAAGAATATATTTCTAATTCTCATAATTAGCAACGATATACTTTAATCATGCTTCGCATATTAAATCCACAACAATTTATCAATTAGCACATAACACATCAAAATAGTTTTGATGGGGCTATGAAAAGAGGTAGGCACGATCTCTTACCTAACAAATGCTCACTACGCAGTAGGTAACCTTGCTAATCACAACCCGATCACGCTTGTCCGTTTGGTCCTAATTGAAAATAATTACCGAGACATAATTAGTAAATACGAAAATCCAAACAGTACTGTATCTGAAAACTAATATTTTTATTAAATTTCTAGATTTATTCCAACCAATCTAGGTTTTTGAAAATCCAGATTCGGGCTCCAAACGAGTACTGAAAAATAAAAACGATTATTGAAAAAATACTAAAAAATAGGAAATTAATTAAAACGAAATTATTAAACGAAACCCTAATCGGTTTTTTGAGTCTAGGCCGTGATACACCAAGCATGGGGACCCACGATGTAGCCCATCACCAAGACCACCACCCACCGACCACCATGGTCGGTGGTGGCTCGCCGGAGCACCGGCGACGGAGGAGATCGCGAGAGAGATCGCGAGAGAGATCGCGAGAGAGATCACGAGAGAGAGGGGTATCGCGAGAGAGAGAGAGAGAGCGACTGAGAGGGGGAGGAGCGACGGGGAGGACCCCGCCACGTCGGCCACTCGCCGGCGACCACACAGGCGCGACAGTCGCGGCTCAGCAAAACAGGGGAGGGGGAAAACAGAGCATGGGGAGAGAGAGAGAGAGAGAGAGAGAGAGAGAGAGAGAGAGAGAGAGAGAGAGAAGGGAAAAGAGAGAGAAAGGAAGAGAGAGGAGAGGAGCTCACCGGCGGGGCTTCTCCGGCGACGCGCGGCGGCAGCAATGGAGGAGAAAGAGAGTGCGTGTGTGCGTGAGGCCGAGAGAGAAAGAAGAGAGAGAGTGAGTGTGCCGTGTTGGAGAGAGAGAGAATTGTGAGGTTTTTGGTAAATCTTATTTATATACAAAACAATTTTAATTTAATCCCTCAATTTGATAATTATAAATCCCGAAATTCCCATAATAGTAATTAATATTATTATGGATTAATTTGAGTAAATCGAATCGTTAAATAAATATACGATTTAAATCTCCAAAACTATTTATAAAAGAATTATAAATCGATATTATAATTATAGAAAATATTGGGGTATCACAGGTTCTATATAGTAATCTAGGCTTGCGATTAACTAGTGGCATAACTCATCTAGACCTAGCATAAACTATTCAGATTTGACATAATTTATCTAACACTAGCATGAACTATTCAATAAAATAATCTCAATCAATAAATACCATCATAAAACCGAAGTACTAATCTCAACCTATTAATAAATTCAACAAGAACAATTTCATAGACTGAATTAAACTTGGTCATGCAATCATATAGAATTCAATAAATATCCCAATAAAAATATATTACATTATCACTAAATTAGGGTTTCATTAAAATCCTAGACAGAGAAATTAGCTACACATAGTAAGGAGAGAAAACACCACAAAACTGATGGAAGCCATAGTCGTGCAGATGCTCACTACAGGAAAACTCGTCTTGTGCGTGAGGTAAGGAGCGCTCCTCGACTTAATCCGCCTTGAGTGCCTCGTTCTCCGCCGTCGAATAGCTCCGTTTTGTGCATCTCCTTTCGGCATTCAATTAATTTCCTTATATAGGCTGCCTCCTTACCCTTGTACCACCGACTAAACATCAGACGTGAGAAAATAGGCCCTGTACGTGCTCAGCCAATGTTCTTCACAAAGCAAAGACTAATTGGGCTCTTTGTCTTCTAGTGGACCCAACACACGTAGAAATTCGGTGCTTAATGAACTTTACCCACTTTGTGCTATCATGTGCAGCTTGCTTCAAGCTAGCTGGTTTATTTAAGTGGAAGAGATTTCCACTAAATGAAACAATGGGAATCAGGGCTACTATGTTCTCGTCCAAATCCACCTTTAGCCATGCCAAATTTATATCATCAGCCATACCTAGGATATTAAAGCTCCCTTTTAAATATTACCTGAAAACAAGAAAAACCAAAAACATGTATTACTACTACTAGAAATGTATAACTAATGAACTAACAAATAAATATAAAGGGGTTAAATTATATAATATATCGTAGCTATCATACATGATTCTTGGCAGCAGTATATACAGGGCACCAAAATGTTTAGAGTATGTAAACATTTGAAGAATTTAAAGCCTATACTGAAAAATTTTCACAAACAAAAGTTTGGGGGTATGAAGAAAAGAGTTCAGGCTAATAAGGATGAACTGGTGGTGCTCCAGAAGAAGCTGCAGGATAATAATATTGATTTTAATACGGCTGAACAAGAGAGTATTGTTTTCAAGGAATACAGAACTCTTTTGAAGTATGGGGCCTTATATCTGAAACTAAAAGCCAGAATTCAATGGCTCAAGGCTTGAGATCAGAACACATCATATTTTTATGCTTGTTTGAAACAGAGAAGACTGAATAACTCTGTGCTTGCTCTGTATGATACAAATGGGGTGAAGCTAGTTAATCATGAAGATATTAAAGGCTGAGTTTATCTCTTATCATCAAACCCTTCTTGGTACTGCTTGTGAGGGGACAACTCTTCCTGATGCAGTATATGATGGAGGTCCCACCCTCTCTGATAGTAGTGGCAGGATGCTTTGTGCTGCTATTACAAATAAGGAGATCAAAGCTGCAATGTTCAAGATCAAAGACACTAAAGCTCCAGGCCCTAATGGCTACAGCTCTTATTTCTTCAAGAAGACTTGGCATATAGTTGGGGAGGATGTGATTGCTGCAGTCAAGAATTTCTTTGCTAAAAATTATATCTTACAACAGATCAATGCCACGACCTTCTCACTGATCCCTAAGGTATCTAACCCCACCTTAGCTTCTGAATTTAGGCCTATATCATGTTGTAATGTGATATATAAGTGTATATCAAATGTGTTAGATGCTCGTCTGAGTTTGGTATTACATGAGGTAGTTGGTACACAGTAGGGTGCTTTTGTTAAAGGGAGGAATATTGTCCATAACATCCTCTTGGCACAAGAACTTTTGACACACTATGATAGAAGCAAGTGAGTGCTAGGATGGCAGTCAAAGTAGACCTCAAGAAGGCCTATGATTCTATTAATTGGCAATTCCTACTTCATTCTATGAGCAAGTTAGGGTTTCCTGTTTGCTTCACTAACTGGATCAGATTGTGTATTACTACAGTGAAGTATTCTCTGGTTGTGAATGGTGAACTATTATATGTGGCTATTTTGATGGGAAAAAGGGGTTGAGACAGGGTGAGCTATGCTGATGACCTATTCTTGTTTTGCAAAGGAACTCCAAAGTCTGCAAAAAGTGTCTTTTCTGCTTTCAAAGACTTCTCTGATGCTTCTGGATAGGTAGCTAATTTGAATAAATGCCAATTGTTCATTGATGGGGTTTCTGTGAATGTGAAAGAACAAATACAAGATACTCTGCATATGGAAGTTGGAAATTTACATGTGAGATACCTGGGGGTGCCCCTGACATCTCATTCTCTCACAGCTGCAGATTGTGTTGGGTTGGTTGAGAGAATTACTGCTAAAAGAAGAACCTCGTCAAGTAGATTTTTGTCTTATGCAGCTAGAACTCAGGTGATTCAGACAGTTTTGTTCAGCCTGCAAAATTTTTGGGGCTCTATTTTTGTTTTGCCAAAGAAAGTGATCAAGCAGGTTGAAGGATTGTGTAGAAATTTTCTTTGGAGTGGGACAACTGAGTTCAAGCAGGCTTTGGTGGCTTGGAAAGATATTTGCCAACCAAAACTGAATGGTGGACTAGGGTTTAAAGATCTGTATATCTCTAACACTGCATTGATCTCGAAATTGGTATGGTGTGTAGCTAACAAGGCTGATGTGCTTTGGGACAAGTGGATTCATGAAATGTATATGGAAAGTGAGTCATCTTTCTAGGAGATTCAGCTATCCAGTAAACATTCTTGGTGTTTTAAGAAACTCCTGAAACTGAGAGTAGCAGCATTGAAGTGTGTTGATGTGCAGGATGGAGAGCTAGTATGGATGGGGTAGGAATTTTTATCAGGTCCCCCTCCTTTCTCTTCAAAAGCAACCTACCATAAACTACAGCAACCAGCAAGCTTACAACCTTGGGCCAAGTTTGTATGGGGTAGGAATTGCTACCCAAAGCATTCCTTCACCACATGGATTGTAATGCAGCAGAAGCTACTGACTCGAGATAGGTTGTTAGCAAGAGATATGCAGGTTGAATCACAATGTGTGTTCTGTAATGAAAAAGATGAAACCCATGAGCACTTGTTCCTGTCATGTGTGTTTGCTCAGAAGCTTTGGAAGATTGTTGCAGATTTCATACAGTTTACTCCTCCCCCCACTAGATGGGACTGTATGGTTTCTTGGGGTTTGAAGCATATTAGTGGTACTTCTGCCTACAGATCAATGTGCAAATCTACAGTCACAACCACCTTCTACCATCTCTGGGTGGCTAGAAACCATAGCATTCTCAGACAAGAGAAGCCTGATGCAATGAAGATATCAACTAGGATCTACTTTGAGTTGAAAGTGCAGCTCAGTAAAATTGAAAGAATCAAAGATACACAAAAGAATAGATATTGGTGCAAGTCAGTATGCATTCAACCTCATTTTATACATAAAGCTTAGTAAAAATGTATAGGGGTTATACATAGTTTATATAGTTGCTTTTGTTCTTTATACAGAGTTAAGGGAAGTGAAAGGTAACAAATGTCAGTTACCTCTGTTATATGTAGTTTGATAAATGTATGCAACATTTGCTATGCTTTTTGGTAATGAAATATACGCTCACATTTACCAAAAAAAAATAAAAAATAAAAATAAAAATAAAAATCTGATTATCTCCCCAGTGGGCCCCATCAAAGATAAAATAAAATAAAATAACTCTTTCCTCACCCAAATTTTTTTTTTTTTTTTTTGAGAACCAATGGATGTATTATTAATTAATCAAAGCATTACAAAAATCTGAAGCTACTACATCCATAACTAACTCCGGACAAGTATCTATCCAAACTCTAGATGAAAACGAAACTGGGTTCAAGTGCACCAATTCATGTGCCACCCTGTTCCTTTCTCGTTTAACATGACTCCATCTAATTGAAACAAAAACATAGCTAAATCATAAATCTCCTCTAACACAAAACCTACTGAAGAAATGGGCCTTTCCTTGTTTCGCAACTTCTTCACAAGCGTCTGACAATCACCTTCCACCACAAGTGATCGAGCCCCTGCTTGAAGAGCCATCCGTAACCCGAACAAGACTGTGTGAGCTTCTTCTAGCTCAACCTCATAGCTAACCAGCTAGTTGTTTCACCGCTGCTCGAAGGATGCCTCCAGTTCTGTTACGCACAATAATCCCCAGCCCCACTCCTCCTCCTCTAAGAAAGCCTACATCCACATTCACTTTTTCCCAATCTGCAGGTGGTAAGTCCCAAGAGATGCTCACAACATTGTTCCTCTCTCGGGTTAGAGGCTTCACTTGCGCCTCTTGATATGCCTGCATCACACCCAACGCCTCAGTCACCACATTCTCGATGCTTCTCGGTTCCTGCCTATGTAAGACTTCATTTCGAAAATTCCACGCAGCCCATAAGCACATCAAAAACTTGTCAAATCTGTCGTTCTTTAGCCTGTTTCGCCATTCAATCAATCCAGCTCAGAGTATCCATATACTGTTCTTCCTCTATAATTTCTTCAAAACTCGATGTCTCCCATAGCCTCAACGCCATCGGGCAAAAACACAGAGCATGTAACTCATTTTCTGCCACTCTTTTACATCTGAAACAGACTTCATCTGCTGCATCTATTCTCCTTTTTATGTTCACCCGGGTAGACAAGGTCCGAGCACACAAACACCAGCTGAAGCTACGCACCTTTGGAGGTATGTTTGCTTCCCAAAGGGTCTTCCAGGGTTCCTTTGTTGGCGATAAAGTAGTCCCTTCCCTACAGCTCCCTTCACTCACCCCAGCGTGCAAAGTGATAACCTGACCTTACCGAGTAGTGTCCGTGCTTAGTGAAGTGCCAGCATAGTTTGTCTCTCGGCCAACTAGCACATAGAGGTATACACAAAACTTCATCTGCTTCAAATGGAAGAAAGGTAGATCGTACTTTTGCTTCATCCCATTTCCCTTCATTCTTATCTATTAAATCTGCTACTTTCATTGTAACACCCCCGAATTCGCAACAATTTACTGGGAACTATCGACGTTGCTGTGCGCGACTCGACACCGCTGAACCATCCCAAACCCGAGGGGCGCTACTGAAACATTTATTACTTAAGAGTAAATGCTAAGCAGAAAGAAAGACTAGGCATCAAAAGGAGCTTCTAAGGAAACTAAACAAACTAAACAGTTAATATCAGAGCTGCCTATATAGTGAGCTAAAACCATTAAACCAATTTATTACAACTTGCCTTCAAAGGGCTAAATCCAATAAAATCCCAACGATCTAAACTGAACAGAAACAGTTCTAAAAACGACGCCAACTCTAACTTCCAAGCTGTACGTCCTCAATCAACTAAACCTGTACTTTGGTTTCCGTGACGGAAACAAAATACAGAGTAAAGAAAAGAAACAAAAGAGAAACAAAAATCAGATAAACTGAATAAACGTCATCCATACCCAGTAAAATATTTCATACACCATACCTGAGGTTTTAAAATAATCATTGAAATTCATTTGCATACGCACATAAGCATATAATCAAGCATACGCATAACGACATTTTTTATATACAATTCTTGTATAGTGATCATACGAAATACGACATAGACAATCCGTCTTAATTAGAGAGATGTAAGAGAGCGAATAGAACAGCGATTACCCATACTGTTCATCGAAGATACAATCACGCCATGGACTTAATGACTCTAATGTGCACACTACCTCTAGTACAATTACACGAGCCTAGAGGACTTAATAAATGGGGAATGATCCGTCCCAGACACACTGTGAGGTGTCCATAATAAGTAACTTGAGAATCACTCATCCCTTGAACTACACCATTAGGTGTAATCCCGATTGCTCGACTACTCCTAGGGATCCATTAGGAGTCTTACTCTTATTTAATTCATTTCACATAATTTGCATTGGTTGACATAGTGGTACTACGAGACCACGACTTACTAATTCATTTCATGCTCTTGACAATGAATAGTAAATAACGACGATAATGATAATTCAACACGATGAGAGCTAAACATGCTTTAATTCAATAACGACGATGATTCAATAATGATGACAAGTAATGTCTAGCACAATTTCGGCAGCACTTCGGCAAGGTAATATGATATCCAAAAATTCACAAATCATCCAAGACATTCAACGATAATAGATAAGTGTTCACTAGTACTCAATAATACCCATACCATTTAGCATATAATTAATAGCATAATAATACTAATAATTCACCATTCAATAATTGTCCAATAATCATCATATGGACCAATTAATTCCCAAAACATGATAAATTGACATGCTAATTATAATTCATATTTACAGCAGTAAACATGCTTAAGAAATCCCATAATAACGACGATATAATTTAATCATGCCTTGCATATTAAATTCACAACAAATTCCCAATTAGCACATAACACATCAAAATAGTTTTGATGGGGCTTTGGAAGAAGGTAGGCATGAGCGCTTACCACTAATACGCTACCAAACAGTAAGTATGCTCCAACGGTCGACGATAATCACGCTTGCTCGTTAGGTCCTAAATAAAAATAATTACTGAATCAGTATTAACTAAATACGAAAATACAAACAGTAACGAAATCTCAGTCTGATAATTGTATTAAATTTTTTGATTTATTTCAACCAATCTAGGCTTTTGAAAATCTGAATTCCGATTCCGAATGAGTGTGCAGAAAAATAAAAACATTAAATCGAAAATACTGAAAATCGAATTAATAAATACGAAAAATATAAAAACGAAACCCTTACTTTAAAACTAGGTCTAGGTCACGGGTACCCATGCATGGGACCCATAACCCAACCCATCACCACCACCACCACTACCACCCACTGGCCACCATGGCCGGTGGTGGTGGTCGCCGGAGCTCCGGCGACGAGAGGAGAGAGAAAACGCGAAAGAGAGAGAAGAGAGAACGCGAGAGAGAGAGAGAGAAGGAAAGAAAGAGAGAGAGAGAGAGAGAGAGAGAGAGAGGGGGACGGTCAGCCTGGATCACCACCTGGGCGTCAGCCCGGTGGTCCGGCGGCCAAAAGGCCGCGCGTTAGGGCTCGCGAAGGAGAGGGTCGCGGGGAGAGAAAGAGAGAAAAAGAAAGAGAAGAAGAGAGAGAGAGAGAGAGAGAGAGAGAGAGAGAGAGAAGCTTACCGACGGTGGTTAGGGAGGCCGGCGGTGGTTCTCCGGTGAGCAAACCGAGGGGAAAGAGAGGAGGTTCGGTGAGAGAGAAGGAGAGAGAGAGAACGTGAGTGAGAGGAGAGAGAGAAGCTTTGAGGGTTTGATCAGTTATGCAAAACTGATCAATTGTCTCATCTTTGTCCTTATATAGGCCCTCAGTCAACCCAAGTCAAAGACTACTAGGTTTAGGAATTTATTTACTAATTTTCTGATTTAAATAGCTAATTAAAACTATATGAATAATTCTTATTCATATATAAATCATTTAAATTAAACTCCTCAAAATTAATAAATGCAATTTATGAAAGTCCCATAATAAAATTAATATTATTATGGCTTTAATTGAATAAATCGAATCCATAAATGAATATACGATTTAATCTCCGAAACTATTTATAAATCATTTACAAACCAATATAATAATTATAGAAAATATTGGGGTATCACATTCTACCCTCCCGAAACTTGAGACATGAAGTAATCACTTCCAACAACAAAACGAGTTTACCCATACGAAGGTATAAAACAAATTTTAGAACTCTAACATATGCAAGATGAGCAAGTACGTCGTGATTCTAAGTTGATTAGCATGCACCATACCATGCTTGAACATGCAATTCGTGCAAAGCGATAAACAAAACACGCAAAAAGACAAAATTTCGAGGCGTGACATTCTACCCTCTTTAAAAGGAGTTTCGTCCCGAAACTCAAGTGGGACTAGTACCTTCTAGGAAGAGGTCTGGATACTTCTCGCGCATCATGGATTCAGCTTCCCATGTTGCTTCCTCTTGACCTTGTCGAGACCAAACGACTTTGACGATTGGAATAGTCTTTGTTCGATTTGAGCGCTCTTTGCGGTCCACTATCTTGATAGGACGTTCTTCATAAGTCAAACTTTCATCGAGATCGATCGTTTTCGGTTGAACGATATGAGTTGGATCATGTACGTATCACTTCAATTGAGAGACATGAAACACACTATAGACTTTTGCATGTTCCACAGGTAAAGCTAGTCGATAAGCAACCTCACCAATCCTTTCCAGGATCTCGTAAGGTCCAATGTCACGAGGACTCAACT
The DNA here is from genome assembly GCA_038025085.1 of Tetragonia tetragonoides. Classification (NCBI taxonomy): domain Eukaryota; kingdom Viridiplantae; phylum Streptophyta; class Magnoliopsida; order Caryophyllales; family Aizoaceae; genus Tetragonia; species Tetragonia tetragonoides. The sequence continues at coordinate 37,135,390 of CM076143.1, forward strand.
TTCCCTTACGACCAAAACGCATTACACCTTTGGTAGGAGATACTCGCAAAAGTACCTTGCTTCCCATCTCAAACTCTTCGGGTCTACGACCTCTATCTGCATACGATTTCTGGCGATCTTGAGCACTACGCACCTTTGCTTGAATCACTTTGACCATATCAACGGTCTGCTGGATCATTTCTGGATCCAAAACTGCAGTTTCGCTAATATCGTTCCAACAAATGGGCGATCTACACTTCCTACCATACAAGGCTTCATATGGCGCTCGATTAATACTTGAGTGATAGCTATTGTTGTAAGAAAATTCGAACAACGGAATATGTGTATCCCACGAGCCTTGATACTCGAGAGCACACGCTCGTAGCATATCCTCTAAAGTCTGAATCGCTTTCCGTATGACCGTCAGTCGAAGGATGAAAAGCATTACTAAACTTCAACTTGCTTCCAAAAGCTTCTTGCAACTTCTGCCAAAAATGAGGTAGAAACCTCGAATATCTATCCGAAATGATATCTTCTGGAACACCATGAAGTATCATGACTTCCTTGACGTAAGCATCCGCTAGCTTCTCCATTTCCCAAGTGTCATTCATTGGGATGAATCTCACAACTTTCGTCAAACGATCCACAACGACCCAAATGACGTTCTTCTTCTTCTGTGTCAATGGTAAACCCATGACAAAGTCCATTGAAATTGAGTTCCATTTCCAGGTAGGGACTTCGAGCGATTGTATCATACCACCAGGTCTTTTGTGCTCAATCTTGACCTTCTAGCACGTCAGACACTTAGCCACGAACTCAGCTACATCTTGCTTCATTCGCTTCCACCAAAATATTTGGCGAAGGTCTTTGTAAAGCTTGTCTCCACCAGGATGTACAGAATAAGGAGTATTGTGAGCTTCACCCAAAATCTGACTCTTGATATCCGGGTCATTCTGCACACAAGCACGATCACGATCTTGACCAATAGAAAAGTCCTCGGATCTACCCTCGTCCTTGTGGCATAGAATCCGTTGAAGATCCTCATCTAAACTCAGTTTACCCTTGATCTCGTCGAGTAAGGTTGGTCGAACTGACATATGCGCTAAGGTACATTGAACGTCACCTTTCAGCACAATCTCCACATCTAGACTCTGTAAGTCACGAATGATCTCCTTCAGAAGTACTAAAGCAGTATTCAATGTATGACGAGTCTTTCTACTCAAAGTGTCAGCTACCATGTTAGCTTTCCCTTCGTGATACTGAATGGCGATATCGTACTCCGTCAACAACTCTAGCCATCTTCTTTGTCGCATATTCAACTCCTTTTGCGTGAATATGTACTTGAGACTCTTGTGGTTCGTGAACATCTTGACAGCAGAATCATAGAGATAATGTCGCCAAATCTTCAAGGCAAATACGACAGCAGCAAGCTCTAAGTCGTGAGTAGGGTAATTATCCTCATGCTTCTTCAGTTGTCTTGAGGCATAAGCCACTACCTTACCATGTTGCATCAAAACACAGCCTAAGCTAGACCTGGCCATGGGCCGGTCCTGGGCCGATTTTCTGGCGGGCTGGGCTTGGACAAAGGGAGGTACAGACACGCACTGCCGGAAACCGGTCAGTGCCGGTCCATGCCAGTGGGCCTGGCCGCGGCTGACCCAGGTTTGGACCGTAACACGGGCCCGGTCCGGGCCTAGTGCCTGAACGGTTTGATTTGAGCGTGAGGATAATCGATCTAAGTTTTTCTTTTTTTGAAAGAATCGGTCTGAGTTTAACATGAGAGAGAAAGTACAGTGTTCATATTGTAATAGAGCCATAGAGGGTTGAGTTTCTAATTCTTGGAGAAAGAGATATGAAGAGAGAGAAAAAGAAAATGATAGAAAAAGTAACAGACCTGGAAATTGATGTATACAGCCATGGCAGTGTAGAGCTCGTAAAAAGAAAACATATCACATAGTAATGTGTAACTTATCTTTGCTTTTTATATTATTTTTTGGGCTTTTGGGTAATGTGTAAAGCTCACTTTCATTCAGTTCAGTGAGTTGCCCATCTTTACAATTGACAAAATGCAGCACCATGGGTTTTAAACACAGGCCCACCAGTTACATGTAGCGGTCCTGGGTCGTGCCTTAGATGGGCCAGTCCCGGGCCGTGCTTATGTGCTCGGTCCAGGCTTGTATCAAATATTTATTTTTGCAAGCCCACACCCGCACTAATATACAAGGACCTGTATCAGGTTTTGGGTCAGGGCCTCCGACCACCATGCACAGATAGGCCCACACCCGGGCCGGGCCATTATGTGCCCGGCTCAGGCCCGGCCCAGTGGCCAGGTCTAGCCTAAGCCATGCTTAGACGCGTCACTATAGACTTCATATCCTTCAGTTCCCGATGGCAAAGTCAAAATCGGCGCGCTCGTAAGACGTTTCTTCAACTCTTGAAAAGCAGCTTCACACTTTTTTCAGACCACACGAACTTCTTCGTCTTCTTCATCAAGTTTGTCATAGGCTGTGCTATCTTGGAAAATCCTTCCACAAACCTACGATAGTAACCAGCTAACCCAAGAAAACTTCTAACCTCTGTCACGCTCTTCGGTGCGGACCAGTCCATAACAGCTCTAATCTTTCCCGGGTCAACAACAACTCCACTCTTAGACACCACGTGTCCTAAGAAGGAAACAGTTTCTAACCAAAACTCGCACTTTGACAAAATCACGTACAACTAATGTCGTCTCAAAATCTCCAAAACAGTTCGCAAATGTTGCTCATGCTCAGCAGCGTTCTTCGAATAGACCAAAATATCATCAATAAAGACAACTACGAGCTGATCGAGATAAGGCTGGAACATACGGTTCATAAAATCCATAAACTTCGCAGGTGCGTTCGTCAACCCAAAAGGCAAAGAACTCGTAGTGTCCATACCTTGTCCTAAACGTGGTCTTTGCAATGTCAGGCTCGGAAATCCTGAGTTGATGGTATCCTGAACGTAAATCGATCTTTGAGAAGACAGTCGCTCCACGGAGTTGGTCGAATAGGTAGTCAATCCTCGGAAGTGGATAACGATTCTTGATCGTAATCTTGTTCAACTCGCGGTAGTCTATACACAGTCTCATACTACCGTCCTTCTTACGCACAAACAGAACAGGAGCACCCCAAGGCGATACACTAGGACGTATGTATCCCTTCTCCAGTAGTTCCTCAAGTTGTGTCTTCAGTTCTTTCATCTCAGCAGGAGCTATACGATACGGAGCTTTCGAGATCGGAGCAGAACCTGGAGCTAAATCGATCGTGAAGTCAACAATGCGTTGCGGAGACATTCCGGGAACCTCGTCTGGAAAGACGTCAGCGTACTCCGAAACAACTGGAATAGGTTTTGAGACTTCAGCTTCTCGACTTGTATCCACCACATGACATAGGTAAATCTCTTCACCTTTGGTCGTACACTCCTTCTCTTTCATGGTCATCACTACCTTCAACTTTGGCTTGACCACGACTCCTTTATAGGTAATCCTACTACCCTTCGGTCCACGCAACGACACACGTTGCTCAAAGCACTCTATCTTAGCCCTATACTTGGCTAACCAATCCATTCCCAAAATCACGTCAAAATCCTTCAAATCCATTTGAATCAAATCCGCAGGCAAATCGGAACCAGCTATCCTAATCGGACACTTTTCATACAACGCCTTACAATTAACAATCGACCAATCTGGCATCCTAATATTTGCACTATACACAGAACTAGGTTCTAAACCTATCTTAGATGCAAAGCTCTTAGAAAGAACAGAATGCGTTGCACCACTATCAAATAAAACAAAAGCAGGTTGAGAGTTAACGAGAAAAGTACCAGCGATCACATTCGAGTTCGCCTCAGCTTCATTACGGTTCAACACATAGACCCTTCCATTCACCCCTCTATTGTTGTTGTTGTTGTTCTGCACGGGGTTGGCAGGTGCGGGAAGTAGTGCTTGATTGTTCGCAGTAGGAGCAGCAGTATTGTTGCAGTTGTTATTGTTGTAACCCCCATTTCCATTGTAGTTACCACCATTTCTGCGATTTCCAATTCCATTTCCATCACGATTGTAGTTGTTATCGCGGTTCTGACCATTGTCGTTCCTTCCACGACTCCAGCATTCAGAAGCTTTGTGACCAGGCTTGTTGCACTCGTAGCATTGAAGTACATCGCCATGACATTTCTTGCCAGGATGTGTCTTGTTGCAGCGACTACAAGGCGTATTCCTCCTAGCTAAGATCGTAGCTCTATGACTGTTCGAGTCATGATTCTTGTTCTCGTTTTGGTTCTGACTACCACCTTGGTTGTTGTGATTGTTGTTGGTCTTGGCCTCTTGTCTGCGCCATTCTACTGGGAAGAACTCCCTTCGTCACGTTTATGCTTTCCGAGCAACGAATCACGACGATCCACAGCACGCTCTTGGTTCAAGGATTTCTCGTACGATCCTTGGAACGTCAGCGAGTTTCCCATAACAAAACGCTGTAAATCCCAGTTTAGACCATCTTCGAACCTCTCGACACGCTCAGCTTCGGTCGTCACCAAGTTAGGTGCAAAAGCAGCAAGCTCGTTGAACTTTGTTGCGTACTCAGCTACAGATAGTTTTCCTTGATAGATGTTCTCGAATTCCCGTTGCTTCTGGCGACGGATAGCTCTCGGATAGAACCTTTCACGAATAGACTCTTTGAATTCGGTCCACCCGTAATTCTCGATAGCAAGCAACTCAGTTCCTATGTCACTCCACCACTTGTTAGCCTCACCCTTCAGGTAGTACGTAGCGGTGTTGACCTTCGTGTTGTTGGGCCGACTAGTCGCTCTGAACATCTTCTCGAACTCTATTATCCAATTCTCCAACTTGGTGGGCTCAGAGCCACCCTCAAACGTCGGAGGTTTGAGTGCATCAAAATCCTTAAAGTTACGCATCTCAGGATTCTGCGCGTTGTGGTCTTGCTCCCGACACTCTAACTGGCGCGTAATGTGCTCGACCACGTTGGTAAGACCTACTTCTAGTCTTGCAAGTCTATCGTTGGTTGCCATTATAATAAATCTGAGACATAAAAGAGCAATGGTTGATCACCATTTCAGCAAAGTTGGCACATTCGACCCAAATTGAGGTCTAATTGAGAGATATAGGTTATAATTGAAACCAATCTCTTGACATTTAGCAAATAGCATATAAGTTCCAATGATCGGCCTTACATTGTAGGTCTAAGCAACATACTTGCTTTGAATAGTTCTCAGTTCTCATGCATAATAGTTCGATATGCAATAACAAATTAAGTAGACATATTGGTCTCACACGATTGATAAGCAATAACATTCACAATTCACACATCGAGGCTCCATACTATTTTAGTAGGGCAATAAACAATGACATTTGATTGCATACAATACATGCTTAGCCTTTGGCTCACATTTAATATGATCAAGCTCAATGAAAATTTCGCCATAATTCCGACATGGATTTCCCATCATGTCTAGGCAATACGAGAGAACATTATGAAGCTATTTTCAACCATACAATTATGTGATAAAACGATGATATAAAATAAATTCTCAACGATATCATATAATCAAATGAAATAGTCTTGCAACGAGACAAATTGCAAGTAAATAACAATCATAAATATTTGTTGCCTATGCAACTACACCAATATCAAACTTGACCACGCAGGGCCATCACAAAAATTAAAAGTTCAATAAAACTAATAAGGTAATAATCTAGTTCTACTTGACACTCGCACACATCTGCTTCGCACTAGGGGACTCATCGTGATCGTCCTTCCTCCTAGGCTTCACCTCTTTGCAGGGCGTGTAGGGATAAGCATATCCACCAAACTTCTGGGGCATGAAACGCTTCATAAAGTCTTCGGCATGCTTGCGTTTCTTGGTCCAGCAGTACTCGCACATACCTTTCGGCGCAGGCACTAGCACTCGGTTCACCTTCCACTCGAACTCGGATAGGCATAACTCAGCTGCAACGCCTCTAAAGCAGAGAGACTATCTCGTACCTTCACCGTACTTCTTCTCGTGCAAGTGATCACTCTTGGAGACTACGTCGTCGTACTTCTCCTTGAGTCCCATCCAAGGATGGATGTTAGGCAGACCAGCTAGCAGTAACTCTACCCATAAGCCTTCATGTAGACTCGTGCGATTCTCGTACTGGTAACGCACGAATGTAGTATAAGCACGTCATATGTAGATACGTATATCCTCGAGCTCAGCATCAGTAGCAAAGAATGGCTCCAAAGGAGGAGACCAATTTGCAGCAGGGATAGGTGCAGGAGTAGGCGCAATGTTGTTGTCGCTCTCGGCACTAATATCTTCCAAGTTTGGCATATCATCATTCTCTTCCGGTGGTGTATACTCAGGCTCGGACTCAGAGGGATCTTCCTCTTCGTCAACTACATGTGCGGAGTGTACGATAGGTAGGGCGGCAACATGCGCGGGTACAGGTGCAAGGCGTTCAACCTCGTCGCGCGCGACCTCCTCGTGCGCGGCGCGGTCCTGTGCGACCTCGTGGCGCACGTTCGCATCGTTTCCGGTTGACTCGCTATCTGATGAAGCGACATACTCTACTGGTTTTACACGATGGGCTAGGGGGCGTGCCCTTTGGTGTGCAGTCGACTTCCATGTAGTAATTCTTGTCCTTACCATCTGAGGTAGACAATCAAACAATAAGAACTTTATAAATCACTTGCAAAGTGATTTCAAATAATTCCTATCTTCTAGGACTACTACGCTCAATGACTTTAATTATATTTTATTTTCCCCAAAAATGAAACTAATCTTTATTAATTTATTAATTAATCTTAAGAAACCTTTTTAAACCTAGGGCTCTAATACCATTTATAACACCCCCGAATTCGCAACGATTTCCTAAGAACTATCGACGTCGCTGTGCGCGACTCGACACCGCTGAGCCGTCCCAAACCCGAGGGGCGCTACTGAAACATTTATCACTAAGGATTAAATGCTTAGCAGAAAGAAAGACTAGGCATCAAAAGGAGCTTCTAAGGAAACTAAACAAACTAAACAGTTAATATCAGAGTTGCCTATATAGTGAGCTAAAACCATTAAACCAATTTATTACAACTTTCCTTCAAAGGGCTAAATCCAATAAAATCCCAACGATCTAAACTGAACAGAAATAGTTCTAAAAACGACGACAACTCTAACTTCCAAGCTGTACGTCCTCAATCAACTAAACCTGCACTTTGGTTTCCGTGACGGAAACAAAATACAATAGAAAAGAAAAGAAACAAAAGAGAAACAAAAATCAGATAAACTGAATAAAGGACATCCGTACCCAGTAAAAACATTTCCCAAACCTTACCTGAGGTTTTAGAAGAATCATTGAAATTCATTTGCATACGCACATAAGCATATAATCAAGCATACGCATAACGACATTTTTTATATACAATTCTTGTATAGTGATCATACGAAATACGACATAGACAATCCGTCTTGATTAGAGAGATGTAAGAGAGCGAATAGAACAGCGATTACCCATATTGTTCATCGAAGATACAATCACGCCATGGACTTAATGACTCTAGTGTGCACACTACCTCTAGTACAATTACACGAGCCTAGACGACTTAATAAATGGGGAATGATCCGTCCTAAACATATTGTGAGGTGTCCATAATAAGTAACTTGGGAATCACTCATCCCTTGAACTACACCATTAGGTGTAATCCCGATTGCTCGACTACTCCTAGGGATCCATTAGGAGTCTTACTCTCATTTAATTCAATTCACATAATTTGCATTGGTTGACATAGTGGTACTACGAGACCACGACTTACTAATTCATGCTCTTGACAATGAATAGTAAATAACGACGATAATGATAATTCAACACGATGCATGAGAGCTAAACATGCTTTAATTCAATAACGATGATGAACCGACGTTATTATGTTTCCTAATATTCACAATTTTTCCACCGCCTAGTATATCACGTCGGTTTTTTCCCTACCGAAGTGGTATGGGCGACGTTGTATCTATATTTTGTAGTAGGGATGATTCAATAATGATGACAAGTAATGTCTAGCACAATTTCGGCAGCACTTCGGCAGGGTAATATGATATCCAAAAATTCACAAATCATCCAAGACATTCAACGATAATAGATAGGTACTCACTTGCACTCAATAATACCCATACCATTTAACATATAATTAATAGCATAATAATACTAATAATTCACCATTCAATAATTGTCCAATTATCATCATATGAACTAATTAATTCCCAAAACATGATAACATTGATATGCTAATTATAATTCATATTTACAGTAGTAAACATGCTTAAGAAATCCCATAATAACGACGATATAATTTAATCATGCCTTGCATATTAAATTCACAACAAATTTCCAATTAACACATAACACATCAAAATAGTTTTGGTGGGGCTTTGGAAGAAGGTAGACATGAGCGCTTACCACTAATACGCTACCAAACAGTAAGTATGCTCCAATGGTCGACGATAATCACGCTTGCTCATTAGGTCCTAATTAAAAACAATTACTGAATCAGTATTAACTAAATACGAAAATACAAACAGTAACGAAATCTCAGTTTGATAATTGTATTAAATTTTTTGATTTATTTCAACCAATCTAGGCTTTTGAAAATCTGAATTCCGATTCCGAATGAGTGCAGAAAAATAAAAACATTAAATCAAAAATACTGAAAAATCGAATTAATAAATACGAAAAATATAAAAACGAAACCCTAACTTTAAAACTAGGTCTAGGTCACGGGTACCCATGCATGGGACCCATAACCCAACCCATCACCACCACCACCACCCACTGGCCACCATGGCCGGTGGTGGTGGTCGCCGGAGCTCCGGCGACGAGAGGAGAGAGAAAACGCGAAAGAGAGAGAAGAGAGAACGCGAGAGAGAGAGAGAGAGAGAGAGAGAGAGAGAGAGAGAGAGAGAGAGAGAGAGAGAGAGAGAGAGAGAAGGAAAGAAAGAGAGAGAGAGAGCGGGGGACGGTCAGCCACCCACCGGTCACCACCTGGGCGTTAGCCCGGTGGTCCGGTGCGGCCTTTTGGCCGCACGTTAGGGCTCGCAAAGGAGAGAAGGAGAGAGAGAGAGAGAGAGAGAGAGAGAGAGAGAGAGAGAGAGAGAGAGAGAGAGAGAGAGAGAGAGAGAAGAGAAGCTTACCGGCGGTGGTTAGGGAGGCCGACGGTGGTTCTCCGGTGAGCAAACCGAGGGGAGAGAGAGGAGGTTCAGTGAGAGAGAAGGAGAGAGAGAGAACGTGAATGAGAGGAGAGAGAGAAGCTTTGAGGGTTTGATCAGTTATACAAAACTGATCAATTGTCTCATCTTTTTCCTTATATAGGCCCTCAGTCAACCCAAGTAAAAGACTATTAGGTTTAGGAATTTATTTACTAATTTTCTGATTTAAATAGCTAATTAAAACTAATTAAAACTATATGAATAATTCTTACTCATATTTAAATTACTTTAATTAAACTCCTCAAAATTAATAAATGCAACTTATGAAAGTCCCATAATAATAATTAATATTATTATGGCTTTAATTGAATAAATCGAATCCTTAAATGAATATACGATTTAATCCCCGAAACTGTTTATAAATCATTTATAAATCAATATAATAATTATGAAAAATATTGGGGTATCACATTCATATTGGGGCTCCCATGGACTACTGGCGAAATAACTTTGAATGACGGAGGTCTGGACATCCATTGAGCACTCCATACACCAATGTTCTCCCCATCACCCACTAGTCATCTACAGCCTTTTTCCAAGATCCATCTTACACTTAAAATACTTCTCCATACGTAACTCGGTCTATGGCCAATGGAAGCATCCATGAACTCGCCTGTTTTGAAATAGTGGGGTTTGAGCACTCTTGCAGCAAGTGATAACGGATTGTTAATGATTCGCCAGCCCTGCTTGGCCAACATGGCCTCATTAAAAAGATCCACTTGTCGAAATCCCAAACCACCTTCGCACTTCGGCACACTCATCTTCTTCCAGGAGACCCAGTGAACTTTCTTCTCTTCATTGCGGCTGCCCCACCAGAATCTCGCCATCAAATTCTGTATATCTTGACACACTCCCTTGGGTATTTTAAACAGACTCATGAAATAGGTAGGGATTGCTTAGGCTGCTGCCTTTATAATAATCTCTCTACCTGCAAAAGACATGATTCGATTTTTCCACCTTTGGAGTTTCTTCCATATACATTCCTTCAATGGTATAAAAACCTAGCTTCTCGAGCACCTCACATGCATGGGCATACCCAAGTATTTGGATAAGCCCTCCACCTCTTTGGCTCCTAGTCCATTCACTAGACGGTCTCTGCAATGCACATCGACATTCGAACTAAAATTGACTTCAGACTTTTCCAGGTTCACTTTCTGTCCCGAGGCCTCCTCATAAAGTTTCAAAACCCTCCTTATAGCTCCAACATCCCTATCATCCGCTCGACGAAAATGATGATGTCATTTGCAAAGAGTAAGTGAGAGACCTCTGGTGCACCTCGGCATATCTTAATGCCCTATAGGTCCTTCCGCCCTACCTCCAGCTCCAATAAACTCGTAAAAGCTTCTGCACACATAATAAACAAGTAAGAGGATAACGGGTCTCCCTGCTGCAACCCTCTTTGTGGGGAAAAGTAATCAGTCCGGAATCCGTTGGCAAGCACAGATAACGAGGTAGTAGTCACACACTTCATGATCATATTCACCCATTTGGTACAAAAACCCATTTTCACCATTAATTTCTCAATAAATACTCACTCTACCCTGTCATAGGCCTTACTCATATCTAACTTCACTGCCATAGCATCATTCCCCCCCCCCCCCGAACACAGATTGCTCATATAATGAAAAGTTTCAAAAACCTAGTATAATTTAAAACTATGAAATTGAATGAAATGGATTAACAAAATGGAATAACAAGGATTTGAAAAAGAACTTACTTTTATTGAAAGCTGAATTTGTACAAAGAGAACTTCTTGAACACTCGTAACTTACAAAGTTTATTTCACACAGAAACTTATTTTTTCTCTAAAGCTATCACTCATAAGAAAAAACACACTCTACCTATTACAACATTTTTGATCTGCTATTTATAGACGATACAGAATGAAACTACATGCTTATCTAATATTATAACATTTGTCAGCTGATACCATGTGGGTATTCAGCTGATTGCATGCGCCTAAGTTTGTGCCTTTGTCACTTTTTGAGAATCTCGTCAGCTTGATTGCATGTGATTAAACTTGTGTCTTTGTCGCTTGATTTAATAACGCTTCATAAAGTATTGATAATTTTGATAAGTACACCGTAATAAAGAAGATTATTCTTTTTGTAAACCAAACAACGGAAAATGAAAAAACATGATAAAAATTGGATTCATTACAACTAAACGGAGCCTAAATTGGTAAAATGGGTCAACTACTTTTCTGCTTCTTGCTTAGATTAGGAATGTGAACTAGAAAGACCAAGTCCAATTGATATGGGCCAATGCATCAACTATATTATTCGAACCCTACAAATTCTAAACTACAATTCTTTCAGTATAAACCCTCTTAAATTCGCCCCCTTCATCTCTTTCCTCCATATTTAGGGTTTTGAGCTCCCCAACCATCCTCACAGCAGAAACCCGAAAATGGTGAAGGGTCGTCAAGGAGAACGCGTCAGGTCTCTCTCTCTCTCCCGTCCAATTTTCTCTATCCTCTGCTATATCTCTTTCTCTGTATCTCGTTTCTTTCTTTGGAATTTCTCTTCTACATTTTTCTGATTTCTGTTTTTTTTTTTTTCTTTCTTTCTTTCAGGCTCTACGTTAGAGGCTCAATCCTGGGCTACAAGAGGTAAATGCTGAACTTTTCTCTTATGTTTTGTCCTTCCAATCGTATTTTTTCATGGTTTAGGTAGGTTATATGTGGGCAGATTGAAATATATGATAATGTGTAATGTGTTGAGTTGATGATGTTTTTATTTGACTATTTGATTATATGGGATCAAAACCCTAGATTTATGTTTTACATTTCTAGCTCATTTGACTTTGAAAAATACCAATTTTAAGCGAAACGAGTTAGGTCAGCTGTGGGTTAATGAATGGTCTTTTGTTGTTACTTGATGTCATTGAATGATAGTTAGTACAGTAGTTTGTGTTTATTTTGGATCAAGGATTTGAAAAAACGTGGAACTAATTTCTAGTTGATTACATTGAATCAGGTCGAAGTCGAACCAGTACCCAAACACTTCATTGGTTCAGATCGAGGGAGTGAACACCCAAGAGGAGGTTTCATGGTACCTGGGAAAGAAGTTGGCTTACGTATACAAGGCCAACATCAAGAAGAATGGTTCGCACTACCGCTGCATTTGGGGAAAGGTCTGCAGACCTCACGGTAACACCGGTGTTGTGCGTGCTAAGTTCACCTCCAACCTTCCCCCCAAGTCCATGGTAATCCTCAATTTCATTGGTTATTTGTTGAAATATGATTTATTTTAAATTACTATGCAAGTTAATTTTGTGATGGTTGTTATATTACAGGGTGCTAAGATTAGGGTGTTCATGTACCCCAGCAACATCTAAGGTACATTCAGCTTCAACTTGTGAACTCTTGGGTTTACATGCAATGTGCCAACTTTGGAAATGTTCTTATGGACCATGTTTGATATGTTTCTTTATTTCTGCTATTTGATTGTTTAGCTTATGAATGATGTAATCAAATTTAGTTTCAGTTTGGTTAAGAAGGTTGGAGTTGTTTTGAGTGTTGAATGACGACCTATTCTATGGATGCAATTGTACCTGGGTCAATTGTGAATTCTGGTGTGTTAATTCCATGATTATGGGGTTTGTGATGGAAATTGTTCTGCAGAATGAATTGGGTGAATTATAATGCTAGGTGTGCAAGTGTAGGCAAAGCTTGAAGTTTTTATTTAAAACTGGTGCTCAGATGAGGTGTGAGTTGTTAAGAGTAATTAAGTAGGGATCAAAATTGTGGAACATTGGGTCTTCGATAGAGAGGTTAGTACAGGTGCTAACCTATAGTGACTTCAGGGCTGCCTCAACAGCCTCACTTCATGTTCAGTCCTTGGGTGCCATACTACTCTTGTTTTGCTCGGTGGATGGGAGATCTAACATTATTAGGCTAGCTTGGAACAGTTCTTGTTAGTATTGAAGAGTTATTTACTTATGGCAAAGTTCCAACTCTTAACAATTTGACTTGCCAGCAAATAAATTATTTGAGTTATCCTTTCATCTATATTCTTTCAGGTGGAGCCTTTTTGTAAATATTTTTTATACAAAAAAACATGGGAAACTAGGCTGATGGTATGTAGTGGGAAAAGATAATGTTATGTGCTAGGTCGTGTGCTGGGTAGTGTGCTGGTATGGTAGAGGCAACAAGCTGTTTGCCATCTTCGTTGATATTTGGGATGAACATGGCCTGGTAATGTTATTTGTTTTTGAAAAGTGTGAAATGGATGCAATAGTATGCCAATATGATCATGGTTGGATTTACAGATGGGAAATCATTTGCTGGGCCAGTTGTGGTTTTTGGTCTGGTGATATGGGTTTTGTGGTGGAAGTTGTCCATCAAAATGAATTGGGTTAATTGTTACACTAGGAGTGAAAGTGTACAACTCAAGCTTCAATTTTCTTTTTTCGTAAAAACTTGTGCTTAGATAAGTTGTGAAACGGTAAAGATAATGAAGTAGGGATCAAATTTCAGAACATTGGGTCTTGGATACAGAAGGGTCACATGACTTATCTATAGTGACGTTAAGGCTGCCTCACTGCTTGGGTCCCACACTACTCATGTTTTGCTGGGTGAAAGGGAGAACTAACATTATTAGGCTAGCTTGGAACAGTTATTAGCTTTGAAGATTTTCAGGCAATGTTCCAACTCTTTAACTATTTGCTTCACCAGCATGTAATTATTTGAGTTATTCTTGCTTCTATATTCTTTCATGTGAAGCTTTAAAACCATGGGAAGCAGAACTGATGACATGCTGGGGGATAAGACAATGTCATGTGCTGTGTCATGTGCTGGTATGGTAGTGGCGTAGACCTTTTTGCTACATTTTGTTAATGGGTATGAGTGTGCGACTGTGTGAATGTTGCGCTTTTGAGCTGTTGTTCGTATTGGTTTATTTTTCTGTTTGTTCGGCAGCTGCCTTATCTTTGTTACTATTTGGGATGGACTTGGACCAGCTAACCTCATTTGTTCCCAAGGTTCCATTTTCTTTGTTGGTTGCGTGACTTACTGTCTGCCATCATGTTCCCTCAGTTCTGTCTTGACCTGTTAGCTCTTAAGTCTCTTACTCAGCCTTCAAAATTGTCTCCATTGTGAATTTGTGATGCTGTTAAAGTAATGATTGAATCATTAAACTGTTTGATGGGTAAATTGGTGGTGGTCTTAGCTGTTCTTAACCCTTCAATACTCTTATAGTATTTTGTGGTGTTTATATTCTGTACCTGGATATACAAACATGCAAGTTACTCGGTATCTCCAGACATGTCTTATAATTTATATACTTAAACAAGATTATTGGATCAACTAGATTGTGTAAGAGTGCATGGAATGCATCTATTTCCTTATTCAATGAAACAAATTGGTCCTTTTTATGTATCCCCCATGACCTCTTATTATCACAACTTTTGATGTGGAAGCTAACCATTGATGATGATAATTTTTGCAGGACCTTGAATGTCCAGTGAAGGCCCAGGAGTCCTTGGAGGAGCTGTTTTTTTAGGATATCAGGACCCCTTTTTAGCCCATAGAAATTTCAGTACTAGTCATCATTTTTTGTTGAAGAATTTTGTAGGCGGATTTGTTAATTGTGTTTTCGAAGTTTTGGATCAAATCTTGAAACTGTACTGTTGGTTTCTGTTAAAGTTGGAGAGTGCAACTACTTATTCAAGTCCAAGCAAGTGATATGCTGTTGCTTGCCCTTATAATTATCCATTTTTGTCATCTGTTCCATTCTATTTGATTTAATTTTTTATGTTGTGCGGGTGGAGAGATTCATAGTTGAACACTTGAACTGTCTCGTGCCCATGATACTTGCTCCGTATCTCATACCGTGCCACACATAAATAAAGGTGGTGTTTGAACGTAGGCTGGTTATGTTGTTGAGATGTACTCTTCAAGCCTGTTTTCCTTTCTCCTAAACTCGTCTGAGTAATATGGGGTGGCTATGCTAATTGCTAACCACCTGATTTGATCTGGCAAAGTCTCTACAATGCTGTCACCTTTGATACTAGGGGTGAAGGGCCAAGGGGTGTACAGGCTACAGCTGCGTACCACACACTACTGCTTAAGCTTAACCCATCAAACAAACGGTGACAAATCTTTTGTACGTAGGTGGGAAAATCTTAGTCGCCTTTATTGTTTCTTGCTTGTGGTCCATTATTTGTCTCTACCGGAATTAACTATGGGAATTAAACACCCTGATCAGCATAAAAAAGGAGACATCATAAAAGTCAAAAATGTTTAGGTGGAAACAAACGGTTCAAAATGTGTATTGTAACAAAAAAAAAAAGAAAAAGAAAAAGGTTCAAGAAAAGTATTGTCCCGTAGTGTCCTATGACTTTGTTTTTTGCTCTACGTGTATTGTCCTATGACTTTGTTTTTTGCTCTACGTGTGTTGTCCTATGACCAATCACTACACGGGCTATATGGATCCCACCTGATGTTGCATACAATAGCGATTGTGAGAATATTGGAGTTTAGCAATAGAGGGTGGTGGTGTAGTGGTTCCAAGTTTACTCCCAAGTGATTTGGTAAGACAATGTTATAGGTTCGAATTCTCAATCCATCTATGCCGGGGCTACTGCTTGTGATTTGGTGCTACGTTGACGGGGTCACTGCTTGTGATTTGGTGCTATATTGACGGGGCCATTGCTTGCGTTGGTTGTTCAGTTAGTTTGATATGTTCGCTGTTGAACACGAGAGTCCAAACATAATGGAGCAGAGAGTGTCTTGGTTGCCATTCACTTACACCCTCTTTTAAATGAGAAAAAAAAAATGAATATTAGAGTTAGTGCTGTCAATGCCTAGGGTCCTGGAAAAAGAGGAGTGGATGGAGACGAACATGCACGGTCAGTGGGGACTCATCGCCATCAACGATCGACTGCTAGACGATCTGACAAAGGGATTGGGTTGGGTTGGGTTGGGTTGGGTAGGGTAATGACTTGGCGATGAGGTTATTAGCAGATCGGGTATATTAGATGGGTTCAACTAACTTCGAATCCGAGTCGTCAACGGGCGGATTATTGGAAGGTTGATCATGTCGGATCGGATTAGGTTGCAGTTGAACTAGTTCTGGATCCTTGACCACCAAAGTAGATTATTATTTTAAAATTTTAAAATTTTTTGGATATTTTTTAAAATTTTGATTTTTTATCAAAATGGAGTGAAACTCATTCAACTTCAGTGTCATAAACCTGCATGCTATAGTTTATGGATTCATTAGCTTTGTTATAAGGAGCACCCAAGTTGAGTATGTTAGGGGATGATGTGATGAGGGATGAAATGAGTAGAGAAGGCCATGGTCGTGACGTAACTTCGTGCTTGGATCATCTGTACTAATGAGCACCATTTTTTGCTTGATAAAGAGGTTGCAAGTGAATGACGACCAAGATACCCTCCGCTACGTCATGTTCAGACTCTCGTATTCAACAACAGACATATCGGACTAACTGACCCGTCAACGTAGCATCAAGCCATCGATAAGGGCACCATGATCCCGTCAACACTCAACTAGAAATGACTGATGAGCACCCATCTTGTAATAAAATACCCTCCGTGTCCCTGGTCTACAAGTTCACAAAAGGCTGAAACTTTTTAAAAATAAAAAAATAAAAAAAATAGCCTTTTCCTTTTATATGCCGGCGTGTTCTAGTGAGTAGTGAGATTGGAATTTTGTTGAATGCAAATTACTAGGACAATTTGGCCAAAATCTCCAAGATCTTTACACTTTTTGATAAGAACACCCAGAAAAAAAAAAAGTTTGTCAAGAACCCCCAAACTAAATGAAAAAGCCGTGGTTTTACCCCCAAGCAGTACTTTCCGGGCAAATGAAATATTTTGGACTGTTTTACCCTCACGTGCAGAGCACGTGTTTCACTTAATGAAAATTGATTTTTTTTTTTTTTTTTTTTTTTTAGAGAAAAACAAAGAAAAAGGCCACAATCGTGGGAAAAAAAAAAAAAAAAATCAATTTTCATTAAGTGAAACACGTGCTCTGCACGTGAGCGTAAAATGGTCCAAAAAAAATTTCATTTGCCCGGAAAGTACTGCTTGGGGGTAAAACCACGACTTTTTCATTTAGTTTGGGGGTTCTTGACAAACTTTTTTTTTTTTCTGGGAATTCTTATCAAAAAGTGTAAAGATTTTAGGGGTTTTGGCCAAATTTCCCAAATTACTACTACAATTTAATAAGTTCACTACGTCACCCTAAACTAAATCCAGAGATCGACCACGGACCACCACTGACAAATTCATTTATTCATTGCCGGAATTCTGTCGACAAAACAAATTACCCCAAACTCAACATGAATTACGTTAAAATCAAACAATAATCAAATCAAATCAAATCAAAATCTACAAAATTCCACCCAAAACAATTTGATCTGATCTCTACTACATGCTATGCGCCCTCTTTTTCTCTCTCTTCAAGTGGCGAGAGGAGAGAGATTGTTGATTTGATTTAGGAAGACGCCAAGATAGAGCAATGGCACGAGTTACAGGTGCTCATCGATTGTGAGGTATAGTACTAGGTAGTGTTTGCAATTCCAATTGTTTTCCTTTCAGGTTTATTTGAAATTTGATTGCATTTTTTAAGTGTTATAATATCTTGTGGTCTTTTTTTTTTTTTTTTTTTGAAAAATGGCCCATGAGTTCCGAGTAGTCTCAATCTCAATGTTTTTTGAATAATTTTTAGATGAACTTTTTAAATGTTTGATTATGCAGCCTCTTGCTTTCCCTTTTTAGTGAGAGAGATGGGAGGGGGAAGGGTTTGAGTATAGTCAAAAACTTGTTTAAGACAGTTTTATTTTAATTTTGGTAAAATAATTATCCTTTTTTTTTTATTAAAATAAGTGTCAAAATACGGAGCTAAAACATAGTAATGCCACTCACTTTTGCCTTTTTTTCCTAAAAATGTCATTCAACTTCTTTTTTTCTCAAATGTGCCATTGTGATTTATAAAAAATCTTAAAGCTACCACTTAGTGCATTTGATTACCGGCTACAGCAAGTAATTGCTCAATAATCTTTTATTTTATTTTTCACATCCTAATATTGCTACCAAATTTCCAGTCATAATGTTGTGCAGCTTATCAAATGGATCTTTTAATCCATATTCGAGAATCGAAAGATGCCTAGTTGCATAAAACGCATACGAACAGAGGTATCTGAGCTTGAACCGCAACTTTTGGGTTCCTTTCTTCAGGATATTAGTAAAATTCATGAAATACACAACTTGGATACGTTTACGGTTCATCAATGATTTAGGTTTTGGTTTAATAGTAGCAATATTAAGGTGGTGAAAAATAAAATAAAAGATTATTGAAAAATTACTTCTTCTTTTTTTGTTGAATGGCAAAGATTGACTTGCTGTAGCCGGTAATCATATGCACAAAGTGGTAACTTTAGGATTTTTTATAAACCACAATGGCACATATTTTTTATAAACCACAATGGCACATATGAGAAAAAAAGAAGTTGAGTGACATTTTTAGGAAAAAAGGTAAAAGTGAGTGGCATGGCTATGTTTTAGCTCTCAAAATACGTGACCCCTAAATTTCTAAATAAAGACTCCAAAAACTTGCTCTAGACAATAATAATAATAAAGATAATAATAATAATTATTATTTTATTAAAATAGGAAAAAAAAAATAGTAGCGACCAAAGAAATACAAATAATGTTCTTATTTGTCATTTTTTTTCCTTTTTACATTGTACACATTACTATGATTAGCTAACTTTTCAGTGCGTGATGATTAACAACGTAGATCACCATTTTACAAAACGCAAATATTTTTCCACATAATACCCCTTGCATATACATTCCCTATTTTCTCTCTCCTTTGCTTTCTCTCTCGATCAAGCTCCTCTATTCAGTATCCTCACTTAAAACAATGGACAACTTATATAACCTTCATCAATTCACCATAAACGAAACAAAGAAAACCAATATGAAATGTGCAGTCCATTATTATTATTAATAATTAATACCCCCAAAACTCTCATTCAAAAGAATCCTAATAATAATGGATTGCACATTTCATATTGGTTTGAGCCTCAATAAATCCTCAACTAGCAGTCAAGTTTGAAACTCTCAAGAATTATTAAATCAAATAATAAATCCACGTTTGAGCCTCAATAATAAATCCCCATATATAGTACTGCACTATGTCGTTTCTTAGCTTTATACTGAGTTTCTCCAAACCAAATTTGTCAACCTCAGATTGGAAACAAATCTGATTTCCCCACACCTTCCAGAAACGTGACGCATGTGATTTTCCCTGCGTGTACCGTTTTTCTTCTATGTGCCTGGCTCTCTCTATATAGTACTCGTATATGGGAATATAATAAAATAATAAGGGCAAATTGGTGTAAACCCCCAAGAAGTTTGGAGTTTTTGCTAAGAACACCCAAACATTTTCAACTTTGGCAAGTACCCCCAAACAAAATGAAAAAGCCAAGTTTGCGCCACCAACCAGCCATTTTAAAAAAAAATTGCCCCATTTTGCCCTCACGTGCTTTGCACGTGATCATTAATTGCTGACTCCAATTAATGATCACGTGCAAAGCACGTGAGGCCAAAATGCGGCCATTTTTTTTTAAGGTGGCGCAAACTTGGCTTTTTCATTTTGTTTGGGGTACTTGCCAAAGTTGAAAATGTTTGGGTGTTCTTAGCAAAAACTCCAAACTTTTTGGGGGTTTTCACCAATTTGCCCTAATAATAATATTCAACTAACTTGTCTGTAAATGAACATATGGTTAATGAGACTATGAAAGAAAGGTACCTTGATTCCTGGCTGGGCCGCATAAACTGGTAAAATCATTTATGGAACTTCAAATTTTCTTGTCTGATGCTGTGAACCTTACCTCAATGGTTGGTTGTAGTTGAAAACTTTAAATTTTCAAAAAAAATTAAAAAAAAAATCCTAAATTTTATTTATTTATTTACAGCTAATGGGATCAGCAACATCTGTTGGGTATTTACTTTGGTTGAAAGCTCTACACAGCTGTATTTTCTATTGACATTTTAAGACCAACGTAACTGAAGTTTGGGTGTATTTGGCAATTTTTTTTTTTTCTTGGGAAGGGCAGAGCAGAAACCTTATTTTGTGAAACATGGGGGATGAAAATGATACCAAAGTTCCTCTTTTGAAGACAATCTACTATGAAGATTGTCCTGGATGTAAGATTAAAGAGCGCAAAGATAACCAACAAGGGGTGCCTTGGTTAACTCTTGCTGGCATTGCCACCATCGTGCTCTGCAATGGTATGTTTTATGTATATAGTTGCCTTGCTCATGTTTTTGTTATTTTGGTTTGTTTCCTTTTCATTTTCTATTTTTTTTTATTTTTATTTTATAGATTTTTTTTTGTTACCCAGAGACCCCGCTCTTGGCGGGACATACTGTGTTGTTGTTGTTGTTGTTGTTGTTGTTGTTGTTGTTGTTGTCCATTTGTTCTGTTTTTCAAGAAAAATGGAATTAGTCAGCTGTCATACTTCAGTGGCCAATGTATCCAGGAGAACAGGATAGGAAATGAAATGGGAATTTAGGATGATTTGAAGAATTTTAATCAATAGATGTTGTCATTTTGTAGCATATATGTATAATTGTAGGATTGTCATAGTGGTCTACATTATTCATATATATGCATAATCCAGAACTTCTACCTTGTCATTTTAGATGACAATTTTTAAGATTTGAGATCCTCCAACTCAATCTGTTTTGTCCACAAGTGATATCAAGATTTTGTAAGTTTGACTTAAAAGGTTTGGTATGGAAACAGAGGTGCTAGATTTCAATTCATCCATTGTTTCTATCTCATTATGTGAAGTTTTAGCATAATAATATATTAGTATATGTTTGTTGTTGATTATATTTTCTATACTCATTTGTTTTCAGTGATGTGAGAGAGGAATGGAGGATACATTAGTTTCTTTCTATGTACTAGTATGTTGTTGGGTAAAAGCCACAAGAGGTCCTGTGTTGTGGTCAGTTCTGATGTTTGTTTGTGTTGGAATTCATATTGCTCCAATCTTTTAAAAAAGGGTTTTTGATTTTATTTTAAAATAACAAAAACTTGACAGTGATCCGTCTTCTATTCCTCATTGGTTGGCTTAAATCTAGTCCACATGATTCTCTGTTTTCTTTTCTTTTCTTTTTTTTTTATATTGTTTTTTTTTTTTTTTTTTTTTGAGAGGGCACTGATGTTTGCTTCCTCTGTACCTATGCAGCTCTGCCCATATCTTCACTCTTCCCCTTCCTCTATTTCATGGTAAGTAGGAGACAGTAGCTGTGATTGATATATGGACAAGAAGAAATGCTGTCATTCATTCTCACATCATGGAGCCTGACATTTTACATGTTTACCATGATATATTAATGTGCTGTAGGTTAACTGGGTAGCTGACAGAAGCAGGTAGGAGTATTATACTAGGCAATGGGGGTAACTTCACTTTAACTAGCATGGCTCTAGTGAAATTGGGAAGAGTTTATTATAGGCAATGGGGGAGGCTTACACTAAGCAGCATGTTTCTAGTTTGAGTGTACAGACAAGGTTAGAAGAGTGTTTTGGTTTGGAAGACAAATTTGACTTTTGGGTTGTGAAAGGCCATATGGATTTATCCCAGATATTGATCCATTATCAAACTGTCTGCACTTATTTAATGTGAAGTTGCTGATGTGAAGTAAGGCTGTGTACAATCAACTCCCCTTTAACTCGCCTCGGCGGGAGCCTCTTTGGAGACATAGGGGTAATGTTGATTACCAGGTAAATAACAGTCTAATTACAGAACAAGTGTTGATTTACCCACACAGTGTTGATTACCCAGTCTAATCACAGTCTAATGACTAATCATAGAACAAGTTCATTGCTTAGGTTTCACATTGAGAAACCTGTGTGGGTTCACAGAAATCATCTGTAGCTAATCTGTTTCTTATAATTTAATCCATTTTCAAAGTGATACCAGATTTAAGTTTGATCAGATGTTAAAATGTGAAAAAGATCAGTTAATGAAATGTTGCCTAACCAGAAGAGGAGACAGTTTGCTGTGCACCCTCTACTCCTAACCCTTTTCTGGGTAGAAGAAGAGGAATGAATCCTTCTTGTTGACTTTAATGATGAGAGGTTTATAACCATAAATGAAGATTTCTGGTGTGGAGAAATATCGTTGAATTATTTGAGCAGATTTTCAGGTTCCCCTGACCATACCTTTCTTAATTGTCAACCATAGAGTAATGAGTGATTCATCATTGCTGTGTTTTTTTCCCCTTTCCCTAAGAATTCAACCCTTGCAAGAATAGCTGTTGATGACCAACAATACTCCTATTTGTTGGGTTATATGAATTTAACAGCGGGGTGGTGTTTGATGCTTTGTGCAATATCTTAAGGTAACCTATGTATGAACGTTTATCTTTCATTTACAGATTAGTGATTTCAATATAGCTAAACAAGAGGAAGATGTTGGATATTACGCTGGTTTTGTGGGTGAGTTTAATCGCCTTTCAAACTCATTTTATAGACCAATTTATCTCTTGTTTCTGTTTGATTTAGTAACAACATATTGTGTAATTTCATGTTAAAGGATCTGCTTTTATGCTGGGAAGGGCGTTGACATCTGTCTTCTGGGGACTGATTGCTGATCGATATGGTCGGAAACCTGTTATTATCTTCGGAACAACATCTGTGTTAGTAACCTACTATCTTGATTCAAACTTTTGATTCAGGGTCATTTTCAACAAATGAGTACATCTCCAATAACTGTGGTAATCATTATCTCATTTCAGGGTTATTTTCAACACCCTCTTTGGCTTCAGTGCAAACTTCTCGATGGCAGTCACAACAAGATTTCTACTTGGAAGTTTAAATGGGATGCTTGGACCTATAAAGGTACAGTTGCAAGCTTCAGCTCTCACAGAAACTTCTTTGCACGTATTTGACAGTTACTAATTGGAATCAACTTTTTCCTGTTACCGAAAATTTATTTTTGTTCTGTCACATGTTAACATGTCTATGCAAGCAGGCATATGTATCTGAGGTTTGTCGGGAAGAACATCAAGCTGTAGGCATGTCTGTTGTAAGCTTCTTCTCCCTACCCTCAGTACATATACATATAAAATTGAATGAAGTTGTTAAAGAGAAAAGTACCTTTTGTCTATTGTAATGCATTTGACCTTGTATAGATTACTACAGCGTGGGGCATAGGATTGGTTATTGGGCCAGCAATTGGAGGTTTACTTGCGCAAGTAAGCTTTGATCCCTTTAATTTGTACTCCTTTTATGGATATAATCCAATCTATTTACTACAAAAAATGATGCCTCACGATTGTTATGTGTAAAGCAGTCATACAATGCGAAATTTACCAGTACTAGAAATATGTTTTTATCATTATGCGCAATTGCGCGTCAGAGCCATGATTGACTGAAACAAGAACTAGGAAACGGATACGGGTGAGAAATCATGCGATTATGTTTGTTGTTGCCTGTTTGCTGTATGGTTTTCTTGAAGATCACATGTCCATGGAAGCAAACTGATGTGTGGCTGGGGCTAATGAAAATTAACTGATTTCCACGCAAACATAGTACCTCACAAATTCTTTTAAAAAGGATATGGGTTTGGGGGGGGGGGGGAGGTCAATGATATATTTGATGGATCTAGTTGAGACAGGAGCTCTCTTAACATTTCCAGCATTAAATCCTCAGAGAATAACGGTCTCCTCTATGTCAAACTCTGGCATACCTCCTCTCTATTTGACTAATACCAGAATCACCACAAATAGTCCCCCCTTTTGTTCCTCAAACAGGTTCCTCAAAAAATTCTGTAGGTGCATACAAACCCTGATGATCATCTAATTAGCCCTGGAGAAACTAGAAGTTGAGATACAAGACCTAGCTAACATCGCAGGTGAACTGAACAAAATATCACAAAAGCACCATGTATATCCTAGTTGAGTAAAAATCACTTTTTTTTAGCAGCTGAGGAGCACATTAGAAGGTAGGGGAGGAGGGAGGGGAAACACCTTACCCGCTAGAGTTGGGGACTCGTCTGAAGTAGGAATCCCTCTTGAGCCCCATGTGAAATTCATTCAAAGTTTTATTTATACTTCATTCTATCTTTTGTAATTTGGTCATCCTCGTACAACTTAATGCGTGTTGGAACATTTTTTGAGTCAGAGGATTATATCTCTCTTAACTTGCCATGTGGCGTTGGTTATTATATGGATATGTTTATGGGAGAGACACATGTCTCTAATAACCACCAATAACTACCTTTGGTTTGCTCTATATATATGTTACATGGATGAGAGATAGAAAGAAGGAGAATGAGTTTTTCTCCTTGGACAAGGAGAATATAACCTCCTTGGATGGTACAATTATGGTTTAATTAGAAGATGAGATTATCTTCTTGAATAGTTAAACCGTGTTATATGATTTATGACTATTTCTTTATAGATAGTGTACCATGGACATTAAAGATAATAGTTTATCATCATGTTTAAGACAAATATCAATAACACAAGCACATTAGTGGAGTATAATTGTGGGGCGAACAATTTACTCTGTGACTTCTTTGTATACCGGAAGTTGTTTCGTGTAACTCGGTCGTTCCTAGAGGGTCGAAACTAAACTTTCAGGAAAGTGTACTTGTACATGCCTAGAAGCCATATCCAAGTTCCTCTAGTTTATTCATATCCAATACTTTTGTACTAACAATCTGAAAGTTTAATTATTTGAGTTTTGGATATGGCGGTTAAATTGCCATTTGGACAATGTTAAATTAAAGAAGTTGGCTATATTTTTGTGAATTGTCGAGGGTTATACTCGATGGAAGTTTTAAACCGGTTATATCAAAATATTGCGGATGGAAGGAAATAGTATGTTGTAGATACAAACAAGGCAGTGCTTAATCCATACTATAATTGAGATAAGTGAATCTTACTTCCTTCGGTCAGTGAATTTTTGCGGGTAATAGATTGCTAGTGTACAATCTTTGCCTTGCGGTTATGCATGAAAATACTAGTTTTTGTCATATGTGGTTATATGCCTTAAACGTCATCGATGTGTTCTGGCTTACATATTAGACTTGTACCATGATATGTTTATCTCCAATTGCCGGAAAATTTGTCCTTTGCATACGGTTAATTTTAAGGCATTTTCCTTATTATGTACTATGCATGAAGTGAGCATTTGATATGATACTTTATTTTCAATGAGTGTCATAAGTAATTAATGACATGTGTGTTAGATCATGAAAGTATGTATCATTTAATTTGTTTTCTGGCAACTCTTATTATGATGAGTTTTGTTACAATGTTTTGGAAAACATGATCAAATAGTTGTTCACTATTTGGTTAGAAAATATATAGTTATAGTGTACCCGTAAGCATGAGTAAATTAATAACCAATATTTAACTTTATTGGCGCATGTCAATGGGTTTATTTCATGTGGAAAATAATGTTCTGGGTATATGTAACGTAAAGTTACAAGATATGGAGACATATTCTTGGTAACCATTTGATGTGGCTATGAGTTTAATAGCAAGAAGATATATTATTATGCAAGTAGTAGTTCTACAAATTATGTTCATGGTTATATTTGAACATGTAACTGTTGCTGCATGACACCAGTATGTGTGGAATATTTAAATACTTTATGGGATAGAAAATTGGATGAGATACATAATGTTCTCATGTTCCCATATGCATGTTTTTGTGAATCCATGTAACTGAACTTGAAAAGTTTAGGAATGGACTTGGGAATTTATTTATTTAAGTAAATTCAGAAATAAAATATTTATGATGAATCCATGAATATTTGGATTTTTCACAATTGTATTTATTATTTATTAATTCACTAGTTAAGTGAATGTTATTATTTGTATGAATTGTTATATCACTTCACTATAGAAATCCATGGCCATGGTGAGGGTGTAGTGATGATGACGGTTATATCATTCATATGTTATGGATCGATCGTAAATTATAGTAGGGTATACTACTATGAATTAATATTACAAAAACTAGACGGTTTTATCTAGGATACTTGTGTTCACAATGTTGAATGGTGGAAAATCATGAGGGATGTGTAAGCCCATTTAATTTAGATCACCATTGAGGGAACCTCAACTCAACACTTGATATAACGTCATGTCTTGAGTTCAATGAGTAAAAATACCTCATAAGAGTGATTTGCAAGCATTCAATAATTTTTATTGACATCCCAAAGAGAAGGGAATGCTTGGGTCTTGTAACGTAAGGGAAGTTGAAATATAATTTCTTAATAGATCTTTGAAAAAGTGTATAAGTTACAAAATACGATTTAAAGGTCTGCCTATGTAAGTGTGAAGTGTGGCCGCTTCAAAGAGTCTCGGGCTTGGGCTTGACTTTATATACACTTGTGAAAGGATATGGACGCATGGCCTTTAAAGCGTCAAGTATCTAATGTTGTTTGTTATAAGCTTGTGTGTGTGATATCTTCAATTTTCCAAATGGATTATTTGGTTCAATCTTTTTAGACACCATTATAATTTGGAATGTTGGAATGTGTATTACACTAAGCGGTAGTTCAATCTTTAAGACACTATCGTTTAAGCATGAGTTTAGAAATTTGTCTTGTATATGAAATCAAATCATTTTAGCTTATTCCGAAAATGGGGGAGGATTGTTGGAACATTTTTTGAGTAAGAGGATTATATCTCTCTTAACTTGCCTTGTGGCATTGGTTATTATATGGATATGTTTATGGGAGAGACACTTGTCTCTAATAACCACCAATAACTACCTTTGGTGTGCTCTATATATATGTTACATGGATGAGAGATAGAAAGAAGGAGAATGAGTTTTTCTCCTTGGACTAGGAGAATATGACCTCCTTGGATGGTATAATTATGGTTTAATTAGAATATGAGATTATCTTCTTGAATAGTTAAACCATGTTATATGATTAATGACTATTTCTTTATAGATAGTGTACCATGGACATTAAAGATAATAGTTTATCATCATGTTTAAGAGAAATATCAATAACACAAGCACATTAGTGGAGTATAATTGTGGGGCGAACAATTTACTCTGTGACTTTTTTGTATCCCGGAAGTTGTTTCGTGTAACCCGGTCGTTCCTAGATGGTCAAAACTAAACTTTCTGGAAAGTGTACTTGTACATGCCTAGAAGTCATATCCAAGTTCCTCTAGTTTATTCATATCCAATAATTTTGTACTAACAGTGCGCATCCTGCACAAGTTCAAATGTAACAAGTTTTTATGTAAGGAAGATTGATGTCGGTTGCGTAATCTTGGTCGGGGAGTTGATGGTTGAAAATTAAGATATGTGGAATAGAGGGTGTGAGGGAGACTCTGGGTGGAATCAGGTTCATACCTTGTATTGTCACACTTGACCCTTCTTTTATTGTAAGTTGTAATCTATTAAGTAGTAAGGCTCCCCCCCCCCCCCCGTCAGTCATTATGCTACAGCATAAACTTTATATATTTTACAGTATGGTTCTTATATGTTTCTCGAATAGTCTTGTTCGTAGCTGTCTTATGGTGCAAATGATTTGGACAACCCAGCTTTCTTTTTTGGTAGTCGGTAGCTCCTTCTGTTATATCTAAAAGTGAAAAGTTCCTTTTGTACTTGCAACTAAATAATCTGAAACTTTTTGTTTCATGCCTCAGCCTGCAGACAAATACCCTCATATAATCTCCAAGGGATCATTACTTGGAAGGTCAGGTTTCACATGCTCAGTTTCTATTGGCTGGCATAGCCAGATATGAAACTTTTGAACTGCTTCGAATATTAAAACAATTGCATTTGTTTTGTTGCAGGTTTCCATACGCATTGCCCTGCCTTGTCATATCTACTTTCGCATTGATAGTAACTTTCTTCACATTTCGGCTTCCGGTTAGTCCCTTGATAAGTTCGCTCTCATGTAATCATTTTTATTTCAGTGAAACTTACTCTTCTGTTTTTCTTCCTTTGAGCAATTTGATGTTCAGTATTTCTCAATAAAACAATATTGCTTTTCAATAAAGTTGTCATTGGTTTTATCTTTTTTAAATTAAAAAATTGTCGTCATCAGTTTTCAAAATTAGTACTATAACTGTACTGCTGTGACTTGCGTTTGCTGTGGGTGGCAATAAAAAAATTTCAGCTGTCTAACGATCATATATTCGAGCATCAGGGCCCCTCTGAGAAGTTGTTTTGCTCAAGCCGCTCTAAGATGAATGGGTGTGATAAAAAAGAAAATCATAAACTTCATACGACGTTTATTAGCTAAGTATGACCCTTCTTATAAGCTGTGAGAGGTCAGAGGTCATGAATATGCTGTGGAACAAAAAATTTAGTATATTTGTTGAAGAAAAACCAAATTTCTTGTTAGTTCCAGAATATTCACTTTCTGGTTGTCGATGGGTGTTGGACTTGGTAGAGAGGGGGAAGATACTTCTTCTTTCTTATTCCACCTATATTATTAATCTCCTGCTAAATTTTCTTAACCGTTTTTTCCTTCATTGCCTGGTCTCTTGAGGAGCTTGGAGTTGCCTCATTGACATCTTTTGTGATTGTTGAGTTTGTCTTGGTACTGGGTGCTTTTAATTTCAGTAGTTATTGAGTTTGGAAGTAAGCAGGCACACAATGTTAAGTCTAGATTCTTGGGTATTCAAGCAAGTCCTTCATTTTAGCCTATACTACGTTGTGTTCCCACCGTAATGCCTTTCTGATGTTCACCAAAGCTGGACGTTACTGTCATTTAAATTGTTTGTTTTTCTGTAAAGGGTTGTGAGCTTGTCTTTTCATCCTTTGTTTATTCTTCTCTCATAAGCAAGAACTCTCTTTTATTGCAATGGAAATAGAAATCATTGCATAGAGAATGAAGTTTTGTGATCTCTTCTGCAATGCAGTTTTGCTTTTATACTCCTGCAATCGTGATCTCCCCATATTACTTGATGTTTTTATTGTGATATAAGATCTTTCTCAGTAGCAGAACATAAATTCTTAATTGCTCCATTTATAATTTCCACCTTCTTTTCCCTTGAATTATAACATCTTAGAAGGCATTATTACTTTCTCATCTCTGTATCATCTCTGGGAGTAACTATACTGTCAAATTGCAAGTCCATGCTTTTGATTTTCAGAAATGCAAACTTCAGCAGCTCGACGTGTGACTCTTCGTATGCTGATGATGTCAACCACATTGTACAGAAGAGTTAACTAATTGTATTCTGATGCAGGAGTCAATGCATGTGCACAAAGCAAAGAATTCATCAGGTGACGATTCATATGAAGCTCTGGAAGCTGCAGGTCATAGGTCAAATGACAATAGTAATGGAGGAGAAATTGGAAAAGCAGTGATTTCTAAGAAAAGCTTATTTAAGAATTGGCCACTCATGTCCTCTATTACGGTGTATTGCATATTTTCACTTCATGATATGGCTTACAGAGAGGTATAATGTGTAATTTCATTTATGTACTTTCACAGTGAAATTATCTTTGACAAGATTTATTAATTGCTTTGGAATGCCATGACCGTAAATTTCACTGGCTATCATTCAAAACTATCATACAAGTTGCATAATATGCATTTCCTGGATTTAGATTGCTAATATCAGGAGAACTGTATATTGCCACGCTATACCATGTAGACATGATAGTTAAAGTGATCAGACATGAAAGAACAATGTCTGGGCCTGGAAAGGACAGAAGCTTTTGTTTCACTGAGATTAGTTGGTTTAGACTTTCAACTATCATTTGTCTCTCTTAGAATACTTTTGCTTGCACCATGCAGGTTAGCTAGTTATTGTCCATGAGCATAGAGGCCTGTCCGAGACAGTGCAGTGAAAATGTGATTTCACTCACTAACAGTTGTTGGATTTATTGAAAATCTCTTCATCATCTTTTAGTTTCATGAAGTCGGTAGTGTGTGAAAACATCCACACAACTTGATTTGTCACACCTAGTGTCATGGTGAAACAGTGATGTGTAGGTTTGCTGAGTATAAGCCCCTCCCCCAGTCATTCAGTAGAAGACTTTCATTGTCAGTGTGCTTTGTCTCTTTCCTATAGGCATTCAGTTACTGTTGGTTATCCAGTGCTTGTGAGGACCCCAGGTCAAATGATTGTGTTTCTTTGTCCATTACCCATAATCCTAAACATCCCTTTCAGTTGTTTTTCTTTAGTTTTTAGCTTCTGATTGTTCTATTTGTTTTTGCCTTAGATATTCTCGTTATGGGCGGTCAGCCCAAGGAAGCTAGGGGGATTGAACTATTCAACAGAGGATGTAGGCTCTGTTCTTGCTATCACAGGTAAGCTGAAACAAATCGCTGCATTTGATCTTTTTCTGTATCTTAAACTCTTCAGAACCTCAGAACATGCAAGAGCAAGTAAAGTTTTTTGATGTAGATTAGGAGAGTTTACATTGATGATTGATGTGTAGTTTCATCCATGTTCACATTGATGTTAAGAGAAGAAGAGTTTCAAAGTTGTCTTACACATTATGCTAGTAATGCCCTGTATGTCAAAAAATGTGATTACTGGAACATCCACAGCTGGAGACTGGGGTAAAAAAAAAAAAGGTCTAGAGCTCGTTGTTTAACTCTTCTTTTTAGCTCGTTTGGAGCTCGTTGTTTAACTACCACTGGGAGAGTAGTACCGTTAACAACACATCACTAGGGGATCAATGGACGAGCCAATTTCGAAATACTAATCCTACACAAAAGTTGAACCTCAGAACCATATTATGCTCTCTATCGCGATTATGGTTTGGGAGAGGATTGAAAGATATATGATGTATCTCTGTATCACGTTCTGATGTTTTCTTTTCGTCTTGCCTCACGAGAATGTGTATTTTGTCATACATGCAATATGTTTCCCACCCTACCCCCCAACCCCCACCCTTTATCAATTAATGTTTAATCTGCGGTGAGTCCTTGAGAACTTAATTGAGATTTCTTACAAATATCAGAGCCTGCACACATTTGATCAATAACAAGTCACCGTAAAGACGTGATTGGATGATGCTAAACAAACAGTTACATTTGTCCAAAGACTCCATATGCTTTATCTATTTTAATGGTTCACTTACCTCTTGAAAGTTAATCTAAACAAACAGTTACATTTGTCCAAAGACTCCATATGCTTTATCTATTTTAATGGTTCACTTACCTCTTGAAAGTTTTCTGGCGCTTTGATACGATATTCGCGATTGCTCTCAAGTTTTAATCTGTTGAATGTTGTTATTGTTTTTTTTAATATTTGATGTTAATATATGTAGGGCTGCCTATATATATAATTGA
Organism: Tetragonia tetragonoides; assembly: GCA_038025085.1. Classification (NCBI taxonomy): domain Eukaryota; kingdom Viridiplantae; phylum Streptophyta; class Magnoliopsida; order Caryophyllales; family Aizoaceae; genus Tetragonia; species Tetragonia tetragonoides. The sequence continues at coordinate 37,166,923 of CM076143.1, forward strand.
CCAATGTAAGGAAGTCAGCAATCCTAGACTTTGCTTGACAATGTGGTGACTTGTGAGAGTGGGAAAAGCAATTATCACTTGGTATATGGACTTGTGTATGTTCTATCTTGTGAAGAACTGAACTTAATCGTTCCTTGGAAGTTGGAACTTGATGAAAAAGCTTCTTCCTTAAGCATTTGCATCCGTCTTTATCTTTATTTATGCCCTGATGGTTTCTTTCTTCTTTTCATTTCCCTCCTTTTTGGTTTCTGTCAACTGTCAGGTTTTGGAATGTTGGTCTTTCAGCTTTTCTTATATCCTTACATGGACAAAATCTTTGGGCCTATTATGGTGGCTCGGATTTGTGGGGTACGCTTTCTGCCCTGTTTACGTAGTCCTGTCTGTTGCCTTTGTCCAATAAAATATTTTGATTTTACCTTCTACTTCCTTGCAGGGTCTGACCATACCTCTGTTACAAAGTTACCCTATGATAGCATTGTATACAGGGTTAGGCCTAACAGTGCTGCTAAATGTTGCCTCTGTGCTCAAGAATTGTCTCTCAGTAAGTTCGAACTATTTGGAATTTGATGCGCTATTTCTTCTAGCAAATATCAATATTTGATCATTGTATATATGCTCCACATGCTGTTGCATTTTTGTTAAAAAAAAAAAAAAACCTTGGGGCGGGGGGTGGAGGAGTGTGGAAATCCAGGAAAGGTGGCAGGAGGAAAGGGTTGAAAGAAGAAGGCGGACGCATGCATAAGGACTGAGAGTCGACATAATATTAGGCACTGAGATAACAGATTCGCAAAAGAGATGAAATTGATGAGAAATTTCTGTTGTAGGAATTTGTGTGTGAAGAGGTGATAAAAAGAAGGAAGTTCTGGTTGCACTTTTTTGGTTTTTTTTTTTTTTTTTGGATAGTATTACTTTTGTTTTGCTATTGTTTTCCCTTTCTTTGTTATTATTTTCTTTTCTGTTCCCTGGGGGGGAGGGGGATTGAGAGCATTGAAAGATGTTTATGGCTACCCAAAAAGTTTCAACAAGTGCCGGTGTAGAGTTTCTACCCCTTTGGAAGACATACATCACAACATTATCAAATGCAGAACAATAGAGGTAATAGCCCCCCCCCCCCCCCCACCTTTCCCGAACAGGGGAATTGAAAATGAATGGAGGCTTGAAAGCGTACATGCACATTTGGGCATAGTACTTCTCTTCATTCTCACAATAAAGAAGCATCTAGCAGCACAAACTATAGTATGAGGAGCTTCTCCATGGAATAATGTTCCTTGTGTTTTGCAGCAAATCAACATGCATTCATTATTTTTGATCAGAAAGAGTTAAATAGTTTCTGTTATTTCAACTGAATCATATCTTCTCTCTTATTTATAATTCTTTTTATTTCCTCCCTTGATTGATCAGGTATGCATTGTCACCAGCACATTTATACTACAAAATAGAGCTGTGGTAAATTTTCCTTTCCATGTTTGCCTTAATGGATGCTTCCCGTTGTATGTATTTATAAGATTTTCTTCAAGCCTCTTAAGTTGAATAAATTGTGTACAACAGGATCAAGAACAACGGGGAGCGGCTAATGGCATTTCAATGACTACCATGTCCCTTTTTAAAGCAATTGGTCCAGCAGTTGGTGGTGCATTGTAAGTGCCTCATTGTTTCAGCTTTCATGACGCACTAAACCTATTTATTTCATCCTTGCCATTTGACTGTAAAAGGAAGCACTCTTTCGATCTCTTTCTTGTTTTTTCCCATTCTTTCGAAGTTGGTCTGGCAGGAAATGTACTTATGGGTCTCATTTATGTGTCATCTGAGTTTTACACCAGACAAGTAGTTGTTGATTACATTAAAATAGTCTTCTACTCATGTTCAAGTAAAACATTAACTGGACCTCCTCTACCGCTATTTTAAGCATGCTTGTACAGCATGATTGTCATGAATGAAGCTTGTACTAATGTACTCTCTTTTCATCGGCAGGCTCTCTTGGTCAGAGAAGCGTCAAAATGCTGCCTTCCTCCCAGGTATGGTATAGAGACAAACTTGAGTATTGCTAAGCTGTTAGTAAACTTTAAAACTGAACATGCTTGCTATAGAGACAAAATTGAGTATTGCTAAGCTGTTAGTAAACTGTAAAACTGAACATGCTTGCTACGGAGTGCTGATGCTTTACTGAACATGTTTGGAATGCATTGTTGATGCTTGGTGGTTAAACTAGGAAGATATATAACCATAAACTACAATGTTATTATAAGATGCTATTAAGTATGGTAGATAATTGTCATGACAACTTAGCTTGATTAAATGCCAATGCTATCCATCTATCAAATTGTCCGGTCATCCCATGTCTTTTTCCTTTGTCTTTGTGATTCCAATTCCTTCTTCTTCATAGTAGCCAATAAGATCTTCCAGCTGAATCTAATTGATGAAAAAGAACAATAAACAGATCCATGGCCTCATATCGAGAGTAAAGTTTGCATACATTTGATTCCCTCGGCCTCCCCATACCTTGCCCACCCCTGTAGGCAAGAGAGACTTGAAAGAGCAGTGGGTGCATATTACAATACACATGAAATTGAACTAAAATGAATTAATACAAATCCTTGTGGAATAATAATCTTAACCTCATTCGAGGCATAATCTTTGTAGTTTGTACAGCGACGAAAACCTAGCATGATATATACAGAGTTGAGGGTGAGGTATGGAGTGATGATTCATCGTTCCACCTTCTAACCATATGGCATGGGTTCAAATCTTCATATTTCCATGGTTTACTATTGTTTGGTCATAGGTTGTGCCCGAAAAGCCGCTCCTTTCCAGTTCAAAAATAAAGGGAACTTGCAGAGTGAATGAGGTTAAACTAGCATTGCTTTCATCTAACAAACTCTGATCACTTTGTGGTATTGTTGCAGGCACACATATGATCTTCTTCCTCTTAAATGTGGTCGAGCTAGTCGGAGTTCTATTGACATTCAAACCATTTCTAGCTGAGCGTCACCAGTGAAATACAAATTCTGCAATTGTAGTTTCAAGTGGAGGGTATTGACAGCATCTTACACTTCTATTGTTGAGAAACAAGCTATCCCTTGGAAGGTACATGCAGGCTAGCTATGTGCTGATCTTTGACAGGGTCATAATTCAAATAGTGCACTAGTTGTTAGAGGTTCATGTTCACATTAAATTTGTACATGAATTTGGTTAGATTGGTTAGGGAGTTTGTCCAAACGTATTGGAGCTTGCCAAAATGGTGTTACAGCTTCATTTGCTACAAGATGAATAGGGAGGGAAGGAGAAAGGGTGACAAAAAAGAACACAGCAATTTTCCATGACTGATGCATGTAATATCAAGAATATTTTGTAAGTGTTGAAATGTGCTTCAAAAACATCACATTTTATCTATATTCTTAGCACCATTTTATCGTGATCCTCTTTTCTAAATCTTTTATGGTATTTCTGTTCTAATTGGATAGAGTTAGTGACTCTAGTCCATAAATGAAAAATAGCAGATCTTTTTATTGATAATGGACTTTTTGTGAAAAAGGAGTTATGTATGGACTTTTGATTGTTTTGATTGTTTTGATTGTTTGGAGTGAGTTTATAGTATGACTAGTTTTGATTGTTTGATTCTACACATGTACCGACCACCTGTTCGGTGTTCGGTACAGATTACTTGTAAAGATAAATTTGATACGTGGAGGGTTACCTTGAGATGACAATAGCAGGCTCTGTCAGTTTTGCAATTCTTATTAGGAGACTGAAAACACTTACATCTTTCTCACTTGTTCTGGACTAACCATATTTGGTTCCACAAGTACATATACATACATGCTATTTTGTTGAGGCTTCTACTGTTCTACAGCTGCTTAATACATAAAGCAGTAGCAAATCTATTGTAGAAAATGTACTTTAGGAAAATCTGGGTTTTTTTTTTTTTTTTTATGTTAAACCGCATATTCACCTAAGCTCTTTAGCAGGTCAAGACTAATTTCGCTCATATAGGGTAAAGTGCTCCCAATAAATAGTTTCTCTTCTCACAAGATTGGGACCCTCTTCTTTAAGGAATGAGAGTGCCGAACCACTCACACCAAGTCCTCAACCACCTAATAGTTGGGAAAATCTTGGTTGAATACGTCATTATGTTGTTTGCTCCCTTGTGGTCTATTTGGCTCTATAAAAATCATGAACCAAATGTATTTGTAGATCATATAATTCACTCTGATGAAACAATGAATTAAATTTTTTCTTTTTTTTTTTTTTTTTTTTTTGGGAGGTAACCCGCGCCAAGCGGTACTACTATTCCATTACTTGCTCAAAATCCGAAGAGAGAACACCAACAACAGATGGCGGAAAATCCGACAACCAAAAACGCCAACCTATTTCCCATGACAGCACATACGCAAGCTCATGAGCAACTTTATTCTCCTCCCGCTTAACAAGCGACCACGACACAGTACTAAACTCCCTTACCAAAGCAAAAATATCCTCAAAAATCAAACACACTAGACCCACTACTGACCTTGGACAAAGCATTAAACACTGAGATATAGATATTATCCGTTTCGATTACAATATTCTCATAGTCAAAGGTAGATGCCAGCTGCATCCCATAGAGGACTGCTTTAGCCTCTGCAACCTGCGTTTCCCAGTTATCCACGAAGCTCACAGTTGTACCGTTGTACTTGTACGTCCAGCCGAGTCCCTGCAAATAATACCAATACTAGACCCGACGTCACCGTACTTACCTGCATCAACATTGATCTTGAGTTTTCCTTCGCTCGGACATTACCATTTCCCAGGCAGCTGCACTTGCCCTCTTGCTGTTCTCAAACACCCATTATCTAGCTCCACCAGCGTCTTGTCAACATACTTCAGCACCTCCTCCACCGACCTGACTATCCCCTCAAAAATTCTTCTGTTGCGCAGGTCCCAAATAGCCCAGGCCATACAGCAAAATTTACGAAAGCCATCGACATCAAGCTTCAACCGGGCCCATTCAACCCACTCACGAAAATCTCCACCACCACCTACACCAACATATACAGCCAGCTCACTCGCTTCCCAGACCGCAGCGGCCAAGGGACACTCACGGAGAGCATGGACGCCCGTTTCGCGCACCTCCTCACACCAATTGCATGCCTCACTGATAGCTTCCACACGCTTATGTAGGCCTGCCCTCGTGGGGAGGGCCTCCATACAAGCGCGCCACAAGAACGACTTGGTCCGTGGCGACAAATTGATACTCCAAATCAGGTTCCATAGGGAATTATCACTTACCAAAGATGACGCTTGATTCTCAGCTCGTCCTGCGGCCATGATGCCCTGGTACGCGCTGTGAACCGAGTAGTGCCCACGCTTCTCCCAGCTCCAAAACACTGAGTCACGAGGTAAACGTGAGCTTAAGGGAATGGTACTGATCCTCTCAACATCAATAGGCAACAAAAATTTTTAAGTCGATCCCAGCGCCAACACTTCGCACCCTCATCGATCAGCCAGCTCACCTTGGTGCCTCGCAGATCATCACGTGGCGGAGTAATGACTTTGTGAGAGCCACTCCCCCCCCCACCCATGGATCGTCCCATATAAGTACATCCTTCCCATCGCCTATTCTCCAGCACATACCTTTCTTCACGACCTATCTCGCTTCCCAAATACCAATTTTTTTCTTTTTTTAAAAATGCACGTTTGAGCCTCAACGATAAATCCCAAAATAGAGGTGTTTCTTGGCTTTATACTGAACCAAAAGATGTCATATTGCAAAGAAATCAAAATTTTCAAGTGACCATCAAATTGGAAACATGTGATATATAGAAACGTAAAAAATGTGGAATTGAGATCCCCCTAGTTCCCTGCGTGTACCGTTTTTCTTCCCGGGGCCTGGCTTTGTCCAGTCTAATCTAGGTTCTATGGCCCTATTTGACAATTGGTTGGCGACATTAGTTGTTGGCTAATGACTGGTGGCTGTTGATCAATAATTGTTATTGTTAGCTGATTTGACCGGCTGGTAACATTGGATGTCTGAAAAGAGATGTTTGGTAATATTGGCTGGTAACATTAGCTGGTTATATGTAAAATGACCAATAAGAACATTCTTATGATTGAGCAATTTGATGGCATAGAAGTAAATAATTGCAAGTCTTAGACTATCTTGTCATTGGACTACATTAATTCCACCAGCCAATACCCAAAAGCTACACTCATTGGTTTTTCAAAAGTTGGCTTGTGGGAACCAAAAAGCCCATCTCACAAGCTAACATCCAAACACCAATATTGGATGGTAAACTGGTTAAACATCTAATTTTACCAAAAGTCACCCCACAAACCAACATCCAAACACTCCATATATATATATATATATATATATATATATATATATATATATATATATATATATATATATATATATATATATATATATATATATATATATATATATATATATATATATATATATATATATATATATTATTTAAAGTCCAGTCTCTATATATAGTACTCATAATATTAAGTAAATATTATTCAACTAAGGCCCTGTTCTCGTCAACGGAATAATGCAGGACGGTGAGGAACGGAACGGAACAGAACGGAAATTGCAGCGCAAGACGGAATGGAATATTAAATATAACTTATGTTGTACGGAACGGAACAGAAATTACAATGCGATGCAGAACGGAACGGAAATTACAGCACGGTGTGAAATAAAACGGAATGGAGCATAGAGGCCTATCTAGTCTTTTAAATGAAAATATGGTTAATGAGACTATCAAAGAAAGGTACCCTCATTCCTAGCTGGGCCACATATAATATTTTCCACCGGTACAATAATTTATGAAACTTTCTCAATGTTAGTTGTAGTTGAAGACTTGAAAGTTCTATTTATTTGTTTTTAGTTATTTTCATCAAAAAAAACAAACTTTTATAGGCAGTTATTCTGTAATTTTTGAGTAGACGAAGGTCATTTAAATGTCACGATTCATAACAAGTGATCCCTACATTTTAAAAAAAATGACCACATTTTAATGAAATAAATATCACAATTAATAATAATTGACCCATATATTTCTAAATAATAACCAAATTTTAGTGTGGTTTCACACGTTATTTATAACAAACGGACATCAACATTATCTCTTGGGTATTACTCCTACTTAGGCCTGGCAAAAACTAACCCGACCCGATAACCCGACCCGAACCTAACCCGAAAAAAGCGGGTTAGGGTTGGGATTTTCGACCCGAAACATTAAATGGGTCGACCTGATTGACCCGAAAACTTAAATGGGTTAGGTTAAGGTTGAAAATTTCAACCTGCTCAACCTGAAAATTACCTGCTCAACCCGAAAATATTAAATGGGTCAGGTCACAGATCAGGTCGACCTGATTTTTATCGGGTTCGGGTCGACCTGATCCGTTTAACCCACCTATCTAAGTTAGAGATAAAAGCTTAGCCCACAAGTGAAATGGAAAAAAAAAAAACTGACCCAAAACTTAGCCCAAGCCCAAACCCAAAATAGAGATAAAAGAGGGAAAAAAAAAACCCTACCCCTCATTTTATTTGCCGTCATTTAATTTCTCTCTCTTCCTCACTCTCTCTGATTCTCTCATATTCTGGATCTTTCTTCGCTCGCCTCTTCCGTCTTCCTCTTCGGCTCTTCCTCTCTCCATCTCTCGATCTCACTGTCTCTCTCATTCTCTCTCATTCTCTATCTTCCTCATCTTCAAGCTCTTCCTCACTCACTCTGTCTCACTCTCTCTCACTTTCAGTCTCACAGTCTCACTCTCTCACTCTCTCGATCTCTCGATCTCACTCTCTCGATCTTATATCTTTGCTGTTGGGTTGGAATCTTCATCTCTTTTTCTCTTTTTCTCACCCTAACTTTCGAATCTCTCATCTCTTCATCTCTTTGTCTCTTTTTCTCACTTCATTTATGTTTTTTATGTTTTTTTTTTTTTTACAGATTTAATCAAGTTATACCTCACAAATTCCAAACAAGACGGTTAGTTTTCTCTTTTTCTCACTTCATCTATGTCTTCTGATTATATTTTTAATTCGTTTAATTTAAATTATGATAGATTCTGATTAATGGTTTATTCATGTTTAAGTTTTAAACTTTTAATTCAGTCGAATGGGTAGATTTTGCTTAGTATTTGTGGTTCTGTTTTCATGAGTTTTGTGGTTCTGTTTTCATGAGTTTTGTGGTCTGTTTGTGGTTCTGTTTTCATGAGTTTTGTGGTTCTGTTTTCATGAGTTTTGTGGTCTGTTTGTGGTTCTGTTTTCATGAGTTTTGTGGTTCTGTTTTCATGAGTTTTGTGGTCTGTTTGTGGTTCTGTTTTCATGAGTTTTGTGGTTCTGTTTTCATGAGTTTTGTGGTTCTGTTTTCATGAGTTTTGTGGTCTGTTTGTGGTTCTGTTTTCATGAGTTTTGTGGTTCTGTTTTCATGAGTTTTGTGGTCTGTTTGTGGTTCTGTTTTCATGAGTTTTGTGGTTCTGTTTTCATGAGTTTTGTGGTCTGTTTGTGGTTCTGTTTTCATGAGTTTTGTGGTTCTGTTTTCATGAGTTTTGTGGTCTGTTTGTGGTTCTGTTTTCATGAGTTTTGTGGTTCTGTTTTCATGAGTTTTGTGGTCTGTTTGTGGTTCTGTTTTCATGAGTTTTGTGGTTCTGTTTTCATGAGTTTTGTGGTTCTGTTTTCATGAGTTTTGTGGTCTGTTTGTGGTTCTGTTTTCATGAGTTTTGTGGTTCTGTTTTCATGAGTTTTGTGGTCTGTTTGTGGTTCTGTTTTCATGAGTTTTGTGGTTCTGTTTTCATGAGTTTTGTGGTCTGTTTGTGGTTCTGTTTTCATGAGTTTTGTGGTTCTGTTTTCATGAGTTTTGTGGTCTGTTTGTGGTTCTGTTTTCATGAGTTTTGTGGTCTGTTTTATGTAGATGGAGGGTTTTGCTCATGATATTGAAGATCTGAGTTCTGATGAGGAGTTAGACTCGACGGCTAAAGCTGCTAGTGGGAGCGTAACTTGGATTTTTTGGTTCTTGTAATTTGTAAACTTGTAACTTCGATTGTCAGGCTGTCAGGCTAGCTGGCTAGGTGCTGCCAAAGTGCTTGTAATTTGTAAACTTGGATTTTTTTGGTCATGACAGTGTCACTGTCAGCAGCCTTGAGACTTGAGAGTTTGAGGTGCTTTGAGCACTTGAGGTCTTGAGGAGGTGGCGAGGTGCTGCCAAAGTGCCAACAAGAATTTTTATGAATCATTTTACAAGTGTGCAAAATAAATCAGGTTACGCAGGTCGTTTTCAGGTCGACCTGATCTGTAACAGATCAGGTTAGGGTCAGATTTTTTGACCTGTTTATTAAACAGATCAGGTTAGGGTCGAGTTTTCTGACCTGTTTAGTAATCAGGTCAGTGGGGTTCAACCCGAACCCGACCCGACCTGATCTGTTTGCCAGGCCTACTCCTACTTGGTTGAAACCTCTACATAGCTGTATTCTCGTCCTGTATTCTTTAATGACATTGTAAGACCACAACTGAACGTGAGGCTACGTATTTGGCGAAAAAAAAAAAAATCAAAGCAGAAACCTTGTGGTGAAATATACATGGGGCCTGGGGGACAACAATCAGGCATAGTGTTAAGTCTAACAAAATGAAGACAGAGAAGTTTAAGGAAAAATAAAAGAAAGCATAAGGAACTCCAGTCCCTTTGAGAAATTCAGCCTTTCCCTAGCTAATCTAGCACTGTCAATCCTTAATTTATCCTCTTTCAATGGTCATTCTTCATCTTTGCCTCTGTTTAAAGCTTGTTTGTGAGATTATGCTTCGGGTTCCTCCCCCAATTCTCAAACCCTAAATTTCGATTGCACATGAAATTGTGCTCATTGAACCTTGCGATTACCTAAAAGGTCGATACACAGCCAATTTCAAGCTGGTTAGTACCAAGATAATGATGTGGCGTCCTTTTGAGGTTACCTATATGTGTCTCTGATTTCTTTAGCCCAAATTTATTTCCCATGTTTATATCAATAACATAGTACTATGGGTGTGTTCGGCAACCAGCTTTTGGGTTGCTGTTAGTAGTTTGACTAGTTCAAACCACTACCTATCCTGATTTGTTGTGTTTGGTAAGTAGCTTTTAGTAGTATTTGTTAGTGGTTAGAGTAGTGTTTTGCAAAAGCTAATAAAATTAGCATTTCAACTCCAAAGGCTAGCTATTGGAATTATTTAGGCATTTGATCCCAATTCTATCCCTTTATTTTTAATACAAAATAATAATAATAATATGTCATTTTATGTCTTTTTACATCAATCAGCTAACCAAACCGCTAACTTTACTGAACACTCAACCAAAGTAACAGCTACCAATTACGTATCGCTCATGACAGCTAATAATTAGTTCAACAGCTATCCACTAATAAAACAGCTAAGACTACAGCTACAGCTAATTATTACCGAACAGACTCTATGTAGTACAGAAAATGTGTTTTTTAGCATAGAAATGTTTCACAGAATTAATCCATTTCCCAGGCTGAGCAAGCCACAAGGATGGATTTCTAAACTTTTTTTTTATTATTTTTTTTTATTTATTTTTGTTGGCCTACAGAAGGCATTTCACAGTACTTGATCAACTAACTCATAGAAAAATTGCAAGATTTATTACGTTGACAAGAATAACGTGAATTTAGTGATTTCACTTCTCCGTCTTAGGCTAAGCAATCTGAAAGGATGGATTTTTTTTTTTTCCTGCTGCTAGCCTACAACAAGCTTTTAATTTGAAGAAACTTGTTTATAAGCTGAATTTTCTGGTAGTACTTTGTTGGTGCTTACCTCTGTTAGCATATTTTCTTTTAGGGCCTGTTTGTTTAGCTTACGGGGAATGGAATGGAATCATTTGATACCCAAGAACATCGTTTTTTGCGTTTGGTTGAATTTTTTTGGAGCAGAACTTTATTCCCTGAGGTATCAAGTTCCTCCAAAATCAACACCACTTGATACCTCTCCCCATCCACCGGATTCAAGTTCTGATACCTTTGATATCAATTTTATTTTATTTTCTTTTTTAAGAGTTAACCATGAACTCAAAACACCACTCCACCATAACAGTTGCCACCACGCAGCCAACACTAGCGGCCCACCGTTGGTGTTGCCCGCTACTCCGTTGAACTAACTACCATGGACGACCACCCTGACCAACACAACAGAGGTCACCGGCAACAAATAAGTGAGTCGATGACCATAGATCGAAGGTTGTTTGCCTTCGATCTGTCGTTTTTTCCAACCACGGCAAAGTGGCCACTAGTACACTACCACCACAATCACCGCAAAACCTATCACCACAATCACAATTACAACACCGCAAAATATGTCACCGCCACTATTTCGTCCACCACAAATCAGCTGTGTGTGATTGTAGATCAAAGGTCGTCGACCTCCGAACTGTTTTCGCCAACCTCCGTCTGGGGCTCGTTTGCCATTACTGGTGAGAGGGTTGTTAGCTTCATTGAATTCAACATGGAATTGGCTTGGTAAGTGAGAGAGAGGGGTCACGGGAAACTCATGTAGCCATGGTGGATGAGCAAATCTGGAATTGGAGTTCAAACATGGGTGGGGAAGGAGAGAGAAAGGGGTTGGTTGAGTTTATAAAATAACAAGAAAAAGAAAATTAATTAGATTTGGTGGTTTTAAAAGGTATAACCAAACAAGTGATATCAAGAATGAGGTTCCCATTCCATATTTAAGGATATCAAGTTTCATACCAATTTCATTCTCTTTTGTTGAAATAAACACCTCCTTAGTTAATTACATATTCTTATGGCCTGGGTATTAGTTGTATGACATTACATTTAAACGGCCCTATTGTTTGGTAGTAGCATTATGAGTAGAGAACTCCCCCACCCTAAACTAAGCAAGCTTAAAGGATGGAGTAACACTTTTATGCATTTGCTAAAGAACCCATTTTGGCTCATCCGCCGGCATCTTTTAGCTAAATTTTCTTATTTAATTTGATGAAATTACAATGTGAAGATGAAGATGAAGATGAAGATGAGGAAGTTGTTGTTCTATGTGGTGAATGATGGTTTGGATTGACTTATCATTTTGTTTCTTTTTTGTTGATTGCTTTTTCTTCTGAAACCATTGGCTACCATAATGGTGGAGCTAGTGTTTGTCCTGGCGGTGGAGGCACAAAGTTTATGCTTTCGAATTTTGTCGTGACTTGGTTCATTTGCAGGATTGAAGAAGAGGCCATTGAAGAAAGGAACTAGCAACATCTTCTTCGAGATTTTATTTTTTGGGATCTTTTACTTTTGTTGTTTGTTGTGTTGTTGTTTGTTGCTACTCGTTACTGTTCCGTTTGAGTACCTGTACTCTTGGTCATTTATGGTCGGTTTCCTTGCCTTTTCAAAAAAAAAAAAAAAAAAATACATGGGGCCTGGGGGATGAAAGAAATTTCAAAGTCCCTCTTTTGAAGAAGGTCTACTATGAAGATTGTCCTGGATGCAAAATAGAAGAGCGCAAAGCTAACTAACAAGGGGTGCCTTGGTTAACTCTTGTTAGTATTTCTACCATCGTACTCTGCAATTGTATGTATATTATTATGCCATCATCATGTTTTTTTTTTTTTTGTGTGTATGTACTGATGTTTGCTTTACTCTATACTTATGCAGCTTTCCCTATAGCTTCCCTCTTCCCCTTCCTCTATTTCATGGTAACTGGGGAGATAGTAGCTGTGATTGATTATTTATACTCCTTTCGTTTTAAAATCGGATACTCACTTCTCCTTGGCATGAAGTTTAATGGGAGTTGATTTTAGAGCAAAACTCTTATTTGCCCTTACTTTAACATGAGAGAGGGGGTTGCAAAGTAATAAAGACAAGAAAAATTAATGATAGAGGGGCATTTTAACACCCAAAACATTACTAAAAGAAAAGTGGGTAAGAAATTTTAGAACGAATGTAAAAGAAAAGTGTCAGTAAATTTTGAAACGAATGGAGTATATAATGAAGATGAGATGCATAGTCAATTCATATGGAGCCTAGCATTTTACATGCTTACCAATTACCATACTATCGTTAAAGAGTAAAGACACTCCATACTTTTGTAATCAAATGCATAATTAAAAAGTCTGGACCGTTATCTAAATGTAGTTGGTAATGAATCTCCTGGTATTTCTTGTACTTACTAGATATATAGAGGTTATTAATCTCAACTAATTTTTATTTAGATCAGACACAATACAGATCTGTTTCGTTTTTTACATCGAAGTGTAGTCTTTAAGGATATATCTGAAGTAAAAGATAATAAGGCTCAAACTAAGAACTTTATCTTATTTATGATATAACGTTTAAAGGAACTATAAATTAATGTGATAATTCCATACAACATTTGATTATTATTGATGTAATTGATCACTATTTATAGGTACAAAAGTACTAGTGTTATGGAACTTGTAGATTACACAATCCCTATGATATTATGCTAATCTAGAATATTCCTAAATATATACTAGATAATATTCATTAACACTCCCCCACAATCGTAGCGATAGATGAACAAACGTTAGGATTGTGGGTACAAAAGAAATAATTAAAAAACACTATAGTAAACATGGAGATCTTGAAGTTCAACCAAGTATGAAATCTAGCCGAAACAAAACTCTCGTGTTGCCACTAGGGGTGAACACCGGTCCAAACCGGAACCGGAATAAATCGAAACCGAAAAAAATCGGAACCGCAATCGCCCAAAAACTGAGACCTGAACCTGAACCGGTAAAATTCCGATTTAAACCAAACAGGACCTGAATTTTACGTTTTTTTTTAAAAAAAAAAATCAAATTCCGTGTAGCATTTATCTTCAATTCCGATTGCTAATTATGCTAAAACTTCTCCAAAATACCTAACACGGTTATTTTGAGCAAATTTGTGAGTTACGGTCTCATTTTCATTTCTCAATTTATTATTATTATTTTTTTGGGCCAAAATTAAGATTCCGGTCTAGACCGGAATATTCTGGTTTTTGACCCGGAAAAGACCGGAATGGGGATCATTGTTTTGGGCGAACCGGATCCTGAACCGGAATAATTCAGGTCTGGTCTTTCCGGTTTGATTCCAGTCCGGTTCGGTCTAAAATTCTGGTCCAGACCGGATTATGAACAGCCCTAGTTGCCACCCGCTTCATAGCCAACCGTGAACAAGGGGAAAGAACGCGTTAGCGGAAGACTATAGGGATCGACAACAGTAGATCACGCGGTAGGCCGGTAGCAGGGGTCGGCGCTCGGTGACGGCAGGAGTGCATGCGGCGGACGGTGGTCGTCGGTGGCGGCAGAAATGCAGGCGGCGGACAGCGGAGCTGACAATGGAGATGGGGACGTGCGAACCTGGCGTGATTCCTGAGTTTTGAGAGTAAGGTCGATATTAAGATAAAAAATCCATATATAGTGGTGGAGATCAACGAAATTGCATTTAAGCTAGGAAACTAAAAACTAATTTGTGTCGGTAGTAAAAAAAAAAAAAAAAAAAAAAAAAAAAAAAAAAAAGAGTAGTCCGCTGGATGGAATATGCTTTAAAACCTCCATCCGACGGCTTAGCGAAAGCTAGGGTTTTAGGCTACCAGGAAAGTAGTTACTCTGATACCATGTAAATTAATGTGATAATCTCACACAATACTTGATTATTATTGATGTAATTGATCCCTAATTATAGGTACAAGAGTCCTAGTGTTATGAAAACTGTAAATTACACAATCTCTATGATGTTATGCTAATCTAGAACATTCCTAAGATGTACTAGATAATGTTCCCTAACAGGGACAACTCTCCCTTCTATGGGTATTGTTCGGATTGAGGGTAATCAAGCAAATTAAAGGGTAAAATAGAAGGTGGTGGCTGGTGCAACTTGGTGGAGGGAAGAGAAAATGAAAGGGAGAAAGGGGGGGGGGGGGGGTTATTACTCTAGGGGAAGGTAAGGTAACTAACCCCCAAATGTGGGTAATGATACCCACTCTACCTAAAATCTAACACCCACCACCTTCTACATCTCTCATTTAGCCAATAATTCAATCTATTATCCCCTTAATCATCACCCCTAATCCAAGCATGCCCTAAGGAAAGATTGAAGAGGAAAAGTCTTACAATATAATACTCTAGAAGGTGTCTATAGATTGTTATGTTATCTTAAAGAAACTTGATTCTGAGAAAGGTTTATCTAACCAAATTTTTTCTCTTCAATTTTCAAGAATGCCTAAGAAATCTTGCCCTCCACAATGCACAAGCTCCTCCTTATATAGAGGAAAAATGCATAAGATTCCTACTGTAGAAGATGCCTTTTACTTTACAATTATTACACTATTGACATGAAATAAATTAAAAACATATAAAAGTGGATTTTTTTGACAAATATACACATATTTTTTTAGATGACATGAGATATAGGGCATATTCCATCATCATGTTTTGAACTCCTTCATCATCTCCAATTCGATTCTCACTGTCAGCATGATTCCTATATAAAAATTTTCAATGGTATCAACCATGCACATTGCATATTCTTAATTCCAATATATATATATATGTTTCGAAAAAGTATTGTTTCCCTTTTTAAGATAAAATTTTTCCAACTTCAATCTTTTCAAAGTATTTGTGTAAGCGGACCGTTTCCTTTTCATCTGTTTAAAAATGTTCTTCTCATTTGGAGGATATATGAAAGTAGTATTTACATAGTGATTGTGTTGTATATAGTTTGGACCAATGGCCAATCTTGTTTTGCAATTTGAAAGAAACTATGCCAACTACTCAAATTTTAATAGGATTTGCTCGTTTTGTTTGCTTGACATTAATCTATTCAAGTTGGGTAGTGTCATGAGTCAAAAAGTTTAATTAAGTGGTGAGCTGATTTGACCTTTCCTTCTCCCATTTCTATCATTGCATTCACTACCTTAACCCAATTTTTATTTTATTTTTTTGTGTATGGCTTGATTAATTCTCTTAAGAATATATTTTTGTAATTTTGTTAACTTGGTGAAGAGAGGTCCATCATGTTTAGGCACTTCTTGGAAATTGTATACCCCAAATGACCAATTTGGTCTTTTAAGTGAATCCATTTGGAAATATTGGTCTATAAAAATCAGTTAGGACATTAGGGTATTAAAAAGTGAATTAAGTGGCATAAAAACCCTTTAAACCGGAATCTGGAATTTATGTAAGAATTTTTTTATTTAATCAATTTTTTTTTATTCCCTTCTTTATTGCTATTTTCCATTTTCTTTTCTTATTTCTTTCCCCTATTTTTTTTATCTCTTTTGCCCATATTTCCTTTTCCTTTTTCTCTGTCCATCTTTTTCTTCACTCTCTCCTCCATTAATTCCCAAGTTCAGCCAGCGGCGGCTGTTGTAGTGGCGGTGATGGTTGCACTCATCGAACCAACCACTTCCATGGTTTTTAATGTTCATTTTGGTGGCGATATTAATTGGTTTAGTCTTTGGATTTGGAAATTTCAAGAATGGATTTCACAAATCGAATCATACTCTCAATGTCAGTTCACCTTCTTGTTCCACAACTCCTTGCCACTACTACAGCCACCATGGAAGGCTCTTCTTCGCTTACAATAATGCTTCTCCTCCTTATTAATTTATTTGACTTGTTTGCTTATAAATTTTTTATTTGTAATTGTTTTTCTTTTCCTTTTTTTTTCATTTGATTGGGTAGTAGGATGTGAATTTCGATTAGAATTTCGGTATTATGACGCTGTCAGATTCGAATTTTTCTAAAGATGTTTACTGTAATGTTCTCACTGTTTCTTTAGAAATAAAAAAAATAGGGGAAAGAAATAAGAAAATGGGAAATAGGAATAAAGAAGGGGATAATTAAAAAATAATAATAAATAAGAAGGTTCTTACATAAATTCCAGATTCCGGTTCAAAGGACCTATATGCCACTTAATTCACTTTTTAATACCCTAATGTCCTAACTGATTTTTAATAGAACAATATGTCCAAATGGGTTCACTTAAAAGGCCAATCTGGTCATTTGGGAAAATTGTATATCATTCCATATGCCATGATTTTAATAAATCGTCTTTCTCGATAATGTTGGTTGCTATGGATAGTTGCATTATTCCAGTTAATCTGGATACTCAATGGATCTGGCCCACGATTCCCACATATTATAGTAGAAGGTTTTTCGATTAACAACTTCAGTACACTACTTCCGGAAGTAATTCTTGTTCAAAATACGTATACTTACTTTTTCCAATGGCTATTCCATGATCTAGGCACCTTAGTGTTACCGATAGTACGTCTTTTTCATGACGCTAATAAATTGTTTTAGACAAGCTAAGAATATCATCAATATAAACTAAGCAACAATTATTTAAATATATATTATCATCTATTCTTCTTAAATGTTTGAGGTGCATTTTCTAAACCAAAAGGCATAACTATCCCATTTGTAATGTCTTTGAGTACCACTAAATGCTATTAAGGGGATACATTCCTTTTTCATTTTGGTTTGCCAGCATCCACTTTTACAATCCATTTTAGAGAAGCAATAGGCTCCTTGTATCATGTTAAATGTTGAAGAGAACTGCTTACATAATACCCTAGTCTAGCTACAACTAAATCCTACAGCTCCATTGCATATATTAGTCTTTACTCCACTAATTATTTGATCATAAAATTTATTATGTTAAATATCACAAAGTAGTGCATAAAGATCTATATCTTTTCCAAACGGTTGTTTATGTGATATTTAAATTTGAACACTCCAACATGGATATAACGATATTTCTTATTATTACGATTGTGTTTTTTAGATAAAGTCACTATACCGTCATCAAATTCACAATCCTTTTCTCTAAGGCTCTTTTCTTCTCAACTTAATTTTACTTAACTTTTAGTTCAGTATAATTCAGTTTATTTGCAACTTATCACTCTGATAACTTTTTATTCCAAAATAAAGTCATGATGATACTTATGTCATTGAAAAGATTCCAAAGTAAAATTTCAAATGAGTCCTATATTGAATATGTTTGGATGAGTTTTGAATAGTTAAAGATTAAGTTTAAATAAAGATCAATTTAGTTAAGTTCAATTCATTTTAGTTGAGTTTTTTTCCAAATGAATGGAGCCTAAACCTCATTCCGTTTGTTCATACACATATTGTCCTTTTCAATTGAGGAATAAAATACTGATGTATGATACAATTTCTTGATCATCATCAATTAACATGTATTATCCTTTTAAATATCCTAGAGATATTTCATTATTTTCGTTACATCCATCATAATATTTTTATTTATTTTCATAATCCCCACTCTCTTATGTCTCTTACTCGGAAAATTGTATTATTTCACTATTCCTTTATAATTCCCAAATGCTAGTTCAATGGCTTCATCTTTAGTCAACTCAATATAATCTAAACTTTCGAATGCTTTTATAAATTTATTATTCTTTTTTTTTTTGCATTCATTAGCATAATGACCTATTTTGCCACCTGATCAACATTTATAATTAGATTTTTAATTTCCTTAGGACAATATGCTGATTTTCTAAAACAATCTTCTTGTATTGGAATAATTTTTTTTTTTTTTTGCAATATATTTCTTTAATATTTTCTCCGATTTGTTTACTGAAACTCTTTTTTCTTATTGAATGTTTTTCAAGTTTTTTTTTCTTGGATTATAACCCCATTGGTTTGGTATATCTCAACATACTAGGAATTGCTTTTTCATCTAATGATTTTTTTTTTGGATATTTAGACATTGGCTACTAATCCATTTTCTTAGATATAAAATTCTTTTTCCTAGTGTATCTAGGACATTTTCCTATTGCTCTCTTCATTGTGTTTTTCATTGATTAGTGTAATCATAGGATAAGATAATTTATCATATAACATATTGAGATTTTCTTAATTTTCACCGATCTTATAATAATATTGGCAAAATTTTGCATTATAATATCATATATGCTAAGATTATTAAAGTTTATTTGCCACTCTCCAGTCTTTTCATTAGAATCTGGTTTGATTCCAATAAACTCATTCTCGTATTGCCTTACATAATGTTTACATTAGGAGTCATTATTCTTCTCAGGGGCAATTCTTCCATGTTCGTCTATTGTATCATACCAGTCAGCTATGATGCCAGAAAAACTATATTCCAAATAATTTAAAAGGTTCTCTGAAGTTCATGTAGTGTTTAGGTTGAGTACTTATTATACTCTTTTTTCATTACTCAAAATTTTCAATACTTCTCTATTTCTTACCCCATCTAGATCTAACATATAACCAGTTTGACTAACTGGTTGAAAATTATTTCTTTTTCCACTTGTGGATTTTGCATAAACATAAAGTCAAAATTACTAGTCTTTCTAGTGACCGTTATACTTATGGTATAGTTATTAGTTATTGCTAGAGGATTCTCTAAATGTTTTTGGTTTAGGCATTAAGTTGCTTACAAAGTTAATTTCAAGTGGTCTTATTAATAACTTTTTCTCCAACTTCGTTATTTTCTTCCTCTAAGACCATTTGACTTCCTCCGCCCCAAACAAATCTTGTTATTTGCTTTTCTGAAGTCAAAAAATATAAATTTTAACCATTTATTTGTCATAAACTATAACGATTTACAATGTAATAATACTTTTATTTGATTTATTTTCATTAGTACTTTTGAAAACTACTTTTTTTTAAAATAATTTTCTTATTTATTTATTTATTTACAATTATTTACAGTTAAAATGATATGTTAAAGATCGTGGAAAAAAAAATTACAAGATTTATTTAGGACGGAGGAAGTATCTTTTTGTCTATTTTTCTTTTAATCTCTTCTAGATTTATAATTTCCATTTCCTCTAGGAGTAAGTCTTGTGTGAGACCAACTCACAAAAATATGGGGTCACTATTTAGCAATGTAGGGGTCACTTATTATCACCCGTGACCCTCATTTCACTAAAAAGTGACATTCGTCTCACCAAAAGTAATGAAAGACCGTCTTAAACAAGTTTTTGTGTTCCTCTAGTCTCAATGTCTGATAAACACACATTTGTTCGTATCAAACGAAAAAAAAGATAAAACACATTTGTTAGTATATGTCTTATTCTAACCCAACATTATTGGTGTTTCACAACCTTTACTACAGCACTTTTTTTGAGAGGAATAACAATTAGGGCTCGTTCTTTTCAGCTGATAACTGCTAACTGGTAACTGGGAGAAATTGGGCAAAATAGATGAAAACTAAAAAGTCTAACTGGTAACTGGGAGAAATTGGGTCAAACTGGGAGAAACTGAAAATTTTGTATATTGATTATTTAATAATAATAATAATAATAATAATAATAATAATAATAATAATAATAATAATAATAATAATAATAATAATAATCATAATAATAAAAACAAAAATAAAAATAAAATATTAAAAATAACATTTATTAATAATAAAAAATAATAATAACAATGATATTATTATTATTATTATTATTATTATTATTATTATTATTACTACTTTTATTCATGTTTAAATACAAAGTCAATGTATATATTTATTCATATATTTTGATTAATTATATTGTATATTTAATTATTTTATTTAATATGTTAAAATATCAAACTGAAAAAACTGGACGAAATCGGGTTAAATTGGACAAAATCGGAGAAAATTATATTTTATAATTGATAACTAAAAAATCTTGAGAAAACTGGACAACATTAGGCAAAATTGAAAACCACTTGAAAAGAACATGGACTTGGTTGTTCATCAATTATAGCATCCATAACTCCTAGAAATGTTTCCTAACCAGAAGAGGAGACAGTTTGCTGTGCACCCTCTACTCCTAGCCCTTTTCTGGGTAGAACAAGAAGGGGAATTTCCCTTCTTGTTCACTAAAAAGATGTGAGGTTTATAATCAGAAATGAAAATTGCTAGTGTGGACAAAAATCGTGGAATTATATGAGCAGATTTTCAGGTACACTTGCCCATACCTTTCTTAATTGTCAGCCATACAGTAATGACTAACTTGTTGTTGAACAATTGGCATATGAATTTTTTGTTGTTGTTGTTGTTGAACAATTGGCATATGAATTTTTTGTTGTTGTTGTTGTTGAACAATTGGCCGAATAGCTGTTAATGATCAACAATACTCCTATTTGTTGTGTTATATGAGTTTAACAGCAGGGTTGTAGTGTTTATAGGTTAAAGATTTCAATATAGCTGAATAAGAGGAAGGTATTAGCTACTATGCTGGTTTTGTGGGTAAGTTTAATCACCTCTCGGAACCATTTTATAGACTAAACGTATCTCTTGTTTGATAAAATCAATTTTATTCTGCTTCAGCATAGTAACAATTTATTGTGTAATTTCATGTTAAAGCATCTGCTTTTATGCTGGGAAGGGCGTTAACATGAGTCTTCTGGGGAGTGATGGCTGATAGATATGGTGGGAAAGCATCTGTGTTCGTAACCTGTTATCTCGATTCCAACTTTCGATTCAGGGTAATGTTGAACAAGTGAATATATCTTCATTAACTGTGGTGATCATTATCTCATTTCAGGGTCATTTTCAACACTCTCTTTGGCTTCAGTACAAATTTCTGGATGGCATTCACAGCAAGATTTCTACTCGGAAGTTTCAATGGGTTGCTTGGACCACTAAAGGTACAGTTGCAGGCTTCAAGCCTCACAGAAACTTCTTGCACAAATTCAGCAATTACATACTAATTGGAATAAACTTTTTTCTGTTGCCGAAAAATTAAAGTTTTGTTCTGTCACATGTTAACATGTCCAACCAGGCATATGCATCTGAGATTAATCGGGACGAACATCAAGCTCTAGCCATGTCTTCTGTAAGCTTCTTCTCCCTACCCTCAGTCCAATCCATGAATGCACAATTGCACACTGATAATCATCTAATTAACCATTGAGAAACTGGAGATGGGGGAGCTGATTGATTTACTTGGGTTGCTGGAAACTATTCGACCTTCTGGTAATGATGATGCCAGAGTTTGGAAGGGTGATATGACTGAGGAGTTTTCTTCAAAATCATTTCTAGCGCGTTTGGGTGAGTCTTCACAGTATGCTCCTTTCCCTATAGCCACCCTTTTGTGGAAGGCAAAGGCTCCTTTGAAGGTTAGAGCGTTTGTTTGGATGATGGCATTGGGAAGAATTAATACTAACGATATGCTACAGAGGAGGCGTCCAGGATTGGCTATCTCGCCTGACATGTGTGTCCTATGTCGTGCTAGTAGAGAGACAAGTTCACATTTCCTTCACTGTGATTTGGTTCGTATTTTATGGGGAAAGTTGTTTGGCCTTGTAGGGGAACAATGGGTGTTTCCTGCCACAGTGTTGGAGATGCTGCAGGTGCGCTTTCGGGCGTTTGGGAGGGATAAGGAGATGAAGCTACTGCGGGGCAATGCTATTTTTGCTATCCTATGGTGTTGCTGGCTAGAGCGGAATGCCAGAATCTTCTCTAGAGGTTCCCTACCACCGGAGGCACTTTGGGATAGAGTGACTTATTTAGCTTCTATGTGGGCTAAGGCGGTAGGGGCTTTTAAGAGTTACTCAATTACTGAGCTTCAGAGAAATTGGCATAATTTGTTGTAATTTCATGAGGACAACTTGTCCTCTGCTGCTGTTTTCACAGCTTTATTAATATAAATTTTCTTTTATCTAAAAAAAAACCATTGAGAAACTGGAATTTCAGACAGAACACTTAATATCATAGGTGAACTGAACGAAATTTCTCATAAAAAGCATCATGTATATCTTAGTTGAGTAAAAATCACGTCTTTTTAACACTGAGGAGCTCATTAAGGTAGGGGAGGAGGGAGGGGAAACACCTTACCCACTAGAGTTGGGGACTTGTCTGAAGTAGGAATCCCTCTTGAGCCCAATGTGAAATTGATTCGAAGTTTTATTTATACTTGCATTCTATCTTTTCGTAGTAATTTTGTCATTGTAGTACAATTTAATGCCCATGAGAAGTTCTGCACAAGTTTAAATGTGACAAGTTTTTGAGTAACAAAGGTTGATGTTGGTTGCGTAATTTTGGTTGGGGAGATGATGGTTGGGAATTGAGATATGTGGAGTAGAAGGTGGGGGGAAGACTCCGATGGAATCAGGTTGATACCCTGAATTGTCACACTTGTTTTTTGATTGAAAAAGTACTTCTAATTAAATTACATGGCTAGGATCCCGGGGTGTGGGATCAATAAGTCATGCTCATAAGAGCTATTACAATCAGTAGGAATAGAGTCAACTAGCACAAGTTCATTAAACTCAATAACAAATGTGGTAACATAGTGTGCTAAAGTATCTGCCAGCATATTCTTCTCTCTGTAGCAGTGTGCAATGGTCACATACCCCAATCTACTCTTTAGGTGCCTGCATACCAGAAGGAGATTCGTCAAACCATCATTTGTAGTATGCTGCTGGTTAAATAATTGCACAGCCTTGAATCAGATTCAATGAGCAACATTGGCCAGTTGTTAAGTAATCCTTGCTTCATTCCTTCTCTTATGGCAATCAGTTCATCTGTAAGAATGTTCCTAGCTCTTATCTTTATCAAGAAACCTGATTTCCAGTTTCACCTTCATCAAGCTCAATCCCTGCATACACCTGCATCACAGTTAACCTTCTTGAGTTTGTTTGGTTTTTCCATAAGGGCTCTAAATCCCCAAGCCTTAGCCTTGACATTCTTGAGCCAAATGTTAGTGATGGGAGTATGGGACTGGGTTTCCAAAAATCACATCATTTCTTGTCTTCCAGATATTCCATATAAGAAAAGAGAAGAAGGTAGGCAAAGAGGGAAATAAATGGAGTTTCTTGACTTGAAAATTGAAAACTGAAAGGAGCCAACTATGAAGATGAGTTCAGTTGTCACACTTGACCCTTCTCTTAATGCAAGGTGTAATCTATTAAGTGGTAGGGCTTGTTTCTTTCCACCCCGCCCTGAACCAACTCCTAAAATATAATAAAACTAAAAATAAAAGAAAGAAAACAGAAGCTACTGTAAGCAGGAGCTTCTTGAGAGGCTGTGGCATTATGCTTATATGTTTCCTCGAATAGTCTTATTCGTAGCTGTCTTATGATGCAAATGGTTTAAACAACCTAGCTTTCTTTTTTGGTAGTCGATCGGCAGATCCTTCTGTTATATCTAGAAGTAAAAAGTTCCTTTTGTGCTTGCAACTGAATAATCTGAATCTTTTTCTTTCATACCTCAGCCTGCAGACAAATACCCTCATTTAATCTCCAAGGGATCATTACTTGGAAGGTCAGGTTTCACATGCCTCAGGTTTTAATGGCTGGCATAGCCAGATGTCAATCTTTTGATCTGCTTCAAATGTTATAACAATTTCCATTGTTTTGCTGCAGGTTTCCATACGCATTACCCTGCCTTTGCATATCAGTATTCGCTTTGGGAGTAACTTTCGCCTTATTTTGGCTTCCGGTTAGTCCCTTGATAAGTTCGCTCTCATTTAATCCTTTTTACTTCAGTACTGAAAGTTACTCTTCTGTTTTTCTTCCCTTGAACAATTTGATGTTCAGTATTTCTGAATAAAGCATTGTTTATTTAATAAAGTTGTCATCAGTTTTATGCTTAAAAGAAATAGAAAAAAATTGGTTGTCATCACTCATCAGTATTCAAAGTTAGTACTGTAGAAATTACTGATGTGACTTGGGTTTGCTGTGGGTGGCAATAAAATTTTTCCAGCTGTCTAAATGATCATATGTCTGAGCATTAGGCCCCTCTGAAAAGTTGATTTCGCTCAAGCAGCTCTAAGATAGATGGCTGAAATTAAAAAAATAATTATATACTTCATACGGCGTTTATTGTTCAAGTATGACCCTTGTCATAAGATGAGAGAGTTCATGTATATGATGTGGAAAAAATTTTTTTGTATATTTGTTGAAGAAAAACCAGATTTGTTGTTAGTTTCGAATTATTCACTATCTGGTTGTCGATAGGTATTGATAGAGAGGGGAAAGATGCTTTCGACTTTCTTATTCCACCAATATTTTATTCTTCTACTAAATTTTGTTGACCATATATTCCTTCATTGCGTTGTCTCTTCGGAGCTTGGAGTTGCCTCATTGACATCTTTTGTGATTGTAAAGTTTGTCATGCTGCTTGGGGCTTTATAGTTCAGTAGTTTTTGGGTTTGGATTAAGCAGGCAAATAAATATTATGTTGGTTGGAGCTAGATATCTTAGGTATTCAAGCAATTCCTTGATTTTACCGTATACTCACATTTTGTTCCCAGCGTACGTAATCCCTTTCAGATGTTCAGAATTATGGATGTCACTGTTGTTTTATTTGTTTGTTGATCTGTAAAGGGTTGTGAGGATGTCTTGTCCTCCTTGTTTATTCTTCTCTCTTGAGAAACCACTCTCTTTTAGGGGGGAGCTAAATACCACACCCCTTTTAAAACAATACCACACCCCTTTTAAAACAATACCACACCCCTAAATATAAACTACCCAAAATACCCTAAAACATTAAATAAACAAAAAAAATAAATAAAAATATAACAAAATTAGAAACACAAAGACACACACAACACCTCACTCACCCACCCAACCATCAGTTCAGTACAACACCCTTTTGTTCATTTTAATTTTACAAACCCAATATGTGAGGAACTAGGTGCAATGAACTAATGGTAAATTTGGTTGATGATCAAATGCAATTTATTATACGTGCGCAACATGATTATACCCAAAAGAGATCACTAAGGTGGATGACGACAAGTGGCTGTATACTACCACCACTCAACCATTATTACTGCTGCCTCCCCACACCCCTTCTCCAAGAGAATTTGCCAAAAAAGACAATTGTGTAGTGAAGTTTGGCTACTTGTGTCAAGTTTAGTGGGATGGACAACACAACAAACAACTAGGATTAAAAAATTCACAGCAATAATGTGATGCACCTGTCGTCTGACATGAATACACCAGCACCAATATAATAGGCATAAACTTTAGAGGTATGCGCTTGATTCAGGCGTAGGATTTGCATTGCTGCGCGCATTTTAGGCGTAGGATTTGCAGTACTGCGCCTATTTTAGGCGCAGAACTAATCTGTAGAGCCTATTTCGGGCGCAACTCTCAGAATTTTTGAAGAAAAAAAAAATCAAAAGTTTACATACAAAATACATGTAAATACAGTCAGAAATTAACCTTAAATTAGTCGTCATTAACGCCATGATTAATCTCGGCAATCGGTATACCAACCCGAGGAGGGGTGTTGTATGATTTTACAGTCTTTGATGGGAGGTGATATGGTGTAAAATTAAAACAAGGGTCAAATTGTCTCTTAATTTTTAGGGGTGTGGTATTGATTAATTAGGGGTGCAGTATTAATGCGAACTGCTCTTTTATTGAAATGGAAATAGAAATCGCCGCATAGAAAAGGAAGTTTTGTGATATCTTCTGACATTCAATTTTGTTTGTATACTCCTGCAATCATGATCTTCCCATCTTACTTGATGTTTTACAGTGATATATGTTTTCATTTTTCTCAGTAGCAGGACATAAGTTCTTAATTTCTCCATTTTTTTCTTCTTTTCTTTTCCCTCCTTTTCTGTTTCTTTCAACTGTCAGGTTTTGGTATGTTGATCTTTTAGCTTTCCTTATATCCATACATGAACAAAATCTTTGGGCCTATTGTGTTGGCTCGGATCTGTGGGGTACGCTTTCGGCACTATTTACGTAGTCTTGTATGTTTCCCTTGACCAATGAAGCACATTGATTTTACGTCCTTCTACTTCGTTGCAGGTTCTGTCCATAGCTCTGTTACAAAGTTACCCTATGATAGCATTGTTATCAGGGTTTGGCCTAAAAGTTCTGATAAATGTTGTCTCTGTGTTCAAGAATTGCCTCTCAGTAAGTTAAAACTATTTGGAATTTGATGCGCTATTTCTTCTAGCAGACTTCAATATTTGATCCTTGTATATATGCTCTTCTCTCTTATTTATGATTCTTTTCTTTTTCCCCCCTTGATTGATCAGGCATGCATTATGACCAGCACATTTAAATAAATCTGTGGTAATTTCTCCTTTCTATATTTGCCTTAGTGGATGTTTCCCATTTTATGTATTGATAAGATTTTCTTCAAGTCTCTTAAGCTGAATAAATTGTCTACAACAGGATCAAGAACAACGGGGAGCTGCTAATGGAATCTCAATGACCACCATGTCCCTTTTTAAAGCAATTGGTCCAGCACTTGGTGGTGCATTGTAAGTGCCTAAGTGTTTCAGCATTCTTGACGCACTAAACCTTTTCGTTTCATCCTTGCAATTTGACTGTCAAAGGAAGCATTCTTTTGATCTCTTTATTGTTTTTTCCCACTCTTTAGAAGTTGGTACTGACAGGAAATGTACCTATGGGGCCTCATTTATGTGGTCATTTGTTATGTAACTTTGATATGACTATATTTTTCAGTCCCTAAAATACTAACATGTTACATGGCGTAGCTCAAGAGTACACAATACTTACTCATGTTGGGAGCTTATTCTCTAAGGTTGAAATAGGATTGTCATACAGCTTTTTTCACATTACGAAAGGTGTAGCACAGGATACAAAACGGGAATTCATTTGACGTTTACACCAGACCATTAGTAGTGGATTACATTCAAAATAGTTGTCTAGAATTCTTCATGTTCAAGTAAAACATTAATTGGTCCTCCTCTACCGCTATTTTAAGCATGCTTATACAGCATGATTCTGGTGCATGAAGCTTGTAGTAATGCACTCTCTTTTCATTGGCAGGCTTTCTTGGTCAGAGAAGCGTCAAGATGCTTCCTTCCTCCCAGGTATGGTATAGAGACAAAATTGTGTATTGCTAAGCTATACGTAAACTCTATAACTGAACATGCTTGCAATGGAGTGCTGATGCTTTACTGAACATGTTTGGAATTGCAATGTTATTATAAGATGAGTATGGTAGATTATTGATAGGACTGCTCTCCTAGCTTGTATAAATGCCAATGCAGGCAATTTAAATCACTCCTACAGTAGAACTGCTTGAGCTTTATGATTGGGTGTTGTGTTTTCCTTGCACCCAAAATTGGACAGAAGCGTCTGGTTAGTTTGTTTTCACTTGACAATGGGTTCCTTGAAGCAATTTTATCTGTGTCGATGTTTCTAAAATTGTTCTATGGAATCCAGCTTGAGGGTGGTCCATAAAAGGAATTTCCTGATGCTCTTTTTGTGTCATTATCTTTGAGTAACAAGTCATAATCTCCTGTGATACTTTGTTTACTATTAAAAGATATTCATCTGATTATGAAGTGCCCCTTTAGTCAAACATTGTCGCCTCTGTGTCCATTTAGAATTTTGATCCAGCCAAACTTGCTAATCCATCTATCAAATTGTCCAGTCATCCCACATTTCTTTTGCCTTTGTCTTTGTGATTCCTTCTTCCTTCTTCTTCGTAGTAGGCATTTAGATCTTCCGGCTGAATTCAATTGATGTCACAGAACAATAAACAGATCCATAACAAGAGTAAGGTTTGCATACATTGAATTCCCTCCCGGCCTCCCTATACCTTGCCTCCCGGCCTCCCTATACCTTGCCCACCCCTGTAGGCAGGAGACTAGGAGAGACTTGAGAGATGATAGGACAGTATATAGGACACATAAGATGAATGCTAATCTCAAAGTATTTTTGTGTTGCATTCATGGCGACCCAAATAGATTAGTATGATCTGCTCATTGGAATTGTTGACCATGCACACATAAGAAACGATTTCGAAATCTTTCTCACAATATCACATAGTAGGTGGGTAAACTACTAAAGTGGAATGCTGATTTTGTATTATGCACAACCTTGTGAAATAATAACAAATGGGCGCAATTAGCTAAAGCATATTATGCACAAGGATATTCAAAATATCAAATAAACAAGGCAAGATCTCTCGTGTCTAGAAACACAGTTCCTTGTCTCTGAAAGCATCATAGCATATATGAGTGATAAATAACTTTCATGACTAAACTTCTGCGATTTGCCGAGCTGGGTAGCATCAGCTTGTAACTCAGCGTGGTCATTAAAGTGGTTGGACATGACTCTGGTCTGCTTGGTAGGGCCAATGGCTTGCGTCTATCTGGACTGCCCATTATAAGCTGAGAGTTGGGCCGCGTGGGTTGGGCGAAGGCCTGGCCCAAATGGTTCCTAGAGTGGGGGGCATCGTGCCAGGCTGGTTTCATAGTTGCTCATGATCTGAAGTAATTATTCTATGTCAAGTGAAAAAAACAACTGATCAAGGACATATATGTTATTTACATAGTCAGAAGATTGTCCAAAAAATTCCGACTCTGATAATTCAGTAATTTACCTGTTTAAAAACATAGAATGTTGACTTGTGGGTTTGTATGTGTTCCACTTAGCTTCCCTGGTGTTGATCAGGTCTCTCAATGTTAACACCTTTTGCTAATGTTAATGTTCTGGAAAGCATTAAACCAATTCAAGATTACCTTAGAAAACTTAGGTGAATATTAGAATACACATGAAATTGAACTAAAATGACTTAATACAACTCCTTGTGGAATAATAATCTTATCTTATTCGAGGCATAATGTTTGGGTGAGGTATGGAGTGATGGTTCACCATTCCACCTTCTAACCATATGGCTTGGGTTCAAAATTCCAAATTTCCATGGCCTTATGAAAGGTTTTTTCTTTCTCCCCTCTCCGAGGGTAAATTTGTGGCGCTATTCCCTGCGCCTGGCCAAATGTTGTTTGATCAATAGGCCGGGCACGAAAAGGAACTCCTTACCAGTTGATAAAAATGGGGACTTGCAGAGTGAATGAGGCTAAACTAGCATTGCTTTTATCTAAGAAACTCTGATAATTGTGGTATTGTTCCAGGCACACACAAATGATCTTCTTCCTCTTAAATATGAACGGGCTTCTAGGAGTGCTCTTGACATTCAAACCATTTCTAGTTGAGCGTCGCTAGTAAAACACAAAATCTGCAATTTTGGTAGTTTCAAGTGGAGGGTGAGAACATCTTACACTTCTATCATTGAGAAACAAGCTATCCCTTGGGAAGTACATGCAGGGTTCATGAGTCAAATAATACACTAATTGTTAAAAAGGTTCATGTTCACTTTTGTACGTAATTTTGATCAGTTTGGTTAGGGAGTTTGTTTAATGAATTGGGGCTTGCCAAAATTTTGTTACAACTTCATTTGCTATATGAATTTTCTTTTAAAAGAACACATGACTTTTCCATGATTCATGTAATATCAAGGATATGTGGTGGAATTTGCTTTAAAAACATCACATTTCATCTATACTCCTGATCTCATATAAGATTGATTATAGACTTCTCATAACAATTGTGATCAGGATGGTGTAGAGTTTTGCCTGTTTATGAGTTTAATTAGGGTATGTTTGGTACAAACAATTAGCTTTTCAATAGAAGCTACAACTTCAACCTTGTAACTAGTGTTTTTTTTTTACTTTTAGCTACCCCAAATATTTTGCCAAATTATTCCGATTTAAAGCTACAGTTCCAGCTAATTATGTGAAGTTACTCATACTAGCCATGTACGGGTCATGAGATATTTGAATGGTTTAGAGGTTGATAATACTGTAAGATAGTGAATCAGTGATTAACTAAATAAAGTAGATTTAATGGATTGACTAAATAAAGTAGGCTAAATGTATGAGAGCGGGTTGCTCTTGGGTCCATGTCACCCATTGATTTGATGTGTCACGTGTTGGGGCTTGGGTTAATCCACATGAAGGGCATGTAAAAAATAAAAAAGTGAATTATCCCACATTGAAAAATTAAATAAATTTATTATGGTAACAGACTGGGTTACTCTTTGGCCCACGTCACCCATTTCTCTTATAACACTTATTATTCGATCAAGTTTTTAGTTCTTAATAAATGCACTAATCAAAGTGGCAATTGGTCAAAGTTAATCTAATTTTGGCGGCAAATTTTGGGCTTTGGGCCACAATCATGTTCTGTGTGGACTTAGTCCATTGTGGACTAAGTAATTTTGAGGGGTAGCTCCAAATGAAGTAGGGGATGGTTTTAGGTAAAGTAAGAGGGTGACTCTAAGTGAAGTAATTTTGAGGGGTGATTCCAGGTGAAATAAGGGGTGGCTCGAGGTAAAGTAGGGGGTAGATCCAGGTGAAGTAGGGCGTGCCAAGTATAAATTTGAGGGGTGGCTCTAGGTGAAGTAGGGGTGGCTCCACTTTTAGAAGAGGGTGGCTCCAGATGAAGTAAGGAGTGACTTCAAGTATTGGTCTACCATGACTAAGTCCACACAAGTTGGATGTCTTGTGTGGACTTAGTCCACCGTGGACCAAGTAATTTTGAGGGGTGGCTCCAGGTGAAGTAGGGGTGGCTCCAGGTAAAGTAGGAGAATGGCTCCAGATGAAGTTATTTTGAGGGGTGGCTCCCGGTAAAGTAGGGGGTGACTTCAGGTGAAGTAGGGGGGTGACTTCAGGTAAAGTAATTTTGAGGGGTGGTGCCAAGTATAAATTTGAGGGGTGACTCTAAGTGAAGTAGGAGTGGCTCCACTATTAAAGGGGACTGGCTACAGGTGAAGTAGGGGGTGACTCCAAGTATTAATCCACTATGAACTAAGTCCACACAAATTTTTGTATTTCTTCTAATGTAACTGACTTGTGATTTTAACAACTCCATACTTTTAGATTGTCATACTCATGCTAAATTTCTTGGTAATAAAGATTACCAGGATTCTAGCAGTGGCATAAAGAGAACGATTTTCTAAAAATAGCTATTCTAGAAAGTAATACACAATTAGGTTGTGTTAGAAAATATTTCTTATGAGAGTGGTCACGTATGCTCGGGAGTTCACGAGTCTCAATATTTTTTTTTCCGTTCCACAGCGTAAGTTGCTATCAAGGAGAGCAACTTTTCTTCAACAAAGTCGCTGTCAGAATAGCGACTAACGTGATACGAAGCCGCTACCCTCGATAGCGACTTTATCTGGTCCAACAAACAACCGCATAGGGCGTGGAAGAGAGCGCAGAAGAAAGTTGCTATCCGGGTTAGCGACTTTCCATCAGGAAAGTCGCTGTCCTCAGTAGCGACTTTGTGTCATGGAAGTCGCTATTTACAATAGCAACTCTTGTTCTGCACCGAGAAAAAAAAATTACGGCTCGTGAAATCCCAAGCCTACGTGGATACCCTCGTGGGAAATACTTTTTAACCCAGTCTAATCTGGGTATTACTTTCTAAACAAACCCTTTTTGAGGAAATCGTTCGCATAAAGATCCTTGTGTATTAAAAAAAAACTTATATGAGCGGACTTTAATGTGATGCGCCTCAAACAAGCATGACCTCATGCTCGCGTCATGCTTTTTTATATAGGTGGTCTTAGGTTGAGGCGACCTCATAAAAGATCCATTAGATTTGTATTTTGTTCAAATTAATTAACCTTATTTAATTGTATTTTATTGATCAGCTTGATATGGAATTTAATTTAAAATGCACCGAACTTTGATGTATTAAGGCTATGTTTGGCTTAATTAGTTGTAACTGTAGCTGTCAAATGTAAATTAAGGAAATAAATTAGTAGAACTCTGCTAATAAGTGCTTTAAAATGCTAATAAACTAGCTGTAGTTGTAACTGCAGGTGAAAACTAACAGGGATAACTTTCACAAAATTAGTTGTAGCTGTAGCTGCAAAGTGAAAATCTAATAGCAAACTGTTTGATAGGAGAGAGTAAAAAGTACTAACTGCAAGTTTCAAGCTGTAACTTTTATTGAAAAAATAGCCGTTCATGCCAAACATAGCCCAAGTCTATTAACAACCTCAAATATGGAAGAAAAGTAATGCGGAAATTATTGGTTCAAAGATAAATCAACATACCAAACCCT
Source organism: Tetragonia tetragonoides (assembly GCA_038025085.1). Lineage (NCBI taxonomy): Eukaryota > Viridiplantae > Streptophyta > Magnoliopsida > Caryophyllales > Aizoaceae > Tetragonia > Tetragonia tetragonoides. Next base: position 37,199,739 of record CM076143.1, read on the forward strand.
TTTCAAAATGTCACGGACATCAGGAGCTGAGGGGTGGAAGGAAGCAAATATGATCTCAAATTCGAATTGCGTGTTGCCAATTGCCATGTTGGTGGTTATGGTTTGATGCAAAGTATTCAAACTTAGAACAAGAAATAAATCAAAATAATGTTGTGCAAAAACAGTTTAAAACAAGTAATTAATTGAGTTCATGAAAAAGCAAAGCAAAGGAGCTATAGAGAGCGGTGGCTAGCTTGTGATTCCCATTAAAATTAAAGGTTCCTGTAAAAGATTAGTACTTACATGTGAATATTATCTACACACATAAAAATCACATATGAGGTGGGTATTAATTACTCTCTGAGGCTCCTATATCATCTCTTTCATTGTCAATAGTCAAACCCATTTCCAATTTTATTTATTTATTTATTTATTTATTATTATTCTTGGACTAGCAAAACAGAACCCACTTGGGCCCAAGAGCTATTTTTGTATTAAATGCTCATATTTGTCTTTTTGGTATGCCATGCTAGTTTCTAATTGTTGGATTCATATATATACACAAATATTTTTAGAAACAGACACAACATTTGAGTCCCTTAGTCCTCTCCTTTGTCTCCTTCACCCCCTATTGGCCCACTTCTCTTGCAGGTCAACCCATATTGGGTAACAAAGTTAACTTGGTGTTCCATTGGGTATCTAAAATTACCCCAATCCATAAGCTTTCATGTACCCCTAGCTCCAACAGATTACAGTTTATTACATCGTTCAAAAGTCCCTCCATTTTTTTTCTGAATATTGCTGGAAATGGTAAGTGCTATTTTTACCTTGGTTTGTACTGGTGGGATGACAATGAGACAAGTACTTACACATTTAAATGTTCGTTTTTTAGTTATAATCATGGTGTAGTAATATGTTTGCAAGACACACACACAAAACAACGAAGAAAAAAGGAACAAATGACAAGTAACTAAGAGCAAACTAGATATGAGTAGACACGACCTTGAGTAGTGAAGCGGATATGGCCCTATAGGTATTACAGATCGAGTTCATATACATAACGGGTAGATTAAAGTACCCGGTAAGATGAATTTTTCCCCTACACCCGCCCTGCCTCATGCCCATCACTATCTATCACACAATTCATAGTAATCCTAGAAATAACATACATTTGGTTTATTCAGAGGTGAAGGGCAGCAAGATGGGGGGTACACTCACAAATATACATGCATACAAGGAAAACATTGATGTCAGGAGCTTGTCCTTGTTGCAGTAAGATAAGTTGACCTTATTGGGAAGTGGCTACAATTGAAGTACGTGGGTAGAAAGTGAATGGTGTGATAAACAAAAGATCACTATATATACTGATACACCTATAGCTAACTCACCTGGCTAAACAAATTAAACAAATTTCACCACTTTGCTGTACTGTGGTTGTATATATGATGATGACAATGATGATTGGGTATGGGTGTTTACCTACACCATTTGTGCAGGCAGCACCGGATGGCCAAGAAGGCGATGGAGGTGAAGAGCGTGGCGGGAGCTTCCGAATGCAAGCCAACTTAGATCACTACTCTGCTCATTCTCTGTATGATCATGGCAGGTCATCGTCGTCATTTGAAGATGAGATGATGAAAACACCTGTGGGGATTAATAATTTTGATGGCCACAACCATAATAGTTTTCATGGCGAATCAGGAGTTATGGTGGATTACATGCTGAGCAATAATGCTCCTGTTAATTATACGAATATGATTCCGCCTTATCAGCAGCAACAGCAGCAGCTGTCAGGCGCAGAGCCTAACAGCAGCAATATGTCTGCAGAGGACAGGACACTGAGTTTTGCAGATGTGATGCAGTTTGCAGAATTCGGGCCTAAGTTAGGGCTCTCTCATCGTTCATCTTCATCTCATATTATTCAGAGCCAGCAGGAACAGGATATCAATACCGGGATTGATCCTGTTTCATTTGTCAAATTTCCTGTACTGGTTAATAACCAACTAACTGTGCCGTCAAGTAATAATGAAGACAATAACAGTGATGAGCACGTAGGCACAGACGCTGCTGCTGGTGCAATAGAAAAAATGAGAGGGACAGAATTCAGCTATGACCAGTACCAACAACAACAGCAACAAGAAAGTGCTGCTGGAACCAATAATGCTGCCAGTCAGCATTACAACAACAACCCTGTGCAGCTCGAGTTTCTTAGTAATGCTAATGTTACTGATCCTGCTACTGATCATAAAAATCTTATTGACGACATAATTGGCCGTGGAAAAGTTGAAGCTGGGGGAGATGGATGTGGGAAGAGCAGCAATAGTAAGAGGAAAAGGCCTCGATCCATCAAAACAAGTGAGGAAGTCGAAAGCCAAAGGATGACTCACATTGCTGTTGAGAGGAACCGAAGGAAGCAAATGAATGAACATCTTCGCGTTTTAAGGACTCTCATGCCTAGCTCCTATGTACAAAGGGTATGTGCTTCTCCCTTTATCGCAATTCCTTCTTCAATCTGCAGTTTAGGAGCAACAAATTTGTACATATAAAGTTTACTAATTTACACTCAAAACTAGTTTGTCCCAATTTACTAAATGTTATGATTTCTGATTTCTATTCAATTAGTTAAGAGTCTCATGATCACTAGGAAATTATGTGTAGGGAGATCAAGCATCGATAATTGGAGGAGCAATAGAGTTTGTAAGAGAATTAGAGCAACTGCTACAATGCCTAGAGTCCCAGAAGAGAAGAAGACTGTATGGAGATCAGCAAGCACGGCCACTGGGGGACTCATCACCATCAACACTTGGACTAGTTCAGCAACCACCACCACAACAACAACCCCTCGGTTTTCCAGCACCATTGCCAGCTTTAGCTTGTGGAACAGACCCAAATCAAGATGATCATCAGCTAAGGCTTCTTGTGGATGATCAATTGGACCCTAACAACGACGACAACAACAACAACAACAACAACAACGACAACTGTACAACAGCCGGAGGATTACTCATCCAGGAAGAGACAGCAGAGAGCAAGTCCTGCGTTGCTGATGTTGAAGTGAAGGTGTTAGGCTTTGATGCCTTGATTAAGATCCTCTCACGCAGGCGGCCTGGCCAACTCATTAAGGCCATTGCCGCCCTTGAGGATTTGCGCTTTACCATTCTCCATACCAACATCACTACCATTGAACAGACAGTTCTTTATTCTTTCAATGTCAAGGTATATTAGTGGTGTTATTAGTTACCCTCAAATACTCTACTATCACTCATCAAAGGGCTATATTATTGAGAAATTGGTCTCTCAATTCTCAAATTTTCTTCTGTGTTAATGTCGTTTCTAACTTCTTGTAGGTTGCTAGTGAAGCACAGTTCACTGCAGAAGATATAGCAAGCTCCATCCAACAAATATTTACTTTCATCCATGCCAACACCAATATTATTTGATGTAAATTTTACCATGAGTTATTGGTAATTTCTTGATAAATTGTTAATGTACTTCATTATTGTAACATCTGATCGATATATTATCAGCTTGTAACAAATGTAATCATTGAAGTGTAATATGTATGGTATTAGCATCATAAAACATCGATAAGAATTTAAGATTGATTGTGATCACACGAGTTTGTGACAAGTTTATTTATAATTAATACTCCATCCATCTCCAAAAAACCTGAACCTTTACTTTTTGAAGGTCAAATTTAACAAATTTGACCATTAATTTATGAAAATATATAAAGATTCACATTATGAAAATACTTTTGTTAGATTCATTTTTAAAAGTACTTTCAAAAAATCGTATTGTTATAATTTTTATATTCATATAATTGTACTTATTTACGGTCAAAGTGATGTCTTGGAAACCGTGAAAAAACAAAGGTTCAGATTTTTTTGAGATAGAGAAAGTAATACACTTACTTTTTAGGATCGTGACTTTGTGAATTTGTATTTTTTTTTAATATATTTTTTTTATATATTATATTAAATGGACTCTACATGTTATTTAGGATCGTGACTTTGTGAATTGTGAGTATATTAAGGTTGCAAATATTTGACAAGTGAGCCGGTAATTTTTTTATTGGTTTAACCACTGGTTCACCTAAGTCTTTTAAGCCAATACTAATCCTGTTCGTATCAAATTGACCCACGAAAAGACAAAGTGTTCCCACTAACTAGTTGCTCCAATTTTATAAAAAAAACTTACCTTGAGTATGTAAAAATCATTAAGATTCAATCATGTACTTGTTCTCTTTTGTCGTTACTTCCCTTTTATTAGAAGATTTGGACAAGCTTGAGATGCCCAAGCCATAACTGGGTGATGAGGAAAGTTTTGGAGGCACATATAATACAGATGGAGACAGTTCATGTAGGGATGCAAAAAAATAATGTCAAAATTTGAAAATGCGTTGAGGGTCTTAAGGATCAGTTAATAGTACAATATTCATAAGAGCTTAAAAGGTCAACGGGTCCTGTACAACATGCCTAGCCAAAGGGGTGGGTTGACTTGTCACAAACGTGTTTTTTTTTTTTTTTTTAATGTTGAAATCAATTTGATATTATGATTGAAGTTACAGCCAAATCCTTGGTTCTGTAGGGTCACTTAATAGACAATGGCTCATCATCACCCCTCAGGCATAATATCGGTTGTAAATGTAATATCGTGTCAGTTTACTCAACTCATACAAAATGATATTTTTTAAATGATCACTCTATATTATTTAATTTTCATATAATCATACTTTTCAATAATATTTTTCAAATTTAATTACTATTAAATATTAGGTCGGGAATGTATTGTCAACCTTATACTAAGTCATCTCTCTATAAATGTCAATAAATACATGATAGGCCCGCAAGTATACGGGTTGTATCGAAGTAATAAAATATAGATCCACAAGGAGCAAGTGATCCCAAGTAATAATTTTTCTTAAATTAACAAGTTAAGCAATTATCAATTGGTTTGTTGGACTGAACCAAGGTAAAATAATCACTAATATATGAAAAATAACAATATAAAAAGCCTAGGGCTGATTTCACTTAACTTAGATCTTAGATGCGAATGATTTTAACTAGCATGTCATGTCGAATGTTGCAAGGATGAAAATAAGAATCCTAAAACCTTCTCTCAAAGCGATAAAGGAATACTCAATATAAAACTCAACTACCTATTCTCAGGGAGTTAAGAAAATATCAAGAGCATGAAGTAAATAATTTTCTTTCCAATAGTCCCAAGTTATTCTAGACTACTCTTTTGATTAGGCAAACTTGCTGAATGATTGAGTTACACGACGATTAACAAGCTTCTCTCGAATATGAATTAATCATCTAATATAAGCAATAATATTACAATCAAACATTGTGCAACAATTCTAATGACATGCCAATTTCTACTTATTTAATTTTTAAGCATCAATGATTTAGTTAAGCTACATCAACCCTAGATAAAAGAAATTAGCTACTCATGATCTCTACAACTACAACAAAGTACATAATGAAATTCATGCTAAAATCGAATAAATAGTAAAAGATTAAATTAAATAAAGCTATTGAAATTAGAAGTATGGAGAGAGAGAAAGAGAGAGTAGAGATAAGAAATAAACCAAGTAGCTTCGATTATGATCTTCAAGAGAAAATAGAAGAATGCTTGAATTCGATCTTCGATTACAAAAATAAACTAATAAAGCTTGAATGAATTCTAAGTGTTTTTATTCTAATAACTAGTAGTCTAGAAAGCATAAAATGAACTAGAGAATGAGATATGAGTAGAGATGGTATAAGATGGGATGCCCCTATGAGCTAAGATGATGGTCTATTTATAGGAAATCATCAAGATGAACCTAGACGGTTTACACAAGGTAACCCCCTAATCAACAATAAGTCATCTAGTAACTCTCAAAACAATTAAGGTACTAGTAACTCTCTTCTTTAATACTTCTCAATGCCTTGATGCATCCAAAAAAGAATCCAATGTATACTCTTCACAACTTGCTCTAGCTTTGATTATGTTGAGCATCGAAAGAGAATCCTAAGTCCTTTGCATATGGAGCTTAATTTGACCCTAAAATCATAATTAAAACACCAAAATACCAAAGTAGTAATCCTCATAAATAATTACTCATAAATCAGTACAATATAAGAGAATATACGTAAACATAGGATAAATGAGTGCGATCTACATATGAATATTAGCACTATTTACGCATTCATTACCTAATACAACACGATAGCCCACAATAGCTATCCGCCAACGACTATTAGTTGGCACACACACAAACTCCCTCAAGTTTTGAGTGTTTCTCTCTCAAGCTACCTAAAGCTCAACTTCTCCTTAGAGATACAAGATACAATCTTTTGAACGCTTCTAGATAAGCAAATGAAAATGTTACAAAATAAGTTTTTAAGTGCAAATGACTTTTTGAGATTGGGGAACAAGGTCAGGAACTGTGTTTGGGCAGCATCTCGTTGCTTTTTGTATGAAAGCGGTTTTGGAACAATTGAAGAGATGATTTTGAATTTGTAAAGATTTTACAAAACACTTTGGTTTTCACACTCTTGGATTTTGCTGAAGCATAAACACCCATTTATATAGGGAAAGCTTAAGCATCTTTCCAAGCATCTTTCAAGCATCTTTTGACTTTCTTTGAAAATCCTTTGGATAAAGCAAAAACACTTTCAAAGAATCTTTTACTTTCTTAACCTCTCAAATCTGATTTCGTGAGTTAGAAAATCCTAGTGGTTCTCAATTAACCTGATTTTCCATTGTCCTAGGTGGTTGTCTTGTGTAAGTAAACTCAGCATAAAGGACAACAAAAGATTCCTAGGATATTTCAAAAATTTTCTTCCAAAGGTAAGATTCTTTTCAAAAGCTGAATATTGGAGTGTAAATCTGATTTGAAAATGAATCCTTGTGCACCAGAAATGCTTTGCGTGACAGGTTAGAAAAACTTAAGTGTCAAATGCAAGATTTAAAAAACGTTTAAACCGCGGGCCAGCTGGGACTATCAAAGACATTGGTCCATGGGTTGGTCCATGTCCCAGCAGGCATTTCATCTTTAATGTTTGCCCAAAGTTCCAAGTCCAAGTACTTAATCTCATAGGTTATTTGCACACATACAAGATTTCTAGCAAGCAGAAAATCTTGATCTTCTTCTTGATATAATCATGCTCGGTTATTGAACGATCACTCGATTCTTAAGATGTTGAATTTCATTTCTGTACAAATCACACTTGTGCACACCATTAGATTAATAATTAGCATAAGCACAATTGTTTAATTATCATCAAAACATATGGGGTTCAACAGATTTACATACATGGGGAAGGGGTACTAGAGGGAAAGGAGTAACTGGTTTCCTCACTCAAACTTGTAATTTTTTTCCATTACAGCTTGCTCTCTATTGTGTGTGTAACTTATGCTAGTTTGTATGAACTACCCATTGTGGGAGCTGCATATGATTAGCCTTTCGAATGCAACCCCATAAGAAGAACACACTTTAGCATCTGAATCTGATAGACTCTAGTGTTATGCCAACACATGGATATGTTAGCTGACATGCATTCAACGTGTTATGCAATTGCTTAACTACGCTTAACCGCTTAAACGGCCCATAATAGAGACAGTATACGTAGAAACTTTAAAGGGGCGGTCATCAACAGATTGTGGCATTCACAAATAAGTTTATGTTTTAAAAGGGTGGAGTTCAGCAACAACAGTTAGCTCTTAAATCCTCCACTAAAGATGTCTCCCTAAATCAATTCAACCAACCTTCTGAAAAATGGAAATCACTCACTACCACATTATGGCATTTGTTCAAATTCGACAAATCTGTAAAACCATCTTTTTAGTGTATGTGTTTATCGTGTGATAATATCCCAAATTTTATTTGGCCTATCTCTCCACATTCAATTACATATTCCAGACATGTGAATGAAAATGTAGCACACTTTGGCAGAGGATTTGTATGAAAGAACATGCCTTTCACAGGCGACAATGGGGCTAGAACCAAAGAAAAACAAGAACACCCAGAATTTTTGTTTTGCTGGGGGATTACGAACACCAAAAGTTCAAAAGAAAAAGAATGGGGGAAAATTACACATCTGCTTTACTTCGCTAATATGTTCAGATATACATACAATCAACATGACAATCAGGAAGACAGGAACAAAGTTCCATTACTAAACTGATTTCACAATCAACTTCACAAAAAAAAAAAAAAAAAAAAAAAAAACAGAGACCGGGGGGAGGGGGGGGGGGAACAATTAAATATGTGACACAAAAGAGACAGAAATGGAACATCTGCTCAAGCAAACAAGGCTAGTGACGATTAGTTTTCATGTTAGTGACCACAAAACAAGGTTCCTTCCACTAAAATACCAAATAGTTATTCTTGTTGTCCCTTAACAAATTGTTTCTAAAAGTCGGCCTTGTCCTGAGAAAAATGATAACCCTATAATGTATAAAAGTCAACCCCGTCTTGAAAAAAAAAGTTATCCCTATTTTGCAAGAAAGAGAGATCACCTAGCTATGAGACAAACAATTAGCGCGCTGAGCAACAAGATAGCTTGAGAGTAAAAATCCCACCCAAGTTCTATTCTTAGTATTCAATGCAGGTGTTCCCCTAAATGCAAAACCAAGGATACTTAGCACAGTAGTAAAGTTCATCGGGGTAGATAGCAAACCCTCGGGTCCAAATAAGGTTCAGGAATGCAAAGTATCTCGTGAAAATGCAATTCTATCAAGCGAACGGAGTCAAGGACACCATACAAGTAATCATACAACAGAACAAGAGTCGCCATTGTGAAACAATAGATGAACAATATAACAAGAGCATGTGTACTTACTTGTGACTTTGATTCAATATAAAATAGATATAACTTATAAGCACCATCCACACATCTATAGAAGGAAATTAAAGCAAAAGAAAAATCCAGTATATTAAGCTACATTGAGATGTAGATTGGCAATAATATCAGAATCAGTCCAATGTGATCAATTCAACGACTGCTAACTTCCCAAAAGGACCAAACCCTAACATTTGATAAAATTAGATGTTTTTAATTTTCTTTATACAGTACACAATGTCATTAGATACATGGACGACCGTGATTTCAGTTCATACCGTTCATTTATATTTAGGAGTTCATACCAGATCTGGACTCTATATTAGATTTTGGTAATTTAGAGCATCTTTAACCCAATGCCAAATTTGGCATGTATTGTATAAATATCATTTTCTCTTTTCTCTCTCATCTCTTGTAAAAATTTGGCATGAACCACTCCAACGCACATGTTAAATTTGGCATATGAAATTCTCACTTTCTCTCTCCTATTTCAAATCTCATATTCTCTCTCCTACTTTCTCAAAAAGTTACTGTAATTTGGCAAGTTTCATCAATTGCCAATTTTTTTGGACAATGACTTGTATTTCCTTGTATTTGGCAATCCCACAAAATACACTCCAATGAATAAATGCCAAATTTGTCTTGTGATTTTTTTCTTTTAATAGGTAAGAAGATAATGAAGCATTAGGTTCCCATCTCGGGAGGGCCTAATGTTCTACAACCAAAGAAAGAAGCTCCAAAACAAAGAAAAATGTTGTGCCAAAAATCCGAAGAGAATCGAGGAGCAAATCGACTCTGGCACAAAACGCCTCTCCCCAGGCTACGGGGTAGCCAACCACGGGGGAGTAGAAATTGCTCCTAATAAACAATTTTGGACCACCGCAACAAGAAACCAGATCTTGGAGCTCAAAAAACCTACAGACTTAGTTCTAGAGTGAAAGTTGGGACAATAGGAAGGTGTATTTGATTAAAAAGAGGGAGGATCCAAAAGGCGTCCATAAAGGGCAGGGTAAGAATCGGAGAACTCCAAATTTTCAACCAAACACCACCTCCAAACCGCCCACAAATCACTGTACAAAACAACGATCCAACTAACTAAGCTAGCTATTGAATCTGATAAGGAAAAGTACATGGAAAAAGCAAAAATTAAGGCAACAGGACAGCTACATCCACGGGGCATGGCTGTGTCATCACAAGTGACATTAGTAATTTTTCTCTGCTGCTTGGACTCATCAAGATCAAGAAAATCAGCCAACATCATCTTACCAAAATATGGAGATAAAGATTTAAAACCCATGCCACAAATCAGGACCTATAACAGATCTAAGCAAGTCAAATTAAACTGGGTAAGTGCAACCCAACAACAAACACCCAAAGAACAGTGAGAATCGGAAATAAACGAGCATGGCTGGCGGTACTAGCATCAGAACTGAGAGGAGATTGAAGGGAAACAAGGGTTAGCTTTCTCACTCTATCACCCTCAAGGAGTGAGAAAAACCCGATCTAAAAGCGGAGCGATGGTACGCCAGATCGGACGACGATGAGACGAATATGTGGGCTGTGGGTGAGCTCGAGTGAGACGGTGATGAAGAAAGGCGGTGGTGAAAGGTTGGATAAGATCGAAGGGCTATGCGGCGGCGTGCGATATTTTCTGAGTAGCAATTGGGGCATGGGGCAAAACGCAAAAGTTGTCTTAGGGTTTCTAGAGAGAGGTGAGAGCTTCTCTCTCTAGAAACTCATTAGAAGCACTTGCAAGAGACCTATCTAAGTGACGTATTTGGCAAGTGATTTATACCTGGGTTGGAGATGCTCTTAGGGGATTTATGGGATTTCTTTGGGCATGGACTTTGAAATTTGTAAATGTGTTAGAAATATGAAGGACCTGGAAGGCAATTCTGTAGCTAGTGAGGGAGAATGAATAAAAAAAATAGAGAGGGTATGGCAAAAATTATACAAAGTATTATTCTAATGGAGAGGAATTTCTATTGTAAATATGATGTGTATAATTTGTATTTGTCAAAGAGAAACTTTTTAAATTACGTTGCACGCGCCACGTTACCAATCTGGAAAGATTTTGGCCGGAAAATATAGTTGAGGGCTGAATTATGTACTTAGGTAAAGTTAGGGGGGTAATTTACTACAATCAAAACTTAAGGGGCTTGATTGCACATTGGAGTGTTGGGTGTAATTTGCTATTTTTGTGGAAAATTATGTACATGTAACTAAACAAGCGGACACAACCAATACTCTTGAACCATTGTACTTCTAGTTCGTAAGTAGGAAACTGCCATGGGGGCCCATTCATGACATTTTTTAGGCTCGGGGCAAAATTAATTTCAGCTTACACATCAATACTTTTTTTTATTACTTAAAAATTCGACAAAAGAATCAGATCTTTGCATTCAATCTCCAAAACTTGCAAAAAAACTATATAAGCTACATAACAAACACTAGAAACAACAGCAACATAACGACAACAATAGGAAAAGGAAAAAACTGAAACTTAACAGCAACAGCAAAGCAAACCAGCAACGATTACAACAAAAAACAACAGTAGAAAAACAACACAGCAACATCAAAAAGATAGCAAAGCAGCAACAGATGTGCAACAGAAGACAACAACAGCACAACAAAACAACAACACAATAGAAGACAAAAGAAAACACTGAGACACGTCAATTGTATCATAACAGCAGCAAAACAACAGCATCACAACAATAGCAGCAGAAAAACGGCTTGCTAGCGGGACATCAACAGCAAAAAAGCAGCATAATACCCACCTAATTCAACTTACCTACTGTAACAATCTATGCACCTGCAACTTTTGGCAATAAGTTTTCAAATTATCCATATCTTGTTTTGCATCATCATGAACACGTTGCACCTTCTCAAGATTCTTCTTCATTCTTGAATCTTCCGAAGCATGCCAATATTTTTGGATGAACTGTTCCACTTAGACTAATGAAGTCGATACTTTATCATGACTAGAGGTGGCAATAAGGAGGATCGGGTCGGGTTTGAGTCGGGTATTTTTGGTTTCGGGTCATTATGGGTTTGGATAATATTAGGTTAGAAGAGTGATCGGGTCGGGTTGGGTCGAGCCGGACTGATTGGGTTTATGTGATGTCGGGTTACGGCTTAACTCGGGTTGGGTTAGTTCGGATTTTCATTAAGTCGAATTCGGGTTAGTTCGGTATTCGGGACATATCAGGTCAAATTTAATTCTTGTTTCAAAGCATATAAAGTCGAAAATAATATGAAAATTCAATTTTATATGTAAATTTTCAATAATAAGGTCTACATGTATGTTTAGTTAGTACTTTTTCAATTATTTTGAATATTATGTTAATATGAATCGGATATATTCGGGTTTCGGGTAGAGTCGGTTCAGACTCATTTCGGTTTTGGGTAAATCCGGGTCGGGTGTTATCGGTTTCGGGTCAATTCGGAGAACGGGTGTTGTTGGGTGTCGGGTTGGGATGATGATAATTCTTACATTTTCGGGTGTCGGGCGGGTCTGATATCGGGCGAATCAGATCGGTTATCTTGGATTGGGTTTTGACAGCTCTAGTCATGACATTCTTTCAACTCTCTCGCTTTCCTTCGAAAAAAAATAGGTATCGCCATGATTGTAACTAATGGTAATATTTTGAAGAGCTTTAAAAGCTTTGGTTGTATCATTATCACCCATATCAAATTAATCTTGTGATAGAAAAAGTGGACAAGCGTGAAAGAGAGGACACACAATTCCAAAAACCATTTCAATTACAATGTGATCTTCTAGCCAAGAGATTGCCCGTTTACACATACTTAAATTAGGCTTATCACAAGAATTTCGATAAGCTAAATATCTGTTTCCTCCAATTTCATATGCATTAATAACTACAACTGCATGATAAGCTTCATTATCTTCTATACCCCTCTTCTCCAATTTCGGGATTTTGTTGTTTCCTACATACACTTTCTCGGTAATCTTCAAAATTTTTGATTACCCCAACAACCAGGTGATCACGAAGAGTATCTAACATTTGCCTAAATTCCCCATTCTGAGATTGAATCTTAATTCTGTCGTTGTTAAACAACAGAACTCCGTTCTGCCTAGCCTCCCTAAAAATCTCATATGGCTTCCATCTCTCACGATTATCCTTTGACGGGAGTTCTATCTCCCAACTTAAATATCTATTAAACAAACTCCTTGTTTCAATGGGGTGTTGGGATTACCTCTTGCGTAGGCAATCCGCAACTGATGCAATTGCTGCAAACGCACATCTTTTTTTGCTTTCTGGAATAACCTTCTGAAGTATTTACACTCTGTTAAACTCGGGTCATTTAACATCTCAAAGACAATTTCATGGTTATTAATAAACATACATGCATACCCAAATGTTACTACTACAACAAATATTATTCACAACGAAATGTTTTGCATCTTGCTTGTCCTACTCTCTACTCCCTCTAGAAAATCGAAGTACAAAAAGTCAGTCACCAGCTGAACCTTTATAAACAGATCTCTCTCTCTCTCTCTCTCTCTCTCTCTCTCTCTCTCTCTCTCTCTCTCCTTTGTTCGCATTCTTTTTCAATCACCCACGCGTGTCTGATACGACTGGAAGCAGAGTCTTCAATTCGTGGGTTGCTAAATTTCAGGATACGGGGACATGACGTGAAGGATACAGGGATACGATTGAGTATTTTTTAAAAATTTCAAAATAAACAATTAGACAAAGGAAGTTTAATTATATTGGGAAAAAGAATCAAATTCAAACGGAAAGTGGGAAAAGAATGGAACAGAAAAAGAGGAAAAGTCAAAAGGTCAAACAGGTAAAAATGGTAAAAACAAATCTGTACTTTCTTTTGGAGTTCCACAAAAAACACCTTAATGATAATATATAAATGTCATCTCTGTCTTTTGTCTTTTTCTTTTATTTTACGGTCAAGCTTTGCCGTCACATCATGATAGGATGATAAAAAGCAATGTCGCGATTGGTTGACGTGGTATGGTATGAATGGAGTGTGCCCTCTTAACAAGATATACCCCCCCCGGTCGATACGACCCGGAGCAGAGTCTTTGACTCGTGGGTTGTTAAATTTCAGGATACGGGGACATGGCGTGAAGGATACGGTGATATGGTTGATTATTTTTAAAAATTTTAAAATAAACAGTTAGACAAAGGAAGTATAATTATAAAAGGAAAAAGAATGAAATAGAAACGGAAAGTGGGAAAAGAATGGAACAGAAAAAGAGGAAAAAGCCAAAAGGTCAAACAAGTAAAAACAAATCTGTAGATTCTTTTAGAGTTCCACAAAAAACACCTTAACTGGTAATCTATAAACGTCATCTCTCACTTCTGTCTTTTTCTTTTTCTTTAATTTTACGATTAAGCTTCGGCGTCACATCATGCTGGGATAAGCAATGTCGCGGTTGGCTGATGTGGTATGGTATGGAATGGAGTGTGCCCTCTTAGCAAGATGTACCCCCTACCCCTGATACGACCCGGAGCAGAGTCTTCGTCTCGTGGATTGCTAAATTTCAGGATACAGAGACATGGCGTGAAGGATACGGGAATACGGTTGAATAATTTTAAAAATTTCAAAATATACAATTAGAGAAAGGAAGTATAATTATACAGGGAAAAAGAATGAAATAGAAATGGAAAGTGGGAAAAGAATGGAACAAAAAAAAGGAAAAAGTCAAAAGGTCAAACTGGTAAAAATAAATCTGTACTTTCTTTTGGAGTTCCACAAAAAACTACCTTAACTGGTAATCTATAAATGTCATCTCTGACTTCTGTCTTTTTCTTTTTCTTTTATTTTACGGTTAAGCTTCGCCGTCACATGACTCACATCATGTTGGGATGATAAAAAGCAATGTCGCGGTTGGCTGACGTGGTATGGTATAAAAGGAGCGTACCCCCCCCCCCCCCCCCCCTCCCCCCCAAAAAAAAAGAAGAAGAGTGTAATAGTTGTTATGTTACCTAAGGGTAAGCAGAAAACTGGGTACCAGTTTTAGTTCATCCAATTCTAATTTCAGTTCCCGACTTTTAGGAACCGGTTGAGTATCGGTGTAATAGTGAAATAAGATGGAGTAGCCCTTTGGGCTTTGGTCATTTGGGTCATAATGTTTCCCTTACCCTATAGTTATTCATTCTTTTAGTCTACAATCTACCGTCAACGAACCTTTTTTTAATGAGATGGGACTTGAAAGGGGAAGAAAAATGCAAGGAAGAAATGGGATTCGGAGTTCAAAAATGTGGCACTGTAACGAGAATCCAAACTTGACGTAGACACCATCTTTTTATTTTCTTTTTAATCTTTATTTATGATTCCTTTCTTAATCATTTGTGCCACATCAACCCAAAATGAATTGTAACTCATTTATTTGATTTCTAAAAAATACAATTTTGAATTTTGATATGGAACGGGTGGCTACCCAGGAATCGGTGGGCATTCGATGGACCCAATTCCAATTCCTAGGAATTAAGAACCGGTGTATCCGGTACCAATTTCAATTCCAATTCCTAGGAATTAGGAACAGGTGGATCCAATTCCGAGTTTTGCAATATACCCGGTGGGTACCCGGTTGCGCTCACCACTAATGTTACCCGTAGGCTGTAGCTAGAATAAGAGTATACCAAAATGTCAATACAGAACTTCATTGCTATACACTTTAATGTTAAATAAATGGATAAAACACTCATATAAGTAGTAGTATGGTAGATACGCAATAGTACTTTTGCAACTATTTCATGTCATATATTCACTTCATCATTGCAAAGTTACTGAAAATTCATGAAGGATTTGATATCAATGACGTGATAGTTAGACAAGAGAAATGTATCATAGATGTATTATTTTGCTTTCACATATTTAATTTGCATTGCAATAGTACCTTAAGAATTATTCATGTGATAATATTACTTCACTTGAGCAAACTTTACTACATGTATCGCTGCAAAGAGTACAAACTTTACTGTTAATTGTTGGCATAGGTGTTCTAGTGACGCAAAATAAGTGTATTCTTGATGAGTTATTCTGCATACTAGTAGTATTATACCGAAATGTAATACTTTTCAAAACTGTTTAAGCATTACATCACTTCATTGTTGCAAACTTTACTTTGATTACCCATAAATTGGAGATGTCTTACTATTATTTGACAATTATCTTTTATTGACAAAATTATTACAAAATTGAGAACTTTACTGGCTCTATAGTAAGTTCACTTTCTACCTGAATATATGTACCTGCAAGACAACAAAATAAATGAAACCTCGACATATTTTGCAATTTTAGGCTTTGTTTGCCTCAACTTAAGATAACTTGAATTCAGTTCAATCTAGTTCAGTTCAATTTATACTCGGATGATAAAAACAATGGCAGTTGGCTGACGTGGTATGAAATGGAGGGTGTGATGTGACCTCTTAGCCCCATGTACCCCAAAAAATAATGAATAACGCTGGCATCAAACCTAATGGAACGATAGCATCGTGCAATTACACGTATATGTGGGTTCAAATCCCTCATAAATTGATTCAGAGTTCGTTTGAATATGAATATTTGATTTGAATATCATGATTTCAATTCTATAATCTGAAATCTTGTAATTCAAATTCAATTTCATTATTTGGGAAAACCAAAAATTTCAATTCAATAATTTAAAATCTAAATTTCTTCTTTGGGTAAATAAGACATTTCAATTCTATAATTTGTAATCCAACCATGGTTTAGCATGGTACAAAGTTTTAGTTTCTTAAGTTGCATATAAATCAATGAAAATACATACAACATTACAATAAAAATAATAATTAAAAAAATCAACATTTGGATATACAATTCTAAAAAAATAAAATAATTCAACATTTGGATACACATTTGTAAAAAAATAAAATTCCCTCTCTTTTCAACCTATGAAAAAATCATTTTCAAGAATTAGCATGCATCCTATGGATAGAAATCTTTGCAAAAATAAAATAAAATGTAATTTATAAATAATATTAATAATTTTACTTCAAATGTTTTAAGAATTATATCATTAAATATATTCATACAATTATTTTACAAGCTCGTGCGAAGCACATGGATAAAACCTAGTATATATGTAAAGTTGAGTGTAATACGTGTGGAGATGACACGTGGAACGCCAACTAGGCGGGTTAAGTTGGTGTAATCATGACACATATGCGCCATGTAAGATGTGTAGTTCGTGTAGAGCTGACACATAATCCGCCACGTAAACAACCATGCGAATATATACATTTAGTAATATATACTAATGTACAATCTAATAAAACATCAACAATAATTTGGTTAATCTCATTGAAATAATTCACGAGTCCGTGCGAAGCACAGAGATAAAACTAGTGGAGGGCTAAAATTCAGCAAATACATGCGATTTCAGTGTTGATTTTCGATCTCCAATAAGTTTTTGCTCGACTTTGGCTTCGATTTGTGAGATCGTCACAAATTTGATTCAGTTAGTGTTTGATTTGGGATGTGTTTGAAGGGAAAGGGAGAGAGAGAGAGAGAGAGAGAGAGAGAGAGAGAGAGAGAGAGAGAGAGAGTGTGTGTGTGTGTGTGTGTGTGTGTGTGTTGTGTGTCGTGACTCGTGAGGCATAAGGGGGAGAGAGGAGAGAGAGCAGAAAGAGAGGGAGAGGAGAAAGAACCCTAGAGGACAACCATGAATGTTATGTTATGAATGTTTGACCGATAGTATGATCGATACAGAGAAATGAGAATAATACTTTGAGTTTTGGTTGTTTAATTATGTGTACTATTAGATTATTGACTTAGGGTAATTATTGAAAATTTTAGGAGTTGATAATTAGAGCTTTGGCCGGAGAAGGATTTCTCTTTTGTGTGTGGAGCGTTTAATGGTAAGTTCATGTCCATCATTGTTCCCATCAATATTACATATAGCACATACTAGACGAAGATAAAATAATAAGACAATAATATTTTGGATGTCTCTTTCTTTAAAGTTATGGTCTCATCAATATTATAAATTAATAATTCTCTAATATTACAAATATAAGTAGACAAATTCAGTGAAACACAACTCTTGTATTGTTTACTTTTTCTTAAATTATAAATCTAATTGCTTCCCATATCTGACTTTCGTATATCCGAAAGTGTTGGTGTTGCGTTCTCATACTATATTAAAAAAAACATAAAACATAAAATTGGCAAGAGTTGTTGCCGCTATAAGTGCTCTTTCTAAGTGAGTGATTTAAAAGGCATTGTATCATCTTTAATTTCATTCTCAATAGGGTTTCCAATCACAATAGGTAGAATTTCATCTAGCTTTTAGACATTTTCATACGGTTGTAATTCGGTAGGCGATTATTATCCATTTTAGTATGGAAACCAAATTCAATAATTATGGCCTCATGTTCATAAATGCTTTATTGAATAGTTGTTCTGTTTAAATTAATTATTATTAATTTGTCGAATGATTAATACCTCTTTAAATTAATAAAATTTCATGATCCCGACATTATTAATTTATAGATATTTTATTATATTTACATGTGTACATTAAGCTCTTGAATTACTTCCTCTGTTCTTCGTTTCCTAGTTAGCTTTAGGTTAGGCTAAAGACTAATACTTAGTACTAACCTAGCAAACTAACATCGCGCCATAAGACACATAATAATACGAAGGCCATGCGGGCCTTAGACTCCATAAGACCATAACTATTGTTTCGCTCACACTAAAGTTAGTTATGCATCATAAGTCAATCAGATTAAACTGCATGGGTTACAAAGCCAGAAAATTATTCCCTCCACAATAGGTCAGAAAAATAAACCTAATCATGCCCTCATCTCGATATTCAACTCCAAGCTTGAATAGAGCATGTATCAATTCAACCTTGGAAGACTGTGTACCTATCGATGCTCGATAAAGTGAGAGATATGACAATATTATTTTTTTGGTACTAAATGTGAGAGGATTCCATTATTAAATTTAGAATATGAAGCCCAAAACAAGTCCAAAAAATAAATACTGGCATCTATGTTAGTCTGGAAGATACATAAACCTGTCATAAACTGAAAAACTTATGTCTACTGGATTGTGTCTGCTGACTTCTAGGTACTATACAAGCCTCTTGCTTGTGCTACGTTGACGGGCTCAGTGCTTGCGCTGTTTGTTCAGTTAGGGCTTGTTCGTTTCGAATGGTAACTGGGAGAAATTGGAAAACTGGGAGAAATTGGTGAAAAAAATGGGAAGTCTAACTGGTAAATGGGAGGAACTAGGAAAATTTTGGGTCAAATCATTTTCATAATATCTATATATTAGAGGCATTTCTGACAGCATTGGAGGCGTCCACCTAAGCGAACCATTGTAATAAAATTTTAAAATAAATATAAACTAGAAATATAAGTTTTGTTATAGAATATTTAGTAAAGTTGTACTTTGCTAAATTGTTAAAGAGTAGACTATTATATTTTAATTAGCATATAACTTTACTTCTACCGCTTACAAAATTAAATTTCTTTCACCATTAGAAAGAGTATGAAATATCCTTTGTAATGAGACTCATTTGTAGTATGTTTTATAGATTAAAAAAAAGTATGAGTATATAAAAGATGCATGGATGCGTTCACCTAAGAAAAGTAATTAGCTTAACACAACTAAAGCGTTGCAATGTTAAAAAAATTCATAATTCATAGTATCTATATATAAGAGACATTTTCTTACAGCATTGGAGGCGTCCACCTAAGCGAACCATTGTAATAAAATTTTAATATAAATATAAAATAGAAACATCGGTTTTGGTATAGAATATATAGTAAAGTTGTACTTTTCTAAATCGTTAAAGAGTAGACTGTTTGATCTTAACTAGCATATAACTTTACTTCTACCTCTTAAAAAGTTAAATTTCTTCCACCAATGGAAAGAGTACGAAATATACTTTAAAATGAGATTTCATTTGTAGTATGTTTTATTGATTAAAAAAAAGTATGAGTATATAAAAGATGCATAATTTTTACAATATAGGATCCGTCCACCTAAAAAAAGTAATTAACTTAACACAACTAAAGAGTTGCAATGTTAAAAAAAAAAAAAAAAAGGAGAAAAGATACGTGTATTAGTTATAGAAACTTAAAAAACAATCTCAAGGTATAATATAATAAAAAGAGTATGGGTAGAATAAAGAAATAAACGATGTATCTAAGATGATTCTAGGTCCAATCTTTAATAGGAAACTTGACCATTATCAAGTATACTTTTATAACTCTACGTAATAAAATGATCATCTATGCTATTTTAAGGCTCCAATTTATGTTTTCTTCAAGTCTATAATTATTATTGTATACAAGTTTGAAAATACAGTCAAACAAGCATTAAATTTTGTTTTGCTATTCTAAGGTTTAAGTCTTAAACTTATTTATTTATTTGAAAAGTAGCTATGTATACATTACACATTTTACATGATTTTAGCAAAAAAAGAGGGATCATACTTTTGGAAGGTTAGTTGTTCACTTATATCAACATAAGAGCATTGACGTACCAACATCAAGTATAGAAAGACTTTGAAACTGTGACATCTTGGATAATGTAACATATGGGGTGAGTTAATTAAAAACTAATTAAAATTGGTAACAAGTTTTAAATTATATAAGATGCCCCCTACAAAGTATTAGTAATCTTATTATATGGCATTCATGAATCATGATATTAAATAGATAAATTAATATTTATCCATATATTCCTATTTTTTTTCAAAAGTGACAATTACACTTTGATTTTTCAATGAGATTAATAATCACGTTATATTACTTTATTATATAATCACAGTCCGTGCAACGCACGGGCATCCACCTAGTTGGTGAAGATTGAGAGAAATTTGAGATTTTGTATTTTTGAGTGTTTTTCTTAATATAACAATAAATACAAAATTAACAGCAAGTCTTGGGTAAGACCAACTCACAGAATAATGTGATCACTACTAAGACATGTAGGGGTTACTTATAGTGAACAGTGATCATTGTTTCATTGAAAAGTGACCCTCATCTCACCAAAAATTACGAAAAGACCGTCTTATAGAAGTTTTTGTGTAAAAATATTCAGTTAATAATAATAATAATAATAATAATAATAATAATAATAATAATAATAATAATAATAATAATAATTACTATCTGAAGCACACATCTTTGTGGGACTGTGAGCATAAGCAAGGTTCCTCTTGGGGCTGGAACCAAATTCTCAAGCTCCGTGATGATTTTGTCAGTCAAACTGGTGGGGTTCAGGAGGCTAAGGCTCAATTTTCTTGTTGGGGTCAAAATAATATATTCTCTGTTAAAACTGCTTATAATTTTTTCAGGGGTGAAGGGAGGAGTTGCTACTTGTACATGACTATTTGGGACTCTGCCTCACCTAGCCGTCACTCCCATATTGCTACCATGGCTGTGCATAATGTTATGGCCACTGTTGATAACTTGAACAAGCGTGGTAAAGTGTTGGTTAACAGATGTATCCTCTGCAAGATGAATAGTGAACCGTGGAGCACATTGTCTTTCACTGCCCCTTATTCAAACAGGTTTGGGGGAGTATTTTGAAGTGGATTGGTATTTGTAGAGAACCTACTGGCCTCCACTAGGAACTTAGATGGTTTTAGAGAACCACGAAAGGTTCTTCTTGGGAAAAGAGAAGGCGTTGCTCCCTCACTGCTGCCATTTACTGCCTCTAGTCTAAGAGGAACTCACGTATTTTTATAGGTCATGCCTGCTCTGCTGATCAGATCATCAAGCAGATTAAGAGCTATGTCTGCATTCGTATGCTGCACTGTCACATTGGACAGTTAAGTGAGATTCAGAGAATGCAAGCTCTGCTGGGATGATTTTTCTAACCCGTAGGCTTTGCTTCTGTAGGCTTTCTTTTGTAAGGAATCCTTGTTTGTGAGGATTTTGCTGTGAGTTACAGGCCATACCCAATGTGTATACATTGATACTATTTTTTCCCCTAGTGGATGAATAAAATGGCCGCTCAATTCCTCCAAAATAAATAAATAAATAAATAATTAAATAATAATAATAATAATAATAATAATAATAATAATAATAATAATAATAATAATAATAATAATAATAATAATAATAATAACTATGACATTTACTCATGTTTAAATACAAAGTCAATGCATTTGTTTATTTTTACATATATATTTTGATATATTATATATTATGTTTAATTATTATATTTAATATAACAAAATATCAATATTGCGCAAAATTGGGATAAACTGTGAAAAATTGGGTCAAATTGGGGAAAACTAAATTTTGTAACTGATAACTGGTGAAATTGGGGGAAAACTGTGAGATAACTGGGAAAAACTGGAAACCAGTTAAAATAATATGCCCTTAGTTTGATATGTTTGCTGTTGACCACGAAAGTTTAAACACAACGTAGCATTCACTTGCACGATTGCACCCCTCTTATTGATAAGCAAAAACTTATAGGAATTGCTTAATGACCTGTTTGGATAAGGCCATTTGATTTCAAATTCTGTATTTGGTCCAAACTAAGTGTTTGGATAAACAATAATTTGAGAAGTCTGAATTGGGCCAAATTCAGTTCTAATTTTATAACCCTTATAAACTTGAATTCTAAATTCATAGATTTAAGGTCCATATTTCAAATTTAGCCCAACCCTCTCTCTCTCCTCCCCTTCCTACCATGTCATATCACTTTATTTTTTTAACAAATTCCACCTCTCTCTCTCAGTCTCTCTCCTCTCTCTCTCTCTCTCTCCTCCCCTTGTGATCTCAAAGATTCCATACCCATCCATGGCAGTAATCTAAGGTTCTCTCTCCTCTCTCACTCTCTCTACTCTCGTTACTCTCTTTTCCCTTCGTGGCTCGAAATCGTTCGAAATCTAGGGTTATGGTTCCAAATTGGCAATTGATGATTGTAGCGGCACACAAACTGAGCATTGTGGCTGATCCATCGTTCTCTCTCCTCAATTCGATTTTCTCCGGCGGAAATTGTAGTGGTGGAGTGTGCATTTACTAAATTTAGGGTTTGAGATTTGGTGGAGAAACTGTGACAATTGCGAATTTAGGGGTTTTTTCTTGAAAATCAGAGAGTGAGAAATGAATTGAGTTTGATGTTCATTTTTTCTTTTTTTTTTCCCCTAATTTTTCGATTTTCTACTCTTGTACTCAATCTCTTGCATTGTATCTAGTTCGTATCAAGGTTTATAGTTCATAAAATTTTGATTTGCTTTTTCACAGATTTGGATTTTGCTAATTTAGGTGTATTTTGTATTTTTTTTCCTTGATTGTCATAAGTGGTTGAGAGCTTGAGTCACGATTGGATATACAAATATCAATAGAAATGATATTTCAATTGTGTACAAACATTGGTTGAATTTCAAATATTGAAATTGAAATTGCTTATTTACCCAAACAAGAAATTCAGATTTCAAAATTTTGAATTGAAATTCCTTGTTTTCCCAAACAATCGAATTGAATTTGAATTGCAAAATTTCAAATTTTAGAATCGAATTCATCTAACTCAAATCAAATATTAATATCCAAACACACTCTAATGTAAATCTTAAATTACTAAACTCAATTTTTTTTTCCTAAAATACCCTTCACATAACTGATCCCACTCTTCCCCTTCTCCCTCATCTGATCCTCAATCTCACGACCTGCTGAAGCCCCCATCAAGATATACTAAAAGAAGTGAATCATGAATGCACCAAACTCTAAAAAGTTCAAAAGGCCAATAACTAAAACAAATTATACAATTCGTTTATCTTCTTTGTTTAAGATCTGGTGTGTGGCTCCCTTCTTCGTCATTAAGATACAAGTCATCATTGAGTTAAAAATTTTAAGTCACGTTCCTGCAAAATCGCTATTGGTTGTTCACTTGTTTATTTAAATTGGGAGCTGGGATAATAGGTGGAGTACTTCCGATGCCCAGAATCAAATTGGTATGTAAGACTGTAATTGTTAAAAAGATATTGTTTGTATTTGATTGATATATGAGAACATCGATTGAAACTATGAAGGAGGCGAGCGCTAGAAAGTTGTGTCAGATGTCACCGCCACCGAGCCGCTCTGCCCTACTTCAACCGAACTACCTCTTTAGCCACCCAGATCTACCACAACCTTCCAACCCAATCGTTGAAATCCTTCCATCTACTCAGCCGCGGCCTCCCAACCCAGCCACCATCCGTCAACCCTAAAAATTTTTTTTTACAAAATTTAAAAATTAAGATTTTTATTGTGACTTTCATATATATCATGATTTGCATCAAAATATGGTCTGCATTAAAATTTAAATAGTGATGGTTCGATTTTAGTTATGTCAGATGAATATAGTTAAAGATATTAGAGAAGAAAGATAAGAGTAATACGGGGAGAGAATTTCATTTCAAATAAAAGGGTAATTTGGAAAATATTCTAACAAAAAATATTTGCATTTAGTAATGGAGATTGCTTAATGTAAATCACAAATTGCTTAATGTAAATTTTTTTTCCCAAAATACCCTTAGCTTTCTCACCCCTTTCCTTTCCTTCTTCCTTCTCTCTCTGTCAAATGCTTCACCGGAGTGAAGAGAAAATTGGAAGTTATCCATGTCCAACAGAACAAGGACGGTGAGGGTGGGTGATGGATTCGCCAGAGGGGCTGGGTAGTGGGGCGTTCTTCGGTGATGGGGTCGTGGGTGGAGCGTGGAGGTGGGTCGTGGGTGGAGCGTGAAAGTGGGTCGTGGGTGGAGGCGGGTCGTGGGTGGAGGCGGGTGGTCAGGGACGATAAGTGAGGGTAGGACGGTGGCTAGGGGACGGTGGCTAGGGGACGGCGGACTATGAGTGAGGGTGGGACGGTCGGGCTTCTAGATCTGGTTCAGTTTCCTTTTTTTTTTTATAACTCAAACTCTATCTCTCTGACCACCGTGCCCCCCACCGCCCGACCCCGCCAGCACCGCGCCCACAACCGCCCTACCCTTCCAATACCGCCCCTACCACCACCCACCCGGCCGCCCCCTCCAAGGCCCTCCACAAACACGAAAACCAAACACCCTCTCTCTCCACCACAAAGCCCAGCCCGACGCCCCTAAGCCCGCTGTCAGCCCGATGCCCCCAACCCGCTGTCAGCCCGACACCACCAACCCTAGCCCCCTGTCAGCCCGCCGCCCAACAACCACCCTGCAATAAACCCCAATCTACCACCCACAAAAATCAAAACACAATTAATAATTTGTAAAAAAGCTAATTTAAATCTAAATTATAATAATTAGATCAATATCATCATTAATTTCATTAATAATATTATCTTAATCGAAAGAATCATC
Source organism: Tetragonia tetragonoides (assembly GCA_038025085.1). Lineage (NCBI taxonomy): Eukaryota > Viridiplantae > Streptophyta > Magnoliopsida > Caryophyllales > Aizoaceae > Tetragonia > Tetragonia tetragonoides. The sequence continues at coordinate 37,224,858 of CM076143.1, forward strand.
TATAGTGATGGACTAGAAGGAATGATGAGAGAGGAGAAGGGAAAGAAGGGGATGCTCCTTTACAAATTAAAAGGGTAGTTTGGAAAGTTTTGTGTCAAAAAGATTTATATTAAGCAATTTACAATTTATGTTAAGCAACTTCGTTAGTAATTTGAGATTTACATTTAGCAATACCCAAAGGCCCAAACTTATAAGTTGAAGCGCGCGTGTAAACCGTTTGTGTGGGCCTTGGTCCAGCCAATAACGCCTGATTGGGCCAAGTGACAAAAGCCCGCTTTTCATTTTCCTCTTTTTGTTTTTCCTTTTCATATAAGGCGCGCTTTAGACAGGCGATTCACAATCCCTCTCTCTCTCTCTCTCTCCCGTGAAAGGTGAAGGTTGATGAATTGTCTGAAGCAGATCAAATGAATTTTGACATAATCAAATATGAGTGAGTAAATAAGCTTCTTTATTATTACTTGTCGTTATTGCTTGCAAACCTAGATTTTCGATTTTTAGCCAGTGATTTTGGAACAGTTTACGAATTGGAGTACCGCTAAATATGTCATCTTTATGGTTCAATTTCTAACAAGGAAGATGCTTTGAGGTTCAATTGGTTAATTGGTTTGAGGTTCAATTGTTAAAAATTGTTTTGAAGTTCAATTGTTTTATTGGTTTGAGGTTCAATTGTTTAATTGGTTTGACGTTCAATTAATTAATTGGTTTGATTTTCAATTGTTAAAAATTGTTTTGAAGTTCAATTGTTTAATTGGTTTGAGGTTCAATTGTGTAATTGATTTCCTTTATTCTTTGTGCTTCGGTTGGTTAATTTATTTCCCTTAATTGTTTGAAGTTTTATGCTTATCAATTAATTACCATATCAACCTTCAATTGGTCAAATTTGATCTTTATTCATTCTTATGTTTGTTTGTTTGGTCGCCAGAGCAATGAGATTTGGTAGAAAACGTAAGATTGAAGGTCGGTATAAATTCCATGAGGGACGTAGTGACTGTTTCGAGTATTTTTTCCCGTCTGAAGAAATGGCTGAAGTTGCAAACTGTGCTCAACACTCCTTGGAGTACTACAACAAGAAATATGTATATATCATTATACATCTGTTTATTATAACCTCTTTTCTGGTTGTTTCTTTCTTTTGGTCATGGTTTTTTTTTAATCTAATCTAATCTAAATTTTGGCTTGCATTGCAGCACACAGACTACAAGTTTGTGAGATCATTGCGAATGAGCTGTTCGGTTCGAGATTATTTTACCATTCACTGCAGTTATACTGCTGAGCCTGTAGAAAAACCCCTCAAACCAGGAGACTTTTCTAAGAAGGTCTTCTTTGCTGCACTGGAGTACCATGGAGGTCTTGACTATAGGACCACTTATTGTTGTATGATAAGTGGTGAGACTCTAAGAAGTTCATATTCCACTTGATAACAAATGAAACTGTTCGTGCCTTTTGTGTCCTTTCTATATTGAACCCCTTGCTCCAAGATTTTGGTATTGTGTATTTAGCAATTGAAACTCCCTTGTTTTGTTCCCTATAACCCCTTTCCATTTTTAGTCCACACTTAATCTTTTCTGGGTGGCTCACAGGTATGAAAAGTACGCTTGGTTGTCCAATGTGTCCAAACATGATTCAGCATCCCACTGGTGTATTTCCTGAGCACAATTACGAAAAGCCCACTTTACGCCCTCGTCGCAGTCGTGGTATGTATCATATTTGTGTGCTGTGATGTTCTGCAACTTCTGCAGTGTTGAGTTAAGCTGATAGTTTTGGTTGTTTACTTGAAAGGTGCATGTGAATATTCTGGCACTTCTGATAATTCTTGTGAGGACAATAGCATTAGTCATCTTGTTGATTCTGCTGGAAAGGTGTTGGGGACGATGGGTGAAACTCATGGTGACAACTTGAGTCCCAAGGAGCTTGAAGATTGCATCAAAGCAACAGCTAGGTACAACTTAAATTTATGTTCTTGTGAGCTTGTGTATGTGCAGGGGTAGGTTCATCCTAAGGTTTCAGCTACAGAACATTATCTTACGCAGTGCGTTTTTTATCTTAGTTTTTTGCTTTGTGGATTCTACTTGATGTTTGCTAAATCAAGCTTTAGTCGACTAAGTTCTATTGCCTTCATTTTAACTTTAATCATAAGGGAAGCTCATTGAGCTATTGAAAATGTGTATATGTGTCAACCCTGAGGGGTAGCTGACATCTGAGAAGTATTCCAGAGGTCCCAGGTTCGAGTCCGCTCAGGGCCACTGGAGGTTTTCCTGGTCGTTAACTTCAGGGCCCATGGGATTAGTTAAGCAAAGCTTGGACACCCATGTTATCTAAAAATAAAAAAAGAAAAGAAAATGTCTATATATGTCTCTTTGGTTGCAAGTACACATCAGTGGTTTTTTTTTTTATTATTATTATTATTTTTTTTTAAACTTTTCTGCACTCTCATCCTTTAGTTTCCATGACAGGCAATCTGATACTTTCAAGCTTAGTTTAGAAGATGAGCATTGGATTCAAGGTGCTAACTATGCTGAAAAGGCGTTGGCATACTACAACGTGAAATCTGTAATGACAAGTCACTTGATTTCTACTCTTCTTGTTCCTCTCTTTTTTATTCTGGTTGACATTGACTTCAAATTCCTTATGATCTTGATCTGTAGGGAACGGACTAAAAGTATGTGGAGTTGATGGAGGTCGATTGTTCAATGGAGGACGGCTTGTGGGTGTGTTGCAAATTCACCGTCGAGGATGGGACTTCTATCAAGTTGTTCTTTGCTGAGCTGGAGGAAGTTGGAGCTGGCCACCTTTCTGTCACTACATGCCGTATGTTAAATGTCGAGAGTAAGAACTTCTGTTATTTGCTAGCCTTAGCTTTCTTAGTTTTTTTTTTTTATCTTATTATCCACCTTCCCCTTACACTTTGTGCTTTTGCTTTTTTGAGGTTGATTATCTTTTTTATATTTAGGCATCAAGAGGTACACTGGATTTATGAAATTATAATAAGTTATGTCAATGTTTTTGGAAGTTTTCAAGAGGTTTGTACTTTATAGCTTGAGACTTGGGTCTAGTGTTTAGACATCTAAAATGTACAAACTTAAAGTTACGGGATCCAAATACCTTCTTAGCTTCCTTGTGGAGAAAGGCTGTTGCGGCCTTTTGGAGCTAATAAGATTTCAGATCTCGTACTTCATAAATCTTCTTTGAAACCACAAAACAGCACTGTACGCTAATATCCTTGAAGCCAGAATGTCAATGTTCAGATCTTCCAAAGTATTTTTTGTTAATTATTTTGCACAAACTATCTGCACTTCTTTTTATTGTGAAGTTGTAGATGGTCGTTCCATGTCGGAACAAGGGTCAAACGGAGAGCGTCTCGCTAGGGGTATAGTTGCCTACTACCGACCCCCCTTACCCTGCTTAGACGGGAGTCTCTATGGAGGGACTGGGTGAATGTTGATGTTGTTGTTGATGTCTTTTGCACAAACATGACAATTCTAAGTTTCTAATATTCGGTGGATAATGCTTGTACCTTGGTTTATAATCTGTTTACTTTTCCCAGCTATCAATAGTCATAGATGTTAGAGGCTTTTGAGCATACTTGATTGGTCTGTTTTGCTATGGTGTGTTTGGCTTTCATGCAAAGTTTTGTAGTATGGTGTTCCGAATGGTTCTGAATGGCATGTTTCTGCAAGTAGTATTAGACGTTAGATATTCACATTAGATGCATAGATAACTTGTTATGAACATCAGATGCTGAAACTAAAAAGAGGTTGCAAGGGGCAATTGCACGGTAGACTAATAGAGTCTGATTGCTTTACAAAAAACTTAACTTAAGAGCTTACTTTGTGGATAAGGAAGTTAATTAGTTTCATTCATAGAATTTGAAGGTCTACTGATGCAAATTCCTCTGAGGGCTAACTTCGGGGATCCCAAGTTGTATGACATGAGAACATAAGTTGTAGGACATGGGAATCAAACCCACATTTGGTTGGTGTAAGGTACCCCTGCTTTCCCATATATGTGTCCAGTAATAATGGTTGAATTTGGCGCAATCGTTCTTGCATGCCTAAGGCAGACCTTATCAGTAGTATTAAAGCCGAGGGATCGCTTTGTTTCCTAAATATAGTGTCGTTGAGACTAAGCAAACTATTTCATTAGTTTTCCAAGCTCGTTGACAAAAGATGGAGTGGTACCTATGGTAATAAGGAGCCTGTAGCGGAGTAACAAAGAAAAGGTGTTGGTGGATTTTTTCGAAGGGTAACAGAATGATTATGTAGGCAAGGGTGTAGAGAGATTCAGTTCTGTCCAAGGTAAGGAGACATCCAGGTAGGTTGATGAGAAAAGGTTCTGACAGTGGGTGAGGATAATTTAGGTTACTTGATGCAACTTGATGTGGCGTTATCACCTAAATGCTTCCGAGATAGAAATCCCATTGATCTTATTAATGTCGTCGCTGTGTTTTATGGATCGATGAAAGAAAGGGGTGTTATTATAAATGCTACGGACAGATGACATCGACATCAGTTGTATAAACAGAGCTTTATTATAAACATCAGATTTATACACAAATAACAGATTCCGTTTTTCGGATTGCTCAAGGGTCAGTGTTGGGCAATTTTTAGGTTGTATTGGTCTAAATTGAATTTTCGACAAAACCTGATGTCTTATGATTATCCTCTGCGGTTGTAGTGGACTATCTCTGCGACTTAGGGCGTGTACATGATATACTCCCTACCCTCTCCTCTACAGAAGCATTGTGGTAAGGATAGTGTCTGTATCGTAGGATATGGTTTGGTTCAAGAATCTGCGAGGGATATGTTATGAGCACAGGGGCTGGCATAGCTTTTATGTTATATTCTTTCACTCCCATTCGCAGCAACTGCCCATTTTGTTTGAAATTCTCCTATTCGGTTTCCCTCCAGCATGTGAGTTTTTTAGTGGTTGGTTTGCTGCAACTGTTAGCTTTATATACGTTTCATATCCACTTGGCTTCTTGGCTCTTGCTTAGTTCTTAGTGCATTCCTTAGAATTTACGAGACTGCAAATGGAATGATGTAGTGAATGGCATAGATTTCTTTTAGGTTTAAATGCTTTAGTAATCTACTATAAAGAGATAGAATTCTAGGTCTTGTTCTGCTCTTACATCGTTCCTTAAACCGCCCAACCTCAAATGTTTATTTTGTCTTGTTTTTTCTATCAACAGGTTCCAAACTCAAGCGTGGCTCTATAATTCCCGCTCATGCCAACTCTGTATATCATGGAGACACTCACGGCTATCACTCTGATGAGATACCTTTCCCGCCGCCTTTAGGTACATACTGAATGCTTCCCTGCTGCGGGGCTCTTTTCGGTATACATGCTTTAGTAGTCTATTGTTTATAGACTTCTAGGTCTCGTTCTGCTTCTACCTCGTTTCTTAAACCGCCCAACCTCAAAAATGTTCATTTTGTCTTTTTTTTTTCAACAGTTTCCAGAATCAAGCGTGGCTCTCAAATTCCCCCTCATATTAGCTCTGGAAATCACGGAGGCCCACGCAGCTATCAACCTGATGAGATGCCTCCCCCGCCGCCTTTAGGTACATACCGAATGCTTCCCTGCTGTGGGTTTCTTTTCGGTATACATGCTTTAGTAGTCTATTGTTTATAGAGTTCTAGGTCTTGTTCTGTTTCTACCTCGTTTCTTAAACCGCCCAACCTCAAATGTTCATTTTGTCTTGGTTTTTTTATCAACAGGTTTCAAAATAAAGAATACCAGTTCTGGATATCATGGAGGCCCTCACAGCTATCAACCTGAGGAGATACGTCCCCCGCCGCCTTTAGGTACATACTGAATGCTTCTCTACTGTGGGTTTCTTTTTAGCATACATGCTTTAGTAGTCTATTGTTTATAGATCTGGTGCTTCTACCCCATTTACTGAACTCCTAAGTCCCTACCCTCAAATGTTGATTTTGTCTGGGCTTTTCTTATGATCAACAGGTTCAAAACCTAATCATGGCTGTCAAATTGCCCCTCATTCCACCGATGGATTTCATGAAGGGCCTTACCATTATAATCCTGACTACATACCTCCCCCACCGCCTTTAGATGCATACTGAATGCTTCCCTTCTGGGGTTGCAGTTGAGATGACGCTGGTAGTTGCTCTAGAGAGCATATGATGAATTGTAATGTGAATCTATGAGATTTCAGAAACTATGTTTGTAGATTTGGACTTTGAAATCTTGAAGTTATGTCAACTTATTTAACCTAAGTTAATGAAGATATGTCAACTTTTCTAACTTAAAGTGAAGCAGAAGCTAATGCGAACCAGATGCTGCCTCGTAGTTCAAGTTTTATGCTTTTTCTTTGCAATGGACAGTAGATATATTTTCTGGATAGGTGTAAAATAAAAATTAAAGGAGAATTTTCAAGAATTGTAGGTTGCACGAGTTCGGGTACGGAGTAGTGTATTTTAAATTTTATGATAACAATATGTCAAAAATGCAACTTAATTTTCCTATTGTTGTGATCAGATTTTATCATTTTCTCTCGAAGAAGCATACATTCAATATCCATTGGAACCCTGATAGTATGGTACTATAAAGCAAAAATTAAAATGAGCAGAGAAATTTTCTCTTATCTATTAGAAATAAATGACACTTTTAATGGAGAAAACAGGCTAAAGTTTACATTCTACTCGTTAATTAGATAGCTCCTAGTGCAAGAATAGTTTAACTAGCTTAGTGGTACCGTGTTGTTAGGCACTACAAAGTAAAACGACTTGAATTCACCAACTACTAACAAAACTAGAGTTTAGAGCATCCCACAACATGAGGCATAGTGTCACGGTTTATCTTTTAAGTTGTGAAACGTGTTGCGCGCTCTTGTCTCCGAGCGGCAAGAGAGACAATTGTACATAAGGAACATCTTGAAGTGTTCGTGGACACAAGAGAAGAATGGAGGGAAGAGTGCAGTCGATCAACACAAACAATCAAATAAATGACGACAAGTTATAGTTGACAGCACATACAAGGTAGACCCATTTGTAACAATATGGGATCCACTTACCCCATGTTATTTTAAACTTTGTTTGGGTCAGTGCTGAGAATTTTGAAATTTATATGATATTTGTTCCCCTTTGTACCCATACTTTTTAGCTAAATTTACTTTGCACCCATTGAAACCAATTCAAAAGGGCAATAAGAAATAGAATTAAAGTAAATTATCAAAAAAAATAAAATAAAGAAATAGTATAAAAGTACTAATAGTTGCTAGACCCACAACTCCTCACACTACCACTGTTCCTATGACTAGAGCCCCTGATCATAAGCCTCTCTAGTCATAGGAACAGTTTGGCTGGAGTATCCTAACAGATTTTGATAAAATATCAGAAACTCTTTCTTTTTTAATACTTTCTAACATGGTTATGTTCTTGCTGAGTCAACTGGGTATTAAGAGAATCAGCTTAAAGAGAGATCTGAAGTTATTAAATCTTTTTTTGCTGCAGCAACCCTGTCCTGTAGACCTCCAAACCTTTCCTTGATAAAAATCTTCAAGGGCTTTTTCAACTGTTTAAGCTTTTTACACTGAGTGAACATCTTACACCTTTCTCCAGTTACCAGCAACCACCTCAATGAAATCTGGTTCACTAGTCCAGAAATTGAAAGACTTGATGGCCAGATTCTTGAACTGACAAACTGAAAATAAATCATCCACATACAAATACAAGGATATTGATTTCGAAAGAAAATAGGAAATATACAGTTGCAATTGATCGGACATCAGCTCGACCAGAGGGCCCCTGTGAAACATCCGTTCCAATTATTATAGGAATTGAAGAAACAAGAGGAATAGTCCAAGTGTTTTCAATTGTCAACATAGAACTCAGTCCACCCAGTTGAGAAAACATAACACGCACCTATAAGTTTCTCTAGAACGTGATTAAAACAGCAAGTAGCAAAGAGTAATATCATAGCTACAAACTGAGAACAACAGCAAACATTATGGGTCAGAATTATGGTACCTTGTTGTTGAAGTTCCACTGACCATTTCGGGGAAAGAAGTCCTCGCCATTTCCAACTCTTAGCTGCACTTAGCACATGGAATAAAGAAAATTACTAGAAATGGTAACATTTCTGTTCATATTAGTTGCAAAAGCTCACATCTTAGAACAAATAAATTAGCAAGTTTGAAAAAAAGAAGACATCTATCTTGGTGGTTCAAAGGTCCACAGATTTGACTTCTAACATCAACATAAACCTAGACTTCTACATACATCAATAGTTAGAAATTTGCTGCAGAATTGAAAGTTAGTCACTCGGATAGCTGTTAAATCAAGTTTGGTTTTCCCGAGATCCATTTGGTTGACCTTGAGATTTCACCTGATTGACATTTATTCTACACTTATCTACATCTTTAGAGCTCATAAATGACAGGTCTAGTGTAGCAACCATGCTCACTCCATTTAGGCTGCATTACCTTTAGCGCTGACAAGCGCTGACAAGACCCGACCCTCAACTCGAGTAAATTTATAACTGACAGAAATGCCAGATGACTGAAGCATAGGATCTGACCCATAGTTGCTGCCTCTCAAGGCCTATACGGAAAAGGACTACAGTTTACAAATGACACAATACAGAAAAAACACTAGTGTACTTCGGTAAAAAGAAGATGAAACATACATCAGTCAGAACATATGTTCCTTCGTCTGGCTTCTGACTTGATTCTTCCACAGGCTTTCCTCTTTGCGTCCCAGACAAAGACCAGCGAAACCAAAGAGCAGAGCTGTATGTTGACAAAAGAACTCAGCATTTCTATCTTCAATATTAGTTTTGTATTCGAGTAGATTCAGCCGAAAATATTCACTCCCTCAAAAGGGAAGTCCACGGTCTTCTTTGGGTTCCCGATATTGATGCATGGAAGATCACCAGAGAGATGAAGGCCAATGTTACGGTGGTTCACAAAGTAATCTAACACAGTGATCTCAACACTCTGTATTTGTCCAGCAATATTTCTCTGTCTGAATTCAAACTTAAGGCATTCAACACAGATTTCATCAGTCTCTTTGCATTATGATTAAAGACTGCTAGGAAGTGAATGAAAGATGAAAAGTGAACCTTGTCTTTGGTCTCTACAGTTTTTCTCACTAGGTGCCGTGATTTTGTACTCCATGTTTGAAGGTCGGACTAAAATCTCAGATTTTCAGCGTTCTCTTGGCCTGATATTAGCAAACAAAGTGCAACGCAACAATTAGTCTCAAACTTCTTAGAAGTCACCTTTGGCCAGTCAATCTGGTAACGATCACGAACCTTCTGGTTGTTAATCAGAATGTCCACCGCAGGGCCAGGCTGAATAATGATATTTGTTGAAACATCTACATGTTATAGGGAAGGAAATAAATTAATAAATAATAAGAACACCATTGGTGTCACTGACATTGCAGCTGTAGGAACCACTTCTACCAATTAATGCTTGTTGCTTGCATTCTTTCCCTTTGCATGCACAACAAACTTATTCTAATGTAAGGCTTGTTTAAGCATAAAGAACAATACAGCTCAGGGAAAACAACAGAGCATTGAACTTCTTTCCGTTTCCTCTAGAACTAACAACTTTTAAGGTTCTCTGCTGAAAAGAATCGTTTTGTACTAATGAATACGTAAAATTTAAATCGCAGAAGTATGAAGGATATTTTCATTTACAGTAGCAAACATTGAAAATGATATCACACTTTCAGTATGAGTGCAGCAAGTGAAATATACAAATACGGGCTGTAGTCACAGAAACACTAACACTTGCCCAACAGCAACTTCAAACTTTTGATCCTAGCTCAAAGAGCTTACCTATATTAAGAGAGAGACCTCCCTGTGTAAGCCTGAAACTTGAATGCAATCCCCTACACCCAAAAACTCCACCACCAATGTCTTTGATCATATTTTGCAGTTGATTATAAAAGAAAGACTGACGTACTAGAAGACCGCCCCTGAAATACACAACGCTTTATTGTAGTCCCACCAGAAGCAAAGCCATCAGAGGAAATGACTTTTTAAACTCACTGCTTCGCTACATGCTGTCTCAGTATAATGTCCAGAACTCTCACTGCCTCCTCAAAGTGCTCAGAATCTTGACCAAGCAGTGCATTTGTTATGGCTGGCATTGGAATCCTATGTTTCTAGCAATTGCCCAGGCGTTAAAAAGAGGTTATATTTCACTCTACCGGTTAGATCGCTGATCTTCCAGCACCACAGCAAACTCAGGTTTCTTATGAGGGAGAGGTCCAAGTGTGAACAAACTCTTCTCTCCATCATAGGCAAACTGCTTACCAGCAAGTTCAGTTTCATATGTCTCATGAACCTTTGCAAGTACTCTCCTTCCCACACCTTCACATCAACCTCTTGGCCATCTTCATACATCACTTTGACCAAGAAACCATATAGTGACATCAGGAATTTAACCATTTGAGCTCTAAACCAATAACACAGGAGTAAAGAAGATGGTAGGGAAAAGAAAGATACTCAATGATGGTTCAACTTGTGCCTTTTGGACGTGTACTTCTAGCACTTTGAGTACATCAATTTTACCCTTCAGACTACGGTGCATTGGAGACGCTATTACATTATGCATGAATATCAAAATTGGGCTTCAATGCTGCCAGTCAGTGTGAGAGTCTCCAATGAGTTCGGAGCAGGACATCCTACAGCAAGACATCCTAAGGTAGCAAAATTCTCTGCTGCTGTGGCCACTGTGACAACAAGTCTGTTTGGGACTATATTTGCAGCTGTCATACTTGCAACGAAGAATCACTTTTGAAAAATGATCACAAGAGACCCTACAGTAGCAAAAGAGACCACCAAGCTGGGGTATTTTCAGGTCATTATATTCATTCTGATAAACATCATCTAGCCAGTTCTACATGGGATGGCTGTTGGTGCAGCCTGACAATCTAGAATCGCCTTGATTAATGCAATATGTTTCTACATTTGTTGGGCTCCCAATTGGAATCTTGCTCAGTTTCAAGTTTAATCATGGCGTCAAGGGAATGTGGCTCGGAGCCTTGACTGGAGTTGTGCTACAAATCGTTGTGTTGTAATTCATGCTTCGTTGGAATAACTGGATCGGAGAGGCTTTACTGGATAAAGCCCAAAAAGCATGTAAAATCATTATGCAGTTCCAGTTCCTCACCTTGGTCTCATCATCTGCTGTATTTACACAGCTTGGAAGATGATTTGGCAACATAATAATCAGGTTTTTATTGCCCCTACTTCAGAGCAATGCATACGACTAGGACACAAAACTGATGAGTAAAATAGCCACCCCTCTTATAACTTTAGAATCATCCCTGTATTATATGGGAGTCATCCCCCTTACATCATGAGAACCACCCTTGTCAATATATCTTCTGTAAATTCAAGTAAAGTCGAATGAAAACAAGTAGCCAGCCATCCGAGTATTCTGTGGAAGCCACTCCTTTTATAGCATAAGAGTCAGCAGAGTCAATCTATTATTTTTACCTCTGCATCATCAGCTCCACAGTCCTTGACAGCCAAAAGCTTTAATCCTGCAGCTCCTTCCAAGCCCATGAACCCAGTGGAACTTACGCTTCTGCCTCCAAGGGCTGAGAATTCTCCAATAGACTGAGCATTGATGTCTGAAGGTGCCTCCTACTAGCACGGGAAGGAAGAGAAGCAAGACAGTAGTCAACAGAAAGCAACAACACAGATGAACGGCCAAGAAAGAAATAATGAAAATACAAGTCACAAACCTTTCAGAAGCTTTCAAATGAGGTGTAGCTTCCCAAGCTAATTGTTGCATTGTTTTCCCGAGCTCTGCTGAAGCCAAACGCTGTAATATCTCCATTACCCCATACCAAAGTTCAGCAGGAACCACAACTGGAATCGAAACCTGCATGATTAGGCTCCCACCACTCTTAGCTTCCCTGAAAATATCAGGGTTCATGGATCACAAAAATCTTCCAGTCTTTGTCTGAGTAAATGGACCTCAACCTTCTCCAAGGGGAGGCAATAGCGAAGGCACTTCAGGTGAGAGATCGTTTGGACTGCCAAAACCAGCAGCACTGTTTGGTGAAGCGCTCTGGAAACATCCTCATTCAAGCCCCACTCTTCCATAGGTGCTTGCGTCTCCAAATTTTCCATCACCTTGGCCCTAATCTTTGGATATCCTGACTCGCTGTTGGCAAGGATCAAAATCCTCAGAGAACTCCTCCTACCCAGATATATTGGGAGCAAATAACCATCAACCCCCACTCCCTCCTCATCAAATTCCGCCACATCCTCTTCATCATTATCCACCACATCCTCTTTGTCAATGTCAACACCAAATAATGAACAACCACTAGCCTCAGCTTCCTTCTGAAACTCTCTTAAAGACGCTCTCTCGGGGACTCTGACTCTGCATCAGAACTAAAGCTGAAAGGAAATCTTCTATCCCAAGCATGCTTAGAAACTCATCGGCCAGAGTCAACTACAGGAAAATCAGAACATGCTACAACCAGCTCATCAGCATCCTTTACACTATCCTTGTCCAAACCTAGGTTTTCCTTCAAAGATTCCATCCCCTTCTCAATAACTGAAAATTAAACATCTTCATTCTTATCTACAAGGTGACCCTTAGATGAATATGCCGGAGAGCAGGAATTGGGTTTAACAGAATCGGCATCATCAGCCGCACTCAGCCATTTCACACTTGTCATCTACCAAAGAGTCTGACTTTTCTTCGTCAACCTTTTGATACAACGTATTTACAGAACTAGAGATTTCAGACATTGTTACACGGACAACCTTACGAAGAACTTTTATATCATCTACTGGAGGAGCACCAGATTACTTTAGATTAATTGGAAGGCTTCCAGCACGGCGAATCAAGCCCTTCCAATCGCCTTCATTAGATTTTATGTGACACCTAGCAGTCAACTTTGAATCCAAAAGTTGAAGCACAGTCTTATTATTAGGGGCAAGATTGTCTCCTAATACTAAATATCCATAACTAACATTCATAACAGCACCTTTTGCTTCGCCCAATAACTTAAAACATGCTGTCCATGTCCCAGAGCTCTTCTCATCCTCCAACTCTTCCAAAGTAAGAGGAAGTATCCTTGTCAGATTCACATGATGCTTTCCCAAATCAAGCTTCGGATTTCCATGTGCAGCAGCACATAGCAAGAAATGCTTAGCCTCGTACTTGGCGGGTTAATTTCTCTTCGAATTCAGCTACACCTTCAACCAAGTTGATCGGGACTGTACTTCTCCATCCCTCCTTTTCCAATGAACTCAAATACTGGGCTTTGCTAATAGCTTCAACCTCATTTAATTTCTTGTTACTGAACTCATCATTGCTTTTCTTCCGAGCTTCAGCTTTTGACATCATATTCTACAAAATAAAACCAAAAATACAAATGAAATCCCAAGACAACACTACATTTGATTTCGACCAAAAATAAAATATAACTCCGAGAGCCTTCCTGCAGGCTGCTATTAGGCAGGTCACAATGCCATTGCTAAAAATATCCTTGGTCGGGAAAGTAATTATTTTAAGCATGCATACCAAAAACAAATCTATTATCAAAAACCATACACAGACAGATAGAGGAAGGCTAGAAAAGGCAATCACTAAATTCTGCAAACCTTCTAGTTTCTGCCTCTCTGTTTCTATTTCTCCTACTCATTTATCTAACATAGTTTCTTCTCCTAAAGAAGTCCTGCATTTCAAAACAGTGTATAATTCATCTTTCACAACGAGAACTTCACACTGATTATTCAACTAACAAGTAGCATGGAAACATATCCCATGTATTTAATAAAAGTTAGTACCATAAAATACATGGAATTCATTTTAATCCACAAAGTCTGCGCACCATAAAATATGCAAACAATGCTCAGAGAGGGCAACATTGTGCAGGTTCCATTTTACATTTTCAGATGGAAAAGAAATGGAACCATAGACCTCCCTGTTCTTAACCCAACTTGGCAACATAATTGGTTAACCTTTCAATGTTGTCAAACCTGATTAGATTGACGCATAGGAACAAAACATATTTTCTATAAGCCTTTCTGTTCTGATTAGGAAGGGGGGTGATATATTTGTGAAGCAGCACATAGATATTACTATTAGGAGTAGAAAAACCTTCTTGCTATCTCCCAAACCCTGTTCTAAGACGTTACCTACTTGTGAAGGGCTTCACTGTCGAGTTGAATCAGTTCCGAATCATGTCATTTCTGTCCGGGTGTAGTTGAAGATGTAAAGCATGTCATTTTCTCATGTCCTGTTGCTTCTGCTATGTGGGAGTTGTGCAGTGAAGGAAACGAGACTCCTAAAACAGGTCTACGATTTAAGGAATGGCTTTGGTCTGTAAGGGACTGTTGTGGGCGTGATGAAATGTCTAGAATTTGTTTAGTTGCCTGGGCTACTTGGGGTGCACGAAACAAACTTTGTTTGAGGGAGAGCTAAATTACCCTGCTGAGGTTGTATCTTATGCAATCGTATTCGTGCAAAGCTTTCCAAGGATGTAGCAAGAAAAGGAGGGGCTATGAGGCGTATAAGGGCTGTCCGGCAACGTCCTGGGTCTGGTGTTATTAAGGTAAATGTCAATGCAGGTTGCTTGGGTGAGCAAGGCACAGTTATTGGTGTTGTTTGTCGTGGTAGTGCAGGTGAGGTTGAGATTCCAGCTTGTCGTCTATCGATTTGAAGACTTTCGGATGCTCAAGATGCTGAAGCCAAGGCTGTTTATGTGGACTGCAGTTAGCCGCAGCCTATTTCAAAGTTGTGATTGTGGAGAGCGATTGTCTTCAAGTCATTAAAGCTTTTACCTCTAAGTCACTTTGCCTCAGTGAATTTGGTTTGTTAAGAGATGATATTCAATATTTCTGTTGTCATTTTACTTTAGTTTCTTGGCGTCATGGAGGCTGAACTGGTAACTATGTTGCCCACGAGATTGCTCATGTGCAACCACGGGAGGTAGGTTGTAGATTTTGGGAGTCGTCTCTTCCTAGTCATGTACTGAATGCTTTGTCATCTGATTTAATGTTGATGAATGACAATTAGTACCGCTCTTGGCAGTATTAAGATAGATGAAAAATAATAAATAAATAAAAACTATTTTTTGGACGTGATGATTCAACCGAAACCAAATCCTCTGTTAGTGCACTGCAAAAGTTTGAGCATGTTTTGAATCGAAACCCTAAACCATTTAACTCAACAAGATCAATCCCTAAATCGATTAGCCCAAACCGCGCCAAGCATAAATCGAGACTTTACTTTGTAAAAAGAACATACAACTATACAAGACCACAGACCCATATATTATCCTCAAGAATTACAATCGTATTATAGCACGTAACGGTAAAAATCCAACTTGGAATTCAGCAATTCTATCAGTTTACTGCCTTATTAAATAGACATTAGACATGTAACACATATTCTAAATAGTCCACAGAGATGCATATTCGCCTAAGAGGCCCTATCTAACTTGATCCAGTCAGTTAGTAATCAATATAAACCTTATTCACTCATCTGGTTCCCGACACCATCTATTAGCTATAGCTTCAGCAACAAAGACATAAACATTTCCAATTCTTCGACCCAACATCCATTAAGTTCAATAAACCCATTATCAATGTAAATTGCAAGTCTATCTTAAGCTATTCCACCTAATCCTCTTACCTCCAAAATTCAGTTTCCTCTATCCTATGTTGAACAACACACTTTTTAAATATCTAATTCAGCATCCCAACTCTTACATTTCTTCATAACAACTAATAACAACAAAGGTACAATTCACCGAATAAGAGCTGTAACATGCGTGCAAAAGACTTAAAAAAATTAACGAAAATACTTTGGAAGATCTGAACATTGACATTCTGGCTTCAAGATTATAGCATGCAGTGCTGTTTCGTCTTTTGGAAGGGGATCATGAAGTAGAAAGTTCAAGATCTTATTAACTCCGAAAGTCCACAACTGCCTTTCTCCACAAGGAAGCTAAGAAGGTAATTTGATCCAATGATTCCATAAGTTTGTACATTTCAGATGTCTACACACTAGACCCACCCAAGTCTCAAGTTATAACTCATTGAGATACCCAAGTCTCAAATATAAACCTAGTGTACTCCTCATGCATTACTAGTATAAAAAGAAAGATCAACCTTAAAGAAGCAAAAGCACAAGGTTTAGGGCAAGGTAGAAAATAAGAAAATAAAAAAAGTTTTTTTTAGCAGAAAGATAAGGCGAGCACTAGCAGATTACAGAAGTTCTTACTCTCACCATCTAACATACAACATGCAGTGACAGACAAGTTGTCATCTCTATCTTCCCCCAGTTCAGCAACGAACAACTAGATAGAAATCCGATCCTCGAGAGCAGATTTGGCCTTGGTAGTGAATTCGCAACCAACACACAACCTGTCCTCCATCGAATAATTGACCTCCATCCACTCCACATACTGGCAATCAGTGCCTTGCAGGTGAAGATCATAATAAATTCGAAGGTAATGTAACCAGAAGAAAACAGAGAGGACAAGAAATACAATTAAGTGACTTGTCTTACAGATTTCATGTTGTAGCATGCCAATGCCTTTTCAGCATAGCTAGCACCTCGAGTCCAACGGTCATCTTCTAAACTAACTTGAAAGAATCAGATCGCCTGTCAAGGAAACTATATGGATGAGACTGCCAAAAAGTTAACAAACATTGATGTGCACTTGCAACCAATAACCCATATATAAACATTTTCAGAAGCTCAATGAGCTTCCCTTATGAATAAAGTTCAAAAGAAGGCGATAATACTTAGTCAACTGAAGTTTGATATAGCAAAGATCAAAAAGAATCCACAAAACAAACATTAAAATAAAAAAAACACTCCATGAGACAATTCTTAGATCATAATAATGTTCTGTAACTGAAAATTTACCATAGTTTTACCCCCTTCACATTAACAAGCCCACAAGAACATAAATTTAACTTGTACCTAGCTAATGCTTTGGTGCAACCGTCAAGCTCCTCGGGACTCAAGTTGCAACCATGAGTTTCACCCATCATTCCCAACACCTTTACAGAAGAATCAACAAGATGTCTAACGCTACTGTCCTCACAAGAATTCTCAGAAGTGCCAGAAATATTCACATAATCACATGCACCTTTCAAGTAAACAACCAAAAGTATCAGCTTAACTCAATACTGCAGAAG
Source organism: Tetragonia tetragonoides (assembly GCA_038025085.1). Taxonomy (NCBI): domain Eukaryota; kingdom Viridiplantae; phylum Streptophyta; class Magnoliopsida; order Caryophyllales; family Aizoaceae; genus Tetragonia; species Tetragonia tetragonoides. The sequence goes on from CM076143.1 coordinate 37,242,009, forward strand.
TTGCAGAACATTACAGCACAAATACATGATAACTTTGCCAATACCACGACTGCAACGAGGGTGTAAAGCGGGCGGTTCATAACTGTGCTCAGGAAATACATTGGTGGCGTGATCAATCATGTTTGGGCACATTTCACAACCAATCTTGGAACAAATTTCTCAAGTTATAAAATACATACAAAAAACAAACATAAGGTCAATATGGTAACCAATTGACAAGCATCAAACAATTAGGAGAAAACAATTAAGCAATTGAAGCTCGAAATCAGGTCTAACGACAAAAATCAAAGAATAAAGGAAAATCAATTAACCAATTAAAGCAAGCAAGCTAGCAAAGTATAAAAGAAAATCAATTAACCAATTGAAGCTCAGGAATTGAACCATAAAAGCGCTATTTTGTGGTTCAAACATACACTTCGAATTCGTAATTCGTTCCAAAATCACTCGCTAAAAATCCAAAATCTAGGTTTCCAAATAAGAATAATTAATAACAATAATAATAATTAAGAAGCATAAATAATGTTATAGTTACTCAATCGTACCTGATTTCCTCTTCGAGTTCGGAGTTCTTTAAGGGCGGCTTCACACAATTTAGCGATCTTCATCTTCACTCAATTACGGAAGACGGGAGAGAGAGAGAGAGAAAGAGCGCGCGAAATTGCGAAATTTACGATATTACGAACTCAGTGGCACTGGCAGTGGCATTTTAGTAATAGGGCCGCAAATTTTGTGATGTTTCATTAAGAGCATGGCTATCCATAAACACAAAGTTATTTGTTCACCTCTCTCTCTCTCCTACTTTCTCACTCCTCCACTTCACCATGAACTCAAGTTATGAACTTCACCAAAATACAACTTTATCCATGAACCCTCTACTTGTTCATCTCTCTCACTCCTCTCTCATACAACAAAATGAATTTAAAGTAAATTTGTGCCAAAATATATGAAAATGGGTCTTATTTTGTAGAGCATAAAAAAAAAAATGACCTGTTGGTATTTTTTTTTATTTTTCTGATTTTTTTTTTAATTTTTTATGGGCATTTGAAGTTTTCAAAATTAAAAATGAACAATCAACCCACACCTGACACGTGGCACACCAGGGCTGACGCCCTGACGCGCGTGTCAGACCAGACCCCCATCCCTCATTGTTCCGTGTTTTGGAGTGTTTTGTGCCAAAACACTGTGTTTTGAAGCAAAAATAAATAAAAAAATTGCGGTCCCCACCAGATGAACATTCATCCCAAGCCCTTTTGGTGAACATTTTGACTCATGTTCATCACTCTCTCTCCTCTCTCTCTCCTCATGAACTTGTGATGAACATGGATAGCGGGCATTTTGTTTGTTCACCACTCTCTCTCTCTCTTCCTCTATTAACTTGGTGGTGAATATGGATAGTCATGCTCTAAGAGCACTTGACCATTTGGCTTTGTTACCTTCTAAATACGCCCTTGAAAATAACGGTTAATTTTGGAATGTTTAGAAAAATAAAAAGAATAGAAATTATTTTTCGAAAAAATTCTATTGGTTGACTAACACCACATATACAGAGTTAAGTTTGTTACTGAAATACCATAAAAGTTTCGGTAATTGGGTTGTGGCCTTTACGTAACCCGATGCTTAAGCACATTGGGCAGAAACTATTTAATATAGATCACATTATTTTGAAAAATGGTGGTTTCATGAGAGCTGATTTTGGGCATATTTGTGCATCCCTTTAGCCATATTGAGCGTAAATTCATCAAGTGGATTCTTGTGATATTCAATGTTTTCCATAGCTTTGGCAAACTCTCCCTTAGCTTCATTGAGTTTTTCCTTGGGTTTAGGGAGCTCATGAGCAGCTTGGGCACTTTTCTTCCAAAATCTGCAAGGACGTAAATTAATTACATAATCAGAGTAGAGTAGACAAATGATCTTGATCCAGTTTACTAGGAAACACAAGGTGGTAATTTCAAGAAAACAAACACAATTCAAACAAGAAAACATCAACAATTCAGTTGACATAAAAAGAATGATACAAAAGCAAATTTTGATTAGGAGATAGAAAACAAAATAGCCAACTTGCCAACCTTGAACATGTTTTTTTAGACTGGAAACTGGAACAAACTGGAGAAAATTAAAACTTTTAATTGGACAATGAAAAACAAATTGGAACAAACTGAAGAAAAATAAAACTTTCAGGAAAAAACTGGAATTTACTGAAAAAACTGGAGAAAACTGAAACTTTTGCATTTATAAATTATTTTATCGGTTGGAATAGAGTTTTACGATAATAATAATAATAATAATAATAATAATAATAATAATAACAATAATAATAATAACAATAATAATAATATAATAATATAATAAAAAATAATAATAATAATAATAATAATAATAATAATAATAAATTTATTTATTCATTTATTTACTATTATTATTATTATTATTATTATTATTATTATTATTATTATTATCCAAATTGATGTACCCATATGAGCATGATCTTTTAAGCAAAAATTTGATTATTGGTAGCTTTAATTATAAAAATCTAAAAATTATAAATATTTAAAAATTTGAAAATATAACTAAAATGAATCTATATGAATAGTATTTTGATTTTGTAAATCTATATTTATTCACAAGCCAATGATCCAAGTCTATAAAGTTTGACTCAAAAAGCCAAATGGGTACATCAATTTGGAAAAAATATACTAGATAATAAAAATGGGCATGTTTTAAAATTTATAAAAATATATATGAAATACATATTTATTATTAATATTTAAATAAAAAATACTTAATTTACTATATTTATTATGTCAAAATATTAAATTGAGGAAAACTGAAACAATTTGGTAAAAAGTGAAATAAAATTGGAGAGAAAACTGGAACAATTTAAAACTTTTAACTGGAAACTGCAGAAAATTAGAGTAAAGTGGGAAAAATAGGAGAAAATTAAAACTTACTGGAATCCATTCTAATAAAATGCCCTAAGTCCTCTATTAACCAGCAAGCCTATCGTAAAAAAAAAACATAAAGATATGTTGCTTCTGCATGTAAAACAGAATATGTCTTGTCAAAGATTATGATTTACCTTTAAAAATGGCTTTTAGATATAAGCACCTTCAATTAACAACATATCCCAATCAATGACTCGTTCTTTCAACTGGTAACTGTTAACTGGTAACTGGGAGAAACTAATCAAAGCTGGTGAAAACTGGTGAAAATTGGAAAGTCTAACTGGTAACTGGGAGAAACTGGAAAATCTGGTTCAAACTGGAAATTTTGTATATTTGATTATTTTCTTAATAATAATAATAATAATAATAATAATAATAATAATAATAATAATAATAATAATAATAATAATAATAATAATAATAATAATAATAATAATAATAATAATAATAATAATAATAATAATAATATACTCCCTCCGTTCCTAAAACAACTTCTCACTTTTCATTTTAGTCCGTCCACAATTTATCTTCTCACTTCCTTATTTAGTAAGAAAATAAATACAAAATTCCAAAATTACCCTTCATTAATCTACCCACCAAAATTCCCCCACCCTTCATTTATCTACTGACCCCTCTCTCTCTCTCTCTCTCTCTCTCTCTCTCTCTCTCTCTCTCTCTCTCTCTCTCTCTCTATCATCACTCAAACTCTCCATCTCCATCTTCCCCACAAACTCACACCAATCACCACCGCACGACCCACCGCACCACAACAGACCACCACACCACTCCACCACCGCACCACACCGCACCACAACAGACCACCACACCGCACCACCACTGCACCACACCGCTACACCACCAGATCGCCCCAAAACAACCAGATCGACCACCACAAACCCAATACCACCACCACGAATCCTCGACACCACCACAACCCACGACCACCACAAACCCGAGACAACCACCACGAACCCTCGACACCACCATAACCCACGACCACCACCAAATCAACAACCTCCACCCGACCCCACCTCCAAATCGACCACTATCACCACCACCAAGAACCCATCCCACAACCACCATTACATGACCCACTTCACTCTCTCTCCTCCATCTGTGTTTTTCTGTCACACACACTCTCTCCCTCAGTGAGGGCTTTTTTTTTTTGGGTTGAACTCTAATTAAACATCCAATTTCAATAACACTTGCTGTCACCTGACTCACCGTCCCAAATTTCTCTCTCTTATCTCACTAAATGGTATCCCTCACTAAATAAAATAAGGTGTAACACCCCGGATTTTGGGACCAATAAAAACTTTATAAATCAATAATATTTACAACAGCGGAAGACTTCTATAAAAAATCCAGGGCGTTATCGCCACACTCACTCCAACGAATGAGTGCAAGGCTAACGGTACAACTCTCAACATTTACTCAATAGTACAAAAAATTACTACTCATTACAAAAAAATATAAGATAAACTTCTTGGCAGCTCTATCCGATCGTCCAAACTTGATCTTCAATGCAACCTATGAGCCAATCACCAATCTACTCCCCCATGCAATCGAATATCGCATAGGTTCATCATAGGTCCACCATTGAAGAGAAATGGACAACAAACACACGTCGCACAAAAGCAACCAGTCAGCAAAGCTGAGTAACTCAACATTCATCGAACAACATACAATGTCATAATTTTATATGAACATATTCAAAAGCTATAAGTGCAATTGTGTCACATAATCAATACACAACTTAGGTCTTCTTAGACCTTACACTCAATCCCAAATGATATAATCATAACGTCTCAAATCTCAAATGCTCTTTAATACCACTTTGTTAATCACTCAATTAGCTCCAAAACTTGTGCCATTTGCTCTTGGTGATTAACTCCTAGCCTTGGACATGAGGAAAGCGAATTGGCGATAAATTCTGCAAAATCAATATCAATAACATAACCATAGCCATCACAGGCTCAATAGTATAGCCATAATAGGCTCTCAACAACATAGCCATCACAGGCTCTCAAAAGTCCACTCTCGGACCAATTCATAATCGAATCATTACGAGATTCCAATTTTCATAAGAATAATTGCTCATCACCTAAGAGTCAATCTCTTAGACTACTCGCCAACATGCCAAGGTCTAAGTAGCTAACAAACCTAACGAGCCTCAAACCAAAATAATTTGTGTCAACTCATTCTCAAATTCATACCTCAATCGATTACCCACCATGGGTTATTTCACAATGATATCCTCAATCACACACCCATTCGGGTTTATAACGATGTATAAATCACAAGTTGACACGGTTTTCCAAAGTACAATATATTCTCGGGTTGAACTAACTATCACTCAAATAGTTACCATAAACTACTCTTAGTGTACTCATCTAGTCATCTCAATTAGAGTAACAAGCATCTATCTCAAAAGTATGCCCCTTTGCATTTAATCCATCACCATATCACAATCTAGCTATAAAATCTCATCGAGTTAAACCACATCTTAATCATATCAATTGCTAATCAATAATATGTAAACAATTAATTAACGATAATTTCAATCATGTTCAAGTATCATGACAAACCAATCAATACACGTAAAAATAAAACAAATATCTTTAAACATGAAGGTTACACATGGATATATACTGAAATAACAGTATTATACGTCACCAACCGATAAGAATGATGGTTACCTTTCAATTCAATCACCATAAATCACAAAGAACAAATCTGAAATCTGAAAACAGAACGCGCAATCTGAAACAAACGCTCGAACGAACCATCAAACGAAATCTATATCCTATCAAATTTGGCGTACATGTTTAGGACACCATAAGGTTTAACTTCACCGAACGGTTTGAACAAATAATTTTTAGGTTTTGAAATATGATAAAACAAAGTAGGCGAATTTTAATCTCGCATCAGCACTGCGCTGCCTCAAGAGAAAAATTATTTGGGGTATCAAACGATCTCTAAAAATTACGAAACTTTTCAGTCTGGTTTTAAACATCTATTTCTAAAACATATCCAAAAGTCAAGTCTAGAAGATAAGTATAACAAGAGAAATAGATTTTTCAATCCGACACTATGTGCTGGACAGCTTTTAGGGTTTTTGTGAGGCTTGCAAGAGAGAAAACGTGAGTGAGCTTTATGAACTCACTAGGGCACGAATGGTGAGGAAAAAAATCAGATTTATGAGTGTCAATGGAAATTTATAGAGGTTAGTGATTTTTAACCTAGTTAGAATCCTAATCCAACTACAACACAACTCAATTAAGGAGACTATATCAAGGGAAATATCTTTTCCTTTTCAAACACCAATTAATAAGGAAATAAATATTCTTTCCTCCAAATATGCATATTCCAAATCAGAAAATCACATTTTTGAATAGAATAAATATTATAAATATTCGGGGTATTACATAAGGGGCAATGAGGAAACTATTGACTCATTTTACAGTTTTTTAATATACGTGCCATTTTTTGGTGAGAAGTTCTTTTAGGGACGGATGGAGTAATAATAATAATAATAATAATAATAATAATAATAATAATAATAATAATAATAATAATAATAATAATAATAATAATAATAATAATAATAATAATAATAATAATAATAATAATAATAATAACAATAATAAAATAGTAATAATAATATAATAATAATAATTATTATATTATTATTATTATTATAAAATTACACTAATAAAAAAAATAGTAACAAAAATATTTTCAATAAAATATATTATTATTATTACTACTATTAAATAATAAAAGTACATTAATAAAAATATAGTAGTAATAAAAATATTATTAATAAAATATATTATTATTATTATTATTATAATTCATGTTTAAATACAAAGTCAATGCCTATATTTATTTTTATTTTTTGATTATATATATATATATATATATATATATATATATATATATCAGTGGCGGATCCAGGATTTGAAAATTGGGTATGCACAATTATTTTATACATAAGGAATAAGACATCTTTAAGGCGATGAATAAAAATAACACACACAAAAGATGAAACACAAAATTATTTTGAACAATTAATAATAGTTATACGCACAATGTTGGACCAAAACATTCTTAGGAGAACCATAAAATGGCGAATCTAATAGAAAAAAAATAAAATTTAGTCCCATTTTTATTTTCTAAATTAAAGTTAAACTTAACAATAAATATTGTTCAAGTTTCATTCAACTACATATTAAAAAAATTAAGTTTGTTTATGGGTAGAAATCACTAATAATTAACAAAAGATAAAAATGAATTAACATAAGGGGAGGGGATAGTGTTTAAAGTATGATAAACTATAGAGTAGTTATATTAAAAGGCATAAGTTCAGAAAAAAGAAGTCTATGATACTAGCACATGAAGAGGAGATGAAGTGGGCTGCGGGAAAAGCAAAAATTGTTGTATCAAGTTTCGAACCCATCCAAACTACAAATAGTCTCACCTAAAATTTGCTTGACCATCTGCGCTTCAATCATACTTGTGAAACAAAACTGATAGTTTTAATTATTATAGGGTATGCACTTGCATTACACCATAAATTTGCCACTGATATATATATATATATATATATATATATATATATATATATATATATATATATATATATATATATATATATAATTATTATTATGTTTAATATATAAAAATATCAAACTTGGAAAAACTAGACAAAACTGGGTCAAATTGGACAAAACCGGACAAAACTGGGGGAAACTGTATTTGTAACTGGTAACTGGAGCAAAACTGGACAAAATTGGGCAAACCTAGACAAAATTGGGCAAAACTGAAAACAAGTTGTAAAGAACATGCCCTATGTCCAATGCACACTATTTGGAAACTTTCCTAAAGTGAGCAACGAAACTTGGGAGCTTACTCACTAGGCTCAATAACGAACTAAACTTACTTCTTTCTTTTGAGACCAATACACTAGCGTCAGTGCATGTCCGTCGTATGACTCTGTTTGTAGGACTGAGGTTTCATCTCATAATAATGAAACTAGCAGAATAAAGGATCAATTCGAGCCTCCATGGTAGAACACATGCCCCTAACCACATGTCCAACTTGTCCAGTTTATTGTATGGTGTCATCAAAAAAATTCTATTCAAATAGTTTACAATAACTATCTCAGACCTAACAGACTCCAGCTGGTCATGACAAGGTTGATAGGCCCAGAACAAGCAGCTTTTGTGCAGGGTAGAAGCTTGTTTGACAATACTATGGCTGCGCATAAGCTGGCTTTACACTATGGGCGAAAGAATATCTCACCTATGGCCATTATCAAGGTGGATATCCGCAAAGCTTTTGACACAGTTGACTGAAAATTTCTTAAAAGTATTCTTGACGGTTATGGAATATCTAGTCAGTTTGTGCAATGGATCATGGGTTGTGTCACGACCAGCAAATTCTCCATATGTGTAAATGGGAGTCCTTATGGATATTTTGAAGGCGGAAGAGGACTTAGACAAGGAGATCCCCTCTCTCCGCATCTCTTTGTTCATTGCATGGAGGGTCTCTCTAGACTCCTTATGGATGCTAAAACTTCTCCTGGCTTCTCTTTATATCCCAAGTGCAGTAAGCTTGCTCTAAACCATCTAGTGTTTGCAGATGACCTTCTCATTTTTGTTAGGGGAGATATCCCATTTGTTCAGAAGGTAATTGACTGTCTCAAGTTCTTTAAGCACATGTCTGGTCTAGCTGCCAACCCCACCAGAACTGACATTTATTTTGGAGGGGCGAAGGAGACTACTAAGCATGCTATACTTCAACTCTCTGGCTTATCAAAAGGTTCCATGACATTCAGATATTTGGGTATCACCTTGAACTCTGCCAGACTCACCCATGTTATGTGTCAACCTCTGATTTATAAAGTGCAGCACAAAGTTCAACACTGGGCATCCCAATTCCTCTCCTATGCTGGGAGGGTGGAACTGATCAACTCAGTTGTATTTGGCTTAAATAATTTCTTGTCCACAACTTTCCTCTTGCCTAAAACCATCCTCAAGAAGATCCAGAAACTGTGTAGAGATTTCTTATGGGGGTGTACTGATGGCGCCAGGAAAATGATATTCTTTGGCGTAGTTACTACCGTTTCTAACTCGCTCTTAATAAACGACGTAGCCCAGCACCCACTTCTTCCCACTAGGGGTTGACACAAGGAGACCCACTTTCGCCTTATCTTTTCATTCTCTTTATAGACGTCTTAGCACAAAAGAAAAATGTGGCAAGTCAAGAGAAGAAAAATGGGGTTTGCGTGAAAATTGCCCCTGGGGCACCTACCATCCCAGGTCTCTTTATTTGCGGATGATAGCCTTTTATTTTGCAAAGGTACTAAAGAGGTATGTCAAAATTTGAAAACCATATTGGATAATTTTTGCAATCAATCTGGTCAACTCGTTAATTTCCACAAATCGACTCTGTATTTTTTGAAATATATGACCTAAGAACAAAAAGAAATGGTGGCATCAGTGTTTAATATTCCAAAGACGAACAACTTTGGAAAATATTTAGGCTGCTCGATTTTTGACGAAAATATATCTCCTAACTCTTTTCAAGATTTACTAACTAAGTTTTCGAATAAAATGTCTTCTTGGGCCGCTAACTCACTTTCTAAAGCTGGGAGGACCGTCATTATTCAAGCGAATCTTGAATCTTTACCGTCACACACGATGCAATGTTTTGAACTCCCGTCCACTACATGTGAAAATATGTATCATATTATTAGAGATTTTTTATGAAATGGGCTGAGGATCACAGAGGATTTCCGATGGTATCCTGGGATACAGTGTGCCAACCCAAATGCATGGGTGAACTTGGACTTAGAGAAGCAAGTATGATTAACAAAGCTTTTCTGAGGCAAATTGGGTTGGAAAATTATTTCGAAATAAAATAATATTTGGGTGGATTCAGTTAGAGTCAAGTTTCAATGCGAATTCTTCAATTGCATTAAAAAGAGTTCTCATTTATGGGCATGGAAAAATATTCTTAATGCAAGAGAATTGCTTAGACAAGGTTTGAGATGGAAAGTGAGAAATAGTGAATCGGTTAATTTCTGGACTGATAATTGGTGTGTGCAAGAACCAATTTCTGAGATTTGACACATTCAGCAAAATTTCATAACTGAACCAAATTTAAAAGTAAAAGAATTTATAAATCATGATCATTCTTGGAACATTTCCAAATTAAGGTCATATGTTCCTAACTCTTTGGTGAAAATAATCAGAAGTATTCCCTTGTCATTTCATGAAATAGAAGACGAAGTTTGTTGGGGTTTAATAGGTAATAGTTTTTTCTCTGTTAAAACCGCTACATGGTTAGCACATTATAATGGAAAAATAAATAAAACTAGTTGGAATTATAGATGGGTTTGGAATTTAGACATTAGTCCTAAGATAAAGGTATTTCTTTGGCAATTTTTTCACTCACCTCTCTCCGTTCGCAAAGAAATTAATAGCAGAGGATTACCTTTGATCACCAAATGTCCACTATGTCATAATGGAGAGTAATCATTGGATAATCTTTTTGTAGAATGTCCTAGTGTGGGTCAAGTGTGGCAAATTGCAAAGGAAAAAAATTGGTTGGAGGTTGACCTTCCTCGTTGTAATGTTAGAGAATGGTTTCATAATGGAAAAATGGATGGTGACTTAACTAATGAAGAAATAATCGAATGTGCATTTCTTTTGTACGGCATTTGGGGTTCTCAAAATCTCAAAAAATTTCATGATCAAGATTTCAACTCAGTTGCTACCTTTTTTCGATCACGAGCATGCCATGAAGAATGGCTTGTTAGAACATTATTGGACGGGAATAGACAACCAAATAATTGTCATGGTAATAAAAACGGACCTGCATCATGGTTTTTGGTTAAGTGGGAAACACCTAATGTCAATTAAGTAAAAGTAAATTTTGATGGTTCCTTGAAGGATGGGAACGTTGCTGCCGGTTTTGTTAATTGTAATGAAGGTGTGACTTTACTCGCACTAGGGGCACATATTTTAGGCCATGCATCTGTAATGGTTGTGGAGGCTACGGCCATGCGAGATGGAATTCAAAAGGCACTTGATCTTGGGTTCAGTAATATCCAGGGGCGAAGCTACGGGAGGGGGCTGGCGTAGACCCGGCCTCTGTAGCCCACCCCAATACTTCTTCTTTTTTTTTTTTTTATTCTGGCCTATGCAGTTTTATGGGCTATACAAATATTTGTTCAACTAATAACATACAAACTCAGTTGGTTCAGTGGTTGGGAAGGAAAGTTAAAGTCTTTCCTTGTAGCCCACGCGGGTTCAAATCTCTTCCCAACCAATTTTGTAAACTTTCCTTTTTTTGTAAGAGTTTCCAATTCTTATAAACTTCCCAATTTGTTTAACAATTTTCATAATATGTTTTTCACGCCTATAAGGTTAGTCAGGCGAGTTTGCAAGTTTATCACATAAGTGGTCCGGCTAACGGCGTCAACGTCCGTTAGTATTAGTGTTCATATAGATACTTAATTAATAAAAAAAAGAGAAAAAGATTTAACATAAAAAGTTAAAAACTACTGTATTACTCGTCTAATTGTCAAATCCACCTATTTTCATAGCCACCTATCCTCCTCCTCCTCCACCACCACCACCACCACTGGCCCACCACTCCTCTCACTACCATTACAACCACCTATTTCCCCTGTCGCCCATCACCGCTGCAGCCACCGCCGCTGCTGCCACATCCCTCTCCCTCTTCTAACTCTTGTTATCCTCACCATCACCACCATCTTACAACTCCCTTCAAACCAACATGAAAGAAAATAAATTGAAGCAACAATTCTAACCTTCAGTGCACTATCACCTAAATTATCAACTCGAACAACCATTAGTAACATACAAATCCAAGATGCAAATAATCCCTATTGCAAAATCGAATTCGAGGTGACAGAATCAACCATCGCCCTTGCAAAATTGAATTTGGGATGAACTAAACACGTGACACTAGTAAAGATGGCGGCAGTGTAAAGTCGGTGATCTTGTTCGTGAGGTGAGAGAAAATCAGCAGAGGAGGAGAGAGAAATGATGACTCAGTGGGGTTTCATTTTTCAAGTCAAGGAATGAAGAGACATGTGCGAGAGAATTGAACTTCCATTTAAGGGATGAAACAAACGAAGAAAGAAAAAATGGATGTGGGGGATTAGATGGTGGTGGACTGGTGTCGCAGAGAAGAGGGAAAAGGAAAGGATGAATACATATGACTATGTGACTTGGTCATTGATGATGATTCGATTGGGGTTCATAGTTGAACAAACGAGGAGAGAGAAAAGAGGTGGAGGAGGTTGTCAATACGCAGTCATGGAGGAAAGGGGAAAGGGAAAGGGATGAAGATTGAAGAGGAGAGAGAAAAGAAAAGAAAGACCAAATTAGTTTTTTCTAATTTAATAATTTTAAAGCCTAAATATGAATAATGAGGACTAATTGTAACGGATGGATAACACCGTTAGCCATCGGACCACTAGTGTGACAAACTTGTAAACTTTAGAATAATGGGAGAGATATGTAAAGGTGGGATTATTTTTGTTTTATGACCCAAACTTGAGATTATTTATGTCAAATTTTCTTTTTTTTTTTTAACTCAATTTCTTTGTACCACCACCAAAATTAAAAGCCTAAAACTTAACCCACTTCAAACAAAGAGTGAGAAACATCAAATTTACATTAATTATTCTCTTTTGTTATCAGAATAACAATCTAGGTGCATTATTATTTTATTTTTATCTCCCTATACTTGTGATTCTTCTATTATTTTATTCATTTTGTATCATGAATTCATAACCATGTTATCATGTATTAAATTATAACTACTTTAGATTATTAGTGTTTCTTGTAATTGTAGCATTGCTCATTCTAATTTGTATACAGATTAAAATATGTATTACAGTATTAGTTGTGATTTTTTACTTGGGGATTTATTTTGTAGAGTGTATATCATGAAATCAAAAACTCTTGAATTTTTTTATAGAAAATTTAATAGTGGAATACCTGGAGGTTCATCTTCAATTCCGAATCCTGAGTAGAATTTGAATTCGGAAACTACTACCGCTAATGAACATAATACAAATTTAGGGACAAAGAAAAGGTCGGATGTTCCATCGACTGAAACTCAACCCCAAAAGGTTCCAAGAGTTGAACATGATGCAAGTAAGTTTTGTGCTCTAAAACGTGATCCCGCATTACGTAAACAGATTTTAGAGTACTCTACAGAGAAAGAACGTGATAGAATTAGGCGAGAATATCTTATGCTTAAAGCATTTCAACCTATTCTTGATGAGTACCCCAATACTGGACCAGAAAACCATCGTCATTCCTTCCAGTCATTATGGTTTAAACCGTTTCCTTGGTTAGAATATTCTCCATCGAAAGATGTTGCCTTCTGCTTCCCATGCTTCCTTTTCTCAAATAAACCAAACGGAACATACACTCATGATGGGTTTAGAAATTGGAAAAAGGTAAATTGTGGAAAACAATGTGCATTTTTTGTTCGTATGGGAAAGAGCCCAAATTCTCGACACAATATTAATCAGAAGTCTTGTAACTACCTAATGAATTCCAAGCAACATATTGAGCCAATACTTATACGTCAATCTGAGAAGAAATTCAGAGGAACATGTTAAGACTGAGAGCCTCAATTGATGCAGCTCGCTGGTTAGCCTTCCAAAATTGTCCTTTCAGAGGTCATGATGAGAGTGTTGGATCGAAAAATAGAGGAAATTTTATTGAGCTGATAAAATTTGCGGCGTCATATGATAAGGATTTGGAGAAAGTTGTGCTATAAAATGCTCTAGGTACTATTTTGAGGAAACAAAATAATTTTATTATTTTTTAAAATCATGTAAAAGTACATGTACATAACATGTTTTTAAGGTAATGCTTGATATGTATCATCTACCATACAAAAGGAGCTTTTGCAAATTTATGCAAATAAAGTGCAAGCTGAAATTAGAAAGGAGATTGGAGAAGCAAGATTTTGTGTTATCCTTGATGAATCACAAGATTGGGCACTACGAGAGCAGATGGAAATTGTATTGAGGTTTGTTGACAAAGATGGAGTTCTAAAAGAACGTCTTTTTGATTTTGTTCATGTGAAAAATACTGCATCACTAACCATACAGCAAGATTTATATCAGGTTTTGTCATATCATAACCTGAGTATTAAAAATATCCGTGGACAAGGATATGATGGGGCTTCTAATATGCGTGGAGAATTCAATGGTTTGAAAGCTTTAATTTTGAAGGATTCTCCTTATGCATACTTTATTCATTGTTTCGCTCATAGGCTCCAATTAGCCTTAGTTGGAGCTACTAAAGAGGTGATTCTCATACAACACTTTTTTACAAAATTAGCAATTATTGTTAATCTTGTGAGTGCATCTCCGAAACGGCATGATGAGCTACAAGCGGCTCAACAATCTGAAATTGCCAACAAGATTTCTAATGACAAAGAAATTGAATCTGGGAGAGGGTTGAATCAGATAGGAAACCTACAACGTGCTGCTGATACGCGTTGGACATCTCATCTGCATTTGGTTACTAGTTTAATAAGGATGTTTACAGCAGTAGGTGTTGTTTTGAAAACTCTTATTCACGAGGGAAGTTCTAAACAACATGCACAAGCTGATGCGGCTTATGATACATTGGTATCTTTTGAGTTCGTTTTTATCTTGCATTTAACGATGAAATTATTGGGAATAACTAATAATCTTTGCCAGGCTCTACAACGTCGTGGTCAGGATATAGTGAATGCAACGAGTCTTGTTCCTCGACAAAAACGCTGATTCAAAATTTTAGGGAGACGGGATGGATGGATCTTTTCAAAGAGGTAAAAGATTTTTGTGATAAACATGGTGTGGAAATTCCAAAGATGGAAGATCCTTATAAAGCTGGTAATGGAGCATCATTTTCGAAATGATTTATTCATACAAGCAACAGATTCACAACTAATAGAGATCAATAATAGATTTGATGAGCGAATTATTGATCTTCTTATTTTGAGTGCAGCATTAGATCCTAAAGACTCATTCAATATTTCAATTTATTTGATGTTGATAAAATATGTCATCTCGTGAATAAGTATTATCCTGAATACTTCACTGAGCAAGAGAAATGCAAACTCCAATATGAGTTACAACATTTTTACTTAGAGGTTTTCCAGCATGAGCAGTTAAAGAAATCATCAACTCTATCACAACTTTGTGAAGGATTGACAAAAACTGGGAAGTCATCTATATTTCCTTTTGTTGATAGATTGATTCGTCTTGTGCTAACTCTTCCAGTTTCTACAGTGACATGTGAGCATGCATTTTCAGCCATGTATATTGT
This sequence comes from Tetragonia tetragonoides, assembly GCA_038025085.1. Lineage (NCBI taxonomy): Eukaryota > Viridiplantae > Streptophyta > Magnoliopsida > Caryophyllales > Aizoaceae > Tetragonia > Tetragonia tetragonoides. The sequence goes on from CM076143.1 coordinate 37,257,331, forward strand.
CAAAACTGAGCTCAGAAGCAAGATGGAAGATGATTTTGTAAGGGATATTTTGGTATATACATCGAAAAAGAGATTACATCTATGTTTAGTTTAGACTCGATTATTGATGATTTTGCTTGTATGAAGGAGCGTAGAGTACTATTCAATTATTTTTTATTTTTTTGTATAACAATGAACTATTTTTTTTTTTTAATATAAGTTTCGGCCCCTACACTTTTGAAATCCTGGCTTCGCCCCTGGTAATTTCCACATTGAAGGGGATAATCATATTGTCATTTAAGCTATAAGAGTAGAGATCATCATTCCGTGAAAAATTCATAATGTCATTACTAACGTATGCAAAATGCTAGATAGATCTAACTCAATTATTATCAGTCATGTTTTTCGTGAAGGTAATAGGGTAGCAGATTGGATAGCCAATATTAAAGACCTTCAATCTATCTTCCCTTTTCACTGGACAACTTCTCCTTCTGAAAAGCTAAACTGCATTCGTCGTGCAGATAGGTTAGAAGCAACCCTCGAAAGAGTAGGAGTTCCTAACTTCATTCTCTTCCTTAACATTTAAAATAATAATAATAACATTTCTAGGAAAAAGTTCAATCCAAAATACAAATGAATACTGTTACCTCTGATGCCCGATTTTTGCTTTTAATTTAAATCCTTTTGTTATTGTTATTTATAGTCATACCAAATGATGAAGATGTTATAGAAAGCAATTATTGTTAGCGTGTCCTCTATTTAATTTGAAAGACTATTCAACAATAACCTCATTTTAATCCATTTATGAACCTAATATTTCATAAACCTAAATGAACCATAATTGTAGGATAAATTATTTTAAAAAATTCAATTAAAAAATTGATAAGAACAATAATTGAATAGTATTTATGACTATTCATTGAGGTTACAACTTAAAACTCAACTTTATATATTTATTTTGATTATTATTATAATTACTATTAATATAGTTTGTTGTTTTTTATAGGTATTGACCTGAATGGAATTAGGGTCGGATCTACATGGTGTAATAGGTATGCACGTGCATACCTAATCCAGAAAAAATTAAACCAGTTCGGGTTTAAACGTTCACGGCCCAAAAGTAAAATAAAAAAGCAAAGACTGTCTCGTTTTGGGCATGTTGTCTTCCGTTCTCTACCCGGTAATCTCCTTTATTCACTTTCCTTGCTCGTTCCTATCTACTAGCTAGCCCAATTTTTTACATACTTGCATTAGTACCCAGCTGGGTACAAATGTCTAGAAACGCGGCCCCAATTATCAACCCAGCCCAAGACGCGGCCTCTATTGGACCGGTCCATAGCGCGTTTTTAAAAAAAAAAAAAAAAAAAAACAAAAACTGGAAGGCGGGGTTAAGGGGCAACGATCAAGCAGTTTGAGTTTCTTTCGCAAAAACTTCCCACTTTCTCTCACTAACGTAACTGCTCAAATGCAAGTTTGAGTCTTCAATCACAAAAAATTGGGTCGAAATTCAAAATTAATAGTCACTGACACTCAAAGTCAATTCAATCACTTCAATTTCTGTTACAGTACCAGAATTTGGAATTTCACAGGTATGAACTTCATTAATTTTTGCTATTTCGATTTTGAAGTTACATAATTGTTGCTTTTATACTGTTCGAATCTTAATCTCTCTCTCCTTTTTATTTTCCAGACATTTTATCACTCACTGAGTCAGAAACGGTTTTAAAGAGCAAAAAATATGAGAACTAAGGTAAGAGTTACACAAATCTCATGTTCTTTGATTTTTAGGGTTTCGGAGATTTGATACTAGTTTTATGATTATCTTGTTGATTGCATATTTTATTAAGAATTTGAGTATGGCATTTATGTCTTTTGAATGTTCCAAATTCTGATTATATGTTGTTGATTGCAATCTTAATCTCATGCTCATTGAATGAAAATAATGAACTATGTGTTTTGTCGTGATGAACAATAAGTATAAGTTTAATGTACTGTTTGTTCTGTTGTTGTTTTCATTATGAGAATATGGATGAGAATATGCTGAGTTTTTTTTTGTGATGAACAATTGGTATAAGTGTAATGAACTATGTGTTCTGTTGTGATGAACAATAGGTATAAGTGTAATGAACTGTGTGTTCTGTTGTTATGTTTTCAGTATGAGAATATGTATGAGAAAGGTGTTGTGTTTTGTTGTGATGAACAATTAGTATAAGTGTAATGAACTGTGTGTTCTGTTGTTTTCAGTATGAGAATATGGATGACAAAGTGCAATTTCTAAATACATGTTGTGTATTTATAATATGCTGAGTTTTTTTTTGTGATGAACTATGTGTTCTGTTGTGATGAACAATAGGTATAAGTGTAATGAACTGTGTGTTCTGTTGTTATGTTTTCAGTATGAGAATATGTATGAGAAAGTGCTGTGCTTTGTTGTGATGAACAATTAGCATAAGTGTAATGAACTGTGTGTTCTGTTGTTTTCAGTATGAGAATATGGATGACAAAGTGCAATTTCTAAATACATGTTGTGTATTTATAATTTATTTAAATTATGTCTTTGAATGAACAAAAGTGTTGTCATTGAATGAAAATAATGAATTATGTGTTTTGTTGTGATGAATTGTGTGTTCTGTTGTTGTTTCTGTATGAGAATATGGGTGAGGAAGTGTTGTTTTGTTGTGATGAACAATTGGTATAAGTGTAATGAACTGTGTGTTTTGTTGTTGTTTTTTGTATGAGAATATAAATACTTGTTGTGTATTTATAGTTACAAGCTTCTTGACTATGAGGATAATGACTATGAACTATATTTGTTTTAATTTGTATGAACAATGAGGTTTAATTTGTTTGAACTATTTATATATAATATATTTTATTCTTTATGCTTTTATACCTTTAGAAACAAATTTGGATTCTGTTTTTTTGAGAAATATGTTTTCTCAAAATCATATTGTTATTGTCATGATGAACTATTGACTGCAGTAATAAACCTATGACTGGTTATGATGAACAACCAGTATACTTTTGATGAACTATTTCATTTATCTGAATATGAACTATTTCATTTTTTTAAATTGTTATCTATGATTCAGAATGTTAACATTCAGCAACAAGCAGAGAGGATGTCCAGGAAACATTATTGCAACTGCAGAAAAGGGGAAAAAGAATGAAAAGTAGAGCAAAGAGAAGTCTAATTGAAACTATAGAAAGTGATGATGATAGTGATGATTGCCCACCATCACATAAAAAGTTATGTGTGACGTCATTTGATGACAGTCTAGTCAAAACAGAAAAAGAAACACAAGAGGATATCTCAAGCGAAGAAGAAGAAACAGAAGACCAGAAAAATACAGAAGAAGAAACAGAAGAAACAAAAGAAACAGAACATGAGCAAGATGCAGAACATGAGGAGCCTGTCAATGAAGAAAATCAACTAACGATGGCAGAAGAAGAGGAGCAGCAAGATGCAGAACAAGAGAACCAGATTGTTGATGCAGAACAAGAGAACCAAATTGTTGATGCAGAACAAGCATCAAAAAAACCAAAAAGGAGACCAGTAGATAAAGGAAATCTACCTACAAGAATGTCTCCATCTGGTTTGTTTGATGTTATAAGGAAACTAAATGATCAACAACGTCAAGCAGTTGTTGAAATAGGTTTTGGTAGTATTCTGGATTTGAATTTCAATGAAGTTAATGGAAAGTTGTTAAGGTAACTTGTTGACAACTTTGAATTAGGAAGGATTACTATACAGTTGGACAAAGAAGAACTTCCTGTAACACCTTATGATGTTTGGAGGGTGTTGAACTTGCCATATGGAGGAAAAGAGGTACAGAAAGGACAGGGACTTGGCAAGGATGCTCAAGACTATTTGGATTTGGTACGAGAATGGAGAATTAGATGGAAGGTTGTGGACGTTCAACCAAGTGTCGCTGAAATGGCAAAAAAAAAGAGAAAGAGGGAGGACTATGGAATCAATTTCAAGAGAGACTTCCTTGTATACATGGATAATATTCTCATGAATGGTCACAAGAATCGATTTAGCAAATACAAGATTTTGCTATCTGCTTTGGATGTTGATGATATCAAAAACTATGATTGGTGCACCTACATTTTCAATTCATTGATAAAAGGTGTAACTGATTGGAAGATAACAAAAACGTGGTTCACGGGATCTAATGTATTTCTCATGGTAAGTATCCAAGATTTTAAATTCTCTTTTGAACTATGCGCATAATGTGAATGAATTATAAGCATAATGTGAATAAACTACAAGCAACTCGTTAATGAACTATTAGTATACTGTGAATGAACTATGCACATACTGTGAATGAACTACAAGCATACTGTTAATGAACTATTACTATACTGTGAATGAACTATGCACAAACTGGTGAATGAACTATAAGCATACTGTAGATGAACTATAAGTATATTGTGAATGAACATCTGTGATTGACAAACTTGATGAACTATAAGCACAAGCTGGATGAAGTATTAGCCTATTTGGAATGAACTATCAGCCTTTTTTTATATGAACTATTGATTACACCTTTGTTTACATGATGAACATCGACTAATATATATGAACTATAGGCTGTTTGTGAATGAACATCTGTCATTGACAGACTATCCAAGCTATTAAATTTGTTTATGAACTATAAGCATAATGTGCATGAACTATCAGCCTGTTGTGAATGAACTATCAGGCTTTGTTTGTGAACTATTTATTGCAGCACTGTTTAATGAATTTTGTTGTTTTATACAGTTGTTTTACTTTGAGAGAATAAAGTACGGATTACCGAATCCCAATGCTAAGCCAACATTCCCAGCTATTCGTGGGTGGAACAAAGCAGAAATCAAAAAGAGAATAGACGCGGAGCTTGTCTCAGGGTTTGGGAAAGGTAAAGTGGCACCATGGGCTGAATTGGAAAATGATCATCCAAAAAGAGTAGAAGAACATACAGCAAAAGCCAGTACGCAAGAGGTGAGTGAACTAGCTGATTATTGGTAGATTTATCTTAGGTAAAATATAATAATTAATAGATTCATTGACAATGTTCTTAAAAATTTGCAGAGCTACGCTCAGAGGTTCAGTTCCACACTGAAGACCATGGATGGTTGTATTACTGATTTAGCAGAATTAATGAAGGAGGGTGGAATTGGTACTGGTCAAATCCCTGGCTTGAACAACACATTTCAAAGGTTTGATGAACATAGTGAAATATGCTTATGAACTATTAGTTTTCTGTGAATGAACTATTAGTTTTCTGTGAATGAACTCTTGGACTTTTTGTATATGAACAATGTATTTTTGGCTTGAACTATTGACTTTCTGTATATGAACTATTGTCCTTTTATATTTGAACTATTCATTTACTGTGAAAATGAACTATTGGATTTCTGTTAATGAACTATTGGTTTTCTGTGAATGAACTATTTGTTTTCTGTGAATGAACTATTGGTTTTCTGTGAATGAACTATTGGTTTCCTGTGAATGAACTATTAATATTCTGTATATGAACTATTTGAATTACTTGCTATGAACTATCTGTATAAAAATTAGCTTATTGACTAGGACCTTATACTTGCATTGCTATGCCTATATTTTAAACTAACGTACTTCAATATTGCAGTACTGATTATAAACTAATTTGTATATTGATATTGCATTTACAGGTTTGCGCGGTTCTTTTCTAATCAAGCACAACCAAACAATGATGGAAACGGTGGTGCAGATGATTGGTTTACTAGAGATGATTTTTATAATCATCCTGTGATGTTGGAAGCTGTTACAGAATGTCATAATGCATGTGATACAGGCTTCAAATGTGCTTTAAGGACAACTGGCAGCAATTCAGTAAGTGCTGCCAAAGAGAATCAGGATACCGTTGGTGAACAACAGAGGTTTGCGCAAACAAGACCATCTGAGTACACAAATCCTGTTGGTGCTATAGAGAAACCTGCATCACATGGAAGGACTAGTGCGCAAACAGTAAGTTCAGAGAGAACAGAAAGTGAGAGAAAAGACTATCAATCATCATCAAACTAACAAAGAGTACACAAAAACTACAAATCTCTGCAGAAGACAAAGGGGAGGATACTGAAACACCAACATCAAAATCGCAAAAAAAACAACAATCTCTGAAGCGGAAAAGGGAAAGGGTATTGAAACAACAAGGACACCTGAGGTTAAATTTTCATACAGAAGAAGGAAACCTGTCAGTGAGATTCAAAAGACAGTTGACAAAGACACAGAAATTTCGTCCTTCTCCCTTGGTCTCACACCACCAACTAATGATGAGGTCCTTGAAATTTCAAGGGAATATATAAATTAGGAACCTGAGGAATCACAAAAGGATGAATTTTGCACTCCACCCCCAATGCAGACACAAGGTGATTGCAGTACAAAAGAAGATGACAACGAGTATTCTGATGATGAGAGCCAAGATGAAGTGAAAATTAATCCGCGACCAAAGAGAATTCCAAAGAACCTTCCCTTGGTTCTGCGTTCTCCTTTCTGGACAAGCAATCAAGGCAAGAGCTTGGAAAATGTCACTGCAAATGATAAACTCTTAATCGAGTTTGTGTTCTGTGACGATGATCTGAACCACACAAAGGAGTAAGTGGCCGTAAAAACTTATTTTCATTTTAAAAAAGCAAAAAATTACAGTTATTAATATTTTTGTTTTTTCAGTGAGTTTTTGTTTCAATACCGAGAATGGTGGATCTCAAGAGAATGCTTCAGCACTTTCAATTTTGGATCGCACATCAGATACGATTTAATTGATATATGGTCTTTAAGGTTGAACTTCAAAAACAAAAAGCGTGGCGTCTCGAAGCCAAATCGCCTTTTCTTCACAACAGTGTTACATGTAAGTTTTTTTTGAATAAAAAATTACCTGAGAGCTAGTAACGTTAAGATTGTATTTTGTTTAGCTAAGAATGAACAATCACCTTTTTTATTATGAACATCAGCTTATTGTGAATGAACAATCAGCTAATTGAAAATGAACATCAACTTGATTTGAATGAACAATCTTAACAACTGCATATCTATAGCTCCATGTTTCATGAATGAACAATCAGCTTATTGTGAATGAACATCAGCTTATTGTGAATGAACAGTCACCTAATTGAAAATGAACATCAGCTTCTTGTGAATGAACAATCTTAACAGCTGCATATCTCTAGCTCCATGTTTCATGAATGAACATCAGCTTAATGTAAATGAACATCAGGTTATTGTGAATGAACATCAGGTTATTGTGAATGAACATTAGCTTATTATGAATGAACAATCAGTTAAATGTAAATGAACATCAGCTTATTGTGAATGAACTGTCTGGTTATTGTAAATGAACATCAGCTTATTGTGAATGAACAATCAGCTTAACAGCTGCATATCTATAGCTTCATGTTTCATGATGGTTTTAACTTACTATCAAAATGTTCATTTCTTTTGAATTAACAGCTGCATTTTTGTTTTGACAAGTTATGTTGGATGCCTCGGTTATTAAAATGCAAACTGAAGAAAAGGATAGCTTATGCCAAATATGTGTCAAGATTGGAAATGGATTTAGATTACTATGGTACCCCGAACTTGAAAGATACTGACCTTGTAAGAACTCAATAACACTTTTCTGAGTCCTAAAAAATATAAAGTCATTCAGATGTTTTGCTTTCTATCTTTAATTATAATTGCTGCCATGCACTGGTCTTCTTTCCCATCTGCAGGCACCACCATTACTTCTTGGTCTATATTAATTTCAAGGAAGAGCGTTATTAGATAATCGACAACAGTCCACCACCAACTGGTGTGACCTCTGCTGACAAATATCAGGATTCTGCAAAGGATTTGGTAATTATAACTTAATAAAAAAAACATGAAACAATATGATTCTTTATCTAACATTATTATTTCAAATGACTTATACACAGATGACGACCTATGCAAATTATGTGATAGAGAAGGAGATTGAGAAGGGGGCTGATATACTGTCTTTTGATGAACATGTTTTGAAATTTCCATGGCAAAATGAAGATAACAAAACTGATTGTGGCCTTTACCTCATGAGGCACATGGAAACATACCATGGAGATCACAAGAAATGGAAGTCTGGTCTGAAAAAGACAAATGTAAGATTACAAAATAATTTAAAACCTGTAATTTAAATTGAAATCTGTAAAAATAGTATTCTAATATTTATGTTTTCTTGTTCATTTTCAGCATATGCCTTTGATGATTTTGAGGTCCAAATACTGGACAAGGCTGCTGATGTGTGAGCTGAACCAATTCAAAAACTATCTCCTTCAAGATGCAAAAGAGATGATGAAACGAAGAAGAAAGGAGCAAGCAACTTTAAAAATAGTTCATTGAAAAATTTGTAAATTGGTCTCTGATGTTGAATTTCTATAATATTTAGTGTTGAACAACTTAAATGCTGTAAATATACATTTAAACAGCGTTGTTGGTCATTTCTTTCTACCTTACTTGTGGGTGCTGCTACGCTGTTAGATTTTGTAAATACTCTGTCTGAACTATAAGCAGAACTTGTATGAACAACGAGTACATGAATGAAGTTTTAGACATGATATAAACATCGAGTACATTCTAGCAGGTTTATTATTTTAGTACTTTATGGTTAGAATATTCCATTGTAAAGTTTGGTTTTGTTGCAACTGTTTCTTTGAGTAGGTTTTTATAAAAGTTGATAACTTGGGATGTCTATTTACAAACGAGAGTCAAGACAAGAAGAAAGGGAGAAAGCTTAGATAGTTCATGGTGCATGAACTATCAGCTTATTATGAATAAACAATTAATATACTGGAGATGAACATCCAATATATTCAAGATGAACTTTAACTATTATGAAATGAACTATAAGAATAATGTGAATGAACTATAAGCACAATCTGAATGAGCATTTGGAATTGTCAAACTTTATCTTAAATTTGCTTATGAATTATCAGGGGGATGTGAATGAACTATAGAGCTATTGTGCATGAACTATAAGCTTATTATGAATGAACTATTGATATACTGGAAATAAACATCCAGTATAGTGATGATGAACATCCAAGATTATGAATGAACTATAGAGGTGTTGTAAATGAACATACATACTATACAACATCTTAAAACCTATTTTGAACTAAATGCATAATGTGAATGAACTATAAGAATAATGTGAATGAACTATAAGCAGTATAATGAGAATGAACTATAGGAATAATGTGAATGAACTATTAGGTTGTTAGAGATGAACATCCAGTATATTCATGATGAACATCCAGTATATAGTTGATGAACATCCACTAAAATCCAGTGTAAGTAATTGAACTTCCAAAAAAACAAAAAATCAACTAAATCATTCAAACATCATCTACAAAAATGATGCCAAAACAGTTCTAAATTTCCAAAAAAAAAAATCATCTTGTTGTGCTATACATTAGAAATATGATTGGTTCTCTGAAAAAACTATAAAACTAATGAAACAAACTAGCAATTAACAGCTGGATTTGGAAGAGGTCTCAAGCTGGCACTGCAACCATGACTAAATTCAGAACCTCCATCAGCAGGATGAACAAGATACTCTTGAAGCAATGGAGATACAGTTGGACTCAATGTTGACTTCACAGCCTTCTTTGTTCGCAAAGCAATTTTCAAAGCATTCCTCTTGCGTGCTTGAGTTTTCTTGAACTTCTTCTTAAGTATACCAACCTTCCGTCTATTATTGTCATCTTTTTCTCTTCTACCACTCGGGTTTTGAACACTGCAATCAGCGTGAAGCCCTTTAGAAATTGTCTCTTTGAAAAAGATTGGACCAACTTCATTAATCACATTCTCTTTGGCTGAATTTAAAGCTTTTTTTATGATGAACATAGTTTATTTATGATGAACATACAGTTTATTTATGATGAACATACAGTTTATTTGTGGTGAACATACAGTTATTTTATGATGAACATACAGTTATTTTATGATGAACATCCAGTTTATTTATGATGAACATCCAATATTATATAAATGAACTATAGGCTTTTTAGAGATGAACATCCTTAAATGATACACTATCCAAGATCTTTGAACAACATACATAATGTCAATGAACTATAAGCATAATTTGAATGAATGAACAATTGCATCTACCTTTATGAACAAATGCATCTTTCTTTATGAACAAATGATTATAGATTTTATCAGAACAATATAGTAGAACAATACCAGAACAATATAGCAATTCTAAGTACAAGGTAGGTATTCCAAAGACCTATGAGATCAGGATAATATCTACAGTTGTTCATAAGGAGGATACTCTAGGAAATACTCCTAGAGTATAATACATATAATAGTGTAAAATCTATTTGCTAGTAAAAGGTCCAATATACTATATTTTGAGTATACTAGTTCAAACAAAGATTGAACTAGGCTTCATGATTATCATGTTCTATATTATTTGCGATTAGATGGCTTGTCTCTGTGGCATTCTGTTGTTCATTGTTGATGTAATATGGCCTTCTTGGTGGTACGATCATCTGGGAAGTGCTCTGTGCAGGGAGAGGCATACAGTTGTTCATTGCTTGTCTCAAACGTTGTCCTCCTGCTGCTGGATGCAACAAGTATCCTCCTTCACCAGCAAGCTTTTGAACAACATCCTACGAGTGTTAAACGGTTAGTTTTCTGCAATGAAATCTTACAACATGTGCATTATAATACTGAATTTTGAGTATACTGAATTTTACCTTAACAGATTCTAGTATTGCAATCTTAGTGTGGATTCTAGCTCTTTTTGCAATAGCAGCTCTACGCCCTCTTATCACATTACATATCTTGTCTCGTTTACTCACTTTCCTTTTGTTTCTTTCTCCTACTACTTTTCCTCCTTGAGGGTTTTGTATTTGACTTTTTGAGTTTGATGAATCTTCTTCTACGTCATTAATTTGTGCTCCAAGTTCAGCTTGCACATTCTCTCTTGTTTTCATAAACCCGTCTTCACAGATTTCCATTGTTTTCTTGTTGGAGTCACTTGCTGATATCAAGTTACTGTATTTCCTTATCATCTTTGTTCTCCATATTGAAGCAACTATCATATTTGGTGATGTGCCTTTGATCCTTTTTGTTGATGAAGCTGTACATTCTTCGATTGGCAATGAATCCTCACATTTCTTAGCTTCCTTTGTCCATCTATGAAGTATGTACTGCTCAGGGATCTTTCGAAAGCAAAGAACATTATACATTCTTAATATATGGTAGCACAATATCCCATTCTGAGTATAGAAATTGCAAGTGCAAGTGCTTGTTAATGTTTCAGGATCAATGATAACTTCATGTGGAAATATATCAGACCCTTCTCTCCAGACATGGTATACCATTTTCCCATCTGTAGTGCCACCATTTATTTGACTGCATGCTACTCCATTAGCAAACTGCTCCTCAAACATCCTATATGCACTCATTGTGTAGACTTCTCTTGCATGGCATAGTACGGCGACGTGATCAATTATCATTTCAGGTCTTCCATATTCATTTGTGTGGTTGAATGTGTTTTCAGTTCTTCTCCAGCCTCGTACTACCTCACAGAATATGGAATAGAAGTCACATAAACCTGTTGTCTTTCGTAACTTCTTACAGATTGCATTGTTCATTGATTCACTTCGCTGTGATGACAAAATGAATGCTGAGAAGTAATTTTTCGAAAATGCTGGACACCATTTTTACCTTGTAGAATAAAACTTCTGCATCCAATTGTTGTTCTCACATTGGAATTCAGTTATCACTCTGTTGCATGCAAAAAAATTAATCATTTTAAAGTAATTCAATAAGGGTTCTTATAAAAAAAAATGGGAGAAAAGATCAGCAAATGAACAAGTATATTAAACCACATGAACAAGCAAGATATAATCAGGGAAAGAACATCTCTTGAGCTCTAGATTTGATGATGAATGATGTTTTCAGTGTGCTTTTACAAAGGATTAACTAGTTCTAGAGATCTTTTTGAATGACTATGTCTAAAATAGTAATTAAATTCAAACATTAATCTGAACACTCACAGGTCAATAGTCAGTTAATCCTGTGATATTTGAATGCAAGGAAAATGAACAATTATACCATCAAAATGAACAACCATTTATCCCAAGATGAACAATTAGTTATCATAAAATGAACACCTTATCTTTGGTTTACAATATCAAGTTTTTTTGATATAAAAAAAAGTGCAACTGAAATTGAAAAAAACAAACAGTTCAACAGCAGTACTGGAGTTCTGCTGTTGCTGGGGAAGCAGTGTTGCAGCAGCAACAGTGCAGACACTTTATGGTGAACAAAGTCCAGCTCAATGATGACAATTAAGAATCAACCAAGTGTGCATTTAACCAAATGAACAAGGAAGTACATGCTTATGAACAAGCAGGTCAAAGTGTATGAACAAATTTTGTAAAATTTAAATTTTGTTTACCTTTCCCAGTAGAAGTTGAATTCTGCTTCTGTGTCACAGCCTTTCATCAGATGATCAAACTTCTTTGTGAATCCAGGTTGGCTCCTCAATGCTCTAATCCTATCCCTTGAGTTTTTTGTGATGTGCCAAATGCAAAGCCTGTGTTTTTGTTTGGGGAATACTATTTTTATTGCTGCTGACATTGCATTTGATTCATCTGTCATTATTGTGTGTGGTTTCACATTGCCCATTGATGTTAAGAATGTATTGAACAGCCAAACAAAAGAATTTGTTCTCTCATTTATCATGAATCCACAACCAAACATGATGTTATTTGTGTGGTTGTTTATTCCTATGAAAGGAACACATATCATGTCATACTTGTTTGTACGATATGTTGTGTCATGTATGACTAGGTCTCCAAAAACTTCATAATCTTTCTTCGTTTGTTCATCACGCCAGAAAAAGCTACATAGTCTCCCATCCTCATCAACTTCAAAATCAAAGTAGAAATCGTTTTCATTTTGCTGCCTTCTTTTGAAAATCTCAATCAGTGTGTTTGAATCACTACCATCAAATCTCTTTGCTTCTTGTTGTGCCAAAGCATTTTATGCATCTGCATTGGTGAATCCCACATTTGGAGAACCTCCATATTGTTCTACTAACAGCCTAACTGCATCTGCTATGGGCAAACCACATTACTTGAACATTTGCAGAAAACTCAATTGTTCATTTGTAACACCCCTATCTCATTAGGTGCCTATAATTTTCAGGGCATAACACATGAGTATGTTTCATTATATGCTTTGTAACAGACCACATACCTGATCTATCTACATTGAACTGTATGCATGCCTTGCAATTACTTCTGATGTGTGTCCTTGAGTAACTCCTCTCGTTTTTCTTTGAGTCATTCTTTTTTCCTGCCTTTTGACAGCAATATTGTCTCATGGATATGCTGCCATCCACTCTATATCTAATTTGGTCCTTTCTAATGCTAAAACCTTTTGAGAATGCATAGTCATTGTATAGCTCATAAGCTTCTTCATCATTTTTTACATGCATCCCCATTAACTCTGACTTTTCAGCTTCTTCAGCATGCGCAACGACAGTCTCTATGTAAACATCCAATTATTCCAAGTCAAACTTAAAATTCATTCAAAAGAAACTAAAGGATCAATGTAGGTAAAAGAAAGTACATCATTTAGCTTTGCTCAATGAACTATCAATATACTTTGAATGAACTATCAACATACTTTGAGTGAACCATCAAGATACTATTGTGTATGAATATTGAGCATACTATAAAAGAACCTAGAATGAACTATTAGTATAGTATGAATGAACTATTAAGTTTTTGGGGCTGAACATCAAGTATATTCATGATGAACTATTAAACAAACTAAGTATGAACTATTTAGGTATTTTCAATGAACTATCAGGATACTTTGAATGAACATTTAGTATATTCATGATGAACTTTAAACAGACTATGGATTTTGCTATTAACAATGAACTATCAGCTTAGTATAAATGAAAATACAATTATTCATGATGAACATCCAATTATTCCAAGTCAAACTTATAATTCATTCAAAAGAAACTAAAGGAGCAATGTAGGTAAAAGAAAGCAATAATTTAGCTTTGCTCAATGAACTATCAATATACTATTTTTTATGAATGAACAATTATGTTGGTGATGAACATCCAGTTTATTTATGATGAACATACAGTTATTTTATGATGAACATCCAGTTTATTTATGATGAACATACAGTTATTTTATGATGAACATCCAGTTCATTTATTATGAACATACTGTTTATTTATGATGAACATACAGTTATTTTATGATGAACATCTAGTTTATTTATGATGAACATACAGTTATTTTATGATGAACATCCAATATTATATACTAATTTTTGGGAGAGAAGAAGATTTCTGTGTGTATCAAAACTGCTGAAAGGAACGATATTTATTAACAAGAAGGGAAGCAGTTTCCACAACCCACTGAGATAATGGAGGAGTTAAATCAGAAAACGTGCAATCAGGTTTGAAGCGTTCAAACGAAAACTAACAAACGTGGATTGGACTTTGTCAAACGAAGAGTCTCATAAAAACTGGACTCTCGAATAAACTTCGCCCAAAAAGATGGACCACACCACACCGCGACGCGCGTGCGAACCGAGCCGGACGGACGGCGGCGGCGGCGCGCGCGTGGGGAAGCCCAACTCTAGCCCAATCCATACGGGGTAGTTCTTCAAACCAATAAAGGAAGCCCTTTAGTTATAAACCTTTCAAAACTTCTTTGGTTTTCCAATGTGGGACACTTGCATTTTACACACCCAAAACAAGAAAGAGAAAGACCAAAGAGCATAAGCTTAACTTTAAACAATGGCTTCCAAAATATGTTTGCATTACCAACAATCCTCCACTAATGCAAACGAAAAACAATAGTTCTGAGCATAGGAAAGGTTTGACACTTCAATGTTGGTGTCTTACGATTGAACCAACACATAGTGAAAATTAGGTAGTTCCCTCATCACGGAAGTAAACGAATCTGGAACTTCCACGATTTCAGAACAAATCCTAATAACACATATCTCACCTTAGAATTTACGAGTTCCGCGATAAAAGCAACATACAATAGCCAAGTATCCTTGGGATGCTCATGAGTGCTCAAGAAAGACAGCCCATAGTCTTTCATAGAAGGAGGCCAACCCTTCACACTCACGTAGGTGACTTCATCAAGTCTATCTCAATACATAGACCACCCAAATAAGGGCTATGAAATCATTAAGGGCATTAAATATGCTCAACCTCTCAAATCAACGGTGAATCCATCAAGTTCGTCTCAAATAGGACCACCCAATATTAGGACTATAAATTCATTAAGAGCTCAAGGCTCAACCTCATATGTACATATGTCATAGGAATGGGAAGTAGTGTACAAATATGAGTCTTTCCACGGCTTCGTTTGACCACTATTCTCGCATAAGCAAGATGGGTGTCAACCATGGATTCCTCATTTAGCAAGGCTTTAGCCCCATTCCCCTCGACGAATCTAGGACCACTTTTCTACTTAGTCCTTTAGTTAATGGATCTGCTATGTTCCTCTCGGACCTAACATACTCCATAGTGAGTACGCCCGTCTCGATTAATAACCTCACAACATCATGTCTAATTCGAATGTGTCTTTTCTTGCCATTATAAACTTTGTTCTTGGCAACACACATGGCAGACTGTGAGTCACAAAGTAGAGAAACTGGGGGAGTTGGTCTCCCCCACAATGGGACATCAGCCAGTAAATTTCTTAACCACTCAACCTCTTGACCCGCTAAGTCAAGTGCTATAAACTCAGATTTCATAGTGGATCGAGCTATACAAGTCTGTTTAGCAGACTTCCAAGATATTGCAGCACCACCTAATGTAAATACATATCCACTAGTGGAGCTCACCTCGTCGTTATCGGTTACCCAATTAGCATCACAATACCCCTCTAAAACCCCGGGATACCCAACAAAGTGTAATCCCCAATCAAAGGTACCTTTTAGGTATTTTAAAAGTCTCCTAAGAGCAATCCAATGATCTCTACTGGGGTTATGGGTATAACGACTAAGTCTACTTACAGCATAAGCAATATCGGGTCGAGTGTAATTCATTAGAAACATTAAACTTTCAATTATTTTAGCATATTCAGGTTGTGATACACTATTTCCTTTATTTTTACATAAAGGTATGCTAGCATCATATGGAGTTTTTACTGGACGACATCAAAGCTATTAAACTTTTTTAATATTTTCTCTACGTAATGTGATTGAGACAAAGTGAAGCCTTTATGGTGTTTTATGACCATAACACCCAAAATTACATCTACTTCACCTAAGTCTTTCATTTCAAAACGAGAGGACAAAAAACTCTTAGTTTCATTTATAACATCTATGTGTGTACCAAACAATAACATGTCATCGACATACAGGCAAATAATCACACAATCTTTACCAAACATCTTTGAGTACACACAAGTGTCAGATCCATTAGCTACAAACCCAAAATCAAGGATAGTTTTATGAAACTTTTCAAACCACTGTTTTGGGGCTTGTTTTAGACCATACAGAGACTTTTTAAGCCTACATACTTTTTGCTCTTGTCCAGGAACTACAAATCCTGGAGGTTGCACCATATAAATTTCTTCTTCTAAGTCCCCATTTAAAAAGGCCGTTTTAACATCCATTTGATGAATAATTAAATCATGAATGGAGGCCAAAGCAAATAAAGCACGAATAGTGGCGATCTTAGTTACAGGTGAGTATGTATAAAAGAAGTCTACACCAAATTTTTGTGTGAACCCTTTAATCACAAGTCTTGCCTTAAATCTTTCCACAGTACCATCCGTTTTAAGTTTCTTCTTAAAAATCCACTTACAACCAATGGCTTTACTACCTTTAGGCAAGTCTACTAGTTCCCAAGTGTGATTAGACATTATCGACTCTATCTCACTATTAACAGCATCTTTCCAAAAACTAGCGTCTATAGAACTCATAGCTTCTTCATATATCTTAGGATCATCTTCTAACATGTGAAGACACACAATTAGTTCATCTAGTTTATTAACATCTGTGAGTTCTACTAAAAGAGATGTCACAAAGTCGGGACCAAAATTGGTTTCCGTTCTAAGCCTTTTACTCCTCCAAGGTTCACTTACAGTATTAGGAACAATGGAGGGAGACACAGACACAGAAGAAGATGCAAAACCAGCAGGCACATTCTCATGGGAAACAATAGTTTTCTTTAATGGAAATACATTCTCAAAAAATTCAGCACCTTTTGATTCACACATAGAACGATCAGAAAGACATAGAAATCTGTATGCAGCACTATTTTCAGCATATCCAACAAAAACAGCATCAATAGTCTTAGGTCTAATGTTTTTATGCTTAAAGTCAGGTAACCCAACTTTAGCTAAGCACCCCCACACTCTCAAGTATTTAAGGTTGGGCGCGTAGCCCTTCCAAAATTCGTAAGGGATCTTGTCTAACTTTTTATGAGGTACTCTATTAAGAATATGGTTTGCAGAGATGGCCTCCCACCACATTTCACTGGATAAACCAGAACTAATTAACATTGCATTCATCATGTCCTTAAGTGTTCTGTTTTTTCGTTCAGCTACTCCATTTGATTGTGGAGTATAGGGGGGTGACGTCTCATGGATAATCCCGTTTTCCTCACATATATCCTTAAGGAAGTTTGTACCATATTCTCCACCCCTATCGGACCTAAGTCTTTTAATCTTACGGTCTAACTGATTTTCTACTTCGGCTTTAAAGATCATAAACTTTTGTTCTGCCTCATCTTTAGTTCGAAGAAGATATACTTGAGTATATCTCGAATGGTCATCTACAAAAGTAACGTAATAGTGTTTACCACCTCTGCTTTCTGTGTTCTTAAAGTCTGCTAAGTCTGAATGAATTAATTCTAACAGTTCAGTTTTCCTTTCGGTTACAGACTTAAAAGGTTTCTTTGCATACTTTGCCTCAACACAGATTTAACATTTATCGAGTCCATTATTAGCTAGATTAGGAATTAGTTCCATGTTCTGCATGCGTTTTATAGAACTAGAATTTATGTGACCTAATCTAGCATGCCAAATATCATAAGACTCAACGAAATAAGCAGAAGAGGAAGCTTTATTAGCTACAACATACTCAACAACAGAATCTAAAACAAAAAGTCCCCCCGACATGTAGCCCTTCCCAACAAAATCCCCGTTTCTAGTTAGCACTAATTTATCAGCTTCAAAAACTAACTTCACCCCTGCCTTGTTAAGGAGAGCACCAGAGATTAGGTTCCTGCGAAGAGAAGGCACATATAGGACATTCTGCAAAGATAAAGTTTTTCCAGAATTTAATTTAAGTAAAAATTTTCCTTTACCAAAAACCTCTGAGCTGCTGGAGTTACCCATGTAAACCTGTTCACCTTCAGCAGCCTTTTCGAACTCCAGGAACATTTCTCGGTTTGAGCAGAAATGTTTGGTTGCTCCTGTGTCAACAATCCACTCAACTTTGTTCCCGACCAGGTTCACTTCGGAGACAACAGCAGCAATGACTTCACCTTCCTAAGCCAGATTTGCTTGGGGTTTGTTGTTCTCCTTTTTGATGGGGTTTTTCGGTGCATCAGCGCGGTTGTAGCATTGGTATGCCCTGTGTCCAGGTTTTCCGCACACGTAGCATCCTCCGCCTTTGCCTTTCTCCTTCGAGCCTTTCTTCATTCCGAACTTGCTGTTCTGGACTCCTAGTTTTTTCTGGTTCGGTTTTCCAGAATTGTTCTTGTTGTACCTGTCAAATTTAGAAACAGAAGACTCAACAATGTTAGCCTTAACAGCAAGTTCATTGACAGCAGATGAACCCTTATCCTTCAGCCTGTTTGCTTCCTCTATCTTCATGTGGCTGATCAGTTCTTCAAGCTTAACATCCCTCTTCTTGTGTTTGAGAGAGTTGCGGTAGTTGGACCAAGAGTCAGGAAGTTTCTCGATGAGGACATTGGCTTGCAGTACTTCACACATATGCATGCCTTCTAACAGTATGTCAGCAACAAGGTGTTCATACTCATGAACTTGAGGCATGATTGGTTTGTTGTCCACCATCTGGAATCGAAGCCAATCTCCAGTCACATACTTGCGTTTTCCAGCATCGTCAGCACCATACTTTTTCTCCAGCATGTCCCATATTGATTTGGCAGACTTGTTTTTGATAAATAGATCAAAGACAGGGTTGGACATGTGACTAAGTAATTGACCTCTAGCAGTTTTGTTATCCTTTTCGTATTTGAGTGCCTGGTCTGGATCAACAGCTTTCCCTTTGTCTTTCTTCGGTTCCGGAGTGGTATCCGAAATAGTGACAACAGCAGAACTAGCAGCAACAATGGCCTTTGGAGGGTCGTTGAAGAGAACATAATCAATATCAAGTTGTTCAAAGAAGATTAACATCCTCTGCGACCAGCGTTTGTAATTGTCGCCATCTAGTTGTTCAATCTTGGAAAGGTCAGGGATCAATTTGTTGATGGAGAGAGCCATTTTGTGGTTATGAAATTAATCAGTGACAATAAAAAAAAAAAAAAATCGCTTCTAAATTGTTGGTAAATAATTGTCACTGAAACAAAAGAGGAGAAAAATATATGTGGAATGTTGGGCGAGTATGAATTTAATGTAAGCTGTGGCGTGAATGAGATCACTACCTTAGAAGCGAAATTCGTCCTGATCACGGTGCAAATCAGTATAGACGTCGCCCCCCAAGGTTACACAGCGCCTCTGTAAACAGTGCACTCGGTTTACAGAAGATGAAACTCGAAAATATGCTCAGAACCAGAGAGGAAAATTTTTGGGAGAGAAGAAGATTTCTGTGTGTATCAAAACTGCTGAGAGGAACGATATTTATTAACAAGAAGGGAGGCAGTTTCCACAACCCACTGAGATAATGGAGGAGTTAAATCAGGGAATGTGCAATCAGGTTTGAAGCGTTCAAACGAAAACTAACAAACGTGGATTGGACTTTGTCAAACGAAGAGTCTCATAAAAACTGGACTCTCGAATAAACTTCGCCCAAAAAGCCACACCACACCACACCGCGACGCGCGTGCGAGCCGAGCCGAGCCGGACGGACGGCTGCGCGCGCGTGGGGAAGCCCAACTCTAACCCAATCCATAGGGGGTAGTTCTTCAAACCAATAAAGGAAGCCCTTTAGTTATAAACCTTTCAAAACTTCTTTGGTTTTCCAATGTGAGACACTTGCATTTCACACACCCAAAACAAGAAAGAGAAAGACCAAAGAGCATAAGCTTAACTTTAAACAATGACTTCCAAAATATGTTTGCATTACCAACAGAGATGACACACATATTTTGAGCTTTACATCTGGTAGAGAGAGTCGTCATTACCAGTGGACCTCTCTACATGGCCATGGGAGTGAATGACTCTATCAGTCTCAGCATTTTACATGTCTCACAATTTTGATGACTTTTGTTTAGTGTTAGTTTATATATCTTCTTGATGAGCTATTAAAATATTTTGTATATTTAATAGCTCGTTTGAAAGCTACTTCGTAATTCACATGTGAGGATTAAGTATGATGTGGAATTCCATTTCGTTCAAAACACCCTTAACTTTAGTCCACTACTAAGTGTATTTTTGAATTTTGCTTAATTCAAAGCACTTTAATTCCAACTACTAATCTTGCAAATTGATTTCATTGTGTTATGATTTGCTTCTCTTACATAGTTTATCCACGCATTTTCTTTTATAGTAATTGGGCACTCTTTCTTATTTAATTTGCATATTAAAAACTATAGAGTATATATATTTGATAGCTTTTTTGGTATTACTTTTTAAACTAAATACTCATAATTATTATTATCATAAGAAATAGTGAAAAAGAATTAATACTATATAAGTTATTTCAACCAAATTTTCTAAAATTATTTTACGTTGGTTAGATTTGGTCCCTATTCATCTTGATTCCTAAGTGAGTCCCTGGTTGAAAGGCTAACTTTTTTTAGCTTTCGGCTAACAACTACACTATGAAGAGTCAGTCACCAAACAAATGAATTAGGATGAGTAGTGATTTGAGTACTTCAAGCCACTAACAACTACCAAAAAATTAATTGCCGAACACACCCGTTATAATGAATTAAGTATAGGCAAAAACGTCGGATTGAGCCATCTTGTCTTTTAACCTTCTAGCTCTAGTGAGTAAAATGTGCAAACTACAAAGTACGCAAGTAAAGATGATACTCCCTCCGTCTCAAAAAAATCCGAACCTTTGTTTTTTGAAGGTCAAACTTAACAAACTTTGACCATTAATTTATGAAAATATATGAAGATTCAGATTATGAAAATACTTTTGTTTGATTCATTTTTAAAAGTACTTTCTAAAAATCGTATTGTTATAATTTTTATATTCATATAATTGTAGTTATTTACGGTCAAAGTGGTGTCTTGGAGACCGTGAAAAAACAAAGGTTCAGGTTTTTTTGAAACGGAGGGAGTATTATTTACATAGAGTCCAGGGCTGTAATACAAATTCTAAGATTTTAGCTCTAATTGAATAACATGAAATAATGTGAACAAAGCAAAACAATACACAAACATATTTCTGAATACATAGCAACCTGCTCATTTCCTTTCTCAATATCATTAGTTTTTATTAACATGGAAAATACTATCATCTATCAAACTAAACAATGTGCTAACCTCTTTTACGTTGTCCTTTGCATCACAAGGGTTGTCTAATCAAAAGCTTATTTTACAGTAGTAATAAATTTATACAAAAAAGAAATCTAGAATTTGTTCTTCAACTATTTTATTTGTTTAATCTTCCTCTTTCCTTTTGTTCCTTCAGTAAAAGATGTTCAACATTACCAATGGAAACAACCTAAATCATACCAAAACAACAAATTGGCTATCAAATATTTGAAATCAAAACACAAAATTATTGCAGAAGACATAGTGAAATAGTCTATTACCTTATCTTCAATTTCCATGCATGTCTCTCTATTACAAAGTCATTTTAACTTCGAAACGAAATAAACTAGTATGTGTAATGAGAAAACTTCAAAAACGGATGAAAAATAAACAAAATTGAAAGACAAGAAATGTCTGCTTAATTACCTCACAACTCATTGAGTATCATGCAAAGTCCCAAAAAATTAAGAAACTAATTAATGAATGGAAGTTGGGCCTAATGTCTAAAAGAGCTTTCATGATCAAATGATCTCCTCAAGGAATTATTGTCCAACGTCAAATTAAAAATGCAAGAAGCTTAAGGGCATGTTTGGCAAAAACAACTAGCTTTTACATTAAGGTCACAACCTTCATCTTTCATCTACTACTTTGACTATGTGTTCTCAAACCGTTTATCCTACTATTTTCAATTTTTAGTTCCGTAAATAGCTAAATTTTGAATGCTACCTATACAAACTTTCAATTTCAGCTAGCAAAATAGTTAATTTGTTACCATTTCATAAAAAGTTAATTATTTTCTACTTTTTTTTATTTTTATTTATTACCATTTTTGACTTTTCAACTAGCAAAACAACTAATTATGCCAAACATACTCTAAATAATTCGTCAAGAAAAGAAAAGAAAAGCAACTCATTCATCAAGAACCATAGGCATTTACAATGTGTCATGTAATTAAGTAGCCTTATTCAGTATTCACGAGCTCTATTGTAATGCGATTTGGCCTTGCAACTCCCCTTCTCCCCCTCTCAATAGTCTTGTTATCCAATCCTATCTAGTGTATGTTTCCAAGTCACGGTATCTTCTAAAAAGAAATGTTAGCTTATCTTGGCAACAAATTAATATGTCTCATAAGGATGTATGATGGCCTTTTTTTTTGGGTGCAAACTGCTAATAAGGATGTATGATGCCTTAATAGATGGGGTATGATGATAACATATTCATATGTGATTTGCATGATTTCATATTTTCAGACGGATTAGTTACCTAAATTTTAAAAAGTGCTTGATAAATACAATGCATGGTTTGGGTTGAGATTACATCGTTGTGGTGAATCCCAAAATGCATTGGTGTACATAAATGTTGGAATTGACCAACTATGCACCGAAAAAAAAAGTCGTCTACGCAGTTCATACGCGAGGACTAAGCAGGAAGTCACATACCATTTAATTCATTCAAAACACCCCAAAATCTAGTCCACTTCTAAGTATCGTTTTGAATTTCCTTTAAAGGATCCTTATATTTATAAACTATATAAGTAATTTTCTGAATAATCTACTTGCTTATACATGAATTCACATATGTTCATTAGATAATAACTTAACCGCTGAATTTCAAGGATGATTATTATCTAACTACTCCTAATACCCAAACCGTCAACAATCTTCATATAAATTTAAATCCTAACAATTAACCGTCCTTCACGTATCTAACTTAAATCACTAATTCACAAAAACTCGTATGACGCGACTTTAAGGTGCGTGAGGCTACTCATACAAACATGATATGATGCTGACGTCATGCTTTTATAAAGAGGTGACCTCAACTTAAGGCGACCTTATAAGAGACTTACTGGGCACCACTTTCTTTCTCTTCCACCTCAATTTTCTCAGCCAACTCGTCTCTCTCCTTTCCATTTTCATCCACTATGTTCACACTATCTCCTTTTTATTTTACTTGATCGTCTTTTCTTTTTCTTACATACTAGTTTTTAATATATCACGCAAATTGGGTCTCTATTTACAAAGATAAAAAGATGACAATAGTATATTTTTTTTAATAGTTTTTATCTATTAATTATGATTGTGTTAAGAATGACCATTTTTATTTCTTACTACATGTTTTGTATGTACTCAAGCCAACCACCACTTTGATAAATTGATAAATTGATTATCCGTTTGCTCTCCCTCTCTTCTCCAACGTCTAATCTAATTACACAAGAGAAGTGGTACAACCGTCCTACAACTGTACAAGCCAATTACTACCATCATCAAATCATTCACATCAGCGTATATAAATTAGAAACGGAATTGCTTAACGTAAATCTTATTTTACTGAACGCAAATCTTTTTACCGAAATACTTCCCAAGCTACCCTTTTCCTCTGCAAAGCTGCTTTTCTCTCATTTTTTTTCCTCTCAAATCTCTCTGTTGTCATTCGATCAAATAGTTGTGACAAAAACTAAATTACAACATGGATGGTTCTCAGACAATTTATTTGACCACATTAATAATATTCATATAACCATTAGAATTAGTTTCAGATTTTTTTAATTAGTAATTAGGGTTTATGGGTGGTGGTTTGAGAGATGGCAAGGTGGGCTAGCGACGGTTGGGTGGGCTGACGACGGCTGGTTAGGGGCCTAGTGTTTGGGGGTGCAGTGGTTGTGGGTGGGCGTCGAGCAAAAGGCCGGGGTGGTGGGTGGTTGTTGGTTGGCGAATCGGGAGGAGAGAAAAAGAGAGGAAGTGAGAGAAAGGCAAGAGTCGCACAACCGAGGCGGAGGTCGCTGCTGGGGGGCATGGCGGTGACTGACAGGCCGTCGGACGACGGAGAGAGACACAACAATCGTGCAACTTGAATGGGCGGCGGACGGCGGTGATTATCGCCGAGGGAGGGGGGTGGACGTTGGTGATAGCGAGGAGGGGATTGATGGTGCCGGTGACAATGGTGGCTGGGTTTTGGGTTTCAGACTTTAACTTTCCTTTTTTTTTCTTTCAATTTTGTTTATTTGCATTTTCCAAATATCGTTTTGAACTTCTTTTTTTGATCTTTTTGAACTTAGCTATGTAATGTTGACTTGTTGATCAAATTGAAGAACAATGATGAGCAAATTGCAGGGAACTAGAATTAACTGTGGTTTAGGAGAGAGAAAGGGAGGAGGGAGGATGAAAATTAGGGATTGAATTATGAGAGGGGTATTTTGGGAAATGAGATTTACGTTTAGTAATTTTGGTATTTACGTTTAGCAATCCCCATTAGAAAACTGTGCCTACGTTTAGGGTTTTGTGCTGCGTTTTCTCTCTTTCTGCCGCTGGTGATTTTCTCTCACTTTCTCTCTCTTTCTGCCGCTGGTGAGTTCTTCTCACTTTCTCTCTCAAAGTCTTTTCTCATCTTTTCCTTCTCTCTCTAGCTTATTACTCTTTCTTCTCTTCCCTTTGTAAGCAAGAGTTTTGACAAGTATTTTCTCTCTCCTCTTTTTTTTTTTAACTTGGTTGATCATAAATCATCATTACATGCAAAACAGTAGATTTCTTTCCTTCCTAGATTTTCTCCTCTCATTACTTTTCTGTTTTTATTTTTTCTTAAAAACATTGTTTTTTATATATTGGTTTTTCTTCTTCGTCGCCATGCCTAAAGCTTCAACAACTGATAGGAGATTTTTGGCAAAAAAATTCTCCTTTGGGCTTTGGCTAAATTTTCATCGTGTTATGTTGTTAGTTAACTCACGTATATTTGCTCGTTATACGTTTTGTGGGTAGCTAACAAATTTCTGGGTACTGTGGGTTTTTGTTGTTTTTTTTTGCTCTAACTATCTCTTCATATTCTCAACTTCAGAGTTTATCTAAAAGTTAAATTCCAAATTTTACGATTATACTTTTATCTGGGTTTGTATAAAAATATCATGTTTGTATAATGTGGTTACTTTTCTGGGTTTTTGCTAAAGTTTTCTGGGTAAACAAGTCATAAGCGAATTTTTGAAATAACGTTAATAATCTTTTGAGCTTTTTATATATGTTTTCTGGGTTTGGTGAAAAACTGAAAATCATATGGGTACTCACTTGTTTTTGTTTATGCAATGTAGGAGAGAGAGAAATCGCGTTTGAAGGAGCGTACGTACGTCACTGTTAAGTTATTTGAGTGTTTCGACTTTTTTCTACGGTATAACATCTTCATCTTTGTATCTGTAAAATCTGAAAGTTACTTGTGTGTGTTGTTTGCTTTTGTATTTGTTTGTGTTTTGTTGTGATGGGTCTTTCTCACCATTAAAACCTACGAATAAAAGCCTGCAAAAATATGGATGATATTTTTTTGTCCTCTTTGGTTAAATAGGGAAAGAATAAAGTTTTCAGAAATTGTGTTTGGTCGATGATTACTTGTTCTGGGTATTTTTCTGTAGAGGGTCCAACGTTTGACCCAGAAAATGTTTTCTTATATGTTGATTATTTTATCGTTTTTTCAGTAAAGTTTCAGATCTCAGCATATCATCATACATGTGACACATGTCATTTTAATCCAGTTATTTATTATTTATTTTTTAAACCAGTTATTGATTACTTTTTTTTTTTTTTTTTTGAGAAGACCAGTTATTGATTACTAGTATAGACTAATAGCATTAATTGTTTAATTAATGCTTGTTCATTTTGGTTTTCTTTGTTCTTTAATGAAAAGATGGTTAGTAATGATAAGAGTGTGAAAGTCCAAATATCTGATACTCCTTTGTTTTGACAAAATCATTAGCGTATGAGTTGTTGTAACTGCATTAATTGTTTAATTAATGCTTGTTCATTTTGGTTTTCTTTGTTCTTTAATGAAAAGATGGTTAGTAATGATAAGAGTGTGAAAGTCCAAAAATTCTGATACTCCTACTTTGTTTTGACAAAATCATTAGCGTATGAGTTGTTGTAACTGTGTTTATTTATTTATTTTAACTTTAAAAATACATTTCTTGGTGAATGTATCATGTTACATGTATGCATATATCGATATGGTTTGGTACACAATGCAAGTTATGCAAGCAACTGTTGAATGTCTGAATATGTTTCACGGAGGGTTTATGTTAGCCCTTTTATGTAGTTGTTATGTTTGTGTAACGAGTCAAAAAAAATTGGTTTCACTTGCACCCTCTTTTTGACGAGGAAAAAAATAAAATAATGTATGTGTCAATGGTGTTTAGGCTACGTTTTGCTGCATGTTGTCGTTGCAAATGCTTTGGCTCTAGTAAATGCCCTCCAAAGAATGATTTGGCTATAAGAACTAATCATAGGACCTTAACTTGGCAATATTTTTAAATTGGTATGGGGTGTAAGATGTAATAGAAGTATTCAATCATCACTTCATTGGGCCTGATAGTGCATATTTTCCTCATTCATGCTGTGACTGTGACTAGGGCTGTTCATCCGGTCTGGGACCGGACCAGACCGGACCGAACCGGACCACTTGAGTTCGGCCTGGGACCGGACCGGACCGAGTGTGACCGGTCCTGGACGGAACCGGAATTTTGGGAAATGGTCAGAACAGCTCTAACTGTGACCCAAATACAGTAATGTTGAACTAGTTTTGTCAAGGTGTTTTTACTGGATATTTGGAGCTTCATATGCAGCTTTTGGTTAATTGACAATGACATACATTTAGGAGCCCATAAATATATGTTAAGATGTCTGAATATGTTTTCTGGTACACTTTTTGAATAAGGCTTAAGAGGATTGTGTACTCAATGTTGGTGTCTGGAAAGGTTGCAAAGGGGTTTCATACTCCCCTTTTGCTGAACACAGATGTTTGAAGTCGCTTGACTAAATGGAGGTGGCATATCCAATTCTGTAAGACTCCAAAGAGTTGCTGTTTAGTTGTCTATATGCATTTTATAAATATAACAGATGTCTGTGTGAACATGAGTTGTATAGTCTTGATCAAAAAAAACATGAGCTGAATTGTACACCTTACTGCTGTATGTTTTGGTTCCAAAGATGAGTGCAGATGGAGCTAATGGATCGGAGCTCCCCCCACCACCTCCAGTTATTCCCCCAGGTATTACCCCTATTAAGGAAGAGGAGGCTGAAGTAATTAGCAAAAAAGAAAAGGAGGCTGAAGTAGCAAAGAAGTCGCCAGTTCCAAAGTTGCTTCCTCTAGCTCGTAAAGGGAAGGGTTCTAGAGGTCAAAAGATACAGCTCCTGACCAACCATTTTCAAGTCCGAATGCCAAATTCAGATGGACATTTCTACCACTACAGTGTATGTTCTTCTTCTCCGTTCAGTTCCGTGATTATGGTAATTATTACCAACTCAAATTGTTTAAGTTTCTGATGTTTCTGTTTGTTTTGTAGGTCAATATAACTTATGAAGATGGGCATGAAGTTGACGTGAAAGGAGTTGGAAGGAGAGTACTGGCGAAGGTCTATGAGACATATGAAACTGATCTTGCCGGTAAGCAGTTTGCGTATGATGGAGAGAAGACTTTGTTCACACTTGGACCTCTCCCTCATAACAAACTTGAGTTTACCGTAGTACTGGAAGATCAACAGTCTAACAGGTAGACTGGCATTTAACCTAAATTTAGTGGTTGGGTGGTTGCAAGAATTGGTGGTGAATAAATGTACATATGAGCAAATGTTTATGTAACCCTTCTTTGTCTTCTGTTTGATCCCAGAGCTGGTGGTGGTGGTGGGAGTCCTGGTGCAAATGAAGGTCTCAATGATGGCGATAAGAAGAGGTTTAGACGGCCTAATCAGTCAAAGACATACAAGGTTGAGATAAGCTATGCTGCAAAGATTCCATTGCAAGCCATAACAAATGCATTGCGTGGCCAAGATTCTGAGCACTTTCAGGATGCAGTGAGAGTGTTGGACATTATACTGAGACAGCATGCAGCAAAACAGTGAGTTTGAAGTCATTCTTTTTGGTTCATGGCTGATGGTTCTGGTGGCACTACATTAAACAGTTTTGTATTGCAGGGGTTGTCTCCTAGTTCGTCAGTCTTTCTTTCACAATGAACCAGGGAATTTCCATAGCATAGGTGGTGGAGTTCTTGGATGTCGGGGATTTCATTCAAGTTTCAGGGCCACCCAGGGAGGTCTCTCTCTTAATATAGGTAAGCTTTTGATCTATGCCTGATGAAACTTGATGATAAGCTTTGTTGTGTTTCTGTAAAAATATGCACTTGATACTGGTTTTTATTCTTTCTCTGATTTTCTGCTTTACCTGAGGTAGACTTCTGTTAAGTTGTGCAAGTGTCTTAATAACATAGTAACATAGTTTCAACTGAGACAATAAAAGTCTCCCCCTGGACAATGCTGAGATGAACATTAATTTTCCTTTCAATATTGTGGCCATTGGATTAGTCTGTCACATACGCAAAGGGAAAGAATGCATGCAAGAAACATTGGAAGCAGTTGTCTATGGCTGTCATCATCATACCAATGGTGGTTTTCTTACATTTATTTTTATTCGTTAAATGTAGATGTCTCAACTACCATGACTGTTAGGCCAGGCCCTGTGGTGGACTTTCTTACTGAAAACCAGAATGTTCGCGATCCTCAACAGATTGACTGGGCAAAGGTGACGTCATGAACTTTCTTATTCAGGTGTAAGGCGTTCCCTTGCATGGGCTTTGTGACTAATTTATTTTCTTTGCTTATCAGGCGAAGAGAACGCTGAAGAATCTGAGGATCACAGTCCAACCTTCAAACAAGGAGCACAAGATCACTGGGCTAAGTGAGAAGATCTGTAGAGATCAAATGTGGGTTCACCATTCATCTCTATACTTGCTTCTCAGCAAGCTACTATCATAATTTAAAGATGCTGATCCAATCAATGCTGTATGCTTAGGTTTGAGTTCAGACAAAGGAATGGTGATGGTGAAAGCCAGAGTGTTGAGATCACTGTTTTTGATTATTTTGTGAACCACCGCAACATTGGCCTCCAATTCTCTGGTAATGTTCCATGCATCAATGTAGGGAAACCAAAGAAGCCCACGTACATCCCTGTCGAGGTAATGAACTGATTCCATTGAATCTAATCTAGTACAAATTTGAACATTCGAAAAGGAAATTCTGAGTTTCTATCCTCAACATACAGCTCTGCTCTTTGGTTTCGTTGCAACGCTACACAAGGGCTTTATCTGGTATGCAAAGAGCAAGTCTGGTGGAAAAATCACGCCAAAAGCCACCGGAAAGGATGAGAGTCCTGACTGATGTATGTATCTTCTTTTCACTGAATTGTACTCATGTTTCTTCTGTATTTTATCTGTAATTTGTATTCTTTCTGCTTTTAGGCCCTGAAAACCAGCAACTATGGGTCAGATCCTATGCTTCAGTCATCTGGCATTTCTATCAGTAATCAATTTACTAAAATTGAGGGTCGGGTGCTGACAGCGCCAAAGGTAACTAAAAGTATATTCTTACTTCTATGCAGCTGTCATTAGTGTGAGCGGTTAGTTAGATAAACTAGTCTTTGTCTGAGCTCTACAGATGTAGATACTGAGTAGAGAGAGTGTAAATTATTTGATGTCTAATAATGTGGTCATCGGAAGAATCAAACTTGATATAACAGCTATACAAGTGCCTTTTTTTTTTCAATCTGCAGCAGATAAGAAAGTGCTCATTAATAGTGAAATAATCTAGTGTTCTGTGTATGCAGCAGCTTAAGTTTGTATTGATGTTGGAAGTGAACCTATGCACTTTGGAACCACCAAGCTAGATCTAGTTTATTGTTTATACATGCTAAGCTACCTGATTTAAGATGTGATCTTTTGCAATCATTTGAATGTTTGTTCTATGTATGCATGTGCAGCTAAGAGTTGGGAATAATGAGGATTTCTGTCCCCGAAATGGTCGATGGAACTTCAATAACAAGGTACATCAGATTCAATACCTATGTTTGTGTTGTTTTCGATTTTCTAGTGCTCATAATTTGCACATTGTTGTAGACATTGTTTCAACCAACTAAACCTTTGAGCGCATGGGCAATTGTCAATTTTTCTGCACGCTGTGATATAAACATGCTGGTCAGAGACATCATAAAGTGTGGAGAAAAGAAAGGAATGGTGAGTCTTGAAGGTGTTTCTGACTTCATATATGACTAGTACTTCAGTTTTCTAAATATCTTTATGTCTTACTCTTTCCTTTCTTGTTGAAGAGTATAAGTGATCCTCATAATGTATTTGCGGAGAATCAACAACATCGAAGGCTTCCGACTCCAGTAAGGGTAGAAAAGATGATTGAAGCTGTGAAGAGTGGACTTCCGGGTGTCCCTCAGCTTCTTCTGTGCATTCTTCCAGAGAGGAAGAACTGTGATATATATGGTTTGTTTCCTTTGTCTTATTCCTGTTCCTTTAATTGCTTTCTGTACTTGATGCTAAAGCTCTTTGGCCTTTGATTATTCTATTTGAAGGCCCTTGGAAGAGGAGAAATCTTGCTGATCTTGGCATTGTAACCCAATGCATAGCTCCGACTAGATTGAATGATCAGTACATTACAAATGTTCTTTTGAAAATCAATGCCAAGGTGATGCTTTGATGTTACTCTTTGCTACTCGTTGTTCCAGTCATAACCCAAAGATACTGAGGTTTATTTTTCTTTCTCCTTAGCTTGGCGGACTAAATTCTATGTTGGCAATTGAAAACGCGAAGTCTATTCCTCTGGTTTCTTCCGTTCCTACTATAATTCTTGGGATGGATGTCTCACATGGTTCCCCTGGAAGAGCTGATGTCCCATCAATTGCAGCGGTAGAGTTTCTATGTCATTTGCTTATAGGATTAGTTTTTGCCACTATGCTAGTCATACAATATTCTTGTTGTATTTCGCTTTACACCATTTAATGATAGTCAATTATGTGGATGATTATTTTCAGGTTGTCAGCTCGAGAGGCTGGCCATCAATCTCCCGTTATAGGGCATCAGTACGTACACAATCTCCAAAGGTTGAGATGATTGATGGTCTATTCAAACCTGGGGCTGAAAATCAAGACGATGGCATGATCAGGTTGGTTTTCTGAACTCTTGTATAGGATGCAGTTTTCTCCGTTTCTCATCATGCTCGTATATTTACTGCATGTGCATCATGCACAACTTAAAAAGGGTTCTGGATAAGTTGCTTAACTTTTGTGGCAAGTGTGAAGCTCTTCCTTACAAGTTGCAACCTTTCATATTGTTAATTTAGGGAATCCTTGGTGGACTTCTACTTGAGTTCTGGGAAGAGAAAGCCTGAGCATATAATTATTTTCAGGTACAGAAACTACCTTGGGTATTTAATTGGTTATTTTTGTATTTCTGGCTTGGCCTTCTTCTGTATCGCTTATGATTCATAATTTTGAAATGGCTTTGTGGCAATCTTCCGTGAATCAGTCTGGTTTGTTTCAGTTAACTTCATCTGATTTCGTTCAGTTAACAATATACTTGTTCATGCCACTCAGGCTGGTCGAATAAGGACACTACACCCACATATTTTTATTTGTCGTAGTTACTTCTCTTCTTGGACCTGAATGAGATTGTTTTTAATGATAAAATTTGTTCTTTGTACCATTCAGGGATGGTGTGAGCGAATCACAGTTTAGCCAAGTGCTGAACATTGAACTGGAAAAGATAAAAGAGGTATATAACATGTGGTTGTGGAGTCTGATGGTTTTATGATGTATATTTTGTTTCAGTATTTAGGTTTTACAATATTAACCAGTGAGCATCTTCTTTTGTCTCACAGGCTTGCAAATTTCTTGACGAGAGTTGGTGTCCAAAGTTTGCACTACTTGTAGCACAAAAGAATCATCATACAAAGTTCTTCCAAGAGAACTCTCCAGAAAATGTTCCACCAGGTGAGTAATGTAGCAGCTGTATTCAAAGATTTGGTAAGCACTAATCACATGACTAATAATTCTTCTTGGATTATTTCTGTTCTGTAGGAACTGTCATTGATAACACCGTTTGTCATCCAAAGAACTACGACTTTTACATGTGTGCACAAGCTGGGATGATAGTGAGTTATTCTCCATCAAGATGCTTTCATAATTTTGTTTTTCTTTTCTTCTATTTTTTTGGGGGGTTGTACTGGGAAATACAATTTAATCTTCTATGACTTGTCCTCAATGCTTGTAGGGAACAACTCGCCCAACACATTACCATGTCTTGCATGATGAGATAGGCTTTTCAGCGGACGATTTGCAGGATTTCGTTCACTCTTTATCCTACGTGTAAGTGTTTAAGTTGGAAGTCAATTTGTATAATTGGGTTCTTCTACTATTCTTCTATAATGAAGCTGGAGTTTTGTGAATTAGAAAAAAAATAAGGAAAATGCCATTATTCTGCATAATTAAAATCCAATACTCTAGATGTTATGGTCCCAATCAAGGGTCTGAAATTTTCCAGTACTTTGTCTTTCCTGGTTCCTGAAGTACATTTATTCATGTAGGTACCAAAGAAGCACAACTGCTATCTCTGTTGGTGAGTCTACTTACTGAAATGGTTTTGAAGTATTTTTACAAAGCAATCAGTCAAGCTTCTTTTTGAACATTGATATGCTGGTTATAAAAGATATGGTTCATAATTTTGGGGTTATATTATGCACAAAGAGTGTTTTAGTGTTTTTTTTTTCTGAGTGATAGTGTTTTAGTGTTTGATGCAAGTGAATTTGCTTGTTGTGATGCAGTTGCTCCTGTCTGCTATGCTCATCTAGCAGCAAGTCAAGTTGGCCAGTTCATCAAGTTCGACGATGTCTCGGACACCTCCTCTAGCCAAGGTGGCCAGTCTGCCGGGAGTGCTCAAATACCTCAACTTCCACCGCTGCATCAGAATGTCGCGAGTTCAATGTTCTTCTGTTGAGATAGTTTTGTGGATGGAATATTTTGCTGACTTAGTACCCCAGTAATTTTGGTTCTGCTCGTAGGTTTTACCCTAATTTATTCAACATTCTGTTGCTTCCCTATTTATTTGTCGGAATTCAAACTTAAGGCATATAACACAGTCTGCATCAGTCTCTTTGCATTTTGATTAAAGACTGCTGCTGGGAAGTTTATGTAAAGATGAAAGTTGAACCTTATGATTGGTCTCTATAGATTTTCTCATCGAGTCCCGTGATATTTATACTTCATGTTTGAAGGTCGGACTGATACCTCAAATTTTTCTGCGTTTTCTTGGCCAGATATGAGCAAAGAAAGAGCAACACAACAATTAGTCACAGAGCTCTTAGAAATGATCACCAGTATACTAGTTTCAACAACACTATGTGTGATTTTGCTAATCTAAGAAATGAAGTATTATTATCCACAAAGAAGAGACACAAACTGCTCTGCAAAACTTACAAATCTTAGTTGTGTGATTCACTCCCTTTATTTTTTTTCATAGCAATATAACACCTCTACTATACTTTCTAGCAAAAATTTCACCAGAATTGTATTTATATTTACTTATATATATATGCAATTATTGTACAATTACTTGCCATTACCGTAAATATAAATAAAAGATATTGTTGCCAGCCAAATTGGAAAACAAAAAGAGAAGCAAATGTTCACTAGGGAGGAGGGAAATGATAGAGCGATAAACTCAAATTCAATCAGCGCCCCAGATTGATGTTATCATCATTGTTCATTATGTGTACAGTAATCTACATAGTTGGAAACTCAAATTTAGAGAAACAAGCATCAATTTCAAAAAAGAAGCCCACACAAGAATGATGTGAGGTGTAGCAACTATTGAGTTTGTTCTGACTTCTTAATAGAATGACGTGGACAGGATTGCATAATGGAACACACTGTGAGATTGTATTTTGTGTAGATACCAACGAAGCACATCAACTCTCTCTGCCAATGAGTCTATTATTGGCGCTAATACATATTTACACAGAAGGATTAGGATATATACATAAAAAGATTTTTTTTTTTTTTTTTTTTTTTTTTTTTTTTTTTTTTTTTTTTTTTTTATGCTTGTGCAGTGTATGCTACACTCATTTAACAGCCAGTCAGATCGGCCACTTCATGAAGTTCGACGGTTTCTCTGAAATTTCTTCAAGTTAAGGTGGCGTCAGTTCTGTTGGTAGCGCTCAAGTACCTCAACTTCCGAAGTTCCGAGGCTGTATGTGTTATATCTAGGGCATATTAAACATGTAAATTCGTATGAATAAATTAGATTATGAAAAACCTGATTGAAGAACCAATGTTAATCCGAGCCCAACAAATGTCGTTGTCTCCTTAAGACGTATTTACTCCCTCTCGTTGCCCAAGGTGTTGAGTAAACGCCTCCTAGGATAGAACGGATTCGTCTCTGTTGAAAGTGGCACTTCAATCCATTAAAGGAAAGTTTTGTTCTGTAAAAACAAACGTCTTTTTTCAACAGAGCCTTTGGTTATAAATACTGCTTGAGAGAGGCAGTTAACTGATATGGCAGTTATTTTACTTTTAACAAATAAATAAAAGTAAATAAAAATAAATAAAGATAATACCATTTTATTTATTTATCAATTTTCTAATTCATACAAATAGGGATATATTTCCAACAGTATGATGTTCTTTTGTTACTGCATGCTGTGGCTTGTGGTGAACTGGTGATTTGATGACTTCATAGCCCTAGTAATTTTGGTCGTTGCTTCTTTTCTGGGGTTTACATTTTGTGCTTCCCTTGCGGCTTATAGACTTCTTTTGAAGGATCATGTCTCGTCTATTTATGGTTTTTACAAACTCTGAAAGTCTGGGTTTATTGCTCTGAACTGAAGTCTGATATGGACATAAAATTGCTTTTTAGAATAGATGTTTACTAATTTATTTAGAGTTTCGTGAATCGGAAAAGAAAAGAGGAAAATGCCTTGAATCTGCATAGTCTAAATCAAACTCACTCACTGTATAGAGTCTGAATCAAGGTGTCTGAGTTCTGCTTCTGCCAGTTTTCTCTGGTTCCTGAAGTATACTGTATAGTACATTAGTACTCCAGCACAACAGCACAACAGGTTTCTTTGCCGTTGAAGGTGAATTCGCAAAAAAATCTCTTCCAGCCAAATAGATACTCATACTGCCTCCATGCTCTGTTTAAACTGTTTCAATTTTTTGGACTCAAATAACTTTGCTCAATGCACCAATCGATAGTAAATGGAGTTTGTGATTTTCTGAGAAAATCTTAGGTGAATGAAAATGAATAGGATCAGGTGGATGCAAGATTGCAAACGGAAGAACAAAACTATATTAGAGACGCAAATTAACAAAGATATATAACTACATGAAGATTTTAAAGGACAGGAAGAGGAAAAAAAAAACCTTCATTAAAACTTTAAAAGCTACAACATGAAGCAATCTGCACGATGATTATGCGATCTTGATGGAGCATGATGGATCTAGGCTTGAGGAAATGGAAAGCACGATTGTATCGCATATTGATTGGCCACAACACACGATTATGTGAAATGCAGTTTCAGAAGCAGGATGAACTGGTTCTTCTCAGTTGATACTTGGGCTCAGGCAGTGGTTCACAAGGCAACATCTTCTCCAATTCCTATACATTCATAGAACTCAGGAAAATTAGAGGTCATAAACAAGAACAACGCACAGAAACGAGAAAAGAAAACTGAATGCACTTCAATGAAACATCCATAGCCACTTCAAACGAATGCAATTAAGGCAATAATGCAAGAATCCACGACTATCAATGCTGAAGTATCTTTCAACAAGAGTATTCTGCATTGTGACATTGTAAAGAAACGGCAATGTGAATGTTATACATATATAGTTGCACGCCATCTGCACTTGGCGTAATATGTTTCCACAACACAAGTTCCTAAATCACGTTTAGGATGCACCAGTAGTCGTCATCAATTGAACACCATACATATCAATGGCTGGCAAAGTCACCCAAACACTATTCAAAAGTACTGAGAGAAACCCGAAATGATGCAACATGAACGCACTTAACCCGAAGTTAACCTGTTTATGAAATTTTGTCATAAAGAGTGTTTTTTTAACATTTCATATCATTTTTAATGTATTTTAGTATTGACCCAAAATTGATCCAAGTCCGAACTCGAAGGACCCATTTAACCTGAATTCCCAGCATCCCACAGTCAAGGATGGTCAAGGGGGATGTAGCCCTGAGTCCCTGATATGTTGAGACACCTGAACATGGTTTAATGCTACTCACGACTTTGTGCTACAATATACACATGATCTTGTTGCATAGGCCAAAACTCAAACAGCAAGGAAGTTCCAAGTTCTGAAGAAAGACTTGCTTTGAAGTGGCAATTTGACCATAGATCTGCTCTGGGCACCAAAATTAGGTTTAATTACAAATAAACAACTATGTATACTTCATAGGTTTCAAATGCATATATAACAGAGCATAGCTATGTATGCATCATAGGTTAACCAAAGGTTCAAGAACCATGGAAAGGTCAATATCTAAGCAGCCTTACTCCAAAGTAGTTCTTAGAACACAGGCAAAATGATAGTAAAGCTCAACAATTTGTGCTCCTAAGTTTCAAGGTGAAGGAAATGAAAAAAGAACAAGAAATTAAATGAATATTAGATATAATAATTACTGTATACTTTGCTTCACTTTCCACTGGACCACATAAGCTATGTGCATACTCCAAAACATTTCCTACACGAGGAAAGGATCTGCTAGCTTGATTCCTATGACAAACTACAATATTGCCATTACTGCAGCCAGTTGAGACGACATTCTCTAACAAGGAATAAGATCTTCATTTCTCCTAAGAATGCACATATACATGGGTATGTATGTATCAGGTCTACAGTTACTAAGTCAGCTTTGGATCATGTAGAAGTGCTGACTTCATACAAGTTGCTTGAAATGGAAGTTACAAAGGTATCAAAGCCAACATGCAATGTGGTCTGTGGTTATGCAGATATTCACTAGGATCTATCATAAGCTCAAATCAAGGATGAGGTTTGACCATAGTCATTCTCTCACATACATGTTCAAATTAAGTTTTTTATAAAGCAAAGAATAAACAGCATTGTTGACGTAGAATGGAAAGGATATTGCACATATATTTAGTGCCGTTGTTCAGAACCCTTTCCCTGTTTCCCAGATCGTGCATCCAGCATCATTTTTGGCTTAAACTTTGGGTCAAAGATCCAGTTCATGCCAGCAAATATGTTTGATTGGGTACGAGCCAAGAAGTCCCAACATAGAAGTTCTATCTTGACAAAAAGCACCTCATGTTTTTGCTGCTTTATGTATTTTTTTTAGATAAAGATAAAGTGTATTACTAATATCTAAATGTACAGCAGGAGAGAGGACAAGGTATCCTTTACAGTAAAACAATTACAAATTGCCCCAATTTTGTTGGCTATCTGTGATGGTGAAATCCCGGAATGCCCGGGCCCATCAAGAAGCTAGGTAAGCAATGGATGAACTGAAGCCCCATTGAACACCCGTGCATTCCTCTCCAACCAGATGCACCACAAAATGCAAAAAAAGCACTACTGTACTGCTGTATGTGTTTCAAATCCAGAATGTTCTAATGCAAACCCAAAAATGCAGTTCTTAGCAAGGAAAATTAATAAATCAAGCAGGTTTGGGTAGTAAAGACATTATTCTATATCTAATATAAGGGTAACTTTTTTTCAGATAACAGAAAATTTAATTGAAGAGATTGCTAAAACAGCAATGATGGAAAAGTTGTCCTCCCAAAGTAATTACATCAAATTAGTCCAATTTCATTGGACATCAGTTTCTGGATAGCTCCTAAAATCCCCGCCCGCCTTGGCTCACAAAGAAACTAAATAAGTTAGCTTATGTCCAAATCAGGTGTGAGGGAGCGTGTAGACAAAATTATGGCGTTCTTCCAGCCACAAAACCCATAAGATAGCAAAAACAGCATTAAGCCACAGCTATTTCATCTCTTATCCAGTCCAAAACCCAAAAGGCGAACCTCCAACATCTCCAGCACAGTGGCAGGAAATGCCCACTGTTCCCCGAAGAAAGCAACAGCCTACTCCACAACAAACATGCCATGTCACAGTGAAGAAAATGTGAACATGACTCACTACTAGCACAACACAGAACACCATGTCAGGTGAAAAAGCTAACCCTGGTCGCCTCTTCAGGAGCATATCATTAGTGTTGATTCTCCCTAGCGCCTTCGTCCAAGCAAAAGCTATCACCTTCAAAGAAACCTTCGTTTTCCACGATAAAAAAGATTTAGAAGAACACCCCCCCCCCCCCAAAAAGCATCTCTTTTCCAAACTCTAGCATCATCATTGGTCGAAGGGTGAGTTCTATTCAGCAACCCCAGCAAAGCAATAAGCTTGCCCAACTCCACCTCAAGCAAAGGACGGCGAGATTGAAGATCCCAAGAATCAATCCACACTACAATAGAAAACCACCACCCTACCTTCATGCCGTCGTAATAATCGCTAAAGACATCTATTGGGTAACTTTTTAATTCATAAAGAACTCCTCTACTGCTTATCCAAGGAAATACTTACTTAAATTGTTCACCCTCAATAAAAAGAAAAGATAAGAAATTGTTCCATCAATGAGAAAACATCAGTGAGCGGCACCCCTCTAAAAGCCTTGGCCGCTTTAGCCATAAAGATATGCCAACTACAACACCCTACCCAAACTGAGTATGCTACCCCAGATATCCCAACTACAACACCCTACCCGAACTCAGGATGCTACCCCAGTGAAATCCGCACGTTCATCTCCAACCAAAAGAAGTCAAAACTGCACATCTCCACAGCTTGTTCTCCTGTCCATCCTCACCAAGCCAGCATGTCTAACCTGCAGCTCAGCAATCGTAGGAGGCCAAACAACATACTTGACCTCAAGTAGGTTTTTCCCATTTCTTCACAAAGCTTCGGAGTTTTTATTTCTGCAATTCTGCTTCCATTTGCTACAAAAGCTTGATCATCCTCAAGTAGGTTTTTCCTAGATCTTTCATAAAATTCATTCAATTTACTGGAGATAGACATACTGATGTGCAAACTCTACCCCTAATGGCAGGGCATCAACAACAAGACACATCTAACAAGAGTAGCACAGAAAGCATACTCCATCAAGGCATCAAGGTACAACATCAAAGTCAAATTTAATCACGTGAAATACATGGAATTGAAAAATGTTCTGTTTCCTTGGGAAAAGAAAGAAAGAAAAAAAAAGGAGAGGGAAGGCAGCACATCCAATCCTAAACAGGCTTTCAATTTTTCTTTAGCTTATACAGCCTTTTGTGAAGTGTATTTCCTAATATTGCATTAAACCAAACCCCAGAAGACAAAACCTGGAAAATGTTCCCTTAGTTTCTAAGATATTCATGATAGAAAATATCAGTATTGATGAAACACCTAACAGCAACTTACAGATTAGTCCAAGTTCTTTGGACCTAGGAAATAGAGAAACTATGAAATGCCCTTGCCAACCTAGCCCACACTGAACATAAAAGGTGACCTGGTCCCACAAAAAAAAAATCAGGAGCAAAGACGAATCAGAGAAGACCCATGCATTATGCTCAAACCATA
This sequence comes from Tetragonia tetragonoides, assembly GCA_038025085.1. NCBI lineage: Eukaryota > Viridiplantae > Streptophyta > Magnoliopsida > Caryophyllales > Aizoaceae > Tetragonia > Tetragonia tetragonoides. Next base: position 37,297,431 of record CM076143.1, read on the forward strand.
TACGCCACAAACTACCAGGCCGGCAGCTAAACACTCCTCCAAAACACCCTTTTCCCTTTGCCCTTCCCAAACCCCACAAAACTACCTGTAAAAACTCCAAAACAGTAGCCACACAATCCTCCCCACTCACACAAACAGTCTACTCACCTCAAAGGTACCATGCAATCCTACATGAAAGAGATGCGATGCCTGACAAAGCACGCAGAGATCCGGAGAGAAGCTTTGTCTAGAGCTACCTGTCATTGGTATTCACCCTACATGGCTACACAATGCCAAAGTCTACACAAGCCCCGTTGAGAAAATACTCAGGAAATTTTGACAGAGTCTCAGACACTTGAGAGAAAACTTACTAAATAACATTCCCGCCGAAGGTCCCAGCTACACCCTAAAATCAGCATTTTCAGAAATCTGGACAGCCACATTCTATAACCACAATCAATATTCGAGTTTCACCAAATGTATGGGAATAAAATCTTGAACATCACCATACCCATTTAAGGCAGCCTTGTTCCCTTGAGATTATGACTCTCCTTTGTTTAATGACATTACCACATAGCAAACCAGTGATGAATAGTAATCATTGTCTAGAAGTCTAGAACTTTAAAACACGTCTGTCCTCTAGCTAAACACACTCTGTACACGGGCAATAGCCTCAATAGTAAGTAACTAACATTCCAGCAGCCTACAGCCAAACATTAAATAGTAAACAAGGAAATATAAAGTAAAGGGCCAGGAGCCATCTTGCAATGGGAATAGAGCGAAAATTCCAATATTGCTATCAGTTTATCAAAGAAACTCCTTGACAAGGCCCCAATACGTGTTAAAAAAGATGCAACCCTCGATCCCAATTAAATTCATGATATTTAACTTCTCCTAAGATTCTCTATCCGTAGTTTCTACACTTTACCTCCAGAGAATTGCCAGAAAGGCAAACCTACCAAGTATCTTGTGTTCCTTTGTCCTCCCAAATCAAACCTATCTACTCTGTTGTGCAGACCTTGGCTGGCCATATTTCATTGTTCTCTCTTCAAACAACAACCTATTCCAGAAATAGTTTCAAACTCACAAAGCAAGAACAAGTATAGAGTCGACAGATACTTAGGTGAAAGAATTCTCTTTTTTACTCTGTCATGACTCATGAGCACCGATGTAAATTAGAAAACGAAAAAAAGAAAGAAAAAAGCTCATATGGGCATCTTGGATTTCCCTGATGGCAAAAAACTTATAAATGAAGGCTGTGCAGTTTTGAGCAAGTGGCTATTAGTGATTACAGTAAAATCACCAGATCAACATCCTAAAATCCTAATCAATTCATATTTCAGGCATATCCACTATGGTAAAACTCAGGCACTAAGAAGACAACAGTAAGCTCCTCCATTTCCCTATCATGATTCCCCTAAAAAGAGAACTCCAGGAAATAGAAATGAGATTATCAACACCAAAGCAGCAATAAGCATGCCGAGAGGATAAACAACAAAGCCATGGAAATGCAACCGAGAAGATATCTTCTTCCTACCAACAGTTCAACATTTAACAGGTAAAAATATAACATGCTAAGCAACTCACTTTGATGAAAACTACAGAGGTTGGCGGCACTTGAATGGATAGTTTTGGTTGGAGCACTAGGATGGGTCCCACTTGAGTTTTTAACCTCATTAAAAACATAAAATAAATATGAAAAAAATACAAATAAAAAGAAAGAAGAAGAAAAAACGAGGAGATTGGTGGAGATGTTGAAGAGGCTTCCAGAGATGGGGAAGAAGAAGAGGCTTTGAGTGTAGAGGATGAGATCTCTGGAGATGATAGAATTAGAATTTGGAGATTCTTGGCATTGGCAAGTCTCTGAAGGATCCTTTGACTTCCAGGCCTTCAAGATGGCTTAGATAGCTTTTGGAGCCCTAAAAATGGCCTCTTCAATCATGAAGTGGTTATCCAAGTTAATCAGCATATTTGGTTGACCCCAATTGCCGTTCACAAGGAAAATTTCAACTCACATAGCTATATGGATAGCAAAATCCAGTTTTGCTTCACTTTCAACCATCCCTAGAGTTTTCCAACATTCAAAAATTTCCAACTGCCTCATGTAGACTTACTCAAATTCGAGCCACAAATCAAGGAACCCATTTGACACAATAGATAAAAATACCCCATCCAGTCTCAGATTTCTTTGATGTATATTCTGGCCAACATCTCAGCTGTATAGCCTATTTAATCGGCAGAAAATTATCAAGTGATTAGTAATTATTCAAATTTACTCATTCTAAAGAAGACCAACCAGACACAAACTAATCTCTTCCCATTTCCATATGGAAATCGGAAGACATGTAACTTCCGTGTGGTTCTCTATCAATTTTCTTACTCCTGCCTTCATGACACAGAAGTTGGTTGAACTTGCTTAGAAAATTACATGCATGGACAACCTCAAAGGCAGGACTTTCACTACCAAAATTCATGATATGGTTTTCTTTCTTTTTTCAGTTAACCAGATATGAACAACTTCATCTATGCATACTTTCCGCATTGAAAACTATATAAATTGCAGAGTCCTTTTATGGTAGGGTTGATTAGAAATATATATAGAAACAAAGTATTGCAGCTCCAGATACCATTTACTTATACAGTAAGTATGAACTTAATAAAAACGCCAAACAACGTCATAAATTTGAACATTCAACTATGAAACAGAATTCTTGAAGATAAACCAGGTCCATTTAGACTAGGTGAACCACATGACAATCTAAAGGGAAAGCGGAATACACAAACTAGATACATTACCTGCTGCTTCCGAAGCCTCTCATTTTCCTCTTCTAAGCGTGAAACTTTATGCTCCAATTCGTTTGTGTAAGCCTGTAATGTTGATCTCCCTTTCGTAAGATGAAATAAATTAAGACAAAAGAGAATACATCGGTTCTTGAAGCAGCAAGACTTGAAAGGATCACCTGTTTCCTAGCACGTGAACGAGCAGCAGACTCCCGGTTTTTTATCATTCTCTTCTGCCTCCTTTCAACTGTCTTATTCACATTCTCCCCTGAAGTGGATCTTTTCCTCCCAGATGTCTGCAGATCTGACGAAGTCCCAATTAAAATGGATGGCAAACACATCTGGTCCTCAGGGTATGAAACATCCATGACACTGACAGTACTACCCACCACGGTCATTGGCTGAGGCATTGGCTGAGGCTGCATGTAGACACTCATCATATTTTGTTGTGGATACTGACTTTTTGGTTGTTGATACTGCAGCCATTGCCTTTGTTGTGACATGGGCAAAGGAGAAGAACTAACATCTGTGTTGCCAATGGAATCCTCATTCTTTTTCTCTGAGGACCCCTCTGTAACAACTCCTGCCGTCAATAGGAAGTCCTCTAATGTGACCTCCCCCAAGGTGGTTTGCTTCTCCGGCACCATTTTTTCACCCTGATTTTCCTCTAATGTCTTCTTGCCCGAAACAGCGCTTAGGGATAAGCTTCCCTGATGTTGAAAAGAAGGCCGATTCTCCAATGTTGTGTTTTCAATGTCCACATCCATTGAATGGTCAGCCTCTGCTTTCCAGACATTTTTCAGGAGTTCCTGAAAGTTCATACTACCTAATGGTTTCCCCAGATCTCCTAATTGATTTTGAACCTCATCTAGTGTGAGATTATATGTAGAATTTTGCCGTGATAATGGCTGCAACTGAGATGATCTACTTTCACCAATACCTTGAGACCCCATTGTCTGAATTCCCATCCAAGAGGAACCTATTCCTCTAACATCGTTGAAGAATTCACAAATCCCTAAAATCCTTATGCAGCTACCACTATAATCGGCAAATTAAACCAAATGTTTTCGCTTTCTAAGCTCAGTAAAACACAACCCAGCCTGAAAGAATCCAATATACAAGTTAGTACCACTTATTACCTGAATAACCTCATAATGATTTAGGATAACATTAAAGATGTCACGACAAATTTATTGAAAGAGTCAACGCCAGCAGGCAGCAGATAAGGTTTTAACAGATATCACGATTTCCATGCAAGGACAAATCTTGTCATGCATGCAGAGGCATCTATCTCATTTTGGCTATCGATCTATTTCTATACTAATTACTTCTTTTCTAGATTACATGCGTATTCAGGCTTTGCCCAACTAGTTCCATGGGCCGTGAAGTTAACGACTCGGAAAACCTCCAATGGCCCTAAGGAAAACCTCGGCGACAAATCTCAAAAGGCTTACCAGCTGAACTACCCACTCAGGGTTGCTTCCATACTAATTACTACTCCCTCCTTTTCAACATTAGTGATATTTTAGACGTTCTTTCTTTGTATCAATATGTTTAAGGATTCCAACGTAAAACTAAGACAAATACTTCCACTTTACCCTTAAATTAAAATCCTTATTATCTCATCTGTTCAACTTGCATCAACCAGTATTTACATTTCCTATGATAAGATATAAGGGTACTTTAGTCATTCTTTTCTTCCTTAATTCTTGTGCATAACCCTAAAACATCACTCATTTTGAAACAAAGGGTGTAATATATGCCTGATCCCTAAATTACTTGAAGTGGTATCCCCTACAAACTGACCCGTACTTGATAGAGACTCGAAGCCAAAATTATTTATTGGAAGTGGGCTTAAATGTAAAATTCAATTGACAAATATTTACTTTTTGGTATTAGTGAAAGAACAACATTGCAAAACACAGGGTAGATTAAAGAAAAAGAAAATTTTGATAAACAAGGCATTGTTCCAGAAGAAAAAAGCAAGCAAATACATAATCCAATTAAAAATCTCGATCTTGGTGTTTACCACACATCATGATTGAGTGATGCACATCCCTGTAAAAGGCAAGGTTAACCAGCTACGCTAGGAGATAATATTAAGTAGATCGGTTGTAACTTACAAACTACTAAGTAGTCTTTCACAATCAACTAGTGTTCTCCCCAAAATTCACATTTATCCGCCAATTAGTACACAATAAATCTACCCAAATGGGCTTCAATACTAATATACAAAGTCTTAAACTTGCACTTCACAGCTCTTATCAGGAGTATGCAAATTTTCTAAGAACCAATTATTACTAATATCACTTTGGGAATCAAATGATTGTACAATTTCAGCAGACATGAAGATTTCAATTTTCTTTAAGCTTTGCACTATGATGAACTACAAACGCTTGCCCTCACTTAACTGCTTTTACATCTTATTCATTCCAATTAGTAGGTGCTTGAAAGTTGTAAGAAGCAATTGGTAGATGATACAAGTTTGGCTTTTTTTTGTTCCCAATAAAAGAACTACTAAGCTTACACACAACAGGTAAAAATAAAGTAAACTACCCACAATTCAAACCCATGCATACAAATTAATGAATTATTCAGTCAAAGCAGTACACTTTAAAAAACAAAAAATAAATAATTCAATTACAAACAGGGAACTTGCTCTTTAGAACCCAGATCAAAAGTGGGAAATTCTATTGTCATCTTATCAAATGCAGATCAAAAATCAAAAAATTAAAAATCCCAATATAAAGCAAGGGAAAGGGGAGAAATGGGTTCGAAGGAAATTTACCAACCATCATCTTTTTCTCAATTGAAACATGCAAATTCATTGGTAAAATCAAAAGGGATTACAGACCCATTTTAGACACTGATAGAAACATGGGTTAATAATAATCATAACTGCAAAGTTAGCTTTAACAGTAATTCACATGAAAATTTCAACAAGTAGAAGAGCTAAACTGTTAAACAGAAATCAGAAAAAGATTTGGAAGTTACTCACTATTGAGCCGCAAATGAAATTGAACTCACAGATGGTAAGAGAGAAAGGTGAGATTTTGATTTACCAGTAGACCGGTTTATGATGCCACACAAAAGTTGTTCGAGTGGAGAGAGAGAGAGAGAGAGAGAGAGAGAGAGAGTCCGAGAAAGAGGGAACTTGAAAATCGAAAGCATTTAACCATTTAAGGAGAGATTGTGTTTTCCTTGCCTTTTTCTCCAATAAAAGATCAAATTTCTATTTTTGATCTATATATATACATAGTAAGAATATTTTTAACTCATGTGATGTAAAATGTAAATGTAATGCTGATGCACGGAATATTAATTGAGTAGTTGTTAAGCATCATCTTTTTAAAAATATAAAAAAAATTATTTTTATAATAGTAGTGAATTAAATAATTTTGTTGAAAAACAATAAAAGATATCATATGTTAATGTTAGATAGTTTTCACTTTTGATTGCTAAATCATAATCATATATATATATATATATATATATATATATATATATATATATATATATATATATATATATATATATATATATATATATATATATATGAGGCATTTTCTGGGAGCAATGAAGCGTGCCACATAGGCGAGAATTTTAAGAGCGCGCCACCTAAGCGAAGGTAATGACATAAAAGAGAGTTTGATTTGGAATGGTAATTAGGACTATAACTATATCTTCTTATTAAATTTTGAATCAAACATAACTTTGCTTATACAATTCAAAAAATGGTAAATTATATACCATAAGATTTGGCTCGAAAAATACTTTAAAATGATATGCATATATAATAATATGATTAGTCATTTTCCGGGAGCCTTGAGGCACGCTACCTAAATAAATAGCATAGGACGCGTCAACTCATCATTTAATTATAATTAACTATAATTATTTTTAAATTTGGATATATTGAAATAATTAGAAGATAATGTAAAGTTATTATAGAAAAGAGTAATTAATACAAAAAAGATGTTCCAAAGATTATAAATCATAACAACAATAGAAGGAAAAAAAAAACGGTAGAAGCCTATTTGTGACAACTTACAAACTAAGTATTACATAGGAGAGAAAAAAAGTTAGGCTGAAGTAATTGTGTAGAACTAAACTACTATCATTCCTAAGCAATCATCTGATAAGCATAGTTGTAAGTTTCAATTGAAAACGTCCGAGAATTCCAAAGAATTGATGAAGAAGCTAAACTCCATTTTTTTTTTTTAAGGAGAAGAAGCTAAACTCTTGATCAAGATAATACTGATAAGAATTCTATTTTGATTCTAAACTGATTTCTCCCGGCCAGAGTCCCAATGAAATTCTTAGTCTTGAGTACAACTACAAATAATCATCCTCCTACATATATTTTTCTTTTTTTGTTTGTTTTTTTTTTTTGATGTGTTTTTTTATGGGTTCACTTATTTTTGTGAGAAGGTATTACTTTTTTGTCAGGAGGTATCACTAATCATGTAAAGAGTATCACTTTTTTAGCCACAGCCTCACAGGTATCACATCTCACGCATGAAACCACCTCATATAAATCTTTATGCAAATAATGACTTGATGAAACAAAATAGTCTTTGATGATTTTATATAAATCAAGTTTTTCTCTTTCTTTTCAGCCTATTCATATCCCCTTTCTAACTTACTTACATTGTGAAGTTGTTAATACGGCTAGAGCGCTTAACACTTTCTTTTTCTCTATTGACAGTAGACATCTCTCATCTTCTCTTATTGCTTTCTACGCCCCTTTGAATTATTGTAAACAAATCTAATCTTTCTTTGTTGGGGATCTGCAAATCTGATCTAACTTAATGTTTATATATAAAGTATTGAGCCGTGCTACATAGGTAAACAATTAACATAAGATAATATAAAAAGAATAGATGATATAAAAAAAAAAGTAGACATTCCACTTAACCCGTGTATCGCACGGGCTTTAAAACTAGTATCTATATATAAGAGGCATTTTCTGACAGCATTGGAAGCGTCCACCTAAGCGAACATTGTAATAAAATTTTAATGTAAATATAAAATACAAATATAGATTTTGGCATAGAATATATTAAAGTTGTACTTTTCTAAATCGTGAAAGAGTAAACTATTAGAGGTTTTGGTATAGTAGAATATATACTACAGTTATACTTTCCCAAATCGTTAAAGAGTAGATTATTAGATTTTAACTAGCATATAACTTTACTTCCACCCCTTCAAAAATTAAATTTCTTCCAACATTGAAAAGAGTACGAAATATCCTTTAAAATGAGACTCATTTGTAGTATGTTTTATTGATTAAAAAAATAAAGTATGAGTATATAAAAGATGCATAATTTATGCAACATAGGATGCGTCCACCTTAAAAAGTAATTAGCTTGACACAACTAAAGAGTTGTAATGTAAAAAAAATAAGAAAAGTATTATGTAGAGACATTTTCTAACAGTATTGAAGGCGTCCACCTACGCATGCCACCTAGGAAAGCCCTTTAAAAAAAATTACAAAATAAACCAATATTAGTGTGATTATGCGAAAAAGGGGAAATTGGGTCTTTCCATAACAAAACATCAGAATTTTACCATAGGCTAAAATGAGAGAGAGAAAAAAGAGAGAGAAAGTGCTCCAAAGACCCCCCAAGAAACCCATACCTATCCTTCATCTTCATCTTCATCTTCAACTACACAAAGTTCACAGATCCACTGCAAATGTTGACCAATCTCTTGATATCAAGATCAATTTTTACCCATTCCTTCATGACAATCTCGTTTCCAAGCTCCCTAGCTCTCCTCTGCCTTTATCATGCCCCTTTACAGAAATTTTGCTTACAAAATTGTAAGTCACGATTTTGTGGTAAATACGCCCAAATCACACCTCTCAAGCCCAATTCTTGGTGTACTGGGTACCTTTTGGTACTTATTAAGTCAACTCCTTTGGTTATTAATTATCAATTTCATATTTTGCCTTTGTGGAATTTGGGGGAAAAATCTCTAACCCTAGATTTCATCAAAAGACCCAAATTTCCATCTCTGTGACTCTTCAGCCATTTCTGGGTAAAATTCTTAGGGGTTACTACTCTCTTAGCTTGATCTTTGGTGGTTCTTGCTCCTGTGTGTGGGTGTGGCTTGTTCTCAGCTTTGTGTTACTTCTTTCACTGTGTGTTTACAACTCCCCTTTGCCTGGGGTTTTGGATTTGACTTCTCTCGGTGTGTCTCTCTATTGGTTTTGGGATGTTTGGTCTGGGCTCCATGGTGTTGCTCTCTTTGTTCCTAGTCCTCTCCGTTTGTTTACTCCGGCCATCCGTCGTCCTCTCGCAAAATTGTTTCTTAAAGCAAATACTGCTCTCCCCTCACCTTTGGTGATGAGAGACAGGTTGTGCCATCGTCTCCTCCTTGCAGGAGTCTATAGCATATTGGTTTGCCCCCTTGATGGCTTTTTTAGCACTATTTTTCTTCGCCATCTTGACGGCAACATAAGGCATATGCCTTGCAGGTTACATCTTGCACCTTTCTTCCTTTTCTCCCTAGCAATTTCTCTCTTTTCTGTGATAGCCTTATTTATTATTTGCCTTATGGTTTTGAGAAGTTTTAAGTCTGTGATTTTGGAAGAGAATCCATTTAAAGGTTCTACTCCAATGAACATTACCAATCAAACTGAAAGGCTTAGCTTGTTAATTTTCTGTTGGGTGATGCTAAGCAAAGAACTAATTCAACTATTTTTCAAGCCTTTCGATGGCATCAAAAGAGTTTGTTTTTTTTATGGATAAAATTGCTTTTTGGAATGTAAGAGGGGTGGGTAGGAGAAATGTTGGTGAAGAGATAAAACTGTTTTGCAAGATTCATCAAGTCCATCTTATGGCACTTGCTGAAACTAAAGTACAATATGAACCATCTATACCTATAGTGAATCAGTTTGGCTTCTCTAGCTTTGATTTTATCCCTTGTATAGGATTTTCAGGTGGTATTTGGGTAATGTGGGAATTTCTGTGTGTTGATGTTATTATTTTATATAAAGATGTGCGTTTCATTGCTGTACTTCTTAAAGATTATGCGAATTCTCAACCCCTAGTTGTTATATTTTGTTATGCACCTGCACAATCTGCTCATAAAAATCAATTTTGGGCTGACCTATTTGCCTATTGCAATACTATCACAGTTCCTTATGTTATAATGGGTGATCTAAATGAGATTGGTAAGGAAACAAAAAAACTTGGGTGTACAACTCCAAATCAAAGAAGGTTTGACAGACTAAACTCATTTAAATTCAATGCTAATGTTCTGGACATTCCTTTTGTTGGTGGTTCCTTCACTTGGAGGAAAAAAAGATCAGGCACCAATAATGTTTTAGAAAGACTTGGCAGAGTCTTGGTACCTTCCTCTAGTTTATCATGTTTCCCTCTAATGCATATCTCACATCATGATTTTAGCACCTCTGATCATGTTCCTATTACTCTTTGTCGTAATTCCAAGTCAAATTTCAACCCTCCCCCTTTAAATTTGAGTTAACATGGATTAAGCACACAGATTATGACTCTTTGGTCAGAAAAGCATGGGTTTCTAGACATAATGGTTCTCAAATGTATCAATTTTTGCAAAAACTTAAAACACTTGAAATTTCTCTCAAAGAAATGGGCAAAACTTAAGTTTAATAATGTAACTCATCAACTTCACGAAGTTGAAGGGCAGATTATCAATGTACAAAGAAAGCTTTGCAGAACTCCTGTTAATACTAGACTTCTTCGTGTTCAAAATAATCTTATTAAGAAAAAAGCATACCTTGTTAATTTGAATCGTATCTATTGTTTCCAACATTCACGAGAAAAGAACCTTCTGTTAGGAGACAGAAACACTAAATATTTCCAAACAAAAGCAACAATTCGCAAAAATATGATAAAAATTATCGATTTTCAAAGTGAAGATGGTATTCATTTTACAGACCCTGCTACTATCACTTCTGAGATTACTAAAGAATTTAAGGCACGATTTGTGAAGGATAACAATTGCTCACTTAACCCGGAAATAGACCTTCAAGATATTGGTGTAGAAATAAGTGATGAGGATAATGTTAAGCTAACTCAAGAAGTCACAAATGATGAAATTAAGGAGGTCGTTTTTCTTTTGGCGCCTAACAAGTCTCCGAGACCCGACGGCTTCCCAGCTGCCTTTTTCCAAAATTATTGGAACATAATTGGCCCTTCTGTTATCCGTGCTGTCAAGGCTTTCTTCTTTTCGGGAAAAATCTTAAAGGAAATAAATCAGACCTTTATAGCTTTAATACCAAAAATTGACAACCCTATGGCGGCTAATCATTTCAGACCTATTAGCCTCTGCTCCTCCATTTACAAGATTATTTCTAAGATATTAACTACTAGACTAAAAACAGTACTGAATAAACTTATTCATCCTTTGCAAGGTGCTTTCGTGTCAGATAGGTGTATTCAGGATAATATTCTTCTTGCGCATGAAGTCTTTCATTCTTTTCGACTGAAAAAAGGAAAAAGTGGCTGGCTGGGTATTAAGCTGGATATGGAAAAAGCCTATGATAGACTAGACTGGCACTTTATTTTTGAGGTGTTTAAAAAATTTGGTTTTAATGATATTTAGATTAACTGGATCAAAGAATGTATTTCCTCTGTTTCCTTTTCTGTTCTTATTAATAATGCCCCGGGTCCTACTTTTATTCCTTCCCGTGGCATAAGACAAGGTGACCCGCTCTCTCCATATATCTTTATCCTCTGTGCTAAGGTACTTGCTCGCAGACTTCAGCGTGAAAGTGATTCTTCTTCCAAAAGTATCGGGATTAAAGTTTGTAGAGAGACGAAAAAACTTCCCTTCTTAACCTTTGCAGATGATACAATGATTTTCGCAGAAGCATCTAATCTTAGTTGTCATACCATTAAAAAGATTCTTGACCATTACTGTAAAATCTCTGGTCAAAAGATTAATTTTGATAAATCCGCTTTTCAATGTACCAATAACATCTCCCGAAATACAATTGATGTCTTCAAAGGTATTTTGCTTATGAGCCACTCTTCAAGTTTGGATAAATATCTTGGATGCCCTATTATTAATACTAGGGTAAATGTCCAGACTTTCTCTGAGGTCCTGGATCATACACAAGCGCATCTAGCCAAATGGAAAGCAAATTCCTTATCTCAAGCAGGGAGAGCAACCCTCATTCAAGCAAATCTTTCAGCTTCACCCATTTTTACTATGCAAAGTTTTTCATTACCAACGGCTACGTTAAAAAAACTTGATAAAGTTAACAGAAGCTTTCTTTGGAATAAATCCGCTGATAGTAAATCGCCTAATCTCATAGGTTGGGATAAAGTTTGCCGCCCAAAAAATATGGGTGGATTGGGTCTTAGGAAAGCTGAGACAGTAAATCAAGCAATGCAAATGAAACTTATCTGGAAAATAATTAAGGAACCAGAAAGTAAATGGGTACGTCTGGTTAACAGCAAGTACCTTAAAGGACAACATATCTTAGATTTTACCAAAGGCACCATAAATTCTTGGCAATGGTCTCACTTGTTAGAAGTTCGTGAATTGTTAGACAAGGTATCCGTTGGAAAATAGGTAATGGCAAAACAGTAAAATTTTGGACTGATTCTTGGGTTTCGCAGGTTCCTCTTAAAGACATATTCTATAATGAATTCTCAGATGATCCTCTTTATGATATTGATATTCCTCTTAAATGTTTCTTTTTGGCTGCGAGAGGCTGGGATACTACTATGCTTACCAAAGTTGTTTCTAATGATACAATCCAAGCTATCTTAGGTATTCCAATCCTTCATAATGATATTCCGGATAAGTTCTACTGGGGTTATTCTAGTAACGGGGAATTTTCTTGTAAATCAGCGACTTGGATTGCCCAAGGGCTACAAAGTTCTTATAAACAGAAATGTGGGTTTAGTTGGATTTGGGATATTAATATCCCATCAAAGATTAAAATTTTTCTTTGGAAACTTTGTCTTGATGGTTTACCAACAAAACAAAGGCTCCAACAAAGTCATGTTTTTATTCCTCAAGAGTGTGTTTTCTGTAATTGTCACAGTGAAGACAAATTTCATCTGTTTTTCCATTGCCCCTCCTTTAGTCCTTTATACAAACATTAAAGGAGGTGGAATCTCTTTGCGGAGCTTCTTTGCAAGTGGATATCGATCCAGACCTTTCATTCATAGAAAGTCTTAATTTGTTGAAAGGAAAACTTTTAGAATGGAGTTTTATACTACTCATCATGACTTGGTGGTTAATTTGGTTTGCACGCAATAAGGTCCAATTTGATAATCTAACTATTAGTCCAATTCAAATAGCAGTCTCGGTCAAAGTTATTTTTAATGAATGGAAGACTCTATCGGAAAAAAATGTTGACTTTGATACGAGAGGAGTTTTTCCCACTAACCATGTTAAAAAAGGACCCCGTATAGGTATTATTTAGTCTCACCCAAGAAAAGACTATGTAAAGTTAAACTTTGACGGCTCTAAAATAGATAATTTGGGAGCGGCTGCAGGTTTTGTATTTAGGAATGATGTTGGCGAGGTGCTATTCATGGGGGCTCAACCATGTGGCTCGGCGTCTATTCTTATGGCTGAAGCGATTGGATTGCGGGAAGGAGTTAAACTGGCGAGAGCTAAGGGTATCAGGAATATCACTATCGAAGGTGATAACCTGGCCGTTATCAAAGCTCTCCGTGCGGAATGGCACATCCCGTGGGAGATAGAGAACATACTCATCGATACTAAGAAGGACCTCCATTACTTCGAAAAAGTGGAGGTCTTACATTGTTTCCGCGAGGGAAACATGGTGGCGGATTACCTCGCGCACTACGGGCACTCCTGTGATATGTTACGGTTTTGGTCATCTCCATTTGACCAGTCCCTTACCAATCTACTGATAAAGGACGCCTTAGGTTAACCCGTGGGTTACCTGGTTGTATTGCCTTTTCAAAAAACAAAAAAAAAATCAGAATTTTACCATAACACTTGCAATATAATATGACTTACGGCAAGAAAACATAATTTTATCTTAAACATTATGGCCGGCCTTTTTCAACCGATCTACCTATTACCATATTTATGCAGGGCTTTCATTATCTTCCTTTTTTTCCTCTTCTTTTATAATATATGGCAAGTTGCCTACCTTATATTTTAGATGCACTATAAATACCAGTAAGGATATCATAAATGAGCGAGGCATATTCTGACAATATGGGACGTGCCCACCGAGTCATTGTAATAAAATTTCAACAATAAACATAAAATAGATATATATGATTTGGTATAGAATATATACTGTATTTTCCTAAACCTAAATCATTACAGAATAGATGATTAGATTTTAAATGCTTAGAAATTTAAATTTATTACACCATTAGAAAGAGTACGAATTATCCTTTAGAATAAGACTCATTGTAGTATGTTTTATTGATTTAAAAAAAACGTATATATAAAATTGTCATATTTTTACAACATGTGATGTGTCCACCTAAACAAGTAGTTAGTTTGAGACAACTAAAGAGTTGCAACGTAAGAAGAGAGAGAGAGAGAGAGAGAGAGAGAGAGAGAGAGAGAGAGAGAGAGGTATATTAGTTTTAGAAATTTAAAAAGCAATCTCATGGTAAAATGTAATAAAAAGAGTATGTGTGGAATAAAAAAAGATGAATCTAAAATGATTCTAGCTCTAATCTTCAATAGAAAATTTGACCATTATCACGTATACTTTTATAACTCTACGCAATAGACTGATCCCCTATATTATGTTAGGTCTCCAACTTTTATGTTATTGATCTCTGCCCCCTGTCCATGCTTATCCTTCTACGTAAATGATTGTTATTCATGTATACAAGTTTTTTTTTTTTTGGGTTATAACTCATGTATACAAACTTGAAAAATAGTCAAGTAAGTTTTTTTTTTTTTTTTGTTATTCAATGGTTTATGTCCTAGAGTCCTTTATAAAATAACAATTTTTTTTTTTTAGATAAATTGAGTGTTCAAGCTTTACTTGACCAATCTTATGGGCCCTAAAGTTATCAACCAGGAAAACCTCCCGTAACCTTGAGGAGACTCGAACCTGGAACCAAATATAACGAATTGTTTTATTATTTGTTTCACATGTAATGACAAAGATGAAAAGTTCGGAACTCTTAGAACAATTAAACAACTACTTATATTTTCACACAAAGGTATATTCCTTAATAATGTAAGATCGTCATTTTTTAACCTTTCATGTTCTTTTCACCCCATCCCTTCTATATGGTTGATGTCTCTCGCTCCTTATTTCATGCAATAACTATTTAATTCTATTTGATTGACAAGTTAATCATATACCTAAGTATATGTATGCATGTTTTGGGATATGTAGCTTTAGATCATTATTGTGAATGGTAAACTAACAATTGTAAGGCCTAGTTCTTTTCATCTTCTTTTTACTGTACTTATTTGCACAATACTGAACTGAATTTTTTCTGAAATGAATTTATTTTTACTGAATCCACAATAACGAAAAGCAAAATTGTACTTTGGTTTACCGAACTAGACTGAATATTTTTTAGCTGAACTTCTTTTTACTGAACTGAACTGAAATCTATTGAATACTTCAGGAAGTTGAAGAGAACATGGGCTAAGCAACAATGTAATAAGATCAAGCACACCAGCTACGAAAGCCTACATAGCTATAAAGATACTGTTTTTTTCTTTTTTGGATCGAGTAAAAGAGATATTGGTCAAAGATTGTTGTGTACAACAAAATTTGTTGAGATATTATATATCTGAGTTACAATAAGCACGTAGTTATAAAAACCTATATAACTAAAACATAAACCTCAAAAAATATATAACTAAAACAGATAGGTAATAAATCGGGTGATGTTATTGTCAGGTTAATAAACACTATTATTGTCCGGTCTAATCTCAAAAGGATGAGCTGCATTATGTTTCCATATATCATATATGGCATAAATGACTTGGAGATAACATTATCGTCCAATAAATTTTATTGAGATATTATCCAAGTTTGAATGTAAGTAGTAAATTCAACTTTACGGGGGCGATTGTTTAGTGGGAATAGAAGGAGAGAATATGGATAAGAAAATTAGTATTTTAAAATCTCATGTTTGGGATAAGGGATGGGGAATAGAGAGGGGATACGGACGGGGATAAAAAAGCATAGATTTTCATGTTTTTAATCCCACAAGAGGGTTGGTAATTGGAGGTGGGAATAAAATTGTTAAAGTTAAATTACCATCATGCCCATTAAAAATGACTGCAGATTTTGTCTTTTTTTTTAATGACATTTTGGTAAACTAACTTTATAATATTCAATCTACTCCCAAAATTGATACCTACATAACAAATAAGGTAATGAGATTAACTACACAAATTCTTTATCCCCCAAAACAAATATCATTTTGAGGTTAACTAAAAAGGCCTCTATTCCCACGTTTTTAATCCTACAAGGAGGCTGGTGAATAGAGGTGGGAATAGAATTCATAAGTTAAATTACCATAATGCCCATTAAAAATGGCAGCAGATTTTGTCTCCTATTTTTTAATAGTAGTTTGGTAAACTTACTTTATAATCGTTAATCTATTCCAAAATTAATACCTACATAACAAACATGGTAATTAGATTAAATATACAAATTCCTTATCCCCACAACAAATCTCATCCCCATCCGCAAAATTGCAAATTCTCATTCTCACTTCACAAACATCCCCTTAAGTCCATAGTTCACTTAACAGTTTAGCTCATTTGAGTTTATGTAGGAATTTATATTCCTTTTTTGTTTTGAGTGAAAGAACGATCGACGATCATCGATCTTCCATCAATATAGATGGAACGAGAATTAGGCGTTTTAATTTCTATCATCGATCTTCCATCATTTTTTTGGTAAACTAACATTATCTACGAACATTTAAATGAGGCGTTTTAATTGTAAAATTTTGCTTAACTTATCTTTAAAAATAATAACTAACACCCAACATGTGCAACGCACGGGCTTCTTATCTAGTATCTATATATTAGAGGCATTTTCTGACAGCATTGGAGGCGTCCACCTAAGTGTGCCATTGTAATATATGTTTTGGTATAGAATATATACTAAAGTTGTACTTCCTGAATCCTTAAAGAGTTACTATTATTAGAGGTTTTAGAATATATACTAAAGTTGTACTTTCCTAAATCATTAAAGAGTAAACTATTAGATTTTAAAAAGCATATAACTTTAGTTTTACCGCTTAAGAAATTAAATTGCTTACACCATCGGAACGAGTACGAAATATCCTTTAAAATGAGAATCACTTGTAGTATGTTCTATTGATTTACAACATTAGATGCGTCCACCTAAAAAGGCAATCAGTAATTAACTTGACAAGTTGACACAACTAAAGAATTGCATGTAAAAATAAGAGAAAATATACGTATATTAGTTATAAAAATTTAAAAATCAATCTCAAGTTAAAATATAATAAAAATAGTATGTGTAGAATAAAGAAATAAATGATGAATCTAAAATGATTATAGCTCCAATCTTTAATAGGAAACTTTACCATTGTCACGTATAATTTTACCCCGTTATATAACTGTATGTAATATACTGATCCCCCATGTTATTTTAGGGTTCCAATTTAATGTTCCCTTCAACTTTATAATTATTAATGTACTCCCTCCGGGCCACAAATAAAATTACATTGGAATTTTTGCGTTCTTCAAGGCAGTACTTTGACCGCATATAACTTTGAAAAAACAAGCAAGCATTGAAATATGATTTGCTATTCTAAGGTTTACGCCCAAAACTTATTTATTTTTTGAAAAATAGTTATGTATACATTAGACATTTAAACTGATTTTACCATAAAAGAATGATCATATCTTTGGAATGTTAGTTGTACACTTATATCAACATAAGAGTATTAGCGTACCAACATCAAGCATAGAACGACTTTGAAACTATTACCTCTTGGATCATGTAACATATGGGATGAGTTAATTAATAGTTAATTGAAATTGATGATAATAGTTTAAATTAGATAAGATGTCCTATCAAGTCATAGTAATCTTATTATATGGCATTCATGATATTAAATGGATTATATAAATATTTATCCTTATATTACTAATAGTTTTTGAAAAGTAACAATTACACTTTGATTTTTCAATGAGATTAATAATCATGTTATATTAGTTTTATTATATAATCACAGTCCGTGATACGCACGGGCATACTCACGGGCATCCACCTAGTTATGGAAAAAGCCATACATTATCAAAGACTTGTTGAAGGACAAAGTGTTCATACACGATACACAAGCTCTATAAAACTAATGACGAGACAAACACTAGCACTTTTTAACATCCTATTATATATTATGATTCAATTTACCCGATTTTTGATCAACTAAGAAACTATACTAGCACTTAATCATTAACATGCCACTTGTTACTCTTTTATCATGGAGTTTGAAACCCTTTATTGATTTCAGTTTTAGGAAATTACTAGACAAGACCACTACTTTTATGACGATGAGAAAAGAGGAAATTGATTCAAGTAACAACCTAGGTATATTGCAAAATAGGCAAGACCTCTTCGCTTCCTTCATAATTGTTTTCTGAAAGTTATTATCCCGTTAATCCCTTTAATTTTTATTCCTCGTCCATCATCTTCATTTATTTCTTCTTCACTTGATATGAGGGGAAATAATCGGGCCTTTAGGTTTAGGTTTTCATTTTCTTATTTTCCATTTCTTTACATTGCATTTTACATATTAGGCGCTCCATGCTAGGATTCATAATTAGTCGTCATGCTTGCATTGTCGTCATTTTGCATCTACATTTGTAAAAAAGTCCAAGTCTTGCATTCATCAAGGTCTCCATTTTTTCACTACGTCTCATACACTAGAAGTCTAGACGAGTCGATCATAACTCTTCTAGGGTCATTTTGCGTCCATTTATTGTCATACATGTCAAGCTCAGTCTGTCCTGCATCTTGCATAGTGTCGTCGTGACTCTATCGTCACATAGTCATCATCATGCATTCGAGTTCATATAGACGTCTTCACCTTAGGAGCTATCGAGGGTCTTCTAAAAATCATGAGTCTTTGTTTTCAAGTCCTTTCTTTGGCGTCTTTCTAAGTTGAGACTTGTGTTCAGGATTAGGGGCTCGAGGAAGAATTATGGTGACAAAGGTTGGGCTCGATCGTTCGGCAGATTGGTTTGTGTACAAGCTACATCCAAGACACCACCACATTCCAAAAGGCCATCACCCCATAATCCATCACCACCACAAAGCTCACCACCACTCAATACATCCTTCACCTCACCAATCACACCCCCAAATTTCACCATGGTCAAGACCACTGACGAAAGGCTCGAGGAGATCATGGTTGAATTGGGAAAAATGCGACTCAGGATCGACGATTTTGACAAAAAGAAAGAAGAGGAAGCAAAGATCCTTTCTGACTCCGACACCGAGGAGGATGAGCAAGTCACTAAGCTAAAAAGGATTGACTCTATGCTCAAAAACAGCGGCCTGTTTGCCAACTACAATGCTAATGTTGGTAAAGTCAATCCGAAAGTCAAGGGCAAGCTTCCAGCCAAATTCTCCATGCCCGAGGTTTCAACATTCACTGGAACTGATAATCCACAAGATTACCTCAAGGCCTTCACTACTGCCATGGGTTTAAGAGGAGTTGACAAAAATATCTACATTCATTTGTTCCCACAGACTCTTGATACCCCGACTCGTTGTTGGTTCTACACCTTGAATTTGGAGAACTACCACACTTGGTCAGATTTCACTACAGTGTTCCTTGCAAGCTACAAGGAAAATGTTTCTCTATCCTATGACC
The DNA here is from genome assembly GCA_038025085.1 of Tetragonia tetragonoides. NCBI lineage: Eukaryota > Viridiplantae > Streptophyta > Magnoliopsida > Caryophyllales > Aizoaceae > Tetragonia > Tetragonia tetragonoides. Next base: position 37,317,026 of record CM076143.1, read on the forward strand.
CTTCGAGAGTTAGAGATCACCAAACAAGAAGAAGATGAGGGATTCACTGCCTTCCTTCAGCGTTGGAGGCTAAAGATCGCCGAACTGGTTGAGCGACCTTCGCAAACTGATCAAATCCACCAATTCATCAAGAATCTGCAACCTGCTTACAAGGAACGCCTCATGTATCAAGCAACTGACTCCTACAACCGGCTCTATGATGTGGGTATCCTAATTGAAGATGACCTTCTTAAGAATTCCACTTAAGTTGTAAACAAAGCGAGCATCTACAGGGGGCTGTCCTCCATATCTCTGTCGAACAGCCCGCGCTCGAGAAGTTGAAGAGAGTCGAAGTCTCCTAGTGTGCAAGTCTAGTTGAGTCCAGTCAAGTCTAATGATATCTAGTTTGTCTTTTCAATTCGTCCTTAGAGTCTAGCTTACTTCTCGTGTAATGCTTTTCTTCGATTCAATAAAAAGGTTGCATTTTGATTCACATCATTGTTCTTTGCTCAATCCTATGACGAACTTAAGTTGCATATGACGGAATCACAAAAAAAAAAAATTAACAAAAGGGAGCCTTCATTGTGGAAAACATAAAAAAGGTACTCCCTAATGATCATATCCATAGAGGACATACAGTTGAACCGACCATGCTGAGGACATGAGGCATTCATTTGACACCTCCCATCAATATCCTATACTACCCTATACATCATTACTACTTGCAGCACTTTAAGCCTTAAACATATATCCTTTCATTTCTTAACCACATTATCCTTACCCCGTGAATGGGTGTGTGCGACATGGGAATAGAAGCAACCTTCTAGGCAAGGTGGACCGACCTACAAAAGAGCCATCAAAAAAAATACCCAAAAAAAAACATAGAGAACTCGAAAATTCAAGAGCAAAAAAAAAGAGAAAAAAGAAAAAAAATTCGAGAGCGATCAAAAATCCAAAAGACTGCAAACACCTCAAGCACAACCAAACGGTGGCATTACCTAAACATTGGTCCCTAAGCCACATTGCCAAGACCACAAACTTCTTTTCCATCTAGCATATTTTGGGGAGGGGAATTACATTGGGTTTATTTGAGCCTTTATCCTTTCTTTGACACATTAACCCAACCTGATATTACAACCCTAAAGCCCTCCAAGAGGCACGACCATTCAATTATGCATTCCTGAACTACGTTGGCCTGATTCCACACACTGGATACGTAGGAAACCTCAAGGAGGTCCGGCCACGACAACCACTTTGTCACATGATCATAAGGAGTTCTCCCGTTCCACCATTCTCATCTAAGGCTAAAAAAAATGAGCCCGGTAGGTTGAAAACCCGAAAGGGCGGGCTAGGCAAAAGTTAGGGCAACAAAAAAAAAAGAAAAAAATTCAATATCTTGAGGCAACTTAAATTTCCGAGGATTTAGAACATGGTTTCGCATGTAAGCATTCTCTTTGGTCAGTCGTCTAAAGTCATACTCATTGCCTTTCTCGTGGGCTTGCACATAGACTTTCCAACTGGGGGCTATTTCAGAATGAGTCGGTTCCTTGTCCGCTACGTTCAAAGTTGTCCATTTCGTCCCCATACCTTAAGTTAGGATATTTTGTACCGCTGCATCAACATCCATAGCTCCTCGAGTAGGTCATAATCATCAAGAACCACACATCAAACTGGGGGCTAGTTCTCCCTTGATTGCACTCAGTCTTGTCCACTTGTCTCTTACTCTTTTAAGATCACCACAAGAATGAAATTCTTGATTACAAAAACTTTTCCAGTATGAAGACCCTCTTTAGACCCTATAGGAGTCGTGCATGTCAGGCTAGGCCGCATGGAGTCGTGAGTCAATAGAGTCTGCATACATTATATTTGCATAAGTACTAGAGTCGCCTTCAAAGATATGCATGTGTACACGATTTCTCAGTGTATTGGGTCTCTGCGTGTTTACATCTCAATTCCCCTTTGCCCCGTGCATATTACTATGTCATGACTTGTGCATCTTGTCATGGTCAGTCGGGCATGTCTATTGCATCTTTCCCCTATGTGCATATCTCCACTACAGGTTTGAGTCTACCCGCTCTCCATCAAAACCAACAAGCCCGGAACTCAGTATTCAACACACAATCAAGCTCGGAAGCAACCTCTCGACAACAATCAAGAACTGAAGCAAACATCCAATAGTAATCAAGAGTGGAAGCGACCTTCCGACTACAACTAATAATGGAAATAACCTTCCAACAACAGTCAGACACGCGGGCCCCCTGCTGACCCCATGTCATGTCTCAGCCCAAAAACCGTTATTTGGCACAATTTTTTCACGGTACGATCAGTACCAAGCGTGCGGGAACAGGCCCCTTGGCCCACAAATTCAAAATTCAACATTTGTCCCATTTTACGATACCGTCTACTACTAGGTAAAATCAACCCGTTTGTTTTGCAGGTCTCCAAATGCACAAGCCCGGGTATTTTCTAGCACTACTTAATTAATCGCCAATATGATCAGACTTTAAAAAAAAAAAAAAAGAAAAAGCCCAGTATTTCTTGACACCATTTAGTGATCGTCGGAGCAGTCAAAATTATCTTCAAGCCCAGTTAATTCTCTGGCACTATTTATTTGGGGACAGTCTGTGATCACCCGTTGACTTTAAAGCCCAGTTGATTCTCTAGGACTATTTATTTGGGGATAGCTAGTGATCCCCAGTTATCTTCAAAGCCCAGTTGATTCTCTGGCACTATTTATTTGGGGATAGCCAGTGATCTCCAGTTGTTTTCAAACCCAGTTGATTTTCTGGCACTATTTATTTGGGGAAAGCCAGTGATCCCCAATTGTTTTCAAGCACAGTTGATTTTCTGGCACTATTTTTTGACACAGCCAGTGATCCCCAGTTGACCTCGAGCCCAATTAATTCTCTGGCACTATTTATTTTGGGGACAGCCAGTGTTCGCAAATTTTTTTCAAGCCCAGTTGATTTTCTAGCACTATTTATTGATCGCCAAGGCGGTAAAACTGTTTTCAAGCCCAGGTATTTCTGTGGCACTATTTTTGGGGACAGCCAGTGATCCCCAGCTGACCTCAAGCCCAGTTAATTCTCTGGCACTATTTATTTTGGGGACAGCCAGTGTTCGCAAATTGTTTTTAAGCCCAGTTGATTTTCCGGCACTGATCGCCAATGCGGTCAAATTGTTTTCAAGCCCAGTTGATTTTCTGACACCGTTTATCGATCGCCAAGGCGGTCAAACTGTTTTCAAGCCCAGTTGATTTTCTGGCACCATTTATTGATCGCTACCGCGGTCAAATTATTTTCAAGCCCAGTTGATTCTCTGGCACTATTTTGTGACAACCTGTGATCGCATGTCTAGTTGTAGGTCCCTTTCAGGCGTCAATTCCTTCCATGAGCGTTGTGCCCCTACTAACCATTACCTTTATTTTTCTTGTGTTCATAGAGATGAAATCTTAGCGCGCTACGAGCGTGTCTTAGTACAGGTTTGCCTTAATACGCATGCATACTGTACACTCTCACACACCACGCGCACATCAGCATCCTGCATGTCGCCGTTGGAATACTTCAATCTTCACTTTTACTCAAACTCGATCAAAGTGGGGGCTTCTGTAGACGCCAAAAAAGCGTTCTCAGATTTCTTCGCAAAAGCTCGATGATGAAAGGAGTAATTTATAGACTTGAATGCAATTTTTGCTTTGATAAGTAAAATAAGGTCTCAGGTTTTTCCTCGATCACTCCTTTATTTCGATCACATTCAAAAGCCTCGTTCAAAAGCTTTCCAACGACACCTCTCGTCTTTTTCCGACTCCCGGTTGCCAAGTTTCTAGCCGAGGGTAAAATCGTCTTTTTACCGCTAAAGGGTAAAACAGTCTATTCACATTATCGGAACCTTAAAAATACCTCTGAAAATTAAAATTGACTGGATGTCGTCATTATGAGATTTTAGCCAGGGCCGCTAGCCGCACTCACCAGCGCCGCAGTGGCGCTTGATGGGTCTGCTGAGGCCCGTACTTTTTTTCAAGCCCGATCTCCGAATTTCGGCCATTCTAGAATTAATTGCTTAATTGAAGATCTTCACCCGTCCAACCCTACTCCTTCGCCTATAAATATAGCCCTCCTCCCTCAGTTCAAAACACACAGTCTACAGTTGACAACCTCTTTTCTCGGTTGAGTACTCCCGAGCTTCCCCCTCTTTCTTCCAAATTCATTCTTTGCTTGAGATCTATTTTTACTATTCATTTGCTAAATAGCCTACAATTCAGGTACTAACTCCTGAGGGCTCAAATTAAATTAATTGCTTAACTATTTATTTTCTAATAGTCATAATGTAGATATGATGCTAATCATGTATTTTATTGGTTCCTAAATATTGTCTTTCAATTCTGTAAATAAGCATGTCTATTTGTTGTAACGCTCAACTTGCCCATCGAAATGCATGTCAACAATAAATGTCGTGATGCTTGTGATAAACCAATTAATAGTCTAATCTAGGTTGTTAATCCGGTTTGTGTGGGAATCATGTCTTTAAATTATTACGCAAACTTGAGTTAGTAGAAGCCGTCATAAAACAAGCGAGTTGGGTGCCTAACACCTTCCTACCTCGCACCTTCACTCCCGAACCCTTTATTCTTAGGTACTCATATGTTTTATATGAGCGGAAGTCTTTCTAAAAACATGATTAGTTCACTTATCGCGCTATTGAGTTGTCCCTTCGAATTATCCCTTCGGTTTGTCCATTCGATAAAACGCCGATAGCAGATTTGTGACCTCTTTCATGGTTTTTATTCAATTCAAGTCTTTTCAAAAGCTTTTCTAACTCGACGGTTCCTTGAACTTATCTAAACCCCCAGCTTACAAATTTTCTATAAGAATACACTCCGTGACGAGATAATCCAGGGTCCTTACAGCCAATTACACTGTTTGTTCGGAGCTACTCATTTGTTTCAGTTAATGATTGTTTAAATTGGAGCAATTATACTAATTATATGTTTCAGTCAATGATTGCTTAAGTCGCAGTAATTATATTGTTCATATTTATTCGGAGCTACTCATTCATTTACAATCGTCATTTTATGATTATATTGTCTCGTTGACTTTTTCGTTTCTCGTGCTGGGACGAAATCTTGACATCCGCTGAATGGTGCTTAGTCACTGTTTGCTTAGCACAAAGCATTTCATACTATTTACTCTCTAGTGCTAATCACGTATAAAACCCGTGGTTGCGCTATCTCGCTACCTTTTCCTTTCTCTCAGTATACAGGACTTTTGCAGTCATCAATTGCCCGCCGCGAGCATTCCTTACTGCTAACGATTACCTTTATTCCACATAGACGAAATTTTAGCATCCACTGAGTGCGTTTCAGTCAAGGTTTGTCTAATTTGCATTCGTACGGTACACTCTCACACACCAAGCACACAACAACATTCTGCATGTCGCCTTCGTAAAGCTTCTGTAGACGCGTAAAAAGCGTCGCCAGATTTCTCCGCAAAAGCTCGACGATGAAAGGAGTAATTTATATGCTTGAATGTTGTTTTTGCTTTGATAGGTAAAATGTGGTCTCAATTTATCAAACAACTCCTGCATCTCAGTCACATTCAAAAGCCTCGTTCAAGAGCTTTCCAACGACACCTCTTGTGCCCTTTTCCGACCCCTAGTTACGAAGTTGTCCTCATCGGGATAATTGATGGTAAAATCGTCTTTTCACCACAAGAAGGTTAAAACGGTTTTTTTTACATTCCAGTTTATTCAAAATCATTTTCAGAATATGCAAATTCATCAGGAAAGTTTCAGAAGAGTGGATGTCGTCATATGACGACATCCGGCTGGCACGGCTCTGCCCGAGTTAGCTGGCGACAACTTTTTCACCCGATCTCTTTACCCCACGACTCTATCTTTTCACCCGTGCAACCCTACTCCGTCCAAAATAAATACAGCCCTCCACCTTCAGTTCAAAACACACAGTCTACGGTTGACACCCTCTATTCTCAGTAATATTAAATCTGAGCTTCTCCCTCTTTCTTTCAAATCAATTCTATTCTTTCTTTACTAGAGATCTTGCTTTACTATTTAATTGTTAAAATAGCCTATAGTTCAGGTACTAAACTCCTGAGGGCTCGAATCAACTTAATTGCTTAACTGTTTATTTTCTAGTAGACAAAATGTAGATATCATGCTAATCATGTCTTTTATTGCTTCCTAAATATTGACCTTCAATTCTGTAAATAAGCATGTCTACCTGTTGTAATGCTCAACTTTCCAATCAAATGCATGTATAAATATGGGTCAATAATAAATGTCGTGGTGCTTGTGATAAACCAATTAATAGTTTAATCTAAGTTGTTAATCCGATTTTGTGTGGAAATATGTCTTTAAATTATTAGGCAAACTTGATTAGTAGAGGGCGTCATAAAACGGGCGAGTTGGGTGCCTAAGACCTTCCCACCTCATACCTTCGTCCCGAATCCTTATTCTTGGGTACTCATATGTTCTATATGAGCGGGAGTCTTTCTAAAAACATGATTAGTTCACTTTTTGCGCTACTGGGTTGTCCCTTCGGTAAAACGCTGGTAGCAGAATTTTGACCTATTTCATGGTTTTTTTATTTAATTCAAGTCTTTTCGAATGCTTTTCTAACTTAACGGTTCCTTGAACTTATCTAACCCCCAATATACAAATTTCTATAAGGACACACTCCGAGGTGGGAAAATCTGGGTCCATACACCGGCATTTCACATGCATTAATAAATAACCCCCCGAACTGCCCCGAATAATGGACTAAAAACGATTAAGTGGGTGATTGATGGATCGGGTGGTGGATTGGGTGCGATTCAGGTAAATGTTTTTCACTAGAGAATGCACACGAGTCATTTAATAGTATAATTATTGAAAAAATATTTATAGAGGGAGAATAAAAACCTTAAATGGCTCAAAATGTCACTATGTCATTTTTCATCTGCCCGTGAAGCTGTTCAATCATGAATGAATAACAAGACCTTGGGAATCTATAACATTGCCTCATCGAGTCTAAGATCAAGATCCATGCCCCTTCACGGCATTAATGTATTTCACCATTTACTGTTGGAATTCAAACCTCTAACTTCTACCGATATCTCATTACTGAAGGTGGTAGTGGATTTTCTAATAAAAATGTAGCCTTTGAGAAGCCTTATTGTTTGATTGACATAATTGTTTAGTTGATTTATGTGTTATTTAGTTATATTATTTCACCCACTAACCCCCGATTCCCCTTTTATTGGCAGGTGATAGATTGATGGATTGGATGTGAGTATGGTTCTAAACTTATTGGGAAAAAACATTTCAAATTTTTAAAAATTACAATTTTTTGCGTCATGGTTGTAGACTTCTAGGGATAAAACATATCCTAATTTCGTGTCACATTATTAGTAGAATAGGAGAAACAAATTTTTCAATATGACATTGTGTGTTCGACACTTTTTAACGTTTTTGTCAGACTTGCAAGAGGGGGAAACATTAGTGATTTTTATGGAGTCACTAGGGCACAAAGGGAGAGAAAAAAGAATTAGATTTTGGAGTGTAACTAGTATTTATAGAGCCTTAGAGATTAGGACTCATTAATCTAGTTGGAATCCTAATGTGGTAAAACACGTCTCTCTTAACGAAATTAGCACAAGGAAATATATTTCATTTTCAAACACCAAATAATAAGGAAATAAATATTGGAATAAATTTACATAGGTAGTAAACAACATTCTTCCACGTTGTTGTGGTCCACTCCTATTATTCAATCTATTTGGACTAAATGAGACCCTGACCTACGTGACCTATCCTCTTGAGAACCAACCAATATTGGTTATATAATGTATTGATAAGACATTATAATAATGATATACCTCTAAGAGCATGGCTATCCATGAATTCTTGCATGTTCATAGAGCTAGAGAGAGTGGTGAACATGAACATGGGGCACTATCCATGTTCATGCCATGTTCTTAAGGAGAGAGAGAGGTGAGAGATTGTGAACATGGGCTATTTGTTCACCAAAAAGGGTCTGGATGAACGAGAGCAAACTCATTCATGGGGTGGGGTTGAAACATAATGCTGACGCGTGGCCAGGGGGGACCGCTCAGCTTTTTTTTTTTGGCCTCAAACGCTGGAAAACGCAGCGCATAAGGCACGGATGTCAGACCGCATGTCCTGGTGCGCCACGTGTCAGGCCTGGGCTGGTCTGTTTAAAATAAATCTGTTGCAATTTTGCAACGGCTATAAATATTAAAAAAATCAAAAAATTATAAAAAAATACCAACGGCTATAATTTTTTGTGATCTATAAAATGAGATCAAATTTGACATTTTTTGGCACAAATCTGAAAATCGTCCATTTTCTCTCCTAAATTGCTTTTATTCCTCTAAAAATTCATATTTGCTCTAAAAATCCATCTTTTCTATATTATAAATCCAAATAATTTCCCCTTTGGTGGAAATGATAGGAACCAACAAAATAATTTTTCCACCCAACAAAATCCTACCCAACAAAATGTTTATCCCACCGAACAAAATGTTCATGCCACCCAACAAAATTGATCCAAGTCCCATGTCACCCATTTCATATTTCCAGAACCAATTTCAGAATCCCGCACCTCAATATTCACAATTTCAAACACAATCCCTATATGTTAATTCACAATTAATTAATTTTAACTTAATTAGTGTCAATTTTTATTAAAATGTATAGTAAATAATAATTCAATTTATTAATAAATTTAATTCACCAATTCAATAATATAAATAATATATATATATATATATATATATATATATATATATATATATATATATATATATATATAAGTTGGAAGGAGAGAGAAAAGGTGGTGGGGTATGGTTAAAAGTATAGGAGAGAGAAATGGATAAACATGATATTTGGGTTCATGGATAAAGTTGCATTTGGCTGAAGTTCAGGAGTGAGAAAGTAGGAGAGTGGTGGAGGAGTGAGAAAGTAGGAAAGAGATGGATGAATGAACTTGGAAGTGTTTATGGATAGCCATGCTCTAAGGTTCATAAATGGTTTTTACCGCATGACATCGAGAGAGCGTTAGTAATACCTATTTAAAAATGTTCAAGGTAACAATGAATGACATTAAGCATATAATTCTCATAGCACTTAATCGGTTAAGACAAAATACTCTTATCTTCTATTTTAAAAAATTCCGAATGTTTGTGATGTATGGATTAATACATTATAAAAATATTTTTTGACACTTGATATTCTTCCTTGGAAGACATTGCAATGGCTTGTCTGGTTAATGTGTTGGCTATGGAGATTGTTCATTATGCAAAGATCATGATGAATCACTGGACCATCTCTTTAGAAGTTGTTACTTTATCAATAAGTTTTGCCATACATGTAAAATGGGGTTGAATGCGAAAAGGAAATATTAAATTTCCATCAAGCACTCACTATGTGAGATTATTTTATTTCTACTCAAGCATGCATGATCTCAAGGAACAGTGAAACAAAAATAAAAATCAAAAAAATAAATAAATCATGTCTTTACGTGAATTAGGGTAATGCGAAACAATATCATCTTTAAAGTTACCTGATTCACACTTCCATTTGTATTCTCTCTTTCCAAAAATGAATATGATTAATCTACCACGGAGTCAACAGGTCTTAAGAAATCATACAGTAGCATGTTCAACTGAAGATATTTTTCATTTTTTTTTATTGTCCATACTTAATACAAACTATTAAAGAAGTTGAAATATTATGTAATGAAAAGCTTCTTGTTAATATTAATCACATAACTTCTTTTACGGAAAGACTTGACTATCTTATAAAGCAACTCTTAGAGGCAAACTTAAATCTTCTGATTATAACTTGGTGGATGTTCTGGTTTGCCAAAAACAAAGTTATTTTCAATGATCTAAATACTTCACCATTCCAGATAGCAATATCCAGTAAAATTAGCTTTTTGGAATGAAAATCTCTCTCGGAAAAAAGAACTGGGGTTTGACACTACTGGTGCTTTCCCAATGAAATATAAGAAAAAGGAACCAAGAGTAAACGTTCAATGGAAACCACCTAGACAAGACTATATTAAGCTAAATTTTGATGGGTCTAAGATTAATAATTTACAGGCAGCTGCGCGCTTTTTATTACGCAATGAACAAGGAGACCTCATTTCTCTAGGAGCTAAATCTTGTGGTACTAGTTTCATTTTAATAGCGGAAGCAATTGGGTTACGGAAAGTGGTTCATAAGGCGCGAACCCAGGGCTATAAAAGAATAACCATTGAAGGGGACAATATGGAGGTTATCAAAGCAGTTAGAGGTGAATGACATATACCATGGGAGATCGAAAATATTTTTATTGATACAAAGAAGGATCTCCACTTTTTTGACAGGGTCGAAGTCCTTCACGCTTTCAGAGACGCTAACGTTGTTGCTGATTTTATGGCGCACTTTGGGCGAACCTGTTTACAATTGTGTTCGTGGTCTACTTCTTTTGACAAGTCCCTAACGAATTTATTGAAAAGGGACACCTTAGGCTTATCGTTACGGAAGCCTGGTTGTCTTGCCTATTAAAAAAAAAAAGAAGGTGGTGTTCCCCTCTATTACTACCGAGTACATAGAAGCTAAGTATATTATCACCATGATGGTGAAATGGTTGAAGCAATTGTCATTGTAGATGACTCCTAGAGAAAACATTCACTTCATGGTGCTGCTGCATGGGTACGCAACATACAACCATGCAAATACAACGAGATTTTGAGGAGGCAGTGATTACATTTTTCTATGCGCAATCAACAATCCAAACAAAATGCATTCCTTTCCTAGAGGCTCTTAAATGGGTGCAAGGAAATCATCTTCAATCAATTGCAATTACACAAATTCTAATTCAATTATTTATATGCTCAACAACTCCTCTAATTGCAACCCACATCAAGTTTTAACTTGTAGCTCCACTTTCATTACTTATCCTATTCTCAATGTAAGTGTTAGTATGATTTTGAAAATCACATGAACTTGCCACTCGAGCAAGTAGAAAACAATAAGGGGGAGCGCAACTGGCTACATACCGAGTATTGCACTATTTAGAATTAGAATTGGATCCCGATCCACTGGTTCCTAATTCTTGATAATTGGAATCGGAATTGGTTGCTATCAGTTTCTATTTTTAGGATTTGAAACTGAATTCGTTGGGGGCCTTATTGGTCTTGGATACCCACGTCCATAATAAAATCCAAATTTATCATTTTCAAATTTTTTTTATATTTTAATAATAAAAATAATAATTATAATATCACAACAAAAAATGTTAATTTCCAAAAATACAACAACTTTGAAATTGAAAACTACAATCCAAAAGCTTAACATTATATATCAAAATTTAAATAATGAGTACAATAGGATTCTTAATTAATACCTATTGGAATTGGTTTACTATACTACTAAGCGAACGTTTGGGTACCCTATGTAAATAAGTTTTTACTATACTACAAAATGACCAACATGATGATATTAAACAATCAGACGGGAGTATGGGACTTTGTCTTAACTAAGAACCACTATTTTATTCATGTTAATTACCAACCAATCACAAGATCATACATTAGTCATCCAAAACTTCTTATATATAATAACTAATACAAGTTAATTAGACAATGACTACGCTCGTTATGAGTCATTTGCTTATACTGAACTATATCTATAAGTCGTATAATATATTTATTTGGAAGGGAATGTATATATATACACATTGTAAAAAAATGTCATAGTATTCATCAAAGAGAATTGAACAACACCTAGTTTAAAATAGTTTAGTCCATTCTTAAGTCAAACATCCATATGCATGATAGAGATCGATAACACGTGTCACTCAGAAATGAAATTTATTTAAATTGGGTATCCAATCGGTTTCAGTCCTCAAAAGTTATGAATTGGAATTGGATTTAATTGGTTGACATTACTTTCTATTTTGGGAGGCGAAATGTGATTTTCCGATATCGAAATTACCAATTCCAAACGATTTCAGTTTCAATACTGGGTATCTAATACTTCTGCTAACCCCATGACAACAACTCTCATCCTTTTTTATTTCTTTGTTTTGTATATTATCCATTGTCCCAAAAACATAAAAATTCAATACATCTTAAGTGGACCAAGCCCTACCCTTCTCCAAAAAAAAAGAAAAAAAATTGGACCAAGCCATTTAGGTATACATAATTGATAATTTATCAAATCAATTCTTAAAAAAAAAAAGAAAGAAAATATGAAATCATGATTGGTGTTTCGGGGAAAAAAAAACCCGCTCCTCCCTTCAACCCAGTTAAAATTTTCCATCTCCCTCCTTTTCATTTTCCTCATTTCAAATTTCACCAATCAAACCACTTTCATTTCATATTATTAGTGGTGATGATGATCTTCACATCGTTGGTAGGGTTTTGGGATTAAACGGTTAGAGTAAAGGGTTTTTTTTTTTGTTTTGGGTGAGAGTATGATGGATTTTCACACTATCTCATGTGATATATTCACTTTGATTTTATATGCCAAGTGGATGAATACAGATAAACTGATTCCTACAAAAAACAAATTGATATATTTTTAAATATTTTTTATATTCAAACAAACAATTGGCTTTACATTTGTGCAAAATTTTGATTTTTTTTTCCCTGTTTTGATTTGTAGAAACCACGTGCATTGAGTTTTCAAAAACAAAACACCCCGCACAGGCGTACATTGCACGGTCATAAACTAATATAGGAACCAAATGAGCGAACAACTAGAAAACATTTGGTCCTCTCTGCAAAAATTTACTGCCAACCATAGTTATTAAATTGATGAAACTTCTGGTTAATCTTGGGCATGACTTTTCATTAAATCGTAGTCATACCTTTTGTCTTTCAAAAAGGCATGACTTTTCAACCTCCAAGATATTAAATGGCAAATGGTGTCAATGATTATCAATTTTCCACCGTTGGAGTTATCCAGCAATTTAATTCACTCATTTTCAACCTTCTCCAACAACTCCTTTTTTGTTTTCCTTTTTTAAATTATTATTGCAAACTACAATAATATGCAATATACATCGTTAACTATTATGCATATGCATATAAAATAATGAGATGTGCTTGAGTGGTAGAGACTCATCCATCCTTAACTAAGGGTGTGTTATTTAGGATTGAACTTAACTTAAGTGAATTCAACACCACTTAACACAATGAACTGAACCGAACACCACTGAACTAACTGAAGAAAATCACTGAATTGACACGAGATCACCCCTTGAATTTAACGGAATTTAACATAAATGACGGGGTAAGCTCTAAATAACACACCCAAAGGTCGAGTTTTCGGATCTCACATTATATTAAGGATGTAGTAACCTTAAATCTCTTGCCCACGTGTTCCACCCTTTGAGGTGCCTACAAATTAGCCTGTAACATAATCATTGTGGTCGACGGTGAATGTCACTGGTTTAAAAACCCGCACCTAGATGAATTCTCATGAGTGGATGATTTAGAACGTTTAGAATATTTACCTACATAATTATCAAAAAAAGAAAAAAAAAAAGAAGAAGAAACGAAGGCTTATTTGAATATTTTGATGAATATACTCTTTATGTCATATATGAGATGCAAAATATTAATTAAGTTCATTTTCATCACCAAACTGTTTTTTAAGTGATCGTTAGTGATGAATGAATCATCGTTTAATTCGCCTTTAAAATTTTCTGTTACATATCATCAAATTATTTCACTAGGCTTTGTCTCGCCTCAAATTGTTAAACATAAATTAAGAGCATTGTCATTTAATTGTAAGAAATTCAATTTGTGCTAAAATAGTAACTAGTGAAAGTTTTTGTGTTATTTATCGTAACCCAATAAAAATTTGTGTAATTTTCACTGATTTTTTTTTTCTTAAAAATATACATTAAAAAAAACCCAAGTGCTACTTAAATTTTGATATTCGTAAATTAATTGACAAGGCAATGAAAAAAATACGTGATTGAAGATTACAGATTCGCTAACAATACGTGATTTCAGATTTTTTTTTTTTCCCAAAAAGACAACATCTAAAACATCTATTAATTTCAATGGGCTTTAATTAAATGGGCATGCTTATAATGGTGCCTTTCCAAACACAACTCCCCTTTCCCATTGTAAATAAGAGTGCCCCCTCCCTTTTACATGCAAACCTCATAAATGCTTTGTCTAACCCCTTTTAACTTCTCCTTATCTCTCCTACTAAGTTATCTCCATCAATTTCGATTCAATTACAGGTATGTATCCCTCTTGATGGTTCCAATGGATTAATTTTTATTGATAATTACATATTCACTCTAAATGATGGACGGTTATGATTCACTATTGTACATTTATACTAATTAGCCCTAAGCAATTATTCTAGAATTTGGGTCCATTAAATAAAGGAGACACCTCTCCAACCATAATAAAGCTTTATATTGTAGAACATCTATATATACAGGAATACAAAAAAATTTGTGTGGACTTAGTCCATGGTGAACCAGTAGACTAAATCATTTTAAATATACCCTCTATGTCCCTAAATATTTGTACTAGTGTTCTTGGTCCATGGTGGACTAAGTACACAAAAGACATGCTAATATAGGAAATAGAAAACCATAGGCCTCAAACTTTCGTCTCTACCTCTGCCCAGTTGACTCTCTCACTCTCTCCTCAAACTTTCTTTTCTTCTCTTCCCACTTCAGCGCTCTCTCTCTCTCTCTCTCTCTCCCTCCCTTTCCTTTTTCAGCATATTCTCCAGTATTATATTTCACGACGTCGTACGTGAAATACACATGCGTTGCACATGTATGTTTTGTGATAAATGATATATGAATAGAACATGGTATATGTTTTGTTGGTTCAATTCAAAATAGTGATCATAATTAGATTACCAACAAATTATGCAAACCAGTTGACTAATACCCAATTTTACAAACTGTATAATGACGATTTAAAATACTAATGTTAAAGCAGTACGACAACTTTATAATGCAAAGATTCTAAGTTTTCATGCAAAAATAGTCATTCTACTAAATGTATGCATTATAAAAGTTATCATACAATAGTCATTCTACCAAACGAGACACATGCTTTTTCAACCTATCATTCTTCACTATTAGAAGACCATTCATATTTGGCAGCTTCCTATATATTCAATGGTTGTGACCATATCGGTGGGAAAAAAAAATGATGTGACCTTAATCACTTGTCCTCTGTTTTTCCATGCATCTGTGTGACACTAAAACATAGCGTCAAGACCCAAAAACTTTGAAGATAAAGCCAAAAAGAAAACCAAAACAAAAAAGAGAAAGGTGCAAACTTACTTGAAGCTTATCTCACACCTGGTTATGTACTAAAGATTATGATATGTTATCTCACAGAAGAAAATCTGACAAAAGAACAATGCATAGTCAATGAAATGGCAATTTAAAAAAAGTCAGGTTATTTGCATCTTCATTATACCCTCAGTTTTGAAACCGAACTTTGATCTACTTGGGCTTCATTGGAGTATTAAAGAGGAATTGGGTCGGTAATGTACTATGCCAAAATATTTCATATTATATTTTAGCTTAGTTTTTAAAGAGCGAAGAACAATGACTGTCAACCACCGTAATAATTACATAAGATATGTAATCAAGAATAATATACTCTTACTAGAAATAAAATGAACTAGATGATCAGAAACTAGTCATCTGAGTTCTTAGTTTTTTCTATCCGACGGCTGGAAAAACACACACTCTCTCTCCTTTCTTTCACTTTCTGTAGTATGTTTTGATGGCCCTGTTTTAATCGAACATTATGTCTTCTCTCTCTCCTTGTTTTTGGTATATTTTCAGTCTCTCCATGTGACCTTCCCTGCATTTCCATAAGTGGGATTGATTTATTTGAATTCCATGATTTGAATTCTGGAAATTTGAATCCAAATTCCAAGTTTGGCATATTCAATTCAGGAATTTCGAAATTACAAAAAAAAAACCTGTTTTGGGTGAACTGAAGAGAGAGAAAATGGGACGTTTCCTTTTGCGGTGGTTCGATGGAGGCAGAGAAATCTCCTAGTAGCCGGCCATTGATGGGTGGGATGGTGGTGGAGAGATGGTGGAGGTGGTTGATCAGTTGTGCTGGGTGGTTGGTTGGACGGTGGTTCATTGATAGGCCATTGTTTTGTTTCGTTTTTTTTGATTGGCCATTGTAAGATTCCCATTTTAGTTTAGAAGAGAGAAAGGAAAGTTGATTAGTTATGAGCTTTTATTTTGTTAGTAAAGAAAGTAGTAAATAGGAATGTCTAATTTACTGAGTACATATGAGCCTTTTAAGGATCAAACTTTGATTCATAATTGATTTTTTTTTTTTAAGGAATTTGATTCATAATTCATGAACCATTAGGAGGTTACCCGCGCTACGCATGGACTATTTTTTTATCACCATATTTTTAATATGCTCAGATAATTTTTTTAATAATACATAAATATTTTTGAATGAAAATGGTTATGGTCAAAATATTATACGTGTCCTAAGTAATTGACTAATCTCCACAAATATCTATCACTTACCCGTCCTAACCCGCCATTGTACCTCAAATATATAACTTAACAAATTGTCGCTCTACTCTCTACATGTGACCCATATTGCCACTTTATTTGATTGGTCCTATCCTTGAAAATTTTAGTCACATGTCAAACGGGTGATTATACCTTCGACCATTTTGATCCGATCCGATTGTTCCTTAGTGTGTGTTTCACTAATTATAATTTTGTTTGGTAAAAGGTCAGTGTGATCTATTACCAACTAGTGGAAAATAAGCTGTAAAAAACAGACTAAGGGAAGGAAATGGGATAAATCAGACTATCTCAACACGAGATATCTACTCCCAAACTTTCCCAGGCCTCAACAACAAAACAGTCAACTAATTACATAAGATTTTCCACAAAAAGTTTAACTCTACTAGTCATCTCCCCTAGTGTATTAAAGCTTATCCTGGTTTTGATTTCTCTGATGATATTCCTGCTTACCACATCAGTGGTTCTTTGTGCTGCTTTGAAAATTCTTGAGTTCCTCTCTATCCAGGCGTGGTAAGTTACTGCTGCCATGCAAGCAGCAATGATTTTCTTCTGGCTTCTGCATATCTTGCGCCTGTTTTCTATCCATCTGTACCATCTTCCATTCTCATCAGGAACTTGTGCCATTTTCGCCCATCCACACACTTTGTTCTTCAGCTCAGACACCCAGGGGCAGCCATAGAACAGGTGTTTATGATCTTCGTTTGCTGCTTGACACAACACACACAAAGCATCTGCTTGTATCTTGAATATCCTTTCCATTCTATCCTTCGTGAGTAACCTCTGTTTATCAGCCAGCCAGAAGATAAAGGAGTATTTTGGAGCAGCAACTCTAGACCAAACATACTTTGTGGTTCTGTATGTGCCTTCTAGTTTCCTCAAGTATCTGTACCCATCTGCAACTTTATATCTTTTCTGTTGGCTCCTCCACATGCAACTTTCAGGGAAGACTTGTCTCATTTCAAATAATTTTCTCAAATACCAACTACTATTCTGTGGTATCTGCACTTGCCAGAAGTCCCTGCCCTTCATGTAAATTCCATCAACCCATTTAACCCACATATGGTCTTCTTTCTGAGCTAAAACCCACATTAGTTTGGCAACAGCCGCCTTGTTCCAACTCTGACAGTGCTTGAAATTGAGTCTTCCGTGTTTCTTTTCTCTGCATATAAGGTCCCAGCTGACAAGAGGAATCTTATGCTGTGTGTCACTTGTTCCCAACAGAAACTTCCTGCAAATATCTTCAATTCTCTTGATAATGCTCTGGGGTAGTAGAAAAATTGATGCCCAATAGACATGTATTGAGAGAAAATTGAATTAATCAATTGACTCTTCCCCATATAAGAAAGGTGCCTTGTGCTCCAGCATCTCACTCTAGCAGTTATCTTGTCAATTAGAAATTCACACTCCACTTTTGACCACTTTATTGGTGCCAGGGGCATCCCTAAGTACCCTATTGGAAATTCACCTTCCTTGAAACCAGTAAGTTGTATAATCTCCTGTTTTACAGTGTCACTCACACCATTCATGTAAACTTGTGACTTCAACTGGTTTGCACAAAGGCTAGAAACAGATGAGAAGAGTTCAAAGCCTTGCATGATTCTTTTAACAGATTGGATGTAATTATCAAAAAAAAAAAAAAAAAAACAGATTGGATGTTGCCTTTGCAAAAAATCATCAGATCATTAGCAAAGCACAGGCTCACCAACTTTAATTCCCTACATAAAGGATGGTACCTAAATTCAGGCAACTCACTTGCCAGTTTGAGAGTCCTAGTAAGATACTCCATGACCAACACAAAGATGAGAGGAGAAACTGGGTCACCCTGCCTCAATCCTCTTCCTCCCTTAAAATACCCATGTACACCCCCCATTCAGTGCAATAGAGAAGCTTACTGTTCTAATACATTGCATAACCCAGTTACTGAAAATTGAGGGGAAGCCAAACCCCTTTAAAATTTCCTCCACAAAGTCTCAGTGTACAGTGTCATATGCTTTCCTAAGGTCTATCTTGAATAAACATCTAGGAGAAACATTGACTTTTCTGCCATACAATCTAATCAGATCTTGACTTATCAATATGTTATGGATGATTGATCTACCCTTTACAAAGGCTCCTTGGTTTTCATCAATTACATCAGGTAGCACCAAAGACAACCTATTACAAATCATTTTTGATATGCATTTGTAAAGTGTATTACAACAGGCAATGGGCCTAAAATCACTTGGTCTAACTGGACTATCCACCTTTGGAATTAGTGAAAGAACAGTAGAGTTGATAGAAGAGAGGATTTTACCTGTCTTGAAGAAAACCAAAATAGCATCAGAAACTTGAGCACCAACAATACTCCAGGCTTCCTTGAAGAAACCACTTCCATAACCATCTGGGCCAGGACTTTTGCTTGAAGGAATTGAGAACAGGGCATCTTTCACTTCTGCCATAGTGAATGGCTTAGTGAGTAATATCTTGTGTTCAGTAGTCAACACCCTCCCAGCTTTCAGAATAATATTGCTTGCAGTGCCCCTGTATTCCTGAGTTGCACCTAACATAGTCTTATAGAATGTACTAAATTGCTGCACAATCTGGTCTTGCTCATGCTTCCACTCCCCATTACTGTCTTGTATGGCTGTCACTTTATTTCTGATTCTTCTAGCACGTAGCACAGAATGGAAATATTTGGTGTTTTGGTCCCCTAGCCCAATCCAGGTGGCTTTACTTTTCTGCTGTAGGAAACTTTCAGTTGCAAGGGAAAGTTTTCTGAATTTATCAGTGGCTTCCTTTTCTCTAATCTGCAACTGCACATCTTGCAAATTCTGGTGCATCTCTTCTTGAGCCTTAAATATTGCCAGCCTTGCTTCATGTGTCTGAACTTCAATATTATGGAACTGAGCTTTATTTAGTCCTCTTAGCTTGCCTTTCAATAATTTCAGCTTTGAGTGACTTGGAACATCTTGCATCCTGTTATCTGTCTAATCCATACATCCCTAACAATAGGCATAAACTCCTCCGCTTGAGCCCACATATCAAAATATTTGAAATGGGAGCTTCTGTGTTGCTATTCAGTTATGAATGTCACAAGTGCAGGGCTATGGTCTGAGATCCCTACAGGTTTGAACCAGACTTCAGAAGCCTCAAACTGTTCAATCCACTCTTTGTTGCATAACACTCTATCAAGTTTAGAGAACACTCTCTGAGTATCCTCCTGTTTATTCGTCCATGTGAATCTACAGCCTTTCCACACAAGGTCATGGATATGACAATCTGTCACACAATCTTTGAAGTCAATAAAGTCAGCCATGGTAACTGAATGACCCCCTAGCATATCCTCAGGTTGAATCAGACTATTAAAATCCCCTAATAATATCCAGGAAGTTTGAAGACCAGAAGAAATCTGTCTTAAGTCATTCCACATATCCATCCTCTCACTAACACTGTTAAAGCCATACACAAAAGTAACATGGAAGCTTTGTGTGGTAGCTAAATGTAGTACATTACAGTGCACCATTTGAGCAGTTGCAGTAATAACTTGAACCTGATAACTCTCCAACCTCCACAACACCCAAACTCTTCCACGAGGGTTTACATCATGATTGATATAAGTCCCCCAGCCAGGACACATGTTCCCTTGGCATTTGCTGAAGTTCACAGCCTTTATTTTTGTTTCTACTAGCCCACTTTATTGTGCATTAGGAAACTCTTAACCTCCCTTTGCTTATTTGGGGCATTCAATCCCCTCACGTTCCATGATAAGAGCATATCCATGCTCCCCATTGGAGCCAAAATTTATTTCCTCTGCATCTGATGCTTGCTGTAGCATCATTTCATCACTATTTTGCAGCAGTTTGAAGGTGTTCTCAGTACTAACTGTATCCATATTTTCCTCAGCAGGCTGTCTGGCTCTTTTTTGCCTTGATACTGGTTGCCAAACATTCCCCTTGCTCACATCTTTATTCTGAATTGCATTAGCATGTCCTGGAGCTGTTATCCCAGGAATAACTGGTTCTGGCTCTTCATTTAATCTTTCAGGTTCAGGATCAATAGTTACTTCTTTGTTACCAGCAACATCACCTATTTTCCCACCAACAGCAGTTTGTGCAGGCAACCCCTTCTTCTAATTATTATTTTTTTTCCTGCACTCTTTGTTGTCATGGCCAAATCCATTGCAAAAAGTACATTTAACAGGCTTCCATTCAAATGTCACTATTTGATGTACCAAATCATCAAACTCATCTTCAAATACTACATACTCAGGCAACTCCTCCCCAATATCCACATCAATAAGGATTCGAGCATAATTCAGCCTATTTCGCATCTCAGTGGCTCTATCAGTCATAATAGGCCTCCCTAATAAGCTATCAATCTTACTTAGGGAATCATTCGCCCAATATGTAACATCCAGTTTGTGAAAACGAACCCAAATAGGTACAGATTTAACATCTATGTGTCTATGGCCATCCTTTGTCCAGGGCTTAACGATAAAGGGCTTGCTATCAAAATGATGACAACCCATTTGAATGACACTATCACGCCCTAGCAATGTCTTAAACCTCACGATAAACTTCCCATTGTGCATTCTTATGATCTTATCAATTCCATATTTTCCCTAAATCCTCTTTATAAACCCTTCCATTACCGCAGTTGGTGGGTTTGAGCCTAACACAAAGCATATGACAGCATTTTTCCAATAGGTAATCTCCGATTTAACATCTTTGTGGTAAATTTTGCAAACAAGCACACCTTATTTCTTTTCAGGTTTAACAAAATTTAATTTCCCACCCGCATTGTTTAGCTTTGACACAATCAAAATTATCCCAAATCCCCCTATGGACAGGATTACCTGATTTCGATTTCGCCACAGATTCCTCAGATTAAGCCACTGACTCCACTTCAACCTCATATGCCCATGATTTCCTTGTGGTGGCGTTTGAATGAAAAAGTTGCAGCCATTCAGACAGTTTCTCCTTCGCAAATTCCTTATTACCATTCTTCTTGTTAACCTCCATCTTCAGTGCCTCTGTGACTGTCTTAGTTAGGGTTTGTTCTAGATCACGTTCCATAGCAGATGACTCCATCTCCGATTGCAGATTACGAACAACTCGTCCACCATTCACCACTTCATCATCATCCCTCCCTGTCACCGGAGAATTTATTGGTTGTTGTTGCTTCTTTGGTGGTCGTCCTCGACCCCGTTTTGCGGGCGGTGCAGGGTGAGGGTTGACCTCCACCATGCGCCAAACGGGAGTTTCTCTCACTAAAGAAGTTTACTACAAGTTGAAAGTCTAACATTTTTTCGAATGGAAATAAAAATAACTTGAGGACTCACCATCTAAATTTTTTTTTACCAAGATGTGATACTAGTAGTTACCTGCGCTTATACCCACAACTATGTAACACTAGTTATATTTGTCCCGTAAAAAAAATGTACAACTTGTTATATTATGTGCATCTATTCCCATAAATATTAATCATTTACACTTAATTAGAGGTTTATTTATCACCAAAAAAAATTAGAAGTTTATTATTTTATTCAATGCAAATAGGATTTATTGTAGACAACTAATAGTCAAATCTAGCCTCCTTACATGGCCTAATTAGTTAACAACTGAAAACGTTAAAGTTGTACATCAATCCCATTTTAGTTTGTATTTAATAAAACATATGAATAGTCCATAACAATTATTATAAAATATTTATTTATCACAACTCATTACTCTCTATAATAAAAACAAAAGAAAAGAAAACAATAACCAATCAATACGTGACACATGTCACGTTACCAGCGATCTTACCCAAAATTATATATATCTATATATATACTAATACTAAAGAAGTTGCCAGAGAGAGAAAATAGATTAGCCATGTATCAAGTTATTAAAAGTTTGGTCACATGCCAATTCCTTATGAGTTTGGCCATTTCTCAATTAAAAAAAATTTAATGTCCCACAAAAGAGTGGATGCATTAAAAGAGATCACTAACTTAAAAAAAAAAAAAAAAAAAAAAAAAAAAAAAAACGTGAGAAATGATAGGAGTTTAATTGAAAAGTTTTTAAAAAAAATAATCCACATATTTGTTTGAAATCGCCCTAAGAGAAAATGGTAGTTGAAAAATAGTGTTGCAAATTTCTCAATGCTTATCAATGCAAAAATTAGACTTAACTAATGTTTAAATTACAAAAGCAAACAAGTCAGTTTCCCACAAAATATAGCAGTTTCATAAAAATAGATCACTAATTTAAAAAAAGAAAAGAAAACTAACCAAACCCACGTTTTAGCACCAAAAAAACTACTACCCACGTTTAATTAATATAATTGTTCCTAAAAATGAGGATTAAGCTAAGAAGAGTTTGACCCAATCCAATAAACTCACTCAGATTGTTGAACAATCTGTTCCACAAATATATCACACGCCTACCTAACTAATTTTCTCCCGCCTTTAAAAAAATCTCGGTGGCCATGTAGTGAGTACCATTTTTACTAACGTGAGAAGTTTTAAATTACAATGTTAGTTTATCAATGCTTTGAGGGTTCTACCTTCCCACTAATTCTCTCCCCATATAAATTTCCTACTAATAATCAATTAAAATGCGTGAGAAAATCACAGAGAACAAACGCCATAACCTAGTCAAAAACTAATGCCTCAAGATTAATCTCTATCCTTACACGAATAGAATTCTATTTCTAAGTTCTTCATCGGTTCCATGTAGAATTCTTATAATATTTTTTAGTTTGTTTGATTATGTGGATTGTGGGTAATGTACTAATCGATTGTTGTTTAATGGGTAAATATGAGGGATCAAATTGGCAATTTTGAGACATATCAATGCTGGAAGGGTTCGATGGCTTTCGAAGGTACATTTTAGTTATATTTTCGATAACAATTTATTTTTATTATATTATGATTTAAATTAGGGTTGATTGGGAAACGGGTGGAGCAAGACTTCATCGACTAGGAAACATGATTTAGATAGAGAGAAAACGTGACTTAGAGATTGATGGGTGCAAATTTTTTCCTTTAATTTTCCAATGAATCTTATTCAATTTGAGTGATGATCTAACTAGCCAATATGAGATCGATATATGTTTTTTGTGCTAAATTGTGATCAATATGTGAGAGTATTGGTTCATGATTGTGAGTAGGTATCTTATTTGTTGACTTTATGGAATCTGGTGTATCTTTTTAATGTTGGTACATAATAATGTAGTATGAATTTATTAATTGTATCAGTTTATTTCTTCAATTTATTAATATTATTATTGTTGTTGTTGTTGTTGTTGTTGTTGTTGTTGTTGTTGTTTATAATATCATTTTGAATTTAAATTTAGAACTAAATATGATAGTAATAGTACGTGTCATTTGTCCCCTTGCCATATCTAACTTATATCTAACTAAAGTAACAAATCAATAATGAAATTCAATTAGGAAACTAAAGTCTGTAAACACTATAGAATCAATACAATTATCTGCTTCATATCTTTCCCAACAAATCCTCACTCACTTTAACCTTCCAAAATGAAGTACGGGGTATCAATCACAAACGACAATAATAATAATAATAATAATAATAATAATAATAATAATAATAATAATAATAATAATAATAATAATAATAATAATAATAATAATAATAATAATAATAATAATAATTTTATCTTTCGTTTGATCCTCCCCGCCATTTTATTATCAATCTAGCCCTGATGTTATGTAACACCCCTGAATTCGCAATGATTTCCTGGGAACTATCGACGTCATTATGCATATATGACTCGACACCACTGGATCGTCCCAAACCCGAGGATTACTACTGCAACAGTTATCGCTAAGGAATAAATGCTAGTCAGAAAGAAAAGCTAGGTATTAAAGTAAGCAAACTAAACAAACTAAAACAAATTAAAACATTAATATTAGAGTTGTCTAATGAGTGAACTTAAGTCCATTAAAGTATTACTACAACTTTGCCTTCTAGGGCACAAACCAAAAATCCCAAAATCCAAAAGAATAACAAGTCTAGAGAATCAGCCCACAATTAATCTCCAAGGCTACACGTCTTCACCCAGCAACACCCGCACTTTGGTTTCCGTGACGGAAACAAGGTACAGAAGAAAAGAGAATAAACAAAAGAAAACAAAAATCAGATAAACTGAATAAACGTCGTCCATACCCAGTAAAAACACTTTTGCAAACCTTACCTGGGTTTTAGAAGAATCATTGAAATTCATTTGCATGCACAAGTAGTCATACATTTAAGCACACGCATACTCAATATTCAAGTACATGCAATTCTTACTTAAGTGATCATTCGAACACAAACAGACAAACCATCTTGATTAGAGTGCTAAGAGAGCGAATAGAGCATCGATTACCCATATTGTTCATCGATTGATATTGACATGACATGGACTTACTGTAGTATATACTCACACTATCTCTAACATAATAATCGATACGTAGAGAATTAAACAATGCGGAATGATCCATCCCAAACACGTTACGAGGTGTCTATAAGTAACTTGGGAATCATGCATCCCTAGACTACATCAATTAGAAACAGTCTTGATTGCTCGACTACTCCTAGGGATCCATTAGGAGTCTTATTCTCATTCACAATTCAATTCACATAATTTGCATTGTTTGACTTAGTGGTACAATGAGACCACGACTCACTAATTCATTTCATGCTTATGACAATGAATAATAATAATGACGATAATGACATTTATGCATAACAAGAATAATCATGCTCGATATATGTCTAATGAAATTTCGGCAGCACTTCGGCAGTAAACATGATATCCAAAATTTTACATTCAACAAATACATCCAACAAAATATAATAGGTGCTCATTAGCCCTCAATAATATCTCATTCCATTTTAGCACGTATATTTGTAAGAACCCTCGCCTCTCCGGCGCTCCGCGGTGGAATTTAATCTTTGGATTGGAATTAATGGTTCTTAAATAATACGTCAATATGCAATTTAAATTAATTATGGGGAATAACAATTTGCAAATAAAGAAGCCGCCACCAATTTTAGGGAACAATTGGAAACCATCAAAAAGTGCACCCAATTCCTTTTGGGAATTGACTCATGCCCATGGGGACTAAATATTGAGTTCGGGGGTGTAGGTACGAAATAAACAAAACGAATCTCATCTAAATCGCCCGTATAAACGGCCTCTACTAAGCTTATCCATGCCAAATATTTATTTACGCTATATGGTTCCAAATAAATCCGGTCTTCCAAGATCCTAAATTAACTAGGCGGGTTAGAGACAACCAAATTACCTATGTTGTCACTTTGCACAATTTATATCCAATTCACATGCATACTATTATCAAGCATAAACAAGATATAAGAACAATAAATTGACGCTCCGACCTATCGTACTTTGCTAAACGCGCCAAATATTGCATATGCACATCAATAAATTTGTTAGTAACTTCAAAGGAAGAACAATGCAAAGCTAAAATAAACCTATGAGGTTGCTATATGCATGCAAAAAACTATAAAAAGATGCAAACTTGCATAAACTAATAAAAAGATGTTAACTTTAAATTAACTAATTATGCATAATTATATACAAAGACCCAAACATGCAGATTTATTCAAGCATAATCAAAAGCTAAATAAAACATGATTAATAGACAATAAATAAGAGATTTAATAAAGAATTGAGGCCCTCAGGATGGTTAACCTGGACGTTCTATTCGAACGGGACTAGTATAATTGGAATTGCTCTTCAATCTTGGGTGCTAGGTTAGGTGCAATGCGGTCGTGAGTCTTCAAAAATCTGAATTCTCTTTGATTTGGGGGAAATATGTGCTCTCAATGCTCTCCAAATTATGAACTGACCAACCTATCTCAAAAGATGGTGAAAAGAAGTATTTATAAAGTTAGGGGACGGAATTAGGGGCTTAGGGTAAGAAACCCGGTGCCAAAACTCGGCCCAGCCAAAAAACAGGCCCAGCGGCCACACGGAAGGCAGCTGGGGCCAGCGGCTACCGCTGGGGCTCAGCGGCAGTGCCACTGAAGCTCAGCGGCAGTGCCACTGAAGCTCAGCGGCATGCCGCTGGGTCAAGCGGCTGCCCAGAGGGCAACTGCTGTCACGCGTGTGCCGTCAGACTGACAGCGTCAGCCGCTGGGCCCGGAGGTACGCGTGTGCCTAGGGTTTTTTGACTTTTTGTGCTCAGTAAATTACGAAATTGCCCTTGGGCTGACCCAGGGGGTTGGGATTGAGCGGATTTGACCCAAATCTTCGAGACGCGATATCTCTTGATCCGGGAGCCTGATTGAGGCAAGGTCAAAGGCGTTGGAATCCTTACAACAAGGGCTATCCAAAGACTGAGGTTTCAAAGAATTTGGTCTAGATTTTCGAGCAATGTCCTTTTCTACTTACGTCCATGTTAATCCATTACCATCATCATCGGGCGTTGCGGTGCCAGGGGATGAGAACCGATTAGGGTGTCTACAGAAGCCCCCACTTTGGCCGAGCTTGTGAAAGCGAAGGTCAAAGTATTTGCTAAAAATGCCCGCAGTTTTTTTGTTTAAAAATGCTTTATGTTAGAAAGAAAGATGGAGTAGACTCCTGACCGCCTATGGTCAGGGTTACCTGCTTTGCGGGTGCTAACGCGATACTAATTTTAATAGCTTCGTCGTCAAAGAGCGTTGCGTAGCTCTGCTTTTGCGGGTGCCAACGTGACGCTAATTTTATAGCCTCAACATCGAAGAGCGTTGCGTAGCTATGCTTTGCGGGTGGCAACGTGACGCTAATTTTATTGCCTCAACATCGAAGAGCGTTGCGTAGCTCTGCTTCAGTGATACATATGTCTTGGAGAATTGTGCCTGCAAAAAATTGAATAAAGCGCCTGTGCCTGCAAAAATTAGATGGGATGCCTGTGCCTGCGAAAATAGATAATACCGGGTCCCTAGGATAGGAAACTAAGTTGTGGAGGCAAAAAAGTCATTTCGGGTGACATGCCCGAATCTCCCGGTCTTTTAACGGTTGAGAAATGCAATCCCGCGCATGTGAACTTGCGGGCCCGCCCTGTGAGAGGCGGAAGAGAAAAGAGGTTCAGCGGCCATGTGTAGGGCCGCCGAGCGCTACGCGGCCTTATCGGGCCTGCTCAGCGGCTCAGATGACAGTGCGGGGGTGCTGAGAGGGGCCACGTGGCTTGGCCGCCAGGGCCAGCGGCTGAGCCGCTGAGCCTGGGCGGCCTTGAACCGGGCCGCGGGGCCGGTTCAGAGGCGCGGATGGGGTTTAATTTGGGGAGAGCCGAATTTTGGGTCATTTCTTCCCAAAAAATTCGAGGCTCTCTCTCTCTACCTCCATTGTTGCCCAAACTTCATTTCTTGCTAAAAATTGCTCAAATTCGCTCCTTTTTGCTTGCATTTGCTTGCTTTTGCATAATCTTTGCATAATTTGAAGTTTATTTGTGATTTCTCACAAATTTGGGGTGAATTTGAGAGTGGGTTTTTGAAACCCTTAGAGAGAGAAAATCTTGTCTTCTCCATTTTTGCTTGTTGTTCTTGCTTGCTTTGCTCATCCTTCTTCATGGCTCCAAAATTGGCAAGGAACAGGAGTAGGAGGACCGATGTGCGGGAGGAGGTCGAAGAAATCGACATTTTCACCAAGGTTTTTCCTTCTCATGTGAAGCCTTCAAAGAGGAAGCCCAATGTGGCTTTTCCTCAAGATCGAAACACCCGGTCGGACAGGATGCCCGACATTGTTTGGGATCGATCGGAGTTGCTTTTCCGACCGGCTACTCATTTGAGCTCTCGGGCTTCCAAGTTCGTGGTAAGCCTCAAACTTTGAATTCATAGTTTTATGCATTGAATGTTATCTTATATGCTTTGCCTTGAGTTAAAATTTGTGTAGAAATTGTATGCAATTGTCAAGCTTGTAGATAGCGCATGTGATCTTGCGCGGCTTGAACGAACTTAGAAACATGCCTAGGATTGAATATTTCATTGAAATGTGAAACTAAGGGGTTGCAAATTGATCATAGGAACCCGATGGGAATTTGAAGGCCCATGGCAACTATGGCTCTGCAGTGAGACTTTTTAAAATCTTGCCCAAAGAGGTGCAGGATGGGGTTTTGAATGCGGGGTTTGGGCCCCTTTTGAAAGTGGTGGACTCGGTTGAGCGAGTCAAAAGGTGTATTGTCCGCTTGTCTTTGGAGCATTTTTGGGATACTACCAACACGTTTCATTTCCCTAATGGGGAGATGATGATCACTCCCTCGGAGTTTGCTATGTTGACCGGGGTACCTTGCGTGAGTACGCCCATTGTCTACGACGTTTCCATTTGGAAGCGTAAGGCGGAGATGGTGGAGCTTTTCGGTCCTTGGGGGAACACTTGGGGTCACCATTATCATTCCTATAGCGAGCTTTTCATTGCTTTGAAGGACTCGAGGTATAAGAGAAATACCTCGGTGGAGCAAAAGGCGAGGATGTTCATCGCCTGCCTCCTTGCCACTACTATCTTTGGTGACAAAGGGGAGCGTATCCATGCTATTTACCTCCCGAGCTTGTTGGATTGGGAGAGAATGAGAGAGTACAACTGGGGGTTGCCGGGTTATGCCAACCTCTTGAGATGTATCCGGTTTGCTTGCCGCGTGAATGATGAGGGATACAAGCAGTCGACTCTTCCTCCCGTGAGCTTGTGCGGTTTTTGGAAGGTCTTACAGGTGCGTTTGCTTTTTGCATGATTTGCATGATTTAAGTGTGCGGTGCTTAATTCCATGTTTTGATGTAGCCTTGGTTTTTTGAGCATTTCCCGGACATGGCGCCTACGGGCTGAGAGTTAGACTTTCCGGTTTGTAGGGCATGGCGTCAAAGTGGTCCTGCGCCTCTGCAGACTCTCCAGCAGTATATGGAGGCCCTCTTGCGCCTAGACTGACACAAGGTAAAGTAGCTTTGCTTTTTGTTGCATGGATTGTATTTCTTAGTGTGGAAATATCTTATGTTGCATGCTTGCGTAGATTGACTACTTCCCATGGGCGAAGTATCACGGTTTAGCTTCGGATGCTATCCTAGCATCTAGGGCGGTGGACCGCCAGAGGATCCTGATTGCGGGTCCGTTCTCTTTTGAGTGGTACTTAGGAGAGCGGATCTTCCGTCAGGTTTATCCTGACATGGCGGGCCCGAGGATTCCCTCGGATCCTCCCTAGGCCATGTTCTTGGTGAGGTGCTTTTCTCGCGAGCAGGTTGCGGAGGCCATGGTGGGCTCGGATGCTATGCGGTATTTGAGGGAGCCTGAGGAGGACCTCGCAGGGCACTACGAATAGTTCCGCCATGATCGCCTCATGCCTTCATTTGTGGGTTTGAAGGTAAGAATCTAATGTTTTGATATTCTATGCCTTTCTTGTTTTGTTGGATGCTAACTTACTTTGCTTTGTAGGAGCCTCGGGTTGACGCCATTGATGTGGATATCCCGGACATGCGGGTCCGAGGTCGGGACTACGGCGGGAAGGAGTGTTGGGGGGAAGTCTCCATGACGGAGGACCTTGATGAGGACATCCAGGGCCTTCCTCTTCCAGTTGGGCATCCAGGGGTAAACTCGCAATTTTACCAATATGTGCGATGCTTTGTCGTTTTGCATGCTTGTACTGACTTTTCTTTGCGTAGCTGCGGGAAGGTGTTCAAGATGATGCATGCCATGAAGTCCTGGATATCCCGAGCTCTTTCGAGGGGTACTCGTCAAGAGTTGACTTGGACAAGGTAAACTTGATTTTGCATTTTCAAAGTTACATGCTTTGAGAAATGTATCTTATATATCTGGTGTGTTGCAGGTTGAGTACTGTCAACCCCTTCCTCGTCGGTCACGACAGGTAGTATTGTCAGATGATGAGGTTGTGAGCTCTCCTGAGCGTAGCCCTTCGCGCGAGAGGAGCCCTCGGAGGGAGAGTCCTAGGAGAGAGTGTGTGCCTACACATCGGACAGACCGTCCTGGTGGGAGTAGGATGACTCCGTTTGTGGAGCCTACTCCTATGCCTATGCCGATGTATCCTTCTTATCCTGGGTATGCGGGGTATCCTTCATATGGCGGTCTTTATTACCAGCCTCCTGTCCCTGCTCCTATGATGCCTACCATGCCTCCTCGTTCTTCGTGGGGGTATGATTCGAGTTATACTGGGGAGGGGTGCTCGTACCGGGAGCCTGCCCGACATTCTTCCTTTGACCCTAGCCAGATCGTGGCGTCGATCTTTGGTAACGAGCCGCGGAGATCGGAGGATCACTTTGAGGCGCTCCGTACGGATGCTAGTGCGGGTGATGATTTTTATGATAATGTATTTGTGTGAAATACATTCTGAACATTTGTGTTGAACAAACATTCGGACTTTGCTTGTAAATATTGCTTATTTATTGGTCCCTACATATAATTAGGCTAAATGCGAATGCACAAGTAGTCAAGCAAAAGTGCAAGCAATAGCCATGTAGCAAAAAATGGTACAGCCAAAAGGTTAAACTTGGGTGTACCCTATCCCCCCTACAAAAAAATGAAAAAAAGGAAAGGGGTGCAAAAAATGAAATGAAAATAATAAGTAAAAGGGATTAATAAAAAGACATAAAAAGGAAAAGATGATAATCATCCAAAAAGAAATAAGGAAATTGTGGAGCTTCCATAAATAATAAGGAAATAATAAAAAATAGAAAATAATAGTGAAAATAGGAAATTGAGCCAAATTGGAGTCCAAAATCGTTAAGGAATGTATCCAAAACCAGAGAAAAGAGAGCTGTCTCGAGAAAATAGCCCGGCGGCCAAAGGGAGGCGTTCAACGGCACGCGCGAAGGAGCGGAGGTGAAAATAGGGGCCGCCAGACTCAGCGGTTGTGCCGCTGGGGCTCTGCGGCCTGCCGTTGAAACTCAGCGGCTGGGCCGCTGGGCCTTGGCTGCATTATCGGGGCCGGTGAGCCTTCAGCGGCTGTCCCAGGGGCCGCTGAAGCCCCTTTTTGACGGGTTGCCTTATTTTTTCGTCTTTTTCGTGCGAGCCCTATATAAGCCTTGGGTTAGTCTGGTTTTGGGACAGCACCTTCATAATTTACTAGTAATATAGAGCTTTTTAGAGAGAGAAACCTCCCCATTAATCTAGATTTTAGCCATGACAAGCTTTGAAGTAAAATTTGATAAGTGGTTACAATCTATGACCCCCGAGGAGAGGATGAGACTTGTACCTTTCCACTTGAATGCTCTCTTCCACTTGAAGCAAGTTCAAATCGTTTAGAACCTTCTCGAGGCCACCGTTGAATTTGGGATGACAAACTCCATGTTTTTAAATTTGGGTATAATGAATTGTACCCTCTTCCCGAAGAATTTGCCGCCATACTTGGATTCCCTCATGATCAAGCTCCCGCTACTCCATGGCTCGGGGTCAACCTTGAAGGTTACTATAAAAGGTATCTTGGCATATCCCCAACACAAGCCTCCTCTGTTGCTAGGAGCGGTGAGCTAGACCTCAATGGTGTGATTGACATCTTTTTCCCCAAGGTAAGGGATGATCGCGATGAGACGTATTATAGAAGTGCTTTTATCTTATGTCTCTTGCATAGGTACCTCTTTGTTGGTGGAGGTAATAATGGTAAAACTTGTATGCTTAGAGTTGTTGAGCAAATTCAAAACGATTTTACCCCTATGTCTCTTGTTCTTGGTGAAACTTTAATTTGCTTGGACCGCAAGAAACAAGAGCCGTCGCCTGGCGGATGGACGGGAAGCCCTCTTCTCCTTCAAGTGAGTGCTTGAATAAATTGCTTTTATAAAGTTTGAATCTTTAATGGATATCTAACTTTACGTTTTGTCTTGTTGTTTTTTTTTTTTTTTTGTAGATGTGGCTCCTGGAGCATATGTGCTTCATTGAGAGGCAGGCTAATGCGCTCAAATATCAACCAAAACAGTTTCCTGCTCGTCGGAGGCTTTATTATAAATTCACCATTGATGAATAGCACGGGTACCTTAAAGCTTGCCCTTTGCTAAGATGGACTGTCAAGTGGTGGGGCCTAAAATCCGCAATCGGATGTAGCAAGGAAACGGGATATTATCAAGTCCTTGGCCTTCATAACTTGACTTACATATTTCCTAGCCGTATCATGCGGCAATATGAGAAACGCCAAATTGTCCCACAAAAGGATAGTGTTGCTCCTGCTACACGGGCTTTGACAATTAGCATGGTGAGATCCTGGGAGTGTGCATGGGATCGTCGCCCTAAGTAGACTATTCCTCACATCAAGGCCCCTACGACCATATCTTCGGCTTATGAGGCTTGGATGGACTGTAAGACTGCTGAGGGCTGTCGTGCATGCAGGAAATCCGAACAGGGCGATCTTAAGGCCCAATCGGTCAAGGCTAGCCTAAGGCTTTCCAACCCTAATGATCCTAAAGGGAAGCAGAAGGGAGTCAAGCATGTGAAAAGTGTCCTCAACCCGAAGGCCAAGAAAGCTTTAGCAAAGATTACTACCAAACCGCAAGCGGAGCCCCAAATTCGGGCCAATGATCATGAGGCCTCCTCAAGCGTCCCTCTAATGGAGGTTGAAAAAGAAGAGCTTTTGGTTCGAGAAAGATGGGCTCCCAAGGAACGCGAAGTGGAAGGCCCAAAGGTAGATGAGCCCATGGAGGATGCAGTCCCTACCACCGAAGCTACGGAGTAGTCTGTTAAGGAAATACTCTTTTGGAGCATGTCTAGCTTAGAATTGCCTTTTATTTGCTTTAAATTCAATAAGGGTGATGTGCCCATTCTTTAGATTTAGCTTTAATTTTTGCCTTAATATTTTGGGAATTGCCAAGTCTTTGTAATGGACTTTATTATTATTTATGGAGACATGCTCATTTTAATATTGCAACCTTGTGTTTATTATATGCATATATTTTAACAACTTTTGAACGCGAATATGATGAAGGGGCCGGGCCCAATTGCAATTGGGTTGTCCTACGTATCCTTTTAGGGGAATCAGGCCGCTCGTAGTTCTTATCCGTTTTTTTTAACATTAAATCCCGTTTTTTTTTTTTTTTTTTTTTTTTTTTTTTTTTGTGGGATTAGGTAGCCTTGTATGGGCCTCTCGAAAGTTCTATATTGGGTGTCTTGCCTAAGCATAGAACCTCTTTAATTGATCCATATTTATCCATTGACTAAACTCGATCCCGTCCAAATCTGCCAATCTTGCGGCGCCACCCGTTAAGATCTTTGTAATAATAAACGGGCCTGACCAGTTGGGTCTAAATTTGCCTCTTGGGTCTGTGACATTGGCCCTTACCTCTTTAAGTACCAAATCTCCAACCTTAAGGTCTCTCATTTTGAGCCTTTGGTTAAAGTGCTTGGTTAGTCTCATTTGATAGACTCTTACGTTGTGCAAAGCCTGTAACCTTTTCTCATCTAGTAAGACTAATTGGTCATAGCGGGCTTGGACCCAATCCACTTCTGAAATTTGACTTTCTAAAATGATCCGTAGAGATGGGACCTCTAACTCAATTGGCAATACGGCTTCCATTCCGTAGACCAAAGAGTATGGTGTTGCCCCCGTCGATGGGCGGACTGACGTTCTGTAACCCCAAAGTGCGAATGGCAACTTGTCAGGCCAATCATGATAATTCTTGAACATTATTTCGATGATTTTCTTGATGTTTTTGTTAGCTGCTTCTACTGTGCCGTTAGTTTGCGGCCTGTAGGGAGACGACTTTCGACGCTGGATCTTAAACTGGGTTAAAAGCTCAATTACTTATTTCATGAAGTGTGACCCATTATCACTGATGATTTCTTGGGGAACTCCATATCTAGCTATTATGTTATTCTTAATGAACTTAACCACATGCTTTGCTTTGAGCTTTGCGTATGATTGCGCCTCGACCCATTTGGTGAAGTAGTCAATTGCTACTAGGATATATTCGTGACCCCCTTTTTCTGTTGGGGTTATCTTGCCGATGATGTCGATTCCCCAGGCCGAGAAAGGCCAAGGCGAGGTGAAGGTGTACAATGGACTTGGTGGCAAGTGTTGTAGATTTGCATGTGTTAGAAACTGTACGCATTTTTTGACAAATTCACAGCAATCCTTTTCCATCGTGGTCCAATAATAACCAAGCCTTATTATTTTCCTGGACAGCATCATACCGTTCATGTGCGGTCCACAAACTCTTGTGTGTACATCTCTTAAGACCTTATGGGCCATCTCAGTGCCTAGGCATAGGAGATTGACTCCGTTTGGGCTTTTCTTGTATATCTGACCATGTACGTCTATGAATTGAGCTGCGAGCCTTCTGAGTGCTTTTTGGGCTCTAGGGCTAGAATCAGGGGGGTAAAGCTGATAAACGAGTAGATTCTTTACATTGGTGTATCACTCGTCTTCTTCGTCATGGAACACTTTCAAGGTGTCACAATATGAAGGCTCGGATCTTCTTTGTACGCAGATGGGCATCATCCGAATAGTTTCGGGTATATTAATCATGCTTGCTAATTTATCCAAAGCATCTGCAAATTGATTATCTTCTCGTGGAAGGTATGTTAAGTGTATTTGATTGAAATATACTATGATCTTATCTAAGTATTCCAGGTAGAGTGCCAAAGATTCGCTTTTAACTTTCCATACTTTGAAAATTTGGTTAATTATGAGTGACAAGTCCCCATAGACTCGGAGCGTCTTAATGCCAAAGCTCATGGCAGATTGCAGTCCTATTATGCAAGCTTCGTACTCTGCGCCATTGTTGGTGACTTCGTGATCTAATTTGACTAAAATAGGTGTATGTGCACCCTCGGGGGACACTATTAGTACTCCTACTCCAAAACCCTTTTGGTTAGATGCTCCATCGAATAGAGTTGCCAAGTCTCGGTGTCTAAGGTCATAACCCCTTCATCTGGAAAGTGATAATCGTCCTTGCAATCTAGTTCGTGTACAGCTTGGTCGGCTAGATACTCCAAGATGGCATGCCCTTTTATGGCTTTTTGGTGTTCAAATTTGAGGTCGAACTCTGAGAGGAGGACAGTCCACCTAGCTATTCTACCATTTAGTATGGGCTTTTCAAATATGTATTTCAAAGGATTTTCTCTCGATCTTATGTGGATCGTATGTTGGAGCATGTAATGTCGCAGCTTTTTAGTTGTTGCGACCAAAGCTATGCATGTT
This sequence comes from Tetragonia tetragonoides, assembly GCA_038025085.1. NCBI lineage: Eukaryota > Viridiplantae > Streptophyta > Magnoliopsida > Caryophyllales > Aizoaceae > Tetragonia > Tetragonia tetragonoides. Next base: position 37,352,673 of record CM076143.1, read on the forward strand.
TTCTCTAGAGGCGAATAGCGGGTTTTGTATTCTAGAAACTTCTTGCTCACATAGTAGATGGCCATCTCTTCCTTGTCTATTTCTTGGGCTAGCATGGCCCCCATTGACGTTTCTGTGACTGTAAGGTAGAGGATTAGAGGCATGCCTGGAGTAGGCGGTACTAGAACGGGTGGTTCGGACAAATAGGCTTTAATTTTGTCAAAGGCTTTTTGGCATTGTTCGTCGCATTCTGTCTTTACCTCTTTTTTGAGTTTCTTGAATATGGGCTCGCAAGTGATGGTCAACTTGGAAATGAACTTGCTAATGTATTGGATCCTCCCTAAAAAGCCTTTTATTTCTTTTTCTGTTTTTGGAGGTGGCATGTCTATTATGGCTTTGATCTTGGATGGATCAATTTCGATTCCGTACTTATGATAAATCCTAGAAGTTTGCCGGATGTAACTCCGAATGCGCACTTTTTGGGATTAAGCCTCATATTGTACTTCCTAAGCCTGTCGAAGAACTTTTGAAGTGAGGGTACATGCCCTTCCCTGTCTTTAGACTCTATGATCATGTCATCTACGTAAACTTCAGCCTCTTTATGCATCATATCGTGGAGCAGGGTTGTCGCTGTTCTTTGGTATGTGGCTCCTGCATTCTTAAGCCCAAATGACATTACTGTGTAGCAATAAGTGCCCCATTGCGTGATGAAAGTGGTTTTCTCTTCATCCTCTTTGGCCATCAGGACCTGGTTATATCCTGCGTACCCGTCCATGAATGATAGGAGGGCGTGTCCAGCAGTATTATCTACTAGAACATCTATATGGGGTAACGTAAAGTCATCTTTTGGGCTTGCCTTGTTCAGATCCCTAAAATCTACACACATTCGGACCCGTCCGTCCTTTTTTGGGACTGGGACGATGTTGGTTACCCAATCGGGGTAATTGGCCACTCTTATGAAGCCTGCGTCTAGTTGTTTTTGGACTTCCTCTTTGATCTTAAGAGCCCATTCTGGCTTCATTCTTCTTAACTTTTGTTTGACTGGTTTGCAGTCGGGCTTTAACGGGATGGTATGCTGGGCAATGTTGCAGTCTATGGCGGGCATGTCCTTGTAGGACCAGGCAAAAACATCCGTATAATTCTTTAGGAGTGTTACAAATTGTTCGCGTTCATTAGATGTTAAAGACAAGCCTATTTGCACGTGGCAAGGCTCGTCATTAGTTGCAATATTTATTGTCTCTGTTTCTTCGACTATTGAAGTCTTTCGCTCATGTTCGATTAATGCTTTAATGACTTCTTTTGGCAATTCCGTTATATCTTCTGAATTATTAGCAATGAGGCAATCCGAGTAAGCAAAATCGACACTCATAATATTAATAGAAGCAGACAATACATCAATGAGGTCATCAATAAGGACCTTAGCAATAGCAGGAATAGACTGGGGTGGACTACCCGACACTTCTAGGATAACAGACTCAGAATCAGACTCAGAATCAGAATTGGGCCCTTCTGTATGACCTGGATCTTTACTCCTACCAATTCTGGACATAAAAAAGGCTCGCTTAAGAAAGTAGGAAGTAAATGGAAAACTCCACAGAATAAAGATTTTTATTTTAAAACAAATGTGGGAAGAGAACCTAGCACTAATCCTCAAATGGTGATCTTCGGGAAAGACGCGATTTTATGTAAATAGTATATTCTAGTCAATGATCTCTCTACTTTATTAGAATAAAAATTACTCTTGACTTGCATATGGGATGAAATTACCTAATTTAAGGAAAGAAGATATACTATTGACTTGCATATAGAAATAAGTAAGACTTTTTTTTTTTTTTTTTGTGAATGATCATTGACGGGAATATATTATTTGCATGCAATCTAATTCATATGGAAAGGAACGTCTTCCTAATATGTTCACTAGCGTCATCGGAGTCATACAGAGATTCTACTTCCTAAAAAGAAAAGATCCTAGACTCTATTTGTAAACTTGACAAAACGCACAAGCAAACAAAAGGGAAACTTTCCTAACCAGGACTCAAAAAGAAATTCTAAGGGGGGATCTAGTCCTAATATTCTATGGTAACTAATCACATAACAAGGAAACAATCCATCATAATATGGCAAGTAAATCAATTAGCACCTTGATATGGACTATGGGACTAATGCAATATTTGACACAATCTATGGTTGGATATGTTAACCCACGACCGGATGCGTTTCGTCATCTATGGGATGCATAGTAAAACTAAACGTACCATTTTACACATCTCGAATGGAAACATGTAAATGCCATGGGGCGGAACACGACTATGTGCAAAGGTAATTCGGACCTAGTAGGTCACCGGCCTAAGTCATAGACAAAGCTCCAAAGGGTAAATCCTGTTTATGGAGTGGTGATGTCTTTCGACATCTTGCGATGATAACGCATGAAATATGAATGATATGGATGCAAAAGCAAAGAAAGTAAACACATACGGTAATTGAACCAAATAGCTAAAATAAATTATTGACATGGATAAGTGTTTGAATTACACCCTCTTGTTAATTATCCCCAGTGAAGTCGCCACTGTAAGAACCATCGCCTCTTCGGCGCTCCGCGGTGGAATTTAATCTTTGGATTGGAATTAATGGTTCTTAAATAATACGTCAATATGCAATTTAAATTAATTATGGGGAATAACAATTTGCAAATAAAGAAGTTGCACCAATTTTAGGGAACAATTGAAAACCATCAAAAAGTGCACCCAATTCCTATTGGGAATTGACTCATGCCCAAGGAGACTAAATATTGAGTTCTGGGGTGTAGGTACGAAATAAACAAAACGAATCTTATCTAAATCGCCCGTATAAATGGCCTCTACTAAGCTTATCCATGCCAAATATTTATTTATGCTATGTGGTTCTAAATAAATCCGGTCATCCAATATCCTAAATTAACTAGGCGGGTTAGAGACAACCAAATTACCTATGTTGTCACCTTGCACAATTTATATCCAATTCACATGCATACTATTGTCAAGCATAAACAAAGATATAAGAACAATAAATTAACGCTCCAACCTACCGTACTTTGCTAACCACGCCAAATATTGCATATGCACATCAATAAATTTGTTAGTAACTTCAAAGGAAGAACAATGCAAAGCTAAAATAAACCTATGAGGTTGCTATATGCATGCAAAAAACTATAAAAAGATGCAAACTTGCATAAACTAATAAAAAGATGCTAACTTTAAATTAACTAATTATGCATAATTATATACAAAGACCCAAACATGCAGATTTATTCAACCATAATCAAAAGCTAAATAAAACATGATTAATAGACAATAAATAAGAGATTTAATAAAGAATTTAGGCCCTCAGGATGGTTAACCTGGACGTTCTATTCGAACGGGACTAGTATAATTGGAATTGCTCTTCAATCTTGGGTGCTAGGTTAGGTGCGATGCGGTCTTGAGTCTTCAAAAATTCGAATTCTCTTTGAATTGGGGAAAATATGTGCTCTCAATGCTCTCAAAATTATGAACTGACCAACCTCTCTCAAAAGATGGTGAAAAGGAGTATTTATAGAGTTAGGGGACGGAATTAGGGGCTTAGGGTAAGAAACCCGGCGCCAAACCTCGGCTCAGCCAAAAAACAGGCCCAACGGCCACACGGAAGGCAGCTGGGGCCAGCGGCTGCCGAGAGGGCCCCCGTTGTCACGCGTGTGCCGCCGGACTGACAGCGTCAGCCGCTGGGCCCGGAGGCGCGCGCGTGCCTAGGTTTTTTGACTTTTTATGCTCAGTAAATTACGAAATTGCCCTTGGGATGACCCAGGGGGTCGGGATTGAGCGGTTTTGACCCAAATTTTTGAGACGCGATATCTCTTGATCCGGGAGCCTGATTGAGGCAAGGTCAAAGGCATTGGAATCCTTATAACAAGGGCTATCCAAAGACTGAGGTTTCAAGGAATTTGGTCTAGATTTCCGAGCAATGTCCTTTTCTACTTACGTCCATGTTAATCCATTACCATCATCATCGGGCGTTGTGGTGCCAGGGGATGAGAACCGATTAGGGTGTCTACAATATTATATCATAATAATATTAAAAATCCAACATCACCATACTTATTCAATAATTAGCATATGAACTAATTTACTAACGAAAATTTATAAACTCAACATGCTCATTGTAATTCATAATTACAGCAAAGAATATAATTCTAATTCTCATAATAAACGACGATATAATTTAATCATGCTTCGCATATTAAATTCACAACAACTAGGCATTTAGCACATAACAAGTCAAAACCTTTTTGTGGGTTTTGGAAGGAGGTAGGCACAATCGCTTACCTAACAAACGCTTACTTAACAGTAGGTAAGCTTTCAAATCACGACCCGATCACGCTTGTCCGTTAGGTCCTAATTAAATACAATTACCGAGACATAATCAGTAAGTACAGTAGCAAAATATTAATCTAACAGGAAAGAGACCTTCATTGGGAGAGACAACAAAAAGTCTTTCATTATTTAAATTTCTTGATTTATTTCAGTCAATCTAGGCTTTCGAAAATCCGAATTCCGATTCCAAATGAGTGCAGGAAAATAAAAACAAAAATCGAAAAATACTGAAAATACGAAAATAATTAAAAACGAAAATACAATTCGAAACCCTAACTTATTGTGCAAGTCTCGACCACAGTCACCCACAAGGGGACCCATGGTCGGACCCATCAGCAACATCACCACCCACTGACCACACTTGGTCGGTGGTGGCGTCGGTGGCTCGCCTGAGCCACGGCGGAGAGAGAATGAGAAAGTGAATGAGAGAGAGAGAGAGAGAGAGAGAGAGAGAGAGAGAGAGAGAGAGAGAGAGAGGGTGGGGAAACGACCGGTGGGCCAGCCCAAGCCGGTCGACCGCTCGGCCAGGCGGCGGCGGCGGCGCCAGGCCGCCGGCGAGCAGAACAGAGGCGAGAGAGACAGAGTTATCGAGGGAGAAAGAGAGAGAAAGGAAGAGAGAGAAAGAGGGACGGCTCACCTTGGTGGTGGCCCTGGTGTTTTCCGGCGATGAGCAGCCGAGCAAGGGGAGAGAGGAGGTTGGCGGTTGAGAGGAGGAGGAGAGAGAGTGTGTGCCGTGAGAGAGAGGAGAGAGAGAGCTTGTGAGGGTTTTTCAGTTTTGTAAACTGATGAAATTGCCCATCTTTTTGCTTATATAGGTCTCCTGTCAACCAAAGTCAATCCCACTAGGTTTAGGGATAATTTTCTGATTTAAATACTAACTAAAACTAATTAAAATAATATGAATAAACTTTATTCATACAAAAAATAATTTAATTAAATCCCCCAAATTTGATAATTATAAATCACGAAATTCCCATAATAATAATTGATATTATTATGGCTTAAATTGAATAAATTGAATCGTTATATAAATATACGATTTAAATCTCCGAAACTATTTATAAATGAATTATAAATCGATATTATAATTATAGAAAATATTGGGGTATCACATGTTATGGACATGGACATGACATAATTAACTTATAGCCACACAAGACAAATCACACAATAAAAAAGAAGAAGAAGAATACGTTCAATTGTTTAAGTGGCACAAATAAATAATAATGAAAGAAAACATTAAACATTAACCATGAGGAAAAATAAAAATTCACATTTAAGAAACAAAATAAGGCAATAAGGAAATAAATAAGCAAAAATAAACAATAATACAACTATATTATTTAGCAATAAGTGTAATTTTATCGAGTCTCACATCGGAGAAAGAAGGAAGACATGAAGGAAGAAGTATAAAAATAGAAGGAATACAAATGGCCAAAGTAAGAGCAGAACATATTTTTTGGCCTTTCTCCTGACCTTTTGGATAAGGGCTAAGGTGCAAAGATTAATTGTAGTACTTTTATTTCAACGATCTAATTTTTGATATGTAGGTTGGCCGATAATGATATCAGATTAAATTTCTAAATAATATGTCCACAACATGATTCGGTAGCACCAACTCCAATGTCAATATGGAAATTCACGAAAATCAATCTACATTATTTGTTGATGGGTGGATAAACGTTTTTGCATTATACAGTTCATACAAATATTTATATAAGGTAATCAATTTTTTTTTGTGCCTCCGTATGTTTTTTCATGTAAGAAGATTAAGATTTCAGATACATGTATATATAAATTAATTGATAACTAAAGTGTTTCGTTAACATTATATTTGTCATATTAACATTACTTGTTTTTATTTTTTTTTAACGGAAATTTAAATGAAAGTTTTATTATATTCAATCGATTGAAGCTTTTCTTTGTTGTTGCAAAGAGAATTTTGAAGAAAATAATCTTCTTTGTGGTTATATGAACAAGAGGAAGATAAAGATGATTCAAGTTTAGATTTTTCTATTTTTGTCTCATTTTCTTTTATTTCTTTTGTGGTTGTGTCTTGGTTGTATTTGTCCCTTAAATTCTTCACAATTATGTTGGTGAAGGATGTCTTAGGACACCTCCAAGGAGGATCCTGGTTGTCTTGCCTTTTCAAAAAAAAAAATATAATAATAAATAAATAATCTGGCGCCTGAAAATGAAATTAAATTGGGTAATACCCAATCAATTTCAGTCCTGAAAAGTTAGGAATCAGAATTGGACTTGGTTGCACTAGTTCCTATTTTTGAGATCCGAAATTGAATTTACCAAATAACTTGCAATATCAAAACTTGCTTTCAAACCGATTTCAGTTTTGATATTGAGTACCTAATATTTCGGCTCGCCCATGAACAACAACTCCCATGCTTTTTATTTTCTTTGTTTAGTATATTATCCATTGTCGCAAAAAAACAAAAGTGTGAAAATACATCTTGCATCATCTTAAATAGACCAAGCCATTCCCTTCACAAAAAAAAAAGTTGACCAAGCCGTTATTATAATTTATCGAATCATTTCTACAAAAAATAAAAAAAGTATATCAAATCATGATTGGCGTTTCGAAAAGAAACCGCTCCTCCCTTCGATCCAGTTAAATCTTCACATCTCCCTCCTTTTCATTTCCCTCATTTCAAATTTGACCAGTCAAACCACTTTCATTTCATTAGGGTTTCTCTCTCTCTCTCTCTCTCTCTCTCTCTCTCTCAGTTCATCACAAAATTAGGGTTTGCAATTTCCCCCCTTTTCAATCAAAAATCAATGTCACAATCAACAATTTCAGTGACACCAACTCGCCGGAGACCATCATCTTCAGTAATCGGCGAAATGAAACAAAACATCGACATAGTCAACGACACTACCACAACAATTTCTCCAAACGTCGGTAACAATGGCGTCGATGACAACAAAATCGCAACCAATAAGAACAAAGATCTAAGCCATTCAATTAGAGGAGAAGCAATTCTAGAGAGATCATCAAGGGATAACAATACCAAGAAATCGACTCAATTGGGGAGTACGACAAATTCGAATCCTCGGGCTCGAACCCGAAAGGCGACGCCGACTACTATGGGGGCACCTAAGAATGTGAAGCCTAGGTGGAAAACGGTTGTGAGTGTTTTAGGTAATAATTTGTTGCCTGTTCTTGTGCTTTTAGGGTTTTTTCAATTGGTTAAGAAATTGGTTGTTAATTCGAAGGGGATTGGGGATAGTGGTTTAATGGGGTTTGAGGATATGGAGGGAAGAATAGCGCAAGTTGAAACGTCGTTAAAGACGACATCGAAAATGTTGCAAGTTCAAGTGGAGGTTGTAGATAAGAAGGTTGAGAGTTTGGTGGGTGATATGAGGAGCGATGTGAATAAAAGAATCGAGGGGATTGAGACGCGGGTGAGGGGATTGGATGAGAGGAGTGTGGTTTTAGAGACGGGGTTGAGTGAGTTGAGGTCTAAGGATTTGTTGACCAAGGAGGATTTGGGGAGATTGTATGATGAGTTGTTGAAGAAAGGGAAGGGTGGAAATGGAAATGAGTTAGATTTGGATGAGATAAGGGCGTTGGCGAGGGAGATTGTGGAGAAGGAGATTGAGAAACATGCTGCTGATGGACTTGGGAAAGTTGATTATGCGTTAGTTAGCGCTGGTGCGGTGGTTGTGAAGCATTCGGATCCATTGGTTGTTGGGAAGATAGGGAATTGGTTTACTGTGGGTAATAGGCAAGGAGGAGTTAATAGTGATGCGGAAAAGATGTTGAAGCCGAGTTTTGGAGAGCCTGGTCAGTGTTTTCCGTTGAAGGGTAGTAGTGGATTTGTTGAAATTCGGCTGAGGACTGCGATTGTTCCGGAGGCTATTACACTGGAGCATGTTGCTAAGGTATATTCATCGAACTTGTATATTAACTGTTTATCAATTCTTGGTAGTTTTTTCTGGCTATTTTAGTAGTTTTGATGGTGATGATAATGGTCATGATGATGCCATTTGATATGTTATTACGATTTCTCTGTATGAGTGTTAATTTGTTGGTTGGGTTTTATATATATCCATGGTGGCAGGGAAATCTGGCATACACTTTTGCGTAGTTTTAGAAATAACTGCAGTGTCTCACAGTTTGAGATTCTAATACTGAGTGCTGATTATGTTTAGAAACAACTGCAATGTCCCACTTTGAGAGTCTTGGATATTGCTGCACTATTGAGCAGGGCTACTGAATTCTAGATAGTATGTCTTCATCAAAAGAAGTCAAAATCTTTTAGATAAAATGTTAGAATTTGTGAGCAGTGAGTAGATAGGTGTAGTAATTGAGTGACATGTTCAATTTCAAGTTGAATTCTTGAGCTTCAGAGCCAATATGATGCAACTTCACTGTAATATAAGATATACATAGATGATGGAACAACTGATTGACCTAACTCCACAGTGAGAAGCTGAAGTTGCATTACCATATTCACTATGGCTTGATGTACTAGCTATGATCTCACTGAGGAATCTCTAGCTAATATCACTCGATGTGGATTCAGATGATGTTACCTGAAGTTGCTCAAAGTGATTTTTTGTTTATTTAGACTTAGATAAAGTTGAAACCTCTCGTTTACAAACTCACCAAATTTACATGGAGTTGAATATTCTAGTGTCATTATTTTGTTTGATACAGTTGAAATAGGATGGTTACACACGCTCTTTGGATTCGTATAATTAGGTCTTATTTTAGCAAAGTGAATGCTTCAAGTGACTTTTGTATATAGAATTTAGAAATATTATGGAACTTTTCTCAGAAAGATAAGTCTCACCTCTATTATTTGATTTTTAATTAGTTGAAGGGTTAGTTCGTAATTGCCAAAGTAAAGTAGTTGTTAGTGATTAGTGATCTTTGATTGCTTGGCTGCCAAGACAATGTTAGAGGTTTTGCTATCTTTAAAATCTACTCGATAATGTTTGGTGCAATTCCTCAAAACAGTTAATATTGATTTCCTTTCTTGGTCAAGGTTGAATGTCTGAATGATAGTTCTAGAAATTAAGTGAAATAGTGTTAGTTAAGATAATTGTCACCCCATAGTAGTAATGGAGAGTTTTACATTGGGACACAGGAAGTAACTAATAGTAGTAGATTAATGCAATTTGTCCTATGTTATGATTTTTAATAGGAAAAATATAAATGAGTCTGAACTATTTCAAACACTTACATATGTAAAACATTTTCTTATTCGCCTAATTTGTGTGTGATAAATGTGTCTAGCATGTAAATAAATGTAGGAACTTGGTAAACAAATCTCAAGTTACTCATACTGTTGTTGCTTCGAGGTCCATTGTTTTTTTTCGAGCATTAGTTGCAAAAGGGGAAAGAGTGAGTTTGTTGCGTCACAGTGTCGCCTTTGCTGCTACCTGTTTGAAACAGTAAGCATATAAGTTTGCCTATGTAGGTAAAACACATGCATCTTTCATTTCCAAGAAGACTAGTTGCTATGGGGCAATCTGATTGCCTCGCATTTATTGCCTCACCTCCTTCATCCTCTTTGGGGCGCATTGAGCAAAAGGCTTGTGTCACATGTTCAAGAGTCGGATGGTTGGCTTGCTTGGTCATTGGTTTAACTCTTGAGATATATAATCCAGTAGCCTATGTGCGGATCTTCTTCTGTGTCATGGTATTTGGAGGGCGAGTGAATAGTTGTTGATGTTTTTATGACAAGTTTTGATGCAAGTAGTGTATGAAAATGCAGTCAACTTTGTGAATGAAAATTTGTAATTTTAATACTCCCACTCAAGTCGGCTTTTGCTAGGCTATTTGTGATAAATACTTGTTATAGATGGTGGAATAGTACAAGCTACTTCATGATTCCTTGGTTGTAGACTTGTAGGGTGATTATGCAACTCAGTCGTTTGAATCTTGTTCAATCAGACTTAATACGGATTGAGTAGTACTCTGCCTTTTTTTTTTTTTGGTTAGATGGACCCAAGTCCGGTCATCTCAGGTTTTTGTAATATAGCAATATTCAAAAATTTCATGTCAGCTTAAATTTGGTGGGATCAATATTGGGTCAGTGAATACTGATTAGGTAACCCTTAGGTTGGTATGTGTTGGGTCCAACTTGGGTGGATGGGTTGTGATTGAGTGTCTGTTACACGACACATGAGCATCTGCTGAAATGGCCATGTGTGGCCTTCTGTGCCTCAGATTGTTGATGTTAACTCTATTAAAGAATAGCAGCCCAAGAGAAAGCAACAGACAGCAGTCGAAGAGGAAGCCTCTTTCCTTTACTGCCTGCTCTTGTATTACAGATCTCATATGCCTTTTTGTATTGTATGTTCGTATTCTTATCTTTTTTTGTTCAAACTTTTAAGTCCTTTGTTGCACTTTGATTTATTCTCCTTTCTTCTTTGGAAATGGTAATTTAATGCATATTTCCAACTTTATTTGTCCCTTTTTTTTTTATATTAGAAATCGTGGTTCAAAATTAGAGTTCTTAGGGATATTATGGATAATTGATCTTGTGTTCATACTGCTTGTATTATCTATTTTTTTTAATATTAAAATTCTAAATATGAGAAAAGTCATTTAGGACATCTACTTTGAAATGGAGGGAATATTTTAGTGTAGTTCGAAATTCTGTGTTGTTTTGGGTTTGGGTGAGTCTTGGATTAAGCCAGAAGTGGGTTGCATCATTCAGGGAATGTGTCTGCATTGATTTGAGCAAAAATCATATCAGGTCTGCATTAGTTGGATTATTGCTGGCTATTTTCAAATAAGCAATGGCTGACATAGTAGTAAACTTTAAAGTCTCAAATGACCAGGGACAAGTCCATGGTATTATTTGCTTTTGGCCTTGTAATACATCTGTAGTGCTAGATTAACTTTTTATTCTTCACCTTTCTATCTCTTCATTTGCTTTGTGTACTGGAATGTTAATGTTGGTTGCCTTACCTTAGCAGCCCAGTTGATCACCTCAAGGTTCGTAGCCCAACGCCTTATCATTGTGTCTTCTCAACTTTGTCTAGGATTTTGAATACTATTCTCTGGATGGAACTGTGCAGCCTTTGGTTTCTATGCAATGTCAGCAATGTTATAACTTCTAAGGTCTTTCTTTGATAGGACGTGAAACTGCTTTTTTTAAAAAAAGTTCTTCAAATTGTTTCTTCTTGATTGAACACTGAAGAGTAGTACGATGAGTAAAAATTTAATGCAGTTTGTCCTGGAAATATTTCAGTCTTTCTAGTGTGGTTTGTGAATTGATATATATTGCTGGGTGGATTCTTTGAAGTAAAATTAGGGATTTTGGTTATAAGTTTATGTGTTGATGTATAACAGTGACTAAGGGAATTGTAAATGCTTCGGATGTAGGCTCATGCCTTAGAATGTATAATTATGATTGCTGTGATATGTGAGTGTTTGTCCTATCTTGTTGGGTGTCATTTTTGATGAATTCTTGCTTGCGCTTGTATACATGTATTTTGAAATTGGAATGTCTAAGCTCATATCCTTACACTATCACATTAGTTGTTCTTATTGTTTCTGAAGAAGCACTTCGAAGTTTGTAATTTGCTTGTATGCTCCGTCTATTTCTGGTTTCACAGTTACAGTTTACAAATTTCATTTGATGTCATATGCACTTTTATCATACATATGCTATGTGAAATGTAGGACTGTTTTGACGATGAGAATTGAACTCGAAATTCCGAAACACTAACAATAGTAGGTAGATGGAAACATAGGAAACTTATGGTGCAAATTAGACTCAAAATGGGAAAAGAACGAAGATACTTCATTTGTAGGACATCTTTTTTATGAAAACCTGCTAGAAACGTGTTATGGTGTGATTGTGAATGGTTGTTGTATGTTATGTTAATTTTGTTGCTAGGCATCCGCTGCGTAACTATTTTTAGTTTCTACGGCCATTATATGACACCAGGTTGTTTCATGCAAGTGAAACAATTCTGATTCACAAGTTCTGTTCCCTTGCTTATTATGTTTGTATGAGTACTTGAAACCCAGTAGTATGCATTTTTTATCGTTGGAAATTTGTCTTTTATCACTGCCCTTAATCCATTATCCATCAGGCCAAATACGTTGAGAAAAAAGGGGGTAGGTAGAGAGAGAGAGGGAGGGAGGGGGAGAGGGACCCATTGTGGTCAAGGCCACCCGTTTTCAATGTGGTATGGGCAATTTGATTGAACAGCCTCATGTAAACAGAGTTTCTGTTTCTGGATAAGGTCCCAGTAGTTACTTCTGCAACTGAAAATTAACTAGAGGTAATAGGCAAGTAATTGAATGAGGTCTGCCTTTTTTGAGTTGGGAGTATGAAGCAGATATTTAGTTTCCTTTTTATATGCAACATGATGTTCACAAAAACGTGTACTGTATATTCAATGATTCCCTTGCTTAAATATGTAGCATTACATAGTTTCTTTAGCTTGGTGATTTCTGCCCCATAAGTTTCTGTACTGAAAATGATATTTTGTTTATCCACAAGTCACAAGAGTCTCCTCTGTAGAATGAAAACAAGACTATACAGAATATAGATTAGGAGACAGGGTATATATTGCTAATTGTTGTGTCCTAGCTCCTGGTAGACTTCACTAAAGTGAATGCTACGAAGTTTTTTAATGTTGAGGGGTCAAAGGGATTTCCCCCCTTACCAGACTTCTCTTTTATTCATACCAATTGCCTTAGGAACAACATTCATGAGACTTGCAGTTGTAGTATTTCATCATATTTAAGTATGTGTGTGTAGTTCTCCAGCCCACCAGCATGTTCACTATTTGCTCTCTCAGAAAAAGCTGCTCTCACGTAGATGTGATGGGCAGCTAGCTGACTGGACCAGTTCGGACTGAATTTTACCATCCGTATACTGCATTTCTGATTTTTCGATTTGCTCTCTGCCTTGTGAGCTTACTGTTATCTGAATATAAGCTGAAAACTATGTAATGGACTTCGATTTCTAGTGCAATTCAGGGGCTTGTTTGAGGTTATGGTCCTGGAAAGTCTTAAGTACTTGACTGTTGTTGATATTCAGTTTCAAAAACAATATGCTGTTTATAGATTATTGTATCGTATGTCTGGGGGGCATATAAGTCCTATCTGCTCGTATTCCATGTGCTTTGGTCTGCATGGACCTTTGTTGTATTGGTGAACTGGATCTCTGACCACAATCCCTGTGCAAAACCGAATAGATACACTTATACTATGCTGTAAAATGTCCTTTCTTTTGTTGTTCTTTGTCTGCTTTCTGGTACTGACATGTCTGAATGTACTATGTACAGAATGTCGCGTATGACAGGTCAAGTGCTCCAAAACGCTGTAGGGTCTCTGGTTGGCTGCAGGGTTTGCAAGGACAGCAAGGTCTTGATACTGAAATCACTGTTGATAGTGAAAAAATGTCTCTTCTGACAGAATTTACTTATGACCTTGAGAAGAGCAATGCCCAGACCTTCAATGTGTTTGATTCAGTGAGTTCTGCTGTTGTTGACACTGTTAGATTTGACTTCAGCTCCAACCATGGAAATCCATCACATACCTGCATATACCGACTCAGGGTGCACGGCCATGAACCTAATTCGATCCAAATGATTGCTGCTGATTCTTGATGCTGCCACTCGCTTATGTAATTGTTTTCTTTTCTACTGCATTTATTTATTTCACTGCTTAGCGTTTGTATGTTGTTTGATGTCTTAGCAGTAGTTACAGTTCTTTGGGCTTGAGGTGTTTTCACGGTGTCCTGTTTGAATAGATATTTGTAGACCAATTAGACATTCGAGCCTCTCTTGTACGTAAAGAGAGGAAAATGTGTAGCTCTCGTTGTCTCTGGAATGTATTATTCTGTTAGATATGTAAATCAGCATCCATCCTATTTGCATCTGGCCACATCTCTTGTACTTGGCTAGTTGGCTGTACTGGTACGAAAATAGAACACACTACTCTGGGTGTCTTATTTTGCGTCTAGAATTACGAAATTAGAGTGACAAATCACTGTTTTAATTTGAGTAAACTTTGGCATAAACCAGTGAATTTAGCAAACTCTTGTAACTAATCACAAATGGCAATTATGTGCTCCGGTAAACTTTAGTAAGAACTTGTTTTTCAAAGGTTGGTAACAGTCCTCAACCAAATCAGGAGCCTACAACGGCTACAACCCTAACCTGTAGTCTCCAAAGCACGACTCTTTGGGACCATCTAAGGTTTTCCACATATTAGCTGATTTGAAGACATGCTTTAGAATGTCTGTTTGGACCATTGACATTGTCTACATTTCAACCTTCTCTTTCTTGTAGTTGTTTCCCAAAGAGATTGTTTTTAATTGTCTATGCTTCTTCTCACATGGCCATTACATTTCTGTTTTCGACTTGCATTCTAATCTTCTGAAGTGTTGTCCCAAAATGTTTCAAATTCATACCCTACTAGAGCATGCTCGGATTATTGAGGGTAATGATCACAGAGATAATAGATCATTTTGATTAAAGAGTAAATGTGAGGTAGAGCCGTAGAGGTGATACATAGTGTTAGATTTTGGGTGAAGGATAGAGGAGGGAGAGTAATAGTTACCTTCATTGGGAGGGGGGAGGGGGTTGGGAGTGGGGGATTGTTCCCCAACCTTCTCGTAGGGTAACAAACTAACAATTCCCCCTTTCTTCTTCACCTAACGCCGACTACCATTACCATATCTTATTTTACTCTTTAATTACCTCAATCACCCCTGTATTTATTATCCTCAATTCAACCAAACCCTTAAACACGTGTTGTTTGCAGGGGCATGCCTTCAATCCTCAATGGAATCTGTCTAATGACGATTTGGACTACAGAGAAAGTTACTAATAACCAATTGATAGCCATGTAATTAGTAGTTTTGACATGTTCTTTGAGTGGCTTCATTAACCGCCAGGGGGCATCTATACATGCAATTCATTTCAGGTAATGCAAAATACTACAATCTTAAACCTTTTGATGAAGATTCGTCTTTATCACAGTCACTTCTTTTAAGTTGTAACAGATAACTGGTGTTATTGCATTGGAAGTTGAAGACCACATGTAGCCTTGTAGAGTTGTAGCCTTGTAGGTGATTGATTGACGTCATTTTCAGGTAGGAAGGACACGTTACTGTATACACATCTTTGTTACGCCACTGTTTTCTTTTTCCATGTAGTTAGAAAGAAAGTAATGCAATGCCTACTACAAAACGGATCTATCACTCCACGAAAAACAAAATCTTCACTACTAAATGCTTCACTCCATGAAGATAATTTTAGACAAAAACTACATAAGATATTGTTCGTAAGAGCGGTCAATAATCTAAACTAGAATGATGCTAGCTGCAGCCTTACTCTCATAAGTCGACACATGTCAAAATTCACTTTTTGTCTCTTTTTTTTTTCTTTTTCTTTTGGGGTTTACTATTCCCATTTTAGGGTGTTTTTGGGGGGTTTTGGGGTTTATCATTTCCATCTTAAGATTTTCTTTTTTATTTTGGGAGTTTTAGGGTTCACCCTTCCCATCTTAGAGTTTTCTTTTTGGATTTTTGGGGGGTTTTGGGGTTCACCCTTTCCATCTTAGGGTTTTCTTTTTGGGATTTTGAAGGTTTTGGGGTTTATTCTTCCCATCTTAGGTTTTATTTTGAAAATTTACGACGGCGAAGCAGTTGGAATTAATAATGTAGTTGCCGGTAATAATAATTGATCAAATTTTAGTTAAATAAACATGGGTATGGAGGAGAGAGAGTGAATTTATTGTAAAAAGCCACAACTTTTGTGAAAGTTGTACACATGTCAACTTGTGAGGTGAGGTTGCAATTTGCAGCCTCAGGGTGAGGCTACAGCTATCAGCCCTCTTTAAACTAATGTGTTTTCACTGGCCCATTAAGATACTGAACTAAACTCTATTGAATTAAACTCCACTGAATTGAACTAAACTAAACTAAATTTATTACTGGGTAAGTTGAAAAGAACACACCCTAAGCCAAAGTGCACACAAGCTCAAGTGAGATTCATCCTCGACAAAATCAATTGATACGGTGGAGTAGCTCATTAGGCTTATATGCTAAATTGTACTCCCCTCATTGATCTCCAATTCTTCAATGTAAAGGTGTGTTATTTTCCACTTACTCTGATGGTTTAGTTCAATTCAGTTTTCCTTAGCTCACTAATTAATATTCAGTTTAGTGAAATTTAGTTCAATTCAATTCAGTAAATAAGAACACACTTTAAGACACTCACATTTAAGTCCTCCGATCTCTTACAAAAATAAAAAATAAAAAATAAAAATAAAACACACATGATATTACTTGTGATCATATTTGTATGCTATGCAGAGATATTTGTAACGAGAAGATGATTTCAATGTCAAGGCTCAACTTATATGTCAACATTGATCAGATAATTTTACAACTAATAATTTACGGTAAAAGGTAAAACTCCTACAAGCAGATATGAGCGACATACAATAATGAACAATAGTAATAATGAGCACTGGAGGGATCCTTGGGACATGTAAGCGTCAACCAGTCACAAGGTTTTGGTTTTGCTTGATGATAGTATTTTCTTTTGGCATGAAGCACGTTATAATTGACAGACTTCTTAAGCTTCATTATAAAACCAGATACTAGCATACTAGGAGAACCACAAGTTAGATTGTTGATGTCTTGTTCCCGATTACTTGAATTAGTCGACTTTTGCATAAGTTCGCACAATAATGTACTCTTATATGTTAAAAGTTCCGATCTGAATGTGGGTTTTAGGTTGTATGTTTGTCTTTTTTGACTCCTTTTAATATAAACGCACAATCTCTTGATCTAAAGCAACAAAAGAATATGCTAAATTTTGATAGTTAGGCCTTAATCCAAATAAGTTATAAGACGATTGAGGTTTTAATCCAAAACCACAAGTTAGATTGCTGATGTCTTATTCCCGATTTCTTGAATTAGTCAACTTTTACTTCAAGTTCGCACAATGTACTCATATATGTTAAAAGTTCTGGTCTGATTTTTTTTTTCAAACCATTTTGTTTAGACAAACCAGATTTATGGCATAATTTATTTCTAAATTGAGTCCCTCACCTAGAGGTTTTTGGAGGTTTATACCATTGAAAGGAAGGGTCAAGTAAAGAGGATTTTTGCAATCATGATGTGGCACTAGTAAAAACCCACTTAGAGCTTTATAGCATTGGAATTGCTCTAAGACGAATGAGGTTCTAACCCAAAACTACAAATTAAATTGCTGATGTCTTGTTCCCGATTTCTTGAATTAGTCAACTTTTGCATCAAGTTCGCACAATAATGTACTATATTATTGCACACTTGTATTGTCATTATATGTTTCTTTCCCTGAAAATTACAAATTGTGGTTGATAACAACTCTAAATTTTGGTAGGTATCATTTTCTCCCCACTTGTATAACTTTTTTTTACCACCTCATCTCATATGAGTCTTTGCTTTTGTGTTAAACAAGTTGGACGTGGCTTTGATACTAATGTATCATTGATAATCTGCACAAAAAGTACTGTACCGGAAGAAATGGATGGTCTTTACAAAACTTTCACTCAATTGATCAAATTCTAATATCAAAGTGTTGTTCACATTATTACAAGAAAATTCAAATACCAAAAGCAACTATATATCTACTTTTGAAGGAATTACATGGACTAAATATTCATGAGCAACTCGATTGTCATCCCTGCTAACGAATATGACTCCACCTAACATTTTGAAGACAAGCTACAAGAAAAATAGTCTATTATAACAAGATGAAATAACTCCTAATCAACATTATCGCTTGAAATCAGTGCCCTGATCAACTCTGTTGATCGATATGCATATGCTTTAAACTAGGAAGCACAGAAACTTTCAGAAACTCTACTTTGCAAGAGTATATGCAAATATTACTAGGGTTAGCAAAAACATTATACTTCCTCCGTCCCATGATTACGTTGTCAATTACTTTATTACGGTCTCCAAGGCACAACTTTAACTATAAATAACTATAAATCTATGAATACAAAAATTATAAAAATATAATTTTTCAAAAGTACTATTAAAAACGAATTTAACAATAAAGTTTTTACATTGTCAATCTTTATATTTTTTCATATATTAACGGTCAAAGTTTGTAAAGTTTGACCTCCAAAAAGCAATTAACAACATAATCACGGGACGGAGGGAGTACAGTATTATATTACTCCACCATGCATGCATGACATTCAATTTTAATTATTTTTAGTACAAGTAGCTTTGGTTTGACGTATGTTCGAAAATATCGAAGGGTAGCAAGGTGACCAGGTCTTAGGGAAGTGGGGCAAAATACTTCGAAGTTTGTAGGAACAAATAAAGCAAATGACTAGAAAGAATCGAAGGAGTACGTGGTCCCTTTGACCCAAAGCTTTGCCGGTTGAAACACAATTCTTTCTTCTCATCAAATGCTTCAACGTAACCAGCAGGCAATGTCTCGACATGTTTTGCTTATTGCTAAGCTTCTGTTTATGCATTGATCATAACAATGTTCATCGAAATCTGTATATTAGACAATTTCCTACAAATTAACTATGCATGGTTTGCTTGAAATGTAGAGATTAAGCTTTCTTTTAGGGGGGACCTTGGTATAATGGTTCATTATTAGTTCCTTGCTTTCTTATGTGTCGTTGGTTATTAGAATTAGAGTTGTCAATGTCTGACCCGAGACGATAACATGACCCGAAATTACGGAAAGAATGACGTACACGAATTATCCGAATCTTACCCGTTACAGCAATTATTTGTCTTGAAATGTGGTTATTTTCGATTTCATGTCAAATTTATGTATTTTGAGATCACACATTACAAAATCGACTTGAAACCAAATACGATACGGCCCAGCACCCAGCACAACTATTTGACGGCTGTAAGTAGAATACTGAGTTTTGTAATGAAAAACGCTTTACTCGTCATTAATTAACTCGTTAATCGAATCTAGCTACATTTTGGCTGATTTAGTCGTAGAGTCAAGTCAAGGGTCGTCAAAGGAACTCACGATTTGCGGATTTGGGCATCAATTCTCTTTGGTGGGGTTGGGTTTTACTAGAAGGGGATAATTTGGATAGAAGTTATTGCATTTGGCTCGATGATTAATAATATTGCACGAGGACAATTAAATTAGAGGCAAAAATAGGTTAAAGGGATGTTCCTATCATAAAGGATAAAGGGATGTAGGAATAGCAAACTTTGTGGATATATTTTTACTAGTTATGTATAGATTTGATTCTTGTCTAGTGGTAAGAAACAAGAATATAGTGTGTTCTTTAAAGTTTTTCCGGTTAGTTCAGTTCAATTCAGTTCAAGAATGATCTTACATTAGTTCAATAGTTTTCAATTCAGTTAAGTGATGCTCAATTCAATTAAGTGGTGTTCAGTTTAGAAACATACATTTGGTCTCACATAGAATGTGGGGTTCAATTCAGTTTAGTGGTATTCAGTTCAGTTCAGTTCACAGCCTAAGTCTATATTATTCTATAACGATAAAACTAGATCTATCTTCTCTCACAAAGTAAATGGTTAAATTTGCATTCTCATCACTTGTTACCATAAAACATTATTTTGTTACAAAAGTGTTGTTCTATACTTTTGTGATGCTATATAAGGATATTGTTCTATTTTTTATGTATTTTTTTGAAATTGCGAGAAAGTCATTCTCGTTCAGGATAATGAGACTAACTCGATCTCAAATTTTTAATGGGAACAAGTAAAAAATATGTCACTGTGTTATCTACTTTAAATATCATCAGTAGTGTTTTATTATGAGATATCTTTAAAACATTATTAATTTTTTCATCATCAAACAAGAAAGAAAAAAAGTCTTTACTATCCCTTATTTATAAACATGAAAAACAAAGGTTGATTCCTAATTTCAATTTTTGTGTTGCAAAAACAAATTTCAGACAAGATAAATGAAATAATGTAGTTTTAAAAATAAAGTACGAAAAAAGAAAGAAAGAATGAACAATGTAGTTCAATATAAGAAGAGAATCTCTCTTCTCCAAAAAAAAAAAAAAAAAAAAGAAAAAAAAAAAGAGAAGAGAATCTCCAGATATGTAGATTCTTCAGATATCTTGAATTTACTTTTAGAAGAGTTCAAGTCTTCAAAAGAGTTATTGTTCTCTTCTACTTTAAGCCCCTTTTACTAGAAATAAATCAAGATGTTTCTCAAGATGATGATAATGGCTTTTGAAGAATTGAATGGTCTACATATTTGACAATAACGGCTAGTCATAATCAGTCTCATGACTGGAGGACATATAACTGTCTTTGCTTGATTGTTTCCCTCAAAAAATAAAAATAAAGTGTTTCATACGTGGAGAGAATAGACACATCACATATATCATCTACTCCATTACTCCAAGTATGTATTATTATTTTCTTTTGTCTTGATTGCGATCCTTGTATCACACTATTTTCCCATATATGCAATATGGAAAAACTATTCTCACACCCTTTTGAACTAATCTGACACCTTTCTGCCTAAATTGAAAAAAAGTAAGTGAAGTGAGAATAACACATTTGCGTGTGGAATAGCTGTTACACAATACAATATACTAAATTAAACATATTTAAATTGAACTGATTCTAATATATGGAGAAAAATTATATTATGTAGTTGAACTAAATTTACCTGAATTGAACGGAGATGATATAAGTTTATAATAACACAAGATTGTTTAATTTGCCATATGTTTGATGGAATGTGAGAATAAGTAATGTATGTATATTTGTTTTCTTCTTTTTAAGAACATATGTCTCTTTTTCCCGAGTCTAGTAATCATGCCAGTAGTTCAAATTACACAATTAAGAATGTGACTATTATTTTTTCAATCCAAAGAGTAGTCATTGTTGATGTTGTTGGGGCTCTCATTACCAATCAACATTGATGGTAAGTCAATCTCTCTATCTACTTCGCTTTATTTACTTTCCTAGTTATTGTGGCTTAGACAAAATTTATCTCTTAAGTTATGAGCATTAATTAGTCTTATTCGCTGGGTATGAGTATGACTATCTATGAGGGATCATGATACACATACACTAAGTGTATGTGGAGATATATACACAAATAATCTCAGCCATTCACATATCCCTATTTAAAAATCTTCTTTTTCAGCTTGTGGAGGAAAAATAGGAAGTTTTGGAGGGAAAATAAGAGGGTCAAAGGAGGGAAAAAATATGAGGTTTGGAGCCAAAAAAAAGAGGGAAAGGGAATGTGAAAGATCCAAAAAAAAAGGAGCTCCATTGTTTACGATCATCCCCAACTTCTCCGATTACTCTCCGACGACATCCTGGCGAAAAGCGAATTTTTCGACAAAAGAGGAGCCCGGTTGTTACGACTTATTCAAACGATAATGCTTTTCAACCCATATTTTTCGGCAAAACTTTACACCATTTTTTTAGATTAATTTTCCGGCGAAGAGTGTCCGTCCGTTCTTTGTTGTGGTTGTTTTTCTTGTCGTGTTTATCGAAAAGTTTTTATCGTATGATAATCAAAGCAGGTGGTTAATGTATATATTTGGTAGCAAAATAATTTTCATTTGTAAACTTGTAAATGTCGTAGTTGGTAGCAAAATTGTTATGATTGATGATATGCATTTGGAAGGTTTGTACTCGTATTTATATTAGTGAAGTCCATGGTAGCAAAATGCATCCTTAATTGATTGCAAAATTAGTTAGTACTTAGATTTTTCGTTAGTGAAGACTTTGGTAGCAAAATTACATCTTTCCAATTTAATACATGACCGCAAACTCGCTGGAAAAAATGGCTACCCAAAAAAAAAAAAAAAAAAAAAAAACAAGGGTTTCTCGGTTCTATCTCGACACATTGAATCATGAATATTTGTGGGTGTCTAATCAACTAGGAAATTCTAGATTTCACTGATTTTAGAAATTTCTAATATTCGCCGGAAAATATGTTTGGCATTTTAATGTCACCGGAAAAATAATTGAAGGGGTTGTGCCGTTTGGAGGGAGAGAGAGAGAGAGAGAGAGAGAGAGAGAGAGAGAGAGAGAGAGAGAGAGAGAGAGAGAGAGGGGGGGTGGGGGGGCGGGTGAGTAACGATGCAAGGTCATCGGAAAATTGTAAGAGGGAGGGAGAGTCATCTGATTTTCTAATTTCTAAAATAAATATTAAATAAAATTTGTTAGTATTAAATGTTTGTTTGCTTTTCCATTTGAATTTCAAATCCAAAATTTCAAAATCCATCTGAACTTTTCAAAATTAATTGGAAATTTCATTTGAAAAAAATTCTTCCCCACATTTAATAAGATTCACCCAAAGGGAGTTTTCTTTTTCTCTCCTCTCAAAACCCTAACTTTTCTCTTTTGCCTCTTCTCATCTTTCATTATAGTTTCAGGCCGAGAGGACCGATTTAGGTCATTCCCGGCCTGTAGTTGATGTTCTTCGTCTAAGTTTGACTCTAATTCTACACTTTTTTGCTTTAGGTGGAATAAATTTCTCTCCCTTTGTGGAGTTCATTGGTATTTTCATTTCTTCCTTTTCATAGGATTTCTTTTCGCCTATGGTGCGATATTTATTTTATAGATTCAATATGAATTTGGGGACCGGATATACATACAACCGATGGTATCAAACAAAGTTTTGTAGGCAAATGATTGCTTTGCTCGCGGTGAAGATCTCCACTTCCGTCAAAGATGAAGATACATCAAAGGAAGCACGTGGTTACTATGCATGTTGGGAGTCGCACTGAGGTGTCCTTGTCAATTGTCTTGTTAGCAAAAATTGTGTTATTATTGTTGATTTAGTATATTCTAGGGTTATTTTGATTGTAGATGCCGTATGGCTTTTCTATTAATGAAAATTTCCTATTCCCCTCTCAAAAAAAAAAAAAAAAAAGATTCACCCAATATTCAAGTAGGTTGCCAAATGTAAGACTAGGATGATTTGTGTAAATCTCTCCTCATACACTTAGTATATATGTAGCATTTTCCATCTATGAGGGTTCTATTCATTTTTTGGTAGTCTGTGTTGTATATTTCCAACAAGTATTGACAAATTGGTGATCAAATCAACAAATTATTTGTATTAAACATTTTATATGCTTGTAGCATTTAGTATTGTTATTTGTTCACGGCACAAGCAAATAAGGATAGAACATAAGCAAAGTCGTTTGGCAAAATTCTGTTATGAATGAATCTGCCGCTGCATAATTATCAATAACAATTAATGGTCAGTTTTTGTGCAATAGTCTAAATCATTATTTGTATTTGCTTATGTGTAATTGACTGCCATCTTATCCAAATAACGAGATGCATGTATGTGTGATTGCAACCGTTTTTAGCTAGCATCTTATATTTTCCAAATACCCATATGAAATACCTAAAACTCTATAAATTCACATGCAGGGGCAAAGTATTGGATTGTTCAAAAGCGCTAAGTTATAAGCTAGCTAAATTCACATGCAGGGTCTGTTCGGTAATAACTAGTTGTAGTTGTAGTCTTAGCTGTTTTATTAATGGTTAGCTGTTGAACTAGCTATTAGCTGTCATGAGTGGTACGTAACTGTCAGCAATTTATTTGGTTGAGTGTTCGGTAAAGTTAGCGGTTGGGATAGCTGATTGATGTAAAAAGACATAAAAGGACATTATTATTATTATTATTATTATTATTATTATTATTATTATTATTATTATTATTAATGTACAATATTAATTCCCATTAATCCTATAAAAAAAAGTGATTCCCATTAATAACAATTCTATTTAATTCACAAAACATGAAATTATTTCTTTCTGATTTTTCAACTAATCATCAATTGGCAAGGAGCAAAGAAACAAAACTTAAACAATATTCTATGGGAAGTGGGAACCATACACTCCTCCTAGTTTAGGCACCAGGGAAAGAAATTGGATCAGTGATCGATGATCATGCTTGATTATTGAAAATAGAACCACTTGACTCATGTACTAGTGTAAATAAACGCAAGGGTGTATGTGGAATAACATTTTGAACAGCTACTATCCCATTCTAAACGTTAAACAAATTAACGTTTCAAAAAACACTACTTTAAATCCTACCCACCACTAGCAACCACTAGTTACTAAACACTTAAAATTAGCTAAGTAGTGTTTTGAATCATTCAAAACTCTAGCCACTATTCTAAAAGTTATTGCCGAACAGGGCTCTATATTTTTCCTTCTTAGTGTTCTTACTATCGGTTGCGCAATAAAGCTAGTTAGAGAAATACCGTTACATCTCAAATAAATATTTATGTTATTATAACCCGCTGATTTCATTTTTAGGCCATTGCGACTGCGCGCATCAAAAGTATCTATTAGTAACCCCTATCTACAGAATATTTCCAACAAACAAGTTTTTTATTGAGAACATATCTAACATATTTTATGTCTCTGTTGTCCTCTTTTCTTCTCATTTTTCTTTTCTTGGTTGGAGGGAAGAGGGGTCATTGTCCTACATATCAATGAGCCGATAACAATATACTTGGAGTTATGGGGAATTATTTGGCACACAACTAGTATTCTTAGTTGGTTTAATTTGACCATACAATTGTAAAAATATATTTATTATAGTTAGTTGGTTAGTAGTAGCTATATTATATGTAAAATGATCAATAAATACGAAAAAATAAATTATTATGATTGGTATTTTTTTAGGAATAGAAGTAATAACAACAACAACATGAATAATAACAACAATATAGTTTAATAATAGTATTATCTAACTTGATGTTCAAGTATTGAATCTCTCTCTTCTTCTCCCAAAATCTAACTCCACTTTTATGTTGTAGGGGCTTTCATTGCAAATAAAAGTTGATGGTAAGCCCTAAACTCCCTATCTCCTTTACTTTATGTCCTAGTTATGTTTGGTTCAAACAAAATTAGTCACTCCCGTCATGAGCGTTAATTTGTCTCACTCGTTGGATACGACTATCTTTGAGAGTTCTGTTCATTTTTAGGTAGTTTGTTAGAAAGGTGCTATTCAGGATCACCTTCTTCAAGCAATAATCAACGATTTCATAATTGGATATCCGTTGCTATAGGAGGGTTTTCCATGAACATGGTGTGATGAAAGACAACTTAAAAGAAAGACGTACATAATCTCTAGAATCTCTGTATGTATATTTTGCTAGAAACATCTTCTATTCAAGTTCTTATTTTGAAAACTTAGATTTGTACGTTGTTGAATTCGATTTCATTCAATTATGTTCATTTAATTAAAATAGTTTAGGTCAATGAGAAAAAAAAAAATTATTTCTGTCATTTCAATTGAAATAAACTCTGGTAAAAAGAATAAATCCTTAACCCTCTCATCAAACTTCTAAGGCAGCTCGATTCAAAAAAAAAAAAAAAACTTATAAAGCTGAGTTTTTAGCCGACTTGACTTGGATCCGACTCGCCACAACCCCACTTAGGCCCTATTCTCTTCAACAGAATTGTGCAAGACGGTGAGTAGGGATGGCAATGGGTCTGAGACCCGGCCCAGACCCACGGATCCAAATCCATTTATAAGGGTCTGGATCCCCTTTTTATAGACCCATTGGATCTAGATCTGGATCTGGGTCCATGTGTCGTAAATGGATCTAGATCTGGGTCCAGCATCACAGACCCAGACCCGGCCCATGGACTCATTAACATGTAAAAATAAAAAAGAAAAAGAAAAAAGTAAAGATCATGTATAAAAAAAGAGTCCAAAGGTGAAATTTGAGTTTCTTTCATTTTTCAATGAGTATAAATACGCTTGTTAAGTGATATTTTCTAGTCCCTCCGGTCCATGAAAATCTTTACGCTTTCCACTTATGTTTGGACCATGGAAATCTTTACGTTTCCTTATATGGTAATGTATTTGAGCACCCTTTACTATTTTACCCCTCCCACCTTCTCACCCTCATGTGCAAGGAAATAATAAAAAAAAAATTTCTCCGCCACTAGCTATAAAAGTAAGGAAAGTAATACAAAAGCAAGGAAAGCAATAAATACCCACTAAAATATTATTTTCTCTCTTTTAATAACTCATGTGCTTTTTTGAGGGTAAATTTGAAATTTTTGTGCTAAAATGTATTTTCATTATTATTAGTCATATTCTCCAAACGTCAAGATTTCCGTGGAGCGGAGGAAGTAATAAAAACTTCAAATCTTATGCATATTATAGGATTTAGGAACAAATCTCTTTATTTATTAATTTATTAATGAGACCCATTTAGGACCCACGGATCCACTAGACCCAGCGGATCTGGATCTGGATCTAAGTATTATAGACCTTGTAGGGTCTGGACCGGGTCTGGATCTCAACCCAAAAATATAAATGGGTCTGGATCCAGCTGAACCCGCCCCAGACCCGGCCCATTGCCATCCCTAACGGTGAGGAAAGAAACGACGCGGAATGAAACGGAGCAACGCTGATAATGAAATAAAATGTGAAAAAATTAAAGTACAAAATGCAGAACGAAACGACACGAAACAAAATAAAATACAATATGTAAACGCCAAAAAGAACGGGACATTAATTAACCCCACTCAATTATAAATTTTATTAAGCCACACCCCCATTACATGGGAGTGGTCCTTGGGTCGAAACGTCGCTAAAATGGAAGGCCAAACTTAAAGAGAGGACCGTGGATGACGATGACATTGTATGATTTGGTGTGCCCGTTTCACACGTGGGGGGCCATTGTCTCTCTTCTCTCTGACATCCCAACTCATTTCTCACCCAATCAAACAGTAATTTTAATCAAAACCCCCTAATCAAAATCATTCTTTTTTTTCAAAATTTTGGTAAAACAGTTTGTGATTACTTTGTGACACAAATGAGAAAGATAGAAAAAAAAAACCCCAAAAAAACAAACAAACAAAACCAATTGCACACACAACCAAGAAATCGAGCGTTTTCCCAGCGAATTTTGTTTCTGGGGAAATAAAAAAGCAAGTCTTCCCAAAAATTCATAGATTTGTTTAACCCAACAACATTTTTGATTTGACACTTTCTTTTGTGTTTTTTTGTTCAACAATTTGGATACCTTTTTCAAGTCAGCAAGACAACAACAACAACAACTTTGAAGACTCTCTCTCCTCTCTTTCTCTTTCTCTCTCCAAATTGCCAGTATTTGCGCAGAGTTTTAGAAACAGAAACTCCCGAATGTTTCAGGTTCCCAATTTCAAATTTCTCAATTTCCCAAGTTTCAGTTTTTTGTTTTCATCTTCTTCATTCATCCCTGCAAATTCATATAAACTCTATGCGAATAAAATGGCGGGTATGTTGACTTTCTTGATAATTAAAAAAAAGGGAAATCAAAATGAAATACCCATTTTTGTTTGTCAACTGGTTTCACATTTATATTATATAAATCCTCATTGTTATAACATTAGTTTCTTGGGTTTTGTCTCTTTGTTCATGCTTCCTGGTAAAACCTCCCTTTTTATGTAGCTCTGTTTGCTCTATAATTTTTTCTGGGCAAAATTTGATTCTTGTTTTGAAATTGTTTAATTTAATAAAAAAGGGAACTTTTTGTTTAGGCAAATCCCGGAAATTTGAGAGCTTCAGATTTGATGATGTAAACTAATTTATTTGGTAATTTTTATTTGAATAGTTTATGGGGTTTGGAGATTCTGGGCCAGAACAATTTATCAAATCCTGGATGGTCTTAAAATGGCTCTGAGGTTTGAAGACAGGAAAAGCAAGGTATGATCTGTCTCCTCTAATTAAACCCATTTTAGCAATCTTTTCATCATAATTATAGTAACTTATTTTATTTAGAAAATGTTCTCTATAAAGGTTTTGGTATGATTATGATGATCATATTATCATATATATTGTACTATGGAATTAGGAATATTTTATGTTACAATATAGTTTTGTTTATTCCTCATTTCCGGGTGTTTATTCACCAAATTCCGACCAATTATGCTGTCATTCCTCTTAGAAACGCGCTTTATATGTTGGCCATGAGAAACTATTCATTGCTTTGACTTCTTCATTGCATTTTATTTTTTTTCCTTTGATTTGCAGTCTTTGATTCACAAAATGTTTGCAGCAAAAGAGAGAAGTAGAAGAGGGATAAAGTACCCTTCTGGTTAGTTCTTCCACCCAAAATTTTGTTTTGATTTTTGTTTCATGTGTAATCATGGTTTCACAACTGTTTTGACTGTCGGGATAAGGCTGCGTACATCTTGACCCCTCCGAACCCTTCATGGGGTAATGTTGGTGGTTCTTGTTGTTTGCAAGGTTTAGTTGAATGGTAGATAGGGATATAGGTCATCTGTATTCGTCCGGTCTTGTTTTTTCGTTTTCCTTTTGAATGATGTGGGTGTTTTTGGTGGTTTTGGGGTTGAGAGATGGTTGGATTTGTGAATAGCTTTAATACCAATTTGGGGGAGAGTGGTCCAACGTGTAGGAATTTTTGAGATTGATATGAGGAATAAGATTCATTTTTGAGATTTTGGAAAAAGACTGACAGTGTATGAAAGGGAGAATGGTTTATTCTCCCACCCTATCCTATCTTATCTAATACACAGAGGTTACCTGTCATTTCATTTGGGTTCCTGGTGCTCATTTAGTCACTTTTGTTCGTCTTTTCACCCTACTTGTATGCTCACTGTTTCATTAGCAAAGTTGAGATCATCTCTAAAGAATCTGGTTCATGCCTATTTCTTTGTTATTGATATGCAGAAATGGAGTCCTTCACCAGCTCAGGTGCCACAATGCCGACAGTCCAAAATGTCAAGACCTTAAAGTACTTTGAATCCCTATCCTTACTCAGCTCTCATGTTTCTGTTTTTTTGGTGTATATTCGTGCATATATTGGAAACTTGTATCTGTTTATTTATCGGTTTATTTGCGTTTTCCTGAAATTCAGGACTTTTGTAGCAACATGGAATGTTGGAGGAAAGTCTCCAGAAAGTGGCCTTGTTCTTGACGATTTTCTTCAACTTCATGCCCCTTCAGACATTTATATCTTGGGGTAACTCCCTCTCCCACTTCTCTATCTCACTCCATTATTATTAGTACTTTTTTCTTAAATCAGTATTTCTCCATTTTCTCGTAGTTAATAACTATCATACAATACTATTACTCCGTGCCTCTAATAAGGATCCTATTAAGGGCAAGGTAATGGTAAGTAATTGTAACTGACATTGTGTTAGAATGTTGACTTCAAATACCGTTATTGTCTGCTATTTCAAAAAGAAAAATCGAATCAGAAAATAGTTTGATAAACTATTTTGATTTAGTCTTGCAAAGTTTGGTGATTAAGAATATAAGATCACTGAAGAATTTGGATTTTTCAACTTCATGTATCCACTATATAACCACTCCACTTTTTGAAGCTGGAAGTTGAGTTTTGTTTCAGTTAATATCCTTGTTTACATTTACCCTATTTTGTGAAAGAAGCCAAAACTACAGTACTATAATAAACTTTAGTCTCTGTATGAAATTTCTTTCACATTTTGTCTTTGACAACCTAAAAAATGTTAATTAAACTCCAAGGGTCTTACCTTGCTACATTCAGTTTTCAGGAGATAGTCCCGTTGAATGCTGGTAACGTGCTTGTTATTGAGGACACAGAGCCAGCAACGAGGTGGCTGGCTCTGATAAATCAGTCTCTCAATGAATGTCACAGCCTCCAAACCCTAAGGAAAACAGCCTCTTCCTTAGATGCAAGGCTCAGCAGAACAAAAGGTCCTAAACTCACGTCCACCCCAAGTGGCTCACTTTTCTTTCAGAAGTACTCACTCAAAGCTGTGAGCAAGCAATTTAGGACAGAAAGCAAAAAGCGGCTCAAGACTTGCAATTGCGTCTCAGAAATGGAGAGAAGGTACAACCGGGATTCTTGTTTTAGGTGCCAACAAAGCAATGTTAGTGAGGATGATTTTTCGTCAGAAGAGGATGATGGACCGAATGGGGTTGTTTTTTCAGAAGTTACAAATCTTGCTGGACATAATAGCCAAAAGTACAGTTTAATTGTGAGCAAGCAGATGGTTGGGATTTTTCTTACCGTGTGGGTGAGGAGAGAGCTTGTTCAGCATATTAGCCACTTGAAAAGTTCTTGCATTAGTCGCGGCATCATGGGCCTTGGTAACAAGGTAATGTTTTTTTCTTTGTTTCATTGGAAATAATTAATAGTTTTAATATAGATCTTTGGGTTAAATTTTTGGTACATTCTTTCTTGCAGGGCTGTATCTCAGTAAGTATGCTATTGTACCAAACGAGCTTTTGTTTCGTCTGCGGCCACCTGGCTTCGGGCGAGAAAGAAGGAGACGAGCTCCGAAGAAATATGGATGTCATAGAGATTCTTAAGAACACTTATTTTCCCAGGAGATGCAGAGTTCCCATCAGCCAAGTTCCTGAGAGAATATCAGATCATGAGTAAGTTATTTGAATTTGAATTTGGTGGTCGTGACTTCCCTTATTTGAATTTCCCATAGTTGCTGACCTAATTTACATCATGAATGTGGCCACTGAATAAACACAGCCGGATCATTTGGCTAGGGGACTTGAATTACAGAATCGCTTTGAGTCATACTGATACCCTGAAGCTTCTGAAGAAGAGGGATTGGGAAGCCCTGCTTAGCAAGGATCAGGTAATTTCTCACTTCAGTTTTTTCTTTCTTCTTTTATAGTGTAAAATTTCCATGTTCCTGAAATCATCTTGAATAAATTCTAGTTAAATTAGCAATATGCCATTTCTATACTTTCATGTGACATTCAACACTGACCTATATGGTGTTGGTTCTGTTTCTGACAGCTGAAAATTGAGAGGGAAGCAGGGCGAGTATTCAAAGGATGGAGAGAAGGACTTATCAAGTTTGCACCTACCTACAAGTATTCTTACAACTCAGACACGTATCTCGGAGAAACCAACATTTCACCAAGCAAAAGAAGAACTCCAGCTTGGTATACCCCCATGGACTATTTTAGATTACATTACGTAAGTCCTATATGTGGCGTATCTGTACTGAGTTTAACAGTTGTGGTATGTAAACTGCAGGTGTGACAGAATATTGTGGAAAGGTGACGGTATACATCAATCATCATATGAAAGGAAAGACTCTAACAAGTATCGGTTTTCTGACCACCGGCCTGTTTGTGCAACGTTTTCTGTCGAAGTTTCAGTTAAAGAATCCACTAACTCGAGCTTTATCAAAATTGAAGTAGAAGAGCTCTTACCTTCACAACGTAAATAGGAGTCATTAAGCTGAAGTAGAAGAGCTCTTAACCTTCATAGTGTATATAGCAGTGGTTCTCTGTTGTAGAGATGTCAGCATTTGCTTTGACATGCCATCTTGTTAGCTCAGAGATCGATGGCTGAAGTGTACTCATACTCGGAGATGTGAGGATCGGTCACTTGTCGTTGCATTTCCACCAGGTACTAACATACTGATTAGCACTGTTAAAGACTGAAGAAACATCCATTTTTCTGCTGCTGACAGTTGACATGCCTTGGAAGTGAAAACTTGTAGGCAGATTTTTGTTCGCTAACTCTTCTTTCGTTAGGTATGCCAACTACCAAGCATTTGTACATAGCTCAAACTTGTATTTTTTCTTTTATTTTTCCCCACCTTGCCTGAAAGAATCAATGTTAGCATTTCCTTAGCATAAGGTCCCCCGCTCTTGGCGCGCACCCCTTCCAGTAGAAGCTTTAAGAGAAGCATTTGTATAGGAAATGTAAGTCGCTATACTATGTTCTCAATTGGACAAGTTCTTTGTGTTGTGCTTGACTTTGCAAGCTTACTTTGATAATATTTCAATCCAAAAGTGGAGATAAGATGCATGTGATTTAGTGACTAGAATTCTCGTTCCAGTGGAACACAACTGCTGAAGTGGTACGTCTTTGTGTATTTTTTCCGAAGTGTGGTCTAGCTTGTGAGAGCTTGTGTGAGATTTTCACCTCATCCAATTTCAACTCGACTACATGTATCGGAGATGAGACCCTGTCATTCAAATTTCAACTTGACTACATGTATGTGGTGATGAGATTTTCTCCAATCACTCCCTCTAATAAAGCTTTCTGATACGGTGATACCTCACAAAGACCAAAATTGATTTGAACTGGAGTTACCCCTTAGGCAATTCTTCAGCTATGTCCACATCAATAAGTACTCTACCAAAATTCAATCTAGTTTTCATTTCAGTTGCCCTATCAGTCATTATTGGGTGCCCAACTGAACTAGCTATCTTTGCTCAGGGAGTTACTTGCCCAGTATATGACATCCAACTTAGGAAATCGAGACCAAATTGGTATAGATTTCACTTCCACATTCCTATGCGCATCCTTAGTTCAAGGTTTAACAATGAAAGGCTTGTTAACAAAGTGGTGGAATCCCATTTGTATAACATTATCACGCCCGAACAAGGTCTTAAATCTCTCAATAAACTTCCCATTATGCATTCTAACAATCTTACCTATACCATGTGCTCCCCAGAGGTGTATTATAAAACCTGCTATAACAACAGTAGGAGGATTGGAACCCAACAAAAAACAAATAACACATTTGCCCAATAAATTTTCTCAGACTTAACATACTCATGATCAATTTTACAGATAAACGCCCCTTCTCTTCTCAGGGCGAACAAAACTCAATTTACCTCCAGCATTTGTTAATTTTGAAACATCAAAATTATCCCAATTTTCAGCATTAGGGTTCATACCTTATTGTGATTCCTCTATTGAGGACTCCGATTGTGATTCAGATTCAGCCTCCACTTCATCCGCCCAAGATTTATTCGTTTCCGAGCTCGAGTGTGGGATCTTAAGCCATTCATGTAACTTCGCCGGTGCTAATTCCTTGTTCCCATTGGGTCTATTGACTTCCTTCTGCAAAGCTTCAGTGGCTGACTTCGTTATGGTGTCCTCCATTTCACACTCCATTGTTGAAGCTTCCATCTCTGAGTGAAGATTCCTCACCACACGGCCATCATTCATCGTCTCATCACCTTTCCTCTCTGTCACCGGTGATTGCACCGACAATTTTTTTTTTCTTGGCAGGTCGCTCTCGCCCCCACTTCTCAGGCGGTGCACGGTTAGAGTTATCCTCTACCATGCGCCGCAGGAAGTTTCTCTCTCTAAAAGGCTACTTTTATTCACTCTAGATTTTATGTATATACACACTCTCCATCAATATATGCATGCTCTTAAAAATAATACATGCAAAGCTCATTAAAGAAACTACTTAAATAACTCTTCCCAGAAAAGAAAAAAAAACAATAGATGACATTTAGGAAATTCTTTCTTTTTTTTTTTTTTTGGTCATGACATTTAGGAACCTAATTATTTAATCCAGTGCAGAAAGGGAAAACGTATCATTATGTTGATCTTGCTAATTACTCATTTATACCTGAAAATTGAGATCTTCAATTTAGACAATAATCTTTTCCCATTTATAATTGATGCAGGTATGTTTCCAAGGATGGTGATGATGAGGAAATTAGTTGAAATACATTTAATAAACAGGATTACATATATAGTAAGAAATCTAATTAGGAAATATATTATTATTATTATTTTTATTTTTTTTTTATTATAAGTGTTATTATTACTATTGTTGTTATTATTATTATTGTTAGAATTTTTTTTTGAAATGTTTCTTTTTGTTGAAAAGTGAAAATAACTTCCAAATTATGTATTCGGACGCCCACTCAAGTTGGAAGTTAATCATATTGTTTATCTGGCATATGATTGCGTACAAACACATGCACATATGATATTATACCACAAATTGTAGATTCTGTTTTATTCTCCCACCCGCATGTCTGATACACCTCCTCCACATCATTATTCTTATATAAGTCCTACATTTCTCTTCCTAACTTTCACAAAAATAACGTGAAAATCATACAAACATTATTCTCTTTCCACAATATATTAGACTCACAAAGATGAAGGGAACTATTGTTTCTCTCCTCCTCGTAGCTCTCATAGCTAGTACACTAGCAAACATCGTATCCTCAACTGCGACTAAGGAAACCCAAGACAGGATAGACAATGTTTGTAGGTCAATGGAGGAGTACCAGTTTTGCAACCAAACGTTCAACAACGACCTTCTCCAACCTGATACAGACAATGTGGGTCTTACAAAGATAACAATCGATGAAGGCACAAAAAATGCAACAAACACGTTGGCTTTCATAAGGGCCCAAATAACGAGAGAGAATGATCCGCTGATGTTGAACCACTATAAGGTGTGTGAGAACGCGTATTCGATTGTGCAAACTAGTTTCAATCAGGCTTCCAAGGCCTTTGATCAAAAGGACTATAAAGGGATGACACAAGCTGAGAGAGACATGCCAAGGGCACATGCGAGTTGCACCACCATATTTGCAACGCCCCCTCAAAGTGAGAATCCCCTCATTGAGAAGAATAGGGAGATGAGAATTCTTATTGCCATGGCTGTCGTTACTGGCAGTCTTATCGCTAATTAAATATTTTTTATCTATTTATTTACGACATATGTTTAATTTTTAGCTTTACGACACAACCTGTCAAACATAGGATACAAAATAAAGTTATATAGCAAAGGATATTGTAAGGCATGATTACTTTAAGGAATAACAAAGGCTTTTCAAGGTTATTTCCATTGTTTCTTGGCTATTATTTTGTGCAACTTTTTGGTCATTGTTGTTGTTATTAACCTTTGGTAATAAACATTTTGAAGCGCATAATACCCAAGTCTCATAAGAAATAGTCTTAGATCTATATGCTAATTTTGGTTTCTCCTATAGATGTCGTTTGAATCGTTAATGAGTTTCTTATTTTCCTTTAGAATAAAAAAAATGAAGAAATAATGAAAACGATCACTTACGTAGTATTAAAATTATCGTAACTTGAAACATTAACCAGGGGTCAAAATACAACAAAGTTTATGTTTTCTAGATGAAAATTTAGAATATGGTATGAAATACCTAAAGTATTGATGAAATGGTAACAAATGAGCTTTTAATATAATTTAAATTTCATTTTTTCTTGAAACTGAAGGGTGAACATAATCTGATTAATGATTTTGTAGCTGAAAGTTAAAACAATATCTCAAAACTGTAACTTTAATATAAAATTTAGTTGAAACTGTCAAAATACACTTGAACAGACTCCTCCATTTGCTATGAGTTATGAGGAATGGATTATAACTAATCTCACTGCTAAGGGAGAACGATCCATTATGTTTGATGCTGCTATATGGTGGATTTGGCGTTGGCGTAATGCCCGCTCCTTTGGACATCCCCTAGGATATTCCTCTTGATCGGAGCAAGTTTGTGATAGATAGATATGATAAGGATTATGCTGCTCCAGCTACTATCAAGCAATCAACGAATGGCAATGACAAACGGGAACGCAAAGAAGTGCTTGTTAGCTGGGAAATGCCACCTGCAAATTGGTTTAAACTCAACACTGATGGGCCTCTAGAAGTAATCCGGGCCTTGCTGAAGGGGGTTGATTAAATCACTCCCATATTGGTGCCTTTGTCGTCGCTGCATTCTCTCTGAAGTGTGGGATTTGCTCGTCTGGTAGTGCAGAGCTGTTGGCAGATTTGTGGACTTATCATTGCAAAGGACTCGAACATCCCACGTCTTATCTTTGAGGTTGATTCAGAGGTGTCCTTTTGGCCTTGCGAGAAGACCCGACTCCTTGGAACCCAAATAACTTCTTAAATCACTCAGTGCTGAACATTCTTTGTGGACCAATCTTGGGAGGTTAGAGTCCGTCATGTTTCATGTATACCGTGAAGCCAATAGAGCTACTCACTGGCTAGCTAATTTTAGTTTTGATATGAGAGATGAATTTAAGTTTTATACAGGCCTTCCTATAGGTGCCCATGATGTTTTGTATGCAGACCTTACGCGAGTCTCTAAACCCCGTCGTATTTTGATTGAATATAATTAAGGGCTTACCCTCCTTTACAAAAAAAAAAAAAAAAAAAAAAAAAAAAAAAAAAAAAAAAATCCTCCATTTTAATATTACTACATGTTTTTATTTTCTAAGATTTTTTTTATCTTTATCTACTTAAAACCTTAAAATTACTGAACGAACTTTAAGAATTCAAATTTCGCATCACTAATAGTTAATTTAGTAAGGTAATTCTATACGATGGCACACAAATTCGCACACACTTTTGATTTGTTACATTTTATGAAAAAATTTCAATAGTGCTCCAACCTCAAATTAGGGGTGAGTGTAATCGGGTTCCCAATGGGTATTGTAATATTCAAAATTGAAAATGGATCTATTGATTCCTAATTCGGAGGAATTGGAATTGGATTTAGTTGCCATAGATTCCTATTTTTGGGGAATTGGAATTGGATCTATCGGGTACCCACCGATTCCTGGATACCCAGGTCCGTACTAAAACCAAAAATTTAATTTTTAAAATCAAATAATTTTATATTTAAATAATAGGGAAAAAATTATTTATAATGTAACACCAATAAATATTAATATCCTAATAAACTTAAAATCAAATATTATAATCCAAATACTTAGCATTGTAAATCAAGTTTTAAAATACGAATACAATCATCATTCAATAATCAATATTACAAGTTACAATCATTAAATTAATCACAAAAATCAACAAATACACTATTTTAATTCACTAATATTACTAGAAAATCAACACTATTTGGTTACAACAATGAAAAATGTATTGTAATTTTTTTTATACTAGGTACTCAATCGTTTTCGCTTCCGAAAAGTCAGAAGTCAGAATTGGACGGAATTGGTTGATACAGGTTTCTATTTTCGGGAACCGATTCTAGAGCCATCAAATCGATTCTGGTACTAGGTACTCAATATTTCTGCTCAACCCTACGTCAAACTGTGGATTTTGTTTGTTCTTCCTTCTCCTTTTTTTGTGATATGTACGTACCCTTATCATTTTATTTTATTTTATTTTTGATACTATTCTTATTTAATCACAAAAATTTGTTCTCAACTTTGCCATATACTTATAAAATGAAGAGGAAAACTACCGCTGCTAATTAATTGATAAATTTAATTATTGGGTCTTAATTCAAGTGAGCACATATAAGATAAGTGAGGTACCCACTCAAAACCAATTGACAATGGGTGGAATGACTGATAGACCCGCAAGTGCAGGGATATATCGTCGTAATAAAAATTTCGAACCACTAGGAGCTATCGATTTCAAATATTAAGTTTTCTTAAATTCAACAAGCCAAGCAATTAGAAGTTAAAGTTTTTGTAATTATCAATTAAGAGCACAATCTAATAATAATGAAAATATCATGAACTAAGTCTAACTATAAGACAAGCAATTAGAAGACCTGGCCTAGGATTGACTTCACATCCACTATAATTCTTTGATGCAAACAATTGATAAGTCTAACTAGCATGTAAAACTGAACATATAAGCAAGGACGGAATTATAAGACACCAAAATCCTCTCTCGATGGTTAAAGGATACACTTAAAATAACCAAATTACTATTCTCATGGAATAAAGCTAAATCAAGAGCATTAAGAATATTACAATTCCAAAGCATCCCAAGACTTTCTAAACTACACTCTCGTGATTAGGCAATCTTGTCAATTATTTGAATTCCGAAAACTAACAAGTTTCTCTCGAACATGAGCTAGTCATCTAACATTTAAATAAAGCACACAAATAATTGATCGCAACGATATTCTAAAACATGCTAATCAAACAAATTAGGGTATCAAGGAACCAAGTTTAAAGTACATCAATCCTAGAAGGGTAATTTAGCTACTCATCATGCTATGCAAAAACACAAGCAAACAGTAAAAACTAATTAATTAAGCATGATTGAAATAGAATTCAAGAACAATATTAAGAACACTCATAAACTAAAGTAAATTAATCTACGAGAAATAGAGACATTGGGAAAAGAAAGTAGGGAAGATAATTAAAGAACTTCAACAAAACTTGAAAGTACCAATTCCAATCTTCAAATTACATAGTAAAATTAGTGTTTGATTTTAATTCTAAAAAGTATAAAAGTTTGAGAGAAAATATGTGGTGCTAAGAGATCGATTATGTGAAAGTGATGAGTTATTCCCCTTAAATAGACCCAAAATGAATGTAGTCGGATTTGAGTGAAAAGCAAATGGAATGGCAAAGGTCACGACTTGCATTCTCGATTTTTCGGCAGCTTGCCTGGTAGTGCGAAATTTGTGAAGGAAAGTTGCATAGTCGTACAACCCTATTTCTCCAATTTTCGAGCTCACTGAATTACTTGCATGGTCACGCAAGGTTTAGCCTTCGAACTTGTATGGTCGTGCAAGTGCAACTTTGTCTAGATTTTTGTTTTTTGCACTTATTCTCTTCTTGCTTGGCTTTCACACTAAAACATTCTACTCGACTTCTTCCTTGACGATTGCAACTCCAAATCATCTCCAAAGCCTATCTACCAAACAATAGGGTCTCAAAATATCCTGAAAATACATCAGAAACACAAACACACCCCAAGTAGTCATCTTTATCATAATAATAGTAAAATTTCACAAAGAAATGAAACATTTATCATAAAACCAAGTAAATGAGTGCATTTATCACATGAAAAATAGCTCTAATTACGCTTTCGCTCATCAGTGACTCAGTAGCTTATATGCATGCTCAAGGCCATTCAATCTGTCAATAGGGGACAACCCACTTTTATATTCTGCACACGCCCTCTCATGTGCGAGCCAATCCAATGCCCAACGTGACGAATCAAATCAATGGATGACGTGAGCCAAAAGAGCAACCCACAGTGATGAATTTTAATAATTGGGCCTTAATATAAGTGAGCACATATTAGACAACTAAGATGTCCAACCCAAAACGAGTTATCATAGGGTGGAGTAACTCACTAGCTTAAATGCATGCTCAAGGCCATTTAATCTTTCAATGAGAGACAATAACCCACTTTTTATTCTCCATATATTAATCATCTTTTCCCATGATATGTATGAAGACAAACGCTACCTCTCCCTCTCCCTCATTGTCATAGCTACCATACTACTATTAATATATAAGATACATGAGACAGTTATTGTGTTTGTTGGCCTGGGGTTTCCTATATATTGTGACACAAAATCACTATAGAACTCTACTATTTTACCATGTAAAATCGCGTTTTTTTGTATATATCTAGGTTGTATACTTTTTCACTGAATTGTATTGTATTAAATTGGACTGAACTGAATAGTAATCTGTAAGAAAAAAAGTAGATCACATTACATCACAGAACAGAACTAGACTAGTTATTACTGAGTATGTGGAAAAAAAACCACACCCCTGACCTACCCCTAGTCTTAGTACTTAGTAAATAGACATCTATATGGTAGTAAGTAATTTGTTTTCCAAGATTCGAACGTCTTTCACCAAAGTAATTTATAAGCATTCAATGCAACAAACTACTAATAATTTACTCAACAAAGTCACCAACACCTAATTTAACCACCTTTTCTCCTCATTTCTTTTAACCTTCATTTCCCACAATCCTACAAACACAAACCAAACTCACCACACATACAAACTCACAATGATGCCAACCACAAGAAACAACACTACTCTCTACCTCATCTCTCTCCTTTTTCTCTTTCTCTCTCTCCTCTCTCTCTCTCTCATCTTCCTCTCATTCTCCCTTATCCACTGCATGCAAGTCCACCCCAAACCCTAAGCTTCGTCGTTGGATGCTCTCAGCTTTCAACTCATCATCATCATCTTCAGATTCTTCACCGTCCAATTATTCCATCAAACTGTTGGAATAATGTCCCAATTATGTGTGAGCTACCACAATTAATAAAAAGAACAATTAATTGAGGAAGACAGAAAAAAAAAAGGAGAAAACGAAAATATGAAAAACTGCCAAATTAAAGTAAAGTTTGGAGTTTTGTTACCGTGGAAACTTGATGCATAATAATACTATCAGATATTATCACAATATAAGGGGGGTTGACATTAATATGTGATTGATGATCAAGTAAAGGGGCATTCAAGTTCAGCATCAGTTATGGGAGCTGAGGTGTTACAGCATTAAACTCCATAATTGTTTGAATGCTTAGTTCTCTAGAAAGAGTTTAAAGGCCTCTATAAATAGAGGTGTAAGTTTTGTGTAGGATATCCCATATCCCATATTCCACAATGTAGACACATATAGTGTGTGAGGAGAGTGAGCGGTATTCCTTGTAGTTCTTGAGTGGAGTGAGACCTCGAACTTGTAGGGTATCCCAAACACGCGGGGTGTGAAATATGTCAAGTCGAGTGGAATCCTAATTAGGGGGAGACGTGTTCCACCTAATTAGATGTGTGTATGTGTTGTAATCATTCCTTGTAACTCTTGAGAGAGAGTCTCGGGTTTGTAGGGTGGTTTACACTATTGGGGAGGGTTTGCAGGTTTGTCCGTCCAAAACTTGTATGTGGGAGGGTTTGCAAGTTTACCGTGCAAAACTTGTACTTATGTTGAGTTAGTGGATGTTACCCTATGAGAGGGTCGTAGACGTAGGCCGAAGAGGCTGAACCACGTTAAAAATATTGTGTGTCTATTTTCTCTTTTATGTTGTGTTTTATCACTCCTAATATACGCTGCGCAAATTTCCCCAACACAAACAATATCTTAAACATGCACGTAAGCTCTCTAAGCTCATCAACCACTATCTTAGCCGTGATTGCGATCGCCGCGTGGAAGATAATGAAGGAGCGTTGTTCGATTGTGCGCAGCTCTTTGAGCTTAACGTGGACTACATGCAGGGGATCATGGACGAGTTGGCCTGGGTGACTCGGCCGAGCTAACGAGTTCGTCAGATGAGTTGGTTGGCCGAGTCAACTCGTTGCTTAGTGGTGTGGTTACTAACTTACTAATTAGCAGACTTGTTATGATGGGATTAGAGAGGGTAATAAAGGGTGGAGTGAGGGTTTGGCGAGTGCTCTTCACGCGCCTGTTGTGAATGGGAGTGAGCTTTATAGTGTTGCTCTAGGGCTTGTTACTCACGCGCTTCATCGGGTGAGGGCAAGGCTATCTGGGCATAAGAGACATGGATCGCGTGGTGGGTCGGGTTTTATGTGTCGGGTTTTGAAAGAATCAGATTGCGCTTGGAAACCAAGTTTTAAGATTTTTGAGGTAAATAGTACTTCCTCCATTAGTGTCAAATCGTATCATATTTCGTATTTTATAAGACAAATTAACCAAATTGTATAAATCCGCCTCCATTAGTGCAGACACAATTAATATTGCTCATTTTAAAATAGGATATACCCCTTATCTATGTTGAAAATTTAGCCATTTACACTTTTTTTAACCAAACCAAATTAAACAGAATTTTAATAGGGAGAAATGAAAATGATGATGTGCATGCCTAGCTATTACTCTTTTTTTCTTGTTTTGTAAGCTAAAGTACTAAGCTAGCTAGGGACAAGATATAGACATATAGTAAGTAGTAAACAAACTAATTTACAACTTCTTATTTATTTATGTTTTTGTCGATCATTTTTTCGATAATTAGGAATTTTAGAATAATAATTTTGACACAAATTAAATGTCAAATAATGGCATCATTCAACTCTCTTCGCTCCTCTACATTTTTATTACTAATTTTTTGGTTTGGTCCTCTAACTATCGTCAACATCTTTGGTTGAAAACATGAAAGCATATCAAATGAAAAGGAATAATTTTCCAGAAAATAAAATAAAATAATTCTACATCCTTCGTTTAATGCAATATTATGATTGCATGCATGCA
Source organism: Tetragonia tetragonoides (assembly GCA_038025085.1). Classification (NCBI taxonomy): domain Eukaryota; kingdom Viridiplantae; phylum Streptophyta; class Magnoliopsida; order Caryophyllales; family Aizoaceae; genus Tetragonia; species Tetragonia tetragonoides. The sequence continues at coordinate 37,394,710 of CM076143.1, forward strand.
TTCATTGTTTTGCCAGCCAGAACTATTGCATGGTGACCAGGTGAGAGGGATGTCACCTTCTAATAATTAAATCCCTAACTGTTTTGACAGTACAGTAATTTTGGGATACAAAATTCTATAGTGCTCTGAAAATTACTTTAATTTAATTGTTTACCAAACATGATAAGCAAATTAAAACGAAAACTAATTTTTTGGTGTTGATATATATATGGTGAATATTGATAGATAGAATATAAGCATAAGGTACATCTAGCTAGCGTGTAATCCAATTAATTATGATTAATAAGATGGTAGCTAGAGTACCATGTACCAACTTTACCCAATGGTCTTTCTTTTGGTGTTCAATCCATACAGGGCCGTTCCTAATGTTTTTGGGGTCCGGAGCGGGATAAAAGTGAGGGCCCCTAATGTATAAATAATTTGTTTTATCGCCAAAAAAAATAAAAAATTTGGGCCCCGTATTAGGAAATGAGGATATAAAGATTGAAAAATTATTTTAAATTATAGAAAAATGGAGGCCAAAGAGATTTGATCTCAAAACTCAATGTACATAAAGAGCAATCCAACTCATTTCCAACCAAGGAACCAATCCCTTTTTCATGTTTAGTGTTTGCAAATTTTTATATTTATCTTAATTTTTCATTGCTGTTTGGGCCCTACTCAAGTTGGGCCCTAGGCAGTCGCCCCTCTGGCCACCCCCTTGGGCCGGCTCTGAATCCATATATAGTTTGAAAGCTATCTTGATTAAGGGAACCTCCATTAAATTGTTTTGTTTGGACGTATTACTCTATAATGGATTTGTACAGTAGTATGTAAAAATTGAAGGTGAAATGCTACAACAACGTACCTCGGTACTTCCCTAATTAGAAGTTTGTAAGTTGAAGAATTACAATGGCTTAAGATTAAAGCCAGACATAGGTGTCGATGGGAATAGGCTACTTTCCAAAAACTAGATGAGTGAAGAATTATTCGTGTTGCCTTTTTTTTCTTTTTGTTTCTTTCCACTATAAGAAAATCACGTATTGGAGTCGGATATTTAGCACATGATCTACGTACTCGTATAATTGGTAGCTCCGTCAAATATAGTGTCTGAATTAGTGTTTGCTAGAGCTTTTATCAATTTTAAGCAGCGACCAATTAGCAACCAATATATAATATATACCATTCTGTGACCGATTTTTTCTGTCGTTGATCCGCGATTTTTCTGTAGCATGTAAAGTGTTCCCTGAATTCTCACTTGATTGAGTCACTTGGGGCGGCTAGCTTTATTTAGATCAGAGCAGAACTACACTTGACATGTTGTTTCGAAAATCTGTTCTACTCCTTAAAAAAAGAAAATATATTATGGTTCTACTTATTTTAAAGGCGAAGCATATTTCCTTTTTTTTTTTTCCTTCTTTTGGTTAAAAGAAAGGAGGGAATATTCACATTGCATAGGAAAGATGACTAGAACTAAGTGTATGTTTTTTTGGTTTACAATAAGGATATCCACCGTCGATCACAGTGGTTATTTCTCCGCGCTGCCTTGTAGGCACCTCAAAGAGTGGGACAACTAATAGCCGAGGAATTTAAAGCTATGCTCCATGCCCAAAGCGAGATACGAATCCTAGACCTTGGTTAAGGATGGATGAGTCTCTACCACTCAACCACATCTTATTGATTAGAACAAAGTGTATGTTTATTTTACTGCATAAGCTACATACATAAGTGACTGCACCTTAGAATGTAGCACCAGTAGTATCACCAATATTTCTTTTGAAAAATTATAATTTTATAATTATTTACGGTCAAAGTGGTATCTTGAAGATCGTGAAAAACTAGATATAAAAGATTTATATGAAACATAAGACGACGTATGTAATTACTACTAGTACTTCATCTAATCGTATTTTGCACGTACCATTTTATGAATAGGCATTACAACATATACTGCTAATAACTTTGATGGAGAATCCTTAAGAGGAAGACGAGGTCTACTAGCTGAAATGGCAAATCGTGGAATTGTAATTAGAGATAAAGTGGTAGTGAGTCATGAATTTGGATAAGGCAACTTCACAACTATCAACGACGCCGTTTCGTTTACTAATTCGAAAGTTAAAGAGGGATATTTCGTCATCTACATTAAGAAAGGGCACTATGAGGAGTATGTAAAGATCTCGAAACACAAGTAGGGTATACTGCTGCTTGGAGATCGGATTAATAATCAAACTGTCATTTCTGGTAATAGAAGTGTTGTTGATGGCGGGACAGCATTCAATTCAGCAACTTCTGGTAAGATTTCTCGTTGGGTGTGTTATTTAGAGTTGAACTAAATTGAATTTAATATTGTTGAACTAAATGAATACCCTTAAACTGAACTGGTCAATTGAACTGAACTTAATAATATGTTAATATGTGAGAGAAGAAGTATTTTTCTTAACCGAACATCACTAAGCTAAACTGAACACAATACCACTGATCTGAATTGAACGCCACTCAACTGAAATAAAAAAGTGTGAACTGACCTAAGATCACCATTAAACTGAACTTAACTAACCGAAGAAGCTTTAAAGTGCCTGAGTGACTTTGAATAGAATATATCGTCCATAAATGGCACTCCTTCCGTCCCAAAAAATAATTTTACTTGGAGTTATAGGGTGAAACTTTACGAATCTTGGCCATTAATTTATGAAAAAGTATAAACGTTTACAATAGAAAAATAGTTTTTGTTAGATTCATTTCAGAAACCTAGTACTTTAAAAAATCATTTTTTTTAAATTTTTTATTGATATTATACAAAGTTGTGCTCAAAAATAAAATACTGTCTCGAAATAGTGAAAATCCAAGGTTTTTTTTAATTTTTGGGTGAAATACCGTCAAGGGATATTAACTTTCCATAGATAGATCAGAATCCGACAATAATAAAGACACTACAAAGGTTGGGAAAGACGTATTTCGAAACTGACACCCTAACTTCCACAGTTGTACCTGTGCAAGCTCGAGAGCTGCCTTGTTACCATTCCGATTCACAAAAGATCAAACAACGCTAGAAAACTGTGGATAATAAAAGCGGGCCATTGTTTAAAAGCAGGCCGGCCTTGGCGGAAACGCAATCGGCCGTGGCGTGCATTTTGTGCCCGACATACACGGGAAAAGTAGATGGGCTCAAAGCAGACTAATGGGCGGGCCTCTATAATTTTATTTTAAAAACAATTATTGTTTGTGTCCAGGAACCTTTTTAAGGACCAGATACAGGGCATCCTACTCTGTCTCGAATCTATAATATGCTTTGTGGAATGCGATTATTATGTCATTGAGGCACTAACATGCTTAACACAAATTGGTGTGTTAATTTTATATTGGAAAAATTGTAAAAAGGGTACCTGAGGTTTGAGCTAATTATAAAAAGGTACCTGTGTTTTACCTAATAGCAATTAAGGTACCTGTAGTTTGAAATCCGTCTCAAAAGTAGTCATTTGGCAGACGGAGTTTAATTTCCGTCCAATTTTTCACGTGCTCATCATCACGTGCTAACTTATTGGGTGAGAAGACTTTAATGCCCTTATGCTTTTGGTGCTTCATTGTTTCCCAACGTTTGTATTTCAATGGTTACAAGATCAATGGTCGTGGTTTGATCAAATACTCCTCAAATGCCCGGATTCAAAAAGGGGAAATGGTCAAAAAAAATTGTCTCCTCTTTATAAATTGCCTTTACTCAGTTGATGAACATTTCACTAATATCTCTCAGTTTTTTCAATATTTAGCCTTTTTTTAAAAATACAAAATAAAATTGGAAAATTCCAAAATAAATCCTGGAGATCAAAAACTACTTTCAAAACCCCAGCAGAAATGTTTTGGGTGGGAGGGGTATTAATTTTTCAGTTTTATATTTATTTTGAGTAAACAATTTTTTTTTTTTCTGAAATTTGATTTTCAATCTTACAAATGTGTACTAATAATTTTACCATTAAAACCCTTTAAAAATGGCACATGATGATTTGCACGTGAAAAATTGGACGAAAACTAAACTCCATGTGCCAAAAGACTGCTTTTGAGACGGAATTCAAACTACAGGTACTCTAATTTCTATTAGGTAAAATACAGGTATCCTTTTTGTAATTATCTCAAACCTCAGGTACCCTTTTTGCAATTTTTCCTTTTATATTTGTAGTAGTTCGTATTGAGCATAAAAGCCACAGTTTATGCAATCCGGATTCCATGTCCCCGTTCTATGTATTACTCCAGTGTATGTCCCAATTATATTATAGTCGTTCGTGATTTGGTCATGCGGTTTAATTTAATAATAAATAAATTTAAAAGTTGATGTATCAAATATATGACAAAATGAGATAGGAGATAACACATAAAATGGGACAGAGAATCCTCACTGCGGTTTATGAGTCTATATGACATTGTTTCCCTTTCCATGGAAAATTAAACATCATAATCTTGTGGATAATAGCCTCAATTTTTTTTTACATAACTAATATTACACTTACTCTAAGGTGACCAATAAAGTTGATGAATTCTTCTACTCCTTCCACCCCAGATTGAGTACAACGTAACTAGAGAATCTCCCTTCTAATCACGAAAAAACAAATTAACTTCAAACTCAATCATATATAACTTAATTGGAAGTCTGAAAAGTATAATTTTATCATTTATTTTTTCATATTTTACTTTATCTAGATCTCTATGACAATGCAGCTACTTCCGGAGAGCGATTCCTGGCCATAGGCATTACATTCATGATCGAACACAGCAGGACCATGGAAACACCAAGCAGTAGCGGTTCGAAACAACGCTGATCTCTCGACATTTTACCAATGTAGCTTTATTAAATTTTTAATGGGCCTACCGCCTGCAGGCCCGCACGTGGAGGAGAGTAGACTACACATAAGCCCAGTGGGGTTCCAACCCAAAATCAATTGGCATTAGGTGGACTAACCCACTAACTTGTATATAATCCAACTCTCTCCAATTCTTATAATGTCCCCTCTCTCCAATTCTTTTAATGTGGGACACTCACATGTGGGTTTATTCTCTTAACACTCCCCCTCACATGTGAGTCCCTTTCAATTCGACAATCTGAAGGTAGGTCAACATCCTCAATATAAGGTTCAACATGCCCTTCATGGGCTACCCTTAACATGAGTACATAATTTTACTGGGCCTTCTTAACTCCACACAGCAAATCAAATCCTCCTCCAGTTGCTTGTTCCATGGCCCCCCTCCTGGGGCAAATAATGGGCCAGGACCTCCAACCATTGGCTCTGATACCATATTAAATCTTTAACGGGCCTACCGCCTGCAGGCCCGCACGTGGAGGAGAGTAGACTACACATAAGCCCAGTGGGGTTCCAACCCAAAACCAATTGGCATTAGGTGGAGTAACCCACTAACTTATATATAATCCAACTCTCTCCAATTCTTTCAATGTCCCCTCTCTCCAATTCTTTCAATGTGGGACACTCACATGTGGGTTTATTCTCTTAACAAGCTTCATAGGGTACCAAGACACACTCTATGTCCACTCAATGAGACAATTCTATAGGGAGTGTGACATTTACGGAACAGTGGATTTCATTTTCGGAAACTCAGCTTCAGTCTTCCAAACCTGTAATCTTTATGCTCGAAAATTGTTACAAATCATTGTACAATCCAAGCCTCTCCAAATCACCTCGATCGAGCCTCGTTAAGTTATCTAGGTAGGCCTTGGCATAACTTCTCTAGGACAGTTTATATGCAAAGTTATATTAGTGATGTGGTTGATCCTGTAGGATGGTTGGCTTGGAATGAGACTGTTGGGGTTGATATGGTTTTTTATGGAGAGTTTGAGAATTATGGACCAGGAGCAAATACTAGCCAAAGAGTACAATGGCCTGGTTTTAAGCTGATGAATGTAAGTGAGGCTATGAATTTTACTGTGCATAATTTTACTTTGGGTGATACTTGGTTGCCTTTTGCTGATATTTCTTTTAATGCTGGATTACTGTAAGTTAGATGTATAGATCATTTTCCTCTTTTGTATGGTGTGATGAATTTGAATTTGTACAAATAGTAAAATAAGCATTTTTCTAGATAGTTGTCCCTGTGTGCGTGTATGCATTATCTTGTTGTCTTGATTACACAAGGCCTTGTTTGTTCTATAAGAAACTTTCTCATGCACTATTACAAGTTTACAACTATCTACCATACATAAACACATATTTTGTTTCTAATTAAGATGATTAATATATACTATTGTATTATTCACTTATCTAATGGGGAACCGGAGAGATCTAGGCCGGTGATTGTATATAAATTCATACGTTATTCTAATTGGTTTTGGGATAGAAATCTAGTGGATTTCTATGAATGCATCCTATGTCTTGTCCACGTATCGGCCTGCAAGAAGTACACCCAATGAAGATTAATAATATTTCAATAACTAAGGAAAGTTTCCATAGTTTACTAGTTATATTTGTTGGTATCCATAATGCATCAAATTCTTGAGACTTCACAGACTTGGCACATCAGCTTTTCACTCATTTTTTGTTTTTCAGACTCAACTTTACACTTTTTAGACTTTCCACCACAATACTCTTCAAACTCTGACTCATCAACTTTTCACTTTTTGTTTTACTCAATTTATTATCAATATCAATAGTAAGTAAAGGATTCACTATAGAGTCTCAATGAGAATATTGAAAAATCAAAACCCAATTTAAAACTCCTATTTTTAGTGCTCTTATACTGAACCACTTAAGCTCTCGTTGGTCCAACTAAAACATTTTAAACAACGACCCCACAATAAATAAAGCCCATTAAGTATGTAACTGAAACGGCCCATAAGGCCAGCTAGTAGCAAATTGTCAGGCCGCCCATGGGCTTCTCGTTCTTGTTGAAGAATAAATGACACCAAATTCAAAGCAATCACATGCCGGGTGACAGGTAACCAAATTCTCTCAAGAACTGAAATTAACTAATCATAAAAATTACTGTACTACTATAGGACAAAACTTCTTGATCTTAGTTTTTCTGTTCTAATGATGTCATTATCTATGTCTAAACAAATATGATTAGTTTAATTAGGACATCTTTTATGCTTGTTTTCCATCAGTTTAACTGTCGAGCTCTAGCCTTTGGCATTAAACAACTTTAGCTGAATCACAAGTTGACAACGCTTTGTTAGAATCATATGCATGTGATATAACTATTCAAGTTAGGCCCTGTTCTCTTCAACGGAATGGTGCGGGACGGTGAGGAACGGAACGGAACGGATTGGAACGGAATTGAATGGAACGGCGCAACGCGGATAATTCAAAAATATGTGAGACAAAATGAAGTACAGAATGCGGTGCGGAACGGAACGGAACGGAACGGAATGCATCATGGAATCGACGAAAAGAACAGGGCTAGTTATCTGATAGATTTCATTGAAAACTGACTGAATCCCGACTTGTTAAAGACCCGACCCAAAAAAAGTCGACCTATTAATAAGTAAGTTATTGGGTCTCTTATGAAACCATCTCAATATAAGGTCATCTTTATAAACAGCATGCATGACGTCATGTTTATTTAAGTCGCTCGCCTCATATGAGTTTTTGTGTAAATACTCTAAATAGTAACCCCAAACTGAAACCAGCGTATCTCAAATTAAAATTTGTGAGACAGGAGTTCAAAATCCAATAGTCGTCCCAAATCCTATCTACTAAATATCCAACATTGGACAGTTTAACTGTCGAGCTCGAGCCTTTGGCACTAAACAACTTTAGCTGAATCACAAGTTGACAATTCTTTGTTAGAATCATGCGGCTATTCAAGTTATATTAGTTATCTGATAGATTTCAACCAGAATTCTTTTAAAGCACTACTTATTTCTCCTATTTCATTAACAATTGAATAGCTTATCTTATTTTGTCATCACCTATATACGTTAAATTGTCGGTGACAATGGATCAAACCTTAATTAATTTTCATCGGTTTTAGTTTGGCTTAATTTGTTTTCAATGACGCTCGTCATATGTGTGTGCCGCCCATTCCCTTTTATTGAGACTTCTTCTCCAACTCACTCGTAATAAGTCGTAGACATTGATATCACCTTAACCTTAATCTATATCATCCTTTCATCTAAATTATATATTTGAAAAATGTGTATGTACCTTGAAGATAATAATTATTAAAACTTAAACTACCAATAAGAGACAGTCGTCATTACACTCCACATGTTGCACAAAACATTATTCAAAACACAAGGTATTTGAATTATATTTTTTTTTATACATTTTTTTTAATTACAGTGTCTAAATTGAGTCAAATTATTGAGGAACTCATTCGATCAAAAGTTTAAGATGATTATTGAACACCCAATCAATGATTTTGTCTCATTTTTTGCCGACCTTGTTAATTGAATACGCATTAAATTTGAAGCATGCATAGATGATATGCAGATTGGGTAAGGTTTCGCCATTGATTATAGTGGGTAAGATCTTGCCACTGATTCTCATTGATTCAGTAAAGTTTTGTCACTGATTCCCATTGCTGATTGGGTAAAGTCTTGCCAAGTTGCCACTGATTTCCACTGATTGAGTAAGGTCCGATAAGTAAAAAAGTAACACCACCCTTACTCATATATATGTGACAGATCAGTTTTTCACTTTGGAAGCATTGGAGAATGGTAACTTGTTTATAAGTTAGTGAATTAAATAAACTATCACCAATTATTTTTAACATATAATAACCCCACTATAAGAATGTAGGCAGTCTGTCTCTCTTCCATGTGTGGATCTGTAGGCAGTAAGCCCTTTTAAGATTTAATATGATATTATAGCCAAATATCTAAACCGACTATTATAGAAGGCCATTTGACAATTTTTTTATCACATGTTACATATAATAAAGTGATGGAAAATTTTAACACCGCACATAAAATGATATTAATCTTGTTCTAATCTCTTGAACGGGTATTACATATAATGATATTAACATCGCACCATTTCGGGCTCGTTCATTTTAACGGTTAACTTATATGTGACTGGTAATTGAAAGAAATTAGGCGAGATTGGTGAAAACTGAGATATCTAACTGGAATTGGGAGAAACTGGTGAAAATTGGGAGAAATTGGGAAGAACTGGTGAAAACTGGGAGATACAGGTACAAATTGGAGAATGGTGAAAATTTTATATTTTTGAGTATTTTCTTTATAAATAATAATATTAATATTAATATTTAATACTAATATTAATATTAGTATTAATATTAATACCATTAGAATAGATATTAATTATAAGTGTCTAATAATAAAATAATAATAATTTTATTATATTTATTAGTTTGGTTTTAGTCATAGTAAGAATTAGTAGTAATAAAATAATATCATTATCGTACAGAGTAATAATTAATAACAATAATAATAATAGTAATAATAATAATAAAACTACATGTAATATGTGACACTAATAATAATAATAATAATAATAATAATAATAATAATAATAATTATTATTATTATTATTATTAATTTTATTATTATTATTATTATATCCATTTAACATGTTGTATGGATACAATACAAAGCCAATACAAAGCCACAGGGAGTATTATTTTTGTTTTCATATAACATGTTGTATATTTAATTATTATATTTAGTTTGTCAAAATATCAAAAAAAAAATCTACTACGCAAAATTAGAGAAATTTGGAAGAAATTTGGCAATGCTAAGCCTGGCTGAGAAAAATTGGAAAAATTTTGCAAAATTGGAAAAAGCTGTAATTCATAATCGATAAAATATAGAAAAATTAAATATATCCTGATAAAATTGAAAACCAGTTTAAAAGAACATGTACTTACATATCCTCAATTCCAAACAATGGTTGATGGACATCAGGACATGGTCACTCTTCGACCCCACGTTGGATGAATGGTCAACGACCTCAGTCATGAAAGGTGATAAGAGAAAATGCTCATCCTTAACAGAATTGGACAAAAATGTTTTTAGAAAAACAAAAAAAAAAAAGAAGATAAAAGATAGAAGAAGAAGAAGACGACTTGGACAAGACATATGCATGTTTTCCCTTCAAAGGAAACTGCCTTTGCAAATTGCAATAGCGGGTCATGTGGAATATCCGTCTATTGGTTCCGTACTTTGTATTTTGTGCGTGAAAGAGAGATCATGAAAAGGTGCAGTGCAATGCAGTGTTATTTTCAGAGCCGTTAAATATGTCAGGTCGTGTCGTGTTTGTGTTCGTGTTAAGGTTAAATGTGTCAAGAATTCCTTGACCCAAATCTAACTCATTTATTAATCGTGTCGAAAATCCTTGACATGCACCTGGTCTGTTTAATAATAGTGTTACTTGTTTAATGACCTGTTAACCTGTTTATTTTTACTTATATTCTAAACTAATTGAAATATGAGAAAAAACATAAATTTTACCTACAACTTTAAAGTTTTAACCATATAAGTGTATATTCAACAGTCTAAAATTATTAAAATGCTCAAGATAGGTGAGATTCTATTACATTATTTACTTGTTACAATTATATTGAACTTAAATTTGACAATTAAAATTAAACGTGTCGTAAGCAGGTTATTTTCGTGTCAGAAATCTCAACCTTAACCTAACCCATTTAACTAAATGTGTTACTCGTGTCGACCTATTTAATTAAACGGGTCGAAACCTCTCAACACTAACCCGCTACATTCGTATCCGGTTCGTGTCGTGTCAACTTTTGACAGCTCTAGTTATTTTGCATGGAAGTCCTATTTGTATACCGTTGTTTTATACACTCTAATGGAGGTTAGCTGATTGTTTTGCCTTTTTATAAATTAAATAAAAAAAGAAATCAGTAATTTTTTATTTATTATTACTACAAATAACATATATCAGTATATTTCATGCAAATAACATTTATTTAGTTCTAGGCAGACGAAGCTAGGATCTTATATGGAGGGGGGCCAATCTTTCGAGAGAAAAATAATTATAGAGCCAATCTCTATGACAATGATAACTAAAATTTTTTTCCTTAAGTTTTAAGCAAATCTATTGAGCAATAATACTACTTACTTATCATACCAAAACGCAGGAGATGAAATAAGTGACAGGGAAATGCTAAAAGCAATCAAAAATACATGACAGGAACAAAAATACGGCAAAAGAGCTAAAAGCAAACAAAGATTGCAGGTCGTGGCAATCGAACCTTTGACCTGTGCTACAAAACTACACGTGTATTGCCAGCTCTGCTAAGGAACTTTGTTGTGATTATTTAGCAAATTTACTATAAGACAATTATTCTGACAGGGGCCAGCCCCCCCCCCCCCTTCCTATCCTTAATTGCTCCGTCTCTGCATCTAGGTCAAAAGAATTGATCAATTACTCCCTCCGATCCACGAAAATCTTTACGTTTTCCTCTTATGTTTGGACCATGAAAATCTTTACGTTTTCTTATATAGTATTGTTTTTTAGAACCTTTTACTATTCTACCCCTCCCACTTTCTCACCCCATGTGCCTATTTTCACCACTCTCTCTCCTCCCTTTTCCACCAAAATCCTATCCCAAGATACTCTATCTCTCTCTCTCCTCCCTTTTCCACCAAAATCCTATCCCAAGATACTCTATCTCTCTCTCTCTCTCTCTCTCCTCCCTTTTCCACCAAAATCCTATCCCAAGATACTTTATCTCTCTCTCTCCTTCCTTTTCCACCAAAATCCTATTCCAAGATACTCTATCTCTCTCTCTCTCCTCCCTTTTCCACCAAAATCCTAGATATTCTATCTCTCTCTCTCTCCTCTTAATCTCACGTCTAAAGTTCTTTGTCATCAAAAACAAAAAAAAAAAAAATAAAAAATAAAAATTGATCAATTAACTCTACCTCTCTTTCCTCTTAATCTCACATCTGACCACTTTGTCATCAAAAAAAATAAAAAAAAAATCTCACGCAAAGCTCATCCAACATCTGACCACTTTGTAATGACATTCGCTAAAATTTGGCGGTTGCTTCCAATTGTAAATTAGTCTCCCTCCAAATTTTTGATTATGAAATGGAAAGGCTTGGTTGATTTGCTGTTCAAAAATCTCACGCACCACTAGCTAAGTTACCAAAAAAAAATAAAGATTCTCATGCCACTATTTACAAAAGTAAGAAAAGTAATACAAAAGTAAGGAAAACAATAAATACTCACTAAAATATTATTTTCTCTCTATTACTACCTCATGTGCTTTTTTAAGGGTAAAATTGGATTTTTTGTGCTAAAAAGTGTTTTCCTTAATATTGGTCCAATTCTCCAAACGTCAAGATTTCTATGTACCGGAGGAAGTAATATTTGAGAGGTCACTTTTCATGAAAAGTGACGTTGCTTTTTTTAATTATGACCTTCGTCTCATCTAAAGTTACAAAAAGACAGTTTTTATAAAAGTTTTTGTATCAATACAACTAGTGAAATGGATAATGTCCGCCCAACACATTTATGATTTTTCGAACTTGTGGTCATAGACTAATAGGGACTTAGGTTTGAATTGTAATAGTAATTTTTTTGATGATTTACTATTAGAACTCGAACCTAAGTAGGGATGATAATGGATCGAATTCGGAGCCGATTATGCTAAATCTGAATCCGCTCTGAATAATCTAAACGGATTCTCAAATCACCTCCGAATTCGAAACTATTCGGAGTCGGTAACCTCCGAATCCGATCTGATCCGTTTACTCGACTTATTTTTCATTTTTTTAAGTGTGAACATATGTATAATATACAGTATACTAAATAGCTAATCTTTAATTCAACAAAATAGCCCTGCATGGTAAATATATTAAGGATTTAAGATACAAATAAAGGTGAATATATATATTTAATTTAAAATTATTAATGAATTAGTGTTTTTTCTTTCAAAATATTAAAAAATAATCTGATATTCGAAGCGGATTCGGAGTCGAATCGGATCCTGCCGGATTTTACCTAGAATCCGAATCCGTTTCAGAGTCGGAGTCCTCTAATCGGGTTCGGACTCAGTTTTTTTTGCTTCGGATTCGGCTCGGATTTTTCCCTTCTAAAAGGATCGGACTCGAATTGGGTTCGGACTCAATTGTCATCCCTAAACCTAAGTCACCCCGACCCTCTCATCTCATTGAAAAGAATAGGAAAAAAGAAGAAAAAAGAAAAGAGTAATGCTTGGGATATTTTTGTCATCTAATTGTAAAGTAATAAGAATATAATTAACTGTTCAACTCAGTTCAACAATCTATTTTTTCATATATAATTACTATTTAGTTTAATTCAATTCGGTAGAAAAAAGCACAGTTTAAGAAATTATTTAGCTTTAGAAAATTGGAGGTTTTCATCGATTGTATTGTTAGCTCATTACATTACAAGTACCCAATGTCTATAAAACTTGATGAGATCAAATCTTCACAAAGTAAGCAGTTAGGTTGAACTTTTAATAGGTTGGTATGTCGTTCTTTTGCTAACATGGCGAGGAATTAGGAACCACTCTTTCAAGTATTATTTTCTAACTATGTTTTTAGCCAACCGATAGTCAACAACGATGATGACATAATTTGCTATTCATCTAGTTTTGCAGAAATAAATCACACCCTCTAAAATTCTCTAGATCAAGGTGAACCATGTACTTGCGATTGTATTTAATTTAAGAGAAGACTATTTTAGTTTTTGCGATTGTATTTAATTTAAGAGAAGACTATTTTAGAGAGAGAGTCCAGATTTGGTGCGAACCTATCCTTAGGTGTGAACTGTACGAACTAAATCCTAGCCGTCCATCTCAAACACGTGTATATCGGTAGGGAAGAAAAAAAAACAAACGAAAAGATCTGCTCTTCCGTTGTCTCTCTCCCAAAACGCGACTCGCTCTCTCTCTCAAACTCCATTAATGTTGGGCATGAAAAAGCATCCATATTCGTTCAATTACTCTTCTCCTTGAGTCCGACGATTTCGTGCTTCAAATTCCAGTCTTGAATCGGTTAATTTCTTTTCCAGGTTCATCTTTCTCTCTCAGTGATATCCCTCAATTTATAATTGTTATGAATTAGGGTTTGGAGCAATTACATTTTGTTCCATATCAGAGGCTTTCATTCATAATTTGATCATAGTGCCCTATTGTTTGAAGTAGAATTGTTGTGGATTTAATTAGTTTTTCTTTTTTGGATTATTTGAACAGCTGAACTTTAAGTTTCTGTAATTGCCCTTGATTTGATCTGCATAAAGTTTTTGCTATTATTTTCTTCATAAACAGTGTCTAAGCAATACTACTTTTATGTTAATATTCTTGCATAGTTCGTGATTTCTTGGATCAATATACATATGATTTTAGATATTAGACTTGGACCAATAGCTCTCAGTATATATATTACATAAGAAGAGAGAGAAAACAAAGAAACTCAGCCCTAACTTAAGCCCTTTTCCTCCCTCATGAGTCCCTTTCAGAAATTGCTTGCCCAACATCTTTCTTGAGTATTTTCACCATCTCTTGGTATTTTTTTAGATCCTTTGCTCTTGATTTCGATCCCTCAAACCTAGAATTAGCTTTCTTCGAGTTATGCTCCTTTTAATCGGTGATGGTTGCCAAGAAATTGGGGGTATTATATCTGTGGTTTCATTTTTATCCTAATTGTAGCCCCAGTTTAATGTTTCTTTTGATTTTCTCACTAGTTTGTTAGCACTGCCCTTTCTTCAAGCTTTTACCCAAATACCCAGATAATAACATCCAGGGTCTCAAAACAACATCCAGGTTCATAGTTTGTCCGCCTCTCAAGGTATTTCTTTAGACCTCGGCAAACTGGTAAGAACTAAAGTCTTTAGCTTTTACATTTCTGAAGTGTTTCATGCCTTCTGGCTTGTATCGATGAACTATGTTTTTGGTGGATTTCCATTTCCCAAAGCTTTCATTATAGAATTTGGATCATCATATTATGTTTGGACTTCTTACTCAAGACAACTTCTCCATCTCAGGGTGAGCAAGCCAAAAGGATGGATTTATTTTTAAGCCTAAAGAAGGCATTTCTCTATGAACATAATTTCTTTTGATGAGAAAATTCTATATGAAGATAATGTCCTTTGATGACCAAAATTATGAAGTTATTTTCTGTTGTGCTAATTTTTTTGGGGCTATTTGGTGGAAACTTGTTATTGCCAAGTGATAGAAAGTGTAGATGAATCAGTAGTTGTTATTGTTGTAGCTGATTGTTGGTTTGCTGGTGGTTGTCTTGAGGTTGATGGTAGACGTAGAGGTGTATGGGTTTATGTTCTTGGATCTTGTCGAAGACGCAGTTGAGGGTTGTAAATTGTCTACAATTTCATTGTGATTTTCTAGTGTGTGGTTCCGTTACTACTATTCGAGTCTCTGTACTCATGACCAATTATGGTCGGGTTTCTTGCCTTTTCAAAAAAAATAAATATATTACACCAAATGAAGTCCTTTGATGTTATTGTTGCACTAAACCTATAGGTTTTCATATTTCGTAATCCTTTTTACTTGCGTTCTTAACTACACATGAATTGAAAGGTTCATTCATAAAAAAAATGTTATTTTCTCGGAATATACAGCAACATTACACAAAGTTACTGTTGTAATTTGTTTCAACCAAGCTTGGAAAGAACATCAGGGAGGGTAGCTAGTCTAGCTACAGGCTCAGCATAGTATTTCTCTGCCTTTGTAATGCTCTTGGTTTTTGCAGCATAGTACAACTGATAGGGTTAACTTTTATTCATTGAAGGGTTAACTTTTTTTATATAATTGGGTTAACTTTTATTATTAGAATAGGAGTGACTCTGTCTTTGATGGTTGCCCCTAGCAATATGGTAGGGGAGTTAGCCGTAGTTGAATCCATGATATGGGTATGTTAGTATGCTTTGGTCATTGTGTTCTCAATCCTTTTTAATGCTTGAGAGGGGTTGAGCCCTGTAGTAGTGGGTTTGTTGAAATTCGGCTGAGGACTGCGATTGTTCGGAAGGCTTTTACACTGGAGCATGTTGCTAAGAATGTCGCATATGTCATAGGTCAAGTCTTCCAAAACGTTGTAGGTTTCTGGTTGGCTGCAGGGTTTGCAAGGGCAACAAGGTCTTGATACTGAAGTCACTGCTGATAGTGAAAATAAATGTCTCTTTCTGACAGAATTTACTTATGACCTTAAGAAGAGCAATATCCAGACCTTCAACGAGTTCTGCTGTTATTGAGACTATTAGATTTGACTCCAGCTCCAACCATGGAAATCCATTACATACCTGCATATACTGACTCAGGGTGCACGGTCACGAACCTATTCGATCAAAATGATTGCTGCTGATTCTTGATGCTACCACCAGCTTATGTAAATGTTTTTCTCCTACTGCATTTTTTTCACTGCTTAGCTTTTGTATGTTGTTTGATGTCTTAGCACTTTAGCAGTAGTTATAGTTCTTTGGGGTTGAGGTGCTTTTATGGTGTCCTCTGTTTGAATAGATATTTGTAGACCAATTAGACATCCGAGCCTCTCTTGTACGTAAAGAGAGGAAATGTGTAGCTCTCATTGTCTCTGTTTGTTTTGCTCTTCAAAAACAAAAGAAAATAGGTTACCTAGAACCAAATATATGGTGATTTTGTCCTTCAATTTAGTACAATTCTGAGGTTAGTGTCTTACTCTGGATAGTAGGGTTAACTTTCATTCGTAATAGTGTTAACTTCTAATCATGGAAGGGTTAACTTTTGTAGAAAATCGGGTTAACTTTGTTATAGGTCAGGGTTAACTTTTATTAAGAATAGGGTTAACTTTTATTGAGAATAGGGTTAACTTTGTTATAGGACAGGGTTAACTTTTTATAGGTAGGGTTAACTTTTTGATAGAATAAGGTTAACTTTGTTACAGGAACTATAAATTGAAAAACTAACAGTTAGTCTAGCAAATCAACGTCATTTTCTGTTTCATTTCGAGCAATGATTAATTGTAATAAATTGCAACTCTGAGTGAGGAAACCGCTACTCCTTTCCCTCTAGTACTCCTGCCCCTTACATGTCTTATACTGAAGCATCTGTTGCTGTTTATAATAAATTGCAACTCTGAGTGAGGAAACCAGCTACTCCTTTCCCTCTAGTACTCCTGCCCCTTACATGTCTTATACTGAAGCATTTGTTGCTGTTTTGGAGTAAGCAACTGAAACATAATAGTAATCGTTGCAGGTATTCACATCATCACCTTGCAAAGACATGGGAAATGCTTCAAATGGCTGCAAGAGTTACTGTATGAGAACCCCCAGGATATCATTGTCCAATCTGCTAGACCATATGGTCAGAGGGAAGTTTGTTCAGGACACTGGAGAGCTCATGTCGGGCGCCGCGCTCCTGGTACCTTCACCAATTAGCTTCAGACCTTCTTCAGCGAGCCGAGCCTCGCCTCCTGATTCTCACTGACCCACGTACTGATCACCAGGTATACCATGAAATCTGCTCGATTCTGTTTGTTGGTAATTTTCTATACCCTTAGGGCAGATAGATCTTGATATTAAGCACATAAACTTGATTTTTGGGTATTGGCGCCTTGCACACATGACCGTGTTGAGTGAATGGAAATGTCAATGCAGATTGTAGCTGCTAATTAAGTAACTATTAAGGCTTTGAATTCCCCTTCCTCTCCCCCTTGTTAGTTTGTTTAAAGGAGAATCACGTGCTCGCACTTTGTCAAGATGGAAAGTGATTATAATGGTTATGCTGCAGGGGCTCATGAATGTAAAAAATGGTGGAATTCCATCAAATCTTGTTTTTCTGTTTTGAGAATTTTCAGTGTGTTTGTGTTCATGTTCAGTTTCACATATTGTGTTCAATATTTGGTATATATGTTATTAGTCTTGGAAGCCTATTAGCTCAGATGGTAGAGCAAGTGCTCTTGCACAAAGTCGTGGGTTCAAATCCCACATAGGCTGATGATTAGAGATTTCGTTTTGTATACTTTTATTGAGGATATATCTAACTTTTATTGAGAATAGGGTTAACTTTTATATAGAATATGGTTAACTTTGTTGCTAAACAGGGTTAACTACCTAAGATGAACCCGCACACATAAACCAAACCACATAGAACAACTGGTACTTGCTCTCACAGCTCAGTAGTAGCACACAATTATGACAAGTTACTATCGACAACTATGACACTTCACTGACTACTATTGTCTGGAAGAAGTACTTCATTACCATCTTACCCAAAGAAAAAAAAACCTTATTCATTGCCACCAAACAGATTTTAATCGGAAGCCTATGTAGGAATCGAACCTACAACCTTTGTGCAATTGCACAAATGCTCTACCAATTGAGCTAATAGGCTAGTATATAGTCCTAGCAAGACCACGTGTTTATCCAACAAAAAGTATACCAAAGACCAAAATATAGATAGTGCACTGGGCACGAACCTGAAGTACGCAGAAAAAACAGATCTTCAGATGGTAAGACCAAAGAAGTATGGTCATACATGTGACAAGCAAGAGAGTGAAAGACAACTGTTTTTCCTTGGCCCTGTGCAAACTTCCTTCCTTCTTTTGCTGAGTGCCCTGACAAGAGACATTCTCTCTAAACTCATATTTTTCTAGAGCATCTAGTTATTTATGCTTCTCGCTACCTCTTTACACTTAATCTTGTAAGAAGCCACCGACTCCCTAGATATTAGATTTTTGTGCTGCATTTTCTTTGTCTGTTCTTTAAATGTCAACAATCTATAATGTAGAAGCTACCTCTTACACCTCATAGTGAGGGTCACCATATGTGTGCTAAAGGAACTTCAAGTACCTCTGACAGGTTCTAAGTGCTCTAACTGTTTGCCAAAGCAAATCGAACTTCACCAAAGAATAGCTCCTTTTTCTAGACCCTTCCTGAGTTAACCCTCTAATCAATAAAAGTTAATCTCATTATTTATAAAAGTTAACCCTATTATCCATAAAAGTTAACCCTATCAAGAATAAAAGTTAACCCGATTATCCATAAAAGTCAACCCTATCAAGAATAAAAGTTAACCTTATTATGTAATGCAGTATTCCAGACAAAGTGGTATAACACTAAAGTTTGCAACTTGGCCCTGCAAGTTGAAGTAGCAACCTCTACCAATCTGCAGATAGAGAGACATCACTGATCTAGGGTTCTGCAACTGTACCAGTACATAATTTGCTCTTGTGCCTTCAAAGCATTGATAAGCTCCTCATTTGTTCAGAATTTGGTATGTGCTGTGTGGGAGTACCACATAATCACATAGCCATTTGTTCATTCAATGCCCCTCAAATACCATAAAAAATCAGGATACGCAATACTTAGACATATCTACAAAAGTTAGCCCTACTATGCATACAAGTTAACCATATTATAAATAAAAGTAAACCTTATTATCTACAAAAGTTAATCCTACCATTGATAAAAGTTAATCCTACCATGAAGAAAAGTATTGTCTTCCTCCCTTATTTTTTTTCTTTTGCTGATAGTATTTTTTAGAGCGATTAACAATGTATTTTCTAAAACTTTTGTCATCAAGTAATCTTCCCACCCAGCTTCACATAGTTGTGGTCTGTGGATTAAGCCTTCTATTTTCTTCAATAGATGGTTCATTCCATTTTCAAACTACTCAAAACAGAAAGGCGTTGCAACAAATGTATGCCACCCAGAATTCCAGCATTGTGGACTGGATGACATGATCCAGCTTGCAAATCATGGGCATTCAGCAAACTACTAACTATGCTCCAGCTGCTCCTAGTACTAACTACCCTTTCGGGTGCATATTTTGGAGTACTAAAAATGAAAGAAGACCAAGTTATAGTATAATATAAATAGCAACCAATAATATAAATTTTTTCAACAGCACAAGTAAATAACGTGATAACATACGTACCCTTTGACAATCAAATAGCTAGGACATATATGCATGCACAAGAACAATCACACGGAAGTGACTCAACAATAATCTTATAAAAAGCCATATAACCAGACCTTGCGTGGGAATCATGCTGAAAGGACATCGGAATGTAGATGATTCTTTGCATATCAGTAGCTAACTGACCTCCATGTCCATCATATACAGCAAAGTGTGCACATCTGCCACGATTATAATAAGATATATCATAAAACAAAAAACCTTTCAATTCATCTTGCACTCCATTTGCTACAGTATCACATTTGCACACTACTTAGTTGAACTCTTTCTCTTTTTTGTTTTTTTTAAATGACTTCAGTTAGAGGCCACTTAACATAGTAATGGTATTCTACGACATTTCCTTTTCCATCTTTGTGAATATGAAAATTTTCTTTTATAGCAACGCAGGCTTCAGTATCAAGTTGGCTGAAGGCCTCAAATTTTATGGAACTCAGCAGATTGCTACAGATTGTTGCAGAGTCAGCAGGAGCAATTGCATACCTTCATTCATCATCATCTACCCCTATTTATCATAGAGATATCAAGTCCTCTAATATTCTTTTGGATGATCAATGTAAAGAAAAGGTGTCGGATTTTGGGATTTCAAGGGCCATCGTGATTGATCAGACACACCAAACTACTCAAGTTCAAGGAACATTTGGCTACTTGGACCATGAGTACTATGATTCAAGCCAGTTCACAGAGAAAAGTGATGCCTACAGCTTTGGAGTAGTCCTCACTGAACTTTTGACCGGCAAGAAGCCAGTTATTACGATTGTATTGGGTCAATTATCCTGCTGACACCAAGGCCAACTCAATAGAACACTTTCAACATTACAGGAGCACAAACTGGAATTCAACAAAGATGACAGCAAGCAAGCAGTGAAATTAAACTACACTAGTTAGTATCTCTAACAAATATTGATACACCAAAGACAAATACATGGATGGTAATGGTTCAGGAAAGAACAACTCTACTATATACATCATGATTAGATTCCTGATAAGAAAAAAGAAGGATCGTTTTAAATGCAAAAAAATACATACATATGCCCACAACCAAACTAACACAAGACCCCCAGAGTGAGCTAGCTGAATTACCTCATACAGGACTCCATGATCACACTAGTTCTTACCTTGTGAATGTCAGACTAGTCTACTTCCACATGGCTAAGGACAAGCTGTCACACCAACAACAATATCTTCAACATAACCTCAAACTATGAAACCATACAATTAATGCCAGATATATATTGCTTGGCAGGCCCATGATATGATAATACTTCTTATTCCCAACATTTAACATGACACAAACATGCGAAGCTATGATCAAAATAACACAAAAGAAAGGGAAAATCAGATGAAGCTGAGACACTTTGCCTACCACGTTAGGATTGGACTCCAAAAATGAATCACTCAGTTCCATTGACAAAAAGGTCACTGCAACTTCATGAGCAAGATGTGTATATCTACAAAAATGACTGAATTAAACATTTTAATCAGCAAAAATTTTGAAATCACTAACAAAACCTTCAAAAATATTATTGATTTATTCAGAAATCAAGCATTACACTTCCAAAGGGAAAAATTCATGGTTTAAAAAGAAAAAAAGCTACCAGGATGTTAGAGAAATCAATATTTTTCACTTAAAATTACCCCCACATAAACCCTAAAAATTTCAAACCCTAACAATCAATAGTGAGTGTCATAAAAAATCATACCTTGCAATCTGAAGGTTGTCTTGCAATTTGAAATCAGCCTTTGAATTCGAACACAAATTCACATTTATTCGCGATTTGCTTTCACATTTATTCGCGATTTGCTGGGATTTAGAGTTCTTGGAGTAGAGTTTGTGGAGAGAGAGAGTGGAGCACGACTTAGAACGAACGAGAATAGCAGAGCATTACTGTAGCAGCGTTTTATCTTTTTCCCTTTTTGGCAAAAGAAACTTCGATGTTATTACGAGAATGCCACCGAGCTAATGTAAAGGATCTCAGCCGTCGATTTAATGATCTGACGGTTGATGTTGTAAGTTCGTACTGTTCGTATATAGAGGTGGGTTCGCACTTCTATATATATATATATATATATATATATATATAAATGATGCATTTTCGGGGAGCAATGAGGCATGCCATGTAGGCGAGAATTTTAAGAGCGCGCCACTTAAGCGAAGATAAAGACAAAAATTCACTGGTGTAAAACGTTTAGGACTCTTAAAATCCCTATTGTTTAGGATTCTTGAATTGTGATAGACCTCTAGAGTTTTATAAGAGATGTACTAGAACTTTGTCAAATATTTGAAATCAAATATAACTTTTTCTACAAATCTCAGAAAATAATAACTTTTATACCATCAAATTCGCATCGAAAAATACTTTAGAACGAGATGCATATACAATATGTATAAGAAAAATGTAATATCGCTGGTATATGTTGGTTCCCGTACATAAGTAAAAATAATAATAATATTAACAATAAAATTAAGGTTGAAAATAAATAAAAAATGAGCAAATATCTTTAGCCACCTAAGTGATATTTTTAAGAACATGTCATATAAGAGAGAATATTAAACAATAAAATTAAAGTAACACATACTCATAACACATATTTCGAACAAAATAAAAAGAAATAGAAATAGAAATAAAAAAAGAAAAAGAAGATTTTTCACTCGTTAGTAACTTAGTAATTGATATATTAAAATCAATTGTCAAATAAAACTATTTTTAATATATCAATCAATAATATGATATAAAGAAGTTTCATAGTAATAAAGTTTCGGACAATGAAAAAGAGAGATTGAATTGTGCTAAATAGTTAGAGTTTTATTGGCGTCATAACTACTTTATCTTTGTCTAATATTCAAACTCAAATATAACTATGCTATATATCTTTGAAAATGATAATATTTACACCATCATATTAGTATCGAAAAATTGCCTTTTATTGGTTGAATATACACCTTAATTCCAACAAAGTTTTCTTATTTATTCTAGCAAATCTTGATGATCCGAGGGGCGTGAAAAATAAAAGACAAATCGACTTAAGTCATTAAGGATAGCATGAAACTAGCATAACTACATAGCATGCATTATTATAATCAATTAGAAATTATTTATGATTTCTTTTTTTAAATAGGCATGTTAGTGTGCGTTTTTCACCAAATGAATATTAATATACAGACATTTCACTCAAACCCTGCAACGCACGGGCTTTAAAACTAGTTTACTATATAAGACGGTCTTATCGTAATTTTGGGTAAGATAATATGATCACTTTTCAGTGAAACAAGGGTCACCGTTCATAATAAGTGACTCCTATATTTCTAAATAGTGATTATAATTTAGGGTGTGTTCTTTAGAGCTGAACTTACCAGAACTGAACTGAACTGAATTCAACACCACTGAACTGGACATCACTGAACTAAACTGGACACCACTGAATTGAATTGAACACAAATGAATATGTGAGACAAAAGTATGATTCTGAACTCAACACCATTGAACTGAACTGAACTGAACATCACTTAACTGAATTGAACATCACTTAACTGACACGTGAACTGAATTGACCCTGTAAACTCTAAAAAACGCACCCTTAGTGTGATTAGTTGGTTTGATGCTCGTTAATTTTCCTTATTATTGATGTAGTTGTCATCAAAAAGAAAATAATTTATACTAATAAGGATCAAATTGTTAATTATGGGAATTAGGCCCTAATCACATGATTGTGACCTCAATCTTGCAAATAAATTACTCATACGGTCATACCACCGTACATTGATACTATAAATAAATAACGTAGAATACACATTTCATTTTGTCAAAGAAAAAATATTTTAATCTTTTCTAAGTCTTTTGGCCGAAAGGATAAGGCAAAAGGGGCACAGTGTAAATAGCGTTGAGCCCCTTGAAAGGTTAGCCTGTTTGAGAAGCGACACGTGCCCCAAGATAACGACAGTAACGATATTGACCCGTGGTGAGTTATGAGTGGCTGTCATAAGGGAACAGCACGTGGGATGCCATGCCAAAACTCCCTGGCGGCTGAGCATAGTGAGCGGGTACGGACGGCTGTGATTTTGATTTAAAATTTGCATTTTTCAACGGTTATGGCGGATTAGCGATTAATTAATACATCCATTTAAATGAGCGATTAATTAATACATCCATTTAAATGTCTTAACTGATGAGCCAAAAAAAAATAAAATAATGTCATACCTCTTGAGTTTGACCCCTAAAAAAAGTCTTAAACTATTTTTTTTTTTTGTTTGGAAACAAAAGCCATAAACTCTTAACACATGGTATTCACAAATTCAATTGGATTTCATTGAATTTAGTTAAGTTCAGTTCCATGCATGCACTTCAGTTCAATCCATGTGAAAAGTTATCACTCAAATAATTTTATAAATTATGATGGACTCAAATACTAATATTTGTGTCATTGGATAGTATTCCAACACATACTTTTAAATGAGTACAATATCGTATACTTTTAGACGAGTTTAAAAATGGTTAAATGTCAAGTTGAAAAACATCAATTAAGTTCAATTCAAATAAATTCAATTAAATTTAGTTTAATATTTTTCTGATGAAAAGAACCGACTCTAACACTCTTCTACAACCACTTGATGGCAAGCCAATCAAATGTGGGGGTCAATTAAACCATTTATAGATGACGTTGATAATATTACGTGGAAGTTATCTTTATTTAGTTGTTGATAATTAGACATTCTTTTATTAATAATGAAATTCTAAGGGAACAATAACAAGAACGCCATGAGCACAAGGCCAAAAACATCATTTATCATCATATCCCCATCTTCTAGCAAGAAGGGTTTGATATAGTAATAAAATCATATTAGTTAACCATGGCAAACACCCAAGCAAATAACAGAACATATAAACTCCTAGAACTAAGCTACAAAAGTAATCAACTCTACCTATATCTTGTCTTGCAAGTCCATCCGTAATTGCGTTGGCACTCCTTAGTCTATGAGAAATGGAAAATTTTGGCCACCACCTTAACACATCTAATGAAGTTTAGCTCCAACCTTGAGTTCCACAGGCCACCTTCCTTTGCATTACACCATCTCACAGCGTTGTCGGAGTCTGACTCAATGATCACATCGAATTGGGATACTCATTCCTTGGTTAAAGACTCAAAAAATGTCTTCCCTATGACTGCACTTTCTGCTTGGTTGATCTCGCCCAATGGCACTCTACACGAAAAATATGCTTTTGATCTTGCCAATCCTGTCGTGAAGGACACCTCCAATGGCAACCACACCATCGTCTTTAAAAGACGCATCTACGTTCCATTTCAACGACCCCCACGAAGGAGGTTTCCATTCTAGCTCTGATTTTGCTCTAGGGGCTGGGGAAAATGTTTTTAAACATCAAGGAACTTGACATACTTAATTAGGAGAGTACGAATCAGAAGTTCAATATTTTATGTGGGTGTTATCTTTTCCACAAAATTGATCTAAAATAAACTGTATTGAAGAGAAAAAAAACAATATTGAACTTGACTAAATAGAACAAAACCAATAATATATGAGAGAATTATTAGATAAGTGAAAAAAACACCCCCTATATGAATTACTTTAAATTATTTAGTTATAAATCTCAAAAATTTAGTAGTAACTTTAAACTGTTACGAGACAATTTTGAGATCATTAAATTATAAGTTATTTTCGATTACCAAAAAAATTAAAATTATAAGTTATTTTCAACCGTAACACTATTAGACAGTTGTACACATAAATTGGTGCACATCAAATATATAGTGCCTTTTACTGTTTTTTAGGGGGGGGGGGGACTCCACTCCAATAGAGATCCAAAACATCGATATAAATTCAAATGAAAAACTACCTAGCAGAATAATTAGACGATTCTGAAAGGTCCATTTTCCATCATCACTTCCCATATATATATAACATCATTTCTACAAAAGACTCTAAAGCTTCCAAATTTTCACGAGTTTTAAAACATTTTGTAATTGGCAAAAATAGGAGACTTAGAAACATTACCGCTGCACTATTTAAAGAACAAAAGGTTTCCTATGAGGCCATCTTAAGGTGACGCTTTCTCAATAGTCAAGTATGACATCAACATGACATCATGCTTGTTAGAGGGGTCTCACATTGAGGTCGCCTCATACGAGTTTTTGTGTTTAAAAAATAGATGTAAGGATAAAAATACAACTAAAAACATTAAAAGAAAATTGTAGAAAACATGAGTATCCAAGTTTTGTTTCACTAATCCCATGACAACTAAAGTTATCGACCATAAACATATTGTGACCTCAATCTTGCAAATAAATTATGATGGAATATTAGATGTAAGGCTTAAAAACAACTAAAAACTTAAAATAAGTTTTTGTAGATAACATGAGTATCCAAGTTTTGCTTGACTAATCCCATGAGACTTAAAGTAAACCTTTGATAACTCTACGGGAACTCGAACTTAGGACCTATGGGATAAATTTTAAAGGTCTTACCAACTGAGATACCCCCTCAAGATTACTAAAAACGGAAACCAACATTCCATCATCTTTCTATAGTTGACTACAATAACTAAGTTACAAACTGTAGTTGAAATTCAATTAAATGAAATCTCACAGTAAACCAAATAAATCCTTATAAAATTATAACCTCCAAACACGCACATACTAATTCACAATTACCATAATTTCATGAGTTTAGTCCATCACTTAACATATAAAAGGGAAGAGAACAATTTTATAGATCGCAATCTCAACAACACTCGGACATCAATCTTTATCTCAAATTTACTCAAATTAAATGACCAAGGTCCATAATGTGCACATCTCCTAACCGTCACTACGGTAACCACATCCTTGTATGTTCTTTAGTTAGGAAGAAGGCTAATATTTAATAAAGCTTATCCTAAATGCCTTTGCAATATTCACAACCCTATGTGCTTTTCAATTAGGGGAAGGTCAAAGTTCATATAGAATTTGTAAAGAACCTAGAAGTTGCCTCCATAGTGGCATCATAACCTCATGTATTTTTTTTTAATTGAAATGATGCCTATGCTCTTCACCTTTGGGGATCCTATGTAAAGGCTATTTTGCCCTCAATTATTCAATTTAAGGTTAAGCATTAATTGTTAAGAGAATAATTACAAGTTCTATGATCACGCCTTAAATACGGACAAGACAACCAACAATCTCTCTCATAAAACAAACAATGTTACAGAGTCAATCCAACATAGTCTTACTCAATCTACCAACAAGAATCAACTCAAAGTTCCCACCAAACACTCTCCCTTCACATAAGAGGTATAACAAAATCCATAATTCCAACACATATGGCAAATAACTCACAAATGTCCAAGCATAAGCTATAATCAATCATAATTAAATAATGTTTCAATTCTCATAAGTAAAACTCCTACCATAAGTACCATTGAAATGATCCAACATTTAACAAATAAGTTTTTTTTTTTTTTGGTAAGTAATAAGTATATTGCATTACTAACCAATGAACATTACAATGTAAAAACATTACAAAGTTCTCAAGGGAGAAAGGTACGTACCTTCTAGGAAGGGCTCTTTCAATGCCTTAAGAATTGAATCACAGCTACAAACTGGTTCTACAACTAACTAAACCAGTTCTTATTCCTCATCGTAAGCATCCTAGGCAAAATACTAGATATTCTGTTCTTAATTTCAAACTTAACAAAATTTATTACAATATCTAGTTTAGTAACTCTGAGTGACCAAAGTGGTTCATTTTTTTGTCTCCATATGTGATACACTAGTGCTTCAAGAGAAGCAAGTTGTAGCTTCTTTTGAAAATAGGAATTTGTGTTTCCTTTTCCTATGCAATTCCATAGATTTGCTAAATGAACAGGAAAAAAGAAGATGATAAGTGGTCTCCACGACATTGCCACACAGAGGGCATTTGTTCATCATTGACTCCAATGACGTGCATTCTAGATTTAGTTTGCAGAGTATTAAGCATAGCCAACCAGCAAATAAACGAATATTTAGGCATATTAAGCCTATTCCATACCCATTTGTGCCAAGTGACTCTTGGTTTGGTACCTTTAAGCCATTGATAATCACTCTTAACACATTATAATAACCAGTGGGATGCTTTCGCCATGTTTCTCCAGTATAACCAGAAACCAACATATCTTTTACAGCCCAAATTTTCCTCCATGACCAGCTATCACTGATAGGGGCATTGTAGCCCCACAAATCCTTTCCCTTTATGTAAATGTAATTAACCCATTGATCCCAAAGATTATCCTCTTTGACAGCAATATTTCAGATTAGCTTCCCTATTGCTGTAGTATTCCAAGCAATACAATGCTGAATACTTGAACCCCCTTCAGATTTGGATTGACAGAGAGTATCCCATGCCACAATGGGAGCTCTTGGAGAGATAATTTTTCCATCCCACAGAAAGTTCCTGCAAATAGCAGTTACCCTGCGTAGAATAGACTTGGTCAGAAAAAAATAGTGGCCCAGTACACATGTAACTGAGAAGAGCAGAGTTAACCAAAATGGCCCTGACAACATAGAAGAGATGCATAGAGCCCCAAGTCTTGATTATAGCAGTGAAATTTTCCACAAGAATCTCACATCCAGCTACTGAAATTTTCTTGGCACAAACATGAATCCCAATATATCGAAATGGCATCTTCCTTACTCTAATCCAGACCCCTCAACAATTCTTTGCATTGTGTGTTCTGGGATATTACAGTTGTAAATCTCTAATTTTGATTTATTAGCATAAAGACCAGAAGATTAAGAGAAAGTAGTGAGACCTCAAAGCATCGAGAAAATAGATTTGTAATTACAGAACAGGAATAGGTCATCAGCGAAACACAGATGATTCAACTCCAGAGAAACACACTTTAGGGAAGTAGTCAAACCTTTCATAGATCCAACTAATTTGCTAAGAACTCGGGATAAATACTCCATGCATATAACAAATAAGTTGTAAAATGATTTGTATTTATTAAACTCGTCAATAAAACCAAATACCTACTTAAGAAGATAATTTATAGGGTAAATTACAATGAGGTATACTGAGGTTTGGCGAAATTGCAGAGAGATATACCCATGTTTGACTAAATACGTTGAGGTATACTCCTGACCACTTTTTAACCATTGACCAAAGTCAAACTAATTTTTGGACATAAATACCCCTAGTATACCTCACTGAAAAAAAATTAGAAAAATTATTGTGCAATGATTTCTCATTTTTTCCTGTTTATTTAGTTTTTGATTTTGAGAGAATTGCACCACAAATTAATAAATTTCGTGGCTCGATTTAAACAATTCTCTCATCATGCAAAATTGACTCAAGTCTAATCTTGTGTCTGCACTAAAAATAGCTATCGATCTAAAGTTATGAGAGTTTGATGCCAATTATTTGTCGATCTTGGTAACAAATTTTAGCACTATATGACACAATCAGCAAAAGATATACGAGTATGCAGTGCAAAGTAAGTGGAAAATCATTGCACAATAATTTTTTCTATAAGCTTTCAATGATGTATACTAGGGGTACTTATGTCCAAAATTTAGTTTGACTTTGGTCAATGGTCAAGAAGTGGTCAAGAGTATACCTCAATGTATTTAGTCAAACGTGAGTATACCTTTTTGCAATTTCGCCAAACCTGAGTATACCTCAATATAATTTACCCTAATTTATAAGCTCTATTCATAAAATTCAGCATATACTGATAAGGTTGTATGAGTCTAAAAACATCTTTAAAATTCTAGAAAATACACCAATATCAATAATATGCTCTATCAAGATCTCCCAAACAAGTTTCCCATTAATCATCAACTTCTGATACACCCCCCAATGAACATAACGAAATTTTAATTCACACAACCAATAATTCAACAACATAGCATGTATATAATTTAGGTTCCAAAAACAAAATAAACAATCAATTCTCCAATTTAATAAGCAAATTGATTCCATTAATTATATTATTCGTCCACTTCACATGATATCTTCACGAATTTCATACATCACACAATCCAAGAATCATCTTAGGGAGAAGAGAAGATTAATAGAATATGAATAGATATTATCTAAACACAACAAGTCAATTCCGAATCTGCATATTGCGATGTGGTTGTCAAATGATATCACACATCTCTCAAACTTGGTTGAGTTGTTATAAACATCAGGAGGTTGAGTTTCAACCGTTCGATTAGGGTTTAGAGTTGTACCCATTGATCAGGAGGGGGGGGGGGAACAAAACAAAAAAAGTTGTTCTCGCATGAAGAATGCGTTGTTCACTTCGACTGTAAAGTGCATCTATAAAACAATATGATAAGTGGCCAATTCGTCTGAGGTCTTCCTTTTTTTGTTGGGGGGATAAGGCAAGAAAGACAAGATAATCTGTATAATTGAGATATCCTAAAATGTTCTTCACCAACAAGATGTTGAATAACCTTATAAAACAATTACATCCAAGAACCAGAACAACAAAAATGACAAAATTAGAATATTTCTCAAATGAACTCATCTTTAAGTCTCATAATCTCTTGGTGACAACAAGCTATCAATCTTCGAAAACATACATACACATGGTTTATTTAAAATTGAAGCTAACTCAAACAAATCACGCAAAGAGTACCATTTTTTTCAAATCCTCTTTGCACCTTCAAAATCTTCTTTAACATCTTCTTAAAACCAATCAGCAGACCATCGCAAGAGAGCTAAGATAAAGGAAGAACACACACACACACACACACACACACACAGAGAGAGAGAGAGAGAGAGAGAGAGAGAGAGAGAGAGAGAGAGAGAGAGAATGTGTGTCGTGTATGCGCGAGCTAGCGAGTGCGCAAGCATATATGCTTGTATGCGAAAGCATATGCGCGCGTGCACGTGCGCCCACACACGCACACGCATGTATGTGTGTCGTGAACGAAGGTTTAATTTGAGGAGGGGGTTGATGTGGGGATATGTCACAATTTAGAGAGTTTTACTTTTGGACGAAATTTGAAATGTAGTTGAGTTGAGTTGGTATTTGAAAGCCAAATCTTATAGGCTTATAAGATTTCATATGTATTTGGTCCTAATTGCTTCTTTGGAATTTCTTTTGTATCGAAACAATGAATTTGAGTCGTAAGCTGTGACTTTCAAATAAAATCTAGGTATTCAATAAACCAAAACGAAATTTGTGGGTTGAGCATAACTCATACAATTTCCATTCTATATACCATTTTTTTAAACTAATACATAGAAATGAAATATAGGGTATGTTTTGCATTTTTTTGTAGGTTTTAGATTACAATTTCAGTTTTCACCTTATCTACTGTTTTAACTCAAAGTTACCACACAATTTTTCAAATTAATCTCAACTTTCAGCTCCAAGTACATTTGAATGTAAAAACTACCCGATGCAAACTTTCAGCTCAATTTAGTTAGCAAAACCACTAGCTTGTCACCGTTTTATAGCAACTTTAGCTATTATTTTACTGAATTATTATCATATTCTAACTTTTCAAATAGCAAAACAACTAGTTATGGTAAATATAACCATAAATTAAATAGTTATCCAAATGTGAGAAATTTTTAATAACAAATGAAAAAACATGCTACTTTTTGCCTTTAAAAAGATATTGAAATAAAGACATTTGTATATAATACTATAATCCTGATGTGAAAAAACCTTTATTTTCATTATATGGTTTTATTTTTTATTTTTTATTCTTTTTTTTTTATTTTGTAAATGATTTATTTCTCCTTTTATCCCAAAATTTTAACTAGTAAATTAGTAATTTTGTTGCTTTTTTCCCCTTTTGGAGAGAAATCTTCATTTATTTATTAGGGTTGGTAGGATTTGCAAGTAGTTGATGATATTGCTTTAACTAGGAAGAAAATCAAAAGCCAATTTGATTTCTTCAAATTATTTTCTTAGTGTAGACATACCACATATGTGTCTAAACTGAATTTTTCAAATTCTTTTCTTAGTATAGATATACCACATATGTGTCTAAACTGATTTCTTATTATAAAAGAATTATTTCCAAAATTTCTTCTAATTGTTTTCCTAATTTATATACATACCACATGTGTTTCTAATTTGATTTCTTAACAAAAAAAAAAAAAATTATATCCAAAATTTTTGTTATGGGGACGATCACATAGTTGAAAGACCATGGCAACCAATATGCACCAAGGAGCGAGAAATAGCACAATATATAGGAAGAAAAGTAATTGTCTTTCAATTTTATATTTATTTTATTATTGCGAAAAATGACTCAAAAATTAGGGGGTAACCGGAAATATACCACTTGTGATCAAGAAAATAAAAATAAAAATAATGCTTAAAATAATAAAAGTAAAAATTTTTAAAAAATGATAACTAAATGTCTTTCGATTTTATATTTATGTATTGTTGCAGAAGCTAAGCTAACTCCAAAATTAGGGGATAATATAAAATATATTACTTAAAACGATAGTATTAGAAACCTATAAAGATACTAACGCACATATTATACATTATAATTATTTAGATCCTATTTCAAAGCGCGTACAACAATAAATTAATTGAGAGCTCTTCGATTGTTATATATTAATAAAAAACTCACAAGTAGAATGTCGTGAGGTATAATATGCATAAATCTCATTTACATTGATCAAACTGAGATAGTTGTTTAAATTTCCTTCTACACATGCAGCATTAATCAGTCTTTCATTTGGAACAAAAATAAATGAATACAAGTACGTTTTTTTTATTTATTTTTATTTTTAGAAAGTATGTCATGAATGCGCGTGAAACCCTAAATTACCTTTATCAAAGCTTGCGCTACGAGCCAATTTTAGTAACCAAACAATAATACTGAGAACGCATGCATAACCGATGTACTCAACAATACACGTGGGCCGACAATAAAAAAACGCGTTCACAGGTATAAGATTTCAGCAATATCTTCTTTGATTAGTAAATCACGACTTACCAATAAGTTAGACTTAAACATCCCTCCTGACTTCGCGACTCCCGCAATTATACATGAACATAAACTTAATTAACCTAATATTAGTACATATTTGTTACAAGCTTAATGGTGATTTAAGTTTCAAATTTGTCTAAGAACTTTTTTCTTCCATAAACCCCAACAAAGACCATATTGTTTTTGATCAAACCAAAGACAAATCATATCATATCATATCATATCCAAAGGCATGTATGAACGGTGAGAGATTACACAACCACAAAAAAGATAAGGTACACATGCAATACACACAATAACATCTCATAGTATTATAAAAACCATGGGTCCTAACTTTAGTGAAACTTAACCTGACCCTTTGGTTTAGGATACTGACTAGTATCAAAACAAAAGTTTACTGTCCAAACCAGAGAGCAGTCCCCACCCACAAACAAAGCGCCCATTCTTTCTCTCTCCTCCCCTTCACCCCCTCCATTTTGTCTTCCAATCGAGAAAAATCAAAAAAAAAAAAAAAAAAAAAAAAAACCAAAAAAAGTTTCTCTTCATTTTTCTCTCTCTTTCAGCAAAGACTTTGCTTGCTGGGGATCATCCATGTAAGAGAAGAAAGCTGGGTTTTTCAGCTTAGAGGTGGGAATAGGATAAAAGCCTTTGGATCTATGTGTTTAATTACCTTTTTTGTTTTTTTAAGTATGCGTTTTTGATAAGCTTAATAGTTAAAAGTTTGCTGATTTAAATGTTTCTCTAAAAATATGTGGTCATCTTCTGCTCTTTGTATATACAGATATTACTCATTTTCAGTTCTTGCTTAACATATGTATTATGATGATCGTTTCGTTTCATTTCTTGGTGGGTTTTAATTTCTGAACTTATGACATGTTTTTGCGTGTATATTTTTCATATGGGTCATTAAAGTTCAAATCTTTCAGGGGTTTAAACTCTTGGTATGCTCAATAGTTGCCCATTTCACATTTAATCATAAGCCTTCTCAAATTCTGATGCTTTGGTTTAAATTCTGTGTTATCCTGTTTTTTTTTTTGTTTTCTTTTTGGTTTTATATATGATTCTTAATTGTTTTTCCCACCTTTTTTTTTCGGGATTTGGATTTTATTCTTTTGATTGTAAACACTTCTGGGTATGTATGTTCTTCTCACTTTGATTGAATTTTTTGTTTATGAGCATGAATTTGTTTGCTTGAGTGAGTTGCTTGTAGATGACAAAGTGGGGTTGACTTGCTTGATTTGTGAGTTATTTAGCTGGAGATAAGTGAGATGAGGGGCCAAAATATTGTTTATTTGGCGTGAGGTTTCAGTTCATAGATCTGGACAGATAGATCTGATGGTCAATTTCTCATCTTTCATATGCTTATTTCTTACACAATTTAATCCCCTCTTTCTTTTGTTTACTGCTTCTATTTATTATATTTTCTTCATTTTGTTGTTATTTTTTCGTGTTTGATCCGGGGTGGTCAGGGATAGAACTATAGAAGGGTTGGGTGTAAGTTGGTTTATGGTGAATTGAGATGCAAAGATTTTTCATTTTATCATATATTAGTTTGTAATTGGTTGTGCAATTTATGGCATGTTAAGATCTTTATTTGAGCTGTTTTGTCAATTCTTATCTGTTTACCAGGGAGGAAAGAAACACAAGAGGGAGGGGAGGAAAGGAAATTGATTTGTTGGCTTCTTCATTTCTGTTTTGTGTTTAATGCATATAATGTACTGTAATGTGAAAGGGTTTTCAGTTGTTGTAAACGTGTTTTAGACGCGGAGATTTCCCTAATAAAGTGGCTTTAGTGATAACTGTGTATCCTCTGTGTGACATTAATTCATGATCATCTTGTTCAGTGTATCCTATTCATTCTTGATGTAGTAGTAATAGCCTAATAGGGTCTGTATTTTCTTCACTTCTTATATTTATGTGCTTGTTTGTGCTTCGTAGGTGAGAAGACTATCTTAAGACATCATAAAGTTTGGTGGATTTCATCGTAAGTTATTGCCTCGATTGTCTAAAGCAAAGGGATTAACCAATCGCCAAGGAGGAAACGAAGAGATCAGCTCTTTTGGTTAACATTGACTTATCTGAAACCAGATCTGCTCCCAACAGAAAAATGGGTATCTTTGAAGATATAAGTTATGCGAGCTTTGATTTCTTCGCTCCTCCCTCTTCTGTCCCTGCGGAGGGAGAAGCAGTTCGAGAAACTGAACCAGAGGCGACAGTTGAGGAGGATTATTCTGATGATGAGGTGGATGTTGATGAGCTTGAGCGGAGGATGTGGAGAGATCGAATGCTTTTGAAGAAGCTTAAGGAACAAACTAAAGATAAGGGTAAGGAAGGAGTTGATAGTGCAAAGCAGCGTCAGTCTCAGGAGCAAGCCCGGAGGAAGAAGATGTCACGGGCACAAGATGGAATTTTGAAGTATATGTTGAAGATGATGGAGGTCTGTAAGGCCCAAGGTTTTGTTTATGGAATTATCCCTGAGAAGGGAAAACCGGTTAGCGGAGCCTCTGACAATCTCCGGGCATGGTGGAAAGAGAAAGTCAGGTTTGACCGAAATGGCCCTGCCGCCATTGCCAAGTATCAGGCTGATCATTCAATCCCTGGGAGTAATGAAGATTGCAATGCAGCTGCATCTACTCCTCATACCTTGCAGGAGCTCCAAGACACTACTCTTGGCTCACTGTTGTCTGCCCTGATGCAACACTGTGACCCGCCGCAGAGGCGATTCCCCTTGGAGAAGGGCGTTCCTCCACCCTGGTGGCCAAATGGAAGAGAAGAATGGTGGCCTCAGCTGGGCCTTCCTAAAGATCAGGGCCCTCCTCCCTACAAGAAACCTCATGACCTAAAGAAGGCCTGGAAGGTGAGTGTCCTCACTGCTGTGATCAAGCATATGTCACCTGATATAGCGAAGATCCGGAAGCTTGTTCGCCAGTCAAAGTGCTTGCAGGACAAGATGACGGCCAAGGAAAGTGCTACATGGCTGGCTATCATAAATCAGGAGGAGACCTTGGCGCGTACATTGTACCCTGATCAGTGCCCACCTCCATCAGCTGGTGCAAACGGGTCTTTGGTCATTAGTGATGCTAGTGACTATGATGTTGAAGGGATTGACAATGATCCCAACAGTGAGGTGGATGATTGCAAGCCTCAGCATATCAATCTTTTCCATTTTGGGGTTGCGGTGGAGAC
Source organism: Tetragonia tetragonoides (assembly GCA_038025085.1). NCBI lineage: Eukaryota > Viridiplantae > Streptophyta > Magnoliopsida > Caryophyllales > Aizoaceae > Tetragonia > Tetragonia tetragonoides. The sequence goes on from CM076143.1 coordinate 37,430,683, forward strand.
AGACAAGTTTGTCCCGCCTATGGTGACTCCTGCTATCAAGGGAGAGGTTATTGATACCAATTCAGATTTTGGTGAGAAGAGGAAGCAACCATCATTGGGGTCACACATGGTAATGGATCAGAAGATATTTGTTTGCGAATACCCACAATGCCCTTACGGTGATAGCCGCCTGGGATTCCTTGATAGGAACTCCAGAAATAATCACCAGATGAACTGCCCATATAGGATTAATCCAACTCATGGAGTCGGAGTGACCAACTTTCAGGGCAACATTGACAAACTCCCTTCACTTGAATCCGCGACGTTCCCAACATCCATTGCTCAACAAGAGAAGCTGTCTCTGCAATCTGTTCCACAGTCATCAGCCTCTTACAGCACTTCTGGACTTGGGCTTCCTGATGACGGCCAGAAGTCTATATCTGACCTCATGTCATTTTACGATGATAACCAGGATGACAAGAACGTGAACATGCCCCCGCAAAACATTCAGCTGGATGGCGCCTTATGTGGCCAAGGTGCTATATTTTCAAGTAATCCTCCTCGGCGAATGAACATAAATAATCTTCAAGAGCGCAGTCAGGCAAAGTCTCAGTTTCAGATGGCCACTCCCTTCTTTGGTCAGGGTATGCTTGGAGGTAATGCTTCGCAGGGAATGACCTTGAACATGAAAAATGACAATCCGGCAGCACAACAAAACCTACAATTTCAGATGGACAATGGCTTCTCTGGCCAGAGGGCTGCCTTGGGTAACAGTGGTCTCATCAACCAGCCTCAACAGAAGATGCAGCTCGCGATGAACAATGGTTTCTGCGGCCAGGGTGCTATGCTTGTGAACAATGTTTCAATGGGGACTGAAGTCAACAATAAAGACAACACTCAGTTTCAGCAGACGGCTCAGGTTATGGATAATGGTTTTGCTGCCCAGAGACCTGTGTTTGGAACCAATGTTTCCCAACAGACCAACATTGGCAATTCTGTCTTCCCATCTGGTGGAAATCAGTTGGATAATTGCTCATTTGGGACAACTCTGAACGACAACATTACAGACTTCGGATTTGGCATGCCGTTCAACCTCTCAACGCTCGATTTTGACCAGCTGGCTAGGCAGGACGCGTCCATTTGGAACATCTGAGGTGGACGACGAGGGAGACGGACTTGGCAGTCAAGGAGGAACAAACTGTATATTCTGAGAAGGAGATTTGCTTTTAGATCTCTTCTTTAAGAGGTGAAACCTTCACCTACTGAATTTTAGCTTTGTCTGTCTTATTTTCTCTAGGTGATCTGAAAAACCCATATAGCCTTGTTTTACTTTCTTGCACCACAGTTAATTTAGGGTTCTGATAGCTAGCTCCCATCTAGTTTTAGTTCAAGTTGGCCACTCAGTGATGGGAGAGGCCCCTATCTGAACCATTATTTTTCGTTTTGAAACTATAATTTATGTAGCTATGTCGAAAACCCCACAGTAAATAGTATAATTATGCTTTCATGAATAATTGTCTTTCTGAATATGTCCATTTTCCCTCTTGCTTTGCTGCATCTTACTTTGATCAACCCTGTTGCATGTTTTTTTGAGGCAAATTACTGTGCTTTGATATGTATACATGGTAGCTAAACATGCTGTACGAATTCGATGTTTCGGTATACCCTAGTTGTTTCCTACCAATTACAATTGTGATTATAGAAGGGAGCATACTTATTATCGATTAGGTAGTACCTAATTAGTAGGAAACAACAGATTTCGACCCTTCTAATGATCATATACCTAATCATCCATGTGGAGGTGCTGTTTATACCAATTAAGTGAGTCTGATGACTACCAATTAAGCCAATGCATCTTGTTCCTGATAAGCACACAAAACAGATAAACACTCAAAACAAAAGCATCCTATTCTGTGCAAGTTGATATAGCTTCTCCACTGCTTTGTCTTTTCAGTGAACTTGACGAAGTTATCATGAGTGGTCCCTTTGCTTGGTTTAGTAAAAACTAGTCAATACTCTCGATAGTGTCTCCCACTGGTCCCCAACAATGACCTGACATTGAGTCTTATTAACTTCGAAGAGAGCGGTTTTCTTGCAATTTCCCTTTGATGTCAAATTTGATACTCGTATTTTTTTTTCCTTTTTCACTCCAATTTCAACTATAAGTCTGGTCAAAGCCACAAAGTTAGGCAAAGGTGGCTGGTCTTGTTTTAGTCTTCAATTTTACCTTCCTACCACCTTCCTAATTGGATGGAGGGATTTCTCATCATCTAAACTTCAGGCAAGAAAAAGATAGCCTCTTTTCACATGTCTTTATCTTCTAAAGAACATGATTATAGGAACATCAATGGTCCCAGCAAAGGTGTGCTCTTATCTTGAAAATGGAATGGAGGAATTTAGAGTGGAGAAGAGCTGTATTGTATACGTGTGGGGCCCTACTATTTGCCCTTAAATGTCGATTTTATTATTTTTATTCTCTGTTTGTTTTAGGAGTATGATTTTAGAAGGCCCCCCCAATTCATGTCAATTGATTCTTTGCTTTTTTTTTTTTAATTAACTAATACTGTCAATTGATCCTTCATTTTGTTTCTAATAACGTGTTAATTGATTCTTCATTATTCTTGAAGTTAATTAATTATAGGTTGCTTAGCATTAGGTCATGTTCTTTTCGTCGATTCCATGCTGCATTCCGTTCCGTTCCGCATTCTGTACTTCATTTTGTCTCACATTTTTTTGAATTATCCGCGCCGCGCCGTTCCGTTCCGTTCCGTTCCTCACCGTTCCGCACCATTCCGTTGAAGAGAACAGAGCCTTATTTGTTACGAAATTTTCTCCTTGTGTTTGTTTTTGAGCAAATTTTATGTGAGACCAACTCATCGAAAAATAGAGTCACTATTTAAAAATGTAGGAAGATAAAAAAAATGTAAGGAATCACTTATTATGGGATCATGTTTCAGTTTTCATACGCTATTATCTTAGTAGATTTTTCGTAAAATTGGATGAGTGTGTTGTTTCTACCTTTCTATTAATTTTTACTCTCAAGTCACCCACTTTAAGCAATCTTAAAAGATATTTTAGCTATGATATTATAATGTAAAATGATTTCTGCAGATAGTATAGTTTATTTATTTATTTATAATTTCTTTCTCAGAAGAGATACTTTTAGCTTATAGTCTCTTTACATTTAACGATGTTTCACAATCAATATAAATATGATGAATATAACCAATTTCAAGGCCTTTTTAAACATACAAATCACAAATATTACTTGTTAACAATGACTTTAACTCGTATGCAATTGCGGCTTATTAATATAAGAGTAGAATCTACGAGACAATACTTCAAACTTTGTCAACTTCATTACCTAATACAAATTTAGTGTGGCTTTCTTGATTATTATTTTACAAAAAGATATTTGGGCCCAAAATCTTGACTGTATAATAGACTAATACTTCTTCAAATATAATAGTAACTTTGCAACCAAAATAGAATCAAAGGTACAGTACCTATAATGTTTGAGACCTAGACCCTGAATATGGTCATCTTCTATGTGCTTAAATATACTTAAGAAAATAGTTGTCAAACAGGAAGTTAGGGTCATCAAGTGAAAGGAGATTCGTATTACATTATTGATCATTTAAAAAAGAACAAAAATCAATAAATAAATAACCCATAAATAAATGCTTTCTCGTGCCTGCTCATGGGACTCTCAAGACCCAACCTACACGAGACTTGGAAAGAAAAGAATGCCCAGTTTCAAACTTTCAACCACCACTATGATGATTTAACAAGGGTATTACTATTTACCGCCACAAAATTACTACCTACCATCCTTAGAAATTACAATTTTGCCCTTCTTCACATTTTCACCCATCCTCTCCCTCTCTAACTCTCACACCAATTCTCCCTCTCTACCACCCACTCTCATACCCAACCTTCATCAACATTCACTCAAGCAACAGCCGCGGATGTCTGCCGGCGACCAGGAAGTGCCGTCGACGGTGGCCGAGGTAAATTTTTTTTTCCGCATATTTTTCACGGGCGTCCGTGATTTACGACCAGTCCATGGAACAGGCGTCTGAAATTTCCGACGAGACCATGGACGGGGCGTAAATCACGGACGCCTCCACCATGGTTAGGGCGTCAATCACGGACGCCAAAACCATGCTTCAGGCGTCTGAGATTTACGCCTCACCCATGGCACAGGCGTTCGTGATTTCCGCTCCTTCCATGGTCCACGCATAAATTTCAGACGCCTGTCCCTTGGTTCAGTCGGTTTTGATAGACGTTTGAATTTAAGATTAAGCTAACATTGTTTTCGTTGTTTTCGTTAGGTTCCTTTGGAGCGGTTCGGTGGTGATGGTGTTGATTACAGTACGCATTTCGTCACTGATGAGTTATTTGATAGTGATACAGATGCAATTAATTGGGCAAAACAAATTGCCCTTACTATCGGGTTTGAGTTGATAATTTCGTCACACAAGAAGAATGGAAGCGTAAAATTGTTAAGATGCAATCGAGGTGAACGCTACAGAGGGGAATTAAGAGACTTAGATACTGCTGCTCGGAAGAATTCGAAAACAAAGGCTTGTAAATGTACGTTCCAGTTAAGAGCTGAGCAAGTGTATGGGTCCAGTAGTTGGATGATTGTCACATTGCCTGGGATTAGGGGTACGCACAACCATGACTTTGTTGTGTTTCCTGAGGGATATCGTCAGATGAGTGGTCTTAGTCCTGGGTCAAAGCAACTCGTTCGTGACATGACTTCGGCACAAACAAAGCCATGTGCTATCTTGGCCGCTATTAAGGAAAAATTTTCCGAGGACAATGCAACTAGACGGCATGTGTACAACTACAGAGATCGTATAAGGAAACTTGATTTTGAAGAGAGAGATGTCATTGGTCAGTTTCATCATTTAGTTGTGGAGAATAACTACGTACATTGGACAAGAGCCGACCCAGCTACTAATGAGGTAACTCACGTGTTTATGGCACACCCTACATCAATTCAGTTACTTCGGTCTTTTTCTTGGTTGATTGGCTTAGATTCCACGTACAAAACAAACAAGTATAAGATGCCATTTCTTGAGATAGTGGGGATGACTCCAAGCAATAAGAACTTCCTCATAGCTTATGCCATTATGAAGGATGAGACTGAGGCAAGCTATGCTGGGTCTTAGATAAGTTGAGGATGCTTATTGGAAATGATGTACACCCAACAACAATTTTGACCGATCGTGAGCTAGGGTTGATGACACCTATTAGAGAGATATTTTCCGAGAGTGCCCATTTGCTCTGTACATGGCACATTAACAAAGTCGTTGAAGACAAAGTGTACAGACTTTGTGGAAAAGATAAGGTCGCCGTGCAGAGGTTCAAGAACGGGAAGTGGAAATCTATCATGGAAGCTTCCATAGAAGCTGAGTACGATAGAGCAGTGCGTATGATGAAGGACAGTTGGAGGAATTACCCTCACGTGATATCCTATGTAGAGGAGACCTGGCTGAGATACAAAGACTCATAATTTATTAACATGTACATAATGTTGTTAATTACTTTCTGATAAGTACTATTAATGACTTTCTATTATATTGTCTTGCAGCTGGATACGGAATAGATATCACTGAATTCTATCATGTTAACAAAATTCCGGGAATCATCATACCTTTCATTGAAGGATATCTCGATGTGCTTGGGGATGGTAATTGCGGCAACCGTGTCATTGCGGACTACGTTTTCGGAGACCAAGAGCAATGGCGATTGACGAGAGTTTGCATTGCAAACGAACTCTTAGCTAACCGAGCATTGTACGAAAACATATACGTTGACGGGGTCGACGCTGGTTACCGCCGTATTATGTGGGACGGAGGTGCGTGTAACGATGATCACTGGATGATAGTACTTGAGGATTTGTTCCCGATTGCCAACCTCTTCAATGCAGCGATTATGTTATTCGGATACGGCAGCGGAAGGGGGTTATATTCTTGTTACACAGTGCTACCGTTGCAAGCACCTTCGACTGCTACACGTCCAAGTAGGGAAATTGTCATAGGTCATTTAGGTGATTCGTACATGCATTATATCCGTCTGAATTTAGCCTCAGATTTCCCTGTTCCTCCGATATGCGCAGCATGGTTTACTTCTCGTTCTGATAGTGTCGCTGGTTGGGAGCAAATGTATGTTAGGCGAAGAGCACATTGGGATCGGTTAGCGAGGTCGACGTAATTGAATGTTTTGCGTGATTGTTATATTTTTCTACTTATATCATTGTCACATTTTTGTGTGATTGTTATATTTTGCATGTTATATTTTTTCGTGATTATTGGAGGTAAATAAAACAACAAATTACAATAAAACAAAAAAGGTAAATAAGAAACAACAAATTACAATAACACAAATAAATAACAATAACAATGAAACTCTTATATAAATATATAACAAATTCATATAATACATCATTTGGCAGCCCGCCAATCTCTCATATACTCCTCCATAACCGATCGAGGACCTTCCGCTTGCTCCGGAGGAAGCAAAGTAATGAAAGACTCAAATGCGACGGCTAGACGATTCACCCACTGCAAAAAAGTAACAATGAGTGTGAGTTCAGAGATATGTAATACGTAAAAAAATATATATTTTAGTTAATCACTTACATAATCGCTGTTCGATCGTGGAGGAATCACAGAAACAGGTGCTGCATCGTCACGTGTCAGCAGAGGGTGGGAGTGACGGTAGTACCACTCGAGGTAGTCATCTGTACATGCTGTGGGATCTGACGTGGATGCCTGAAACCCATGGAGACCAAGAATGTAACCTCCCGGGAACATACGCCAGGCATCAGATGATACTCGTACGGGGTAGACAACCCTGTACGAACGACTGCTCCATGACCTGATCGCTCTCTCTGGCCTAGTGATCGGGAAAGGGATACTCTGTACGTACCCGATTTGTCGTAAACAACGACCAGGCATGTACGGTTCGATAATATCCCGATACCATAGCCACCCCATGAATATAGTCCTCGGTACAGATGCAACCGAGTCAGAACCGTACGGCAGCCACACCACCTACGTAGAAATGTTCAAGTTACGGTGAAGTAAAAAAAAAACATAGCAAACGACGAAATAAATCATGAACACCGATAACTGCATGACGTACCTCTGACGCTCGCAGCTGATCCAAGCGTCTACGTAAGGAGTGCAGTCGAACCACGTCCTTGCCCTCAGCCTGGGCACTCCATACGCACGCACGGGGAGCCTCGCCGTCCCCGACAACCATCCGCTCCCGATGAGGTCGGAAGCAGGGAAAGTACTCGTATATCCATGCCTGGAGGAGAGTTAGGCATCCGCAGATGCCCTGAGAATCCCCCCGACTAGCTATACCGAGCTGACGATATAGGAAGGCGAGGGCAGCAGATCCCCAAGAGAACTCATGCGCCGTTCCGACACCGTCCCTCACCTCCATCACGCAGGAGGGCCTAATACGGTTACCACTCTTGTCGACAAACAAGGTGGATCCAATAAGTAACCACATCCAAGCTACCGCCTGCATGTCCTCCATTCGGTCCTCCACTCGGCAAAGGTCAAAAACCGACTCCGTGAGGACCCCACCGCCCTGCCAGTGGCTATGCATCAGTTCTTCTCGGGTGACCCCGAGAACCTCCATGGCCGTCGCCTGCAGCTGCCCATCCCGTCCCTCACTGGAAACGAGCTCTCCCTCTACAGGAATCCGAAGAATATGCCATACATCGTGCAACATGATGGTCATCTCTCCGAACGGCATGTGGAACGAGTTCGTATCCGGCTGCCACCTTTCAACGAATGCAGATATCAGGGGGAAGTCGATATGTCTGAACATAATGTCTGTCAGGTGTGATAACCCAGTCCCCTCGATCTGCCCCCTCAACTCGGCCGACATCTCCGCTCGCCACTCACTCAGCCGCTGACAGACACTGAATCGGTTCTGATACTTCAACAGACCCCTCGTCTCTCCCATCCACATACGAGACGCTACGTGGCCCAGGAAGCTCGGTATGACGCTATCATCCGCCGGTCCACCGGCCACCTTCCCTGTAACAAGCCACGTACTGTCGTCCTCCGCTCTAGATCGTTTGCTACTACTAGACGAGCCAGTACTAACAAACCTACCGCCTCTGCCCTTCACCACGCGCCAATCTGAGGATGATTCGACGCCAATCTGATCATCGTCCATGGACTGATCCCCGGAGTAGAACTCGCTAGATCCGTAATCGTGTTGCTCAGCCTCATCACCGCGATATAAGTGACGGTCAGTCATCTCCCTCATCCGAACTGCCTCTCTCTGTCTCCGTACAGAGGCATCAATCCCGCGCGTCCTCGTGTGACGCGGTCCTGAACCAGATAGTTCACTGACTAACCTCGGCATCGATTTACCGACTCCTCCTCTCCTCTATCATTTCACATTTTTAATTAAACAATAATCAGTAATAAATAATTAAAATAATAATTGACAACTAATACTAATTGTAATAACAAATAATAATATTAATAATAATAACAATAAATAATAATAATAATAATAATAAATAATAATAATAAATAATAATAATAATAATAATAATAATAAACAATAATAATAACAACAATAACAATAACAATAATAATAACACTAATATTAATAATAATAACAATAATAATAACACTATTTTTTTTTTTTTGTCTCGGGTGAGGCGTCTGCAAATGACGCCTCTACCATGGGTGAGGCGTCTGCCGATCTCGCCTCACCCATGGGTGAGGCGTCTGCGACTGGCGCAGCACCCATGGGTGAGACGAGATCGGCAGACGACTCACCCATGGGAGAGGCGTCTGCCGATCTCGCCTCACCCATGGGTGAGGCGCCAGTCGCAGACGCCTCACCCATGGGTGAGGCGAGATCGGCAGACGCCCGACTCTCCGAACTCGAAAAAAAAAAACGACGAACTCACAAATCAATCAACACAACTTCAAACAACACAAATTCAATTCAATTGTCTATAAACCTTGAATAAAAACACTCCTATATCAACAGATTTCGTAAAAATCAAAGCAAATTAGAGTAAATAAAGCAAAAAAATTTCGAATGTATACCCCCCCGCCGCGATGCTCGCCGCCTCCGTCCCCGTCGCCGCCTCTGCCGCTGCCGCTAGCTCCTGACATTGCCGGTGTAATGGTGTGGTGGTTTTGCCGGTGTGATGATGTGGTGGTGAGGATGAGTGAGAGTGAGTGAGGAAGAGAGGAAGGATGAGGGAGAGTGAGTGAGGGCAAATGGGTAATTTTTATGGGCGGTGGTGAGTAATTTTGGGCGGTATATAGCAATCCACTTTAACAATTAGGCAATTAACATATGCATAATACTATCCAAGAGGCGAGCGGATAGCTGAGTTGGAGCTTCCTTCCGATTCCACGGTTTTGGCTTGGGATCGAACTAGCTCTAACGCTAACAAATCTCCGCACCCTTAACCGACTCTAAAGTAGAGAGACCCAGTTAACCTCTCGATTCTCACCTCTTCACAAAAAAAAAAAGGCAATAAATACCCTCCTTTACCAGAATGGGCTTCTAGGATGCATATACGTACATTGTATGACTGTAATATACAACCCAATAAAAAAAATAAAAAAAAGATTGTTAGGCCCAAGCAAGGAGAAATTATTGCATAGTCCAGGAGCATTGCTCCATCCTCTCACAAAATAAGTAGAGTCCACTCTAAATTTAAATTGGTAATTTTCTATTTTGTGAGAGGAGGGAGCAGTGCTCATGAACTACACAATAATTTCTCGCAAGCTAGAGACACAGTAAGGTTCTACACCTCTTATTCGCACGAGGTATCATTTTTTTTTTTTTTTTCCTTTTTCTAGTAGTCTATTCTCACGATTGAATGGACAAATTAGCTACTCTACCCGTTCTCTGTTGTTCTTTCTCGCCCTTTACTTTTTGTTTGCACACCAAAACAATGCAATTGTATGGTTAATATTTTTTTAAAAAGATAATAGATAATATCTACCACTCAATTGTTACTACTAAAGAAAATGGAAATATTAATTTGAGACAAACGAAAAAAGAAAAGTGGAAAGAACAATAATAAATCGGAGATAAATATAGTAGGATAAAGTTTTGACTAACTTGCTTTGATGATCATCTACATCAACAAATACTGATACTTAGGACATACAAATACAAAATTAAAAATAGAATCAACGCATATAGTATACAATTGAATTTATAGATTACTTGATTGACTATACTACAAGTAATAAAGAAACTACGATTATAAAATTTTATAGGTAATCAAATACTAAGAGATCATTTATGTAATTGTACAAGATAATGATCATAATCAAATAACATAGAGATTAATGTAATTCTTACAAGACGATGATCATCACGAGGTTCAAGTACTGATGGGAATTGAAGAAATAATGCCCTAGTCTAATCTAACTATCCAATGATATTTTTCCACAGCTGTCCAAGTAAAAAGAAATACATATACATCTCCGATGAATCTTCCTTTTGGGCACTGGGTAAAAAAATATAATGTATATATCACCATTAATAATGCTGGCTAATGAAATTAAACAAAGAATGAATCACTCACTTTTGGAACCAAACCCTTTATAAATAACAAGCAATTAAAGTACATATTAAAACGCGTAATTGTGATAATAAAAAAAACGCTTAATTAAAAGGTGACTTAACTTGAACCCTTCTTTCTCGTACAAATTTAACATAACTACCTTATCAAAAACAAGTTATAATAACACAAATATATATTAATTTACAACCTCACAAGATGATCATGTATATTAATTAAGAGGCCGATACATTATTCCTATGGCAAACTACGTTGGGTATACCAAAAGCGAGTTTACCAGTGGGGAGACGAAAGGACCAAACTAGAATAACATCACCTTCCTTAAGCCCGTTATCCTTCTTGAATTCGTTCCACCCATGCACCAAAACGTAAGTGTACGACGACCAAGTTGGAGTCTTTGCATTATCATGCGCTGTAGTAGTACTTTTTTTCAAAATCTTATTCTTGTCTTTGTACACCCACTTAGTAAGCTTAAGATCATACCATTTACGCGTTGGCTCTATCACCTTCACGTCCATCTTCTTCTTCTTCTTCTTATTTTCCGAACCATTGGTCGTTGTTGTCTCGTATGAGGACACCAATTTCTCTTCTTCTTGGGTTAAAAAACTCGAATCCAAGAGCTGGTTTCGTGGCATGCTAAATCGAGATTGTTGGGTTTTCATATCGGTTTGAGATAAGACCTTCACAATAATTAGGATAGAGTTCATATCTCCTAGTCGAACATAATTGTATAGGTTCAATTTTACAGCACCCACAGTGACCATACGAGATGAATACTCATCTGGTTTTTGTTGGGTTTTCTTCATGGGAGGTAATTCATCATCATCAATAATGTAATCAATGTCATCATCATCAACTAGTGTATGAATCTTTCTTTTCTTCAAAGTGGTGATGACAACCATTATTAAATATGCTTATATAGAAAAGAGTTACTCTATACTAGTAATAATTTGGAAACGGACTATCTTATATAAGTTTTTGTGTAAAAATTAATTAGTTGGAACTTGTGGAGCGGTATATATATAGATTTGGGGTGAGATAAGATTAATTGGGGAGCAAGCAATTTAATTAGTAAGACAATTGAGAGATAACACAATTTTAGTCGGCTAGTGAATGGAAGATAATATAACTTGGGTTTTGTTTGTTTCTATTCTTGCATAAAAGTCTAGTTGTTTAAGACATTCAATCATAAAAAAAAAATAAATAAATAAATAAAAATAAAAATTAATAAAAGGAAAATTCTATCCAAATTCCAAAATAACTCTAACAGAATATGTCATGGAAGAAACTCTTAAAACTGAATGTGATAACCGATAGTGAAAAACAATGAAACCTATTCGTGATGGGAAAATGAGCTTTGTGATTTGGTGAGCAAGCTCTATTTTCAACTCAGATGATAAAGGAATCGTAATAAAGTTGGCAAATACCAAATACAATGTTAACTTTAATACAAGATAATATAACTTGGTGAGCTTTTTGAGTTGGCAAGTATTAGATTATTAACGAGCAAAAAAAAAAAACTAGTATTAGACTATTAGTTTTGTTTGCTTCTTGTCATGTGTAGAATTCTAGATATGTAAGACAATCTATCCAATATGTATTCTATTGGAAGGGAAAAAAGGAAACTTTTTTTAAAGGAAGATGTAAGGGAAGTAAATTAGTACTCGCTCTGTCCCTCTTATATCTTCTCGTTTAACTTTTTGAGTCAAACTTTATAAATTTTGACCATTGATTTATAAAAAATATATAAAGAATTATAAGATCAAAATACCTTTCATAGATTCGTTTTAGATTATATATTCACAATATCAATTTTTTGATATAATTATATTTGTATAATTAATGTTATTGATGGTCAAAGTATTTTGGAGACTGTGCATAGTTAAATGAGAAGATATAAGAGGGACTGATGAAGTATTTCTAATCCTACCTGTACTGATCAGAAACAAATTAGAAAACTTCAAATATAAATGCTTTCCTTAAATTTACTACTAGTGCTGCTCGTCGGGTATAGTGGTCAAGACTCAAGTAGTAAGTTCTTTTTTTTTCCTAGGCCACAAGTGATTGGAAAACTCCAAATTTTGCAATTGTAGGTATTGAGAGTGCAACAAATATTATGCGGGGCTATATATAGATGATTATATAATCTCTTCTTCTTCTATTTTTAATACGAATATTATGCCATTATATAATATCTTTTTTCCTTTCTCGTGTGTCTGATTTCCCTAAATATACATGATTAACAAACTAATTTCCCAAATAACTTCTGTTAAAAATATTTTCCACCATATACATGTTCGGATTGAGGCAAGGTAGTGTGATTTTCTTAAATATACATGTTTAACAAACTAATTCCCAATATATACATTTTGGTGCTCAATTCCCGACATATACATTAATAATGTAGGATTGCACAGGGCAAAGAAGTTGATTTTTTTTCCTTCCAGAATTAGTTCTACGCCATATCGGTTTTCGTCTAAACTAGTAGATACGCTACATGATAACGACCAATAAAAAAAGCGTTTGATTATTGTATACTGAGGTAACTCTGTCGTATCTTGAGACAGTCTCATACAATTATATTCTTTTATGAGGTGATATCATGTATGAGTCAATTAAAAGTATCACTTTTTTTTGGTTTGAAGATATCAATTTTGGTGTGGGGAGTATCACTTGAACCATCTCATATGGATTTTGTGTTAAGAATGATATGAAGCTAAGAGAAAAAAGGTAAATGACTAAATTATCCATATTCACTAATTGTAATGACAGCAAAAATTCAGCTCCATGAAATAGAAGAGTTTATATATTAAGTCTCAAAAATACTATGATTTAGTTGTTCTCACAATTCCGTTACAAAAGATCTCACTATAATGCTAGACAAATTGAGCCACTAGGCTGAAATTCACCACCCATCACTCAAGCAAGCCTTGACAGCTTAATTTCCCATCTCACCAGATTCCCTTGATGCATTTATGACATGACATCCTACATAATTCAAAAGAAAACACAAGTTCATCAACACAGCTTCTTGTGACGTTTGGTGTCAGACATTGTAATTTGTAAAGAATAGTGAAATGTTACCTGCATTTTGTATTTCCAACCCTGGGCTGAGAGCCTCTGGCTAGTCTCAAATGTTTGTTCCAAGGAATGAGGTATAAGCCCCCTTCTGTAACGAGGGTTCTGGCATTCCCATCATGGTATAAGTTTTACCGAACCCAGTTTGACCATAAGCAAATATACAAACCTGCCCCATATTAACACAAACCATTCTATCAGATTAAAGGCCAAGTATAGAACAGATTACCACAGGTACACTTCATGTGCACAAAACTAAGTTACAGATGTCTGATGTCAATCATCTTGTTTCTAATTGTATCATTTTGCAAGTTCAAGAAGACAAGAAAGACATGCACATTACTACATTAAGTTATGAGTTATGACATAAGGATAAAAGCGTTGCAGCCTACCTACCAAGCAAAAGACTTAGCCTCCTGTTAGTTTATACGTAATCTTAAGAACATGCCTCCTGTTAGTTTATATTGTACTTGTACTGCAGAACCATATAATGACGACGCAAGACTCAAACTGGTCTTGCATTTAGGAAAACCAAACAAACTGAAACAAGTAAACCAACTTATCTCCATCGAGAGCACTCTATAGCAGCACTGATATTTAAGCGAACAAGTCATTTTGAGAAGCCTCATGACTGAACACTTTTATCAAAGGTAAAAGCATATTTATTTCCTGCAAATTGTAGAACATGAGATCAGTGCTAGGAACTGATATTCAACTGACCCAAATAAAACATGCCATCCCAAAAACTCACCCATTTACATGATTGTCAGTGCATATATGACAAAACATCCTGTGATGGGTTTTGAGTTAGTAACTAACATTAATATAGTATGTGAAAAGTGAGAACACAAACTTCCCAAAAAAGGACAGCAACATAACAATCAGACATAAGAACATACATAATTATTTCATATAAACACAGTGAAAATAGAAGGTAATAATACATACAGAATACACCTATGACTATGAGTCTATGACCTATATTACCAGGAAAATACCAGGCAAACTACTACTAAAATGTCAATCTACACCAGAACAACCGAAGTAATTTGTTACCCTCAAGCTATCAACTTTGTTTGCCTCAAAACTTCCAAATCATGCTGAAAATGCAGGTAACAAAAAAACCAGCAGCTCACAAGCAAGTAAGCAACAGGTAGACACCCAAAACAGAAATTTTATCTGATTCCTTTAGTTCTTTGGCAATCTAGCAAGCTTTCAGACATGAAAATATGATATCCTTTTCTAATTAATTACCAGAACAAGTTTCTTACTCAACCAAATACTTACAGTTGCTAGCACAGTTGCATTCTCAGAGTACTCAAATCACTGAAACATATAGTTCATTGTAACAGAAAAGCGGGATGTAGTTATAACACTTGTCCTAAAAATGTCTCCCGTAAATTGTTATCAATACTACAATGTTGTACGCTTAGGACAAGGGTGAATGTCAAATTAACAAAGCAATGACAATGACATAAGCACAAGCAAAAAGGAAAGATAACAATTCATATAGAAAGGTCTACCTGGAACTGCGCTGCCACTTCTGAAAATTCTTCTTCACCTAGCGGCGAAGCACCTTTTCCTGTCACGCTCACGCCACAACCGAACCGACTTAGATCAGAAAGAAACATCTTGAAATTGCCTCACGTTGCTCGTGTACCTCTTGCAATATAATGTACAAACTCTCTATCATTAGCCAAGTAAAAAAGTCACAGAATTAATAGCACACTTGTTACAGGGTGTGGTAAGTGGTAACACAAACCAAGGGTTAAAAGATGAAATATTAACTAGCAAAAAAACTCTGAGGTACTGTCTAACGTAGCATTAGTAGGCCTTCTAAGCTTGCGTCTATCTTAGAGGGACCTTTACATCATCTGCTGAAAGTTACCAACACAAGGCAATGCAACAAAAAAGAAACAAATGGAGCAACAGCAGGTATGCAGAATCTTAACTAAGCTGCAGCATCACCAAAACAGCAATGCAGGAGCAGCACCAAACAGCAAGGCAATAACAATAATTCAGCAAGCAGCAGCAGGCTGCAGCTCCAAGCTTCCAATGGCAGAACCAGCAGCATCAGAACATCAGAGCAGCAGTAGCACACCAGCACTGTAAGCAGCAGCACAACAACCCTCCCTGAGATGTAGATTCAACTTGAAATCTTTTTTTTCCCCTTAATTTTAATGTAAAATCACAAACTTGCTGCTCGTCTACATATGTCTAAATCTATTAATAATTACTGCTTTCTTCTTTTTTTGAGGTGATCCATTGATAATTACTTTGCCAAGTGTATCTTGCAAGTAATGACAGAAACTATCAAAAAACCAAAAACTTAAAATACATTGCTTTCAGGTTTAAAGCTCTCATTTAATCAACCCATTTTCACACATTTCACCAAAAATTTAATAAAAATAAAAAGTTTTCTCGAAACTGATATTGAAGGTGTTGAGTTCAAAGTAGAAGCATTGAAAGAACAATGGCAAGATTCACCACATCATGAAACTTAAAATTACACTCTAGCACTCAAGCTAAACTACCGGTATTTACTTCTTTACAGTATTCAACGTGCATCAAAATAAATTAACTATTAGAACCTCACAAAAATAAGTGATCTTTAATTCAATGCCAACACAAGCTGATTTTCAACAGATAAATAAATAAACCAACACAAGTTGAGACCAACCATACCAAATTGGGCAGAAAAAATAAAGGAGAAGAATATTGAAAATCAACATCACCCAATTGAAAATCAACCATACCAAATGACGCAGTAACCTCATATTCACAAAACCAATCTGGAGGTATAGGAAGGCATACCAGTGTCTACAAGATACGTGACGAAATTCCTCTTCATAAAACCTAAATTCGAGGAAAATTCACAAGCAGAACTCAAATTCATCAACGAAAAACGGAAAAAAAAAAAAAAAAAAAGAAAGGACAAGAAATAAGATGAAATAGCACCTTTGATTTCAAGGAGCATCTGTAAATTCTTCAGCGAACTAACAATTGAGCGTCTGTAACACTGATTGATGAGAGGAAATTGTGAGAAAACCCCAAAGGAGGAGAGGGAGACCCAATGGTGAGAAAAGTCAGAAAACCTAATTGTGAGAATTGCAGTTCCATTCTGAGAAAAAGGGGGTAGAACGTAGAAGTGCGTAGAACTGTAGAAGAGAACTGATGAGTTCTGTTCTTCTCTCTCTTCTTTTAAGTTCAGGGCAGCGTCTATAGCAGAGAACGCGAATACCAGAATTCTAAAATGTTTTAGGGAACCCACTAAGCCGCTAACCCGTGAAGGTTTTACCACGCTCTAGCGCTGGCAAAAACTGACCAGACTCAATGACCGATTTGAACCCGACTCGAAAAGGTTCAAATCTGAAATGAATTCCCGATTCGTTTTGACTCAAGATTCACGACCCGAACACGAGCTGAACTCGAAAGTTATGAGACAATGTTTGTCAAACCCGTTAGTTAACCCGAAACCGAATTCGTATCTGACACGATGTATTCGATCCATATTTGACCCGAACTGTATTAGACCCGACCATATGTATTCGACCCATATTTAACCCGACCTGTATTAAACCCGACCCATATGTATTCGACCCCACCCGCCCGACGCGTTTATCAGGTCTACCACGCTCTAAGAAGGGAAAATGCTCGTATTTTATTCCTAACACAATAAAGCGTGGTAAGTGTCCGTGTCTTGCTCTTCCTATTTCATGCTTTTGAATGCGTGGTAAAATATAGTGTCTCCTATTGTGATATTTGTTGTAGTGAATGAAACGCATAGTATATTGTTATACGTAACACGCTGGTGGAGGAGTTGTTCTAGCTAGCATGGCAGACCATGTTTTTGGCAAAATATCATCAAGGACACAGTCGTGCTTTCATTCATTACTATATACCACTCTTGCTATGCATAATGCTCTTCCCACTATTGACAACCTATGCAAGCGATGACTAATTCTTGTATCATGTGTGAAATTCAAAGTGAATAAGTTGATCACTTATTTTTCGCTTGTTCTTATGTTGCTTCTGTTTGGCAGCAGATACTTTGTTGGCTTTGCTCATGCAGGAAAGGTTGGGGTCTTCACCATGAGATGAGGTGATGATGGCTACAAAAAATAATCGTGCAAAAGCATGGTCTAAAAGGAAAAGAAGAAGTTTTATACAGACTTCAATGTCCAATCTATGAAATATGGGGAGAACATAATAACAGAAACTTTGGCACTATGAGAAGAACCCCACAACAGGTTGTCTACACTATCAAATTTGAATTTAGTGATCAATTGTACAGAAAAAATATTAGTGATGATCAGGATAAGCCCACTTCTGATCTGAATTGCTTGGATAGCTCTCTTGGATAGCTATCTCTATTTGTGAGTGAGGGCTGTATTTATGCTT
Organism: Tetragonia tetragonoides; assembly: GCA_038025085.1. Lineage (NCBI taxonomy): Eukaryota > Viridiplantae > Streptophyta > Magnoliopsida > Caryophyllales > Aizoaceae > Tetragonia > Tetragonia tetragonoides. The sequence continues at coordinate 37,448,747 of CM076143.1, forward strand.
TGGGGGGCTAACAGGTTCTACACTTCTACCTTCTTTTTTTGGGAAAATTGAAATTCCATTAATAATAGGTCATACGCCATAACGATATCAAATTCAACAATAAAAGGATCTAAAATATCAGACAACATTCTAATGTAAAGATAATCAAGCACTTGAGATTTGACAATTCCGAACGGCTTCCTTTTAATCGTTGTTTTCCATATCACAGCCTCTTTGCAGAAGACTCTGTCATAACCTTGTTGAATGCACAACTCTGACATTATAGACTGCCTCTTGGAGAATTAGATCCGCAGTATAACCATACTAACGAACTGAAGCCGCATACAATCAACTTCACGTTCTACCTTCAATTCCGAACTAATTAGACATAGACTAAGATGTCCTGTAGCCAAGAAAAAAATCCTCTAAGCAGAGAACACCCCATCAACCTCTATAAACGAAAACTACCCAAATTCCCTCCGAAGATGAAGAGATAATCCTCACACAATGGAGTCAAAATGAACCTCACAAAGAGGAGTCAAATTAACCTCACAATTGGTTTGATCTAAATCTCACCAAAAGGAGTCAAATTAACTTTACGATTGGTTTGATCTAAATCTCACCAAAAGGAGCGATTAAAACCTCACAACGGAACAAAGTTTATTGACCTACTCAAACAAAAGAAACCAAATAACAATGGAAAGAAAAAAACAAGTAGAATGAAAGGCTTATCGCTGGTAGATGACCGACGACAGCGCCGATCTCATACCTTATAGAAACTCAATGGGCTTGAGAGAAAATAAAAGGTAGGATTTCTTTTTAGAGAGAGAATGTGCGATTCATCATCATTCACACCTTTAGAGTGAGAGATCGAGACACACTTCTACCTTGTTAGTATTACCTTCCCATCAGTGGATGAATAAAATAGTGAATTGCTAAATACCGCCCCTTTTTACTAGCTATCGCCCCCCCAATTTCCAATTTTACCCTCACCCCTCTTCCTCACTCACTCTCACTCATCCTCTCTTCCTCACTCACTCTCACTCATCCTCTCTTCCTCACTCATCCTCACCACCACACCATCACACCGGCAACCACCACCACCACCACCACCACCACCACCACCACCACCACCATGTCAAGTGCTAGCGGCAGCGGCGACAAAGGTTTCGACGGCGAGGGAGGCGGCGACCGACGGCGCGGGGGGGTAAATTTTCGAATTTTTTTTTTTTTTTTGTTTGAATTGAATTTTTTTTGCCTTGAATTGAATATTTTTTGCCTTGAATTGAATCGTGAAGTTATGAATTGAAGTTGTGTTTTTTTTTTTTTTTTTTGCGTCGATCGTCGGCCGATCTCGACTCACCCAAGGGTGAGTCGTCTGCCGATCTCGACTCGCCCAAGGGTGGTCGCCGGTCGCAGACGACTCACCCTTGGGTGAGTCGAGATCGGCCGACGACTCACCTTGGGTGAGTCGCCGGTCTCAGACGACTCACCCAAGGGTGAGTCGAGATTGGCCGACGACTCACCCAAGGGTGAGTCGTCTGAGACCAGACGACCGACACAAAAAAAAAAAAATTATTATTATTATTATTATTATTATTATTATTATTATTATTATTATTATTATTATTTATTGTTATTATTATTATTATTATTTATTGTTATTATTATTATTATTTATTGTTATTATTATTATTATTATTATTATTATTATTATTATTATTATTATTATTATTATTATTATTTATTGTTATTATTATTATTATTTATCGTTATTATTATTATTATTATTATTATTATTATTATTGATTATTGTTTAATTAATTAAAAATTGTGAAATGATAGATGGGAGGAGCCGGTAAATCGGTGTCTCGGTTATTTAGTGAACTAGCTGGTTCAGGACCGCGTCACACGAGGACGCGCGGGATTGATGCCTCTGTACGGAGACAGAGAGAGGCAGTTCGGATGAGGGAGATGACTGCTGAGCAAGACGATTACGCAACTAGCGAGTTCTACTCCGGTGAGCAAGACGATGATCAGATTGGCGTCGAATTATCCTCAAATTGGCGCGTGGTGAAGGGCAGAGGCGATAGGTTTGTTAGTACTGGGTCGTCCAGTACTGGCAAACGATCTAGAGCGGAGGACGACACTACGTGGCTTGTTACAGAGCCTGTGCCCGGTGGGCCGGCAGATGATAGCGTCATACCGAGCTTCCTGGGCCACGTAGCGTCTCGTATGTGGAATGGAGAGATGAGGGGTCTCTTAAAGTGTCAGAACCGATGGACTGTCTGTCAGCGGCTGAGTCAGTGGCGAGCGGAGATGTCGGCCGAGATGAGGGCCCAGATCGAGGGGACTGGGTTATCACACCTGGCAGACATTATGTTCAGACATATTGACTTCCCCCTGATATCTGCATTCGTGGAAAGGTGGCAGCCGGATACGAACTCGTTCCACATGCCGTTCGGAGAGATGACGATCATGTTGCACGATGTATGGCATATTCTTCGGATTCCTGTAGACGGAGAGCTCGTTTCCAATGAGGGACGGGATGGGCAGCTGCAGACAGCGGCCATGGAGGTTCTCGGGGTCAGCCCAGAAGAACTGATGTGTAGCCACTGGCAGGGCGGTGCGGTCCTCACGGAGTCGGTTTTTGAGCTTTGTCGTGAGCAAATAGATGACATCCAGGCGACAGCTTGGATGTGGTTACTTATTGGATCCACCTTGTTTGTCGACAAGAGTGGTAACCGTATTAGACCCTCCTGCGTGATGGAGGTGATGGACGACGGTGTCGATACGGTGCATGACTTCTCTTGGGGATCTGCTGCCTTCGCCTTCCTATATCGTCAGCTCGGTATAGCTAGTCGCGGGGATTCTCAGGGCATCTGCGGATGCCTAACTCTCCTGCAGGCATGGATATACGAGTACTTTCCCTGCTTCCGACCTCATCGGGAGCGGATGGTTGTCGGGGACGACGAGGCTCCCCGTGCGTCCGTATGGAGTGCCCTGGCTGAGGGCAAGGACATGGGTCGACTGGACTCCTTACGTAGACGCTTGGATCATCTGCGAGCGACAGAGGTACGTCATTTAGTTATCGGTGTTCATGATTTATTTCGTCGTTTGCTATGTTTTTTTACTTCACCGTAACTTTCAACATTTCTACGTAGGTGGTGTGGCTGCCGTACGGTTCTAACCCGGCAGTATCTGTACCGAGGACTGTACTCATGGGGTGGCTACAATATCGGGATATTATCGAACCGTACATGCCTGGTCGTTGTTTACGACAAATCGGGTACGTACAGAGTATCCCAACCCCGATCTTTAGGCCAGTCAAAGCGATCAGGTCATGGAGCAGTCGTTCGTACAAGGTTGTCTTCCCCGAACGGATCTCATCTGATGCTTGGCGTATGTTCCCGGGATTTTACATTCTTGGTCTCCATGGGTTTCAGGCATCCACGTCAGATCCCACAGCATGTACGGATGACTACCTCGCATGGTACTACCTTCACTCCCACCCTCGGCTGATACGTGACGCTGCAGCACCTGTGATTCCTCCACGATCCAACAGCGATTATGTAAGTGATTAACTAAACTAAAATATATTTTTTTTTTTACGTATTACATATCTCTGAACTCACACTCATTGTTACTTTTTTGCAGTGGGTGAATCGTCTAGCCGTCTTACATGAGCAGGCCATTACTTTGATTCCTCCGGAGCAAGCGGAAGGTTCTCGATCCCAAATGGACGAGTATATGAGAGATTGGCGGGCTGCCAAATGATGTATTGACCCTAGATGAATTTGTTATTATAAGAGTTTCATTGTTATTGTTATTATTTATTTGTGTTATTGTAATTTGTTGTTTCTTATTTACATTTTTTGTTTTATTGTAATTTGTTGTTTTATTTACCTCCAATAATCACGACCACTCTCCACATGCAAAATATAACAATCACACAAAAATGTGACAATGATATAAGTATAACAATCACGCAAAACATTCAATTACGTCGACCTCGCTAAACGATCCTAATGTGCTCTTCGCGTAACATACATTTGCTCCCAACCAGCGACACTATCAGAACGGAAAGTAAACCATGCTTCGCATATCGGAGGAACAGGGAAATCTGAGGCTAAATCCAGACGGATATAATGGGAATACGAATCACCTAAATGACACATGACAATTTCCCTACTTGGACGTGTAGCAGTCGAAGGTGCTTGGAACGGTAGCACTGTGTAACAAGAATATAACCCCCTTCCGCTGCCGTATCCGAATAACATAATCGCTGCATTGAAGAGGTTGGCAATCGGGAACAAATCCTCAATTACTATCATCCAGTGATCATCGTTACACGCACCTCCGTCCCACATAATACGGCGGTAACCAGCGTCGACCCCTTCAACGTATAAGTTTTCGTACAATGCTCGGTTAGCTAAGAGTTCGTGTGCAATGCAAACTCTCGCCACTCGCCATTGCTCTTGGTCTCCGAAAATGTAGTCCGCAATGACACGGAAACCGCAATTACCATCCCCAAGCACATCGAGATATCCTTCAATGAAAGGTACGATGATTCCCGGAATTTTGTTAACATGATAGAATTCAGTGATATCTATTGCGTGTCCAGCTGCAAGACAATATAATAGAAAGTCAATAATAGTACTTATCAAAAAGTAACAACATTATGTACATGTTAATAAATTATGGGTTTTCATACCAGTACTGTTTACGAAGTTACTCGATGAGGATGAGGTACGACCACGCCCGCGGCTCGAACTGGATGACCTAGGGCGACCACGACCCCTCTGGGAGTACTCCCATGAACTAGGATCACGTCTGGTAGAGGAACTCCCTCTCGGTCGACCTCTGACTGTCGTGTTCGCTTCCGGCTCGACGTAACTCGCTTCCTCAGGATGAAGCTGCTCATTCATAAGGACAGATAAGTTGCGCACAACTGCCGGGTCGCTTGAGTTAACCTCGTCGACCAGAGACCGAAAGTATCGATGGTCCTCAGATGGATGCTCAGTCATGTCAAGCGTAGCTATCTCCACTGCATCACTAATAACGAGTGTTCGCCAAAATTTGTGGACACTATTCAAGCTAATTGGCGTGCCCGTATCCGTGGCCGTTTTCAACTCACACGCACACGGGATCTGATGAGTGGATCTTAATACACAACCGCAACGATCAAATACTTGGTGACTCAATTCTCTCATCCTGTTCAGCTCAGCCAATAATATTTGTAAGCAGTAATGGGAAACATACCCGGTCAGATAGTTGAATGGGAAACCCGAGTACACCACACTTCTTCGTCTTCTGCACTCTTCAAGTGTGTACTTGATCTCAGTTATTTGTGACTCGATTGACTTGTTGACCTTGTTCCAAACATTGTCCAAAGCTCCAGTTGAGGAGTTCAACCACTGTTTTAGAGCGGCATGTGCACTCTCCACCCTGCAAGTCGTAGTGTTGCCAAGGTGTAGCACCTTATTCGTCCACGCAGCCACAAACATCTCTTTGTGTCTCAGCCAGGTCTCCTCTACATAGGATATCACGTGAGGGTAAGTCCTCCAACTAACCTTCATCGTACGCACTGCTCTATCGTACGCAGCTTCTGTGGAAGCTTCCATGATAATTTTCCACCTCCCATTCTTGAACCTCTGCGCGACGGTCTTATCTTTTCCACAAAGTCTGTACACTTTGTCTTCAACGACTTTGTTAATGTGCCATGTACAGAGCAAATGGGCACTCTCGGGAAATATCTCTCTAATAGGTGTCATCAACCCTAGCTCACGATCGGTCACAATTGCTGTTGGGTGTACATCATTTCCAATAAGCATCCTCAACTTATCTAAGACCCACGCATAGCTTGCCTGAGTCTCATCCTTCATAATGGCATAAGCTATGAGGAAGTTCTTATTGGTTGGAGTCATCCCCACTATCTCAACAAACGGCATCTTATACTTGTTTGTTTTGTACGTGGAATCTAAGCCAATCAACCAACGAAAAGACCGAAGTAACTGAATTGATGTAGGGTGTGCCATGAACACGTGAGTTACCTCATTAGTAGCTCGGTCGGCTCTTGTCCAATGTACGTACTTATTCGCCACAGCTAAATGATGAAACTGACCAATGACATCTCTCTCTTCAAAATCAAGTTTCCTTATACGATCTCTGTGGTTGTACACATGCCGTCTAGTTGCATTGTCCTCGGGAAATTTTTCCTTAATCGCGGCCAAGATAGCACATGGCTTTGTTTGTGCCGAAGTCATGTCACGAACGAGTTTCTTTGACCCAGGACTAAGACCACTCATCTGACGATATCCCTCAGGATACACAGCAAAGTCATGGTTGTGCGTACCTCTAGTCCCAGGCAATGTGACAATCATCCAACTACTGGACCCATACACTTGCCGAGCTCTCAACTGGAACGTACATTTACAAGCCTTTGTTTTCGATTTCTTCCGAGCAGCAGTATCTAAGTCTCTTAATTCCCCTCTGTAGCGTTCACCTCGATTGCATTTTAACAATGTTACGCTTCCACTCTTCTTGTGTGACGAAATTATCAACTCAAACCCGATAGTAAGTGCAATTTGTTTTGCCCAATTAATTGCATCTGTATCACTATCAAATAACTCATCAGTGACGAAATGCGTACTGTAATCAACACCATCACCACCGAACCGCTCCAAAGGAATCTAACGAAAACAATGTTAGCTTAATCTTAAATTCAAACAATAAATAATAATAATAATAATAATAATAATAATAATAATAATAATAATAACAATAAATAATAATAATAATAATAATAATAATAATAAATAATAATAATAAAAAAAAAATTTCTGTCTGTCGGTCGTCGATCTCGACTCACCCTTGGGTGAGTCGTCTGCTACAGGCGACCAACCCAAGGGTGAGTCGTCTTTTGATCTCGACTCGCCCAAGGGTGAGTCGCCTGTAGCGGACGACTCACCCTTGGGGAGTCGAGATCGACAGACGACTCCCCTTGGGTGGGTCGCCTGTAGCAGACGACTCCCAAGGGTGAGTCGAAAATCTCAGACGACCGTGCAAAAAAAATGCGCAAAAAAAATTAATTTTACCTCCGCCACCGTCGACGGCACTTCTTGGTCGCCGGCAGACATCCGCGGGTTGCTTGAGTGAATGTTAATGAATGTTGGGTATGAGAGTGGGTGGTAGAGTGGGAGAGAAGTGGTGTGAGAGTTAGAGAGGGAGAGAGGGAGAGGATGAGTGAAAAATTAAAAAAGGGCAAAATTGAAATTTTGGGGGGCGGTACCTAGTAATTTAGGGGCGGCATTTAGTAACACCCATAAAATATACCCTTATTCTTTCAACAACAAAAAAAATAATAATAAATAAATAAATTCAAGGCCGGTTCTCATAGTTCTCCGTTACTTATACATCTGCTAACAAAAATGAACTATACAATAGAATGAGCAGTATGACATGATTGACATCTTTTCCATACAGGGCAAAAATCATAAACCACTAGTTAGAAGAAAGACATCAAGATGAATATTAAGTTTCAGCTACATACAGTTTTCCATGAGGGTCCAATATGAGTTCATTGGGGCACTCAAAAGGGCGTGTAATTCATTTTTTTTTTTTTTTTTTTTTTTTTAAATTTCTTACAACTCCATGTGTATCTTCTTCCCTTCAATTGAGTTGACTTTGCAGGTAAGGAGCCAATACTGTTAGAATTGTGTACTCATAAGTCATAATACATGAACATGGTCAATTTTTATTTTTAAATGCGTTGTTCACGCTATAAGCAATTCCAAATAACAAAAAACGACTAAGATCTACTTTCGAAGGAACAACATAGCCCAACTTATGAGCAACCCGATTGCATTCCCTACGAATAAGACTCCACCTAACATTATTATGAAAACAAGAACAATAATCTACTATCCCAAGATGAATATAACTCCTACCATCGCTGCCTGAAATCGGTGTCTTCATCAGCTCCGTCGATATGTAAGTACCAAATCCAACATCAATACTAGGAATTTGGCATCTTGAATGGCTCTTTCGATAACTGACAATTAATTATCGACTGCCTGAATATAGCGTTATCCCTACAATCGGAGGTAGGCACGAAACGTGTTGCAACTATTTGGAAGTGTAGATCCCCTTGACATAGCAGATCAAACTTGTCTTCTCGGTTACTGAAACTTAACCCAACACACAAAACTATATGAAACTCCGACGAACGCGGAGACCGTCAAACTCCGACGAACGCGGAGAATCAAACAATCTCCCACCAAAGAGACCAGTCAAACTCCGACGAACGCAGAAAATGAAACAGTCTCCCACCAAAGGAGAGTTTATTAATAATCTTATCTAACATTAAACTATATTAGAAACAAGGAAAACGCAATAACGAAGGGGCTTACCACTAGAAAAAACGTTGATGGTAGCCCCAATATGAATCAGAAAGAGAAAGGAAGGCTAGGCTCTTTTTAGAGAGAGAATGAACATGGTCAATTTAATCCTACGATTAATTGTATATTATGTGCTAGTGGTTTGGCCCAAATATATATTAGTTGTCCAACTGATACTGATATTAAGTGGGCTATATATTGTCTTATAAAGTAAAAGACCCAATTATGTAGAGACACTACAAGAAATTATCACTTGTGTCATAGTTAAACCCGTGGCACAAGATCTAAATTCCGTAGCTACACTATTTAGCCATGAAAAAACTGACTGGCTAGTCCCGTGGCACAAGTGAGCGTGGCAAGACCTTAGCCACGGGAAAAAGGGTTTCATGGCATAAATAATTTTTCTTGCCATGAGTGTTTCCGTGGCTAGAAGAATACGTTTGCCACAAATACTACCGTGGCTCAGCTCACATGTGAGCCACGAGTGAGCTGTGGCAAAATAAATAATTGGCTTGGGGTTTATTAAATAATAATAAATAAATAAATAAAAATTCATTCTATACGTAGATACTAACCCTTTATTCAGGCCCTTAGAGCCTGTTTGGAAGTTTTGGGTGGGAAGGGAAGGGAAGGGAAGGAAATGAGGAGAAGGGGAGGGGAAGGAAAGGGAAGGAAGGAGAATGAATGTGAAATAATTCACCTAAAAAATTTCCCTTAAATTGAGTTAATGGAGGGGAACTGTTTCCCTTCATTCCCCTCTTTTAAAAAAGAGGCTCTTAGCCTGTCAGTTACAATATCCAAGGCAGTTTAGTCAAAGCTTAAATAAGCTATTTTTCCTTTTTTTGAGTCCATTAAGGATCGAACCTGTACAAAGTGCACAATACTGTTAGCTTCCTTACTATCACGCTAGCTGATGAGTTGCAATGCTTTTTTATTCTTTTTTTCCTAAAAACAAACACACACACCCCACACCATTAGCACTTTTTCATATCATAATCACACTCTTTTACTACTTTACACTACCGGAACACTACAAGTTATAAATTTATCATTTTTTAATACTATAAGTCTATAATAACAACACACACTTTTATAATAATAAGGTATTTTATAGCTTTTGGTGAGAGTACTAGAGTCAAATTTAAGTGAAATAATGATGACGTTTCATAATAAATGATCCTTATATTTCTAAATAATGACCCCACTTTATTGTGAGTTGCTCTAAAACTAGACTTGTTCTAATAAAAACTAACGTCAAAAAAATGAAGTCTATAATAACAGCTACCCTTAAAAAACACAATGTATAGTATTAACTTTTTTTTTAAGAAGTCTACAATTACCCGTCTACTATTAAGGATGTGTTCTTTTCCACTTATTTTCACTGATTCTCACTGATTGAGTAAGGTTATGCCACTAATTTTCACTGATTCAATAAGGCCCTTCCACTAATTCTCCCTAATTCAATATGTAGAAATTTTGGGGCCACATAAAATAGCTCAAGGGTCACTTTCAAAGTATTATAACTTTTGTTTTCATAACATATCATAACTGAATGATCACTTTTTTTAGTTTATGGGCACGTTGAGAGTACTATATGTCCATTTCATTTTCGCTATTAAGCCATTAGTATTATTTAGATGTTTATAAGAAAAAGCAGTTGTTTATCAAAACTACAAATAATAATAATAATAATAATAATAATAATAATAATAATAATAATAATAATAATGAAATTTTCCAATTTTAATCAATCGTGTTTGTGTGTTTTAATTTATTTTTCTATTCTTATATCCTTTTTTTCAGATTGAGTTTTCGTCACACAAGATTCTCCTCAATGATGATAATTTTTCGTAGTTATGCTTGTGGAACAAGTGATTATTGTCACTAATACAAATTCTCGTGCCTTAAACAATTGTTGTCAGTGATGACTTATTGCGTAGTAGAGTGATTCTTTCCACGGGTAGTATACTCTCGTGGCTTAAGTGGTTCTTGCCACGTGTAGTATATTCTCATGGCTGTTTTCGTGGCAGAAGTGACTCTTGCTACGAGAAAATCATAGCCGTGGCATAATTTTTTGAATTTTTTTTTCTTTATCAAAGTTGTATTCTTCCCGTGGCATAGAGTGTAAATAGCCACGAATATGAAATTTCCGTGGCATAATTCGTGGCACAAGTGATGAATTGTTGTAGTGAGAGTCACAAAACTTATTCCCAGCTAATGATGGATGATTAGGGTAAGATCGAAAACCTATATAAATAAGGGTTGTGATCCCCTATTTAACATACCTTATATCTTTCCGACATCCCATCATTAGAGGAAAAATGAGCTCTTTCCATTACCATTTAGCTAAGAAAGCAAGTTTTGGCATGAAGATCTATGTGCATTTCCTAAAACGTTCAATGCCTTAGTTTTTAGAATTAAGGACGACGGCCAAGTCAAGTTCATATTTTTTTCCCATACCCCGTAAGAATTGCCATTTAATATAGTTCTTGTCAAAATAAATTACATGGGATTTTAATATTGAGGTAAATGTTTGTACTTTTATTCATTTATAGTTGTCCGTTTCTTCGTTTGGGTCTAGTATGTAACTACAACAGGCATTTAACCAGGTATAACTACTAATGTGCAGGTGATCATGACTCGTGATCGAGGGTTGCATTTTTCAAGTGGGAGTCAAAAATAAAGTTAGCAAGTCAACTTGATATGGTAGTTGAAGGTGCTGTAAAGAGCTACACATCATCCCTTTCTTTTCTGTGCTTTCCATACTCGCCAACCTTGTAGAATTTTTGTAGTCTTTTTTCAAGCTTTGGAGTTCCATTATACTTGTTATTACTAAAGATTCATCACAAGTCGATGGAACTCTTGCGTTAGTTATTGTTTGTGCAACTTGTTTCGTATATTGGATGTTTAAAATGATTGTAATTTGCATGTGGAGGCCTCCCCTGATGAATGTCTTTACATTGAAATCTAGATGGTGGTGCCTGGTTATGTGGATGGTTGAACTTCCAATTGTTTAAAATTCTACAGGTACCTACTGGGGTAAATTTGATTGTTTTATTTATTCGAAAATGGACTTATCACGTATGTTTTTTTTAACATAAAACCAATGTTCTAGCCAGGAACGATCTTTTCCAAAACACCCACATTGGTTTTGTACAAAAAACCGATGTTGTAGCTACACCTTTCAAATACTCAAACATGTACTCCTTACTAATACGTTGTTAATAGACATTATCACCATTAAACTATGTCAAGATTAACTTGAATGATTTGCAGCAGTCAAATTTATTGTTAGAGACGCCTACGGAAAGATTATTAAAGTCGGTGTTCTAGTTTAGATTGTAGTAGCAGAAGCGACAACGGAATGAAGTCCAAACTCAAAACAACTGGTTTTTAAAAACCAATACAAGTTAAAGGGGATAATAACATTGTTATACGAAGTGTTAAGAGAAGAAACTACTATCATGATTATCAACGTTAGGAGATTCCTAACAACTTGCAACCTAGTGGACAATACTGGTCATTCATGTACAGATAGCCATATAAAGGGTAATAAAGCGGCAAACTAGCTTGCTGACATTGAACATGTCATTAATGAGGACATTCATGATCTAAGATATTATATCATATTTTTCTTAAAGATTAGTTAGGTGCCACCGTCTAGAAGAGGGAGTTCTAACTTTTAACGTCACATTGTGCATTCTTACCAATTAATTGAATAACCAGCCTAAACACTGACCTACATAACATCATCAAAGGAAAAATATGGTTCCCAAAAACCGGCAAATACCATGCATGAGAGATGGGGAATCGAATCCTCTAACGTTGCCTTACCAAATCACTAGTGATTAAACTTGGAATCACGGCATGCTTTTTTAGACTGAAAACTGATATTGAAAACTAGAATAAATTGGACAAAAATTAGAACAAATTGGAAAAAAAACCGAAACTTTTAACTGGAAAATGGAACAAACTGGAACAAACAAGAGAAAACAGGAATTTACTGGAAAAAACTGGAACTTACTGGGAAAAACTGAAACTTATATATATATATATATATATATATATATATATATATATATATATATATATATATATATATATATATATATATATATATATATATATATATATATATATATATATATATATAAATTTATTATTAATATTTAGAAAACAATACTTAATTACTATATTTATTGTGTCAAAAAATTAAATTTTGAAAAAAATTGTAACAAACTGGAGAAAACTAAAATTATTAACTTAAAAAAAAAATAGAAAAAATTGGAAAAAATCGGAGAAAATTGAAAACAGTTCGCATTTATACTACACCTCAATTTAAACAATACCACACAGCTAATAAATTAATGTCAATATTTTCCTTCTTTTAATCTTCAGGCGTAATCCCCTTCCCCTCTGCCAACTTATAAAAGCTCTCCCGTTTATCCCATACCACACTTCTTGCGAATCATTTAACAAATCATTGTTCGATCAATCCCGTCTGAATTGACGTTTAGTTTCTTTTCAATTTTACGAAATTTTATTTAACTCTTTTTCAAAAAAACAATAACACCGGCGTCTAATTTGGGTACAAGTTCTATAATCGTGCGCCTTATTCAGGCGCGGTATTAGAATACCTACGCCTCGTTTAGGCGCAGAACTCTCATATCCATGCCCAACTCAAGCGCAAGACTATTTATGCACCAGTTATATTAGTTGAATTGTATCGGTTGTTCCACATGCATTATTCTCACCAACAACAATAAAAAGAAGTGATCCTATGAGAGCACGAATAAAAAGAAGTGATGATATTGAGTAGGACAATAAAGAGATCGAGGTGGTATTGATCATGTTGAAGGCAAGCTATGCTGAGCTGTCCTGCTGAGCTGTGCAAGGCAGTTACAAGTTTGTTACAGCTTTTATTGCATTTATTTCTTTTCTGTCATTTAAGATATTCTGTTATTTCCCTTTTCATGGAGCTAGCTTATTGCTCAAGCTAGGTGCGGCTATATAAGCCTGCAGGTTGTAATAACAAACTTAAGTATGACATATCAATATATTCTCTCCTCTAAAGATTTTCTCAGTCTTCATCAATGGAATATGGAGCTCAAGTTGGTATCAGAGCTGCCATTGCTGTAGATTGAAGAATCTCGTATTGAAGAGCTTGAGTAAGTCATTTAATCTCGATCTGTTCATTTGATTAAACACTTCACAAATTGTTTTTCGCTAAATCTCCAGTAATTTGTTTTCTTGCGTTTATTCATAATTCGAACAATTGCATTGAGTTCCTCAATTGTTCTAGCTTTAATCTGTGAATGATTGTTCTAAGAACAATCAGATTTTAGCTCATTTCATCTTCGATCACTTGGTATTGCTTCATCAAGAGATTTAGCCCATTTTCTGGAGATTTACAATTTTATTAATCCAAGTTCTTCACAATGCGTAATGAAGAACAACAAACTACTGTGATAAATTCTAGACATCCTTTGTATCTTCATCCATCTGATGGACCTGGTACACTGGTTCTTCCAGTTAAACTTTCTGGAGCTGATAACTATAGGTCATGGAAACGTTCCATGGAGATAAGTTTAGCTACAAAACGCAAGCTAGGCTTTGTTACAGGGAATATTGAGAGACCTACTGATAAATTAGAGGCAGATCAGTGGGATACCTGTAATAATATGGTGATATCATATGGTGATATCATGGTTAATGAATTCTGTATGTGATAGTATAGCTTAATCTATTTTGTATATGGATTCAGCTTATGAGATCTGGAATCAGTTGGAGAAGCGTTTTGTTTTGAGTAATGGCTCTATGAAGTATAAACTATGATCTAAAATAGAATCGCAGCTCTATTAATGATCATTATACTCAGATGAGGAGTTTATGGGAAGAAATTGAGGCTATGAGCTCATTACCTAAGATCAAAACCATCACACCTGAGATTAGTGCTTTTCTGACAACCTTAAGCACACAGTAGGAAGAACAAAAGTTGTTCCAGTTTCTGAATGGACTGGATGATGTTTACTCTCCACAGAGGAGCCAGTTGTTGTTGATGGTTCCTCTGCCTAATGTAGAGTCTGCATGCTCTATGTTACAACAAGAAGAATCACAAAAAGAGATCAAGGGATCAGGAAAACTTGAGATTGACTCCACTGCTTTGTATAGCAGGAGTAATGAATACTATTGCACAAAATGCAATATGAAAGGCCACTCAAATGAAAGATGTTGGCAGGTGATTGAATATCCTGCTTGGCATCATTTAGCCAAGAAATATCCACAGAAGAAGTCACAAGGTGCTAGATATCAATCTGGTTACAAAGGGAAAGGCATCACTGATCAGCGATCAGTGACACTTGTAGATGCTGCTAGTACAAAGGGTGAAGGCATGGTCACTTTTACTCAACAGCAGTTTGAACAACTCCTTAAGGGATTGCCTCAGTCATCTTCTAGCAGCAGGGGGAGCATCATGTCTGAAACAGATGATGAATTGGATAATAGCTTTGCAGGTAATGTGTTTTGTTCTAGTGCATCTATTTTCACCAGTGATTGGATACTAGATACTAAAGCAACTAACCATATGACATCACATTTTCCTTTTCTACATAATGCTAAATCCACACCTCACAAGCCACAAATTAACCTGCCTAATGGTGATTCCACTGATATTACACACATAGATCAGGTTAAGCTTGAAAATGGCATTCAGCTTATTGATGTTCTCTTTGTTCCTGCTTTCAAGTTCAACCTATTATCTGTTCCTAAACTGTTTAGGGATAATGGATTATGTGTTGTGTTCTATGAAAAATTCTGTGTTATACAAGACTGTATGACAAAGAAGTTGAGAGGTGTTGGTAGACAAAGGAATGGACTGTATTACTTGGTTAACCTGCCTATTGCTCAGATTGACAAACAGCTCCTCAAATCTGTTGTTGTCATTGATGGCCCTAGCACAAGTGCTAGGTCTTTTTTATCTGCTGTGACCTCTACAAATCCAACAGATACACAGTTAGTTTCATGTGCATCTACTTGCAATGCTTCTATGGCCTTTGTATATGGTCTGTGGCATCACAGGTTGGGACATGCCCCACAGCCTAAGCTGAAGCTCATTCCTAGTATCAGTTCAGAAGTGAAGATCAGTGAGCCTGATATTTGTCTTACATGTCCCATGCCCAAGATGAGTAAATTGCCTTTTCAGTCTAGCTTATCTGAGTCTCCACATTTGTTTGATTTAATCCACATGGATATTTGGGGTGCTTATAGAGTTGCAACTCACAAGAATTATAGATATTTTTTGACTATTGTGGAGGATCATAGTCGTGCTACATGGACATATCTCTTGCAACATAAGTCACAATCTCTTGATACTCTGAAGACTTTTATGAACTTTGTGAGAACTCATTTTCAGTTTGACATTAAGACCATCAGGTCTGACAATGCATTAGAGTTTGACTCTGGCCCTTGTTAGGAATTCTTTGATTCAAATGGTATAATCCATCAAACAACCTGTGTCAAGAGATCTGAGCAGAATGGTAGGGTAGAGAGGAAGCACATGCATGTTCTAGAGGTTGCCAGGGCTTTGAGATTTCAAGCTGGCCTCCCTTTGCATTTTTGGGGTGATTGTATCCTGACTGCTACCCATATTATCAACAGACTCCCTACTCCTATGCTGAAGAACAAGACTCTCTATGAGATCCTATGGAGAAAGGATCCTTCTTATAGTCATTTGAGGGTTTTTGGCTGTCTAGCTTTTGCAGTCAATCCAGATCTTGGCACTGACAAGTTTAAGGCAAGAGGTGTTCCATGTGTGTTCCTGGGGTATCCTGCTACTCAAAAAGGGTACAAGCTCCTTAACTTGATTACTAAATCCACTTTTGTTTCAAGGGATGTTAGGTTTGTTGAAACTATTTTTCCATACAGATCAGACAGTTGCACTTAGATTATGCAACCTGCTCCTATGATTCTACCTGGTTTTTTGTGTGATGACAGTGATGAGTCTTTGGACACTTTTGCATCACGTTCACCACAACAAATTAAAATACAGCCCTCTATTCCTTCATCTTTACCACCACAAACTCAAATTCAGCCACCTGATCCTCAATCACAATCACCACCACTTCTAAATCAGCCACCACCTAGAAAGTCATCTAGACATGTGCAGGCTCCTGCTTGGCACTCTGACTATGTTAGTGCAGTAGCTCACTTGTCTTCTCTTCCTTCTCATTCCTCTAATGCTCATTTTGTGAGCCATGTCACCAGCACTAAGCTCAAATCAACATTTCAATCCTTCTTGTCTGTTGTCTCACAGACTGCGGACCCCAACTCCTTTGCTGAGGCTGTTCAGTCAGAAACATGGTGCCAAGCTATGAACCTTGAACTTGAGGCTCTTGAAGAAAATCATACATGGGAAATTAGTGACTTACCCCCAGGGAAGAAGGCCATTGGATGTAAATGGTTATATAAGGCAAAGTACAGGGCAGATGGGTTAAATGAAAGACCTAAGGCAAGACTGGTCATACAAGGTTGTGGTCAGAGATATGGTATTGATTATGAGGAGACCTTTGCTCCTGTGACTAAGATGTCAACTTTTCGAGCCTTGCTTGCTGTAGCTGCCATGAGAAGGTGGCATACCTGCCAAATGGATGTGAAGAATGCATTCCTCCATGGTGATTTGGAGGAGGAAGTTTATATGTCTCTTCCTCTTAGTTATACCTCTCTTGGACAGAAAATCTTATGTCAGAGGGGGAGTGATTCAGTGCCTCAGAAGAAAACTGGGAAGGTTTGCAGGTTACTTAAGTCCTTATATGGACTTAAACAAGCTCCAAGACAATGGTTTGCAAAATTGTCCACTGCCTTGATCTCTTTTGGTTTTTGTGCAGTCAGAGGCAGATTATTCACTAGTTAATGATTTAGGAGACATCAACAAAATAAAACAGTTGCTAGGAAGGGAATTTCACATGAAAGATCTTGGTAAATTGAGATATTTTCTGGGAATTGAGATAGCAAGGTCTGAGCAGGGTTTGTGTTTATCCCAGAAGAAATATGTGCAAGATATTTTTGAAGAATTTAAGGTCACAAACAACAAGCCATTCAAGCTGCCCCTTGATCAACACACTAAGCTACAACTTGATAGTGGTGATCCACTCTCAGAACCAAATGTGTATAGGAGAATGATTAGAAAACTCATATACCTCACCATCACAAGACCTGACATAACTTTTTATGTCCAAGTGCCGAGCCAGTTCATGCATTCACCAACAACTGAGCATATGAAGGCAACATTGCATGTACTGAGGTACCTAAAGAATGCTCCAGGTCAGGGAATCCTCATGGCACACAGCTCTGCAACACATCTCACAGCCTTTTGTGACTCAGATTGGGCAAGCTGTCCAATCTCAAGGAGGTCAACTACAGGTTACTGCATCCTGCTTGGGAAATCACCTGTGTCATGGAAGTCTAAGAAGCAGAATGTAGTTGGAAGATCCTCTGCTGAGGCAGAGTATAGGTCTATGTCCTTGACCAAATGTGAGGTAACCTGGTTGGTTAGTTTGCTCAAGGATTTAGGCATTACCAAGCTGCCATCTGTTGATTTAAAATGTGACAACCAGGCTGCTCTCTATATAGCTGCAAATCCAGTATTCCATGAGAGGACAAAGCACATTGAGGTAGACTGCCATTTTCTGAGGGACAAGATCAAGTTTGGGTTCATCAAGCCTAGCTATGTTCCTACATCACTTCAACTGGCAGCTTTGTTCACTAAAGTCCCATCAGTTGAGCATCACAGAAGGTTGCTAGGCAAGTTGGGAGTTACAGAGACCTTACACTCTCCACTTGAGGGGGAGTGTTGAAGGCAAGCTATGCTGAGCTGTCCTGCTGAGCTGTGCAAGGCAGTTACAAGTTTGTTACAGCTTTTATTGCATTTATTTCTTTTCTGTCATTTCAGATATTCTGTTATTTCCCTTTTCATAGAGTTAGCTTATTGCTCAAGCTAGGTGCGGATATATAAGCCTGCAGGTTGTAATAACAAACTTAAGTGTGACAGATCAATATATTCTCTCCTCTTCTCTCCTCTAAAGATTTTCTCAGTCTTCATCGATGGAATATGGAACTCAAGTGATCCACTACAACACTAGCGATTTTTATAGAGGAAAGAGAAGAAGAAAAAAAAAAAAAAAAAAAAAGCTAAGGATTAGGAAAAAAATGAAAACTAGAAGATCTTGACACATCAAGTTGGAGCTTCAACAAAGTTTTTCACTGAGACCCATGTTGATGATGATGAAGTCATTTTCGAAGCTTGTTAATAGCGTTGCATCTAGGTGTTGTGTATGTGTCTGTGTGTTAAGTGTTGGTTGTCAGGTGAGAGGAGAGAGAGGGATGTCAGATGTATAGTGTTGTCTCGTTAATTTGAGGAGTATTTTAGGGATATTAATTTTTAAGGTGTGATATTGATTAAGTTGGAGTATGGTATTTAGCACCACTCATTTATCTATCTATCTATCTATCTTTTATCTATCTATCTATCTATCTATCTATCTATATATCTATCTATATATTAATACTAAAGAAGCTGTCGGAGAGAGAAAATAGATTAGCCATGTGTCAATTTCTTATGAGTTTAGCCACGTGTCAATTTCTCATATGTTTGGTCATGTATCATTAAAAAAAATAAAAAGAAGAATTTGGAATTTCAAAAAACAAAAGGGTTCCACAAATATAGATCACTAACTGACATTTAAATTAGAAAAGCATAAACAAATTACAAAATAAAAGCATTCCCACCTTCAAAACCAGTAATTAGGGCTGCACAAGAATAGGTCCAGACCTAGTATTTAGACCGAACCTAACCTAACCGGGTTAGACCTAAACTGAACCTAATGTATTCGGTTAGGTCCACGGTCCAGCTTTTATAAAATTTTGGTTTAGGTCCGGTTCGGTCTTTTTTGCGGTTTGGACCTGGTTAGACCTAGTTGGATCGAATATCTTTAAATTATAAAAAATATATATAAAAAAGTGGCTTTGTGGGGTTTGATGGACCGAAAACTTTCGAAATTATGAAAAAAAAAAAAATGGTCTTGTGAGCCGAAAATCTTTAAATTTTTGATTTTTTTT
The DNA here is from genome assembly GCA_038025085.1 of Tetragonia tetragonoides. Lineage (NCBI taxonomy): Eukaryota > Viridiplantae > Streptophyta > Magnoliopsida > Caryophyllales > Aizoaceae > Tetragonia > Tetragonia tetragonoides. The sequence goes on from CM076143.1 coordinate 37,468,237, forward strand.
TTTAATTCATTCTTGCATTTCTTAAACATATTAAGGCTTGTTTGGACTTTTGTTGTGTTTTTTTTTTGTGTGTTGTTTACTTGAATATTATTTCGGCAATTTTTTTATGAGTAATATTAAAAATTGTATTGGAGCTCAAAACAATTCAGGTCCATTAGGTCCATTCAGGTTCGGTCCAGGTTTTCCAGGTTCGGTTAGGTCCAAAGCCTATTGTATTTAGGTTAGGTTCTCGGTCTACCAATTGACTAGATTCAGGTTCGGTCCAATTCAGGTTCGGTCCGGTTCGGTTAGATTCTGGACCTATGTGCAACCCTACCAGTAACTAATCACCCACCTCCTTCACCTAAAAAAGAAAAAAAAAAATAGCAAGGCTTATCCCACGTTTACTCTCTACACCCAACGTCTACGCTTTTTTTTTCTGAGAAAATAGAGGAGCAAACTCTCAACTTTTCTTCCCAGTCATAATTGTAGTTGTTTAACAACGCTTTCCACTCTTAACTCGCCTAATCCTCTCTACTACTCCCAACTCCCAAGAATTACAATGAGTTTTCTTTAAGAATTACAAAAGAAAGGGAAAGAACAATCAACAGATGCTCGATTCTTTCCTTATGTTCTCAGTTCGCTTCTCATTTCTCAATTTCTCCTTCTCTATAATTGCCTGAGGACTGAGGTTTGATTTATTTGTTTATTTTGGATCCAAGATTTGCTTTAACTTTGTTCATAGGTATCAATTTTTTGATAACTGTCATAATCGAGACAAAAGATCATGGTGAAGGCAACAACTGAAGAAGTTCTACGCAAAGGGCCGCGATTTGTGGATTTCTGGTAATATTTCTCAAATCGAAATTTTGTGTTTGATAGCCACATTCTACTTTTGATTTTAGCTAAATTCACAGATGGGAAAATAATGAAAACGAAAGAAGAAAAGGAACGTCATCGTAGAGCTTTAGGTTGTATCCCTCCTACAAATCATTCATTTGGGTTTCAATTGCTTTGCTTTTAATTTCATTTAACAACCAAACTTGACATATTATTCACATCTTGACCTAGATAATACAGAGAAGAAGGTATCAGCTAGCGTTTCTTGCCGCAACATTTTGTTTTTTTAGTAATTACCAAACTTGACATATTATCATAAACAAATTACAAAATAAAAGCATTCCCACCTTCAAAACCAGTAATTAGGGCTGCACAAGAATAGGTCCAGACCTAGTATTTAGACCGAACCTAACCTAACCGGGTTAGACCTAAACTGAACCTAATGTATTCGGTTAGGTCCACGGTCCAGCTTTTATAAAATTTCGGTTTAGGTCCGGTTCGGTCTTTTTTGCGGTTTGGACCTGGTTAGACCTAGTTGGATCGAATATCTTTAAATTATAAAAAATATATATAAAAAAGTGGCTTTGTGGGGTTTGATGGACCGAAAACTTTCGAAATTATGAAAAAAAAAAAAAAATGGTCTTGTGAGCCGAAAATCTTTAAATTTTTGATTTTTTTTTTTAATTCATTCTTGCATTTCTTAAACATATTAAGGCTTGTTTGGACTTTTGTTGTGTTTTTTTTGGTGTGTTGTTTACTTGAATATTATTTCGGCAATTTTTTTATGAGTAATATTAAAAATTGTATTGGAGCTCAAAACAATTCAGGTCCATTAGGTCCATTCAGGTTCGGTCCAGGTTTTCCAGGTTCGGTTAGGTCCAAAGCCTATTGTATTTAGGTTAGGTTCTCGGTCTACCAATTGACTAGATTCAGGTTCGGTCCAATTCAGGTTCGGTCCGGTTCGGTTAGATTCTGGACCTATGTGCAACCCTACCAGTAACTAATCACCCACCTCCTTCACCTAAAAAAGAAAAAAAAAATAGCAAGGCTTATCCCACGTTTACTCACTACACCCAACGTCTACGCTTTTTTTTTTTCTGAGAAAATAGAGGAGCAAACTCTCAACTTTTCTTCCCAGTCATAATTGTAGTTGTTTAACAACGCTTTCCACTCTTAACTCGCCTAATCCTCTCTACTACTCCCAACTCCCAAGAATTACAATGAGTTTTCTTTAAGAATTACAAAAGAAAGGGAAAGAACAATCAACAGATGCTCGATTCTTTCCTTATGTTCTCAGTTCACTTCTCATTTCTCAATTTCTCTTTCTCTATAATTGCCTGAGGACTGAGGTTTGATTTATTTGTTTATTTTGGATCCAAGATTTGCTTTAACTTTGTTCATAGGTATCAATTTTTTGATAACTATCATAATCGAGACAAAAGATCATGGTGAAGGCAATAACTGAAGAAGTTCTACGCAAAGGGCCGCGATTTGTGGATTTCTGGTAATATTTCTCAAATCGAAATTTTGTGTTTGATAGCCACATTCTACTTTTGATTTTAGCTAAATTCACAGATGGGAAAATAATGAAAACGAAAGAAGAAAAGGAACGTCATCGTAGAGCTTTAGGTTGTATCCCTCCTACAAATCATTCATTTGGGTTTCAATTGCTTTGCTTTTAATTTCATTTAACAACCAAACTTGACATATTATTCACATCTTGACCTAGATAATACAGAGAAGAAGGTATCAGCTAGCGTTTCTTGCCGCAATATTTTGTTTTTTTAGTAATTACCAAACTTGACATATTATTCACATCTTGACCTAGATAATACAGAGAAGAAGGTATCAGCTAGCGTTTCTTGCCGCAACATTTTGTTTTTTTAGTAATTAACAAGCTTAGCTAATAAGTATACTACTACTACTACTACTACTACTACTACTACTACTACTACTACTACTACTACTACTACTACTACTACTACTACTACTACTATTATCATTAATACTTACTTAGAAACTAATGATAATTTTAATTAAATAGTTAATCAAATAAGTATAATTAATTTACATAATATATATTACTAAAATTTATAAATATTATTTTTAATTTCATAAATAATACTAATATATATTACTAATGATAATTATGAATTATTTTTATTGTTAACAATAGAAAGTTATCTCCATGTCCATAGTGGTCATTTTACATCAAATTAGCTATTAATAATCAGCTCACTTTACCAAACATCTTTTTACAATCAAATAGTCAAACCAGCTAGCACAACAAGTTGACAACAACCAGCTAACTAAACCAGCTACCAGCTGTGTGCCAAACAAGGCATTGTCGTAGAATGAATGGGTCCATATTGTTTTTTTTTTTTTCTTTTTTTTTGGGAGAGTACGGACCATATTGTTGTGCAAGAACTTTATTTGTTATCATTGTGCAGGTTATAATAAGGATTCTTTGCTTGAACAAATACTCATCAGAAGCTTTTGGTGCTTTAAGGAACTTAATAGTGATGGATCTTCAAATGGTAGCAGATGAGGAGATGATGGATGTTTATTCGGTGTTCAAGATAGTACTGAATAGTGATGATCTTCAAAAAAGCTTTTGGTGGTTTAAGGAACTTAAAGTGAGACACTCTTGCTTAGTAAATATCATGATTATAGACTCCCACATTGTAGAGTTTCATGCCTTCAAGTTTGCTCCAGATTTGTTGAAATTACATGTAGCCCTGGCCTCAGTTTAGAGTGATTCAATGAATAGCTATTCTCAAAGGGCAATAACTTCCGTTTGAAAGTCGGGGGATGTTAGTGTTGAAGCATCTAATTCTTATTTACTGTGAGTTTTTTTTTTTGTTACTTTTGGGTTGTACTATTGAGTATTGACCGTGATTGTGTGCTTTGTAAATTTTTAAAATACAAAATTTCTATGTGGTTAGGGAAATCAATGTAGATGCTATCAGTTCCCTAAAGGGGGTTAGCAACTAGCAAGGCAAACATTATATTGTTCTCATCTATAATTGCCATGGCTAATCAATGTGTGAATTTTTGATTTCTATTCTTTTTGTATGTGTATATTTCTAAACACTTTTAGGGGTGCCTTTTAGAGGGAAAAAAAGAAGAAGAAACTCTTAAGAATCTTATAAAATTATGATACATTTACCAAAAAATGTGAATAAGGGAGTATTTAGTTTTGTTTATTGGTTTTTAACTGAAACCATGGATGATGCGTCACATAATCAATTCACATATAAATTAAATATTCAATATGAATGTTTTTTGTTCAGTTCGTTTAGTTAAAAGCGGGTCAAAACACTAGTTGAAAATTACTAATATCCAATCTAGAAAACATGCCCTCATTTGGCCACCACGATTGACGATACCACCTACTTTGACAACAATTGACAAAGGGCAAAAACAAGGAGAGAAAAAAAGAAAAAGGAGGAAGCGTTGACCAACAACACGTTTTCGAAACAAAACAAAGATTTTTGGAGCGAAAGACAAGCCAAAAAAAACCCCAATCCCTTTCCAATTCTCCCTTTCACCACTTTCATCTCTCTCTCGTACCCGAATTTCCATCCCAAAATCATCCACACTTAAAACATCTCCACTTTCAACACTTCTCAGTATATAATGTAACTTAAACTCGCCCCTTTCATCAACCCCAAACAAAACGCCTTATAATCTCCATAACTCCATCAACAAACAATGGCAACCTCAGCTTTTAAATCAACCTCCAAAAGAACCAATTCTTCAACAACCACCACCATTAACAAACCATTACACCCATCAAAGCAACAAAACACTCTAAATTCGACCCATAAGGGTCCAATTCGAAGATCAAGAAGTGTAAGCGCATTTTCAAGGACCCAATTGGACATAACCTCGGATTTCCACAACAAAAGGGATAATCCCCTCTTTTGGGTTGATGGGTCACCTGACTCACCTCGCTCTGAAGGGGAAAATAGGGCTAAAGTTTCGAAATTTGATGATATTTCTTGTAAATTGATTGACCCAATTAATGTAAAGGGTCAAATTGGTGGTGGTGATGGGGAGAGTAGAAGGGGGAGGGCGGTTTCGAGGAATTCTGGAGGAGAGAGGAATTTACCGGGTTCGGTTTCGAGTCGTGGGAGGAAGGATTATGGTCGGAGTTTGTCGAGGGTGGATACTGGTCGCCGGAGACGGTCGCCATCGAGAGGGCACTATGGGAACTATGAGGTTTGGTGTATGGAATTTTGGTTCTTTTTTGCTTGGTCGTACCTTGTATTAATGTGCTTTCTTGTTGTTTGATTTGGATACTGAATTTTGGGTGTAAAATATGATAAATGTATTGTATAGAGCTATTAGCATTATGTCAATTTAGATAAATTTTTCCTATGGCATCTGTTTTCTTGTGTGTGTGTGGGTGGGTGGGGGGGGGGGTTTGAGTGGGCAAGGGCATTGGTATAGAACTCCACCTTGTGCTTTTAGGTTGGTTGTTTAGTCTGACTATTGAGGGGCATGCTGCTTCCAAGTAAGTAAGAAGTGAATGGTGGAGTTAGGATTATGTGCTTTAGGAAGATTTCTTAGTGTATGTATGATGGGGAGAAAGTGTGGTTAACAATGGCTGACTATCAAAATGATGACATTCATTAGGGATAATGTCAAGGTTGATTGTAGCCATGGAGCAGAAAGAGAAATTGCGATGGCGAAACATGTGTATAGTAGGACATAATAGTTCATTGCGGTTTCCTTCTAGTAGTTGACTTGACATAATCTAGCGTATTGATTAAGCTGATACATGTGGTGTAACACATCATTCATTTCTTGCAATTTTATTTTGTTGACAAAGCTCAAGTATTTATACAGCAGCATCTTATCTGGGACCTAAATTTATTTCTAACATGGATTTATCAACTTTTTGTGGTGGTTTATGTCATTGAGAAATGAAAGTAATTTCAATATAGATAGAGGTTTCCGAAAGGGTTGTGGTTTTAGACTTTACGTAAAGGTTTGTGTCTGGATCACTCTACACTTCTGGTATTTGATTGAACTGTTGAAATCAGAAAAGAAATGATGATCCTTGTATGAATTTTGCTTTTTATGTCGTTTTTCAAAAGGGGCCTTTATTGTTATGCTTGTGTAAATCTAGAATTTAGCTTCTCTACTCGAAATTCAACTGCATAATTTGGCATTTTGTATTACTTCAGAGCGAGAAGAACCAGGAAACTGCTGTTCTACCAAATTTTAGAAGCAAAAGCAAGGTCAGGTTCGATGCAAATGATAGTTCGGTGGAGGAGAAAAACAAGCTGCTTAGAAGTACATCTGATTTGTCAGAAATATTGAAAGGCTGGAATACATGGTCAAGTCAGCATACTACATTTGAGACTTCAGATGATTCTTCCGTTGGTCTGGTATTTCATGCTATATCATGAGTCTTATTGAATGAAGCTATCTTACAAAGAAAGGACAGATTCTTAATGATCCTTTTTGGTTGTTTCTGTCAATAGTCTCGTTCGCGAATACCATATTGGGAGGATGGAAGAATAACAAATCCTATTCCTGAAGCCGAAGAAAAGACTCTAAAACCAGTTTTAAATGAGAAGGTTCCTTTTTCTTTATTTTTGGTTGGTTTATTGCCATTTTAAAGTCCACTACTTTAGCCTGATTTTGCCATTTTCAGATAAGTCATTTGAAAGAGGATAGTGATACAACTGGGATTCTAGAAACAGTTCGTACTGAAGTTAGAAGGGCATTCTCTGATATGCAACACGATTTTACAAATGTGAGTAGTTCGCCGTTGTCTGTGTCGACTTTCATTCTAGCTTTTTCCTTTCATGTTAATTTTGTTGAAATATTGTAAAACCCTTTCTTCAATCTGTTAGCAAAAAGTTGAGGTTGTATATATGTATTATATCTTCTAATTGCTTTGTGCATAGTGCTGTGCATGATGGTGAAAATATCTTAGATTAAATATACTGTACTGAAAGGGTACCTGGAGTATCTTCAGTCTGGGACATAGAATAGGAATGGGAACAGGGATGCAGTTAAGATAAAATTAGAAATACTGAAGAGCAGGGTTGGCTTGTTGTCTGTGCCATATTTTTGAGGATGGTGTAAAACTGAAATTCGTCATAAAACGCATGAGAAGACAACTTTAGTGCCACATTTGTAGAAAAAATGTGTAAAACTGAAAGTTCAGATGATTTTGCTTTTTAGATCTTGTTTCCTCAGCTTCTTGGTTCACAATTAAATGTCATACATTAGCCATTTATTCTGCTAAAATCAGTATCTTAAGCGACTTATAGTGGAATGGGTCATCTTTTTTTTTTGGGTCAAAAGAAAATTTTCATTAATCAAATAAGAGTGTAATTACAGCTGATTTGAGGGACAATCAAATCAGACCATAAAATACAAATACTATCAATGATCCTATGTTACTGTCAAGAGTAGTCCTTGCCACCTTCTAGGAAGGGTTCAAGGCTACTCCTTCATCCAGGCACAGAATCAAAAAAGGAACACAATCAACTATATAGGGTAACTATTCAGAAACAAAAGCTTCTTTTGCCAATTCAGATATTTCAGATCAGTTAAGTGAGATCCTGAATAATTCTTCGAACTCTTTGCTGTGCAGCAGCTTGCTTCTATTGAAATCTGCGCATGTTTCTTTCAGTCCAGATAGCATAAAAAAAAGCAGCAACAAGTGGCACAGTTGGGGTCTGGCTCCTTTAAATCTGCTAATAGCCCATCTAACTTCATTCTGCCAATCAGTTGGCTGCCTAACTTCACCAAACCAGGCCAAGATGCTGCCCCAGATTGTTCTCGAGTAATCACACTGGAAAACAAATCATTGATATCCTCTAATTGACCATTCACACACTGAACATAACCAGCTGGAACATTCATACCCCACGCTAGGCATTTATCAACAGTCTGTAGCTTACTGTGCAAAGCTAGCCAAAGAATAAATCGATGTTTGGGAAGTATTCCTCTTATCAGAATAACTCTCTTTTATGGAACAGCAGGTAACTGGGTCACAAACTAAAGATAAGCTTTTTTAATGGAGAACTGACCCCCATTAGCAAAGGACCTGATCTGATCGTTCCAGGTACCTTGTCCCTGCAACCATTTTCTTGCACTCAGAATCTTCTGGATTACCCAACTAGCTTGCTTAAGAACAGGTAGAGCATCCAGATTTGACTTCTTTAGATAGTGGAATGAGTCATCTTGCAACGCAATTTGTTCAGCGTGTAGTGACTTATGAAACCTTTTGATGTACCATGTTTTATGAATTTCTGAGAAGACATGTATTACAGTATTAGTGACTATAGGATTGAATCAGGTGACTATAAAACAAATTCACACTCTTTTTATATATTGAGTTCACTTTGTTTCCACAATTGAGTCTATCTTCATAGGTTTAAGGTACTCCTTTTGCCCCGGAATTAATTTTATTGTTGGGGCTGGGGAAGTAAACACCTTATACTATAATTTACATGGGAAAATTGAGCATTTAAGTGTATTAATTGTTTAATACTATTTCAAACACTTGAGGGCAGGGCACAAAAGATTCTTTAATAGGACATGAGCATTTTGGATCTGTTTAGTGCTAGGAAATCTTGCAAGGTGATAAGGAGCCATATGTTTATTTGGTTCTCCTTTTTGTTTGGTTGATATTTGACGAACAAGTATGAGTGCTTATTCTATCTGTGAAATAGTAGAGTTATTCAGTCTTGATGCCAATGCTTGATTTCGCCAGAAATGATAAGAGGTTTGTTGGGATTAGAAAGCTTGAACAGGCATATAAAGTTAAGGGTTCCCTGTCTTTTCTCCTGGGATATGGGAAGATTTTATGCTTGCTACTAAATTTCTAAAGGTTTGGGAGAGATGTCTATCAATAGCACTGTGAAAGACGTTGATATGCACTCTACAGATACATTTTCTGCCTCATGGGAGAGATTTTAGAGACAAATTTTGGACTTAAGAAGTGTTTGGTACGTAAGTTGAGTTTTTTGGGACTATCTATTATGGGGCAAGGTAGCTGGGGCGGTGGGGGCCTGGGGCCTATCAGAGGGATTTGTAGTTAGATTATTATTATAATTATAATTATTTTTTATTTTTTTTTTGCTTTTGAGGACTCCTTGTCCTCTTTAGCTCTTTGGCTCTTTGTATATTGTAGTTTTATATTATTAATGGAATTTTTCGTATCTAAAAAAAAGTCCATTGTGATTCTGATCATCTTAGACTAAGAGTGATTATGATCCTACATTCTTCTGCAAAAGTCCAAAAAAAAAGAGACTAAGAAATGGCAAAGAAGTCGAACAAACTCTCCTGCGTACATTCGGTCGTGTCAAAAGGTAATTTTTGTATGAGCAAGCATAATAGTTTGTGAATCACCTAAAGACCTAAAGAAGCATATGAGAAGTTTAAAAAAGAATAAGAAGGCATCACTCAAAAAAAGTTGATTCATTCGGATTCTCAAAAGAGACTTTGAGATGCAGAACATGAAGATTTCAGAAGGTGTCCAGGAATATGCAAGACTCGAACTCATGTCTGTTGACAATCAATTCCTTGAAATATTGAAGATTTCCCTTGTGCCAGGAATTTTCCTCTTTATGACGAAGCTTCTTGCAATTGCTACTGAGCAACTTTGACCTTTCCCTTGGAATTGGAAATTAAAATCTTGGCTTAATAAGCTCCTCAATCTTTATCTGCAGTTCCTTTTTTTTTAGATAAGAGAAAATTTTTATTAATCAAATAGTGAAAGAATACAAAATGGAGGATAAGGTATCCTCAAATAACAAAAATTAAAATAAAGTATCTACAAATCACGCCAATGGCGTTGAATGACCGTCAGTGGCACCCCCTTGAAGGCACCAGCCGCCTTCGCCCAAAGGGATGCCCCAGATAAACTATATGTTCCCAAACTAAATCGATACTCTTTCCCGCGTCAGAGAAAATCCTCGAGTTCCTCTCTAACCAAGTGCACCAAAGAATGGCTAAACAAACACACCGCCACAACATCCTACCCTCCTTCCCCCTCCGCATAGCAGAAAATCGCATCTGTAGGAATTGCCCCACAGTAGCAGGGCACACAAAAGGCTCCCCACACAACAGCCTATCCCACAAGGCCCTCGCAAAATTACACATCACAAACAAATGCAAGCAACTCTCTCCGTCTTGCCGACACATCACACACATGCTGGGAAGAAGACACATATGTGGCCTCCGCCGTTGCACCATATCACTAGTGTTCACCTTACCAAGCACCAAAGTCCACTACTCTTAGACTTGGAAATTCTCCCCTTATTTAATTGACATTGGGGAGTTCACTTGCGTATTCCTTGACACTTTCGAACTTCTTAATCTTTTGCATCTCAAATTCTCTTTTGAGATTCAAGATTTACATCGTTGTTGGAAACATGGGTTGGAGCATAGTTCCTCGCTCCGCAGTCGACCCAGTTCGTTAGTCTCGGCGACCTGACTTTTAGATACGAGAGAGCAAAGAGATCGCAGATCCATCCCTTCTTACTGTTACTGATACACACCTTCGCGGTGGCCTTCTTTGCATGCCTGATGTTTGATCCATTAATTTCTATGAGAGGCCCATCAATCATTGAATGCTTTAGATCTTGGGTTGTAAAGCAAAAGCCCTAGATCTAGTGATTAAAGGACAAATCTATGAGATGAAGACTCGAGGTATGGGGGCCATTATGCGGGGGTGAAGGCGAATAGAAAGGTGTATCTAATTCTCCAGCAATGACATGAATGAAGCTTCATTCCGTTTTTGATGTTTTCTATTTGCACCCTCTCTAATTCTCTCACGAGGTTTAAAGTGTTACTCCCTTTCTATACCCAAAGAAAAAACAGAGAGATAAAGTAAGTAATGGGATTTGGGAAGGAGTTAGTAGGTGTATTAAATGATCATAATCAAAATAGTTATGTAAGATTGGAATGGTGATTGAGAATGTGGCATCTTCTCACCCATGATCTTGGTTGGCCCAATTTTTATTTTTATTTTTATCTTCTTTCCTTTTTTTCATATTGGAACTCTGCTCATTTTCAAAGGAGAGTGACCATAAATTACAATGGTTGATTCTGGAAAATAGTTTGACAAATGAAAAAGCACAAAACTGTTAAAATGAAAAGAAATGAAGTCTCCTTGAAATACTTCTCTCCAAACTGTTTGAAACTTGTGAAGCGCTTCTCTTCAATCCGATGCACTTCTTATCACCGTTACCAAATTTGTTGATGCACTTGTCATCAATAATGATTAATGACCTTATGTGCATGTCTGGCATTTGTCTTTTTTATTAATTTTTTTATTGATTTTTTTTAAAAAGATAAACATGTCTATTCTCTAACATATGTCCTGATTGCGTTTCCTCATGAATCATGATGTGCTAGAATGGGGGTCTCCCTTTGGACAATATATTGGTTAGGTTTCACACTAAACCTCAAATTAAGAAGTGCAGGCTTAAGCTTGAAATCCTATCTATTTCTATCTCTATTTATGTTCTGGATCCCTATCAGCATTTCCAATCATATGCCTAAGGTGTGCCTGGATGAAGTGGGCCAAGTGGCTCACAAGGGGGTCAAATTCACTGCACAGGGATACATTGTTTCACTTGGGGGATGGGTGAGGTGCTCATTGCACACCAATGCGTGAGTGAAAGTATCATCTAGTGATGTATGCTTAATTGTAGATAGAAATTTCGCGCCTAGAGTGGCTCACTTTTACGACATTGCCCTCTGAATACTCTCAGGGTGGACCTGTTTAACAATTCAACGATTGAATCCACTGTAGAGCTAAGACAATTAAGTAGAAAAGAGATAGATCATTTGCACATCTCTTTCTTTGGTATGACGTGGTTGAGCCACTTTTGTCATGCCTGGGGTGATAGAGTAGGAGAAGATCCAATAATATAATCAATGAAAGGGATGCAAAAGCTGTCTCTTTCACAAGGCTTAGTAGCAGGCCCCCATAATCAGCATTACTAGACAGACTTACCAGTGTTTATGATACATAATACACTATAGATTAGACAGCCATCAATCTTGCTCTCTATTTCTGAAATATTAACATGGTATATCGGCGGATGGTTATATTGAGATGATGAACTGCATGTCAGACATTGAAATCCATCTGATTTCAAAAATGAGTTTTTTGAGCTATCTTGATGCTTGTTCAATTTCCTTTTCGATTTCAATGACTTCTACCCTGCTGAATTGGATATTTCTGCAGGCTATTTTAAGAAGTAGCTCAGATGTTACTACTAGTAGCATTCTTTCTGATGTTGCTCCTGATATGGAAAATCCAAATGCAGTGGAACTATCAACCGACATCAGAGGGGAGTATGCTAAGGAGCTGGAGGAGGTAATTTGTCTTTCATATGAGCGTTAAGTGTCCCATCTCTTCGTAATTGCCTTCTTAGTCATAGGTATGCCGTACAACACAAAGTAGTTATCTCCAACAGAGGTGGTCAGCCAATGTTTTGGCGTTGGATTATGATGGACATAATCAAAATGACTCAGTAAATTGTCTTGCAGTTCTTATCATAATGAATTCACCGGTAGTCAATGCATTCCCATGAATGAAACAAATTCTACAATTGTAGGCATGCTTGTAACCCCTCTTAACCTGCCTTGGGCAGTTGAGTGGGTTAGTTATATGCTATGGCTGTACGTGGACGAGATCAAAGTTTTTTTAAGGTTAATTGCATCATTATTGCACTTTGATATGTTCTTACTGCTATGAGTGTCTATATTATTTTTCCTTTTGCATGTTGTTTTTTTTATCTTAATCCCTTATGTAGTCCTCCAAACTCATTTGGGGATATATATCTTGCAAAGTGAACATGAGATCTATGGTGCTTAGCCTTTATCCTATTTTCTATTAAGGGATATGTCCCCGGTAAGCTCTAGGTGGGTTATATCCTTCCTGATCACCTCCCCAAATTCTTCTTGTGTCTTCCTCATCCTCTCTTATGATCTCCATGTACAATTTCTCACATGTTCTTACTGACGCGTCTGAATTTCTCCTCTTATCATGTCTAAACCGTGGGAGCCTCCTCTTTCATCTTACTTGCGATGTCTGCCATCCCTACCTTGTCTCTTGTCACTTAACTCCTGACCTTATTTCTCCTTGTAAGGTTGCACAGCCAACGGAGCATCCTCATCTCCACTACCATGAGCTTTTGAATACGAGTCTGCATAATCTTGGGTTTAATAGAATATAGCACCCAAAATTTCTGGAGGAATGCTCCTCTGGCTTTGGCTGAAGCTCTCCTCCTCTGTCCCTCAGGCCTCCGCTATGATGGCAAATGGCCCCTCATGTATTTCCTTTTATACGTGTCACATCTCTAATTCAGCATGTTTTGGAAGGTGTGAAGGTCGACAAAGTGTTTTATTTCCTTTTGAATTCTGTATGGTTGTAACAAAAATTTCTGTTTCAGCAATTATTTAGATTTGTCCATACCTTTTCTTTTTTTGTGTTTCATTTCTGCATGTAATGCGGTCGTTGGGAGCTTCTAATGATGTGGTATCTATTACTGATCATAGTCGGTCGAATGATAAAATGCTTGGGTTATGGAGGAAAAACTCATGCCCTTTGTGTACCACAAATCATGCCACATTTTTCTCTGCGGTTGATGACAAATTGACAATAGTTCGTCCAGGCTACATATATGTAGGGGTCATCCCAAAATTATGGCCATCAACTAATGAGGGAGAATGGAATTTGTGGCACACAAGCTTTGATAGAAGATTCCCCCCACCCCTTTGTTCTGGACAAGTATTTTCTTTTATTTTGCAAATATGTATTTGTTTAGTGATTTGTTGTTGCGTGCAGTGCAACGAACGTACTAGAAAACTTCGAGCGGAATTGGCAGTTGAAGAGCATCGTGGGCTTGAACTGAATAAAATCATCAATGATATTGAACCAAAGACCCCTCAAGTGCAAAAGCCTCGTGCAGTAAGAAAGGTAGGGAGTGGTATCCTCTTGTCATAATGTAATTTTAGCAAATACATAGGTAATTCACAGTTATAATGGGTTGATGGTGCATTTGTGGCCTCAGCATATGTTGTGAGCCATGGTGGGAAGTGTCGTGATTATCTTAATAATTTGATTGATTGTCCCTTATCCAAGTGAATTTGTGTACGTATTTTAAGCTTCTCTGGAAGCTATACTTGGCACTATTTACTTCTCTGGGAGCATACATGACTATATGAATTTTGTTTATTTACTTGTTGGTGGTGGGGTGGACAGCGTGGAAAATGTTTGGTGAATGACCAAACATCATGCATACTACTACGATCTTGTTCAACACTGATGAAGGATTTCACATTTGATGGCTTTCATGAACAGTATACGATTGTTTAAGCTTCCTGAAATAAAATATTGTTATTGAAGACTGATTATGTTGTGGGTTGTACTTAACTTATCAGGTTTTTCTGAGTTTTGTTGGCATATTGAATCTTCTTTCTTGTGTCCGAATGTGAGCATTGGTTTTGGAAGATAAGGGTAGGGGATTCTTTGGTGAAATTCTTGTATGGAAATTTGTGGGGTTTTGTAGCTGGAATAGGATTAATAGGACCTATATAGGTTCCACACCTTTCTCTCAGAAAAATAAGGTTATTAATAGAACCAGTATGTGTTTCTGTCTTCGCTTTGGATCCAAAGATTGGGGTCTTAGTGGGAGTTTGTCTGTTGGTTTGGCAGCAGTTGGCACAGCTTTTTATAATGAAAAGTGTCGGAGGCGCAGAGGCTGTGCTAAAAAAAAAAAAAGGTGACGGAGGCAAACTGCTGGTCATCGTAGTTGTTTTATTAGCTGTCTCTTATGTTAAAGAAACTAGTTGTTTTTTTGTTGGTTCCTCATATGATTCTGGTTGCGTGTGTGTTTCTTTATTAGAATCAATTTGATGTAGTAAGAACTGTGTGCAGGCTAGTTTGGAGAGGAGGAAAATGTTAAGGCACCTTGAAGAGGAAGCAATGGCTTATTTTGATGAGTGTGTTTCAATATCAACATTTGATGATTCTGACTTCTCCTCCCTAGAGGATCCACCATCTACCATTGTCAGGGATAGTGACCAAGGGAATGGGGATATAACTGTACTGGGAGTCCCAAGCAGAGCCAATGTTTCTTCTTCCTTTGAGAGCCAGGTCTGTTTTATCATCATTGCCTTGTCTTTTACATCTCCTTCCCTTTCTTTTTTCTACGGTGAAAAATGATACTTGGTGATTGTTAATCTGATTTCTCTTGTTTGCATTTGCTTTCATGTTATGGTCATGTATATTTTGGGGATGGAACGAAAGTGTTTTGCTATGCTTCAACAAAGCATTGCTATATCACGTATACATGTTAGATTGATGACTCATTATCCCAAATTTAGTTACTGCCAGTGTTGATGCATGCTCAGCTCCATCCTCTAACCTGATCTGTTGAGGTACAATTTATGCTCCTGACTTGCTGATAGAAATGAGATTGGGTGATAAATCACTCAGGCCATGCTGTTCACAAATTTCTGGTCCAAAATAAAGCTGGAGATTAAACCAAAGATACTAATTGTTATAATAATTGCTTGGCAAAATAAAATTTAGCATCTTGATGGGATAGGGCTGCAGGAGCATTCATACAATATCTAAGGTCCAGCGGAATATGGCTAAATTGTAATTAGTTTTTGGAGAGGATGCCTTGTTCTCTCATGGTGTATAGTTGACATTCATTAATTTATGTACTACTTCTCTCTAATAAAAAATATTTACTGACATGGGAGCTAGACGTGTGAAACACCTTAAGAAACTCATTTCATGGCTCCGAACATTGTAGATTATTCTTCTTTTAACTCAGCAAAAACGGCTCTTAAGAATTTTAGGCCCAAATTCAAGTGTTCAACTAGGTCAATTTATTACAAATAAGCAGACATCGTTTATTTTGGCATTTTAACAACAAAACTCAAATACAACCCACTGAAAACGCCATGCACTCAAGTATGTCCCGATCATCACTAACCATGTCGTAACATCCTTCAACCCTTGGTTAACATGTATCATCATATAAAGTATGTCAAATACACTGCGCGGAATTAGATGTCACATAGGAACAACCCTCAAAATAAATCAATATACTTAGACCATTATGTCCTTAGCATTGATCACTCAGTGCAGTGGAAGTTTAATAGATTTGATTTGGGGGGGAGGGGGGAGGGGTTCCCTTTAGGTGAACAGTTGTTCTAGAGATCCCAGGTTAAAGTTTCCTCAGGGCCACTGGAGGTTTTCCTGAGTGTTAACCTCAGGGCCCATGTGATTAGTCGGACAAAGCCCTGATACCCATGTTTTATTTAAGGAATAAGATTAGGTAGTGCGCTAGTGCCAGATTCAACTTCATGATTAACTCCTTGTCAAGCAGCAAAATAATCTATTACCAACCTCATGTGAAGAGTAATGCACTTCGGCTATGAAAACCCGTCACAGAGCCCCTTGTAAAACGGACTGTTTGCTCTTCCATTGCAATTGAGCTTATGTGTGTGGTGAGGGAGGTGTTACTGAGGTCCATTGAACGAGTACTGGAGTGTCAAATGTGGGAGACATGATAGAGCCATACAGTGGCTTAAACTTGAAGTCATACCCAGTTTTTACTTAGTAGAGGGTATTATAAGAAATTCAATAGCAACTTTCACCATTTTGGGAAAACGACCATGTTTTTCGGGACATCCCATTGTAGTAAGACTCTGCGAGAGACTATTATTTACTGATGGAGGAAGTACTACATGATAAAAACGTCAAGCACACAATTTGTCTCAATCATCATTAACCACGTAGCAATGCATCCTTAAGCACATCTGCACATGATTAGCTTTTAACTTCAAATACAAGTAACAAGCTCAATAATTTACATCACACTAGATTTGTGTGTTTGTTTGTCATCAGAAACGCAAAGGAACCAGAACACCATATTTTTCCAAAAAGAAATAGCTGTTTTCAACACAGAAAATTCGAGATGATGCTGTGTTAGCATGACATGTCAACCCCTAATGAAGCAAATCCCAGGTTATGTCATGTGTGATGCCATTTGTGCTCGCATAGCATCTCGGGCCAACTCTTGCCAAGGCAAATATGGAAAACTGGTGTAAATCCAATAAGGGGGTATTTGGCCTAGCTTTTTAGGAGCTTCAATTTCTACCCCGCTACACAAAAATCAGTTTCACTTTGAAACCCATAAAAAGAATAGCTTTTTCAGATTAGTAATAACAACACATAGATATTCCCTTTCGAAGCTCGCGCGAAACGCGCTATCGGACGACCTAAGGTAACTGGAACAAGTGGCTTAAGTTTACATACCCGGTTTAAGATTCGTCCACTTGGCGTTGAATCAAAAAATGAGATTGGAGCACGAAATATGCAGGAATGCATCTTACTGTGTAAGGTTGCTGTCTTGTATGCAGCTGTCATAAGAATGCATTTTCTTTCACAAACCATCCCCTTTGCCGCCTCCTCACCCCATTTTCAGCTTCTTAAACACCCTTAGGAGGCCAAGTAGAAACTTCAAATTGGAGATTGGGCTTCTTGGACCCCTTAGCTGGTGTTTTTGGCTTCTAAAAAGATCACACTGGGGATGATGAGGCGGCGGAGAGGGTGCTTTGTGAGTCTTAGGGGGAGAAGTTGAAGCTCCCAAGAAGCTAGGTCAAGCAAGCTCTAAGTGTGATTGTGGTCCTCAGTTAAGAGTATTTTTCCATGTTCATCATGAAAGACTGCCATTTGCAATGTATCTTCTTTTGTATCAACTTGTCAGTTGTCAGCCCGTGGTTGCACCATAAAATTGTTTGTTGGATATGTTCTAAGCTTGTTACTGTTACTTGTGTAGGGTACTGCGAGGAAAAGTCCGCTTGTGCAATGTACTGGTAATTCTGGTTTACTAGCTAACAGTTGCAATGATTCTGCATGTACAAGCAGTCAAATTAGTATAGAGAAGAAAGCACGGTTTTCCTTTTCTCCTAACCGATCTGGTACCACTTCACTTGATCTAGACATAAGAAATTACGTCAAAAGTTTCTCTAAGGACAGTAGTGGAAAAGAAAGCAGCAACTCTCAGACTGTTACCGCAGGTCATCGGAACACAGAGTACACCTCCCAATTGCCTACGGAGAAATTTTTGCTTGACAAGATGACCTTTAGGAACAGAATAGAGTCAGGTAGTATGGTTTTATGTGGTGGGAGTTTTGGATGTCTCACGTCTCCTTTTACTTCAGTTTTATGGTAAATAGTTTTGCTGCACATATGCAATTTGTGTATATACACGCAGATGTACTTGTGTCGAGCCCTTATATACAATGTAACTTATGAATATAGCAATGAAATGAGAAAATCATTTTACAGCACTGTGTGCAATTCTGAAGTCAAATACACAGTTTACATGTCAGAAGCTTAAATCTTGGCCTTGTGGTCTGTTTCTTTGAATCATCCCAGAATGCAGCTGATTATCATGCAGAGCTGTGATCATACTATGTTTATCAGCTAGTAATTCAGATGCTATTGGAATCTATAGCATCTAATGACGATTATTTAACGTTGATTAGGGTTTTAACGTGACCACCTAGACTGCTGCTGCTGGTGTCTAAAGAGGTCAAGATATACACAACCTTTTTTTAGATAAAGAAAAAGTATATTGATATGATTTTAAATGTACAGCAGGAGAGAGGATAAGGTATCCTCTAAATAAAACATTTACAGATTGCCCCAATTCCTCTGTATATCAGTTATAGAGTAATCCCTAAAAGCCCCCGCAGCCTTAGCCCACAAGGAGGCTAAATAAGTAATTCTCTCCCAGAGCATCGCAAGAGTTGCAGAAAGTCCCTTAAACACTCGTGCATTCCTCTCTAACCAAATGCACCACAAAATTGCAAAATAAGCATTGCGCCACAGCAGCCTCCTCTCCTTACCACCCCCAAAGCCCCGGAAATGCACTTGTAAAAAGGCCTCAACAACCTTACAGACATCGATAGTTAAGTTCATCTTTGGCATTTGGCATCTGGGTTCAATTTGGCCTAAAAGAAAAGAGTATCAAGAGAGTCAGGGAAACTTTATTAGTTGGCATGATTTGCTTGCATGCCCTGCAAATCTGGGTTTGTTTTCTTCTCACACGGAGCTGATGGGGTTTTCTGCACAACCTTGCTGGCACTACTAACCATTGAAAGTCATTAGCAAATTGCCAAAACCCCACTAAACTCCACAGATTTGCTCTCACACGTGTTCTCTCTCTCAGCTCTATATTTTTCAGGTTTTCTTTCTAGGGAGAACAAAAGAAAGAAAGAAAATAACTCACAAAAGTAACTGACATATACCCAGCTAACACTTTTTGAAATGGGCCAGTTACTACTATCATTTTCATTTTTATTTTTAATTTTATTTTTTTCCCCTTCAGATTCCAAAAACTTACACAAACACTATGCACACTGTATAAAGCAGACCCTGATTGGTAGCATGGCTGGAAACTCTTAAACCCTTAAGCCAAGTGTTTGGCTTTCAACAACAATAAAAACATTAACCCATGAGATGGGTTAAATCAACCCTACCCTAGAGTTAAAAAACAAAGGGACCCTTCTCTTCCTTTTTACATAAATTTCACTTTCTTTTCTTTTCCACCCATCAATTCATTCTTCTGTCTCTCCTTGTTTTGGTAAACCACCTTAGGTTACCAGAAATCTCCAGCAGGCAGATTGAATTCATTGATTCTCCAAACACATCTTAAGAGAGAGAGGGAGAGAGAGAAAGTGGGCAGTACACTAAACCTACCCAACTATCCCTTTCATCATAAGTCATAACCATATATAAATTTCTCTCAAATACTCTCCCTTATTTTTTCTCTCTCTAAGCCAACTCACATTTGTGAATTTTGGAGAGAGAAAATGAAGAAAAGGTCACCGCCTTCTCCTTTAGCTACTATTGATTCCTCTGTTTCATCACCATCATCATCATCATCTTCTTCATCATCATCTTCATCATGTGTGGTTGATTATGATGATCATCATGATAATCATAATCATAATCAACAAAATGAAGATGAGGTTAAACCCCCTAAGCCTAAAAGGGTTAGAAGAAGAAGAGTTTCAATTAACCCAAAACCCACAGAAAAATGCCCCAATGCCAATGCCAATGCCAATGCCAATGCCCCAACTAATCGGAGAAGCTCCATTTACAGAGGTGTCACCAGGTACTTAAGACCCTTTTGGGTTTTTGTTATAATTATCGTCTTACATGGTATCAGAGCAGGTTAAATTAAACTTCTGTACTCGAAATTCCGTCTTTTGAAATAAGTAGAATTACCACAATTTGCATCAATTTCTGGTTTAAGTTGGTTGATTTCTTGAATTCTAATTGGTTGCATGTTGGGCAATTGGGTTTCTATGTGTAAAAAACCAGACATAGATGGACAGGAAGATTTGAAGCTCACTTGTGGGATAAAAGTTCTTGGAACAGCATTCAAAACAAAAAAGGACGACAAGGTAATTGACAATTTTTCTCTCTCTCTCTCTCCAGAATATAATATTTATGATTTTCCTTAAAATGGAAAAACTAATTTCCAAAGATTTTGACTAGCTACTAGTAAGTAACTAGTTTTCATAGAGATCCGTAATCTTGGTTTAGTTTATTGATAGGTGTATGGCCATGATAATCATCCTAATTAATTAATTTAAATTTTGTCTCTTTACGTAAATATTATTTTTTTTTAAAATTTTTATTTAACGTTAATTGGGGTTTGTTCCACCAAGTACTGACTATGTGCGTTTTTGTTGTCTCTGACTTTATGCTGTAACGTTCATCTACCGATTCCTGCTCCTTAGTTTATTTGGGTAAGTTCAAAATTTTCAATTTTCGATTTCGTATTGTCTGTATAAAAAGAAAAAAAAAAGGACAAAAAAAGAAAAAAAAAAATGATTCTTTTGATTATAGGCTCACGGGATTTTATACTGATTTTCTGTTTTTAGGGGGGTCAAAATTTTAAAATTTCATAAATGTCGTTGTCTTAAGTTTGTTTTTATTTTTATTTTTTTTATACTTAGGTGCATATGATAGTGAAGTGGATGCAGCTCGGACTTATGATCTGGCGGCACTTAAGTATTGGGGACCAGAAACAACATTAAATTTTCCTGTGAGTACCTAAGTTTATGAGCAACTTCAATTCAACTAGTCATTGCTGGTCTAATTTTGCAACTTGATCACTATCTTTCCACTTGCTGGTGGACAACACCGTTGATCATGCTATGCATGTCGCGAAATTTTTAAATAACCGCACACTTAGTTAGCTGTCTTACCGAAGAATTATTTTCCTTGGTTGTAGATAGAAAATTATACGAAAGAACTCGAGGAAATGCAAAATGTGTCTAAGGAGGAGTACTTGGCATCGTTGAGACGTAGAAGCAGTGGATTTTCGAGGGGTGTCTCCAAATATCGTGGCGTGGCTAGGTACATTGTCGTTAGAACAAAACAAAAAAAACCATTTGCGAACCTTTGTCATTTTTTATCATGCATTGTATCAATCTGTATTTCTCTAATTTAGATTTATTCTTTTGTAATTGTAGGCATCACCATAACGGGCGATGGGAGGCACGGATCGGGCGGGTCTTTGGAAACAAATACCTCTATTTGGGCACATTCAGTAATCTCCTAACCCTTTTATCACTTCGATTCGTTAATATTTTGGATCACGAGCTCACGCGCGCACACACACAGACAACATGATTATCATAATCAGAGTGACAAAGATACTTAAATTTAGTTAAGACCCTTTTGGTTAAGTCCCTTTCTGTGATCATCATGTATGTATGTGCATGCTACTTATAAAAAATTAAGTATGATACGGAGAAAAGGGGGTGTGAGTACGGTACCCTTAGATCTGCCAGTAAATAAAAAAAGGCCTGTAGTGGGCTCACGTGGTGTCACGTGAGTCAAAGATTGTGAAACTCTTTTGGAGGGGGGTAGTTTGATTAATTGATTTGGTATTTGGTGAAGATTATGACCCACTGAGATTCCTGCTATTTGCTTAAACCCTGTCACTGTATTACTAATTATACTAATCTATATGCAGTTATGCACCCTCAGTCTCACCCACAGATAAATTAAAGTCAAATGAATAATTAAGAAAAATTAAAAGGAAGGAATCAAATAGTAAAGGACATACTGAGATTGGTGACTAGTGGTAGTAGGGACTGAATTCTGTTTTTCTATTTAGGGATAAATCTTTCTTTCGGAATAGGAATTTTGCGTTAATCAAAGTCTTGATTATGTCATAACATAGCTGGGATATATCGAGAAAAAGGGAAAAGAAAAGATAGAGAACTTTATGATATACATAGCGGAGTGGCCACCAAATTTAAGTGTGACTTTATGTATGCTCTTATAGGTCTCCCATCTCCTAACCTCCCCCCACCTCCTCCCCTCCTCCTTATGCACATGGGAATTTCCAATCGGGACCTACAAGCATGAAAAAACCATGGGATGAACTTCTAATTTTTTCATGTTCCGTCCAAAATATTCCAACCAATCCACACACCTAAGCGTTGTGATGTTTACTATTAGGCTTAGGAGTTATGAGGCCTTCGCGGGTTGTTAATGGTTGAGGCGTTGATAGGTCTAGATCTCAATCATGTCATTTCAGTATATTACTATAGAGGCCTATTTGTTTCCTTGGACATCCCCAAAATTGTGAAATAAACGCGATAGATTGGTTATAAATACGGATATGGTTTCAATTAAGCATCACATTTTAGCGAAACTTGAAAGTTAGTGAGGGAAATAGTATGAAGGTGGGGGCAATATAATCCTATCCTCCACCTATCTTAAAGACTTTGTGGGCTGTTTGGTCCCCTACCCATGTTTTATTTGAGTTGGCAAACCCCGCCCCCCTTCCTTAATTGAATTTGCAATGTGTCCTGATCGACTTCACTTCATATACAAAATTCTGTTGAAAATCCACCCATCTCAATTTGTGTCCCTACAAAATTGGTTTTGGATTGTGAAGTATTTTGCTCGCTCTGTTCCCTTTAAACAAAATGTATACAAATCAGAAACTAAAATCTTAATTTTTTTTCATATATTTGCTTTCACTTTTCCCTTTTTTTAATAGTAGTTACTTAAGGATAGGGGAGGATCAAATGAACATTGATGGGCGTTGGTCAAGTGACTATAAAGCCCAGGTGGATCTGTCACATGTGGACTGGTTTCATGCACATCTTATCTCAGAGTTCTCCTGCTGACTAGATTTTGTCTTGCCGACCAAACAAAAAGAAATTTGGTTATGATCTGTGATTATTATAGTCCCTCATTTGGTAAAAAATAAGTAAAAAATCTTTGTTTTTAAATCTCCAAAATATCTCTAATGTTCAGACTCCTTTCATTGAACCCTATGTGTAATGCCATAATTGCACATATATACGCCCGAAATGTGACAGCATAGGTGTCTCAATATCACCTTTCCAAAATATCCCTAAGTAGACCAAAATCGTTGTGACTAACGGTTTTAAAATGGAACAAATGATCTACTGATCAAAATCTCATTCGATAGGAAAAACACTGCAAGGTTTATTTGTTATTTTCTGAAACTTGATGTTAATACTTTAAAATGTAGTCTTGTGTAGCGCATGATAATAATATGATGGTTACACTGGATTTGGGTGTGATATTTGATCAGCCACAAAAAGGATTTTAGTTTTCACAATTTCTCTCAATGCTGAATACATGTTCAGACTTCAGAGCCTATTATGTAGTTTGTCATTCAGTTGTTTCTTACACAAAACTGGTATCTCCATCTAAGGTTCACAAGAAGAAGCAGCGGCAGCATATGATCTAGCTGCTATCGAGTACAGAGGAGCAAATGCAGTGACCAATTTTGACATTAGCAACTACATTGGTCGCGTGAAGAATCTGATGCCCAATGGCCAATTAGAACCGCTGAGTCCTATCGACACAAAACCCGTGCAGCGAAAATCACAACCAAAACAACCACCCCAAGAACAAAAGATAAAAGAAAAGAAAGAGGAAGAGCTAGAAAATGAACAGGAAATACAGCAGCCAGGTTTGCAAAATGTAGAGCAAAAAGAACAAACATCGATGCCATCTAAGTTGGAGGAGTCTAGGCTCATTAGCTCCATCGATCACTCGTCCATGCTGGAGATGGGTCACGATGATGATAGAGAAAATCCTTGGAGCTTCTTTTTGGACACTGGTGCCTATGATCCCCTCCTGGTCCCCGATATCCCCCTTGAAGAAGATGGCAGGTTGCTCGATTTATTCGATCAGACGGGATTTGAAGAAAATATTGATTTAATCTTTGAGGGGGAAGCAAATTTGATTAGCATGGATGAAACCCTCTCTGACGGCGCTGAGGACATAGTTTGTCAAAATGGGATCAAAGCTCCCAAGGATTTGGCCAAAAAGATGGACAATTCGCTGTGCTTTTCGTTGTCCTCTTTATCGTCCCCTGCTTCAACAAGTACCTTAGTCGCATGTCAATTGTAACGCTCGAAGGGCGTTTTTCCTTGTACCGTTTTCAGAACATTTTCTTTCTCCTGTCTGTTTTTCTTTTCCCTTTGCTTCTAGTCCTCTCAGCTTATGGTTTGTTAAGGTTGGTTTAGATTTTAGTTAGGGGGTAACTTGAAGGTGCTGTGAGTGGATAGGAATGCAATCCAAACATGTCTTTGTTCTTCTGTTCTAGGATAACAAAAAAATGAAAGAAAGTTTTGTTTCTTGAAATCTGAAGTTTTGTTGTTGGTAATCTAGGGACAAAAATATGGAAGTTAATTTTTTGAGCAGATTTTGCATAAGACCAACTCATAGGAAACTAAGGTCATTATTAAGGGTGTATTCTTTAAGACTGAATTGACATGAATACCATGAACTGTACTGAACACCACTTAACTTAACTGAATATTTGATATGTGAGACAAACTATATGTTTCTGAACTGAACACCACTGAAATGAACCGAATATTATTTGAACTGAACTAAAAATCACTGAACTGACACGAAATCATCATTGAATTGAACAGAGCGGTATTAAACAGAATAAACTGACGGGATAAGCTCCAAACATGTTCTCAAAAATGTAGGATTCACTTATAACTTATTATGTTTGGTGACCTTTATTTTACTAAAAAGTGACTATTATCTGGTCGAAAATTACTATCGTTGTTTTTGTGTAACTTTCATGTGTGTCTTCAAGTCTTCTCTAATTTCCCGGAGCAAAAACTGATTTAGTTGGTATATAGGTGCCAAACAAATTCATGATTGTTTACTTAATTTCGGTGGAAGCACAATTTGCTAGTCAAGACAAGTTAAGGTTTGGTAGGGGACTCCGTAAGCTGTCCCGTGCGAGTGGATAGGGAAAGTACACTGAATTTTTTTGTCCCCTCATGCATGTCATCTTTCATGGGTGAAAACAATTTTAAATCGAATTTGATGTCAAGAATTTGAAACTCAATCTTTGCACTTGATAGACTTGTTTGTCATTGATAAAGACAATATTTGTGAGTGGCGTACTTATATTTCCTTATTGGAAGACATCAAGTCTTGTATGAGACCAACTCACTGGAAAAATGGGGTCATATAGGGGTCACTTATGATAACCAGTGACCATTATTTCATTGAAAAGTAACCATGTCTCATCAAAAGTTACGAAAAGACCGTCTTATAGAAGTTTTTGTGATTGACGGAATAGATAATGGAGGTTACCACTTACAACTTTCAACGTACAAAATTGGAGTGTCTGCAATACAACAATGGTAATACTGCTAACATGTAGTACAAACCTTGTGTGTATCTCTCTAAGCACATACGCTCTTGCACTCTCTATTTGTTCTTGACACTTCCTTGAATATCAAACCCGTTAAGCAAATCACTTAGGGTACGTTTTTTAAAGTTTACACGGACAGTTTAGTTTAGGTGTTAATTCAGTGATTTTCAGTTCAGTTAAGTGATGTTCAGTTCAATGATGCTGAGTTAAGAAATATACTTTTTGTCTCACATATCAAATTGTGTTAAATTCAATTCAGTGGAGTTAAATTTAATTCAGTAATATCCAATTAGTTCAGTTCAGTTCTGGTAAGTTCAACTCCAAAAAACACACCCTTAAACCATAAAGGTCTTGGAGCTTCTCCATGGTGATAATGTTGTGTTTAGAAAATTCACAAGGGAGATGATAATTTATCACAAAATCAAGTTATGTAAGAGAGTCTAACGAGGACACATGTGCGATAAGACTTCGGGGACGTGATTTCGAAGGACATAATTAATCATATCGTCACTTTTATTATCTATCTCTCTCATGAGCATTCCCATTTCATCAGAAGGAGATGAGGTAGAAGTAGAAGAAAAAAGTGGAAACAATTTTGAAGAGGTGATGAAATACAAAAGCAGGAAATTTGATATTAATACAAAGAAGAATGAAGGCGGAGATAGTGTGAATTATTCGGGTTGAGAATAGGTGTTCATATGACGACATCCATTCAACTTTGGATTTTCGGATGAATTTTGAATATTTTAAAAATGTGAAAAGACTATTTTATCCTTTTGCGGTAAAATACGATTTTACCCTCGATTAGAAACTTTGCAATCGTGGGTCGGAAAAAGACACGAGAGTTGTCATTGGAAAACTCTTGAACGATGCTTTTAAATGTGATCGAAATAAAGGAGTGATCGAGGAAAAACCTGAGACCTTATTATAACCTATCAAAGCAAAAATAGCATTCAAGTTTATAAATTACTCCTTTCATCATCGGGTTTTTGCGGAGAAATTTGACGACGCTTTTTAAGTGTCTACGCAGACGCACCTATAAGAGCTCAATGGGCTATCCGTCTCTTAGCGGCACAATACAATAGAATACAAGGGGGTTCTGTACAAAAAAAATCCCACAACGGAGTCAACCTCAGATGTGTGAATGATGAATAAGTTGCGAAAATCATAGATGAGGTACACAATGGTGTGTGCGGGCCACATATGAATGGTCGAATGCTCTCCAGATAAATCCTACGACTTGGGTATTACTGGACCACCATGGAGAAAAGACTGCTACAACTATGTCAAAAAGTGGAAGAAATGCCAATTTTATGCCAACCTACAACATATGCCACCCTCAATGCTACTTAACTTCACATCCCCTTGGCCTTTTTCTGCATAGGGAATCGACATCATTGGCAAGATCGCCCCCAAGAGCTCTGGGGGACATGAACACATCCTAGTAGCCATAAACTATTTTACCAAATGGGTTGAAGCACAATCCTATGCCATCCTCACATCCAAACAAGTGTCCAAGTTCATAAGGAATAACATCATCTGCCGGTATGGCATTCCACATGAAATCATTAGTGACCATGGATCCCATTTCAAAGCCGAAACAACCACCTCACTTAAAAGCTTCAAAATCCAACACCACAAATCATCCCCTTACCAACCCCAAACCAATGGTGCTGTAGAAGCCGCCAATAAGAACCTCAAAACCATTATCCAGAAAATGGTTGAAAACTACAAAGTTTGGCCCATCAAACTCCCATTTGCATTTTGGGGTTACAGAACATCTATAAGGTCGTCGACTAGAGCAACACCTTATTCCCTAATTTACGGGATGGAAGCAGTAGTACCTATAGAGATTCCGTTGCCCTCTATGCGAATTGCATTAGAAGGTGAACTTTCGGAAACACAATTGATGCAAGCCCGATATGATGAACTCATGTTCATGGATGAAAGACGACTACGGGCACTAGACCACTCACATATATACCAACAACGCATGACAAGAGCGTTCAACAAAAATGTTCGACCTCGAAATCTGAAAGCAGGAGATTTAGTTTTGAAGGAATTGCGTGAACCAGTTACTGACCCTAGGGGAAAATTTTGACTAAATTGGTCTGGTCCATTCATCATCAAACACGTTCTATCAAGAAGTGCAGTCTGGCTAATGGATATTGATGGCATCGAGTTCAGTCAGCTCACAAATTTCGATCAACTGAAGAAGTGCTACGTTTAAAAAATAATAAAAAAAAAATCCGAAAAAAAAACGTACACAGATTGAGCGAATTACGCTGGCCTGATTTCACACTGGATACGTAGGTAACCCTTTTAATGGGCCCAACCAAAATAAAACACAAATTTCATTCAACTCATTCAAAAAAGGACAATCTTTATTCAAACTGAACGAATAAGCTTACATTGCATAAATTAAATCTCCCACGGTTACAAAAAAAAAAAAAGAGGCAACTAATGAGGGTTTAAACTAAACAAATTCTTATTTTTTTTTTCAAAACTAGACTTGCTTTCTAAAGAAAACTACTTTAATCTTTCTTTTCTTTAGAAGGCTTCGTTGAAGAGTTCTTCTTTGAAAGATCCTGGCTTGAGGATGACCTATGTTCGCTGTTTTGAGCTAGAGGCTTGCCTCTTTTCAAAACGTGATAGCCTTTTCTTTTTTCTTTTTTCTTTTTTGTAAAATACGATCGTATATTGCATTACCAAATAATGAAATTCTTACATCAATCAACTCCTAAACACCAGGAGATTTGTAATACCCTGCCCCATTCTCCTATATGACAAACTTTATAGCCTATAAGTGTAAACTATGTACACTGTAAACCCTACATAGACCTAACTTTACTTCTTAACAAAAACAGGAGCGAGACCAACTTGCTTACACCACCTCCTATTCTTGCTTGTATCTGTGGTCTTCTCTATGTTGCTCAGTTGACCTCGTAGTTCAAATTTAATTCTTGTTGTTACCTTGTGAACTTCTGGCTTTTCCTTGCCTAAAAATAACATGGTTTCGCGTGATCCAAACATGTTATATGCAAGCTGTCACAGCAGCCTTACACTGATCTGAAAGCTGATGAGCCTTGAATATATTTGAGCCCCATGCTACAAGCTCAGTCCAACGTGATAGCCTTTTTGATAAGGCCCTTCCTATCTTTCTTGCTCTTTGTTTTTGAGTCATACTTAGGTACTACTTGGTTCCACTCTTCATGACGAAGGGCTCATCTTGTTTCTTCATCGCTACAGAAAATACAGGACAAGTAAGATTCAGAAACTTGAGTTAGGGCAATTATCCTAGGCACTGTCCAACGATCCCTGCCTAGTCAGTATACGCCCTCAGCTCTGGGAAAAATCAGTTGTCAAGGCAATGACAGTTGGTTTCGTAGTCTCCTGACGTGGAATAACCTGTTTCAACCCATATTGTCTTATGACCCTAGAAGGAAAGAGAAATGTACTCTTGTACAAACTCACTATCCTAATATATGGGATATTCTTATAACAAGCAACCAGCGAATTCAAACCACACCAGGGTACATACGAACGAACAACAGGTTCAGCCTTGAAAAAGTTTTCCCATTCACTAAGGGTCTTCTCATCATACAATATTTTCCTAACTAGAAAGCTAACAGCAGTACAGGTTCTTCTCCTCCAAGAATCAGGAGACCGAGCTATCATCTTTTCCAGGTGACTCTATCAACCTTAAGTGCTCACATAACCAAATCTGAAGCAACATGGGGCTTCCAGAAAACGCTTTCCTAGGTAATTTATTCATGTATCAAAGCACTAACAGTTCAAGTTTTCAGTACAAAATAAACGAGACCAAGAAAGTCTGAAACATATCAGATGCAAGTTGGACAAGTGACTCGGTCTGTCGAGCAAAATCACACTGCGGTCATAAGCCTGCGCAGGACGCCAGTCCATACGCATAAACGAGTCTTGATACAAGTTCACCCGGTCCATATGATGAGGAGGAGGTCTCCAAGATAAAGAAAACCCAGTACGAAAAAGGTCCCTGTTTTCCTCCTCCCCGGTCATAGGCCTCTTCCCTTTGTCCTTGAGAGCCATTAACCAACATTTTCAAGTTTTCTCTCTCTACAAGTGGAAAATTCAAGTGTTAGATTCGCAACATACAAGCACTCATTCAACAATACAACCCAAAATTCAGCTACTAGGCGAAAAACTAAGCAAGTTCAAGACAAAAAACAAGAAAATTGGTCAAGAATTGACTTACCCGCTAAAAGCTCCAAGCTTCGACAATGGTGGAGTGCTCTCAGTTGGGTGAGGAAGACAATGAGCAAAAACGCGAGCTGAAGCTCGCAAAATTTCAGTTTATTCGGCCTCAAAGAGGGCCGC
Organism: Tetragonia tetragonoides; assembly: GCA_038025085.1. Lineage (NCBI taxonomy): Eukaryota > Viridiplantae > Streptophyta > Magnoliopsida > Caryophyllales > Aizoaceae > Tetragonia > Tetragonia tetragonoides. The sequence goes on from CM076143.1 coordinate 37,498,182, forward strand.
CAACGGCTCCCGTCTCGACAGCCTGGGCCGCCAAGCTAGCCCCACAACTATTCTTTCAGCCTGAAGTTCGTTATTCGACACAGTTGTTCGTAACGAAAATCAATACCAAGCGCGCGAGGACGAACCCTTGGCCCACAGATTCAAAATTCAACATTCTATCTATTTTACGGTACCATCTACTATCAGGTAAGACTAACTCATTTATTTTGCAGCCCCCCCTCCCAAATACACAAGCCCAAGTACTTTCTAACACTGTTGGGCACTAAGTTTTTGTACTAATCTACTACTCAATTCATATACTATTCATTTTGTCAAGGCTATTCAATTTGTCACAGCTATTCAATTTGTCAAGGTTAATTTTTCGGGTCAGCCATTGTCCGCTTAAACTGTTGCGGTTAAACTGTCCTTTTTATGTCAAGGCTAATCATTCGGGTCAGTCAATGATCGTTTAAACTAGTGCGATTAAACTGTCCTTTTTATGTCAAGGCTAATCATTCGGGTCAGTCAATGATCGCTTAAACTAGTGCGATTAAACTGTCCCTTTTATGTCAAGGCTAATTATTCAGGTCAGTCAATGATCGCTTAAATTAGTGTGACTAAACTGTCCCTTTTATGTCAAGGCTAATCATTCAGGTCAGTCAATGATCGCTTAAACTAATGCGATTAAACTGTCCCTTTTTGTCAAGGATAATCATTTGGGTTAGTTAATGACCGCTTAAGCTATTACGGTTAAACTGTCCCCTTTTTGTCAATCAATGAGCGCTTAAATTGTTGCGGTTAAACTGTTCCCTTTTGGGTCAGTAAATAATCGCTTAAACTGCTGCGGTTAAACTATCCCCTCTTTTGTCAAGACTAATCATTTTGGTCGGTCAATGATCGATTAAACTGTTGCGGTTAAACTGTCCTCTTTTGGGTCAGTTAATGATTGCTTAAACTGTTGCGGTTAAACTGAGCCCTTTTTGTCAGTCAATGACCGCTTAAACTGTTGCGGTTAAACTATCCCCTTTTTCGTCAGTCAATGACTGCTTAAACTATTGCGGTTAAACTGTCCCCTTGTTCGTTAGTCAATGTCCGCTTAAATTGTTGCTGTTAAACTATCTCCTTTTGTGTCAGTCAATGATTGCTTAAGCTATTCCGGTTATACTGCCTTTTGTTTGTTTTTTATATGTTTCAGTCAATAATTGCTTAAGTTTTTGCATTTAAATTGTTCATATGTTTTCTAACCATTTACAGCCATCATTTTGATTGCGGTGTCTCGTCGACTTTTTCGTTTCTCGTGTAGTGACGGAATCTCGGCATCCGTCGAGTGGTGCTTAGTCACTGTTTGCTGATGATAAATCATTCCATACTATTCACTCTCGAAGTGTTACTTTCCATCTACAGCCAATCACGTGGTTGCGTTGTCTCGCTAACCTTCTCATTTTCTCTAAATACAGGTCCCTTGCAGGCGTCAATTCCCCACAATGAGCGTTTTGCTACAGCTAACCATTACCTTTATTTCTTTCTTGTATTCATAGAAATGAGATCTTAGCATCCACCGAGTACGTTTCAGTCAAGGTTTGCCTAATTCGCATGCATATTGTACACTCTCGCACACCAAGTGCACATCATCCTGCATGTCACCTTCGAAATACTTTGATCTTCGCTTTTACTCAAACTCGATCAAAGTGGGGGCTTCTGTAGACACCTAAAAAGCGTCGTCGGACTTCTCTGCAAAAGCCAGATGATGAAAGGAGTAATTTATATACTTGAATGCTATTTTTGCTTTGATAGGTAAAATGAGTTCTCAAGTTTGCCCAAACCGTTCCTTTATCCCGATCACATTCAAAAGTCTCGTTCAAAAGCTTTCCAACTACACCTCCCGTGTCCCCTTTTCCGACCCTCGGTTACAAAATTGCTAATCGAGAGTAAAACCGTCTTTTACCGCAAGAAGGGTAAAACGATTTTTTAGCATTTTCGGAATATCCAATTTTATCCGAAAAATCCCCAAAAATGACTGGATGTCATCATATGACGACATCCAGGCTCCAGCTGGCTGCTCGAGAGCCGCCAGCGGCTCTGACGAGAGCCACGAGCCACCAACGACTCTCGCTGAGCTAGATGGCGTCAACTCTTAACCGGATCTTTTCACTTTTCGACTCTATCTTTTCACCCGATCAACCCTACTCCGTCCCTTATAAATACGACCCTCAACCTTCAGTTCAAAAGATATAGTCTACAGTGGACACTCTCTATTCTCAATAGTTTTCACTCTTAGCTTCTCCCTCTTTCTTCCAAATTAATTATATTCTTTGCTTGAGATCTTGCTTTACTATTCATTTGCTAAATAGCCTACAGTTCAGGTACAAAACTCATGAGAGCTCAAATCAAATTAATTTCTTAACTGTTTATTTTCTAGTAGTCCAAATGTAGATATCATGCTAATCATGCATTTTTATTGCTTCCTAAATATTGTCCTTCACTTCTTTAAATAAGCATGTCTAGCTGTCGTAGTGCTCAACTTGTTAACCGAATGCATGTCTAAAAATGAGGCAATAATCAATTTTGTGATGCTTGTGATGAACCACTTAATAGTCTAAATCTAGGTTGTTAATTCGGTTTTGTATGGGAATTATGTCTTTAAATTATTAAGCAAACTTGCGTTAGTAGAGGTCGTCATAAAACGGGCGAGTTGGGTGCCTAAGACCTTCCCACCTCGTACCTTCGCCCCCCAACCTTTATTCTTGGGTACTCATATGTTCTATATAAGAGGAAGTCTTTCTAAAAACATGATTAGTTCACTTTTCGCTCTACTGGGTTGTCCGTTTGGTTTGTCTTTCGGTAAAACGCCAGTAGCAAAATTTTGACCTCTTTCATGGTTTTTATTCAATTCAAGTGTTTTCAAATGCTTTTATAACTCGACGGTTCCTTAAACTTATCTAAGCCCACAACTTACAAATTTTCTATAAGGACACACTTCACGGGGAGAAAACGATCCCGAGTCCTTACAGTCATGCATTTTGAAAAAAATTGCAGGAACCTTTTTTCGGGAAGAAATGGTAAAGGGGTGGTCTTGATGCGTTGGCAGGATCTGTGTCCTCCTTATAAGGAGGGTGGGATTAACGTTAAGGAGCTTTTATCTTGGAACAAATTGTCTTTTGTTAAATGGGTGGCTAATATAGATAAGGGAGGTTCGTCTCTTTGGCTTACTTGGGTGAACAAGTATTATTTTCGTCATGAGTCCATTTGGGATGTTAATAGTAAGCAGGGAGATTGTTGGATTTGGAAGAAGTTGCTGGGAGTAAGAGATGAGCGGGATGAAAAATGTAATAGTCCTCATGCTGCTAAGTCGTTGGTGCAGAGCTGGATGGGGGAGAAATTCAAATTGTCTAGTGCGTATAACTTCTTCTGTGATGTGAAACCTGTTTGTAGGGGCCATAAAACCGTGCGGGAGCCTTTAAATATCCGTAGGCATTGCCTTATTCTCCAGATGACGGTGAGGTATAAATTACTTACTCTAGATAACCTGATGAAGCGAGGTATGCAGTTTGCTAATCGATGTAGTCTTTGTTATGCTGCTACTGAATCTGTTGCCAATATCTTCTTTGAGTGTCTGTTTGCTTGTAAAGTATGGGGGGAGATGCTGGGTTGGATGGGCATTCTGAGACATCCATTGAGCTTGGGAAGGGAGATGAAGTGGTATAGTAAATGTGTCAAAGGGAAACTATTTAGACAGAGGATCAGGAGAGCGGCCCTTGCTGCCACTGTTTACCATCTTTGGTATGAGCGTAACAAGATGATTTTCAATGGGCAATCTTGTACTTCTGAGCAGTTGTGCAGACAGATTCAGGGTAATATTTTTGTTCGTGTATATGCGTTTTGTCATACTGAGAATGTCTTAGACTTGCAGTCTAGTTTGGGTAGTCTGTGTGTGCAGGTCATCCCTTGCACATGTACCTTTGTGATTGTTTTTTTTACCCTAAGTGGAAGAATATACAAGTAGCTCTGATTATTTCCCCCCAAAAAAAAAAGTCAACTAGATGAGTATGACAGGATCACGACGCGCCGTTCTATTACATCCCTTCCCAAATCAGTTGGTGGTGGTAATGTTTGGAGCCCTCCGCCTTTTGGGACTGTCAAAAATTAATGTGGAATGTAGCAGATGAAGGTTGGATCAGGTTAGGAGCGGTAGCAGGGACAATGAGGGTAAAGTTATTTTTGCAGGTGTGCATCGTTGTAGAGCATTTAGGTTCCCGTTAATAGCAGAAGGCAAAGCTGCAATCTTTGGTCTTCGGTTAGCTCTTAAAGTGGGCATGAGTAGAATTGTTTTTGAGTCAGATTGTCTTCAATTAATTTCTGTCTAGATGATGTTTGCATTGTTTCAGCGGATGTGTTTTCCTTTGAGCGTTTTTGTAAGTCTATTGTTTGTTTAGAGTCATGTAAAAAGGGATGGAAATGCTATCACCCATCGCCGAGCTAGAGTTTGTCCTGTGCGCGTGGAGCAAGTGTGGATGCATTGTTATCCAGAGAATCTATATCCGGTTGTAACCATGGATTTACTATCAATATAGTATAGGCTCTCCACTTTGCCCTAAAAAAAAATAATATTAATGTATTCAAGAAAGATTGCCATAATTTTAGAGAAACCTGAAGCACTTTGCCTCAATTTTTTTTTCAGTTCAATCAATATAACCTGAATACAAGAGCTTTCTGCAACCATAAAATAAAATTCACCAACAAAGAAAACGAGGAAAAAACGTTCAAAGAAAGAGCAACACCATGTAGATGGTGCAATTCTTCTTTCCTTGGCACGTTGCTGGTATCCTCTCTGGAAGCTCTAAACTTGGACAAAGCCGAGATATTGGATAAAAGCTGCATTTTCTGGAAGAATATAAATTGAAAATGGCAACTAGAGCACCTTAATTAGGGAAACGAACAAACAACATGCTTTTGCACACTATACACTTTCAGTCAATATTCACTTAGCGTTGTTTTCCTTCATCCTCGTTAAGAATCCGGTTCCGGAAATCAGCTACCATAAGAGGCAGCCCATCTTTTAGTGATACTTTGGGCTCCCAGTTCAGTAGCTCCTTTGCTTTGCTGATATCTGGTTTCCGTTTATGAGGATCATCGGCCGTATTTGGCCTAAATGCTATGGTCGCACTTGGTTCAATAGTTTCTTTAACAACCTATTCATCAGAGGAGAAACTTGACAATCAGAGCAAGATACAAATTTGAAATTCAACTGAACACATGTAAAAGGAAAAGGCTAGAGATAGGAAAAGCCGAAAAGAAAAGGAAAATAAAGTAATGCCCTATGTATGTTAGTAGGGAAAGACATAAAAGAGATACCTCGGCCAGCTCCAGCATGGTGAATTCTCCAGGATTTCCCAGATTAAAGGGGCCTATATGCTCACTTTCCATCAAAGCCACCAATCCGTTTACCTGACAAACGTATAAATTTCAGTATTTTTAACTTTAATAACAAAGATCCCATGTAAGCGACAATAGTCAGAAATCCGGAGCAGTGATTCCACAGATATGCCTGTGTGCAATTCCCATGACCCAACTGTTTTTTCTCCTTCCCACTTCCCAGTGGCACCTCTGCATCTTTTGACCAAATGCCTACTGGACAAGGCTACTGCCTACTGATCCTCTGTACAAACCACAAAGACACGAAAACCGTAGAGCCTGGAGTTTGTAGTGTTATTGTCTAGACGAAAGTCAAATTAAATCATACTCAAATGCTATTCCCAAAACCGCTTATGTGTGAACATAGTAGAAGTCTAAAGTCTGAACAACTTCTAACTTCTATACGCGTCAATGAAACTTTGAGGTGTAATAAGGCTGAGCCTTAAGCTTGAGGGTTTATAGTAAATTTCATTAACAGCAAAAGGCATAAACTAATAACAAGGGATCTGAATCTTAACCTCACCTGCAAGAAAAGAAATGTTCCATTATCCTATGTCTTTCTTTTTGTTATTTTTTTTCTTTTGGGTTTTGAAGGGTTAAAGGGAAGGCGTGAAGTATATGGTAAGTGATCACAGAAGTTGGAATTCCTTAATGCACTGTCAGCTACAGCACTGACCAACAAAACATGATTCACATGTGGACAAGCAAATTAAAAGATCTCACCCTTCGCATGCAACCTTCCCCCCCCCCCCCCCCCTCCCCCCCAGAAAAAACATTCCCAAGGAAAAAGATTGTAAGGAGGCAACAAACATCCACTTATTTTACTGTATTCAAGATACATCAATTTGTGCACAAGTCAGGACCCATAACCACAACCAACACTTGCGACTACAACACCTTCGGGAACAGTAGATTCCAATAAATGGAGTTTCTTTGTTGTCAAGGCCTACCCTCTGAATTCTCTGACCCATCGTCAAAAAGCTTTGTCAATAAATCATACCATCAAGGCTTCAACATCGTATATATCTTAGAATGTTTCCAATGTTGCATACTTGCATGAGACACCTAGTAATCATTAGTGTGATTTTTATTCTTTTCTGATATGGGAGGCAGAAGCCTCCTCTCTGTTATTTCATTTTATTAGCTATTTAAGGATTATAGATTGTAGGAGGGATATGTCATATTCACAGTCTGAACTATGCAATATGTCATGCTTTACCTCTCTCTTTTTGAAAAAAAAGTTTAATTCAAACAAATGTACAAGCACACCAATAAATAAATTCATCCAAATAATTACATTTATGCAGCACTAATGACATACCAGGTCAGACACATACTGAAAACTTCTTGTTTGCTTTCCATCACCATAAACAGTCATAGGTTCCTTCCTGATAGCCTGCCAATGACAGCTAGAATGTCAGAAAACTTAATGAGACTAGGTTGATAGCCAAATTAACTACACAAAAAAAATAGTTACCTGAGCCACAAAATTGCTAACGACACGGCCATCATCTAGACACATCCGTGGCCCATATGTATTGAAAATACGTGCAATACGAACCTGCAGAGAAAGAACAAAAGATACATTGTGACACACAATAACCAAAGAACAAAAGTGAGGGAGGTAAAGCATGGGACATTGGAAACTTCAAACCATGCAGATAATCTGTTTCTCCTAAATCCACAATTCTCATATGCTGAAAACAAGCAAAAACAGGAGGTTTGAGGACCTCACATATCCCGGCATGGGGGGGGGGGGGGTGGGGGGGATTAAAACAGAAGATTAGTCCAATTAGACGAAGATCACCAAACTACCTTGCATCATAAGCATGTCCTTAAGCAACCTTCTTTACACTAACCCCATATCCCAGATCGATTCTGGGATATGTCAAAGCAAAATGCCGAAACCAAACAATAAAAATTTCTCTACTAGTCAAAAGATTGGGAAGAGGATTTATGCATAAGTTTACTCATCAAAAGGGTAGCACCACTATAAGAAAGTTGGTGGTTTATCCTCGAATTCTCATCCCACTCCCTTCATCTGCCACTCCCTTCATGGCTTCATCTGCCACTCATACTACTCTCAACTTCTCTCCCTTTCTCGATATCCCCAGCTCATTAAAGTCTTACAACTACTCACACCACTCTGCTGCCAACAATGTACTTTGCCATATCCACTACATCATTAGCAAGCCGGATACCAGAAGAAAAAGGCAATCAACCATCGTCCAGGCCCAAAAGTAACCCCGAAAATTTGAAAAATTAAGCTCAACTCCAAATTGGTGCTGAAGACTGAAGTTGAGCTTTCACAAAGAACCCAGTCCAGATGTTGCCAAACAACTCGCTCGCGCAAAATGTGCATTCAAACAAAAAGTTCTTATCCAGGAAGCTTTGAGACAAACAACATGTACCCATTACCGCATGCCATAGTTTGGGGATAGTTTAACCATTCAAGTTGGATGGATTCCTTATTCAATAAGCTTTCAAATGACATATAATTGACCAAAACCCATAAGAAACCAAGAACATATGATTAGTATGAAATACAAAACCGAAACCAACATCTTTTTATTTTGGCTAAAACTTCTTCCATACTCATGAATTAGGCAAAATTGGTGTCATATGAATGCTAATTAATAAGCTTTCCAAGCGGAATTTTTTTTTCAGGGATTCCAAGTTCGAACGAAGGAATTATGGCCAAACTCTATGTTACATGGACTCGGGTACGAGTATCAGGTAAAGGTGCGGATCCAAGTGTCGGATACGTCATGATCAAAAAATTGGGACACCGGGACCTTGTCCAAGATTTGGACACGGGCGCGGGGGTAAGGCATTTCCATAATATTTGTCTTATTTTTTGGAATTTTTATTTTTGAAATAAGAATTTCTTTGTAAGTTCTAAAAATTGCTAGTTTTGGGAACTTAGTCAAAGAGGCATGTTTACTACGGTGAGGGGACTGAATCTATTTTTTAAAAGAAAGCCCACAACTTGACAATGAGTCCAGTACATGGTCTGGGCCCAAGTTTAAATATTTTATTTTTGTAATAAACTCACGTGACTTGAGGAGTGCACAACTTAAAAAATCACAACCCTAACTTTTTGTTTAAGCGCCGCACGGGACTTTCTTCTTCTTCTTCAAGCTGTGAGCTTTCTCTCTCCTCTGTATGTCCTGCTCTTCTTCATGTTGTGAGCTTTCTCTCTCCTCTGCTCTTCTTCATGCTGTAGAGTCGCTTCATCCTTTGTCTCTCATCATTCCCTCTCAATCAAAAACACAGACTCCATAGTTTACAGCCTCTCTCGCTCTTTCTCTCTCTCTCTCTGTCTTTCTCACAACTTGACGCGTCCAACTGCAAAGTGGAGGGTCGGACACGTATACCACACCCGTATCCGTGTCATGTCGTGTCGACACGGGTATGAGGGCAAAAATGACGAGTCCATGTAACAGAGGCCGACTGCCAAAGGATCCGTAAAAAGTAGGCGTGCAGTGGCAGCATTGCTAAACCCAATGGCGACACCATTGCACGTAGCAGCTACACCACTAGGCTCCCCTTGGCTAGTGGTAGCCGCTACTCAGTCAGCCTCTTCACCCGAATGCACGATAGAGCTTGCTGTACGCTTGATAGCAATGTTTCTCAGACTCTCCGATGCGTGTCGGATACGACACAGATCGGAGTCTTCGATTCATGAGTTGCAAAATTTTAAGATACGGGGACACGGGATACGGCAGATTTTTTTTTTTTTTTTTGAGGCGAGTAAAAAGGTTTATTTGGGAAAATAGTGCAGAAACGGAAAAGGTAAAAGGAATGGGACAAGTTGATAGAGTTATGTCAACACAATCCTTAAATGGATGTTACCTAACATTCCACCACCTTTACTGTTCCACAACTCTCTTTCTTTCACCTAAAGAATTCTAATCATTCCCAATTCTTGATCACTTTTATCATCAATAATCTATTGTCCCTACACCCTTTGACATTATGAGATTTTGGGCCAAAGAGCAAGGATCCTGATTTGCTACCTCTAGCTAAAAACGTGAGGGAGGTGGGTGTAAAGAGCTAGAAGGTGTACACCTTGGTCACTAAATTGAAGCCTCTTAAAAAGAAACAAAGGGCCTTGCATAAGTGGGGGTAAGTGGCATCTCAACGAAGTTAAAATTGTCAAATGCTCTTTCTGATGTTCAAAGACGAAGTACAATCCAGACCCCATGATCAGACAGACTTTGATGGATGCAGAAAAGACACTTTGAAGTTGAGGATGAGCACTCCTCCTAGCTTCATCTCAAGCTTCAAGATAAAGGAGTACAACCAAAACATTCTCCATTAAGATAATAGAATATTAACGGTGTGCAACTGGCTCTCAGAGGCAGGTCAGTCAGGCCTTCGTCAGCAATTATCGGTCACTGCTTTAACCTGAGTCTCTGTTGGTTCAGTACATCCTTCAACAAGGGACCATTTGTCTCTATTATGATGGAAGAGGGCCTAACCAGATAACTGACCTCAAAAATAAAAAGCTCTTTGTTTTCAACCCTGGATGAAAAACCTCATGGCTGATTCTTCTTACTTCCAAGATGCATGTGTCACCAGAGATGATTTCTGTGCAAAGATAGATTCTCAAATATTGGGCGACTAATATAGGAGAACACAACTCTTTTACTTTAGTTCCTATTGTTTATTCTCACTCCAATGTTACTTAATATACCAATTGCTTATTTCAATGCGGCTGAAATCCAATACAAAAGTCATGGCTAATAGGTTACTGGAAATTATGCATGAGCTCAGTACCCCTAACAGGCTGGACGTATCAAGGATAGAATAACTTTTCCCAGTTGAAACACTATGCCAGGAAACATGTATCTCCTAGGGCCATGATCAAATTTGATATGAGAAACATTTTTCCCTGCTGTATAGACTGGGCTTACTTAAGAAGGTTTTGGTTGGGCTGCACTTCCCGGTGCAAATTGTTGACTGCATAATGTCTTGAATAACTTCTCTAATGTTATCCACAATCATAAATGGCTCAACTATGTAGTACTTTCATGGCCAGAAAAGGACTAAAGCAGGATGTGACCCACTGTCTCCCTACCATTGTTGTTATATACTATGGAAGTCTTATGGAAACTTATGCATCATATGTAGCCAACACTCTTCTATAACCTTCCCAAATGCAGTAGACTTTGTGATGCGCAGAACCAAAAAGAAAATAGCACGACTAAGATCTTCTGAATGGAGGCAATAGTTATAGTATATATATTTGTATATTTGAGAATATTTGAATATTTTCTTATTTTATTTGTTAGGGGTGTTTTATTAGCATGCTGAATCTTAGAATAGTAGCATTATTAGGATTAGGAAAGTAGTCTTCAAGTCATTTGGGGTATTAGGTTACTTTCTTTTTCTCCAAGGCACATACGCTATATGAAAACCTATATGCTATGTTATTCATCAGAGAACTGGAGTATAAAACCTGAATTGTAGTATTCAGGGGCACAGGTTTCATTCACCCCAGGAAAGTTATACATTAGATCGGCCAGGCCTGTAAGAGGTTCTGCTGGGAATGTAACTGCCTCAACAGAAAACATTATTGGCTATTTTGCAGGGATAGTATCTGACTATCCGTAAAACATATTGGGAAGGAGGTCTTAACATAACAGAGGCCTCGTCCCTGGAGTTCCAAAAGCAAGTATGAACAAGAATTTATTGTCTTGATAAGACTCGAATTAGACAAATTTTAGGGGTTTATCATGTTTAAGCTCAATCCTTGTTTAAGGCTCATGGAGGCATGCACCTAGGTTTACCGTCTAGAACACGCTGCAACTAGGTCGGCACCTTGTGCTCAGGCACCTTTTTTTTTTCTTTCTTTTGAAACGGCAACTAATGGGCCCATAGACCTGCCATGGTGGGGCCGGGGGAAGAAAGGGGCAACCTAACCTCACAGGAACCCTAGCTTAGTAGCTGGAAACCGATTGGGCCAACGCCCAACCATGTTGAAGCCCCTTCCCCCCTCAACTTGGAGAAGTCAGGATTCGGAACCCTGACCTCCGGTATTGAAAGGTGGCGATATAACCATTAAGGCAAAGCCTACTAGGTTAAATAATAATATTTTTTAATCGAGAATGTACCTCATATCTATGGTTTAGTAAGTTAAGGCAACTTTTCTACTTAAACTTTTTAAAATACAGTCTTAAATAGATTGAACACAGAATAAACCTGGTTTACAGGTTTATCAAAAAAAAAAAAAAAACCTAGTTTACAGAGCGCACAATAAGTTCTTAAATAGATTGAACATAGAATACGGAGCGTGCAATATATTCTTAAATAGAATGAACATACAATATGTTGATTTAGCACACATTAAATTTTTGATTGCATATTTGAAAGTTCAACACTAATTTTCTACATTTTATTCAAATTCTATTTACTTTTTATCACTAATATCGCACCTAAGGTGGCACATTTCATGCTTAAGAATAGTGCCTCTTCTCAGTGGCGGATGTAGTACGGGGCACCGGGGTCTCGGGCAACCAGTTTTTTCGGAAAATTTTGCTAAAATACCCTACTTTTTGGGATTTTTTTGAAAATTATTACTAAAATACCCTAACAATTTAGTTTTGGCACCCATAATATTTATTAATTAGTTTTGGCACCCATATTATTAGTTTGCTAGATCCGCCACTGCCTCTTCTATGAGGTAAACAGTATTGGCATGCATAGCACGAGCTTCGCTATTTTAGTACTAGGGGTGCTAACAAAATGGCACCAAATGTCAAAAAATAATGTAATGAAATAACTGGTAAACTTTGCTAAAGTTAACGAAAGCATGCACACTCACTGACTCACACACTAATCTAGCATCAAACTTTGTATTGTACAGATACTAAAAACATAACAAAATCAATAATAGAATAGTAGATGGAAAGCTTTTCGAGTCAACTTTTGGCAAACTCAACTTCGTTTATGCAAGAGCCGAGCTTCAGCTTGAACTAGAGTCAACTTTCAATAGAGTCAAGCTCAAGTAGCCTGAATAGCTCACGACTTGTCTCACTCAATTGGCAGCGCTCAATAGGATTAATGAGGTTATTTAGGGCCATGGACATCATACATGTTTTAGCTGTTAACTTGTATGATTATTACAGGTTCCTTAACCTTGACTAGTACCAGCATATTTGGAAACTGCATACTAATGACAGGCTGACAGCTACTACACTTGAAAGTTACGGGCCAAAAGACTAGGGCTCCATCTACTTTAGAGTCTTTAGTTACATCAAATCATGCACCTTTCTGTTTTGGTAAGTTATGCACATTACTTGTTTTTGTGCTTGTTGAAATAGGTAGATCAGCTAATAAGCCTAAGGGAGATGATCTTCATAGAATCCTAGAGCTCTAACCACTTATGTGCTCCAAAAATTTATATTATGTATTGAACTTCTCCCTACAATTAGCATAACACAGACAAGAGTATCAACAGGGAGAGCATTGTGATTTGGGACCAGCCAATGAGCTAACCACCAGATAATAAGTGGTACATAGACATCAAGAGTAACCTAAAAGCCTTCAATGTTCAATCTAATCTAAGAAAGAAACATCCTAGATGACAACAGAGTACTTTACCTCAACATCTGCACCACGATGATAATCCATTGTTAAAGTTTCAGCTGTCCGCTTTCCTTCATCATAGCAACTTCTGACACCTAGCAAATTAGAAGGGACATTTACAATAAACAACCCGAATAATGAAGACAACATAAGGGAATTTGACCTGAACAGGTAGAAACTTACCTATAGGGTTCACATGTCCCCAGTATGTTTCCTTTTGTGGATGCTCAAGTGGGTCTCCATATACCTCACTTGTGCTAGTAAGAAGAAACCTTGCACCAATCCTCTTAGCAAGCCCCAACATATTAAGGGTACCCATCACATTGGTCTTGTAATCATAGTCAAGGGCCTCAATAAATTTCATTTGTTAAGCAGCAAGTCAACTTTAAAAAAGGGTACCATCACATAACCAAATTGCCTTTCCAAACTGATACATAATTTACCTAAAACAGTCATATGAATGCTCAATGAAATGATATATTCACTTAAACTTAACGGTGTAGATTAAAAGTCCCAATGTCCACCCTTTACTGATGAGCAATGCGAAGCCACAAACAGCATTTCAATAAGTGCAAATTAAACAAGAATAAAAAAACCATAACATGAGTAACAAAAGGATATGATCGTCTTAACGGGATTATACTTGTAATGAACCGGAGAAGCCGGGCAAGCCAAGTGATAGATCTGATCAACTTCAATAAGAATAGGCTCAACAACATCATGCCTAATCAATTCGAACCTTGGATTTCCAAAATGATGCACCACATTCTCTTTTCTCCCAGTAAAAAAGTTATCAATGACAATCACATCATCTCCTCGAGCCATCAACTTATCAACCAAGTGACTCCCCACAAATCCAGCCCCACCAGTCACCACAATCCTCAACCTGCGCCTTCCAATCCCAGCAGGCACTCTCCCCACTTTCCCACCAGCCCAATCACCTTGATTAGCCACTCCATGATATGAAACAACATCATGGGTCGAAATCGAACCCGAAACCGATTTCGTAAAGCTTGAATCTTGGGGACTTAAACGAGATAATGTTGGTTGAAGGATGAAGAATGTGGACCCAATTAAAATACCCGCTAAGATAAACAATAATCTTTGCTCTTTGAAAAGGTAATTTAGAGATCTAGGTAAAGATCTATGCTGTTTTGATGTTTTAGGTGAGTAAGGTGAGTTTTGGGATGTGGGCATTTCTTCGTCCCTTCTATAACTATTTCCACTGCTTTGTTTGTGAAGTTGTTTCATGGTTTTGAAGCCCTTTCACTAGCAAAAACAACCCCTAAATCTTCCACTTAAAATAATAACAATAATAATAACTTCCAATTAGATCAACCGGATTTTGAGAATCTAGAAGAATGATAATTTTTTGTCAAAATAAAAGTCTGTTAGACTGGGTTTACCTGGAGGGTGAGAGGAGAGAGAAAGGGACAGAGAGCGCGCGAGCTTTAACTGTGAAAAAATGAATTTTGGTTTTCTGGTTGGGGTTAAAGAGGGAGAAAGTTTCCCAGCGATGAGGGTGGTGTTTTGTGTGATCAGAAGAAGTTCACAACTGAAAAAGGTGGGAGAAAAAGGGGAAAGGGTTGGAATTCCCCCATGAACTAATCATACTAAGAATTAATAATTGCATTATTAGTTGGACTATAGAAATCGATCTTTACAGCAAAACTAATTATGGTTTGTGGGTTCGAAAAGAGTTTTGGACTTACGCCATATTAAGTAAACCAGCAGGGTCGCACACTTAACAGGCTCGTTTTATTAAAAGGGTCTAATTCGGATTAGGCCCATCACACACTTAACTTAATCAGCCCTCCTGCCTCTCTATATATATCGCGACTCCTGATCAGTTAGGGTTACACGTGATAATCAGTTTTCACGAAACCCTAACTGTGTGTCATTAGAGCAAGGAGAGAACGGAGGTTGTGAACGGGATCGCTGTACTAGCATACTGACGTGTGGATTCGAGCCTGTGTGTGGATACCAGTTGAGGCACAACATCTGACGTGTTAATCCATAACCAACCACTGTTCATCCAACCAACAACCAAAGGAGTGAGGTAGGATTTCGATTTGATATTTAATTACAGTAATCACATGTTTTTCTGGGTTAATCGAATTTCTATTATGCATGTATGATCATGTTAGTAGTTAGAAATTCCTTTATTGGTATCAGAGCTGCTTGTGTTTTACTGTCTTCGGATATATGATATATGGTAGATATATGAGTAAGTTCGAAATCATGATATGTATATAATACATGTTTATGTGTGATTCGTTTTCTGTTTATCCAATATTCGGATCTGAGCATGTTAGTATTTATCAATCAATGAAGGCATGTCTGTATGAATAGTTCATATGTTAAGATTCATATGTTACAAATAACATGTTGTTTGTATACAAGTCGTTGTTATTCTGTATGCTACTGTTTGACGAATTCACATAGATAAACTAGGGCAAAACCTTAAAATATGTTAATACGATTAGCCTAGAGTTCACGATTAATAAGATTAATCGTGGCAGTTTCCCTACTGAACGGAATTGAGAATTCTGCCGCCAGGGGCGCTACTCCTCGACCCCGCAAAGGGGCGCCGCCTCCTTGACCCCTGCATGGATCCGCTTGTTTGTGCGAATAATGTTTTATTTTTATGCCATTACAAATTTTTGATGTTTGATATATGATATCTTAGTTCACATGATGTTGAATGGCATGGTATGGTGAATAGTATGGCTCATAATTTTACTTTGGTTTAAAATACGGCCTGCGTGTCGTTTATTTGAATGTAATTATGAAATACAACCTGCCTGTCATTACTTTGAATGTAATAATTAGATTACTGCTAGTGTAGTAGTGTAACTTTTATGATATAGTTGATTGTAAGATCAAGCTCATGAAAGTCAAAGGATATCATGGAGATGACCATCCAGTTGCTATATGGAAGAAGCAAAGTGTGGAGATTAGATCCCCATAGCTTAGGGGGCCATACTATATCACATGTGTTGTTATTTATGCTTCCGCTCATTTACTGTTGATTATATTTATTGTTATGTTTGCATGAAACTCAACTCCATATAATCAATCATATCCCTTAGTAATATTAAGTTAACTTGATGCCTTTCCAATCTTATACACCTATTAGGACTTGGTTCATTAGAATGTGTCTGCCAAAGTAGAGCATCCTTAATTACTCAAGTTTGTTAGGATGAGTAACAGTTACCCATATGTATAAATTGGTTTACTTAATAAGGCTATCAAAACAGTTTTGGGCCTTAAGGCATAGAGTTGGGAGCCAGGACATATGATGTCATCCCAATAACCAGGAGTTTTATAGGATACAATTAGTAAGGGTTACTTACCTAAATAACTAAGTGTAAAGTGATAAGCCAAAGCTTACTTGATACTTAGGAAATATGGATCTTGGCTCCACTATATTTTATAGGGATATATGTCACATTAATATAGTGGATTTATTTTGTCAAAATGTTAACAAAATATTTATGAAATAAGTCATTAAAATCTTTGTACATTTGTTGTAGATAATGTCAAACCCTACACCATCACACTCATTTTCACTGCGATCCGTCCTTGAGAAGGACAAATTGAATGGAACCAATTTCTTGGACTGGTATTGAAACTTGAGAATTGTACTCAAACAAGAGAAAAAGGAATATGTCCTTGAGAAACTAGTCCCCAAGAAGGCTCATGCTACCAATGTTCCTCATGCTGAGAGGAATGCTTATCAGAAGCTCAAAGGTGATTTAATTGATGTCAGTTGTCTCATGCTGGCCACCATGAATTCTGAGCTTCAGAAGCGATATGAAAATATGGAGGCTTATGAGATGATTGAGAGCCTAAAAGGAATGTTTCTGGAGCAAGCACGAACTGACAGGTTTAACATTGTGTCTGACTTGGTTAAGTGCAAGATGGGGAAAGGAAGTTCAGTTAGTCCTCATGTAATCAAGATGATTGGTTATGTTGAGTACTTGGAAATACGGGGCTCCCCAATGGGTCAATAGTTGGCTACTGATATCATCTTAGCGTCATTGACTAATGATTATGATACTTTTGTTATGAACTATAATATGCATAATCTTAACAAGTCATTGGCTGACCTGCATGGGATGCTTAAAACTGCTGAGCAAAACGTCAAGAAAGACTCAACTCCCAATGTTCTAATGGTTAGAAAGGGGGCCAGTTTAAGAAACATGGTCAAACTAAGGACAAGGGAAAGGCTATCATGAAGGGTTCGATTGTGAATCAACCCAAAGGAAAGCCTAAGTTCAAACCCTCGTCTGGTCCTAATGATG
Organism: Tetragonia tetragonoides; assembly: GCA_038025085.1. Taxonomy (NCBI): domain Eukaryota; kingdom Viridiplantae; phylum Streptophyta; class Magnoliopsida; order Caryophyllales; family Aizoaceae; genus Tetragonia; species Tetragonia tetragonoides. The sequence continues at coordinate 37,515,473 of CM076143.1, forward strand.
AAACCAAGTGCTTTTACTGCAATGAGCTTGGGCATTGGAAGAGGAATTGCAAGAAATATTTTGAGGATCTAAAGAAGAATAAGGGAAGTGTTCCTTCAACTTCAGGTAAATGTTATGTTATAGAAGTAAATGTATTTACTTCTTCAAATTCTACTTATTGGGTATTAGATACTGGATATGCTGCTCACATTTGTGCAAATGTGCAGGGACTAAAGAGAAGTAGGACTTTGGCAAAAGGTGAAGTGGACCTGCGCGTTGAAAATGGAGCAAGAGTTGCTGCGTTATCTGTAGGAACATTTTATTTAAGTTTGCCATCTGGATTGGTTTTAGAACTCAATAATTGTTATTATGTACCTGCCATTAGCAGGAATATTATTTCTGTTTCAGTCTTGGACTTGGAAGATTTTGTCTTTGTGATTAATAACAAATGTTGTTCCTTTTATAAAGATGATACATTTTATTGTAGCGGTCCAATGAAAAATGGCCTTTATGTTCTAGACCTTAAAATTCCAGTTTATAACATAACTACTAAGAGGCTCAAATCAAATGACTCTAACCCAACTTATCTTTGGAATTGTCGTCTTGGACATATAAACGAGAAGCGTGTTCAAAAGCTCCATAATGATGGACTTTTAAACTCATTTGACTTTGAGTCATTTGAGACATGTGAGTCTTGTTTATTAGGGAAGATGACTAAGGCACCTTTCACTGGTCACATTGAGAGAGCAAGTGATTTATTAGGCCTCATACATACCGATGTATGCGGACCATTAAACACAGTTGTTAGAGGAGGTTACCACTACTTCATTACCTTTACTGATGACTTCAGCAGGTATGGTTATGTCTACTTGATGAGGCATAAATCTGAATCCTTTGAAAAGTTCAGGGAGTTTCAGAATGAAGTACACAAAATCAACTTGGAAAAAAGATTAAAGCCCTTCGATCAGATCGAGTGGGTGAGTATCTAAGCCAAGAATTCGATAGTCATTTGAAAGATTGTGGAATTGTTTCACAACTCACCCCTCCAGGTACACCACAATGGAATGGTGTATCGGAGAGGAGAAATCGAACTTTGTTAGACATGGTTCGATCTATGATGAGCCTTACTAGTCTTCCAATATCTTTTTGGGGATATGCTTTTGAGACAGCAGCGTTCACACTTAACAGGAGTCCATCAAAATCAGTAGAAAAGACACCATATGAGAAATGGACGGGAAAAGTTCCCAGCTTGACTTTTCTAAAGATTTGGGGTCGTGAAGCTTATGTAAAACGTTTACTTTCTGATAAGCTTGGACCTAAATCTGAGAAATGCTTCTTTGTGGGATATCCTAAAGAAACTAAATGATATTACTTTTACCATTCCACCGACAACAAAGTGTTTGTGGCTCGACACGGTGTCTTCTTAGAAAGAGAGTTTCTTTCTAAGTGGGTGTAAAGTGCAACTCGAAGAGGTTCGAGAGCCACAGGAGAGTACTCCAATTTCTGAGGAGACTCAAAGTAGTCTACAAGATGTTGTAGTAGCTACACCTGTGGCACCATCCCCTCGTAGGTCTGAAAGAGTACGCCGAGAACCCATTAGATATGGTTTCTTGGTGACTGAACATCGTCATATATTATTAATAGAGGATGATGAGCCTACGACCTACACGGAAGCAATGATGGGCCCAGATTCCGACAAATGGCTTCAAGCCATGAAATGTGAAATGGATTCCATGTATGAAAACAAAGTATGGACTTTGGTTGACCCACCCGATGGCATAAAAACCATTGAGTGTAAATGGGTTTTCAAGAAGAAAATTGACATGCATGGGAATGTTTATATATTCAAGGCACGATTGGTGGCAAAAGGTTATAATCAAATTCATGGGATAAATTATGATGAAACCTTTCGCCCGTCGCAATGCTTAAATCCATTAAGATACTCCTTGCCATTGCTGCATATTATGACTATGAGATATGGCAAATGGATGTGAAGACAGCTTTCCTTAATGGAAACCTAGAAGAGAATGTGTACATGACACAACCCGCGAGGGCTTCACATCACCAGGAGGAAAGGTATGCAAGCTTTAGCGATCTATTTATGGATTGAAGAAAGCATCCAGGAGTTGGAATCTTTGCTTCAATGAGGCAATCAAAGAGTTTGATTTCCTTAGATACAAAGAGGAACCTTGTGTTTACAAGAAGGTTAGTGGGAGTGCTGTGGTATTCTTGGTCTTATATGTGGACGACATATTACTGATTGGAAATGATATTCCTGCACTTCAGTCAGTCAAGGCCTTTTTCGAAAAGTGTTTCTCAATGAAAGACATGGGAGAGGTAACCTATATATTGGGGATTAGAATCTATAGAGATAGATCAAAAAGACTCTTGGGCTTAAGCCATAGTACCTATATAGATAAGGTGTTGAAAAGGTTCAACATGCAAGATTCCAAGAAAGGTAATCTTCCCATGTCACATGGCATAACTCTTAGCAAGACTCAGTGTCCTTCGACACAAGATGAGCGAGATCGCATGAGTAGAATTCCTTATGCTTCTGCTACAGGGTCTATCATGTATGCCATGAAGTGTACTCGTCCTGACGTTGCTTGTGCTTTGAGTATGACGAGTAGATACCAATCTAATTCAGGTGAAAGTCACTGGGTCGCAGTCAAGAGCATCCTCAAGTACTTAAGAAGGACTAAGGATGTATTTCTTGTCTATGGTGGTGAAGAGGAACTCACTGTAAGTGGTACACTGATGCAAGCTTCCAAACGGATAAGCATGATTCCCGATCGCAATCAGGATTTGTATTCATTCTGAATGGAGGAGCAGTTTGTTGGAAGAGTTCCAAACAAGATACAGTTGCTGATTCTACAACAGAAGCCGAGTATATTGCTGCTTCTGAAGCAGCAAAAGAAGCAGTGTGGATTCGAAAATTCATCATTGAACTTGGGGTGATACCTAATAGTTCGAATCCAATGGACCTTTATTGTGACAGTAATGGGGCCATTGCACTGGCGAAGGAGCCTAGGGATCATCAGAAAACTAGGCATATACTCAGACGTTACCATTTGATACGAAGCTTTGTACAAATGGGAGATGTCAAGGTGTGCAAAGTATCATTGGAGATGAACATTGCTGATCCGCTGACTAAGCTTCTACCACAGGATAAGCATGAGCGTCATACTATTACACAAGGACTTAGATTCATGAATGATTGGTCTCTGTCCTAGTGGGAGGTTTATCTTGAGACTTATGTTCGATTTATTTATTACTATCCCAATGAATAATTTATATGATGCAGATCATCGAGTATGTGACTTGATTGTGAGACTCTATTGTTATAAATATAATTATTCTAAAATTGTCCGTAGTCAGTTATCTTTATTTGTGGAAATTTTATAACTATTGAGACTATCATGTGGATTGATTGATGACCAAGTTTCACAGGTCATAATTATGAGATATGAAATTGATCACATGGATAAATGTTAGAGAACATTGTATTGGACCGACCCATTTCAAAAACATTGAAAGGATTGTTATATAAGTGTCATCAATGTTTTTCATATGCAACATTTAATTTGATCCTTTGACCTGAACTCACCATGGTTTCCTACATAATGTTTAGCATATCTTGATATTGTTAAACGTTAATCCTTAATCGGATGACTATAAAGATAATTGAATGATGTGTTGTAAGTCATGCGGAGGAATGTGAGTGAGCAAGATGGGATTTGTCACTCTCATATAACGGGAGTAAGATATATGTGGGCCCCTCGATGAGTTTAAACTGTAAAATGCATGGTCGTGCTCAAATGGATTGAAAGTCAATCGTTTGTTTAAATAGTTTAACTGCGGAATCAAGAAAGTCATAATTGAACTATATAGGGATGACACTACTCCTTCATTATGGTCAATTTAGGTATCACATGACAAAGGGATCATCGGTGTATGATTAGTTAGAGTGCAAGTGGGAGATTGTTGGATTTGCCCTATGAACTAATCATAGTAAGAATTAATAATTGCATTATTGGTTGGACTATGGAAACCGATCTTTACTTAATATGGGTAATCGTAATGTTTCGCTAGAAACCAATTACGGTTTGTGGGCCCGAAAAGAGTTTTGGACTTACTGCCATATTAAGTAAACCAACAGGGTCGCACACTTAAAAGGCTCATTTTATTAGAAGGGTCTAATTTGGATTAGGCTCATCACACACTTAACCTAATCATCCCTCATGCCTCTCTATATATATCGTGACTCCTGATCAGTTAGGGTTACACGTGATAATCAGTTTTCACGAAACCCTAACTGTGTGTCATTAGAGCAAGGAGAGAACAGAGTTTGTGAACGGAATCGCTTTACTAGCATACTGACGTGTGGATTCGAGCCTGTGTGTGGATACCAGTTGAGGCACGACATCTGACGTGTTAATCTATAACCAACCACTGTTCATCCAACCAGCAACCAAAGGAGTGAGGTAGGATTTCGATTTGATATTTAATTACAGTAATCACATGTTTTTCTGGGTTAATCGAATTTCTATTATGCATGTATGATCATGTTAGTAGTTAGAAATTCCTTTAGAAAGGGAGAGAGAGAGAGTGTGTGTGAGAGTTTGAGTTACGTGTCTTGATAGGAAAAACTTCTCCTAATTTTCGTTTTGAATTTTTTTAAAGTTTTGTTTATCTTTTTTTCCACACCAGCTTCTTAATTTGCATTATGTTATTCTTTAAAAAAACAAACTCACAGCATTTTATTAATGATTATTCATAAAATCAATATTTACAAAACTAAACCAAACAATAAGAAAACGAATGGGATACAAGTGATTTTATTCAAGGACTTAACCAAACAACTTAGAAAAGTAACGGTTTTTGCTAATCAAAAAGAGGGTGCAAGTGAATGGCGATCGAGGTACCCCCTGCTACGTCATGTTCGGACTCTCGTGTTCAATCGCTAACATATCAGACTAGCTGAACAACCAGCGCAAGCACTGACCCTGTCAACGTAGCACCAACAAGGGACTAGTATAGTTCCTAGAAACCAGCAGACACAAGGTATGGGGAAATGGGGATTCGAACCCATGACCTTGCCTTACCAAACCACTTGGGAGTAAACTTGGAACCACTAGACCACCACCCTTGTTGGTTAGGAAAGTAACAGTTACTATCACCATTTCCTTCCCTTATTTGGTTCCATTCCATTTCATTTCCATCATGTGAACCAAACGACTCCCCAGTGTATATTACACTCTCTTGTCTCCTGTGATTAGGAGGACAAATTTCCCCGTGATCCTTGGGATTTCAGGGGGTAATATGGGTATGGTGAAAATGGGGTAAAAGGGGGAGATGAGAGAGATAGACACAAAAAAAGGGGGATAAAGGTGTGTAATATACACCTAGTATATGGCTAATTTAGTTGGAGAAAAGGTCTACCCATTGAAAAGTGGTTACAAGGAATCGTAAGTGTAAGAAATAAGCAAATACCCCTACAGTCCCTCTCTACATCTCTAGTCTCTACTAGTGAATGCTAATGTATGAGTGGTCATGAGCCAAACTATTCTATCCGGATTCGATTTGGGGTTTAATTTGGAATAGAAGCTTGACTCGGCTTGATTCGTTTAAATCTGAGCTCGTTTAAGAATGTGTAAAATCCGAGTTTTCTAGTGTTTGATGGGAAAGTTTGCAAGCCTCAATTACCTTGTTTGGTTATGCATTTGTTCAATGTTTGATGAAATAGTGATAATTTACACATCATTGGATGATATGGTCTATTAAAAATTATTAATTTATATGAACAACTTTAAATTGTACGATTGAATAAGTGAGTTAAGAGAACTACAACGATAACACTTGATATTTATGCACAATAAAAACACACTTGCATAATCATAAATAACTCTTGATTCATGTTAACCAATAAACTAATCAACGAAAGAAATGGATAGAGAAACAATTGCGAGAAAAATACTCTAATTGAAATATTTAATACGTCTTGTTTTTGTAGTTTTCAACACAGAACACCAGCGCACACCAACACTCGCTAGCAAGACAATTATTGTATATCACAGGAGCGATTGCATAGTTCTACGTGCAATTAGCGCTGCAATTAAGCATCGTAGACTTTGTCAATCATACGAGGAACATTTTGCCATCCGGTACAATGCTGAAGAACATGTTTAAGAGATTCAGTAGGCGGTTCCACAGTTCAGGCATCGTAGAATTCACTAGGATGAACACACACAATCTTCACTGGCCAAAGCGCATAAACCTGATTCAGTTCCATGGACAAATAGGTCTCCTTCAGATCTAATGCAGCCAGTCGCTGACTCTTCTTTATCAGCAGCCTGTATTTTCTCCTTCAAAATTGGGGTGAGAGAAGAAGCACATTTGAAAATGTAGTGATCTAATCTAGAAATTACAAAGAATTCAAAACTCACAACTTAAAAATAGCTTGGAGTTGAAAGTGAAGTGATTTGGGGTGAGAGAAAAAACACATTTGGCCATTATATAGCTGCAACCAATGGCTATAAACGGTTAGTTTCACTCAAAATAGCCTTTGTTTTCAGTTAAAGAGTTTGCATAGAATAACACGGAACCTATTAAATCGTACGCATGGTACCCCCTAATGTTTTATAATGTATTGGGTATTATGTGGAAAAAAAATCATAGCAAAATAAAAAATAAAAAATAAAAAAAAAATATTTCAAAAATATTAATTTAATTTTAATTCTATCGCATTAAAATATAAGGGCAAAATAGTTATTTTGATCAACTTAATAATGTTAAGTTAGTGTTCCAGATTTTATATATAAGGTGCATAAGTTTTAAACTTTAGTGTTATTTGGTGTAAAATTTAAAAAAAAGTGATATCCTGTTTAAAAGCGCAAACTTGAAAAGTAAAATTTCCGAACAAAATTAAGGGGGTCAGTCAGTCGGAAAAAACTGTTTTTGTAGCCGGAAGAAGATCTCTCCAATGGATGATTTTGAGAAGAAAGTGAGTATCACAGAAGAAATGGAAACTGATGAAATCAACCACTCCAAATCAAAAACCCTAATTTTGCTTCGCGATTTTCTCGCTGTTCAACAACGACGAGCCAAAGCTTATGCCAAATTACGAGAGTAAGCAAATCCCAGTTTGAATTTTGTATTTTTATTTCTGGGTTTATGATGCATCTTTTTCTTTTCTATTGTAGGCTTGTAGCATTTTGTTGCTCTCATCTTAATTATTTATACCCATTTTTGGTTCCTAGATATTTCACAAAATTATTATTGCCCTTTGCACGTCTATTTTTTTTTTATTTTTTTTAAAAATATTTTCTGGGTTTTGACCAAGAACACTTTTTATTTGGTGATTATCATGTGATGAATTGATTTAGCAGAAGAGGTTTTGTACTTATGTGCTTGCTTGCTGTTGTATTGGCTAATTATTCCGTGGTTTGTGAACCTATATATGTGGATGTTTTTGTTTAACTAGGTGGTTTTATAAGGATAGGGTAAAGTGTAAAGGCAAGATTTCCATGTTAAGTTAAGGTAAAAGTCATTTGTTTTTTGATCAAACTTCAAAACTTTTTGGGTTCTTGACATGCTCATGAGTCCTGTGAATGTGGGATATGAGTTGCTAAAATCGGGTTGTGACTCGTTTAAGTAGTGTCCTTCCTCCAATGTTGAAATTGTAGAATCTAGGGGTAAGCAGAAAATCTGGGTACCAGTACCGGAATCGGAATTGGTTTGGAACCGGTCCAACCAATTCCAATTCCAATTCCAATTCCGGTTTCGGCTTTTGGAAACCGGAACTGGTTGGGTACCCGGTGTAATCGAATATCGATTAAAGGTTTTGCTTCACTTAACTAAAACTTGAAAGCAAAAAAAATTTTTTTTTTTTTGATAATTGGTAGTCCATTTTATTAAATGGAAAAAATAAAGGAGCCAAAGCTAAAGCAAAAAAAGTTATTTGAGCTTAATTAACAAAAGATGTTGTTGTAACAGAAACAAGGTGAGTGTCTTTCAAGGGTAAGTTAATCAGTAATGAATGAGTTCCCTTGCATCCAAGATAAATTAGCCTTTTGGAACTGGTAATAGGCAGTCTCCCCTTGCAATTCAACAGCCACAAATCAAAAAATAGTTCTGCAGATGAATTGAAGTTATGAAAGATAGAAATTACATGTTCCTTCTGTAGTATTGTCCGCAAGCAGAAAAATTTGTTTTTTTTTTTTTTTATATTAACTATTATGTTATTTGATTAAAAAAAAAATACTAAATTTAGATTTTAATATGGAAGTGGGTACCCGGTGGATCCAATTCCAATTCCTAATAATTAGGAACCGGTTAAACCAATTCCAATTCCAATTCCTAATAATTAGGAACCGGTTAAACCAATTCCAATTCCAATTCCGGATAGTGCGATATCCGGTGGGTACTCGGTTATGCTCACCCCTAGTAGAATCCCTGCAAAAATTGTGTAAGCTGTTTGATGGAAGAATTGGAAAGCAAACCTTTATAATGGAAAGGGAAAAAAGAGGCTGGGAAGAAATTTTTTTTTACTCTTTTGCCGAAAAATTAGGATGGATTCATTTTTGGTGGTGGAGACTAGAGCTAAGTTCAGAAATTAATCTTTGATTAAATGGAAAGGGTAGCTCTATGGATGGTTTATTTGGGAATATGGTGAGGGAGATTTGGTGCTTGCGGATATATGCTGCAGTATAATATGTGTGGGCAAAGGATGGGAAAAAGACTCCCATGTTTAACTTTGTCTCCAATTAATCTCCAAGATGCTTAGCAGGTATAAATCTAAGAGACAAGGTGGGAGATGACCATGGTCAAGATCTTCTGACAGATCCAGTTTGAAATTTGACCAACGGGCAACAAAAATAAATATCGAAATTATCAAGTCTAAATTTAAGAAGCAGCGCTCAGATAAGGACTTGAGTAATTTGAAGTGTGGAATTAGGATAGGGCTGGGCTTATTAAGAAGTTCATTTTGGTATTTTTTTTCCTTTAGCTTTGAGGGTACCTTGTCCTCCTTTGTCTTGTTCTGTTCCATTTTTCATCTGTTTATGATATTCTTCTTCCGTCTTTTTCCTTATATAAAAGAATACTTATTTTGATTGAAAGCATTTTTGTCCCTGTCAAGATGCTGAGATCCTGACCATAAAGTTTCTGTATCCCAAGGTCACAGACCTGAATCAGTACTAATTTATTTACCTACCTATGAAAGGATCAGTTTTGGTATTTACTTACTGATTTCAAAAATCAAATTGTTTTCGCGGGTCTTTCGGAAACAGCCTCCCTGCTAGGCGACTAGTTAGGGGTAAGGCTGCGTACCTCTGGACCTCCCCAGACCCCGCCCTCGTCGGGACATTTACTGGGTTGTTGTTGTTGTTGTTGAGAAGGATCAGTTTTGGTATCCAGATGGGGGAAAATCATGGGAATAGATTGAGATTTGATGAAATATTATTCTTTTGGGGAAATCAGGGGCACGAGATTGCAAGTTGTTGCTAGAAAATCCCTATAGCAAAGATAGCTTGATGACAGCTTTTTTAATTTTAAAACGAATATGTAGTATTCAACCATATTTTGTCTATTCTTTCTTTGAGTGAGACCAATAATGACTTGAATTTCTTTAGTTCCTGTAGACTGAGGAGGGCCATTCCTAGCTGACCCATCTCGGGATAAAGGCTTAGGATGAAGTGGCTAGGCATTTATTTTTCTCTTCTTTTTATTTTATTTCGGGGGGGGGGGGCGAGGGGGAGGAGATAAGAGGTAAGGGAGGACCCCAAATGCACCTAGTAGGATTCAAACGCTGGTGGTGGGGGAACAATACCAACTTCAATACGTCTAGGACTATCATATAGATGTAATGGTTAGTAATCTCTTGAATCATCGTCATTGTGGCAATGTGGCTTTTGGTTGACATGAAGAAAGGTAGGATGTTGTATTTCATGGGAGTAGCAATTTAGTAGGCTGTTTGGTTGACAAAACTTAGCAAAATGGAGAAGTAGAGCTTTACAGGAAGTTTTACTTTCCTTAAAATGCGGAACATAACCTACCTAACACTCTAGGTAAGTAGGACTCTTGCAGGATTTTATTTCCTTTGTTTTGTAACCAAACAACTTTGAATATTGCACAGGAATTTCAACTGAGGAATTTAAATTCATGATCTTTTTTTGGGGGGTTTTGGTTTTTGGAGGGAGAGGAAGAACTAAACGACCACTAAGAGATCTTAGAATTTGTTATTTTGTTTTTCATTACTTAGCATACTTGGTATTTGGTAAATTTCATAGTTATTAAGACATGTTAGGTGCAATGACTTTTGTCTTATCATCTAATTTATTTCAAATTACAACAGTGGGTTTGCTGCATACATCATATCAGGAGTGGAGTTGACTTACCAGCAGCTTTGCAGCGAGATCACAGCTGAGTTCAGTGATTGCTCAAAACAAGTAGGACCTGTGATCTCCTTGTAATTCTGTGTTTATTTTCCTCTCCTTTTTGATATTGTTTTTTGAACTGTGCTTCTTCGTCCTTGTTCATCTACTTGTTAACTCTCATCTGCAGGTACGTGAGATGGAATCTCAATTTCTAAAACCCGACTGCTTTAGAGATGATTTGGCTCAGTTATTAAGGGCTGTTCAAGAGCAGGAAAAGCAGAAATTGCACCTGGTATGCTGTCATTTGATACAAATTAATTTCATATTGTTTAATGTTATTAAAGTCATCCTTTGGGTTGTTATTAAGGTCATCCTTGGGATCCTGTTGTGCATGTCATCAGCTCAAGTTCTTTCTGATGTGCATTTCAAATAGCTCAGACTTTGATATACTTAATCTCTTGATTTTTGCACCTTTTGTTTCTATCATGTTCTAAATGCTGAAACAACCAAATTTGTGTGAGCATGATGCTAAAGGAGCTGTACTCTTATCAATCTCGTCACTTTGAAGTAATTTTTCTCAGTGTGTATTTATATGTTGTGCCCTGTTCTCTGTGTTTTTAATTCTTCTGACCTATTAGATTGCAGGAAACTAGAAGATGGTAAAAGGATTTATTTTCCTGTTTTATGATATCCAACGAATTGTCTTTGTTTTTTTCAATTTGCTTATCAGTTGCACGCGAGGAATGCTCTTGTTTTCTTAGTGGTTGTTGTTTAGTTTTTCTTTTTAGGTTTTAGTTTTGTAGGTTGGTTAGTAATTGATGGTAGGACTCCGTAGGAGGTCCTTTAGATTTGCGCTCCATACCCCTTGCTCTTATCGGCTGGCCCTGTTATTGGGGCTTTAACGGATTCAGCTCCTGGCCTGGGTAAATGGGCGCTTTCCGAGTCCAGAGGTCCCCAGTCATGGGTAAATTCCGTTTTATTGTTGTACTCGAATTAGGATACTTCTCGAGATGAGGGAACCTAATTCTTTTTCTGAAAAATAAAATAAAGTCCACACAAATGTCTGTCTTCAAAGGAACCTTCGCTTCCAAAGAAAGGCGCCAATAGGAAATTATAGAGCAAGCCTGGACAAGCTCACTCGAGAATAAATGAGCCGAGCAAGAGCACCAATGGTGCTACTCTTTGACAGCCCTCATGTTTAAGGAATACCCATCAAGAAAAGACTTGAATGAGAACATGCCATGCTGGTAGAAAAGTCTCTTAAGTTAGCCAACAAAGAGGTGAATTAAGCTCCTGCTGTTCTGTGGAGGAAGGCTCCAAGATTGATCATATTCTGAATAGGAGCATCATGAAGAGTAGAGAGCTGAAACATGGTATAGAAACTGTGCATCTCATAGCTCACTAAACGATCCATCTTATTTCCATTAACCCCTGACCATAAGAAGTCCTGCTCATATTCTCAATCCTCTTGGCTACTGCCACTGGTACTCTAAACTAAGATAGGTAGTATAAAATGATGCTAGATAAACAGGACTGCAATAATGTGATCCTGCCTTCTAGAAGAGATAAACACTCTTTCAATCATCTAAGCTTTTCATTAGTTATCCGGCATTACACTGTTGGTTATTTGTACTGTCCAGTGTCGACACAGGAGCCTTCATCTTTCTCATGGCCCAAATAAAGTAAGCACGTTCATCAGAATTTAGAGGTTCTACGGATCAACACGATGGTCGTATCAGAGAAAGCAGGGATAAATGAGATAACTGGATTCAGGGCTTCTACAGCCATTTCATGTTATTAGTCCCAAGGAAAATTATATATAAGATGATCAGTTCTGTTTCATTTATCACTCTAAGATGAGTATTATCTGAACATTCTCTGTTGGTGTATAGACTGCAACTATTCAGGTCTTGAAGAAAGCTGGAAGGCCATCTGAACGACTTGTGACTCATGAGAACTGCAGATTTAAGAAGCCAATGCACCACGAATGTGTGCATGTCCACGAGTTAACAGATGCTGCTGGAACAGAAGAAGCTGAGGCGGATGCAGAGTATAATAATGCCATCAAGGAAGCTATTAAAGGCGTGCAAGAGGCTGTGACATCTATCAATGAACACTTGGATGAAATTAGGTATGAGATTGCTGCGCTTGACTCTGACTGAACTGCCATACTCCAGCTGAATACTGTCTCAACAACTGCTACTAAACCGCATGTACATACTGTATTAGACTTGAGACCAAAACTATTTGTCAAATTTAGTGAATTGCATCCACTTAGTTTTGCTTGAAATGTAAATTGATTTCAAAAGTTTTTCTTGAATATATGAATCGACAGCTTTTGATATTCGTGACTGGTTATTGAACAATACTTATGTAGTGACAGTTTAGCTGGGATTCCTTTACTAAGTACAGATTGTTCACTTAACAACTCCCAGCTAAACTGACTCAAAATTTATGTACTTTTTTGTATGCTAAAGTATTTGCCACAAGTGCCAAACTGGCCATTTGATATATTGCTAAAGAATGTGTGATAGTATGTACTTACTACTTCCTCAACAAACCAGCTTTTTGATATATTTATGCAATAATCTTTTCGTCTGATGATATCACCCAAATTTGACTTGGCTAAAGTCCAGCCAAATCTTTTTTTTTTTTTTTATGTAACATGGGTAGCCAAATTTTGAATGCCTTGATTCTTTCATCCCATGATATCACCCAATTTGTTCCTCCAAAGTCCAAAGGGGAAACCATCCCTCGCCCCTACCCAATTTTCTTTTCTTTTTTCCTTTTGTTTTCCGTCATTGGAAGCGTAATAAGTAACAATCATATGCAATTATAATGGCATTTCGAAGTAAGAACTGCAAATAAATTTTCTATGTCAGTTTGAATTAGTCTATTTTGAAAACCAAAGAGCAGTAAATCTTTTAAACCCCATTATACTTCAGGCGGTACTTAAATCACATCTCCATGGAGAAAACAGAGATGAAAAAAATATTTAATTCCCATGAAAAATATAAGTTAAATAATTTTGTTATATCTTTAAGCATAACTTAACCAGGTGCCTCTCACATCTCTCCAGTCTCCACAATGGGTTTGATTTTAATGCCAAATTAGTGATCAAACTTCATGTTGTACAAGAAAGTAAGAAACATCAAATTCGGAAATAGCAACGAGAAAACAACCAACAAAGGTTGATGGGCAAGGTGAGGGTTGGTGAGGGCAGGTTAAATGTTGAGACTTAAGAGAAGGTGGATGAGGAAACAGGGAAGGTGGCAGGCGGTGGAGGGAGGGAATGGGGCAGTAGTTAGCAGGACCGCTGACAGTGGTAGAGGGAGAAGGGGTAGGAGCAACAACTATTGGGTACTCCCAAGTGTACCCAAAAGGTTACACTACAAGGGGCTCGTGATCACAAGCATCTCTATTTGTTGTATACCCATTTAGGTCTTTGTCTAATTGTCTATCCATTGATCGCGGTGATTCAATTATCAAGATTAGGTCTAGAGTTTTTATTTCTAAAAGGGTTTGTATTCTTATTACAACTCAACTTTAGAATACTGCTGTCAAGTTTGTACAAAAAGAACACACGGGGTAGTCCTTGAGGATGTCAACGTAACTATGACCGAAGTAGCCGTGTTTGGTTACTTCCTAGCTTACCTATACCCAAAAAAATAGAAAAATGGGTAACCTACAATTAGTCCTGTCTTCCCCAAGAAAATCTAATGGCTGGATCAAGTAGTAGGAGAACAAACACAAGGAAAAAGAAAAAAAAAAACTAGCTGACATTGAGTCAATTAGGTGTCCTCAACCAAGTTTTTCTAATTTATATACAGATCCTGTACATAAATGGCAGTGTGCGCTTTCACAAGAGATCCACAAAACACGTCTTGGATACAAAGTCTCTAGTTAGTAGTTACTGCACAACAGCTTCACCTTCCAGTTAAACAGAAGCTTCATCTTCATCAGACCCCGTCTCCGTAGGCGAAATCAAGGATGCAGACTGGATCTTCCCAGCATGCTCAAGGCGCATGAGAATGACCCCTCTGCAGGAAGATAGAAGAAGACCAACAGAAAGCATTCAGAATTTCATATTGTCAAAGCAAACTAACTATTGCTTGCCAACTCAAATAATCTACTGGGAGATCAAAGTTTCCTTTGCCACTTATTTCCACATAGGAAGATGAGCTCTTTCAGTCCTGAAAGCTACAGATATAAATTTGCACAACCATCAAATTTGTTTTGTTACCTGGCAAAGCGAGACTGTATAGAGATATCGCGAACCTTTATCCTGTTGACAGTTCCACTCTGGCTGACTAATATGACATGCTCATCACTCTCCCCATCCTCTGTTAAGAGAGGTTGATAAAAACATTAGTAACATATCAAAGGTATGGGCAAATAGAGGCAATTAGTGTGGAATCTTTGTGACTACCTGATAGTGAAAATCCCACAACAAAAACAGCAGCTAGGCGGTCTTCTGCAGCAAACTGAAAATGGGCCAAAAAATGGTCAAATAGAAAGAAAAAAATCAACATAACAATTTAACAAAGATGAATTATGATATGCAACTTACTTTATAGCCGATCAAGCCAACCCTATTCAGGGGTGATAAGCGAAACCTACTCAATGGTACACGTTTCCCATGTCCACTTTCAGAAATAAAAAGTAGCCATGGCCCCATCATTCCCTTCTTCCTGTTTTGAAGTTAAAAAAAGCACTCGTCAACAAGGAGAAGAAAAAAAGATAATAATCACTTTTACGGTGCAATTTGGAGGAAAAGCCTCTGTCAGGCAACAATAATCACATTTCAGTGCAATTTGAACTAGTGACTTGCCAAATAATTCCAGACTGGTTGGAGTAGTTATCTATGCAGCTGATGATGTTATCAAAGCTTTCAAGTTCCATAGGCAAACTAATAAGCACCAAAGATGACGATGACTATTTTAAGCAATCCACCAACAAATGGACGAGCAACATGTATGGAATAAGCCTACAACCACTTTAACAATAGCTGACGCTACACCAACTTTTCAACATAATTGATCACATTTAAAAGCTGCTTTTTCCATTGGGAGAACTCATGATCAAGCAATATACTAGACACAGCAGTGTTTATAGAAACACAAATAAAAACTTTAATATTACTTTACTTTCTAGGAAATCTTACCAAATACCATGTTCATCTACCACTTCGTCTAGGTTTTTCCGCAAGGCTGCAGGTATAATATCCATGCTCGCCATCTTATCCCCATATTTAAGTCTCATGGCTATTGTACCTCTTGTATTTCTTGACAGGGATCGGATCTGAAAAACATACCAATAGAAGCAAAAGGATTCACGGCATGCTCTCGTCATCATTATAATGAGCACCACAGCAAAGAGATTATTGACACATTAAAGAAATGTGGACGTCTTAATAGTTTTACAGCATATATAAAATTACCGCAAAGATTTCTAACACAAACATTAAGTTAAGATGAAACAAACCAAATAATATTCTCTAGCATTTTGTGTTTGAATGGAAGTTCTACTACCCACAAGAGGTCTATACCAGCATTTAGCAGTTGGAAGCTTTTGTAGGGGAAATGATAAGTATTGGTATTGATAACGCTAGTGATTGATTTAGCCACTGATGTAAGATGACTTAAAACGCAACTTGAAGCCAGCCGATGTTACTTTCACCAGCATTTCTCAAGAGCTTTTCAAGAAAGTGCTATTTGGAAGCCTACTAAACTAGTTTGTAAAATAGGTAATTGGATGTAGTAATTGCCAAATCATATCAAACCATTAATGCTACTAAAAGCCATGCTTCAGCAGTACTTGGGGGCAAAAAATTAAACCGCGTATCATTGAGGTTTCAATCGTAGCCCATTAATATCATACACGGCATAAAAAGTCAAAATCAGAACACTTACCTTATCCCCAGAACTGAGGATGACCATCCCGTTTTCAGAAGCCATAGCAACAAGATCATCGTTTGTACAACACCTGACCCATCTCAGTTCATCTCCCGGTACCTGTAAAAAATATTGGTAAGTCAAAAGACATTACAACTGGAAAATAATTTCAAGCAGAAACATATGGTATTGAAGGAGTGACAGTAGAAGACAAACCAACTGAGTTGCTATTATTCCTGTCACTCTGATTGATGAGAAAGAATTCAACGAAACTTTCTTTATGTATCCATTGGCTGAAAGCATTACCAGATACTGGTCATTCACGAACTCACTTACAGGGATGATAGACGTTATTCTTTCACCATCTGACAAGGACAATATCTGACATCCACATGAAGATCAGAAGAAGCCAAAAATATCAAATAAAACCATCAACATGTCAGGTGCTGTCAAGTGTCAACTACCTGAATTAGTGGTGTTCCAGCAGCAGTGCGAGTACATTCTGGAATTTTATATGCACGTGCAGAGTACACTATTCCCTTGTCACTGTAAAACAAGATACACATGCCATGTCATCTCTGAAATGACTATCCGTAGAGGCATATGAACTAGAGAAAAGCTTTGCTTGATAGATTAAGTAATTAGCGAAGTAGGATTAAACATCGACAGGCAAACATGAAGACATATAATAAGAAGCATTTAATAGGACACCAGAAATAGCATAACTTACATCAGCTTCTAAGTAAAATTGCATATAATTACATCAGAAATGACATAACTTACATCAGCAGTGCAAGTACAGCTACTCAAGTGAATTCCCATATGCACAAATAATTAGAGCTAGGAGTCTTACATAGAATTTGTCACCTGAAGTTCGAATTGGCAAATAATTTGAACATTAAGCTAATTAATGAGTAAATTTTGTGCAGATTTTTGTGTTGTGCTCAGGCACAAGAATTCCTCTCTCCCTTAGGAAAGGGAAAGTGGAGTGGCATTTGTCCAAGACAAAGGAGGTAGTTATTTCCAATGTTGACAATAGGAGTGAAAGGATGTCTGTGATCTACACAAGTGTGGAACCATACAGAAAATAGGACTAAACCCGAGCTGAAGAGCATGAAAAGAGTGAGTTATAAGGCGTGATGTTCTTGTCCCCAGCCCGTAAGGGTCTGGATTGTGGTTCACTTACTAGTTTGGGCAAAGCTGGTAACTTCTAGTAGATTTAAAGGACTCTTCTTGTATCAACTCCATCGGGACAAGACCAAAATGAGTTTAGACTGACACTCATGTGAGAAAGAGGACACACCTTGTGATAGATAAGTCACTTGCCCATGTAAATTTCTCACCTTTTCATATTTCAAACAATGATGACTTTCAATATGGCTTTGGATGTCTTCCTAGATCAATAATCTACATAAGTTTCCACTTGAGCTGACATTTTAGCCTGTCTTTACTCCTAAAGCAAGATTTGCTCTTGCTAGTTCTTTAGCACCATGGAATCAATTTAAACATGAAAACTTGAACACGACTCAATCATCTCAGTTTGGAAGGTAAGCAACAGTGCACCCACAAATCAGCTCAACATGAGTCATCATTTATCATTATCAGTCCCCTCACAAAAAAGTGCAATGCACTCAAAGAAGTACACAAAATACATGGGGAAGAATATTTTTATCAGAATAGGGAGGGTGAGGAAGGGGGAGATTCTTAAGGACATTTTGGCTACGGACCAGGCTTTGAGTGAGGGGGGGTCATGATGATGAGTTGTTAAGGAAGAGTGTTGAGTTGAAGAATAGCGTAGAGGATGTGTTACTGAAGGAGAGGCAAAGTCAAAGGCAAAAGATGAAGGGGAGATGGGCTAGGGAGAGAGATGTAAATTCCAGGCTTTTCTTTAAGGTGGTGAACGGGAAGAGGAGGAGAAATTATGTTAAGGAGCTTGAGGGAGCAGATGGTGAGATTGTGTCAGATGTGGATAGGATCAGTGCTGAGATTACTAGCTTTTATAAGGACCTTTTTGCAGAGGAAATGGTAGATAGATCGATGATTGAGGGGGTGGAGTGCTCTCCTATTGCTTCTCATCTTAGGCACTGGCTTGAGCGGCCCTTTGAGTTAGAAGAGATTAAGGCTGCGGTGTTTGGGATGGATAGAGAGAAATCCCCGGGTCCGGATGGCTTTACTATGGCTTTCTACCAGGATTGCTGGGAGGTGATTCAGGAGGACCTTCTGCGGGTTTTTAGTGAGTTTCATGCCACTGGGGTGAGTGGGAAGAGTATGAATTCCAACTTTATCACCTTAGTCCCCAAGAAGGATCGGTTTTAAAGTGCCTGGTTACAAGTGTGTATAAGATCATTACGAAGGTTTTGTCTATCCGACTTGGGGTTGTCTTGTCTGGGACGATCTCGATGGCTCAGAGTGCTTTTGTGGAGGGTCGCCAGATTCTTGATGCTGCTTTAGTGGCGAATGAGGTGGTGGACAACGGTCGTCGTTCTAGTTTTCAGGGAGTAGTTTTTAAGTTGGATTTTGAGAAGGCCTATGATCGAGTTAGTTGGGCGTTTTTGGATCGGGTTATGGATAGGAAAGGGTTCAAGGGGAGGTGGCGTAAATGGATTAGGGGTTGCTTGTCTAACGCAAGCTAGTCTGAACTTGTTAACGGGGTGGCCCGTGAGTGGTTCACGTCGTCGCGGAGCCTTAGGCAAGGAGATCCTCTATCTCCTTTTCTCTTCACCATGGTTGTTGATGTTCTTGGTCGTATGTTGGATAGGGGTGTGGAGCGGGGGGCGGTTGAGGGTTTCAGAGTAGGACGGGAGAGGGTGAGTCTCCCACCTTCAGTTCGCCGATGATACGATTCTTTTCCTCTCGACTGAGATTGAGGGGTTTAAGAGAGTGCTTACTTTGTTACAGGTGTTTGAGGTTGTGTCCCGGATGAAGGTTAATCTGTCTAAGTGTAGCTTGGCGGGGGTTAATGTGGGGGATGGGGTTATTGAGTCCTTTGCTGGTCTTGTGGGCTGCCAGGTGCAACAATGGCTGCTTACCTATTTGGGGGTTCCCTTAGGGGGTAACCCTCGTTCGACGTCTTTTTGGGAGCCACTTGTGTCTAGAGTGGCTAAGCGTTTAGATGGTTGGAAGGAGGTCTATTTTTCCCTTGGGGGGCGAATTACTCTTCTTCAGTCTTGTTTAGCTAGTATTCCCATTTATTTCCTCTCCTTGTTCAAGATTCCGGTTAGTGTTGCCAATAGGATTGAGAGGATTATGAGTCCTCTGGTCTGGGGCTAAGGGGGAGAGGAGAGATCACATGGTTAGTTGGGACCGTGTTTGTAGGCCGAAAACGGAGGGGGGGCTGGGTTTTGGTAGATTGATGTCCAAAAACATTTCGCTAGTGGGTCCCTCTGGCACCGAGTAAGTAGGAGCAAGTACGATCTTATGTGCAACGGATGGGATGCTCATGCTGGCTCTAACGTCTCTCATGCATGCCCTTGGAAGTTCATTTCACAGGTATTGTCTCTTTTCTTTCCGCTGGTCAGGTATAATGTGGGTAATGAACTACGAGTTCGGTTCTGGGAGGATGTGTGGAGGGCGGATCTTCCTTTCTCTTCCACATATCCCCGGGTATTTCGGCTGTCCACTTTACACGGGTATTTCGGCTGTCCACTTTACACGAGGCTCCTGTGGCTGAGTTTTTCTCAGTTACGGGTGGTTCTTGGGACTTACATTTACGCCGACCTCCACATGATCGGGAGATGGAGGAGCTTGTTTCCCTCATGAGTGTTCTTAATTCTACTCTACTGGTCCCTAGGGATGATTCTAGGACTTGGACGGGAGATCCTTCTGGGGTCTTCTCTTCTAAGTCCTTCCTCATGTTAGCCTTCCATCTCAGTTTCCCCACTTTCCTTTATCTACTTTTATTTGGAAGTCTAAGGTTCCACTGAAGGTGCGTGCTTTTGTGTGGACTTTGGTGCTAGGTCGGGTGAACACCTAGGACATGTTACAGCGTAAAAGACCTAGTTGGTCCCTTTTACCTGGATTTTGTGTGATGTGTCGGCACAGTGAGGATTGTCTGCATTTATTTGTGTAGCATGGAGTTTATGGGTTAGATTGTTGTGTGGGGAGAGCTTTGTGTGTCCAGCCACGGTGGGCGATTTCTTACAGATACGATTTGTGGCGATGAGGAAGAGTAAGGAGGGGAGGTTGTTGTGGCGTTGTGCTTGTATGGCTCTACGATGGTGTATTTGGTTGGAGAGAAATTCCAGGGGAAAACTAATGATTACGTTTGGGATCACATAGTTTATTTGGCTTCTCTTTGGGCTAAGGCAGCGGGAGCCTTTAAGGGTGTTCCGTTAAGTTTAGTTCAACGCCTTTGGCGTGATGTGTAGATAGTTTTCTTTTTATACTGAGGATACCTTATCCTCCATTTCTTTGTATTCTTTATTATTTGATTAATAAAATTTTCTCTGATCTAAAAAAAAAGAAAAGGAAATGGTACTTAGTTACTGGATTAAAGAGAATAAGTGCATCACATAGCTGAAGCTATTAGGTGAAGGCCTGAGAATCAATGTTACATCCTAGGACATTTTCGAAATATTCTATGCACTCAAAGTCATTTTGTCTAGAAAGCCTGTCAAAATAAGTGTCTTATGATTTTGAGTGGCAAAAGTTGCAGCTGAGCCTGACACATACGAACAGTGCAAAAGAAAAACTGAGACAGTTGATAACGAGAAGACAGCCACTTTGAATTAGTAGGCTCCAACAAGGTGCCTTTCAGGGACGCTGGTTACTTCTTGAGCTATCTTCAAATATAATCATTTTTTTTTAGATAACATGGGTGTCCAAGCTATGCTTGACTAATCTCATGGGCCTTGAAGTTAACGATTAGGAAAACCTCCAGTGGCCCTGAGGGGACTCGAACCTGGGACCTCTGGAATATCTTCAAATATAATCATAAAGTTAACATTAGTCATACCTGAAGAAGAGTATGTGATCATGAGCACGACAGACGATGAAGTCAGACATCATGTCGTTCACCCGCATTTTCCCGACAGATTTACCTATCGTACCACGATTTTGAGTATTAAATGTGTCGGCATTCATTCGCTTAACATAACCTTTCCCGCTGACAGCCTGGAGTTTTCAAGTGAAAGCATTACATTAATGGACAAGAATTTAACAGATTTGCAAGAGAAAAATTAATTAAAAAGGGGAACAAAAAGCAGTGGCATTCGACTACCAAAATCATTTCTTCATTGGGAATAACGTCGATGTCTTCAACTTGACCACTATCAGCATCTTCCAAAACGGAGCGCCTGGGAGTTGCAAACTTGTTCTTCAACTCAATAGCTTCTTGTTCAATTAACTAAAACAATATGAAGATGAGAGATCAGTGACTTCGCAGCTTGAGTGACTCTCCACCAACCCTTTACAAGTGAGATAGAGGGAATATTGACAAACTTATATTATCATACCACACTACAACCCCCAGTGCCTCTCACAAGGACAGGGTATTTTCTTTTCTTTTTTTTTTTTGGGGGGGGGGGGGGGGGAGGGGAGTACATGTACCCAGCCTTACCCCTACAATTGCAGAGAGGCTGGTGCATTAGACCCTTTTGAGTGGGAAGACATATACTAGCCTGCTACTACACAGTAATAACTGACTATCAGTGGAAACTGAAATGGGTCAGGTGTTGTACTGACTATCACTAATTGCCTTTTCAGACTCCGTGAGATTCATTGTTTGAAGTGATACATCGCATAATATAAAATATGCAATGTACCATTATAATTGATTAATATAAATACTTGGAACTTGGGAGCAAATGACATAGCAGTTGACATGGATGCTGTGTGTCATGCAATATGCATCAAATCTAATAGCTTTCCCAGAGAGCTTAGAATTGGCTGTTGGAAAGTATACACTACTTTTGAGAAGTATTAGACAAATCTAATAAACTACTTTCCCATGAGTGATTAGATTTGGCATACTCCTTGTATGTATGTACTCTGAATGCATGCCTTTGAGATCTTTTATATCAATTAATCTTGGCCTTTTGAATAAATACAAAAGCATAATTCACGATAGAAAATTAAATGAATGTCATAAGCAACGGTTAGCCGTAAACGGGGGGGGGGGGATCTAATAGGAAGAACTACAGCAAACAATCAAAGTGAATTTCTCGTATTAGCATACCTATTTAGGAAATCCAATTACCTGGAGAACTTGCTTCTTGCTTGATAAAAGTTCTTCGAGTCTGGAGACTTGTTCCGTCAATGATTTACTCTCATCAACAAATTTATTCCGCTGATTCAACCAGTAAGAATAGCTTTTACTAATCACACACACTTAACTGAGCAATGCAGAACATTCCAAGAAATTGGCAAAAGAAGAGTAGCACACCTCAAGAGCAGTGAGTTTCCTCAGATTCATATCCAATATAGCTTCAGCTTGTTTCTGCGATAGATTAAACGCTGCCACACAAAACATTAAAAAAGATGTCTAAGAAAAATCTGGAAGTATCCGTAGACAAAACATCTGAGGATCCAATATAGGCAACCAGTATAGTTATGAAAGGATCAAGTAACAATAACATATGATAACATAAAAGGTTACGGGTTTCTTTACAATCTGTGTAATATTCAATTTGCATTTCTTTTATATTTTTCATTTAAAAAATTTAGGTGTAAATATATACTAATGAATCCAACTAACAAAATCTAAAACTCAGAGAGAGCAAAAGGTGGGAGCACAGTTGGTAGAGATCCCACGCCTCAAACCTCATGATTGGGGGGTTCGAGGCTCATGAGGGTGGTTTTGTTGTTATGACCCCCTCCCCCAATGTAAGAGCTCGACTTCCTTGCCTATTCAAAAAATAAATAAGAAAATACCTAAACAAATTCTAAAATTCAGAGGATCAGCTATTCTTGTACATAGACTACACTAAACTATGCTATACGTATCAAATATCATCAGTATGACACTTGACCCTCCCTCTTAGGCAAATTGGGGTGGGGGGGGGGGGCAATAGAAAACTGAAAAGGCAGAATTTACCACCTGGACACATACCCATATCGCACATTGTCAACGGAGTCTGACTAACATAGCCCTCCCATACACTTTTGGTGCTTGATCCTTCATGAGAATTCTATTAGGATTTCATGTCTCTCGTATTCCCTCATAAGAGTCCTCCGTTGCATGTACATTGTGGGGTCTTTCTTTAATTGACTTTCTTTAGATAAGAAAGTTACAACGTAAGAGGACAAGGCTTCTTCACAAAGAGATACTATTTTAAAAATCAACCAATGACGTTCCACGTCAGTAAGGAGCACCCCCTTTAAAGCGCCAACAGCTTTGGCCCAAAGAGACGCCAGATACACCACTCAATCCCATATAAAATCAACTGGCTTTGACATCTCAAAAAATCCGAGCATTTGCTCCAATCATATGCACCAGAAAAGCACATGATATATTCCTTTAGAAATTTTATTGCATATATTGTGTTCCCTTTGCCTCACAGTGTTTGTCCTCAATAGTTTGGTACGTTTCAAATTCCTAAAACTCATTATCAATACATTTAACGCATTTTTTTGACTAAATGTAGTTACTCTTGGTTCATTTCACTAATCCTAATTTGTGAAAAAAAAGTCTCACTTTGACACGGAGAGAATTATTATTCTCCGTGATTGAAAGGCTCAATATTCCAAATCTTATAATCACTCCCCCCACCTTTCCCATCATGCAGGCCCCACTATAGCAATGGAAGTAGAAATAAGACAGTGCCAACCACATTATTTGTAATAGAATGCGCTGCAACAATCACCACCTAACACCAGCTATTAGTCAGAGAATTATATACATACACGACAGACAGAGATAGGATGTGTGTTCTATTGGCCAGCAACAATGTTTTAGCCAATACACTGACTAACTACCATGAAAGGCAAAGCGAACAGGACAAGCCACAATCTAGGCACACACACACACACATAAAGGTCTCAGGAGTTGTGAGCAATGTCTAGGACCTGTTTCTGTCAGTGAGGCTCACCCTATGCTAGTGATTCCTGATAGTAGCCATGTATTGCTGAAGCGAAGAAGAAATAAAGCATTGTGCCTACCATGAGAAGGGAAGAGGACGGTAATGGTATCAAAATCATCTCAACTAGCAAATGGTGAGGAGAGCGGGGTTAGACAGAATGGTCCCCCCCCCCCCCAACCCCCAAACATCGTGCTATCCTCTTTTCAATTATCCTATCCAAATTCAAGAAGAGTCAATATATTGGCAAATATTTCACTTTAGATCAAAATGGTCACTGTTTTCTTCTTACTTTTTTATTCGCAAAGAATGGGTAAGCGTGCTTAACTGATCACCAACTTTTTTCTTTTTAGATAACATGAGTATGTGGCCTTTGCTCAACTAATCCCATGGGCCCTAAAGCTAACGACCAAGAAAACATTTAATGGCCCTGAGTATTGTAAGCGTCATTGCCAGTAAAAGTATCTGCTAGTAAAAAACGGTCACACGTGTCCAACACTAGTACTTATGATGAAATGAATAGTATGAGTGGCATTGGGATTTAATAACAAGAGTTCCTTTGATATCTCCTCACTAGCCTCAACAAAAGGAGCGCTTTGAGGTCATGGTCAATATACTTTCCGCTACTTACTTGTAGTGCAGTAGCCCTGGAATCAATGCCTTTCAAAGCAGGGGTCTAAAGGAAACAGCAATCTACAATCCTTTATACAGAAAAATGCAGCAGACATCTAAACCCATATTAATCCTGTTCAAGCGAGTGGTAGGTAATGGTATGGTATTGACTATTGAATGGTGTCTTTTTGTTAGTTTCTCATTATTTTGTGGTGTACAATGCAAAACGTTATGCATAACTGACCCTGTCTCTTGCACGACCACTACCTTCTTAAAGCTGACACAAAGAGACAACATCCTGAAATATATAGGGTATCAAAACACCTAGTGCCCAAAAAAAATTATGGCAATGTCAATATAGGATGGAATTGAGAAAACAGTGCTCCCTTACTTGAATGTTCTCTCAAAATAAAGACTTACCTCTTTGAACTTTGAATTTGAAATACGAAATGTACAAGCAGTTAAGCACCCTTGAAACATTCAAACATCTTAAAGCAGTCGCCCGTTCATAACATTTACTACCAAACCACCTTGTCCCAACCAATATTAGGATTTAAAGGGAGCAACTAAACCAGTCTACCACTAGAACGATGTCTTACAATAACCCAATACCCCCTGAGACATCAAGCCTATGCTATGTTACATGGACTCGGCTGGAAGTGTCCAACATGGATACGTGTCCAACATGGATACGTGTCCAAGTGTCGGACTCGGCAATATTTTGGAAATTTTAGCATGTTTTTGGCTGAAAATGAAGTGTCGAGTGTCCATACCCATGTCCGAGTGTCGGGTGTCCGACACGGGTACTCTAGGTGAAATGAAGAGTCCATGTAACATTTTTTTTTTTGAGGGGAAAATAGGAATTACATTAACAATAGGCCATACGGCATCTACAAACGATATCAAATTCAACACTAAACGGATCTAAAACATCAGAAAATATTCTAGTAGAAAGACTATCAGGCACTTGAGATTTGACAATTCCGAACGGCTTCCTTTTCATTGTTGTTTTCCATATTACAGCCTCTTTGCGGAAGACCCTGCCATAGCCTTGATGAATGCACAACTCTGACATTATAGACTGCCTCTTGAAGCATAAAATCCGCAGTATACCAGTACGAACGAACCGAAGTTGCTGACTATTAACTTCACGTTCTACCTTCAATTCCGAACCATTAAGATAGAGACTAATATGTCCAGTAGCAAAGAAGAAAAACCTCTGAGCAGAGGACACCCCATCGAACTCCATAAACCAAAAACTACCAAAGCTCCCTCCAACGACGAAGAGATAATCCTCACAAAAAGGAGTCAAAATAAACCTCACAAAAGGAGTCAAAATGAACCTCACAAAAGGAGTCAAATTAACCTCACAATTGATTTGATCTAAATCTCACCAAAAGGAGCGATTAAAACCTCACGATGGAGCGAAAGTTATTGACCTACTCAAACAAAGACCTAAATAACAATGGAAGAAAGGAAAAAACAAGTAGAAAGAGGGGCTTATCGCTGGTAGATGACCAACGACAGCCCCAATTTCATACCCTATAGAGTTTCAAGATATTGAGAGAGAGAGTTTCACAAGAGTCCATGTAACATAGAGCCTATGTCAAATCCCACATTTAATCATAATTATACCACCAAGGAAAATATAGGCTCTCTTCAACCATTCAGTCTGAGATTCAGAAACAGACACTTTAGTTCCTTTCTTTTTAAAGACAAGAAAAGGCAAATGTTCAAGGATGAAAGATAAGGGACAATATCTCTGGGGTAGAAATTAGAAAGATACACAGAAACAAAAATATGTGAATATTACAAGCCGGCCAGTTCTAGACATCAGCAAAAGCAAATCACTTTGAAAAACCTTTTTTTTTAGATAAAGAAAAAGTATATTGATATAAGTTTAAATGTACAGCAGGAGAGAGGATAAGGTATCCTCTAAATAAAACATTTACAGATTGCCCCAATTCCTCTGTATATCAGTTATAGAGTAATCCCTAAAAGCCCCCGCAGCCTTAGCCCATAAGGAGGCTAAATAAGTAATTCTCTCCCAGAGCATCGCAGGAGTTGCGTAAAGTCCCGTAAACACTCGTGCATTCCTCTCTAACCAAATGCACCACAAAATTGCAAAATAAGCATTGCGCCACAGCAACCTCCTCTCCTTACCACCCCCAAAGCCCCAGAAATGCACTTGTAAAAAGGCCTCAACACTAGAAGGATAAACAAACAAATCCTCTTGGATCAGCCTACGCCAAAGACTCTGTGCCACATCACACCAAAGGAAAAGATGTGCAGAAGTTTCGCAATTAGACCGACATAACGAACACATATCTGGTGACAGAAGCACCCCGGGTCTTCTCCGCTGCCTTAAGTCGTTTGTATTAACCCTATCCAGCACCAAAGTCCACACAAACGCCTTCACCTTCATAGGTACCTTTGCTTTCCAAATGTAGTCTGCTAGTGGGAAACAAGGGAGAGGTGTCCCCAAATCCCGACAGAAGGACTTGCAAGAGAACTCCCCCGAAGTCTCCCCAATCCACCTCCTAGAGTCAACTGAGCTTGATAGCTGAATAGGCTCCACAAGAGTAAGAAGCGAAGTGAGTTCTTCCATCTCCCTATCATGAGGTGGCCGACGAAGATGTAAATTCCAGGAACCACTCTGTACCGAGAAAAAGTCAGCAACCATACCCCCATGTAGAGTGGTCAACTGAAACAATCGAGGAAATCTTGTACAAAACTGCTCACCCCCCCTCCAATTATCCTCCCAAAACCTAGTACGTGCACCATTCCCAAGTACCAGCTCAACATGAGGAAGGAAACGCGGAAGGATTTGTGAAATAAACTTCCACGGGCTAGCATGTGTAGAGGTCCCTGTAAACTGTGTGTCCCACCCGTTCTGTTGCGTTCCATACCTACTTCGGATGACCCGATGCCAAAGACTATTAGGTTCCCGTGGAAAACGCCACCCTGAGGATCACTTTGAAAAACCTACACCCTGAGCCCATAAGAGAGCCACTAAAGCACTCAATCACATGATCCAACAGCCACAAATCCCTTTGTTCTGAACAGATTGCCCAAATTGAACGTACGCAAAGATACAAAAATAAACCAAAACCAACAGCTTTATAAGGAGTTATGAGGATCAGGACGATAGAAAAAGGTTTCCCTCCTCAATTTGGATATGAGCTAGCTCCATCAAAGATGATTGGCATCCTGTTCCAACTTCCAACATTATACTACATAAGAGAGCAAACACTACACATCCCCCAAAAACCACATATTTGATCTGTCACTCAAAATTCGAACGACAAATGAAAAAATTCACATAAAAACCACAAATAATAGTAATCTTTACTACAAACACACCCCACACGTATACCCTCAAAAAAGAAAAATAGATTCCTTAGTCCAAGAAACTAGCAAGCTCTATGGGCACAAATCAACAAACTGCCCCTCTGGAATTGGATCAAATATTTCATTACATACTTCTGTATGGCCAACCTGTGAATGGTGTGGCTGAAGAAGAATAAAAGAATTTTTCAGAGTAAGGACGTGCCCTTTGGATTCCTCGAGAGACAGAGTTAAGTTGTCTTCTTAGCTTCTCACAAGTCATGCTTCTGGAGCTTTCCCAGGATTATCTAGCGATTAACACAAGATTGGCACCATCTTTTTGTTTGTATTTTTGTTGATGTTTATGTTGGAGGACTCCTGATCCCCAATTGCTGTAAATATTGGCTTCATTGACTAAACATTCTGTTTATCATAAAGATCATATAACTACATAATTTATGGGGCCTATATTATTCATCTTCAATAGAGCTGCCTCAACAACTCGTTACTAGAAAGCTTTAATCTTTGGGTTACAAGGAACTAAATGAAATGGTTGTCCTCTGCAGTCTGCTCTTTTGTTGTGAGGCAGTTAATCTCCCTTACGGTTCTATGGGAATTACCGCTTTGACATTGCAAGCTAAGGTTGCATACAACTGACACTCCTCCTCGTATTCACAACTTGGGAGCCTCATAAGCCGCATTTATAGTCCAAAATTATGTGGACCATAGGCCATTGAGACATGTAACAATACTTGTGATCTAATGTTATCTTTTAGTCTTTCTTTTCAAATAGGAAAATATTTACAAAAAGGCAAATTAAAAATGATTGTGTCACAGAAACTGGCCACAATCAAAACACTTGCAGATCGTGTACCCTATTCAATGAGCCTCACACTTCTAAGAACTTGAACAATAAAGTAACAAAAGAGCATTGCAAAGGCCAGCTTTAAGAAAACTCACTCTTCGTTAAATCTGCTGATGCCAATGCGTTGCTTGATGCTTTCCTGATCACTCGAATTACTTCGTCCATATTATCGAGCCCCACTATGATACCCTAGGTATTGGAAGGCAGGAGTGAATCACATATGTACTCTAAAACACTTCATAAGACCACTTAGACATGTCACATGTCTACAGACTCAAGTACCTCCACGATATGCCTCCTACTCTGTGCGTGTGCAAGCTTAAATTGGGCACGCCTTTCCACTACGGAGCACCTAAAATCGAGAAATGCCTGCAAAGATCAAGATGTATAAAAAGCTGGACAAGCTCTACAAAAAAGATCAATACCAATTAAATAGAACAATGACGATTGTGTGTTTTACATCTTAAAAAACATTTGTTACTTGAAAGAATTGTGTCTTATACACCTAAACAACATAGGACTTAATTAACACCATCAGAAACCACTTTCCTCCCAAAAAGCAATATCTTCTCCCACTTTCCTCCCTACAATTTCAAGCTCCATTAAACTCCACAATAGTAGCACGGCACCCATATTTCCCCCACACTCTTCAACCAATCTACCCCATAAAGATCGTGTGACTGCTGACTTGGTACTGCAAGTAAATGCGCAAAGAAGTCTAACTACTAGCCCAGCCAAAGCAAAGCACACAGGAAATTCCCAGCCCATCTTCTGCTCTAACACATAACATTCATCTTCATCTTTCTCAACGCAGATTTTCAAATAAACACCCCCACCTCAAGAGGTGGTTTGGCCTTCCAAAAAATATTTGGTGATGGGAGACCGACGTAGCTGTGGCCTGTGACTGAGGATGCTCATGCCATTTTTTCCATTCTTTGGAGAACAGTAAGCTCCTTTAGAAGCACTGGAGTAATGTCAGAGCACATTTAGAATAAGAGTAGATCTATAATCTAATATTTCCTTAAACAGTGAGCACTTCACGAAGTTACAAAGTCCTCTTAACTTTAAATTCAGACAATCTAGTGTTTCCCATAAAATTCTAGAAGGTAGTTTTCAGCAAGCAAACAAACTGCACACAGATTAATCATGGATGCCAACAGCTCTCTTGTTCCCCACGAGTTCCACCCATCACCTTGACAAGACTGCTAAATATGAAACCCACAATATGTTTTCCCTTCAAACCTCAAGACTCAAGAGCAACCTCATGAGTGTGTTTCGTCTTTGCTGCGTTGCCAATGGACCCAGTCATGGATGTTCAATTCGCTCAGGCTCCAGTAGGTGCACACTCCGCTATAGGCCTCCCCTGTGCCTTTGAAAGGGAGATTCTGGAATTTGAGTTACCCTGTCATTTCCGCCATGTATATGGAAGGCGAGAGACCAATCTACCATTTCGGAGGTACTTGAAGCTTCGTTTTTATTGTGACATTCAACTATGAAAACACTGCAAAGATGCAGTCAAGTTTGAAGGGAACTTTGTTTATAATATTTGAATGTCATTTAGCTGCTTTGACTCTCGTCTCTTTCGGGCACTAATAGCTGCCCACTATGATACCACCTCCTCCAAAGACTATTTGTGAAACTCAACATGCTTTGATTCCCCAATAAACAAGATTTGAAATAACTAAGGGGGTGAAAAGGCTGGACAACTTCACAACACCGGAACCATACAATTCTATAAAGAACATAAACCCAGGTAAATGAAATGGTAGCATCGAGTTATTACCTGAAGCAGCTCTTTTAACCCCATCTGTTTCGGTTGTCCATTGAGAATCCTGTGAATTTGAGTATAAAACTTTTATGAAGGCCTCAGAATGGAGATGGTGCCAAATCTATGTAAGACAAAAGAATTAATAGAAGCAAAGCTACTCAACATTCAGAAAGGGATACTGCTTATAATCTTATACCCCATTTTCTGTAACCCTACAGGCTTCCATCCCCATGCCCCATACTCACACTAACAAGATGTGAACATAACCCTACATTCAGCATCATAGTAAACGACCAGGAATTCAATTTGACTCCAAAGATCTTCAAATGTCAAAACCTGATGCTATAGTAAATTATTATAATTGAGTTGTTCTGGCAGATTGCTCACTTCAAATCTTTTGTAACTTGCAACACAAGTGTCACATAGTCGAGGTACAGTCCAACTAATCACACGGACCCTGAAGTTAACGGCCAAGAAAACCTCCAATCGCCACCTAAGGGGGCTCGAACTTGGGGCCTCTGCAACAGATTTTAGAGGTTTTATCAACTGAGTTACCCACTCAGGTTTAATAGCTTCATTACATTCACGGCATGTAATCCTACAGTACTGTGTCATACAACATGAGAATGCTACTTCTAATACTCCCTCCGTCCCTAACTTGAAATACCCGCTTCTTTACAAAGACATTTATTTGTGAAATGTCCCTTGTACCTTATGTGGGCCTCACCAAATGCATTAAGCATCTTTGACCTTGTTTTAATCTCAGTGCCCAAACGAACTGGGTACTTCAATTTGGGACGGAGGGAGTATTACACATCATTAAACAATTTATCAACCAGAAACCATTGTTGTGTACCTAAAAGAATCAGAAGTGATCAAGATAATTCCTCCAGTGATCTAATAATCAGTGACTTGCATTTTATTTCAAAACAAAAACAAAAAGGAATGAACACAAGAAAAGGAAGCAAGGAACTTATGTTGGTTCAGGTCCAAGTAGAAATATGACATCTTATGAAATACATTATAAAGAAAAATTAAACAGGAAAGGGCAAAAGAACTCACCCCACCATGTTGCAACTGAAGCCGGACTGAAGAGCAGTTAGACGATACAAATTATTTAAAACAATAGATGGTTCTGCTCCACGCTTCAACTGGAATTGTAACATGAATCTAACTCAGCAATAGAATTGATAATATCTGATTCCTTGCTTATTAAACAAAAAATTCCATACCTCAATTACTATACGCATTCCAGAACGATCGCTTTCATCACGGATATCGCTTATTCCTTCTAATATCTGCAAAAACATGGAAGGCAACAAAAAGACGAGATCACATACTAAAATGCAATGAAGCACCGAAACGTGAAAGAGGTAACGTTTCGCGTTTCGGAAACGTTTCTGAAACGGAAACGTAAAAGAAACGCCTTTGAAACGCTTAACATAAAACGAAACACGCGAGAAACGGCTGACTAAAAAGAAACGCGCGCGAAACGCCAAAATGAAGAAAAAACGCGTCTGAAACGCCAAACTGAAGAAAAAACGCGCGCAAAACGCCAAAATAAAGAAAAAACGCGCGCCAAACGTCACTATTGATTTCCAGGAAAAAAAAAAGAAAAAAAACACCTTATTTTCTTTCTAAACCCTAACTTCTTCATCTAACCCAACATATTCCTTCTCTCTCTTTTCTGTTTTTTAATTTTTTTTTAATTTTTTTTTTTTGTGGGGACGTTTCCACATTTCCGACATTTTGAGAATCGACGTTTCCCGTTTCGCGTTTCCGTTTCCGTGCAACCTTGCTAAAATGAGATATATATCAAGATTGAGCTAAGGTGAATTTCAGCATATGGAAGCACAGAACCCATCACGATTTCATGCACTATTAGATAAACAGCCAGGTTAAAAAGCACCACAACAAGTGAATTAATATTCCGTAAAATAATCAATCAAACCCCCACTCCCCCCCCCCCCACCCCCCCTTTTTTGATAAGGAGAAATTGTTATTTGTCCCCCAATGAATAATAAATAGTCTATGAGAAATTTGGATTTGCCCGTGTGCTTTAGAGTTCCGTATACAAGACAGTATTTGTAATGAGCCTGATATGTATGTCTACTGTGACAAAACTGGTGCGGTAGAGTTTATGGCCCATCCATCCTAAAAATACCTTTACTGTGCCCTGCTACATTTGGTCCCCGCAACCTTCCCGCTTGAAATTGATGAGCCACTGATATTGTGTTCCTTCGCACTGTCATGTGTAATTGAGTACACCCAGAGTTGTACATTGATTGTTTTGTTAGCATAGAGATTCATCACTTACCAGGTACCATTTAATAGCAATAAGTTTAAAAAGCAAAAGGTCCAGGGAAGAAGCTATTAACTGCTTCATTTAGGGAGAATATCTTAACGGACGAGCAGAGACTGACAAACTCATCAATCAAGCCTTTCTATGAAAATAAAAGCCCTAATGACATTTTCTTCCCTGATTTTGGTTCTTGAAATACATATCTAAGCCTTCTCACCCAAAACCTAGATATGCAATACATTCATTGCTTCCTATGCTTGTAAAATTAATTGAACACTCATGTACAGAGGGAGGCGCGTTGGAGATGTGTATTTCTTCCCCAGCATTAGATGCATTTCCGAACGTGTCAACAATTGGCAGCAAGGGTACCATATCAGAAATGCATTTCCTGACTGCCCAAGCAGCATAGAATCATGTTGCCCACTAGATGGCCAACCATCAACGCATTTTCTGAATGTCTCAGCAACATAGAATCTCGTTGCCCACTAGATGGCCACTGCCTATCCAGTATCCACAGGGGACCATTTCTCCATATAAGGCTCTTTTACAAAGTATTTCTTAGATTACGCTGGGATACAAAATAATTCACGAGACACCACGAACAGTCAACATTTTTTTTTTAGCGAAATTGAGATAAGTCGCCAACCACCATGGCGACTTTCAACCGGGAAAGTCACAATCAGTGTTGGCGAGTATTGTCCTGCGAACAACCAGCTAAAACTCACATCCCATGATTCCCCACACCTATATGCTGCAATCAACACAATTTCATGCTGCCAAAACCAAAATAATGTTTCATAAGCATAAATTGTCCAAAATAACCACATCTTGGACGTTTTAATCGCAGAATAAAGAGGAATTTTCCTGTTGCTTGTCAAAAATAAAGCTGAATTAGGATGAGAAAAATTGGAGAGGAATTAAGGGCAGAGTGTGAGAGCCATAAGGGATATAGCAGTAGAGTCATGGAGGTGATTGTTGTCGTCAAATCAAATACTCTCTCCCCATAAATGTCGATCATCTCACAATTTACCAAAGTCTCCTGCAAATTACAAAACCACCCAACTTCCCCCAAAATCCCCACTCTCTCTCCAAATTTCTTTTCCCTCCTCCTCCTCCTCCTCATCATCATCATCCAACTTGAGAAGTCTAGGGCCAAAACGGGAATCCAAGGCAGAATTAAAGAGAACAAGAGGCTGGGAGATGAGAGAAGAACAACAGGAACAGAGGCCATTGCACTAAACATAAATGAGTCGTCCTGGTGAAGGGCAACTTTGTCTGGTAAAAGTCGCTCTCCACAAGGGCGGCTCATGTCTGATTCAAAAAAAAAAAGAGTTGCGGTCCTTGTTTGTTCGAACCCACGTGGACACCATGGTGGGAATTATTTTCTAACCAAACCTATTTGCGTATTACTTTGTAAAGTGAACCTATCTCAAGAAATGGTCCTATCCACGGAATAATTACAAGAAAACCATTTAAGGCAATCCAAGCAACTCATCATAGACACATTACAATGAAGAACTCGATAACATAACCACAACTGCTAATATGTCACGTAAAAGGTTATAGTTGTACAAGTTCCTAGATTTATGCATTGTAAGACTGACAACAGATACATAAGTTACAACAAGGCAGTACCTTATCTTCAACAAGATCAGCTATTTTCTCCACAAGGGTGGCTTTGTTTGTCTGATAAGGAATCTGTCTCATTCAATAAACAGCATAAATGGAAAAAGTCATATTAATGAGGAGGCTATTGAATACCACAAGGCACAAGTAAAACAGTAATAATGACTGGAGCACTGATCAAGTTGCTAGAAGATATAGAGGTAGACCTCTTTTATAATTATAGCAATACGCTTAGTTCTAGAATCCAGCAACTCCAAATCAGTCTTCCCTCTCATGACGATGCGTCCTCGCCCAGTCCGATATGCCTCAAGGATTCTAAATAAGTTTAAAAATTATTAGAAATTGATCTAGGTTTAACAAAACCAAACAAGTATTGGCTTAGGTCAAGTCATATTAAAAAATGGTTAACAAATCCAACAGCTAATTAAGCAAGAGGAAAGGAAACAGGACTGATGCTTTCCATTGTTCCCTTTCCAACCCCTGTTTTGGACCTTTCCATTTCCTTTCTAGCTCACAATAAAAACAGAAAAATATCCCACAGGCTGACATATAGTGTCCGCCGCACAAAAGTGGAATCAATCTGCAGTGTGTATAATTCGCACACAGTATATATGTAATGGGAGTTCTTATCTTTGTTTTGAAACAATTCCTCAAGCATCCTTTTCAATAAGACGAGGTCAACCATTCTTTTAAATAAGGAATCTTATCTAAAAATTTAAAAAAAACAAAAAAGGAAATTTTTTATTGGAACTGTGAGTATTACAAAGTGAGAGGACAAGGAGTCCTCACAAAGACTTCTGAGAGCTATTCTAGATTTCTGTTTATCCCAAACTCCTACACAAGCAAGTACAAGGAGAAACCGCTACTCTTTCCCTCCCACTCAAAAACTCTCCACCAATCCACTCTCCACAGTCCTATCCAATATCCTCCCTCAAACATCCACAAAGTAAAATGAAAAGGAAAAGGAGGATCCCCTTGCTGAAGTCCCACGAGAAGATGAGGACGATTCCCATGGGGTGCCTATAATCAAATTCGAGAAGCTAGCATTCAACAAACCCAAAATCCACCTCCACCATATCTATCCAAAATCTTTTTTATCCAAAACCCTATCCAAGAAACTTCAACAAACCCAATCATTCCTTCTTTTTTTTAGATAAAGATAATTTTTAAAAAAAATCTGACACTATTACAATGCAAGAGGACAAGAAGTCCTCAGAAAAAGAAAATAATTACAAATTCCCACAATGAAGTAGAACATCAGTAAGGGGAATCCCCTTAAAGGCCCCGGCCGCCTTGTCCCAAAGAGAATCCAAATAAACTACCCGATCCCAAACAAAATCAATTGGCCTAAACACCTCCGTGAAAATCCTAGCATGCCACTCCAGCCAAATGCACCAGAAAATGGCGGAAAAGGCACACCTCCAAAAGTAAAAACACCCCTCATCATTACTTCTCAAATCCAACTTCAAAATTACCCCCTCAAAAGTGAAAACCAGACTGCCTAGCATCATCCACCACCTCATTATCTACCAACACCGCATCCAAAATCTGCCTTCCCTCCACTGTCCACAAAAGCACTCTGCTCTATCGAGACAGTCCCTGCCAACACCGCCCCAAATCCAGCTGAAAGAACCTTCACCACAATCATATACACGCTGGTCACCAAACTGGTTGGTCTAAAATCCCTAACCTTATTAATCCGGTCCTTCTTAGGAACAAGAGTAATAAATGTAGAGTCTACTCTCTTACCAGTAACTCCATAATCTCTGCGAAAACCCTAAACATATCCTCGTTAACCACCTCCCAACAATACTGAAAAAAGGCCATCGTAAACCCATCCGACCTAGGGGCCTTCTCCCTATCCATCCCAAAGACAGCAGCATCTCATTCAACTCAAAAGGTCTCCCCAGCCACTCTCTACAGTCTACACTGCACCGAAACTGGCGATCACTTAACTCCCTCAATCATAGGCCTAAACGCAAACGCAACCTCCCCCATGTAAAGATTCCTAAAAAAACCCAGTACTCTCATGACTAATCCTGTCCACACCCAAAAACCAACTCCTCATCACCAATCTCCAACTAAAGAGCTCATTTACAGATCCTTACATGAGTTACATCAGCGTATGCAGTACTATCAATGAAATTGGGTCAAGGGTTTCTAACTAAACCATCTACATAACACACCCTGATAGAGTATACGATTCACAGGGAAAATCTACGTGACATAAGCTTTCTACAATTATTTTCACATAGCAACTGCAAGTCACATAATATTTAAGAGGCACTATGCCTAATAACATACTATAATGTGCAAAATAAGAAAGATGAGAATAAGCTTACCCAACATTGCCCATGATCAGACCTCCAGTTGGGAAGTCAGGAGCCGGCATGAATTCCAACAGCTCCTGAAGCTATATAGGCAAAACAAAAAATAAATACACAAAACAACTTTATCTACAAAAACAAACTAAACTAAACAAAATTAGCTGTCTAGATAAATCAACATCCAATTAGATTATTTGTAGTCATAGGCCCCCTTTATCCTTTTTAGTCACGATGAATTACTGAAAAAGAACAGAGCATATCACAACGTAACAATAAGAAGACTTCTCGAACATAAAAATAAGTGCCTCCCTTAACTACCACCCCCTACTATAAAGAAAAAACATAGGGACTGATGCAAGCATAGTACATGACAATTTTAGCAAGAGAAAAAGGATACTATAGACGAAAACGAGCCTAAGTAGTACACATATATATAGTCAACTGCAATACATATATATAAGTCACAATGCCACGGTTGTCATCTCCTTTATTGTTTTTCCCCTCTTTTTTCATTCTTAGAATTGTGAAGACATTTGAATGGTTTTCCTGATGGATTTCAATAATCTGTCAAAACAACCTGAACACGGTGTGATCAAGATGCAAATATATGCAAAACAAACACATGAAAGTCCAATTTCTCTAGACATTGGCAATCAAATAGCTCCTAAAAGCCCCTCCAGCCTTAGACCACAAAAGCTAAGTAAGTCACCCTATCCCACAGTAACTCAGGTGGCAGGGAAGCCGTAGAGAAAATTCTCACATTCCTCTCCAGCCACAAACACCAAAGAATAGCGAAAACAGCATTATGGCATAACATTTTCATCGTCTTATCCCTCCCAAAGCCCAAAAAATGAACCTGCAACATCTCCAAAACAGTGGCTGGAAACGCCCCCTGATCCCCGCCTTCCCCAAAACACCAAACAGTTTACTCCAAAAAGTATGCACCATGTCACGGTGAAGAAAATGTGAGCATGAGTCGCTACTAGCACAACACAGCACACAGATGTCAAGTGAAATAGCCAGCCCCGGTCGCGTTTAGACAACATTGATAGTGTACACCATGATAAAGAAAACAAATAGAAGTCATTTAATATGTTTTACTTCTGTATTTGTCTTTGAATTTCCAAGCTGAAGAAGCAAACCCTTGACTGCCATGAACAATAAGCACTAAACGAGGACTTCACAATCTCCATCTACCCAAAGTCCAATTGCCTACCAACACCAAACCATCTTTTTTTTAGATAAGAGAAATTTTTTATTAATCAAATAGTGAAAGAATACAAAATGGAGGATAAGGTATCCTCAAAGAACAAAAATAAAGTATCTACAAATCACGCCAATGGCGTTGAATGACCGTGAGTGGCACCCCCTTAAGGCACCAGCCGCCTTCGCCCAAAGGGAGGCCAAGTAAACTATATGTTCCCAAACCAAATCGATACTCTTTCCCGCATCAGAGAAAACCCTCGAGTTCCTCTCTAACCAAGTACACCAAAGAATAGCTAAACAGGCACACCGCCACAAAATCCTGCCCTCCTTCCCCCTCCGCATAGCAGACAATCGCATCTGTAGGAATTGCCCCACAGTAGCAGGGCACACAAAAGGCTCCCCACACAACAGCCTATCCCACAAGGCCCTCGCAAAACAACACATCACAAACAAATGCAAACAACTCTCCCCATCCTGCCGACACATCACACACATGCTGGGAAGAAGACACATATGTGGCCTGCGCCGTTGCACCATATCACTAGTGTTCACCTTACCAAGCACCAAAGTCCACACAAAAGCACGAACCTTCAGAGGAACCTTGGACTTCCAAATATAAGAGGAAAGGGGAAAATGTGGAAACTGTGATGGAAGGCTAAGATGATGGAGGACGGACTTGCAAGAGAAAACCCCAAAGGCGTCCCAATCCAAGTCCGAGAATCGTCCCTAGGGACGAGAAGAGTAGTGTGGAGGACACCCAGGAGGGAAACGAGTTCCTTCATCTCTATATCGCGGGGTGGTCGTCGAAGGTGTAAGTCCAAGGAACCACCATGAGCCACTGGCGCCCCATGAAGAGTGGACAAACGAAAAACCCGTTGATATGTAGAAGAGAAAGGAGTTTTACCTTTCCACACATCTTCCCAGAACCGAACCCCATTGACCATTACCCACATTATACTATACCAGGGGAAAGAATAAAGACGATACCTGGGAAACGAACTTCCAAGGGCAAGCATGGGAGACAGTGGAGCTGGCTTGCGCGTCCCACCCATTATGCTGAAGGCCGTACTTGCTTCTGATAACTCGGTGCCATAGGGAGTCAGATTCTAGGGGAAAACGCCATAACCACTTACCCACTAGCGAAATGTTTTTGGACACCAACCTACCAAAACCCAAGCCCCCCTCAGTTTTCGGCCGGCAAACATGGTCCCAACTAACCAAATGATCTCTCTTACCCTCACCAACACCAAACCATCCTACTACATATTTCACTTCATTCTGCAAGCAGATCATTCTCAGCATCTCAAAACACTAATCTGTCTAAATAGTCTAACTGTCTGGTTCAACATATACAATTCTCAAGATACCATGTGCCTTCACTTAATGTATATATCACAAACTTTTAAATACAGAATTCTTTTTCCGTCATTTACTAATTTACTAGATAAGATATTAAAAATCTCTAATACTATGAAGAGATAAGCATGAACCACAATTCCACAAATCAAAGA
Organism: Tetragonia tetragonoides; assembly: GCA_038025085.1. Taxonomy (NCBI): domain Eukaryota; kingdom Viridiplantae; phylum Streptophyta; class Magnoliopsida; order Caryophyllales; family Aizoaceae; genus Tetragonia; species Tetragonia tetragonoides. The sequence goes on from CM076143.1 coordinate 37,555,281, forward strand.
GATCTAAATGCTAGAGCAGGTAATGAGCCACAGAGGCCCAGAATTCCTATTGAAGGCTCCATGCATTTAGTCTACACAGCAATATAGTCAACAGAACACCAAGTTCGAGAGTCCTACCGGTAGAAAGACCTGAGAAGGTCAAGATGTATGCACCCTTTCCCAGATAGAGAGAGACTGTAACTAAAATGCCCACAAAAAAAGGATTTCGATACTAAAGGAGTCGTGCCTATACCCCATCCTGGTGTGAACTGGCCATTTTCTTTTAACTCAAATGTTGTAATTCTAAAAATTTTACATATTGCGACTTATAATCGGTCATATATGTTTTAACACCTCATTTACTATTTACGAGACAAATGAGTCATTTTCAGCATTTGTAGAAGCCAAAACAAGACTCAAAATTCTAGTTCATACGAAATGCAACTCGAAATTCTATAGGTATAGCGCATTTGATAACTGATTCTAACGGGTCGATGTAGTTCTTTCTTCTTTTTTTTTATAACATGGGTAGCCAGGCTTTGCTTGACTAATCTCATGGGTCCTGATTCCTGAAGTTAACAAACCGGGAAAACCTTCCATGGCCCTAAGGGTCTCGAACTTGGGACTTCTAGAATAGATCTCATAGGTCTTATAAGCTGAGCTACCCACTCAGCGGTTTGTAATGGACAATAAACCAAGAGCCCTAGTTAAATGCTATGGCGTGATTTCAAGAACATGTTACTCCCTCCATCCCAAATTGAAGTATCCACTTTCCTTGTCAATCCGTCCCAGATCGAAGTACTCACTTTTTTTAAAAGACATAATTGTCATGAAATGTCCCTTTTATCCTCATGTGGGCCTCACCAAATGCTCTAATGATCTTCCAATTTCGAATTAAAGTACGGGGTAAAGAAGGAAATCAACCACCAATTTTATATTGTCTTAATCTCCATGCCCAAAAGAAGTGGGTACTTTAATTTGGGACGGAGGGGTTACGTAACATTTTTGTTGCATACTGTAAAGTGGAATTTCTAGGCTAACAGCCAAGATTTTCTGCATAAGTGGACTGGAGGGCATCCACAAGTTATAGCAGCATCTCTAAGAAAGAAAAGGGAAAATTTTCTTTTTCTGTGAAGATGAAAAAGGCTGCAGGGTTCAAATTTACCGACACTAGCAAAATCAAGATTAAATTATAAGGCAAAGCAATCAAGATACGCAAAAGGAGCCTTAAAGCTTAAAGAGTAGAACCTACTGTAGCTTCTGGATTATGAATCAACACAGAAAGTGCATCAACCAGCTCTCCAAGATTATGTGGAGGGATATTTGTTGCCATTCCTACCTGGAAACATGCAATACCAGCATTAGTAAATTTATTGAGATACAACTGAGCCAGCCAGTACAACTGGAAAAGAAATGGGAAAAAAAATACTATTTACTATACAAACATATAAATATTACCGCAATCCCTGAAGAACCATTCAACAGTAAGTTCGGTATACGAGCAGGAAGAAGTGATGGTTCGTTCTGTGACTCATCAAAGTTTGGAACGAAATCTACCTGCATTGGGCAGAATAAAATCAATAAGGACGATCCTAATACACAAGTTTACAATACCAATCTCATGAAGAACTGACTGTATCTAGTTCCAAATCTGCCAGCAACATTGCTTCACTTAGTGCCTGCAAAAGTCAAACAGAAACTTAAGAATGCATCTAAAACATCAATTGATCCAACGAAGTAAATTCAACAAGTTCATATGACCATCCAGTCATCCGAAAAATATGCAAGCCTCCGCATTTCAATCCAATTATGATGCAATAATATATAAATGAATAGATCTTTTGTCCACAAACAGAAATAATGTATTACAGTTTTTATAATAAAAAGGAGAAAAGACTATACAGATACATTATCAGAGGAAGAGAAGCAAACACTGGAATCGTATCCTTTGATTGAAAGTTTTACAGGAAACAAGAAAATCAACACAAAACCGAGGTACTATTGTACTAAAGGATTAATTTCATCAAAAAAAAATGGACAAAGCTGCATTTCAGCTTTCCGTCCCAAACAAATTTTCGAACTTGAAACCATTCAGCAAACAGACACCCAATTAATGCACACTAAAGGTAAGAGAAAGAAAAACTGAAGTTCAGTAGATATGAACTTTCCCTTTCAACAAGAAGAACGCCACCCCCCAGTAGGAACCCATCTAAAGTAAGTCTGGCATGGTCAGAACTCATACAGCTTTACCCTTGACAAGTGACAACTAGCAGAAAGGTTTTATGGGATCTTTTATGCTGATAGATATAAACTTTCGCTCATATGAGAAGAATACAATACACAAAAGAATTGTCCGTATGGAGCTTTATGCAGAAAGATGAGAAAAGCTTACTTCCAGTCTGCATTCCGTGTATCGCATTGCAGCAGGAGGATCGGCATCTACTGAACCAAAATTACCATGCCCTTGAATGAGTGGACTCCTCAGAGAGAAATCCTGCACAATTGCAAATAATGATCAAACCTTTCCTATAGTAATCCCAAGTTAGAGTCATCAGAAGAACAGGGCAGTACATGACAACTAAAAAAAAGTTTTTCAATTTCGCTTCTTCAACCGATGGATCTTATAAAGTTGGATCAAGCAGGCAAAAGCCCTAAACTATATGTTTGTGCAAAAGTCTCTAGGTCATCTGATTCCCATTTCCCTAACAGAAAATGGTCAATCTTCACAACAAATCCAAATTAGAAAACGAATACTCAATAACAGAAACCATAAGACGTCAGATTTGTTGCTCGACCAAAAATACATTTCATGCACCGAAACAAGCTATTAAGTCAAACTTTACAACATCCCTTCATGAATGACATGTTTAACATGGACTTGCTAGACATGTTAAAATATTAGAATAATTCAAAGTAGAATTATATTAAAGACCTATTAGAATAGACCATATTAACTTCTTATTTTCGAATAAAACAAGCAGACCCCTCAATATGAAATTGCAGGCAACAAAAAAGAACACAAGGTATTTCACCCATTATAGACCTATAGAAGGCCACAATAGGACAATCATTTATAAGACATCACACAATACAAGTCGCAACCGTTGAATGGAGAATTACAAGCAACTCAACAGTCCATCACACTAACCAAAAGCCATATACCACCGCACCCATGCTCACTCATTGATTCGACATTAAGTGGTATCCATCATTTATTCAGCAATACTCAAATGGTCATCTATAAATCCCATTTCTTTAAGGCCTCATACAGGATACCTTAGAGATACATAACCAGTTCATGGTCCTAGCACGGGTACATAGATCATTGTGTCATGCATTTACACTCCTTAGGCGCACCCAAAGTTCATCAACCACTCACAAGTCTTTTCAATAAAGGGAGATACATTACGATTCTGTCCTAGTAATTTGAGAATGCTAGCTAAAATATGTGCACTTTAAGGACTACATTGATGATGGAGTCTATAAAAACATCTGCTCTTATTTTAAAATTCAAATTTTAGCTCCTTTTCTGCATTTCAAGGTTCCACATCGGCACATCCTTGACTTCATGAATACTCTATTTGTCTACCCTTGAAAAGGTTTTATTAATGATCAAAAAGCAACAGTATAAAATTTAGAGGATAAGGAGTCCTCTATGTGAAAACATAATCTAGAACGATAACAAGAATCTAAAAAGAAATCAAACTCCCCACAAGCGCTAAACATCGGCAAGGAATACTCCCCTAAAATCCCCCGCCCCCAGAGAGATGCCAAGTACACAACGTGATCCCAAACAAAGTCAACAGGCTTGCAACCCCGGTGAAGACCCTCGCATTCCTCTCAAACCAAAGACACCAAAGGAAGAAAGGTCAAAGTGGTAGCCTGGAAGGGCTGGACAAGAAGGTGGGCACAAAAAGCTAGCACTAGCAACAATTGTTTTTTAGATAAGAAAAAAAATTATTAGATGGGATGAAAGAATACAATGAAAGAGGATAAGATATCCTCCAACCAAGAACAAACCCAAAATGCGTAAACCTAAAAAGAAACAGCCAAAAAGAGACTACGGGATAACCCATGTCTGTCGTAATTGACATCCGACTTTAAGTTCTCTAGCTCATGATTTTTTCTCCTAGAAACCTTAGAATCGAAAGTGACCTTCTTTCCTAAATCAGCACTAGCAACAATTGTTCAACTATTGCAATTATTGCAACGATGGTCACAACCAATCCCATACCAATCCCAAATGACAATCTTGAATAGGTACTCAAACAACTGGAGAGCCTCTTCACCGAAAAGAAACCTTCCCAAAACTTAACTCAATTAATAGCATATAGTGAAAAAGTATATTTTAGCCCTATTCGTATAAGCTACAATCACTTCAAGGAGGGAAACCGATCTAACAACTCTGAGAAGCAACGTTTCTAGTTTTCCTAAACAGATATTAAATCCCAATAATAGCCTCAAATAGGCAAGTGGCAACCAAATAAGATAAGGAAATAGCCAACTAGTAATAAGCAAAATTGATCCCATAGATCTTCACATTTCGTTAGAACTCCTAGACATCAAACATAATGTAATCTTAAGATATAAATAGTAATGGCTAGACTGAAAAGCACCATTAATCACATATAATTCAGAGAAAAACATAGCAATAGCACAATCACCAAAAAATTAACTACTAAGGCTCGGTGATAAAAAAAAAAAACTACTTAGTCTCAATATTTTAAAATTCCAGCATCATAGGCCCAAAGAAATTTGTGTCTCCTCTCATTTGACAATCACTAGTGTTGACTGCACTAAAAACATCACCTGAATAAGAACTTAACCTCGTAAGAAACCATAAAGTCCAAGAGGATATCATTTGTAAGGAGCTACGAGACTTCTTCATGTAATAAACAACAACATAGTATCATCAACCAACAGATAGGAATACCAAATCTCCTCTTACAAACCGATAGGAAACACAACCCCCACCAACTGAAAAATGTTGGTAAATGTTGGCTGCAGCCATAATTATTATTAAGATTTTGATGTAAAACAAAAAGATAAAAAGAAGAAATTGCATTCCTTAATTATCTTACTAATCTTTATTTCATAAAATATCCTTGATAGCCTGGAATTGGACTACAACTCTTCTATTTGGAAGGAAATAATCTTATCTCCCTTAATTGATGTGATTGTTATTTCATCACCTGTACTAGTGCAATAAGGCCGGAAATTTTATGCAAGTTTATTGGTTTATATAGTTTAGTAAAGCTTGTTATAGTTGGCAAGGAAGATAATCATATCCTTGATTGCCAATCACTGTGATCATTTGGAAGGTATGATATTATTGATTTTGTGTATTGTGCTTTTTATGAACAAAGTTCCTAAGGGCTAGTTGGACTCTACCTTCATATAAATAGGACTCTTCTCATGACTTTAAGAGTGTGCTCTGACTTGGGAATTATCACTCTCATATTTCTCTTAAGCTAACGTGTTCTTGCAGCCTTTAAACTTCATATCTTACAGTTTCAAGAACACTCCTTCAAGTGGTGCACAACAAAGGCATTTTCATATCCAAGCACCCAACACAAAAAAGAAAGACGATACAAGCATTCTTGTAATACTCTTATCTCTTGTGTTGAAATTTAATATATATATTATTATTATTTGAGGTGTAACCTTTTATTATTGTTAGGTCGATTTGGGTTGTGGGTCAACTCGTTAAACTTTAGTCATAGGTTGACTTGGAAGGTTGTAATACTTCGGTAGTATTATTTTGTAATCGACTAACATTTAATAAAGGTTTTGCATGTTGAAAATCCTTCGGGTAGGTCCCGGAGGTAGTGGACGTAGGGTAACACCGAACCACTATATATCGTTGTGTCTTGTCTCATTTTATTTTATTTTCGCATTTAACTTTTAGTTGCATAATTAATTGTTGCCACCCTCGGTACCAACAGTAAATACTACTTTCAGGCATCCATTCCATAAAATTAACCAAAAGCCACATAAACCTCACCCATGCTCACTCAATGATTAGTATTTTTGGTGGCGGCCACCATTTATTCCACATCAGCAATACTCAAATGGCCATCTACCACATATCTACTGGGCTAATGATAGTGAGATTGTCTCCATATTGAAGATATGGAACCATGCAACTCCAAATGCATAAACCTTAGAGATACACTTATTCTACCAGGGTGCATACATCGTTGTGATCCATTCACACTCCTTTAGCATTCCCAAAAACCATAATTCATTTAGAAGTTTTTTCAATAAAGGAAAATAAATCGAATAATATCTTACTAAATCGATAATGCTAGCTACAAGACATTGTGCAGGTGTGCACTATAGTGACTACATTAATCAATAGAATTGACAAAATCAATGGCTTTTCTTCTTAAATTTCAAACTTGGCTACTTTCTTGCTTTTCTAAATTCCTCCCTTGACTTCTGAGTAGAGTTTACAACTACTTTGCTTGTTCGATGCTTTTCTTAGTTCAATCCAGGATTACCTAAGTCGCCGAACGCTCAGTTAGCATAATATTTCGCTCGTTATGGGGAACTCCGTTCGTTAGGGTACACAAGGCCACTTCGCTAGTTTGGGGACATATTTCGTCTAGTGTTTAAGTTTTGAGTTTGATCCTAATCATCTTTGGCTTAAATTTTTTTCTTTAATATTAAGCATTTGAATTATATTGTAATAGAAATATGGATTACTGTGTTCCTTAAAGGAGAGTAGCTTTAACTTGTGTGCGAGAATTTTGAAAGGAATAATTAAACAAATATTTAACGTTTCTTTTTTAGCTTATATCAAACGTTTCTTTACTTCTCAAGAGTACTTGAGATTCAAAATATACTGTAGTAATTATTCTAGTGGCTAAAACTGTAAAGATACAGCAAAGTCAAAAGTGCTCAAAGACCATGGATTGAAGGAGACCACTAGCTACTTTTCTCTTTAAAAAAAACTCCAGCCTCCTTTTTTCTCTCAATACCTTGAAATTCTATATAGGTATGAAATTGGGGCTGTTGTTGGTCATCTACCAGCAATAAGCCCCACTTTCTTCTTGTTTTTTCCTTTCCTCCATTGTTAATTAGGTTTTTGTTTGAGTAAGTAAATAAATTTCGTTCCATTGTGAGGTTTTAATTGCTCCTTTTGGTGTGATTTCGATCAAATCAATTGTGAGGTTAATTTGACTCCTTTTGTGAGGTTCATTTTGACTCCTTTTGTGAGGTTTATTTTAACTCCTTTTTATGAGGATTATCTCTTCATCTTTGGAGGGAGCTTTGGTAGTTTCGGGTTTATGGAATTCGGTGGGGTGTCCTCTGCTCAGAGGTTTTTCTTATTGGCTACAGGACATCTTAGGCTCTATCTTAATGGTTCGGAATTGAAGGTAGAACGTGAAGTTGATAGTCAGCGACTTCAGTTCGTTCGTACGGGTATACTGCGGATCGTATACTTTAAGAGACAGTTGTCAGAGTTGTGCATTCACCAAAGCTATGGCAGGGTCCTCCGCAAAGGGCCTGTGATATGTAAAACAGCGATAAAAAGGAAGTCGTTCGGAATTGTCAAATCTCAAGTTCTTGATAGTCTTTCTATTAGAATGTTTTCTGATGTTTTAGATCCATTTATTGTTGAATTTGATATCGTTTGTAGATGTCGTATGGCCTATTATTAATGCAATTCCTATTTTCCCCTAAAAAAAAAAAGGAGACCACTACCTGTAATTCCTTCCCCAGCCCCCACAAGACACACCTACTTTAATAAATGACCTTTCCTTTCCCAACGTCTCACACAACAATCGAAAAAGTAAAAAGTGAAAAGACTGGGAGAAATGAGAGAGCGGCTGGCGAGAGCTTGGATTTAAGGAGAAAGAGGGGCTGGTAGGTTTTTCCTATTTTTTCTTAGATCATGTCCTGTTTGGTCTAGTTCGCCACTTCAAGAGTTCCGGGTCACATACTGGAGTGATTTGGAGCGTCCATGAACACCGAACCAGTTCGTGTGAGCTACATGGTGGCAAAAGTATGCATGGTCCAATCATTTTGAAAGGCAGAAGGATCAAAGTGGTAAGGCTGGACAAGATAGTGGCATAAATATGCTCAAGCCAACAACCTGTGCACTCATTGCAAAGATATTCACAACTTAATAATACTAAAACAAATGAAAAGCCTCTCCTCCAAAAAGAATCCCTTCTCAAAACTTAGTTCTTTAAATAGCAAATATTGAAATGAAGTACATCATAGCTCTATCCTTATAGGCTACAAATCTACAAACACTTCAAGGATGGAAAGTTGGAAACTAGTCTAATAATTCTAAACTACAAATATTATAGTTTCCAGATACCTCCCGGCAACTATAATAATGAAATACTCAATTAGTTTGTTTTTTTTTTAAATAAGAAAATTTTTATTAATGAATCAATGAAAGAATACAAAAAGGTGGAGGACAAGAAGTCCTCAAAACGAAAACAAAAACATATCTACAAGTCCCACCACTGTAGCTGGACAAGTGTAAGGGGAACACCCTTGAAGGCCCCAGCTGCCTTGGCCCAAAGAGATGCCAAATAAACATCATGATCCCAAACATTATCAACTGGTTTTCCAGACGCAGAAAAAATCCTCGAGTTCCGCTCCAGCCAAATACACCACAGAATAGCCATGGATGCACACCTCCACCACAACTTACCATCGCTCCCTCTCCTACCAACTGCCCCAATGTAGCTGGGCTCGCAAAATGCTCCCCCCCCCAGAAAGTCGCACAGCACAAACAAATGTAACCCGTCCTCACAATCATGGCGACACATTACACACAAATTCGGCGACAAACACCATCCAGGCCTCCGCCGCTACATCAAGTCATACGTATTCACCCTGCCTAGCACCAACGTCCACACAAAGGCAAGCACCTTTAGAGGAACTTTAGACTTCCAAATGTAAGTAGCAAGAGGGAAGTGGGGAAATTGGGAAGGGAGACTAAGTCGATGCAGGAAAGACTTCCAAGAGAAGACACCAGAGGAGTCTTCTTCCCAAGTCCGGGAATCATCCCTTGGGATGATAAGAGTAGTATTTAGGACATCTAGGAGAGAAACGATTTCCTCCATCTCACGATCATGCGGAGCTCGGCGTAAATGAAGGTCCCATGAGCCACCGGCGTTGGAATAGAAGTCCGACACCGGCGCTTCATGAAACGTGGAGGGCTGGACAGCCGAAAAACCCGAGGGTATGTGGAGGAAAAAAGGGTATCTCTCTTCCACACATCCTCCCAGAACCTTACCCGTTGGCCCTTACCCATATTAAATCTAACCAGGGGAAAAACAAGAGGCGACACATGTGAGATAAACTTCCAAGGGCAAGCATGAGAAACTCCGCTATCAGTTTGGACATCCCATACCATACTTGCTCCTGATTACTAGGTGCCATAGGGAATCGGGCTCCAATGGAAAACGCCACAACCACTTGCCGACTAACGAGATGTTCTTAGACAGCAACCGCCCGAACCCCAGACCCCCCTCAGACTTGGGTCTACAGACATGGTCCCAACTAACAAGGTGATCCCTCTTACCCCCATCCGTCCCAGGGGAAATCTTGCATCATCCACTCCATCCGATTAGCCACACTAACCGGAATCTTAAAGAGTGTTAAAGGGGAATGCTAGCAAGACTGCAGAATAGTGATCCCGCCCCTTAGAGAGAAATACACCGCTGTCCACCCATTTAGGCGCTTAGCCCCTCTAGAAACAACTGGCTCCCAAAAAGAAGCCAACTGAGGATTGCCTCCGAGAGGCACCCCCCGATAGGTGAGGGGCCACTGCTGAACCTGACACCCTGCTAATCAGGACAACGTATCGAGAATACCCTCCCCGACATTCACCCCGGCTAAACTACACTTAGACAGATTAACACGCATCCCAGACACCTGCAGAAGAGTAAGAACCCTCTTAAACCCCTCAACCTCCGCTACTTCCAAAAACAGAATAGTATCATCAGCAAAATGAAGGTGAGAGACAGGAACCATCTCCCTACCCACCCGGAAACCCTCTTCTAACCCTCGCTCAACACCCCTATCTAACATCCGTCCAAGGACATTAACAACCAAGGTGAAAAGAAAAGGAGAGAGTGGGTCACCCAGCCTAAGTCCACGTGAGGAGGAAAACCAATCCATAGATGCTCCATTAACGAGAACTGAAAAACTCGCATTGGAAAGGCAACCCCTAATCCACTTGCGCCAGCGCCCCCAAACCCCTTATTGTCCATAACACGATCTAAGAAGCAGAAATACCCAATTAGTTTTTAAGCTGGATTTTGATGAAATACCCAATTAGTAATAAGCAGAAAATTATTCCATTAGATTTTCTAGTTTTGTTAGAACTCTTACACATCATCCACATCAAACATATTAATACTCGTAAATGACAAGTAATAACCACTGGACTAAAACACCGTAATCACATATAATTACTAGAAAAACAAAGCAATAGCACAAATAAACTAATAGCTACTAGTTGTCTAGTACTAAGGACTCTAACTATTATATAGTCCCATCTTACATGTGCCAAGAGATATTTGCTATGCAGTCTCCACACAATTGACAATCTCTAGTGAAAAAACATTGTCTGAATATGAATTTAACCTCGTAAGCAACTATAAAGTCCAAGAGGATATTATTTTTGGAGCGCTGCTAGAATTTCACATATAATAAACAAATAGCGTCATCCAGCAACACATAGAAATACAAAACCCTTTCCCAAACTACAAAACATCGGCAGAATACTTTTTTTTTATAAAGAAATTTTTATTGAAATTGAAAGTGGAACAATTACAAGCTATGAGGAACAAGGAGTCCTCAAACAAGACAATTAAATTACAAATCACCACAGTGACATTGCAAGTCAGTGAGGGGCATCCCTCTAAAGGCTCCCGAGGCTTTGGCCCATAAAGAAGCCAGATGCATCGCCCGTTCCCCAACATAATCAAAAGGCCTAGTCACCCCGTTAAAGATCCGGGAGTTCCGCTCCAACCAAACACTCCATAAGATGGTGAAGAATGCACAATGCCACAACATCCTCTTCTCCTTTTCCCACCCAAGGCCAGAATACCGAATCTGTAAGAGATGAGTAATGGCAGAATACTAGGCATCCATCTTACACGCAATCAAACAATAGGGGTAGCAGACCATCTCGTCATAAACCTATAGAAGTTTACAGCAATCGATATGTAGCCTAATTCATAACCCAAAGAAAAGAACGACCAAAGCAACCCTTAATCCATTTTCTCCATCTAATCCCAAAGCACAGGCATTCAATAAAAGCAACTTTAAAACAATTTATTATCTGATAAGTCTTTTCAAAACCCACCATAAAAAGAACCCCTTCTAACTTTCCAGTGGCCACTTCACATCATCCATCCACCATACTACTAGCCACTTTCAGGTGCATTCAGTTCTCCTTTTTTGATGAAAGTGTTTTCTGAACACGAACTTGAACAAAATTTAAAGCTCTTAGAAACAACATTAAACACAATCCTATCAACTTTCGTCACAGGTCAACATTCAACATGAGGTTAAAAGAATTAAGGTCCCTAAAATTCATCACGAGGCCAAAAGAGCTATGCTTCCAAATCCCAGGCCACTAATTAACTAAATACTGAAAGCAAGAGTGATAAAGTTAAAGTTACAGTCTTCACTGGCAATCCCTTCAGGGAAACATTCTTTAACAAACAATAACATCATAGTGGTCATACACTAATGTTAAGCGTAACCATTAGGTCAAGGAGAATTCTTTGGACAAACTCCTCTTCATTTGATTCTTTTTTCCATATTGTTCTCAAGGGCGTAGATCTTTATAATGATTAAAATTCACAAAGAAAGCTTTCTGTACACAATGTTTTATTTAAACCCAGATAAAAGAAGAAGAATGGAAAAAAATTCCAAATCAAAAACAAAAATGAGAGTTGATGTTATGTTTATAAGCAATAGTACAAAAATATTTGGACTCGCGGATTTTGCTAATCTGTATTACCTGTGCCATACGAACCAATGACTCATAAACAGCAGAATCTCCATGTGGATGAAATTTCCCCAAAACCTGAAACACAATGGCATATTAACTTCCGATTTTCCAATGACGAAAGGACATGCACATTTTTTGGATATCAGCGAAACTTTGTTTGGACTATTAACCTCTCCAACAACTCTTGCACATTTTTTGAAAGGCTTCCTGGATGAGAGACCCAACTCATGCATCGCAAATCTGTTTCCAGGGGCGAGGACCATTGTAGAAACCAATTAGTATTGAGTTGTTACACAAAATGCAATCATGCATGTTTTTAGCACAAATCTTAGATTCATAAATGATTGACCACAATAAACATGTGTAAGACAAACAATCATCGGAACGTGTGTGCATCTGTTTAACGTTTTGTAAAGAACCTACTAACGAAGAGAAATGAAGTTTCGGACACCAATAGGACTGGCAATCAGCGAAGACATACAGAAAAAAGAATTACAAAAGACTACATTCAGCAAGCTGCTGATAAATGTGCAGAAGAAACTAACAACACAGGTGAATGTGGATAGTATTCGGCAGACATTAAAGCAATTCAGTCGACAAAGTACCAGAAGAAACAGCAAATGGAATCTAGAATAGATATTAGGACAAAATTTAAAGCAAATTCCAGATTTTTCTGTAGAAATTATAACATCTATGAGCTTGAATTTATCGAAGACACTTGAAACCTCTTCATCTATACTGAAATCGTAACTGTGTTACAAATCTCCCCAGTACAGGCCAAACATACAGTACAGGTCCTTATTGTTAAATGTCAGAATCACTTTGGCCCACTGAAGCTTGCAGGTTTTGGACCATATAATACTAATAAATGAAAAACAAAAGCAATTTGATAGATCTGCAAATAGAAACTCATAAGCTACAATGAAGACCAAATCACAAGCTCAAATGCACCTTAAATTGACAGCATTGGCCAACAAAATCCATTTCTATCCAAATTTTTGGCCCAATAAAAATGAGGTTTCCCAAACGTAATCCGATGATGAACACCCTTCCAGCCCTCCCATAACAAAGATTACAAAAAATCACTTTGGAAAATTGAAGCTTTGGGCTAAATAATGCTAATAAATGACATGATTACACCAAATCACTAAATTGCCATAACACAAGTCCAAATGAACCTGGAATGCACACAAAGCACTAACTACCAAACATGTTTTTATTCAAATTCAACCCTATAAAAATTAGTCTTGATTTCATTTCAAAATTCAGAGTAATTCGAAAAATGATCATTCCAAAATGAGTCACACAATCTGACAGTGAACAGGCTTCAAGCCATACTATAACAATGAATGACCTTGGAAGACTGAAGCTTGCATGATTTTGGCCGAATAAAACTTAACAATAATTGACACGACATTATGACATCAAATAAATTTGCAAGTACACACACTGAAGCCACAATGGACACCAAACCACAGGCTCAAATGCACCCAAAATTGACAAAACATTCTAAAAACAAATTCATTTCTTATCCATTCAACCCCATCAAAAACGAGTTTATTATTTATTTTCCATTCAGAGTAACTTCACTATTAATCGCTCCATTTTTCATTTCAGAGTAAGTTCAAATGCACCTAAAATTAACAGCACAAGCTCACGAACACATTTTCATCCAATTTCAACCCCATAAAAATGATTTTTTTCCTACTTTCAAACTAATACCTATATAAATGAATTACATCCGAACACTGAAGCATTTGGCCAAATAACGTTATACTAAAACCAAATTGCTAAACTTGCAAATCCAATAGCACAACTTCAAATGCACCTACAACACACAACACAGTCCAACAAACGCATTTTCATCCAACTTCAAACCCTTAAAAATGAGTTTTCCTTTGTTCACATTGTTAACTTGGTATGTTCCTTCCCCTAAAAATGAATTAACATTTGCACACAAAACTTTTAACCAAGTAATGCTAATAAATGACATGATAACAACAAATCAATAATTGCAATTGTCATTAACAAAAGTTCAAATGCACACTGCCCAGGCTAACAAACACAGTTTTTCATCCAATTTCAACCTCATAAATAATAATGAGTTTCCTTTTTTTTGCATTTCAAACTACAACAATTCCAAAAAAGCAACTCACAAAATGCGGCGATGAACGGGCTTCAACCCATCTCTAACATCAGGCAAAGCTCTACCAAGCAAAACCGACATCGCATACGCCATATAAGCTTCAGTAGCTTCCTTATGAAGCTCAGTAGCAACAATTCTCTCTCCACCACCACCACCATTTCCACTTCCCACAACACTCCCATTACCATTACCACCGTCCTGCCCTCCGTCGACGATTACCGCGGTTGATTCTCTCTCATCCCTCCGCCTCGCCCGAAGGAGCGGCGGCTTCCGCGGGGGTTTCGGAGCAGTGACGGAGAAGAATCGGAGCTCCGAAAGAGTTCGACGGAAGAGTTGGTGGTGGTGGTGGTGGTTGTAAGAGCGGAGGAGACGAACTCCGGCGGATGAGAAAGACATGGGACGAGAGAGAGAAGTGACAGGGTTGTAATTCATTCAAATTGGGAGAACATGAGAGAGAGAGAGAGAGGGGTGAAAGGGATAGAGAGGGAGACAGAAGGAGGATGAATTTTTGGTCGGGATAAAATGTACTCAATGTTAAACCCTACTACATTTAGGGCTTAGCAAGCAAAATGGGGGTTTTGGGTTTTTGGTATTGCGCGCCAAGTTCTGAAATTTCTATGGGTTTTTTTTTTTTGGTTTGTTTATTTCTTTTTCTTTTTCTTTTTTTTGTTAGGTCTTCTGTCAAATGAGTGCGGTCACGGTTGTGGGTAGACCTGGCAAAACAGATAGTGTTTTTTTTTTTGGAAAAGGGGTAAATTTATATTTCCATTTGCCAAGGGATATCAAGGCGATACCCCTTAGAAGAACTGTTACAAAATCAGGCATGTCTGTGTAGCAGCTTAAACACATCTCAAGGACTACAAGAACATAACAAACTATTACATCCAATTATTAGTACCTATTCTACTGCTCTCATTACCAGTGGTATGGAAGAGTCTTGCATACACACAGAATTTTATGAGTTGTATCACATGTTGGGTGTTTCTCCGTTGCCCCTGAAAATGCGTTGATTCCTCTCTGCCCATATGAAATACACAGTGGCACACAGCTATACCTTCTTGACATGTTGCTTCCCTTTAACATATCTCGTGAACCATTTTAGTTCATGCTTCAAACTTTTATTGTTCCTTCGTATATTCAGCCAAGCCAACACAGAAGACGATACTGCCTGTGAGAAGCTATACTGAAAAAACAGGTGTCCATGTGTTTCAGAGTCCCTTTTGCAAAAGGCAACATCTGCTGGGAATCATCATACCACGTTGCACCAAATTATCAATGGTGGCAAGCTTACTACTAGCAGCCATCTGCATAATGAAACTATGACGAGGGAGCGCCATGGGTTTCCATATCGTTTTATGCGCTTTAAAACAAGGCTTCACATGTCTAAAGAAACCATAGGCCTGCTTAACCTTAAACTTACTGTAAGAACCCTCCCGAGGAATCAACCCCACTGACCGCCTCTCGCGGGCTCTTGGTCGAAAATCAAGTGGATTTTGCATTATTTAGAATTAATGGATTTGATTAAGATTACCAGAAAGTCGCCACCAAATTTTAAGGAAAACAAAGAAACCAATTTATTGAAAATAATCCAAGTCGAAAGTCTAAAGAGTCTCCAACCCGAATTAAGTGCATCCCAATTCCAATTGGGAATATTGACTTGAATGACCCAACGGTCAAAGATGGAGTTCGGGGGTGTGGGTACGGATTGGGAAGGTGTTAGGCACCCAGTTACGCATGTTTCAATAAACGGCCTTTACTAATTGATCTTGATGAATTGATAATATTGCACGGTTCCGTACAAATCCGGTCGTCCAAAGTCCTAGATTTAACTAAGTGGGTTTGAACATCCATTAAATTATATGTTATCACTTTTGCATGCATTTAATCCAATTTGCATAAAAATAATAGAAAAAGATTAATTATTACTAAAATAAATTAAATCAACAACAATAATAAAATCCTCCAACCCTACCTTGATTGCTGAACGCGCCAAGTTGCTAAATTTCATCAATAAACGAGTTAGTAACTTCAATGCAATTAAAACAATGTAATTGAATTAACCATAATCAAATATAAAATAAAACATGATTAGAAATAATATAAAATAGATTTGAAGATTAAATAGAGCCCTCAGGTGGAACCTTGAATGAATTAGAATTGAATGTCAATGCTCTTAAACTTGTAATTGAGAAGGATTGGAGGTTGAATTTTGAGTGGTGGAAATATTGAAGGTTGAATTAGAGGTTGGATGGTAGAGTTTTAATGTACTTTGATGGTGTTTAGGGCTGTTTATTTGATGATGGAGGAAGGAGATGGAGGAATATTGAGAGAATAGGGTTATTAGAGAGTTATAGGATTTAATTTGAGTTCACCATTGTGTTCCCCTTGAAAAAACGGAGAAAAAGAGTATATATAGAGGTAGGTTTAGGTCTGGGACGGAACTGACAAAAAGGCCGGACAAAATAGTCCATCAGGCGCCTTTCAAGCGGGGCCGCTTGGCGTCCAAGCGGCTTTTCTAGGCTCCAAGCGGTCCAACAAGCGGTTGAGCCGCTCCGGCAAGTAGCGAGATAAATTTTGACGGCCCATAACTTCTTTATTTGACCTCTGATTGACCTAATTCTTTTTGCATTGGATTCCTTATTCAAAGGGTTTTCTTTGGACATATTATAAACCCAATTCTCATTAGAATTTCTGAAGTTATGGCCCAAACATTAGAGAAGTGTCCATTTCAGTATACCTTGCGGTAATTGGATCATATCTCATTCATTTCTTATTGGACTTGGACCCATAATATTTTATTTTGAAGGTATTTATATGGTTAATCCATGTAAATTAGGCTCACTTGATTCCTCTAATGGAGGAAAAGCCTATTTGAATCGTGGAGTGCGGTAATCACAACATCGTTTTTGTCCCATAACTTTGTAGAATCACATCTTTTGACTCTGGTGTCCGTTTGGGACAAGGTAAGGGGCGTTGGAAAGCTTATAGAGAGGGGTATGAAATGGAAGGGGTTTAATGCAAGTTACTCGAGCATTGACATAGAATTCATATTCTTAAATGTTGGTTATCGTCATTGGGCATATAAAAAGGGGTGACACATTTTGGTGTCTACACTTACCAACTCCCCATTCAATAAGCAAATCACCAGCTCTCTTAGTAGTACCACACTGATACAATAACTCATCACGAACAACAAGCATTTCTTCCAAAACCAAGAATCTTGTTACCTAGCCTTCACATCCTGCATCTGCATTTGCTGCAGATAGTACTTCTTACTCCAGTCACACCAAAGAGATTTCTGACCACTGGACAATTTTTTATATCCACTTCAATTGGACAGCTCTATTACACGACAACACCTCCTTTATGTTAAACCCTGACCTCCTCCCCTTTGAGGTTTACAGGGATGGGAGGGGGAAACTTACAATGCTTATTGGTGCGGTGGTTGTTGATTTAAGTTCCATTGATTCATTTGATGGAGCATGAGACTTAAATATGTGTCCACATTCGTCATTTGATTTTGAATTTGGTCGACCCTCATTGTCATGTGGTCCATTGATGATTGCATGGCTTGTTGGTTGTACTCTATTGCGGTGACCTCGCGATCTAATTGCTCATAACGGGAGCTCCACTCATTACCTTGCTCATGAAATGAGCTTCAACCACTATGGTGGTCACGATATGAACCCCACTCATTAGCATTTTCTTGTGATGAAAAATCACTAGCGTCGTAGGTTTGTGGCTTAAACGTTTACCATCCACTTGGTTGGGGTGCGGGAACATGGTTGTCCCAATCTCCGACTTGGGTTGTGCTTCCATCATTCCCTTTGGAGTGCCTCCCCCATAAGTTGCATCAACATTATCATAATCATTATTCTCCCCTTCTATATCATCATCTTCCTCGCCAAAGCTGCTTGGTAATCACGGTTGTTCTCCAATAAGGAGTCATATTGCCAATTCTCCTCCTTCGATGGGACGGTGAGATCATTGGGAAGGGTGAAAGCCCTGATTGGTGTTTCATTGACCCATACCAAACATTTTCATTCATGTTTGTCCCTAACCAAGAGCTTTGCGTGAGTGGCGAACAAAAGCTCGAGCCTATTCATGCTGACAATTGAGTTTCCGGTCAATCGAGCACCATGACCCATTCCTTTTATGAGCGAGGTTACAAAATCACCCATGATAGTGGGCTTATTGTTTTTGATTGCCCCGGTCTTCGCCATTTGTAGGGAAAGATGTGCCCCGGCATCCACTTTCTTGCCGTTGATCAATGTCCAAAGGAAGAAAAGTTCTGACTCCTTCACATTATGTTGGCTATTGTGCCTTCCTAGGATTGTATTGGCCAAGACCTTCCACATATATCGAATTGTTGGATTGTGGAGTTAGGTACCATGGGACTTACTTGCACCCCATTCACCATGACCAATTTTATTCCAAAATGTGATTTGGTCAAAATCCTCCTCTCTCGACTTATACAACCCTCCCACCGGTAACCCAAGGTACGGTATTTACAAAATTGAGACAAAGAAAACTCATAAGATTGGTTAAAGAGACGGAATGAAACCATTCCCTTGGCCTTTCCTTTATAGTTTTCAATTTGAGCCCCAAATGAACTTAACACCTTAAGTGAAGGTTCAAGGTACGTGGGATCCTTCTTCTCCCAAAATGTTCCCCAACCTTGTTTTCGAACCCATTTATCAATATGACCCTTAATACCCATAATTTTCCATCACATTATCACAAGCATAACGAGTAGGAACAACACCTCTAGCGACTAAAGTGCAAAATTTAGCACGGTGGTGCTCATTATACATGACAATGTAAGGGTAATAAGGATGATTAGGGATTCCGATACCTTGGGGTGCTCCATTAATGAGAATGGTTGGTGGTGGAGGTGCACTTGACGAAGAAGTCTTACCACTAATCCTTGTTCTTTTCCTTGGGGCCATTGATGCTCCCAAAATTTCAACATTTCACCAAAATCACAAAACCCCCAAAATACTACACCAATTGCTTCACAAAACCCAACAACCAAAGTGACCCAAATCAAAACCTTGAAGAGAAGTGTAATGTGAGTGTTGGAATGATCACCCACATAGCAATTTGCCAAACCACTAACACCAAATTCAGATTTTTGAATGTTAGGGTTTTGAAGGAGAGAGAAAGTTGAGATTTTTGGATTTTTTGAGTGAAAAAACGAAAGTGAAGGTATGAGTGGTGTTGGATGGGTGTGTTATGAAGAAAAATGTTGAAAAGTGAAGCTTTTTGGAGGTACACTTCAATGGTGGAGTGTGGAAGTTGAAGATGAGAAAGGATGAAAAAATGGTAGAAATTGGGATTTTTGATGAGAGAGAATGGTGAAGGATGAGTAAAAATAAAGATTATGATGGGAAAATTGATGAAGTTTGTGTGTAGATGGTGGATTGTGAGTTGTGAGTGATGGAGCATTTGGGGGTCAGGGTTTGTGGTGGAGGAGATGAGTATGTGAGAGTGAGGAAGTGATCATCTGAGAGTGAGGCAAGGGCTCGGGTAGATGGGGGTAGAAGAAACCGAGCAGGCGCACGTGCCAGCTGAAACACGCGTAAAACGCCAAAAAAACGGCTCTCTGGGAAAAAATAGGGTGCCTGTTTTTTTCTGGAGGCCCTTTTTTTTGTAAATTTTCAAAATCTCCAACTGATTGTCGACCCCGTTTTTGTGAGCCAAAACAGGATAGGGTCGTTTTGAGGGCCATTTTTCTGGGGGTGCGCCTCCAAAGCACCTCAAAACGCCTCAAGTGAATTCCGTGGGCACCTTATTAGACGACAACTGATCCTGAAAGGAAATGAATGGAAAAAAGAGCATGTCATATCAATAGAGAATTCGAAGAATATTTCATTCTTACCAAACTGGTACAAAACTTTATTTGAATTCTTGGAAGGGATTGAAATGAATTCAATTCAAAGTTGGGTCAATTAAATAAATGGATCGAGCTGTAATGGTACAAATTCTAGGGAAAGAAAGAGCAACAAGCTTATCTTCGTAATTTGAATGATCACCCGATCTAATTAGACGTTAAAAACAAATTCCCACCTTGGCTGATGCCGAGTCTTCTACTTCCGAGTCAACAACACTCGACTACCCATTTCACACATGTAGACCTCAAAATGACCCGGTTCTCACAAATCCCGAACCACCAACTCACCCAAAAATCATTGTTCCACCCCGAAACTTTCAAATTTCATCAAAAGGGGTACCTATGGACAAAAACAACCCAAAATCAATCAAACACAAGAAAATTACGTAACACAAAATGGAAAATCTTTTCTATATACAACTTTTTTCATTTTTCTCATGTCTTTGTTTGTTTTCCTTTTTTTTTTCTTTTTCATTTTTTTTTCCTATGAAAATAAGAGCAAAAATGAAAGAAGATCAAACAAATAATAAAAGGAATACTAAAAATTAAATGCTTGGGTTGACTCCCAAGAAGCACGTTCGTTTTTGGTCATGAGCTCGACCCCTTTCTACTTATTTGGTTGAAGGGAGCTCAGAGAGACTTAGAGTTGTTGCCTTCTCTATTGGTTCTCCGGCTAGATAAGTCTTGAGCCGTTGGCCATTGACTTTGAAAGTAGTATCATTCTCCCTATTCTGGAGCTCAACCGCCCCATATGGAAACACCTTGATCACTTCAAATGGACCCGACCAATTTGATTTCAACTTCCCCACAAAGAGTTTCAAGCGGAAGTTGAAAAGAAGCACCAAGTCCCCAACATGGAACTCTTTGCGCAAAATATGCTTGTCATGCCATTTCTTGCTCCGCTCCTTGTAAAGCTTGGAGCTTTCATAGGCATCGAGCATCAACTCATCAAGCTCATTAATTTGAAGAAGCATCTTCTCACCGGCCGCTTTCATAACAAAATTTAGAGCCTTGCTAGCCCAAAAGGCCTTGCGCTCTAACTCAACCAGGAGGTCGGCCTGACAATGGGTCGGATTCGGGTCGGGTGGAGCATCACCCGCATCCACCCATTTAAATTTTCAGCTGCATCCATCCATCCATTACCCGCGAAATACTCCACTTGTATTCAATCCATCCATCACCCGCGGGTGAACGGGTGGATATCGGGTGACATATGGGTGAAAATATTTACCCATTTTGATAGAGCAACATGACAAAATTCTTCAACCACCTGGGCAACAAATTACACAATTAACTAAAAACTAAGTGCGATGCTTAGGGTGCAAATGTTGGGTATCTAAAAGAGGGTGCGAGATTACTATTACAATGGATATAAATACCCTAAACTTACTAGATGAATAGAAGTGTTGTTAACTTTTCCTTTTACGAGAATATTAATAGCTACTTATTCTGTTATCTTCTCTTGCTATGTTCTTTCAATTGTCAAGGAGAAAGGAGAAAGGAGAAAGGAGAAAGAGAGAAGAAGGGGTTGTTGAGGGAGATGGAAATCAAATGAAAATGTAAGTTTTTTTTTACTCTTATGTATTTTTGTATATATATAAAGTAAATAGGTGATGAGTAGATTCGTGGGTCGGGTTTGCGAGTGGAAAATCATCACCCGAATCCCACCCGACTCACCACCCGATCCACTCGTCATCCGCCAAATCACCCGTTTAAACGGGTTTTCACCCATTTTATTTGGGTCGGGTGGAGCGGGTATCCATGGATGCGGGTGAAATTGACGGGTCTACCGGGAGGTGATATGGTTTGCCATAGACGAGGTGAAATGGAGTGGTGCCTATTGGAGTCTTGTAGGTGGTGCGGTAGGCCCAAAGAGACTCGTCGAGTTTGGAGGCCAAATCTTTCCTTGAGCGGGATACCACTTTCTCGAGAATACTCGTGATCTCACGATTGGACACTTCAACTTGACCGCTCGTTTGTGGATGGTAGGCCAAGGCTACCTTATGGTTCATTCCATATTTTTTTCAAAAGACTCTCAAAATTTCGCTCCGTGAAGTGAGAGCCTCCTAATTCGCTTATCACGACTCGGGGTACTCCAAACCATGGAAAAATCACCGTTTTGAAAAATTTCGCGACCACCTGAGCGTCATTAGTTTGAGAGGCTATGGCTTCCACCCATTTGGACACATAATCCACCGCCAACAAGATGTATCGGTTACCAAAGGATGACGGAAATGGTCCCATAAAGTCAATCCCCCATACATTAAAGATTTCAACCTCTAGAATGTAATTCATGGGCATCTCGTGCCTTCGGGAGATTCCACCCGTTCGTTGGCACCGATAACAAGACTTCACAAGAGAAAAGTAATTTGGGATATCAAACGATCTCGAAAAATTATAAAACTTTGCAGTATGGTTTCAAAAATTTGGTTCTCACACATATCTAAAATTTGTATACACACGATAAGTAGAAAAGGAGAAACGAATTTTCAACCGACAATGTGGGCTGATAGTTTTTAGGTTTTTCTGAGGCCTGTAAGAGAGAAAACGTGAGTGAGCTTTATGGACTCACTAGGGCAGGAATAGAGAGGAAAAGAACCAGATTTAGGAGTTTTAATGGATATTTATAGAAGTTAGGAATCCTTGACCTAGATAGAATCCTAATCAAACTACAACACGACTCAATTAAGGAAACTATCACAAGGAAAATGTGTTTTCCTTTTTCAATACCAAATAATAACGAAATGTTATGAAAGATATTATATAGATGTACAATATATTATAGAGATACTCTACTGAGATATTTACCATATTTTGTATTAGGGTTAGCAATACCCTAACTCCCTTTGTACTTATAACATACATATATATATATATATATATATATATATATATATATATATATATATATATATATATATATATATATATATATATATATATATATATATATATATATATATATATATTATGTGTGTGTGTGTGTGTGTGTGTGTGTGTGTGTGTGTGTGAATAATAAAGTTACCCTCTTCTCTCTTCTCTCTATTAAATTGTTTCACAATACGTTATCAGCACCAGCTTCCAATTAACTGAGGGAGGCCATTATTGACGGGACCCAATTGTAGATTATTCACTGCCTTCGGTAATCGGTACGTTTTACATTGTTTGTCGCTTCATGAATCTTGACTAATTAATTAATGTCTTACTACATGCATAGTTCCATCATTCATAATAGATATCTAACCATCTGTCATCTATATGAAAGCTTAGTTTTACTTTGTCTGGTTGTTCAATTCTTTGTCTATTCACATGTATAGATATTAGTAGTTAAATACTTTGTTTATTCACATAAAAGTGTACTGTACAATGAATATGTAAATATTATATTGATGCCTCTTGTGCACTTGCCTTCCTGTTATTATATTTGTCGACTTAAGTGATTGCATATGAGTATCACATGTATTCTTTATGTTATATACTACTTGATCTTTATTTTATTGAAGGTATTATGTCAAAACATGCATACTTTTGTTTTATTTTATTGATAATTTTGTTTCAATTTAATCTTGTCTTATATGAACTATTCTGGATGCTTAGAGTGTCATGTCATGTTAAACTATTTGTTTATTAATAGTTTCATGTATCCCATAGTCTCATGTATATATTCGCATAGTTTAATTGAGTCTATCTATTCACATCGTCCCTTGTATCTCGGCAAACTATATTATACTTCCCAAATTAAATTTTTTCTTTCTTTCTTTTGCATATACATGTATTATTGCCATGTTTGTGTGTTCTTCGTTTATATGCTTACCAGTACATGATACAAACAATTACCCCGTGAATATCTACGTAGTTGTTTATATGGTCGATAGTATCTTGTAATTTCTAACTTATTATACTTTTATGATAGTACCAATATCGAACATTTCAAAACTTGAGTTTGTGGCTTTGGATATCTCTGGAAAGAACTAATTATCATGGATGCTAGATGCTAAAATCCATTTGGATGCTAATGGCCTGGGAGATACTATAAAAGAAAAGAGTACAACATCTACCCAAAACAAGGCAAAGACGATGATTTTCCTTCGTCGTCACCTCCATGAGAGTCTCAAAATTGAGTATTTGACTGTGAAAGACCCACTTGCCCTTTGGACTAATCTAAAGGAGAGATTTGATCATCAAAAAACGGTGATACTTCCCAAAGCTCATTTGGAATGGATACATTTAAGATTGCAAGATTTTAAATCTGTAACTGAATATAACTCTGTTGTCTTCCGAATTACCTCTCAATTGAATTTATGTGGTGAAAAAATCACTGATGAACAAATGTTAAAGAAAACATTCTCTAACTTTTGTAGACACCCTAATCGGTTCTCATCCCCTGACACCGCAACTCCTGATGATGATGGTAATGGATTAACATGGACGTAAGTAGAAAAGGATATTTCTCGGAAATCTAGACCAAATTCCTTGAAACCTCAGTCTTTGGCTAGCCCTTGTTATAAGGATTCCAACACCTTTGACTTTGCCTCAATTAGGCTCCCGGATCAAGAGATATCGCGTCTCGAAGATTTGGGTCAAAATCGCTCGATCCCGACCCCTGGGTCAGCCCAAGGGCAATTTCGTAATTTCCGTCCCCTAACTCTATAAATACTCATTTTCATCCTCTTTTGAGGGAGGTCGATCAGTTTATAATTTTGAGAGCATTGAGAGCACAAATAATCCCAAATCATAGAGAATTCAGATTTTGAAGACTCAAGCAAGCCATTGCACCCAACCTAGCACCCAAGATTGAAGAGCAATTCTTATTCTACTTGTCTCGTTTGAATAGAACGTCCAGGTTAACCATCCTGAGGGCCTAAATTCTATATTAAATCTCTTGTTTATTGTTTATAATCATGTTTTATTTAGCTTTTGATTATGGTTGAATAAATTTGCATGCTTGGGTCCTTGTAAATAATTATGCATGATTAGCTTAATTTAAAGTTCGCATCTTTTTATTGGTTTATGCAAGTTTGCATCTTTTTTATAGTTTGTGCATGCATGTAGCAACCTTCTAGGTTTATTTTGGCATAAAGTTAATATTTCTGCATCGTTCTTCCTTTGAAGTTACTAACAAATTTATTGATGTGCATATGTAATGCTTGGCGCGTTTAGCAAAGTGTGGTAGATTGAAGCGTTAAAGTATTGCTCTTATCTCTTGTTTATGTTTGATAATAGTATGCATGCAAATTGGATATAAATTGTGCAAAGTGATAACATAGGTAATTTGGTTGTCTCTAACCCGCCTAGTTAATGTAGATACTTGGACGACCGGATTTATATGGAACCATATAACATAGATAATTATTTGACATGGATAGGCTTAGTAGAGGCCGTTTATTCGGGCGATTTAGACGAGATTCGTTTTGTTTATTTCGTACCTACACCCCCGAACTCAATATTTAGCCCCATGGGTATGAGTCAATTCCCAATGGAAATTGGGTGCACTTTTTGATGGTTTTTAATTGTTTCCTAAAAATTGGTGGCGGCTTCATTACTTGCAAATTGTTATTCCCCGTTATAATTTAAATTTCATATGACGTATTATTTAAGAACCATTAATTCCAACTAAAAAATATTTCAAATTAGCGCCAGAAAGGCGAGAGTTCTTGCACCTTTCACCCTTCTAATTTGCTCCTGATGCAGCAACATCGTGAAAAGGGTTTTAAGAAATATCATGAACTGATCTCATGCCTTCTTGTGGCTGAGCAAAATAATGAACTATTATTGAGAAATCATGAGACCCTTTCGACGGGATCTGCTCCATTCCCTGGAGTGAATATGACTGCATATAATAAAGGTCATGAGGCCCGTCCAACTGATTCTGCTCCATTCCCTGAAGCGAATGTGACTGCATATAATAGAGGCCACGCCAGAAGTCGTGGCCACGGACGTGGGCGAGGACGTGGTCGAGGTAATTATCGAGTTGTTCAATTTAAAAATACACATACCCACCAAAAGTGGGAAGGAAGACATGTTTGGACTGTGATTTTGTTATTGATAAACATTATAGTTATTATTAGCGCAATTTGGCGAAAATCACCTACAAAGTTTCACTTTTTGTCCATTACCCCCTGAATTGTTGTTATTTGTTCAGTACCACCTTAAAAGTTGATTCCGCCCTGTGAGTCACCCCTTAAATGAAAATCCGTCCAGCTTTATATTTTTCTGTCTGATTTTCCCTCACATAACTTGCACGAGTCACTTAAAATTGAATTAGCATCCTCTTGAACAGGTTCTTCTTCTTCTTCCTCCTCTTCTTCATCTTCGTCTTCATCTTTATCATTAAATCATTGTTCTTTAATTTCTTCATCTTCATTGTCGATTTCTTTTCTTCTCTCTCTCTCTCTCTCTCTCTCTCTCTCTCTCTCTCTCTCTCTCCACTCTTTGATCTTTGTCTGTACTGCATGTCTGTCCAATTTGGGGGATTGATTTATATGTATGAGATTTTTGTTTTGAGGCTATGAAGAAGGGGTTGAATGGGGTTGAATGAAAGATTGACATCCTTCACCTTTCAATTTCAACCGACTTAATTTAACCCTAAATCAAAGTAAAGCAAAATCAACCAAAATAATGGCAACAATCCGTTCATTTTACTGAATTTGGGGGTAAAAAAACGTTAATTTAGTGCAAAAATGGGGAGAAAACATAAAAGGATTGGAGAGAGAAAGATTTGACTTTGAAAGAGATGAGAGAAAATCAAAATCAAATAGAGGAAGATTGAGATGGTGAAGAAAGAAGGCCAACAAATGGCAGATACCGGGGGGGGGGGGGTAATTAGGGGTGAAGCGATTACTTTTGTAAGTTAGGTCATTAATTAATTAATGGTCAAATGGGTAATTAAATTGTTTGGTAAAATAGGGGGTTCAATTAAATTGACATGTGCTTCACACGTGAGGGCAAAACGGGAACAAAAGTAAGGAATTTGGTCTGCAAATCACTTAAGGGGTGACTCGCAAGGCGGAATCAACTTTTAAGGTGGTACTGAACAAATAACAACAATTCAGGGGGTACTGGACAAAAAGTAGAACTTTGTAGGTGGTTTTCACCAAATTGCGCTAATTATTATTGCTATTCATAATGTTTGGATATTTTTATTAAACATGTGTTATTATTTCAAATGAAGAATATGGAGGCTGCACTAGTGATCAATGGAGAAGAAGTATGTCTCGCGGATAATGCAACCACACACACACTATATTGAAAACTAAGAATTATTTTTCTTATTTGGTGATGCAAAAGGCAATTGTTAGTACTATATCTGGTAGTACAAATTTAATAGATGCAATATCATTGCCTGGAGGAACAAAATTTGAAATTGATAATGCATTATTCTCTCCCATGTCTCAAATAAATTTATTGAGTTTTAAAGATATTCGCCGAAATGGATATCATATTGATACAAAAAGTGAAGAAAGTGATGAATACCTTAACATTACATGCATAATTGCGGGTAACAAATGTGTGTTGGAAAGATTACCCGCATTTTCTTCAGGATTGTACTATACCAAAATCATTACAATTGAGAAGCATGTAATTGTAAGCCAGAAGTTTACAGGTCATGAGCAATTTATTGTTTGGCATGACCGATTGGGCCATCCCGGGTCATTGATGATGTGAAAAATCAATGATAATTCTTGTGGGCACACATTGAAGAGCCAGAAGATTCTTCAAACAAATAAAATTTCGTGTGCTGCTTGTTCACAAGGAAATTTTATGATTAGATCATCACCAACTAAAGTAGGGTTTAAGTCCCTTACTTTTCTGGAACGTATACAAGGAGATATATGGGGACCATTTAGATATTTTATGGTTTTGATTGATGCATCAACCAGATGATCACATGTATCCTTGTTGTCCACTCGCAACCTGGCGTTTGCGAGATTACTTGCTCAACTTATAAGATTACGAGCACATTTTCCAGATTACCCAATAAAGACAATTCGTCTTGACAATGCTGGTGAATTCACATCCCAAACTTTTAATGATTATTGCATGTCAATTGGGATAAGTGTTGAGCATCCTGTTGCACATGTACATACACAGAATGGTCTTGCGGACTCACTAATCAAGCGTTTGCAATTAATTGCAAGACCAATACTCCTAAAATAAAAACTTCCAATTAATGCTTGGGGACATGCTATACTGCATGCGACAACACTAATTCGCATCAGGCCAACAAGTTATCATGAATCATCCCCCTTACAAATGGTTTTTGGTCAGGAACCAAATGTTTTCCATCTAAGAACTTTTGGATGTGCTGTATATGTACCAATTGCTCCACCACAACGCACTAAGATCGGACCTCAAAGGAGGTTGGGAATATATGTTGGGTATGAATCTCCGTCTATAATCAAATATCTTGAGCCATCAACAAGAGATTTATTTACGGCTCGATTTGCTGATTGTCATTTTGACAAATCTGTTTTCCCAACATTAGGGGAAGAAACTAAACAGCTGGAAAAGAAGATAAGTTGGAATGAATTATCATTATTGTATCTTGATCCTCGTACAAAGCAATGTGAACTGGAAGTTCAAAAGATAATTCATACAGAGATTAGCAAATCAAATGCCAGACGCATTTACTGACCCAAAGAGAGTCACTAGGTCACATATACCAGTTGTTAATGCTCCTATTAGAAAGGATGTCCCTGAAGGACAAAAGCTTATTGCTAAAGAATCTGTGGCGCCCTTGAAGCGTGGTAGACCACTTGGTTCCAAAGACAAAAGTCCCCGACAAAGAAAAGGAGCAAGGATACTGGATGGCCAAATCGAGGAAATAACAACTCATGAAGAGCCTATCGACATGACTAATATTATCTCAGAAGAGACTCAGGTACCTAAAACTTGTGAAAATGAAGAGATCTCGATAAATTATGTCGTGTCAGGAAGAGTTTGGAACCGAAATAATATCGACGTCGATGATATTTTTGCATATAATGTAGCGCTAGATGTTATGGATGATAATGAGGATCACGAACCAAAGTCTATTGATGAATGTAGACGTAGAAATGATTGGCCAAAATGGAAAGAAGCAATTGAGGCAGAATTGAAATCCCTAGCAAAGCGAGAAGTTTTTGGACATATAGTCCGCACACCTAATGGTAAAAATCAGTTGGGTACAAATGGGTTTTTGTGAGAAAACGAAACGAGAAAGGTGAAATTGTGAGATATAAAGATCGTTTAGTTGCACAAGGTTTTTCTCAAAGGTCTGGTATTGATTTTGAGGAGACATACTCTCCCATGGTGGATGCAACTACTTTTCGCTATCTAATTAGTCTGGCAATACAAGAGGGACTTGATTTGCGTCTGATGGATGTCGTGACAGCCTATCTATCTGGCTCACTTGATAATGACATTTACATGAAACTCCCTGAGGGTTTTAAACTACCACAAGCATGCAATTCTAATTCTTGAGAGCATTACTCAATCAAATTAATATAGATCTCTATATGGGTTGAAACAATCTGGGCGCATATGGTATAATCGCCTTAGTGAATACTTATTGAAGCAAGGTTATAAAAATGATGAGATTTGCCCATGTATATTTATAAAGAGATTTGGAGTTGAGTTTGTCATAATTGCAGTATATGTCGATGACTTAAATATTATTGGAACTCTCGAAGAGCTTCCAAAAGCTGTTGAGTGCTTAAAGAAAGAATTCGAGATGAAAGATCTTGGAAAGACAAAATTTTGTCTAGGATTACAAATTGAGCATTTAAACAATGGAATCCTTGTGCATCAAACAACTTATACAGAAAAGTTGTCAAAACGATTTATGATGGATAAAGCACATAATTCGAGCACTCCAATGGTCGTAAGGTCACTTGATGCAGATAAAGACCCATTTCGACCCGCAGAAAAAAAATGATGAGATTCTTGGCCCTGAAGTGCCATATCTAAGTGCAATAGGAGCACTGATGTACCTTGCTAGTCATACACGACCTGATATATCATTTTCAGTTAATCTATTGGCAAGATATAATTCGTGTCCCACACGAAGACATTGGAATGGAGTTAAGCAAATACTTCGTTATCTTCAAGGTAAAAAGGATATGGATTTATATTTTCCTAACTTACCAAAAGAAGATTTGGTTGGTTTTGCAGATGCAGGTTATTTATCTGATCCCCATAATGGTCGATCGCAAACAAGATATGTGTTTACATGTGGTGGCACCGCCATATCATGGCATTCCATGAAACAAACTATAGCAGCCACCTCCTCTAACCATGCAGAACTTTTAGCTATCCATGAAGCTAGCCGAGAGTGCGTATGGTTAAGATCTATGATTCAGCACATACGTGAGCTTGCGGACTGCCATCAACAAAGGAGACACCAACGATCCTACATGAAGATAATGCTGCGTGCATTGCTCAACTTAAGGAAGGGTACATTAAAGGTGATAGAACAAAACACATTTTACCAAAATTATTTTTCACTCATGATCTTCAGAATATGGTGATATTCGAGTTCAGCAAGTTTGTTCAAGTGACAATTTGGCAGATTTGTTTACCAAAGCTCTACCTACGGCAACATTCAAGAAGCTGATTCACAAAATTGGTTTGCGCCGACTAAAAGATCTCACTTGATGCAATTTTCAGGGGGAGTAAGTACGCGCTGCACTCTTTTTCCCTTAGTCATGGTTTTATCCCACTGTGTTTTCCTGACAAGGTTTTAATGAGGAAGTATCTTTAGCGTATTAAGAATAATGTACTCTTTTTCCTTCACGAGATTTTTATCCCATTGGGTTTTTCCTAGTAAGGTTTTAATGAGACATATTCTTTAGCAATGTACATCCAATGGGGAGTGTTATGAAAAATATTATATGAATGTGCAATATATTATAGAGATACTCTACTAAGATATTTACCATATTCTGTATTAGGGTTAGCAATACCCTAACTCCCTTTGTACTATATATATATATATATATATATATATATATATATATATATATATATATATATATATATATATATATATATATATATATATATATATATATATATATATATATATATATATATATATATATATATATATATATATATATATATATATATATATATATATATATATATATATATATATATAATAAAGTTACCCTCTTCTCTCTTCTCTCTATTAAAGTGTTTCACAACAAGAAATAAATATTAATAAATCTTATTTCCTCCAAGAATGCATATTCCAAATCAAATAATAACATTACTAAATATTATAAATATGCGGGACATTACAATAGCGCTAAAAAAAATTATACGGCTAGGCCTGTTAAAAGTAAAAACGTAACATTATGCTTTTTTAATAGGCTAAAACTCTAGACAAGTACTAATAATTCACTCAAACACACCGCGCCCTCATATTCTCTCTCTCTCTCTGCCGCAGGAGTCTGGTCTCGAGCTCTATCACCCGCTCCAACTCTTTCACCCCCTTCAACCATCTTTCTCCACTCTTTCACTGCTTCCAAACGACCCATACCCACAAGAAGGTTAATGCCCTGTTCACCATGTTGCATTCCGTTCCGTTCCGTTCGAGGGTGTCTGTTTGTGTTTTAATTGTGTTTCTGTACCAGGGTGATCCTGATACATTGAAAGGCTCTTATTATTTTTGACCCTTTTTTTTTATTTTCAAGTCCCTAATTTTATTCATTTATTGATCAGGTTTCACTGCACTTACTAGTTAATTTGTTTTTTCAACAAAATTGAGGCAAAAAGCCCATAAGGTCTGTGGGCAAGCCCGACCCGTGAACAGGGCAGGTAAGGGCAAGTAATCTGTCCCATTTGAACAGGTGGAGCTTTGACATATTAGGCATGTCCGGTAGATTTGTGTCTCCTAGCCCGGCAAGTGACCCACCCAAGCCCGCTCATGATCAGCTCTATTCTAGCTTCGACTTTGATTCTACCTTTTAAAGTAGAATTACATGAAGAAGGATTTCGCTCCTTTTGTCTCATCATGCATTGATCTTTGTGTGTTTTGCGACCGGGTAGCTTCTTGAGGACTAATTCACATCTTATCTAGGTTATGTTCTTTGCAAATATAGATTATGATTGTTGAACGATTTTCCGTGCTTGCTGAAACATTTATCCTTGTACATTTTGATTTGTGACCACGGTAGAATACTTTATCCATTCCTTTGCAAGTGTCCCTTTGTGGTTGGAACAATAATTTGACTTAAGTTAAATAGACTACTCGGCGACCATTAATTTGACTAAAATGTATTACAACAAGATCATTTGTATTGTAAAGGAAAATTACCACCCTGTTTTCCTAGTAAATTGCATCAAGATCATTTGTATACTCTATTCAGATGTAACAACGACGAGGGAGAGTCGAAAGTGTATGTATGAGAGAAGGGCTAGGATGGGATGAAGATGAAGGAAGAAATTTTTGTGGACAACCATGAAGACATTTCAAGAAGGGAGACTAAGTCCAAGTTTTTATAACCAGCTCAAGAGTGAATACATACAGACTATTAAGTAGAAATATGCTTATCCTTACATTTCCTAGTGTTTTGTTTAGTTGAATGCTCTCTGATATCTGTTATGACCGAGTTCTGTGTGATATTGCTTGTTCATCTTTTCATAATTTTACTGTACTTGGTTGTCGTTTTTTCCCTGCTGATTACAAATCACATGCCTCTCTCCATGACTTCTAACAAGTAATGATACTAATAAATCTACTGAGTTAATTATAATAAGAACTGGAAAATTGAATAGGAAAACATATTATAAAATCCGCAACATGGTTGAGTATTCTCTTAATGGTCCAAAAATGATTTTCGCAAAATCAATTAGATTATAGAAGGCGGCGCTCACTATGCCAGATTTCGTTTTTAATAACGCTCCCGACATGAAGCTATAATGCTTTTAAGTGTTATTGTTTGGGGGAGGAAAATAATAATTCTTATAAGCGTTATTGTTTCCTTCCGTCTAATTAACGATTGTTTGTGTCAAGCGTTATTATTTCGGTCCCTCATTTGACACTTTGCAATAAAAATATTATTATTGGCCAGTTAACGTTATAAGAGTTGTGTGTGCACGGTTTAATAGAAAACCGTTATAGTTGTTTTTTTGTCTTTTTTTTTTTTTTTTTTTTTTTTTTCCGTTGGCTGCAGCTACTATCTAGTCTATATTGCGCACTCTACTAGTCAAAAACCTTGAGCTAGCTCGCACACACAACATCTACCAAAATAGAAATCTGACCTTTGACATAATTCCAAAATAATTCGCCATTCATATCCAAAATAATTCCAGAGTCGAAATACATCATTAAAAAAACAACACAATTTCTAATCCACCATCCAATCCATAAATTTGTCTCACTACCTTCTAACATAAGTAAACATAAAGAAAGAGGAACCACCTCAACTAAGCATTAACGTTCACATGTTTCGCCCACTCACTTCTAACCTCATCTATTTGTCTTTGAGAGAACGTGGCATCCCCGAACTACTCCGGATAATATTGCATTACAACGCAATTTGATGTTAGTTTGCCCACGGAAATGCATACACAATAGCACGCAATGCAACCATAAAAAAGCAGATGTAGGTTCCTAGCGGTTGCAAGGTTAAAAAACAAGAAACGTGTGGGGCGACTTTCTGTCTTGGTGATCTCTCTTGGTGATCAACAAAGGTAAGGAAAACCAACAGTATTTATAACTTAAGTACGTACATATCGTCTCTGGGATCACATATTGGTTGTGTTCAATAACATCCTTCATGAATCTCATAAAATAATAGGCACAATCCTTGTTGTTTGTCTGGTGAGGGCCCTTACACCAAAACATAGTTTCAGAGACCAGTGAAAATATTTAATATATCCTAATGTGTTTCAAGTACAAACCTTGACTTCGGTCCATTTGACGTAGTTGTTTTTATGTTTGCTGAGCTTCGCAGAGGGTTATTTGCACGAAACATTAGCAAAGCTTTAAAAATATCAAAAGAACTGGGTTAATAATATGAGATATAACACACACCCACACGATGAAAGATAATCAGATGCTAACAAATTAAAGAGATTCTTCATGTGAGGTCTTTCATTGGGGTCACTGTGCAAAGAATCCAAATAGTAAACAATTTCATCATGCGCATTTATGAGATCAACACCCAATGGAACCTGAGAGAATGTAAACAAATGATATTTGATTATCACCAAAGTAAGGTATTCTCAAGGCCACCGGATCGGAGGCTGTCAAAGAAAAGGTCATGCAGCAGACGCTCTCACATCAGAGTTAATGTAAATTGATGTGCTAGAGATGGTGTTCTGTCCAAGGGAAGTTAGTTGATCACGCAACATACAACTTGGCCAATGATACCTATAGAACGCTACTACTCAGCATACAACATGTATCTTTGTTCATGCACTTTCTAGTTTCTGTAATATAGCTTTAAAAATGAATTAGCGGGAAAACTTTCATATAAGATCTATTTTTCCCAACAAATGAAAGGGAATGCAAAAATCTGCTAACCTACTTCAGAATATATAGCATCACTAAACATATCAACAATTACCAGAAACGAAACATTAGATATATCTTTAAAGTGACTCACTCTGCATTATAAGGTGCGAGAAACAACTTATCCTTTGTAGCCTTTTCTATTAAGGCATCAGCAATGTATTGTGATTGTTCTACTTGCTTCTTTGCATCGACTAAGGGTACCAGGGATATGGAATGAGGGCATAAGAACGCAAAGTTCATTATTAACCCAAAAGTTCTTTATTAACCCATGCGTGAGCAAATTCTGATATAACGACCTAAATTAATCATGCCAATAACACAAGAAATTAGTAAAGTGAATTAGTCTAGTGTAGTCTCCAATATTGAGAATGTTGTCATTAACCGAACAAGCGGATACTTATTCTTTAACTACAACGTTTTGCGCACACATATAATAATTTACTGGTGAAAATCACATGACTGTAAATTTTTTGAAGAAACACTAGTACATTCATTTAGTCATAGCCATTTATTTTCATTTTCCCATAAGTGAACATGAGGTGCCATAGGTGGACCTTAGGCCCCGTAGGTGGACAAAGTACCAAACACGTAGACCAAAGTCTACCTTCATGTCATTGTGTGCATATTGAATTGAGTTACTTTTAACTCCTTATCGTACGTACATATTTTTTGTAGTAACATTTTCTTTGCGTGTGGACATCTTTTCTTTGCGTGTCCTATCGCTGTTGCGGTTAGGAGACATGTTCTACAATAGGTAAAAGTTTACGAATCCCCAAGGGGTTTGAACCAGGAGAGGAAGTGGTTCATTCGCCACATTAGAGGTAAGGGTCTGCTCGATAAACTAAGGCGTGCTATTTTTGTCACTACGGTGTATGAAATTTGGATAGAAAGGAACATGAGGTGTTTTAAAAATCAACAGCGAAGTTGTACAAAAAAATTGTTAAGAGTATACAATATGTTGTTTACATCAGATTGTTGCATAGATAGGGAGGCTTGCTGAACAACTCCTCTCTGAATTGTAGGAAGGTGTATAGGGTCTGTTCATTTGGTGAATTGTATATGGACTGGGGTACGCTCCGGATTGGCTGTAATTAGAGCTGTCAAAAGCTGACCCGAACTGGAAACCCGACCCCTTTTTTTTAGGGTTCTGACAAAACTTTTTCGACCTAAACCCGTTTACAATTCGGTAAAATAAACTAAAAAGTGGATTCGACCCAAAACCAACCCATAACCGACCCGACCCGAACCCAAAGTGACCCAACCCGTAACCCACTCGGTCGACCCGTTTGACAGGTCTAGCTGTAACTCTTTCCTAAGGATTTTGCAATGGAAATTTAACCTTTTCCAAAAAAAAAAAAGCATTTTCTCGCATAAAACCAATGGGCTTCAAAATACCCACTTAACTCGAACGAACTTTTACTTCATCCAACTCATAAAATATACTTACATACTCCTATATCATAACAACAAGTCTTGTGTAAGACCAACTCACAGAAAGATGGGGTCACTATTTAGGAATGTAGGAGTCACTTATTATGAGGAGTGACCCTTATTATACTAAAAAGTGACCCTCGTCTCACCAAAAGTTACGTTAAGACAGTCCTAAACAAGTTTTTGTGATATCATAAATACGAGCTTTACACATATAACCTCACACTTAGCTTTATGCTTTAAAAAGACAAATCTGACTAAAGTATATAAATATCATACACGTAATAGTATTCGTAAATAACTTGAAGAAAATAACTATTTTTTCTTATACTTGAGAACCTTTCTTTTGGAAAAAAAAAATGATCGAGGGCAAAAATAACCCTTTTTTGTTACAAGAATTGTTAAAATTGGCATGAGGTGATGATTTAAAAGTTGAAAACTCATTAAAGGTTTTCATTTTACCAAAAAAATTTTATAAGCAATTTTTACAAAAAGGTTGATTTTATGAGTAATTTTTCGACAATATTTCCTAAGAAAAAGAGGATGTACCAACTTGCTAAAAAAAAATGAAACCAGACGCGGGCTGTATGGTTCGTGGCGGTGACAATCCTAACTCAATAATTCTATAGTTCTATGATATCCAAAAAAAAAGAAACACAAAACGAAAAACAAAATACTTCTTTAAAATACTCGTAATTAATTCCCCATAAAAAAAACTTATCGTAATTAATTACGCGGCACACCAAGGAACCGTTTGGTATATCTTCCCAAAATTTTAAAATTCTCAATTTTGTCAAACTCAACTTGATTTCTAATTTCAATTTCTTTTTATTCGGTTTTCCCATAATCCGTCGATCCCTACTTTTTCTCTCTCTTCTCCGAAGTGATTTCTTGCTGAATTTTCAACCAAGGGCTGTTTTTGAGGTATGCCCATATTTGTTTTCTTGCCAATTAATGGCGGTTAACAGGATTTTTTCCCTTTCTTTATGTAGCTTTTGGGCATTGTTATAGACATATAGTAATGGGTTTCACAGTTCTTTCTTGTACTGTATTTTTGATGTTCATAGTCTTTGTATAGAAACATATGTGTAATTGGTTTCTTGAATTATATCTCTGCTCTTTTGGTGTTTTGAGTCGGTATTAATTAGTTTGTTTGATAGTTCCCCATAATTCAATTGTTGATTGTACATCCCTGCAATTCAATTGTTTGATTGAATTTCCCTGCAATTATTCAATTGATTTTGATTCAAATGTATTTGTTATAATTTAGGGTTTCTGTTGTAGAAGTATGTGGTTTTCACTACAGCTATGGTTTTTGTTCCCTTTTATTTTGCTCCCATAGCTATTTACTCTAATGTTTCCAATTAATTATTTTTCAGGGTGTGAAATTCATTGCATCTGCAATAAAAAAAAGAAAAGATAAGTGATGGCTTGGCTTAATGCAACATGGTCACTAAACGTTTTCTTTTGCCCCTCTATAGTTAATTGTTTAAGGGACTGTTGTTGCATTGTGTTAGGTATAAACCCAAAACAGACGCCCAAAATTTGCGACAAAAGGAGAAAATTGTCACCGAATATTGGCAACTGTATTCTCATGTTTTCACCGCCTTTGGGCGACTGTGGGCTCAGTATAGAAAATTTGCCCACAAAAACTCACAAATTGTCTTCGCTAATTCAGTTGGCATCGTGGGGATGGAGACAATTATGCATACCAAGTAGTGGGGTGGGTGAAATTCAGCGACAAAACCATGGGAGAGGGGGCACAAATCAACCATGGTGAAATTGGAGGAATTTTGAATGAAATTAACGCAAATGGAAGAAATTAAAGAGCTTCAATTGAAATACATACCTTAGATCACCTGGATATTTATTGGGGTGACGATCTTCAGATGAATTTGGCACTCTTCACACTTTCACAGAAGCAATCTCACAGAGGGAGCTTAGAGTTGAGTGAGCTTTGGGGATGAGAGAGATAGACAGGGAGCTTGGAGGTTGGGGAAGGGAGAGACAGAGAGGGATGTTGGGGAAGGGAGAGCTAAATTAAAACAATGGTAAATGTGCCTTTTAGCCTTACAAGATGTTGTATTTGGTTTTAAATGCGTGTTGTATATAGCACTTGTGTAGTTAAAGGGGCCTTTGTAATGGTAAAGGGCTTAAATATGTTACTTTACCTTAAAAGGTGCAGGAGATTGTTTATTTATTTGGAGTTAATGACAGATAACATAATAATATTATGCTAGAGAGAGTAATTTTATAATTGTATATAAATCTCATATTATGTATATGTTTGAGACAAACAAAGAAGAAGAAAGAAATTATGAGTATGTATATCTCTAGATTTTGAGGTTAGTATAGTAATGATGAATGAATAGATGCCAATATTATGGAATGTGACAATTTAGAATCATAAACAAAACTCTCGGTTCTGTTCTGTTGTGGTTTAATATGTATATAATTTATACAATCCGTGCTTGATCAATGTGTACTAATCTTCAAATGCCTTTTTTTCCTTCTTAGTTTTTGATTCAACAGATACATAGTATAATTTAAAAGTAAACAAGAAAATGGTTAAAAGATAAGTAAATGTTACACTGGAATTAGAATACTAGCCAAACACTTCTTTTTGGGTGAGATGGATTAGGATATATATCTATCATAAAATAGAAATAATTGATAATAAAATTTGAGCTTGAGTAGAGGACTCAACGATTGTTATATCCAATTTCTTAGAAGTAGTAAACAAGTATTTTTCCAGCACAAGAACATAATTTAAGTTCTCATGCAAAAATAAACTTTATTTTATTTAGTGAATTATATTCAACATGCTACTAACAATCTAACACACAACCCGAGCATCACAAGCGCTTAAAAACTTGATAAAAAGGTAAAATCATGTTTGCAACTTGATACGTAGGATTCAACTTGGTACTTGAATATGATTAAGTAATAGTAGTACTCATTGTGGTAAAAGATTTCAATTAGTCTAAAGTTCTAATATCAATCCATTAGCTGTAGCCCCTCCCAATCCTATAAATAATACTAATTCACAAACCTTTGTTAGACACAACTCAAAACTTAGAAATTTGAATTTTAGTTCAAAATCTCAAGATGAAAGTGAACAACGAACAAATAATTATTAAAATGGCTAAACATATTATCCCAGCATCCAAATTGAACCCGGTGGGCATATCACGCAAAATATATAAAATAGTAATTTAACTTTTTAATTGATATAAGTTCTCTTGCCAAAATAAATTTAGTTTTATTTAATGAATTATGTCCAATATGCAACTAACACACTACTCACGCATCACACATGCTTAAAAACAAAGTTAAAGTGGTTACAATTTGGATTTTTTCGACTTTCTTTTTACTTCCTTTTGCCTTTATCATTTGTTTTTTCGAGAAACAAATTGAATAGATATACAATATATTAATTTTTTTATTGGTAATGGGTTGATCACGACCCTTTTTTAGAAGAAGAATTCCAAAATGATTAGTGTGAATACTAAAGGCTGAAACTCCCAACGGAGAAGTAATAATTAAAAGGGCTAAACGAACCACCCAATCCAAACCCGACCCATCACATGAAATGTACACCATAGTATTTAAATTTTTTAATTGATTTAAGTTCAAATGCAAAATAAAAAGTTTTTTGTATTTAAAATTATATCCAACATGTTATAAACACACAACCCAAATATCACACGAGCTTTAAAACTAGTTAATTAAAAGCTAATGTTAATTCTTATTTTTTTTTGTTGAGAGGGGAATAAGAGACTTTCATTCATAAAAAAGCCATACGGCATCTACATCGAAAATAACCCTAGAATATACTAAATCAACAGTAACAATAACAAATCTGCTAACACAACAATTAACTAGAATACCCGAGCGCGACTCCCAACATGCATAGTAACCATGTGCTTCCTTTGATGCTTCATCTTTAACGGGAGTGGAGATCTTCACCACAAGTACCGTAATTATTTGCTCACAAAACGTTGTATGATACCATTCCAATTAGAATGCATAAACTAGAAATCAATGGTAAAAAGAAGTGGAAAACATGAATCACAGGCCGGGAATGACCTAAATCAACCCTTCCGCCCTAAAAATTTGTCCTAATAAAAATTAGGGGTTGAAAGAGAAAAAGAAAAACCAAAAAAGAGAGACTAGGATTTTTAACGATAGCTAGTCGGAGTAGCTAATGCTAATTTTTAGTAACAGCCCTCAGTGCTCTCATTAGCAAAACCTTTAAAAAAAACAGACTTACTTAAGAAAAAAGAAACAGGAAGAAGTTACTTCCTTTTATGATACAGGAAAACAACGAGGAGAACCCGACTTACTTTCCAAAAAAAAAGAAAACCGACAGGCAATCGTTTTTCCAGTAATATATATTCCCCTCCATATTATTCCCCTCCATATTTTTGTACCCCCAAAACATTCAATCATCATCGCACCAAGAACCCTAATTTCATCCCCAAATTTTAGAACTTTCGATTTCAATTTTACTGTCGAAAGTGTTTTCCCATATCAATCCCTAATTTTCTCTCTCTCTCTCTCTCTCTCTCTCTCTCTCTCTCTCTCTCTCCTCACTGAAGTGAATTCTAGCTAGATTTTCAACCAAAGACTCTGTTTTTGAGGTATGTCCATGTTTTGTTTTAATTTAGGGTTTCTGTTGTAGAAATTTGCGATTTTCACTATGGCTATGTTTTTGTTCCCTTCTATTTACTCTACTGTTTTCGATTAATTGTTTTTCAGGGTGTGAAATTCGTTGCAGCTGCAAAAAATAAAGACTAAAAGTTTTTTTTTGGTGCAAAAACAAAGACTGAAGTTATGGCTTGGCTTAATGCAACATTTGTATGTAACTAAACGTTTTCTTTTGCCCCTCTTTAGTTAATTGTTTGTTTTTTTGGTGAAATCTGTAGTTAATTGTTTAAGGGACTGTTGTTGCATTGTTTTATGTATATGTTATTATTCATCATAAAAAATAGCTTTACGTTTGATAGAAACATTATTATTATAATCAATGAAAAAGTAAAAGATTGACAGCATAAAGTAGTTATGTTCGACATAAATGTACTTTATTATTGATGTACGTGTTGTTAATTTGATAAGTATAGTTGAAGGAGTTTTTTGTGAGTAGTTTCTTAAAAATGTGGGTTTTACAAACATGCAGGGCTATGAGGTTGAAGAGAGGACAGGGAGATTGCCTTTCTCTATTGTTCCGATTCCTTATCGTAAAAAAGAGGTAGTTGAGGAGTGTGCAAGGTTTGCCGTTGAGGTAACATACTCCTTATCATGCCATTTGACTCTATCCATTTATGTAAATTGAAATCTTAGACATGGAAATTGGTTGATTTCTTTCGGGAACATCAAAAAGAAAAAAATATAAATTCTCCATTCCTTTCGCCCTCAAACTCTCTTATGAGGCGGCTTCATGCACGAGGTATCATTTTTTTGTCTGTATGTATCACTTTTCATGTACGACGGTATTGCCTTTTTGCTCACGGGTATCACGCCTCATGTATGAGGCGGCCTCATATTAGTTTTTGTGTGTTTTTTATGCTTCCGACGTAGTATTGATGGTTTCCATGAATGGTTTTTGTACGGTTTTATTGTCCGGAGGAGTTACCCTCGCTTGAGTTTGTGCGCGTTGTGAAAGCCAATATGCAACCAGTTGCAGGAATAATGTTTTTTATTACCCTTGAAGCCAAAGATAACATTGATCAAGTGATTGAAACCTACAGAGCTAGTCTGTCTTCATCCTAGTTGTTTATTAGAGCTGATGTACTTTGGGAAACATACAAGCACAGACAACACAAAATTAGGTAATATTTAGCTTGCCATTCTCTTTCTCTATTTATAGCTTTTTTTATTTTTCCCTTTGCAAAGTGAATTCAAATTAATGAATGATAGTACTTACTTGTATTTACTTGTATTATCACACATCACCCTCAAAATTGAGGTTTACCTTGTAAATTCGATTTTTACTTACTGAGCTTGGTGATGTGTATGTGCATCACTTTGGGGGTGGGGGTAGGGGTAGGGGTAAGGTAGGGGTGTAATTGAGTCGAGCCAGTTCGGTGAGCCCTAGCTCGGGTCAAAGCGAGCTCGAGCCGAGCCCGAGCCCACTATGACTTGGCTCATTCGGCGCAATTGACTTGATTTCACCAACTAATTGATTAAGTCTAAAAAATGTTCATAAAAGTTCCTTTCTTTAAGGCTGTTACTCATTTTATAATGTGCAAAGGATCAATAATTCAATTACAAGCACTTTAAATTGACCTAATTTTTTTAACGGTTGTAATGGTGAGTTTGAATTCAAGCCGAGCCACACCAAACCGAGCTTTGAGCCAGCCTGGCTCGGGCTACACCCGATTACATCCGTAGGTGTGCT
The DNA here is from genome assembly GCA_038025085.1 of Tetragonia tetragonoides. NCBI lineage: Eukaryota > Viridiplantae > Streptophyta > Magnoliopsida > Caryophyllales > Aizoaceae > Tetragonia > Tetragonia tetragonoides. Next base: position 37,597,631 of record CM076143.1, read on the forward strand.
CGCACAGGTCACTTTATGTGATGTTGTGTAGGGTATGTATGAGACGGGGTTCATTTAATCTGTGTGATGTATGTCAGTTGAAAAGATTGGTGAGAAAAGTGATGCTGTTCATGGAAGCAAAGTGAAGGCAGATGACTTTGGAAAGGGGAAGAAAAGAGTTGCTTCTCAGGCTAAGGTATTAAGCAGGACACCTCGCTGCTCAATGACAAAGGGTAGTATGACACCTGCTGATTGTAGAAAGATCCCACAGTCTTGTGTGGGATTAGCTTTTCGGTCAGTTCTGTAGCAACTTCTTTGACCATTTAAATAAAAATTTGTTTGCCTTTAAAAAGTGATGTTTGATTTCTTGCTCTTGACTGTAAATTTGACAGACAGTGGCCTGGAATTTCTGCTCGCGCTTTCTGTGTTTTAGTGTAAGTAATTTTTTTGAGAAGCCTAACTCTCTCTCCTCCCCCCTTTTTTCTCACCTATTTTATTCTCAGCTTATGTGAAATTATATTTTCTTGTTCCAGGCAGACAATCAGGAGTAATAACCCTAGCTGGACCTATGCCAAGGTTAGTTGTGCTATACCTGCGGATATATGATATTGTTCTTGTTTTTTTTAGATAACATGGGTATCCAAGCTTTGCTTGACTAATCCCATGGGCTCGACCAGGGAAACTTCAGAGGCCCTGAGGGCTGAGGGGCCTCGAAATTGGGACCTCTAGAATATATCTCATAGGTGTTACCAATTGAGCTATCTCATTAAGGTTATGATATTGCTCTTGTTGTTTTTGGATTTCCGTAATTATGTTCTCATATCTTGATCAGGCTAGGAGGGCAGCTTCAAAACATTGGCGATCGTTTTCAAATAATGTAAGTACCTTCTCATATCTATCAGGCTAGGAGGGTAGTTTCAAATTATCTAGTGGAAAAAACATTTATGTATGTACATGTTACTGAAATTTTGAACTCAAAATAGATATTAAGAAGGTATGGGGCTGTAGAGCTGGCATGCAAAATGGTACTGTTTTCTTAGTGTCACTATGAAACTTCTGTCGATGTTATCCTAATAGCCACTAACTTGAAACATGCACCCTAGTCCATGCCATGGTCATCTTGAAGGCAAAGTATTAGAATGCATTTTGTGAAAAACAAGGATGTAAAAAGCAGAAGATTCTCGTTTTGCTTCTAAACACTCAACCTCTTGCTTTTCAAAATAAGTGTTTGTTTGCCTGAAAATCAGGTTAAAACCATTGTGGATGAAACAAGAAGCATTTTGGGTAAAAGGCTTTAACCAAATCTTTTTTTTTGAAAAACATCTTAAAATTCGTTTGAGTTAGGGATTTGATTTGAGTCAGGTCCATCATCTAGTCCTTTGTTTCCAACAACTTCTACACTTTTTCTTTTGTTCCCAATTAAAAAAAACTTCCGTAATATGTAGCTGGACGTGCAGTACATGTGTTTTATGGTCTGACTATGTGTAATGGTTTCAGGAGAAGATACCATTCATAGTGGAAGCGGATGAAAGTACAAAAGCAGTGTTCTTTGCAGGACGAAGTAAATAGGTATAGATTTTGTGGGTTCATGAACTGTGTTTAGATTTTCTTGCTATTGTCATGCATTAGAACGACATTCATAATGTGAGATCCTTTTTGTTGTGTGTAACGCCCCAAGCCCTAGACGTGTTTGTTTGTTTTATTGGTTGATTGTGTACAATGTGATAATATATTGTATATTTGCCATATATACTTGTTTCTTTTAGTTTATTTAGGTTGCTTTTTGGGTAATAGGTGAATTGGATGAGTTACTATGGATGTGTTTTAGGACCTAATTTGGTAATAACTACTGATAGTGTTGAAGAAAAAAAAAAGAAGGGAGGGAGGGAGGGAGCTTATGTACTCTGTGATGGAGGATTGTAGTGCCACCAGGTCACCACCAGCCACTAGGCCACTATGTAGACTACTTAGTATATTATATAAGAATTACAAGTGACACATTCTAAAGCCATTAGCCATTAGCGAGTCTAAGCAAAAGAAGATAGATTGAAGAAAGTAGTGATCAAGGGAGGCTACAACAAGCTGAAGAAAAGAGGGGAGGGCGAAGAAGAAAACAAGGGGATCAAGGAGCTTAACTGTCAATGTCCTAGCAGATCCAAGGGTTCCAACTTCCAAGTGAGGAACTCTTCTCATTAAGTATTTAGTGGTTAATTACTAGTAGCAATTGTTAGGATGATTAACAATTTCGCGTGCCTAATAATTTTTGAGTTAAGCAATAGTAGACCATCTACATGCTTAGCTTAAGCTAATGTTAAGTAGTTTAGTATATCTTTTGGTTGCTTTTATGGCTTAGGAAAAGGGGAACTAATTGTTTTCCTTGAGTTGCATGCTAATTTCAGATTAACTTTTCTTAGCTCCATGTTTTTTCAATGAAGTATTTTAGTGGTAAATTTCAGTTATGAGGGTAAATTAAATGATGTTTTATAAGTAAAATTGCTGGTGAAATCTCTGAGATCTATTCCAGAGATCCCAGGTTCGAGTCCCTTCAGGGTCACTGGAGTGACACTTTTCCTGATCTTTAACTTCATGGCCCGTGAGATTAGTCAAGCAAAGCTAGGCATTTATCTGAACAAAAAATGTTGACTTGCTGAACTGCAGGGGTATGAACATGGACCCTTGCTGCCAGTTATGCAAGATTGAACACAAATCAGTGAGCCACCTCTTCTTCAGGTGTGCTTATTCTTCTCATATTTGGGGGCAAATCCTCAAGTGGCTGGGTATCACTAGAAGGCCTTGGGGCCTTAACCATGAGGTCAAATGGTTCCTCAAAACTGCTGGCAAAAAGTGCTTATGCACCATGCAAGGAAAGCAGCTCTGATGGCTACAATGTATGAGATTTGGTGTGAGCGAAACAACAGAATTGTCGGCACCACAGTCAGATCATATAACCAGATCATCCGCACCATTCAATGTCATGTCAGTTGTAGACTTTTTGCTAGATACCCTGACGCTGTTGTTGCCTTTGTATAGGAGTTTCTGTTTTTTGGTAGACAGTTGTACTATTTATTTGTGTATAGTTTCCTTGGGAGTGCCCCGTTTGGCACCTTCTTTAAGATGTACTGTTTTACCAGGGGCACCACATTGGTGTACCTTTGGATGATGGAATATGATTACCATTTTCCAAAAAAAAAATAGTACAGTATTGTGTCATTCACTTTTCTCAGGATGTCTGAAATGTATTTGTTTTCTGCCCATTGTACGTCCTTGATATTTTCTGCCCGAGATATGTATGCTTGTGTGTTAATGCTAAATAATGGATTATTGTCTAATCCGTTTTCTGTCAAGAGCCATTGATGCGATGTACTGTTTAGGACTTGGATGTGTTTGTTCTTACTCTGGAGGTGTCAGGTGTGTCTAGACTCTGGAGAGTGGTATACATGAGTGACTACCCGCAATTATTTCTGTATACTATTGTAGCTTACTAGTATCTTGTTATAACTCTTAAAGGCGAGCTTTGAATTTGACTGTGTACATCGATATACTAGTATGTGATTACTAGTTGAACTTTTTCATGCTAATGAATTCAATAACATGTCTCTACCCAAGACAAATTAATAGAAGACTGACATTGGATGGTTTTGAAGTTGGATCATGAAGATCTTGTTCAACTTTGGAGTGTTTTGCTTGATATTAGAATTAGCGTACTATGTTATCGATTATGCTAGGAAAGCTTGTGTTAGAAGGGTAACCAAGAAGTATTAATACTACTGTTAATCTCATTTATCAAAAAATAAAATAAAATACTACTGTAATCTCTTGGTTGTGATGCAAAGCAACTTGTAATTTGGATGATTTTTTTTATTTTTTTCTGCTCGTCTTGTAATTTGGATGATTAAATGCTAAATTATACAAGTTATCCTATGAATAGAAACTCATCTTTCCTTATTTCTTATGTTATTCGATATGGATGTTGAGAGCACATAGAGAGAATTTGATAATTTCCATAAGATAAAAGAGAGAATTTAATAATTTCCTTTTTTTTTTTTAAGATAAGATCATCAACTTGTCATCAATGCCACAATTGAAGACTAACAAATACTCTTACTATTAAATAGAGTAAACAGCAATTAAACTAAACAGGAGAACAAATTCTTATCAGCTCTACTTAGTTTCCCAGTGCTCAAGCCATGAAGTTTTGCTCTGATCACAATCTAATATTCTGCACAATGCTAGCATCTGGTGATAATGAATTAGTGAAGCAAACTTGGTTTCTTCTTCAAATGGAAGAGCCCCACATTGATGAGATTACCTCTAAAAAAACTTGGTTTCTTCTCTCCATACACAGTAAATGACGGCAGTCACCCCCGCAGCAGCAAGATACCTCTGAAGTTCAATCCTGCTTCTTCTGAAATCCAACTCAGCATCCCTCAAACTGGTGATGCATTAGTACTCATACTCAGCCATTGTTTCACTGGAATCAGATTGTGTTTAGTTCTTCTGCATCAAAAAGAAGGATGATCATTTGTTTATGTATCATCACCACACCGATAGCAACTCGAGTCTTCAGAGTAAAACCCCGTTTCGCACATGCTGTCCTTGGTAATAACCTTCTAAGATACGCAGCCAGAAAATGAATTTGTGCGGGACATAGTAAAGAGATCCCCACATCAAGTTGGCATGCCTGAATTTTGGAAGATCTGAAATAATTATAACCACGTGCTGCTGTGTTGTCTGTAGACCATTCTCCACTAGAATCATATGCAGCAACAGACTTAGCTTTTAGCTTATTCAGTTTAGCCCAAAACCAGCTGCTATCATGTTTAGAGACATGCTCCTTAAAACCTCCTCCTTTCAAGTATATCCCATTAATCCGTCTCACCCAAAGTGTGTCTTGTTTTGTAGACAATGCCCACACATGCTTACCACTAAGCACATAGCCATAAATCTGACAGTTTTTGAACTCAAGTCCACCACTTTTCCTAGGTCTGCATACCAGGTCTTAAGCCACAAGATCAGGTTTTCTACTCTGATAATTTGCTGCCCAAAGAAACTGCCTACATGTCTGTTCAATAAATTTGATGACACCTATAGGAAGAATAGAAACGCCTGACCAGTACACATGCAATGTCAACAAAACTGAATTTATAAGTCGGGTCTTGCCACTTGCCAGCATAAGGGAGGTTATTTCACTTCTTTGAGGCCAGCTATGCAATCTTCTAGTAGTTTTCTCGACCAAAAAGGCACAATCAAACTTAATCCATCTTGTGGGAGTGAGACGCACACCAAGATATTTCATAGGGAAAGTCAAACCAGTCAAATGAAGAAGCTGCCTCCTGATAGAGGAAACACCAGCAATATAACAGTTTGATTAGCTGCACAGCAAAAACAAAAAAAAGCACAGCAAAAAAAAAAAAAAAAACAGTTTGTAGCTAGCTTTTAGTCCAGTAACACTGGAGAAGTATGAGAAGCCCTCCATCACTCTGTTGACAAAGTTATAATTGGCCTTGCAAAATACCATGAGAACATCAGCAAAAACATGTGGTTTAAACCCAAAGACATGATGCATTTCCTGACCAGCTAGATAGCAACAATCTTACATCAAAGCAAGTCAGTAGTCACTACCAGAAAGGGCAAAACAAACAGCTGCAGCTTACAAAGTACAAACAACCACGTCTAACAACTAAGAACTACTAATCCAAAGTAATGTACGTGACAGTAGAAGATAACAACCCCATCCTGACATTGAAGCAAGAGAACACAGCAAAAGTAGTACAAAAAAACAAAATTCTGATTCAGCATTTGTAGATACCCAAAATAACAAGGCCAGTTAATTAATTTTAGAAGGAAAAACAATCATAAAAGAATATGACTGAACTAATAAGGTATGCAACCACCAGGATAAGTTCTACAGGATGTATGAATAGGGACTAAAAGGGAACCATGCAATATCTAATACTTCAGCACCTGGTAAAAATGCTTACCATGTATCTCAAGTTGCCCAGAACTGCAGAAACACTGACCCAGAGATCAACACATTCTTGCAAAAAATGTATTTCAGATTTAACATGACCAGCAACTTTACAAATGCTCGTGAGATACATGGATAATCTCTAGTTCAGCAACTCTTTCAGCTTGAATTGTATAATTTTGTGAGTGTGTTCAACTCAATGAACCCCTTGAGGTGCTCGCTAATGGCCTGAACACTTGGACCTTTAAGGTGAACACCTCTCTTAACCATAAAACTGGCTACTTTTGCAACTTCAGCCTTACAGTTTTCTTGACAAAGCCCAGCAAGTAGGATAGAATATATATCAGAATCCATCGTCAGTACATATCCTGTCTTCTCAACATCATCATATAGATTAAAAGCATCCAAGAACTTTCTCTCCGAACATAGATGCTTCATCAAAGTGCTACATGCCAATCCATCAGGCCTCACTGTACTATCTAACATCCACCTGAAAAGCTTATTTGCCTCATCAAGTCTTTTAATCCTCAACAGAGAGATCACAAGAGAACTATAACACAAACTACTCGAAACATGACTTCCTGCGACTATTCTATCAATTACTTTATAGGCCTCATCTATGTGTCCTTCAGCACAGAGTCCTTTGATCAAAACACTGACAGTTACTCGATTAGGAGAGCACTCACAACTCATCATACGATCTAAAATGGCCAATGCCTCAATCGACTTGCCCTTTTCACAAAAGCTCTGAATGACTGATGTATAAGTAATGACATTAGGTGTACACTCCCCACCTTCTCTCTCCATCTCTACTACCAACTCCAATGCCTTCTCGGAACTCCCAAACCGACAGAGCCCATCAAGAAGCGCAGAGTACGCCACTAAATTCGGAGTACACCCATGACTTCTCATCGCCTTAAACAACTCACAAGCATCCTCTAATCTACCTACATAGCAATAACCCTTAAGCATCGACATAAACGTAATCATATCAGGAGACAAAGCCCCCTCTTTCATCTCCTTCATCAACCCAGTCGCCATATCAAGATCACCTTTCTCACAATACAACTTGATAACAACATTAAACACAGTCGAATCCGGCCTACAATTAAAATCCCTCATCTTTCTCAAGACCCACAAAGCCTCATCAGCAATCCTAGCTTCTCTACACAAACTCAAAACAACCTTAAACAATTTCAAATTAATTGCATTGCCTTCAACACTATAAGCCTCAAAAAGCTCCATAATCCTATCGGGATTTTTATCTATTTGAAGCAGCTTACAAGCTAAACTATACATATAATTACTATGCCTATACTTTGATTGAAGACCAGCCCAGATGAAAAAACGAAGACCCAATTGGGGTTCATTCAAGGAAAACCTATGCAAAACCTCAGTTACACATGGGGCATCCAATTGGACCCTAATACAATTAAGGGTTTTTTCAGGGTTTTGGTCATTTTTTAGCAAGTGGGTATATAACTTTTCAGCATTTGAAGAACTGGGTTTTTGTTGGATTTTGGTTGTGTATGAAACGAATGAATATTTGAGCCTAAATGAAGAAGAAAAATTTCGTGACAATGAAAAAATCGTCATTTAAAGTGAGATGTAATGTAAATTAGGGGGGTTTAAAAAGAAAAAAGGATTTGAATAGAAAGCATACCATTGGCTTCAATTGAAGCATTGCCGATGAAAATCTCGGACATTGTTTGATGACGATGAGAGAGAACTAGAGGATCAATTGGTAGAAAAGAGTGCCGGAAATTAGAAGGGTTATAACTTAAAAGGTGCGTTTCCAAAATCAACCCATGATAGTTCTTCTGGCAAGAAGACTGTTAAAGCTCGAACTTGTAAACTGATAAACCAAACCCAACCACAAATTTCAGCTCTAAGTTGTGTTCTTCAAATTGAACAATACCGAGTACTGTATCAAATTGGCTAAAAATAATAGGGTTCGACTTTATGTTGCTATATTGAATGTTCTTTTTTTTTGTTAATTTGAATATCTAGACTAGATAAGTTAACCAAAAAAAAAAAAAAAAACCTCACCAACTATACTACATTTGTTTGGAGTTAGGCCCGGTTCTTTTCGTCGTTTCTATGCTGTATTCCGTTTCGTTCTGCACTGCACTGTAATTTCTGTTTCGTTCCGCACCGCACCGTAATTTCCGTTTCGTACCACACAAGTTATATTTATTATTCCATTTCGTTCCGCGCTGCAATTTTCGTTCCGTTCCGCACCACGCTACAATTTCCGTTCCGTTCCGTTCCTCACCGTCCCGCATCTTTCGTTGACGAGAACATGGCCTTAGACCTTGTTCTCTTCAACGGAATGGTGGAAAACGGTGAGGAGCGAAAGGATCGGCGCGAAACGGAACAACGCGGATAATAAAACAAAATGTGAGATACAAGTACATAATGTGGAACACAACGGAACAGAATGGATTGGAATGGAACATAATGCAGCTCGGAGACAACGAAAATAACCAGACCTTAGTTGTCAATCTTAGAGTGTGCTATTTTATACTGAATTGAATTGAACATCACGGATTAAATAGTAATATGTGAGACAAAAAATAGATTATTGAAGTGAATTGAAATGAACTCCATTGAATTGAATTGAATTAAACTGAGGTAAATTAATTTTAAATAAGTAGAAAAGAATATACTCTTACTATATTGTGTTTGCACTTTCTGTTGGGAGTGGTTAAATAATGTATTTAACTTCAAGATAGTAAATTTCTCCATATGACAACTAAATTTAAAGAGTAATTATACTTCTCATCAAAAGGAGGTCAGGAACTCTTCAATAGAGTTGTTCCCTTATGGGCTTGGAACGTACACTAGCATGTCTTGTGTGGACTTAGTCTATCATGAACTAAGAACACTTTTTCAATTATTTTAGCATTTCACGACTACAACCACAACTATCTTTGCCAAACATAGACTAAGCCTCCACTCCTCCAGTAGTTTGTATGAGGCACACTGTACAGGGCAATGGCTAATATATCGCCACTTTTTCGTTCAAAAGTAGTATAAGTACTGCAAAAACTTGTGTAAGGCGGTGTTATCATAACTTTTCACGAAAGTCATTTTTTCCTGAAACAAAGGTTAGTGTTTATAATAAGTGAGTAAGTTACCCCTATATATCTACATAGTAACCCTATTTTATAATGAATTTGTCTCACATAAAACCCTCTTGCGCTATTTAGATAGTTGGTGTCTATACTCTATAGGATTTGGATTTGGTCCATTAGTAAGCACTTGGTTGGCGAGTGGCCTGCTCTTCGATTCGCCTATAGCTCAATCAGTATCCATTTCGAGCTTATAGCAACTGAATAAAATATCCTATAATTTTACTGGGCGTTTGTTTAGTGGGAATAGGAGGTGGGGATAGAGATTAAAAAATTAGGATTGTAAAATTTCATGTTTGGGGTAAGGGATGGGGATTAGAGAGGGGGTAGGGATAGGGATAAAAATGCCTCTTATCCCACGTTTTTAATCCCATAGGAGGGCTGGTAATTGGAAGTGGGATAAGAGTTTTTAAACTCAAATTACTATCATGCCCCTTAAAAATGACTGCACCCTAATCTATTCCCAAATCTAATACCCTATCCCCTCAACACAAATCCCATCCCTATCCCCATAATCTCACAATCCCATTCCCACTTCCCAAACACCCGCTTAGGATTTTTTTCTTTTTTTTATTATTATGAATATAAGGTGTCTAACAAGAGGTTCTTCTTTTTATTTTCTTTCTTTTTTTTTTTTTTTGTAATTAGTCGCTATGTTTTATTCACTCATTTGACCCAGATTGACTATCAAGAATACATCTTTTACCTTATATACATGTTACAAAATATGATAGCTATTAAACAAGTTACACTTTGTACAGGTCATGCATGAGTTCAAATCTAGTGAAAAACATCTACACGAATTAATTTGTGCAATACTTGATGATATGCGTTAGAAGATATTCTTTAGACAAATCCAAAGAGGAACTAGAAAACCAAAGATATGAAATATTAATCAAAATAATTAATAGAGATGATAATGGTCAAAGTAATTACTTTATAAACTTACTTTACTAGAAGTGTCTGGGACGACACGCTACTTATCAACTCCCTGCAATTGTGTTGGAGGGCGTGAATCGCCTTGAAGAGGGATATATATTACGTGACTCTCCCAACATTTTCATTTCTTTTAACAAGTCTGTACTATGATGCTACACAGTATATCCTATAATTAGGGGTAAACACAACTGGTCAATTAGGTACCCACTGGACCACTGGAAATTATCTTAAAATCGATTGGTATCCAATTCCTACTTTTGTGAATTAGAATTGAATTTGTTAACTAAATTTTAATTCTGATTTCAGTATTGAATATCCGATATTTCTACTCACCCAACTTACAAACGACTTTCATTATAGGGACTTAGAAGTGAAGAAGTAATCAATAGTGGAGAACTAGCAAATGCCTATACTTGTGTTCCATGAACAATTTGGTTGTTGTATTAATAATGTATTTGGAAATTAGTCAAGACTTTGGTGTTTATACACTAATATGTTATGAGTGCTAGAAGTGTGTCATATGGAAGAATTTGTTGTCCTAAAGTTAGAGGGCGTTTGGTAAGTGAGAATGGGATTGTGAGACTACGGGAATGGGGATGTGACTTGTGTTGAGGGGATAGAGAATTGTTTTAGTTAATTCCATTATTATGTTTGTTATGTGGGTACTAAATTAGGGAATAAATTGGGGATTGTAAAGTTGGTTTACCAAAATACCATTAAATAAAAGAGGAGACAAAATCTGCAGTTTTTTTTTAATGGGCATGATAGCAATTTGACTACTAAAATCCTTATCCCACCTCCAATTACCAGCTTCCTTATGGTGGATAGGGATGGCAATGGATCGGATTCGGATCGGATTATGCTAAATCCGAATCCGCTCCGAATAATAAACGAATTCTAAAATCACCTCCGAATTCGAATAACCTCCGATTAGGGAGGATCCGAATCCGAAACTATTCGGAGTCGGTAACCTCCGAATTCGATCCAGATCCATTCCATTTACTCAATTTATTTTCAAATTTTTTTATTTAAATGTGAACATATATAAGATATACTAAATAGCTAATTGCTAATTCAACAAGAATAAATATGGTAAATAGATTAAAGATTTAAGATACAAACAATGGTGAATATATATACTTAATTCAAATATATTAAGGATGTAGTGCTCTTTTTTTAAAAAATATTAAAAATAATCTGATATTCGGATCGGATTCGGAGGTGGATCAGATTCTGACAAATTTCACACAAAATTCGAATCCGCTCCGAATCCGACTGGGATTCGGAATTTGCTAATCGGATTCAGACTCGGATTTTTTTGATTCGGATTCGGATTTTTTTTGGCCTAAACAGATCGGGTTCAGACTTGATTATCATCCCTATGGTGGACCAATCACAACAAATTTTCTAATAGTAGACGCTTTTTTTTCCACACTTTACAAAGCGTCAACTTGGTGAAGGAAAAAACGGAGGCTTGCCACAATTCAAAGTGTGATAAAAAATTAAAAGATTCTCCACCGCAATAAGTGTGGAAAATCAAAAATTTTACCACGCTTTTGACTGTGGAGGCGGGTTTTTGATAATTTTCGTGCATTTGACTCGGTTTAGCACTTAAAATGAATAAAGGAAAAGGGAGAAAAATAAAAGAAAAACCTAACTCCTGGTCTACTGCTCCTACACGTTGTCTTCCAGTCGTTTCCTCCAAACTACTGCTCTATTGAGAGCGAATAGAGCAAAGCATTAGTTGGTCACAACCGACAACCCACAACCCACAACCCAAACCAGAATTGCAAAGGCGAAGAGACAGAGAGCAAAGCAAGCGATTACAATGGCGACGAGAGATAGAGCAGCACACTGCACACAACCCACAAATTACATAGGTGAAGAGAGAGGAAGCAACTGATTGGAATTCGAATTACACAAGGTATATACCAATTCCCTCGATGTTACATTCAATTCAAGCATATTCTTTCGTTTATTATCTACTTTCTACTACTTTATCTTCAATAGCATTCGTTCAGATAGAAAGGATAATTTGAACATTCATAAAGAAATTGGGTCTGTTATAAGTTGAAGATCGGAACCCTAATGGGTTTGTTTCAATTTTCCATTCGTGAAAGCATATTGTTTTAATTTCATCACGTATTTGACTTCATTGATTTATCAATTCATATTTCACTACAAGAAGTTAAATTAGGTTTTATTTTTGACCTTTTTGTAAAAGTGTGGAACAAAGGTTATTCTAGTTGATGTTCCGACTTATGAAGCTTTATGGCCTGTTAGGTTCTTTGTATTCTGTTTTGTTTATGAGATTATGGAGAGACTTCCAGGTTAGAGCTCTGAAGGTGGTGGTCGTAGGGGCTATTTGTGTGCTTTAGTTGAGAGAAGTTTGTGAGTAGTCCAACGTAAAACCCAGATGCTTGTGTTGGCAATGTTGCCTGTTTAGGATGTTTTGAAGTTAACTTCATCTTGTTGCTCCACACAGGTTGTTCAAAACATACAAAAAAAACGCTTGGTTTATCTTTATATTGAGTTCCTATTGCTACTACTGGATGGAGTTGGTGTTTCAGTTGCTGTTTTGGGCCTGTTGTGCTTTAGTTCTAAGTTTAAATGTTGCAGTGCTGGTTTGAGGCTAATCTGGTTGTCTAGAGTTGGTGTATGTTGTTGCTGTCTGCTGTGTAGTGCTGATTGCTGTATACTTCTCACCTACTGGTGCTAATGCTGTATAATTGTGGCTGTTGATCTGGTAAAAGGCTTAGGATTGCTGCAGTATAGTAATTTTATTTCATTTTGTAGCTTTCTGCATTATGTTGTTTTGATTTTATTTTTTTTGATCTGTTTACAAGTCTTGTTAGCACATGATGTCAAGAATTATCCAAGATACCCTCCATATGAGATGAGCACAGGAAAGTGCACTGTCATCGTCATTAAATTTACACCAGCAAACAACTTGTTGGGCAGAAAGAATAATGACAGTAGAAATAGTTGCAGGTGGGGACTTGCCTCTGCTCTATGATTGTTACAAATAAATTGGAAGTGTTAGCTATGCTTTTGGGCGGCAGTAGGCTTATTTTGGCGCTTTAGTTGTCTTAAATTGATGATTCTTACGCAATGGAGTGGAATAGTGGTCATTGAAGTTATTTCGTTCTACAGTATATCCTAGTACTTTCCTTTGGGTTGAATGATTGACATTGAAGGTACTTCCTTCTGCTGTTGCCGCTCTGGTGATGCTGGTTGATGTTGCTGACTTTTGTCACTGGAGATGCAGAGCTGCTGTTGCCAAGCTGCTTAATTTGAAGCATATGGGTGCTACTCTTTCATTATTGCTTCACATGGTCGGATGCTTCTCACATGAATTTTATGCTAGCTGTTTGATGATGACATTGTAATCTCTTTCGATTTTTTTTAGCTTGTCAAAATGGAGAGGTTCTACTGGTACTACTACCTCCAAGTCCAGAGAATAGAAATGTAAGTTCACTTTGCTATGATGTCTATACTCTATACTTGGCTTAATTTGGTGCGTGTAAAGAAATCACTTATCTCTAATGATGTTTGTCCTACTCTCCACTTTTCTTTTCATTACCTATATAAAAAACGAGTAAGGTTTTGCGGAATAAGTCGTCGTCGGCAATAGCGTGTTCTGTATTTTATTTCATTGGTTTGGACAGTTGGGCCTATGTATAGTAAGTCCATCTTAAAAAAGACTCACACGTTCTAATTCTCCTTCTACAACGTTCTAATTCTCTTTCTACAGACTTCTCAAAAGCCATTCTCTTATTCTCTCTCCACTCCATTGCTCCTCCTGCAAAGGTGGTTTGTCGGCTTGTGGCGGGTGAATCGGTGGTGCCAGACGCATTGTCTGACCAACTGGCGACTGCAGTGGTGCTCGAAAGGTATTGCATGCTTATTGGGGTCAAAATTATACATATAAACCCTTATTGCTTTTTTCCCATATAAAGTCTCTGTAGTCTGGCCATAATTTTACTAAAGCCAATTTTCGTCGCGTGTTGTTCAAATTTTGATTTTGGTTGTGTATTTTACTGGGTTCTATAATTCTATGTCATTGCTGGTATTGTCTTTTCTTTTAAGTTCTCTTTAATTTGTCTCTTTAGTACTCATGTAACTGATTGTGAAAAAAACAAAGGAAGGGGGGGGGGGGGGGGCACAATTGATTTATGCGTGATATGATGGGGGTTCTCCTTTTTCTTTTTTTTTTCGGGTTACTTAGCTTTTACTTTTATGTTTTATCTATGCAAATTCATGCTTTCTAATGTTTACTGCTTGCTTCATGGACTTTGTTAATTACTCAAGATTGGGCTAATTTTGGTAAATTAGACCAAGGTTTTGTAGATTATGGAGTATTAGCTTATGGGCATAGCTAGGAGGCAACCGCAACTGAGGTAACTACATCTATTATGTAGGGTTCATTTTACATTCATTTTGAGCCTAATTTTGTGTGTGTGAATTATGATTGGATTGGTTTTGATTTGAATTTGGGGAGCTTATGATAGGTACAATAGTAAGGTATTATATGAAATTCAGTTTCTGGTTTGTTACAGTTCATGCTAGATTGGTACTAAATGTGTGGGTAAGTTATAAAAGCATGTAGTTGGAAAAACATATAGCCTAGATGAGCCTAATTATGTCTATTCTCGGTATGTTTTTTATTTAAACAAGTTAAAACTGTTTCATGCGTGTTAGAGAACTGAAGTTTTGGTTAGTTACTAAAGTAACAATATGCTGTCCAGAACTGTATATGTGAGCTGAGAAGATTAAAAGAGCCATGTTCTGATAATAGATAAGGGACTTATATAGTATGAGTAGTAATTAGATGCAGAACCAAATCCTCAGTAACAGTGGAGTAAATTATTACTTACATGTTGGTCGAATCATGTCTTTTGAGTATCATAGAAGTAGATTTGGCCTAGCCTGTTCATATAGCTTATTATATATGCTGTGTGGAAAGGTTACGTAGTGTTCCATATGAGTATTTGACATAGAAACATATAGAAGTTCCTTGTGTAAGGACAACAATAGGTTATAATGTCAACCACAGTAGATAAAACGTCACAACGAAACGAGAACAAGAGAAATTGGTTATCAGAAAAGAAAGAACAAACTCAAAATTATAATATAATTCATATAGATGTCGCTTCACCATTGAACTCGCTGATGGGGTTTAGGGTTTTATTCAGTTCACAGAGCTTGGACTTAGGGTCGTTGCACACACTTTTTGCAATATGACGACTTTCTTTCATTGTTTAACAGTTTGAGAAATAATGTAAGTTCTGATTGAAGAAAATGGAAGCCTTGCATCAACAACTATGTGAAGCTGGTTGCAAAGACTTCTCAACGATTGTGATTGTAAGAGCTCCTGAAATCATCCTTAAGGTGGAAATATTTCTTCACCGTTCTATGTTTCTCTTAACCCCCATCCCTTGAAACATCATGTCTTTGGTTTAGTTGGTATAGTTTCTTACTTAATTAGCTCTATCTATTGCTCTTGGGAGCTTGTGACATGTATATGGCAGCACACGGTGTTCACTTCAGCAACTACTTTAAGGTTCCAGCTAACTTTTGACATGTATATAAAATCTGGCTTTTGACATGTACATATCAGCACAAAGCTAACCATGTTTTGGTATATGTATGTAAACAACACCACTTTGAAAAGTATGTATATATTTTCTTTAGAATTTGTATATACTTCTAGATTTCATATTTTTGCTTTAATTTTAACCAGATATTAAACTCATACGTGCAACGCACGTTCCCCTTGGCTAGTCCTTTTTAAAAAAAGACTTCATCCCAGCTGAAATGTTTTGAACAGATTTTGCAACTGGTGCTTGTTTCTGCAACTGTTGTTCTATTTTTGTGGTACTAAGTTTTATATTATTGTTACTATCATTTGTTGGATTGAGGAAACCTTTAGATAGGCACCTAATCACTACAACAAAAATCCTAATATTAGTTACTTCTTAGCTTAGGAATTATCTTATTAGGAAGTCATGTTTGTCTGTTGTAATATTAGTTAATTCTGTATTTGGAAATGGCAGGAAGGACTCAAGTGTATTTTGAAGGTAGTAAAGGACACAAAGCATCATGTAGTGGCACTTGGGAGAGCTCTTAAGGTTCAATACACCATGGCGTTGCATTACCTGACAATCAGATGAGAGTGGTCATTGATACCATCCTGGATTCAAATGCAAAGGTACCAGTGCCAACTGACGAAGTTCAAATAGCGAAGGAAGCATTTGGGGGGTTCATAACATGGCCTAAGAATCTAATTGACATGAACGTAGAGGTATGCGTTTTCCATCATTGGGTTTGTAACTATAATAATATAACCTCTTTTTTATAAAGGTCATTATGTTAAGGATATATGTATATTATTAGGCATATTATAATCAGCGACATCAAGATATGCATACAAACAAAGCTCAAGAAGGTCGAGATGAGTGGTAAGAAGAGGGTTACAGATAAACGTTAGGCGACACTGGATGCTATGTGTGTCATCAATCCACAAGAGAATTGTGTGTATTGGCTTGATTCGTTAGGAAAAGGAAGGTAGGAAAAGGAAGGTATCTAGTGTTTGTTTGAGGAGCAAAAATTCAATTTATCTATTAGTATGCCAAAAGTGATGAACTTTGGTTGGGGTTTTGTTGTGTTAAGATAATATATTGTATTTTTTTTATTTTGCAGAATGTTACAACTAGATCAAGGAAAACAGTGAGGTTGCCGGAATTCTAGCGTGTCAAGAGCAAGGCTAACTCGCTCGGGTGGTTCATGTGAAAGTTCAAGACTAGTGGCTCATTTTGTCTGTTATTTCATTCCTTTGTTGATGCGTTGTAGTGGAATTGTGCGAGACCAACTATTTCTTTCTTTTTTTTTTATTTGTTTGAGACATAATAGCTATTTAAGCCTATATGACATTTTATGGATTGACAATGTATGTTTCTCATTTAATGGTGAAATATAGTTTGAGCACTTGGAAGGGTACATGAATTAGATACGCATGTACATTAATTTGATACACAGGTATATATCTTTTGTGCGATGTACAATATTTAATTAGGATACAAGCTACAAATTCACTAAAAAAAAAGATACATGCTCCAAATAATTCTTACGCAATTAAGCGTGGAAACTTTTTCCCACCAAAAACACCCTGCCTAAAACTTACAACACTTTTAAGTGTGAAATATACTTTCCCGCCAAAAAATTTCCACGCTTTGAACCGAAGTAATTCGTTTTCCACCTTCAAGTTGGAGACAAATTCAAACAACAATGTGATGCTTAAAGCGTGGAAAAAAAATTCTGCGTTATGGAGCGTGAGTAAATGTGACAATAAAAGCGTAGGTAATCTCCACATTGATTTTTTCCACGCTTTTTAAAGCGTGGAAAATATAATTTCCCACTTTTGTAAGTGTGGAAAAACCTATTTTTAAGGGTGGGAAAATAGTCTTTTTCTTGTAGTGAATGAACTAAATCTTTTTAAATATGTCCTCTATATCCCTAAAAAGAGGTAAAAATATTAGTAAGGATATAGTTGAAAGTTACTAAAAAATAAGAAGGAATAAACTAGCTGTAGTTGGAAGCTAAAAGCTACGGGTCCGTTCGGGGTGGTTGTGAGTTGCAAGTTTCTGGTTTTCAAAATTTTTTATCTACTTATAGAAATTATGTTTGGAGCTGAAATTTTTTCCCATTATAGTTGTCTACTCTATTTTTGAAACTGACAACTGAAAATTGAAAACCAAAAATTGTGGTTTCCAAAATCTGGTTTTTGGTTTTCAAAAAAACTGAAAACTGAAAACTGAAAACCACCCCAAACAGGCCCTACGAGTAGTATTTATGAGTAGCTTTACAAAATTAATTGTAGCTGTAGCTTCAAATTAAAAATAATTTGGCAATTTATTTTAGTTAGTATTTATGAGTAGCTGAGAGTAGAAAAAACTAGCAACAACAAGTTTCAACCTGTACCTTTTATTAAAGAACTACTTAGTTGTTTGTACCAAACATAGCATTACTTTTTTTTATTATTTATTAATATCCTAGTGAAGGCTTGGATCAGTTGATCTACATCCTAATCCGGCTAATCATCTTAATAGAAAGTAACAGTACATGAATAAAATTCTGGACCTATAACTCATACAAATTAAACCCAAAAACTCATATGATACAATTTTAAGATGAGACGTCTCAAACAAGCAAGCATCTGTAATGAAGGTCTTACATTGAGGTGCCCTCATATATAGATAACCTGGCCTCTTGCGGATTAAATCCTCGTAAAGTAAGCTATTCTTAACCAAGACAACTTTTACATATAGTTAAAGTTGGACAAGGATCGTGATTGATTTCGGCCCTTTCATTTATTATGTTAACCTATTTCTTTAAATTATGTCTAAATTTCATCAAATTAATTGTTTTCTTATTAGGTTGTGCATAGCTCCACGTATATGCATGACAATATCGATGAGTACAATTAGTTGCACTTAGCTTTCACTTTTAAGACATACTACAGGTGGATACCCTCCATCTTATCCTTGTGATGTCTAGTTAATTGATTGTCTTGTTCCCTAACTGTTGGCTTTTTCATAATAATGAATACACAATTGTATCATTCTCAATCTCATTATATTTTGATTGAAAGTTGACTGCATCGTCACTTGATCTGACATACAAGTTAACGTAGAGGCATCCCACAAAATGAACATGGCGGCATTATAATATATCCACATCATATACATTTTTCTTTTTATCATCATATAACACTGCAAAAAGAAAAGCCAAATAACATTTCAATTGATGTTGGATTTAACGTCGAAATTACGTAAAAGCCTAACGCTAAATAAGAATTCTAAAATCCTTTACGACTAAATTAGCAGCAGATAGGGGTCCGTTGTTAGAAATCTCGTCGCTGGGAGTTTTAGCATCGAGAAATCTTGTTAGTCCGTTGCCATAGCTTTGGACTCAGCGTTGGTTTACAACCCATTATTAAAATGTTAATGTTGAGTTATAGTTAAATCCGTTGTTGAAATTCTAAAAAAAAAAAATTAATTTCAAAAGGAAAACGCTATTGATGACCGATCATTTGGCATTTGTTCAACGTGTCTTCACACATAAAATCTACAAGTCAAACATCTTCAGATCATTATGTTATTACATTAAAGAACAGGTTGGCCATATTATTATTATTATTATTATTATTATTATTATTATTATTATTATTATTATTATTATTATTATTATTATTATTGTTATTATTATTATTATTATTATTATTATTATTATTATTATTATTATTATTATTATTATTATTATTATTATTATTATTATTATTATTATTATTATTATTATTATTATTATTATTATAGATTTGAACTTAGCAACATAATGGTATCAAATCTGCAAAGAAAAAAAATATGTTGCTAAATATTTTTAAGCAAGGAATAGCAACAGAGACAAATAAACTGTTGTTGTTTCGCATTTTTTGTTAATTTGTAGTGCAAGACTAATTTAAATTCCTTAGAATCCATTCGTAAACTGAACCAAAAGAAAAGAAATATATATTAAATCATTTATTTCACAAAAAAAATTAAAAAAACTTTTATAAGACGGTCTTTTTGTATTTTTGGTGAGACGGGGGTCACTTATCAATAAAACAAGGGTCACTACTTAGCATAAGTGACCCCTATATTTCTAAATAGGGACCCCATTTCTTTGTGAGTTGGTCTCATACAAGACTTGCTGGAAAAAAAAATAGCATAATGCTATAACACAAGAGATCATTGTATCAAATAAAATAAATTTATTTCCTATTTCCATAGGATTATTTAACATAAAAACATACAATTGAGATGATGAATCTCAAATTACAAGATGACCCTCACCAACAAATTACAACGACACATGAAATATATGAACATCTTCTTTTATTTCATGAGAAATACAATGAAGGGACAACAAACAAATATGCCTAAATAAGGCATATTAATCATCTAATTTAATTGGATTTATGGCAATTGAGCCTAATCTCACCATTGTTTCCAGTAAGAGGCTTAATGTTGCCCATTTTAATCATGCCCTTAACATAATCATTAAAGAACTTGTTTTGGTCATTTGCATATGTTCGAACAAGAGAATCAGCTGAGTTTCCATTGTATAGCTCTTGGTCTGAGTGAAGCAACCCTCTCTTGTTTATTAAGTTTTGGTAATATTTGTTGTCAAAAACAAATGGGGTTTGGTAATCTTCAGGCTTTAGGGTGCTGTTGTTCCCTGTTAATGGTGGGCATGAGCTTTGGAGTGAATTTGCAAAGGTTGGGTCAATATTTTTGTCGTTGTAGATATGTGTCCTGAAGCTTGAGCATTGTGCGAACCCAACGGTGTGTGCTCCTAAAAACATGTCAAATAATTATCAAGTCACAAATAGTTAATCACAAAATCTCGTATGAGGTGATTTTAAGATAAGGCCTCATATCCACCTCAAAAAAAAAGATGAGGTCTCATATACAAATATAATGTCCTGCTGACGTCATGCTTGTATATAGAGATCGCCTCATCAATGGCAATTCTGTTTAGAATTAATAATAAAGAGTATATACAGTATGAATGTATGATTGCTTAAGCCAAATGATTAGAGAGTTTAGTGTACGAGTGTAATTCAATTACAGTAAGATCTATTGAGGTTTGACCTAAATATACAAAGATGTACTAATTAATGTTAACTGGAAATTATAATTCTGGTGAACAAAACAAGTTAATTGGCCTCTATACTCTAATCTTGTAAACCCTCATGAGCATTTTGATCATTTTTGTTTAATTCTACATATAGTGTATGCAAAGTAGGGTCACTTTTTGTCAAAAAAAAAAAAAAACAAAAAAAACTTTTGTCGCTTGTTATTTTTTTCAACTCCATATTTGTGGGCTTGAAATATTCTTAAAACAAAAATCCTTTGAATCATGAAAATAATTCATTAAGACATAGTTCTAGAGGTGGCCACGGGCCAGTCCATTTCGTTGGTGGGCCGAGCTTTGTCGTGGGCCGGGCTTCGTCGCAACTAGGCACTGGCCCGCATGGATAGGTAACGGTCCGTGCCGGGCCGTCCACCCGGGCCTGGCAGGGCCTTAGTCAGCTTTGGCCTGTGGGGATGTATTTTGGGGAGGAGGAAGGAGAGATAATGGGGATTGGGGAGTTGTTGCCATTGTTGGGGATTTAGGGATATATTTTGGGGAGGAGGAAGGAGAGAGAATGAATTTTGGGGAGGAAGAAAGAGGAAGCTGTACCCGGGCTTTTTTCGTGGCAAGACCGAGTCCGCACTGATAGTTTGTGGGCCGTAGCAGTGTCGGGCCTGGGCCTCCAATCACCTCGGCACTAGTTTGGCCCACACCCGGGCCGATCCATGGGGGCTTGGGCCAAGCCCGGCTCAGTGGCCACCTCTAAGACATACTGGTGGCTTTTAAGCCATGAAATAAACTTATTAGGTAAGTACGATGTCACATCATTATTTTATGGCCTGAAAATCTGAAATTGACCAAAATTTATCTCAACAAATATATACTCCCTCCGTCCCTCTCTTATCTTCTCACTTGACTTTGCACAGTCTCCAAGATGATACTTTGACCATTAATAACTTTAATTATACAGATATAATTATATTAAAAAATTAATATTGTGAAAATATAATCTAAAACGAATCTAAGAAATGTATTTTGATCTTATAATTCATTATATATTTTTCATAAATTAATGGTCAATATTTATAAAGTTTGACTCAAAAAGTCAAATGAAAAGATAAGAGAGAGACGGAAGCTTAATGTACTTTAATTAGTAAATTTTCCCTCACTTTTTAATAGAACTTTACTTGAACTTATGTGTGGTCAACCTGCATTCTAATGGTGTTTTACTGGCACGCACTGGCAAACTCATGTACTGGTATGGAGGTTCATTGCAACCTTTTTTTTTTTCCCTGTGCCTTATCCACGTACAATTTTCCCTATTTTGTTGGTAGAATTCTTTTATTTATTTTCCTCTTATTGTACCCTTATTTTAAAACTCGCATTTCGATCTATTTCAAATTTTCTAGATTCACCATCGCCTAGTCATTTTAAGTAGAGTTTACATGAATAGGAAAACTCACATACATAGCACAACACATACATAACATTTCGTCGGCGGTTGTTTACAAAACGTTTCTCAAGTACTAATATTTAATTGACTTGCAAATGTTAAGAAAATTGGAAGCAAATAAAGTGAAAGTAATACTTCGTTCGATTCACTTGGAAAAAACTGAACTGAACTGAATTGAACTGAAATAAACTGAACTGTACTGAATTGATTTTTTTTTTAACGTGACCGTTAATTATTTAAAATTCGTCCAAACATATTCAATATTGGACTCATTTAAAAGTATGCTTTGATATCTTTCTAATGACATAATTATTATTATTAATTTATTTCGGAATAAAAAGTTACCTGAATGATAAAGTTATACCTGAACTCAACTAAACTGACCTGGACTTAACTGAAGTGACTTTAAGTAAAATTAAGTTGAATCAAACAGAGCCTAAATAGTAAAGTCGTACCAGAAAGTGCCACCATGTCCGTAAAAGAAAGACCTTGGACCGCAAAGTTTTGAATGAGACCATTTGCTGCCGTTGGACCACTGAGATTAAGAAAAGGCGGAGGAAGAAAAACGTTGGCTGCCGTTTGGTTGGCCGTCAGTGAATCTCTTCTTCCATATCTCACTGGCCACGTAGGACCTCCATACTGCAAATACCAATAATTGTATTAATCATACTTAGATAAATGCATATTAGAGAAAAATCTATATGTAAGAAAAAAAAGAGTCCAACTTACGTAAACAGTAGAATCACGAGCAGCGACAGCAAGAATATCAGCACAAGATACAATTCCAGGACAAGCTTGCTCTAACTTGGCCTTAATTTTATCTATGACTTCATACCCACGAACTGAGCCGTTATTAGGAATGGCAGTTTTCTCGCTCTTAAAAGTTGGAGTGTCATCTAAAAGAATCGATCCATCACAACCCTATAACAACCAACATTTGCATGAACCAATTAGCAATTAGCACGCGCATTTAAACAATTTAATTAATCAATGTGGTATATGTACTAGTACAAAAATTGTAATTAGCTTACATTGACAAAGCAATCATGGAAATGCAAACGAATTAAGGATGCTCCAACACGAGCCTCATTTTGTATAGCTTCTGCAATTGCTTCCTTGACAATACATTCAATATTTGGGCAAGTTGCTGAATAAAAGTTTGTGGAAAGATTGGCATTTACAGTTAGGGAAAGGCCAAGAAAAATGAGTACTAGGAAATAAAGCTTATTACAAGCCATGTTATTAGCCTTACTACTATTTATGCCGACAAAAAAAATGGTTTGTTTTGCTAGTGAAGTAGTACTTTTTTTGTGCAAATGTAGAGAGGTTTGCTAGAGATTTTATAGTAATCATCTATGACTGGGTCAATTATAGACTCATTGCTCATTGGATGTAGTTAGAATATCTAAGCAAATGAATGAGCATCTAATAATCTTTTGTCCTCGTGATTGTTTGGTAGTGCATTAACTATTTTATGTAGCCACGTGTAATATTTTTGAGTAGCAACTTCTATTTGCGTGGCTGGATAGTTTGATTTTTTTTTTCCCGAGATATTTGTTGTTATCTTGATTTGCTTCGTATTCTCTTTTACGCGGTGACGGGTTATCAAGAGGGCGGGACGAGGCAAGGCTCCAGGAAAATGGAACTTTACTGTTTTACTGTATAAATTTTGCATGGTAAAGACTCTGGCTCTGACACATTGGTTGAAGTACTAATATCCTATGTTCTAGGTATAGGATTTGAATCTCTTTCCTTCCACCTCACCACACTTTTTTTTGGCCAAGATCCGCCTCTGATGACACGTGTAATATTTCGACTGGCAATAAACTGATAGTCATGTGTAACACGGGTACACTCCTAGTAACTAATTAAATTTGGGTGGAGTAAATAACTCATTTTTTTATTAGTTATTATAGTCCATTTAAAATTAATGAAATCGAGCTTTGCTAAATTGAGTTTAAGTGATTAAAGATGGGTTGAGACTACTAAGTCCACAAGCAAAACTCAAGAATAGAAAAATCATAAAGATAATCTAGAGGAAGTCCTCTATAAATAGAGCTACTTGGGTTCCTTTCAAGGATTCAGAAAAGCATTCAATAGTAGACTCTGCAAATTCTTTACCTGTTCAACCACTCAAGTATTGGGGTCAATTATGGAGAACAGTAAATACATCAAAATCAACCTTTTCATTCAATTATTTATCAAATCAAGTAAAGATTTAAAATCAAGGAACAAATTAGAAATTGTAATCTATAATCAATATAATTTATTGATATAATGTTGATAAGTTGTCTAACGATTTTGACTCCGTATTTACAATGCAGATTCTCTTTGTTCCATGGCAAACCTGTTCTCAGAAAATCAATTAAAACAAGAATTGTGCACAACACCTTAACAATCATAACCTTAGCTTCTTAGTGGCCAGGCAGAATAGATAGTATCATAAGAGCCTACCCTCCGCAAAATGTTCTGGTTGAGAATGGATGTAGCTGCATTCTCTTCGGCTAGTACATCATCAATTTTTAATAGGTTGACCAGGACGGGATAACTCCAACTTCTGCGATCGATAACCTGTTTTCCGTACTTCTTTTAGAAAGGAAACGGAGTTCTGTCTCTGCAGCTCGATGATCCTTAAAGGATATGCCTGGCAGCTTACAGACAAGGGTTTGAATAGCTACAATATCACCAATTACATCATGGAACGAACCATCACTCTTTTTGAGAAGCTTGACATAGTTTGGCATCAGAGTAAAGGTTTCGAGATTTTGCTGAGTTTTGTTGCCTGATTGCAGCAATTTTATTTTTATTTTATTTTATTGTCAAAGGCATATATACTCTTTCCTTGATTGTTTTTGTCCTTTTGATTGGAGTAAGTTTTATTTCCTTAACTCTTATCTTCCTGTTGGACATAAACATTTGACTACGACGTAGGACGAGAGTACTTTTATGAAAAATAAGGGCAACTTTTTATCTACAAGTCACTCTGGTTTTTCACTCCATTTTATTGTGGGACGATCTTTTAAATACACAACTTTTTGTGTACTGACTAAGTGAGCCCCTCATTATAGTTCCAGTGATTATTCTGAGGTGCCATCTCTTGATTGATTATAATTGTTACAATAACTGAATAGTACAAATCAGAATCCTTTCAAATACCTTTTACAATTTATGTTGTATATTTTCGCACCAAAAAATAAGACTTATGTTGCATTTTTGCGCAAATTATTACAGTAAGACCTAAGTTGATGCTAGATGATATATTAATTTACTAAAACATGTAAACATCCACAAAGACATTGTAGAGATGTGGAGCGGTGCATATGTTGAGGAACATCATACTCAAAATTACATAAATTATAATGTTTCTTTTGAAAAACCCAAAAACTTTAGGTAGTTTTTTTTTATAGGTACAAGCTATTATAACATGGTTATCAATGGGTTAAACACTTATTGGAAACCTTGTCACAAGTATATGTAAAAAAGAAAAAGAAGTTTTCGTAATCATGAGGCATGAGCATTAGTTAATATTCCTCTAAACATGGGCTGACTAGTGCCAACTATTGGGTAAGGCTGGGCCAGCATAGCTATTCGCTAAATGAAGTACTCTGTACTCTGTATTTCACATGCTTCACCTTTCAAGCTCCAATAAAGTAAGGGTAAATGAAATAAGATTCCTATAATAACTATCCCTAAGTTGTCGAAAATAATCTCAACTTCAAATATTACGCTAAAAAAATCAAAACTATATTACATTCCTTACTTTGGGAATTCATAAATTCATAAATAATCTTAATAATTGGGAAGGGGCAGAAATTCTCAATACTCAATCTAATTAATACTTTCATATTTTCACATATGCAATAACCAGTCATTCATTTATTTGCAAGAATGGAGTTAGATTAAATGCAACAGTGTCGATAGATCCCACTTGATAAAGCCCAAAACCTTCAATTTGAATATAATTTTGATTGAGTTTTTTTCCAAATACATAGCACAAATTGGATATTGACCCCGCTTAGTCAGGCCTCTAGCCCCGCCTTGTTTATTTGCAATCTCCTTGCAAGAATTACTGCCCACTATTGACAACTTATGCAAGAGGAGGTTCCTTTTGTTTCAACACATGTTCTCTATGTAAAGCACATAATGAATCCACCTCTCATCTCTTCTTCTCATGTTCTTTCTAAATAGAGGTGTGGCAACAAACTCTCATGACCTTTCGGAGGCCTTGTGCAAAATTGTAAACGTGCTCCCAGCAAAATATATTATTTTTTTATTTGGTGATTAATTAATAGCACTACTAACTAAAACATTACAAAATTGCAATTTTTCTAGCCTATACTAACCACAAAATACAATAATTGTTTTTTTTGGGGGTTGACTCAAAACTTTTGGGTCTTTTAAAAGTTGGGCCGCTGTGCGGCCGCCCTGTATGGCGCACCATAAGAGGCGGCCCTGCGAACTCTTCTTTGGCTTGGGTTCTTTCGGCACCCATGGAGTTTGTCTCATGAAAGTAGGTGGATGCAACAACATGATAAAGCCATAAATTAAGATTTGGTGAATTTAAGAAAAGGAGATGATAAAATAATTAAAGTATCCTTAATCATTAAATGTTATATTAGATAAGAGAAAAGAACTAAATGAGTGGAAAAAAGAAAGGAGTTAACACCACACTTGAGGATTAAACTTTTGTGGAGTTTGGTTTTTAAGGTCTGAACTTTTTTTCTTGGTCTTATAAGACTCTGTTACTTGATGTGTTACTCAATGAAAAAGTGTGAAACTCCCTATTTTATAAAATAAGATTTTGAAAGATCAGGAAGTTGGTTTGGGTATTAAAGATCTTTATGTTGTGAATACTGCATTGATACTGAAGTTGGTTTGGTGTGTAGCTAACAAGGTTGATGTTCTGCGGGTGAAGTTGATTCATGAAATGTATATTGATCACGTATCTTTCTGGGAGATGCAGATGTCTCAGTCTCACAAACATTCCTAGTGTTTCCAAAAGCTCCTTAAACTTAGAGAATCAGCACTGAAGTGTGCGGTTATTCAGAATGGTGAGCCTACATGGATAGCTGACCCCCTCCATTTTCTACTAAGGCAACTTATAAAACTATGCACCGAAGTGCACTTGTGCAGCCTTGGGCTAAATTCATTTGGGAAAGAAAGTGTTACCCCAAGCACTCTTTCACCTTTTGGACGATGCAGAAAAAATTATTGACTAAGGACAGATTATTGGCCATAGGAGTACAGGTTGATGCAAATAAAATGCGTGTTTTGTGAAGCTGAGGATGAGACACATCAATACATGTTCTTGTCATGTGAGTTTTCTCAGAAAGTGTGGCGAGATATTGGAAGCTTTATTCAGTTCACAACTCCTCTTGTTAGATGGGATAATTTGGTCTGCTGGGGGTTGAAGTATATCATAAACTCATCAGCTTATCATTCAATGTGTAAAGCTACAGTCACTGCTTGCTTTCATCACCTGTGGGTAGCTAGAAATCATGCTATTTTCAGGCAAGAAAAGCATGATGTGGATAAGATTCAACTCAGTAAAATTAAGAGAATGAAGAATACCAAGAAGAATAGGGATTGGTGTGCAGTAGTAGGTATTAAACCTGATTTTACACACAAATTATAGATACAGTTTGTATAGGAGATAATAGTTTTATAAATGTAGTTTTGCATTTTGTTATATATTGTGGTTAAAGGGTAGCAAGATCTCAGCTCCCTTGATAGGCATAGTTTACTGTAAGTACTCTATTGCTCATTTTGGTAAATGAATACAAAGCTCACATTTTATCAAAAAAAAAAAAAAAAAAGATTTTTAAAACTCCCAAATTTTAAAACTCTTAAGATTTGGGCTAATGATGCCCTTATTAGAGTAGAGTACGTCCAGGGAAACTCCCAAACATTGAAGAGAAAGTTTGCCTCTCAACAAATTAATTAGCTAGTGAGGTTTTGCTTCTTTATTCTTTTGTTTTTTTTTTTCTTTATGTTTCACACAAGGGCTCTTCACCATCGACCCCAATAATTATTCTCTACACTGGCTTGTATGCACCTCAAATGGCGAGACATTTGACCAACATGTCTAAGGTTGCCCCATGTCCGATAGAGGATTGAACCCTCGACTCTGGTTAAGGTTGGATGAGTCGTCCATATCCACTCAACCACACTTCTCATCAAAGAGGGGAGGGGGAGAAGGGGAAGGGCCGACCACCTATAACTTGGCCTAATTCGGCATTCCTATACTACCACCTATAACCCCCAGTGGTATATCAGATTTGAGTAATAGCTACTACTTTCCTAGAAGAGAGAGAAAGAGAGTCCGCCACCACAACACACACCAATGCTAATAAGTTGAAAGAAATGTCTTGATAATCATATGGGAGCCCAACTCTAGCCCATCTATTTGTACAAAATCATGAATTACTAATGCAAGCACTTTTAAGTTATATCAAGATTCGAACTCCTCGCCTTAAACAATCATCACCATAAACCTTAACCATTCAAGTTATTGTTTAAGTGTGTCCTATGAAATAAATTGCCCCCGGTACGATCGTTTGACAATTCTTTGTTGAAATGTTCAACTTAATGTAAGTACTATACCGAGTATTAATTTCATGAGTTGCACTTGCATTTTTATGGAGACACAATAAGACGCCGACAATAAGCAAATGGGCTATATTGTGGCATTGTGCACAGCCAGTAGTAGTCCCCCTCTAACAAGTCAATACATAGCAATTATGATGAGATGGTTAGCAAATGGAGTAATTAATTATCCAACATGGGTATCATAGCTAGCTACATTGAGGTCCACCTTCAACTAAAACATAATTGTGTTGACTGATGAGTATCCTACTTGAAGTTCTATCTCCTAAAGTTCATTCACCATCCAACATGAGGTCGTGTGCTACACACACGCTCGATTTTAATTTTGTAAAATATATGAATTTAATATTTATCAAAATAAAAAGTAAATATTTATTGGAGAATATGTTAGAAAAAGATATTAGATATTTTGCTAACTGAAAAGTCAGAAAATGGCAAGAAATCAGTAGAAAATTGCTAAATTTTTTTATGAAATGGTAACAAATTAGCTGTTTTGCTAGCTGAAATTGAAAGCTTGCATGTGTAGCATTCAGATTTTAACTTTTTTTCGAACTGAAAATTGAAAATAATTTGATAAACTGTTAGGTAACAGAGGGTGAAAGCAGCAACTGAAAAATAAAAATTGTAGCTTTAATCTAAAAGCTAACTGTTTTTGCCAAACATACCCATAAACTAATTAAGATAAATCCACACAATTAAATGATTATATTCTTGATTTAAAGGACCATATATTTAGAGGTATAAGCCTCCTATATATGAAATATAAGATAAAAGATTATAGGATATTGTTCTAGAATTGTATAGATATTAAATCATATCACAATCTTTTAATATATATATCTAAACTATTCCTAAGCAATATCTTCTCCTAACAATTCTCCAAGAGTAAATACATGCATGAATAATCATAAAATAGATAGCTAGAATTATACAAAGTTATTCTATTATTGATATTAGTAAAAGATATTTACACACGATTATAAATAAATATCGAAAAATCAAGAGAATTTTTTTCGAGAAAAAATTACATAAATATAATGTTTTGCTTCAAATGATATCTATATATAATATTATTCGATTTAGGATATATAGCAAAAACTAGACTTTTACATAAAGTTTAATTTTGTTCTTCTGGAAAATGATTAACTTCTCATTTCATTTTCTAATGGATACCGATATGGCACCATGCCTAAAGTTTGTACAAGTTATTATTACAGGGAAACTAAACTAGCAAAAAAACTCAAAAACAAACATAAAAGTATATATCTACATCACATTGCTAAACAAAACAAGGGAACACTACCTACTACAAAATCAGTACAAGTAGGGCATCGCAAATTGCAGCTCTCCAAGTCATGTATTGATTGCTCACACACTAACAGCACACTGAATATAGCTCTATCAAGACTTCTTCAAACTTCTACTAAGCTGTAAGTATCATGTTGTTCCTCTTAAGCCAAATGGCATATACAGTAATCGACACAGTGTTGCCTTCTTGATTCGATTCATGCATGTATCAGTGGCGGATTTATAATACGGGTGCCAAAATTAAATTATTAGGATATCTTAGTAATAATTTTCAAAGAAATTCCTAAAAATAGGGCATTTTAGTAAAAGTTTCCAATAAAACAGGGTGTCTGAGATCCTAATGCCCTGCACTAGGTCCGCCTTGGCGTGCATGAACCCAAGCAGTTGTGATTTTGTGAACCCAAAAAACTTATTAAAATTGGGATGCAAGTGATTAAGATAATAATCACTACTCTTTTCAAAACAATTGACTCAAATAGAAGAAACATTTGCCCTTGTTAAGAAGTAATTGTCGGCGTCGCCTTGGCAAAATCATACAATTGTATCTCCAGTTTGATATGACAAGTGCTAAAGTGAAATTGAGGACCTTTGTTCTTTGTCTAATAAGAGTCCATAGAACTGAGCTCATTGACCCATGGTCAACATGGGGGGTGGGGGGAAGTGAAAAGGGAGGTAATTTGGAATTTGGGGAAAAGTTAATGATAGGGAAAAGGGATTTGATTTCCATTTATGGAATAATTAATTTCCTTGATTAAATTGGGTTTTAAGGGTCTAAATGAGAAGGGTGATGTCAATTATGATGATCGGGAATGATGATGTCAAATGATGATCGGGGGTGATGTGAAGTATGATGATCCGTGAAGATGGAGGTGTATGAGCTGGTGATTATTGTTTTTTTTTTTTTTCACAATCAAGGCTATACACCGTCGATCATAACGACTATTTTCTTGCGTTGGGTTGTAGACACTTCAAAGGGTGTTACAACTAACCAAGAAATCTAAAGCTGTTTCATGTTCAAGGCGAAATTCAAACTCTCGACCTTGGTTAATGATGAATGAGTTCCTAGCACTCAACAATACCTCCTTAATTAGCTGGTGATTATTATTCTGATGGGGTATGCGGTGAATGTTGGCACAACATAATGGATCAGCAAGGAAACCCTTTAAGGCCTCGTTTGGTTACATGTATCTAGGAATAGACTATCGGTTTGGTCTCAGCCATTCCCTTATTACCTGCTGTTTGTTTACTCCCAAATCTATTACCATTACCATTGCCGATACTATACAAGGTACCCCAATTTTCTGAAACATGAAAGGAGGGGTGGGACGGTGGGGGGACTGAGATTTTTTTTTTTTTTTTTTTTTTTTTTTTACATTAATTTAAACAAAACTAAGAATATGAAAACAAAATTAAGAAAGGAAAAAATAAAATAAAACAAAATGAAGCAACCAAACAACTTTTATCAGGAATTGGGTTTGGTGTCTATACCAATCATATTTCATTCCCCATTCCAAACTCATACGATATTTTGAACCAAACACACCTAATTAATTTATGTATTTCGTTCAGATTTTATTTTTTATTTCGTTTGTGTTCGCCGCGTATCACTTGACTGAGTAATGGCCTTTGTAACACTGTCGCCTTCGGTGCAAAATTGAAACATAAAGCTGTTGGATATCGATCATCCTAACCATTGATATAGTGAATTGCTAAATACCGCCCCTTTTTACTAGCTACCGCCCCCCCAATTTCCAATTTTATCCTCACCCCTCTTCCTCACTCACTCTCACTCATCCTCTCTTCCTCACTCACTCTCACTCATCCTCTCTTCCTCACTCATCCTCACCACCACACCATCACACCGGCAACCACCACCACCACCACCACGACCATGTCAAGTGCTAGCGGCAGCGGCGGCAGAGGTTTCGACGGCGAGGGAGGCGGCGACCGACGGCGCGGGGGGTAACTTTTCGAATTTTTTTTTTTTTTTTTGAATTGAATTTTTTTTGCCTTGAATTGAATATTTTTTGCCTTGAATTGAATCGTGAAGTTATGAATTGAAGTTGTGTTTTTTTTTTTTTTTTTTTGCGTTGATCATCTGCCGATCTCGACTCACCCTTGGGTGAGTCACCTGAGACCGGCGACTCACCCAAGGGTGAGTCGTCTGCCGATCTCGACTCGCCCAAGGGTAGTCGTCGGTCGCAGACGACTCACCCTTGGGTGAGTCGAGATAGGCAGACGACTCACCCTTGGGTGAGTCGCCGGTCTGAGGCGACTCACTCAAGGGTGAGTCGAGATCGGCCGACGACTCACCCTTGGGTGAGTCGTCTGAGACCAGACGACCGACACAAAAAAAAAATATTTATTATTATTATTATTATTATTATTATTATTATTATTATTATTATTATTATTTATTGTTATTATTATTATTATTATTTATTGTTATTATTATTATTATTATTATTTATTGTTTATTGTTATTATTATTATTATTTATTGTTATTATTATTATTATTATTTATCGTTATTATTATTATTATTATTATTATTATTATTATTATTATTGATTATTGTTTAATTAATTAAAAATGTGAAATGATAGATGGGAGGAGCCGGTAAATCGGTGCCTTGGTTATTTAGTGAACTAGCTGGTTCAGGACCGCGTCACACGAGGACGCGCGGGATTGATGCCTCTGTACGGAGACAGAGAGAGGCAGTTCGGATGAGGGAGATGACTGCTGAGCAAGACGATTACGCAACTAGCGAGTTCTACTCCGGTGAGCAAGACGATGATCAGATCGGCGTCGAATTATCCTCAGATTGGCGCGTGGTGAAGGGCAGAGGCGGTAGGTTTGTTAGTACTGGGTCGTCCAGTACTGGCAAACGATCTAGAGCGGAGGACGACACTATGTGGCTTGTTACAGAGCCTGTGCCCGGTGGGCTGGCGGATGATAGCGTCATACCGAGCTTCCTGGGCCACGTAGCGTCTCGTATGTGGAATGGAGAGATGAGGGGTCTCTTGAAGTGTCAGAACCGATGGAATGTCTGTCAGCGGCTGAGTCAGTGGCGAGCGGAGATGTCGGCCGAGATGAGGGCCCAGATCGAGGGGACTGGGTTATCACACCTGGCAGACATTATGTTCAGACATATTGACTTCCCCCTGATATCTGCATTCGTGGAAAGGTGGCAGCCGGATACGAACTCGTTCCACATGCCGTTCGGAGAGATGACGATCATGTTGCACGATGTATGGCATATTCTTCGGATTCCTGTAGACGGAGAGCTCGTTTCCAATGAGGGACGGGATGGGCAGCTGCAGACGGCGGCCATGGAGGTTCTCGGGGTCAGCCCAGAAGAACTGATGTGTAGCCACTGGCAGGGCGGTGCGGTCCTCACGGAGTCGGTTTTTGAGCTTTGCCGTGAGCAAATAGATGACATCCAGGCGACAGCTTGGATGTGGTTACTTATTGGATCCACCTTGTTTGTCGACAAGAGTGGTAACCGTATTAGACCCTCCTGCGTGATGGAGGTGATGGACGACGGTGTCGATACGGTGCATGACTTCTCTTGGGGATCTGCTGCCCTCGCCTTCCTATATCGTCAGCTCGGTATAGCTAGTCGCGGGGATTCTCAGGGCATCTGCGGATGCCTAACTCTCCTGCAGGCATGGATATACGAGTACTTTTCCTGCTTCCGACCTCATCGGGAGCGGATGGTTGTCGGGGACGACGAGGCTCCCCGTGCGTCCGTATGGAGTGCCCTGGCTGAGGGCAAGGACATGGGTCGACTGGACTCCTTACGTAGACGCTTGGATCATCTGCGAGCGACAGAGGTACGTCATTTAGTTATCGGTGTTCATGATTTATTTCGTCGTTTGCTATGTTTTTTTACTTCACCGTAACTTTCAACATTTCTACGTAGGTGGTGTGGCTGCCGTACGGTTCTAACCCGGCAGTATCTGTACCGAGGACTGTATTCATGGAGTGGCTACGGTATCGGGATATTATCGAACCGTACATGCCTGGTCGTTGTTTACGACAAATCGAGTACGTACAGAGTATCCCAACCCCGATCTTTAGGCCAGTCAAAGCGATCAGGTCATGGAGCAGTCGTTCGTACAAGGTTGTCTTCCCCGAACGGATCTCATCTGATGCTTGGCGTATGTTCCCGGGATTTTACATTCTTGGTCTCCATGGGTTTCAAGCATCCACGTCAGATCCCACAGCATGTACGGATGACTACCTCGCATGGTACTACCTTCACTCCCACCCTCGGCTAATACGTGACGCTACAGCACCTGTGATTCCTCCACGATCCAACAGCGATTATGTAAGTGATTAACTAAACTAAAATATATTTTTTTTTTACGTATTACATATCTCTGAACTCACACTCATTGTTACTTTTTTGCAGTGGGTGAATCGTCTAGCCGTCTTACATGAGCAGGCCATTACTTTGATTCCTCCGGAGCAAGCGGAAGGTACCCGATCCCAAATGGACGAGTATATGAGAGATTGGCGGGCTGCCAAATGATGTATTGACCCTAGATGAATTTGTTATTATAAGAGTTTCATTGTTATTGTTATTATTTATTTGTGTTATTGTAATTTGTTGTTTCTTATTTACATTTTTTGTTTTATTGTAATTTGTTGTTTTATTTACCTCCAATAATCACGACCACTCTCCACATGCAAAATATAACAATCACACAAAAATGTGACAATGATATAAGTATAACAATCACGCAAAACATTCAATTACGTAGACCTCGCTAAACGATCCCAATGTGCTCTTCGCGTAACATACATTTGCTCCCAACCAGCGACACTATCAGAACGGAAAGTAAACCATGCTTCGCATATCGGAGGAACAGGGAAATCTGAGGCTAAATCCAGACGGATATAATGGGAATACGAATCACCTAAATGACACATGACAATTTCCCTACTTGGACGTGTAGCAGTCGAAGGTGCTTGGAACGGTAGCACTGTGTAACAACGATCAAATACTTGGTGACTCAATTCTCTCATCCTGTTCAGCTCAGCCAATAATATTTGTAAGCAGTAATGGGAAACATACCCGGTCAGATAGTTGAATGGGAAACCCGAGTACACCACACTTCTTCGTCTTCTGCACTCTTCAAGTGTGTACTTGATCTCAGTTATTTGTGACTCGATTGACTTGTTGACCTTGTTCCAAACATTGTCCAAAGCTCCAGTTGAGGAGTTCAACCACTGTTTTAGCGCGGCATGTGCACTCTCCACCCTGCAAGTCGTAGTGTTGCCAAGGTGTAGCACCTTATTCGTCCACGCAGCCACAAACATCTCTTTGTGTCTCAGCCAGGTCTCCTCTACATAGGATATCACGTGAGGGTAAGTCCTCCAACTAACCTTCATCGTACGCACTGCTCTATCGTACGCAGCTTCTGTGGAAGCTTCCATGATAATTTTCCACCTCCCATTCTTGAACCTCTGCGCGACGGCCTTATCTTTTCCACAAAGTCTGTACACTTTGTCTTCAACGACTTTGTTAATGTGCCATGTACAGAGCAAATGAGCACTCTCGGAAAATATCTCTCTAATAGGTGTCATCAACCCTAGCTCACGATCGGTCACAATTGCTGTTGGGTGTACATCATTTCCAATAAGCATCCTCAACTTATCTAAGACCCACGCATAGCTTGCCTGAGTCTCATCCTTCATAATGGCATAAGCTATGAGGAAGTTCTTATTGGTTGGAGTCATCCCCACTATCTCAACAAACGGCATCTTATACTTGTTTGTTTTGTACGTGGAATCTAAGCCAATCAACCAACGAAAAGACCGAAGTAACTGAATTGATGTAGGGTGTGCCATGAACACGTGAGCTACCTCATTAGTAGCTCGGTCGGCTCTTGTCCAATGTACGTACTTATTCGCCACAGCTAAATGATGAAACTGACCAATGACATCTCTCTCTTCAAAATCAAGTTTCCTTATACGATCTCTGTGCTTGTACACATGCCGTCTAGTTGCATTGTCCTCGGGAAATTTTTCCTTAATCGCGGCCAAGATAGCACATGGCTTTGTTTGTGCCGAAGTCATGTCACGAACGAGTTTCTTTGACCCAGGACTAAGACCACTCATCTGACGATATCCCTCAGGATACACAGCAAAGTCATGGTTGTGCGTACCCCTAGTCCCAGGCAATGTGACAATCATCCAACTACTGGACCCATACACTTGCCGAGCTCTCAACTGGAACGTACATTTACAAGCCTTTGTTTTCGATTTCTTCCGAGCAGCAGTATCTAAGTCTCTTAATTCCCCTCTGTAGCGTTCACCTCGATTGCATTTTAACAATTTTACGCTTCCACTCTTCTTGTGTGACGAAATTATCAACTCAAACCCGATAGTAAGTGCAATTTATTTTGCCCAATTAATTGCATCTGTATCACTATCAAATAACTCATCAGTGACGAAATGCGTACTGTAATCAACACCATCACCACCGAACCGCTCCAAAGGAATCTAACGAAAACAACGAAAACAATGTTAGCTTAATCTTAAATTCAAACAATAATAATAATAATAATAATAATAATAATAATAATAATAATAATAATAATAATAATAAATAATAATAATAATAATAAATTTTTTTTTTTGTGTCTGTCGGTCGTCGATCTCGACTCACCCTTGGGTGAGTCGTCTGCTACAGGCGACCAACCCAAGGGTGAGTCGTCTATTGATCTCGACTAGCCCAAGGGTGAGTCGCCTGTAGCGGACGACTCACCCAAGGGTGAGTCGAGATCGACAGACGACTCCCCTTGGGTGGGTCGCCTGTAGCAGACGACTCACCCAAGGGTGAGTCGAAAATCTCAGACGACCGTGCAAAAAAAATGCGCAAAAAAAATTAATTTTACCTCCGCCACCGTCGACGGCACTTCTTGGTCGCCGGCAGACATCCGCGGGTTGCTTGAGTGAATGTTGATGAAGGTTGGGTATGAGAGTGGGTGGTAGAGTGGGAGAGAAGTAGTGTGAGAGTTAAAGAGGGAGAGAGGGAGAGGATGAGTGAAAAATTAAAAAAGGGCAAAATTGGAATTTTGGGGGGCGGTACCTAGTAATTTAGGGGCGGTATTTAGTAACACCCTTGATATATCGTAAAATCAAAGAGTGACTTAGACACTTGTATGACGTTAAAATTTAACGTTGATGGTCTATATGACTAGTTTTCAACACCGACACAACGAAATTATTTTGTGGCTAGGTGTTTACCGACCTATAATTGGTTTTTTCCGATAATTTTTTACTTTTATTGACCAATAAGGCATCCGGTAAGTTTTTTTTTTTCTTTTCTTTTTTGGTGTTCTTTTAGCCTTTTAGGTGATAGAGTAGTATAGTAATAGGGGAAGGCTTCACTAAAAAAAAAAAAAAAGAAAAAGAACAGTATAGGGGAAGGCAAAAAGAGAGCAAAAACAGACGTGGAAATATATGATGGTGAGACAAGACTGCCGAGTATCTTGACAACTATGAACCTAAACAGTTTCAGGAGCAAACCTAAGAGTTCCTTATTCAAAGTTGTTTTGCAGGTTGTCCAAAGGAAGATCCAAAAGGCCAATCAAGAAACATCAACATATACATGAGGGTCTCCAAAGCTATTTTCCTTGCTTTAAGCAGAACCAAAGTGCTTGGGACAACACAAGACGACCACCTAATCTACCGTTATTATTACAGCAATCAAGTTTACATATTAACACAGAATCCAATAGGACCTCGACTTTCACAAGTTCGTTCTTCTTCTTTTTTTTTTCGGGGTGTGTGGAATGACCAAATCCCCCCTGCTTATTGTCAGGGGAGGTAGCGGGGCCAATGGATCTCGAACACTAGTGGATCGGGTATTCCACGGGAATGAAACCCACCAGACCAAGAAAAAATTAATGTTAAGTAATCTATGTTACAACAAAATTGCAAATACAGAGCCCTTCATGCGCCAGGGTGAGATATTTCCATTTTCCGTAATGCCTATACAAATATGAAACAGGTCAGTTTGTGCCAAGCAAAGAGAACTTGAGCCGAAAATATTACATCGCAATTCAGTAATTCACATACACCATCACTGCCACTGAATAGTGCAAGAACACCCCTACAGAGACCTGTATGTCTCTGAACAATCTGCACCATGTAAAACATGATCTGGGGATAGTGAAAGAAAATTATGAGAAAACAAGACCAAAATATATTACTCAAACACAGAAGTTTATCTCATGTATAACAATGTCTAGGAGCACCGAAAGGATGATATCTTACTATGATGTGACGGCAGCGGCAACCCAAGTAGCATAAATCCCATGATCTTTCACTCTGCAAATAGTCAATGTTTAGCCACATCAGTCGAAACAAATTCTGAAATACTGAAGTTCAACATATACATTTCCGCAAATATTCAATGAAGTTCCCTCTTCTGATTATAAATTCTGAAATACTGAAAAAAGAAAAACATGATTGCCCCCTTAAATTTGTCAAAGCAACAAGCAGAACTTGCACTTCAGGAACCTTTTCTGTCATCCTAAAATGTAGTTGTTTCCCAATATAAACATGCAAGATAAGAGATAAACTATACTTGACTACTGTCATAAAAGGTGTTTTCTTTTCCTAATATATAGTCCTTTCTCAGGGATTGAGGTGGGAGCCGAGATGGCAACACCTCACCTGAATTCAAGGAAGGCCTGGGTTCGAATTCCATCACCCACCTAGTGAGGGATTTATCCCTCCTTCCCCCCTCCTAGATGGGGCTGAAGTAGGTCTTGAGGCTGAACACAAGGAACAAAAATCAAGCAAGAAAAATAGTCACCAAAAATATTGGAATGTCTTCAGCACTGGGGAATACAAAGGTCTATTCTATCTTCTAACCATAATGGTTTAACTGTCTCTCCTGAAAGTGTAGCAAGCAAATATAAAGCAAGTCACTTTAGTCTGGGTTCAAGAATGACCATGGACCAACCTCTATTCCCAACAGAGATCAGCAAAAGAATTTTTTAAAAATTTTACTGTAGATAAGAAATAATCTTATAAAAGAGCCAATGTAAAAACAAATACAACACATGAGGACATGAAGTCCTCAAAAAAAAGCAAAGCTAGCTATAGATCACCCCAATGACTTTGAACAGCTATCGTTGCTTTGGCCCAAATAGAAGCCAAGTACAACACCCGATCCCAAAACAAAATCAGCACGCTTGCCAATACCAATGGCAATAAAGACCCTCGAGTTCCTTTCCAGAATAGCCATACAAGCTCAACGCCACAACAACTTACCCTCCTTCCTTCCCATACCAACACGGAAGTAAGTCGAACCGTTTTTTTTTCAACATAACATGGGTGTCGAAGCTTTGCGTGACTAATCCCATGGGCCCTGAAGTTAACGACCAGGAAAACCTCCAGTGGCCCTGAGGTGACTCAAACCTGGGACCTATGGAATACTTCAGAGGTCTAACCAGCTGAGCAACCCCCTCACGGTTGGAAGTAAGTCCAACTGTAGCCAGGCAAGCAAAGCATTCCTCACAGAACAACCTAGCACACAAAGATCTAGCAAAATCACAAAGCAAGAACAAAAGCAAAGCACCTTTACTAGCCTGGTGACATCACACAAACATTTGATATCAGCGCCCATCCAGGTCTCCTCCACTGTATCATGTCATGTGTATTCAGCTTACCTATTAGCCTAATACCGAAGTCCAAATAAAGGGGAGCACCTTCAAAGGAATCTTAGACTTCCAGATATAGTTGGCTAAAGAGAAATGTGGGTTTTGTGAGGGGAGGCAAAGACGGTGAAGGAAGGGTATACATGATATGACCCTAGAGGAGACCTACTCAAACCCGAGAATCGTCACTAAGGACAAAATGAATGGTGTCTAGTGTCTACTATCTAATCTACTGAGTAAGGAGATTCCTCCATCTCCCTTCTTAATAGGATTACAGATTACAACGATAGACTCCAGCTGAGCATGTCTGCCGGTCTTGGAGAGCTCTTTAAAAGTTGATCGTAGCTCAGACTAATCTACAGAAGCACTTGCAAATCATCTATGTGTCTCAACCTTGAGTATGACTTCAGCAGAAGCATCCCTTGAAGAAGCAACTAAAGATCCAAAATACAAACTTTGTCTCAAACTCTCAATTGCTAAAATGACGCAGTGAGAAAGAGAGACCTTGACCAGAGGCAGGTCATTGTGATGAGCAAAGGCACTGCTGGGAGAATACGGAAACTAATAGCCAGAGAATGGCTATTATTCTGTCAAACGTCTATATGAAAAATTGTCAAGGCCATATTCCTGACAAGAAAACCACATAATTTGCTAAATTGTCAAATACATATTTGAGACTAAGACGTCACATGGACATGTTTAGTACAGATCTATTTTGTATTTGTTATTTTTTACTTTATCTTCAAGTTTTATAATGAGAAGAATAAAAACTGTCTGGACAACAAGTGGTAATTCTTTTGTCTTTCTTCAAGTATCACTTAACCCAATCAGAGCCTGCAGGTACACTTGCTGCAATAAGGAAAAACTCAGTACAGAACATAAATGTGTTCAGCTTACATAATCCACCTCACATCCCAGTCTACTATACTATGTTGTAAAACAGGTGAACTTTAAGAAAATATAGATCACGGCTGCAATTTCAGCAGCATTGCAACATTTTTCTTCTTCTTTTGATAAATATCAAAGGTCTTAACAATTTCAATGGCTTGTTCTATGGCAAAGAGAACTAGTAACCTACGCATTTATTAAAACCTAATATCATGTAGCTGTGAGTATCCATGAATACCAGTGAAGGATTTTTTTACCTAGGAAACTTGTGGCAGATGCCTCATGGATAATACAGATTAGCAACAACCTTTGGGACATATGAGATGGTATAAGATGGAATAGGAGCAATATATGGAGCAGTTCTTATTATGAAACTTTTGTATAAACTATGTGTAATTTCCCCCCTTTTTGGTGTATATACACAACTAATTTTATTTTTTTAAGATGAATTTAATAATGAGGAAGGAATGAATACAAAAATAGCACGTAGTCCTCACAGACCAGAACTGAACCAACCAACCAACCCTAAAAGAAAAAAACTAAACATAATGCTGGTTCTTTAAGAAGCGACCATCGTAATTCATAAGTGAGAAGATGAAGTAAAAATTACCTCGTCTACACATTTTCTTAATCTCCGTGCCTCTCAAATGTGAGAAGATGAATTTAGGACAGAGGGAGTACTAAATATTAGTTGCTCCAGCTCCCGACTACCCTTTTTCTTCCTAAAATAATTCTGATCACCAAGGGGAACCTCCTTTCTCAT
This sequence comes from Tetragonia tetragonoides, assembly GCA_038025085.1. Lineage (NCBI taxonomy): Eukaryota > Viridiplantae > Streptophyta > Magnoliopsida > Caryophyllales > Aizoaceae > Tetragonia > Tetragonia tetragonoides. Next base: position 37,639,025 of record CM076143.1, read on the forward strand.
AGGGTCAACGAGCTTGGTTCCCATTGCCTCAAACAGAGCTTATTCCCGCGCATCCGCCTCGGCGTTACCAAGAGAGTAACTAGACAGCGACGGAGTTGGGAGGAGCCCATCCCCGTGATGGCGAGATCCATCCTGCTGCAAGGATGTAACCTATTGTGAAGGCACAGCCCGCTCAAGGGACCCTACTGGCAGCAAAGAGTCAATAAACTTCCCTTTCTCACGTGTAGTATCCTCCTTGGCAACAACCTCAGTAACTGCTGCTGAACAAACACTTGGTCCAACGAACATCCAGCCTCATCCTCACTAAACATAGGTGTACCTTGTAAATCTACAAGAGTATGTGAATTCTCTTCCTCCCTTATGTTGGATCTCGTAAGATCGTCTGCGAGCAAATCATTACCCCCTATGTCAAAATCATCATAAACAAAAGAGCTATCATCCCCTTCCAAACTGTCAAAACCCTCAGCTGGTAAGCCACCATTAGAATATCCAGCTCATGCCGAACTTTCGGTCCTACCGTTGAACTAACACCATCTTTGTGTGCATTGGAGACTGCTAGCCTATGTACACCACTGCCAGAACAGTTCTGAGCACTACCACTATCAGCTACAGTAGGCTTAAGATTCCCCTGGTTTTTTTAGATAAATAAAAAGTATATTTAATAGGAAATCAGAAATACAGTAGAGAGAACAAGCAGTCCTCTCCAGAAGCCAAAGAACTATTTTACACGTCAGCCCAATGTCTTTCTATATGTAAATACCCCTGCGACCTTAGAGGCTTAGACCATAAGGAAGCTAAGTAAGTGACCCTATCCCAAAGTAGATCAAGAGATAGAATAGTCCCCTTGAAAATTCGCGCGTTCCTTTCCAACAAGCGGCACCACAGCAGCGCAAAAATAGCATTCTGCCAAAGCAATCGTTGCTCCTTCCTCCGCCCAAATCCCACAAGCCATAATTGCAGGAACCCTAAAAGAGTAGCACAATCAACCCAAGTCCTCCCAAAAATGCCAAACAGCGGCTCTGTTCAACATCACAAACCAAAAAGAGATGCATTGCAGTCTCTTCACACACCAAAGGCTTCCCCTGGTACACTACTGGTGGGAAAGATAACAAAATTAGGAGCGGAAATAATATTCTTTTCCTCTATGTAGAAGCAAAGTAGGCTAACAATACTTCTCTAGAAAAACTAGAGGATTTCAATATATAAAAAACTAAATTGTGTTTATCTGAATTTCTTAACATATTGAATGTTTACACTAGAAAGTTTTTATAACCTTTGGTAACCTAAAGGATAAGAGGCTGAAAACAAAGTTATCTGCTACCGCTAAACAACAAATGGTGTAGGTTGTTTGCTAACTTATCACCTCTATTTATTTTCCTCCTTTCTCTCTCATTCTCCTCCTTAATTTTATTCAGTTATCCTAGATTCTCTCTCCCCATAAGGAGGAATCCCAACAAATCTCCCCCTTCCGGCTTATGCGGAGTATCTCGACATACCAGCCATCTTTTGAGAAAGTAAAGCTTTTCATTTGTCAAAGTTTTTGTCATCATATCCTAACCATTGTGATCAGTATGGATCTTTTTCAAGTGCAATAGTCTGTCTGCCAAAACATCACATATCTAATGATATCTGACATGAGTGACATCGATATGCTTGGATCGTGCATGGAAGGTAGGATTTTTAGCCAAGTGGATGGCACAGCGATCATGGCAATAGAGCACATATTTATCTTGCTCTATGCCCAACTGCTTGAGAAATTTCTTCATCCACAGTAACTCTTTGCAAGGTTCAGTTGCTGCTATATATTCAGCTTCTGTTGTTGATAGAGCAAGATAGAAGCTCCAAAGGTGTATTGCCTATCAAAGACAGAAGCTGAGTATATAGCAGAAGCTTGCAAAGAGTTACCATGGATGAAGAAATTTCTCCAGGAGTTGGGCATAGAACAGATAAATATTTGCTTTATTGCGATAATCAAAGTGCCATCCACTGGCTAAAAATCCTACCTTCCATGCACAATCTAAGTATATTGCTGTTAGATATCATTGGATACAGATGTTTTAGCGGACAAACTATCGCATTGATCACAATGGTTCTGATATGATGGCGAAAATTTTGACAACTAAAAAGCTTGATACTTGTCAAAAGATTGGTGGTCTGTTGAGATTCTCTACATAAGTCGGAAGGGGGAGATTTGTTGCGATTCCTCCTTATGGCAAGTGAGAATTTAGGATAATAAAATTAAGAGAGAGAATGAGAGGAAAAGGAACAAAAGATATAAAAGTAAGTTAGCAAACAACCTACACCATTTGTTATTTATCAGTAGCACCATAGCAGATAACTTAGTTTACAACCTCTTAATTTTAGATAAAGAGAAAGATTATATTAATGAAGTGTCAAAAATTACAGCAAAAGAGGACAACACGTCCTCTGGAAGCGCACTGCAGTTGTGCTGAATTTGAGTGATGGTGTAATCTCTAAAAGCCCAGAAGCTCTAACCCACAACAAAGCTCTTCCGTAATAGCCACGTCATTGAAAACTCACGCATTCCTCTCGAGCCAAAGACACCAAATGATTGCAAAGATTGCACTACACCACAGCATCCTTATCTCCTTCCCTCTCCCAACCCCCACAACCTGCTCCTGAAAGAACTCTGCCACACTAGAGGGATGAACCCAAGTCTCCCCAAAAAACCCAAACAACCTATTTCACAATCGACTAGCAAAATCACAAGTGAATAGCATGCAAGGCAGTCTCATTATGTGTTCCACACATAAGACAAACATCCGGTGAAAGAGCAACTCCTGGCCTCCTCCTTTGGCGAACATCATTAGTATTCACCCTATTCAGTGCCAAAGTCCAAACAAACGCTCGTACATTTAAAGGCACTTTTGCCTTCCAAATGAAATCTGGCATAGGAAACTGGGGCAGAGGTGTGCTGAAGTGTTCGAGAAAGGACTTACAAGAGAAATTCTCTATGGAATCATCAACCCATCTCCTATAGTCGTCACCCTCTTATACATTCGGATATCAAAGGCTATAGAAACCTTGTAGTGTGAACACTCAATATGTTAAAAAATTCTGATAAACAGAATTTAGTTTTTTTTATATTGAAATCCTATGAAGCTCGGACTCGGCAATTACCCCCACCGTACCCGTGTCGACACGACACGACACGACACGGGTGCCGACACGGAATATGGGTCGGACTCGGCTGGGAATTCTTGGACACGGCTGATTAAAGGAGAAGAAGAAAGGGAGCAACAAAACGCAGAGAGAATGACAAGCAAAAAACCAAAAAACAGAGAGAAGTAAGAGGTTGGAGACGCCTGAGCCACTGGGAACAGTCGCGCGCTGGAGATGCCTGAGCCGTTGGAGTTAGAGTGGTGTCGGCGCTCGTCGAAAATTGATGAGATCTAGGGTTACTGGAAGTTCACCCCTTCTCACTTCTGGCCTTCTGAGTTGTCGTGAAGTCGGTGAAGATTGAAGAGTGAAGATATTTCACTTTCTTTTCTTGTTATCCCTTTTATCTTTTAAGTTTAAACTTGACAGCTGTAAAGATAAGAGACTACTGTTTTTACGTGACATGCACATGCTACTTTATTATTATTATTTCCTTTTAATTTTCCTTGTTTCAAGCCAAATTGGCGTCACATGCTGTAATTTCAAAATTTCAATCACTTTCCCAATTACTTGTGGCTGCTAACCTACCACATTTTTCACCCAAAATAAAAATTCAAAATTTAAATGACTTTTTTGGTGAGAAATTTTAAATAACTTTGATCTATACTACCATGTCCCCGTGTCCATATTCTGATTATGGACACTTATAAAACGTGTCCCCCTATCCTTAATTTAAAATTTTACCATGTCTGACACTTGGATCCATACCCGAGTCCGACACCCGTACCCGAGTCCGAGCATCATAGTTGAAATCCTCTAGAGACTAGAGAAGTATTGTTAGCCTATTTTGCTTCTACACAGAGTGAATGAGTATAATTTCTTCTGCTATTTTTGTGATACCTACCTCTAGTACACTCCCAAACACCAGTAAAGCCTGCCCTACAGGATCAGAACTAACAGGGCTAACATGAGGCCTATGCCGCTGATTGCACCCTAACGTCTACCACCTTCAATTCTTCCATAGAAATGTGGGCATATGACAGCATTTACGAGTAAAGGAGAAAGCAACTGACCCAAATCAAGCACAACATTGATGGTCTAACCTGATAATGAGCTCTGAATACCACCCAAGCTAACAATCATACCAAGCGAAAGGTGCAGCCTTACTCGAGATAGAAGGCTCTTGATGCTCCAAATTACGCTTCCCAGGCACCACAACATCATCTCCACGTGCCCCATCGTGAAGCCCACGCTCCTCAGGCACACTCTCATACTCCCCACACTCCTCACCACACACTGTCATACGCCTCATGCGCCCCAACATACCTCTTACGCGCCCCACGTGCCACCTCCCTGACAAGTGTGACTCCTAGCCGCCAATCTCCAAGATCTCCAGGCCAGGGCCGACTACATTCAGAGCAACTCCGGTGACTCTCACACCCTTTAAGAACAGATTTCAGATTCCTCTTAACTCCCGACTGCTGCAAAGTGGTCATCCTGCGCGCATTGTCATCCTACGATCCATCCACCGATCAACCTTTGAGACGCTAGGGACAAAGATCGCAGATTTTCACCCCCTCGAAACGAGGCCCAATTCCAGAAAAAGCTCTCTTGCATTGGATTGGATCTTAATCCAACCCATAACCCGCCCAAACTTCCCTTTCTGCTTCGATTCGCTCAGCCTCAGAACGCACATCCCAACATCTCGCATACGGCATACCTCCGCATACAACTAAATGATGTTCTTTATGTCTTAATTAGGCAATAAGTTGTACTATGTCTTTCAGTCCATATTAGAGTAGTGAAAGCCAAAATCACAATATTATGAGAAGGAATGGGTATTGAAGATGTCAATAAAAAGCAGAAACAACGATTGAATATGGTGTTTGGGGTATTTCAATCCAACTTTCTGTTTATATATTACACGTTGCTCTAAATTTTGGGTCAAATGGGTCGGCCCATTAAAGGGTTGGGGTAAAACCCACTAATTACCAAGTCAATCAAGTGTTGGTCCAAAAATCTATATCAAAACTCAAAAATAGGTGGGTTCCGGTCAGGTTTCTAAGTTCAGTCGCATATTGATAAACCTAAATGCATCACTTTATTAAGTAACAGGCTGGGTTCCGGTCAGAAATAAAGGTGGGAAGAGTGTGAAAAATGTTATTGATCACATGAGTCAATCTAATCACAATTGTTCAAGTCCAACCAATATGTAAACATCATTACAAGACTAGAAGCATTGACATTTACAACCGTAGCAACTACAAGTTTCATGAGGAATCATGAGCATGTCTATAACTGTATAATGTTTATTGCAACGTAATAATCATAATCCAAGTAAACACCACATAAGGCTTCATAAGATGTATCCTAGATATCAGTTTTTGGTAATGGGTACCCAGACAAGTTTGTCATGTGTTCCATACGAAGGAAATTAAGATACTATTTCCTATGAGAAAAGAAACAACACATTAAAAAATTTGTACTCCTGGGCTGCCAGGACTCCTGGCAACAGCGAAAACATTTATCCAGGTAGAAGATGCTAATAATTAATGTTGCAAGAATATTTGGAGAATTCATGAGCAGGTTCATGGCTAATGCTATCAGCTTCAATCAGAGCAAGACTACAAGTTCTGCAAATTCAGCTATGAGCCGACAACATGACTCAAAAGTTGCAAAATAAGTAACCAACTAAATGTGAATGGAGCAGTTATCTTACATGTATATATCGTCCATGTTGATTTCTGGAAACATATTAATGAAAAACCTAAAGCCATCAGGACTTGTATCCCTGCAAAGAAGACCTGCCAATGACATTGAAAAGTGATTTAGTCCCAAAGAGTTTAGAAATCTGACAGCAAACAACACAAGAGCATACCTTTGCTCTCAGCAGCGAGCAGATGCTCCTTAGCCATAGCTGGTGCAATTCCTAATGTCATGGCAGCATCACTTGCACTTATCCCATTTCGAAGAGCCTCAGGCTTCAGTACAAGAGCGTTTATTCTACCAAAAACCTATAGCAAAAATAGGGGCGGCGATAGATTTTCAACTTTGAGGGTCCATCAAAAATAATTATAAGTGAAAACAAAGATACTAAAAAATAAATTAGTTAGATGGTTTAAATTTGTAATCCTACACAATTATCAATGAGTGAGTTATGGAGACATCCCGTCCCCTTCTCCCCTCCTCTCTCTGGAACCCTAGCCTCCATCCCAAAGAATACATTAACAACTTGCATTCACCGTTTTTATTGATATTTTCGTCATATTCTCTAGGTTTTTTCAATAATTCTACATGTTGGGAGTATTTAGATCCTTTTAATAGGAATAATTTTCTCTTCTATCATAAGACTTTTTGTGGTTTAGGAGGATCGAAGATCAGGAAAACCTTACAAATTTCTTGCTCAACTAATCTATACTAGCCAGGCCCGTCCCTGGGCATGTGCAGGGTGGGCGGCCGCACAGGGCCTCCGCAATCAAGGGGCCCCAGTTTGCAGCTAGCTAATTTTCCCCTTTTTTTTGGCTAAGTTTCCTTTCATTTAGATGCTAACAGCGTAGACCGTGGAGTATTGTTATGGAAAAACAGCAGTAATTGATTCAGTTTCCAAAAAACACAGTAACGCTATTTGCTCCTCTCTCTCTCTCCTCATTTGTTTCTCTGATTGTTTGGCGATTGACATTTTAGCCCCCTAAATTTACTCCTCAAATATTGATAAAGTGATGATCCAGCTCCCCCAAAATATTTTCATTCGTTAATGATGGCAGCCAAATGATTCAATTATTTTGCTTCTCAATCTCCTTCTTCATCAACTATGATGAATTGGGTAAGAAGGAAAATACAGTTTCAATTCATTTGCTTTAATTATATATGTTGATTCTCCTTTTGATTCAATTTTTTTTGCTTCTCTTTCATTGATGATGACAATCCTTTCATGATTTCATTAATTTAGAGTGAAACATATAGGCCCCCTGTTTATCTCTCTTTGACCTTGTTTTTATATCTATGTGTCTCTTTAAATATGCTTTCTTTACTTGATGGGTGCTTTGGAATTGGATGAATATTGGTAAGCTTTAAAATTAGTACATGAAGATACTCATGTAAGTTGTCTGATTAAAAACAGAAAAACCATTTTAGTCTTTATCTTTTCAATTATTTCGTTTTTCACATCAGTGTTGTTATACAAAGTTGTTTTGATTTTTTTTGAGGTGGGAGGTAGGGTAGTACCACATACAGGGAAAAATAATACTCGTAGTAAAGGAAGAAAAATAAAGAACCCTCAAAAAATAAAAAAAAAAATAAAAGGAAAAGGAAAAGGAAAGAATTTTTTTAATATTCTGTCTATTTTAATTTTTTGTTTGTCTTGTTAGAGTAAAGTTTCCCCAACTGTTATTGTATTGAGTATTCAGCTCTTTGATCTGGAAAAGTTACGAGAAATTGATGGATGTTGTGGCTAAGAGTTAGTAAAAGTGTGAAATAAAATGCCGCTTACTTTTTGTACTAATTTTCAAGTTATGATAGGATAGGGCCTACTTTCTTGATTAGCACAGGGCCTCCAAAATCACAGGGACGGCCCTGATACTAGCTATCGAGAAGGAAAGACATCAAGTCGTCGAATATATAATACATGGTGAAATCTCTGCATGTTTTTCAGTGTTAGACCACAAGTTTTTGTAATTAGAAAACAGCTTGCAACATTTGAACTCATTAACCTCACCACCAGTAGAATTTTAAATCAAAAATTAATTTCTATTTTTTGCCCCATTTCTCTTCTCTCTCATAATTTTCCTTTTCTCAGCATCCTTTCTCTCCCTCATGACTCATCACTCATCCCAAACATTTTACTTTCCCTTCCCTGACGTCCCTCTACTGCTCTCTCTTACATCCTCAACCTCCCCACTACCATAAACATGTCACTGAGCTTGGCTATGCAGTATTCAAAGATTTACAAAATACGAATGGACCTAAGGAATAGTGATGTGCAACAAAGCTTTAGTGCAAGTTTGTTCATTGAATAAGTTGGTCTTTCCCCACAATTGGCCGAAAATATTGTCGACATAGTAATACTTGAAAGTGCAAGAAACAAATTACCTCCTCATCACTTTGGGACTTGCTTTGGACAACCATAACTCCACTATCGAACTTTCGCAGCATCAGAGAACTGTCACAAAAAAACACTACCCAATCTGAACATCTCCTATGAGCCACTAGCTGATATATTCAGGTTGTAAGATAATTTTATCTTATTATTCTTACACATCAAGCTTCTCCCAAAGACTGCATGCTTGCAATAAATCATCAGGCGAGATCAATTCTGCAAAAGAAATAGATCAGAATTGTTTGTTTCATAGTTCATTATATGCTGATTAGTGTCCAATAATCCAACCCATCCAGAAACAATTCACAGGAAATGCTCCAAACAATGCAAAAAGTAAGGATAGTGGAGAATTAACCTGTTCCTCTTGCACGATTGAACAGACAATAAATATCAATAAGATTAATCATTCCTCCAGCTCTCTCCAGTGGAATCTTGACAAAGTCTGCTAACTACAAGAAAATAAACATCATTCCTCCAGCTCTCTCCAGTGGAATCTTGACAAAGTCTGCTAACTACAAGAAAATAAACATCATTCCTCCAGCTCTCTCCAGTGGAATCTTGACAAAGTCTACTAACTACAAGAACTGCTAACTACAAGAAAATCAACATCAGTAAATGTCCCGCCAAGGGGGGTCTAGGAAGGTCCAGATGTACGCAGCCTTATTCCTAACTAGTCACCTAGTAGAGAGGTTGTTTCCGAAAGACCAACGAAAACAATTTGAATTTTGAAAACTGTAGAAAATAGTCGAAAACAAATTTGGATGTTAAAACAAGTGAATGAAAGGATGCATAAAAAAGCGAAGGAACGAGAATTAGAAATACACCCAAGACCAAACAAATAAATTAATAGGGAAAAGGATGGGGGATGAAGAGTGCCCAAAACCCTAAACAGACAGACTGCACAACAAAAGCCAATACACAAATAATCCTCGAAGATGTCCCCCAGGCCCACACCCTCCACGTGGTGTCATCTATGTGAATCCTACTACGCCAAAGTCTCCTATTAAGGGCCAGATCCTCGGTAAGCTCTAGGAGGGCTAAATCCTTCCTAATCACAACATCAGAATAGAAGGCAAAACTGCTTCCTTACCCAAAGACATTTACAGTGAACTAAAAAGCTTCTCAGTTGAAGTTGCCCCCCCCCCCCGGTTTGGCAGTGTTGGAGAGTCGAGAGTCCCAATAAATGCACAATGAATCAGCCCAGTTCTTCATATCGTGTAATAGTAGGTAGACGACCACAAGTTAGATCACTGAAAACGAAGAAATTTCTTGATAGATTTTACGGCAAATGACAGTATTTATGTGGCTTTATTACATATGCCTTATCTCTTGTATTCTTGTTTCGCACCACAATTCATGGGTCGAGAGGTGTTCCAGCAGGGGGATGGTTATCGAATGGTACATCCAACATCCTTAGGAAATTTGATAAAACAATAAGAATAGCAATTACAATGAGGGTGAATTTTAGCGATGTTCAATTGTCAAAGGCCAAAAGCGAGACAGAGACAACATTGGTATGAAGCCAAACTAAACCAGATACAGGCAAACCAAACCGAATGCAGTCCAAATTTATCAATTTCTCTAAAGCTTACCTGTTGTGCATTGAGGCATAACAGATTGGCGTGACGTGGATTATGCAACGCAACACAGTCATTTATAGTTCAACGATGAGTTAAATATTTATTTATCGCAGCTAGTGTATATATAGGTAAAGTGACACTTTGATAGAAAACAAAATAATTACTACTTGTGTCCAGACAGTTTATGTTTTTCATTATTAAACTTGAGTACAAACTACAAAGTAGATTCAAAGAAAACATTTAGCATTGTTGTGCAGAAGGGATCAGCCATCACTATAAGCATTGAACAAGTTGCCTACTCAAGTTCAAAAATATTGGGATGATTTTTATGAGTGAGCTCCGTAGGCCTAAACTAAAAATCAACTTTCTTCAATCCAACTTCAAAGTTTCAGTTAAATATTACATAAAAATACCCTCATTGACAGACATATTGTGGGGATTAAAAGTTTCTCATAAGATGAATCAGAATGTGAAAAAGGAAGGACAGTTCGTTTTAACTTAAATCCTAATCAAAGAACGGCAAATAGCCAGTCTTGCAGTTACCCCACACACTTACTAGAAGGAAAGAGCCAAGCTACACAATGGAATTGATCCAGATTTCATAAAGTGCACATCTAAGCAATATTCAAGTCTGTCTTCATGCAATGCATTCCCCAAAATTGCATGCAAACCTTCAAGTCTCATAATATTCCTTGATTATATGCAATTGATCTATATCAATGACAACAACCTGGTAAAGATCCCGCCAAGGGCATGGACTAGGAAGGTCCAGATGTACCCGGCCTTACCTCTAATTAGTAGAGAGGCTGTCTTTGATAGACGCACCACGCAGTTTTTCTTCTTTTTAGACAATGGTCTACATCAAGCTATATCATTTTTTTCGTCGAAAAAAACAAAAAAGCCATATAAATTTTAAGTTTGGGCTATTACTGAAATTGTGAAAACCAATTTATAGAATGATGATAGAACCCTCCTACTAGCACACATAACACAATCACTAGTGAATACTGAATGACTGCAGAATTAGCTACTACATTTTAAATAAAAATAATTTTATAAAGTAATCAAGTAAAATCAAAGACGACAACCTGACGAGACAACTGTTGATGATATAAGGCACCAGCGGATGCTTTTGTGACTGGTGATATAATACCAACACTCAGCATCCAATCTTGCATTTCTTCTTTGGAGCCAATTTCCTCGTCACCTGCTGCACTGGGGTGGCTATTTGCCTCTGCCAATAGCTTTTGCCTCATCTTCTCTGCTAACATCACCATTTCTTTGGCTTTACTCTGTAAAACCCACAAAATTGAGTCAGGCCCTCCTGTCAAACTTTATGAAGATATCAACAGAATGATAGCGTAGCCCATGCTCTACAACCCATCAATTAGGACTTGGGAGATTCATGCAACAACAATCTTTCACCTACTAGTCAGTTCAGTCAACACTCTTCTTAACTTATTTGATAGAACTACAGACTTGCACAGGCATCCATCCAAAAACAATTCTGGCAATTGTCTTAGGAATTACATTTGTGTTCATCACTTGATCGACTCTACCTTGACATTATGAAATTTGGGAGTCCAGGAATATAAAAGCAAGTTTGTTTAGTTGAAGACTTGACGAAAGATCCGATGTAAGAAACGACGAAAGATCCGATGTAAGAAACAACGAAAGATACATACAGAAACCATATAATATTTGTACGTGAGCCCAATTGTAATAACAAACAATTACCATATTCAAAACATACTTCCGAAAATCCCGCAAAAGAATATCCCAAAATTAGACTTTAGAGCCAAGAACTTCCTAAACCATCTCAAAGAAGCCAGGTAACTCTCCAAAAGTACTACAACAATAAAATAACTTAAAAAGAATTAAAATCCTCGCACCAATATGCCATAGTCCAATTATTCAACATGATCCAGCCCAGGTGCCAAATTTCGGCCATTTTTCGAAGATTGCCTGTTTTCTTCTACCTAAAATGAACTGTGCAAGTATTTCCACATTTCCAAATGCCATGAAACAAACACAAGTTCTAAAAGTTGAAACATCCAATAGCATTCTTTCTTATAACTAAGTTAAAAAAAAAAACCACAACCACCACCATCACAACAACAACAACAACAGCAACAGCAACAGTAACAACAACAGCAGCAGCAGCAGCAACAACAACAACAACAACAACAACAAACAAACAAATAAATAAAAGTAAAACACAAACAGCCTATGTAACATACAACCAATCAACAACAAAAAAATTACTATGATCATTATTATTATTAAAACAACAAATAAATAAAGAAACACTCCCAAAACAGAAATGCAAATTTACCATAAGAGCATTCAAATCCTGAAATGCATCATGCAAACTCTTATCAGTACTCTCCCACATCTCCTGCTCTTTCCTCATTAACCCGGCCACTCCCACCACCGGCACTTTTATCGCCACGCTACTACTCTCCGACCCCGACCCCTCGCCCCGCCCATCCTCCCCCGTCCCCGACCCCGCCCCTTCCCATGCCCGTCCCCTCCACGCCTCCCACAACTTCCCATAAAACATCTCATGACTATTATTACTACTATCACCTCCTTTACCCCTCATCACCAACGTCACCCCAATGGACCCACCACCACCACCCGACCCACCAGGCCCATCAACCCGGCCCAATGATGGCAACAACCCAGAATCCAAAGAGAGCTGGAACTTGACCCGAGGGCTGGAAATGGAGAACATGGATTTGAGTGATTTTTTAAGAGGGAAGATGTGGGTTATGAGAGAGAGTGGGATGTAAACGGCATCGTTTTGGAATTGGGGTATCCAGATTAGACGGTGGGTTGTGAGAGTGAGGAGACCTGATTTGAGGAGAGAGAAAGATGGGTTGTCTGGTTCGATGTCGACTGAGGAGAGGAGGAAGGATTCGATTTCTCCGGTGGTTAAGATTGGTCGGCCGTTTGGGGTTAGCTCTGCCGGTGGTAGCCATTTTCCGGTCATCACAAAGAGAGAGATGGAAAGGGTTTTTTTGTTTGGTTTTTTTTCGGGGGGTTATTAAGAGTTTGACGGTTAGGGGAGTTGAATTTGATTGGGGCTACGAAGGAACGTGTATTTACACCGGGGCTCGTTCTTTTCAATCCGTAATTGGTGACGGGAAAAATTAGATAAAACTGAGTCAAATTGATAAACTTAAGAGTGTAACTTCGAATAACTGGTGAAAATTGAAAATATTGAGAAAACTGAAAATTTGAATTTTTAAGTGTCTTTTTGAAAATAATAATAATAATATTCATAATATTGATAATAATAATAAAATATTAATATTAGTAAGTTAAAAAAATATATTGTTATTATAATTATTAATTATTTTTAAATTTTTTTATTAGACAGAAATTATTATTATTATTATTATTATTATTATTATTATTATTATTATTATTATTATTATTATTATTATTATTATTATTATTATTATTATTATAACAAGAAATTTTTACTCATGTTTAAATCGATAAATTTTCTTTTATATTTGAAATAATATATTGTATATTTAATTATTATATTTAATATGTCAAAATATTAAAATTGGGCAGAATTGGGTCGAATTGGGGAAAATTGGGGGAAACTGTTTTTTATAACTGTAAACTGGTGAAAACTAGGCAAAACTGGAAACCAATTGAAAAGAACACACCCAACTGTCGGCCGCATTTACAGATTGGTCTTTTTAGTCGACCCCCTTTGTCACATTGGTCTATTAAAATGCCTCGGCGTTATTAAGGTCTTAAAAACATGTTGACTCGTGCAGTTAAATACCAAAATTGTCTTTCCGGTCGAATTTTCCGTCAGAAATCATTTATTCACTATTTTACTGTTTTAGGGCCCCTTTTCTATTTTCTTAAATTTTTTTAAATAACCCAGAATTAGAATACCTTCATTTTTCCTTCTATTAGTTCACATTTTCTTCAAGCTCCATCTTCTCTCTCTTCTTAACCTTAATTTTCTTCTCTTTTCTCAATCCTCATTGTTTCTGCTTTCAAAAGAAAAGGGTAATATATATATAGTTATTAGACCAAGAATAGGAGATATGGAGGGTGAGAGTCAGAAGGAGGAAGGTTTCAATTCCTTATGGACTAGAGAGTGGATATGGAGGTGAACCTTGTCTTTGTTTAGTTTTGTTTTTACTGGTGTCCTGTGTGGAATTGGTTTTTGGTGCATATTAAGCCAGCAAAAAAATTCCCTAAAGGTATATACTTTCAAATTTAGGAGGTGGTAGGATTTTGGGTTTCTGGAATTTTCTAATTCAAAATTTTGAGTTTTGATCTAGTAGGTTTTGTGTTTTGGTTGTGTTGGTTTTGATGGGTTTAAGGTTGGAGATAGGGTTTGAACAATGAAAATCGAAAAAGATTTTTAATTGGGTTTTGAATTTGGGGATAGGGTTTGAACAATGAATTGATTTTATTTGAAGAGAGACACCTTCGTTTAAAAATGACAATGAAATGGAGTTGTAACACCCCGGGATTTTCTAAATAATAAATAAATAAAAATGACAAACTCGAGCCGAAAATCGGGCAGAGTTTTGTTTGTAAATAGACATCCCAAGTTATCGAACTATACAAAACATGCTTAAACAGAAAAATACAACCAAACCACATCTACAGCGGAAGACTTCTAACTAAATCCGGAGCATCACTGCCACACTCACTCATAGAATGAGTGCAAGGCAAACCTTACAAATCCCAACCAACCAAATTAACTATAATGATTTACTAATTACAACTCAATGAGTAACTAAAAATTATAAATACAAATGAAAACACTAATCTTCTGATCAACTCGTAACGATCCTCCAAGCGTGATCCTCAAACACAATCAACCTGTAGACAAACTCCAGTCTACTCCCACAGTTGCAGTTAAGCCGCAAAAGGTTCATCATAGATCCACCATAAGTAAATGGGCAACACATACACATAAAAAAAAAAAAAACATCCAATCAGCAAAGCTGAGTAACCAAGCATACTATCGAGATAATAAAAGCAATAACATTTATAATATAATCGAACTAAAACAAGAGACATGCTCAATTATTATATCTAAACAGACATAAGTCTTACGACATTATAGTCACGCAAGTCTGTCACTCCAAATCTCAAGCCAAGTAATATATACAAATTCACTTTCTTACTTCACGCAACAACTCATTCAAACCTCATCATTTTCATGCAACTTCATACACTCATTTCATATACATATCAATTTCCAAAGTTCCATAGTTTTTAAAGGTTTCAAACTTTCACTCCATCATTTTACTTTTTAGAGGGAAGAGAACGACGAGATCAGACGATCTCAACTTTCAGCGCAATGCTGATCACAAATCAATTCAAATCAATGGCCAAGTCCCTAGTGTGCACACCCTACTGGCCCTATGTGGTTTTCAAGACCGCGGTTTGCCATAGTGGTTCATGGCTAGGAGAAGACAGATTACCCCAAGTTCATGAGTAACCAAAATATCCATAATCAAAACGATTACCCCAAGTTCATGAGTAATCGGAATAATCTCATAAGAGGGTTTGTGGAAGACTCGCTCCACAAATCTGCTCTCATAAGTTGCCCATGTTCATCACCTTCGGGGGGATTCTATCCAAAAGCTATTTTGCCCTCAATTGTTCAAGTTTAAGTATTAATATCTTAAAAGAATTCAAATGTTCACACCAATGAGTCATCACAAATCCAATACAATGCCATATCACTAGTTCATCTTATTTCAGTAACCATCAAACAATCCAAGGCATACTAGCCACCACAAAACCAACAATCAATCAAATTCATTTCTCATAAGTTCATAACCAAATAACCTCAAAAGGGTTCAAAGAGTTCTCATCAAGATAGTTCTCATCAAGATATGCATATCAAGGTCATAACACATACATGTTTCAATCTTCACCAAAGTCCATCTCAGAATCACAAGACAAATAGTTCTCTATACTAACCAAGCAAGTCATTCACGTCATATTTTCATCATTCTTAACAATATAATTTCACTGTACTTAACAGTATAATTTCAGCATTCAACAGCTCCATAAACAAGCACAAACAATAGACATTTAATACCACAATCAGTCTGCAACTAATCAAGCTTTTCCAAGATTAATAACACACCAATAGACCAATCTTTTACATTGCAAATACGTACTTTATACCATAAAACCAGCAGCTACAAACATACTACAAACTCATCTAAAGTCATAGTAGTAATCATCACCAACTCTTGCACATATCACATGATTATATCCCCCACCATAATATGACTAATACATATCCAAAATCATAGGAAACTATACACTTACACAAGTTTTCACAAAAGCCATGTAGTTCAAGTATCAATTTGAGTTCAAGAGCTTAAAGGGTTAAATTCTCTGTTTTCGGGTGATCATTACAAAAGTTTTGTATTTTGATCATATCTCAATCGTTAGACATCGTATCGAAGTGATTCAAAAACCTGTGGAAACCTTACAACGAGGGCTACAACTTTCATGTTTTGACCATCTTCAGAATCTAAATTTAAAACAGTATAATTAAAGCATGAAGGTGCGAAACAGAATTTCACTCACCAAATAATCCACACAAATTCAATCATTCAAACTCAAGCAACTTAGGCCTCGTTCGGCAAGGTTTTTAATTCTAAGATTTGAAACTTTTAAAAACCAAAACAAGTTTTTGTTTTCAGATTTCACATTTGAATTTTAGGTTTTCAAGAAAAATTAAAGAATGCTATGCTGAGAGAGCAAAAGGAAGAGGATAGAGAAAGAAGAGGGCACGGGAGAGAGAGAGAGTGAGAATGAGGAGAGAGAGTGAGAAAATGAAGGAGGAGAGAGAGAGAGTGAGGAATGAGTGAAAATTACGGAGGAGTGAGAGAGAGAGTAGAGGAGAGGGAGAGGAGAGAGAGTGAGAATGAGAAGAGACCGAGAGAGTGAGAATGAGGAGAGGGAGTGAGTGAGAAAATGGAGGAGAGAGAGTGAGAATGACTGAAAAGGACGGAGGAGAGAGACAGCAGAGGAGAGAGAGTGAAAAAATGAGGGAGGAGAGAGAAAATAACTACTGAAATCACAATAATAAAACCAAATATTTGGGTTTTCAAAACATGGAGGCAAGTTGTGAAATGGATCAAAAAACTCAATTCAGCCCACTTTTTACCGAACACGTTTTTGTTTTCAAATTGGACTTGGAAACCAAAAACTCACAACTTGGATCCACCCCGAACGTGCCCTTAATAATTAAAATTCAGAACTAAGCACATATCAATTCACATATTAATCAACAATCTCACAGCATAATTTAAATAGTAGCATATTGCAATTTAGTTCTATCAAGTTCACACAAGAACATCAATGTCCAATCGAATAGAAAGTTGGTTACCTTTAATTGAACTCCAAAGCAAATATGTATCATAATCTCTCCAATTCAGTCATCAAACATCTAGCATATAGCATAAAACAGAATTTATAAATCAAAACCCAATTCAGAAATTAAATCAATAAATTCTCAAATTAATCTAGGGTTTAAGGTTTTAGGGTACTTATCAAACATTAAGGGCAAGGGTTGGCAAATTGGGTTGGGCACCACCGTCTCTAGTGGTCGACAGCCATGGTAATAGCTAGCAACAATAACAACTCGGGCAAATCACACACGAAACAGAGAGGAGAGAGAAGAACTTCAATTCAGCAGTGGATTCGACCTTCAATGGCAAAATCGCAGCAGCAACGGTTAAGTTTAGAGAGGAGAGGAAGAGAGAAGGTGATGACTAGTGGTGATGGTGGAGAATCGTGGTGATGGTGTCGTGGGAGAGGCAGAGCATCAGATGGTTTTTCTTCTCTTCTTTTTTTTGAGCGTGAAACTGAGGAAGGAGAAGGGACTTTCTCTTTTTTTTTTTAAACAACATATATAGTAGAGAGGGGAGAAACGTGAGGCAAAACACTAGGAAGTTAAGCAAATCCCTAATTTTAACCAAAACACAATTTGAAACCCATTAAACCACTTAAAAACTGATTTCTAATCTATTTAAAATTAAAATCCGAAATTCCCTTTTTTTTCTTTAAATTTCTAAGTCCAAAACCAATAAATATTTTACCAATATAAATAGTCAAATAAATAATTATTCAAAATTAAATAAATTTACTGGATATTACAGGAGTAAAAGGTGACAAAATAGGAAGAGGGAGTATAAAAAAGTAGAGTATTCATTCATCATCAATCGCATAGACCTGAGTTTATTTGAGAAACATTTAAGAAAAATAAAAAGTAGCCCTAAAATAAGAAAATATCAATAAATGACTTTCGACCGGAAAAATTGGCCGGAATTGTAATTTTAGTACTTAAGTGCACGAGTAAAGCTATTTTAAGACTTTCACAAGCCGGAGCATTTTAATAGACCAATGTGGCAAAGGGGGTCGACTAAAAAGACCAATTCGGAAATGCGGCCCACCAAGTGTATCAACTATCATCATACAACAATTTTGCAATGTTTTAAAAGTCGGACCGAACCTTGAATCGGTCTGCTTACCGGTTTGATGGTTCAACTGGTTTTACTGGTTCGACCGGCCTTAAAAACTGAATGTTGTCATAATTAAAAAATATATCTAAACTAAGAGAAAAACATATGCTAGTACATCTGAAATGTATTTTAACCATTCATCTTTGACTTCATCTATTTGATCTTGAGAGAATAATTAAGAGCTGAAAGAAGTTTGGAAAGTACATTAGCCCTTCAAACTTGAGTTACTTGCTTTCTCTAAATGCATCCATAAATACTTCTACATCACCTTCACATCACTATTAGTTTTTGTCTTGTTTAGAAAGCCCCTCGATTCTGAGCTTAACTAAGGCCCCTGCAGATCAGAAAACAAAATTGGCTCAGAAAACAAAATGAAAAGCTAATTATTGGCAAAATCTTGAATTCCTTACCTCCACCACAAAACCATAAAATCGGTGAGATCAAGTAAGAAACCACTCGCAACCGCCTCCAAATAACATGAACGGATAAAAGAGAGTATGGTCACTTGCTAGCATCTTACATAGCAAAATCATTAGCAAACAACCAGGATGTCTCTAACATACAGATTCGTCTGTGAAACAAAAACCACATGCTACCGACATATCTCACAATTGAACCACTATTAAACTACATAACTGAGCAATAATATCTCTAGTGCACACATGGTACAACCACGATGAAAAGTACCAAACCCCATAACTAATACAATCAAGAATTAGACAACTGAATTACCAAAAATTAAAGATAAAACAAGTGTCTTTGCTGGCTAGAGTAGCAGCATCAGCCAACACAACAAACACAACAGGCAAGAACAACTAGCTTTACAAAAACAACCCCAATTTGCAGCAGAGAACAACAATTTTTTTGCTCGTAGAGAACAACATAACATAAGCATTAACACATGGTACTACGGTAGTGGAACACACTAACAATTCCATTTACCATCCTTATCACAATAAAAAGCAAATACAGATTATGGAAGCTAGAAAAAGGCATGTAAGTTGGATGCAACATTACACTTTTCTTTTAGTTGATTAAAAAAGATGCAGTAAATTGAAGAAATTGAACCAGCAGCATAATGTGTGACAATGGCCATGAAAATTGAAAACTATGCAGTAGCTACTAGAAGATGCAACCAAGATACTGACCTTAACCCTGGCTAGTGGACACATAACTATAACAAAGGAAATTGATAAAACTAGAGTAAACAGACCATGCAGACATAAACAGAAACTAAAGATACTGATCATTAAACATTGCTCTTTAAATTTTTTTTTTTAGATGTTAAGAAAAAGAATTAAGTTAGGAGCTCCTCCTCTCGAGGGTTGCTCCTAACCGATCCGCATGAAGAAGGTAGTCTAACTCTAAAGAGGACGAAGTGGTCAAGTAAAAAGTAGAGCTAGATTGATGGCCTTTATTAACCATCCAATCTGCTACCCTATTACCTTCACGAAAAACATGTTTGATAATAACCGAGTTACATATATCTAGCATTTTGCGAGCGTCTATAATGACATTGTGAATTTTTCACGGAACAATGATCTCCCCTTTTATAGCTTGAATGACAGTCTTATTATCCCCTTCGACATGAATATTTCTAAATCCAAGATCAAGTACTTTTTGAACTTCATCACGCATTGTCATTGCCTCTGCTACCATTATAGATGAATGGCCTAAATTTCGTGCTCCTAATGCAAGTAAAGCTCCACCTTCATTACGAATAGCAAAACCTGCAACAACTTTCCCATCCTTTAAAGAACCATCAAAATTTACCTTTACATAATTGGCATTTGGTGATTCCCACCTAACCAAAAATCAGGATACAAGTTTTGTACTATTAAAAGGACAATTAGAAGATTGGCTATTCCTATCCACAAGAGTTCTAGCAAGCCATTCTTTATGGCAGGCTCGTGATCGAAAAAAAGTAGAAACTGAGTTAAAATTTTAATCTTGAAAGATCTTAAGATTCTGAGAACGCCAAATACCATACAAAAGAAATGCGCATTTGATGACATTTTCATTCGATAAGTCACCATTCAATTTTCCGTTATGAATCCATCCTCTAACATTACATTGCGGCGGGTCAACCTCCAACCAGTTTTTTTCCTTAGCAATTTGCAAAACATGGCCCGCACTAGGACATTCTACAAATAGGTGATCTAATGATTCCTCTCTATTATGACATAATTGACCTTCTGAACTGATAGGTAACCCTCGTCTATTAAGTTCTTTACGTACAGAGAGAGCTGAGTGAAAAAAATTCCCAAAGAAATACCTTAATTTTAGGGTTAATGTCTAAATTCCAAATCCATTTATAATCCGAACTAGTTTTGTTAATTTTTCCATTATAATGCGCTAACCATGTAGCGGTTTTAACAGTGAAATTGCCATTACCCATCAAACCCCAACAAACTTCATCCTTCATTTCATTAAAAGGCAAATGAATACTTCTAATTTTTTCTATCAAAGAGGTCAGAATATGGGATCGTAATTTGTAGATGTTCCAAGAGCGGTCATGATTTATAAATTCTTTAACTTTCAAATTAGGTTCAGTTATAGAATTACGTTCAATGTTTAAAATTTCACAAATTGGTTCCTGCGTACACCAATTATCCATCCAAAAATTAATCAATTGACCATTGCCCACTTCCCATCTCAACCCCTTCCTAAGAAATTCTCTTGCATTAAGAATCTTTTTCCAAGCCCATGAGTGATAGCTCGTTTTGGTGCAATCGAAAAACCTGCATTGATTCATATACTTAGCTCTAATTGAATCCACCCAAATATTTTTTGATTCCGAAATAATTTTCCATCCCAATTTCGCCAAAAAAAGCTTTATTAATCATGCTAGCTTTTCTAAGTCCAAGCCCGCCCATGCATTTGGGTTGGCACACTGTATCCCAGGCTACCATTGGAAATCCTCTGTGATCTTTAGATCATTTCCAGAAAAAATCTCTACTAATTTTATCAATTTATCACACGTACTAGACGGGATTTCAAAACATTGCATTGTGTGTGACGACAAAGATTCAAGATTCATTTGAATAAGAACGGTTCTTCCAGCTTTAGAAAGTGAGTTAGCAGCCCAAGAGGACATTTTATTCGAATATTTAGTAACTAAATCTTGAAAGGAGTTAGGAGATATAGTCTTGTCAAAAACCTGACAACCTAAGTATTTTCCAAAATTGTTATTCTCTGGGATATGAAACACTGATGCCACCATTTCCTTCTACGCTTGGGATATGGAGTTCGAAAAATAGACAGCTGATTTGTGGTAATTAACCAGTTGACCAGATTGGTTGCAAAAGTTATCTAATATGTTTTTCAAGTTTTGACAAACCTCTTTAGTACCTTTACAAAACATTAGACTATCATCTGCAAAAAAGAGATCTGGGATGGTCGGTGTTCGAGGGGCAATTTTAACTCCCACTCCATTTTTCTTATCTTGACTGGCCATGGTAATTCTTCTGGCTAATACGTCTATACAGAGAATGAAAAGATAAGGCGAAAGTGGATCTCCTTGTCTTAACCCCCTTGTGGAAAAAAGTGGTGGTTGGGCTACATCATTTATTAAGAGCGAATAAGAAACTAGAGTTACTAGTATTTTTTTTTATTATCATTGTTTATTAGATGCTATAAAAAGATTTCGAAAACAAATTTGGTCATTTAGTATTGAGTCAATTTACTCTCAAGTTTAAAATTAGAGCCCATCTTTCTAATTTAATATGTCAACTCACAAAATAACCCAAATATAAAAGAGTAAAGGGAAGAATCAAAATATTGTGATTACATTCTTTTTGTGGAGCCTACTAGAAATAATAAAAAAAAACCCTCCATTTTCACCTTTATCTTACGTCAGAGATAGCCCCCTCCCCACACCATTGTTTTTTTCTTTTCTTCTCTTTTTTGGCGTCCCCCCCCCCTCTCCTCTTATTTTCCTTCTATTTTCTTTTCTCTTTTCCTTTGTTTTGTTTTGTTTTATTGAACTTGTCTTACTCTCCTAAAACCCCTATCCCCAAAAAAAATCTACTTTGTCTCCTCTTAGGAACCTACTTATCTTAGGTTTATTCGTTTTGACAAATAGCTTCTCTTTATATTTTTTCCTTTATTTAATTAATTTTAGAAAACAGATTTTTTGGTTAATATTTAAGTTTTTCTTTTCTTTTGATCCAAAAATCATCCGAAAAATATCACTCTCCTCTCCTATAAACACCCCCTCCATTTTCCACATCAGGGAGACCCCTCTTTTCCTTAGTGAAAATCATCCTAAACTCTCATTCTCTTATCCACTCTTCTCTTTATCATTTTTCTAGTAGAAAATCCTAAGTAAAAGTATTAAAAATCCCCAAAAAAAAAAACCAAAAAAAAGCACTTCTCATGTTTACCAATATTGAAGAATCAAGATCCACTTCAATCAAGGGGTATTAACTTCACCTCTCTCTTTGTGTAACTTTTTATTCCTCCCCTTTTCTCTTCTTTAAATTTGGTGTAAATCCCTCTCCCACTTTTCTTTTCAACATGTAGTTTTTAATTACCGATCTAACTTCATCTCTAAACTTCAAACCAACGCATTGGTGTGTTGTCATATGAGACTAGTTTCGGGTCCCGGGCGATGCCTCGGGTTAGGCATGTTCTCTCCAACGAAATGGTGCGGGACGGTGAGGAACGGAATGGATTGGAACAGAACTGAAAAAAATATGAGACAAAATGAAGTACAAAATGCGAAACGGAACGGCGCGAAAGGGAATGTAACGGATTGTAACTGAACGGAACGGAATGCAGCATGGAAACGACGAAAAGAACAGGGCCTTAGTCTTTTGTTTATGTGTTGTAGTCCGTATTTTTCCTAAGATTTAGAATTGGGCAATACATTGGTGTTTTTTTTTTTGGTGAATTGAAAAATGACGCAATGGTTCTCTCAAATAATTTTACAAAGTGGTAATAAAAATTGGGTTATATATGGACTTCTCATAGTGAGTCCATTACTAATCATATACTAAAATTGTATTTTATCCTTTTTTTTTAATGTTGTAATTCCTCAAAGTGAACTCATTACTAAAGTACTTACAGATATAGAATTCTATTATTTATGGTTTAAAATGTTGTAATTCACTATGAAGACATTTATAGGAAAAGATAAATTCAACAGTTTCCCCTAAAAAACAGAAATAGTTGTTTTTTTTCTTCTTTTTCTTTTGTGAACTTGCAAAGAAAAATACCACTATCTATGTGAGTCACATAATGTGACTATGTTTGATACTCAATTAACATGATATAAATATGGTAATTAAAAAAAATACGAAAATGACTATTTGACATGTCTTTTCCTTACCTTCTACCAAACATTCCTTAAAATAAATAAAAAAATTTATATCAAATATTTTAGGGTAAAATATAGGAAATATACATCTTATTTTGAGGTATTTTTTTTTATTCAAATCCAATGAAGTAAGAAATATAATTTTTTAACTTGAGTAACAAAAGTTATTTTATTTTATAATCTGAACAACATGGTAGTCGTATTAATAATCTCAAATAATAATGATTGCATTAATTGATAGATGCAACTTGAATGACTTACTTACGTGGCAACTTATCTACTTATGTGTCAAACTCGTACCTACTTGGCGTCCCATGGTCGTCACCACCCAAGAGTAGAGGTCTCGCTCTTAGGAGTGCCACATGGCAAGATTGCCAAGGCCGCACAGTGTTTTAATAGTAAGTAAGATAAGATTATTCAATTTGAGTCCACCCAATTTTCACTTGGCCAAGAAATTAATAGGATTCAACCTTCATCGAGGGTTTAGACGTTAATTGCAAGATAAAAATAAGAAATCGTTGTGGATGAGTGAGTGCTAACTTTGTGTATATTTATTTGTGTTGTTATGCTCATCACCTTTTACATCTTTATATTCATCAAAAAAGCTAAAAAAGTATTCATTTTGCTTATCAAACTGGCCTTAGTGAAAATAAGTTAGATATGTAATAATCTCGGATTTTTGACAGCTTCGTAGTACCAATGTATTTTATATTTTGTGGATCTTACAAAGGCTAGATCTGAATGAAATTAATGTCAAACAAAATCTGGCTTGTTTTAAAATGATGTAAATTTCATCAAGATCCGATGGTTAGACCTAGAGGTGGCCACGGGTCGTGCTGTGCCGGAGTTGGGCCGGGCTTTCAAGTGGGTCAGGCTTCCTCGGAGGGAGGCACTGCTTTGGCACTGCCAGCACCGTGTCGTGCCGGGCCTGGGCCCCGGGCCTAGCTAGGTGAAGCACGCGGTTGGATCGCCATGAAGAGAGAGAGAGAGCAGTCATTGAAGGGGAGAGAGAAAACTAGAGGAGAGAGAGAAAGCAGCAGCAGCCATTGAAGCCAGCAGCCATTGAAGGAGGGGAGAGAGAAACCCAGAGGAGAGAGACAGGCTATAAAGGGGGATGGGCTTCCTCGGAGGGAAGCACTTTTTTGGTACCGCCAGCACCGTGTTGTGCCCGTGCCTGGGCCTGGGCTCTCTCCTCGCTGGTACAGCTTGGGCCCTCGGCGGTCCGGTCAGGGTGGGCTTGGGCCTAGCCCGGCCCACTGGCCACCTCTAGTTAGACCTCTAGTTATAATGATTATAAGTTGAAGGGTCTAGATCTGACTTTTGAGAATAAAAAGAGCTATAACTTGTAAAAATTTACGATTTAGGCTTAATCCATTTCTGGACTTTTGGTAGAAGATATTCCAGGTTTTCCAACGAGACTAAGTTTGCGGCATTTTGGACACGTAATGAATATAATATTTTATTTAGTGATGAAGTTATGCTGGACAGTTTGAGCGTTTTTAACTTGCTTAATAACGACTTAATTACCTCACCTAGAAACGTCATTAAATTTTTTATAATTTATGAATGCACTCCTTAATGTATTTACTTGGATATGTCAAAATCTGAAGAAGTTATAATGAGTATAAAAAATTCTAAAAAATTGCTAAACGAGCCAATCTCCAGAATTTATAGTCTTTGCTAATCTGTAAATATTAATGTGCACTATCTAAATGCAAAATAACTCTTGGAATGAAAAATAGGCTATATTTGGACCATTATGGACTTTGAAATTACACAATTTGGACTTAAAATGTATTTTAATGAATTAAACAAAAGCGAGCACAAATCTGTCAATGGAGACATGTTGTCAACAATGAACTAATGAACAAAGTGCTGGACGTTTGTTTAATTTTGTTAATTGCCTTAACGTTAACGATAATTCTCGATAATTTGTGTACATAATAAAAAACTGACCTAGTTTAATGTGTTTGTATTGGAGACTAAATCCTTGTAATTAATTCGAATTAAATAAAAAATCACAAGTCTGAATTTAACTTTCAGAAGCTCGTAATTTGACGATAAAGTCCCAATCACAAACTGTCTCAACTTGAGATTTTTATAGTAGAAAGATGACCAAAAATGGCACAATTTAGGATTTAAAATCACTCAATTTGCTCACTCAAAGACGTAGTTAGGATTTTTTGATGTTCGGCCCGGACTTGCACAGAACAGCTTTGGCTTCCTCACTTGAGGATTTTTCTTTAATTACCAAATGAAAAGATAAAAATGCGAAACTCTTTTGTAGTTTTGTCTAGCATATTAATGAGTTTAGTTTAGTTTAAAAATAATTTCATGATAAAAAGATTCGTTTGGACCATTCCCTTGTCCAAATTCCTGAGAGTGCTCTGTAAATAATCGATTTTTACATCAATTCATTGAAAATAATATTTTCAATGTTAGTTTTTTGATCTTTTGAAGACGGGACTATCGCATGGTCGAAAAACGCTTTCCTCGGTGGAATACCTATGATCGAATATAAATGAATAATTGGTCGTCCCCTTTTATTTGGCTTTGGGCCATCCCGAGGGTTCCTATCTAAAAGACTCTTTCAAGCAGTGGCGGATGCAAAGGGGGACAGGAGGAGACAGTGGTCACCCCTTTTTTGAAAAAAAAAAATCTGTGACTTTTCTTTTTCTTTTTTTTTTTTTGAAAAAAAATAATAATTTGCAAGTGAGACTTACTGACTTAGGTCCTCAAACAAATCAGTAGACTAAAGCAAACCCATTACCCATGACATAACTCTTTCTCTCTCATCCCCTCACCATCTCAAGTTCTCAACTCTCTTAGTCTCGCCTGGCCCCTCGACAGTCTACAGTACCGGACTACTGGGCTACCGCCTACAGGCGCCGGAGTTTTGGCTTGACGAGTTGACGGCAAAGCTTGACGGTGACGGCGACGCCAAGGCTATTGCAATTCTGCAAAAGTGCGAATCAATTCTTTTGTTTGTTGAGGTACACCTTCTTAGTTCTTTCTCTCAACCCCTCTCTCCATAGCTAGTATAGATTATAACTTGTGGGTTTTGAGTTAGAACTTAGAAATTGAATGAATTTGAGTATTTGGGGTTATTTGAATCAAATAAGTTGAAATTAGGGTTTGAAAACCGATATGAAGACAGTTGATTTGTTTCTAGAACTTCTAGCTACAAATTCACAAAAGTACTACATAGGCTTGATAGGAATCCTACTGGCTTTGGCAGTAAGAACAATATCTTTTACAGGTTTCCAAGTGGTCAGAATTGACCAAAAGCTATTCAAACTTATGGTGGTTGTGTAGCTTAGAACTGAATGTATAAGGCTGTAAGAAGAGAAAATATGTGTAAATACTTGGCGTTTGCTTTTGTCACTTAGTTTCCAATTGGTAGAACTTGCATTTGGAATCTTAACCCTAGAATGTATGAGCAAGTTTTATAAACATGTAGAAGGAGAATTTCGTAATTAGTATTAATTGCTAATTGGTAATAAATTTTCAGTTACTGAGAAGTAATTGATATAGGTATACCAAAGAGCAATTGTTGCATGAAACAAAAGTAACTGATAAAGTGATAGGGGGATGTGTAATTGCTTCCATTATTATAATGTGTCTTTATTGCTTTACTGCAAGTCCCTTCATTTGGTAGGGTGTGTTTTGTGAGAGCATTGAGGAGTCTGCGATTATAGTGTTACTGGTATAGGATTTTATTCATTTTTTATTTTCTCTATTTTATTCCTTGAGCATAATTCATATAATTAAATTCAAATTTGTGTATATGTTAATTCAGTTTGTAGATGATGGGTGACCAATCAAAAAAGAAGTTGGGTGATGGAAATTTAGAAAGCTTTTGGAGCAAAGTAAAGTCTCACAAGACTTCTTCCCCTTCGGTAAATCAACCTCCAACTCAAAATGAAACTCAAACTGAATTTGATGTTAATAATAGTGAAGAGAAAATTGAATATGATGTTGATAGCCTTCCACATGATCCTGCATTAAGAAAAAGTATCATGGAGTATCCTCCTAAAGATCGAGATGTGGTGAGGAGAGCATATATATCTAGAGGTCCTTGTAGACCGGTGGGTCATGATTTTCCGCAAAGAATAGTTGGGGGTTTGCGTCGTTTTAGTAAATCTTGGTTTGAACAATATGATTGGCTTGAGTATAGTGTTCAAAATGATGCTGCGTTTTGTTTTGTTTGCTACTTATTTAAGAACGAAACTGCAACTCATGCCGCGGGGGGAGAGGCCTTTGTTAGTGGAGGATTTAGGACTTGAAATAAACCCAAACGACTTGATACTCATGTTGGGTTGGTTAAGAGTGCTCATAATCTAGCTATGGAGAAATATTTAGCACTAAAGAACTCTAAAGCATCCATCATAACCCATTTTGATAAGCAATCGATTGAGATCAAAAGTGCATATAAAGCTCGCTTGCTTGCTTCTCTTAAATGTTTGAGATGACTTTTGCGCCAAGGGTTGGCATCTCGTGGCCATAATGAAAGTGAAGATTCAAGCAATAGAGGAAACTTTCTAGAACTTTTGATGTGGTTTGCCGAGAATAATGAAGATGTGGCAAATGTTGTATTGAAAAATGCTCCTAAAAATAATCAAATGATTGCTCCATCTATTCAAAAAGAATTAATAAATGCGTGTGCCAATGAAACAACTAAGCGCATTGTAGAAGAAGTTGTTGGTTTATTTAGAATTTTAGCCGACGAGTCTAGTGATGTATCTCAAAAGGAACAATTGGCTCTTTGTTTGCGTTTTGTTAATAAGGAGGGGAAAACAATGGAGCGATTTATTGGTATTGTGCATGTTAGTGATACTACCTCTTTGACACTCAAAAGTGCGCTTAGTGTGCTACCATTCTTAGTGTGCTTAAACAAGTGGGGAAGACTGGTTCACATCCAGAAGATCGAGTGAAAGCACAGTCCATTATGTTTTCGTTAGAATCTTATGAGTTCATTTTCATGGCACACTTGATGTTGACTATATTTGGATATACAAATGACTTGAGTGTTTTTTTGGAAAGGAAGGATCAAGATATTGTTAATGCAATGATGCTAGTTCGTATTACTAAGGAGCGATTGCAAAACCTAAGACTAAGTGAGGATGGATGGAAAGATTTTAAAATTGAGGTTGATGCATTTTGTGGTAAACATGACATTGAAATTCCAGATATGGTTGCTCCATTTGTTGCTCGGGGAAGAGCAAAGCGTTTTTTCAGTGACATCTCAAATGAACATCATTATCATATTGATGTCTTCAATAGAGTGATTGATCACCAACTTCAAGAGCTTAATAACCGATTTGACGAGGTGAACATGGAATTGCTTGTTTGTATGGCTTGTTTAAGTCCTCTTGATTTTTTTTCATCTTTTGATAAGAAAAAATTGGTTAGACTTGCCGAGTTTTATCCTAACGAATTTTCAAGTGTTGCTTTGATGAAACTTGGATTTCAACTTGAGAATTACATTGTGGATATGAGGAATGATGAGAAATTTGATGAATTGAAAAACCTTAACGAGCTTTCCATAAAGCTTGTTGAGACAAAGAAGCATGTGGTATATGATCAAGTCTATTTGCTTCTAACACTAGTGTTGATTCTCCCGGTGGCAACGACAAGTGTGGAGAGAGTATTCTCTTCAATAAAATATGTCAAGAATAAAGTGCGGAATAGTATGGGCGATCAATTATTGAATGATTGTTTGGTCACTTTCGTAGAGAAGGATGTCTTTAATGAAGTAACCAATGATGAGGTGCTCCATCGGTTCCAAAATATGAAGACTCGTCGAGGACAAATGTAGTTTTTATTTGGTTATTTTGTTTTTTTTTTCTTCTACCCGCATTAGTTGTAATGTGGAATTGTATGACGGTTTGATATTGAACTTTTTTTGATGTAATATGTATCGATGATTTTTACTTGATTTTGTCACCCTATTTTTCGAATCCTGGATACGCCACTGCTTTCAAGTCATACCCACCAAACACATTCCCACAATTTATTCAAATCATCCATTTTCTCATGCTCAGTGAATGTTATTCCCCAGTGAAGAACGGATATTTTTGAGAAGTCTAACACCCATACTCAAAGCAAAGAATTGGATTGATCCATGTATATTAGGGCGTAAATTTGAGTTGCACACCCCAAAGGAGCTAATAAACACACTTTGAAGCTTGAACCTTTTTGATCCTACTCTTTCTCCAATATAGGGGAGTATGGGGTTCCTCCGATCAATTAGACTCTAAGTTGCGAGTCATCTCATAAGTTTCTCATTTATATCACTCTCACAGGAAAGAACAAATGTACACGCCTTAGTGGTACCCAATGAGTCTTACTGACCGGATCCCCGGTTAGAACTATGTAAGGGCTTTGATCCATGAGTAGATTCAAGCCCTACAATGATTGGTACGTAATAAAGTATAAGCGTATCCAAACTCGCCGTACATATGTGAATATATAGGTTTTAGGCATTTTGCCTTGATTTGTGTGCAAGCATGTTGTGTGACAATGTGAACTTATGTGTTTTCATTTTTAGGCATAATATAACCAAATTCAAAACTTCCAAAGGGGTTTGACGTATTATTAAAGAGACCGTACTCAGTACGGAGGAGGAGACGAGTCCGAGTGACGTCCGCACCTTCTAACCTAGACCCCAAACCTAAATCTTTGCATTCGCATGACCACTCACAAGAATTTTAGTGCCTTATCGCAATGGAGTCAATTTCGGGTTTGTTAAATGATTTTTCGTAATTTATAAAACCCTTTCCGTTTGGAACCCATCCTTGTTTGCGTCATAACAAGGTGGCGACTTCGAAACCTTATTTATATTCTTTTTAAAATCCAACCCTCACTTATAAGGTCCATTTCGTGGGACACGTCCCTCGGCGTGTAATTCCATCGATTATAAGGTCATACTTCTAAGAAACCCTAAATCAGGCCCCACACCAGCAAACTCGACGGTTTACAAACGTACCCTAAATAGATGAACATTAAAGTAATAAGTAGTAGAAATATTTCAAGTAGTATAAATAGTATAATCGGGAACTGCCCATGATTCACGAGTATTTTTGGAGGTAGTTACTAATGAAAGACTAAAATTTCCGAAGCCACCTCAAGGTACGTATGTTCCTTCCTTTTATATTCTTAAGTATTATTTTTTGTTAATTTGTTTTTAAAAAAATATTTAACAAGCTAATATGAAAACATATGTTATTAGGAAACTACTATGTGGTAGATTCAAGATACACAAATATGTCAGGTTTCCTGACACCATATCAAGGACATCGATATCATCTGCGTGAGTATGTTATTCCGAGTATAAAAGGGAATTACCCATGATTCGCAAGTATTTTTGGAGGCAACTACTAATGAAAGACTGAAATTTCCGAAGTCACCTAAAGGTACGTATGTTCCTTCCTTTATATTCTTAAGTGTTATTTTTCGTTAATTTCTTTTTAAAAAAATATTTAACAAGCTAATATGAAAATTTATGTTATTAGGAAAGTATCATGTGGTAAATTCAGGATACAGAAATATGCCAGTTTTCTGACACCATATCAAGGACATCGATATTATCTACGTGAGTACATGGGCAGTGGTTGTTGACCAACTGGCAAGAAAGAACTTTTTAATTATTTATTTTCATTCTTATCTGCAAAATGTGATTAAAAGATGTTTTGGAGTACCGAAAGCCCGATTTTCTATTTTAAAGCTAATGCCCTCATACTCCCTTTGCATACAAAGTTTGATTGTTGTTGCATCATATCCAACGTATAATTTCATTAGGATGAAGTCTCTACCGAATAGAGATTTTGAATTATATGACAATGATAATTTGATTATAGAAGATGGCAGACCTTCTCATGCCCAACCAAATGATGTTCCGAATAGAGAAGTTGCTTCTCTTAAAGATGGGAATGTTGATGCATTGGGAGCTGCTTGTGGTATTAATTAGCTATTTGCATGTTTGTTGTCTTTATTAGGACTGTCTCTAAATATAACTCTTAGGTTTCATGTAAATTTGTATGACAAGTGTTGTTCGTTTAGCGGATTATTATGAAAGTCAAGATGTATAGGAAGTGTAGAGACAAAGAATTCTCCCTCCCCCTCAAGTTGGATTTCTTTAGTCCTTTTATAAATATATTTTTGTTGTTTTTCACCAGCCAATCACTTGAATTTATTAGATTTTCTGTCAATTTATCTATATACTTTCTACTAAAATAATACTTTCTACTAAAATAATAACCGACTGACATCATTTTTTTACACATAACAGCCTCTCATGAAAATTTTTCCCTCCAAAAACCATTATGACATCAGCTTTGATTTTTTTTCCTTAATTAAAATACAATAACTAACAAACTTGGTGAATACTGACTCTGCTAGATTCACGACTGTAACAAACATTGAGAAACTAACGGATAGTAAACTTCTCACCCTCCTTAATCATTCAATAATCGTATTACTTAACTTTAAAAAAAAAATACGCCCCTTCATTATTTGATCTCCTCTTTGACCAGAGCATACTAGGCTACTACTACTCTCTTCTCCTTCTTTACTCATTCATCCATTAACGGATTTCATTCATCATGGAATACTACTTGGTCATTTTTTGTCCTTGATTGCAAGTCCTTTGTTTACCATGTGCTCAATTTGAGGTTCATAACTCTTCTATATGGTGTTTAAGCAATTCTACGGGCATGATTCTCTATGTCATTAGATTGATTTTTTTAATATTAGATCTATTTTACTATTGTACTAGGTGGATGCCCGTGAGTATGCCCGTGCGTTGCACGGACTGTGATTATATAATAAAACTAATATAACGTGATTATTAATCTCATCGAAAAACAAAGTGTAATTGTCACTTATGAGAAACTATTAGTAATATATGGATAAATATTTATATAATCCATTTAATACCATGAATGCCATATAATAAGATTACTATGATTTTATAGGGCATCTTATCTAATTTAAACTCTTATCATCAATTTTAATTAACTATTAATTAACTCATCTCATATGTTACATGATCCAAAAGGTAATAGTTTCAAAGTCTTTCTCTTATGTTGATATAAGTGTACAACTCACATTCCAAAGATATGATCCTTTTTTTTATGGTAAAATCAGTTTAAATGTCTAATGTATACATAACTACGTATACTTTTCAAAAAATAAAGAAGTTTTAGACGTAAACCTTACAATAGCAAAACATATTTCAATGCTTGCTTTTTTTTCAAAGTTATATGCGGTCAAAGTACTGCCTTGAATAAAGCAAAAAGTCCAATGTAATTTTATTTTTGGTCCGGAGGGAGTACATTAATAATTATAAAGTCGAAGGGAACATAAATTGGAACCCTAAAATAACATGGGGGATCAGTATAATATGCACAGTTATATTAACTTCGTTATAAAATTATACGTGATAATAGTAAAGTTTCCTATTAAAGATTGGACATGAAATCATTTTAGATTCATCGTTTATTTCTTTATTCTACACATACTCCTTTTTATTATATTTTAACTTGTGATTGTTTTTTAAATTTTTATAACTATATACATATTTTTTCTCTTATTTTTACATGCAACTCTTTAGTTGTGTCAGCTTGTCAAGCTAATTACTAATTACCTTTTTAGGTGAACGCATCTAATGTTGTAAATTAATAGAACATACTACAAATTAGTCTCATTTTAAAGGATATTTTGTACTCGTTCCAATGGTGTAAGCAATTTAGTTTTTCATGCGATGAAACTAAAGTTATATGCTTTTTAAAATCTAATAGTTTACTCTTTAATGATTTAGGAAAGTACAACTTTAGTATATATTCTAAAACCTCTAGTTAATAGTAACTCTTTAAGGATTTAGCAAAGTACAACTTTAGTATATATTCTATACCAAAACATGTATTTCTAATTTATATTTATTTTAAAATTTTATTACAATGGCTCGCTTAGGTGGACGCCTCCAATGCTGTCAGAAAATGCCTCTAATATATAGATATTATGATTATGATTTTTTAGCAATTCTTACTCAACAATTGAATTGTTGAATTAAGCATTATCTGGTATTGCACTTACACTCCCTGTTGGATGTTCATAAGGGGTTTCGATTGGTATAATTTTTGATGGGTGTAATTTCAATTTCTTTTGTGGATAGATAATTCGAGGACATTGATATCACATCTTTGGATTGTAAATCTGTCAGGTATTGTGATCTTTTTACATTTAAGTTTTAGTTTGTTAAATTGAATTGTTAAATTAAGCTTTTTTTTTTTTTTTGAAAATGTTAGCTTGTATTTCATTATCCAAAGGATACCAATGCGGTACCCCTATCAGAAAAAGAATTACAATTTCAAGAAAAGCAAGATGCACTAGTATAGTGCAACCCCTCATACAAACTCTCTACTACAACCAAGAGACTGACAACAACAACTCTGTACACAAGCTCTAAACAAAAACACCTAGACTCAAGTCAACTATACAATCATAGTTCTTCGGTACAACCTATATTTGCAACAGCACAAACTCTAACCAAAATGGTATACTGAATACATCGTACCATCTGCTCAGTATTGCGCACAGCTCCTTAAAAAATTCGCAGGTTCCTCTCTCTCCAGAGTTCATATACAGTAGCTGCAAGTGCAGCTCTCTGGAATCTCTGTTTTGGTTTTTTCCCTTTGAAATGGGAAGAAAACCACCTCAATTCTTGAGGCAAACTTCGAGGTTGTCTGTAGATACCAATCCAATTCAGTATACTACTCCAAACCCTCTTGGTAGCTGGGCACATGAAAAAGAGATGAGAGCATGATTCCCCATCTTGTCTACACATCTCACACCTATTAACATGATAAAAACCCCTGCTGTGCATGTATCTGGTCATTTTTTGTCGCTCTAATATTTTTTTTTTGGGTTTCCATTTGGTACCGCTATATTTATAATTTTGTCAAGTGGTGGGCAATGCTTTTCTAAATTCTAGTTGGGTATCTTTTCTTTTATCTCAAAATTTTACTCAATAACCATTATAAGTTATTGGTTGTTAACTTTTCTACCAGAATGATAATGTGATATTGGTATATTTATCTTCCTTATTATAGTAGACAAATAATGAATGATGAAGATAGCAAACTTTATTTGTGTAGTAATTTTCTTTTTTTTTTGGAAAATGGTAACTGTATTTACATTATCCAGAGAATGCCAAAACAACATCCTCAGAGCCCAGTACAACAAAAAAGAGTCACAAGGGATACCCTATGCACTCACACAAGCGGTCCTAAATACAAGGAACTCTCAACAAAATAATTTACTTCCTAAGCAAAACATCATCAACTTACGCTGCTTTTGTGATTTTCTTGATCATTGCAGGACCATTGTAGTGTCTAGCGAACTATCTCAATATTGTAGTAATTTACATTTAAGGGTAATTTGAGGTTAATAAATGTAAACGCGTAAGCGGAGAAATTACGCATTTATGAGGGTGATTATTAAGTCAAAATGAAGGGAAATCAACGCTACAATACCATTTTGAAGGTGAAGTAACAACAAGCATCAAGAGTTGTTAGAAAGCGAACTTTAAGAACAAAAATAAGGATTTTTGTTTTCGAAAAAATATTGGTCACCATCTACCAACTTTTTTTTTTAGACAAATGACGAATGAGGAAGTTTGTAACATGTCTTGTGTTCGCTGGCTTCTAGGAACTATACTAACCCTTTGTTGGGTGCTATGTTGACGGAGCCAGTGCTTGCGCTGATTGTTCAATTCTTTTCTTTTTTGGGTGCAATGGAGGGCTATGCCCTAATTTTATTTAGAGATGGGGATAGAACGTGGCCGAGCCACTCCTATCAAATCCTCATACAGAATATTAAAGCTACCCACAGGCGGGCAGGTAAAAAGATTAAAATTCGCAATACAATTAAAACTAAAATTAGCAAACCAATCAGCGACAAAGTTGGCTTCTCGGTGGACATGATGAACACGAACTATCCAATCCTCCTTCACAAGCAAAGCTCGACATTGAAAAATGAGGAAATAGTGGGGATTGTATGGCTTAGGGTCTTTGTGGAGGGCAACTAAAACTACCCCAGAGTCGACTTCAAGAATAAATTGCATGATGCCTAGATCACGAGCGAGCAAGTAGTAGCCCTTTGAGAGCTGCCATGATTTCTGCTTTTACTGAAGAACAAAGACCACACTTAATGGCAAAGCCTTGGATGAAAGCACCCAGTGAAGGGCGAAGAAGACCTCCCCCGCCTGCAATGCCAGGGTTGCCACGAGATGCCCCATCAGTGTTGAGTTTTGTCTATCCTTCGGATGGGGTGCTCCACTTGATCAAGACTTCCTCCTGCTTCCGCTTCCCAAGCTGCAGAGAATTAGACTTGAGTTCAACAACATTAACATACTCTTGAACTTGGTCAATGAGGAATTTGGCTCTATTCAGTGGGATATTTTCAGGGTGCCCATAGGATCTAGCGTTCCTTCAACGCCAAATCCACCAAACTGTCATAGCGAAAGTTGAGGCCCAAGCCTCGGGGGCAGCTAGGTTGTTGCTTAGCCATATCTCGAAAGAGCTATTAAAGAAGTCGCTGGAGAGGAACGGAGGTTGGATAAGGGCCCAAACCTCCCTTGCTTTGGGACAGTCACGAAGGACATGGGAACAATCCTCAACAGGGTGGCCATAGTCCGTGCACGCTTTAGAAAGTGCTAAGTTTCGTCTCACTCGATTATCATTGCAGAGGAAGCTTTCATGAGCAGCAAGCCAAAGAAAGGAACGACATTTTTGCGGAGCTCCCACTCTCCAAATATTGCTCCATTCCTTGTTTTCCACCACATCTACTTCGTCTCTAATGATTTCCAGGGCTAAGCCAATATTGGAATTTCCAGAACTTGACTTACCCCAATAGAACTGTAACACCCCGAATTTCCGTCTAATTTAAAACCATTTAAAATCACGAGTTGCAGCGGAAAAACCCTGGAAATTCGAAGCGTCACTGTCGTATTTAATGTTCAAATTAAATACAAGGCTAAAAAAGAAAACAAATGCTAGTGTCCCCAAACAAACGTAATAGATAATTAAATAATAACTATCTTTTCCAACTAACTTAAAACAATTAATCCAAATGAAATAGAAATATTAAACTTATTAGTTCTCATGCAAGAGAATTAATCTCATTACAATAAATAAAAATCCCAATAAATAGAAGTTCCAAACTAATTA
This sequence comes from Tetragonia tetragonoides, assembly GCA_038025085.1. Classification (NCBI taxonomy): domain Eukaryota; kingdom Viridiplantae; phylum Streptophyta; class Magnoliopsida; order Caryophyllales; family Aizoaceae; genus Tetragonia; species Tetragonia tetragonoides. The sequence goes on from CM076143.1 coordinate 37,675,912, forward strand.
ATAATTTAAATGTTTTTAGAAGATATACTATCTTCTTGGCACGCCTTCACTAGCTCTAATCCCCGAGCTACAATCCTGTCAATCTACTTCCCCATATAGACAAATTCCATATAGGTTCATCATAGGCCCACCATTGAAAAGAAATGGACAACAAACCCAAGTAAAAAGAAAAACAACTAATCAGCGATGCTGAGTAATTCATAACCACATAATCCATCTCAATCTCCAAATTTAAGTCCACATGCTTAATCAAATAAAATAATAATCATGCTTTAAGAAATAAAGACATCATGCTTTAAAAGTAAAAACACGCATAATCATCAAATAATAAATCTCAGTATTTATTATTGTCCATTAGCCAAGTTCATTAGAGAGAAGAGAATTGCATGAACTGTCAAACCAACCGCAGTCGATTCAATAGGATCTTAGTCCCGTGCACAGTGACAAAAGAGGGATCAACCGTCCCGGAGTATAGATGACTCCCGAAGTACTTCTACTGTTCCTTAGTATGCATACCCTCCTTCGACCCTAAAGTCTACAGGAAGAACTGTTCCGGAGAACCACTCGCCCAATCATCATATATGGATACAAGATTTTCAAACATTGAGGCCATAACCAATGGAACCACTCAACGCTACAAGTGACAAATTCCCATTCGCATCCTTCGGTGGATCCATTACCAAAGAAGTCTTAACTCTCAATTCAATTTAATATGGTAATCACATAACAAGTAATACACATAATCTTGGCACTCAAGTAACCCAATATGGTTACAATTTCCGATGGCATATTACATGAATGACATCTAGGCCTCAATTCAAAACCACCTATTCAATAGTCAAAGTTCATATCAACTTATTGAAGTAACATGCTTCTAACATGAATCCACATGCTTACTAACATGATACCAAAATAGCAATTCCGAGCTATATCCAATTGAACAATTATTAACATAATTTCGTTCAATAACCAATAATAAAACATGCATCTCCTCACATGAATATTAATCAAGTAGACATTGCTACACAAAGTGAATTTCCAACATTATACATGCATTCACTAACATATAATTCTATACTTATTATCACAAGGAAATAAACACTAATTATCCCTTTTCAAAATACTCACAAGTCCAAATATGAATTCACATCCTCAATCCAATACTAGACAAATGAATACAAATCCCAATAGATATGAATTATGACAAAGAGATTACATAATTCATCTAGACATGAATTACCTTAGCAATAGGCAAACATGACAATCAATAACGTAAGCTCCTTACGTTTCAAGCGCGGTCAACGGGTCCTAACAAATCCACAACACAATAATAGTCAATACCTTGACTTCTAAACCACTTTATTAAACCTTAAAGATGATTTAGTACCCTTAATTTAATTAATTAAGTTGCTGAAAATTTCAGTTACTCATGCATGCTCAAAGTTTCCAAAACGAATTTGCATAAACCAAAATAGTAAACTTTCCAAAACCCTAAACAAGTCAACTAGTCAAAGCAAGTCAACACCCAAAAAACATCCCGATCACCTCCACTAGCGGGCCCCACCACCAGCAGACCCGCTGGTGGCCGGTCGGCTGCGCCTGGCGATGCACGGCCGCCGGCGACTGCGCTGCAGCGCCGCATGGCTGGGTCGTGCGTCGCGCAGGTTCGGCCGTATGACACTAAATTCTTTTTTTTTTTTTTTTTTTTTTGGTTAATCAATTTAATAAACCGTAATCTAATTAAATCTTAAATTACAAAGATCTAACCCTTTGAACTCAAACTTGATTCAATTCAATAAAAACCACAAACCAAACCCTAATCATGATCCTATCATGTAAAATTAATAGAATCTAGAAAACCCTAGGCAAAACTAAATTAGGGTTTACCCATACAAAAACTAGGGTTCATAAAATCATACTTGAATTGAATCTAAAAGCCTTTAATAATCAAAGGAAACAAATTTAGAACACTTACTTGAAAATTCAAATGATTAAAACTGAGCAAGATGGATTGTGAAAAGTGATGAACTTTCTCCTTCTTTTTGCTCTTGGAATTTCGGCTGTGTGAGTAGTAGAGAGAGAGAGAGAGCGTTATTTTATTTTTTTTGTTTGGTAAAGAGTCAGTTAAGTTTGGAACCTGAGTGTATTTAGGAGCCCAAATACACTCCTTCCTTAACTAAACTTATTATTTCCTAAAAACTCTCCTAACTTCCCTCCACTAACCAAGATTTTAGGAAAGTAAATTTTGAAAATAGAATCAGCAAAATCAATCCCTATTTTCGGCTAGGGTGGCCGAAAATAAGGCCCATTGGTGCCTTATAATTTTCGGCCACTTTCGAAAATTATAGAGCCCAATCTCTTTTATTTACTTTGGCGCAATTACATCTAATGAGGTCCAAAACTAAAACCCAATATTAATTAGGCACTCAAAACATTTATGAGCCCAACTAATTATTTTAAATACGAAATTGTATTTTTCTTTTTAAGTAATTATTATTCTAAAATGAATAAAAATTACGGGGTATTACAAGAACTGATCTGGGTCATGGTTGATGACCACCCGATGTGAAGCAATTTTGGCTAACGAATTTGGAGGTAGGAGATAACCAAATCGTTCCCATTGCCAGCCCGCGTCTCTCCACAGCTCATGGACAGTACAGTCCAAGATGTCATTTTCAACCGGAGCTATTGCTTTATTAATAAGTGGTCCATCCTCAACCCAGTTATGATACCAAAATAAAGTTTTTTGGCCATTACCAATGGATTGTTTGATACCTTTGCGAAGCGTGGGCGCACCATGGAGGATACTACGCCATGAATGTGAAGCTTCACGACGTGGTTGGAACATGTCCACATCGTTCCCACCATCACAATAACGAAATCATAACACACGAGACCACAAGCTTGAGGGCTCGTTCATAACTCGCCATCCCAACTTAGCTAAGAAAGCAGTGTTGGTTTGGCGCATAGGTTTAATGCCTAGTCCACCCTCGTTTTTTGGTCGAGCCACCGTGTCCTAATTAACGAGGTGGATTCTCTTTTGCTCACTAGTATTGCCCCATATAAACCCCCTGCACTTCTTATCAATTTCATCACAAGAGGAGCGAGGAAGGAGGGACATATGCATTGCAAAATTTGGGAGACAAGATAACACAGACTGCGTCAAGGTAATTCTACCTGCGAGTGACAAGTATTTTGATTGCCACCCAGATAATCGAGCATTCACCTTGTCAACCACAAACTGGAACGTATCCCTCGTACCTCTGCCAGAGATGGTGGACATGCTCAAGTACTTGCCAAGATCAGAGGTTGGAGATATGTTGAGCTCAGTGGATATATCATTCGCTAAGGACGGCGAAACCCCCTTGGAGAAGAGAACGCAAGATTTTGCGTGGCTGACTTTCTGGCCAGAAGCCAAGCAGAATGCATTTAAGAAGTCATTGATGGTTTTAGCTCGTTGGATCAAAGTTTCGCCAAATAAAACTAGATCGTCGGCAAAGAAGAGATGTGACAACTCCGGGCCTCCAGCACTAGTTTTGATTGGTTTTCACGCTCCCGTGGTTGTAGCGCCATTAATGAGATGAGAGAGCCTTTCCATGCAAAGCACAAAGATGTAGGGCAAGAGAGTATCGTCCTGCCTTATGCCTCTTGAAGCGGAGAATGCATCAGTTAGGGCACCATTCCAAAGGATCTTCATAGAACAAGAATTAATACACAATTCATGATAACCTCAACTAGGTTTTGTGGGATACAAAGATCCATTAGCGTTTCTCGAATAAATGACCATCGCAAATGATCATAGACCTTCTCAAGGTCAATCTTTAAAACCATGAGAGGCTTGGACCTCCCCTTAGTATTGAGAGTATGAAGCACTTCTTGCACGATCACAATGTTATCAGAGATTTGGCGCCCAGGGACGAAGCTAGACTGAAAAGGTGAGATTACCTTTTGCAAGATATCCTTAAGTCTGTTAACTCTGGCCTTAATGATTATCTTGAAGGTCACGTTACATAGACTTATTGGTCTCAATTGAGTTACCTTTTGCGGGTTATCAATCTTGGGTATAAGAATAAGCATTGTATCATTCAAGCTCTCAGGTAACGGTGCGCTATTAAGAATATCCTTGGCAAGGGAACACACGCTTCCTCTCACTGTGTCCCAGTTACGTTTGAAAAATACGGCTTGAAATCCATCCGGACCCGGGGCCTTGAACGGGCCCATTGAATCAATAGCAAATTTGATTTCCGCATCAGCAAAGGGACGAGCAAGGTTGTTGATGTCTCTGGTTGATACCATGGGAAAACAATCCTGCGGAAGTGGGTTAAAGGATGTAGCTCCTCCTTGCTCCGAATAAAGGTTGATGAAGTAATCCGTAACCATAGTGCGAAGCATGATAGGATCCCATACCCACTGTCCATTCTCATATTGAAGCCCTTCAATACGGTTGGCTTTACGCCTCACAATAGTACTAACATGGTAGTACTTAGTATTACGATCACCATCATAGAGGTAGTCCGCCCTAGATTTTTGCATCCAAAAATTATCTATCTGCTCCAAAATATTGTCAAGCTCCATATGTAATTCTTGTTCAAGGTCCAAGAGATAAGCATTCGGATGAGATGCCAACTTCTCTTGCGCTGATTGTTCAATTAGTATAATATGTTCGCTATCAAAAACAAGAATCCTAACACGACGTAGCGTAGTCGCCATTCACTTGCACTCTTTTTTTTTTTACTAAAACAAAAAAAGTGAATTTAAACTTTTACATACTTCACTCAAAAGAAGTAAAAGGGGTCCCTCAAAAAGAAAAATAAAATAAAATAGAAGGGGTATTTAGGTACTCTACAATTAGCATATTTGCTCCATTTGCTTAGCAAATAGCAATGCAAAGCCAAAATGCCTTAAAGGCTTAAACCCTACCTAAGGCCTAAACCCTTGCTCTCTTACCTTTATTCTGTCCTCTTAAACCGGCGACAACACTTTCGGTGACTGTAGCCACCCTTTCCCGGCACCTCTCTCTCTCTCTCTCTCTCTCTCTCTCTCTCTCTCTCTCCACTCCATTTCCCATTTTTCTTTGTCTTCCAATATTTTACCTCAAATTTAATCACCATGTTTATGGCAACCAAAGCTAACCCTCTGTTAAACTCACTCCCACTACACCTCACATGGAAAAGATTCAATTTCCGCACCATTTGTAGTGGTCGCCTTGGTTTCATGTCTGCTGATCATGAGCCTTCAATTGTCCCACCACCACCAAAGAAGATTCTAGAGAGTTTTAGAGAGGAATTCGAGATTGGAAACCGGTTAATCTCGTTCGAGACCGGTAAAGTTGCTCGCTTTGCGAATGGCGCCGTTGTTATGGCTATGGAGGAGACTAAGGTTTTGTCAACTGTCACTTCTGCTCAAGGGGATGGTTCTGCTGGTTTCTTGCCTCTCACTGTAAGTGCCAAATTCGCATTTCATTTAATTTCATTTCTCTCTCATTTGTTTTTATGCAGTGGGTAAAAAATAAGAAATAAATGTTTTTGGTCAGTGTTTGAGGTGATTGCTTGAAATTGAAGGATACCCTTTGTGCCTTAATAATTAAATTTTCAACCTTTTAGTGTGTAATGTAGCTGATGATTGCTCAAACTAGTTAGTAATTTTCAGGGTGATATGTTCTGTCATGTTAAGTGTGAGGCAATGAGTGGATCATCACGTAGCCGAGTTTAATTTTGTGTTATTAATAGTGTCATGTATTGCGAGGATGGCCCCCTTCTGTTATAGTGACATTGTCAGAATTTGAGATTGTAGCAATGTAAAAAGCTAGGTTGCGGCGTTTTTCTTAATATTTTTAAACATGTTTTTTTAATGTTTAGGATGGTGTTTGAGGTGGATTGGTTTAAGAAGGATACCCTTTGTTGCTTAATAAATGGGTTTTGAAGGTTTGGTGTGTAGTTGATGATTGCTATAACATGTTAGTAGTTTTGACACAGATAGGTTATGTTCTGTCATTTTGGATAGTATCTTTTGTCAATTATGCCATTACTGCGAGGATGGTACACTTCTGTTATGGCGGACATATAGGAATTTAATTGCAGTAAATAAGCTAGGTTGTGAGGTTTCAAAAAAAAGAAGATTTTTTGGGGGGTAATTTCTGTTTCGATTGACAAGATTTTGCGTATTGATGTGCTTCTTTTTGTTAAAGGTTGATTATCAGGAGAAGCAATATGCTCAAGGTGTGATTCCAAACACATTCATGCGTAGGGAAGGTGCTCCGAAAGAGCGTGAACTTCTGTGTGGTCGGCTTATTGATAGACCCATAAGACCCTTGTTTCCTACCGGTTTCTATCATGAGGTTCAGGTATATGAGTTGCTTGAGTTTACAGATCTGAACTGTTGTTTTATCCGCTACATCTGCTGCTGTGTGTTATGAGCAGTGTTGCCTTTTTCGTAGGTAATGGCAAGCGTGCTTTCTTCAGATGGGAAACAAGATCCTGATGTAATGGCAGCTAATGCGACATCTGCTTCCTTGATGCTATCAGATATACCTTGGGGTGGCCCTATTGGAGTAATACGTATTGGGAGGATTTCGGGGCAATTTGTTATAAATCCTAGCATGGATGAGGTAATGCTATGTATTAATATTTGCTATGGGTAGTGGATGTCTAATTTGAAATTAAGTTCTCTTCATATTCAAGTTGTTGATTTGTCTATACTCCTATGTTGCATTTCTTTTCTTTTCGAAAAATGCTTGTGACTTTCAATTTTTTTCTCACTTCAGCTCTCAGAACTCAGGAGTGATATCAAGTTTTTTTGTTTGTCTATTACTCTGTTAGTGGCCTTAGTGCCAAACTGGCCATGGGTATTTTAGAGCTTGGTGGTACCTTAAAGAGTGAATATGTTGATCTTCGGCTTTGTCTTAATAAGTGGTAGTGTTTTCTTCTGTTCATTAATATAGTCTACTACTCTAGTTGATGGTCCCTGTTTTGCATGCTCTAATTTTAAATCATAATCAAAGATAAGAGCATAAAAGGATTTTTTCGTTTTCTATCTTATTTGGACATCTTGTTCCTCTTGAATTCTTTTTCTTTCTTTTTCATTCAACGAAAATATTTGTCTTGTTTTACGGAAACAATAATGCAAGGTGTAAGATGCCAAATCATTATAATTTTGCTGCCCTTTTTAAGCTGACAACAAACATATGATTTCGGAGGCTGCCTATAGATATCACCTGGCAATAAGTTATCATCTGGCATGCTTAGCTTGAGTGTCTATTACACTGTCTGCATCATGCTTCCTATTAAGAACCTAAAAAATGGAGCCTAAAGGACTCCAAGAACGAGCTACACGAGCAAGGGGCCACTAAATGGAGGCAGAAATGAGGTAGTTTGATCTAACCACTCCCTGTGCTTGGAATGTGCTCCTCCATGATCAGATTTCTGGAGGATTCTCTAGGAGTGCTGTAGGTTATATGAGCTTGAAGGAGAAGCCCGTTAGAAAGTGGAACATGCACTTGGAGGCATGTGAAGTGCACAGCTGGCGCGTGGTAATATGTATGCTGTGCAAATTTCTCGCAAAGTATTCTCTGCTGTTCATGTACAGAATTTCATCTCTTTGCTTCCAAACTCCAAAAGACTAGCCTATAGCATTACTATGCAATCATCCTGGTCACCAGTGTGTACAATATTTTGACCAAGGTCCTTCCGAGCAGATTTGGAGATGATTGCTCATATAGAATTGGTTGCTAATGACTTGATGGTAACGCATAGAGAAATGGTACAACGAGTGTGTTGTTCAAACTACATTCTAGATAGGCGTATGAAATTGTGATATGGGGTTTCTTAGATACCGTGGGATTTCGAGGGCAGTGGAGATGATGGATTAGGAGATGCTTATCTATGTTATTCTCAAGTTAACGGACCGCCTCGTGAGTGGTGCTCGTCATTTAGGGATTTGCTGTTATCCTTTGCCACCTTTCCTCTTCACCTTGTGGTTTGATAAGTTGAAAGGAATGTTGATATGGGGATGATTAAGGTTTTTAATGTGGGTAGGGAGGGAGTTCATTTTTCTCATTTGCAATTCACATATGTTGCATGGACACGAACCCATCACCAACAGAAGAAGCACCATCTATGATGGGTGAAAAATCTTATATGTGGCGTCTCTGCGTGTTGGATACGTGACACAGCACCCGTGCTTCATAGTTTGCAAAGGGCACTGTAAACCAGTATTATTCACATAATATATTGAGAATATTATAGCTTACTCTATAATATTCTCTAACAGGCACAACCCTATTTTTGGGTGCTGACCTTGATAAATCTAGCCTATTAGGTCTTTGAGTGAATTTCAGGAATGAAGGCTAACCTCTCTAGGTTATGTTAGTTGGACTCTTCATTTCACCTCAAGTACTTGTGTCGAATACTCGACCATCTAATATGAGAGAATTTATGTGTTTCAGGCCTCAATCATAAGCAGACCAACTTTCGTTCTCTACTCTACTCAATGTGCATACATTTGTTGTGTGAGAGAATTTATTTATCATCTGTATATGTGATAGTTACAGTAGGTTCTTATTTAGTTATTCTGTCACGATGATTATATACAGATTCTTTCAGTAATTTAGTATCCGTTAGATTTGTTTATGGAATCATGCTCCTATACTTTTCTGTAATATGCTGAGATATGTACTACTGTCAAAGGCTGCTTCTGAAAGACGGAAGACCCACAACAGAATTAATAATTGAAAAAGCTCCATTTGTCTTGATCTTTGCACCCACCAATGGGTGGAAAACTATGGTTCTTCTGTGGTTGTATTATGCTGTGGGCATCATGCACTATCAGCTAATGTTTCTTTATATGACTTGTGGAAGTACTTCATTCTGTGAGTTTTAAATGTCTACCATGAGTGGGTGAAGTTACTAACTCCCTCTTGTTCTCACATCGATGCACTGCAGCTGAGTTTAAGTGATCTAAACTTGGTATATGCCTGCACAAAGGATAAAACGTTGATGATAGATGTACAAGCGCGTGAGATATCTGAAAAAGATTTGAGGGCTGGTTTAAGGCTCGCTCATCCTGAGGTGAGATTTGAAATTGCATCCTTTTCTATGCTGTTGTGGTGAGTAAATATTCTTATGATACTTTTTGCGTAACTTTTAGGCTGTCAAATATCTTGAACCTCAAATTCGCTTGGCTTCTAAAGCTGGCAAGCAAAAGAAAGAATATAGATTATCGATGATGCAGGATACAACGATGGAAAAAGTAAGGAACTTGTCTGAAGAACGTATTGAAGCTGTTTTTACAGATTCTACTTATGGCAAGGTAATACTGTTAGAATTGATTTTGTCTGTAGCTTGTTTTCTTGAACTTGTGAACAATGAAAGGGGAGTTCCTCCTTTGCTGTAATTTTTGACACTTCATTAATACAATCTTTCTCTTTATCTATAAAAACAATGAAAGGGGAGTTATGATACTTCTTTCCTCTCATTGTCATGTACTAATAGAGCATTAATCATATATGGCCTTTTTAAACTCGTCTTCTTCACTTTTAGTTTGAACGTGGAGAGGCCTTGGACATGATTACTCAAGATGTGAAGAAGGCCCTTGAAGAAGAGTGTGATGAAGAAAGCTTAAGAGGACTATCAAAGGCAGTAGATACAGTGAGGAAACAGGTAACCATATCACATTTTTGTAAAGATATGCTTTTTTTTTTTTTAGATAAGAAATTTTTTTATTAATCAAATAGTGAAAGAATACAAAATGGAGGACAAGGTATCCTCAAAGAACCAAAATAAGAATAAAGTATCTACAAATCACGCCAATGGCGTTGAATGACCGTCAGTGGCACCCCCTTGAAAGCACCAGCCGCCTTCGCCCAAAGGGATGCCAAATAAACTATATGTTCCCAAACTAAATCGATTCCCTTTCTCGTGTCAGAGAAAATCCTCGAATTCCTCTCTAACCAAGTGCACCAAAGAATAGCTAAACAGGCACACCGCCACAACATCCTACCCTCCTTCCCTCTCCGCATAGCAGAAAAAGATATGCTTGCCTAGAACTGAATTCTCATGAGAATCTATGTGAAAACTGTTCCCATGCTACAAATATACTCTGAAACTTAAGACTTTTCCCAAATATTGGCTTGTTATTTTGTATGGCATAAAAGTCTAATTGTGTAAACTCCAAGTCCTCAAGTGGAAATCGTGTCTGAGAACTTTATTCCATTAGACAGATTAAATTTGCATACAAACAACAGTAGTTCCACTTCAACTCTGGTTCAACAGGGTGTCCTGTCTGGCAACAGCAGGTGGGCTGTTCAAGGTGATTTAGAGACTTTTCGAGTGTCATGTGTTACCAGTGTTACAATACCAAACTAATACAGGATATCAAGAGGAGGCACCGAAGGAGAACTAAAGGGCATAAACTTAGAGAGCGGAAAGAAGTGAAAACACAAAGAAGAGACTAGGGGAAATATATAGGTCTACGCGATTTGGTAGCAATAGACAAGTTTGATTTTCCTAATTTAATTAACTTGATGCTTTTAGAATAGTATCATGCATATACTGAAATAGAGCTATTACTTGAGGCCATGCATGAAACGATAGTTAAGAATCTTTCCTTTGAGTTCCCGGAGTTAACTAGCTGTTGTGAAACAATAACACTAGCTTCTGTAAAACTATGAAACATTCTATTTACTAAGTGTTACTGTAGGTCCTACACTTAAAATGTTTGTTTGGTGTCCTCTCTCTTAGTTGATACTACTCGGGGGTTGTAAGGCCTAGGTTTAAGACATGTCCTCATTCGCCAATATGGTTCCCTTTAAAATCCATCCAAAATACTACATCTTGACAAAATAGAAAAAAAAGGACAAAAAAAGAGCTTTCAATAACCAATAAGAAACTGAAGTTCAATTGGCGGTTGGGACCAACCAACTAGATACAAAACAGATCACTAGCTTATGCACACTTAGCAGTAGTCGACAGTTTGGCACCTTCTAGAAAGGGTAAAAACTACTACATCATCATTTGGGAGCACAAGCTTTAACAATCAAGGATAACTATTAAGTATTTCCAATACATCACACCATTTTTTAAGCTGAGTCCCCCTAATGTGCAGCTCTTTGACCTCATTCTTAACTACAAGATTACAATCTGGTGGTTGTTGCTGGAACCATAGCTTGTTTCTAGCCACCCAATGTGATAAACAGTAGATTCAAGGAGAAAGACATAGACACAAGCTCGGAGTCTGCTATTCCTGATCCTTTTCCTGGCCAATTCGACCTCTTCAATCCAGCTCATAGGTTGCCTACATAGTCCAAGCCAATTCAGCATTCTTGATCAGATCCCATGAGAAAAGGGACATACAAAGACCAGGTGGTCTAATGTCTCATTTTTTTCCTGGCATCACAAGACTCTAGGGGATTTGTGTCCCCCAGGGAGCACACCTAGCAACTGTTCTAAGTCTTCAATGACCAGGGTTTCCATCAAGCATTACCCAAAAATAAAAGCAGGCACTGCTGTTTGCCTGTTTCTTATGATTTTGAGTTCTCACTAAATGTGATATTTGGCTCATCAAACCGTCTGCACTTATTATTTTTTGTGAATTTGTCAATGGACGTCACACTTTTAATCAAGGGACGGAGGAAACAGCTCCTCTGTGATATCAGGAGTTAGGCTGCATACACCTAGATCCCCTACCCTGCCTGGGTAGGAGCCCTTTGGAAGCACTGGGGTAATGTCGATAATGATTAAATGACATATGGCAAATTTCCTAATTTAAGTATGCTTGAAAGCATGTGTTTTAGATTTCATACCGAATGATATTGTTGGGAGATTTAGAAAAGTTCAGTCTTAAGGTTGATACCCGTTCTTCGCAAAAGAATGTTTAAACTTTTATATTTTTGTGCATCTTTGTTTTGAACATCTCCTATGCATACTAATGATGATACCTTAAACAGATTGTCCGCAGAAGGATTCTTAAGGATGGATTGAGAGTCGATGGAAGACGTCTTGATGAAGTGAGGCCCATATATTGTGAAGCAGGCAACTTACCTGCATTACATGGATCTTCACTTTTCTCACGAGGAGACACTCAGGTAAGCGGAACAATTGCATTGGTAGTTTGGTACTCATTTTTTTTTTGAGGGAATTGCATTGGTACTCTTAGAAATAGGAAAAAGAGAAGCCCAATTCGGATAGTTTGAAGTTTAAATATGTGACCCAAATTGCAGGTCCTTTGCACTATCACTCTTGGACCTCCTGGAGATGCGCAACGTTTGGAATCTGTAGTGGGCCCTTCAAGTAAACGCTTCATGCTTCACTATAATTTTCCTCCATTTTCAATCAATGAAGTGGGCAAGAAAGGGGGTCTGAATAGACGCGAAGTTGGGCATGGTAAGTTCATATAGATATTTACTTTTTTTAATTGTCTATATTCTTAAAACTATCTTTAAATATAAGGCGGGTTATGGAGCTATCTTCCTTCCCCTCACCACTTTTTCTTTTGACCTTTGAGGCTTTTGATTAGGAAAGCGTTAGGAATTCCTTTTGGGCGTTCAGCGGTCAGTTTCTGGTGGATATTTAACATTTGACCCTCTAATGTATACCCTGCCATTAAATTTTCATGATCACATTGGCTATCTTTTAGCTACAAGACTGTTCATCTAAAAGGTTGAATTTACTAATACTTGAATGGGGGACAAGACATCTTATTAAAGACAAACAAAATAAATAATACGTCCTCTATTGTAGTGATTGTCCTAATTTGAAGCTTGGTCCTCTTCATATTGACAATCTTGGAAGAGCATTACACTTCTTCTTTATAAGCCTTTATATTAAAAACCTTTAAACACATTAAAAATGAGAGGGATGGGTGAACAAATAAAAGTTACAGGGATGGAGACCCTCAAAAGAAGTCTGAGAAGAAAATTCCACAATCCCTAGCATACCACGTACCATATCGTCCATCTAACTTTCCCCCTTTTGTTGCTGATTCTTTAAATTTTTGTACCTCGTCCCATCCCCCTCCCACAACTTGCTCTGTACCTCGTTCCATGCTACATTTCCTGTTCCCCCCCCCCTAATGGTCTTGTACTTTGTGAGGCTGTAATTATGTTCTCATCTTGACTCTGTCATAATTTAAATCGGAGGTTCTTCTGCTTTGAACGTGCTAAGGCATCTGGGGGGGGGGGTTCTCTTGTCCAATTCCGAGAGGGGACGAAAGGGGGCACAGGTTGGTGTTAACTAATTCATAAGGTCAAACTGGTCGAGTAAGGAGGCTCTCGGGTTCTCTGGGTATCACCTTGCACTGCATCGAGTGTAGCTCTGTTGCGATTAGGCATGCTTCTCTCAGCGATTGAGTGATTGGGCACCTTTTCAGAGAAAGTGAGTAGTAGTCATGCTCAGTATCATTCCAAATTGGCTAAAATTTCATTTGGGAGATTCCAACTTGTTACTATCTCAAATGTGGGGATTAAAGAGAATTCAATTGTTCTCCAAAGTGTTGGACTTTACATGGTTGTCAGTTAGAGCACTTTGGGTCATGTTTTTAGGCATTGGACACACATAGTGAAGATAGGACGGGCTGACATTTTTCACAGTAAATAATTTAGTATTGAAAAGTTGTATAATTTGATTGAATAATTATAGTTCTGAAAAGTTATTGGCCTTGATGCTCAGTGGGTAGGAGTTCCCATGAACAACAAGGTGACATGCAAGGTGCCGGAAGTGCATGAGGTAACGCGTGAGGCAGCAGGTGAGGTACCTGTTGTTTCCAGTGGCGTGGCTCTCATCCACAATTGTGTGAAGGCCACCATTCAGAGTTCTGAATCTGGTACAATAATTAATATCGTGCTTGATTTGAGACAACTTCCTTTTCTAATTCTGAATGCTGTGGCTAATGCCCAATTCCCTGTGGGGGGGCTGAAGATTGGTCTTGCATTGGGGAACTGCCAGCAGAGGCAGGTTTTATGAAAGGAGTTTGGGGGTTCTGTAGACCATGATAATGGTGGAAGCTTCTTATTCCCTTTTCTGTGGGGCAGGCTTACAATGAAGGTGCTGGCAGGTTGATGGGGTGGAGCATGAAGGGAAGTTGTCTCCACCAGTCTATCATCGACATACCCCAGTGCCTCCAAAAAGGCTCCCGCCTAGGCAGGGTAAGGGGGGGTCGGTTGTACGCAGCCTTACCCCTGTGAGAGTCACTATTTCCGTTTGACCCGAGATTTGAAGTGCGACGAGCATCGGCAATTTCACAATAAATAAGAAGTGCCGACAGTTTTATGAGCCATTTTGCTTTAGTATATCCTGGTTCACAAATCACACAAGTGTGGAACAAGTTTGGCTAGGAACCGGAGGAATGTGTCTGAACTTTGTCTTTCTTATGGAGTTTTCCAAGGTGAGGATGTCAGTTTTGAGGGCGATTGCACTTATTGGGATGATTTAGGAGGTAATAATCTGCTTTTGGATGAGCTTAGGGGTGATTGTCCAAGGGAGGAAGAAGGATTGGGTTTCATACGTGTCTTCTACTCCTTCTGTGGACTTGCATGTCAGTGTTTTGTTCAAGGATGATGAGGCAGGGTGTTCATCGAACTTTGAGTCCGCTCTGGGTCGGGGTATTGATGCAGATTCTTCACCGAGCGTAGTGGTCAGGAGAGGGAGAGGTTGGGGGGTTCTTATGCAGATACTGCCAGCTGATGCCTGCGCAGCCATCACAGCAAGTGGGAGGTAGCGATTGTGGAGATGGGATCCTTCCAACTCCAACGTTGCATGGTTCTGCTCTTGGAAATGAGGAGGCAGATAAACGGGGGAAGCCTCATTGAGGCATTAGGAATCAGGCTCGTTGACAGTACAGGAAAAGGCATGCCTCTTGGCACTTTTAGGAAGAAGAAAGGAAGTCCGCAGTTAGAGAATTTGAAGTCTGGCATAAGTTATGATGGTCCTGGGTTAAGGAAACGCTTTATGAATAAGTGTTGATTTGCATAGGCTTATTTTTATAGGTTTTGGTTTGGAATTCGATTGGTTCGGGTTGGTTTGATCCCTTCAATCTTTCATTGAGGGGGTCAATTATTTTGTATTTTTTCCCCTCTTTCTCAATAAAAAAATTTCTTATCTAAAGTAATTTTTAGTAGAATTGGATATACAGTCTATCTTGAGTTAACTTGTTCTATTTCCTTGAATATTTGCAAATATATAAAAAAGCACACATGGCAAAAAAGATAAACTGGATTACTGAAGCACCTCAAAAAAAAAATTATGATGAAAGGATTACTTAGCAAATAGGAAGACAGAATCTAATACTCCCCTCAGGGCCATTGGAGGTTTTCCTGGTCGTTAACTTCAGGGCCCATAAGTATACTCAAGCAAAGTAAGAACTGGAGTAAATGGGGACTTGCCACAATGGCACAAAGGATGCAGTTTCTTAACTTTTTCGGTGTCTCACTTGGGAAACTCATTGTCTCATTTGCATTCCTTTTGAGTCCTTTTAATCAAAGGTGTTGATGTTTACACCATATTTCTATCTTGTTTTTTTGAGTAATAAAGAATACCATTATTACGACAACAAGAGGGACAAGGAGCTCCCCATGATAGAGAGTTGGATGAACTCACCTCCTTACTCAGTGTACTAATACCATTCATATTTCCCATAGTTACAATTCTTGGGTTTCGGTGGAGATCCTTGTGGTGTCTTTCGTTTAGAATTACATCCTTCATTGTCTAGGGTCTTGGCCTTCCCTCAAAATATCCTCTTTTCCCTTTTGCTAGTTTCATATGGAAGTCTAAAAGTCTAAAGCTCCTTTGAAGCTGTGTTCATTTGTTTGGACTTGGTACTAGGCTTTTTTAGACAAGAAAAATATTGTATTAGTTAAAAACAGAATTACATCCTAAGAGGTGAAGGAGTCCTGCAGAGGAATCTTGTTATAATTAACCCCATTCAGCATAACCTGTGTAACAGGATGGCTCTGGAACCACCCAGCAGCCTTGGCCCACAAAGAGGCTAGGTAGACTACCCTATCCCAAGACATATTAATTGTCAAAGAAACACCAGAAAAGACCCTAGCATTCCTCTCTATCCAAATACACCACAACAATGCAAAAATAGCACACTTCCACACCACTCTCATCACACACATGATATCCTCCAGATGATATGTTGCAAAGGAGGTGGCCTGGTTGGGCTATATCGCCAGATGTGTGTGTGGTATCCCTCCGTGCTAGTGAGTTTTGTTTGTATTCATTCTTGAACTGCGATGTTGCTCTTGCATTGTGAAATCTGGAATAGGCTTTTTAGTGCAAGGGGGGAGAGTTTTGTTTGCTCTGTTATGATTGTTCAGCTTATGCAGACTCAATAAGTTGATTTCGGAGATGAAAGGATAATAAATTGCTGTGGCGGAGTGCTTTTTTGGCTATTCTTTGGTGCCTTTGGCTGCAATGGAATTCCAGGACTGTTAATGGTATCGGCAAGCCTACGGATTTTGTTTGGGATCGTGTGGTGTATTTGGCATCATTTTGGGCCAAAGCCTTGGGGCTTTCAAAGGGCTGCCTTGTGTAGCACTAACGTTCAGCGTCCTTAGGCAATTTGTAATTTGCTATTTTCCTTTGAGGACTTCTTGTCCTCAACTGTGTTACTGGTTACTTGGTTTATTGATACAAAATTTTCTTATATCATATGTGAGGTTTGGGAGTATGAGGGAACGATTATGGAGTTCTTGCGGGCCAGGCGTGTGGGAGTGGGACTAGGTTGGAGTAAGGAGAAGAAGTTGCTGTGGAAGTGTGCTATCTTTGCAGCAGTTTGGTGCATCTGGCTAGAGAGAAATGCTAGGGTCTTTGTTGGTATTTCTATATCTGTTGACGTGTTGTGAGATAGGGTAATATACTTAGCCTCCTTTGTGGGCTAAGGCTGCTGGGTGTTTCCGTAGCCATCCTGTCACACGGGCTATGCTTCATTGGCTGAATTGTAAATAGATTCCTCTCAAGGACTACTTGTTCTCTTAGGATGTATTCTGTTTTTCTGGGGATTCCACTTTTTCTTCCACATATCCTCGGGTTTATCAGTTGTCTACGCTCCATGAGGCGCCAGTTTCGGAGTTCTATTCCGATGCGGGTGGCCCTTGGGACGTACATTTACGCCGAGCTCCCCATAATCGTGAGATGGAGGAACTTGTTTCCCTCCTAAGTGTTCTAAACACTACTCTTCTCGTCCCTAGGGACGATTCTCGGACTTGGGAAGGAGACTCCTATGTGGTTTTCTCCTACAAGTGCTTCTTGCATCGACTTAGTCTTCCCTCCCAATTTCCTCATTTTCTCCTTGCTACTTATATTTGGAAGTCAAAGGTTCCTCTGACGGTGCGAGCCTTTGTGTGGACTTTGGTGTTAGACAGGGTAAATACACATGACATGTTGCAGCGACGGAGGCCTGGTTGGTGTTTGTCGTCGGATAGATGTGTTATGTGCCATCATAGCTGTGAGGACGGCTTGCATCTGTTTGTGTTGTGTGAGTTTGCTAGGATGTTGTGGGGAAGATTGACTGGGGGACAACCTTTTGTTAGCCCGGCTACGGTGGGCCAGTTTCTACAAATGCGGTTTGTTGCTGGAGGGAGGGGGAGAGAGGGTAAGTTCTGGCGAAAGTGTACTTGTATGGCCATCCGTGGTGTATTTGGCTTGAGCGGAACTCGAGGGTCTTTTTCGCTTCTGGAAAGACCGTCGATTGTGTTTTGAATCATATTGTTTATTTGGCATCTCTTTGGGCGAAGGCAGCTGTGGCTTTCAAGGGTGTTCCCCTTACCTTTGTTCAACTTCATTGGGGCGAGTTGTAGATATTTTTTGTATTCATTGGAGGACTTCTTGTCCTCTTATTGTATTCTTTCAATTGATTGATTAATAAAAAAATTTCTTTTCTAAAAAAAAAGAGGATGTATTCTGTTTTTCGTTACTTTTAAAAATACTTTTTTCTTACCTAAAAATTATGACAATTTTCTTGTCTAAAAAAACTAGGTGTTGGTATAGTCAGTCTGTCACCCATTTATCACAGGAGAGCACTGTAAATGTTGGGTGTGTCCGTCAACTGTTTTGGACCTTTTGCAGACGTGTTTTGTGGGTCTTGGTAGGTTTGAGGAGATGAAACTATTATGGCTCCATGCCGTTCTTTTGCAATTTTTTGGTGTCTATCATTCGGAAAGAAGTGCTCGGGTATTCTCTCAGGTTTCTTTGTCACCTATACATCTTTTTGATCAGGTTACCTTGTATCGCTTCATTATATTGGGCTATGGTGGGGGGGGGGGGCTTTTAGACAATATCTTGTATGTCCAAGGAAACCGGGCCAATCTGGCTAACCTGTAATTCTAACTCTTTTAGAAGCTACACTATCTCGAATGTCCTCTGAAGCTGTCATCAACATCAATAAAATAAAAAAAAATAAAAAAAAATCCATCAAGAAAATTTTCCTTATTTTGAAAAAAAAGTACTTTTTAGGTCATTAGTGTTCCTCGATGCTATATTATTTTTGAAAGTTCAAGTTCGAATTGAAGTGAACGTTAGACATGTCCCCTTAGTTGGAGAAGTTCTCCATCAACTAGCATTAAGAGTAGGGATAGAAAGGTCTTCTTTGAAGTACCTTCTTTTCTTTGTCCTCACAAACCCTGACTGTGGTACATGATAAGGTATGGAAGTTTGGCGTATCTGGGGCTCTCCTTTAACAGCAAACAGCCTTTACACACAAAAAGAATGGGATCTTGCAATGAAAAAGTGCTGCTTTTAGTTTCATTACTTACACATGATGCTAATATCAAGTTTCTTTACTTTCACATGATGCTAATATCAAGTTTCTCTACTTTCACATGATGCTAACATCAGGTGACATTCCTCTGTTGGGTCTCCTCAGTATTAATGAGCCTACTGCTCAATTGAATTCTGGAGAACCATACTATTATTATGACTGTCTGGATCTTCTATTAACAGACTTCTGTTTCTGCTTTTCAACATCTTATATGACATAGACAATGTGATTTGACTTTCGTTTTTGTTTTGCTGTTCTTTGTAGGCACACTTGCAGAAAAAGCTGTTCTTGCCGTACTGCCTCCAGAACATGACTTTCCCTATACTGTTCGTGTGAATTCAGAAGTAATGGCTTCTGATGGTTCCACATCAATGGCTAGTGTCTGTGGAGGTACTTCTCATATCTTCTTGTGGAGGGCAAACTCACTCTGCATACTTAGAGCATGTTTGGCCTAGCTTGTGAGGAACTTCTACTTTTCTCTCTATTTTTCCTCACAAACCACCCCCTCCACCTCCTCCTCACACCCATTTTCAACTTCCAAAAAGCTTAAACACCCCCTAGTACCCTCTAGAAGGCCCAAAAGTAGAAGCATCAAATTGGAGCCTCTACTTTTGGGCCTCCCAATGGGTGTTTTGAGCTTCTTAGGAGCTGAAATTTGGGGTAACGAGGAGGTGGAGAAGGAGGTTTGTGAGGAAAAATAGGAGGAAAAGTAGAAGCTCCTCACAAGTTACGCCAAACACCACCTTAGTAAAGCTGGTCTTCACCTTACATTTCCGTTTTTAATGTGACATGGTCTTCAATGTGATTGAAGATCTTGATCCAAATTCTTTGCTTGAACTTGAAAATTTGGGTTTTCATGCTTGAGGTTGCACCCATTGTTTTTTCTGTTTCGCAGTGTAATATGCAGCTCGTCTTCACCTTCTTTCCATATCTTTTTTTAGATAAGAAAACTTTTTATTAATAAAATATTAAAGAATACAAAAAGTGGAGGATAAGGCATCCTCGATAACAAGAAAAACATATCTACACATCACGCCATTGTAGCTGAACTAAGGTCAGCGGTACACCCTTAAAGGCCCCTGCCGCCTTAGCCTAGAGGGACGCCAAATAAACTATGTGATTCCAAACTAAATCCAGTGTCTGAGTCTCAGAGAAGACCCTCGAGTTCCTCTCCAGCTAGATACACCAATGAATAGCCATACAGGCACACTTCCACAACAACCTCCCCTCCTTACTCCTCCTCATCGCAGCAAATAGTACCTGCAAGAACTCGCCCACCGTAGCTGGGCACACAAAATTCTCCCCACACAACAGTCTATTCCAAAGGTTCCTAGCAAAATCACACAGCACAAACAGATGCAAACAATCCTCCCCACTGTGACGACACATCACACAAATCCATGGTGAAAGAGTTCAACCAGGTCTGCGTCGTAGCAACATGTCATAAGCGTTCACAATACCTAACACCAAAGTCCACACAAAAGCGCGAACCTTCAATGGAACCTTAGACTTCCAAATAAATGTGCATAAAGGGAATTGTGGAAACTGAGAAGGGAGGCTAATCTGGGAAAGGAAGGACTTGGATGAGAAGACCCTAGAGGGATCCCCCGTCCAAACCCAAGAATCGTCCCTAGGGACAAGGATAGTGGGAGTAAGAACTCAGGAGGGAACCAAGTTCCTCCATCTCCCTATCGTGTGGTGGCCGGCGCAAATGTAAGTCCCAAGACCCACCGAGAAGGCAGCCACTGGGGCCCGTGAAGAGTGGACAGCCGGAAAACCCGAGGATATGCCGAGGAAAAAGGAAGATCCCCCTTCCACACATCCTCCCAGAACCGAACCCGTTGGCCATTGCCCAAATTAAACCTGACCAGAGGATAGCAAAGAGACGATACCTGGGAAATGAACTTCCAAGGGCATGCATGAGAGACATTAGAGCCAGCATGAGCATCACACCCATTGTGCATAAGACCGTACTTACTCCTGATAGCTCGGTGCCAAAGGGAGTCAGACTCCAGAGGAAACCGCCACAACCACTTACCCACTAGCGAAGTGTTTTTGGACACCAATCTACCAAAACCCAGCCCCCCTCCGTCTTCGGCCGACAGACACGGCCCCAACTAGCCATGTGATCTCTCCTATCCCCCCCTGCCCCAGACCACAGAAAATGACTAAATTCTTTGGTTGAGCTTGAAAATCTGAGTTCGCATGCTTGAGGTTGCACCAGCTGCTTGTTCTGTTTTACCGAAAGCTTAGGAATTCTGGGAATTGACATTAAGTTTCACATTGCATGTTTCTCCTTCATCTTCTCATTTCCTCCGCCTGTTTCTGTCTGTTCTGGTCCCACTTTCAAGAAGTTGAACATGAAAGTTGTCCTACAGTGTGCTTAACTAATGTTTCGTAAAATAGTAAGCTGTTGCTGATTGCCTCCAGCCCCTTGTTTACTTATTTGTTTCTGCGGTAGGTAGTATGGCGCTGATGGATGCTGGAATTCCTGTACGAGAGCATGTAGCAGGTGTTTCTGTTGGCCTTGTTAGTGAGGTTGACCCATCAACTGGTGAAGTAACGGATTATCGTATACTGACTGATATCTTGGTGAGAAATTCGAGAATCATATTTTCTTGTGGATTGTTGTTCTAATATTTGCTAACTTTGCAATTTATAAATATATTTCTTTTATCGTATTGTTTTTCCTGTTACTCTGGCTTGTGTCTTACCAACTTGCTTCAGTCTTTTGGGCATTGCTATGTCCTGGAGGTCAAATCCATTAGTGATTACTAGTCTCCCTTGCTCTCCCCCCTTTCCCATTCTTCCGTGCTCTCCCTCCCTCGTTGGGGCGGTACCAGGAAATTGTGAGCATTTTGTTTTGGCTGTGGGTTTACTTGATTAAATGATGTTGTCACTAGGTGTTTTGTGCAAACAAAGATTGTGATAGGTGTTTCCCCGCAAATTTTCCTTTCAAAATTTTTAAAAAATATACATTTTAGGCTCTGTACTTTGTCAACCTATGTAGTTCAAAGAATGTTTTGGAGATCTGACTTTGCAATATAGATATTAATCTGTGTGATCTGCTGTATTTTCTCTTTTACTTACTGGTGGGAGTACTGAGTAGCCTGATCCTTATTCTCCTACCTTTTTTGCTACATATCTGTGTTTCCTTCAACCCCTTGTCGGTGAAAATTCTTCAATCTTAATCACTTACTCATGAATGATGTACTCTGACATCACATGTAGTTACAACTTATATGTAGTCATCTTTTTTTTTTTTTTTTTTTTTTGAGCTCATTATGTGTAGTCATCTTAAAATTAAACTTAATGTTATCAATCACCTAATTTCAGGGTCTGGAAGATCATCTGGGAGATATGGACTTCAAAATCGCCGGGACACGAAATGGAGTAACAGCAATTCAGCTCGACATAAAACCTGCCGGGATTCCATTAGATATAGTTTGTGAAAGCTTGGAGCATGCTTTTAGAGGCCGTCTCCAAATTCTTGACCATATGGAGCGTGAGATCAATACACCACGCACTCAAGATGATAGACATTCCCCTCGATTCGGTATATGTTGTTGACAACCAAATTACATTTGGACACCATAATGATGTAGCTTTACTGACATCAGTTGTGATGTTTGTTACAGCTACGTTGAAGTACAGCAATGACTCTATTCGCCGCTTAATTGGACCTTTAGGTGCCTTGAAAAGAAAGATTGAAGAAGAAACAGGTTTGCCTAGAAACTAATTTAATTATAGCGTTATTATTCGTAGCTTCTGCACGTTCTGTTATGTGGGAGGTACTGCACATCTTGATCTCTCCAGGACTGCTAGCTGTGGGAATGAGATCCATAATGGGTGTTTGTCAGTTTTACTAGGGAAGGAGTTACTGCTTTTTTTCTTCGGAATGGAAGTTGATACGTTATGGTTCATGTGTCTTCTACATCATCTACGTTGGCCCTTGGTTTTGATTTTTTTGACTTTTGCCTTGATGTATTTGACATATTTGGTAAACACTGAGTGGGCTGTCAATGGTAGCTTTCCTATGCTGGCTTCAAATGTTCTCATGTACCAATGTTGTCACAGTTCTTATGACAATATCTCTACTAATGGACATGGTCTCGTATAATGACATCTCACTAAGATGGATTATCTTGTCATGTTGTGGTTTTGGGTCGTTGCTCCAGAGGTTTATTTCAGGTGGCTACTTTTAATAGGTTTCGTAGGTTTGAGTTTCATTTCTGCCTTTAGGATTGTCTTGTTGTGTCTTTAATGTTTGGCTCACTTAGGTGTTTTAGCCATGTGGTTTTGATTGGGTGTGTTTTAGTTTTGGATTTACGAGTGCTTGAGCTACTGCTCCAATAGGTGTTTGAACTTCAGCTGCATAGGGGTATGAGCTTCGGCTCCAATGGATGTTTGAGTTTTGACTCCTCTTTCCTTCCATTTAATAAAATGGACTTCTAATTATCGGCGGAAAAAAAAGCAGCAGTAAGATGGAAGTCCCACACTTTGAAATAATGTAGTGTTGTTTGAAAATTCGGTTGGCTTGCTAATTCACATCAATGAAGTAGCAGATACTTGGGTGAGTCATTTGAGGTAGTTCATCATCAATAAAAACTTTGTTCTTATTTAACCTCACCATCTGTCCTCTGGCCTTTAAGTTTTTGTGTATTATTATTGTCACACTTCTTTCACCTGGAAGGTTGTATACTTGTATCTCTGGGCCAAGTAGCCGAAAAAGAAACTCTTTTCTAAAAGTTGGAGCAATGTGCAGAGTCATTGAGTTGCTTGACTAATTATGCTGGAGGCTACTAATGTTTGATATCTAGATTTGTTTATTTTGAAGTTACGAGTAGAACAACATAATCATGCATTTAACAGATTAGAACTTGAGTCTTTCCACCATTTTACAAGCAAAAAGGTTGGATTTTTTTCTCTGTTGTACTGTATGGATGAGGCATCAGATTGTTTTTTTGGACTTTTTGCATAGTTATTGATTACTGAATTTGTTTTAGGCTTATTTACTAGCAACTGTTCAATGTTAAATAACGAACTTTCTGATCTGAGTATTAATATATATTGTATCGATATTAACAGGGGGACGTATTTCTGTTGGTGACAGCACGCTTACTATAGTTGCTAAAAATCAATCTATAATGGATAAAGTACAAGAGAAGGTTTGTTCTATCCATACTGTACAGTGATGTGATATGGTTCCGTTGGACCTCATTTCAAACACTGCTTGGAAATGTCAGGGATAACTTACTCAATTTGAAAAGAGTCACACTTTGTGCTGCCTGTATATGACTGCCAATAGTATCCCTGTTGCATGATTGATGCTTATAGCTTATACAAATCTCATAGCCATATGAATCTAATCTTTTCTAATTATGTTTATTTAGTTGTTTTTTGTACGAAAAAAATATATAATATCTTACCCAAATATGTTTATGCAAAATACTCCTTGATTTGTCATGTTATAATGCTACTATATGCTATCATTTCAGATTGTTTATGCAAAAGAGATACTTTCTGCTGCCTGTATATGACTGGCAATAGTGTCCCTGTTGCATGATTCTTGATGCTTGTAGCTTATATAAATCTCATAGCCATATGAAACTAATCTTTTCTAAATATGTTTATTTAGTTTGTTTATATGAAAAAAGTATGTAATATCTTACCCAAATATGTTTATGCAAAATACTCCTTCATTTTTCATGTTAAAATGCTACTATATGCTATCATTTCAGATTGATTTCATTATTGGCCGTGAGATTGAAGTTGGAGGGGTTTATAAAGGTTTTGTGTCTTCAATCAAAGAATATGGTGCTTTTGTGGAGTTCAATGGCGGACAGCAGGGTCTCCTACACATATCTGAGTTGTCTCATGAACCAGTAAGTGAGGAAGGGCTAATATTTTCTTCGTCATTTCTTCCATTGTAATTTTCCATGATTATTGATCAGTCATATAGACTTGGATTTTGTTTTGATACTCCTCTTATCTCCTGTTTGTCACCATATGTAAAGGTTACTGCCCTAGGAGGCAGAAGTTTATTGGCACCATTGCATTTGGAAGGCTACCTTCAGCTGCTTAGGGAAATATTAACATTCTAGTCATGGTCCTGCCTATGAGCCTTTGCTAGTTCATATTGCTTCATCTTGTACTTTTAAAGGATTTGTGTATAGATTGCGCTCAGTGCATTGTCATTTTCCTATCCAGAAATATTGTATGGTTGAGTCCATTCTTTTACGCTCATAAAGTTTTTCTGCTCATATTAGAAGAAAACTAGCCCAAGGAAAGAAAATTGTAGGTGATTTGCCTGGATTTTATCAACCTCTAGATGGTGTATAGCATAAGGTGGAATACCCAACCACCTGAAAGTGGGTGACACTTAAATGCTAACTTGAGTTGGGTGTTTGAAAGAGAATGCTATAGCCCATAGGGATTTCAGGACCACTGGCGTTGACAGACGGAGAGCTCACAAGCACTATATGCAGGAGTATAGAGAGTTAACAAAGTTTTGAAGGGGAAGGGGAGGGGGGTGGGGTTGCAATAAGGGAGTGGTGTAATTGGTTGTGAATCGTGATATTACATGTGTTGCGGAGAGAAGGTTTGAAATAAGGAATTGAAGGAGATGAGGGTTGCACATGTCTCCTTGTATACACGTGAAATGAATAGCGGAAGCCTGAAGTGAATTACAAAGTATTTTGCTCTACGTGGCTGTGGACAGGAAGTCATATATGGGCCAATATGCTACGTGTGTTCCGATACCGATACGTATTTGATTTTGAACTTGTCCCAATACACTATAGGAGTATTGGTTGTAGCAAGTCTTGATCGTATGCAGCCAATAGAGGCTATACGTCCAATAAATAGCTTATAAAATGGCTGATTGTGTAAACACTAACTTTATAAAATGGTTTCTGGAGCTTTTGGAAACAATATTTTTCTATGTAGTTGTATCTTATCTCTTGTTTTCCCGTCAGGTCACTCGAGTTTCAGATGCGCTGTCTGTTGGCCAGCCACTTACTGTGATGTGTATAGGGCAGGATGTTCGTGGTAATATTAAACTTTCCCTTAAAGCAACCATACAACGACCTAAAAAGAAGAGCCCCTATGTCGATGATGGGTCTACTTCCGCAAAATCAGCACCACAAATATGCGCGGATGCGTCTGATAGTCAAGCGAAGAAGAGCAGCCTAGAGGAGCCACTTGTAATCAAATATGAAGCTGATGAAGTAAAACCCTCTACTTCTTTTCTGATTAGAAGTGCTGCAGAGTGTGATCAAGAAGACACATCAGATGATGCAAACCGAGATGGTGCTCATAGTGCTACTACTTCCTCAAATCCATCATTTCTAATTAGAAGTGCTGCAGAGTGTGATGAAGAAGAAAATTCTGCTGGTCAGAGCGAAGATTCTGCTGGTGATCCCCAGTCTTTCAGAGTTCTGGACTCCAATAGAACATCTGATACTTTGTCTTCTCAAGAAGATGAGAAGCCTGTGGCACGAAATGGTCTTCGTGCAAAAGACTTGAGACTTGGCACAAAGGTTACTGCTAAAGTTTTTCAAATTCGAGCACGTGGCTTAGTCCTTGATCTGGGTGGTGGACTTAAAGGAATGTACCGTTTTGAGGTATGTTGAGATTATGACTATCCGTTTTGGTCTATTTATCAACTTCCATTCCCATGTCAAAAAATTATTAAATAGTGCAACTGATGGGTTTTTTTTACGCTCTATTATTACTCTTGAATTGTCGTCCTAACAAAATCCTGGTATTCACTAGCCCTTGAAAAACCTTTCAGTGAAATTGTATGCTCAGAGTTGCCTCACCTAGTTGGCTAAGTTAATTTTTGTTGCCCCTATGTATCAGTGTCCAAAAGTTCGTTGGCATACAGATCTTATAACCTAGCAAAATCTGTTTGCCACTATTGTTGAGCAATATGGAGGGTGTATCAATCTGTTAATGTTAATATCTATTGTTTCGCAATTAGCCAAATAGCTTTTTTACATTTTACATGCTGCTATGTGTCCGTATACCATCACCCAGTGCCTCCTACAAGGCTGCCACCTGTGATAGCGTATTTCTCCGTTGTTGATAGATTAATGAAACTCTCATCAGCCATGCAAGATCTGTAGGAATAGATAGTACATTAGTACACAATTATGAACGAAGCCCTTCCAAAGATCGGTTTGGTTGAGTGATATTATTGACAAAACCCCAAACCATAAATGGTTGAAGGGAAAGTCCATGGCTAAAATCCCCACCTTTAGTCCCAGCACCCTAGCCCCGACTTCTCATTTGCTATCCCGATTCCTCTTCGGTCTCATAAATAAACCTCTCCTCCAAACACTTTGGCATGTCTTTAGTTAACAGCAGCGTTGGCGATTACATTTGGTAGCACATGGAGCAATGTGGCATACGTGATTATCGAAGTGGTGATTCAGTGTTGGTGGTGATGATCGATATGCAGTCAATACATCCGTTTTAGCAGCAGATTTAGCCAGAATAGTCAGTAGCAGAGGCCTAGTGGTCTCGAGTTGAAAGCAAGACGAAAGGCTGTTAACTCACTCACTTAAGAGTGCCTGATACTGGAAAGGGTGACGGTGACGATCGAGATCGCCATATTAGTTAATGTGGGTGGAGAGGGTTAGTCTGCTCTGCATTTCTTCTTACATACTGACCTGGGTCAGTTGTTGTGTCTGACCAGGCATATTGGAGTTTGACAAGGAAAGGAGAATAAGCTGCTGTGGGAGTGTGAGGTGAAGGACACTTTCTGGTGTCTGTTGTTAGAGCGTAATTGGCACGTCTTTTCAGGGGGTTTTCTTTAGGATCTGGTGCTGTATATTGCTTCGTAGTTCTTTCTGGGCCAAAGCAACTGGTGCTTTTATGGGTGTTGCTTATTAGAGTCCAGCGTCAATGGGGTTCTTTGGAAAGCAGTGTTATTTTACTAATCAAGCATAGGAGAAATTGAAGCTCTTATGGACATGAAAGTCATGGGCACTTCTTGGTTTGTATTTTCTTGTATGGGCTAAAGTAGTATGAAAGTATTTCTTTAATTAAAACAAAGAAGAAAAGCAACCACGAGTTCCCCCCCCCCCCCCTGCTGATGTCCTTTTTTTCCCCTTAGAAATAAGCAAGGCGACTCTATTTTCCCAGGTTGCCCCGTCTCAGGGCCCAATCTAGTACTTTTAGAGGGCCAGACACGAATGCATCTGGTGGGATGTGAATTTGGATGGGGTGGGAACCCCACTCAACCCAAGTCCTTGGATCCTTACCCCTGGGCTACCTCTTTGGTAGCTAGGGTACGTCTATGGAATGCTGAATATAATGGATGGTAACGTTTAAGGTTTTTTTTTCCTCATATCATAAATAGTATGGGGCACTAGGCCTAGACCATCTTTAGCACTTGCCTGGCTAATCATCTGCTAAAACATTGCAGTTTCTTTAGTCCTGCTTTCTCGAAGAAGTGCAGATGCCTTGAGAAGGTTTTCCAGCTGGAAGGTCTCTATTTCATTTATGGTGTGTTTGTATACCTGAATTTGAAATAATGGATTTGAGGTGAACTTGTTGTTGAATCCCTAAGATAATTTCAGGTTTGGAATTGATCCATTTATATGGCCTTTCATAAAGCCTTAAATTTGGAGAATTTCAAGTTATACCCCTCCATTTCAATTCTTCTCCCTCCCTCATTCCTACATCTGGAGGCTGCCTTTTTATTTTTGGGTGCAAATGAAGGAAACATAAAGGTTAAGTGACAGTTCATGAGTATCTAGGGAAACATACTCCCCTCAATCTGCCTTATAGGCCACCATACAATTGTCCAGTGGAAATTCACTTAATGCAGTACTCCTAAGATCACTTGGATTGCGATTTGCTTCATTGGGTAGAAGATCCGCCACTTGATTCCCCTCCCTCATGATGTTTTGGATTTTTACCTCCTCCATTTGTGCCAAGAGTTCCCTGCATTGCAAAAGAAGATTAGCAACGTAGCATGTAGCAATCTGTACCTTCTGTAGAAGTAGCACAGCACTTGCAGAGTCCATTTGTACAATCACTTTCTTCCACCTTTCTTGACAGCCAGTCTACACCAGTAAGCGCGCCCCACAATTCTGCGTGAAGTGTATCTGTTTTTCCTAGCCATTTCTGAAAACTCCAGACCTATCTTCCCATTTCATCCCTAAAAAGGCCTACAGACGCAGCAGTATTTTTGTTCTTGTAAAAGAATCATCTGAATTAAGTTTAAGCCAACCAGTTTAGAGGGGGGGGGGGGGTTTCCATCTGACATTTAGTAAGGTTTTGGGTGTAGTGATGCAGGGTTTTGCAACGAAGGAAAACAATTCCCATGCAGCATTGGTAGTGTGCTGCACATTGATTTGAGTTGAAGGGTTTGGACCACCAAAATTCTGTTGTTCCTTCTTTTCCAGATTTTGCCAAATTGCAAAACCAAAGAAAATATTCCATTGAAGAACAGAAGGGTGAGTTTGAGTATTAGTCAGGTTATTTTTGAGCCAAGGCAAGAGAGAATTGCAAGAAAAGGTGTCAGGGACCAGAAACAACTCAAAAGTTCTCCGGATAATTTACTGTCCTTAAGAATGTGCATAATATTCTCAATTCCATCATTTCAACAAGTGCGAGTATCGTTTGGAACAGTGTTATCTCTTAGCTAGATTAACCAAACTTTTGAGTCTATCATGAGCTGCAAGCCAATTGAAATAATGTATCTTAGGAGGGAGAGGTAACCTCCTAATCCACTCAAGTTCAGTGGGATTTCTTTTATTAGCACGACATAGGCTATAGACTTCCGTAGTATTTAATGGCCAGAGGGTAGCCAGATTAAAAGAAAGGAAATCCACTCTATCATTGAGGAGGGAGGGAACATTCATCATCCAGTCCATGACAATGGGAGGACAAACAGAAGAGATGTTATCTGGCCTTCATCCTAGGCCAGTTTTACAATCTCTAATACAAAGAGCCTCATGAGCAATTAAGGAACCAGCAATCATACTTCCTCCCCAAACGAGCAAAAAAAAAAAAAAATCATACTTCCTCCCCACTCCAGTTATCAATTTAAAAGGAGGTAGTGGCACCATTTCCAAGAACCCAAGTAACATTTTCTTGAAACACCTGCCAACCCTTCTCAAGAGATTTCCATAACTGGGAACCTTTTCTAAAGGGAATAGGGAGTGTCTCTACTTTTTTTGGTAAGAATTTTTTTTTATTAATCAATAATTGAAAGAATACAATAAGGAGGACAGGGAGTCCTCAAATAAAAACAAGAAAAATATCTACAACGCCTGCCAATGAAGCTGGACGAGTGTAATGGGGACACCTTTGAAGGCTCCAGCTGCCTTCGCCCAAAGAGATGCCAAATAAACAATATGCTCCCAAACGAAATCTGCGGTCTTTTCAGAAGCAGAAAAGATCCTCGAATTCTGCTCCAGCCAAATACACCACAAAATAGCCATACAAGCCAACCTCCACCACAACTTACTCTCTCTCCCCCTCCCTCCAGCAGCAAATTGCATCTGTAAATCTGGCCCACCAATGCGGGAATAGCAAAAGGCTCCCTCCAGACAATCTACCCCACAACAACCTAGCAAACTCACACAACACAAACAGATGCAGACCGTCCTCACAATCATAACGACACATCACACACATATCCGGCGACAAACACCATCTAGGCCTCCGCATCATGTCATGCGTATTCACCCTGCCTAACACCAAAGTCCACACAAAGGCCTGCACCTTTAGAGGAACTGGGGAAATTGAGAAGGAAGACTTAGCCGATGCAGGAAGGACTTGCAAGAGAAGAGAAGACCCTTGGAATCTCCTTCCCATTTCAGGTTTTTTAGAAGCAAGGCTATCAGGGTTATCCACGAGTTACGAAGCTCTTTCGCACATTGCACATCAGTCATATCAAGGTTGCTTTTAATACCAACTCCCCCCTCATCTTTATCCACAACTCTTTATCCCAAGCTATCATATGAGGGTTTTTTTCTTTCTCCTGGTGCCCCCAATAGAAATTGTTCAAAATAGTGTCTAGTTCTATAGTGGTACTTGAGGGTAGTGTAAAACTTGCATATAATAATTTCGGATAGCATTAAGGGTAATTAATAAGCGTGTATCTATCTGCTGTAGACAGAAAATCCATTTTCCAGCTAGCCAACTTTTTTCTCACCTTACCCACAATAAGGTTAAGAGAGTTTTTCCTGGGGTTAGAGGCTGAAAGTGGGATTCCCAGGTAAGACCCAGGTCCTTTGAAGTCTTTATTGAAAATAGTTTGGACATTTGGAGGCTTTGAATGCATCAAAATGCTAGGTGTGAAGGCATTTCCTTCTATTGAAATTCAGAATTTCAGTATGAATATCCAAACACACTCTTACTCTATTTGTTGTCATTACTGCTCTTATATCAAGCATTTTTTTGGCCTGGGTCATAGTCTAGACTCTAGACTCTAGAACTTGTTGTTTTTAGCTGAACAGAAGATTGTATGCCTGTTTCATGTAAGTATTGGCTATTTTAAGAGTACCTTTTTTGAGATGGATTTGTGTAATTTCCAATGACCAGTTCTTGTTGTGACAAAATTTGAAGGGTAAGTGTTACTAAGGAGGTCACACTACAAGAAAATAACTGTTTATTATTCTCTAGCTCGACAATCAGGCCTGGACCCTGTCTAGTGAAACAGAACATTTTATTGGTGATATTATGGAACTTTTGCATATCCTCTGTTGCTATCCGCAGTCTAAATGTGTCTCAAAGAGTAAAATATACTTGCTGCATTCAGATTCTTATTCAGTACTTTGCTTTGAGATTTATTGTTTAATAGAACTCTCACTTCAGACTTAATATTTTTGTTTGCAGACCAATGGCAAGAGGGACTATGAGGTAGGTGATGAACTGAGAGTGCAATGTTGTAGATTTACTACCAAGGGAGTCCCAGTTATGTCAGAGGTGAAAGAGGACTAGTATTACGTGTAATTACTTCCATTTGTTGATTCTCCCATGATTGGGCTCTAGAAATGCTTATGAAGAGAAGCCGGACACAGGTGAAGACGCAGACGTGGTGTGCGGTGTACAGGTGTTTTAATGAAGCTATGTTTCCAAAAACAGCAGGCTGATTGTATCTGAAGCACACGGTGTACTAGTCTGTGACTCGTTCTCAGAATTGTCTGGGTTTTTGTTGATAGTGTTCTGGGTTAGATTTCTTAGCTGCATATGTGCAAACTCTGAGGGATGCATTTGAGCTTAGCTTTAGGGGGTGTTTGGATGTTGGCTTGTGGGGTGGCTTTTGGCAAAATTGGATGTTTGACCAGTCCACCATCCAATATTGATGTTTGGATGTTAGCTTGTGAGATTGGCTTTTGGGTTCCCACAAGCCAACTTTTGAAAAGCCAAGAAAGTTGGCTTATGGGTATTGGCTGGTGGCATTAATGTAGTCTAATGACATAATAATCCAAGACTTGCAATTATTTACCTCTATGCCATTAAATTCCTCAATCATATGAATGTCCTTATAGGTCATTTTACATATAACCAGCTAATGTTACCAGCCAATGTTACCAAACATCTCTTTCCAGACATCAAATGTTACCAGCCGGTCAAATCAGCTAACAATACCAGCCATCTAATGTCATCAACCAACAACTAATGTCATTAGCCAATTGCCAAACATGAGTTCATGATAAATTATGTAACTTGAATGACTGATGTTACGATGATACAAGAAATTGGAAGAGAGGACTGGAGATGACGAGCTGTGGAACATCAATTCGGAAGTGGAAGAATCTCACTATTGATCATTAGTCAAATACAAATAGTTCACAAAATTCAGTTGTATGACTCTCTGACTAAGGTAGAGCCGTAGAGGTGCTAACTTGACTATATATTTTGGAAGTCTTTAATGGTTTTGAAAGTTAACTCTGCTTGAAATAAAGAATGGGGATTGGTTAACTTCATTCAAAACACGGCTTGAGCTTGTTTATTTTCTAGTTTGTGTTCTTATTGTTTATTTATTTTCCTTTAGATACAACTATACAAGGTATCTATAGAAATTTCATTTTAATTAATTTTATACACTTTCAAGAATCAGTTAGTATTAGGTGAGACCAACTTATAGAAAAATGGGATCTTTTATGGTGAGCAATGACCCTTATTTCATTTAAAAGTGATCCCCATCTCACCAAAAATTACAAAAAGATCGTCTTATAGAAATTTTTGTGTTTAATAATGTATACATGTAAATTTTAAGATATAAATCATGTTGCTTGTGGAATGTAGTGAGATATAATCTTTTCTTATTTTTTATTCTCCAGCTTGTCATTATCTTTCATTTGCGACGTGATTGAAAACGGGTTTTGGGATATGATGGATATGACAAAACCTACATGTTTTTATTCACAAATCAATTTTCGATCCTCTGATAAATCTAGTGTTTTATTTAGGTCTAACCTCAACATGTTTGATTGAAGAAACAAGGTTAAATACAATACTTTCAAGAGTAAGCACTTGAGTAGACATTTGTTACTGTTTTGAGCTCGATTTAGTAAGAACTCATTCTCTTCCTCGTTTAGGCTCATAGGATTAAGAGCAAGGCGCATGACTTTGTAAGTTCATTATTTTCCACCCATCGTTAATGTTTTTCCTGTTTTCAATGAAAATAATCTATGAAAATATGTTTCTCACATGTATTTATCATTATTTCAGATTTAGATGGTGATTGTGGTCATTTATGAAATTTAGCCTTTTAAATTTGAGCAATCTATCAAAAATGAATGTCGATAATATGTACCAAGGAAAAAGTCAGTAAGAAATCATGAGATTTAATGTAATTATAATAACTTCTTCTTTCGCTTACTAGCAGTCTTACTTTGACTTTCGAAGTCTGACCCGAAGTTTGGGCCAAGATTGACAAAAAAAAAAGAAAAAAAAAACTTTTAACTTTTATTTCATCTAATACGCATATATGTATAAAATTTTATATCGAAGTCTCTTTTTAGTTCAACAACAATTTTATAAGCAAAAGTTTAAGCCTTAGACCTAGGGGGGCCTTCTCTTCGCCTGGATAATTTTGGACTAAACTGAAGTGAATTGATTTTTTTCAACTTGATCTTTTAGTCTTTAATAACTCGTCCAAACCCCTTTAATATGAGACTCATTTAAATTACCTTAATTGAAATCTTCTGCTTTATCGTGAATTTTATTATAATAACAAGTTATTTAATTCATAAGCTCCTACAATAAATGAACTTGAGATGAACTGAATTGGACTTAATTTAAATGAACTAAAATAAGTTGAGGACAACAAAGGATTAGTTTGATATTTCAAATAAACATTAAACTAGTTTTTTAGAGCAGAAAAGAATAAACAATAATGAAAGTTGTAAGCAATTCATTTTTGTCATCGTCATAGCAATTTGCATGAAACAAATTATAAAATCAAGAACATACTTTATCTTTCCACATTTTTAGTGATAAAAAGTATATATGAGGGCCAGGCTTTTCCTGAATTTATTGAATATGAGAATGAATGGGGCAGATTATCAAACAAGAAGTATTTTATGAATGGAAACCAGTGCTTTGCTCTCATTGCGATGGATATGGTCATAGTGGTGACAAATGCAGGAAGAAACAACCAGTGGCTCCAAAAGAAGCTCCCCTACAACCTGTTCGCAGGCAAATCATACAAAATCAGCAACCAGAGGGTGGAAAAGATGGTTTCCAAAAGCCTAAGAAAGTAGCCAAACAAGTGTATGTAGTGGATAAGGGCAAAACTATTGTGGAGAATGCATATACTGTTCTGGAACCAGAGGAGGGGGGACCTAGTGTTCCCAATCAGGAGCTTCCAGAACAACATTGTAACAATGCAAATGATACAGCTCACAAGGATCCTGCTCTTGTGAATGAAAGTATGTGTGATGAATCCAGCAAACAAGCTGAGATGGGACTCTCCTCATCTCAGAATGGATAATCTCTGTTCCTGGAATATAAGAGGTCTGAATGACCCCTCTAAGCAAGCTGAGATAAACTGGTTCCTGCATACTCAGCATGTCGGGGTAGTGGGCCTCTTGGAAACTAGGGTGAAGGCAATAAATCTGGGCAAGGTTGCTCAAAACTTACGTACTGGTTGGAGCTTTACAACTAATATCATGTTTCACTCCAATGCTAGAATCTGGTTACTTTGGAAGCCAAATTTGTTTGATGTTGACATCATTTCTGTGAGCCCTCAACACATTCATTGTGTTATTAGCCATAGAGGAACACAATTTAAATTTGCATGTACCTTTGTCTATGCTTTCAATAAAGATGAAGAGGATTCCTCTCTGGGATTGTCTCTAAAATATTGCAGACCACATGCAGCTACCTTGGCTGGTGTATGGAGACTTCAACAATGTCTTGAATTTTGATGAAAGAATGGGAAGCTCCATTTCTGCAGCTGAAATAAATAATTTAAGCAATGTTTAGCTCACTGTGGGCTTCAAGATATTAAGTACTCAGGATCCTTCTACACCTGGACTAACAAGAAGCCTGGATATTCTCGAGCGTTCAGTAAAATTGATCGTGTCCTTACAAATGATGAATGGTTGATTGCTGTTCCTCACTCTGAAGCTTTAATTTTGCAAGAAGGCACCTATGATCATTGTCCTTCTCTGGTTAGATTTTATGAGCATGTTGCTAGAGGGAGGAAACCTTTCAGATATTATAATATGTGGAACCTATTACCTGGGTTCAGAGACAAAGTCCTGGAATGTTGGAACACACAATGCTCAGGTGTTCCCATGTTCAAATTGGTGAGTAAACTCAAGATCCTTAAAAAAGCTTTGAAACAGATGGAAAAGGGTGGCTTCTCTGACATTGAAAAAGAAACTGTTTCTGCGCAAGCCTCCCTGCTAGCTTGTCAGGAAGCTCTCAAAAAGTCTCCCATGGATCAACAGCTTGCTAGTGAAGAAACTATTATTACAGGCAAAGTCAGAATACTGCAAAAGGCTAGAAATAGCTATTTAAAACAGAAGAGCAAGATTCACTAGCTTAAAGAAGGGCATGTAAACTCTGAATTTTTTCATAGAAGTTTGAGATTAAGGAGACATCAGAACACAATTTACTCTATTGCTGATGAGACAGGTCAACTTAAGACCAAACCTGAGGAGGTTACTGAAGCCTTTATTAATTACTACAAGGGTCTGCTGGGTTCTTCTTCCTCTAGAATTCCAGTAAATTCTAGTATTGTTAAAATGGGTCCTCTGGTCACTTCTGCACAAAATGGGACTCTTTGCAGGGATTTTACAGCAACGGAAGTAAAAAATGCTCTTTTTTCTATTGAAGGGAACAAAGCTCCAGGGCCAGATGGTTTTTGAAGTCAGTTCTTCAAAGATTGTTGGGATGTAGTGGGAGATGAGTTTACAGAAGCGGTGCTGGATTACTTCAAAAATGGTAAGCTTCTTAAACAAATAAACACCACTGCTATTACTCTTGTTCCTAAAAATTCCCATCCCACTTCAGTCACTGACTATAGGCCTATAGCATGCTGCTCCACTATCTATAAATGCATCTCCAAAATGCTTTGCAATAGGCTAAAATGTGTGCTACCTTCCCTTGTTAATGATGCCCAAGGTGCTTTTATGGAAGGAAGAACTACTGTTAAAAATATTCTTATCTGTCAAGATATTGTGAGGGGTTACTCTAGGAAGAAAATGTCCCCCCCCCCCCCCCCCGCACCATTAAAATTGACCTAAAAAAAGCCTACGATACTGTTGAATGGGATTTTTTGAAGGAGATGCCCTCGGCTTTACAGTTTCCTGTGAAATTTTCAAATTGGCTTTTACCCTGTATTACTACTCCTTATTACTCCTTGCTGATCAATGGATCATCTCATGGTTTTTTCCCAGGGGGAAGGGGTTTGAGGCAGGGGGACCTCTGTCACCTCTACTCTTTGTTCTCTGTATGGAATATTTATCAAGAATTCTGGGTACGGTGGGCTCTATGGAGGGATTTACTTTCCACCCAAAGTGCAAAGACCTCAGAATGTCTCATTTATGATTTGCGGATGACCTTTTGCTGTTCTGCAAAGATGACTACCCTTCGTTGATGCTTCTTCTTAGAGGTTTTGCTACCTTTTCAGAGGCTACTGGTTTGAAGGCTAACAATGCCAAATCTTCTCTGTATTGCTGTAATATTGATCCGGTAGTGGTCAATAATATCACCTTGGCTACTGGTTTTTCTCTTGGTAAAATTCCATTAAGATACTTGGGTATTCCTATCTCCTCAAAAAAATTGCCAGTAGCTGATTGTGAACAATTGGTTGATAAAACTGTTATGAGATAAGACAGTGGGGCTCTAAACATCTATCCTACGCAGGTAGAGTGCAACTTGTCAAGTCAGTTCTGCTTAGTTTGCACACTTATTGGGCTTCTGTTTTTATTCTTCCCAAAACTGTACTCAAGAAAATCACTGAAGTCTGCAGAAATTTCTTGTGGGATGGGAAGGAGTAAGTGGCAGAACCCCCTCGTGGCTTGGGATTTTATTTGCAGGCCTAGAAGTGCTGGTGGGTTAGGCATCAGAGATTGCTTCACATGGAACAATGCCTCAATGGGGAAATATGTATGGTCTGTGGCTAGCAAAGCTGACACTTTGTGGGTTAAATGGGTGCATCATCTATACATCCAGCAGGCTGATTGGTGGGAGTACCACCCTCCAAGTGACTCCAGCTGGTCATGGAGGAAAATATGCAGTACAAAAGAGAAATTCAGTGCTGGCTATGCTAATAGCAAATGGTTACATCATCCTAAAGGATCCTACACTGTTTCTAGTGGCTATAAATGGTGTAAAGGTGATTATGGAAAGGTAAACTGACACCATTGGGTTTGGAACAAAATCTCTATTCCTAAACATGCTTTTGTCTGCTGGCTCACTATGCTCAGAAGATTGCAGACGAAAGACAGGCTCTACTCCTTCAAAATATACTCTGATGATCTATGCACTCTTCGTGGGAGTAGTACTGAATCCTGTGAGCACTTATTTTTTGCCTGTATTTTTAGCTCGAGATGTTTTGATCTGTTTAAGCAATGGGGTGGCATCCCTAGTAGAATTTCTGATCTGCAACAAGCTTGGAGATGGATTACCCGAAGATTTAAGGGCTCAAAATTTAGGAGGCAAGTCCTTTTTGCTGGTCTTGCTGCATGCGTTTATCAAGTTTGGAGAGCGAGGAATACTGCTTATTGTGACTTAACAGTTCCTTTTGTTTTCTCTGTTTTTGGCAAAATTAAATCTGATGTAAAAGGGAGAGCTGTTGGTTTCTTGAACCACAAAACTATTACCCAGGATAGAGATTGGCTTGAACAACTGTAAATTAAGTATAGTTACAGTAGTTATAGCGTCAGGGACTTGAGTAGTCAGTCTTTAAAAGTGGATGTCTGTATTCCAGAGGGTATGCCCTTTGTAAGTTTGTAAAATTGTTCTTCAAGTAATGCAATCAACTTATTACTTCTCAAAATAAAAAAATAAAAAAAAAAAGTATATATGAGCGAGCATTCAACTATATATTATTTTAAGGCGGTATCTCTTAGATATTGTAAAATTGTATAGGTACATTACTATAACTTCATCAAATTTAGACTTTTTTTTCTTATCTACGTAGTGCCTTGTGATTTGTAATACACTGTCAAAGTAGGTAATTTTCAATTTCATCAAAGTTGAGATTTTTAATAATTACCTACAGCTTTTACTCCATTATTCCATGAAACCCAAATCTGATCTTAAATAGATTCGTGATCTTGTGGGATAAGAATTTTTGTTATCTTGTATTGGGATTAAAAAAACAAGTTGGACACGACTAATTTCAGGTTTGATCTGGTTCTCAACTTCTCAACCTATAATATGTTTTGTTTGAGATACATACCATTACTATCATTATAAGGTTTATCAACCTCTTGGCAGATGGTCAAATTACTTGGTGACTTCCTAAGGGTAGCTAGTGAAAGGATAGTCGTAACCCCAATTACTCTTAAAGAATGAAATTGTACTCGTCGCTACTCAGTAATATTATTGTTCTATAAAGGTTATAGATATCCAAACCTCCCTCACTCAGCTCCCCATTAACATTTATTTCTCTCATGCTCCCTTTTTTCCTATTTATATGTACGTGATAATTGAATGAGCTACTACCCCTATTTCTATAAAATATACAAACTATTGGCTTAGTTTCATCGCAAATCATGTCGGATATATTTTCAAGATTAAGTGAGTTGTCCGTTGTTACTGCTTTGTTTTATTTTATTTTATTTTTGGGTAGGAAAAGTACTAAAAATAACTATATAGAAAATGTAACTCAAAAATATACAAACATATAAAATTCAAAATGTTAAAAAAGCAGTATGAAAATAGGAAAACCGTAATTTTTCGTATATAAAGCAAAACAGAAAATCCTCATAACGTGGTTGTACAGGATGGTTACGATTTGAATGAATGATCACTCCATATTCAGCAATATAAGTTTTACTGTTTTGGGAGCTGTAATAGTGGATTATATAGACCTAGTTCAAAAAGTGTTGGTTGATCACCTATTCCACTGTAGAGTGGAGCCCAACAAAGCCTTATATCCTTTCTATTAATTCGTCCAATTTCAGCAAAACGATATTTATTCCAAAACTCTATTGTGCTATATTAATTATTGCTAAAAAAATATTATCTCAACTATAATCGAAGGCCCCATTAAAGAATAATAAAATTGTACTTCCACATCACCATCATAACCGTCATCACTTCCCTTTGAGTCACTATCATAACCTGTAGAGGTAAATCTCCAAATACCAAGTAATATTTAGTTGTGTTTTATTTTAGTTAGTTTGTGAAGAAAATAAAAGAGAACAAAAGAAAAAGAAAAGGGAACTAGTGAATTACTATGTCGCGTGAGTTGTTTGTGACAAAGCTAGTGGGCTTGTAGTTTTGGTTGGTTTACTTGGCCCATGACTGTTGGACACATGGCCTAGGAAGGGAATAAAAGATGTTGGCTTTCCTTGGAAGCTGAGAGAGGACAATCAGTATTATTGTCGTAAGAAGCAAGTCGTGATGGCAGACAAAATGGTGGAGTGACATAGAACTCAGTTGTCCATCCTCGTGCGTGCGACGATCCGACAAAGGAGAGATAATTTGGAGGATCATCGGCACGGAACAACGGTGTTTTGTATTGGTCATCGACAGGTATTTGTGGATGTATCTTTGGTTTATGGAAGTATCAAATTAAGTTAGGGTTTATTAATTTCTACTAGTTTCAAAGATGTAAAGATTGTCTACTTGTTGATTGATCTAGTGGTTGTTGCTGATTGTACTCTTGATTATCATAGTGGATTATATTTTAGTGCATGGAGATCCGCACTGTAACTTTTTTCCTAATTGAGAGGGGTTTTCCACGAAAAAATTTTCTGTGTTGTTTTTGGGTTCTTGCACTTTCTATTTCCGATTATTGTTGTTGTGAATCACTCCCCTTTCGATAACCATCCTCATCGACATGCCCATCATCATCCATATCATCAACATCACCATCATCATCATCCATATCATCATCATCATCACCATCCCCACCCAGTGAGATGTCATGGGTATGAACGACATGAATCGATCGTGATCTTTATCATGATGTGTCTTGATACAAAATTTTAAAAAAAAATTGATTAATATTGTGGAGAACCAAATTGATATTGATAATCTATGTGACGAGTGGTTATTCCATATGTATCCAACAGTTATTGGCATATCATTGGGTGTAACCTTCTACATAAATGTTATATGTAATTGGTTTTAGTTAATGATTATCAACACGCATAACTACTATATCTCTTACCAAAACCTTTATAAAAGGTTATCAATTATCCTAATTTTAATTTAAGAAAAATATGGATCTTATTCTTCTTCTTTAACTCATGATGTGTATGCCGCAGATACAGTAGTACACATACTCTTATGACTTATTCACCTTAAGAGTACAAAGATCACGATGTTTAGGCAAATCATTCTCATGTCAAGCTACATTGTATCCAAATGCAATATGTTCATATCCCTTCGCATACTCATGCTGGTAGGGGTTTTCGCGATAGGTTAATGCAGCCTATGAAGTTTTTGGTTTGGTTAACCGAAATTATGGGTTGTTATTTTCTTGAACCGTAACCTAAACCTAAAAGATAGGTGAATCGGTTCAGTTACCAGGTTACCCTATTTTTAGTTAAACAATTTTTTTTTTTTACTACATATAGCTTTTATTAGTATAACCTCCACAAGCATTTTGCCAAGCTTTGAATTAACTTTCATATTATCTCATCTATTTACACTAAGATGCCAACCCCATTTGCCAAGATAAATTTTACACATGCTTGCCTATTGAGTTTAACAGTGACATGAGGTCGTAAGCTAAGCTCCCTAGTAACTCATCGGGTTAACAATTGCAAACATTCGAGTATACGTGTCTTTTATAATATTGTGTTGGACCATATAGCTCAACTTTTTGGCGCGTGCGGCACAATCTCGTTGATAATGAAGGGCTACAATCAGTTTGGTTACCGAAATGGGCAGTATATGTCTATTTTACATATTGGTGCACTAATATTACAATTATTGGTCGACTGACAAATATATCTAATTGAAGAAGTGATGCATTAGATTGAAGAAGTGATATATTCTTAATCTTGAATTAGACCTGAATTTTCCTGATGTATTCAATCAAAGAAGTAATGTATTTATTCTTAGTCTTGAAGTAGAGTTGATGTATTTAGATGAATCAAAGTATTGAGGCTTTGTAATTAATAATTTAAAAGTCGTGATGATGGATTTGTTTTACCAGTTAAACTTATGGTTCCTAATATGTAAGTAGTTCAAATAGAATAAAAAATGACGAACTTGTAACATAAATATATTGTTGGTGTACTAGTTAAATATTATGGTCCAAAAATATGTTTAAGACTACTCACTTGATTGGAAAAATAGTAGCATTAACTTGGTGCACCAGTTTTTGTCCGTCAATGTGTTTGTGCGTTATTTTATTGCAAAATGAAATAGTCGGCAATTGAAACAAAATAGTGCAACATTATCTTTAAATTTTCTGTTGATTTGGAGTACTTATTTAACAAAATTAAGTATGCGTAATGTATGTATACATAAAGTATAATACGTTTTTCAAATAAAAATGGGGCATCAACCCTGAACATTGGTAAAACAAACATTATAGATGAATTTAATGACTTGTATAATATATTTCGTGGGGAGTGTACATAGGAGTTAGTGTATTGTCTTTATGTAAAACAAAATATTATTCAGTAGTTGATGAAACTTCTTTGGTGGAAAAATAATAATATTAGTAAATTGTTACATATAAATGATCAGTCTGAGTTGGGGTAATTTATGAAGTATCATACGTTAATTGACAATAAAAACAATTTCTTTACCTTTTAATGATTAGCATTGGTTCTAAAAAACCGAGGTGGAGCCTTTGCTCGAGCACTGAAGTAGAACAAGTCAAGATTTGAGCCACTGATTTTGGAGTTTGCACTCGATGTGGAAACCAAGTCAATTTTCTGGGTAACGTCATAGTCCCAATATCTGAATCATATAAACTGAGCTTGTTTGCCTCTATCATGGCAGAATCCAACACGTTCGTGGCAAAGCTTCCATCGGCCTCACCATTTGTGTTAATGCTTGGCACACGAACATCCTGCATAACCAAAAGACCATACTCTTCTGCAACTTGTTCTTCTGAGTCTCTAGACGACTGCATAGCACACCCTCCATCATGATTGTCCGCTTTTAGTATGGGGGGATAAGGGTTAAAAAGGCCTGGAGTAGAAATTCCTACTCCAGGGGGTAAATTTTCCCCAATAGTGGCCTTCTTCGGGATAAGGGCTTGAACTGTCATGAAACCAAAAGAGCGAGGTTGATAGAAAGTGCATTTTTTACCTTGAGCAATCATCTCATAGGTTGGGGAGGAGAGCTTGATATTGGCCGCCTTATTCTTTCGGTGAGCGAAGCAAAACTTTCCATACTCTTTAACCTCCTCTCGGACAACATTAGTACCATGTGATTCAAGACCGTTAGCAACATTCTTTCGCTTCTCTGATCCACAAGAAGAAAATGCCGAGGTTTGCGAGCTAGAATCGCTAGTAACAACTTCCTTGTATTTGGGCCTTTTCGCTCTGGCGTCTCTGGGAGTGTGATTTTCCTTTTCAGTAGAGTAATCCAGCACCACTGGATTACCCGTGGCTGAAAATTCACAGCAGTGTGAAGAAACCTCGTCATCAACTTCCTCGATACTCAGTTTCCCTTTTCTTTTTTTCTCCGAATCCATTGAGGGGATGAGTTTTAGATGGGATAATGAGCTAACACATTGGAGCATAATTCCTTGGCCATGGTAAACTCTTGAACTTTAAGGGCGCAAGCAACCAAATTAAGGGCCACAGATAAGGCAAGTTGAGAAAAAGCGTCATCATCGTCCACAACCATGTTCATGGCAAGCTCTAGAATGTCATGAGCCTTACCATAGAGGGATACAGCTAGTTCAAAATTATTTAGTTTAAATAATTTGTTGCCTTCCTCCTTTAATCTGTTAGCCTGGGTCCAGATTAAAGATGGGTCCTTAACAGTTTTAAAGAAATCCAACAAATTATCATCCCTCTCAACAAGGACATCCAAGCCAGAAATCGAAAGAGGATCAAAAGTGGAGGAATTCCAATCCATGGCCAAACCCATACCAAACAAACAACAAAGATAGCAAGAGAAGATCCACAAGAGCAAAAGCCCTCAAGCAATTTGGGCAGAGCAAGACAATTGGAGCTACAAACACGTCGATAGAAATCCAAATTACAGCTAAGGGGTAAGGAGAATAACCTGGGAAAAGCTCAAAACGATGACGGGAGGGCAGGAGGAGTACTCGCCGGCGACGAGGCAAATTCGGTGGCCACCGTGTGCTGGTCGTCGACGAGTTTGAATGAGATGTGAGTTGGATGGACCAGGAGCCTCACTTGACCATTTCTCTCTCTAGATATCTTTTTTTTCCACCGCTCTTATAAAGTATATATATTATTGAAGGCATTTTCTATTATAAATACTTATGTGGAGTATTGGTATGACCACTTTTCTATTACCTTATAGATTATAGGTTCAAATCATGGGAGCAACTATTTTCTAACTATTTTTCTTCTACAATTCTTCCCCTCTTCCATTTTTTTTATCTAATTTGTACCTCTTTCTTAATTTTATACATCATATGTATTTTATTTTTTGATATTATCATTTCCTTTTTGTAAGTTTATACATCATATGTGTATTATTGTATACCTCTACAATTATACAATTAAGTTTATACGTTGAGTGTCAAATGAACCCATATGTAAAAAATAATATTTCTTATCCGATTTGTACCTCCACTACTAAATTCCTGGATACGCCATTGGTCCATGTCCCAGGTTCTTGTCCCAGTTCCATGTTCCAACTCCTTATCTTAGCGCCCATGTTCCAGCGCCCATGACCAAGCGCATTGCCCCAACGCACATGTCCTAAGACCCATGCCCCAGCACTTTGTCCCAACGCCTATGCCTCAGCGTCTTGTCTCAACACCTTGTCCTAACGCTCATGTCCCAACGCCTTGTCCAAAGCCTATTTTCCTAGGGTGAAATCAGTGTTTGGGTCCTCATATGACATTCTTGGGGCACCAGGGATCCTCTAGAGTCACGAAGGGGAGGAATG
The DNA here is from genome assembly GCA_038025085.1 of Tetragonia tetragonoides. Classification (NCBI taxonomy): domain Eukaryota; kingdom Viridiplantae; phylum Streptophyta; class Magnoliopsida; order Caryophyllales; family Aizoaceae; genus Tetragonia; species Tetragonia tetragonoides. Next base: position 37,720,381 of record CM076143.1, read on the forward strand.
GGATAACTAGTACACGAGGTTGATTAGATTTAGTAGGCAAAATAGTAAATATTACCATTCTTCTCTATTGTGACCCAAAAGGATTCTCGTTGCCCCGAGAATGTCATATTGGTCCTCAAACTTGCTCTGATTTCAATAACAGGATATGGCGTTGGACGACAAGACATTGGGATAATGCGTTGGGACAAGATGTTGGGGCATGCGCGTTGGGACAAGGCGCTATGACAAGGTGGTGGGACATGTGCGTCGGGGTAATGCGCTTAGACATGGACATTGGGATAAGAAGTTGGGATATGGACGCCAATACATGGGCACTGGGAAAAGAACCTACTGGAACATGGGTAGTAGGACAAGGGATAAAAGCACTCTACCCTCTTTGTATCTTGGCATAGGTATTTTGATATATATCACTACAACACCAAAAGTAAAGAAATTATTTTTGTTGTCAATTAACCTATGATACTTCATAAACTACCCCAAATCAAATTGATCATTAATATGTAATGGTTCGCCAATATTATTATTTTTCCACCAAATAAGTTTTGTCAACTTAATAATATTTTGTTTTCATAAAGACAATACACTCTAATACATACGTACACTCCCTATAAATAAATATATAATACAAGTCATTAGCTCTATCCACAATATATGTTATACCAATGTTCAGGGTTGATGCCCCATTTTTAATAGAAAAAAGTATTATACTCCAAGTATATATTACACGCTTAACTTTGGTAAATAACTACTCAAAATCAGCATGAACATTTTAGAGATAATGATACACTATCTTATTTCAATTGTCGACCGTCGATGCGATTCATTTTTCAATAAAATAACTCACAAACATATTAGAAAGGCAAATAGTTTAATTGGTACACCAGTTTGATGTTACCATTTTTTGCCATTAAGTAATTAGTCGTCGCAAACATATTTTCAGACCGAAATGTTTAACTAGTACACCAAACATATATTTATGTTACAGGTTCGTCAATTTTTATTTTATTTAATCTACTTAAAAACATATCGTGGACCAAAAAGTTTAAGTAGTATACACAGAATCCATCATCATGACTTTATTTTACTAATTTCAAAGCCTAAATACGTCAATTCATCTTAAATCAAGTCTAATTCAAGACTAAGAATAAACAAATCACTTCTTCGATCTAATACATCCGGTAAATTCAGATCTACTTCAAGACTAATATTAAAAACATCGCTTCTCTTATCAACTACATCACTTTTTCATTCAAATTTATTTGTTAGTCGACTTGTTGTAATATTAGCGTACCTACATGTACAAAAGACATATCCGGGCGTATACCAAAAAACGAAACCAGTTATAGTCTTTTATTGTCAATATGATTGCGGCACATGCACGAAAAACGTCGAAGTAAACGGAGCGACACAACATTTTAGAAAATACATAAAATGTCAGCTTTGGGTTTGTTTTGTTTGTATGGTGGTTTTAATAAATTGATTTATGAATGAGATAATTCGAGCATACACTGTTAGAGAATTATACACCTATTAGTTGTTAAAAGTTGAAAGAGTTGTCTCAATTATCCAAACAAAAAGTTTTTTTTTTGTTGAAGTATGGAAAGTATAGATTTGATATATACAGTAAGTAAACATTAATCAACTACTTCATTACTTCTAATTTGTACAATAAAAATAAAACACAAAAAATAATGTGAATGTGTCTCATTATCATGCTCAACATTCCAATGACATGTTTTGTCAACTCAGACTCATAAAGTAGAATAAATAAAGTCGAAAAAAGTTTGTTCACAAATTCTCTCACAACCTACATACGTGGTATAAAATTCCTTAGCATTGGGGTAGTGTATCAGTCAATGTTTCGAACTTGGACTATCTTTGAAACCCGGTGTTGTAAAGTTGGAACATGTATCATTTTCGTCTACGACTTAAACATTTCTTTAATTTATATTGGCAAGAAATAGTATTTACCATATCCTCTGATAAATCCTCAATTTGTTTTCCAACCAGGATACATACAGTGCTAAAATTTGAGAAGGTTGGCAAACAGAAGAAAAACCATGACGATTATGTCATGATTGAGATTAGGGTCTAAGAGAAGGAAGGTCATCCTAAATATTCAATGGAGTTGGAATCTGAGGTGGAGAAGTCGAAACTAGACTACACTCCTAAAGCCAAAGTTGTGGGAAGAACTTGAAGCAAGCCAGTGCTGATTCCAAGACTAAACGCCTTAGTAACACAAAATGGCCTAAAAAATTGGTGTGGAATGAGGTTGATGAGACTATTATCTTGCAAGCCTTGTTGCAATACAAGTACGAGAATGGAAAACTTCATTCCCTAATGGCATACTCTTCGAGAGTCTTAAAGAAAGTTTCACCTTTAACTCCTCTAGACGTTAGTTTACCGAGAAGCGCAGGAAGTTTAAGGGAAAATATAATTGTGACAATGTGAACTTCGTTCGTGAACATGATCTCGAGTGTCATAGACTAGAAAAAACAAAAAAAAAAAAATTTAGAAACAGTTACATCTGCTTGATAAACCAACCATGCAAGAATTGGGAAGCAAGTCCAGAATTTTGGCCGCCCATCAAGCAAAGTTACAATCAAGGAGTCATGAACTGTATACAGAGAGTTACAAGATGGTAGTCGATCCTCTCAACCCCACCCGTCATTGAGTCTCCCAGAGTTGATGATATTTGTTAACTATAGATTTTGGCAAGTAAAATCTGGGTCAAACAAATTGGGGTTGTTTTGTTATCAAGTTTTGTTGGTTGTATAGTATGAAGCAATCCTCCTCGCAATTGTTTAGTTTCTCGGTTTTAAACTTATTGTTTTGGTGGTGTACACCTGCTAGGTTCACCTTTAACTTTATGTTGGTTTAGAAATTTACTGGCTCCTATGTGGATTTAATTTTGTTCTATCTTCTTTGTTTTTTTTGTAAGTACTGCGATTTATAAAAATTATGTGAGTATAAGTGTTTTCTATAACATCGTGTCGTACCGTATAGCTCAATAATTTTGCGTGTGTGGCACAATCATGTTGACAATCAAGGGGTACAACCGATTTCGTTACCGGATATGACTTTCTTACATATTGGTGCAATAATATTACAATTGATCGACTAACAAAAATATCTGATCGAATAAGTGATGTATTTGATCGAAGAAGTGATATATATATATATATATATATATATATATATATATATATATATATATATATATATATATATATATATATATATATATATATATATATATATATTAGATCTGAATTTAGCTAATGTATTCGATCCAAGAAATGATGTATTTATTCTTAGTCCTGAAGTAGACGTGAATTTACGTGATGTGGTCATTTGAAGATGTGATGTATTTATTCTTAGTCTTGAAGTAGACTTGATGTATTTAAATTGGGGCCATACCTGGAATTAAATCGATGGTGAATTCTATGACACTTTTTGGAGGCATCCTGGGTATTTCGTCGGGAAAGACTTCGGGAAAATTTGAAACGATGGGTATTTTGGTTAAGTCATTTTCTTTTGGTGCGGACTTAGTTAAAGCACTGAGATAAGCTCGGAATTCCTTTCTAACTTGGGTAACACCCAATTGTGGCAGCATCCCATTTTGTGGTCTTGTATCTACCCATTTATACGTGACATTTTCTCACGAAGAAGTTTCTAAAATTACTTCTTGTGAATGACAATCAATTCTAGCATGATATCGACTAAGCAAATCCATTCCTAAAATAGCATCAAAATCTTTCAAATCAAACTATATAAGATCCCCAGGTGAATTTTTGTTGGCTATGTACAGAACACCGTTATCCCTTCAGGTGTTGTGATGTAAATTTTATGTGATGAATTCGGGGTTAATTTATTCTTCTCACAAAATATTGTTGCTAAAAATGATCTAGATGCACCAGAATTAAATAAAACTACTGCAGGGTTTGAGTATATGAGAAATGTACCAGTGACGACATTGGGTTTGGTGTCAGCCTCCTGGTGGTTCCTCACATGAATCCTGCCCTTATTGTTTCCTACTGTCTGGATGGTACTAACCAAATTTCCTGGTTGTTGTACATGGTTCTCTGGGTAGTGGTGGTGTTCCTCCAATCTCTTACTCCAGTCAGTTGATTCCCATTCTCTCGATTGTTGTTCCGGTTAGGGTCGTCCCTAAGGTTTTAGGGGCCCCTGGTGAGATAAAAATATAGGCCTCTAATGTATAAATAAAAAATTTATCGCCACCAAAAAAATAGAAAATAAGAAAGTAGTAGCAGTGACGTATGCATGTTAGACCCAATTTGTATTAAGAAAGTTGTTAAGAATACATTTAATGTCATAGATATTTCCACTTTTTTTTAAAGACAAAAAAGTAAAACTTCAATCCATGTGTTTGTCTCATCTCTTTTAGGTCTCATTTGCTCATTTGTAAAGATATGTATGTATACTGGTATTAGTATCCAAATCAAGGTGGTATGCAATAGTGTAGACGCGCCAAAAAAGCGCCTTCAGATTTCTCCGCAAAAGCCCAATGATGAAAGGAGTAATTTATAATCTTGAACGCTATTTTTGCTTTAATAGTTAAGATAAGGTCTCAAGTTTTTCTTCTAAACACTCCTTTATTCCAATTAGGGGTGAGCAAAAAATCCGAGTACCCAGTATCGGAACCGGAATCGGTTAACCAATTCCAATTCCGGTCCTGAAAATCGAAACTGGTATCAACCAATTCCAATTCCGGTTCTTGACTTTTAGAAACCGGAACCGGTTGGTTACCCGGTATAAAACCAATTCCAACTCCAAATACCTAGAAACGGTGGACACTTGAAATCGGAATCGGAATCGAAACCGAAATTAATTTAAAATTACCCTTTATTGTCAGTAGTCATGTACACTAAATCGAAAAAACACAAAGATAAATACTGATTACTACCTTTCTGGTGATTGGTAAAGTAAAACATGAGAAATAGAGAAAGAAAGAAAAAATAGTGAAACAAAACAAGCAGAGCCACCCCAAACTTCCTCCACCTTGATTTTCATTCCCATTTACTTTGTGCTGTCTAACCAAAGTTTGGGTATTTGGGCCTTTACCGCTAGCTACTGCCTTGTGTTCATTGTTTTAGTCTCTTGCCGCTATTGTCTTTTGGTCTCCAGACTCACACTCACACTGCCCTTCAACTAATTTGCCCTTCATCCCCTCTCTCTCTCTCACCATTGCATTAATTTATAATGTTTTGATATCAAAAAATAATAAATATGAATTTGTTATGGAATCGGTGGGTACCCAGGAATCGGTGGGTACTCGGTGGATCGAATTCTAATTCCAATTCCTAGGAATTAGGAACCGGTGCAACCAATTCCAATTCCAATTCCAATTCCTAGGAATTAGGAACCAGTGGATCCAATTCCAGTTCTGGGTAGTGCAATACCTGGTGGGTACCCGGTTGCGCTCACCCCTAATTCCAATCTCATTCAAAAGCCCCGTTCAAGAGCTTTCCAACAACACCTCTCATGCCTTTTTCCGACTCCCGGTCGCCAAGTTGTGAACCGGGGGTAGAACCATCTTTTACCGTCCAAGGGTAAACCGGTATTTTCATATTTTTCAGAATACAAAATTTATCCGAAAAATTAAAACAGACTGGATGTCGTTATTATGACGACATCCAGCTGGCTCACCACAGCCGTCAGCGGCCCTGGATTAAAATTCAGCGCCACTAGCGGCTGTGAGCTGGGCCGCCAGCGGCGCTCACTAGGGCCGCTAGCGGCGCTGACTCAACTTCAAGCCCGACTATTTTTCAAGCCCAATTCAAAAATTTGGCTCTTTTCAGCCGACCAGCCCTACTTCCCACGCCTATAAATACGACCCTCGACCCTCAAATCAAAACACAGACTACAGTTGACACCCTCTATTCTCAGTAGTATTGACTCTGAGCTTCTCCCTCTTTCTTCCATAAACAATTCTATTCTCGGGAGTATTGACACCGAGCTTCCCCCTCTTTCTTTACTTGAGATCTATCTTTACTATTCATTTGCTAAATAGCCTACAGTTCAGGTACTAACTCCTGAGGCCCCAAATTAAATTAATTGTTTAACTGTTTATGTTCTAGTAGTCAAAATGTAGATATCATGCTAGTCTAACGTCTTTTATTGCTTACTAAATATTGTCCTTCCAAGCATGTGTAGTCGTTTTAATGCTCAATTTGTCAATCGAATGCATGTCTAAACAAGGGTTAAAATAAATGTTGTGATGCTTGTGATGAACCAATTGATAGTCTAAGTCTAGGTTGTTAATCCGGTTTGTGTGGGAATCATGTCTTTAAATTATTAAACAAACTTGAGTTAGTAGAGGCCGTCATAAACGGGCGAGTTGGGTGCCTAACACCTTCCAACCTCGTACATTCGCCCCCGAACCTATTATTGTTGGGTACTCATATGTTCTATATGAGCGGGAGTCTTTCCAAAAACATGATCAATTCACTTATCGCGCTATTGGGTTGTCCCTTCAGATTGTCCCTTCCGTTTGTCCCTTCGATAAAACGCTCGATAAAACGCCGATAGAAGATTTGTGACCTCTTTCATGGTTTTTATTCAATTCAAGTTTTTTCAAAAACTTTTCTAACTCGATGGTTCCTTAAACTTATTTAAACCCTCAACTTACAAATTTTCTATAAGGACGCACTCCATGGCCGTAGAAATCCCGGGTCCTTAGGCGACTCCACTGGAAACTTATTTAAGAGGGTGAGACTCGAAAGTCAAGTTTGCTTAATTGTTTAATTACAGGTTCCATATTTTTGCATCATTTGCATGTGCCTTGGCACAACCTTTTGACCCTTATGATCCTCGAGGAAGTTTGTGTCGCAACTCGTAGACAACCCGTATATCTAAAGGAATATACAGTTGCCTTATCGTGCAAATCGACGCTTCCTCACCCACGACTCATCGACTCTTGTTGGTGAAAAAGAATTACAATTGATGTGTCGACCATCCGCCGAACGTAAATTGTAATTTGTTGTGGTAACCTCAAAGGAGCCAAAAGCCTCTAGCCCACATTCGTGCATTCGCTTGTTTGTTGTGCATGTGTCATTGTAATGCCCGTCTGATCATATGTTTGCCTGTAAACTGCGTCGTTGTAGTGCTTGCTTAAATGCATGAATGTCATGACTATGTGCCAACATGTACTTACGTGCCAGGAGTCTTTTCTTTTATTTTTAGCTAGTTCCTAATGCCCGAAAACGGTGCGAGAATTCAATTCAATGAACACCCATCATTTTTTCGAAGATATATTCTACATCATAAATAATTTTTTAGGATCTTTTTAGCAAAAGCCAAGAGCCAGTCTTCCAATTTTCCCTCTCCCCTTTTTCTATTTCTTTATTTTCTTTTTTCTTTTGAAGTAATCCAGATTCGGTCAAAAAAAAAAAAGAAAACAAAACAAAAAAAAACGGCAAAAGAAAAGAAAGCCGCCGAAAAGAAAAAAAATTGCAAAAAAACAAAAAAAAATCAAAATAAAAAGACCAAAATTCTTTTATTTTTCTACTTTTATCCCATTTTCCACTTTCTTTGAGTCTAGAAAAATAAAATAGGATAGTCCGTCTTTTTTCTATTTTTCTTATTTTCGTTCATTGGCTTTATTTTGTTTCTTTGATATTAGGAAAATATTTGGGGCATCTAGGTTTAAGGATCTTTTCCTTAGGACAATGTGTTTTTGAAAAGTTTCCTAATTTAATATATGTAAATTATTTTTGGAAACTTTGAGCATATATGAGTAACTGAAAATTTCAGCAACTTAATTAATTAAATTAAGGGTACTAAATCATCTTTAAAGTTTAATAAAGTGGTTTAGAAGTCAAAGTATTGACTATTGTGTATTGTGGATTTGTTAGGACCCGTTGACCGCGCTTAAACGTAAGGAGCTTACGTTGTTTGATTGTTTGGATTGCCTCTTTGCTAAAGGTAATTCTTTGTTGTAATTCATGTCTAGATGAATTCTGAAATCTCTTTGTCATAATTCATATTTATTGGGATTTGTATTCATTTGTCTAGTATTGGATTGAGAATGTGAATTCATATTTGGACTTGTGAGTATTTTGAAAAAGGATAATTAATGTTTATTTCCTTGTGATAATTCGTATACAATTATATGTTAGTGAATGCATGTATAATGTTGGAAATTCACTTCGTGTAGCAATGTCTACTTGTTAATATTCATGTGAGGAGATGCATGTTTTATTATTGGTTATTGAACGAAAATTATGTTAATAATTGTTCAATTGGAGTACAGCTTGAAATTGCTATTTTTGGTATCATGTTAATAAGCATGTGGAATCATGTTAGTAAGCATGTTACTTCAATAAGTTGAATTGAACTTTGACTATTGGAACCTACTTAAAGGTATTGAACTAGGTGGTTTTGAATTCAGGTCTAGATGCCATTCATATAAAATTTGCCATCGGAAATCGTAACCATATTGTGTTACTTGAGTGCCAAGATTATGTGTATTACTTGTTATGTGATCACCATATTAAACTGAATTGAGAGTTAAGACTTCTTTGGTAATGGATCCACCGAAGGAGGCGAATGGGAATTTGTCACTTGTTACGTTGAGTGGTTCCATTGGTTATGGCCTCAATGTATTTAGTTAAAGCTTGTATCCATAAAAAGAGCAATTGGGCAAGTGAAGTTTTGTGGATGAAAATGTTCTTCTTGTAAACCTAAGGGTTGAGAGAGGGTATGCATACTTAGGAACACCTAGAAGTACTTCGGGAGTCATCTATACTCCGGGACGGTTGATCCCTCTTTTGCCATTGTGCACGGGACTAAGATCCTATTGAGTCGACTACGGTTGGTTTGACAATTCATGCGATTCTCTTCTCTCTAATGAACTTGGCTAATGGATAATAATAAATATGAGATTTATTATTTGGTGGTTATTGCGCCTTTAAGTTTAAAGCATGTTGTCTTTATTTTTCTTAAAGTATGATCACTATTTTTATTGGATTAAGTATATGGACTTAACTTGGAGATTGAAATGCATTATGTGGTTATGAATTACTCAACGTAGCTGATTGGTTGTTTTTCTTTTTACTTGTGTTTGTTGTCCATTTCTCTTCAATGGTGGAGCTATGATGAACCTATATGGAATTCGTCTATATGGGGGAGTAGTTTGACAGGATTGTAGCTCGAGGAGTAGAGCTAATGAAGGCGAACCAAGAAGATCGTAAATCTTTTAAGAACAATTTATTTTATGGTTTAGTTTGGAACTTCTATTAATATTGGGATTTTTATATTGTAATGAGATTAATTCTCTTGTATGAGAATTAATAAATTTAATATTTCTATTTCATTTGGATTATTTGTTTTAAGTTAGTTGGAAAAGATAGCTAATATTTACTTATCTAGTTTGTATGTTTGAGATATATAACATTTGTTTTCTTTCTAACCTTGTATTTAATTTGAACATTATATACTGCGGTAGCGCTTCAAATTTCTATGGTTTTTCCGCTGCAACTCGTGATTTTAAATGGTTTTAAATTTGACAGATATTCGGGGTGTTACAAGTTGGTATCAGAGCGTATGTTACTGTCCCTAACGTACGTTTTGATGGAAAAGTATATCGTTAAGATGTACTCATAGTTTAAAACTTAAATAGACTTAAGTTATGTGAATAAAAGCTTTGTAAGCCGAAATGAGTTGATTTGTTCTTTTACTTCTTTTGGTATTATTTGAAGTACTCTAGTGAAGTACTAACGTGTGGTTCTCGCGTGTAGATGGTGAAGCTCGAATGACCCGTGACACCCGATGACCCGAGGCAGCTCCGATATGAGGGAGGCCGCCTAGAGGAGTATTTTGACCTCGTGCGTGAGGTATTCGAGCAGTACAACGAGCGATATGGTGTTCACTCTATAACACGCTCGGAAAAGATGAAGGCCTTCCACTTCATCAATGCGTCGCTCAAGTGGTAGCGGTTCCATAAAGAGTGGCGAATGGACTGGGAGATGAAAAACGATAGAGAATACCCCTATCTGGAGACACTGGAGTCATTAATGACAAAGGCGTATGCATGGGACCGAGAGTAACCAGATATGTTTAGAGACCCCTGTGATGCATACGTGGAGAACGATGTGGGGTATGATCCCTTACTTCAGGTGGACGACCAGATGACCCAAGAGGAGGCAGACGCCGACCTCGATCGAGTACTAGCGTTCGAAAAGGACTACTTCGCCGAGGAGGCCGAGGCACCTGCTGTCGAAGTTGAGGAAGAGCCTTTGCCTGCTGTCCCTGAGGTTCCTGCGAGGGCACCTAGGCCTAGCGCTGTGAGAGACTGGCCCATAGGCTTGAATAACAAGCCCAACGAGCCAAGGACCTCTACTGAAGGAGAGGAGGATTCAGAAGAAGATGAACCCATGGAGGAGGAGGACGAGGTCCAAGTGACACATGTGTGTCGCTATCCTTTGAGGAACCGCGCGAGAAGGGCGTGATTCTTAGTTTTGATTAGTTTTATTTTGAGTAAAGTATTTGAGACTTTATTTGGGCCTGCGAGCCATTTGTTTTTGACATTTTGTTTAGAATGTTAAATTTTGCTTTAATTCATGCTATTGAGGCTTGGTTTGGCAAGCACTCATTTTTGAGAACAAATACTTGACTATTTGATTTATGAGATGGAATTTTTGCAAGAAATGTGTTATTTACTTGCTATCTGGAGCATGAGTATTGTGAAAGCGCCTATGAAAGAGGCATGAATGTTTCATTATGATTGTGATTTGTAAATATTTGAGAAAGAACAAAGTCAATTGAAACTTGAGCTTGCTTGTACGCAAGAGTGTGATAAGGCCATGCTTGAATGCAATAAGAGCCTAGAGCCCTAGTTGGTTATTGAACATATATATGAGTCAAGTGTATATGTTAGTTGTGATTATCGCACATGAGTGTGATATGGGTAGCTAATACCCTTTCCTTTTTCTTTTGTTGATCCTTTAGGTTGCTAGATGCCACCTAGAAGAAATAAACAACGAGTCGCAGATTCTAACAGTGCGATGGGAGATAATGAAAACGTCGGGAATGGGGAGGAGATGGCGCAAGCCTTATTAGCGCAACTTGCTCAGTCGCAACAAGCCTTGGCGCAGTCTAATGCATTCATCGCGCAGATGATGCAGAGGGAGGATACGAGGGCTACTGGGGGTGACGACTTCGCCGCAATATCCAAGAAGATTAAGGGGCATAATCCGCCTGTGTTTGAGGGGCGCGAGGATTCCGCACTTCTCGACGATTGGACGCGAGATTTGGAGAAAATCTTCGCGATAACTAGGTGTCCGGAGGCACTTAAGGTAGATAGTGCTATCTATCTGTTCCGGAAGAAGGCAGATCGTTGGTGGACAACCAATGGTACCTCAATTAGAGCTCGACTGAGATTTAATTAGGAAATGTTCAAAACGGTTCTTAGAGAGGAGTTTTACCCAGAGTATCTCCAAGACTAGAAATATAACGAGTTCTTGAACCTTATCCAAGGAAGGATGACCGTTCAGGAATATGCTGAAAAGTTTGACGACCTTGCTCGTTTCGCGGGGGAATTAGTCTCTACGGAAGAGCAGAGGGCCCGTAGATTCCAGAATGGATTGTACTAGACCATTCGTGAATCTTTTGGGGGTTATAAGTGTCAAACTGTGAATCGTGCTGTGATTTACAAGCACCAAGAAGATGTGACTGGGAAAAAGAGGAAGTTTGACGACCATCAGGGTAGTGGTGGTGATAAGAAGGAGAAGTTCCGGGGGGGAACAATCACAACAACAACAACAACAACAAGGGGAATAACCACAATGAGGGTGGGAATTCCAAGAATGAAAATGGCAAGAATGGTAATGGAAATGGCCATCGAAATAGTGGGGGTTGGAAGGGTAAACCCTACATTTGCAAGAGATGCAATAAGAATCACCCAGGACTCGATTGTGCTGGAAATAAGGTGAGGTGCTTCATTTGTCAAGAGATGGGGCATCATTCTTTTGATTGTCCTCAGAAGAGCAAGATCGTGAACAATGGTGGGGGCAACAACAATGTCCAAGCTCCTACAGTTTAGGGTCAAAATGGGAACAACCAGGGTGGTAATCGACAGAATGGGCTGAATGGACAGGCTGGAAATGTTCACAACAATAATGGCAACCAGAACAGAAATGGAGGTCGTTTGTTTGTGATGAATCAAGTACATGCTGATGCGGCAAACAATGTGGCGACTGGTACGTTGAAAATTCTTAGCCTGCCTATGTATTATTTGATTCTAAAGCATCACATTCATTCATATCTGAAAACTTTGTTAAGAAACATGGGATGGGAGTAGTTGAGTCTTTCGAGATTAGTATTGCCACTCTTACTGGAGAGGTGGTATCGTGTAAAGTAGTGCATCCCAATGTTCGTGTAAACATTGCGGGGTCAGAATTGCCTGCAGACTTGATTGAGTTTCAATTGGGATATTTTGAAGTCATTTTAGGGATGAACTGGCTTAACAAGTATAAAGCGAGAATCGATTGTAGTGAACAAAAGATATCGCTGAAAGGGCCTATAAGTAACAGAATCTCTTATAAAGGAATTGTCACTAAGGGAGGAATTAGGATTATTTCAATGTTAGTGGCGAAAAAGAAATTAGAGAAGGGATGTGAGGGATTTTTGTGTCACATTCAGAATGTAGAAGGAATAGACGAGGAAATCTCAAAGATTGACGTGGTCAATGAGTTTCCGGATGTATTTTCAAAGGAGATTCCTAGTATGCCACCAGTGAGGGATACTGTGTTTCAGATTGACCTAGTTCCTGGAACAGGTCCGATTTCGAGGGCACAATATAGAATGGCACCTTTATAGATGAAAGAACTAAAGGAACAACTGGAAGAGTTGTTAGAGAAAGGGTACATTAGACCTAGTGTGTCGCCATGGAGCGCACCAGTTCTATTTGTGCGTAAGAAGGATGGTAGTCTGCGTCTCTGCATCAACTATCGTGAGTTGAACAAGGTCAGTGTCAAGAATAGGTATCCTCTACCAAGGATTGAAGACCTGTTCGATCAACTCCAAGGAGCTGGAGTATTTTCGAAGGTGGATTTGCGATCTGGTTATCATCAGCTGAGGATTGATGAGGTCGACATTGCGAAAACTGCCTTTAGAACAAGGTATGGGCATTATGAGTTTACTGTTATGCCATTTGGGTTAACTAATGCACCTGCTAAGTTTATGGAGATGATGAATAACACCTTTGGACCATATCTGGATAGTTTTGTGGTCGTGTTTATCGATGACATTTTGGTGTATTCGAAGGACAAGGAGGAACACGCAAGACACTTGAGGACTGTCTTGGTGGTGTTGAGAAATGAGAAGTTGTACGCTAAACTCTCAAAGTGTGGGTTTTGGCTAGAGAGTGTTGCTTTTCTTGGGCACATAATCTCTAAAGAAGGAGTCTCTGTTGATCCTTCTAAAGATTCGGGCTGTCATGGATTGGCCTGCTCCGAAAAGTGTGACTGAGGTAAGAAGTTTCCTCGGATTGGCTGGCTATTATAGGAGATTTGTGCAAGACTTCTCCAAGATAGCTAGACCTATCACAATTTTGATGAAAAAGGAGACGAAATACAAGTGGACAGAACAATGTGAAGAAGCTTTCCAAGAGCTTAAGAAGAGGTTGACAACGACACCAGTTTTGACTTTACCGTCTGGAACGGAAGGATTTGACGTGTATAGCGATGCTTCTAAAAATGGGTTCGGGTGTGAGCTTATGCAAAATGGCAAGGTGGTTGCTTATGCCTCTCGCCAATTGAAAGTGCATGAGAAGAACTACCCTACTCATGACATGGAGCTAGCTGTGATTTTTGCCTTGAAAATCTGGAGGCATTATTTGTATGGAGCTCGTTGCAAGATCTTTACAGATCACAAGAGTTTGAAGTATATCTTCACTCAAAAGGAGTTGAATATAAGGCAACGGAGATGGCTCGAGTTGATATCTGAGTACAATCTGGATATTCAGTATCACGAGGGAAAGGCCAATGTAGTTGTTGATGGGTTAAGTAGGAAGACTTCACACACTGTGAACAACATGATGGTGCTACCGTATGACTTGTGTGAGGAATTCAGGAAGTTGGACCTAGAGGTTGTTCAACAAGGTGAGACTGCAGTGTTACTGAATGCAGTTGTAGTGCGACCGTCGATCTATGATGATATCCGACAGTTGCAAGTTCATGACCCGTTTCTAGAGGAGTTACGTGTCAAGATCAAGGATGGGAAGCATCCTTATTATGAGATCCTTGATGATGGTACGATCAAGACGAAAGAGCGTTGGTATGTACCAAACAAGGCTGAGTTGAAAAAGACAATTCTAGATGAGGCGCATGGAACCGCGTATTCTGTTCACCCAGGTGGTGATAAGTTGTACAAAGACTTGAAACTTCAGTTTTGGTGGACAAACATGAAACGAGAGTGTGCTGAGTATGTGGCAAGGTGTCTTACTTGTCAAAAGGTGAAGATCGAAAACAAAAGGCCTGGAGGTCTTGTTCAATCGCTGGAAATTCCTGGATAGAAATGGGATTCATTCTCGATGGATTTCGTGACTGGATTACCAAAGACGAGGTCTGGCAAGGATACTATTTGGGTTATTGTCGACCGACTGACGAAAATGGCAAGATTCATTGCAATGAAGAAGACTTGGTCGATGGACCAACTCGCTGAAGCTTATGTGAAAGAGGTCTTGAAGTTACATGGAGTGCCTAAAGACATTGTGTCAGACAGGGATACGAGATTCTTGTCGAACTTCTAGGGAAAATTACAAGAGGCCTTTGGTACAAAGTTGAAATTTAGTACGGCATTTCATCCTGCGACAGATGGTCAAACGGAGCGTACTATTCAGACATTGGAGGACATGTTGCGAGCTTGTACTCTGGAGATGAAGGACTCTTGGGAGAAGAGTTTGCCTTTGATTGAGTTCTCCTACAACAATAGCTACCATGCGAGCATTGGTAGAGCACCTTACGAGGCACTGCATGGGAGGAAGTGTCGATCTCCTACGTGTTGAAACGACATAAGTGAGACCTTTGTTTTGGGTCCGGATTTTATCCAAGAAACTGGGGATCAAGTGAAACTTGTCCAAGAGAAGATGAAAGCTGCACAAGATAGACAAAAAGCCTATGCAGATCAACATCGACGAATGGAAGAATTCCAAGTTGGTGAAAAGGTACTTCTCAAAGTATCACCTACTCGTGGAGTGATGAGATTTGGGCGCAAAGGAAAGCTTAGCCCAAAGTACATTGGACCCTATGAGATTCTTGAACGAATTGGAAAGGTCTTATAGGCTTGCTATGCCTATGGATTTGGAGCAAGTGCACGATGTGTTCCACGTGTCACAACTCTAAGAAATATCACCATGATCCGAGTCATGTGCTGAATCCTGAAAGGGTAGTGTTAGATGACACACTTACCTATGAAGAGCAACCAGTTCGAGTCCTTGAGGAGCGAACTAAACCTGTGAGGATTCTAGACGAGAAAACGAAGAAAACTCGTGCGTCTACGATCAATCTTGTGAAAGTGTTGTGGGCTAACCACAAAGTCGAAGAAGCGACTTGGGAGACTGAGGCTAATATGCGCAAGCGTTATCCTCAACTGTTCAAACAAGGTACTTAACATTAGTTTCGAGGTCGCACCTTTTTAAGGGGGGAAGGGTGTAACAATCCACGAAAGAAAAGAAACAAAGACTGGAAAAACTCATTTCATTGCATTGCATCATGCTCATTTTGTTATTTGGAAAAGTTGTGAAAACTTTTAAACTTTCGAGTTACTTGTTGCGTATTGAACTTTGAAAGTGTGGTGGAAAAACTTCGCCTTATGGAACTAGCTTCACTTTGGTGGTGATCCTAAGTTTCGAGGACGAAACTTCTTTTAAGGGGTTAAGGATGTAATACCCCGTATTATTATTCATTTTAGAATATTAATTACTTAAAAAGAGAATGCAATTTTGGATTTAAAATATTAATTGGGCTCATGATTTAAAATGACTAATTAATGTATGGGTTGTTTTGGATCCAATTAAATTAATTGGGCCAAAATAAAAGAAAGAAATTTGGCTTGATTATTTTTGGATTGGTCGAAAATAATTAAGGCCTAATTAGGGCCATTATTTTCGGCCAAGAGCCGAAAATATGGAGCAAAATCAGTTCTTATTTTGTGAAAATTATTTCCTAAAAAGGTGGATTTTGAGAGGGTTTGACTGGTTATTAGTTTGGGAAGTTGAAGGAGAAAAGGAAGGAGTAGAATTAGGGATTTGGTTTCCTAATTGGACTCAACTTCCTCACTCATCAACTTAACCTAGACAAAACAAAAAAAAAAAAAGGTCACTCATCTTTTGCTCTCTCAAACTCACGCACGACACACTAAGGAGGAAGAAAGAGAAATTTCAACACTCTTTCACAATTCATCTTATTGCTCAATTTTAAACCTTTTTGATTCCAAGTAAGTGTTTTAATGCCTTTTGATTAATTAAAATTGTGTTCTTGATTCAAATTCATTGTTTTTGATAAACCCTAATTTGTATGAGTACATCCTAATTTATGTTTTGCCTAGGGTCTGCTAGATTCTATTGTTTTTGCATGATAGGATCATGATTAGGGTTTGGTTTGTTGTTTTATTGAAATTGAATCAAGTTTGAGTTCAAAAGGGTTAGATCTTGTAATTTAATTAAAGCTGGCAATTTATTAATAGTGGATTTAATTAGATTAGGGTTTGTTAAATTGTTTAACCAAAAAAAAAAAAAAAAAAAAAAAAAAAGAGGGATCCGACTGGCCGAGCACGGCCAGGCCGTGTACAGCGCACGGTTGGACCTTGCACAGCCGTAGGACGGCTGTCACGGCCTCCAACCATGGCTGTCACGGCCACCGCCGCCGCTGGACGGTGGTCAGCGGCAGTGGTGCCGAGGTGTTTGGTTTTGGTGGTGTTTTTGGTGTTGACTTGTTTTGACTTGTTGACTTGTTTTTAGGTTTTTGGAAAGTTTTCTAATTTAATTTATGTAAATTGTTTTTGGAAACTTTGAGCAAGCATGAGTAACTGAAAATTCCAGCAACTTAATTAATTAAATTAAGGGTACTAAATCATCTTTAAAGTTTAATAAAGTGGTTTAGAAGTCAAAGTATTGACTATTGTGTATTGTGGATTTGTTAGGACCCGTTGACCGCGCTTAAACGTAAGGAGCTTATGTTGTTTGATTGTTTGGATTGCCTCTTTGCTAAGGTAATTCATTGTTGTAATTCATGTCTAGATGAATTATGAAATCTCTTTGTTATAATTCATATCTATTAGGATTTGTATTCATTTGTCTAGTATTGGATTGAGAATGTGATTTCATATTTGGACTTGTGAGTATTTTGAAAAGGGATAATTAATGTTTATTTCCCTGTGATAATTCGTATAGAATTATATGTTAGTGAATGCATGTATAATGTTGGAAATTCACTTCGTGTAGCAATGTCTATTTGTTAATATTCATGTGAGGAGATGCATGTTTTATTATTGGTTATTGAACGAAAATGTTCTTTTGCCATTGTGTACGGGGCTAAGATACTATTGAATCGACTGCGATTGGTTTGACAATTCATGCGATTCTCTTCTCTCTAATGAACTTGGCTAATGGATAATAATAAATATGAGATTTATTATTTGGTGGTTATTGCGTCTTTAAGTTTAAAGCATGTTGTCTTTATTTTTCTTAAAGTATGATCACTATTTTTATTGGATTAAGTATATGGACTTAACTTGGAGATTGAAATAGATTATGTAGTTATGAATTACTCGGCGTAGCTGATTTGTTGTTTTTCTTTTTACTTGTGTTTGCTGTCCATTTCTCTTCAATGGTGGAGCTATGATGGACCTATATGAAATTCGTCTATATGGGGGGAGTAGTTTGACAGGATTGTAGCTCGAGGAGTACAGCTAGTGAAGGCGAACCAAGAAGATCGTAAATCTCCTAAGAACAATTTATTTTATGGTTTAGTTTGGAACTTCTATTAATATTGGGATTTTTATATTGTAATGAGATTAATTCTTTTGTATAAGAATTAATAAGTTTAATATTTATATTTCATTTGGATTATTTGTTTTAAGTTAGTTGGAAAAAATAGTTAATATTTAATTATCTAGTTTGTATGTTTGGGATATATAACATTTGTTTTCTTTCTAGCCTTGTATTTAATTTGAACATTAAATACGGCGGTAGCGCTTCGAATTTCTATGGTTTTTTCGCTGCAACTCGTGATTTTAAATGGTTTTAAATTAGACGGAAATTCAGGGTGTTACAAATATACTCAAGGAGTAGCACAATTAAAGCATGAGGTGGGAGGACAAGTGGTAAGTGTCCCACTCTCACAACCTAGTGGTCAGGGGTTCGAATGCTCATATATGTAGGGAGAATAAAACCTCCTCTACCTTTCTTTGGAGGATCCCCTGCTCTACTTGAGCCTGTCAGCCCATCAGCCCATCAGCCCATCAAATATGGGTTGGCTTGCTCGTCACGTGTGGTTTGCGGGCTATTGCATGCGTCCTTATAGCAAAAAAAATAAAAATAAGGAGTAGCACAATTCATTTCCAACCAAGGAGCCAGGCCCCTTTTCATGTTTAGTGTGTCCAGTTTTCTTTATTTATGTTGACTTTTCATTGTTGTTTGGGCCCTACTCAGATTGGGCCCTGGGCGGTCGCCTCTCTGGCCACCCCCTTGGGCCGACTCTGGTTCTAGTTGCGGTTGCCATTTTGGTGGTTCCTCCTATCAAAGCTTCCTTCATTCCTGATTGGCCAAGTAGCACTCATTGGCTTTGTGGCCTGACTTCTCACAGATCTAGCAGACGGGTTTCACCACACATGACTTTCCCGGATGGGATCTTCCGCAACGAACACAAGTCCTTGCACTCCCTCCATTTCCATTTCTTCTAAAACTTCCTCCAAATCGGAAATTCCCAAACCTCTTATGTGAGCTCCTAGATCTTTTCCTTCTCCTACCTTCTCCTGCAGAATTCACACCTTTCTCCCTCAAATTTCTGTTTTTCTCAAATAAGGCCTCACACCTCTCTTAAATTCTCTCCATGTTGATGGCTTTGTCATAAGCATCCTGGAATATTTTTGACGAGCCAACAACTAGTTCTTGGATGCGCCAGACAAGACCATCTTCGAACCTCTCCATCTTCTCCTGCTCATCTTTCACCATGTTTTCAGCAAAGCGGGACAATTCATTGAATTTTGCAGCATATTCGATGACACTCTTTTTTTTTTGCGTCACATTTTCAAATTCTTGCTACATCCTCCTCCTTAAGGACCTAGAGTAAAACCTCTCTCTCAATTTTTCCTTAAATTTCTCCCACCCAAACTCTTCCTCACCAAGGTAAGTCTCCTTATCCACTTGCCACCAGTCGTAAGCTTCTTTCCTTAGATAATACTGACCACAATTGATCATATGATTCTTAGGATATCCTACTGCCTCAAATAATTTCTCCATGTCTCTAATCCAATCTTCTAGTAGGAAAAGTTTCACTCCTCTCTCATAAGTTGGTGGGTGGTGGGTAGCTAAGTTCTTAAAAAGTATAGCTGGGGTTCCTTAGCTCCACTTCCTACTTTTTCTTTCTTTTTCTCATCATCCTCTAATTGATTCTTAATTGTGGCACCAAATTATTGACATAAGGTTTTTAAGGTCTTCAAACGCTCTCTTCTCGGTGTTTTCTCATTGGTGGGGTTCGAAGTTTCTCTGATCACGGTTACTTATTGATCTTACGTCATACTTGCTATATTTGGGAAAACTTTTCAGCATATTAGTTTAAATAAATGCGTGTATAAATATATATCCTTACAAGTAGCATTTTATTTTATTTTAGGAGGCATCTAAGTCTAATTTTCTTCTATTTAATTATAAACTATTTTTAAGGTCACATCTACTTATATATGCCATGCATAATTTATGATTAACTTAAGTCAAATGCTCTATGTTTATCTATCAAGTCATGCGCATATATACATAGATTAAAGTAAGTACATAGCAACATATCATACATACTTGAGTTTTACACTACCTTACAACATAATTCGAGCTACTTACACCCTTGTAGCTTTGCAAATCATTTAGCCAACGTACCGAAGATACATGTATGGCTAATATCATCATCATGTCCGGTTATATCACAAAGTCTTTGGCCACAAAAGATAATCAAGTTAGTGTTGTTAGACCCAAAATATCAACACTACCATTCACAAAAGACTACCATAAAACATACCACCATTAGTTGTTAGTAGAGCCACTAGCAAAGTCAAGCACTTTCCCATTAGCAAATTGTCGAGTCGGGTTGTTAAGGTGTGAAGGAAGTCGCACCTCTACCTCACGCTCTATATCATCCAAGGAGTTCACCCATGCGGGCACTTGCAGCATGGTTTGCGGTTGGGCTGGTTGCTCGATTTGCCGTGGTGGGTGCACGGGCACATACACGGGAGCGGGAGTATCATGTGGATAATGTAAGATCCTTCCCCTCCGGTATTGTACCACGGTCTCCGGCACAAGATATACACCTCTATTGGCGGCTTCCCATTCGGCTTCCACTTGGTTAAGAATACCCGTCATATAGTTTAAATCCAAATACCAATTACCACGGTTGGCATAATGAACCATATAAAAATACAACCCTCAACAATGATATCCATATAGTTGATCTTCACGCTAAGCCATGGTTCCACAAGCGGAAGAGTCTGGAGGAGCGTGTAGACTCTCCAACCCGTGAATCCCACGAGCTCGTCCGTGAAGGGCTCAAATGCATCACAAGCCATAGGAAAACGTAAAACATAGTCATCAATGGACTCGCCCAAATGCATCGCAAGAGTGATCGGATGTGGAGGCATTTGAGCTGGTTGTGCCACCTAAATAAATGCTCAAACATAACACATAATCTAAAGGTTAATTCAAACAATCTAACACACAACTTGGCACATAATATGCATCCTAATCATGCAATTCTAGTCATGCATGCAACACGTAAATGTTTACTTATCTCTTATGTTTTCTTCTAACTTCTAGTTCTTATTTCCTTTTAATGTTCTAATACCACTTTTGTAACGACCCGGACTTAATAAGTGATAAATTATCCTTAATCACGTTTAGGCCCAAGACTAACACAAGATTAATCTACTTAATAATATTGCATCATTTATTCATAGTTAGATTTATCCGAGTTGTTACCGCCGTATCCAACCGAGGATGGATACGAGGCTAGAGTATTTGAATTTACATAAACATCCAAAAAGAAAATAAAAACTAGATTATTACATACAAGCATTTCTTCACAACCAAGCAACGATAGTAGTAAAATTAGGCCTCGTTCTTGCCATCAGAGGCGGAGCAACTAGAGGCCTAGGGGGACCACGACCCCTGTCAACTTTTTTGAGTTATATAATATATATATGCAATTTAGTAGCATAAATGTCTTGTAGCTGAGTTGGTTGGAACATTGAGAGAGAGGCTTTGCACCCTTGGGGAAGGTCAAAAGATCGAGCCTTGGCGTGATCTACTTTTCATTTCAGGTTTTTAGCTCGTTTGGGCCTTTTTAAACCATTGATCTCCATATGGGGAGATGTAATATTTGGAAAAAAAATATGCTTATGAAAATTGCCCCACCCCCCACCCCCAACCTCTCCAACCAAAGTTCTGGCTTCGTCCCTGCTTGCCATGCACAAATGTTCCATCATCAAGCTGATCCAAAAGATATCATACGTTCAATACAAAAACAGAAGAGAAAATTAGCGAAAAGCTAAGTAAATTCACCCCTATTTCGCAAAAGTAATAATAATGTTTATAATAAATTAAATAATCGTAATGATTGACAAAATTCTTAAATAAGAGATAGAGTTAACCTTTGAATATCTCGGTTGAAAATGGTCAGTTATTCAGTAATCGATATAAGATCAATAATCAAAAGTATACGTATATAAATATATAAATTTCATACCTATATACCCATATTGCGTATATGTATGTTGCAAATAAAGAACCTCCTAAGTTAACAAAACATACTCCTCCTACTTATATTCGAAAATCCTATTATCTATCTGAGACTATAAGTTTTAATTGTGCCTAAATTATTTATTTTCGAAGTTAGGTGATATGGAAAAGCATGTATGTCTTGGCTATTATGTATATATGCCAAACATCCATCAATATGACAATTAGTCATATAAACTCATCATAGTGCATAATCTTAGGCATGTTGCCGTGTAATCGTCATTAGACATATTAGTCGCAAAATTTCATATACTCGGGTATTATAACCCCATAATTCATATTATAGTGAGCTCTCCAAAACATGCTTTTCAAAATTCTTAGGGCGCTACTCTTAGAATCATATCACCAATTGCATATCCCAAAATCCAATCCAATCCAATCTAATCCAAATTAGGCAATTCGGATTGGTGTTTTTGGATTGGATTTGAACTCGAAAAAAATATTTTTTGGATCTTCGGATTGAATTTGGACTCACCCTTTTGGAGTCCAATAACCCAATCCAATCCAAATTAGATATAAATTAATATATAAAAATGCATATAATCCAAAAATGATACTAGCCCAAAATAAAAGAAAATTTTTCACTTTGGTGCCGTGACGTATTGCATAATCATTTTTAGTGACCTGTGTTTTTCATATTCCCACTTTGCTTACATGAGATATTAAAAAAAAGTTTCAATTTAAGTATTTTCGTTAGTCCCGTTAAATTTTCTGTCAATTTTGCTGACGTGGTCAGTTTTGAGTGTAGAGTATAACTAGTGCACGTGTTCATTGACCAAAATACCTCAGTTTTAAGTCACTAAAAAAAAAACTCTTTTTTCTCCACCAAATCCCTCTAACTTCAATTAATCTCTGGACATCTCCTTTCTCATCAACTCAACAACCTCCCCGTCATCCTCATCACCACCGGCATTCATGGCGTAATTTCTCTCTCCTCTATTTGCTCCCTCCTTCTTTCTCCTTCTATCTACCCACTGTTCATGCAAACAGGTTGTGACAAAGATGGTCGACGAAGATCGACGACGGTGAACGGGGGCGGAGCTCGACATCAACGGCGGAGATTGAGTGCCAGAAGTTCAAGGGCTTGTTTTCGATCTTAATTTCGAGATCTAAATGGAGTGTTTTGTTTCATTGTCATTAATTTTGTTTCTAAATTTAAATGGATCTGTAAATTTAATGGGTATGTAATAATTGATTACTTGATAAATTGTGATTCTTGTTGATTATTGCTTACTCAAGTAGCCTAGGTTAAGCATTGGTACATCAATCTTTTGACTGAAATAAAAATACTATGCAATTGAAAGAGAACTAAGGAGAAAAAATGTATTTGGTTGGCTTTAGTTTCTTCTCTTTGTGAACTGTGGTGGTGAAGATGATGAGATTGAGAGGGGAGGGGGTGAAGATGAAGAGAGAGAATGTGGGGGTTAGGTGATGGTATTGCGTGGTGGTGAAAGGTAGAAAAAACGTGGTGGAGGTTGAGGTTGGTGGTGGTGGAGGATGAGGTTGGTGGTGGTGAATGAGAGAGAAAACGTGGTGGTGGTCAATGGTGGTGGGATGGGGTATCAGAGGAGAGAGAACGATAAAAGATGGAGATGGAGAAGATAGATTGGCTTGGGAAGAAAATACCGATTACTCCCTCTAAAAAAATAAAATGCCTCATTTGTCCCCTTTTTTAACTTTTAACGGAGGGGACGGAAATCTGGTAAGTGAAACAAGTGTAATTAACTCACGGGGAATATGAAAAACACAGGTCACTAAAAAATGATTACGCGATACGTTAGGGTACCAAAGTGAAAATTTTTCAAAATAAAAAGTATAAATTACAAATTAAAACCTAAGGGATTGAAGGCAGCAATAAAATGCATACATAAATTAAGAGAGAAAACCCTTTCAGACAACTCACTCAAGTCACGCGTTAGCAGCCACTTGTCCACTTGCTATCTCTTTACACATCTGTCTTCTCCATGTACACTAAGTGGAGATTACCGAACACCTTTGAAACTATATAATTTGCATTTTTTATTTAATGAATGTTGTATACTTGTAGTTGGCTTCAACATTTGTATTATTATCTTATCGATGAACTTTTTTTTTTAAGTAATGGACATTGTTGTAGAAAAGGTAAGAACTCCAGAAAAAAAAATGGATTATTCGGATAAGATTGGATTACGAAAAATAATTCGAACTCAAAAATCAAAGTCCAAAATTAGTTTGGATTGGATTTGGACTCCAAATTTCGAGTCCAAATTTTTTTGAATTGAATTTAGACTAGGCCATAATTCCACTCCAAAGTCCAAACTTTTACCCCTATCCATATATACATAAAAATAATTTTACATGAATAAGACTTATAAACATAGCTCAATACAATCCCTCTTTAATTCATGATCACCAAAAATTATCTCATATACAAATCTCAATTCAATTCCTCCTTTATCATCCAATGTTTCGAAATATATGACACATAATATACCTACTTATAATTTTTGTAACAACAAACATTATCACCTCAGACATCACTAGCCACCTTAAGACTCATACTCATCTACTTAGCTCACGTCACAACCAACACAATTACTTATTCATAAAACTAATATATATATGTACCCTTATCTTCTTAAATAAATATCCATACTTCACAATTAATTTATAGAACTTAAAATCTTGAAAAAAAAAAAACTCCAAATCAAACGTAAACCATTCGGTATTCATCAAAAACACAAAAACCATCCAAGATTAATAATTTCCATATTTCATTACTTGATTTTTGTCGCGACAAAAACCATCCAACATCAATAATTTCCATATTAAAATACCCCACAAAATCACCCAACAAACACAATAGCTTCTTTACCCCAAATCATCATTAGCCAAATTTGATTTTTGGGTTATTACAGGTATGCTGCAAATACACATGTAATTTAACTTATTCACATAAAGAGTACAATGATTAGAGTGTTTGTGCAAATCATTCAAATGTCAAACTTCATTGTATCATATAGGCGATATGTTGAAACTATACTCATATGGCGTATAAATAATGTTTAAGGAGAGCGTTATTTAGCGCAACTTAGCTTAAGGCTGTAATTGTTCTTGTTATTATACTTCTAGTAATTGTAACAGATCACATAAATAAAGTACTTGGGCGTTGTTGGCTATCGTCAAATTCTCCAAAAAAATCATTTATCACTTTCAGCATATTTTTTGAATATAATAATAATCAAGTTTTCAAATCAATATGTTGTGTGTGTGTGTGTGTGTTTTTTTCTTTTTTTAATCATCAAATTCTTCAAGAAATTACTAATCCCTTTCAGCATATTTTCTGTACATGTTAATCATGAAATTTTCAATCATTAAACTACTCTTGATCCTCTCATTGTTTCTCGATTCTTCTTTTTTTTTTTTGGTACATGAATAATTTTCCGTCACATTTGAAAGTCAGAGTTGTGTTAATAGCGTATATTAGAGGGAGTTAAATAATGGTTAGATGTTATCTTTAAACAACAACATTACGATATAAAATAATGGGGGCTTTGAAAAAAATGGCTAAAAAAATCGTAATTGACACTTAAAGCTGGCTTGAATTAATTAGGGGAATAAAAATTCAAATAATAGACAATACAAAGTTTTGAAGGGTTATAGGTGTAATCTGTCAAAATACAATTCATAATATCCATTTTTCTTAAATCTTCCACAAGTTACCCCTTTAATTTATTTCAAAACAAGATATAATATACGTTTGATGACCTAAAATACCTTTTAACCCTTTATGTTAAGTTACAATAGGCATGCGGATACCTAAGTTAAAAAAAAAAAGAGACGAATAGTTGTAGGAAAATCTAATACTATGGTTATAATCTATTGCACGTCGAAAGAATACTTATTAGAGTTAAGACTCTATCAAGAAATTTGTATATGAGATACATATTTTAGAACTTTAAGTGTATCAGACACAAGTTTTAAATTGAATAGATAATATGCATTGCGCATTTTACCAAAGTCCTATAATTCTTTTTATAGAAAACTAAATTGGAATGCACAATTTCGATAATGTAATCAAATGTGTTAAAATATTGTATATGATCTTATTGTATATGATCTTTTCCTAGTATTTCTAGGATACCTCATATAATATCTTCATGATATTATACTGAGTAGATTGCTCATATAATTTATTCCCTTCTATATTTATAGATATACATAGGTATATATATACCTTGTACCTCATAAGAATTCATATATACAAAATACTCAATTTTCCTCCAATTCTAACATGGTATCAGAGCATACTTAAAAAAAAAAAAAAAGGAGAGAGAAAGTGGTATTCAGTTTTGTCATCACTGATGCTTCTAGCCGACATTCTCTGCTTTCATTAAGGCTTGAAAGCTCTTTTGTCTCACTCATCCCTTAAAAGAGAACATTACTCCCTTTTTTTTTTCCTCTCAAATTAAAGCTTCAAATTGTTCAATTTGGAGATCTACGTTCTTTGTGGAAGGAACAAATTTGAAGATTTCCACTCATCCTTGCACTGCCAGCAAGACCTAACTTTCCCAATATTAATTCCAGTTCAGCCATTTTTCGTCACGATCCAATTCAGCCATAGTTCCTCTGTTTCCTGGCGAAATTTTTAGGGGCTTGCTGCTGGTATTCTCCCTCTGAGTCTATCAAGCCACATCTGATTTTTGCTCAGGTGTGTTCATTCCATTTATTTGGTTAATTTCACAAATTGGCAATTTCAGTTCATTATTGCTCTTGCTCTTTATTATGGACAAATCAGATATTATTCGTCCCATTCAAATAATTTTTGATGGTTCCAATTATGTGTCTTGGTCTCAAGAGATGTCTAGTTTTCTTAAAGGGCGTAAACTCTGGCGTTTTGTCAATGGCACTATCTCTAAACCTGTTAAAGTAACTAGGGAAGATGATTCAAAGTATAATGATCGTTTAGAAGATTGGGAAAGTAAAAACCATCAAATTCTGACATGGATTCGTAATACTGCCATTTCTTCCATTAAAATTCAATTTGGTCGATTTGATAATGCTAAAGATGCTTGGGATCTTTTATCACAACGTTATTCAACCACAGACATTGCTCATCAGTATCAATTGCATGAAACCCTTCGTGGCATGAAGCAATTACCCAAACAGTCTGTAAATGATTTTCTCGCACAAATGCATGTTGTTTGGGATCAGTTGGCATTGTCCGAGCCTACTTGGGAGAATCATAATGATGCTGCAAAGTTTTATACTTATCGTGATAATTTACGTGTTATGCAATTTCTCATGGCTTTAGATGTACCTTATGAGCTTGTTCGTAGTTCTCTCCTTCATAGGGAAACATTCCCAAAGCTTGAGAGTGTTGTTGCTGAACTGTTGTCAGAGGAAACTCACCTTGGCATTCTGAATGTCAACAAATCAGAGTCCATAGTTCATGATGCTGTGATGTCAGTCTCTTCGTCAAAATCTGATGCATTTTGTCGATATTGCAAGCGCTCTGGGCATGTCATTTCCGAGTGTAGGAAGCTGCAATATAAACAGAACAAAGACAAATCTCAGGGTAGACCTGTCAGGCACAGTACAAATACTTCGGCAGCGATGACAGATGAGACATCTCCCTCTATATCTTTGAGTGATCTGCAAACCCTTCTTACTCAGATCACTGGGAACTCTTCCTCTTCAGCATTGTCTGCAGCATCGCCATCAGGTACAACAACTACATCCTCTTGGTTCTATGATTCTGGATGTTGCAATCATATGACTTCTAATTCTAGTGCAATGGTAAATAAAGTTGGCTCTACTGCTCTTAATACTATTCGCACTGCTGATAGTTCCACGATGAATGTTACACATGTTGGGGATATTTCAACTGTTAATCTGTCATTTTCTGATGCTTTTGTTGTGCCTAAACTTGCACTAAATCTTAT
The DNA here is from genome assembly GCA_038025085.1 of Tetragonia tetragonoides. Lineage (NCBI taxonomy): Eukaryota > Viridiplantae > Streptophyta > Magnoliopsida > Caryophyllales > Aizoaceae > Tetragonia > Tetragonia tetragonoides. The sequence continues at coordinate 37,748,329 of CM076143.1, forward strand.
CTCTGTGGGACAGTTGTGTGAGCTCGATTTAGATGTTCATTTTTCAAAGCATGGTTGTCGTGTGCTAGACCCACAAAGTGGAGAAGTGATAGGAACTGGGCGTAAAGTTGGTCGTTTGTATGAGGTCGAATCTCTCAAAGTTCCTCGTACATCTAATGTTGTTTCTGCTGCGGTTTCTCAAGAAGTCTGGCATTCTAGATTGGGTCATATATCTTCCTCTAGATTAAAATCCTTAGTTTCCAGTGGTGTTTTAGGAGAAGTTAAAATGAATAATTTTGATTGTATCCCTTGTCAACTTGCAAAGCACCATGCTTTACCATTTAATAATAGTGAATCGGTTTCCACTGCACCTTTTGATCTTGTTCATTCTGACATTTGGGGTCCTTCACCAAATTTAACAAAAGGTGGTGCACAATACTTTGTGATATTTGTGGATGACTTTTCAAGGTTCACTTGGATTTTTCTCTTGAAAAGACGTTCTGAATTGCAACAAGTTTACTATAACTTTGCTGAAATGATTCAGACCCAATTCTCTTGTAAAATCAAGACTTTTCGATCAGATAATGCCCAAGAATATAGGGAGACAGATTTTCTGAAATATCTTGCAGCAAATGGCACTATTCTTCAGCATTCTTGTCCAGGTACTTCTCAGCAGAATGGTCGTGCCGAGAGAAAGCATCGCCATATTTTGGATACTGTTAGAGCATTACTGATTTCTGCATCTTGTCCAGAATATTTTTGGGGCGAAGCCGCTCTCACTGCTGTATACAATATTAATCGTATTCCTTCTCCTGTTATTGGTAACAAATCTCCATATGAACGTCTGCATGGTACGCAACCTGATTATACTCCTATTCGTGTATTTGGTTCTGTATGTTTTGTTCTTCTCCAGCCTCGTGAGCGTACCAAATTGGAGCCACGAGCACGATTATGTTGTTTTCTTGGATATGGAATTGAGCACAAAGGCTACAGATGTTGGGATCCTATTTCAAGACGTCTACGAATCTCACGTCATGTTGTGTTTTGGGAACACAAAATGTTCTCTTCAGTCTCCAAATTTCAGATTTCAGAACATGTCGTGCCTTATTTTACTGACCCATCTATTGACTTATTTCCAGAAGATCTTGCAGGAAATCTCGAGGTTCCCTCAAGTGTTCCTCTATTGTCGGTGGATCCATCTATTGAAATTTCTGCTGACACTGAAATTGGTGCATGTCCTTCTTCCTCCTTTGATGTGCCAGAGTCGATTCAGCCACGACGTTCCTCTAGAGAGAGCCATCCCCCTGTCCACCTTAAAGACTATCATTGCTATTCCACTATTGCTTCTCTTTATGAACCTACCACATATCGGGAAGCAAGTCCTGATCCTTTATGGCAACAAGCGATGAAAGAAGAGTTACAAGCTTTAGAAAAAGCGCATACATGGGAGATGGTTGACTTACCAGAGGACAAATCTGTCATTGGCAGCAAATGGGTTTACAAAATCAAGACACGTTCTGATGGAACCATTGAGAGGTATAAAGCTCGTGTAGTTGTACGAGGTGATAATCAGGAATATGGAATTGACTATGAAGAGACATTCGCTCCTGTTGCCCGTCTTACATCTGTTCGGAGCTTACTTGCTGTTGCTGCAAGTAAGAAATGGGAATTATTTCAGATGGATGTAAAGAACGCCTTTCTCAATGGCGATCTCAACGAAGAAGTTTATATGAGGCCTCCACCAGGTTATGATCATCCTCCACACAAGGTATGTCGTCTTAGACGAGCACTATACGGCTTGAAACAAGCTCCACGAGCTTGGTTTGCAAAATTCAGCTCTACTGTACATCGTCTTGGTTTCTTTTCTAGTACCTATGATCATGCCTTATTTATTCGTAGAACCAAGAACGGATGTGTTCTTTTGCTGTTATATGTTGATGATATGATTATTACTGGAGATGATTCACAGGGTATTATAGAGTTGAAGTCTTATCTTAGTCAGAATTTTGAGATGAAAGATCTCGGTCATCTTAATTATTTTCTTGGTCTTGAGGTCTCATCAGATACAACAGGCTATTCTCTTACTCAGGCCAAATATGCTGTTGATCTTTTGTCTAGAGCAGGGTTAACCGATAACAAGATTGCTTCCGCTCCAATTGAAGCTAATGCCAAATTTACACCTACAGATGGGGTGCTCTTGAAAGATCCTACTCTTTATCGACAACTTGTGGGCAGTCTTATCTACCTCACGGTGACACGTCCTGACATAGCCTATGCAGTTCATATTGTAAGTCAATTTATGTCTTCATCACGGACAACTCATTATGCTACAGTACTACAAATTCTTCGCTATGTTAAGGGCAGTTTGTTTAAAGGGCTTTATTTTCCTTTTGATTCCCCTCTTGAATTACAAGCTTATTCCGACTCTGATTGGGCTGGTGATCCTACTGATCGTCGCTCCACTACTGGTTATTGCTTCTTTCTTGGGAAATCTCTTATTTCATGGCGTAGTAAGAAGCAAACAGTTGTTGCACGTTCGAGTACTGAAGCCGAGTATCGTGCTCTTGCAGACACCACTTCTGAACTTGTTTGGCTCCGTTGGTTGTTGGAAGATATAGGAGTGACACAAAACTCTCCTACTTCTCTTTATTGTGACAATCGCAGTGCTATTCAAATAGCACATAATGATGTATTTCATGAGCGGACTAAACACATTGAAGTGGATTGTCATTTCATTCGGCAACATCTTGTTCAGAATGAGCTTCGCCTCGTTTCTGTTTCTTCCTCAGATCAAACAGCTGACATATTCACCAAGGCACTTCTGCCACGACGTTTTGCTGATCTCGTTTCCAAGCTCAAGATGGGTTGTCTACCACGTTGAGCTTGAGGGGGGGTGTTAAAATATTGTATATGATCTTATTGTATATGATCTTTTCCTAGTATCTCTAGGATACCTCATATAATATCTTCATGATATTATACTGAGTAGATTGCTCATATAATTTATTCCCTTCTATATTTATAGATATACATAGGTATATATATACCTTGTACCTCATAAGAATTCATATATACAAAATACTCAATTTTCCTCCAATTCTAACAAAATGTAACTGCGCCAAGTTTTTTATTTATTATTTTATGGCAAACATCGGGAGCTCATACATTCACATGATAATAGCCAACAACTCAATCAGCTACAAAATACAATTAAGCATTGCAAGGATCAAACTTATAGATATAGGGTAATATTTAGATCTGGCAAGGGTTGGTCGGATCGGGTTCGGTTCGGATCATTTCGGTTCAGATTATTTTCGAGCCAGCTTATCTGGGTTCGGTTCGGGTTCGGTTCAACACGGTTCGTCTTTGGTTTTAATTTGCTCAAGTTGATTCAGGTTTGATTCGGTTACGGGTCAAATACATTCGGGTCGGGTATGGATTTGAGTTTCCGGTTCTTTTTGGGTTCGGATTCAAGTCGGGTTTATATTATTGTGAATTTTACAAATAAACATGGGATGTAATGATTTATTTATGATTTTCCTTTTGAAAACAATAAAAAGAGGTTTGTAAAGAGTAAAATATTCTTATTATACTATGTTAAGGGAACAAATAAGCAAAAATAAAAGTTTTAAACTTGCAATCTTTCGGATACGGATCGGGTTCGGATTATTATTTCTTGGGTCGCATTCAAATCGGTTAACTTCGGATCATTCGTATCAGATCGGTTACGAGTCGGGTTAGGTTTGGGTCGGATTGACTTTCAATTTCGGTTCAACTTTGGATTTACTATTCGGATCAAAATCGGATATCGAATCAGGTATTTCGGGTCAAGTTATCAGATCCGGATCAGCTTTACCAGGTCTTGTAATATTCATGATGCATCACAAGTCGAGAGATGTGAAAGTGGTCGACTTGGTGAATGAGGTAAACCAAAAGTATGAGGATTTTAAAGTCAGAGGTCTTAGAGACACGGTTGTAATTCTATAAATCGTTTTATAATAGGGTACAAGGTGATGATGAAACAAAACATGTTCTTTTCACATGAAAAAAGTTGAGCTGAACTAAACTGAATTGAATCAAATTTAATTTAACTAAATAATTTTTCAAACTTGGTCTTTAGCCATTTAAAATTAAACCAAACATTCTTACTACATATTTGAGTCATTTGAGTGTATACTTAATCTTATCAATGATATAAGTACCTTGCTGAATATATTTTGGAATAAATTTTTATCCAAAGTGATAAGTTTCACGTGAACTGACATGAAATTGAACTGAATTGGAATACATCGAGGAGAACATATTGTTAGTAATTTAACTTTATAATTACCGATTTCTAATCTAATTGGCACCTGAATATCAGCATCAATTGCGTAAATATTGTGTCAATCAAAATCATCAATGGTTAGAAATATATATTTGAGAGGAAAAAGAATAAGATGTAGAAAACTATATTTCCAATTAGAAGAGTATCTTGAAAAGTATTATCACAAAAATATTTACGTTTAGTAATTTAAAACTTACGTTTAACAGTTTTGTAAAAAAAAAGAGGCAACAACGAGTTATCACTTATCAAAACGTTAGATGTCAACCTTGTTTAACAGGTGGAGTAATTTCCTAATTCCAGTTTGACAATACAACCAATTATGCACATATCCTCCAATTACCTAGGAGTATTTCCTAATCTTATGCCTATACTAGATTTCGTGCCCGTGCGATGCACGGTTCTTGTTCATCATCCTTTGTTATTAGAATCAATATAAAAAAAAATTTAATCACATCAATATATAAAGTTGAATAATAGGAGTGGGAAGGAACAATAATAATTTTTTTCACACATTTAACAAAGAAATTATATTTTTAGTGAATAAATAATATATCTTTTTTAGGATAATAAATATAATACTTATGTTACTTTTTTTATTAAAATAAAATAAAATAAAAGTATTTTTGATTTCTTTTTAATCACCCATGCATTTATGACTATTTATTATTTTTCAACGCCACCTTGGGTGCGATGCACTGGTTCTTGTTTATCATCCTCCGTTATTAGAATCAATATAATAAAAAAAATTAATCATTATCAATATATAAAGTTGAATAATAGGAGTCTAGCAAGGAACAATAATAATTTTTTTATCAAGAAAAAAAACTCTTTTAACAAAGAATTTTTATTTTTAGTGAATATATATTTTTTTTAGGATAATAAATATAATACTTGTGTTATTTATTTTTATTTAAATAAAATTAAAATATTTCTAATTTCTACTTATTTTATTTAAATAAAATTAAAATATTTTTAATTTCTTTTTAATCACCCATGCATTTATGACTATTTATTACGTATTCAATGTCACATTGGTGAGAACTCAATTATATATATATATTTATATATATATATATATATATATATATATATATATATATATATATATATATATATATATATATATATATATATATATATATATATATATATATATATATATATATATTGATTCTTTCCAATAAGACCTTATGAGGGCAGTTACTACTTTACTAGTGTACTTGTACAGTTCTTTCCTAATCAATTTTGAAGTTGTTACTTGTATCAATTTTGACACACTGGTCACCAACAAGGAACAGTAATGGAAGCTTTGTTAGTATTTTATCTGTATACAAGTCATTATTATACATTGATTTTAAACAACAATGAATTTTCTCATCATCAATTTCTCCAGTCAAATTCAGGCACTCATAACATATTACTAAAACTCAAATCAAATTCTCTTTCTTCTAGAAACAACCCACCCTTCAAACATTTCAAATCTAGAACAACAACAACATCAACTACTCTTTTGAAGAAAAGAAGACTTTTCAATTTGTTTGATTTTTTGAAGTTTTTTTTTTTTGTTTTTTTTTTTTGCTTGCTTGTTGTGGCCACCCATTACGTCTGTCTTTCCCATTTTTCCTTCTTGCAATGTCCGCCCACCTTCTCTTTCTCTCTCTACAATGCAATTGACCATCAGAACTCTCTACAATGCAATTGACCAACGAATTTTCTGAACCAAGGTTCAAGTTCAAAAAGGACCATCATAAGAGGGCAATTGAGCTAAAGAATTGGCTCAATATTTCACTTCATTGCTTACTTTTTCTCTCAAGCAAAGCAAGTAAGTAATTATCTTAAAATCCCAATTTAGTGGAATCCCCTTTGTTAGTATTTTATCTGTATACAAGTCATTTTCCTTCTTTAGTTGGTTGTTAGTTTGTTTGTTGTATACAACTGTTGCTCTTTCATCAGCTTGCTTTTTGTAGTTATAGTACACACCATTAGTTGCTTCAAGCTGTAATTTGGTACATTTGGGGAGTGAATTATTGGGATTTGTATCATTTTTGTGAGAAATTGGCATCTGGGTCATGCATGTTTTTGCTTATAGTTGACTCTTAGATGGTCAATAAAGTTCTGATCTTCAGATGATGGGTTCAAACAGGCCACTTTTGATCCCATCACCCCGAACCCCGAAACCCCATGAATTTACATCAGCAGCTAGTTTTTCTGATCTGTTGAAACCAGTTCCTGAGAGTTCTCAATCTGTTTCTAGGATGGATTCAAGTACCCCAGTTGAGAATTCACCAAATAGTGATTTTACTTTGCATTCATCCTCTAGGAGGAGTGCTTCTTCACACCCGTCGAAATCGCCCTCGGGCAGGGATTACTCCAACCCACCTGTTGAGAATTCACCAAGCAGTGACTTCATTTTGCATTCCTCATCTAGGAGGAGTGCTTCTTCACACCAGTCGAAATCACCCTCGTGGAGGGATTTCAACCCACCTGTTGAGAATTCAGTAAGGAATGATTATATGTTGCGCTCCTCGTCCAGAGGAAGTGTTTCGTCGTATCAGATTGTTTCTGCTACTTTAAATTCGGCTTCTGGGAGGGACTCGAATTTTCCGGTTGAGTATTCTGAGAGGAGTGGACCAATCTTGAATTCCACTTCTCGTGGAAGCATTTCGTCGTATCAGTGGAGGTCAGCAGGAAATTCTGTTAGGGAGGTGAATTTTAGCGATTCAGAACCGAAGCCAGTGAGGTATGGATCGACAAGAGCTGAATCAGAAGGTTTGGGTCTATCCCAGAAGGAAATCAATGATGAAGATGCAAGGTTGATTCATATAGATGACCCAGCAACAACAAATGAGAGATTTGAATTTGCTGGAAATTCAATTCGGACTTCAAAGTATTCAGTTATCACATTCCTGCCTCGGAATCTATTTGAGCAATTTCATAGGGTAGCATATATATACTTCCTGATCATAGCTATTCTGAATCAGTTGCCCCAGCTTGCAGTATTTGGCCGCGGTGCTTCCATCTTGCCTTTAGCTTTTGTGTTGATAGTTTCAGCTATTAAGGATGCATTTGAGGATTTTAGGAGGCACCGTTCAGACAGAATTGAGAACAATCGGCTCGCATCAGTGCTGGTCGATAGTCAGTTTCAGTTAAAAAGTTGGAAGCATATTCAGGTTGGTGAGATCATAAAGCTGTCTTCAAATGAAACACTTCCTTGTGACATAGTGCTGCTCTCTACAAGTGACCCTACTGGGGTTGCTTATGTGCAGACCATAAATCTTGATGGGGAGTCCAATTTGAAAACACGGTATGCCAAACAGGAGACACATTCAAAGAACCCTGAAAAAGAAAAGATTAGTGGATTTATCAAGTGTGAAAAACCCAATAGGAACATATATGGTTTCCAGGGATACATAGAGATCGATGGGAGGAGGATGTCACTGGGGCCCTCCAATATTGTTCTCCGAGGTTGTGAGCTCAAGAACACAGATTGGGCAATTGGAGTGGTTGTGTATGCTGGCCGTGAGACGAAAGCTATGCTTAATAACGCAGGAGCCCCGTCCAAGAGAAGCCGACTTGAGACTCAAATGAATCATGAGATCATCATGCTTTCTCTATTCCTTGTTGCTCTATGCACAATAGTGTCCACCCTTTTTGGCATTTGGACGAGGCGTCACAAGGATGAATTAAATGAAATGCCATTTTACAGGAAAAAGGACTACTCTACGGGTACCCCAAAGGATTTTAACTATTATGGAGTGGGCCTGGGAATATTCTTTACATTTCTCATGGCAGTTATCGTATTCCAAATTATGATTCCTATTTCTCTCTACATATCCATGGAGCTTGTACGGGTTGGTCAGGCTTACTTCATGAACCGGGATACTGACATGTATGATGAGGCCTCAAATTCAAGATTTCAGTGCAGGGCGTTGAATATAAATGAGGACTTAGGGGAAATAAAGTTTGTGTTCTCTGACAAAACTGGTACACTGACTGAAAACAAGATGGAATTTAAATGTGCGAGTATATGGGGAACAGATTACAGCTGTGAGAATGGTATTGAGCCGGACGAACTGAATCACTACTCTGTTCAAGGTAATCCAGATTCTTCAAGATCCTACTCATAAATTTTGAAGTAAATTTTTTAGTATTTCTGACTTTCTGCCGTTATACTAATTGGTTCATTTTCTTTTTCTCACTTTCTTCATTGGATGCTATTAGTGGATGGGAAGGTTCTGAGGCCGAAAGTGAAAGTGAAGGCTGATCCTATCCTTCAAGGACTGCTAAAGAGTAAAAAGGATACTGATGAAGGGACACGTACCCGTGACTTCTTCCTTGCGCTGGCGGCTTGCAATACAATCGTACCTATTGTTACAAATTCATCCGACTCTACTGTAAGGATAATAGACTACCAAGGCGAGTCGCCTGACGAGCAGGCGTTGGTTTATGCAGCTGCTGCCTATGGCTTTACACTTATAGAAAGAACCTCCGGTCACATAGTTATTGATGTCCAAGGAGAGACACAGAGGTGATTTTCGACTCTTGTTCCCTTGTCTTTTTGTGCTTTTCTAATGCTATTATGCCAAACGTGCTTGTGCAATAGAGTTGTCAGCAATTCATCTTCAAATTAAAATTTGGCTGGGCTCTTTGTATCTCTGTGCATCACAATTTGATTGTGGCCTATAGCTCGTAAAAGGTGAAAATGGCCTGTATTGATGCTATTGCTAGCATCTAGTTACAAGTTATTAGCCATCTAGTTACAAGCTATTAACTATTCATCTTATCACTCATTGGAATATTTTCTCGGCTATACTGCTGCAATACGTACTATGGTTCAAGTGCTTATTCATCCCAATTATAATTGATAGTTATTGACCTCTTTGTTATTGGGTTAGTCATTGAGCGTCCCTTGGCCGACTTATTCACTAATTTATCAGGCATGTTTATCACATTTTACTTGTCGAAGCCTGAACTATTTTCCTCATCCCTGTTAAGTGAAAGACTGTAAAATGTAGCAGGAGAAAAGAAAGTTACTCCGTACTTTCTATGAACTGAACATTAGGCGGTAGAATGCACATACTGGATTTGAAGACCCTATTTGTTCTATTATTTCTCTCAGTTTTTTTTTGTTGAATTAGTGCAGGTTTGATGTTTTAGGACTTCATGAATTTGATAGTGACCGCAAAAGGATGTCTGTTATACTGGGTTGTCCAGACAAGACTGTCAAAGTCTTTGTAAAAGGTGCAGATACAACTATGTTTAGTGTGATTAACAAATCTTTGAATCCAAAAGTGGTGAATGCAACAGAAACCCATCTTCATTCTTACTCCACAATTGGTTTGAGAACACTTGTGGTTGGGATGAAAAAAATTGACACCTCAGAATTTGAGCAGTGGCAATCATCGTATGAGGCTGCAAGCACGGCTATTATTGGAAGGGCAGCTCAACTTCGCAAGGTGGCTAGCAACATAGAAAAGGATTTAACCACACTAGGCGCCTCTGCAATTGAGGATAGGCTTCAGCCAGGTGTGCCAGAAGCAATAGAATCTTTGAGAAATGCTGGGATCAAAGTGTGGGTTTTGACCGGCGACAAGCAAGAAACAGCAATATCAATTGGCTATTCATCGAAGCTTCTCACAGGCAGAATGAGACAGATTATTATCAATAACAATTCTAGGGAGTCATGTAGAAGGAGTTTGCAAGACGCACTGGCTATGTCGTCTGATATATCGAATGCTGCTGATAATGAAGGGACACGTGGAACTCAGCTTGCCTTAATTATTGATGGTAGCAGTCTGGTTTATGTGCTTGACTCTGAACTTGAGGAGGAGGTAAACGAACAAATTATTATTTCTCTTTCTTTATGCTGTTTAATAAAACATTTATAAATATGCAAGCTTGATGGATGGCTCCAGCCTCCAAGTCCTTTCAGTGAACTTCTTCTGATATCTGAATTTGATGGTTTTCTACCTATCACAGCTTTTCATGTTAGCTAGTAAGTGCGCTGTTGTGTTATGTTGCCGGGTGGCTCCATTACAGAAGGCAGGAATTGTTGCCCTCATAAAGAACAGAACTGATGATATGACGCTTGCTATTGGGGATGGTATGCTGCAACTTAAACTCTTGTTTTCCGTTTTTCTGGCTCTCAGTTCAGTTTGTTATCTGCCAAAGAGCAGACAGTCACAACTGGAAGGGGAAAGCCATACCTGTTTGGTTGCTATTTCTCATATTGATTCTTCTTGAACTCACTTCAGGGGCCAATGATGTGTCGATGATCCAAATGGCTGATGTTGGAGTAGGGATCAGCGGACAAGAAGGTCGACAAGCTGTAATGGCTTCAGATTTTTCAATGGGACAATTTCGTTTCTTAGTGCCGTTGTTGATGGTTCATGGGCACTGGAATTACCAGAGAATGGGTTATATGATATTGTACAACTTTTATAGGAATGCAGTGTTTGTCTTGGTTATGTTCTGGTGAGTCTCCTTATCATGATGACATTATTTCAATTATTTCCTCTTGAAAGCATGTATTGGGACATTGACAGATAAAATATGAAGTGAGAAACTACTAATTGAGAACTCTATGATGTGAGAAACTAGTAATTGAGAACTTAACACTCAAATAATGATAATGCGGGGTCGGAGTATTGCATAGACCAGTGTAGACATGAATTAATTTGGTAATCACTAGGACTATGCAGTGGCGTCTATTCTGCTAGGTGTGCACTTCGCAGTTGGGTTGTATAAACTGTGCTTGTGAGCTTGAGTTGTATATACTGTGCTTGATAATATCATTCATAGGTAATGACAATAAAGATTTGACAACTTTGAAGCTCTTGACATGATCTTTCCTGTACAGGTATACACTATTTACTGCGTTTACGTTGACTACTGCAATTACCGAATGGAGCAGTGTCATGTATTCAGTTTTGTATAGTTCTGTACCCACAGTTGTAGTTGCAATTCTTGACAAGGATTTGAGTAGAAGAACTCTGCTAAAGTATCCACGGCTCTATGGAGCTGGACAGAAGGAAGAGTGCTACAACTCGAGGCTGTTTTGGATAACAATGGCTGATACTTTGTGGCAAAGTGCAGCAGTCTTCTTCATCCCACTCTTTGCATATTGGAAGAGTGACATTGACGCTTCAAGCCTTGGTGACCTTTGGACAATTGCAGTTGTAATTGTAGTCAATTTGCACTTGGCAATGGATGTAGTGCGGTGGAACTGGATCATGCATGCTGTTATATGGGGATCCATAGCTGCAACTTTCATTTGTGTCATTGTCATCGATGTTATTCCGATCTTGCCTGGTTTCTGGTAAGTTCTGACTTCTAATCTATATGTACGCAAAGTATTCACTTTTGACACATGTTATTGCATATGCATCGTTGCTCCAGCAACTTACTGACATTATTCTTTTTGGTCTAAATTGCATGTAAGTAGTTGAATATAGGTCTATTCCAATAACATATTGTAGAAATGTTTTACTGTCATATCTCTGATTATTCTCAACTTCATACCTACGGTTAATAGTACGCTGTGGTAGTGTCAAATGTACAAAAACACCCTATACTAATGTACGACTCCATGTTTAGTGTGTTATGCCAAGTCAGAAGAATATATTGCCTCTGTACTGGATAATTTGTTTTTTCACTAATTCTTGCTAGTCACTAAACCCTTATACTTCCTCATTGCCAGGGCTATCTTTCATGTAATGGGCAAAGGGTCCTTCTGGTTGTGCCTGCTTGCCATCCCGGTTGCTAGCATGATTCCCCGTTTTGGTGTAAAATTTTTCGGGCAATGCTATTTTCCTAGCGATATTCAGATTGCAAAAGAAGCAGAAAAGATCGGTACATTTTCGGGTTGGGATCGTGAAGAGACTGAAATGAACTCATTGCCAGATTCTCGGCAGAGATGACGAGCGAGGTGGAATGTTCTCACTGTTGGTCTTCTTTTTTCTTTTTCTTCTTTCCTTTGTAAAAAGCATCACATATAGTTTTACCCCCCTCCCCAAAATCATTATTCTTTGCTATCCGAAGGATAGAGGTTGCTGCTTAGTAGCAAAGCAGCATTGCATAGGTTTTGTATGTAATATGTAACTATTCATTATTTTTGTCCCTTGGGTTCCCCATTTGTAAAATCATCATTTTTTTGTTATACCAATACGAAGAATATGTGAAGGATAGGAATTTTAACGAGAAGTTTTGCTCAAGGAAACTGCTTTTGGTGATGTCTCAAGATAGACCATCGGATGCATTATTGTGACAATGTGGCATCCAACAACAAATACTTGAGTATATATAGATCCATATTGATTTTTACGTTTTCTTATTGTTTCTGGATGGAGATTCTCTCTAGTAGTACTTTCCCGGTTTCCCCAAGTACATCTTTAAATTTAGGGGTGGTAACATAAATTTTGGGTGACTGAGATTAAAACATAGCAACCCCCTTATCGAAGCCTATTTGACGGTTGCCAACATGGTAGGTTTGTTCATTATTGTAGCATGCAAATCTTAGTCATCCGTCTATCAATATAAGATTTTTTCATTTCATATTGATCATTATATTTTTTAAAATTACAAATTTTAGATTTTGATATTATAATCTTATCCATATTCCCTCTCTCACATCCAAAATTTTGTATACAAAATATATAACATAGATAATCCAAACACATCTCCGTGCCTAAACATCACTATGAAATGGAGGGAATATTATTATTATTATCATCATCATCAACTTAGGTATAGAGTATTTCTCATTTAGCAAGTAGTATCCATGTTGCATATGCAGGTGGTTGCCTTTTGAATCAAAATCCATGCCTCTAATAGGGAGCTTCCTTACGTTTGGGATTTGGTAATGTATAAATTATAGACATAAATAAATGAATAAAATTACTTAAAATTTATTATTTTAAATACAATAGTTAAATACTGTGGTTGTTTTGGATCATCTGATATTTTGATGACATGAATGACCGCCACCCATAAACAAACCAATTGGTCCCTTATAGGGCCGCCTTATACGAGAGAAGACGCGTGTGCCTGCATCCAGTCTGGGCCACGCGGCCTAGCTTTCTTTCTTTTTTTGGTTGGATTATTTTGTAGCTTTTATATATCTAAGGTCACTCATTTTAACATATAATGAAGGTTGCTCCAATGGTTTTGCTGCGTAACACTCCTTCATGCCCACCTCGAATTCGAATCCTCCCACCAAGATTTTTTCCTTGTTTTTTCATTTCCACTTACGACTTCCCATATTTAATTAATTTATTATTATTCTCCCTTTTTGGATTAACTGAAATTAGTTACCATTTTTATTTTGTTGTTTGAAATGAGACTAGTTAAAATGTAGATGAAAAGTATCACTTCCTCTAGTTATGGTACAAGTTTCCCAATTTCAATGTCATTTTATTTGTTGCAGTGTTGGTTTATTTTGTTGTACTGTTATTTTATTGATTAGTGATGTCAGATTATTTTTCTATAGTATCTTTTTATTGTCTTGTGGTATTCGTTATACTCTAGTGTTACTTTATTCCTTTATAGTAATAATATTTCTAACTCTAGTACCACTTATTGTGCCATTTTTTAAACTATAATTAAAATAAGAAATGAGAGAAAAATAATTCAAAGCAAAATAAACGTGTGATTTCCTCAAATATACATCATTAACAAACATATTTTCAAAATAGCTTCGGTTGAAAAGTATTTCCCAACATATACCTCACGTAGGATTGGACTAAGGTAAGGAAAATTAATTTATTAATCATTTCCATATTCATCAAAAAGGTTCATCTTCTTCCACGGTTCCACCTGCCTTCGACTTCGCTTTCTTGGCCGTACTTCGACCGTCGTTCCCTTTGGCGCCACCACCACCTCTGCCTTCGACCTCGTTTTTGCTGGCTTTTCAGTCAATAAAAAAAGAAAGAAAAAAAGGGTCGTTCAATTTGTGGGTTGCCTTAAAAACTGAAGAAAGGTGTTCAATTAAGCTTGGAGATTGTTCTTACTTATAAATTAATAAATTTAGTGAAAAGTACCTTCAATTGTAATTGGGTTTATAACTCATTCTTTAATCAATAACCATGGCAATAAGATGTTTATACTTTATTTTATGTTCATTTGCTACTCCAGTCAATAATCATGGCAATGCTATTATTAGCTTTTGCAAGTTGTGAATCTCTAGTTGAATGAGTCATTTGTTTGTATCAATTGGAATAATATGATTTCTTTGGTTCAACAGTTTTAGGGTCTTTAGAGTTTTCGTTCATTGATTTGTGATTGTTTTGTCAATGTTGGGTACATAACTACAATGATTATGGCAGAAGATACGATTGCTATGATGGATCATTTGGGTTGGGTGCTTGCCAATGGTCTTCAATCTCTAAGCTTTGGCGAGTTAACTCAACAAGGAATTCGTCATTGTCGCTTTAGTTGTCTTTGTCAGTCTCAGAAGAGTTCATCGGCGGTCAAAGACGGTTTGGAAATTCTTGCATAAAAAAATAGCTTGTGTTTGATGAATTTGGAAAAAAAAATAAAATTAATTTTCCTTACCTTATTCCCATCCTACGTGATATATATGTTGGGAAATACTTTTCAACCGAAGCTAGTTTGGAAATATGTTTCTTAATCATGTATATTTGAGGAAATCACACAAAATAAACAACAAACAAATTTAAATAGAAATAAGATTTAAAAAAAATATAAAAAAAAGTAATATGAAAGAAAGCCAAAATATATGTTTGCCTTGATTGGGGTTCGAATCCCATGTACCCTATCTTTTAAGCCATTTTTTTGTATCTGTGTACCTTTTATTTTTTTCTTTTTTCTTTTCCTTTTTTTCGTTCTTTCATGTGTTAGTTTTGTTTCCCTTGCACCAATCTTAGTTTATTATTTTACTGGTGTTATTTTTTTGTGCTCTAGTGTCACATATTTGAATAGGTGGTGTCAACTTTTTTTGTTGCATTTGTAACTTATTTTATGGTAAAGATAAACACTACAAATATACATTGCAAACTTGATGTCATTTTGATAGGACTGTAGTGCTTTTATTCACAGTGGTTCTTGCATCGGGTGACCTATGTTGTGTAACCTCACGTGAAATTGCCTGATCGAACACGCGCGTCTTGCATTCAGGGCCTATCGTTTATGTTCTTCTCTAGTCTAATTGTTTTTTTTTTACGAATTATAAATAAAGCGCTCAATTTTCTCTCAAAATTACATGCTAGTGTAGCTGGTGGAAGTTGAATGGGAAAAAATTAGTTAAATTTGTTTCAGTATTTCTTTTTTGCCTTGTGGTGTCAGTTTATTAATGTAGTGTCATTTTATTATCTCGTAGTGTTGGTTTGTTTTTTTAATGCTACTTTGTTGTCTTGTAATGTCAGATTATTTTGCTACCTTATTACCTTTTGGTGACAGGTTTTTAAATTCTAGCGACTCACACCCTCTCCTTGTTTTAATTTCAGTTTACATATATGATATCTTCTTTCATTATAAATCCGAGGGAAAAAAAAGATATTGAGCATTCTATTGACCACAAAATATAAGATTAACATAAGGCATAACTGAATACTAGTATAGAGTCGTTTATTTTTCTTTAATGTTACTTTTTTGTCTTGTAGTGTTAGTTTATTTTGCTCTAGTGTTACTTTATTCTCTTATGGTGTTAATTTTTTGCACTCTAGTGCCACTTTTTTCAATTATGGTGTTAGCTTTTAAAATGTCAATTTGGTATCTTTCTTGTAGTATTAGTGTACTTTAAGTTTCAGTTTGTGACCTTATAGTAGAGCTGATCATGGACGGGACGGCGCGAAAAACCCGGCCTTCCCGGCTAGTAATTTGGGCGGGTATGGACAAGGTTTTTGGAAAAAAATTATTTAATGGGCGGGTTTAGTCCGGCCCGTCTAAATAAATGGGCGGACAAGGACAACCCAAAATGGCCCGTGGGTGGGCCCGCCCGGCCCGTTTAATTTTTTTTACTTAAAAATTTGTGAGCTTTTTTATTTTTTTTTGGGTTGTTAAGACTTATTTTGTATGAGAAAAATATCAAAATCATGATTATATGGAGTATTACGCTTGATTTTGGGGTTAGGTTGCATACTAATAGTAAAATTATTTGTCGCAAACAAAGAAAAACTCTTAAAATTTAATTGGAAAATAAATTTTAAAAAATCCCTTTAGCCCATGGGCAAGCCCGGCCCGCTAATAGGGCGGGCCAAAACAACATTTTTGAGCCCTGATAGGCGGACAAGGACAACAGATTTTAGGCCCGTTGGATAACTTTTTCATCAAAAACCCGACCCGTGTCCAGCCCGAACTCGCAAATAATCACCTCTACCTTATAGTATTAGTTTATTTAACTCTAGTGTCAATAAACTTTAATAATGATATGGCAATAGTTTTATTCCGATTTCACATTATAACACAACTTATGTTTAATTGATAAAATAATATACCAATAAAACAATTCCCTTATGTTTATTTTTATTTATTTTTGCTTCATTTCATCTCACCCCAAAATTTAATTTCTTCATTTCATTTCAATCTTTCTTCCACTCTCTCACTACACCACCCAGTCATTCTCCTCTCTTTCTTTTTTTTTTTTTCTGCCAGCTGCCACACATCACAACCTCAACTCTGCTGCTCCCCCTCTTTTTCCTTCCCAAAAAAAGGAAAAAGTATTCTTCATCACATGAGCATAATATTCTTCATCACCTATCAACACACAATTGAGCAATTCTATATCCAACACGGTGTGGGTAAACAGTAAATTCCACATCGGTAAACTCCATTATAAAATATTTGCACTTTTGACACAAAACTTATAAAAAATTAAAATCTTACCCCACATAAAAATAGGTTATTCCCTAAAAAGTAAATATAGAAATTTCTCTGTTATAATATTTAAAATACTGTTATAATTTTTGTTGTTCGTATTTGTTATTTAAAGTACTGTTATTTACATAAAAACTCTGTTATATCATTAGAAGCTCTATTTTGTGTTTAGTGTATTGAATTGGTATCAGAGTCAAGTAGTTAAAATCTGGATCCCTCTAATAGCTGTAAGTTTCCAACTTACCCTCATATAGTACATAATCCGGAAGGATCTAATAATTTGACTCCACATCTAAATTATATAACTGATTCTCTGTTAGAAGTTAAACACGAAATCGAAAAAATCAAAGTAGATTTAAAAGCCTTTAAAAAAATTAATTGAAACTTTACACCTAAGTTTATTCAACGAAATTAGACATAATAAAGTAAGGCAAGGGAAGAAAGATAACACTTCTGCATCCTTTATATACCCTTATCCTTCTACAAATGGTAATAAAAAGCCATTTCTAATAGCTGACCTACCAATAGAACTAGAAAGCTCAGAAGATCAAAACGAAGGAGAAGTATCAGGAGTACAGCATGACTGAATTAGAAGAACTATTCGATAAAGAAAAAAATCCTAAAGAACTAAATAAAATTATGGATGCAATCGTTGATAAACAAGGAGTGTTAAGTGAAGTTTTTGAAGAAACCAATAATGTTGGTTTAGAAGAAGACATATACCAACAAATGAGTTTAATTAGACTAGAGGAAATGGATACCATACCTCTAGAAGAGATCAAAAGAAAAATAGACAAAAAGATAGGAAAAATGATTATAGAGGAAGAAAGCAATTAAGTTGGAGAAGAAGTTATGGAAAAACCATTTGAAAATAACTTTGTAAACAACCTAATACCAAAACCAGAAAATTTTGGAGAGTCCTCTAATAATAATTATACGAGAAGTAGAACTATCCCTGGAAAAACTAGTAATTTTGGCTTTAAGTTTATGCAAAATCCACAGGTTAAAGAAGAGGTAAATCTTTAACCTATTAGCCAAACTGGATATATGTTAAACCTAGATGGTGTAAGAAATAGGGAAGAAGTATTTGAACAAAGGAAAAAGAGTATGAATAGTGTACTCAACCTAAACACTACATGGACTTCAGAAAATTTCCTAAATTATCTAGAACATAGTTGTTCTGGCATTATAGCTGACTGGTATGACACAATAACCGAAGTTACAAAAACTGCGTTGAAAAACATAGAAACTCCTAATGAAATGTTTAAAACATTATGCAAATCCATACATGATGAATTTATTGGAATTAAACCAAATTCCAACGAGAAGATTAAAGAGTGGCAAAGAAAACTTATCAATCTCAGCATATATGATATGAAATATGTTGAGAACTACCTTGAAGAGTTTAGCCAATATTATTACAAAATTGGTCGGAATGAAACAAATCTTGATATGCTCTATGATAAATTACCTTATCCTATGAATACACTAATCAATGACAAATATAAAGAATGGAGTGACAAGGAAAATATTGTGGATACATTAGGAGTAAGAATTTCATATCTAAGGAAGTGGATTAATGACCAGTATCTAGATATCCAAAAACACCATAAAATGAAAAAACAATTCCTTGTATGTTGGGATACTCCAAACCAATGGGGTTATGACCCTGAAAAAAGAAGACGGAAAAAGTTCTATAAGAAAAAACATTTCAATAAACAAAGGGGCGAAGAATATAAAAGAAAATATTATAAGAAACCTCATCCTAATACTAGAAGATTTTTTAGAAAATCAGCATATTGTCCTAAAGAAATATCTAATCGTAATGTTGGTCATGTGGAGAAATAGGTCATTATGCAAATGAATGCAAAAATAAAAAGAATAATAAACTCATAGAAGCACTTGGGAGTTTAGACTATGTTGAATTGGCTGAAGATGAAGCCCTTGAATTAGCATTAGGAAATAACAAAGGAATAGTTGAAATAATACAATATCCTGATGAAGAAATAGGAGAAAATAGTGACTACGAAACCAATAATATGATGGACTGTGACGAAAATAATCAAAAATCCCTAGGAAGTTTAAAAGGTGGAGATTTTTCAGTGCATGATGAAGATCAAGAGATTGTATCAGAATGGATTCTTCCTACAATCCAAAAGGATAATATTTATAAAAAATCAATATTTGAATTTAAAAGCAAATATGTATGTGAACAAATGGAATGAGATCTAGAAATAAAAGATTGTGAATTTGATGCCGGAGTAATAAACCTTATTAATTGGAAAAATATAGAAAAACACAACCGAAATAAGAAGTATTGATATATTCATGTTGTAAATGTCCAAATATAAGTATCATCTTTACAACATTTTGGGAAAGACATAGATCTTTATGCACTACTTTGTGATATCAGACACAATAAATTTCAGATCAGATAATTAGTGGGGTAAAGACTAATCTATGTCGTGGGTCTGTAGGGTTTAATTGTAGACCAGGATATTATGTAAGCCTCAAGGATGCTTATGCTCATAATTTCCTAACCCTGAAATTAAAAACTGTCGAAATGAACATGAAAGATGGTACATTTCCTATACGAGTGTTTTGAAAAATAATATATAAATTAGATAATACCATAGATCCAAAGCAAAAATTAACAATGGTAGAAGCTGAAAAATTTGAATGTTTAGCCCCAAGACAAATAAAAAAAAACCTATAAAAACTAGACCTGAAGGTATAAGATTAGATAGAAGATGGATTCCTAGTTTTGAAAGTCCTAGTAAACTATCTAAGAATGTCATTAAAATTAATGAATCAGGAAAAATCACTATAAAGCCATAGTTATTTAGAAGTCAAAGTGTAAGACAAGAAGGATCATCTTCGTACAAAAGAGAAAATCTTGAAAAAGAAGATGATATACAAAGTGTAACAAGTAATTTAAGCGGACTAAGTTTTGAACCACCAAGAGCTAGCGTTGATGGTGCTAGTATGGACGGAAGAAGAATCATAGGATATAAAACTAGAACTTTAAGCGAGCCTATTTATAAAGAAGAAATCAGTTTACAAATGGAATTAATCAATACAACTGAACTAACAGTACAGATCCAAATAGTATTTATATTCTTATCAAAATATACATAGAAAATTACAATAAATATGAATTATGTGCATACATAGGTAGTGGGTGTTCAGTTTGTTTTGGAAAGAAAACTTTGTTCCCTGATTTTCTTTGGAAAAAAGCAAAGTATCCTATGCAAGTAAGAATAGCAGATAATAGTGTTAGGGAACACAATGAAGTCATAGAAAAATTACCTATAGAAATAGGTGGAATACAATGCATAATATCAGTATTATGCGCTACCGATCAACCCTCTCATGATTTGATTATAGGTAATAATTTTCAAAGATTTTACTCTCCATGCACTCAAACATTTGAACAATTAATATTTACTATTAATGGTCATTCTGTCCCTATTAAAAACTTAACTAAAGGATATACTCATCAAAAAATGGAATTTACGCGCAGCCAGCGTGGTGATAGGGTTACTCCTACACAACGAGAAGTTGCCTTAACAATTTCATTACTTGAGTTATCAATCAAAGACCAAATTGATCAACAACAAGAAAACTCATGTAAAGAACTCTACTCAGATAATCCTCTAAAATTCTGGAATAAAGACAAAACTTTTGCTAAAATATCATTAATGGATCCAAACACCATTATTCGGGTAAAATAAATGGTGTATACACATCAGGATATTAAAGAATTTGACAAGCAGATAAAAGAACTACTAGATAAGGGATTAATAAAAAATAGTAAAAGCCCTCATACAAGTCCTACCTTCATGGTAAGAAATCATGCAGAAGAAAAAAGAGGTAAAGCTAGAATGGTTATTAATTATAAATAATTAAATGATGGATATTATATTAAATAATACTGTCTTTGATGGATATTATATTCCTAACAAAACCGTTCTCTTTAATAGAATACAAGGAACTTCTTGGTTCTCTAAAATGGATTGTAAAAGTGGATACTGGCAGATAAAAATGGCAAAAGAAACTATCCCCTTAACCGCGTTTAGTGCTCCTCAAGGACATTACGAATGGATAGTTATGCCTTTCGGTTTAAAAAATGCACCTCAAATATTCCAAAGAAGAATGGATAATACCTTTAAGGACCTTAATCATTGTTGCTTAGTTTATATTGATGATATTCTTATATTTTCTGAAACAATTGAGCAGCACAAAAATGACGTATTATCAGTAACACAAAGATGCTTAGATCATGGAATCGTCCTTGGAAAAAGTAAGTGCACCTATGCTAAACAAGAAATTGAGTTTTTAAGATTAGAAATAAAAGCTGGTCAAATTATACTACAAAAACACATCCTCGAAAAAATAGATAAATTTCCAGATAAAATTGAGGATAGGAAACAATTAGAAAGAACTTTAGGATGCCTTACATATGCTTCTGATTTTATAAAAGATCTAGCTAAATTAAGAAAGCCATTACAACAAAAACTTTAAAAAGAAATTAGTTGGACTTGGATTGCAAATGACTCAAAGATTGTTCAAAACTTTAAAAAGTTATGTAAGAATCTTCCGGTATTAACATTACCTACGGATGAAGATAATCTAGTTCTCGAGACAGATGCTAGTAACGAACATTGGAGTGCAGTATTAAAATTAAAGAAGGAGAAAAACTTTGCAAATACTGTAGTGGGAGTTTTAATAAAGCCGAGTGCAACTATCCTGTAATGGAAAAGGAAATTCTTGCAGTCATTAGAGGAATAGAAAATTTTCTAATATTTCTGGCACCAAAAATGTTTTTAGTAAGAACTGATTGCAAAGGAATACTTGGTTTTGTTAAAAAGAATTTATCTAATATGCAAGCGCAAGAGAGGCTCCTGCGTTGGCAATTATGGCTTAACCAGTTCTCTTTCACTATGGAACATATACAGGGCTCAAAAAACTCTAGCTGACAGTTTAACTAGAGAGTTAGCTATTGGCGAGGAGATATCAGAGACGAAACAGACATCAGGAAGAAAAGGACTATGTAGGGCTAACACAAGCCCAAAAAGATGTCCTTAAGACAGAAATATCAAGAGCTTTGGAGTGGGTATCACCCACTAGAAGATCACTCTCAGACATTCTAAAATATCTCGCAACCAATCGTTCTCGAGATGGAATGCTGAGACTTAATAGTTATATGATACAGAGATTTTTAAGTTTGGAGTTACAAGTTAAGATTCTTCAGTGTCCTCTTGATATACAAGATAAGATACGAAACCTTTTAAAAGATAATTACTTCCGGGAGTGGTACGCCGAAGTAGTTAATAGGAATTCCCCATACTATGATATGTGGGAAACATGGACTAGATTCATTGATTATCCAGATAATACTGGAATAGCTCAGCTCTCAATAGCAGCCAACACCATCTGGGCAAAAGACGAATTATTGAAAGCATGAGATTATGGAATGATTTATTGTTTTCAAGGAGTGCCTAAACTTGATGGACCTCTCTTCAACAAATTTACAAAATTCCAAAAATTTATTTTTAGGAGAATTTATCAAGTTAGGCAGAAGGAATTAATATGGGTTAAAGTAGTAAACGCCATGATCGAGATGGAAGAAGGAAATATAAAATCAGCACATTACTTAATCAAACTCCTTGACCCCTGACATTACCCAACTTGCCAACTTGAGTGGATTAGTGTCAAGCAAACAAGAATAAAAAATCCTACTGAAGCTAGAGCTGTTGGTTTCTTTCAAATTGCAAAACAAACCTGGTCTTTAGTCCAAAGTGGATATAAACATATTCATTATGGAAACACTACTCTTATTTACCCTCCAAAGTGGGAAGAATACTTTAAAATAGAAGAAAAAGAAATTGATTCCCTACACAAATATCTTGAAGAAATTGAAGCAGGAAAGTTTTTATCTGAAGAAGGAAGACGCCACTTATTTGAAACATATATGTGTTGGGATCAAGAATATGTAATTGGCATGGTTGATAGTATTAAAGAAGATTATGATGACGATGATTATGCTGATTGGGAGAACCAAATTGGAGATGAAGGAATCCAAAATATGATGATAGAATAGGCCCCATGTCCCATGCTATTCTGAAAAGTATTTGTATTATTATCAGACAAAATCCACTACTAGCAGAAAAAATTCACTATTGTAAGCTTTTACTTTATTTCATGTCAAGAGTGTAATAATGGTAGAGTAGAAGGCATCTTCTACAGTAGGAACCCTATGTAATTTTCTCTATAAAAAGAGGAGTGGATGCATTGTGAAGGGCAGAGTCTATTGGGCTTTCTTGAATACTGAAGAGAAAAGATTTGGCTACACAAACCTCTCTCAGAATCAAGTTTCTCTAAGAGAACATAATAGTCTATAGACACCCTTCTATAGTATTGTAAGCTTTCAGTTTTCTTCTGTAATCTTTCCCCAGAAGGGAACGTTATCCCTTCGAACCTTATATCATAAATAATATGAGTTCTTGATTTAAGCCTCATCATTCTTGTCTAAATATATTCTTAAAGACTACGGTCCGAGGTAGGAAACGAAACGGATCTGTGCTGTGCCTAATCTAAGGAACGGGTGGTTGAGATTAGCAACCTCTAGAAATCTGGAAGCTATAAAGAATACCAGAGGATCCATTACCAACTAAGTTCAGGTAACGGTCGAAACTCTTTAATTATATGTTTTATATGTGAAGCATGGTGAGCCTTTAACCATAGAATACATATTATGTGTGGTATAAGTAGTAGATTGTGATAATTAGTACCATTAAAAGTCATTAATTAACTTATAAACGTGTTTTAAATCCTTTCGTAAATTACTTAGCATCAGTTTATTATAATACAAGTATTGTATTATATATGCTGTTATATTAATATTTGGTCTATTATATTTTAAAGTTATTTCTGATAACTATTTGGCCAAAGGGAAAAGTAACCAAAAACATCAAGGACTAAAAAGCAAATAAAAAGCAAGTGTGTGGGAACACTATTCCACCACATAGTGTTGGATGTAGCAAAACTCACACACAATTGTCTCTATTTCACTATCAAAGTTTCGTTACAAAGATTTAGGTTCACGCAGCACTACTACCATAGTCACCGGCGTTTCGAAACTTTGAACTGGGGTCTGGTCCTATTTGTTGGGTGTCGTGGTGTTGCAGAGGAGAGAGAAAGAAAGATTAGTCGTGGTGTGGTGGTGGTGATGGGTAAGGGTGAGGTGTTGACGATTGGAGGTGGGCTGGAGCCTGGAGGTGATGACTGATGACTGACAGTACGTAGTGGTGCAGATGAGAGAAAACGACTGAAGTGAAATTTCGCGCATGATAAGGACGTGACACACCCTATCAATTACGGCCGCCGTAACTGAGTCTTTGCGTAAACAAAATCTATTTATATTTCTTCACAAAATAGTGTGTTTTCTTTTCGTGTTGGTAATGAACTTTGAAAAATGTTACCACTTTGACTTCTAGAATCTCTTATGTCTTATCGTTTGTTTTCTTTTCCGATGAGTAAGGCCATAGGATAAACATGTATACAGGGTGCGTTTGTTAGAGCTGAACTTATCAGAATTGAACTGAACTGAACTGAACTTAACCGAGCACCACTAAACTGTACTGAATTGAATCAAACACCATTGAATTGAATTGAACACCACTGAACTGAACAGGAACATAATAATAATAACAACTGAATTGAACACCACTGAACACCACTGAACTGAACTGATTTGAACACCACTGAACTGAATTGAACAATACTGAACCGAGCCGTACTTATGTGTGACCACCCCTGAACTGAAATGAACTGAACTGAACTGACCGGATAAGCTCTAAAGAACGCACCCAAATAGTGGTTGGTGGTGAGTAGATCGGCACTCTTATCTCTTAGGTTAAGGGTTTGAATTTTGTGTAAGAAAAAATTATTTAGTGGAAGCATTTTATCCTTTTGTAGGCCGACCCGATGCGAACTAGATTAATGTTGGCCCAAATACTTGTGTGAACCTGTGATCTAACCAAAAAAGTCCTAATATAAAAAGAGACGAGATTGAAAAGTATGGGCAGCAAAAGAATGAGTCACATTTTAACTGGATAGGCAATCTGAAAAAGAGCGTATGGTCTCTTTAGTTATCTATTGGCCCTGTTTGGCAATTGGCTGGTAACATTAGTTGTTGGCTGATAGCTGGTGGTTTGTGGCCGATGACTGATATTGTTAGCTGATTTGATCGGCTGGTAACATTGGATGTTTGGAAAGAGATGTTTGGTAACGTTGGCTGATAACTTTAGTTGGTTATATGTAAAATGACATATAAGGACATTCATATGATAGAGAAATTTGAAGGCATAAAAGTAAATAGGTGCAAGTCTTGAACTAGATTGTCATTATACTACATTAATGCCACCAGCCAATGCCCATAAGTTACCCTCATTGGCTTTTCAAAAGTCGGCTTGTGGGAACCCAAAAGCCAATCTGACAAGCTAATATCCAAACACCAATATTGGATGGTGGACTGGCCAAACATCTAATTTTGCCAAAAGCCATCCCCCACAAGCCAATATCCAAACACCCCCTACCTATTATACATATATATAAGTGAATATGCAAAATTGCTATTGTGACACGTGTGCATCAACATAAGCTTCTACTTCATAATCATATGCCACATGTAATTGATGTCATACTCTTATTTCTTACATTCACCCTCTGATCCAAGTTTGACTTTGATTCAATGTATGTTGACCACCTTAGTTGTACTTATATTTATTACTTATGCATGCATCAGATTTAGGTAGTACGATGGAGAGTAGATACATGAAGTATGACAATTCTATTTAGGCTCTTGGTAGATTCAAGATAATTTACGAATATATGTCCTTATTATAGAGGAATAATAAAATGAGAATACTTAATTATTAAATAAGTTTTTCTGGTTGTTTCAAGTATTTATAGGCTATAACTACTATAGTATGATTAAAAAAAAAAAGTTTGTGCATTACACGGGGCATACAACTAGTTAGTTATTCATAATTACAAGGAGATTTTATGATTTAAGAGAAAAATGAAGGGTAAATGTGGCAATTATTCATAGTTGACTAAAAACTATTTCTTTTTGAGTGAAAGTCGACTAAAAACTATTTCAATTAGCTTTTCAAAATCTAGTTATTTTTTGTGGGTGGGGGGCTGGTTGGGCCTTACTTTTATAGTCATTGTAAGGGAAGGGAATATAAAGATTCGATTCCGAGAAAAGCCCACGAAATCGGGAGGTAGCACCATTGCGCTAATGGCGCTAGGACCTTAATTACTTATACTAAAGAAATTTCTGTCTGATTTGGCATTTCATCCATATTCACACCATTTTGTACCTTTATCACATTATCTTTTAATATTTTTTTTTTGTTATTAAGTTGTTGTTTTAGTCAATGTAATGCCTTGTGGCTAGGCTTTGTCTATCTAGTGACATGAATTTGGATTTTAAACAATTCTCCGCAAGGTATCCTGACCTTGGTGGAGTTTTATTACCCTTTTGAATGAAAGCTCCTTTTTCCATTTCTACCGAAAAAAGTTGGTTAAATGCATAGATAGTTGGGATAAATTGGGACAAGAAATGGTGCAAAGAAGTAGGACAAGTGATCTCAATTGAAGTGGATACATACCTTACCTTATAAGCCTATGACATCAAACTTTGTGGAGCTTATAGTTGCTTCTGACAAAAGAAGAAGAAAAAAAATAATAACTATGACTTCAAAAGCCTTGTTTGGATAAAATAAAATCCTTAGCAACTAGTATGACTTTTTGATTTTAAACTTCACAAACTCTAACCATTAATTTAAAAAATATATTTTACAAAGTAAAAAATACTGTTATTAAATTTATTTTTAATTATATTTTCAAAACAAGTATAATAATTTTATTGTTAAAGAGTTAATAATTATCCATGGTTAAGTATTGTCTTCGAGTTCATGAAAAGTCAAATGTAAATAAGACTTTGAAGTAAAGAGAGTAATATTCTAGGGACAAAAAAAAAAGTGCTAAAAAAGCAAAGGAAAAATTACATTGGGTGCTTTGAAATTTGGTTTTATATTTTTAGATGTGATTTCTTTTGAATATTCTCATTTAGGTGTCACCAACTTTTGAATACATTTTCATTTAGGTATAGCTAGAGATGAACAGGGTTGTGCCGTGTTTCATATATGAGGTTCGAAGAGGCACGACCTATGCTTCATACTAGCGGAATACTTAGAAAAGCTAGGGACATGTTTTTTAAAATTACTCGTCATTAATCCTAGAGTATATAAATTGACTTTTCTCATTTCTCATTCATTTGTCCCCCTTTACACTCTTTCTCCTCCTCCTTTCTCACTCCTCACTTCCTCTGCCGTGACCCTTCTCTCTTTCCTCTCCTCTGCAACGGTTTCTCTCTCCTCTCCAGCAGTGTCTCTTTCTCATTTCTCCGGCGATCGTTAGTGTTCTCTCTCCCCTATTCAACGCCCTTCTATCTCCTTTCTCAATGTCCTCTCTCCTCTATTTTTTTTGTCTTCGGTTGTCCGAGAAGCGTATGGCCACTGTTCACCACTTAGTGGTCGGAGACCACAAATCTGAGGTCTTCGACCTTGGATATGTGTTCTCCGGCTACTAAATCATGGCCGATGACCTAGTGTATCTGGCAAGATTCACTTTGTCTCGAATTGTTCATGCTATTATTGTTTAATTTTCAAGTGGGGAGGTGGGCTGGACGTGACAACGACTATGGTCGCAGGCCGACAAAGACCCAAACTTAATTTTAGTTCAATTCAGTTCATTTTAAGTGTAACTTATCACTCAAATAACTTTTTAGTTTGAAATAAGTTCATAATCATAACTAGTGTCATGGGAAAGATTTCAAAACATATTTTCAAATAGTCCAACAATGAATATGTTTAAACGAGTTTTAAATGGTTAAATGTCAAGCCAAAAAAATCAATTCAATTCAGTTTAGTATTTTTCCAGTTGAAAAGATGGAGCCTTAGGCTCTGTTTGATTCACCTTAATTTTACTTAAATTCAGTTCAGTTCAGTTCATGTGTAACTTCATAACTCATATAACTTTTTATTTCAAAATAATTTCATGATGATGATTATGTCATCAGAAAGATCTCAAAGCATACTTTCAAATGAGCTCAATAATTACTATGTTTGGACGAATTTTAAATGGTTAACAGTTAAGTTTATAAAATCAATTCAGTTCAGTACAGTTCAATTCAATTCAGTTCAGTTCAGTTCAGTTCAGTTTTATCCAGGAGAATCAAATGGAGCCTTACTTAGTAATTAATTCAGTTCAGTGAAGTTCAGTTCAATTTAATTATGTAATCTGATCTGCTTTTGCTCTCAGAGTTTATAATTCAGTTCAATTCAATCCAATTCAATTCAATTCAATTCAATTCAATTCAATTCAATTCAATTTAGACTATGTTTGATTCACCTTAATTTTACTTAAATTCAGTTCAGTTCAGTTCAGTTCATGTGTAATTTTATCACTCATATAACTTTTACTCCGAAATAATTTCATGATGACAATTATGTCATCTGAAAGATCTCAAAGCATACTTTCAAATGAGTCCAATATTGACTATGTCTAGACGGATTTTAAATGGTTAACGGTGATGTTTAAAAAATCAATTCAGCTCACTTCAATTCAATTTTATCCAGATAAATCAAACAAAACCTTAGTGAAATTCTGTTCAATGCACTGAAAAAGAACACACCCGATAACTCGATGAATGTATGACTATCACTTTCCACCCCCACCCCCACCCCCCACCAAATTTTGAGCACCTGTACGACTAATTATAGCCGCCAACTTCTTTTTTCTCTCTCTCTCCTCTTTGTAGTTGTGGATATATGATTCTTGAAAAAGGTTTGAAGCCTACTATAGATTGACGTCAGCCCATTGGATTCGTAGCCATGAGAACTTGTGGCTGAGCTTCATCCCTTTATGCTGACTCATACTCCCAGCTGGCTCCCTTATACCGGCTACCTTTTCTCTAAGTCTAACCCATGCTACTCCCTCTTACTTTATTTACCCATTTCCTTTTTCTAATTTCCACGTTGCTCATCTCTTCTCTTTTTCTTATCCACTAATCTCACTTTCTTGCCATCTAGATCTAATCTCTTTTTTCCCTTTTCAACATTCTTTCAAATAACCGACCTCGTTCCCTGTTTAGGCGAGAGTCTCTTTGAAAGCATTGGAGTAATATTAATGTTACTTCATTATATCTCTAAATTTTGAAAAAAAATTTGAGTGACACTTTTATTAATTTGATGTATTCCCTCTACACATATTTAAAAATAGTTTTCACAAATGGCGTTTAAGGTGATAAGTACGCGCATCTTATAATTTATTTTATGGTTATTAGTTATCTAATAATATAGTACGCTCATTTACCAATCAATAAAGAATAAAACATGATTATCATTTATCAATCTAATTATTCAAGCTAAGACTAATATACAATTTTAAAAAAGTTTCTTTTTTGTTTTGCGCATAGAAAAAAAATCTTTATTTATAAAATACGGTATGATATCTATAAATACGATTTTTCTCTAAACAAAAAGTAAAGAACAAATCTAAAATAACAACACGAATAGTTGGAGATTGGGAAATCTCTGAAAAGATTTATCGACCACAATTTCAGAACTAGTTAAGTGGGCAAATATTTTAAAGTTTCTATCTCAAAATTTTTAAAAGTCAATTAAAAGTACACTCTAATATTTGATTCTTTAATCTGTAACTTACAAGTAGCCACTAGCTAGTACTCACAATACATGACACAACGTGTTGGCGATCCACACCCAAAATTTTAATTTTTTAATTCATTTTTATTTCATCAAACCTCACAAGTGTGTTAAGTTACCCCCTCTAATTAAAAAATTTGAAAGAAATTAGCCGGTGAAAAAGAAATTAAAAGGGTCCCGAGAGAGCCTTGTTGGCTGGTAAAAACATTACAGAAGCTGAAAAGCCTCTCTCTTTTTGTTCATTTGTTTTCAACTCTTTTGGCCATTTTTATTTGTTTCTCATTTTGGTTTCCAAATCTTTTACAAACAAATTGTACCAAAGTCGAATGTCTCACCGGAATGCGATGCCGGAGATAAATGATCCGGCTATTAAGCTGTTCGGAAGAAGTATTGGTCTACCGGAAAATGAAGATTTGGGAGCAGAGCCAACAGCTACTACTACTGATTCAATGGTTATTTCTCTCTCTTATTCTTATATTCTAGTGATCTTAGTGATGAAGTTCTTGGGTTAGTGTTGTTGTTGAAGATTTTGGAGTTTATTTTTTTTTAAAATTTTGTGAAATTTTAGGTTGCCTTTTTTGTTTTGGTTTGGTTATGGTGCTTGACTGCTTGTTGTGTGATGCTCTGCTTGTTCAGTTGTTCTGTGATGGTCTTTGATAATTTAATTTCAAAAAATAAAATAAAGTAAGAAAAGAGCAAATATAGAAAAAACAATATTTTGAAATGTGTTATTTTTATCTATTTACTTTTTTTAAATATTTAATTAATGAAAGTGCGACTTTTTAATATCTTATCCTTGAATTTAAGGATGATGGTAGCAAGTAAAATTGGGAAATTTTTTATAAAGGGATGAATATGCTGCAATTTAATGGTGCTAATATAATAACTTAAGCAAAATACATATAATTTCACTTATTAATGATAACATATAAATAAAGGTAATGAAGGTTTGTAGATATGGCACCACAAGTGATTTGGTTGTGTATTATGTACTTAAAATATCTCCGATATTTAAGCAAGCCCTAGGCTAGGCTAGATTATAATGTACAAAACGTTATGCTATAATGCATTTCTTTGGTGTTCGGGCCGTGTTTGTGTTTGTCAACGGCCTTCGTGTTAATTACTATGAATAAGTAGAAAAAAAAAGTGAGGTTAGTCTTTGTTTCAATTTTTATGAATTAGTACTATTTGTAGACTCTATTTTAGCTAAGCATGTGATCTTATCAGGTAGCAACCAAATAGTTGGTACATGGTTATGAATGGATTTAGTGCAAGATAGAGGTTAAACATTTGTCTAAAATGAGACTGTATAACAATTGGATTTAGTGTAGAACCCTTTGTTTCCAATTGCTTTATGTTGTTTGAAACTTGTGCTCAATGATTGATTATGTGGTTAAGGTAGGCTGATCAGTGTCATAATTTGTCTCTATTGTTATCTTAATTTGTGATAAAAACATTATTGTTTCCGGCTGGTGGACAGTGTTGAGTTGTCGAATCTAGTGTCTTCATCTGCTTTGTAAGATAGTTGGAATCTACCCTCAGGGGTTGAGAAACCCTCCAATGGTGAAGCATCTACGCTTAGCTTTATCATGTGACTTTTGGAGAGATGATTTGAGATAAAAGAAGAATGGAAGGTAGAAACATAACTTGAGGGGTATCTATAGCCCTCAAGGTTTGGGTAGATGTCTGGGAACTCTTTACCAGACTCTCTTTGATAGGTCTCCAGTGGATTGGGCTTTTCTCTTCTGAAATGATACTAGACTTAGGTATAGAGGCTTAGTCCTAAACTACTATTTCATGAATGTTTTATTATGTACAATCACGGTGCATTCCATTTGTAATGAATTGATTCCAATTGCTATGTTTTATAACCTTGTTTCTATATCTTTCGTATTCTGACTGTTGGTGGCTTGCTCCTTTACTGAATGCCTCTCTCCTCTGTTAATTTACAGAATTACAATTCATGTTGCCCTGATGGTTCCATGTTACTACTGTATGTTAAATGACAAACATCTAAACATTGAGCCCTTTGAGGGTCTTATGAATTTTCCAGTTAAAACATACTTCCTTTTGAATGTCAGGAGACAGTTCCTAAAGCAGTGGAAGTTGCAGAGGAGCCCTGCAACATAGAAGATTCTGATAATGACGATGAAAATCCCACCTCAGAAGGTCTTGAAACCATGTCTGCTGAACAAGAAAACGCAGAGGTTGTAGACAAGAATCCCGAGGCAAGCAAAGCTGCTGGTTTGAAGAAGCCAGATAAAATCCTACCTTGCCCACGTTGCAACAGTATGGAAACAAAATTCTGCTATTTTAATAATTATAACGTCAACCAGCCTAGGCACTTTTGCAGGAGTTGCCAGAGATATTGGACAGCTGGGGGAGCGATAAGAAATGTTCCTGTTGGGGCAGGTCGTCGTAAGAATAAGCATGCGTCTCCACAGCTTCAACCTGTAGTTATACCCTCCAATGGAGGATCCTTTACCCAGGTCAGCCTCATAAACCCTGACAGCCCTCTCTGTAAGTCAGTGGCTAATAGGCTCAGTCTCGAAGAAACAGAATATTCTCCAGAAGCTTCTAATATTGCTGGTGGAGCAAGAAATGGGCTTCCTTCTTCAAGTCACTCTTCCATGAGTGAGAACAAAGTTTCACATGAGGTGCCACAAACAGAAAAAGTTGGTTCTTCAGATGGTGGTTTCACCCCTTTACATGCTTTCCAGGGCTTTCCTGGCCCTCCACCTTATTCTTGGAATTTCAGTTGGAATGCGATGGCATATGCAGGTGGTACTGGTAACGCTTTTCTAGTTCCTTGGAGTTCTCCGACAATGCCAATGAGTCCTGGGCTTTGCATGCCAAATATCACCTTTCCATTTGTGCCTCCCATGTGTTATAGTTGGGATGCCAGTACAGGGAGTGTATCTTCGAACAACAGCTTATCTCCTGCATCCTATTCTGTAAATAGTAGCTGTTCTGGAAATACATCTCCTTTGGGGAAACATTCAAGGGATACAAATTCACAGGATGAAGAAAGAAACGAGAAGAGTCTGTGGATACCCAAGACTTTGAGAATAGATGACCCTGAGGAAGCAGCAAAAAGCTCAATATGGAGTACTTTAGGAATCAAACCTGGTAAACCCATTTCCGAAGGGGGCATGTTCAGAACATTTCAACCCAGAACTGAAAGAAATGCTGAAACCTCAGAAGCCGAGAAGGCATTGCAAGCAAACCCAGCAGCACTTTCACGATCACAAGCGTTCCAAGAAAGCAGCTCATAGAAAGAGTGTATAATACAAGGGGAGTTCTGTCATGTCAGGTTAGTTATATGCTTAATCTTACTCAAAAGTTATTGTTTGCAGATACCTGGTGTAGCAGAATCCCCGGGTATTCCTTGAATCAAGTTGATGTATTGACAGTTTTGGTCCTTTATTTATATAATTTTGCCCCCCCCCCTCAGATCTTCAGTTTGCTATAGTGAGCAATGTAGAGTTGAGATAATGCATATATGTAAATTTATCGAATAAATCTCTTTTTCGAATCATTTTCTGTCTCATTCTTCAGACTTGTAGTCTTAAATTTGGGGGTGTGGCAGATCTTGAAATAGATATATGTCTATTTAACTGGCGTACAAATACCACATGGATTAGTGAAGTTAGCAAAGATCATGGAAGTACTATATTCAGCAGATTTCCTGGTGAACGATGTATGCTTAGAGTTTGATTGTACACAGTTGCACAAATAAGTTGCAAAAACTAGTTTTGTGGTTCAATTTTTAGCAGATTATTCGGCAAAAGTAGTACCTGAAATTCTTAGGAACATTATGTGAAGAAAGTGGTTTGAACATAACTGTTAGACAGATGAGTGGAAATGAACTCGGAACAGACTAAATGTTAGAATAAGTTTTTGTGATATTAGAAGAGTAAGTCTTGTGTGAGACCAACTCACAAAATAATGGGATCACTGGTTAGAAATGTGGGGGTCACTTATTATAAGTAGTGACTCTTATATCACTAACAAGTGACCCTCGTCTCACTAGAAATTACGATAAGACCGTCTTATATAAGTTTTTGTGATATTAAAAACATCAAAAATAAATTGATCATCTTTGAAGTGAAATACAAACTCTCAAATAAGTCTTTCCATTTGTTTTGGTATCAAGTTGCATTGTTGAATGGGTACTTGTATCTTCCTCTTCCTCACAAATGGGACTACTGTTTTCACGCATGTTGGATATGTACAAGCAAATTGACCCAAACCAGTCGTTTGCTGTAATATGTCAAATGTAAATGCAAGGCAAATCCAGTTATCTGCAATTCTGACCCACGAACATCATAGGGGGCTGGAGCTGTGCTGGTGGCCTGGTGGGGTTGTTCTTCTGTTTGCTTATTGCTGGAAGGTAACGAGAAGGAAAGGGGGTAAAGAATGAAAGAAGAGCTAAAATATACATTACTGCATGCCAATTGTCAACTGAATCAAAATCTGCACCAGAATTCATAACACTATGGTCACACTGTTCAACTATGTAGAGCAAAATTGGCTTGTGATTTATAAATATTCATGTTACGGTAGATTGGCACTTTGCTTAATGCCACAGTTATCTAACCTTACTAACTTGTCTAAATTCTGTTCTACACTATATATACATCAATCGAAGGTTAAAAAAGAAATATGAAGCAGTGTAGTTCAGAAAGAACCAATGATGCTAAAGCTATGGATTCTCACTGAGAGGTAAAAACAGGGGACGCCCCATCAGTTGGGGTGTCTGCTTGCCGCGTATTTTGAACTTGAGCTGCAAATTGCAAGTTCCAGAGTACATCTTCAATGGATGGCCTATCATTAGGCTCCCTTGAAAGTGACCTTACACAAAGCTCCATCAGTATCTTCAGTGAATCATCTGGACACAACTTAGATACTGTTGGATCGACAACCTGCTTTCGAGCTCTTTTATCTGCGGATATACCCACTTGAAACTGCATAAGAAATAGAGCCAGCATTTCAGTACTGGAATCCTCCGTTGGAATAAATACAAAAGAGCTACATTTAATGAAACAGTGACACACTCACCAAATCTTTCACAACAGAAACATCATTCTCTGAAGTGATTTCTCTTCCTGCTATGATTTCCAACAGAATGACTCCAAAGTCATACACATCACTCTTTTCGTCTCCGTGCTTTGCTCTGAAGATATGCAGAAATTATGAGATTACCTTGTCTTCTGAATATCATTTTGTTAAAGAGGGGACATGGTATAATATCGTGCATGGTCAATAGTGATTCTTGACATGCAAAAACTGTGATCTTCTGTCTATGGTCACTTTTAGTTATGCATTAAAGGTTGAATGCGTTGTATTGCAGAGTCTCCTTAGGGTAACACTTTGTTAACTGAAGCTGTACGCTAGACATTTTAATGCACTTACATTGCTTTACAGCTTTCTTTAGATCCAGAGGATGGAAGATCCACATCAACCTAAAGGAACCAAAATAGAAGGTGTCAGAACCTTGCAGGTTAAATCAAATAGAAAAAGGAACATCATTGTGACTTGTGAGATACCATTTCTGTGTTTTCGGCTAATAAAGGCAAATTATAGCTGTTTAGTTTCACATGAAGACTATGATCCAACAAGATGTTGGTTATCTTCAGATTGTTCGAATATAAACCCGGCAGTAAACCAGTTTGGAGAAACTGAATTCCTTTTGCAACTTCAACTGCAGCTGTTATTCTCTGGGA
This sequence comes from Tetragonia tetragonoides, assembly GCA_038025085.1. Lineage (NCBI taxonomy): Eukaryota > Viridiplantae > Streptophyta > Magnoliopsida > Caryophyllales > Aizoaceae > Tetragonia > Tetragonia tetragonoides. Next base: position 37,783,989 of record CM076143.1, read on the forward strand.
CCAGGTAGGCTTTTGTCCTGTGTAATACACCACCAATGAAGTAATTAAGCAATCAGTATCAAGCATCCCGAGAAGGAGGACATATATATGTTAGAGGAATAACATGTTGGGGAAAAACATTGGGTAAATAAGAAAAAGGAAAGTTATAAAACATGGAGGGTAAAAGGTTTTGTTGTATATCAAGTTGTGGGATTCCCTATACTAGAAGGTGACATTAGTATCAAAACCAGATTCGTAGGTGACATCGATAGATAGAGGCAGTTGTTATTGTGTGTGTATATATGTGTCGAGTGCAGAAAGCCTGGCCGAGGAAGGGTTTGAGAGTGGCTTCCTGTAAGTGATATAGAAGGGTTATTGCAGATACGGATATTAAATAACAAGATTGTGTGATAGTGTGTGATAGTGCATTTTTGGTTTTCCTCAGTTAGTGACCAAGGATTCTCCTAGTGAAATATTGCAATTTGTCTTGTACTTGTGAATTTGTTTTGCTTCTGATTGCATGATGAAGGGGATTGAAATCCCAATATGTCATAGATATTCAGGCCCTTACCTAAGATAAAATCTCTCAGTGTCCCGTTCGGTACAAACTCGAACACAAGATATATTCTGCTTACAGTTGAGTCTTCCAGATGATACTCAATGCAGTGCCCTAAAGCACTGACCAAAAGAGTATGCCTAAGCTTTGAGAGTAGTTCTATGTGGTGAGTGTAGGCTTGTATTCCGCGGCGTTTTCTCATCTTCAAGCTTCTAATTGAAACAAGAGTATCATTGGCAATTCTACCTTTGTAGACCTTATCAACATTAAAGCACACATTTCATGTTAGTTCAATGAAGAAAGTTGAAACACAGTTTCATCTGCACAACCCTGAACCTAAGTCAATACTTTGTGCTAATAGAAGGAAACAACTGAAATTAGTTCCAATTGGGATTAAATTTCTCTTTCTTTCTTTCTTTCTCCTCTTTCATACATGAATCATTTGATAGTGTCAAAGAAACGTACCGGACCCCAAGAACCTTCTCCAATGAAATTCGATTTATCAAAGTTTGCTGTTGCTTCCTTAATCTCATCCAAAAGAAAGTTGCGGTAGGCAGGGAGACCAAGAGGTCCCAACTTTACTATGTGACAAATCTCCCCTGCAAAAATTAAGTCCACATGAAACATTTCCAAGACAAAGTTCCCCATGTTGCATGTTATGCACCTTACAACTTCAACTTCAATAAGCCATTTACTTGCTCTTTGAGTTTACTAGTGACTTGACTGTATCAACCATATTTCATTTTTGCATTTATTGAAAACTCTAGCCTTTCCAATAACAGGACATCAGGAATGAAGTTAGAGTAACATGAACACTATTTGTGTTATAACAGAAGAAAATCAGTAAAATGGCAATGAAGAAATTCCTTACTGGCATCTGCAAGCAGTCGCGATGGATTCATAGTTGTTGCCTTCTCCAGTATGACCCTAGTTCGAGGTTTCTTAAAGGCGTGCTTGGAAAATACTATTCCAATGCCCAATACTAAGAGACCTGCAAGTGAAGTTCCCCCAACTATGCTCATGGCAACCACAACTTTGGAACTTGACCCCTTTCCTTTCCGTTTGTGGGGCAATATCTTCACAGCCAGAGCTTCGTCGTGACAGAACGAATATGGATGTTGCCTTTGATCCCTAGTTGACAAACAATTTCCTCTATAATGGACTTTCCGACTCTTATTTATCGATTTCAGACAAGGAGGCATATCCCCAGTCAAGAAGTTATACGATAAATCAACGAAATTCAGTTCTGCACCACAAGTTGTGTTCTTTTGTAGCATCCCATGGAACTTGTTCCCAGCAATGTTAACATAACCAATCAAAGGCAGTGAAAGTAAAAATGGCAGAAATGGTCCAACAAATTCATTGGATGAAACATCTAGCTTCTGAAGCTGATAAAAGGAGCTCAAATTATGAAGCATACCAAATCTGAACCTGTTCTTTCTAAGCACCAAAGTTACCAACTTGTTATGCAAAGTGGGAAATTTTGGCCCAAATGAGTTGTTCCCCAAATCAAGAACTTGAAGGTTAGTCAAGTTACTAAAATCAGGCACTTCACCAGAAAACTGATTCTTTGACAGTTGAAGAATCCTGAGATTTACCAATTCTGAAAATGAACTGGGTAAAGACCCATTAAATGAATTGTCCTTCAAACTAAGGACAGTTAAGCCAGAAAGTGACCTTATTAAAAAGGGTACTGGCCCAGAAAACCTGTTGTGATCCAATATAATTGTTTGGAGATTTCTAAGTCCCAACATTTCAGCTGGGATAGTGCCATTCAAGTAATTTGAGCTAAGATTTAATATTTCAAGGGAAGATAAGTTACCTATACTTTGAGGGATAGTACCCCACAAGCCTAGAGACATCAAGGATAGGACCTTTAACCCTGGTAAAGCTGAAAGAGCTGAAAAGAGAGCTTCCATTGAGAAATTACCTGCAACTGGTCCAAACCCATTAATCCCACGAGTGTGAATTTGGCTAAGATTTTCTTCATAGCAAACAACAGTAAGATATGGGGTTGGTTCAATGCTGCAAATATCAGTGCTTTTGTCTAAGCTGTTTAGGCTTAATGGGTGGTTAAGAATTTGCTGAATGGTCAAAAATGCCTGTAATTGTGACTGTTGCAACTGGTTTGAGAAGTTGGTACTTTGTAGCAGAACTATGAAGAAGAGGAGAGAATATGAAGATGTGAAGAGTTTTGCCATTTGAGGTCCCTAGGTAAGAAAATTGGCAAGTTCCAAAGATTTGGCAATTTGAGGTTTTATATTCAATAAATTAAAACAACTTGCATTGGAGGAATTCTCTACATCTTAACTCTCCACAGCCAGAACACCTGGAGAGAGACTAGGGATCCTTGGAAAAAACAAGAGCAATAATATTTTATCAAAGGATGGAGACAGAAGTGATGGGAATCGTAAACAGTTTCTCTACTTGCCAAAATGATAGAGATAAAGCTGCGTACATCTAGACCTCCCAAAACCCGCACTTGAACACTCACTCTGTTGTTGTTGTTGTTGAAGACAGAAGTGCACTAATGCAAACGAAATGAAAAGTGGAGACATGTGTTTGTACATGTATATGTGTCAGAAAAAAAAAAGGGCTTTTACTGCATTTTTAGAAATGGAATCCTGTGAATAGTATGTTGCACACTATCTGAAAGTTATGAGATTTGGATCATCAAATTGTTTGGTTTATTTATAGTGTGAGATATCAAACACCAAAACAAGTGAGTCACTTTCATGACACTTCACTTTTCTTTACGTTGTCTTGGCGGGTAATGTCATTTCATTCTAGTTCACGGGGTTAAATAACATAATACTCCATATACGACATGTAATGTCACGGGGTAAATAATGCATTGCACGGTTTCCAAAGTTCAGTACGGATGATTAACAGAATGAATACTATTTTTATTACAGATAATCTGGTCCTTCTTGATTTGTTCAAATTAGAGTCAAATCTAAACCAAAATGCTTCTCAAAAAAAAAAATCTAAACCAAAATACTCAAGATACTTGTAACAATGTCATGTGTGACCCAAGTTTTCTCTCAAAAAACTCTAACCTCCTTTTCTCTCTCAATACCTTGAAACTCTATAGGGTATAAAATTAGGGTTGTCGTTGGTCATCTACCAGCGATAAGCCCCTTTTTTCTAGTTGTTTTTTCCTTTCTTCCATTGTTATTTAGGTTTTTGTTTGAGTAGTCAATAAAATTCGCTCCATTGTGAGGTTTTAATCGCTCCTTTTGGTGAAATTTCGATCAAATTAATTGTGAGGTAAATTTGACTCCTTTTGTGAGGTTAATTTTGACCTGTTGTGAGATTAATTTTGACTCCTTTTGTGAGGATTATCTCTTCACCTTTTGAGGGATCTTTGGTAGTTTCTGGGTTATGGAGTTCGGTGGGGTGTCCTCTACTCAGAGGTTTTTCTTCTTGGCTACAGGTGATCTCAGTCTCTATCTTAATGGTTCGGAATTGAAGGTAGAACGTGAAGTTGATAGTCTGCGACTTCGGTTCGTTCGTACGGGTATACTGCGAATCTTATTTTTCAAGAGGTAGTCTATAATGTTAGAGTGGTGCATTCATCAAGGCTATGACAGGGTCTTCCGCAAAGAAGCAGTGATATGGAAAACAACGATAAAAAGGAAGTCGTTCGGAATTGTCAAATCTCAAGTGCTTGATAGTCTTTCAATTAGAATGTTTTCTGATGTTTTAGATCCGTTTATTCTTGAATTTGATATCGTTTGTAGATGCCGTATGACCTATTATTAATGCAATTCCTATTTCCCCCCAAAAAAAAAATGTCATGTGTGACCCAAATTCCATGTGCACTGTTTCAATTTTGAGGATGGGTTGGAACTTGGAAGAGAGAAGTTCTTTTTTTTTTTTTCTTTCTTTTTTTTCTCAGCCACGTAACACCTAAACTTTGTGTTTATTCAATAGATTGAATTCAGATAAATCTTGTGTTTATTCAATAAATAGATTGGATTCGGATTAACCTTATGTTTATTCAATAGATAGATTGGATTCGGGTAAACCTTGTGTTTATTCAATAGATTGGATTCGGGTAAATATTGTCTTATTCAATAGATTGGATTCGGGTAAACATTGTCTTATTCAATAGATTGGATTCGGGTAAATCTTGTGTTTATTTAATAGATTGAAATCGGGTTGGGTTCTACATGATCCGTTTTTTATCCACCACTTGTCGGATTTGGAGTACTTTCTTTGTAGGATTCGTGTAAGACCTTTTTCGTCATATCGAGTCGTATTTGGATTTAGTGCATGCGAATGTTGTTTTTATTCTTATTTACAATTAAGATCATTTAAGATAATAAAATAAGAGTTTAATAATTATTTTAAATATCGTACTTGTTTGGTTTTTTTTAATGTGAAGTTAATCACTTTATTTTATTTAATTATAACCTATCAATTGGTTAGGTGGCAATATTAATCGGATTCGGATTATAATCGGGTCGGATATTACTCATAAACTATATCCATCGATTTGGATGAGACTTTTTGTCGGGTTAGACTACTTTATCGTCTCTGATAAACCAAAGTAAAACACCACTGGGGTCAAAGAATATGTATATAAAGGCAAAACAAAACACTTCTAGTAGAATAGTAGAAATGTGTAAACTATTCACATGTGTATTTATGAACAATTCATATGTGATTTGTTCCATACAATAAAAGAAAAGACAAGATAAACATGTAATCTTAGTTTCTTATAAGTTATATCACCAATTACTGATTGATTTTATAATGAAGATTGTGAAAATAACTAAAGAAATAAATAAACAACTTTTGGTGAAGAAAATTGGTATGATAATACATCATGATCAAATTCGGTAGTGTCTACGAGGTCATTGAAATTAGGGGTGAGTAAAAAATTTGGGTACCCAGTACTCTAATCGAAATTGGTTTGGAATCAGTAGTTTCGGAATCGGATTTGGTCCAAGCAATTCCAATTCCAGTTTCTAAAAATAGGAACTGATACCAACTCATTTCGATTTCTGACTTTTGGGAACCGGAATAGGTTGAGTACCCAGTGTAAAAAAAAAATTAAGTTTTTTTCCTTTGTTGAAAATAAAGGATGGTGATTTTGTACAGACTTTTGGGAATCGTGATACGTTGGGTACCCATTATAATACTTTTTCCTTTGTTGAAAATAAAGAATGGTGATTTTGTACTAAGATTAGTATCTAAAGATTGTATTTGTAATTTTAATATTTTAGTGATTGTATTTATAATATTAATGATTAAATAATTGTACATATCATTTAAATTTTTATTTACAATGTTAAGTAATTTGTTTGTAATATTTTATTTTATGTTTGTTGTGTTTCTGAAAACTAATACTTGTTAGTATAATATTATAAGTGATATTTTTTTATTATTACAATACAAAGTTATTTAATTTAAAAAACCAAAAAAAAAAAAAAAAGGATTTATGTGGACTTGGGTACCCAGGAACCGATGGGTACCCGGTGAATCCAATTCCAATTTCTAAAATTTAGAACCGATGCAGCCAATTCCAATTCTAATTCCTAAGAATTAAGAAATAGTAAATCCAATCATTTTCGAGTAGTGCAATACCCGGTGAGTACTCGGTTGTACTCACCCCTAATTAAAATGATCATAACATCATCAATATGCAATACTAATTTGGAATTTATTGTTTTTTTCCCCCGAAATGACCATCTAAGCTCTAGCTTAAACAATAAAATCTTGTGATCAGTAAGACAAGTGAGTAACTCACCATTTTAGCTAGGTTTGCCGAAATCGCAGAGAGATATACCCACGTTTGACTAAATACACTGAGATATATAGGCCAATACTTTTAGCAAAAAAACCCTAGTCTCCTTTTCTCTCTCAATACCTTGAAACTTTATAGGGTATGAAATTGGGGCTGTCGTTGGTCTTCTACCAGCGATAAGCCCCTCTTTCTACTTGTTTTTTTTCCTTTCTTCCATTGTTATTTAGGTTTTTTTTGAGTACGTCAATAAATTTCGCTCCATTGTGAGGTTTTAATCGCTCCTTTTGGTGAGATTTCGATCAAATCAATTGTGAGGTTAATTTGACTCCTTTTGTGAGGTTTATTTTGACTCCTTTTGTGAGGTTTATTTTGACTCCTTTTTGTGAGGATTATCTCTTCATCTTTGGAGGAAGCTTTGGTAGTTTCTGGTTTATGGAGTTCGATGGGGTGTCCTCTACTCAGAGGTTTTTCTTCTTGGCTGGTTCAAAATTGAAGGTAGAACGTGAAGTTGATAGTCTGCGATTTCGGCTCGTTCGTACGGATATACTGCGAATCTTATTTTTCAAGAGGCAGTCTATAATGTCAGATTGGTGCATTCATCAAGGCTATAACAGGGTCTTCCGCAAAGAGGTTGTGTTATGTAAAACAACGATAAAAAGAAAGTCGTTCGGAATTGTCAAATCTCAAGTGCTTGATAGTCTTTCTATTAGAATGTTTTCTGATATTTTAAATTCGTTTATTGGTGAATTTGATATCATTTATAGATATCGTATGGCCTATTATTAATGCAATTTCTATTTTTCCATAAAAAAAAAAAAAAAAAAACCTCACCATTTCAGCTCATCCTTTTCATAGGAAGGGTTGGGATTTTCAATGCCCCTGAATAATTTGGCACACAAGTCCCACATTTACTTCAAGTTTCAACCATCATAGGACTGGAGATCTCTTAAGTGTTAGGTAAGTGATCACCTAACTGAACTAAGATAGATGAAATTGATCAAGTAACAATTACAATACACCTGTTCAAGCCTAAACTGATTATAGTACATTCCCTCTACTTGACAATATGGTTGTTCATAATCCGAATCAAACTGAAATATTAGAATGAATCCAATATTTTTTGCATTAGTAGTATGTCATATCTATATTCAAACCCGACCAATAAAAAGTTCAGGCAACTGCATGTCTAATACAGATCTTGGGGGTCAAAGCCCCCTTAATGTTCGATTGCAACCCACAACTAAAACATTTAAAGGTGGGTAGCATATTCAAGCTTTTCACAAATTAGATGAACTTGAATATTATTTGTAGGCATGTAAAAGTATACTTTTCTAAGAGTTTAGTGGTACATTATATTTGAAAAGATAATTCTTCATCATATAACTTGGTTTAACTATTCAAGAAGATAATCACATGTTCTTATTAAACCAATATTGTACCTTCCAAGGACATCATCTTCTCTTTAGTTTTATCTAAACCTGATCAAAAAAATCCGGCCTGCGGGCCTGGCCCGAACCCGTCCATATTTGGGACGGGTTTGGGATGAAGGTCAAACCCGCAAACCTGGCCCGAATGGCCAGAAATTTTATTTATTTTGAATTTTTTCATATATTTCTATTAATTTGCATGCTGTAATTTTAATTTAAACTTTTTCAAAAATATAATTTTGCAAATCTGATGTTATGGTTGCGTAGATCTCGAAAAGTTATATGGATTCAAAAAACAAAATCCCCTCAAACGCATATCGTGATCAAAAGTTATGCTTAAAAATAAAAATTTACGATATTGCGTTTTGGCCCGAAAAAGCCCGTTGGCTCGCCCGAAACCCGATAGGCCCGGGTATGGACATGAAAATTTGGCCCGAAACCTGACGGCCCGGCCCGATGATCAGCTCTAGTTTTATCCCTCACCCCATATGCAATGCACTATAAATAATAGAATGCTATGGATAGTTATTGATGATTACACAAAAACTTTTTAGAAAAAAAAGTTTCTCCCACAAACATTCCATATAATTACCACTATCACATTGCAAGACATGAGAAATATTAACCTCTTACTCAAAACAACAATCCTCCCCCGTATTTGGAGTAAGCTAAACACTTTGATTTTTGTGTATAAGACAAATTTCCAAACTCATGCATGCTTAAACGATAGTATCTTAAATATTGAACTACCGCTTAGTGTAATACACATTTCAATGTTCCGAACTATATTGGTGTTTTAAAGATTAAACTAAATAATAATCCATTTGGAAAATTGAAGATATCACACACACGTACAATGTTGTAACAAACAACATTACAAACTAGATGGGTTAAAGAACATGCGTCCATATCCTTTCATAAGTGTGTATAAAACCAAACCCAAGACTTCTTGAAGTCGCCACACTTCATACTTACATAATACATAGGTAGAAACACTTAACACTTTGTTTTATATCGTGTTCCTTGTACTTAACACTTTTTCAAGGATCTTTAAGAAGATACACTTCAGCCTCATTTTCATTACATGACTCAAGCACTCCCTTTTCCTTGAAATGTAAATAAATTATTAAGTGCTTGTAAATCACTTATGGGGCACTTTTACTCAATCAACTAAAGACATAACGTTTTATCAAGCATTGAGTTGATATTCCCTCATCGATGATATAATTATATGGGCTCATACATCCTCATGGTTTTTTACCATCAACATTGTGCACACAAGTATCCTAGATCAAACTGTAACACCCTTGATTAAACCTATTTAGAAAGAACATTACAACAATATAATCCAAATTGATAGCAGAAGACTTCTAACTAAATCCGGAGTATCAGTGGCACACTCACTCATAAGAATGAGTGGAAGACAAACGTTACAAAATCCCAACAAAACCAAGTAACTCTATAAAATCTACTTATTACGACATTTAACAATAAAAAACAAATTTAATAAACTTCTTGCCAGCTCTTAATCAACTCGTCCATCAAACTTCACAAACAATAAACCTGCAAGTCATTTTTTAATCTACTCCTCATATGTGACAAATTCACAAAGGATTGTCGTAAGCCCACGTAGCACATAAAAACAACCAATAAACACAAAGTTGAGTAACCAAACATTCTATTAAATAAAGGCACTAGATCTCAACTCAGGTCACTCTCATAAATTCCAAAAATAGTCTCAATTGCATTCTAGAATATTATATTATCTATAACTCAATTCCCAATATATTTTGGGCCATTACTCTCGGTCACTAGCTCCTAGACTCGACAATGAGGTTATGTGTTATGGTTTATCACTCAGCAAGTTCTTACTTACCCATCAAAAAACACAAAATAGCAAAATCCTACTTAAGATGAAATAGCACGATTAAATTTTTTGCCGGAAATCTTTAAGAAACCATAAATCAAATGCTCCTTTAAAGAGTACTTTTTCTAGCCATTGACCACCCTTTGCGAATTAGTAGTTCATACTGAATGAACGAAATTACCCTTAGGTGGCGTTTTTACTTGTAAGTAATGGTGATTACAATATAATCCACCATCTTATAGAGTAAATGTAGGGTAGAAAAGGAAGGAGGGGGAAGAGAGCGATGAAATTTGGGAGCTTGATTACATCATGCAATGAAATCATCTTTACATGAGCTAAAGTTGAACAATTGTGATTACATTGGATGTTGTAATCAATCCCACACTTTACATCTCTCTCCTAGTCTCCTTCCCCTCATTCCTTTCCCACACAACATTTACTCTATAAAATGGTACATTACATTGTAATCACCATTACATTCAAGTAAACAAGCTCTAAATGCTAATGCTTGTAACATTTTTTTTGGTTCATCTGTTGTGACCACCTTAAGCACCACACAACCTCTTTGAATTGTTTGTTGTAGACCATAATTAAACAATCACCCTCACCCTCTTTTTCAAATGTGAGTAATTTTGAACCCTTTCCAAGTGAGCCTTCTTCTTTCCAGCCTGGGAAATCAAGGATGATTGTAATTAACAACCAAAAATAAACCAAAGTGCAGAACAAAGATTCACTCGTTGCACTAAAGAAAGTTAATTGAGACAAACAAAAACATTTGGATTGTCCTTAAGGATGATTCAAACATTTTCTTGAACCATTGAGCAGAAAGCTAAACTAAATAAAAAATCAAACCAAGATCCCCTGGCAACTGGAAAATCATTAGAAAGCTCATTAGATACACAAACAAAAATTGCTTGCCTATTGTCCTTAAGATGTACAGATTTGTTTCGAAGCCTGCTTAAGAAAGAATTCAAGGCTCTTAATTTGAATACTCATGGTGTTTTGCACACTCAGCCTGCTGCGATTGCTGATGTCTTTGTTCAGTTTTATACTTGTCTCCTTGGTACTGACCAGGAGGTCTCGACTTTTGATTGTTCTTATTATGCACTTGGGTCTTCTCTGTCTGAAGAGCACAAGGCCATGCTGGATAGTCAAGTTCATTTTGATGAGATCAAAGAAGCATTATTCTCTATTCCTGAAGATAAGGCCTCGTGTATAGACGGATCTACATCTGGTGTCTACAAGGGAGTTTGGGGCATCATTGGTCAGGATTTTTGTGAGGCTATTTCTGACTTCTTCGATAAAGGCAAGTTGCTAAAGGAGATCAACTCTACCTTGATTACACTAAAACCAAAAAGTGATGTCTCAAGGGATGTCACTGAATATAGGCCTATGTCTTGTTGTTCCGTCTTATATATAAGACTATCACAAAAGTGTTTGCCAACACGCTGCAGCGTTGGAGATATTGTGGGATGGGAACAAAATGCCTTCATCAAAGGAAGAAATATGTTTGACAATGTTGCTCTTGGTTTGGAGCTGGTCAGAGGTTATGCAGAAAAGCTACTTCCCCTCGAGCTATGCTCAACAATTATTTTTGGAAAGCTTTCGACTGTGTGAGCTGGGGCTTCCTTAATCAGGTACTTCTTGGATTTGGCTTTCCCACCTCTTCTGTTGATTTGGTTATACTCTGTGTGTCCACTCCTTCCTTCTCTGTCAATATAAATGGTTGCCCTCGAGGGTACTTTCCTGAAAGGGGTGAGGAAGGGAGATCCCATGTCTCCCTACCTTTTTGTTCTGTGTATGGAGTATCTTGCTTGGATTCTGAAGACCGTGAAGTATGATTCAACGTTCAAGTTCCATCCTGAAGAGTGCCTAAGTTACTCTAGAGGGGGAAGGGAGGGTGAATATAGTGACTCCAATTTCTCGCGTTTTTATGACTTGAGAACAATGTAAAGAACAACGTTATGGACGTTGTTCCTATGCAGTGAACTGAACACAAAGGAAAATACTCAATGTAAATAACACAAGGCTTTTTTCACGTGGAAAACCTCCTAGGCTCAATAGTAGTAAAAACCACGACCCAGTTACTTGAGATTTTGTCACACTACTTCTCGTATAACCAGAGCCAAAACAGGATACAGTACACTACCCTAATCAACACCACACACCGTTACTGATGTGTTGCCAATCCTCCAAGTCACACACTGACCTGAGGGAAACTCTACGCTTGTTACTAAGTTACAACTATTACAGATTTCCAGATTGTTTGTCCTATTACACGCTTCAATACTAAGCAAAATAAGACCACAGAAAAACCTATTATGCAATGACCAATCTAAGCAAGACTCAAACTGACCAGGACAGGGAACAGGGTTCAAGGTTGTTCTTGTGAGCACAGGACATATCTGGTTGGACGATTTAATACTTTGCACAAAAGATTTTGATCCCAATAATGCACGCAAAGCTTAACCTACAACTCAGCCTATCAGGCGCCTTATATAGGCAGGCCTAGAAGCTCAGTTCATCTAGGTTAAATCTCTTTAAAATATAAAAGATAAGATTTACCAAAAAGATATGATAGAGTTTAAGTAAACATCAAAGACCTTTCCTTAATTCAACCTATGTGATAAAATCGTCCAACTACTTTAATAGGAAATTTTGACCTTCCCCCCCTCCCCCCCCCCCACTCCAGCCCATGTCCCTTATCACCATTCCCGCCCCTGTTCCCCACTCCCCGCCCTCTCTCCCCTCTACCACCCCAAACACGTCCCTCACGCCCTCCTACCCCCGCCCCTATCCCTTATCACCACTCCCGCCCCTGTCCCCTATCCCCACCCCCGTCGCCCCACGCCCTCCTGAAACCCAACTCCTACCCCCGCCCCTGTCCCCTATCCCCACCCCGTCCCAAACACCCCACCCGAACACACCCTCAAACCCTAACCCACCACGACCCTCCTGACACCCTCCAACCCCCACTTCCCACCCTTGTCCCCCTACCACCCCAAACCCGTCCCCCATGCCCTCCTCAAACCCACCCTCCTACCCCAAGCCCTTGCCCTGTCCCCTATCACTACTCCCCGCCCTCCCTCTCCCTCTCCCTACTTTTTCTCACCGCACCCTCTCCCCTCCCCCCCCTCTCTCTCTCTCTCTCTCTCTCTCTCTCTCTCTCTCTCCCCCACCCACTCTCCTGGCCCTCCGTCTCTGCCTGCACCCTCTTCCGTGCCCTCTCTCTCTCTCTCTCCCCGCCCCCCAATGCCCTTATGTGTTCTCCCATGACCTCCCGCGCCCTCCCTCTTTCTTCTCATGCCCCTCTCTCTCGCGCCCCCTTTCCCCGCCCTCTCCCTCGCACCCTCTCTCCTCTCTCCCGCCGCGCCGGGCCCCTGCCTGCCGTCTCTCCTTCCGACCACCCCAAACCCGTCCCTCACGCCCTCCTGAAACCCACCCTCCTACCCCTGCCCCCCTACTCCCGCCCCTATCCCCTATCACCACTCCCCATTTCTGTCCCCTATCCCCACCCCCGTTGCCCCACGCTCTTCTGAAACCACCCTCCTACCCTTTTCCCCCCCTTCCCCTATCACCATTCCCGCCCCCTATCCCCACCCCCGTCCCAAACACCCCATCTGGCCCCACCCCGCCACGTCCCTCCTGACACCTACCCTCCAACCCCCACTTCCCACCCTTGTCCCCCTACCACCCCAAACTCGTCCCCCAAGCCCTCCTCAAACCCACCTTCCTACCCCCGCTCCTCGCCCCTGTCCCCTACACCCCTGCCCCCGTCGCCCCATTGTCCCCTTACCCACCCTCACACCCCACTCGTACCCGACACCTATCCCAACCTCGTCTCCACGCCCTTGATTTGATTGATTTTTCAATAGGATTTTTTTCATCTGAGATAGTAGAGTTGTGCATTTTTTTCTCAAGTGGTAACAAGCTACTCTAACATTTGAGAAGTGACTGACCTTTTTTGCAGTGATTTATGCTCTACTACTTGATTTGATTGATTTTTCAATAGGATAAGAACTCTACTAATAGGAGGGGCAAAAAAAAAAAACGTTCAAACAACAAACCCAATTTTAAAGGCTCTTGTTAGACTGGTGGAAAATGTTACAAGAAATGAAAAATATTTAAAAAATCAAAGGACAAATACCAAACATTCATTTTCTGTTGCAAGATAGAAAGGAAAGAATGTCTAACACACACTTTAATATATCAAGAAACTACAGATAATGGCGTGCATCTCTACAATGACTTTGTTAAACTTTCTCCGCCTTGTCAAGTGGACTCTTCCAAACCAGCTCATCCACAAACAATGAGAAGTAGTTCAACAAAGTTCACTAGAATATATATTGTTGCCATATAGAAAAACCAGAGTTGGCAATTGCATCCCTCTATGAGCCACATTTTCGGTACAATATGTATTCTTCCCATTCTGTTTTCATTTTAAAATTAATTAATCCTGTATCTGAGAATATGAACATATGACTCAGGTTCAGAATCTGTATGCATTTTCCTTCAGCAAATTAGAAGGAAGAAACATAAACTACACGAAAAGTAACATTAATAACATCTTTCTGTTAAAGTAGTAGCCAAGTTAAGGTATGAAATGATTTTAATATCTAACTTCATAACCCTAATTAGTGCAATTTAATCCGTAATTATTTGTTTCATTTTTTTTTGTCAAACCGGAACATGATTTTAAATTTTTGAAAAGAAAAGGGCTAGAAAATGGAACTGACACAAGCCCATTTACTTAATAATCACTTATTCTGTCAAAATGATGATCAAATGGAAGACAAACACCATGTGTCTAAATTACACAATCAAATGGAAGACAAACACCATGAGAGAGAGAGAGAGAGAGAGAGAGAGAGAGAGAGGGCATACCAAGCTGTTATCTTCACCTCCAATTTTGACTTATGACTCCAAGGATTCACATGTTGTAACTTCATACCTATTCCCATGCAAATTTCAAGAACACAGAACATAACTTATAAACACTCCAAAATTTCACATCCTTGGAAAATATTAACTCAAAATTAATCCAAAAAGTCACATACCCAGGACTTATTTTACACGAAATCAATCCTAATTCGTATAACATAAGTTTATTTTCTCAAAAACCACAAAAATTCACATAGCTAGAAATTTGCAATAAAATCACAAAAATTCATATACCCAGAAATATACGAAGTTCAACTACTAATGATCAATCCAAGATTCAAATACCCATATACTTCAAACTCAAAATCAATCCAAAATTAAAGATGACCAATAATATTTAACTCGAAATCAAACGTGAATATGAAAAGTAAGATCAAATTACCAATTCACGCTTGTCGAATTGAAGCTAAAACCTCTTATGTGATGAACAATTGAAGTTGATCTCTGCATTTGCCGACAATTGAAACCCATCTCTCTCTATCTCTTTCTCTCTCTAACCCTTCTGTTTTTGAATTAAAATGTGACAATTTCGAAATTTCTCTTTCCAAAGGTATATAACGGAAGCTTGAAGAACATGATTGGTGAAGGAGAAAATTGAATTTTGAGTTCGAACTCCAACCACTCTCTATAGACGACGATTATATGTATCGCGGAGCAAGAAGATGAAATGGGTTGATCTAAAATTATATATGTGTTCTATTCCATGAAAGAAAAAACTATAGGCAATTTACCAGAATAGGCAAAAATGCCCCTGATCGAAGTAGTCACTGCATGTGCTAATTTAACGCAGTCCAGCAATATAAAACTCTTCCGGCATGTAAATTAAGATTCGGTTCAATTTTTACCAATAAATGGTTTGTATGAGCGATTTAGTGATTCGACACTACCATTCATTAAGCAATGTTGATGGTTAGAATCTTATGAATAGAGAAACAACTTATCGAACATGATTAATTTGGCCCAAAGAACTTAGGCGAAATTTATGGTTAAACAAAAAAATTTAAAATTTGATTTTTTGAAAGAAAAAAAAAACACCACCTAAATGGATCTCCTATTCTCAAAACACAAAAACTTGTGGAAGACGATTTTACCGTAACTTTTAGAGACACGAAGGTAACTTTTTAATGAAATAATGGTCACTTCTCATAATAAGTGATTGCTACCTTTCTAAAGAGTGACCCTATTATTTTGTGAGTTGGTATCGCACCAAAATTAAGTCCAAATGAATTATTTCCAAAAATTCATTGTTTGGTGGGAGTACTATTCCCCTTCGTGCGTCGACATGGTACGAATAGGATTAGTGATGATCCAAAAGGATTTAGGATGAATGTTTTATTGAGTGAGAATTAGTGTCCAACAGTAGAAGAATTGAGATTGAAAGATCAACATATAAATCAAGTTGGGTTACTACTCTTATTGTCAATTGATTTATTTGACAAAAGAACCCCACTGGGGTTGTGTGCAATATACTCTCCTCCACGTATGGGGTTGCAAGCAGTAGGCCCATTAAAAATTTAATATGATATCAATGGTGAAGATCATAACCCATTTATGATGCAACTTGGGAAGGATTTAGGGCTCGTTCTTTTCAACTGGAAACTGGAACTGGTAACTGGGAGAAACTGGACAAAAATGGTAAAAACTGGAAAGTCTAACTGGTAACTGGGAAAAACGGGAGAAAACTGGGTCAAACTAGGAGAAACTGGAAAAAACTGAAAATTGTTAATTTTCACTGTTAATAATAATAATAATAATAATAATAATAATAATAATAATAATAATAATAATAATAATAATAATAGTAAAATTGTTATTATTATTATTTTATTATTCTTATAATTATTAATAAATACTATTATTATTATTATTATTATTATTATTATTTCTACTATTATTAGTATTATTATAATAATAAAAATAAAAATAATAATAATAACTAAAATAATAATAATAATAATAATAATAATAATAATAATAATAATAATAATAATAATAATAATAATAATTAGTTGTTATTATTATTATTATTAGTTGTTATTGTTGTTATCATTATTATTAAAATTGGGCAAAACTGAATAAAACTGTATTTTGTAACTGGAAACTGGTTTATGTCCCCAGTTGGGCAAGCCAATGAAGAGGGCATCTTGAACCTCATGATGAGGAGTTGAGAATCACTTGTGTAGATCTATGACCTCTTGTTATGACTATTGAAGTTAAAGACACTAAACACATGTTTGAATGATACTTAGTAATGGCTAGGAGGCTCAAATTAGAGCGTCTAGGGAAGCTAAATGGTACACGTTTAATTGCCCATATGCAGTAAAACTATCCAATGAAAACTTTTGAAAATCTGCACGCTTTCTAATCTTCAAGTACGTAACGATTTCTTCTAGCACCAAAGGCAAATCTCTGCACAATAAACATTAAATGATTCAGCTGGTCGTCCACACGGTCTCACCACGAGACGGGTGACTTTCTATAGAAAACAAAGTCACCCATCTCTTCATCAAATGTCACCATCGATTCACACTGAGACAGTCTCATATAAGATTTTAGGCCAAGAAATAAATGCTCAGTGGAAAAAAGGATAGAATATATTTGTCCAGTCTTTACCGAGAATATCTGGGAGTAGGCTTTCAACCCAGTGAGAAACCGTATGTACGTTGGTTTTGTTGATCCACTGCTAATAATCGATCTTATGTTGGGAACAAGGTACTCGGCAACCTGTAGACGAAAATGGCACATCATTACTATTTAGTACAGAAAAAGGTAATGCATAACCAATGTAATTCCATTTCACAAGATATTTTATATAGTTCAGTTTCCATCTAGCAAATCCATCTGCTCTGAATTACATAGAAAGAAATCTAGCCCATTGCTTCATCCCTACTACACAACTATATGAATGCGGTTACATGAGCAAGAATGATAACAATCATCATCCTTGTCTGGACCTATTGCTATGAGTCAGTCGCATATCCACAAGATATACTTGGTTGCTCACATCCCAAATAGCGTTATTCTTCTATATACCACGGAAATTAAGAAAAACAAGAAGTAAACTACATTGTCATCGCATCACATGTAATGAAATGAAACATATTATTTTTAAAGAAAGACTTAAACTGGGACACTGCAAATAAAAGTAGTGCATTTTGGAATCGAGTATAATTTCTCCACAGGTAAGAGTACAACTTCATGCTCACTTCCTCAGTATCAGAGTGACAATAATTCATTGGTGATAAAGGGATTTTTCATACTTGTTTCAAAAGTTGTTGAGAGCTGAGATATAAAAATGAAAAGCTCACCACATCTGCAGGTTCTGCAAGAACATTTATGAAAAACTTTGCCTGCAGTTGTAAGAGAGATAAAATTACTTTCTGTATGGAAAGCAAAGTAAATAAGGATAAAAATAAGAAATGCCCTTAACGAACCTGCTTTGTATTAGCGCCCGACATTAGAAGATCAGTTGTGACCATTCCAGGCTGCATATGCAGAATTTACATTGTAAATGATTAACATTGAGGTATCAAATGAAAAAACAATACATATTACGCCAATTTCGCAAATTGGCACACGAAATTTCCGTGGCAGTTTAGAACTATTGCTTATTTCTTTGCATCCATGATAAAGAGGGAATTTAACCATGACCATGCCAAAAGGAAATGCAGTCATAGGCTGCGAAATTCCCAGCCACCCCTCTTCAAACCTTGTTATAGGGAACAGCAGACTCATGCTATCACCCAAAAGTTATCTTATAAATTCAACACTAGGTAACTCAAGGACAACGCAAACTAAAGATACAATCAGGAGATCACATACCGACAAGTTGTGCACAACCACATTCTTGACGTCCTGCATCTGTAATTCAGCCTGGTGCACAGATAAATTTACATCAACAAGCTGACAAATACTAAGATATTTGTTGTAACTGTAACTGGTTAGTTCTTCAGCTCTCCCCCCCCCCCCGAAAAAAAACAGAAAAGAAAACCAAAAAAAAAAAAACCCTGTTTTTGTTCTAACCATTGCTGGCCCACAAATTTTGAAGCAAGTTCATCTAACCAAACTCCAGCTTAGTCTCTTATGTTCTAAACAAAGACATACGACATTTATTTATCCAAGCAGACTCCAATTAAGTCTTTTATGTTCTAAACAAAGAGATACGACGCTTATTTATCCAACGTCATTTTCTTCAAAATTTCAGGCCCCTTCCTCCCTACTTTCATTCCCAGTCAAATTACATTAAACCATTTCCATCCTGATAGAGCTTTCATCCAAAGGATCTTCTGCCCCTACATCCGCAAGCTTTTATCCTAAATAGCTATCAAAGTGTCTGAAATTTCATCTTAGGCTCAAATCCAATTAGGTAATGGACTTTACTTAGTTCCATGGACTGCCTCGATGTCTCAGGCGAACACCTTGATAGAAATGTTTTTGCTAAGTGGGAAGAGAGAGATGCCACTTTGTACATATACAAAGCAAAAACACTTCATTGAAGAATAAGCTATGCCTACCTGCAATGACTTTGTCAGATGCACCACACTGCGTTTCGTTGCTCCATATGCAGCAAATCTAATTGGTAGAATATACAAATCAATGAAAAACTAATCAGTCTCCTTCTTTGATAATACGAAAAGAGCAATAAAAATTGCTGAATCTATTCATAAAATGGCAGCATCTAACTAAGAGTAAAGCAGCACATCACTTAATAGTTTAGATAGAATTGAAGTGTTGTGATGTCCCAAGTTATATCATATGTAAGGAAATTACAACAACCCTATTCCCACCGGGGGGGGGGGGGGAGGTCCAGATGTACGCAGCCTTTTTCCCTAGCTAGTTGCCTAGTAGAGAGGTTGTTTCTTGATAGACCCACAGCTAAAATAATGAGTTTCTCAAAACATTTAAAAACAATTGAAAAACGAATATGGAGGCAAATGAAATAATATATATTGCACCTAGGCAGAGACAATCAGTTTGAACCAAGTTTACTTACTGTGCTCCTGTTCATCACTACCCCTTGCACAGTTGTACATCATACGACAAGAGACTGTATGTCAAATCTTGTTTCTAGATTCTAACAAAAACTATTTATTAATATTTTCTTTTTCCTCATCCTCATCCTCTTCTTTTTTTTTGGGGGGGAGGGGGAGCTAAGACAATGTTGATGAATGCCTCCTCCTAATAGTAGGGATCTCCAAGATGGGACGTAGAATAATCCCTAAAGCCCAAACAAGGAAACTGTTGGCGCTGACCAAGCCACTTATATGAGACTGAATTATTAAGAAATTTGAGGTGGCACAGACTTCCCATTCTACAAGGAAATCGATACCCTTGTCATGGACTCTATGATCTTCCTTGGAGAACAATGTCTTTTAGAACAATGCAGGCCAACAACAATGGAAGCCCCAGGCTGCTGCCACCAGTGCTGTGTAGCCCACACTATGAAGGAGTTGACTCTATTACAGATAGACCTATTTCATGAAGGGCTAAGCACTGAGCCATTGGCACAAAAATTCTATGCCGAATTCCATATACGGACAGCAATGCAGTACCAAAGATGAACGAAGAAGAAAAGGAAAAAAAATGAAAGAAGATATCCCTCTGGAAGCTAAAGACATAGTTGGCTATTTGAAACTCCGAACTTAATGTGATATGAAGCAGTCCTCATATCATGATAGAGTCTCAAAAAGAGAGAATGACCAAAAAAGAAAAAAAACTCCTCAGATCGCTGCTAAGTAAACAAGCTTGACATAGAAAGCAAAGTTTCGTGCAGCATGCATTTGGTTTTCAGTTTTTACATCCACCTCTGGTTGCTCTATTTCAATATGTGAGGACCCAGCAAACTTAAAGGAAAGGAAATTCATTTCAACTAGGACTTTATCTTCACCACCTGGGGATTCAGTGGAGAGGACATCAGAGAAATTGTGTGAGAAGCACAATGAACATATGGTACCTTGGGGTTGGTCTTCCATCGGAACCAGCACCATCAATATTAAATATATGGCCTCCTCGAGGTTGGTTTAGCATCATCTGTATGGCCTACACAAGAATCGCCCGCATGAGGATGAAGCATTTGTGTACCCTATGACAGCAAAGAGAAGCCTTTTACCTCTCGACAACATAGCATCAAACCAAGGGTGTTCGTAGTGACCACTTCACTGCATAGATTCGCAAATTAGTCCAAAACAATGAAAATCTGTGCATGCTGCACATGTTTGTGTGTGACTGTAATTGTGTATGAGGATTAAGGGAAATATAGAGAGGAAGCAGGGGCCGAAACTTGAAAGCTCACATGAGATCTTCATCAGAAGCTTCTGCTAAAGGCTTATAGCTATATGCATTAGATCCTGCATTATTAATCTGCATCAGTAGTAATATAAGATTAAGCTCATGGTCACTAATTATCAAAAATGAAATAAAACATCAATCTAGTAATGTAAACATCTTTAGGATATAATGATATCAGGGACATTGTTTTATTAGCAGACTAACTTATCTGTACTTGCAAAGCAAAAAATATAAAGGCAAATCCTCCACAAAGATATATCAGATGAGACATGAACTGGAGGGCAGGTTTTGATACCAGAATAATTTTCATGTGAAATGAATGAAGTCCTAGAATACCGAAAGTGTTACGCAATTATTCTTCAATCCAAGCTGACATGAAATAACTCCCTAATCTGTACTAAAATTTTGACTTGCAGTCAAACCATTATACTATTACTAAATATTTGTTGTCCTACAGAAGGAAAAAAAAAAAAAAAAAATTATCTAAGAGATCATTTCACCAAAGCATCCAAGCTGACGACATTATCTCAGCTTGCTTTACTAATACTGAGCTTATTTTGTAATGCAAATTGACAAAGTTTGATGTTGTCACAATACATTCAGTTTGATGCCTCTTCAACCAAAGAATCGTCAAAATAGCACAACACCACAACATCTTACAATCTTTTCCTCTCCCCAAAGGCCCAAACCAAGAAAATGCATCTGCAAAAGCTGTGTAACCATGGCAAGGCTACCAAATCATTTCCCCCCCCCCCACCCCCCACTCCCCCGCTCCCCCACACTTAAAATCCTAGCTCACAAAGATCGAGCAAACTCACAATGCAAGAGCCTGGTGACACATCACACAAACATCTAGTAATAACAACCATCCAGGTCTCCTCCACTGTAGCAAATCATGTGTGTTCAGCTTACCAAATACCGAAGTCCAAACAAAGGCACACACCTTCAAAGGAGCCTTTGAGTACCAAATGTAGTTTGCTAAATGGAAGTTAGGGTATTGTGAGGGGAGGCCACAAGGCAATGAAGGAAGGATTTACAGGAGAAGACCCCTGAAGAGTCACCAACCCAAACCCGAGAATCGTCACTAGGAAAATCTAGGTCACTCTATACCATTATTCTCCCTAATGTTCATAGGTAATAAAACATATTTCTTAGTATCTAATTATCACAAAAAATAAGGAAGGAAAAAGTAGAGAGATAGACACAAATACTTTTCTTTTAGATAACGAGAAAGTATGTATGAATGAGTGTCAAAAATTACAGCAAAAGGATAGCAAGATGTCGTCCAACAGTATCAAATACTAGACCACAAAAACCCCACTGTTGCTTTACAGTAAATTTTGGGAAATATGGGATGTTTACCTTGAAGGATGCCTAATCGTACTGCTGCAAGGAAAGTTGTGTGGAAAAATATTGCTTGGGAGCAACATGCTACGCCCAGGCATAATATGATAGCTTGGCTCGCTTTTCATCAAAAATATGCTACTGTTGATTTGCTCAACAATGAGGGGTTTTATGTTAGTTAACAGGTGTATTCTATACAAGAAGAGCTGTGAGTCTTGCTCTCATCTGTTCTTTGGATGCTCTTATATGGGAAGATATGCTTGGATGGCTGGATATCACTTGACGCCCCTGGCACATGGGTCATGAGATGAAATGGTTCTGCCAATATGCTAAGGGTCAGAATCTGAAACAGAAGCTGAGACGAGCTGTGATGATAGCTACTACATACAAGATTTGGAAAGAAAGGAATCAGCGCATATTCATGATCAAGCACATTATGTTGACCAGATTTGTTGGAGAATCAAATTCTTAATCAGCACTAGAGTATATGGTGTAGTTAAAAATGAGGAATCTGTAAGGCTCATGCTAGAATAAGTCTTGTGTTGATGTTTGAAATTGTACTTGTGGGAACCTCTCTGGTATGCCTTTCTTGTAATTGTTTCTCCAAGGCATCAAATTGGTGTCCTTTGGAATGAGAAAATCATTTTCCACAAAAAAATAAAAAATAAAAAATAAAATCCTACTGTTGCATAATGACTCTTAAAGCACCACAATATTGCAAGCAGCTTTGTAGAAGTAATACTTTTTGCATCTATCCAGAACGAAAAAGCTATTTTGGCGCAAATGCAAAGTACCCATATATCAATGTATTTCAGTTTCTCTTGGGAAAATGCAACTAAATTCTTCACATTCTGCCCTTTTGTTACATCACATGTTGTTCCCTGCAAAAGGAATGTTATGTGAGAATATCAGCAAACCAATGATGCCCAATGGTTGACATAACTGAAGAAATCACCATCCAATACAACTAAAGAAGCAAAGAAAAGAACCACTTTTATCTAAAAGGAAGGCAGACAAAGGGAAGGGATTGAGATGGAGGTACCCACACATGCAGTTCCCCAAATTCTGCCTTTAAGCTCTGAACGGCTGATTCAACCCGTTTTGCTGAAGATTGGTTATAATAAAACTGTTAGACTACAGATTTTCTTCAACTTACATTTATAAGAACTGAAAACAAAATTAAAATATGCCTCTTTCGTTAAATCTCATAGTACTCATAACTAGGACAATGTAATTCATTTATAAAACAGGAAAGAAAAGAAAGTCTCCGCATGAGCAGGATGAAGATATGTATCATAAACAAAATAAGAAAAACAAAAATCATTGCTAACTGTTAACTAGAACTATCTCCATCTTGGATTCCGTGTGATCGCTATGGGGTTACCTATTTTACCTTTTTTCTTGTTCCTTTATCTGTCATTACTAGCTCAACTGAAAATATCTATAGTTAGAAGACACGAGTTAGATAGGCAGTAACCACTAAACCATTCTTGAGCAGTGGGGCTCAGTAACTCAGTGAACAGGTCATCTATGGCTCTATGATGAAGCTGACAATCTCTTATCCTCAAGATGGACCAACTATTGTAATCAGCAACTAGATGAAGATTCTAGCCAAATGTAGAATTCAGTTTCACAGTTTACTGTTCCTTCCGAGAAATAATTTGGGCTCTTTTAGAAAGAAGTAGGCATCTCTTTGTAATTTATACAAAATCATTCCCAGGGGCCGTGACTAGTTTTGTTTTTAGATAAAGAGAAGTATTTTAATGAAAAGAAACAGTTACAAATTGGCCCAAATACGTTGACCCTCGGAAATAGTGTAACCCTCAAATGCTCCTGCTGCTCTAGCCCATAGAAAAACTAGATAATTGACCTCTTCACAAAGCATCTCTAGAGAAACTTAAACACCATTGAACACCCGTGCATAAAACCAAATGCACCATAAAACTGCAAAGAAAGCATTGCTTAATAGCAACTTCTATCGACTGGTTCGTCCATCTCAATATGCTCTTATTGAGAGCAGCACTATTTGGATAATAATAGTTAGTCATGAACTAATAAGATTATACATTACGAAACTGATTTCACCAAAGTGCATGATAGTAATTTAAAGAAAGCATACTACTCAACAAAATGGTGTCTTCCTGAAATTTAAGCTTATTGGAGTTGGACTTCCCTTGCTGTTTTGTTTGTTTTATTTTGTGCAGAAAATCACGCATCATGATATTCTGATGAATGCGATTTAACTGAGTCTTTTGCAGCTAAGAGAAGCTTCAGACGAGGAGACAATGTCTCCATACCTTTTTGTTCTTTCATGACAATATGTGTGCCCACACTACATATGAACCCTGATTTCAATTTCCAACCTAGGTGTAGTATATTGCGGATTGTTCAAGTTTGTTTTCGAGATGATCTGATATTCTGATCAAGTTGTGTAGACGTGACCTAAACCTCCGACCAGATTTTCACCAGTCTTTTGAGCAATCTTCGAGGACTGAGTGCAGATGTGGATAAGCCAAGCCTACATGGCTGCTATTCCATAAGATGAAAAGAGGCAATTATGGATAATCTGGCTTTTGATAAACGAGATATTCCCTTCACAAATTTCACAGTCATTTTATATTGTAAGAAACTTGTTACACTTCAATGCAAATTTTTAGTAGAGAAAACAATGGCTAGAATCAAGTACTGGACAACTAAATTCCTGTGGTAGACAAAATTGATTGAAGGTGTTTATTCAGCATCATATCAACTGGGAACAGCTATTCTTATTGCCTAAGAAGGTTAAGAAACTCATAGACTGGCCTTGTACAGTTTTTCTCCGAACCAGGGAGCAGAAGGTCTCAAAAAGGGCTCTGGTTGCTTGAGACAAGGCTTGTTGGATCTCTTTTTTTCAATGTGATGTTACTTATGCTTTGGAACAAATCAACTATCTGCAGGCACGTTCCGAATATTTGCAACATGAAAGCACTCTGGATAAAATGTGTCCAAGTCCTTTGGGTTATGCAAGTTCCAATGCAGGCTTCATGGGTTGTTCAAAAGTTTTTGAGCGCAGGAAGTTGTTTACTGGTCAGCTAGCCCTGCTGATAGACTTCTAATCAAGAACTTTTAAATAGATTTATGTCTAGTTTTGCCTACAGCCTCCCTGGTCCCCTGGAAATGCTTTGCATGACTTCAAGTGTCAGGCCCAACCACAGGTTCACTCTTTGGCTAGCCCTTTATCTCATGTTACCTACTGTTGATAGACATGCCAAATGGGGAGCACAAATTAACCAGTCATGTTGTTTGTATCATAGACAGCAAACAGAAGTTCAAAAAGGTGTACAGCATTTTTTATTTCACGTGCCATTTTTCTATACATATTTGGGATGCTCTATCAGATGGGAGAGTGAGAACAGTCGGTTATTATTTATTAACATGATTAGAGGGCAAAGAGTAGACATAACTCATTGATTTCATTTTTTTACTGCTATGGTGTACCAGACTGAGTTCGAAAGAAACTTGACCAGATTCCACCAGAAGCAAAGAACAGGGGATGACATTATTTATGAAATAACTTAGTTTTTGTATATCAGAGGTATGCAGGTGAAGCCATGTATTGCAGTGTTTAAATTAGTACCCAATGCTGTCGTTGCTGACTATTATTGTTTCTTGCTTTGTTTCATGTGTAGAAGTTGATCTGTTGGGCAGGTGCTAGGCCCATCCTAGAAGGTAACTTAGGTTTCCTTATGCCTTTTGCAATAGAATTGTGTCAATGCATCCTAGTTTATATCTTAGAGTGGAGGTTTGTCCCAACTCCCTATTGTACATAACTATGAATAGCCCTTCCAGTGCATGTAGAAAGGCCAATTCAAGGAATACACAGGAACCCCTGGGTGATGATTAAAGCAACGTTGCTAAAGTGGCCGATTTCAACCCCCCCCCCCCAAGTCCCCGTATTTTTTTTTTATAGATGAACATGGGTGTCCAAGCTTTTCTTTTGCTTGACTATTCCCATGGGCCCTGAAGTTAACGTCGAGGAAAACCTCCAGTACCCTTGAGGGACAGGGACTCGAACATGGGACTTCTGGAATAGATCTCAGAGGTCGCAGGGTTATATTTTAATCACTTTATATTAAAAGAAAACTCTGCAATAAGGTCAAGTAGTACTCCCTCCGTTTCACAATAAGTCGTTTTTTGACTTAGCTTTTGTTTCCCAATATAAGGCACTTAACAATTTCCAATGAGTATTTATTGCTACTTTACCCTTACTTTTTCATGTCATTTACTTGTGTTCTCTCTCCAATGTGGCAATTAATGAATAAGGATAGTTTAGTCATTTTACCATCTCTTTTTCTTGAATTCACAATTTCTCAATATGTGTTCAAAGTCAAAAAATGACTTATATTATGAAACGGAGGGAGTATGAAATACTAAGTCACTTCAACAACTGCAACTTTTGGACACCAAAGATCTAGGTCAACAGAAGAACCTTGCACCCAAAAAATTTGGCCAATATTCAAACCATAAATTCTTCTTTATTCCTTTTTTACCTTTCCCTAGGGCTTCAATGAGATAAGTAGGAAGAACAGAATCAGAAACAAATAACATGACCTCCTGGGAAAGCTTGTCTTATGGTGGTACCATAAAAAGAAGCACTTTAAGCTTCAACTTTCAAGGGTTTCTCACATCTCCTCTCTTTAACAGTTTATTTCAACTAATGTCACTACAGAAGTCCATCATTATTATTTCACCTAAGTTTGTAATTTATCAAATAGTTTTGAAATCCACTACACAGAACTTCTGAGTTTTAGCTAAGCCTCTATAAAGACAAGGATGATAATACGGAGTATATCTTTACAGAAAGAGAAGAAACTAAAAAACTACACAATGTGTGATAATTAACATAAAAGAGAATAGAGTACAGCGCCAAAGCAAAGCATTACTTCATTCAAAGCTCATAGTCATGCAGAAACATATTACTATATCAGTCAAAGTAACAGTATGAACTCCTATATCAAACGAGCAGAATTTTACAGCTCACAAGACATCAATTATTGAGAGAGGCCACATTTGATATCTTGTGAATGTATGAAAGGATATTCTGTAAATTTTCTGAAATAAGCAGCACTACTTCATCTAAGCTAATCATTTCAATAACAGGTATACAGACCCTGTATACAAAACTGCTGAGTGTATTCTATTTACTATTTGATTATAAAGAGCTGCCTAGGCACAGGAATCAATGATAATTGGTTTCGTGCTACCGTAAGGATGAAAGGAATACACATTTCTCACCTGATCTTGAACATATAATGACATTGTCGCCTGCTTTCAGGAATTCTTTGGCAAGTGCATAACCGATCCCTTTTTCAGCAGAAGTAAAATTTCAAAATAAATTAAATGTCTGAAGTAAAATGGAAAGACATACAAAGGAAAAGCACAATTAAATACTCACTTAAGAACACTAACTACTCAAGGATGCAACTATATCTACACCTTGTCTCTCAGATAACCACCTCATCAAAAGCACAAGCTACAGATTAAACAAAAACAGTAACAACAACTAGTCTGAACCAACGGTTTGTGTGTTCAAGATGTTTTCGGTACCTGGCCTTCATGACTGATCTCGATACATTATGATGTAGTAAGAAATTATTTGTATACTTCATTTGCTAATTGCTATGGTACACAAGCTTTAAGGACATACAAGTCGTAAGCAAGATCTCCTAAGACAAGACAGATCTTCTAATATCCATATTACTCACTACCAATCATAAGTTATACAACCGTAATTGACATAATTACTGTTCTCTTCATGGCTCGTTTAGTTTGACACAATAAATCAATGGAAATGGGGAAAACCATATGTGCGATTTTATGTTGGAGTAGCCCAAACAAAAGTAGAAATACTTCCTCAATTTTCCAAGGCAATGGATTCCCGTTCCCCCCACTTACAAACCAGGCTGTTCTCCTTCATTCATGTTGGTAACCACTTGCAATACCCACCTCCCTCCATGGCCATCAAAACTACTTGAATTACAACCAAATCATCGGTACAAGCCACTCATGCATGATTCTCTACCTACGGCTCCCCGATTATAAGCAATTGCATGAGCACAGGTGAACTTCATTGGATGGGTACATTTGATGCCATAATTTGATGACATTTGAGTACATATTAGCAAACTTAATTTGACATTAATCTGATGACAAGCATCCATCTTTTACCCAATAACTTCAA
Organism: Tetragonia tetragonoides; assembly: GCA_038025085.1. Lineage (NCBI taxonomy): Eukaryota > Viridiplantae > Streptophyta > Magnoliopsida > Caryophyllales > Aizoaceae > Tetragonia > Tetragonia tetragonoides. The sequence goes on from CM076143.1 coordinate 37,812,366, forward strand.
GATCATCAACTAATCAAAACCACATTCACCCTATTACTATCAAACTAATCAACATATAAACCATAAACATAATTCACATTAATTATCCAAAATGAATGAACAGGTAAACCATACAAAGACTGAAACTTTAAATTTAAAAATGTAAAATACAAAAATTCAAACAAACCTTTGGTTGACCCAGTAATCAAAACATTAAAAGGAGGGGCCATAGTCTCTCTAGCTCCATTAACGGAACCTTCAGCTCTTACCCACAAAGGGCTCCTAGTGAAGCCCCCATTGATGGGGTTTTGGCGGGAATTAAGGGTTAAGCATCCGTTGGCACTGAGAAATAAACCGTTAAATGGGTGAGTTCTAGAGAGAGGAGAGAGAAAGAGAGGGGTTTTGGGCAGTGGGTGAAGAGAGAGAAGGGATGAAGCAGAGGGTGCTGCCATTAGAGCACGCTTGTGAAAGTTTCAAGCGGATAGAGAATTTAATCATTTCCCACCTCAGATAATCTCTTTGGAAGGGGCGCGTGAGCTACAATTACTTGTTTTCGAGCGTTGAAAAGGGAGTGGGAATTTATCATTAATGTATAGCCAAATAGCATGTAAAACAACAATAATCATTCATATAATCGATGAAAGATCCAGTAGTCTCAGAATAACAATACAATATTCTTTCTTCAAGTCACTAACTTTGCTTTTGATGATGGGTTCCAAAATCATCGCAGAACTAACCTAGTTTTTGACGAAGATCTCAACGGTTGGAGTAGAAATCAGTATGGATTTTTAAATTTTCATTCTCGCAAAATTACATAACTTTTACAATGGAAGAGATTAAAAATCCAATACTCCCACAAATGAAGAAACAACCTTATTGAAACTAAACAAAAACATCAAAATCTAAAGCAAATAACAAAGAATAGAAGCAAAAACAATGATTTTAGTCCAAGAATTGTTAAAAATCAACCATTTTTGGCCTAAAGAGCACTCTTGGGATGGAGTTTAGGGTTTATACAGATAACTCAGATGGTACAATTACTTGTTTTATAAACGGAAATAACCTATTTTCTTCCCCTACAACAAAAAAAAAACAAAAAAGTAGTACTAATTGGAAACATTACAAAGTAAGAGAACAAGAAGCTCTCATAAAAACAAGCTAATTAAAACGAATCACAGTTACGCTTGATATCAGTAATGAATACCCCATTGAAAGCACAAACTGCTTCGGCCTAAAGGTGAACTCAAATACATCACTCTATCCCAAACCTAATCTCTCAATTGGGTCACCCCTGAAAAGATGCGAGAATTACGCTCCAACCATAAGCACCAAAAGATTTCCATAGTAACTACACAACACCAAAGCAACCTATTTATATTCTCCCTCTAAATATTGATATGCCTAGTCAATAAATATTGCTCAATAGTAGTAGGGCACACCCAAATCCCTTCCGCTCCCATAAAATCAAGCAATTTATGCCATGGTGATTGAGCTAGATCAGACTTTAAGAACAAAAGCGTTGAAGATTTGCTACTTCCAAAACACATCACACACACACATTTAGGCTAAGGGCATGGTTCGAAATCGCGGAATCGGTCGCGATCGCGGGAACGGTCACGGCATCGCGGAAGCGGACTGATATCGGTGACGCGTATCAAGTCGCGCCCGTCGCGGCGTGAATTTTGATATCGACCATTCGGCCGTACCGGTCAAGTATCGGCCATATCGGTCATGTATCGGTCATGTATCGGTCGTATTGGTCATGTATCGGCCGAGTATCGGCCGTATCGGTCAAGTATCCGCCATTTTAAAAACAACGTTACGTAACGGCATATCGCGTATTGGCAACCTCAAAAAACTTTACGTAACGGCCGACACGATACGTCGCGACCAATATTTGGCTAAGGGTCTAGCCATGTTTGATCTCCTTCGCTGCAGCATGTCATTAGTATTAACCTTACTAAGAACATACTCCAAACAAAAGCACACACCTACCTTTTGGAGAACTTTCGTCTTCCAAATCATATTAGAAATTAGGAAAGAAGGGTAAAGTGACGACCGTAGGCTTAAATGAGGAGTAAGGATTCGCAAAAGAACGTCCCTAAAGACTCCCTAATCCAAACCCGATAGTCAATAGAATGTGTAAGGTGATTGGTTTCTACAATACTAAGAAGAAAAATAAGTTCTTTTAGTTCTGATTCTTGAAGATTCTTCCAAAGCTGCACATCCCAAGACCCGTTGTTACTAGAATAAATTTCCATAACAGGGCATTGTGCAAACTGGAGAACTGCTAAACCCTAGGAAACATGGAAGAGAATATTGCGTCCTCATTCCAAGCATCCTCCTAGAACCGAACTCGATGTTATCCAACTTATACTTGATCAAATAATTAAAGTTTAGATATATACAAATATAGTACTTCAACAAATTAACAATTTTTTTTGCTCATCTTAACAAATGAACAATTAAAAATGACCCTCATGCACCATATTTGTAACGGGTGCACCATGATAAAAAGCCAATATAATTGATCCCAAAAGTAAAGGAAAAGATTGAATAAAGTAAATAAATAAAAAAGAATATAGTTGAGAGAGCCATCCAATCTTTGTAAGCGCGTATTTTTCCTAACTAGGTAGAAATACCAATTTTCAAGTTGTAAGATACATATATCATAACATGAATTTTAAATGGTGCATCATTGTTACTATGTTATCGGTCTTATAAGAATTATATCACTCTTGGCAAGCCCAAGTTTTTCCTCGCTAACCAAAAAGGCAATTTTAGAGTTGTAAGGTGCATATTTTATAACAAGAGTGTTTACTTGGAACCGACTTAAATGAGAATTATTTTATTCTTAGCTGGTCAATTTATTTTTTTTGGGTAAACTAATAACGAATATGTGATAATTAAATAGTTTTCTAAAGTAGTGTATGTTAAAGAGAAATGAAATTTGTATCTTATATTATAGTTTCTGCTCCTGAATCTTGAGCCACGTTCTCGACTCATGAAGATTTCTTTAGCAACCAACTACTCCCTCCAGACCACAAACAACATTACGTTGGACTTTTCGCGGTATTCAAGATACTACTTTGACCACGTATAACTCTTATTATATAAATATAAAAATTAGATTTTTTTTAAACTACTCTTTAAAATGAATCTAGCAAAAGTATATTTATATTGTAAAACTTAATAAGTTTTCATTAACGAATGGTCAAAGTTTGTTAACTTTGACTCTAAAAAGTCTAACGTAAAGTTATTTGTGGTCCGGAGGGAGTACTTTTGAAACATGGAGGGTCCAGTTCATATATAGGCCCAGTTCCTCAAGATCTATGAGTCAAGCTTTGAAGGGTTTCATTTTCAATAAGTTAGATTACAACTTCCTATTCCATAAGCAACGACCTCTTAAATAGATTTGCTAAAGTCACTATAATGGTCTACCCATAATAAAGCCCTTAAAAAGTTGTGTTGCATGATGGAAATAGAAATGCAAATATAGTTTAAATCCGAATAATCACAACTATTTAGAAACTTATTTCCACACCGTTGCTTATATAAAATACCAACGAACAAACAAATACAAGAAGGTTTTCATTACAATCTAAGATAAATGCATTGTCAAGATAAGCGAGGTTGTACACAAAGGAAGAAAGTGAGTTGGATAAGATTGTTCTCTGCTACAGAGAGATAAATGAAGTTGCCAACAATCTAGCTCACTTTGCAAGTAATCATCTGAAAGAATATTAATGTAATAATTTGATTCTGCACAATTTTTATCAAGAAAAAAAAAAGTCACAATTATCAACCTTTTTTTTTTTTTTTGATAGGAACAATTATCAACTTACTCCTCCCCTGAATTGAAGTACCACATATTTATCAACTACACCAACCATTTTTCCATTGTAAAAATGCACCAGCAGAGCTAGATGATTCACTAACAATGCAATACCCAGGCATCCAGATGCAGAAATTAAGTAGCTCCATAAGGTGATGAAACCAACATTTCTGCACTCGTTAGATGCATCAGAACCATCCGATGCACAAGGATGACGATGATTTCCGCCAAAGCGAGACCCAAAATATGATGAGTGTACATTGTTAGTTTCTTATATCATTGATTCAGTTCCATATTTTATTTGATGTGGTTATATGACTTATATCTCAATAATCAGACACTACTTCTCAAGTAAATGTGAGTTAGAGATCTTACTTGTACTTCGAAATTTAAAAATTTTGTTTTAAGAATTTTACCACTGATTTGATTCGAGGCGATAGGTTTTAAAAGATCCATTAGTCCCAGGATATTAGAAAGTAGTGAAAGTTTTATCATATGGCTAATCCGTTTTGCTCACATACAAGCTAATCAAGTTGTTACACGCAGAAGGAGATTCAGGGATAGGTCAAGAGAGAGTGTTATTATTCAATGTCCTGCACAAAAAAGTAATTTTTAAGGAAAATGATAAGGCTAAGCATCTTTTTAGCAAAAAAGACAGAATAACATCTTCGCGGAGTTCAAAAAAGCATAGATGGTACTTTATGCACTAAAATGTTATTTGTGCCATTATTATAATACTAGTTTGTGCCGATGCAATGCAAGATGTTTCTCTTTTCTTAGAAATTGGTAAGTGAGGTTTCTATAAATTTAAAAGACAAAAAAGACTATAAATCAAAAATTCCGCACAAACCAATTAAGCCAATAACTAGTTTTAATATTAAAAATACTTAAAAAAAAATACCAAATTTGTGACGGTGCTATGCATGAAAATCTTATGCAACATTATAAATTAAATAAGAAGCACGACATTACTTAAGCCAAGATAGGTAACATGGTTGTCCACTATGCTTATAAATTTTTTTTTTTTTAATCTCAAACTCTTTTCATAACTACGAAACTACATTCAAAAAATTAATATTGGGCCAAAGTCAATTTATTGACTAATTAATAATGGTCAACAGCATGTCTTGTGTGGACTTAGTCCACCGTGAACCAAGTAATTTTGAGGGGTGGCTCCAGGTAAAGTAGGGAGTGGCTCCAGGTGAAATAATTTTGAGGGGTGACTCCAGGTGAAGTAGGGGGTGACTCCAGGTAAAGTAAGGGGGTGACTCCGGGTGAAGTAGGGTGGTGCCAAGTATAAATTTGAACGGTGGCTCTAGGTAAAGTAGGGGAGGCTCCACTATTAGAGAGGGGTGGCTCCAGGTGAAGTAGGGGGTGGCTCCAGGTGAAATAGGGGGTGACTCCAAGTATTGGTCCACCATGGACTAAGTCCACACAAGTTTTTGTACTTGGTCAAATATTAAAATGCCAAACTAATTAGCTAAGGGCTAAGTCTAAAACAGCTCATTTGTTAATTAATGGCCCAATTAAAATGTCTCCATTATATGGTGGTTTAAGTCATTAAGAGATAAAAGGTTCATGACTACATGCCCAATAAGAAGGCCTAAGAAAGAGCATTCTCTCTATAAATAGAGAGTTGTTGGTTCATTTCAAAGTGTTGAGAAAATCACATAAGGAAACTCTGTTGATTTTTCTCTGCCATCATCATTAAACCTGCAGCTCTATAAGAAAATCAAAGGATCAAATCTTTCAATCAATTCCGGAGAACAAAACAGCTATGATTTGTGTGAAGTCAGTTCCTAATTCATTAAAAGTTCACAATACTACTCACAAATATTTAGGATGTTTAAGATTAGCAAGGGATGAAGGTATTTCACCAGCCAAACTGTTATTTTGTAAGTCCAACGTTATCAGAATCGACAATGTTCCGATCTATTCAGGGATCTTGCCAGTAATGCGATTACCTTGCAGTGACCTGTGTAACATAGTCAATACATGTCACATTAACCAGAGTCTTTCAAACTAATAGACATTATAGACATTTGTCAAAGAGATAAAAATACCATGCTTTATCATTCCACAGAAGGTGAAGCTTGAACAATTTCTATGAATCAATGACGGGTTGCATTTCAAGATGTAACAACCAAGATCAAATTTTTATTTTTTTATTTATTTTTTAGTAAGGGAGCTTCTCTCTCTAGGATTTCTCTCTGAAATGCTTGGAGGGCAAAAAGGCAAGAGAGGTCGACCCAAAAAAAATAAAACACCAGATCATGAGAGTGAGTTCGAGGATGACAATGGAGTGAGGAACCGTTGTCAATGGATGCAAGGAAGACGAAAGCGATTCTTCAGATTCAAGGAATTACTCCATTGGATCTAGAGGAAGCTCTGAAAGTGATGAGTGCTCGGAAGGAGAAGGAAGTGCTATCACCAGCATCATCTTCTGCAACAACATGGGCAGATGAGATGGATGCGACAGATACACAACAGGTAAACCCTAGCTCTCCTCTTAATTCGAATGGGAAGAAGAAACCTAGGATTAAGATTGACTTATGTGACATTGAGGAAGAGGTTAACTTCTGGAATTCGGCCATTTATTGTTACCTAATTGGGGGTACTCCACCTGAGAAGGTTATGGATGATTATTTTCGTAGTATTTGGGGGAAATGGGGAATTGATAAAATTTCTGCTATGCCTAATGGTGTGTTCTTAGTGAGATTTCATTCAATGGAATCGAGAGTGAAAGTTCTGAATAAGGACCTAGGGTTTTTGGTAATAAGCCTCTAATTGTGAGGGGGTGGCATTCTAATGTTGATTTGCGTAAGGAGACTGTGAAGAAGGTCCCTGTATGGGTCAGGCTCCCTGGGCTTGATTTAAAGTATTGGGGGTGACTTAGTTTGAGTAAAATTGTTAGTAGCATTGGGACCCCTGTGAAAGCAGATACAACAACATCTCAGAGGGATAGAATACAATTTGCTCGTGTTATGGTGGAAGTAGATATTGAGCAGGAATATCCACTTGAAGTGGGGTTTGACAATGAGAATGGTAAGGAGGAAGTGCAGAAGGTTAAATATGAGTGGCTCCCACTCAAGTGTACTGAATGTAACGGTATAGGCCATGATGGGGAAGCCTGCAAGAAGAAGGAGATAGAGAGGAGGGCTAAAAGAGCACAGTATAGAAAGGAAAAAGCAACAAGAAATGCTGAAAAGAATACCAGTCAGAAAGGTGGTAGTACCGGGGGAGAGCACATTGAGGGGCCTGTTGTTCCTGGGAGAGTGCAACCTATTGCAAGCTCTTCAATCCCAGTTACTAATGCTTTTAGTGTCCTAGGAAGTGAAGACAATCCAGATGGTGATGCTCATGTCTCAGAAATTTTGTTAGTGTTGAATGAAAACCAGAAAGGCAGTGAGGAACTGAATAAGGGCGGGGGTCATCCCTCTTCAAGTAATGGATAATTGGGGATTTTGGAATGTTCGGGGGATGAATAAACCTACCAAACAAGTTGAGATCCGTTGGTGGCTTCAGCTGCAAAAAGCAGGTTTATTTGGTCTCTTGGAAACCAAGGTGAAGACTGCAAACTTCCCTTTGGTTTCGGGTAGCTTTGGACATGAGTGGAGCTTCTCTACCAATAACTCATGTCACAATGGTGGAAGGGTGTGGGTAATTTGGAGACCATCTGTGTTTTATGTGACTGTTGTTTCTAAAACCTCACAACTTGTAAACTGTGAGGTTGTTCATTGTGGTACTGGGAAGCAATTTCAATGCACGTTTGTCTATGGTTTCAATGATGAGGGTTTAAGGAAGGTGTTATGGGAAGACCTTGGTAGGATACATAGTTCTACTAAGGGTCCATGAGTAGTGTGTGGGGACTTCAACTGTGTCCTGCAATTAACTGAAAGAGTAGGAGGCAATTTGGTTACTTTGTCAGAGGTGGAGGATTTCAGAGGATGTGTAAACTCTTGGGACCTGCATGAATTAAAAACATGTGGAGCCTTTTTCACTTGGAATAATAAACAGAAGGCATGTGATAGAATTTTGAGTCGTTTGGATAGGGTCCTTGTGAATGATGATTGGTTAAACCTTTTTCAGCAGCTCCATGGTAAACTTCTTACCTGAGGGTTTGTTTGATCACACCCCAGGGATTGTTTGCTGCTTCCCTGAGATGAAAATTGGGTATAAACCATTCAAGTACTACAATATGTGGAGCCAGGCGTGTGAGTTTGAGGAGATTGTGAAAGCAAGCTGGGAGACTGCAGTTAGTGGGACTCTTATGTATAGAGTTGTTTCAAAACTGAAACTCCTCAAGAAGAAGTTGTTATTATTGAATAAGAGCAAGTTCAGTGCAATTGAAAAACGTGCAAAGGATGCGTTGCAATCACTTACACAATGCCAGCTTGCTTTACAGAAACACCTAGGAGATTCTGTGATAGACAATAATGGGAGAGAGAGAGGCTAGTAGAGAGTACAGAGTCACAAATAAAGCCAAGAATAGTTTTTTGAGGCAAAAAGCAAAGGCTCATTGGCTACAAGAAGGGGATATGAACACAACTTTCTTCCATTCTTGTATAAGGAACAGAAGATATTACAACAAAGTTTACAGCATCAAAACCATGGCTGGTGACCTGGTGACTCATCCACAGGAGGTAGCAGATGCGTTTGTGCAGTACTATACAAAGCTTTTGGGGTCCAGTACAAAGTCAAGACAACATGTTAATCAAGGGGTGGTGCAGACAGGGCCTGTGTTGACTGGTGATCACCATGATATACTCTTAAAGCCTGTTGATGTAGAGGAGATTAAGGACTCTTTATTCTCAGTCCCTGATAATAAAGCGCCAGGATTAGATGGATACAGCAGTAAGTTCTTCAAGGATGCTTGGCCTATTATTGGATCTGAAGTAACAAAGGCAGTACTTGACTTCTTCTCTTCAGGTAAACTGCTAACTCAAGTGAACACTACTATTTTGTCTATGGTTCCCAAGATAGCAACTCCTACTTCAGTTACGGAATTCAGACCAATAGCTTGTTGTACAATATTATATAAATGTGTGGGTAAAGTAATCTGCAAGAGACTTAAGCTTGTATTGCCTGATATTATTTCTGAAACCCAAGAAGCTTTTGTAGAGGGCAGACAAATAGTGCAAAACATTATGATATGTCAGGATCTTCTCAAATTTTATGGGAGAAAATCTATAACATCTAGATGTCTTATGAAGATAGACCTTAAAAAGGCTTATGACTCAATTGAATAGGGTTTTCTAGAAGAGATGTTGGATGCAATGAATTTCCCTCACAAGTTCAAGAAGTGGGTCATGACATGTGTGCAATCCACCAAATACACAATTTCTCTGAATGGTGGGCTGTTTGGGTACTTTGCAGGGGGTAGAGGTTTGAGACAAGGGGATCCCTTATCCCCTCTCCTCTTTGTCATCTGTATGGAATATTTGACCAGAATTTTTAATGTGGTGGGACAACAACCTGGATTCAAATATCACCCTATGTGCAAAGAGTTGAACCTCACCCATTTATGTTTTGCTGATGATTTGCTTGCATTCTGTGTTGGGGATGTGTATTCTATGCAACTGCTACTGCAAGGGTTTAAGTATTTTTCTGTGACTTCTGGCTTGGTTATGAATGAGAATAAGTCAGAAATGTTCTTGGGGAACGTCTCAGAGGAGGTTAAGGGAGTGATGATTCAGCTATCTGGATTCAGAGTAGGCACAATCCCTTTTAGATATCTAGGAGTTTCTGTCTCTTCTAGAAGACTAAATGAAGTTGAATGTGATTGTCTAATAGACAAAATGTGTGCCAAGATCAGAACTTGGAGCTCAAAACATTTATCTTATGCTGGTCGTGTACAATTGGTGAACTCAGTGCTTCTGTCAATTCATACATACTGGTCAGCAGTGTTTGTCTTGCCTAAAATGGTGCTAGATAAAATCTCAGCTGTCTGTAGGAATTATTTGTGGGAAGGGAGGTTAACATACTCTAAAGCCCCTCCAGTATCCTAGGCAAAGATATGCCAACGCAAGAGCAAGGGTGGGTTTAGCATTAGGGATGTGCATGTCTGGAATGTGGCCTCCATGGGGAAGTATACCTGGCTGATTTCTACAGAGGCTACTACACTATGGGTCAGATGGGTCCATCACTTGTATATGAACAATGGAAACTGGAAAGAGCATGAGCCTCCAAGTAGTTCTAGTTGGGCTTGGAGGAAGCTCTGCAAGGTGAAAGACCAATTAGCTGCAGGGTTTAATGGAAATGCATGGGGACAGAACAACAAGAAGGTATATACAACAACAAGTGGCTATAAGTGGCTGAAAAAGTGTGATGAGAAGGTGAAATGGGCTGTATGGGTATGGAACAAGGTGAACATTCCAAAACATTCCTTTATTTGCTGGCTTGCAATGCAAAAGAAATTAAGAACTAGAGCCTGGTACTTCAGCATTGGTTGTGGAGATGATAATAACTGTCTGATCTGTGGTACTCAAGCAGAAACGCAGGAGCACCTTTTCTTTGACTGCTTTACAGAAATAAGTGCTATGACATAATATGTGACTGGCTGCAAATCAGGGTAAACAAGGGGTATGAGAAGCTTTGGTTGTGGGTACATAGAAGGTACAGGGGATCAAGCTTCAGGAAGAAGGTGATCTATGCTGTAATTGCAGGACTAGTCTACTACGGCCTAGCTTGTGAGTAGCTTCTACTTTTCCCCCTATTTTCCCTAACAAACCATTCCCTCCACCTCCTTCTCACACCCATTTTCAACTTCTAAAAAGTTTAAACTACCCCCTAGGACCCCCTAGAAGCCCCAAAAGTAGAATTATCAAATTGGAGCTTCTACTTTTGGGCCTCTCAAGGGGTGTTTTGAGCTTCTTAGAAGCTGAAAATGAGGGGAAGGAGGAGGTGGATGGGGAGGTTTGTGGGGAAAAAGAGGGGGAAAACTAGAATTTCCTCACAAGTTAGGCCAAACACCACCTACATAAGGAAGGCCAGGAATTCAACTTTCTGGGATCAAACAATACTAGTACCAGAAATAAGCATGAGAAATTTGAAGAATGATATTAAGATGAGAACCCTTAGTCTGCTGACCGAGAAAATAGTAGATAAGGATAGAAATTGGTATACTTAACTTGTACAGAGTCAATTTTGAATAGCTTATAGTTGTTATATTTTGATATAGGAGGTATAAGTAGATGCTAGGCGGTATGGTTTTTTGTTCAGTGGTATCAGGGTATGCCCTGATTTAGAGTTTGTAAACGATGAGTTTTTTTGGTAATGATAATTGTAATTTTTTACCAAAAAAAAAATAAAAAAATGTACCAACCAATTCGACAATTTTGCTATACTAGGGATGTGAGGAAAACGGTACATTCTTTGTTGTCTCTGTTGTATGTTGTGACTATATGGACTACTCTTGTGCCAAATCTGGAGCAATGATATATTATACGCGGATTGACATCTAAATTTGGGGTGGGATAGTGTAACTGTGTAAGGATTGCTAATCACTCTCCACTCAGATCAAACGGTTTCAGCTACTACTGCTGAAGGACGACATTTCTTGGTTAGCAGACTAAATAGTAAAAAACGATAGAAACAATAAAACATTTGATTTGAGAACAAACCTTGTTGAAAAGAACCTTAAATCTAGGACGCATTAAACCACTGGTAAGTCTAAAGTCCCTACATTGTTTATCCACTGTAAACAATACTCTTTACCACCTTCATTAATAATCATTATATCCAGTATCTGTTTACCCACTATAATCCATACTTTTTTTATTTGAAAACAAACCTTGTTGAAAAGAACCTTAAATCTAGGACGCCTTAAATCACTCGTAAGTTTAAAGTCCCTACTTTGTTTACCCACTGTAAACCATACTATTTACCACCTTCATCAATAATCATTATATCCAGTATCTGTTTACCCACTGTAATTCATACTTTTTTACCATCTTCATCAATATTCACCATTATCCAACATCAGGTTGTTTAACAGGTTATTAGTCAAATGCAACATGAATACTAGGTTGCCTGGTTCAGTACCAAGGTGGGAATCCGCCTCTCCATAACACACGATGAAAATCACCATCCTTTGAACCTCTTTCAAAGAGAATATCAAAATCCTTGGCCACACTCCTCTTTCCTCATCCATAGTAGACTAAAAAATGCATAACCTTGGCTTGACAATTCGGATTAACAAGTCGGGTTAGGGTTCGATTTCGGGTAAGTGATAAAAATGATCAAAAACGATGTGAAATGTTAAAAATAAGTAATGTCTTTTTATGCAAAAAAAATAAAATCAGGTCGAGTTTAGGTCAAGAACAGATCGGGTTGGTTCGGGTAGGGTTGGGTCGGGTTTTTCTTAGTAAAACCCTAACTCCCTCCACATTGGCACTCAATCTTAAACAACGTTGTTAAGCCAAAATCAATTCCAAACCTTTCTGGTGGTATGCAAAATCACATTTCAGTTCCGCAGCACCCTTACAGTTGAGGCATTGCGAGTTACACATCAGCATTAGCCTAATTGGCTCACCAAGATTATCAGGACGCAACCTTAGAATATGGTTGCGGATCTCCCTAAGAGAGAAGAAGTATTGAGACACTAGGACAGTTACAACCTCTTCACCTCTCTTTAAAAGAAAGGAGAATCTCTCTTCAAAATAGAGGAGAAGAGCTTGTATTGGAAATTGTTCTTTTCGAGACGCATACTCTTTAACTACTATTCTCTAGATCTCCACCTAGCTGTCCTCTCAGTCTCGACCTAACTGTTGGAGGTAGCTCCAGCTTCTCGTAGCAAAACTATCAGGTATCACTTCGCTAGTTATGACAAGCGTCAGGAATAAAAACAAGGTGGGAGGTCAATTGTTTAGTAAAACCCCGAGTATTTTCAGTATTTTCTGAAAATGATTTATTATTATATTTGTTGATTTGGCTGTATTATTTTTTTATTTGCTTATTATTTGCTATTAAGTTAATAGATATTTGTAGGGGTGAGTGCAAGCGGGTACCCATCGGGTATTGCACTACCCGGAATCGAAATTTGATCCACCGATGCCTAATTCGTAGGAATTGGAATTGGAATTGGTTGCACCGGTTCCTAAATCTTAGGAATTGGAATTGAATCCACCGAGTACCCACCGGTTCCTGGGTACCCAAGTCCACATTAAATTAAAATTTTATTATTTTCTAAATCAAATAAATGTATATTTTAATAATAAAAAAAATTAATTATAATATTACACTAACAATTATTAGTTGCCAAAAATACCGCAAACATAGAATCAAATACTATAATCAAAATACTTAACATTGTAAATCAAAATTTAATTAACGTAGACAATTATTTAATTATTAATATTACAATTATAATAACTAAAACATTAAAATTACAAATACAAATTTTTTAAACAACCAAACTTACTAGAAAATCAACATTCTTTATTTCTAACAAAGGTGCCAAACCGATTTCGCTTCCCAAAAGTAAGGAATTGGAATTGAAATTGGTTGGTACCGGTTTCTATTTTTGGGAATTGGAATTGGAGTTGGTTAGACCGGTTCCGGTTACAGAACCACCGAATTCTAAACCAATTTAGATTCCGGTACTGGGTACCCGAAATTTTTGCTCACGCCTAGATATTTGTGCTTATGTTTATCTCCTTATTGATTTTTTTGTTTCTTATAGAAAGGGGTTTTTTTTAACCCACCGCCTCCCTAATCCTTATCTCATTATTAGGGTTGTTCAAAAGAATCCGTATCCGAGCATCCGATCCGAAAATCCGATCCGAAAATCCGAATATCAGATCCGGAATTTTGGATACGGATTCGGATTTCAACTTTGAAAATTTCGGATATTTTTTGAATATTTCGGATACGGATATCCGAAACTATCTGAAAATATCCAATTTGTTTGGATTTTATGGAAAAATTTCGGATACTTTCGAATTCGGATATCCAAAATATCCAAAAAATAACCAAATTAAAGTCAATTAAAACAGAATAAAATTAACTTTTTTGGATATAAGATATCGGAGTATCCGAATCCAAAATTCAGGATACGGATTCGGACATCAAAATTCACTATCCGAAATTTCGGATATCTTGTTATGAACAGCCCTACTCATTAAATGAAGTCAGTTAACCCCTATTTAGTTTCCTGCTTCTCCATTTGTTCTCCTTCTTTTTTGAGCGCCTAAACCCACAACACATCACCATCACCATCAGGGGCGGAGCTAAGGGGACCAGTGGAGGCCGTGGTCCCCCCAATAATTCTGAAATGTTTTAAATACTATATTGCGTAATATCAAGACATATGTTGAAGCTTTCTTAGTTGGTGGGAGAAGCATGCCTGCTTCATTATAGCCTGATGTCGCAGGATCAAAACCTAGGCTACTCCATTTTCAGCTCCTCTTATTCATTCCCTTTCTGTTTTTTATTTTATTGTTTTACTGTTTTCAGTCACCAGCATTTACAAATTACAAGTGAAAAAATATTTTCCACCATTGGTTTTCTCTTGGTTCTTACTCCTTAATATCATTTCCTAAATACCTTTTTATGAGGCGCCTCATCTTGAGACCGCTTCATACGAGTTTTTGTGTTCAACTATATTATCGAAGGAGTAATTTTTTTAAATTACTGTATTTGTTATTTATTTTTGGTTGTTCTTTAATGGTTTTTATCCAAAATGAAGAATGACTGTGCTTTAAGAAACTAAACTTTCCACAATTTACCTAGGTTAAAAAAGGTCTTGTAAATTATTATTTTGTAATTAAATTTTTTTTTATCAAAGAAAAACCTAAGTAATGAAAGACCGATGGTAAAATTAATTTTTTATGCAAGTTTGGTCCCCCCCTAAAAATTTTCTGGCTTCTGATCACCATCACCACTTTGCTCACTCGCCAGAACCACCATCACCATCTTTTCAATATGTTCTCTCTCTCCCTTAAACTTTACTGCTAGTGTTCTTGGTTTGCTCGTGAAGATAGAACTTCCTCTCCCCTGTTTCTCCTGTTTCGTGCGTGATTGTTGCTGCTGCGATGCTAGGGGTGATTGCCTACCACCGCTTGTGGTGTGGCCATGGTCTGGGTTCCGGACAGTGACCGACTTCGTGTTTTACGACGTTTCACTCCTCTCTTTCTCTCTCTCTCTCTTTGCGCGGTTTGTTCATCAAACCCTGGATTAGTTTATTTTGTTGTGATTATATGAACTACACTTGTACATGAATCAAAATGATGATGTGGTGGTGTAATATGATTGAAAGCACCACTATCAATTATACATTGAAGGTTAGGTGAGGAAACAAAATTGTTTAGCTTCCACCATAGCTAATAGACCAGCTGGAAAGTAGGATCACCAGAAAATTGAACATGAGCGGCAACTTGTTTGGACTTGGCATAGCGGAGCTCACGATGGAGCTTAAAACATCTCCTCATAATATGACCAAGGGTCTTACAGTAGTTACCAGAAGAATTGGTTGCGCGTTGAATTATCAAATTGTGTAGTGACAGAAAATACTTTGCCAAAACATTTACCAGAACTGCCATAACACCACCACAATTTCTAGGTTGTCTATTGCCAAAAATCCGATTATGAGAGTATGTAGCAAATATTTCCTCTAATTGGTTGATAGACATCATTCAGCCCTATTGAAAAATTGCATAAGTCGTCGTTAATTGCGCAACAATTTCATTATAGCCTCTCAAGGTGGTATATCATCAACACTATTCAACAACAACAATATTCATAATTCCTCCCATAGGCTTTTTAGTTTTGCAAAATTAGCGGCGACAAAGTGTTACCTTGAGAAATCAATCAATAACCCAATGTCGTTTTCCAACTGATACATCTTAGCTCCACTCACAGTAGAGTTCCATATAGTTGCCTTTGCTCCTCTCAGATCTCTTGAGCCATAGCTCCCATTGAGATAACAATGGAGAATCTGCAGGAGGCTTGGGACATTGTCCATGCACAAAATGTTAGAATAATCTAGAAAAATCAATATCTAAGCTTAGTGCCTAGAAAGATCTAGATTAATACCTACCTAGACACATCTAGAATAATGTCTACCTAGAAATATCTAGAATAATAGTCTAGGATAATTATGAAGAAGACTTTTGACATAGAAAGATCTAGAGAACTGTCTACCACCCTACACCACTATAAATAGGGGTGATGTAAAGCATTTTGTGTATCAAGCAATACAATCATCTTTCCACATCTCTCTTAGCATTCATCTCTCTTCCTCTAACATACAATTACCTAGCCTAATATCCTACATCAAAAACCTAACAATGGTATCAGAGCCTACTAAACTTAAGACCTCCACAAACAAATTTACCCCATACCAAATTCTCCCTTACACCACCACAAAAATCATATGGCATCATCACCATCAACCTCAAACACTACATTTACATATGCTACCAAAATAATTGGGTACCAATATTCACCGGGGAGAAATATGATTATTGGAGTATTCAAATGAGGACCTTGCTAATGGCACAAGGCCTCTGGGATTTGGTACAAAATGGGTACCAAGCACCAAAAGATGTTACCGAATTAGCATCTTGGGATGAAAATAAAAGAAAACAATATGAAGAAGATCGAAGGCGGGACTCTGCTGCACTATCGGTCATCCATCGGGGAGTTGCAGAAACAATCTTCCCAAGAATTATGGCTGCAACAACGGCCAAGGAGGCTTGGAGTAATCTACAAAAAGAGTTTAAGGGCTCCGATAAGGTAATTGTCATTAAACTTCAATCTCTTTGGAAGGATTTTGGTACATTATTAATGTCGGAAGGAGAAACAATTCAAGCATTCTTTACCCGTGTCTCTAATATCACTAATCAAATTTGTAGCTATGGAGACACCATTCAAGATCTAAAAATCATACAAAAAATATTAAGAAGCCTTCCGGCAAAATTTGATCATGTAGTGGCTGCAATAGAGGAGTCTAAAGATTTATCTACGCTAACCTTAACTGAACTAATGGGTTCACTCCATGCACATGAAGAGAGAATGCGTAGATTTGAAGATGAGCCACTAGAACAGGCTTTCCAAGCCAAATTGAAATTCTCTTATAATAGAGAAAATAAAAATCAATATAGTCACGGTAAAAATTTTCAACAAAAAAGAGGAACATCAAATAACCGTGGTAGGGGGAGAGGTGATTATAGAAATCATGGGGACCGAGAAAACATTCAATCGAGTTCCTATTGCAAATTATGCAAGAAAAATAATCACGACACAAAAGATTGCCGGTTTAAATGCAAAAAATGCAAAAGACACACCCATCTTGAAAAAGATTGTTGGTTCCGGCAAAAAGATGAGGCTAATTTTGACAGAGAAAAATGACCCTTGTAATCAATTGTTTTATTCTTGTCTAAATGCCCACCAATAATCCTCTGATATTTGGTATTTAGATAGTGGTTGTTCAAACCACATGACAAGCGATAAAAAAGCGTTTGTCAAATTTGATGCAAATGTTAAATCTCAAATTACTCTTGGTGATGGAAGATCTCAAGATGTAGCAGGGAAAGGGACAATCGCCGTTAAAACTGAAAACGGCTCATCCAAAATCATTGATGATGTTTTATATGTCCCGGGCCTTGCTCAAAATCTACTAAGTGTGGGCCAGTTAGTCCAAAGAGGCTACATGGTTAACTTTGATGAGGATAAATGTATCATATATGACAAGAAAAATGGTCAATTAGTCACAACAGTAAAAATGGCCTCAAATAAAATATTTCCATTAAGAATGCCACTAAAGCAAAAAGTTGCTTTCAATTGCACAAGTGATGATTCTACATTGTGGCATTGGAGATTCGGGCACTTACACTACAAGAGTCTAAAACTCTTAAATCAAAAGGAAATGGTGATTGGCCTTCCCCCAATAAATGATGAAAAGAAAATATGTGAAGGTTGTATTTATGGAAAAATGCATAGATTGCCATTTTCTAAGACGTCTTGGAGGGCCAAGGCTCCGTTAGAGCTTGTTCATGCAGATATCTGGGGCCCAGCCAAGAACAACTCTATTGGCGGTAGAAGATATTTTCTTCTATTTGTGGATGACTATACCCGCATGATGTGGGTATATTTCTTAAAGTATAAATCAGAGGCATTCTCATTCTTTGTCCAATTCAAGGCTCTCATGGAAAAACAAAGTGGACATCCTCTTAAAACTCTTAGAACAGATCGTGGAGGAGAATTCACAAGCACTAGATTCCTTAGCTTTTGTAAGAAGCATGGAATCAGAAGAGAATTGACGGTAAGACGCACACCTCAACAAAATGGTGTAGAGGAAAGAAAAAATAGAACAATTGCAGAAATGGCCCGCAGCATGCTACAAACAAAGAATTTGCCCAAATACTTTTGGGCTGAAGCTGTCCATACAGCTGTTTATATTCTAAACAGATCTCCAACAAAGGCGGTTCAGGATATGACACCCTACGAGGCTTGGTACAAAAGAAAGCCCGTAATTGAGCACCTTAGAATTCTTGGGTGCGTTGCCTATTCCCACATTCCAAAGAAGAACCGAAGAAAAATGGATGAAAAGGGAGAAAAATGTATCTTTATTGGATACAGTGATGAATCAAAAGGATACCACCTCTACAAGCCTGAGTCCAAGAAGTTGATCATTTCAAGAGAGGTCATATTCGATGAAGTTGCAGAATGGAGATGGACAGAACACGCTCCGCAGCCAGCCATAGAAGAATATTCTCCATCTAGCTCTTCTTAGGGAGTTCGTGATCAAGGAGAAGCACCTTCATCTCCGAGGATTCCAACAGGCCCGAACTCACCAAATTCATCTCCAAGATCAAGTCTCACAAATTCTCCTCAACCAGTGCATCGCTCACAACGAGATCGTCACCCTCCGACCTACTTGGAAGATCATCAATGCAATCAAACAACCACGGAATTTGCATTATTTGCCAGTGAGCCACAAAACTTCCAAGAAGCAGCAAAAGAAGATAAATGGATCGAAGCCATGACCGAGGAGATCAGAATGGTCGAGAAGAATGATACATGGGAGCTCGTAGACAGACCCGAAGGGAAAGACATAATAGGCCTCAAATGAGTTTACAAGATCAAGCACAATGAAGATGGCTCCATCCAAAAATTGAAGGCCCGGCTCGTCGCGAAAGGCTGCTCACAGCAACCAGGAATTGACTTCAACGAGACATTTGCGCCAGTAGTTCGTATGGAAACTATCAGAACGGTATTGGCTCTTGCAGCTCAAATGAAACTTCAAGTCTTTCAGTTGGATGTCAACTCCGCATTTCTTAATGGTGAAATTGAAGAGGAAGTATACGTGGAGCAACCGGAAGGATTTATCATGGAAGGTCAAGAAAACAAGGTTTATCGTCTCCAAAAAGCTCTATATGGGCTTAAGCAAGCTCCACGGGCATGGAATAGCAAGATTGATAGATATCTACTACAAAGTGGGTTTATGAAAAGCCCTAGCGAGCCATCACTGTACATCAAGACTCAAGCATCGGATTTTCTCATCTTGTGCCTTTATGTTGATGATTTGATCTACACCGGAACAAGTTCAAGAACGCTTGAAGACTTCAAGAAGGCCATGATGTCAGTGTACGAGATGACAGACCTCGGACTCATGAAATACTTTCTTGGCATACAGGTGAAGCAAAGTCCAGGTAAAATCTTCCTTTGCCAAGAAAAATATTCAGAAGATTTACTTAAAAAGTTTAACATGGCCGATTCCAAACCAATGGCAACACCTATGGCGGTTAATGAAAAGCTATCAAAGTATGATGGCAAGGAGAAGGTAGATGCATCAATATATCGGAGCTTGGTTGGATCACTGATCTACCTCACCAACACAAGGCCCGATATAGTACACTCAGTCAGTATCGTATCTAGGTTTATGAGTGAACCTAGTAAAGCCCATTTCGCAGCAGCCAAGAGAATTCTGAGATATGTCAAAGGAACTAAGAGTTATGGACTCATGTACGAAGCAGAAAAAGACTACATGCTCAACGGATATACCGATAGCGATTGGGCAGGATGCATCGATGACAGAAAAAGTGCAAGTGGTTACATATTTCAACTTGGATCAAAAGTCATCTCATGGTCGTCAAAGAAACAAGCAACAGTGGCACTATCATCGGCAGAGGCAGAGTATGTCGCAGCTACAAGCGCAGCATGTGAAGCAGTATGGTTACGAAGGATATTGGCGGATCTACAACATGCCATGGATGGACCAACAATAATAGATTGCGACAACATGTCCGCCATCGCAATGACCAAAAATCCAGTCTTCCACAGCCGATCAAAGCATATCGAGATACGGCATCACTTCATACGAGAGTTGGTTGAACAACAGGAGATCGAGTTACAATTCTGTAAGACAGGGGAGCAACTCGCAGACATATTTACCAAGGCATTACCACCAAAAAAATTCATGCACTTCAGAGAACAACTTGGAGTTCAAGATTTTTCTAGATTAGGGGGAGTGTTAGAATAATCTAGAAAAATCAATATCTAAGCTTAGTGCCTAGAAAGATCTAGATTAATACCTACCTAGACACATCTAGAATAATGTCTACCTAGAAATATCTAGAATAATAGTCTAGGATAATTATGAAGAAGACTTTTGACATAGAAAGATCTAGAGAATTGTCTACCACCCTACACCACTATAAATAGGGGTGATGTAAAGCATTTTGTGTATCAAGCAATACAATAATCTTTCCACATCTCTCTTAGCATTCATCTCTCTTCCTCTAACACACAATTACCTAGCCTAATATCCTACATCAAAAACCTAACACAAAATCGCCAGGGAAACTTCAGTCGTGATCTTTGTAAAATGTCATGTATCAGACTGTTGCACTGCTTATCTCCGAAGGGTTAACAAGCAACCGTGAGGGGCAGTCCTCCAACTCTTAAAAATGTCCTTAAAAAGATCGAGGATTATCTTAAGGGAGGTCTTTCCCTATTCAAGTCTACCCTTCCATCCCCAACGTCTGGTTGTTGGTGAACACGAACAACAGTGATAGTTAGTTTCGAACACTGGTCACTTTGCTAGGATATCACACATGGTGCACATATAGACTTCAAAAGAGTAGGGTTTAATTAAGGAATC
This sequence comes from Tetragonia tetragonoides, assembly GCA_038025085.1. Taxonomy (NCBI): domain Eukaryota; kingdom Viridiplantae; phylum Streptophyta; class Magnoliopsida; order Caryophyllales; family Aizoaceae; genus Tetragonia; species Tetragonia tetragonoides. Next base: position 37,833,284 of record CM076143.1, read on the forward strand.
AAAGGTACTTCATTCGAATAAAGTAATACGAACAAAAATAAAACAAACACAATTATACAAGGGGTAGCAATTATACCTCCATGGATGAAGGCGCCATTGCACAATTCCGCTATAGCTACTCGACTAACTTATACACTACAAATTAATCTACTCCTAAATCTAACACTATGATCTACTCTTCTACAAAATCTGATAACTTCTCGTCAAGGTGAGCATGGCTGCCTTCTTCGTCTTGATCTTCTCCTATTTATTATACAAAGGAAGGAATTTATATACCCGAGCTAAACTTACCAGCTTCTCTCCTAACCAATTTTATTGTACAAACTAACTTCCTTCCAACAAACTGTAACAGTAACAACCTTTCATGTACAAACTAACTTCCTTTTAACAAACTCTAACAGAATACGCTGATATGGCAGAGAGAATCAATCAATATCTATATATAAAGCTGACAATTTTCAAGAGTTTTGAGGCATACTACGTAGGCGAACAAATTTAAAGCTTAAAATAATTAAATATACTTTAATAATAATAAACATAGATAAATAGAGTTTTGGATAAGAGAGTACTAGGGTTTTACTTTCAATCAAATGTAGATATAGTTGTAACTTAAACAACACATTATTCAAAATTTTAAATTTTCTACACCATTTTAAAAAGTACAAAATATGCTTTAAAATAATACCCATGTTGATTATAGTAGTATATAATCACAAATAATACGATGTACATGGAATTCTATATTTGAAGATATTTCATGAGAATGATAGTATTCATCTACTGTATATGAGTATATACACATACGTAAACATAAGTTTTATATTGCATGTACAAAATAATCTAATTCAAAAATAAACAAAATAGATTGAAAGAAAATAGTCGAAGAAAATGCTAAGTTCATCTAAAAGATAACGTTGTTTGAGTGTGACTGAACACCTCAATTACATACAAGCGTTAATTCTCTTATAAAATGTTTGACGAGTTTTAAATGGTTAAATTTAAAAAATCAATTAAACTCATGTGAATAAAGTACAGAGCTTTCACAACTGTGGTATCCTTTAGGAAAAAAAAAATGAACATATGGAGTTGTACATATATATCAACCATAATTTACCTCTTTCATTTTGACTATAATCATATTAATATAAACAGTGGAGTTCTTGTCATAATATAAAACGATAAAAAATAGAAGCCTCATATTATTCTTTAGAAAAAAAAATAGAAATAAGTAAAAAGAGCAAATATGCTCAACCCGAACTCGTCACATATGACTGCCATTTGAACAAGTATTTAAGTTTCGGATAACATAAATGAGAGTTTGACCTTTGATAGATAGCTAGAGTTTTATTGACTTTATAAATTGATATTTGTCTAATATTCAAAATCGAATGTAACCTTCTACACATCTTCGAAAATAATAATATTTGCACCATCATATTTACATCGTATAGTGATTCAAAATGAGATGCATATACAATATGTTTAAAAATAAACGTATAAGATCCCATCCAATGTTAATTCCCGTAAATAAAATATGATAATGAAAAATAAATTAACAAAGAAAATAATTAAAAACATATAAAATTTAATCTGTGCATCGCACGGGCATCATTATTAGTGTATATATATATCTTACTTCATATTAAAACACAGTGCAACCTTGGTTGCTTTCGTGTGGGGAGGACACGTACGATGCCACATAGCATGGTCATGTTTGCATTGTGTGGAGATGACACATAAGCACAAAGTTGCCACATAGTCTAACACATTTTTCAAGTGTCGCTCATTAATGAATCATCTTTAGTTGTATGTATTACATATTTATTAGCATAGTTTCCACACCACAAAATAAAATAACTTTAGTTACATAACTCTAAAAATTATAAATCTTACTTCATTGGATTTGACTTGAAAAGTCCTTCAAAATAATTAAGATAATCTTTGGTTAAAGTTAGGTAGACAAGACATGTAGGATAGTCATATTTGTGTTATGTTAATTGAAAATCACATGGTAAATGAAATGTAGTCTAACTATTTTGAGGAGTTCATTTTGAAGTCACCATCTATAAGCATTTTTTGAAATTATTGGAGTGAACTCTTATGTTCCCTATCAATTTATGAACAAATGAAGTTCAATATATTATTTCCTTCTAATTCTTAATTAAAATTACCAACTACAATACCTAAATGAAAGGCTACCCCGCTGAATCGCACGGGTCTTATAACTTTGTAAAATTAGTAGTTGAGAGGAATTTGACGTCATGTTCCAAACAAAAACTTCATCGTATTAACCCGGGGCAACACATAAACAAACTACTAACCCAGGGCATTGCCCGGGTCCGAAAACTAGTAGATATACAAAGGAGGCATTTTCGTGAGCAATACGGCACGCCACCTAAGCAAGAATTTTAAGAGCGCGCCACCTAAGCAAAGATAATGACAAAAAATAATTGGTGTAGAATGTTTAGGAGTCTTAGATAGTGACAAAAAACAACAGCTATAAAAAGTTTAGGAGTCTTAGCATCTTTGCTGTTTGGATTCTTGAGAAGTTAATTTTCGTCAAATATTCAAAATCATATATTATATTTTCTATACATCTCAAAAAATAACAAAAATTATACCATTAGATTCGGATTGGAAAATATCTCAAAAAGAAATGCATTTATAATATGTTTAGAACATTTGGGTAAGAGTGTTAAGTTATGCTGTCACATCAATTTTTGGGAGTAATAAGGCATGTCACTGTGGATCAAAAAAATGGGTCCATATGTTCTATGTAAAAAACAGGGAAGTAGGGAGTATGGTTGTCCCTAAGCAGGCCTCATGGATGGTACAGAAAATCCTTAGTATGAGGAAGTACATTCCTGTGATTGGGGAGTGGAATAATGTCCTTAAGGGAGGTAAATTCTCAATTAGCAAATGTTATATGGTCAGCTGCGTGGTCAATGTGTTGTGGTCTCATGGACAAATCTCAAATGTTCCAATGCTGCTAGTCCTAAATCTGTGTTTATTCTGTGGCTCAGCCTACATGGCAGGCTGAGAAGGAAGGATGTTATTCCAGGATGGGGGTTGCAATGTGACCCTATATGTGTGCTGTGTGGTAACCAGGCTGAGACACTTCCTCACCTGCTGTTTGAATGTGACTACAAGAGGAAAGCTATTCTGGCTTGGTTGGGGTACAAGAGGAATTTCCTCCTATGGTCACAGGAGTGTGCATGGGCTGTCAAGATTTCTAAGGGTAAAATTGCTCGCGCTGCTAATTTGAAATTGTGTTTTGCTGATATAGTGTATGCGTTGTGGAGTGAACGGAACAATAGAGTATTTCAAAACAGGAAGCAGGGAGAGGGAACTATGGTGAAGCAACTGAAGAATCAAGCTCATGCTCGGGTGCAGGGTCATGAGAAGCTACATATTTACTTTGCTAGCTTAGATAATTTGTGTAGTTTGTGATTTATTATGTTTGTTTTTCGCTAGTAAAACGCAGTAATGGCAGGATACCCTTCCTAGAAGGTGAGCCAGCTTTATTGTTAGTTTGACTTTAGCTGCCAGCTTTATTGTTAGTTTGACTTTAGCTATTTCAGTTTGTACTAGCTATAGGTGATGAGGATGTTTTTTTTAGAGGCTCCTAGATTGAACCCAGTGCTGTAATGTCTTTTCAGTGATTAATGGAAATTTACATTTAATTGCCCAAAAAAAAAGACATGTCACCTAAGCAAAGAGCATAGAGCGCGCCATCTAAGCAAATAATGTATAATTGTTTTTATGAACTAGGTGATAATTTGGAGTTTAAGATAGTTGGAAGATGTTTAAAACATATCCAGATAAAAGAATCCAAGCAGATGAACAATTGAATTTAATAAGGAATTGTAGTTTGCATAAGAGTACATTTCATGCTCGAGATATATATAAAAAGGCTTAAGATTTTAGTTTAAGTGACTACTTATCTCGATTCATTTGATTTTAGAAAAATAATCATAGTGTCCTACCATAAGTGTTTCCCTTGTTCAATCACATCTTTCAGGAGAAAAATCATGAGGCAAATTGGCCTGATAAGCCAAAAGATGATAATATCAGCTTTTTATGGCTATGATGCAAGGGTCTTTTTTGGATGCTTTCCCTATAATAATGTTTTGGGATTATAAGTAGATAAATTGGACTAGACCTGCCTAATAAGAGCATCAACTTGCATTGTCTTCCCTTGAAAAGTTCTCAAATTCCTCTCAATCCAAATTGCATACACAGTATGCGCTAAACACATCTTAAGCACAACAACAGCAGGTGACTTCCCCCTAGTCTGCCATAATAACAGAGACCATTCAGCCTCCCAATCAAACACAGGCCCAAAGATGTGCAGCCATCTCAAAATTCCTTTCCACACTGCCTCAGATACAGAATACTGAAAAAACAGGTGGTTAAAAGTCTTCACATGCTCAGAACACAAAGCACAGGTCGTATCAGTTATATGACACCCCATGAGCTAATCATCTCCTTGGTTCTCAGTTTCTTCAGCAAAGCAAGCCAAAGAATAAACACAGATTTTAATTTGGGAGAGCACCATTAGAACATATTCAATAAGAGAATGATGAATTGCTTACAATATGAAATGATTAGTTTTTATTGCGCATTTAATTGCCATAAAACTAAACAGACCTTACCTTAGGCACTTAAATAGTTAAATGTATATAGAAAAAGAAGAAAAAATTTTTGGTGCCAAAATTAAAACTTGTTTAGACTTTAGTCATTCAAAAATTATGCGTAGTGTCATTTATATTTCTCGATAGGTACATGATTTTGTTTTCCCATTATCTGACAATTTAAAAAGACATGTATGACATAAATTAGATACCTCGTTACTGTATAAACCAAGAGTTTTTTTTTTTTTTTTTTTTTTTTCCTTCACCTTGCCAACATGGATAGTGGAAACTAAGAAACCAATATACGAAAGCTTTGGAATTTGGAATTTCAAGAAGAATTGTTTTTTTAGGTATCTGACTTCAACATGTTGCACTATATTGTTAGCTAATGTCTTAAAGCAACAGCAACAACAATAGCAACAACAACAGCAGCAGCAACTAAGGTCTAAGGTTCAACTACTTAAAAATCTATAACAATGCAACATACAGTGTCAGAGTGTTTTCATTGATGATTATGCTTAAAATAACACAATTACAACCTGTCCAATTCTTCATCCCTCTCAAGTAGGAATATCGGCTAACTTCAACCATGGCAAAGAGAACATAATGACTCCGCTTTCACTATTTTCGACAGGGGTAAGGTAGTTGAACCTCTGATGGAAATCATTATTCAAGTTCTTGTTTCATGCATCTTCCAATGCATCATTGTTAGATGTATATTGATTGAATTGTCCCAACATTATATCTGTTTCTATTGAATATGCAACTAAATTTATTGACTAAACATAATTGCAGAAATCTAGCTGAGTGTTGAGAAATGTTCACCAGTCCATTGCTAAATTTCTACCTGAATAGGTTGCGTACTTGTGTAAGTGCATCAATTCTCACTTGCATATGACCTACTTAATAGTTAATACATGACAAATATCAAACACTCAATGGCACAATTTGGATATAAATTCTTCTGCATTCAAAGTCCAGATAAAAACAATGATCAGAAACCAGAATTAAAGGGCTAATTCCCACAAACTAGTATTGACCACAGGCAAAGAACTACAGTCTACAGACTAATGTTCGAGTTACTGCTAATTACTCCATCATTAAGCACAAAAGGGACCTATTCAAGAAAAACACCTATCATTGCTACTCACAAGCTAGGCCAAACACGCTCTTAATTTAGTCCTCGCACATTGTCAGAATCCACCTAAAAGCCAGATGATTCTAAAACACCAACAACACAATACCCAGGTGAAGAAAGTAGCTCCCCAAGGTGATGAAATCGACACTTCTGAAAGCGTTAGATGGAGAAGAACCACGATGATTATCATTACTAGTATGATTACCATTATCAGAACCATTAGTACTGGCTTGCGGTGAGCCTGCTGTGGTAGTACTATTAGAGTTTGGGTTGTTGTAAGGCGGCTGTTGGCTTCCACTTGCTGGTGGGCTTTTCTGATCTGAAACCGCTACTCGAAGCTTCAGACCCATTGCACAGTGGCGAGGCCTACCACACACGAAGTACCTCGTCCCTCTTTGAGTCAAATTGATCACTGTCTCACCATCGTCGTAGGTTGCTATGGGACTGCTTATCTGACATGAGACAAAATCTGTTCTGCTCACTTCGATTACGTCGTGGTCTGGTGTGTAAATGAACACTGAAACCACAAATTGTTGCTAAAAGATTAGAGAAAGAAATTGCATAACACAAAATTATGATTCAATACTCCATTAACAATAATCAGATTAACATTAAATTAACAGAAATGAGAAAACATTACTAATCCTAGAACTAGAATGTATTCTTTTTTCTTTTTTTGTTGATAATTTTTGTAAGAATGTACTTAGATTCTGAATTTCCAAGCACAACGCCAAAAGATGATTACAACACTGGAAATGTCACAAAGAAACTCAAATTGAAGAATCTATGAACTAATTGTGGTAAAAAAGTGTAATTAATAGTCAATCAACAATAATCAGATTCTGATTATCACAAAAAAAAAAACAATAATCAGATTCTGAGATTAGCATTAAAATTACAGAAAATTTTATTTCCCAAAGAATGTACTTAGATTCTAAAATTCCAAGCACAATAACCCGAAAAAATAATTATAATACCACAAGGAAATCAAATTGAAGAATTATGAACTAGTTATCTAACATTTAATGTCACCCGAAAGAAAAAACAAATTTTGTATTAAATTCTATGTACAGATACAAATTTCAAGTGATATGTTGATTTTGTATGGTTGATCATAAATCCTTAAGGCAAAATGATAATCAAAATTAAACAGCTTAAACTACAAATCAAATCTTCTCATCATACCAAAATGGAGAGAGAAAAACAGAGAGAGAGAAGGGAGTAGACGAACCAAGGGAGTCATTGAGGGAAATAGAGGTAGAAGAAGACCACTGAGAAATATCCGAAGAGAGACTCCAACCAGTTGAACCGCCAACGGTACGATTAGTTGCGGAAACACATTCCATTAGAATCGCTGAAATCACCATTATCATCTTGTGAACCTCCATTTTTCTGCTTTTTTAGAGTTTCTGCACAAATTCAAATGTAGATACAATTTTCAATTTTTCATCATCATTATTTATTACAATGGATGTAATTATTTGCTTTGAAACATATGAAAACAGAGGAACTTAACTTGAAATCAAATTGATTAAGAATTTATGAGCCAACCTCGAAGAACTGAGCAAATGAATGGTGTTATAGGGTAGGATTTTACTTAGCAACAAAGTTTTTGTAGTCAAAGAAATGAGAATGGTGAAGTTTTTACCAAATGATGCATAAGTTTCGAGTGAGAAAGAGAGTGTCGATTCCACCTTCTGCAGCTAACGCATGTCCCATGGATGCTGTGACTACATCAATCTTCTCAATCTGCATAACATATGCATGTGACACTATGAGAATGAAAAATGGAGACAAAAGAACAAATCAAAACCAAGACCAAGAAATTCGTACGTACAGGAATCCCGTAATATTCTGTAAGACCTCTTCCTGAATGACCAAGGACACCAAACGAATTGCTCTCATCCATGTAAAGGGAGAATCTGTATTTTTCTTTGAGTCTAACAATCTCATCTAATCGAGCAATTTGGCCGGAATTCTGCAAGTCAGTAGGAATTGTGATCTTTTTGCTGCTTCACATTATCAACGTACAATTGGGAAATAATAATAAATGAGGTATCATTTTTTTGTTTGGTGGTATCACTTTTTTACTCACAAGTATGAGTTTTTGTGCTTTAAAAACGTACTGTTTGAAATAGACACATATGTGTATGCAGAACTACACTAAAACATGTATGGCGAAGGATAATACACATACCTGATAGACTGCTTCAATAACAATGTAACACTTCTTAGCTCTCTTTTTTTCCAGACTAATCTTCTCTAAAATAATCTCCAAGGATTCCATATCATTGTGCTTGAAATATTCACATCTACTTTTCGAGAGAAGGACACCATTCTGAATACCCCAGTTAACACCTTCATCCCTAGAAAAGCACCAAGTTAAAAAAAAACACAGGCTAATTAAGATATAAAAGATGTTTATACCTTAAAATAACACAACAACATTTAGTAACTGGATTTTAGCATGTATTAAGAGTGCTAGTTTCTCTTGTGAGCCTGAATGGTGAATGTAGAGGGTTTTTTGAAGCAAAAAGGGGGATAAGACAAGGTGATCCAATGTCACCCTTGCTCGCTCTTTGTTTTAGTGATGGAGTTCCTGTCCAGATTGTTGAGAATTGTGAGCTTTACAAATGATTTTCAGTACCATCCCATGTGTAAAGCAGTTCAGTTGAACCACCTTTGCTTTGGAGACGATCTAATGGTGTTCTGTAAGGCAACAAAAAAGTCCGTGACAAAGATTATGGAGTGTTTCTCCTATTTCTCTCAAGTCACTGGTTTGAAAGCAAACAAGGAGAAGTCACACATTTATGTGGCTGGGGTTTCTGCATCTGTGAAAACTGAATTGTTGCAGTTGTCTGGTTTCAAGGAGGGTGCTTTCCCTATGAGGTACTTAGGGGTACCACTATCCCCTTCTAAGTGGAGCAAGCTAGATTGTGCCTGTTTGGTAGATAAAATAACCAAGAAACTGAATGTGTGGGCATCAAAGAATCTGTCATATGCTGGAAGGGCACAACTTATAAATTCAGTTCTTCTGTCAATGCATGTATATTGGGCAAGTATCTTCATCCTGCCTACTGGAGTGGTAAAGGAAATTGAGCAAGAATGCAGAGCTTTTTTATGGTCAGGTAATGAACAAAAGAAATGCAGTAACCTGGTGGTATGGGACATTGTCTGCAGATCAAGAAAGTTTGGGGGTCTCAATTTCAAAAACTGCAAATTACTAAATTATGCTTTGAATGGTAAGCATATTTGGGATTTGGCAGCAAAAAAGGATAATATGTGGGTTCGTTGGATCAATGGAGTTTATATGAAGAATGAAAATTTCTGGAATTATGTGCCTAAAAGTGATAGTAGCTGGGCATGGTTAAAGCTGAATAAGAGCAAAGTTTTGTTTGCACCTGCATACAGAAATGGGAATTCTTGGTCTAAGAATGCAACTGGAGAGTACACTGTGAAGAGTGGTTATAATTTCCTGATAGGAGACACAGCTAGCAAACTGAAACATGCTAACTTGATATGGGGAGGATTAAATATGCCAAGACACAGCTTCTGTCTTTGGCTAGCTCAAGCACAAAGACTGCTTACAAAAGATAGAATGCATAGAATGGGATTCTTTTCTGGAGACAGGGATTGTGTCCTCTGCAACAGTCATGAGGAAACTCACCAACATCTGTTCTTTGACTGCGCAAGAACCAATTCCTTGCTGCAAGATATACAAGCTTGGTTGGGCAGTAATGCAAGATTAAAGCACCTGGAGGGGGTACTGAACTGGATTAGCAGGCAGTCAGGGAGCAAGTTTCAGAGGGGAGTATATGCAGCAGCAGTGGCAGCTCTCACATACTGGACCTGGAGGGTTAGGAATGATATCTGCTTCAGAGAAGGCACCATCACTGATGAGTTTGTGTTGCTGCAAATAAAATCCTCAGTGAGAGCTCGTGTAGAAGGCAGAAGATCAACAAAGCTTACAAGAAAAGATAGGGAGTTGATCACAGATCACTAGAATATTGTAGTAGTCTACTGCAGTTCTTTTGTTTTTTGTATGGTTTTGCTAGGTTTCTGTAAGGCTGTTATGCTTTGGTTATGCTTTGTGTAGGGCTGTGTCTGTTTTGGTTTTGTAAGGTTTGCTGTATGGTAGAGTTGGGGACTAGCAGTGAAGGAAGTACCCTACATAGTAGATGGCTTTGTTCTTGCTAGGTCCGGATAGGTTGTGAGGTGACTTTTATTTGATTAATACAATGCTATCTTTAACCTAAAAAAAAAATAAAAAAATAAAATAACACAACAAGAAGAAAAAAAAGTGAATTATGTACACTCTACAACTCCATTCTCCTAGCTTCTAGGAGTTCAACTTCTCCCTCACTGTACATTCCTCCTCTCTCACCTTCTCCTTTTCCACTTCTAACTTACAAGAAGTTAAAATGAGACTAGAAGTTGGAAGTTACAATTTTTTTAGCTTGTGTCACATTATTCACTGAACACACCTGCGGATTGTGTTCCCGAATTGGTTTACCATGTACCCGAAACACAATTCCCTGAATTTCTCATTAGTGCAATGCACAAATTAAACAGCGAATTAAATTTCCATCATCGTTTCTTGCATCGAAACGTATCTTGTATCATGTGACACTCGATATATTAGAGGAAAAAGTTGAATTCCTTATCAAACAGACCTATATTATAGTATATTATCAGAGAACAACACGTCTTTCTGATAATTGCATGGATCATTCTCAAATGAATGTGTGAATAAATTGGTCAAGGTTCCTTGTACTTACACAACAAGAATACCCTCTTCACAAGAGAAAGGAATAGCGCTGAACATTGGGGAGAGTCCATATGGGTAAAGTATTGATTCCGGAGTCCCCATAAACTTGGCGATTTTGGCCTCACAGTCCAGATGGACATCTGTAATAATAACAAAGTCATGAGCATCAATCAAATAGTACATAGGAGAATTTTCAATAATTCTTTTATGAGGTGGCTTAAAAGTGAGGCCATCTCTATTTTTTTTTTTTTTTTTTGAAAAAGCATGAAAGTTGGGACAATTTCATAGTGTCCTTCACCAAAAGATTAGTGAGTGACCGATCGAATAAAGTTGACCAAATAAGTGAGGCCACCTCTATAACCAAACATGACGTTATGCCCTCATACAACTTTTTTTTGAAGAATTTTTTTATCTTTCAAAAAAGGGAGAAAATAAGGCATAAATTTTGTCATTTAATTCTTACCAAATGTCCCACAAAAACCACGAGGCCCACAAGAACCAACACCATATTTCTGTAAAGTGGACAAACAAGAATCCTGCAACCAGAGCTAATTAGAGTAGGATACTTACAAATAGTAAAAATAAATAAATTTAAAAAGAGAGAGAGGTAATTTAGCTCACATACATGTAATGTTTGATTGTTGATCAATCCCAGATAATTAGCTGAAGCAAAATTCACAACTTTGGTCCCATTGATTATAGTGTGTGGCCCAGCAGCACTGCATATATATTTGACACAATGCAAAGAATTTATACTAGCTAACAAGTGTTGAAATAATAAATCAGATAATCACCAAAAAAAAAATAAAATAAAATAAAACAAACATTAGCACCTTTCTAATTGCGGAGGTTTACATTGCATGTTTTCTGTGAGAGCTGGAACAAGTGGCTCTGGAGTCCATTGATCACATAGTTCATCTACTTCCTATCAAAGTAGATAATCACTCGGATACTTTTTTTTATCGCATAATAATCATTTCATGATAATACTTATGTCATTGGAAAAAAAATTTAAAGCGCATTTTCAAGTAAGTTCTAAATATTTAAAAATCAAGTTGAAAATCAATTCAGTTCATTATTTTCAAGATGAGAAAAAAGGAAGCGTAAGTAACTAACCTCTTTTGTCGGCAGTTGTTTTTTTAAGTTAGAACCATAAAATCTCGGAGATAATAGAATAAGGACCATCATATGAAGAAGATCTTCCACAACAGACAAACGACGCTCAATCAAAGAGTGTATGATTAGTTTCCTCACAAAATAAACATACATGATTCCGAGTGTCAAGGAAGGGCTCCACCAAAAATATGAGTGGACAATGTTCCCAATATATGAGAGAATGTCACCAATATGCACTCCAAAAACACCAATACGAGCAATTTTAAATGCCCGTCATTTCACCCAATTTACTGGTGGTAGCAGTAAATCTCTCCTTATTTCTTTCATTAATCCCTTGAATGTTAACATTATTGAGTACTTGATTGGATCACTTGCAATAATGTACGATATATTTTAAATGCCCGTCATTTCACCCAATTTACTGGTGGAATGAATATATTCACCATTTTCCAAAAAGAAGAAAAAACTTACAGCATTCAAATTGCATCTTTGATGGAGTATGCATCTAAATGTTTGGATTACAGTTCTAAATGTTCTCGTGTGATTTCCTTACCAACGGTGGGTGAATAAAGAAATTAACAAAACCCAAAATTAAGGCCCACTGCGCCTATTCACTAGACCTGCGTCCAGTCAATATGGCGTTCGTTTTAACGCGCTCAATTTTGCTCCGCCAAGTTGCCCACCTTCATTTCAAAATAAGTACCGTTCTTTGGGTTTTTTCTGGAGTATATCACCTGGAATTTGAAACGCGCTCCTCTTCAATTGCTTTAGAGTCCACCTATGTTAGCTGGACTAAGGTCTAGCCAAAAAATTTCCGATTTTTTGGCTATACCTAACCTAAGCGTAGTCAATTTGAATACACCCCTTTACGTTTTTTGAATGAAGTTATAGGTTTATCGCAGTGAAGTTATAGGTTAGTAATAATGAATTTTATGAACTTTGAAAAAAAAGATTTTTTTTTTTTCAAGACATCATAGATGAAACAAGCAACAAGGAAAAAAAACAGGCGCTTCAAATCAACTGGGCATATATACTGGATTCTTTGCACAGAGACGGATTTTTGTTCTATCACTTTGCTGGTCCTTTTCTTCGCTTTACCTTTTTTTTCCTCTTTTAAAAATGATTCCTCTTATAAAAATGACTTTTTTTTTTTTTTTTCTTTTTTAATTTCTTTTTAAATCTTAAACGTATAAAAGAGTTTTGATTTAAGTCTCCCTCTCAAACTCAAACTTAAACTCCCTGATCTCTCTGTCTCTTTGAGTCTTTTTCTCTTCCTCTGCCCACCACTTCAATTCCCACGATCTCTCTCTCCACCTTCAGCCACCAGCCAGCGCGCTTTTGACAATATCTCAACTTTGATAGCAAAATTATTGCATTTTGTTGGAGTATCCCTCCTACATGGAGGAAGAGCCCAATTAATTTGGGTTATATTTGCTTACCATATGGGTTATCCATATGATGTTTAAGTGAAGGGTAATTTCGTATATTCACTCACAAGTGGCTTCCCTTATAAGCCAAAAGGTTAGAAGGGCTGAGTGCAAGAGAGAGAAAGCCTAGACACTCAAAAAAATCAGGAGAAAAGTCTAGAAGAGAAGAGGAGAGAGAGAAGAGGAGCCACCCACGAATTTTGGTGCTGGCAGCCCCGAAATCCGCCCCGATCGACGACCAAACGAACTCCGATCGTTGCGAGATTTTAGCACGTTGTTCCTGACATCCCCCTCTTCAAATCCAACGGTCAGAATTTCATTTGGAGCTCTCTAAGTCAGTTTTCTAAATTCAGCTCTTATTTTATACGAAATTGTATTTCCACTCTTTTGGGTGATGATTTGGGAGACTTGTTGTGCCAAGGTTGATCCTTGATGATTGTGAATACCTCTAGTTGATCTAGGGAAGAACTATTGTTGTACCCACTTGTTAATTTGTTGATTAGTGGAGGTTTTGGTACCGTTTATTAACGGTCCCGTGGTTTTTTCCCCACATCGGGGTTTCCACGTAAATCCTTGCGTCTCCTTGTTTATTTACTGTTTTTGGGCTGGTTTATAGTTCCATTTGCTGCTGTCATTTTGGTTCAATATTGTTTGGTTTCTTGAATTGGTTATTGCTCATCTTTGCATCACAACAGGGGAAAAAGTCTTTGTTGCTTCCGCTTGTGTATTTGTGTGCTTTCCCCAACATAGTGGTATCAGAGCTTTGGTTAGAGTCATTGTGAATTTGTTGTGTTGTTAAAGATGGATGAAAAATCTGGTGTGCACGGAATGATTAGTTTGAATTCTGGAAATTACTCCGTGTGGAAAACTAAAATGGAGGATATCCTTTATGTGAAGGATTTGTATGAACCAATTTTAAATGCAACCATACCAACTGGTGTTGTTGAAAGTGAGTGGAAAATATTGAACCGTAAAGCCGTTGGAACAATTAGACAATTTGTTGATATGAGTGTCCTCCAACATATTGCCAATGACACGAATGCTTATACTCTTTGGAAGAAACTTGAGACCATGTATGAAAGGAAGAATGCCTTGAGTAAAGCGTCATTGATTAGAAAACTTGTGAAATTGGAATATAAAGATGGTGATAGCATAGTAGTTCACTTGAATGAATTTCAAAGTTTGATTAACAAGTTGTCTGCAATGAATATGAATTTAGATGATGAGCTGCAGGCATTGCTACTACTTTGCTCATTGCCAGAAAGCTGGGACACTCTATTTGTATCACTTAGCAACTCCGCACCAGAGGGCACGCTGACAATGGAAATTGTCAAAGCTAGTTTGTTGAATGAAGAAACTAGAAGGAAGGAAATGAGTTCCTCCACACAACCAGAGGCTAATGTGACACAAGAATCAAGCAGGGGAAGAAGTAAGACTCGATATCCCCAGCATAGAGATAAGTCCAGGGGGAGATCAAAATCAAGGGGTAAGATCATTTGCCACTATTGTGATAAGCCAGGCCACATTCAAAAACATTGCAGGAAAATGAAGAGAGACAAGTCCAGAGAAAGGAAAGAAAAGGGTGAGACATCCGGGCAACAACAAGAAGAGAAAGATAACAACACCACTGCAATTGCAACAAGTGATGAATTATTTTTTATTGGTGACCATTGCCTAAATCTAGCTAGTGATGATTGTACTTGGGTGATTGACACGGGTGCTTCGTTTCATCTAACCTCGCACCAAGATTACTTCTCATCTTACACTAGCGGTGACTTTGGCTATGTAAGGATGGGGAATGATGGCTCATCCAAGATTGTAGGCATGGGTACAGTGTGCTTGGAGACATCCACAGATTGCAGTTTGGTGTTGAGAGATGTCCGACATGTTCCAGACATTCGGCTGAATTTGATATCTCCTGGGTTGCTCGATGATGCTGGTTACTCCAGCAACTTTGGTGGTGGAAAGTGCAAGCTTATCAAAGGAAGTTTGATTGTGGCTCGTGGGAGCAAGCAGAGATCCTTGTATGTGATGCAAGCTAAGTTGTGCAAAGGAGAAGTACACACAGTTGATGATTCCTCCAGCGAGTTATGGCACAAGAGACTTGGTCACATGAGTGAAAGAGGTATGCAAATGCTTGCTAAGAAGCAACTCCTTCCTGATGTTCAAGGTATGTCCTTGAAACCCTGTGTTGATTGTTTAGCTGGAAAACAACATAGGGCAGCATTTCATACTCGTCCCCCATCTAGAAGAAAACATGCATTAGATCTTGTTCACACTGATGTATGTTCCATGGATACTAAGTGACATAGCGGTGCACTTTATTTTGTTACTTTTATTGATGATTATTCTAGAAAACTGTGGGCTTTTGTGTTGAAAACCAAAGACCAGGTGCTACAGTTTTTCAAGCAGTTCCAGGCCAGAGTTGAGAGAGAAACAGGCCGGAAGCTCAAGTGTGTTAGAGCTGACAATGGTGGAGAGTACAGGGGTCCATTTGAAGAATATTGCAAAGTACAGGGCATCAGGCTTGAGAAGACAGTTCCCAAGACACCTCAGCTGAATGGACTTGCAGAGAGAATGAACAGAACAATTGAAGAAAGAATTCGATGTATGCTCTCTCATGCGAAGCTGCCTAGGATTTTTTGGGCCGAGGCAATGTTTACAGCAGTGTACCTCGTCAACCGGTCACCTTCAGTTCCTCTTAATGGAGATGTTCCGCAGAGAGTATGGACTGGTAAAGAGGTATCATTCAGCCACCTGAGAGTCTTTGGGTGCCTTGCATATGTTCATATTCCCAGAGATGAGAGGTCCAAGCTTGATAGCAAGACAAAGCCATGCATCTTCCTAGGGTACTCAGAGGATGAGTTTGGGTACAGATTGTGGAATCCAGTTAGCAGGAAAGTGATTAGAAGCAGAGATGTAGTATTCTTTGAAGACAAAACCTTTGCAGATTGTGAGAAGAAGAAACAACCAGAGCCTTCTCCTAGTGACAGCGCCAACACAGATCCAATATTTCCTCAAGTAACTCCTAGAGTTCAAGGGGGAGAACAGCAGGAAGATGGCAATGATGATCATAACAGTGATGATGGTGATGATGTTCAGCCACCACCAGATCATACACATGAAGAAGAACCCCATGTACAACCAGAATCACAGTTGAGGAGATCCACCAGAGAGAGACAGCCTACCTCTAAATATCCAGCAGATGAGTATGTGTTGATGACCGACGGGGGAGAACCTGAAAGCTACGAGGAGGCTATGTCACATGAGCACTGCAAGGAGTGGTATAATGCCATGCAAGATGAGATGAAATCCTTGCATGAGAACCACACATATGACTTAGTGGAGTTGCCTAAGGGCAAGAGAGCACTCAAGAACAAATGGGTGTACAGACTGAAAACTGGAGAAGATGGTTCACCACCTAGGTACAAGGCACGTTTGGTGGTGAAAGGCTCAGGTCAAAAGAAAGGCATAGACTTTGAAGAGATTTTCTCTCCAGTTGTGAAGATGTCTTCTGTTAGAGTTGTTCTTGGCTTAGCTGCTAGCATGGATTTGGAGTTGGAACAACTTGATGTGAAGACTGCTTTCCTCCATGGTGACTTAGAGGAGGAAATCTACATGGAGCAACCAGAAGGTTTCCAAGAGAAGGGAAGTGAGAAGCTTGTATGCCGTTTGAAAAAGAGTTTATATGGCTTGAAACAAGCACCTCGACAATGGTACAAGAAGTTTGAGTCTTTCATGAAAGACCACAGTTTCCACAAGACACATGCAGATTCATGTGTGTTTGTGAAGCATTACGCCGGAGGTGATTTTCTCATTCTCTTACTTTATGTGGATGACATGTTGATTGTTGGATAGGATAAGGAGAAGATTGCCAACCTGAAGAGTGCCTTGAGCAAGTCCTTTGCAATGAAGGACCTTGGCCCTGCAAAGCAAATTTTGGGCATGCGTATCTCTCGTGATAGGAAGAACAAGAAGATATGGCTATCACAAGAGAGTTACATCCAGAAGCTTCTAGAGAGGTTCAAGATGGACAAAGCTAAACCAGTGAGCTCGCCACTTGCAGGTCACATGAAGCTAAGCTCCAGCCAGTGTCCTACAAGTGAGAATGACAAGAAAGAGATGATGACGGTGCCTTATGCATCCGCCGTGGGGAGTTTGATGTATGCCATGGTATGCACTAGGCCAGACATTGCACATGCCATTGGGGTTGTTAGTAGGTTCATGTCTAATCCTGGTAAGGAGCATTGGGCAGCAGTAAAGTGGATCATGCGGTATCTCAGAGGTACTTCTAGAGTGTGTTTATGCTTTGGTCCCGGACAACCTGTGTTAGATGGCTACACAGATGCAGATTTGTCGGGTGATATTGATGCTAGTAAGTCTACCTCCGGATACTTGATGACAATTGCAGGGGGAGCTGTTTCATGGCAATCAAAATTGCAAAAGTGTGTTGCTCTGTCTACCACAGAATCTGAGTATATGGCAGCGGTTGAAGCTGGCAAGGAGTTTATTTGGATGAGAGATTTTCTAGAGGAGTTGGGTTTGAAACAAGACAAGTACCCTCTTTATTGTGATAGTCAAAGTGTCATCCACCTTGCCAAGAATGCAGCCTACCATTCCCGAACCAAACACATACGGAGGAGGTATCATTGGATTCGAGAAGCGGTAGAAGACAAGTCATTTGAGCTTGTGAAGATTCACACCGATCTCAACGGATCGGACATGTTGACGAATGCCTTGCCTAAGGAGAAACTTCTTGTTTGTAGAAAGATTGCGGGCTTGGTCGAGCCCCCCATGTAGGAGTGAGGGGGAGATTTGTTGGAGTATCCCTCCTACATGGAGGAAGAGCCCAATTAATTTGGGTTATATTTGCTTACCATATGGGTTATCCATATGATGTTTAAGTGAAGGGCAATTTCGTATATTCACTCACAAGTGGCTTCCCTTATAAGCCAAAAGGTTATAAGGGCTGAGTGCAAGAGAGAGAAAGCCTAGACACTCAAAAAAATTAGGAGAAAAGTCTAGAAGAGAAGAGGAGAGAGAGAAGAGGAGCCACCCACGAATTTTGGTGCTGGCAGCCCCGAAATCCGCCCCGATCGACGACCAAACGAACTCCGATCGTCGCGAGATTTTAGCACGTTGTTCCTGACATCCCCCTCTTCAAATCCAACGGTCAGAATTTCATTTGGAGCTTTCTAAGTCAGTTTTCTAAATTCAGCTCTTATTTTATACGAAATTGTATTTCCACTCTTTTGGGTGATGATTTGGGAGACTTGTTGTGCCAAGGTTGATCCTTGATGATTGTGAATACCTCTAGTTGATCTAGGGAAGAACTATTGTTGTACCCACTTGTTAATTTGTTGATTAGTGGAGGTTTTGGTACCGTTTGTTAACGGTCCCGTGGTTTTTTCCCCACATCGGGGTTTCCACGTAAATCCTTGCGTCTCCTTGTTTATTTACTGTTTTTGGGCTGGTTTATAGTTCCATTTGCTGCTGTCATTTTGGTTCAATATTGTTTGGTTGCTTGAATTGGTTATTGCTCATCTTTGCATCACAACAGGGGAAAAAGTCTTTGTTGCTTCCGCTTGTGTATTTGTGTGCTTTCCCCAACACATTTAGTAGTTTTACTTCCATAATATTCATTCGTAATTTTAACCATTGTTTTTACGTTAACTTATATCAATTTTGTTTGCAATCTTGTCGGAAAAAATGGTGTAATGTCGAAATTTGTTTTCTAACTAATTTTGTGTTGTCTTACTAGAATTTTATTTTCCAAATAATTTTTAGTTTCTCGCTGGAAAAATGTTGGGTCGGGTATTAAAAGGATCAACTTCACTTCTTTCCTGTGTGCGATTGTGTAACCGGAAAATTTATTGTCGGAAAATTTGTCCACCGGACGTAGGTCCTTCATTCATGGTGGTCGGTGTTCAAATGGATAGACGTTTTTATTTTTATTTTTAATTAATAGGTGATTAGATGTTGTTACCAATGCATAGGGGATGAGAGAGTAATTAATAATCCATTTGAAATTTAAAAATTGAAATTATTTTTCAGTTCAAATTTGAGTTATAAAAAGATTCTACTCCTATATTTATTGTATTTATTGTAGAAGTGGGGTAAGAAATATTCTACCAATCTTGACACATGTACGTTTAAAAGAGTTTGTGTATATAATAAGATATACACTTATGGGGCGCTTAAATTTGATTAATGCTTAAGGGGTAATGGAGCAAATTAAAGTGTAAAATAGTAAGGTGAAAAGGGTGATGATTTTTTTTTTTTTTTTGGGTGCAAGTTAGGATTTTTGGGTGAAAAGGGTAATGTTTTTTTTTTTTTTTTTTTTTTTGCCGCAATCTCAACTCACTCTGAATCTGTTGAACAAGGTAATCAGCTGGCAGGACTGCACCTTTAAAGCACTTCAGGTTCCTGCTCTTCCATATCCAGTAGACCAAAGCAGAGATAACTGCAGCCAGTACATGTCTCCTGAATTTTGTGATTTTTTGCCTACTTATCCAGTTCAGCAGGCCCTGTATGTAGGGGTGTTCATTTGCGGGTATCCGAAATCGGATATCCGAAATTTTGGATACCAAATTTTGTTATCCGAACCCGTATCCGAAATTTCGGATATCCGATTTTTGGATACCCGATAGAGCTGTCAAAATTTGATCCGACCCGAAACCCGACCCATTACCGACCCGAAAAAAACAGGTTTTGAACACGATAATTTTATCCAAAACCCGATAGTGACCGAACCCGAAAACCCGATTAATTTCGGGTCGGGTCTCGGTCGGGTCGGGTTTGACCCAACGGGTTGGATGGACCCTCCACTCCACCGAGAACGCGAGAAAACCTAAAAAACCCTAAAAAAAAAACCTCCGTTCAGTTCTCTTCTCTCTCTCCTGAGTCTCCTCTCTTCGCTCTCTCTCCTCTCTCTCTCTCTCCTCACTTCGCTCTCTCTCCTCTCTCTCTCTCTCTCTCCTCACTTCGCTCTCTCTCTCCTGAGTCTCCTCTCTTCGCTCTCTCTCTCCTCTCTCTCTCTCTCTCTCAAGCTCATATCTCCGATCTGCTCGGTTGCTCCTCAGTCCCTTCGCCTCTAGCCATCACGCTTCCCTTTGCCTCCAGCCGTCTCAAAAATTCAGTTCCTTCGTTAAGGTATGTGGTATTACTTCTGAATTTCATTATTTGGCTTTACCACAAGCAATTCATGGTTTTAATAAATTATTCATGGATTTTATGGGTTTAATCCATGAAAGTGAGTTTTGGGTTTGCTTTGTTTATGTTTGTATTGCTTGTGGGTTTAATCCATGAGAGAGAGCATTTTTGATCAGTTTGTATTGCTTATTTGCTTGTGGTAAAGCCATATAAGCCACTCACTTCTGATTTTATGGATATAAATTAGTGAAATTTTGTGTATTGGACTTTTGTTGTGCGAAACTTTTCAATAGAAATTGTTGGTTTATTGAACCTGAAAGTAGTGACGAAAATGTTGATGTGCAAGTGTTCGAATGATTTAATTGTCTTGTTGGGTTATCTACTACTGAGTTAGACACATTTATTCAATGTTTACATGCTGGGTTCTTATAAGAACTAAAATCTGAATTTCTGTAAGTTCTAGTTCCGTCAGTTTCAGACTCTTATTGGCCCCTGTTTTTCACATACCCTAACTGATTATATGCCTGCCTTTCCAGCGTGTTTGTGTGTTTCTAGTGTCCTTGAATGATGAGTAATCAAGAGCATAAAACTTTAACTTCAAAGCATTGTTTAGTACTTTGTTTCTAGGTCTTAAATTGATAAACTGTGGAACTGTTTTCTGCTGTCAAAATTCAGACATGCTGGCCATCTTCGTTCATCTTATTCAGAATTATTCTTGCATATTTACAGAATTGTATTTTGAATTTTAATCACTTATTTGTTATTGTTCATTTGTTGTGCAGGTGAAGGTGACAAGTTACTTGATGGTGTAGAGTTGCATTTTAGTCGGACAAGTCGTAACAAGGAATCTGGTAACAAAGGGGTGCCTCGTGAAAACGACGAGGAGATCGAGGACATGACAGCCGGTGTACTCAACTTTGATTAGAAATTGCACCAAAAAAAACTTGGATTTAAGAAATGACTTTGCTGTTTGTATGGTGGATTTGAAGACTGTTTGTTTGAGTGTATCTGTTTAAGAAGCTTGGAATTTTATTATGTTGTGGTTTTGTATGTATTTACTGGTCTTTTAGGCTGATATTGCTGTCGTATCTCATATGATATAGTTGTGTTTTTTTAAGAAAATTAATTCGGAAAATTAATTTAAAGACGTCATCAACCCGTTGGGTCAACCCGATACCGAAAGTTCTGGGTCATGAACAAGCTTTTCTCAACCCGAAAAGTTTATGACCCGACCTGCTAATGACCCGAACCCGTTAGTACCGAACCCGAACCCGACCTGACCGACCTGTTTGACAGCTCTAATACCCGAAATTTCGGATTCGGATAGTCGGATATCCGTTATCCGAAAAATATTTAAATTTTTTATTTTTTATCCTATTTTGTGCCTAATATTTTGAAAATGTGAGCCAAATATTTCGGATAGTTTCGGATATTCGGATAGTTTCGGATAATTTTGAGTTTTTCGGATATCCGAAAATCCGAAAATTTTGGAAATTGGTATCCGAACCCGTATCCGAAATTTCAATATCCGTTTTTCGGGTATCCAAAATTTCGGATATCCGCTTTTTCGGATAATTTCAGTTCGGATATTCGGGTTTTTGGATCGGATGCTTGGGTTCGGATATTTTTGAACAGCCCTACCTGTATGGTCCTTGCTCTTGCTGAAATATTAACCCAAGCCTTAATTTTCTTCAATATCTCTACAGATACTGGACACAAGAAAAAAAGGTGATTGTTATCTTTTGTATCCTTCCTGCACATGTAGCAGACTGCATCCCCACACAGGAAACCCATTCTCTGAATTCTGTCTTTGGTTAATAATCTCCCCATTTGAGCAAGCCATAGACAAAAGCTGTGCCTTGGCATAGTGATCTTCCCCCATATCAGGTCTGCATTTCTACATTTGGGCATGTCTCCTGCCAGTACTTTGTAGCCACTGGCAGCTGTGTAAACACCATCTGGTGTTTCCTTCCACACTTTGCCATCTCTATAATAATTGCAAAAATATTGTTTTGCTTTATTAATCTTCCTCCAGTACCAGCTGCTACCCCGACAGGGATATAATCCCAAAAATTCTGCCCCTTTAAATGAACACCATTAATCCACCTTACCCACATTGTGTCTTTTTTTGTGGCTAAATCCCATATGTGCTTACCAGACAGAGCAATATTGAACCATTTGCATTGCTTAAAATTGAGACCACCATTTTTCCTTGGCCTGCAAACAATGTCCCTGGCAACTAGACTTGTTCTGTGTTGTTGATCATTATAGCCCCATAAAAACATCCTGCATTTCTGTTCAATAGCTTTAAGAACTCCTGCATGCATGATAAAAATACTAGACCAATAAACATGAATGGACAAGAGGACAGAATTTATCAGGTGAGCTCTCCCTACATATGACAAGTTTTGGAAGCCCAGACTTGCATTCTTTTAGTCATCTTATCCACCAAGTACTCACAGTCAATCTTACTCCATTTTGAAGGAGATAGAGGAACACCAAGATACTTCATGGGCAGTGATCCCTCTCTGAAACCAGACAGCCGCAACAACTTCTCTTTTGTTTCTTCATTTAATTATCCCTACCAGATAAATGTTTGACTTCTCCTTATTGGCATGTAGGCCAGTTACTTGTGAGAAATAGCTAAGACTCTCCATCAGAATAGAGACTGAGGCAACATCAGCTTTGCAAAAACACATCAAATCATCTGCAAAACACAGGTGATTGAGTGCTAATTCCTTGCACATGGGATGCCACTTGAATGCAGAATCTAGGCTTGTAGTCTTCAGAACCCTTGACAAAAATTCCATGACCAACACAAAAATCAGAGGTGAAATTAGGTCACCCTGCCTGATGCCTCGCTTTGACATAAAATACCCATATCTCTCACCATTAATATTAATGCTGAAACTGGCAGATTTAATGCATTCCATGATCCAACCACTGAACTTCACAGGAAAAGCCATATCCCTGCAACATCTCCTGAATAAAACTCTAGTGAATGGTGTCATAAGCCTTCCTTAAATCAATCTTTAACAGACATCTAGGAGAAGATTGTTTCCTCCTATAATACTTTATTAAGTCTTGGCAAATTATAATATTGTGCACAATGGATCTTTGAGCAACAAATGCCCCTTGGTTCATAGACACAAGGTCACGGAGTACTTTTGCCAGTCTGCTACACAAAATTTTTGAGATGCACTTGTAGATAGTATTGCAACATGCTATTGGTCTGAAATCAGAGGCTCTTTCAGGATTAGGGATCTTCTGCACCAAACAAAGGTTTGAAGCATTCACTACTTTCAGCATTTCGGAAGAAGCAAAAAAATCTAGCACAGCTTCAGTGATCTCCACCCCCACAATTGGCCAAGCTTCTCTGAAAAACCCAGAACCCAAACCATCAGGCCAGGGCTTTTGTTGCAGTCAATGTCAAACATGGCCTTCTTCACTTCATCTGCAGTAACAGGATCAATCAACCCCATCTGCTGATGTATATTCAGTCTGTGCCCAGTTGAAAAGAAGCATTGCTCTGTAGCTAATTCTCTATTACCATTTACCCCCAACATACTCTCATAAAAATGCAAAAACTCCTCCCTTATCAACCCTTGATCTTCCAGAATTGAACCCTCCTGTGTCTTGAGGGATAAGACCATATTATGCTGCCTTCTCTGCTTTAAAATGGAATGGAAATGCTGAGTGTTCCCATCCCCTAGCTGTACCCATTTCACTTTACTTTTCTGCTGAAGAAAAGATTCTGCAGCCAAGTTAACCTCATTGAATTTTTTCCTAGTCTCCACCTCCTCCTGCTGTATTATCTCATTCAAGGGGTTACAATTTGCCTTCACTTGAGCTTGAGACATATTTTCTCTAGCAATATCAACGCTTTTCTCACATTCTTCATTTTATGATAAATCTGAAACATTTTTTCGCCTTTTGTTCTGACATTCCAAGCTTGCTGAACAGTTGCTAGGAAGTTAGAGTGGAGGCTCCACATATTAAAATATCTGAAGGGGATGTTTCTGCTAGCTTTACTTTGAGTGAGGTCAAGACACATAGGAGAGTAGTCTGACACCCCCTCAGGGTAATACTGAACTATGCATTGATCAAGGAGTTGAAGCCACTGACTGTTAGCAAAAACCCAATCTATTTTGGAATAGACCCTACCCCCCTTCTCAAGCCTATTATTCCAAGTATATTTACAGCCAGACCAACATAACTCAGTAAGGTAACAGTCATTCAGACAAGTTTTAAACTCATGTGTTTCAGCATAAGTCACTAGGACACCCCCTTGCCTATCCTCATACTTCAAAACATTATTAAAGTCTCCAGCAATCACCCATGGTTCCAGACAGTTGGTTGCAAAGGATCTTAAGTCCCCCCACAACTGCTGCCTCTCTTCTTTCTCATTCAGTCCATACACAGCATTGAGCACAAAATCAGTTTTTCTCTCCCTATGACACACTTTACAAATAACCATTTGTGCAGAGGAAAAAATAACATCAACATGAAAATAGTCAGGAACCACCTAATCCAAATCCTACCCAAATGATGCTTATCATGATTGATAAAAGATTCCCACCCTGGCATGAAACTATTTTTGCAATTTTCAATATTAACTGATCTAATTTTAGTTTCTAAAAAAGCAACTAAACCACAATTATTCTGTCTACAAAAGAGAGCAATGTCCCTTTGCTTATTAGGCCCATTGAGCCCTCTCACATTCCACACAAGCACTCTATCCATGGTTATCTGTCAGGATTGGGGACATACCATGTGGTGGCACCAACTCAATACGATGTTCCTCCTGCAACTCTGGCTCTGCATTAGCATCTTGTATCACCTACACCTCCTGCACCTCACTTCCTTCTTGCAAAGCATCATATTTATTATGCAGCTGAGTAGTAGGGTTCCTTTGTTGAGGTATTGGCCTGTAAGTTCCTCTGCCACCCCCCCTTCTACCTCTATTTGCATTTCCCATTCTGCCTCTCCCTCTGGCTGCATTCTGCCACTGATGAGTCATGGGTACACCTGGTTCCATAGGTTGTGCATGCTGCACAGGTTGTGCATTCTGCACAGGCTGAGTAGGCTGGTCTACAGGGGCCTGTGTAGCTTTACCCTTCTTTCTATAGGTCTCTTCAATGTGTCCATACTGCTTGCAGTGAGCACAAACAGTTGGTTTCCAATCATAATCCACCTCCTGCTCTACAATGTTGCCTCTTTCATTCTTGAAAAACACCTTGTCTGGATAAACACCATCTATCTCCACCTCAATCAACACTCTAGCATAGTGAATACCAACTTTGAGTTCAGTGTTCTTGTCTGCCATCATGGGCCTGCCAATGAGGCTAGCTATTTTACTCAAACCTACAGCATTCCAGTATTTAACATTTAAGCCTGGGAATTTAACCCAGATTGGGACAGAAGTGAGCTCCTCTCTAGCATAATTCACATTCTCAGACCATGGCCTTACTATCATGGGTTTATTATCAAAATGATATACTCCTTCTTCCAAAACAGCACCCCTTTGTTCCAATGAGTCAAAACGCACCAGAACTAAACCATTGTTCATCATAACTATCTTATTCATCCCCTTTTTTTGCCCAAATTCTCCTTAAGAAACCACTCAGGACATTAATTGGAGGCCTAGAACCCATTACATAACATACCACAGCTTGCTTCCAGTAATTAATTTCCGATTGAATATCCATGGTTTTAATTTCCCCAACTGGTTTTCCCTCATGCATAATAGGTTCAATAAATTTCAGTTTAAATCCAGCATTTCTCAAATGTGTAATATCAAATTTGTCTCAAGCAGAGGGTTTACCTATTCCAAACGATTGCTGTTGTTTTTCAGCTGCTGTAGCTGCAACCTCGTCTTCCCATGAAAAGTGGGTTCGAGCTTTATCCTTCATCTTCGAAAGCCACGAATTGATTTTCTCACGAGCTAGCTCCAGTTGTTGTACCGTTTTCGGTTGCATCTCAGGTGTCATAATTTCTGGGGCTTCCAGTTCATGAGCTAGATTGCGCACAACACGATCGAGGTTGGGACGTTCACTACTGTTACATTGACAGGGGTTTGTGATTTTGGTAGGACTTGGTAGTGCCATTGTTCCTCCTTCATCACCGCCATTGTTATCAACTCCCTTTTTAGTTTTCACCTTCCTCCCCATGGAAACTCAGGGCCGCGTTAATGGCTAACGAGCGCTGGAGAGAGGAGAGAGCATTCTAGAGAGAGAAACTGATTTTTGCGATGCCAATGTTAGGGCCCGAAAAAAAAAAAGGTTAATAATTAAGGGGGTAATGGAGAATACGTCAAAATCTGGGAGAAAATGACGAAAATTGGGAGAAAACCATTACTCTAGGGGAAAGTGTGTAACTATTCTTTTTTAAATGGGTAATTATTACCCTCATTTACACAAAATCTAACCGTCCCATTTTAACCTATAAGTTCGATCCATTATCCTGTTAATCATTACCCCAATCCAAACACCCCCTTATAATTTTATACCATTGTTTTTATCCGATTAGTCCCGTGCTGATGTAGCAATAAGTTTTTCTTAATTAAAAAAAAAAACAGGCTGGTCCATTAAACCGTTAAGGGCCCAGACCTTTTAAGCTCTTATGTGTGGGCTAAGACTTAAGACCTAAGACTAGAGTTATTAAAAGATGACCCGACCCGACTGATTTTTTTAGGGTCTTGATAAAACATTCTCGATAAAACCCATTTACAACCCCGTAAAATAAACTAAAATCTGATTTCGACTTAAAAATCAATCCATAATCAGTCCGGTCAAAACCGGCTTTAAGAGGGGTGCATATCGGGCGTGTGCAGAGGGCCCCAAAATATCAGGGGCCCCAAAGTCCAATTACAAACAATTACAAACAGTATCGAACGACGCTAGAAATATTAGGCTATGAAACTTCAATTTAATGGCTATGAAACTCATCTTCTCCCTCTGAATAATTTGTATGGTCCATCTCCTTTTTCCCCTTCTCACTCTTAAAATGTGCCACCACTCACATATTTCAAATTCCACCGCACCGATACCGCATAAGATTCATTTGCAGGTAAATTTTCATAAACAGTTTTTTTGAAATTTTAGATTGCTTTTAATCGATTTGGGCATTTCGCTCTGCTTGCTGATACAATTTAATTTGTTCATTGTGTGCAATTCTGATTTCCAACTTTGTTCATTGTGTGCATAAATATTGTAGGGATTGGTCTCTAGCTTATTCGTGTGTGACCTCACAAATACTCTCTCCGTCTCAAAAAAACCCGAACCTTTGTTTTTTCACGGTTTTCAATACACCACTTTGACCGTAAATAACTACAATTATATGAATATAAAAATTGTAACAATACGATTTTTTAAAAGTAATCAAAAATAAATCTAACAAAAGTATTTTCATAATATGAATCTTTATATTGTTTCATAAATTAATGGTCAAAATTAAAACAAAATTTCAGATTTTTTTGAGACGGAGGGAGTATCTCATTTTATGTAATTGCTTTTTTTAGCTAGTTCTTATAATTGAGTGCTGGAGTTTTTAGAATATATAACAGTTCAACTAAGGAAAAAGGAGTTCAAGTTTAATTTACTACTCTACTTATTTTATAGGGCCTCATTTTGTATTTTTTCACAGGGCTCCAAAATGCTTGAGACGGCCCTGGGTCTGGTCCAACCCCAAAGCAACCGACCCATAACCCACTGGGTCTGCCGTTTGACTGGTCTACCTAAGACCAAACAAAAAACCGTGAGAAAGAGAGGGAAACCTGTTAGGTTTTGGCGCCAAAAAAAAGAAAGGTTCAGAAAACAACTTTGCACATCCAATTCTCACCATTTTCTTTCGCCTCTCAGACTCAATTCATCCCTGGGAGAGAGAAAGACTGAAGGAACATCTAATCATAAGAAAAGATAAATCTTATATCTTTTTTGCAACTCTATATAGAATTACTCATCATTTTAAATTTCCAACATCCTGATTTTAACCATTGATGTCTTTTTGTCTTTTGTTTTGGGGTTAAATCTATTGTCTATTGTCAATTTATTGCAAAATGCAAATTTATGCCACTATCAATTTCTGATTTCTCAATTTTGTTCTTGATAAACCCTTTAGTCAATGGACGAGATTGATTGGAAGAAGATACGTGTAGTTGGTTTTTTTTATGCATAACGATATAAATTAGTGGTCATTTTAAATTCCCAACAAGGCCTTTTTTTCTTTTTTGGGGTTTAAATCTATTGTCAATTTATTACAGTGCAAATTTATGTCACTATCAGTTTGTAATTTCTCAATTTTGTTTTTGATAAACCCTTTAGTGAATGGAAGAGATTGAAGAGAAGAAGATTTGTGTAGTTGGCACAAGAAGCAGTAGTAGGGACATAATTAGCAGCCTAGCAGATGTCATTCTTCATTATATTCTCTCCTTTTTGGATATCAAAATTGCAGCTCAGACCTCTGTACTTTCTAAAAGATGGAGAAATGTATGGACTTCACTCCATTGTCTCAATTTCAGCTTAAAAATTAAGGATTTTGTTAACCCTGATGGACATGTTGGTAAATCTCTAACGAAGCTCCGAAAAGAGAAGAAGATAGAGTTTTGTAATTTAATCGAGAAAGTATTGGATGGTCGACATGGGTCTGAGATCAAGAGATTTGTTTTGTTATGTGATGTTCAGTTGGGTCCAAGCTTTATAAAATCCACTTTGTGTGGCGCTGTTCGCCATAAGGTTAGGGAGATTGAAATCTCTACTGAAAGTTCAAGCGGAAATCCCGCAATATTTCACCAGTGTTTGTATACCCGTGAGTCCCTGGAGAAACTTAAATTGGTTAATGGTTCTAGTGGCTTATTGGTTTCGTCCTCAACTATGGGTTTCCATGCACTTAGAGAGTTGAGGCTCCATGATTTCTCATTCTCAAAAAAAAATTACTCTGAAGATATCTTTCTTAAATTTTCTGTTCTCGAATTCTTGAGTTTGGTGAACTGCTCTTTCCCGCATGATGACTACCATGATATAGTCACGATATCAGCTCCCCGTCTAAACAGAATGGAAATATGGTACCTTCTCCTTGTAGTAGACGAAAGTATCTTAAAGCTTACAAAGTTAAAGTTTTTGCACCAATGCTTTCATATTTCAAATTTGAGGGTCCTGAACCTATCAAGTGCTTTATGGATGCTAAGTCGGCTTCCTTGGAGGAGGTAGAGATTGATATTCAAGCAGATCTAGGTGAGACTGAGGATTACAAGGCTTATCTAGAATATAACTCGTACAGTAACAGGGAACACGAGATAGTTAAACGTATTCGCTCCAAAAAGGAACGCAGGATCAAGGCACTTGTAGAGATGCTAAGAGAGTTTCGCAACGCAAAATCTGTCATTATATCTTTCAAGACTCTTGAGGTACAGTTGCAATGTTTTAACTAATAACTGTTTCGCCATTTTGTTTTCATCTTTTTGTGAACTTCAAACCAAAGCTAATAGTTTGCTTAGATGTGTTTGTGCTGAATGATGCATTGTTGCTTGGTGTTTGCTTGGCGCTCTAGACAAGTTTTCTCCCATTTATAATATCAGTATGTTGGTATGCTTAAGTAAATGTCTCTTCTTTTGCGAGTCACTAAGTGTAATGTTGCTGAAAAGGACATATACGCATTGCTCTAAGCCTCTAAGTAGTTCCTCTAGTCCTTTCTCGAATGTCAGATTGATATTCATGATATCATTGTTTGTGCTTTGATCAAACATAACGGGTTCATATGTATGAGTTAGTTAAGAGTGCCTTGCTCCCAAAACTCTGAACAATTTGTTAAGAAACTAGGATCTTTAACTGCTTCTCCCATCCATAATATCATTTTGTTTTGTTTTTCTTGAGTCCATGAGTATATGGGTAAAAGTTATGAGTGTCTTTCTTCCAAAATTTTGAGCATATGTGTTACCTTACCTGCTTTTCTCATCCTATAAATTAAACCTGTGCTTATTGTCCTGTCAACTGAGATTACCTTTAGAACTCATTAGAAGGTAAAATGTATTAGAGGAAACATAGAGGTTTCTTTTGACTTGGAATAGACCAGGGTTGATTGCTGTGTGAGATGTGAGAAGTAGGTTGAGAATAGTCGAGAATGTAAACGTAATGTAAATTTCTCATGCAAGGTAAGGCATGGTCTAGTAGGGACAAAGAATTTCTGGACAGAGACTATTGTGCTCATATGCCTTTCTGTGAATGTCCTTGTTACTTTTGATAAGGGTTTGGGAGACAATCTTTAGTTCATTATTACTAGCACACTGAGAGCCATGAAAGATTGTTATACCAATTCATAGATAACAGTAGCGGGTCATAAACGGTTAGAAAGCCCCACAAATGTTGCTACAATTAGGTTGCAGTCCTAATAACCTTGACAAAGTAGTTCTCTTAGAACAGATTCTTGTTGATGTTTGAGCAACAATTAAATTCATTTGTGTTTGCTCACTTTGTGCTAGAGAAACTAGAATATTTATGATTTTGTTGTGCACATTTAATTTGCAGAAACTTTGGCCTGTTTGACCTAGATATTAAGGTTAGAATACAAAAATATCGCAAGTAGTGATTCTACGTAGAATCATTTACAGAGTTTTCCACTATTCTTCAGTATCATGAATCAACTTGGAGAGTCAGGAATAAGCATTCCTAAAGCAAAAGTCTCAGGAATTTCATATCTCAATGTAAAGGAAGAAGAAATTCATTAGCTAGTGAACACTCTTGAAAAAGCCTTAGCTAATATGGGTCAGAGAACATTGTTTTGCCACTCCAAAAGGATAGCATTTAATATAGCTTTAGAAACGTACATTATGTGGAAGAAATTTTTGAAATGCAATATCTCTGAGCACCACCATTCTCGATTCTTCATTCTACCATCTGATTTTAATTTTCTACTGGTCATTGATGTAGGTTCTCACTGATATTCCCAATTTAATGGATAGTGAGGCGTCTCCATTTTCAGATTTGAAAAATATAAAACTGAAACCTGGATCGTCAATGCTCTCTGCATTGGACTTTTTGCTGAAAGAATCACATGATGCTAAAGCTTCCCTACAAGAATCCTTGCAAGGTAATACAAGCCTCTAATTACCTAATATGTATTATATCTAATCTATCAACTAATTTTTATGCATATCTGTCATGTGTAAGGTTAAGATAAGGGAGCTGCAATTGCAAGAGTTAAGAGCAAGAATGTTCTCCAACTGTAACTGTATAGTACATGGTATCCTTGCAAAACTCTCCAACTTGAAGGCGGTATGACCATATGAGAGCCCTGGAAATTTTCGAATTGTGTCGTCATAATTCAGTTTGGTATGAACATGATGTAAGTTGAACTGTGGATTTTCATTAATTGTGTCTGCATGCAATGCAGATGTTCTACCAGTAACTGGTTATTTGTAATACATATCTAGCATATGTTCTCCTTACTGAAGTGTATTTGTACACTCTTTTGTTAGTTTCATATGCGTTTGGGATGCTAAGCAGCATCAGCAGTAGAGATATGGAAAACTCTTCATATTTGAAATGGTTTCTTACTTGCCACACATTTGAAAATAAGAGTTGACTATTGACTGATAAGTAATAGTATAGAACTATAGCAAGGCTGCATTCTGCTGCTTTAAACAACTTAGACTTCAATGAGACCAAGAACATGTTGAAGTGGAAGCAATTTAATCAAACACTTACGTTGTGAACATGTTATTGTATAGAGTAAGGTCAAAGTGTGTTTAACCGGGGGTTGTCCCCGAGTCCATCAAATCAAGCCTGGGTGATCCGGGATGTTCCCATCACCCTGTGTAGTATATTGTCAAGTGCTTAGTATAATAAAGTTTAGGCCCGTGGTTTTTTTTTTCCTTCGGGTTCAAGGAGGGGTTTTTCATGGGAATATAGCATGTTCTTTAGTAGTAAATGGTTTAGTATTTCTATACTTTCGTATGCGTTATAGTATAGTTGAATACCCTATCAAGTGGTGTCTAAGTAAGGAGAAAAGCCCAACAAAAGAGTAATTTTTTAAAAATTAATTATCAAAAACATGTTGGTTGTAGTATGTCGGAAATTGATTTTGTACTTGTTTTGTCCTTTGGTTGGCTGATTTGCCTTTTGTTTGCTTTGAGTCCTTTGACGTCACTTTCGCAAGCATATAAGCTCAATCGGTAGAGCACCGTGCAATTGCGCATCAGGTGTGGGTTTGAACCCCATTTGTTGACACAACAAGAAAACCATTTTCAGTATATAGAAAACAGCATGAGCACTGTGAAAATTTCTGCCCATGATCTATTTGCATGGGTTCAGGGTTGTGATTACTAATTAGTTGTTGAATGGTTTTCTCTTACCTCCTGCCATGAAGTTGTGCCACCCAAATACTTTTGCAAACTGAAAATTGCAGGAATTAGTTAAGAATCTCAACATGAGATGATATGATCATGGAACAGTCATAACTCATATGCATTAGACTTAGGATGTGTTGGCTTTATAACTTAACCATACTCTTTAGTTACAACCATGCAAATTGCATCGTTGATTGAGTGTGCTATCCTAAGTTCAGGATGCCTAAAAATGACTGCATTGCATTACTAGCAAGTAACGAGACATTAGTTTGCTTGTATAAGATTTCCTACTTAGTACTTACCAGCTTACTGATGCATAGAACATGGCAATTATGAGGAAATCAAGTAACCTTTTGTCAAGGTTTAGCAAAAAAAAAAAAAAAAAAAAAAAAGAAACCTTTTGTCATGTGTTGCTTCTTAATCTGTTTGCTCAACCAATTCTATTTCTATTGGTATATTTCATACTAATATGCTACCATTCCAAATACATGAATAAAAATTCAGCAGAGAGCTTTTCTGTCGTCCAAAATTCCTACTAGGAATTCAATTTCACTATTTAGTTTTGTAGCCTATGTTGGACAGTTGGACTTCAACCAATGTTCTTGTGCAATAGCAAAATGCTCTTAAGTTAGTCTATTTTGACCATGTCAAATGTATAGATGAACAAAGATTCTTTTGTGCTGGTTTCATATATGATCAGGAGCTTCTGTTCTTAGCCCAAAGAAATTGCTTTGAATTTCCAAGAAATTAATCAGAGTTTCTACGAAACTAGTGTTTGGTCCGGCTTTTATTTCTTAGGTCCATAAATAGTTTGAGAAGTTGGGTCATCCAGTCACTCTTTAATGTTGACTTTTCGATTAAGATGGATAGATAAGATCTCCTAGCAGTAATACGTAACAACTTGCATATACTTTGAAAATTTGGAACTATTTGTCCGAAAAATTTAAAAAAAAAGAAAAGAAAAAGAAAATTTGAATTAGGGTTGCACACAGGTTCAAGATCGGACCGGACTGCACCGAACCGGAATTCGAGATATCTTTGGACTTAAGAGTGGACTTGAAACATTCAGGTGTCGGACCAGACCTTAGACGAGACCAGACCGGAAAATATTACTTTTGTGAACTTTTTTCCTCACAAATTTATGCCGATTTAAAAAACTTTTATACAAAATCTAACCTCAATAACAACAACTCAATAAGTATCCCGTCGAGTGCGGAATTTGAAGAGGTATAAATGTACGTAACTTTACCTCTGTCTAGTTGTCAACTTAAAGAAAAAATAATAATTTTTCTTATCAGGCCCAAACAGGTCCAGACACGTCTGTTCACATTTTGGGTCGAACCAAACTGAAAACCCGGAATCTAAAATTTGAATGACCAAGAATCAGACCGATTCTAACAGGTTCAAGTTAAGTTCGATCTATTCAGATCAGGCCCTGTTCAAAATTCAGGCCTGGACCGATATTTCAGCTCTAATTTCCAAATGTTGTTTGATTTGGGTACCAATCTTGGGTAAATAAACATAAGGCAACCCAAAATTAAGGCCCACTAAAAACTTATTCTGAGAATCTTATGAAGCTACAGCTCTACAGTCTACAATACAAAGAACACCAGAGACGGCAATTGGGTATGCTGTCTTCTTTTCTTTTCTTTTTTTTTTTCTCTTATTTCCTTTATTTTTCTTTCCGTATTTTAAAAAATGACATCTTTTTTTTTCCTTTTTTTTAATAAAAATTTCTTTTTTAAACATAAATATAAAAGACTTTTGATTCAACCTCCCACTCCCCGCCAAAAACTCTTTTTTCTCTACCTCTACCCACCACTTCCATTCTCTCTCTCCACCTTCAGCCATCGGCCGGTGCCATTGCCGCTTTCGATCGAAGATAATATTCAACATAATACCATACTACTTCACGTACGGAGTTAGGCAAAAAAAAATAAAACGCACGGTTTAAACGAATCTTGATATAGCATTGCTTCAAGGAGTAGTACTACTTGCATTGCTGTAGTTTATGGTGAGTTCTCCTTCTAAATTAGTACTCCTTTTGTTTCATAGTGTATGGCATATTTTGATTTGGCATGTAGATTAAGGGCTCGTTCTTTTCAACTGGAATTGGTAACTGGGAAAAAATGGACAAAACTGGTGAAAACTGGAAAAAAATTGGGAGAAACGGGGAAAAACTGAAAATTATTTAATTTTCACTGTTAATAATAATAATAATAATAATAATAATAATAATAATAATAATAATAATAATAATATTATTATTATTATTATTATTATAATTTTACTAATAAATACTATTTTTATTATTATTTCTACTATTATTAGTATTATTATTATTATATTATAATAATAATAAAACTAATAACAATAACTAAAATAATAATAATAATAATAATAATAATAATAATAATAATAATAATAATAATAATAATAATATTTAATGATTATGCTAATAATAATAATTATACTAACAACAACAATAACAACAACAACAACAACAATAATAATAATAATAAAAAATAATAATAATAACAATTATTTTTATTATTATTATAATTATTAATACATATTATTATTATTATTATTAATTATTACTATTATTATTATTATTATTATTATTATTATTATCATTATTATTTAAACTTGACAAAACTGGACGAAACTAAATTTTGTAACTAATAACTGATAAAAACTGGGCAAAACTGAACAAAATTGGACAAAACTTAAAACCAGTTGAAAAGAACATCCCCTAAGTTAACTTTAAAATTAATACAAAGAATTGATAAATTGACTAGTACTCTTAAAAATCAGCAACAGCATCCTCAACACATGTTACACTTGACAAGTTCACAAGTGAATCCATTATAGGCAGTGACATCTTTCTGAGGCATTTCATCGAACAGCTGTTGGACACAGCCAATCTAACCCAAGTTAGAATACTTAACATTAGTAGACTTACACACATTACCATCAAACTCCATCCCACATTTTACACTAAACCCATGAACCTCCAACTCTCATTTATAAGACTACAACCCCTTTTCTCTCACCTCCCCAAACCAATAACACACTTAATTCTCCTAAAGTTTCCACCTTTTGCATAATTATAAGCTTTAATCATCAAAGTATAGATGAACAAAGATGAGTCTTTAACATAACTATCCCAAAGTTTCTCACAAATTCTTCTACTCTTTTTTCCAGTTTTATTGGTAAAAACATTGTTTCTTGGTACAAAACACTACCAATCGTGAAACATTTGAAGAGTTTGAGATTTATATCAACAAATCAAAACTAGAGAGAGAAAATATTTTTCCTTGGCAGTTCCATCTCCCATTTAGAAAGTCCATTAATTTTCCCAACATTGCAATTCAAAACGTCCTTTACCCTCTTCTTTATGTGTCAAAAAATGTCCTACATTGAACATAAATAAAACAATCCTATTGTTTATAAGTGATTGCGAGAGATGACTTATTGCCGAGCTGGATAGCATCAGCTTGTAACTCGAGCGAGGGCATTAAAGTGGTTGGACATGACTCTGGTTTGCTTGGTAGAGCCAATGGCATGCGACTCTCTGTTCTGCCCATTCCAAGCTGAGAGTTGGCCGCGTGAGTTGGGCGAAGGCCTGGCCCAAACGGTTCCTAGAGTGGAGGGCATCGCGCCAGGCTGGTTTCACAGAGCAGCGCATACTTCCCGCTCTTGGAAGTGGAAGGATAACGGGCCGGTGAATCCTTGGCCCATTAGTACCCTGTAGACCGAGCTCACTTGGACAACCACGTTTTTTTTTATGTTTGGTCGTATGCCTGATCATCACCTATGGTTCTTTTATGCACTTGTTTGTGTGAAGGAGAAAAAACTATGTGTAACTAATGAAATTCCATTGAACAAGGCCTAATTGATTTTCCCCTGATTCAACTCGATAGAGCAACAAAAACTCAAATCAGGCGGCCTAAAATTCCTAGTCTTTACTTTAATGCAACATCAATCATAACATAAATAATCTTCTTTGGTTTTGTTTTTGGCAGGAGTTCGTAGCACAAGTGAAGTGCCACACATTTATATAAGTATAAAAACACAATGATAACATTGAAGGATTAATGAAAGAAGCAGCGAGAGATTTACTGCTACAACCAGTAACAAATTGGGTGAAATTATGAGCATCTAAAATTGCTCGTGCTGGTGTTTTTGGAGTGCAGATTGGGGACATTCACTCATATATTGAGAACATTATCCTCTCATATTTTTGGTATCCTTGGTTGGCATTAGGAATCATGTATGTTTATTTTATGTGGAAACTAATCATGCACGCTTTGATTGAGCATCGTCTGTGTATGGAAGATCTTCTTCATGTGATGGTCCCTAATTTAATATTTTGTATATTTTCACTATATGTTAAGCTATTGCTCTATACTCTAAAGTCCCAAATTCATGTTTACATTTGATATTTTGTAACTTTTTCTATACATACACGCATGACAAACACAGTCTCCCTTCTAAAAAAATAAAATAAAATAAAATAAAATTTGCATAAGTACACAGTCATGTGCTAAATAGCTATCAAAAAATGCACTAAATAGCTATCAAGATGCACTAAATAGCTATCAACATTCACTCATATATTGAGAATATTATCCTCTCATATTTTTGGTATCCTTGGTTGGCATTAGGAATCATGTATGTTTATTTTGTGTGGAAACTAATCATGCACGCTTTGATTGAGCATCGTCTGTGTATGGAAGATCTTCTTCATGTGATGGTCCCTAATTTAATCTTTTGTATATTTTCACTATATGTTAAGCTATTGCTCTATACTCTAGAGTCCCAAATTCATGTTTACATTTGATATTTTGTAACTTTTTCTATACATACACGCATGACAAACACAGTCTTCCTTCTAAACAAATAAAATAAAATAAAATAAAATTTGCAGACGTACACAGTCATGTGCTAAATAGCTATCACAAGATGCACTACATAGCTATCAAGATGCACTAAATAGCTATCAAGATGCACTAATAAATTTAATAACTCTCTAAATGAAAGACTTCTCGTCCATATTGATAACTCAACTTCTGTTTACTTCCTCCTCTATTTTGATAACTCAACTTCTATTTCCCTCCTGTATTGCAACTGTACATTGCTTTTCCTCAACTTTCAATGCTTTTAATTCATAAAATACTATACTAAAATCCGGCATTGAGTTCTTCTCCTATTTAAATATACATTGGACACTGTATTTTACAACTCCCAACTTACAATTTAGGGAAAAAAAACCTCATACATATTAGATATTACTTTTGATTCACCAGTTCTAGTTTGAAAGCCCGTGTGATGTACCTATTGAGTGAAATGTCTCTACATGTCCCAATATATTTATTCGTGGTGAAATTAAAACTTGTTAGCACAATGCTAATCTACTATTAATAAACCTCCAAGAAGACCAAGCAAATACTTTGATTTAAAATCATCCCAATTATAATCGAGATGCCCTCGTAAAAAACAAAAACTAATCTAGAAATTTTATCTCCAATAGCTCATATCTCCAATAATTTCAATTTATTTGTATATTGAAAGAGAAGATAAAATTAAGGAAATCCATACAATCTGTTAATGAACTTTCAATTGCACTTCTAAACAAAGTACACTATCATTATGTAAGATGGACGTCCTTGAATCAATACAACAACTATTGTTAATAAAACTTGTAGGCGGTAGGCATAACACTTTTACAATAATACGCTCAACTAATAATAGCCTGTATACCAAAATATAATCCAATAAATCAAATTTATAATTTTCGATTATACCTAATAATGAGAAGAACACAAAAAATTACTTCAAATTTCAATTATACCTAATAATGAGGAGAACATAAAATATTAGGATAAACCAAAAAATTATTTCAAATTCAACTTTTACAATATCAAAACCTGCACATACGAACAAAATGATCAATTAGTATAATGATAATTTATTAGTCTAGTTTACAACTTTATATAGTTTATACTGAAAGGTATGTACGTAATATATGAAAATATACACTGTAAAGAGAAGGGTGTATGATAAAATATAATAGGCTTATAATATTGCTCCAAGCACAATTAATATATCCTAGATATACTAGTTTCCTAAATACATTAGATCACTAGTATAATATCCTAAACATATAATATCATATATATCTTGTTTCCTAAATAGATGGGGAAAATATATTCTCATAATATTTTTCCGATATCATATCTATAACACCCTCCCGCAATCGTAGCGGCAGGGCATTACGAATGCTATGATTGGAACAATACAATACATAGTGTCCTTGTCTTCGGTGAGTCCTCGATCTACACGATCGAGTCTTCACAATTCATTGGTCAGTGAGTACTCGATCTGCGCGATCAAGTCTTCACAAGTAATTAAACGGTGAATCTTCGATCTGTCCGTCGAATCTTCACATATCATCAAGTAGGGAGAAGTCAACTTCTTGTCGCTACCTCCAATACTTTCAAATCGGTGCCATTCATGGTCGTCGATCAATTTCATTATCATCATCAAGGTGATCTTGTATATCACATGAACACCTTTTTTTTATCTACTGCTGCAAAAACGGGCAGTAGCTCCGCCATCTTTTAAAGCCCACTGCATGCGAGTCTTCATTCATCATAACCATTAATTAATGCCATATTGGATTACTTTAGATCCATCAATAGTGCCGTGGAAGGCCATCATATCAAAGGGGAAAAAAAAACTTTAAATCAAGTAGGTTGGTCTTGGGATCGATGTTTGGGGTTGTCCGGTGGCCGACGGACAACAGTCCTCCACCGGCATAGCGGAAGCTTTTGTGTTTAGGTTCTCAGGATCGAACAAGCTCTGATACCATGATAAAATATAATAGGCTTATAATATTGCTCCAAGCATAATTAATATATCCTAAATATACTAATTTCCTAAATACATTAGATCACTAGTATAATATCCTAAACATATAATATCATATATATCTTGTTTCCTCAATAGATGGGGAAAATATATTCTCATAATATTTTCCCGATATCATATCTCTAACAGTGTATGTGATCCTTCTATAACAAAGCACACATTCGTACAAAGTTACTCATCCATCATTGCAATAATATATAGAGCTATTAGTAGTAGCAAGTAGTTTGGGCATGATAAAGAAACACAAACAAAAAATATACAGATATGAGCATATTGAGTAAACAAATGATTAATAGGAAAAAGCAAGGGGTGGGGGTTTTGCATACTGAGAACCTAATCAGAGTGGGAGTTGAGACTTGGGAGATTATAATTGAGTTTGAAAAACAATCCAATTGTTTTATAAGAAATAGAAGAAAGGTGAGACTAATTAGAAAGGAAGCGTTTTAATACTACCTAACTTATGATTCTTAGTGTTTGGTCAGATACGTTTTGCTCGTTTAATAGATTATTACTATAGGGTATGATAATCAAGCTTAACTCCTTTTCTATTCTCTTAGTAAAAAAACAAAAAAACAAAAAACCAATATTACACTAACCAATCCTTCCAATATTGCTGTAGTTTGCCACTGATTCTATCTTTTATGTTTTTGTGTTGAGAGACAACACCTAAGATTGATTGTATTTTATCAAAAAAAAAAGAAGAAAAAGATTGATTGTATTTTATCAAAAAAAAGAAGATGGATTGTAAGCTTGTAGCATGAGGGATTGAGTGGGCAATGATCATGTAAAGTACGGATATTCACGAGTATTAGATTGTTGTTTGAGATAGAAAAGTAGCAATCCAAATATTTACTAAAAACGATTTCACCTCTATCAAGAGTATCAACCAAACAAATCTATTTTGCAAAAACTGATTTTTTAAACTAGAAACCAAACAACTGATTTTGATCAATTAAAAACAAAAATGACAAAATCGTTACCAAACACCACCAGTTTTTGTAATTATTTAATTTGTTTAGATGATGCTTCAAACTCGATTGTTTGACATTATTTACG
The DNA here is from genome assembly GCA_038025085.1 of Tetragonia tetragonoides. Lineage (NCBI taxonomy): Eukaryota > Viridiplantae > Streptophyta > Magnoliopsida > Caryophyllales > Aizoaceae > Tetragonia > Tetragonia tetragonoides. Next base: position 37,873,851 of record CM076143.1, read on the forward strand.
GATAATGGCGCATTGTTATAATTATCGATTGAGTGGCACACCTCATTGCTCTTGAATAATACCTTCTTTATATGTTTTATATATATACTCCCTCCGTCCCTCTCTTATCTTCTTACTTGACTTTGCACAATCTTCAAGATGGTACTTTGACCATTAATAACTTTAATTATATAGATATAATTATATTAAAAAATTGATATTGTGAAAATATAATCTCTAATGAATCTAAGAAATGTATTTTGATATTATATTTCTTTATATATTTTTCATAAATTAATGGTCAATATTTATAAAGTTTGACTCAAAAAGTCAAATGAGAAGATAAGAGAGGAACGGAGGGAATATTATATATGCATCTCGATCTAAAGTACTTTTCGATGCGAATTTGATGGTATAAAAATTATATTTTTTTGAGATGTGTTGATTAAGTTACTATATTTGATTTCAAATATTTACAGAGATCTAGTATAACACTTATAAAATTCTAGAAGTCTTTTACAATTCAAGAATCCTAAATAGTAGATATAGTAAGGCATAGCAATGTGCTTTGCAGTTTCGATTTTCGAAAGCCCTTTAAGAAAACGCGGTGGCCGTTAATGGAGACCGAGGGTTTTATTTTACAATGTGAATTGTGAAATAGTGGGCAGTGCCTTTGTTAGGGGACAGGGCATTGACTCCCCATAATTACGGAAGAAATTAGTAAGAAAGCAGTGAATTTGCAAGATTGAATTCAAAAGTTGTGTTGCCGACCCCTTAAAAAATATCGAGTTTTGCTTTTTGTCCAAAAAATAGAGGAGAAAGTAGAACATAATGGACCAAAGTACCTTAAAAAAATTACTCGTACATGTATTATTAGGCTATATCGATCTGAAGCGCGTACAGTACCTTCCCACATTTTTCTCTAATACGTCTCACTCTCTCTTCCTTTTTCATGTACTTTCCCTTTGATAAAATTGACAATTGCTAGGAAATTTCACTAATTCATTTATAATTTCACTAATTCATTTATAATTTCACCACCACTTCTTATCCAATGAAATAAAATAAAATAAAATAAGAGAAAGAATTTTACCGCCTTTCCAATGCCCTTTAAATCCCTAGTGCATTTATAGCATAAAATCTCGACTCAAATATAGGGATGGCAATTAAGTCCGAATCCGATCCTTTAGGCCAAAAAAATCCGAACCGAATCGGATTTTGAGCGGATTCGAATGTTGTGTGAAATCCGCCAAAATCCGATCCCCACCTCCGAATCCGATCCGAATATCAGATTATTTTTGATATTTAAAAAAAAAAAGGAGCACTACATCCTTAATATATTTGAATTAAGTATATATGTTCACCTTTGTTTGTATCTTAAATCCTTAATATATATACCATATTTATTTTTGTTGAGTTAGCAATTAGCTATTTAGTATATCTTATATATGTTCACATTTAAATAAAAAAAATGGAAGTAAGTCGAGTAAACGGATCGGAGGTGGATCGGATTCGGAGGTTACCAACTCCGAATAGTTTCGGATTCGGATCCTCACTAATCGGAGGTTATTCGGATTCGGAGTTGAATTTAGAATCCGTTATTAGTATTCGGAGCGGATTCAGATTTAGCATAATCCGATCCGAATCCGATCCATTGCCATCCCCACTCAAAGATCAATCAAACACCCAATTTTATTACCAACTTTGCTCGTTTTATCTGGGAGTACAAAGATCCCCCCACATCTTGAATACAAATTCTTTCTACTTGTACTACCTATTATGGGATTCCTTGTTCCATTTTTTTCCCCAAACAATCTTGCTTTTGTACAATTATCCTCTACTTGTACCACTACTAAAAAATTGGGATTTAGCTGCGGATTTTAGCTTCGGGAATTACGATTCCGTGGTTAATTAGCCGCGGAAAAATTTCCGTAGCAAAATTAGCTGCGGAATAACTAAATTCCGTGGCTAAATGTTATCTTTTTTAAAAAATTAAAACTTTAGCGGCGGATTTAATTTCCGTTGCTAGGTAGCGGCGAATCATTCAAAGGTTCCGTCGCTAAATAGCAGCGGGAATTAAATCCCCGTAGCTGATTCTGTTTTTTTACAATGGTTAAATACGGGTTAAATATAATGCAATGCATATATTAGTAAGAAACAATCCCTTGGCCTGCTGGTAAAGGCCCTCTTGTATGCGCGTGAGCACTATGGTTCGAATCCCCTTGCTAGAATGATGGGGGAATTAAATGTTGGACTGCGTGGGAGGGCCCGCGTGTGTCTGGGGCACTGGGCCAGTTGAGCCGCGCCTGGGTTCGTCGCCTGCGGTGAATTCTTTTTTTTTTTTTTTTAATAATTAAACTCCGCGACGGAAATTATTTAATCCGAATCAGTAGATATACTGAGCTCAGCGGCGGATGAAAATAAATCCGCCGCTGATTTTCTCAGCGTCGAGGTTTTTTGCGTCGGATGTTATCCGTGGCTAAGTCCGCCGCTGACCTTAAATAGCGGTGGTTTTTTTGTGATAGCGGCAGTTTTTTCGGCAGCTAAAATTGATTTTTTTTGTAGTGTACTAGCTATTATGGGATTCCTTGTTCCATTTTTTACCCCAAACAATCTTGCTTTTGTACAATTATCCTCAATTTTGTTAAAGAACACTTTGTTGTTTCCCTTTTTACAGAATGAAATCCAAATAAAGTAGCATATGTATTTTTTTTTCTCAATTGAATTAAATTGAACACTGTTAAAGTGATTAAAAAGAGGCTCTTTTCTTTTTAACAGAATGGTACAAGACCGTAAGGAACAAGTGAACAACGCGGTAAAGAATTAAATTTATTAATTATTGTGTAATAGATAGGACAATTCTTAATTATTGTATTGATAGGACAATTCTTAATTATTGTATTGAAAAAATTAAATTTATATAAAAAAAATTAAGAAAAAAATTCAAGCGGGTTCGGCGGAATCCACTAGGTGAAGAGTGGATCCGCCACTGAAGGGATTCCAATAAGTTTTTGAAATCATTTTGATTAGTTAGGTTCGGGAACACAAGTTGGATCTTCTCCATCATCAACTGGATTTGATTTTCCAAGCATCTGCATTACGTTTCGTGATGATCTCCGATTAAAGGATCATGCGTTGGCACCCATGATTCGACGGAGCGTGCAAGACACTCATTTTCAAGCATTAGGGTTTAGAATCTGTAAACACAAATTTCGTATCTGAAAAATAAACAGAGACAAAATATAGAAACAAATATTCAATTTATATTTAAACTTGGATTTGGGTTACAAACTCTAAATCAATCCCCTGATTAAATCTCTACTTGAACTTGAACTTGAACTTTTGATGAATCACAAACTGACTGCAGATCACGAATCACCGATTGAATTTGTTGAATCGAGTGCCACTAGCTTGATCTCGATTAGTTGGTTTGTTTCTCCAGAATTGATTGAAAGGCTTGAATGCTTTTATCTTCAATTTTCTTCCAGAGCTGCAGGTTTAAGGCTGGCAGAGAGAAATCGGCAGAGTCTCCTTATGTGATTTTCACAACCCCTTCATATGAACCTGATACTCTCTATTTATAGAGAGAGAGCTAATCCATGAGTCTTTCTTTTTGGGCTTGTAGTCATGGGCTTATTTAGAGACTTGGTAGTCTTAACCCACATTTAATTATTTAAAACCCACTTATGAAAGACTATTTTAACTGGGCACTTTAATCAATTAATAAATGGGCTATTTGGATTTAACTAGGCCTGGCAAACAGATCAGGTTGGGTCGGGTTCGGGTTCAAGTCAGCTGACCTGATTTCTAAACAGGTCGAAAAACCCAACCTGAACCTGATCTGTTTAATAAACAGGTTGAAAAATCCAACCTGAACCTGATCTGTTATTGATCAGGTTGACCTGACTTGAACTGCCCAACCTGAATTATTTTTATCGTTTAACCTGGAAATTTTAAACTTTGATAATTTCACTCAATTAGTAAGGTCGGTTTCGTTTGCAATCAAATTATGACTCTAAAACAACTTTATCTACAGCATTCAGCAACATTAATCATCATTCATCACAAAGGTATGGCAGCAAACACATTAAAGTCAGAAATACAACATAATAGTATGCAGCAAGCACACCAGGCTACTAGCACCTCCACTATGCTGAAAGAAGCACCAAGATTCTAGAGTCTCTGCTCTCCAGAGATCAAACAAATTCAAACTGACTCAAATATAAAGTCTTACAACCAATGAAGTTTGATTCCACAAATTGCAAACACTAAGGATTGAAAAGTTCAATAAATTAGATAAACTAAAGTTCACATCAAAGAAATATGGTTGATTTCTGAGGACTAGATGCTAAATCAGATTGTTGTGGAGTACAATCTTCATCTGCCAACTTCAACAGGTCAACTTCATAGCGGATTCTGCGAGCTCCTCCAATTGAGGATCCAACCGATCCATAAAGGCTACAAAGACAAATAATATTAAAAAAAGATGGGAATAAATGAAATGAAAAGGCAAAATAAACAATAGTCATAAGTTTATACATACTCTGTGAGCCCAATCTCAACAACAAACAAACAAAACTTTAAGATTTCTTGTCAATCTGTCATTGCATCACTGAATCTCCTAGCTATTAGCCTCATCTGTCTTACATTAAACAAGCAAACTTAAGCATCTAGACAGAATCAAATGATGCAATACATGAAAATAACATGTTAGAACAAACCAAAATATCAAAACCCTAAATCAGAACATCAAAACCTTAAGTAAGAACTAAGCATGAAATCAGAAATCGAAACCCCAAATAATATTAACAACTAAACCAACAAGAATGAAATTAAAATTGGAGACATGAAATTTAACGGTATGGACTTACTTTAAGAAGAGAGGAGGTGAGCTGAGCTGAGAAATGAGAGAGATAATTCAGAAACAAAGAATTAACAAAACAATCAACAAAAAATCGAAAAGACAAATACCTCAAACATAATCAGAAACATGCGAAAATGTGGGGTGTACTGAAACATCAGAGAAACATAAATCAGAAGAAATAAAACATAAACAAAACCAACAATCAAACAAAGAATCTACGAGAATAAGAGATAAGATAAATACCTTTGGACAAAGAATGGACAAATGAAGAAGAAATCAGAAATGGTGAGAGTGTAGTGAGGAGAGAGAAACCCATGGTGAGAGTAAGAGAAAGAGAGGCGACTGAAAAGGATCGAGAGCTTTTTAGGGTTTCAAGTTGAGCCGAAGAGGAAGAAGAACTGAAGAAGAATCGAGAATATGAGAGAGTGAGAGAGAGTGAGGAAGAGAGAGAAATAGAGAATGATAAACATAAAATGACGGCAAAAACAATGAGGGCTAGGGTTCCCTTTTTTCCCTCTTTTATCTCTATTTTGGGCTTGGGCTGCAGATTGGCTCATGGGCCGGTTAAAAAATTTTGGGTAACTTTTTTATTTTTTTCATTTCACTTGTTAGATGGGTTAAACGGATCAGGTCGACTCGAACCCGATAAAAATCAGGTCGACCTGATCTGTGACCTGACCCATTTAATGTTTTCGGGTTGAGCAGGTAATTTTCAGGTTGAGCAGGTTGAAATTTTCAACCTTAACCTAACCCATTTAAGTTTTCGGGTCAATCACGTCGACCCATTTAATGTTTCGGGTCGAAAATCCCAACCCTAACCCGCTTTTTTCGGGTTAGGTTCGGGTCGGGTTATCGGGTCGGGTTAGTTTTTGCCAGGCCTAGATTTAACCCACAATTAATTAATTAATTTTAACATTTGAATGTTTGACAATTATTTAGTCAATAATTTGACTTTGGCCCCATATTTTATAAGTGGCACGAATTATATTTTTTTTAGTGTCTACAAATTGTCCCCTCGAAACCTGGTTACATACACAATTTGAATGTTTAAGCGTTACCGGGTTCCGACTCTTTATACGCCACGCTTATTTGGAATTGTTTTATATACATACAATGAAGCATATCTATGTATACCATTTTTTAGTGGATATACACCAACATGCATCATCATTTTTTTTTGTGTGTGTTGAGAGTTGAGTCCACTGAGCAAGTGACTTGAGCTCAACATTTGCTTCAAACGTTACTGCGTAGATCGAAACCAAGCAGTCTACTTTTCTTTATTTGGGGGAGAAAATTGAGTTTGGCTTGGTGAAGGACTCCTAACTGCATTCAACCGGTCTGCACATCCTTAGCTTAGCCAATCAAGACAAAACTCTCTTGACTTGGAATTTGAAACAAGACCAGGAAATTGCCGTTTCGTCTCTTTCTAAGTGCTCTTTGCCCATAAAAGACGACCTATAACCGAGACTCACGCAGACACATCGGCCCTGCCCTTCTGAGCGCTGCATTTCACCGTTGGTCACGTCTCTTTTTTTTTGTCGAGGAATCTGACATCTCATCATCTCGGGACTGCGCCGGAACTGAAGTTACTCGCCGGAATTTCTCGAGTTCGAACCAAACCGGACCTCTGAGACGAGTTTGCTGTAGGCTTTTGTTTCCTTGGTGTATTATGCGCATGTGACTTATGATGAATTAGCATGACATTTCAGTGTCTTGCCTTCTAATGCTTTATTATCACTGCCTACTTACACATTTTCTCTCCATTTATTTTTTTATGCGTGGTTCCCACTATTGTTTGGTTCTCATGTGTTTGAAATCCCATGAGAGCATATGTTACTTGGTCTTTGTTTCCTTGCAAACAAATACTTTTGACATTAGTATTTAGATACCACCAGTGCAATGATTACTTTGGCTCCAGCTTTATATGACCTTCTCTCACAATCATATGCTATATAGTAATAGATGGTCAATCTGTATCACAGATAACAAGCATATAGGCACGCCATTTTTGTTGGTAACACTGCTGACATAATTTTCAACCATGTCAATTGTAACATTTGTCATCACCCCGAGTATCTTAAACACGCAATTTGGGGAGGAATATACATTTTGTACTTAACAGGTTGTACGATGAATTATTGTTGGAGTCCAGACATATAATTAAGCATAATCTCGACGTATATATCGAAAGAAACATCCACGGAGAATATATCGAAAGAACCATGTATCCACAGAGTATATATCGAAGGAACCATCCACAGTGTATATATCGAAGGAACCATCCGCGGAGTATATATCGAAAGATCATCCCTCACAATATATATCGAAAGAACAATCCACAGAGTATATATCGAAGGAACCATCCGTGGAGTATATATCGAAAGATCATCCCCCACAATATATATCGAAAGAACAATCCACAGAGTATATATCGAAGGAAACATCCGCGGAGTATATATCGAAAGATCATCGCCCACAACATATATCGAAAGATCATCCAAGGAGTATATATCGAAATATCGTCCCCAGAGTATATATCTTAACAACCATCCAAGAAGTATAGCTGGAGTATATATATCTCATAAAAGTGTTGTCAGAGTCATTATTATCTTGCAAGCACCACTTATTGATGATATTATTGATGAAATTAACATTTCCCTGCAGGAACCATTAATGATTTGAATTTTTTATACGTAGGTTATCCTTTCATCCTACATTGCTGCGACAATCATCCATCATGGTGATTTTTACAGGCGAAGAGAGTAACAACAGAAATTATTTGTTCATCTCATCGAACAATGGACGCAAAAAGACAAGACTACATGCTCGACGTCCTATGACATATGGGAACAAATCACCCATGTATACACCAGCTTATACTGATCCTTCTTGTTGGTCGCAAGAGAACACCAAAACTGGGGAGATTACTCTACTATAGACCCACCCAAGGGTTAGAAGAAGTAGCCAAAATTATAGTCTATTGCATCATGACATAATATCCTTCGAGAAATCATGGGCCGATCTCAAATTTAGTGGAGAGTTTTCCTTTAAACCTTGCTATTGGAATGGACAGAAGACATATTGGCTCGGTGCAAGAAAGAACTTGACAATGTGCGAATATTTTACGCTGTGTATGCTTCGCTCTTCCTCTATGACAAATGCCCCAATATTATAAAGACATTGTGTGAATTTTGGTGCCCTAAGACAAATACCTTGCACACTACGAAAGGAGAAGTATCCATTGCACTATATGATATCTATGCACTTATCGAACTGCCTCTTTCAGGATTTTTCTATGATGAAGTTGTTCCCACGATTAAAGAGTTCAATTCAAGTACAACTCGACAAAGCTGAAAGAACTTATTTGCTGCATACCATAAGCTTATGCAGGATTATGGAAACAGACCGACTATCGAGAACTGGGTGAGATTCTGGTTTCGTGGCAAATAGAAATACTATGTATCCACAAAACCTCACGAGAAAAAATTGTGTACCCCTATCTTGCGAGAATCCTTATGCCCGTTTAAATAAGGTTTTGAATGGGGAAAAACTCAAGCAGTATTTGATGAATTGGGGATAGTTGCGGGCGAGCGGACTGAAACATATCTTGCAGCATTCATCTCTTTTTGGCTTTGTACTTTTGCACTTCCTGTGAGGGACGTGGGATGCATTCGACCTGGAACTTTCAAAATAGCCTCCCAGATGGCTGCAGGTCAACCTTACTGCCTCTCAAGTGCAATTCTTGCAAGCATCTATGATGGCTTACATAATGTGTCCAGGTTTCCTAATCCTGGAAAGAGTGGAGGCAATTTTCCAGTTCACATTGTCTATGCAACACATATAATGCATTAGAGGAATCCCCATCACGTTGCAGCATGGTCAAGTTTTCTGGGCTAGGTCGAGCAAAATCATTTGAAGCAGACAAAGCTTGTACATTCATCACTTCTGGAGAAAATTTTTGTGGCATGCATTAATTAGCTCCAAAGGCAAGGAAACATTGGTGGATGACGGACTTTTAAGATGTGGAGACTTCACCAATTTTGCAAGCATACGGTCAAGCATCCTGACATTTCGATGCGAAGACAATTTTGTCCTAGAACATTATAGTCCTCACAGGTTTTCCCGACAGTTTGGTTTCCATCAAGATAAGAATGACGAACTAGACTTCAGCCAACTTCCGTGTCATAAAATGATCTTCCAAGTGCATCGGTCGTGCGTGAGATACAAAACACAGTCTAAGGTAGTAATTCCTGGCCGTTCCACCTCTCTAGCGCAACAAGTGACTTGTAGCTATAAAGATTGGTACCTTGAGACATTTCACCCTCTCTCTCAAACCTCACCTAAGGAGGCTGGCAAAAGGAAGAGATCTACTTCACCTCATGGAGATATCCCAAAAGATGACAACACCGCTAGCCCCGTGGTGAAATTAAGGCTTCTTCATCAAGGCAAACCTATAATCTCTCATGCTACCATTGTCAACAATCCCATTCCACATGCTGAGGTTGAAATATTATCTACAGTCACACCTGCCGTAGAATGTAAGCAAACGCTAAAATCGATCATTGTTTGTAATTTCAATGTGCAGGATAACTAAGAGAAGGTATCCAGGGACAATAAACCTCAACAAATTTTGGACGTGCCCCCAGTCGGTTCTGAAAATATTATGGTCATCTTTCACTTGGATGATATTGCAGAGTGCACGGTATTAACATCCTTTCATCTTTATCTTCTTTATTTATCTGTTTTTTTTAGAAGTGACCCAATAAGTTTCCTTGATTCTCTTTTGCAGGGTGAAAGTGGTGACATGAACAATATATCCCTACCAGCGGAAGGATTTGACATGTATAGTCAAAATGAATTCATGATCGACGAGGTCTTTCCTGAGAATTTTAGAATTGGGGGATCAAGTCAAAACTTGCATACAGACATGTCTGAGGCTGAATCTGCCCCTCAAGATTACATCGTTGAGCAAAGAAAACAGTTTCCCTTAAGAAAAACCCCTCAAGCATACATCGTTGAGACAAGGCAACCGCTTCCCTTAAGAAATGCCCATGTGGAGGTTTCGGTTTTTGATGCAGCTAACATTGTTAGAGATATTGATAAGAGTGCAACAAAGTCGATGGGTAAATGTGTCCTCAAGAAGGTTTCTCGCACTCCATTCGAAAAGTTACCTAACTTAAAAGGTGAGTTTGATGTCATTTATGATACGTTTACCAATAGAGGCCTTGACCCCACCCTTTTGCGAGAAAAGGTCGAAGCAATTATCCAACATGCAATTGACCATAAGACACTGCGAGAGAGCAACTCAAACCGGGTAGCTGCAGAAGTTAAGGAAAACTGCTTAAAGAATGTCAAAACCAAACTTGATGAGGCCTCTAAATTGTACAACATAGAGGTGGAACAACACTCGACACTCCAAAAGGAGTTGATGGAGGCAACTTCTAGATATGCAGAACTGCAACAGGAACTCGAAAGTTTAGCTACAAAGAAGCATGATTTGCAGACTCAAGTGACCAGTAGTGAACTTTTGGTCACCAAAGCTCAAGAAAAGGCTGCTGAGCTTCAAGGACAACTTGAAATTATTGAGACCACAGATGTATTGGATGAGCATGCTAAAGAGAGGTTAACAGAGTCTGAAGTTTGGGCTGCAGAACTCCTCAAAGCACTGAACGTCTTCCAGTGGATCCCATGATGTAGCTTACCTTAATTTGTAGGTTTTTTTTTTCGTTTTCTTTCAAGGACTTTGTTTCCCTTTCATGGATTTCATTTCTGTAATCATACTTCTTCAGATTTGCTGAATAATATGCAACTCCTTTTATTTCATACTATATCTCAAGCATGATTTTTTTTGTTTGGTGTGGTTGGACTTGTCTAAATGATTTATCCAAGCTGCCTACGTATCCATAAAGTGCTGAATGTACCTTATAAGATCAAACCAATGAAGTTCCAATAAAGAGAACCTGAATTTATTTATTTGTTTGGCCGTTGACAGTTTATACTCTTGCGGGCCAGGAGTAGTACAAGGATGATGAGTTTTTTTTTTTATGTTGCTGGACTTGAACAAATGATTTATTCAAGCTACCTACGTACCTATAAAGCGCAAAGTACACTTTACAAGATCAAGCCAACGTAGTTCAATGTTTTTTTTTTTTTTTTTTTTTTTTTTTTTTTTTTTTGGGTATGCAGTTTAGACTCTTGCTTAGGAGTTTACATTTGATCAACTAGAGAGCCTACATTTAGGCGTAGTATCGCTTCAGGAACTTTCCATTGATCGGACAACTCACACTCTTTTTTCATCCACAATCCTATATGCGCCATTTGTATAGACTTGTTGCACCACATAAGGACCATCCCACTTGGAGGTAAACTTGCTGCCTGTTTTGCGATTGGTGATGATCGGCCTCCTTACCGCCAGAACCAAGTCACCTTCTTGAAAGGATCGTGGCTTCACTTTCTTGTTGAATGTCCGAGACAAACAAGCTTGATAACACTGCAACTTTTGTTGAGCATCTAGTCTTTTTTCGTCAAGTTCCTCCAATTCAGTTAGGCACAGATTGTCATTTTCATCTTCTGTAAGACCTTCTTGAATGACGATCCTCAAGGATGGAATTTGAATTTCTAGCGGCGAAATAGCTTCAACTCCATAAACCAGAGCATACGGAGTTGACTGTGTTGGAGTCTTATAGGTGGTTCGGTATGCCCACAATGCTTCTCCAAGCTTGTCATGCCAATCTCTTTTTAATTTGCTAACCACCTTGCTAAGAAAATTGCAAAAAGTCTTGTTGAATGCTTCGGCAAGACCATTCGCAGGTGGATTGTATATAGATGACTTACGTTGCGTAAATTTGAACTTTCCACACAAACTTGTGATTAGAGAATTGACAAATGGTGTGCCATTATCTGTTATGATGTAACGGGGTACACCATAGCGATATATGATATGAGTCCTGATGAAGTCCGCCACCTTTTCCTTCTTGACTTCTCGAAATGCAACAGCCTCCGCCCACTTTGAAAAATAGTCGGTTGCTGCTAAGATATATGCATGACCGTTTGATGACTTCAGCGTGATAGGCCCAACAACGTCTAATCCCCAAGCTTCGAAAGGCCAAGATGACACAGTCGGATGTAGAGGCTCTGGAGGTTGATGAATGAAGTTTGCATGAAACTGACATTTTGAACATTGTTTTGCATACTCCATGCAGTTTTGCACCATCGTTGGCCAATAATAGCCCATCCTTTTGATACGATCATAAAGTTTTGGACCGGACTGATGAGGCCCACATATTCCCGAATGAGCATCTTCCATTGATTGTGCTGCTTCTCCTTCACCTAAACAACGCATCCATAGTCCATGAAACGATCGTCGATAGAGTGTCCCTTTATATATTGGACGAACCGAGATGCGCGCCGTCGAACTTCCATCTTATGCCTTGGATCATCCGAGAGCTTCTTGTGCTCTAAATAATCAATAAGTGGTTGACGCCAATCTTCCTTATCGATTACACATACTGAGATAGCGTTGGATTCCTCCACATCTTCGATTTCCAGCGGAGGCACAACCCATCGATTGCATATTGGGACCGATATAGCTTCATTTGCCCCCAGTGCTAAAGTGGCTGAAAGGTTAGCTAACGCGCCAGCCATCTTATTTGCACTCCTAGGAACGTGTCCCAAATTGACCGTCTCGAGTTTATTGAGCAAACTAGATGCATACTTATGTAATGGAAGTAAATCATCTTTCTTGACTTCGTACTCTTCTAGGAGCTGTTTGATCACCAACTGAGAGTCTCTATATATATCAATGTCATTAACACCCATTTCAATTTCCATTTGAAGGCCCAGAATCAAAGCTTGGTACTCGGCAGTGTTATTGGAGCAAAGTTGAGTGAGTGCGAATGAATAAGGGAGAATATGCTTCTTGGGGGAGACAAAAATGACTCCCGCTCCTGCACCATCTTTACGTGCCGCGCCATCAAAGTACATTTGCCATGGTGGCAGGATTTCAATGAAGAATACATCTTCTCCGGGTAGGTCATCACGAAGCTCCCATTCAGCCGGAATTGGGTGATCGGCCAATGCTTGTCCTTTAACCGCCTTTTGTGGCACATAGACAATGTCATGTTGCTCTATAAGCACTACCCATTTAGCAAGTCTTCCAAACAAGACATGTCTTGACAAAATATACTTGATGGGATCGGCCTTTGAGATTACTCGCACAATGTGTGCCTGAAAGTAATGTCCTAGCTTCTGGATAGCGAAGACTAGAGCCAAACAAACCTTTTCAATCGGAGAGTAATTTAGTTTAGCTCCAACAAGAGTGCGACTCAGATAGTAGAGTGCTTTTTCCTTCTTTTCTTCATTCTCTTGAGCGCACAAAGCACCTAGTGAATTTTTCTGTGCATACACATATAAAATTAATGGCTTTCCAGAGATCGGAGCTCCAAAAAGTGGTGGATGTGACAAGTATTTCTTGATGCTATCAAAGGCATGTTGGCATGAATTATCCCACTCAAAAGGACTCTCTTTCTTCATGAGGTAACTGAAAGGGTGACACCGCCCCGCCAAGTTTGAGATGAATCGTCTAATGTAAGCGAGACGACCCTGCAGGCTTCGAAGCTCTTTTAAGTTCCTCGGGGGAGGCATGTTTTGAATTGCCTCGATCTTGGATTGGTCAATTTCGATGCCTCTGTGCCGAACAATGAAGCCTAGGAACTTTCCGGAGGTGACGCAGAAGGCACACTTCAATGGGTTCATCTTGAGTTGATTCTCCCTTAGCCTTTCAAAAACCTTACGTAGGTCGCAAAGATGATCTGACCTCTTTTTTGACTTGACCACAACGTCATCTACGTAGCATTCAATTGTGTTATGCATCATGTCGTCAAAAATTATTTGCATGGCACGTTGATAAGTGGCACCTGCATTTTTTAGTCCGAAGGGCATGACAGTATAGCAGAATATCCCTTTTGGTGTACGAAAAGTAGTTGCTTCTTCATCGTCTGGTGCCATTTTGATCTGATTGTATCCAGCAGTACAATCCGTGAAAGATAAGGCTTCATGCCCAGTGGTAGCGTCGATCATGAGTTCCGTCACAGGTAATGGAGAAATCGAATGTGGAAAATCCTATTGTGTTTGAGAAAGAGGAAATTCATGATTGTGATTTAGAGAATATGAAAGTTTGTGATAAACTTGATAAATTGGTTGGAAGTCTTGATAAGGCAAAATCTAGACTTGCCGAAAAATTGAAGAATGTTGATAGTTTGATTGATAGAAATGTGGTTGAAGTTTCGAATGAGAAGAATGAAAATGAAAGAGGGGATGTTGTTGAAAGTGAGTCATTTGTGAGTGAGAAACCGGTTGAGAGTTTGGCCGAGAAAATGTTGAAGAAAAATTCTAAAAAACAAGAGAACATTTGTGTTGAGAAATTGAATGAGAAGGAAGTTGGTGTGTTGGTCAAGGTAACCGAAAATGTTAGTGTTTGTTGCGTAAGAAACCTTGACAAGAAGTATGATGATGAGTCTATTTCAAAGAGTAAGATTCAAGAGCTTGTATCTCGGATTGTAATGATGATGAGATAGCCGCTCTTGTGAATAGGATGGGTGAGAAGAAAAAAAACAGAGGGAGAGAAAAAGGAGAGCAAAGAGGGAGAGAAAAAGGAGAGACAAGAGGGAGAGAAAAATGAGAGTTCAATGAAGAAGAAAGGTTTAAGGATGAAAACGCTTGCAAATAGAATGAGTGTGAGTATTGAAGAGGGCAAAGTTGAAGAAAGTATGGGTATCACCAAGGAGATTGATGATACGGTTGACGATGTAGACTTCGTGTCTTCTCTTGATGGAAATAGTGGGGAAGATAATAAGGAGAAAAATAAAGCTCCACCAAGTGATGACCCTGTTCCCCCCACTGTTCCTGACAGTGTTCCCACTGCTAAAGACAGCGAAGAGGATGGAAGGCCACTCAGATTCTTGAGCTCCAAGACCCGCAATGAGATCATGAACACAAAGCCCAATGTCTCCAAAGACACTGACTTGAGCAAGAGACAGAAGGAGCTGATAAAGGAAATTGCGGCCACATACTCAAAGAAGAAAGGAAAGAAGGTTCAAGAGCCCTTGCCTATGCCAATTGCTCGCGTGACAAGGAGCAAAGCTTATGGTTCTCCTATCCAGTTGACTTCGTTTCCTGATGAAAAAGAGCCCCCATCTACCCCAACCTCCACAAAGAAAACCCAAGCACCAAAGAAAGCCGATCCCAAGAAAAAACCAACCCCACAAAAGAAAATATCCAAACTCACTGAAATCCTTGATAGCGAAACCACCCTTACAAACTCACCTCCTCCTAAGCCAACAAAAGCCAAAAAGACTATCTCTTTCATTGATGATGATCTCGTGGACATAACCGAGCCTTCTCCTTTCATGGTCAAAATAGAAAACCCTCGCAAGAGGAAGAGCAATGCACCTACGAGTAGCTCAAGTTCAAGAAGGACGGAGAAAAGGATGAAGTCCGAGAATGAAGAGGTCTTTGCACCATCCGGACATGCTAGAAGAGCGGCTGCGGGTAAAATTCTTGTGCCCTCTCTCTTAGCTAATCATGGTTGCAATGATTTTGTGGATGCTATTAAGCATCAAGGTTGGTGGGAAGTCTTTACCAATAGGAGTTATGAGTTTGCTAAGAATGATTTGTTGGAATTCTTTGAGTCTTGTGAAGTTATTTCGGGTACGGTTTATGGGAGAATTGGTGAGCATGATATTGAGTTTGATGCGGCTTTGATAGCGCAAGCTTTGGGTATTGAGAACAAATGTTTTGAGGTTGATGGTAGTGATGGATGGACTTACCTTGGAGAGTCACACACCCCCTTGACCATTTGCCAATGTATCACGGGTGATGGATCCTTAACCGGGTCGGTGAGGGTTCAAAAGAAGGATATGCTCCCTTTCTATAAGTTGATGTTCTCTTCTGTCATAAGAAACATTGTGCCTAAAGGAGAAAAGAGAGGAGATCCATCTTTGCTTGAACTCACAATTACCTATCTTATCGGGCGTGGTGTGAAGCTCAATCTACCTTTCCTCATGATCAACCATATTCAACGCACAACAAAGAGTGAAGAGGTCAATCATATTCGACCTTATGGATTTCTGCTCACAAAGGTCCTGAAACATCTTGGTGTTCCTCTTCAGAATGTACATGGAATGGCTTATTATGATGATTTTGAGAGTCGTACCTTGATCTCATGTGGGTACAATGCTATTCGTCAGCAACCAAGGGTTGGTCCTGCCTTCGATCCTATCTTTGGTCCTGCCTTTGGTCCTTCTGCACAGAATCTTCCAGCATCTTTTGCTCTAGTTCCAGTGCCTCCTCCTGCTACAATAACTGTACCAATTCCACCTACTATGCCTGCTCGAGTCTCTCAGTCAGCCCCTGTGACTCTTGAGACAGGATCCAGTAGCTTGGCCGTTAATGAACCCGCACGGGTTATTGCCCTTGAACAAAGGGTTGATGCTATGGAGGTTCGGGTGGATAAGAAATTTGAGGAGCTTAAGGAGGATAATGATAAGAAGCATACAACTCTCATGGACCTTCTCTCTCAGATCATCCCCAAGCCTTGATCTAGTGTTATCTCAGTTGGTATCTCACAAGCAATCTTTCCTTTGCTTTTGTTTCAAAACTCACAAACAATCTTTTGCGGTCACTTGGTCCTTGTTTTGTGACCACCATTGCATCATGCTTGCATTTTAATTGACCAATATCCTTGGATGCATTGATTTGAGCTATCTTACATGCTTTAGTCTTCTTATGTGATAGTACCCAAGTGGTGCGGATATGCATGTGTTTGAAGTGATTGCTCATTATATTCATCATGATCATTGCTATTATGTGTGTGATATTGCTTTTTGATGTGTCAAAAGGGGGAAGAATATGCTAGTGCTTATGTTGATCTATATTGACTAAGGTTGTTAGTCAAAGTTTTCTTGAATTGTATTCATGACCGAGGCTTCAAGTGAAGAGAAGCCTTCTTGTTCGAGCTTTCATCTCTCTTGGAATGATGATCAAAGGTTGAGGTATATTCATTTATGGCATTTAAGCTTTCATGATTTTGGCATAAGCATATCTAGTTTGTCATCATCAAAAAAGGGGGATTTGTTGGACCCTATGTGTTTTGATGATGATTACAACTAAATATACTTATGCTAATTAAATTACTAATGCCTTGAATTTAATTGTGATTAGTTCGCATATACCCAACAAGATGGAAAAGCTCAAAAGACGAACTACATACAACATGAAGAACAAGATAGAAGATTGGTATTTTCTATTTTAGATTCATGTAAAGTGTTGAGATTAATTTCATAGAGTTTGGAACAAGAGGAATTAAAATGGACGAAATTAACTTGAGGGTAAAACTGGAAATAGAACCTGAGCTGGGACCTTGGTCCCACTGTCAGGTCCTATCACCAGTCCAGATTTTACAATTGAATTTCGAAAACCGAAATATCTTGCAACTTGCTTAGCAAACTCCTTTTATCCAATGGGTTCTTTAGTGCACTAAAAGGAATCACCTAAAAGTGGTAACCTGCAAAAGAACTTCTGATTTGCTAAAGCATGCTAGGCTTAAAAAGAAAACTTCCTTTTTAGAGCCTTGTGCATTGCATAAGTCAAACAAGCAACCTCACTTTCAAAATCGGTTGCTGCTTTTTTTGAGACATCAGGGTGGCTCCTTTGTACTTGTCAAACTGATTTTTAAGGTTGCTTTACAAAAGATAACATGTGACTTGATTTGACCTTTTGGAGCATTGGTTTTCGAAAATACTTAACTCTTAAGAAAAGGCCTCTAGCTCCCTCCATATAAGAGATGGGTTGAGGTTGTGGAAAACTCAAGAGAGGATATTTCGATTTTATCAAAACCCTTTTCACAAAAACCTCTCTTCATTTTGCTCTTAAATTGCCCTCACATTTCCAAAGTAAAGAAAGCCCAGAAACTGTTCCTCAATCAGTTCCTACTCTTATAAGTCTCAACACTTAGGAAATATTGTAACCTTACTTGCTTATTCTAGAAGCACCAAAAAGGTTGTGTTACTTTACCCTTTCGAGAGAATTTGTGAGCTAGAGATAGCTTGTGTAATTGCTCAAAGCCGAGTGTTGGCTTGTGAGTCTTGGCAACTTGTAGGGAAGTTGTAGGTTTGCTCATAGCCCTTTATTGGCGTGAGTCTTGGCAACTTGTAGGAAAGTTGCGCCTGCTCTTGTGTGATAGAGGCATGTAGAACTTGGCAACTAAAGTTAAGTTGTGGTTGTAGCAAGTTAGGAATGGGCTTGTACAACGTTGGCTCGGAATACAACAATGTGTTGTGAAATCCTACTAGAGAGAGTAGGTCGTGGTTTTACTCCCAGTTGAGCCCTGAGTGGTTTCCACGTTAAAAACGTCTTGT
Source organism: Tetragonia tetragonoides (assembly GCA_038025085.1). Taxonomy (NCBI): domain Eukaryota; kingdom Viridiplantae; phylum Streptophyta; class Magnoliopsida; order Caryophyllales; family Aizoaceae; genus Tetragonia; species Tetragonia tetragonoides. The sequence continues at coordinate 37,892,109 of CM076143.1, forward strand.
GTCATTAAAGCTTTATTATTATCTTGCTTCCGCACTTAAACTCTGTCAGAAGAAACAACCATAGGACCTCAGTTCCCTTGGTTGGTCCTTTACTTCATTAAGCGAAGATTAGACGAAAATTAGTGACACAATTCAACCCCCCCTTCTTGTATCTTAGGGTCGTGCATTCTAACAAACACGACTTTTTTTTTTTAGTTTCTTTTTAAATATTAAAGGTATAAAAGAGTTTTGATTCCCTCCTTGTCCCCGCCTTATAATCAAACTTAAACTCAAACTCCCTGATCTCTCTTGGTCTCTTTTGAGTCTGTGACTCTTGAGTTACCCAAAACCCCTTCTCTGCCTCCGCCTGGCCACCACTTCAATTCCCACGCTCTCTCTCTCCACCTTCAGCCAACAGCCGGTGCCATTGCCGCTTTGATTGAAAACCATATCCTTCTCCAACATAATACGGATTCAGGTACGTTATTCCGCAAAAAACGCAATTTTTCGAATATTGGTTTAGCACTGCTTCAAGGATTACTTCTTGCTTTGCTATTGTTTTTATTGGTGAATTCTACTTCTACGGTTAATTAATACTCCAGTAGTTTTGATACTAAACAGAAAAACAAAAAATTAAAACGTTGAGAAATACTCAATACTTCCTCTGCTCTGTTTATACTGTTTGCGTTGAATATCTGCACTGATGCTACAAAGAAAAAGAAACTTTTTTTTGATGTTTAATTAATTATACAATTGTTTTGAATGATTATAATTGGATAATAATTTCTGATGTACAGTGCTGAATTTATCTGTTTATATGGGGCATTGATTTGGGTTATTGTTTGATTGGCAATTAGAACCCGATTTTGTTGGTGAAAGAGGGTACTAGTTCTAGTGATTAGGGCTTAATTGCGTAGTAAAGGTAATGTTATGCAAGCATGTCTATTCTTTGGTCAAATATTTTCAGATTATGTGATATATGTGGTGATTGGTTGTGATTTAATGAGGAAAATTGATACATAGCTAGGGCTTTGTCTGGTTTCATCCTTTTTAATTAGCTACTCATCAAACAACTCCATTCCGTTGTCGAAAAAATCAAAATTTTGCATAGCTAATTGATAGTACGAATCACACCATTCATAACATCTGTTATACGAATTCTCTATAATATATTGCTAGCTCCATAGTTCATAACACCCTGAATTGACATATCCTTATTAATCAAGTTGTTCCAACTTCCAAGGACAATAATACATCATCAACTTCTTTATCTTTTTCGGGTCCAAGAAGGCACAAAAGTCAGTACAATAGATTTACATACCACGGAAGAGGGGAGATTCGAACCTAGTGAAGGAATTTCTAACCACTAACATGATCATACATGCATAATAGAAATTCGATTAACCTAGAAAACATGTGATTACTGTAATTAAATATCAAATCGAAATCCTACCTCACTCCTTGGTCGCTGGTTGGATGAACAGTGGTTGGGTATGGATGAACACTTCAGATGTCGTGCCTCAACTGGCATCCACACACAGGCTCGAATCCACAAGTCAGTATGCTAATACAGCGATCCCGTTCACAACCTCCGTTCTCTCCTTACTCTAATGACACACAGTTAGGGTTTCGTGAAATCTGATTATCACGTGTGACCCTAACTGATCAGAAGTCACGATATATATAGGGAGGCAGGAGGGCTGATTAGGTTAAGTGTGTAATGGGCCTAATCCGAATTAGACCCTTCTAATAAAACGAGCTTGTTAAGTGTGCGACCCTGCTGGTTTACTTAATGTGGCAGTAAGTCCAAAACTCTTTTCGGGCCCACAAACCGTAATTGGTTTCTAGCAAAGCATTACGATTACCCATATTAAGTAAAGATCGGTTTTCATAGTCCAACCAATAATGCGATTATTAATTCTTATGATTAGTTCATAGGGCAAATTCAACAATCTCCCACTTGCACTATAGCTAATCATACATCGATGATCCCTTTGTCATGTGATACCTAAATTGACCATAAGGAAGGAGTAGTGTCATCCCTATATAGTTCAATAATGACTTTCTCGATTTCGCAGTTAAACTGTTTAAAACAAACGATTGACTTTCAATCCATTTGAGCACGGCCATGCATTTCACAGTTTAAACTCATCGAGGGGCCCACAGATATCTTACTCCTGTTATATGAGAGTGACAAATCCCATCTTGCTCACTCACATTCCTCCGCATGACTTACAACACATCATTCAATTATCTTCATAGTCATCCGATTAAGGATTAATGTTTGACAATATCAAGATATGCTAAACATCATGTAGGAAACCATGGTGAGTTCAGATCAAAGGATCAAATTAAAAGTTGCATATGAAAAACATTTATGACACTTATATAACAATCCTTTCAATGTTTTTGAAATGGGTCGGTCCAATACAATGTTCTCTAACATTTATCCATGTGATCAATTTCATATCTCATAATTATGACATGTGAAACTTGGTCATCAATCAATCCACATGATAGTCTCAATAGTTATCAAATTCCCACAAATAATGATAACTGACTACGGACAATTAGAATAATTATATTTATAACAATAAAGTCTCACAATCAAGTCACATACTTGATGATCTACATCATATATAAATTATTCATTGGGATAGCAATAAATAAATCGAACATAAGTCACAAAATAAACCTCCCACTAGGACAGAGACCAATCATTCATGAATCTAATTCCTAGTGTAATAGTATGACGCTCATGCTTATCCTGTGGTAGAGGCTTAGTCAGCGGATCAGCAATGTTCATTTCCGATGATACTCTGCACACCTTGACATCTCCCATTTGTACAAAGCTTCGTATCAAATGGTAACGTCTGAGTATATGCCTAGTTTTCTGATGATCCCTAGGCTTCTTCGCCAGTGCAATGGCCCCATTACTGTCACAATAAAGGTCCATTGGATTCGAACTATTAGGTATCACCCCAAGTTCAATGATGAATTTTCGAATCCACACTGCTTCTTTTGCTGCTTAAGAAGCAGCAATATACTCGACTTCTGTTGTAGAATCAACAACTGTATCTTGTTGGGAACTCTTCCAACTAACTGCTCCTCCATTCAGAAAATACAAATCCTGACTGCGATCGGGAATCATCCTTATCCGTTTGGAAGCTTGCATCAGTGTAACCACTTACAGTGAGTTCCTCTTCACCACCATAGACAAGAAACACATCCTTAGTCCTTCTCAAGTACTTGAGGATGCTCTTGACTGCGACCTAGTGACTTTCACCTGGATTAGATTGGTATCTACTCGTCATGCTCAAAGCACAAGCAACGTCAGGACGAGTACACATCATGGCATACATGATAGAACCTGTAGCAGAAGCATAAGGAATTCTACTCATGCGATCTCGCTCATCTTGTGTCGAAGGACACTGTGTCTTGCTAAGAGTTATGCCATGTGACATGGGAAGATTACCTTTCTTGGAAGCTTGCATGTTGAACCTTTTCAACACCTTACCTATATAGGTACTCTGGCTTAAGCCCAAGAGTCTTTTTGATCTATCTCTATAGATCCTAATCCCCAAGATATAGGTTGCCTCTTCCATGTGTTTCATTGAGAAACACTTTCCCAAAAAGGCCTTGACTGACTGAAGTGTAGGAATATCATTTCCAATCAGTAATATGTCGTCCACATATAAGACCAAGAATACCACAACGCTCCCACTAACCTTCTTATAAACACAAGGTTCTTCTTCGCATCTAAGGAAATCAAACTCTTTGATTGCCTCATTGAAGCGAAGATTCCAACTCCTGGATGCTTGCTTCAATCCATAAATAGATCGCTGAAGCTTGTATACCTTTCCTCCTGGTGATGTGAAGCCCTCGGGTTGTGTCATGTACACATCCTCTTCCAGGTTTCCACTAAGGAAAGCTGTCTTCACATCCATCTGCCATATCTCATAGTCATAATATGAAGCAATGGCAAGGAGTATCCTAATGGATTTAAGCATTGCGACGGGCGAAAAGGTTTCATTATAATTTATCCCATGAATTTGATTATAACCTTTTGCCACCAATCGTGCCTTGAATATATAAACATTCCCATGCATGTCAATTTTCTTCTTGAAAACCCATTTACACTCAATGGTTTTTATGCCATCGGGTGGGTCAACCAAAGTCCATACTTTATTTTCATACATGGAATCCATTTCAGATTTCATGGCTTGAAGCCATTTGTCGGAATCTGGGCCCATCATTGCTTACGTGTACGTCGTAGGCTCGTCATCCTCTATTAATAATATATGACGATGTTCAGTCACCAAGAAACCATATCTAATGGGTTCTCGGCGTACTCTTTCAGACCTACGAGCGGATAGTGCCACAGGTGTAGCTACTACAACATCTTGTAGACTACTTTGAGTCTCCTCAGAAATTGGAGCACTCTCCTGTGGGTCTCGAACCTCTTCGAGTTGCACTTTACTCCCACTGGTTCCTTTAAAAAGAAACTCTCTTTCTAAGAAGACACCATGTCGAGCCACAAACACTTTGTTGTCGGTGGGATGGTAAAAGTAATATCCTTTAGTTTCTTTAGGGTATCCCACAAAGAAGCATTTATCAGATTTAGGTCCAAGCTTACCAGAAAGTAAACGTTTTACATAAGCTTCACAACCCCAAATCTTTAGAAAAGTCAAGCTGGGAACTTTTCCCGTCCATTTCTCAAATGGTGTCTTTTCTACTGATTTTGATGGACTCCTGTTAAGTGTGAACGCGGCTGTCTCAAGAGCATATTCCCAAAAAGATATTGGAAGACTAGTAAGGCTCATCATTGATCGAACCATGTCTAACAAAGTTCGATTTCTCCTCTCCGATACACCATTCCATTGAGGTGTACCTGGAGGGGTGAGTTGTGAAACAATTCCACAATCTTTCAAAGGACTATCGAACTCTTGGCTTAGATACTCACCCCCTCGATCTGATCGAAGGGCTTTAATCTTTTTTCCAAGTTGATTTTGTACTTCATTCTGAAACTCCCTGAACTTTTCAAATGATTCAGATTTATGCCTCATCAAGAAGACATAACCATACTTGCTGAAGTCATCAGTAAAGGTAATGAAGTAGTGGTAACCTCCTCTAGCAACTGTGCTTAATGGTCCGCATACATCAGTACGTATGAGGCCTAATAAATCACTTGCTCTCTCAATATGACCAGTGAAAGGTGCCTTAGTCATCTTCCCTAATAAACAAGACTTACATGTCTCAAATGACTCGAAGTCAAATGAGTTTAAAAGTCCATCATTATGGAGCTTTTGAACACGTTTCTCGTTTATATGTCCAAGACGACAATGCCAAAGGTACGTTGGGTTAGAGTCATTTGATTTGAGCCTCTTAGTAGTTATGTTATAAACTGGAATTTTAAGGTCTAGAACATAATGGCCATTTTTCATTGGACCGCTACCATAAAATATATCATCTTTATAAAAAGAACAACATTTGTTCTTAATCACAAAGACAAAATCTTCCAAGTCCAAAACGGAAACAGAAATAATATTCCTGCTAATGGCAGGCACATAATAACAATTATTGAGTTCTAAAACCAATCCAGATGGCAAACTTAAATAAAATGTTCTTACAGATAACGCAGCAACTCTTGCTCCATTTCCAACGCGCAGGTCCACTTTTCCTTTTGCCAAAGTCCTACTTCTCTTTAGTCCCTGCACATTTGCACAAATGTGAGCACCACATCCGGTATCTAATACCCAAGAAGTAGAATTTGAAGAAGTAAATACATTTACTTCTATAACATAAAATTTACCTTTAGTTGAAGGAACACTTCCCTTGTTCTTCTTCAGATCCTCCAAATATTTCTTGCAATTCCTCTTCTAATGCCCAAGCTCATTGCAGTAGAAGCACTTGGTTTCATCATTAGGACCAGACGAGGGTTTGAACTTAGGCTTTCCTTTGGGTTGATTCACAATCGGATGCTTCATGTTAGCCTTTCCCTTGTCCTTAGCTTGACCATGTTTCTTAAACTGGCCCCCTTTTCTAACCATTAGAACATTGGGAGTTGGGTCCTTATTGACGTTTTGCTCAGCAGTTTTAAGCATCCCATGCAGCTCAGCCAATGACTTGTTAAGATTATGCATATTATAGTTCATAACAAAAGTATCATAATCATTAGTCAATGACGCTAAGATGATATCAGTGGCCAACTCTTGACCCATTGGGGAGCCCAGTTTTTCCAAGTACTCAACATAACCAATCATCTTGATTACATGAGGACTAACTGAACTTCCTTTCCCCATCTTGCACTTAACCAAGTCAGACACAGTGTTAAACCTCTCAGTTTGTGCTTGCTCCTGAAACATTCTTTTCAGGTTCTCAATCATCTCATAAGCCTCCATACTTTCATATCGCTTCTGAAGCTCAGAATTCATGGTGGCTAGCATGAGACAACTAACATCAATTGAATCATCTTTGAGCTTCTGATAAGCATTCCTCTCAGCATGAGGAGCATTGGTAGCAGGAGCCTTCTTGGGGACTGGTTTCTCAAGGACATATTCCTTTTTCTCTTGTTTGAGAACAATTCTCAAGTTTCGATACCAGTCCAAGAAATTGGTTCCATTCAGTTTGTTCGCAGTGAAAATGAGTGTGATGGTGTAGGGTTTGACATTATCTACAACAAATGTACAAATATTTTAGTGACTTATTTCATAAATATTTCGGGTTGCAAGGGGCAGCGCCCCTGGCGGCGGTCAATTTCGTTTATTGGGGAAACTGCCACGATTAATCTCATTAATCGTGAACCCTAGGCTAATCGTATTACCATAGGGTTTAGCCCTAGTTTATCTATGTGAATTCGTCAAGCAGTAGCACACAGAATTACAACGACTTGCATTCAAACAACATGCTATTTGTAATATACGAATCTAAACATATGAACTATTCATACAGACATACTTTCAAAGACAGAAAAATACTATCATGCTCAGATCCGAATATTAAAAAAAAAACAGAAAACGAATCACATATAAACATGTATTATACACATATCATGATTTCGAACTTACTCATATATCTACCATATATCATATATTCGAAGACAGTAAAACACAAGCGGCTCTGATACCACTGAAGGAATTTCTAACCACTAACATGATCATACATGCATAATAGAAATTCGATTAACCCAGAAAACATGTGATTACTGTAATTAAATATCAAATCGAAATCCTACCTCACTCCTTGGTCGCTGGTTGGATGAACACATCATATGTCGTGCCTCAACTGGCATCCACACACAGGCTCGAATCCACACGTCAGTATGCTAGTACAGTGATCCCGTTCACAACCTCCGTTCTCTCCTTACTCTAATGACACAAAGTTAGGGTTTCGTGAAAACTGATTATCACGTGTGACCCTAACTGATCAGAAGTCACGATATATATAGGGAGGCAGGAGGGCTGATTAGGTTAAGTGTGTAATGGGCCTAATCCGAATTAGACCCTTCTAATAAAATGAGCTTGTTAAGTGTGCGACCCTACTGGTTTACTTAACGTGGCAGTAAGTCCAAAACTCTTTTCGGGCCCACAAACCGTAATTGGTTTCTAGCAAAACATTACGATTACCCATATTAAGTAAAGATCAGTTTCCATAGTCCAACCAATAATGCGATTATTAATTCTTATGATTAGTTCATAGGGCAAATCCAACACCTAGGACCTAATGTTCCCAGAGCCTCAGTTTTTACCACTAGGCTAAGATCTCATTGGTAATACATCATAAACTTATGCGGTCTATATCCGACAAGAACGCTCATAATAGTAACCTCATTAGGTTACTATAGGTGTACTCTTTGAAAATCAGCAACAGCATCCTCATTCCTCAAACATCTTACACTTGACAAGTTCACAAATGAAAACAGGATAGGAAGTGACATCTTTCTCAGGCATTTCATCGAACATCTGTTGAACAAAACCAATCTAACCCAAGTTAGAATACATAACATTAACAGACTTACACACATTACCATCAAACTTCATCCCACATTTTACACTAAACGACCCATGAACCTCCAACTCCTCTAAAACATTCCTCAAGCAGCTAACAGACCACAACCCCTTTTCTCTCAACTCCCTGGAACAATAACACACTAATTCTCCTCAACTTTCCACCTTTTGCATAATTGAAGCTTTGATCATCAAAGTGTAGATGAAGAAATATGAGTCTTGAACATCATTATCCCAAAGTTTCTCACAAATTCTTCTACTCTTTTTTCCAGTTACTGGTAAAAACATTGTTTCTCCACCTTTTGCATAATTGAAGCTTTGATCATCAAAGTGTAGATGAAGAAATATGAGTCTTGAACATCATTATCCCAAAGTTTCTCACAAATTCTTCTACTCTTTTTTCCAGTTACTGGTAAAAACATTGTTTCTTGGTTCTAAAACACTACCAATCGTGAAACATTTGAAGAGTTTGAGATGTATATCAACAAATCAAAACTAGAGAGAGAAAACATTTTTCCTTGTCAGTTCCATCTCCCATATAGAAAGTCCATTAATTTTCCCAACATTGCAATTCAAAATGTCCTTTGTGTTCAAAAATGTCCCACATTGAACATAAACAAAACAATCATATTGTTTATAAGTGATTGCAAGAGATGACATAATGCTGAGCTGGATAGCATCAGCTTGTAACTCAAGCGAGGGCATTAAAGTGGTTGGACATGATTCGGGCCTACTTGGTAGGGACAATGGCATGCGATTATCTGGTCTGCCCATTCCAAGCTGAGAGTTGGGCTACGTGGGTTGGGCGAAGGCCTGGCCCAAACAGTTCCTAGAGTGGAGGGCATCACGCCAGGCTGGTTTCACAGAGCAGCGCATACTTCCCGCTCCTGGCAGTGGAAGGATAACGGGCCGGTGCATCCTTGGCCCATTAGTACCCTGTAGACCGACCTCACTTGGACAACCACTTTTTTAACTAATGAAATTCCATCAAATCAGGCGGCCTAAAATTTAGGTAGTCTTTACTTTAATGCAACATCAATCATAACATAAGTAATCTTTTTTGGTTTTGTTTTTGGCAGGAGTTCGTATCACATACTCTATTGATTTTATAAGTACAAGTGAAGTGCCACACATATATATAAGTACAAGTGAAGTGCCACACATATATATAAGTACAAGTGAAGTGCCACACATATATATAAGTATAAGCAGCGAGAGATTTACTACTACGACCAGTAACAAATTGGGTGAAATTATGAGCATCTAAAATTGCTCGTGTTGGTGTTTTTGGAGTGCAGATTGGGGACATTCTCTCATATATTGAAAACATTATCCTCTCATATTTTTGGTACCCTTGGTTGGCATTAGGAATCATGTATGTTTATTTTGTGTGGAAACTAATCATGCACGCTTTGATTGAGCATCGTCTGTGTATGGAAGATCTTCTTCATGTGATGGTCCCTATTCTATTATCTCCGAGAATTTATGGTCCTAATTTAAAAAAGGGACTGGCGGCAAAAGAGGTTAATTACTACAAAGTTAGAAGATTGATGTCATATTTCAAAAACACTCTTATGAGGCGGCCTCATGTATGAGGTATCACTTTCGAGGTATGGTGGTATGATTTTTCCGCTAACAGGTATCACTACATGAGGTCGCCTCAAATGAGTTTTTGTGTTTATTAGCTCTCTTGATTGAAATTGATTATGATACCTCATTTATTATTATTTCCCAATTGTACGTTGATAATGTGAAGCAGCAAAAAGATCACAATTCCTACTGACTTGCAGAATTCCGGCCAAATTGCTCGATTAGATGAGATTGTTAGACTCAAAGAAAAATACAGATTCTCCCTTTACATGGATGAGAGCAATTCGTTTGGTGTCCTTGGTCATTCAGGAAGAGGTCTTACAGAATATTACGGGATTCCTGTACGTACGAATTTCTTGGTCTTGGTTTTGATTTGTTCTTTTGTCTCCATTTTTCATTCTCATAGTGTCACATGCATATGTTATGCAGATTGAGAAGATTGATGTAGTCACAGCATCCATGGGACATGCGTTAGCTGCAGAAGGTGGAATCTGCATTGGGAAGAAATTCAATAGATACCACGTAAGGAAAAGACTTATGTATAATAGCATTCAAAAGAGCTGCACCTTTTCCTCATTGGCATGGCTCCGCTCTGCTTTTACTCTAATCTATTGCATACCTTTGATGTGTTGAATAGTGCTGATGAATATGATTACGTAGTACTCTAATTTTCTTGCCTTACTTGTTGCTTGGCAGCGTCTACTCAGCAAAGGTTATGCCTATTCTGCGTCTTTGCCTCCATATTTGGCAAGTGCTGTCATATCTGCTATTGATGTACTCGAAGAAAATCCTAATTTGATCACAGAGTTGAGGGAGAAAGTAGAAATATTATGGACTGGTACGTTTCAGTTTATTTATTATCATAGCTCGCGCAAAACATAACAATATCAGCTCATCAATATTTTTAGTAGTTGACACATATAGTTAGCATATTATTGACACATCTCATTCAACCATTCACAAGAAATCCCAAAAGAAAAAAGAAAGAGGAAAGGAATCTGCAGAAAAAGAATTGCTGATTTTGTTCCCTGGAATTTTCCTGATCATTAGGGTCCTTTGAGCTGTTTGTGTAATGTGTAGGCTAGGATATTGATATCAGAAAATATGAAACAAACAATAAAACTTCACCTAGAAAAAATAGAGTAAACAGGAAGGCCAAACACTTATCAATAAGGTCTGCTAATGGATTAGGTCTAGGACTCCAATCATGTAAGCAGGAAATCTACAACCCATTTCATGGTAGCAAACATGATCACATCTAATCCTACTTAAATTATTACATTACACGAAAGTTCTTGTGTGTCTGATGTATGTGTTGTGTTATTCACGCTTTTACAGGAGGTGCTTCATTTGTTTGAGGAAATTTAACTGTTTATCACAATGCAGGTTTGTCTGATCTTGAAGGTCTTGAAATCATAAACAACCGGCATTCACCCATAGTATTCTTGAAACTAAAGAATTCTACTGGATCCGCCGCAAGTGACTTGCTGCTTTTACAAGATATTGTTGATCAGGTGTGTTAGCCAACCATTGTTTAATATACATTCATTTTCTTTGCAGAAAGCGCAAAGTTACAGCAGTATGAGAGGGAATTGGGCATACCTCCCAACAGACAATGGAAATACTTTATTTGTCAGGGAGTAACTTTTAGAAATACTATGGTCTCAATATCTGGCAGAAAAAATTGACAGCTTCAGGTCACACAATGAGAAAAATCAGCCACTAACAATAGGATTTCTTTGTATTCAACAGCCATATCGGCCACACTATCAGTATGTTAAAGGAAGTACTTACTTCTAACGCCAGCAGTTGCACACGTCACACCAGGGTCTGGGCGCCAACATCTCCCATTCTATCCACAGCAACTATAGACAGCGCCACGCACAAGCCTCCTTTCAAGACTTTTTTCCATTAAGCCTTTTAGCCGTTTTCTTCACCTCTGCAAGAATTTCACAAGAACCATCTACATCCTTGAAGTCACTGGTAAACACTGCTAATAGGCCTCAGTAATCAGTATGCTTTGCTGCCCTCAAAAGGAATTGAGCATTATCAACAACAACAACAACAACATTACCCCAGTGCCTCCAAAGAGGCTCCCGCCTAGGCAGGATAAGGGGGGGTCGGTTGTACGCAGCCTTACCCCTGTGAGGGTCTCATAGAGAGGCTGTTTCCGTTTGACCCGAAAATTGAGCATTATCACACATACATAAATCCATTTCCCATAAACATTTCTCTAGTTTGTAAATTCCTCAGCATAATCAACCGGAAAAATAATTTTAATTTAACTTGTGCTTGGGGATAGAATGTTTGCTCCAAACCAGCCCTCTCCAACGAGAAAATTGTTTAATCCTACAAGTCACTGGATACCGGTGCTAACTTGTGCTGTCACTCTGATCCACCACATTCAGGAGCCAACTTGTCTGTCATTAGTAAGGACCAATATGTATCCAAGCGTAAACAGAATTAATTAGCTCCACTCTACCCATGTATGACAAATATGTAAATTCCCAAGTTTATTTCTGCACATAATTCTGTCTGCCAAACATGATTAGTCTTTAAGTCGGAGCTTTTGAGAGAATACCAGATAGTCAAGACCAACCTGGAACCCGAAAGCTGCAGTGACAGAAGCAATAAACCGGTCAGAGACCCCTCTAAAATATACCAGACTTTCAATTGTGAGTCTTTAAATCAGAGCTTTCAGAGAATAAAGAAAAAGCTCTGAGTTTCGACATGATAGACTTTTCTTCACCTCTACAAAACAATAAAACATCCAGATCACAAGTAGTCTATATAGGATAAGCCAATTATAATCTCCATTCGTTGGAAAATGCGAGACAAATACTTATAGGAGTTCCTTGACTAAGGCCTCTTTGCCTCTGGAAGAAACCATACAAACCTGGAATTAACATTTTGGGTAAATGAATTGGTTATCGTGGTTACATTGTCATATTTGCATTATGAAAATTATGAATGTTCCAATTTTGAGGTAATGGCCGGTTGTGTATATTATTATGCAGCTATTGAAGGAGCATAATGTTTTTGTGGTGGTCTCAAGGAGGTGAATTGTTGATCACTGCCCCTTGCCTGTTGGAATCAGATTGTTTGTATCTGCTGGCCATTCTGAATCTGATTTGAAGAAACTTTGTGAATCATTGAAAATTGTTGTGCCATTGGTGTTGAAGAACCATACTTGATAATTTGACACAGGCCTATGTACATTAAGTTTCTTTGAAGCCTTATGTTTATGTGCTCCCAATTGTTTGAGTCTCTGAATTCTCTTGATTTTGAATTTTTTTTTCTCCACTTTCTGACTAATTTTACAATTATTGGGGAAGAAGTCAAGAAGGCAAATACAAGTACAACAATTATACACGATGAGCTATCGACTCAAAGTTTGTGATCTAAAGCAACTTTTTAAGTTTTGGTTTTTGGAAGTCTTCTCAATTTCAATTAATCTAAGTGAGTGAGACCACCTAGTAAATGTGTAAAACGCGAAAACTAGCTTAGTTATAGCAAACTCCTAAGAGTAATTCTGAGGAATGTAGAGCTAATTATGGTATGTTCATACTTCAGCTATGTTTTGCAAGGAAAGGTCAATTCTCTGTCAAGTAGCTTAGATTTATTGTTGATGAATCAGTGCGACTGCGCGAGGTTATTTGGCATGTCGTTTCTTACCCAACGAAGGAAACGTTTGCGTGGCTTGCGTATTTGGAAAAGCGCAAGGCAAAGGTCACATTGATTGGTATGGGAATGACTATTGACAATCACCTGACTGTGAGTGTTCTGTGACGAGTGCTCTGAGAACCACTTGTTCTCTGCAATTTTGAGTGGGAAGATTGGCTTTTTTTTATTTGAGGTGTTCATTGATGTGTACCAAAGGCGACCCTAGACTTCTTCAGCCTGCAGGGATGCCTTGCCATGAATATTCAGAAAAGCAGTATACTAGACAGTTGCTTACCAGGTGCGCGCTTTCGGGTGTCTCACCTTTAAGGTTTCATTACACCAGTATGACAACTTTAATATCCATGTCCTTCATCAGTAATAACAGAATCCCTAAATTGCAGCAAACTTATTTAATTATGAGCATTATAACGGTTCTCAAGACACAAAAGCCTTCCCCAACCCATGTGAAATGGGAACTTAAAACAAAGTAGAATTGAACAAAATAAGCATAATAAAATGAGTACTATCATATGCTTTGCTTTACTAACTAGACAATACATTCCTTGAAAATGTAGATATTATTAGGTACATGATGTGTGGTATAACTTATAGCAATTGTTTTTTAGTCATAGTTTCATTGTTTTCGGGACATGTTTCTTTGGGTCCACACAGCTAACTAGACCCAACGGTGTAGGCAATAATTTGTTGTGAGCTTATATCATGACAGGATTGATAAGAATTGCTTCAATTTTTGCTTGCAAGGGTTTGCCCATAGTGTACTAATCTTCATCATGCTGATAAATATCATATAATGTCCTGCATAGATTTAGTACTGGGATTAGTAATGGCAATGGAATGGCGGTCGGTCGAAGCATATCTTCATTCAGTTCTTTCCATGCTTCCTCCAACTTCTGCTGGATCTCCTTGTAAGCTTCTTCAAGTGTAAGACCTGAGTGCACCATGTGACACTATAGCTGAGGCAACTTGTCCTCTACTTTGCTCAAACTGCACATAGCAATGAATTTATTGGTGATGCATGAATCGTATCCTTATATTAATGTTACTGTTACACTCAAAATTATGTAGTAATGTGAAAGAAGTTGCTACAATAATGTGGCACAACAATGGTGAGTAGCTGGTCGATTAATAAAAATGGGGGTACAAGGGATTGACAACCCCTCTTGTGTTCTGTGTGGCGAAGAAGAAGAAACTACACCGCATTGCATTTACTGATTCATTGCAGACTCTCAAGGAAATTATGGACGAAATGGCTTGAAATTTGGGCGGGGATCAAGTGGTAGGTTCCATACAAAATGGTGGACTTCTTTAATCAATGATGCTCCATTTTCAAAGGTGATCAATTCTGCAAGATTTGGATTACTTTTGTATTTGTACTAGCGTGGTCAGTTTGGAAAGAATGCAACTCAAGGATTTTGGGTGACAAGTCATGCGATGATTCGAATTGTTTGATTTGATTTTGCCGCGTTTATGTGAACTTTTATAATTGGGAGGATGTTCCAACCCAAAACCAATTGGCAATGAGTGGAGTAACTCCCTTAGTTATAAATTTCTTGATCAATGTGGGACAACCCACTTCACGCAAAGACCCATCTTGGGCTGAAGCGTGGACCAATCAAAGCCAACTTGGGCTAGTCACACGCGCGTGGGCTAAACAGGGTCAAATTAAACTATCCCGCTGCACAATTGCCTCATTTGGGCTTCAACATGTGGGTCAACAAGGGATCATAAAAGCAGGACCAAGCTCGCTCTGATATCATGTTAACTTTTATAATTGGGCCCATTAAGAGAGTGTTTATAACATAAAGGAAGTTTCAACGAACCCAAAACCAATTGGCCATAGATGGAGTAACTCCCTTAGTTATAAACACCTCAATGCACTCTTTCTTAATCAATGTAGGACAACTCACTTCAATAGTTTAGGATGGTGGGTGAGGGTGGTGAGATTATTCCTTTCCATATTCCCCCAAGATATATTATGAAACCCCACCTGCCAAAAATTGAGTTGACCAACTCTCGGGTCTTGAGTGAATGAAGAGTGGTCTGCTCCGCCGAAGAGAGTGATTAAATGGAACATGGATACTTCTTTGTACAAAATGGGCGATGTGCAATTTGGGGTGTCCTATGAGAATGGGATAAGAACTTTAGATGCATTTTTCCAAGCCAAGTACCATATGAAGAGATAAACCAAGCTAAAGTTTTGGTGATTTACGGTAACTAATGGTCATATGGTCATTCATGCAAAGTTGCATACCATAACTGATATGCTAATATCACTTCCGGATAGTCCTTGAAGAGTTAAGACATGATTATGATGTAATGTTCTTATTGTTCTAGCTAGTACAATAATATTAGAGTTTTAGATAAGCCATCCATTCCTGAAAGCCTGAGATGGGCACATAATTAATGTTGAGATGACGGTTATATTTTGAATAAAAAGTGTTACTTTTGTACTAACATCTAGATTCACATCTATTTATTTCTTAGCTCTAGATCGATACCCGTAGACTCTACAAGGTCTACAATACTTGAACCCAAATTCAGATTCTTTAGATTTATTGGATCCGCGGGTCCTAAATAAATCTCGTCAATAAATTAAAAAATAAAAATATTTTTACTCTAATTATTTAAAAGGCAATACATTTTAGATTTCATTAGCCAATATCGTTTACCATGTGTATACGCATTGGGCAAATTAAGGAAATTCTATTTTTTGAGCTTTGAACTCTATTTTTATACATGTTCTTCTCAAAAAAAGATACATGTTCTTCACCTTTTTACTTTTTTACTTGATTTTTTACATGTTGACGGGTCTATGGGTCGGGTTTGGAGTGGGTTGCGTCTGTAATGTTGGACTTAGATTCAAATCAATTTGTAATACTTGGACCCATATCCAGATCTAGATAAATTGGGTCTAGAAAAAGAATATCCAGACCTTCCGGATTCGCATCTCTAAATGGGGTTTCAAACCCCTTGCCATCCCTAAGTCTAGCAAGACCATGTCTATAATATATATATAGATTTTTGGGTATTAGCGCTGGTAAGGTGACAAGTGTCACCCTTCCATTGGTTTATACCTAAGTAATTAATTAATTTTCTTTTAAAGAGGTGGTATGACTTAGTATTAATTATTAAACATAAATTAGAGTAATCAAAATGGAGTTTTAATTACTTTGATTAATATATATATATATATATATATATATATATATATTCGGGTAAGAGCGCCGGTTATGTGACATTTGTCGCAAGCTTAGTGGCTATTGTCTTTTCTTTTCTTTTTCATTTTTGTTTTTTCATTATGGTTTTTATGGTGATCATAAATGTAATAATAAAAGTCTCTATTTCATACTTGACCATTTTTTTATTTAAATACTATTTTTGTTTATTATTTTTATTAATTTTAATATTTATGAGTATAAGAACACTTAATGTTACCACTTTTTTTGAGTGTTTTAATTGTGGAAAAAATAATAATAATTGGACGTGGCAATATGTTTTAGGGGATAATTGCGTGTGATATGATCTGATAAGGGTTACATATAGAGTCATTATTTTTAATAAGTTATATATTGTGAGTATTACGGGGTAGGTGATATTTGACTAATATTTACTGCAATAATCGTAGGTCATGTAACAACAAACATGTCACTAATATATATTTGCCTAATTTTACGGGGATAAGGGCATGTGTGACAATGTTTACGTATAAACTCATTATTTTCAAGTTGTATATAGTTTTTGGGTGTTACATGGTAAGTGATATTTGACTAATATTTACGGGAATAACCATAGGTTATGTGACAATTAACATGTGACTGATAATATTTGTGGAATAAGTGTAGGTAAATAGTTTTGGATAATATCGTAAGTAACGTGACAACTCTGACAAGTGTCACAATTTGATTTGACATTAATTATTTTTCTCTTTTTGTTTTTATTTTGGTGATTAATTAAGTAGTTATCAATATTCTATAGTAATTGCTATAGTCTATTCATATTTCTTTTTTTTTTTTTTTTCTTTAGGTAGAATTACATTAATCTAAAATGGCCTTAATGTCAAATTTTAATGTATTCAACAGAATAAAATCTGTTATTGAGTATAGATCAGATGATGAATATTTGGGGGAATAGATCCACATAATATAATAAGGGTTATATTTTTATTTTATTGTTTTGAAAAGGCAAGAAAGCCAGGATAACCTAAAAAGATTATCCTACCGAGTCCCTTATCAGTAAATTGTTAAGGGTAGAATCAAAAGACGAAGACCAATAAGTGAGCGTGGGATAGTTATAACCAATATTAGCTAAATAATCAGCTACCGAATTTGCTTCGTGAAAGCAATGGAGAACTTCCACTTTATTGAAAAAAAATAAATCTTTCTTGGTATCTATTGAAATTTTTTCTATTTTCCAAGCTCACCCCTAAGAGCCTTAATAACCGTTAGGCTATCCCCTTCGATTGTAATATTCTGGAGACCTAGATTCTTAGCAGCCCTTACCGCTTCTCTAAGTCCAATGGCTTCAGCTAGAAGGATGGAACATTCACTACACTGTTTTGCACCCATTGTAATAACCTCTCCTTTCTCATTACGTATGCAAAAACCCGCTGAGGCTAAGACATTATTCTTTTTAGAACCATCAAAATTAAGCTTAAAATAGTCTCCTCTTGGGGGAAACCAATAAACATTTTCTTTCGAGGTTCTTTTAATTTTTTTTTTTTAAAGACTCCAGAAATATCAAAGTCTACTTCTGCAGCAGCAAGGGCTTTCCACTCAAAAAACTATACCTAACCGAATTTGCCATCTGTAGAGGATTTGTCTGAAGATTGTCAAACTTGATTTTATTTCTCGCAAACCAGAATATCCACCAAGATAAAATAAGGAGGATAAAATCCCATTCATTTAAATTCTTATTATAAAAATTTAAACTTTCAACAAATGATAAGTCAGGAGGAACTAAAATATTAATCTTCTTAGAAAAAATAGTCTGAACTTCATCCCACATTTGGCAAAAATGAGGACAGTCGAAGAAGAGATGATATTTATCTTCACAATGGTAATTACAAAAAACATATTCCTGGGGAACAAATACTTTACTTTGTTGGAGACGATGTTTAGTTGGAAGACCATCTAAACACAGTTTCCAAACAAAAAACTTTACTTTATATGGGAGTTTATGGTCCCAAATCCAACTAAAATCACATTTATTTTTATAATCATCTTGGATACCTTGAGCTAACCAAGTAGCTGATTTAGCCGAAAGAATTCCATTACTAGCAAGACCCCAATAAAATTTATAAGGGACATCATTAAAAGGAATATGAATTCCCTTAGTACAAGAAATAATTTCTGGTGGAACAATCTTAGCAAGAAGGTCAACATCCCAACTCACTCCATCTTTAATGAACATACTTACAGGGATATCAAGATCATAAAGAGGGTCATCTGAATCCACTAGAAAGAATTTTTCTAAAAGTGAAAATTGATAAACCCAATTATCTTTCCAAAAACTAATATTCTTATCATCACCAACCTGCCATCTCAATCCTTTCTTAGAAGTAGAACCTGCTTGAAGAAGATTTCTCCATTGCCAAGACATTTTAGGGCTATTAGAGTACTGAAAAATATTTTGACCTCGAAGATACTTATGAGAAACTAGATTAACCCATTTATTAGAAAGATCTGATATAATCTTCCAAAGTAGCTTCATTTGCATTGCTTTGTTAACCGCATCTGCTTTATAGAGACCTAAGCCTCCTAAGTTGTTTGGTTTGCAAACTTTGTCCCAACCTATAAGATTAGGTGATTTACTGTCGGGGGCTTTATTCTAGAGAAAATTACGATTAATTTGGTCTAACTTAGAAAGAGTAGCTGGGGGTAGAGTAAAGCTTTCCATAGTATAAATGGGTGTTGCTGCCAAAATTGCTTGGATAAGAGTAGCTCTACCTGCGTGGAAAAGAGAATTTGCTTTCCACTTTGACAGATGACTTGTAGTACAATCAATAACATCACTAAATGTGCTCGTCTTCACTCTATCACTTATAATAGGACAACCTAAATATTTGTCTAGACATACTGAGTGATTCATCTCTAGAATGCCTTTAAAAAATTCTATATTATTTCTACCAATATTAGACGTACACTGAAAAGCAGACTTTTGCAAGTTGATTTTTTGACTTGACATACGACAATAGTCATCTAAAATTTTCTTAATTGTGTGACAACTTTGATTAGATGCATGACAACTGAAGAGGCACGAGGATATCTATCCTACGCACAATCTAGAATTTGTTGCTGTCGTATTTGCATTGAAGATTTGGCGACATTACCTGTATGGTTCCGCAGTCAAGTTGTTTATTGATCACAAGAGTCTCAAGTATATCTTTACGCAGAAAGATTTGAACATGCGCCAAAGGAGATGGCTAGAACTTCTGACGGAGTACGACATTGATATCCAGTACCATGAGGGTAAAGCGAACATAGTCGCTGATGCTTTGAGTAGGAAGACTCGACAGTTGTTAAACACTGCTTTAGTATTTCCTAAGGAGATCATACGTGACTTGCAAAGTCTCGAGGTGGAGATTGTGTTTCAAGGTGACGTTCAATGTACCTTAGCACATATGACTGTTCGACCAACACTGCTTGAAGAGATCAAAGATAAACAAAGTGGTGATGAGGATCTTCAGCGGATTCTAAACCACAAAGACGAGGGTAGGTACGAGGACTTCACTTTGGGCCAAGATGGAATTATGAGATTTCGAGAACGTGTTTGCGTACCCACTGACCCAGATATCAAAAGTCAGATTCTGGGTGAAGCTCATAATACACCGTATTCTGTACATCCTGGTGGAGATAAGCTTTACAAAGATCTTCGCCAAGTGTTCTGGTGGAAAGGTATGAAACAAGATGTCGCTGAGTTCGTAGCGAAGTGTTTGACATGTCAGAAAGTCAAGATCGAGCACAAGAGACCGGGTGGAATGGTACAATCACTGGAAGTTCCGACTTGGAAATGGAATTTGATTTCAATGGATTTTGTCATGGGTTTACCTTTGAAACAAAAGAAGAACAACGCCATTTGGGTGGTTGTAGATCGTTTGACAAAGGTCGCACGATTCATCCTTATGCACGATACGTGGGAAAAGGAGAAACTGGCTGACGCGTACGTCAAGGAGGTCATGAGACTTCATGGTGTACCTGAAGATATTGTTTCTGATAGAGACTCGAGATTTCTCTCTAACTCCTGGAAGAAATTACATGAAGCTTTCGGAAGCAAATTGAAGTTTAGTACCACTTTTCATCCTGCAACAGATGGCCAGACGGAAAAGACAATCCAGACTCCAAAGGATATGCTTCGAGCGTGTGCTCTCGAATACCAAGGTTCGTGGGATAAACACATTCAGTTGATCGAATTTTCTTACAACAATAGCTATCATTCAAGCATTGATCGAGCGCCATATGAAGCCTTGTATGGTAGGAAGTGTAGATCGCCTGTATGTTGGAACGACATTAGCGAGACTGCAGTTTTGGGTCCTGATATGATCCAGCAGACTGCCGACATTGTGAAGGTGATTCAGACGAAGATGCGAAGTGCACAAGATCGCCAGAATTCATATGCAGATAGAGGTTGTAGACCTGAAGAATTTGAGGTAGGAAGCAAGGTACTTTTGCGAGTATCTCCTACCAAGGGTGTTATGCGTTTTTGTCGTAAGGAAAGTTAAGTCCTCATTACATTGGACCTTACGAGATCCTAGAGAGGATTGGTGAAGTTGCTTATCGTCTAGCTTTACCTGTGGAACTTGAGAAAGTCCACAATATCTTTCACGTCTCTCAACTAAAGAGATACATACATGATCCAACTCATGTCGTTCAACCTGAAACGATCGAACTTGACGAGAGTTTGACATATGAAGAACATCCGATCGAGATCACCGACCGCAAAGAGCGCTCGAATCGCACAAAGACTATTCCGATTGTGAAAGTTATTTGGTCCCGTCATGGTCAAGAAGAGGCAACATGGGAAGCTGAACCATAATGCGCGAGAAGTACCCAGAACTCTTTCTCGAAGGTACTAATTCCATTCGAGTTTTGGGACGAAACCCTTTTTAAGGAGGGTAGAATGTCACACCTAGTAATTTCGTGTTTTGTTTACTGCTTTGCACGAGTTGCATGTTCTAGCATTGCATGTTGCACTGCTAATCGACCTAGATCACAATCGTAGTACACGCATTGCATTGTCGATGTCCTAAAATCGATTTATATCTTCGTATGGGTGAACTCGTTTCGTCGTTAAGAAGTGATTACTTCATGTTTCAAGTTTCGGGACGAAACTCCTTTTAAGGAGCGTAGAATGTGATACCCCAATATTTTCTATAATTACAATATCGATTTGTAATTCATTTATAAATAGTTTCGGAGATTTAAATCGTATATTTATTTAACGATTCGATTTACTCAAATAAAGCCATAATAATATTAATTATTATTATGGGAATTTCGGGATTTATAATTATCAAATTGAGGGATTCAGTTAAAATGGTTTTGTATATGAATAAGGCTTATTCATATTGTTTTAATTGATTTTAATTAGTTTTAATTGTTTTTAATTAGCAATTAAATCAGAAAATAATCCTAATTCTAGTAGCGTTTGACTTTCCTTGACTAAGCACCTGTATAAGCTAAGAGATGGGTCAGTTGATCAGTTTCCAAAACTGAGCCAAAAGCCCCAATTCTCTTCTCTCTCTCTCACGCTATTCTCTCTCTCTCCATCGCACACCTCTCTCTCTCTCTCCCCCTGCTGCCGCCGGCCACCAGGCCAGCACCGCCTCCTCTTCCTCCCGTCGGTCAGCCTCCCTTCCCCCTCTCTTTCTTTCTCTCTCTTTTCCTTTCTCTCTCCCCATACTCTGTTTTCCCCCTCCCCTGTTTTCGTCGAGGCGCGACTGTTGCGCCACCGCCGCGCCACAAGGCCGCGCCTGGGTGGTTGCCAACGAGGGGCCGATGCGATGGGACGTTGCCCGTCGCTCCTCCCCCTCTCATTCACTCTCTCTCTCCCTCGCGAACTCTCTCTCTCTCTCGATCTCTCTCATTCTCTCTCTCCTCCGTCGCCGGTGCTGCGGCAAGCCACCGCCGACCATGGTGGTCGGTGGGTGGTGGTCTTGGTGATGGGCTAGGTCGTGGGTCCCCATTCTTGGTGTATCACAGCCTAGACTCGAAAAATCGATTAGGGTTTCGTTTAATATTTTCGTTTTAATTAATTTCGTATTTTCAGTATTTTTTAATAATTGTTTTTATTTTTCTGTACTCGTTTGGAGTCCGAATCCGGATTTTCAAAAGGCTATATTGGTTGGAATAAATCAAGTAATTTAAAAAAAATATTATTTTACAGTTTCAGTACTGTTTGAATTTTCGCATTTATTAATTATATCTCGGTAATTATTTTTAATTAGGACCAAACGGACAAGCGTGATCGGGTTGTGATTAGCCAAGTTACCTACTGCTTAGTGAGCGTTTGTTAGGTAAGCGATTGTGCCTACCTCTTTCCAAAGCCCCATCAAAACTATTTTGATGTGTTATGTGCTAATTGATTATTATTGTGAATTTAATATGCGAAGCATGATTAAATTATATCGTCGTTAATTATGAGAATATGAAATATATTCTTCGCTGTAAATATGATTTATATTGAGTATGATAAGTTTATAAAGTTTCGTTAATTAATTAGCTCAAATGCTAATTAATGTTTAATTATGGCGATGTTGAATTTCTAATATTATTATGATATAATAATATGTGCTATTTGGAATGAGATATTATTGAGTGCTAATGAGCACCTATTATATTTGTTGGATGTTAATTGTGAAAGTGTAAGTTTTGGATATCATGATTTACTGCCGAATTGCTGCCGAAACTTCGTTGGACATATATGAAGCATGACTATTGTTAATATGCCCTTATGTCGTTATCATCGTTATTATTATTCATTATCATGAGCATGAAATGAATTAGTATGTCGTGGTCTCGTTGTACCACTAGGTCAATCAATGCAAGTATGTGAATTGAATTAAATGAGAATAAGACTTCTAATGGATCCCTAGGAGTAGTCGAGCTATCGAGACTTATCTAATTGATATAGTCTAGGGATGTGTCATTCCCAAGTTACTTTTATGGACACCTCGTAGTGTGTTCGGGACGGATCATTCCCCATTGTTTAATTGTCTACATATCGATTATTATGTTAGAGGTAGTGTGAGTATACACTAGCGTAAGTCCATGGCATGTCGATATCTATCTATGAACAGTATGGGTAATCGTTGTTCTATTCGCTCTTTTATCTCTCTAATATAGATGGTTTATCTATTTGTGTTCGAATGATCACTAAAGCGAGAATTGCATGTAATTGAATATCGAGTATGCGTGTGCTTGATTATAAGACTACTTGTGCAGGCAAATGAATTTCAATGATTCTTCTAAAACCCAGGTAAGGTTTGCGAAAGTGTTTTTACTGGGTGTGGAGGACGTTTATTCAGTTTATCTGATTTTTGTTTTCTTTTGTTTCTTCCCTTTTTCTTCTGTTTTTTTTTCCGTCACGGAAACAAAAGTGCAGGTGTAGCTGAGTAAGGACGGTTTGCTAGAAGGTTGAATGTGGGTTGTTTGTTTAGAACTATGGATTTATTGGTTACCTTGGATTTTGGGATTTTGGTTTGTGCCCTTGAAGGCAAAGTTGTAATAAAACTATAATGGACTTAAGACCGCTGGATAGACAACTCTGATATTTATGTTTAATTTGTTTAGATGCTTCCTTTGATACCTAGTTTTCCTTTCTGCTTAGCATTTACTCCTTAGCGATAAATGTTGCAGTTTCTACCCTTGGGTCCGTGACGGTTCAGTGGTGTCGAGTTGTGTATAGCGACGTCGATAGTTCTCCGGAGATCATTGCGAATTCGGTGGTGTTACATTTAGGAATTAAAGCGAGAAAATTTTGATTAATTTCTTTTAATAATTTCTCTGAATAAAAAAACGCTTTAACTGTCCGACACACTGACTGGCCCACAATGTACCAGTAAGTCTGAAAAAAAATTGCTGGAAAATCATCCGGACCTGGTGATTTATTAGGAGCTAAAGAAAAAATTGCTTCTTTTATTTCCTCATCATTAACGTCTTTAGTTAAAAATTGATTATCTTCTACATTAACTTCTGGTAAAATGTCTTTAAGATCATTGTTGATGTTAACGAAGCAACTATTGTCACGAACGAATCTTTGTTTAAATTCTTTTGTTATTTCCTTAGTAATGCTATCTGCTTCCGTATAATGAATACCATCACTGCTTAAAAAATTTGTAATCTTTTTCCGATTTCTTCTGATAGTAGCTTTTGTTTGAAAATAAGAAGTATTTATATCTCCTAATAAGAGATTACGTGCTCTAGATCTTTGAAATCAAAAGGTTTTATTAAAGTTAATCAGACTTGCTTTTTTAGTAACTAATCTTATTTGTCTTTGAATAAGAATAGCATCTGTAGGAGCTATGATCAAATCTTTCTGGATAGCAATGAGACTTTCCTCAACGTCTTTTAATTGTTTAGTAATATTTCCAAATTTAGATTTAGCCCAAATTTTAGAACTTTACATTTGTTAATAACTTGAAATAAACAAGAACCATTACATCTCGAGCTCCAAGCCTTACGAATCATAGGTTCATAATCTTTATGATTGATCCAAGAACTCTCGAAACGGAAAGGAGGGGGAGAGAAAGGTGCTTTAGTAAAAGTGTCTAACACAATCGGACAATGATCAGATGAACTGAAATCTAAATGAATAGTCTTTGCAGAAGGAAATAAATTAAGCCAACAAGGAGAGACAAGCACCCTGTCAAGGCGTTCCCATACATTATTAATTCCACTGGTTTTTTTCCTCCAAGTAAATGGGCTTCCAGAGAATGGCACATCAAGCATATTAGCATTGTACTTAAAAGATAACAATCTATCAAATTTACTTTGAGTAGGGACAACACCTCCATGCTTTTCAGAAGCATTGCAAATTTCATTTAAATCACCCATAATTAAAAAAGGACCAGCAAGACTTATTGCATACTTAAGCAAGTCCTCCCAAAATTGATCTTTACAACTTGTCTTACGCAGGGGCATAAAGCAAAAGTTATAACACAATCATGAACATCGGCAAAGTTTTTGATAAGAATGCTTATAAACCGAGGATCTTTATGTAGAACACTGATACTAATAACATTATGCTGTCATAAAGCCATAAACCACCTGAATATCCCACACAGGGGACAAAGGTGAATTCACTAAAACCAAATTGAGATATAATATGAGGGTTGAGATCAAATTGGACTTTAGTTTCAGCTAAGGCAAACAGGCTAATATGGTGAATTTTGCTAAACAGTTTGACCTCCTCTCCCAGATCTCTTTTTCCAACACCCCTCACATTCCAAAAAGCGACTTTATTCATAAAAATATTTTTTTTTAAAGTAAACACTGACTTAAAAGAAGTTTTGGTAGGGGGAGAACCCCAGTACATTATAGTACATTTCTAGAAGAAACAAGCTGATAATATAACAAGGATACTCTTCGGGTGGAGCATAGATGAGCACACAAAGGAAAGCAAACTAGAAGAAGAGATTTTCTTTATAAAAGCCTTCTTTAGGCTAACAGGACACATAAATAACCGAAAAAACTCCATCCTTATGGCTTGCTTTGCCTGGGATGGAGAAGTAGTCTTTAGGAAGGAAAAATTCCAAACAGGTTCTGACCACCACTGACTAGAAAATATGGCATGAGGATTAATAACAAAAAACAGAACATAAACATAAAACTCAACCAAGCCAACAATTGAGTCATTAAAAACTTTGAGCAAAATTTTACGAAGGCAATTATTATGACCATGTTTAATACATTGGTAAGCTGATAAAAGACAACAAGCATGCTAGAAAATATCATGACTACAAGGCTAAAAACCAAACCAAAGAGCAAGATTTCAAACAGATAAACACTATTTTCAAGATGTAAGTCAACAACATCATAAACATCCAATTGCTTCAATGGAACAAAGGTAATTATCATATTACTTACTGAAGAAACTATAGGCTGAAGTGAACCAACGGGAACATGAATCAGCAAAACCAAACTCAAGAAAGGAGTGAGGGATAGCTTGATACTAAATGAAAACTGATTCATAAGAATCACATGTGGGCTAACAGGTAGCTTAATCTTACCCGAAGAAACAGGGAAATGGAGAGAAGGAATGATGAAGCGAAGAAATAAGCACCTCAACACTGAAATTGTAACGGTAACACCATCTGTAATGGGTAAGGAGAAAAGAAGAACATCCAGCCCAACGAACCAAAGCCGAAGTTCGTCGTCAGAACTTTGAATCAAAGATCTGGCTGTCAAAGACCCCTTCAAACAAAGATGAGACCTCCACGAATCTACTACCGCTACGATATCCGACTGAAAAGAGGTCAAAATCACTTGTATACGGGGAATATTGAAATGCAAAGTCGAGCAAATGACTGTACCTTTCTTCTTCCGATCTAGGTTGCTGGAAATTTGTCTTGCAAATTGGGAATTTGTGGGATAGCTAAAAGGAGATATAAATCTCCCAATCCTAGAGTTGCTAGGAGTAAGCTCATCGTCAACAAAAACAAAAGAAATTTGATTTCTAGGGTTTGCTTTGCACCCAAAAATCACACCAAATGAAAGCCAAAAATCTGTAGGAGTCACTGGGATTGACCGAAGAAGAAGCTGAAGGAGGTTTTTTGAGAATAATCTATGGGAGAAGGATGGATTTGGGAGGCTTAATGGGGTAATGGATGGCTGAAGGCTAAAAATCTGGTTACTGGGTTTATCTGGGAGCTCTTTTTTTGGGGGTTTCTCTCTCTCTTTTTTTTCTCTCTCATGCTTTTTTTGACATAATAAGGATTATATTGTTATGGGTATAGGCGCTGATAACGTGCAGGTGTCACATTTTGATGAATTACATATTATTTTTCCTTTTTCTAGATAGTGAGTTGTCGCTATTTTTTTCCAATTGAAAGAAGGTAAGTCTTTTAACTTTTAGATCCAAGTACTAAAATATATACACATTAAGGATCAGCCTGACCAAACCGTGGTTGTTTAATACTAAGAATTATATCAGTTGGTATAAGTGTGGGCTATGTGAAAAATTGACTATTATTTGTGGGGATAACCGTTGTTAATATTGCAAGCATTAAATATTTAATTACATTTTATATGAAGGTATAAACACAAGACATAAATTTTGTAAGGATATGCTAAAATATAATGACATGGGTCACATTTGGAGTGACAATTTATTAAGTTACATTATATGATGTACACTTGCAAGTTAATTGACAAGTGATAAATATTATTTTATTTTTCAACTGGAAAATAATGAGTGGTATGACATGTGTAACATTTCGACCAATTACTATTTTTCATTATTCATTATACCTACGTATAATTTTTAAACATCTAAAAAATTATTTAAACATAAAAAATATAGAGATAAATGAGTACCTAGTGATCCATATTCTTCACCTAGATTGGTCTATAGCTGTACCCGTATTCACTTGATTGATCTCAGGCTTTTCTAAGCCACTTGGGTGGCGTTACAAGTTCATTGTGAAACATCATCTAGAATATTCTTGTGAAACCAATCTTTAGACTTTTTGGCTGGGAAGGGGATCATTCATTTGTGTTTGTTGCAAATTACTCAAGGTCATTTTTCCTTTTGACATGTTTTTGTTTTTTAAAGTACTTCCTCCGTCTCGCACCAAAAAAAATTATTTCCTCCGTCCCATGTTTATATTGGTAGTTTTTATTTTGATATGTCCTCTATTTATATTGGTATTTATATTTTAGGAAAGAAAAAAGTAATACAATTATTTATATACCCTCTCTTTATCCATCGTTTCAATGAAAGGGGCCACCAGATTCTCTCTCATACTTAAACAAGGTTCTTTGTGTCATTTTTGGGCCAAAATTTCGTTGTCTTAAACTTCGTTCCAAGTCAAACTACGAATGTAAACATGAGACGGATGGAGTATGATTTATGATGAGAGTTTTCCAAAATTAGTAATCGTTGGTGTTGTTAACATAAATACTTTCTTCCATGCTATAGTCGAAAATTATTAGCAACGGATTTTCCGTTTCTAAGCTTAGTAATTGTTGAAATTTAATCCGTTTCTATTTTGCCTTTTTTTTGTAGTATATAAAATCAATTTGGGTTATTTTTCGCAACAACCACAATTTTGTTCAAATAATCGCCTTTTATAAGGATTCAATTTTTAAATAATCGCCTCAAACCACTTTTCCTCCAATTTTCTCAAAATATTATCATTTTACCCTCGGTCAAAAAAATCTTAAAAAAGTTATCAAGACTATGTTTGTCATGAATACCTAGATTTTCAATAAAAGATAGAGCTTGAAACTTGCAGCTAGTATTTTTTACTCTCTGCTTTCAATAGTTTGCCATTAGATTTTCAATTTGAAGTTACAGCTACAACTAATTTTGTGAAAGTTATCCCTGCAAGTTTACACCTGCAGGTACAGCTACAGCTAGTTTATTAGCATTTTGTATCACTTTTTAGCAGTTTTCTACTAATTTCTTTCCTTTAATAACACTTGACAGCTACAGCTACAACTAATTTTGCCAAACATAGCAGCTACAGGTACAGCTAGTTTATTAGCATTATGTAGCAGTTTTCTACTAATTTTTTTCCTTATTTCACATCTGATAGCTACAACTACAATAAATTTTGCCAAACATAGCCCAAGTATATGGGCCAAAAAGTGACTTAAAGTGGCAATTTATAAGCGAAAATCCCATTAGAGGTAATTATTTGTTTACGCTACTTGCGGTGAAGATCTCCACTTCCGTTATAGATGAAACATCAAAGGAAGCACATGATTACTATGCATGTCGGGAGTCGCATTCGGGTATTCTAGTCAATTATTTTGTTAGCAGATTTGTTATTATTACTATTGATTTAGTATATTCTATGGTTATTTTCTATGAATGAAAGTCTCCTATCCCCCACTCAAAAAGAAAAGGGTAAACATGCCAATGTGGACAGTGGCAAGTGAGTGGAATACCATGTAGACGACATGCCATTCGGGCAATCTTGAAAGAGAGACAAGACCCTGCACATTATGTTAGTGAATGGTATTCAATGAAGACTTATAAATTGGCATATGGTTTGAACATAAAGACAATGCCTGACCATGAGCAGTGGCCTTCATTTGATGGTGTCGAGACCCTAATACCTCCTCCTATTAAGAGAAGCATAGGCAGACCCTCAAGAAATAGAAGATTAGAAGAGGGGGAGAAACGAAAGGGAAAGAGATCAACTACTGTCCAGTGCAAAAAATGCAAAGCGTTTGGCCACAATTTCAAGACTTGTAAGGGTGGGTTGACAAGAAGGTAAAATGGTCAAGCACTGCCAATCAGGATTGAAAAGAGAGTTAGACAAAGTAAGAAAAAGAGGATGGATATGGCTTCAGTTGCTACAAACAATGCATCTGTTTCTCTGACACAATCAACACCTTCATCATCTCAGCCACAGAATCCAAGGGGTGCGCAAACGAGAGCCGCGTAGGAAAGACTTGCTGTTGACTATTTATAGGACAATTATTTTGGATATATACTTGATTTTTGGATATTCAAAATCATTTCCTTGCTTGCACATGCTTATTTTGGAGTTGTAGTTAAATTGTTGTGGTCGAATATTTTTTGGACTTATTAGTTATGGTTAGGTTGATATATTCAGTTTCAAGAACAATTTTATTTTTTTGGTGAAATTCAAGAACAGATGATGTGTATTATTGATGTTTTATCAACTATTATTTTGTTTTCCTATCTATGCTAGCTCTAGTTGCCATATAAGCATAACCTATGTCTGTATACAAAAACTCAGTTACCTAATTTACAGGATTTTCATTATGCTATAAATTTCTAGGGCTCAAAAAACTCTGTCAGGCCTGCAACAAAAGGTGAGTTTTAGAGTGGTGGGAAGTCAAATTTCCAGTTTAGAGGGATTTGAAAATAAAGGGGTGAAGTTTTCCTTTAATGCGTCTCAGCCATCGTGGATTACTGTTCATCATTGCAAAGGAAGCATATAACGATTCATTTTAGGGGTACTACGTAGAATCCTAAAATAAAATAGTATTTTATAGAATATTTTATACCAAAGGGGCACCATGTAGAAAAAACCAAAAAAAAAATTATTTGTAAATTTTTCAGATGAAGGGAATAGGGATTACTAAGGTGATTTTCGATATTGTTTCCCATAAGTTACTTAAGATAAAACAAATGAGACCACATGAGTTACTATTTTTAAAACAAGATACCCTACCAATCAACGGTGCTACACTTTCATCGTGAGTGCGTGACCTCCTTTCCAACTAGGAAGTTAGTTAGAACTACTCTCTTGCATACACTTTGAAAGGCAGGAAACTACTCTCTCTCTCTCACCGACACTCTCTTTCTCACTCGAAACTTATGCATCATTTGGTAGAAACTTCATCATTCTCATTTCTTTGATTACAAAAACTTTTGCTAAGTAAAATCCTACCCTATAACACCATTCATTTGCTCAGTTCTTCGAGGTTGGCTCATAAATTCTTAATCAATTTGATTTCAAGTTAAGTTCCTCTGTTTTCATATGTTTCAAAGCAAATAATTACATCCATTGTAATAAATAATGATGATGAAAAATTGAAAATTGTATCTACATTTGAATTGTTAGAATAATCTAGAAAAATCAATATCTATGCTTAGTGCCTAGAAAGATCTAAATTAATACCTATCTAGACACATCTAGAATAATGGTCTAGGATAATTATAAAGAAGACTCTAGACATAGAAAGATCTAGAGAATTGTCTACTACCCTACACCACTATAAATAGGAGTGATGTAAAGCATTTTGTGTATCAAGCAATACAATCATCTTACCACATCTCTCTTAGCATTCATCCCTCTTCCTCCAACATACAATTACCTAGCCTAATATCCTACATCAAAAACCTAACAGTGGTATCAGAGCCTACTAAACTCAAGACCTCCACAAACAAATTTACCCCATACCAAATTCTCCCTTACACCACCACAAAAATCCTATGGCATCATCACCATCAACCTCAAACACTACATTTACATATGCTCAAAATAATTGGGTACCAATATTCACCGGGAAGAAATATAATTATTGGAGTATTCAAATGAGGACCTTGCTATTGGCACAAGGCCTCTGGGATTTGGTACAAAATGGGTACCAAGCACCAAAAGATGTTACCGAATTAACATCTTGGGATGAAAATAAAAGAAAACAATATGAAGAAGATCGAAGGTGGGACTCTGCTGCACTATCAGTCATCCATCGGGGAGTTGCAAAAACAATCTTCCCAAGAATTATGGCTGCAACAACGGCCAAGGAGGCTTGGAGTAATCTACAAAAAGAGTTTAAGGGCTCCAATAAGGTAATTGTCATTAAACTTCAATCTCTTTGGAAGGATTTTGATACATTATTAATGTCGGAAGGAGAAACAATTTAAGCATTCTTTACCCATGTCTCTAATATCACTAATCAAATTCGTAGCTATGGAGACACTATTCAAGATCTAAAAATCATACAAAAAATATTAAGAAGCCTTCCGGCAAAATTTGATCATGTAGTGGCTGCAATAGAGGAGTCTAAAGATTTATCTACGCTAACCTTAACTGAACTAATGGGTTCACTCCATGCACATGAAGAGAGAATGCGTAGATTTGAAGATGAGCCACTAGAACAGGCTTTCCAAGCCAAATTGAAATTCTCTTATAATAGAGAAAATAAAAATCAATATAGCCACGGTAAAAATTTCCAGCAAAAAAGAGGAACATCAAATAACCGTGGTAGGGGGAGAGGTGATTATAGAAATCATGGGGACCGAGAAAACATTCAATCGAGTTCCTATTGCAAATTATGCAAGAAAAATAATCACGACACAAAAGATTGCCGGTTTAAATGCAAAAAATGTAAAAGACACACCCATCTTGAAAAAGATTGTTGGTTCTGGCAAAAAGATGAGGCTAATTTCACAGAGAAAAATGACCCTTCTAATCAATTGTTTTATTCTTGTCTAAATGCCCACCAAGAATCCTCTGATATTTGGTATTTAGATAGTGGTTGTTCAAACCACATGACAAGCAATAAAAAAGCGTTTGTCAAATTTGATGAAAATGTTAAATCTCAAATTACTCTTGGTGATGGAAGATCTCAAGATGTAGCAGGAAAATGGACAATCGCGGTTAAAACTGAAAACGGCTCATCCAAAATCATTGATGATGTTTTATATGTCCCGGGCCTTGCTCAAAATCTACTTAGTGTGGGCCCCAGTTAGTCCAAAGAGGCTACATGGTTAAATTTGATGAGGATAAATGTATCATATATGACAAGAAAAAGGGTCAATTAGTCACAACAGTAAAAATGGCCTCAAATAAAATATTTCCATTAAGAATGCCACTAAAGCAAAAAGTTACTTTCAATTGCACAAGTGATGATTCTACATTGTGGCATTGGAGATTCGGGCACTTACACTATAAGAGTCTAAAACTCTTAAATCAAAAGGAAATGGTGATTGGCCTTCCCCCAATAAATGATGAAAAGAAAATATGTGAAGGTTATATTTATGGAAAAATGCATAGATTGCCATTTCCTAAGACGTCTTGGAGGGCCAAGGCTCCGTTAGAGCTTGTTCATGCAGATATTTGGGGCCCAGCCAAGAACAACTCTATTGGCGGTAGAAGATATTTTCTTCTATTTGTGGATGACTATACCCACATGATGTGGGTATATTTCTTAAAGTATAAATCAGAGGCATTCTCATTCTTTGTCCAATTCAAGGCTCTCATGGAAAAACAAAGTGGACATCCTCTCAAAACTCTTAGAACAGATCGTGGAGGAGAATTCACAAGCACTAGATTCCTTAGCTTTTGTAAGAAGCATGGAATCAGAACAAAATTGACCGTAAGACGCACACCTCAACAAAATGGTGTAGCGGAAAGAAAAAATAGAATAATTGCAGAAATGGCCCGCAGCATGCTACAAGCAAAGAATTTGCCCAAATACTTTTGGGCTGAAGCTGTCCATACAGCTGTTTATATTCTAAACAGATCTCCAACAAAGGCGGTTCAGGATATGACACCCTACGAGGCTTGGTACCAAAGAAATCCCATAATTGAGCACCTTAGAATTTTTGGGTGCGTTGCCTATTCCCACATTCCAAAGGAGAACCGAGAAAAAATGGATGAAAAGGGAGAAAAATGTATCTTTGTTGGATACAGTGATGAATCAAAAGGATACCGCCTCTACAAGCCTGAGTCCAACAAGTTGATCATTTCAAGAGACGTCATATTCGATGAAGTTGCAGAATGGAGATGGACAGAACACGCTCCGCAGCCAGCCATAGAAGAATATTCTCCATCTAGCTCTTCTCAGGGAGTTCGTGATCAAGGAAAAGCACCTTCATCTCCGAGGATTTCAACAGGCCCGAACTCACCAAATTCATCTCCAAGATCAAGTCTCACAAATTCTCCTCAACCAGTGCGTCGCTCACAACGAGATCGTCACCCTCCGACCTACTTGGAAGATTATCAATGCAATCAAACAACCACGGAATTTGCATTATTTGCCAGTGAGTCACAAAACTTCCAAGAAGCAGCAAAAGAAGATAAATGGATCGAAGCCATGACCGAGGAGATCAGAATGATCAAGAAGAATGACACATGGGAACTCGCAGACATATTTACCAAGGCATTACAACCAAAAAAATTCATGCACTTAAGAGAACAACTTGGAGTTCAAGATTTTTCTAGATTAGGGGGAGTGTTAGAATAATCTAGAAAAATCAATATCTAAGCTTAGTGCCTAGAAAGATCTAGATTAATACCTACCTAGACACATTTAGAATAATGGTCTAGGATAATTATGAAGAAGACTCTAGACATAGAAAGATCTAGAGAATTGTCTACTACCCTACACCACTATAAATAGGGGTGATGTAAAGCATTTTGTGTATCAAGCAATACAATCATATTACCACATCTCTCTTAGTATTCATCTCTCTTCCTCCAACATACAATTACCTAGCCTAATATCCTACATCAAAAACCTAACATGAATTTGTGCAGAAACTCTAAAAAAGCAGAAAAATGGAGGTTCACAAGATGATAATGGTGATTTCAGCGATTCTAATGGAATGTGTTTCCGCAACTAATCGTACCGTTGGCGGTTCAACTGGTTGGAGTCTCTCTTCCGATATTTCTCAGTGGTCTTCTTCTACCTCTATCTCCCTCAATGACTCCCTTGGTTCGTCTACTCCCCTCTCTCTCTCTGTTTTTCTCTCTCCATTTTGGTATAATGAGAAGATTTGATTTGTAGTTTAAGCTGTTTAATTTTGATTATCATTTTGCCTTAAGGATTTATGATCAACCATACAAAATCAACATATCACTTGAAATTTGTATCTGTACATAGAATTTAATACAAAATTTGTTTTTTCTTTCGGGTGACATTAAATGTTAGATAACTAGTTCATAATTCTTCAATTTGATTTCCTTGTGGTATTATAATTATTTTTTCGGGTTATTGTGCTTGGAATTTTAGAATCTAAGTACATTCTTTGGGAAATAAAATTTTCTGTAATTTTAATGCTAATCTCAGAATCTGATTATTGTTTTTTTTTTTGTGATAATCAGAATCTGATTATTGTTGATTGACTATTAATTACACTTTTTTACCACAATTAGTTCATAGATTCTTCAATTTGAGTTTCTTTGTGACATTTCCAGTGTTGTAATAATCTTTTCGCGTTGTGCTTGGAAATTCAGAATCTAAGTACATTCTTACAAAAATTATCAACAAAAAAAGAAAAAAGAATACATTCTAGTTCTAGGATTAGTAATGTTTTCTCATTTCTGTTAATTTAATGTTAATCTGATTATTGTTAATGGAGTATTGAATCATAATTTTGTGTTATGCAATTTCTTTCTCTAATCTTTTAGCAACAATTTGTGGTTTCAGTGTTCATTTACACACCGGACCACGACGTAATCGAAGTGAGCAGAACAGATTTCGTCTCATGTCAGATAAGCAGTCCCATAGCAACCTACGACGATGGTGAGACAGTGATCAATTTGACTCAAAGAGGGACGAGGTACTTCGTGTGTGGTAGGCCTCGCCACTGTGCAATGGGTCTGAAGCTTCGAGTAGCGGTTTCAGATCAGAAAAGCCCACCAGCAAGTGGAAGCCAACAGCCGCCTTACAACAACCCAAACTCTAATAGTACTACCACAGCAGGCTCACCGCAAGCCAGTACTAATGGTTCTGATAATGGTAATCATACTAGTAATGATAATCATCGTGGTTCTTCTCCATCTAACGCTCTCAGAAGTGTCGATTTCATCACCTTGGGGAGCTACTTTCTTCACCTGGGTATTGTGTTGTTGGTGTTTTAGAATCATCTGGCTTTTAGGTGGATTCTGACAATGTGCGGGGACTAAATTAAGAGCGTGTTTGGCCTAGCTTGTGAGTAGCAATGATAGGTGTTTTTCTTGAATAGGTCCCTTTTGTGCTTAATGATGGAGTAATTGGCAGTAACTCGAACATTAGAGTCTGTAGACTGTAGTTCTTTGCCTGTGGTCAATACTAGTTTGTGGGAATTAGCCCTTTAATTCTGGTTTCTGATCATTGTTTTTATCTGGACTTTGAATGCAGAAGAATTTATATCCAAATTGTGCCATTGAGTGTTTGATATTTGTCATGTATTAACTATTAAGTAGGTCATATGCAAGTGAGAATTGATGCACTTACACAGGTACACAACCTATTCAGGTAGAAATTTAGCAATGGACTGGTGAACATTTCTCAACACTCAGCTAGATTTCTGCAATTATGTTTAGTCAATAAATTTAGTTGCATATTCAATAGAAACAGATATAATGTTGGGACAATTCAATCAATATACATCTAACAATGATGCATTGGAAGATGCATGAAACAAGAACTTGAATAATGATTTCCATCAGAGGTTCAACTACCTTACCCCTGTCGAAAATAGTGAAAGCGGAGTCATTATGTTCTCTTTGCCATGGTTGAAGTTAGCCGATATTCCTACTTGAGAGGGATGAAGAATTGGACAGGTTGTAATTGTGTTATTTTAAGCATAATCATCAATGAAAACACTCTGACACTGTATGTTGCATTGTTATAGATTTTTAAGTAGTTGAACCTTAGACCTTAGTTGCTGCTGCTGTTGTTGTTGCTATTGTTGTTGCTGTTGCTTTAAGACATTAGCTAACAATATAGTGCAACATGTTGAAGTCAGATACCTAAAAAAACAATTCTTCTTGAAATTCCAAATTCCAAAGCTTTCGTATATTGGTTTCTTAGTTTCCACTATCCATGTTGGCAAGGTGAAGGAAAAAAAAAAAAAAAAAAAAAAACTCTTGGTTTATACAGTAACGAGGTATCTAATTTATGTCATACATGTCTTTTTAAATTGTCAGATAATGGGAAAACAAAATCATGTACCTATCGAGAAATATAAATGACACTACGCATAATTTTTGAATGACTAAAGTCTAAACAAGTTTTAATTTTGGCACCAAAAATTTTTTCTTCTTTTTCTATATACATTTAACTATTTAAGTGCCTAAGGTAAGGTCTGTTTAGTTTTATGGCAATTAAATGCGCAATAAAAACTAATCATTTCATATTGTAAGCAATTCATCATTCTCTTATTGAATATGTTCTAATGGTGCTCTCCCAAATTAAAATCTGTGTTTATTCTTTGGCTTGCTTTGCTGAAGAAACTGAGAACCAAGGAGATGATTAGCTCATGGGGTGTCATATAACTGATACGACCTGTGCTTTGTGTTCTGAGCATGTGAAGACTTTTAACCACCTGTTTTTTCAGTATTCTGTATCTGAGGCAGTGTGGAAAGGAATTTTGAGATGGCTGCACATCTTTGGGCCTGTGTTTGATTGGGAGGCTGAATGGTCTCTGTTATTATGGCAGACTAGGGGGAAGTCACCTGCTGTTGTTGTGCTTAAGATGTGTTTAGCGCATACTGTGTATGCAATTTGGATTGAGAGGAATTTGAGAACTTTTCAAGGGAAGACAATGCAAGTTGATGCTCTTATTAGGCAGGTCCAGTCGCACACGTTTGTGAGGGTGCAAAAATGTCCTAAGCTGCTGAAGTATCTTGAAGATTTGCATTAGTGTTTTGTTGTACATGTTATTTGTATAGCTTGTTCATTGTTTAGATATGTTGTATTAGACTAGGGAAGGAAACCCTTCCTAGAAGGTGTGTCTTCCCCTGTCTCTTAGAGGCATTGTCCTATGATGGTGTACTGAGTGTAGGCTATGGTGCTGTAATGAGTGATTTTGGCATACAGAATCTGTGCTGTAACGTTTATATGGTGATTAATAAAAGTTGATTAATTACCAAAAAAAAAAAACATAGGTATCAATGCGGGAATACATCTGAATCCCTAAAATCAAATGATTATGGTAGGACACTATGATTATTTTTCTAAAATCAAATGAATTGAGATAAATAGTCACTTAAACTAAAATCTTAAGCCTTTTTATATATATCTCGAGCATGAAATGTACTCTTATGCAAACTACAATTCCTTATTAAATTCAATTGTTCATCTGCTTGGATTCTTTTATCTGGATATGTTTTAAACATCTTCCAACTATCTTAAACTCCAAATTATCACCTAGTTCATAAAAACAATTATACATTATTTGCTTAGATGGCGCGCTCTATGCTCTTTGCTTAGGTGACATGTCTTTTTTTTTGGGCAATTAAATGTAAATTTCCATTAATCACTGAAAAGACATTACAGCACTGGGTTCAATCTAGGAGCCTCTAAAAAAAACATCCTCATCACCTATAGCTAGTACAAACTGAAATAGCTAAAGTCAAACTAACAATAAAGCTGGCAGCTAAAGTCAAACTAACAATAAAGCTGGCTCACCTTCTAGGAAGGGTATCCTGCCATTACCGCGTTTTACTAGCGAAAAACAAACATAATAAATCACAAACTACACAAATTATCTAAGCTAGCAAAGTAAATATGTAGCTTCTCATGACCCTGCACCCGAGCATGAGCCTGATTCTTCAGTTGCTTCACCATAGTTCCCTCTCCCTGCTTCCTGTTTTGAAATACTCTATTGTTCCGTTCAATCCACAACGCATACACTATATCAGCAAAGCACAATTTCAAATTAGCAGCGCGAGCAATTTTACCCTTAAAAATCTTGACAGCCCATGCACACTCCTGTGGCCATGGGAGGAAATTCCTCTTGTACCCCAACCAAGCCAGAATAGCTTTCCTCTTGTAGTCACATTCAAACAGCAGGTGAGGAAGTGTCTCAGCCTGGTTACCACACAGCACACATATAGGGTCACATTGCAACCCCCATCCTGGAATAACATCCTTCCTTCTCAGCCTGCCATGTAGGCTGAGCCACAGAATAAACACAGATTTAGGACTATCAGCATTGGAACATTTGAGATTTGTCCATGAGACCACAACATATTGACCACGCAGCTGACCATATAACATTTGCTAATTGAGAATTTACCTCCCTTAAGGACATTATTCCACTCCCCAATCACAGGAATGTACTTCCTCATACTAAGGATTTTCTGTACCATCCATGAGGCCTGTTTAGGGACAACCATACTCCCTACTTCCCTGTTTTTTACATAGAACATATGGACCCATTTTTTTATCCATAGTGACATGCCTTATTACTCCAAAAAATTGATGTGACAGCATAACTTAACACTCTTACCCAAATGTTCTAAACATATTATAAATGCATTTCTTTTTGAGATATTTTCCAATCCGAATCTAATGGTATAATTTTTGTTATTTTTTGAGATGTATAGAAAATATAATATATGATTTTGAATATTTGACGAAAATTAACTTCTCAAGAATCCAAACAGCAAAGATGCTAAGACTCCTAAACTTTTTATAGCTGTTGTTTTTTGTCACTATCTAAGACTCCTAAACATTCTACACCAATTATTTTTTGTCATTATCTTCGCTTAGGTGGCGCGCTCTTAAAATTCTTGCTTAGGTGGCATGCCGTATTGCTCACGAAAATGCCTCCTTTGTATATCTACTAGTTTTCGGACCCGGGCAATGCCCTGGGTTAGTAGTTTGTTTATGTGTTGCCCCGGGTTAATACGATGAAGATTTTGTTTGGAACATGACGTCAAATTCCTCTCAACTACTAATTTTACAAAGTTATAAGACCCGTGCGATTCAGCGGGATAGCCTTTCATTTAGGTATTGTAGTTGGTAATTTTAATTAAGAATTAGAAGGAAATAATATATTGAACTTCATTTGTTCATAAATTGATAGGGAACATAAGAGTTCACTCCAATAATTTCAAAAAATGCTTATAGATGGTGACTTCAAAATGAACTCCTCAAAATAGTTAGACTACATTTCATTTACCATGTGATTTTCAATTAACATAACACAAATATGACTATCCTACATGTCTTGTCTACCTAACTTTAACCAAAGATTATCTTAATTATTTTGAAGGATTTTTCAAGTCAAATCCAATGAAGTAAGATTTATAATTTTTAGAGTTATGTAACTAAAGTTATTTTATTTTGTGGTGTGGAAACTATGCTAATAAATATGTAATACATACAACTAAAGATGATTCATTAATGAGCGACACTTGAAAAATGTGTTAGACTATGTGGCAACTTTGTGCTTATGTGTCATCTCCACACAATGCAAACATGACCATGCTATGTGGCATCGTACGTGTCCTCCCCACACGAAAGCAACCAAGGTTGCACTGTGTTTTAATATGAAGTAAGATATTATATATATATATATATATATATATATATATATATATATATATATATATATATATATATATATATATATATATATATATATATATATATATATATATATATATATATATATATATATATATACACACACACACACACACACACACACACACACACACACACACACACACACACACACACACACACACACACTAATAATGATGCCCGTGTGATGTACGGATTAAATTTTATATGTTTTTAATTATTTTCTTTGTTAGTTTATTTTTCATTATCATATTTTATTTACGGGAATTAACATTGGATGGGATCTTATACGTTTATTTTTAAACATATTGTATATGCATCTCATTTTGAATCACTATACGATGTAAATATGATGGTGCAAATATTATTATTTTCGAAGATGTGTAGAAGGTTACATTCGATTTTGAATATTCGACAAATATCAATTTATAAAGTCAATAAAACTCTAGCTATCTATCAAAGGTCAAACTCTCATTTATATTA
The DNA here is from genome assembly GCA_038025085.1 of Tetragonia tetragonoides. Classification (NCBI taxonomy): domain Eukaryota; kingdom Viridiplantae; phylum Streptophyta; class Magnoliopsida; order Caryophyllales; family Aizoaceae; genus Tetragonia; species Tetragonia tetragonoides. Next base: position 37,932,799 of record CM076143.1, read on the forward strand.
TCCGAAACTTAAATATTTGTTCAAATGGCAGCCATATGTGACGAGTTCGGGTTGAGCATATTTGCTCTTTTTACTTATTTCTATTTTTTTTTCTAAAGAATAATATGAGGCTTCTATTTTTTATCGTTTTATATTATGACAAGAACTCCACTGTTTATATTAATATGATTATAGTCAAAATGAAAGAGGTAAATTATGGTTGATATATATGTACAACTCCATATGTTCATTTTTTTTTCCTAAAGGATACCACAGTTGTGAAAGCTCTGTACTTTATTCACATGAGTTTAATTGATTTTTTAAATTTAACCATTTAAAACTCGTCAAACATTTTATAAGAGAATTAACGCTTGTATGTAATTGAGGTGTGCAGTCACACTCAAACAACGTTATCTTTTAGATGAACTTAGCATTTTCTTCGACTCTTTTCTTTCAATCTATTTTGTTTATTTTTGAATTAGATTATTTTGTACATGCAATTTAAAACTTATGTTTACGTATGTGTATATACTCATATACAGTAGATGAATACTATCATTCCCATGAAATATCTTCAAATATAGAATTCCATGTACATCGTATTATTTGTGATTATATACTACTATAATCAAAATGGGTATTATTTTAAAGCTTATTTTGTACTTTTTAAAATGGTGTAGAAAATTTAAAATTTTGAATAATGTGTTGTTTAAGTTACAACTATATCTACATTTGATTGAAAGTAAAACCCTAGTACTCTCTTATCCAAAACTCTATTTATCTATGTTTATTATTATTAAAGTATATTTAATTATTTTAAGTTTTAAATTTGTTCGCCTACGTAGTATGCCTCAAAACTCTTGAAAATTGTCAGCTTTATGTATAGATCTTGATTGATTCTCTCTGCCATATCAGCGTATTCTGTTAGAGTTTGTTAAAAGGAAGTTAATTTGTACATGAAAGGTTGTTACTGTTACAGTTTGTTGGAAGGAAGTTAGTTTGTACAATAAAATTGGTTAGGAGAGAAGCTGGTAAGTTTAACTCGGGTATATAAATTCCTTCCTTTGTATAATAAATAGGAGAAGATCAAGACGAAGAAGGCAGCCATGCTCACCTTGACGAGAAGTTATCAGATTTTGTAGAAGAGTAGATCATAGTGTTAGATTTAGGAGTAGATTAATTTGTAGTGTATAAGTTAGTCGAGTAGCTATAGCGGAATTGTGCAATGGCGCCTTCATCCATGGAGGTATAATTGCTACCCCTTGTATAATTGTGTTTGTTTTATTTTTGTTCGTATTACTTTATTCGAATGAAGTACCTTTGATTCCTTAATTAAACCCTACTCTTTTGAAGTCTATATGTGCACCATGTGTGATATCCTAGCAAAGTGACCAGTGTTCGAAACTAACTATCACTGTTGTTCGTGTTCACCAACAACCAGACGTTGGGGATGGAAGGGTAGACTCGAATAGGGAAAGACCTCCCTTAAGATAATCCTCGATCTTTTTAAGGACCTTTTTAAGAGTTGGAGGACTGCCCCTCTCGGTTGCTTGTTAACCCTTCGGAGATAAGCAGTGCAACAGTCTGATACATGACATTTTACAAAGATCACGACTGAAGTTTCCCTGGCGATTTTGTGCATGGACAATGTCCCAAGCCTCCTGCAGATTCTCCATTGTTATCTCAATGGGAGCTATGGCTCAAGAGATCTGAGAGGAGCAAAGGCAACTATATGGAACTCTACTGTGAGTGGAGCTAAGATGTATCAGTTGGAAAACGACATTGGGTTATTGATTGATTTCTCAAGGTAACACTTTGTCGCCGCTAATTTTGCAAAACTAAAAAGCCTATGGGAGGAATTATGAATATTGTTGTTGTTGAATAGTGTTGATGATATACCACCTTGAGAGGCTATAATGAAATTGTTGCGCAATTAACGACGACTTATGCAATTTTTCAATAGGGCTGAATGATGTCTATCAACCAATTAGAGGAAATATTTGCTACATACTCTCATAATCGGATTTTTGGCAATAGACAACCTAGAAATTGTGGTGGTGTTATGGCAGTTCTGGTAAATGTTTTGGCAAAGTATTTTCTGTCACTACACAATTTGATAATTCAACGCGCAACCAATTCTTCTGGTAACTACTGTAAGACCCTTGGTCATATTATGAGGAGATGTTTTAAGCTCCATCGTGAGCTCCGCTATGCCAAGTCCAAACAAGTTGCCGCTCATGTTCAATTTTCTGGTGATCCTACTTTCCAGCTGGTCTATTAGCTATGGTGGAAGCTAAACAATTTTGTTTCCTCACCTAACCTTCAATGTATAATTGATAGTGGTGCTTTCAATCATATTACACCACCACATCATCATTTTGATTCATGTACAAGTGTAGTTCATATAATCACAACAAAATAAACTAATCCAGGGTTTGATGAACAAACCGCGCAAAGAGAGAGAGAGAGAAAGAGAGGAGTGAAACGTCGTAAAACACGAAGTCGGTCACTGTCCGGAACCCAGACCATGGCCACACCACAAGCGGTGGTAGGCAATCACCCCTAGCATCGCAGCAGCAACAATCACGCACGAAACAGGAGAAACAGGGGAGAGGAAGTTCTATCTTCACGAGCAAACCAAGAACACTAGCAGTAAAGTTTAAGGGAGAGAGAGAACATATTGAAAAGATGGTGATGGTGGTTCTGGCGAGTGAGCAAAGTGGTGATGGTGATCAGAAGCCAGAAAATTTTTAGGGGGGGACCAAACTTGCATAAAAAATTAATTTTACCATCGGTCTTTCATTACTTAGGTTTTTCTTTGATAAAAAAAAATTTAATTACAAAATAATAATTTACAAGACCTTTTTTAACCTAGGTAAATTGTGGAAAGTTTAGTTTCTTAAAGCACAGTCATTCTTCATTTTGGATAAAAACCATTAAAGAACAACCAAAAATAAATAACAAATACAGTAATTTAAAAAAATTACTCCTTCGATAATATAGTTGAACACAAAAACTCGTATGAAGCGGTCTCAAGATGAGGCGCCTCATAAAAAGGTATTTAGGAAATGATATTAAGGAGTAAGAACCAAGAGAAAACCAATGGTGGAAAATATTTTTTCACTTGTAATTTGTAAATGCTGGTGACTGAAAACAGTAAAACAATAAAATAAAAAACAGAAAGGGAATGAATAAGAGGAGCTGAAAATGGAGTAGCCTAGGTTTTGATCCTGCGACATCAGGCTATAATGAAGCAGGCATGCTTCTCCCACCAACTAAGAAAGCTTCAACATATGTCTTGATATTACGCAATATAGTATTTAAAACATTTCAGAATTATTGGGGGGACCACGGCCTCCACTGGTCCCCTTAGCTCCGCCCCTGATGGTGATGGTGATGTGTTGTGGGTTTAGGCGCTCAAAAAAGAAGGAGAACAAATGGAGAAGCAGGAAACTAAATAGGGGTTAACTGACTTCATTTAATGAGTAGGGCTGTTCATAACAAGATATCCGAAATTTCGGATAGTGAATTTTGATGTCCAAATCCGTATCCGGAATTTTGGATTCGGATACTCCGATATCTTATATCCAAAAAAGTTAATTTTATTCTATTTTAATTGACTTTAATTTGGTTATTTTTGGATATTTGGGATATCCGAATTCGAAAGTATCCGAAATTTTTCCATAAAATCCAAGCAAATTGGATATTTTCAAATAGTTTCGGATATCCGTATCCGAAATATTCAAAAAATATCCGAAATTTTCAAAGTTGAAATCCGAATCTGTATCCAAAATTCCGGATCTGATATTCGGATTTTCGGATCGGATGCTCGGATACGGATTCTTTTGAACAACCCTAATAATGAGAAAAGGATTAGGGAGGCGGTGGGTTAAAAAAAAAACCTTTCTATAAGAAACAAAAAAATCAATAAGGAGATAAACATAAGCACAAATATCTAGGCGTGAGCAAAAATTTCGGGCACGCAGTACCGGAATCGGAATTGGTTTAGAATTCGGTGGTTCTGTAACCGGAACCGGTCTAACCAACTCCAATTCCAATTCCCAAAAATAGAAACCGGTACCAACCAATTTCAATTCCAATTCCTTACTTTTGGGAAGCGAAATCGGTTGGGCACCTTTGTTAGAAATAAAGAATGTTGATTTTCTAGTAAGTTTGGTTGTTTAAAAGATTTGTATTTGTAATTTTAATGTTTTAGTGATTATAATGGTAATATTAATAATTAAATAATTGTATACGTTAATTAAATTTTGATTTACAATGTTAAGTATTTTGATTATAGTATTTGATTCTATGTTTGCGGTATTTTCGGCAACTAATATTTGTTAGTGTAATATTATAATTAATTTTTTTTATTATTAAAATATACATTTATTTGATTTAGAAAATAATAAAATTTTAATTTAATGTGGACTTGGGTACCCAGGAACCGGTGGGTACTCGGTGGATTCAATTCCAATTCCTAAGATTTAGAAATCGGTGCAACCAATTCCAATTCCAATTCCTACGAATTAGGCATCGGTGGATCAAATTTCGATTCCTGGTAGTGCAATACCCGATGGGTACCCGCTTGCACTCACCCCTACAAATATCTATTAACTTAATAGCAAATAATAAGCAAATAAAAAAGTAATACAGCCAAATCAACAAATATAATAATAAATCATTTTTAGAAAATACTGAAAATACTCGGGGTTTTACTAAACAATTGACCTCCCACCTTGTTTTTATTCCTGACGTCTGTCATAACTAGCGAAGTGATACCTGATAGTTTTGCTACGAGAAGCTGGAGCTATCCAACAGCTAGGTCGAGACTGAGAGGACAGCTAGGTGGAGATCTAGAGAACAGTAGCTAAAGAGTATGCGTCTCGAAAAGAACAATTTCCAATACAAGCTCTTCTCCTCTATTTTGAAGAGAGATTCTCCTTTCTTTTAAAGAGAGGTGAAGGGACTATAACTGTCCCAGTGTCTCAATACTTCTTCTCTCTTAGGGAGATCCACAATCATATTCTAAGGTTGCGTCCGGATAATCTTGGTGAGCCAATTAGGCTAAGGCTGATGTGTAACTCGCAATGCCTCAACTGTAAGGGTGCTGCGGAACTGAAATGTGATTTTGCATACCACCAGAAAGGTTTGGATTTGATTTTGGCTTAACAACGTTGTTTAAGATTGAGTGCCAATGTGGAGGGAGGTAGGGTTTTACTGAGAAAAACCCGACCCAACCCAACCCAACCTAACCCTACCCGAACCAACCCGATCTGTTTTTGACGTAAACTCGACCTGATTTTATTTTTTACGCATAAAAAGACATTACTTATTTTTAAATTTTTCAGATGAAGGGAATAGGAATTACTAAGGTGATTTTCGATATTGTTTCCCACAAGGTACTTAATATAAAACAAATGAGACCACATGAGTTACTATTTTTAAAACAAGATACCCTACCAATCAACGGTGCTACACTTTCATCGTGAGTGCGTGACCTCCTTTCCAACTAGGAAGTTAGTTTCCGCAACTAATCGTACCGTTGGCGGTTCAACTGGTTGGAGTCTCTCTTCGGATATTTCTCAGTGGTCTTCTTCTACCTCTATCTCCCTCAATGACTCCCTTGGTTCGTCTACTCCCCTCTCTCTCTCTCTGTTTTTCTCTCCCCATTTTGGTATAATGAGAAGATTTGATTTGTAGTTTAAGCTGTTTATACAAAAAATAGAAATCGGTACCAACCAATTTCAATTTCAATTCCTTACTTTTGGGAAGCGAAATCGGTTGGGAACCTTTGTTAGAAATAGTATTTTATAGAATATTTTATACCAAGGGGCACCCTGTAGAAAAACCCAAAAGAAAAATTATTTGTAAATTTTTCAGATGAAGGGAATAGGGATTACTAAGGTGATTTTCGATATTGTTTCCCACAAGTTACTTAAGATAAAACAAATGAGACCACATGAGTTACTATTTTTAAAACAAGATACCCTACCAATCAACGGTGCTACACTTTCATCGTGAGTGCGTGACCTCCTTTCCAACTAGGAAGTTAGTTTCCGCACCTAATCGTACCGTTGGCGGTTCAACTGGTTGGAGTCTCTCTTCGGATATTTCTCAGTGGTCTTCTTCTACCTCTATCTCCCTCAATGACTCCCTTGGTTCGTCTACTCCCCTCTCTCTCTCTCTCTGTTTTTCTCTCTCCATTTTGGTATAATGAGAAGATTTGATTTGTAGTTTAAACTGTTTATACCAAAAATAGAAACCGGTACCAACCAATTTTAATTTCAATTCCTTACTTTTGGGAAGCGAAATCGGTTGGGAACCTTTGTTAGAAATAGTAATTTATAGAATATTTTATAGAATATTTTATAGAATATTTTATACCAAGGGGCACCCTGTAGAAAAACCCAAAAAAAAAAAAAATTATTTGTAAATTTTTCAGATGAAGGGAATAGGGATTACTAAGGTGATTTTCGATATTGTTTCCCACAAGTTACTTAAGATAAAACAAATGAGACCACATGAGTTACTATTTTTAAAACAAGATACCCTACCAATCAACGGTGCTACACTTTCATCGTGAGTGCGTGACCTCCTTTCCAACTAGGAAGTTAGTTTCCGCAACTAATCGTACCGTTGGCGGTTCAACTGGTTAGAGTCTCTCTTCGGATATTTCTCAGTGGTCTTCTTCTACCTCTATCTCCCTCAATGACTCCCTTGGTTCGTCTACTCCCCTCTCTCTCTCTCTGTTTTTCTCTCTCCATTTTGGTATAATGAGAAGATTTGATTTGTAGTTTAAGCTGTTTATACCAAAAATAGAAACCGGTACCAACCAATTTCAATTTCAATTCCTTCCTTTTGGGAAGCGAAATCGGTTGGGAACCTTTGTTAGAAATAGTATTTTATAGAATATTTTATACCAAGGGGCACCCTGTAGAAAAACCCAAAAAAAAATTATTTGTAAATTTTTCAGATGAAGGGAATAGGGATTACTAAGGTGATTTTCGATATTGTTTCCCACAAGTTACTTAAGATAAAACAAATGAGACCACATGAGTTACTATTTTTAAAACAAGATACCCTACCAATCAACGGTGCTACACTTTCATCGTGAGTGCGTGACCTCCTTTCCAACTAGGAAGTTAGTTTCCGCAACTAATCGTACCGTTGGCGGTTCAACTGGTTGGAGTCTCTCTTCGGATATTTCTCAGTGGTCTTCTTCTACCTCTATCTCCCTCAATGACTCCCTTGGTTCGTCTACTCCCCTCTCTCTCTCTCTGTTTTTCTCTCTCCATTTTGGTATAATGAGAAGATTTGAAATGTAGTTTAAGCTGTTTATACCAAAAATAGAAACCAGTACCAACCAATTTCAATTTCAATTCCTTACTTTTGGGAAGCGAAATCGGTTGGGAACCTTTGTTAGAAATAGTATTTTATAGAATATTTTATAAAATATTTTATACCAAGGGGCACCCTGTAGAAAAACCCAAAAAAAAAAATTATTTGTAAATTTTTCAGATGAAAGGAATAGGGATTACTAAGGTGATTTTCGATATTGTTTCCCACAAGTTACTTAAGATAAAACAAATGAGACCACATGAGTTACTATTTTTAAAACAAGATACCCTACCAATCAACGGTGCTACACTTTCATCGTGAGTGCGTGACCTCCTTTCCAACTAGGAAGTTAGTTTCCGCAACTAATCGTACCGTTGGCGGTTCAACTGGTTGGAGTCTCTCTTCGGATATTTCTCAGTGGTCTTCTTCTACCTCTATCTCCCTCAATGACTCCCTTGGTTCGTCTACTCCCCTCTCTCTCTCTCTCTCTGTTTTTCTCTCTCCATTTTGGTATAATGAGAAGATTTGATTTGTAGTTTAAGTTGTTTATACCAAAAATAGAAACCGGTACCAACCAATTTCAATTTCAATTCCTTCCTTTTGGGAAGCGAAATCGGTAGGGAACCTTTGTTAGAAATAGTATTTTATAGAATATTTTATAGATTATTTTATACCAACGGGCACCCTGTAGAAAAACCCAAAAAAAAAATTATTTGTAAATTTTTCAGATGAAGGGAATAGGGATTACTAAGGTGATTTTCGATATTGTTTCCCACAAGTTACTTAAGATAAAACAAATGAGACCACATGAGTTACTATTTTTAAAACAAGATACCCTACCAATCAACGGTGCTACACTTTCATCGTGAGTGCGTGACCTCCTTTCCAACTAGGAAGTTAGTTTCCGCCACTAATCGTACCGTTGGCGGTTCAACTGGTTGGAGTCTCTCTTCGGATATTTCTCAGTGGTCTTCTTCTACCTCTATCTCCCTCAATGACTCCCTTGGTTCGTCTACTCCCCTCTCTCTCTCTCTCTGTTTTTCTCTCTCCATTTTGGTATAATGAGAAGATTTGATTTGTAGTTTAAGCTGTTTATACCAAAAATAGAAACCGGTACCAACCAATTTCAATTTCAATTCCTTACTTTTGGGAAGCGAAATCGGTTGGGAACCTTTGTTAGAAATAGTATTTTATAGAATATTTTATAGAATATTTAATACCAAGGGGCACCTTGTAGAAAAACCCAAAAAAAAAATTATTTGTAAATTTTTCAGATGAAGGGAATAGGGATTACTAAGGTGATTTTCGATATTGTTTCCCACAAGTTACTTAAGATAAAACAAATGAGACCACATGAGTTACTATTTTTAAAACAAGATACCCTACCAATCAACGGTGCTACACTTTCATCGTGAGTGCGTGACCTCCTTTCCAACTAGGAAGTTAGTTTCCGCAACTAATCGTACCGTTGGCGGTTCAACTGGTTGGAGTCTCTCTTCGGATATTTCTCAGTGGTCTTCTTCTACCTCTATCTCCCTCAATGACTCCCTTGGTTCGTCTACACCCCTCTCTCTCTCTCTCTCTGTTTTTCTCTCTTCATTTTGGTATAATGAGAAGATTTGATTTGTAGTTTAAGCTGTTTATACCAAAAATAGAAACCGGTACCAACCAATTTCAATTTCAATTCCTTCCTTTTGGGAAGCGAAATCGGTTGGGAACCTTTGTTAGAAATAGTATTTTATAGAATATTTTATACCAAGGGGCACCCTGTAGAAAAACCCAAAAAAAAAAATTATTTGTAAATTTTTCAGATGAAGGGAATAGGGATTACTAAGGTGATTTTCGATATTGTTTTCCACAAGTTACTTAAGATAAAACAAATGAGACCACATGAGTTACTATTTTTAAAACAAGATACCCTACCAATCAACGGTGCTACACTTTCATCGTGAGTCCGTGACCTCCTTTCCAACTAGGAAGTTAGTTTCCGCAACTAATCGTACCGTTGGCGGTTCAACTGGTTGGAGTCTCTCTTCGGATATTTCTCAGTGGTCTTGTTATACCTCTATCTCCCTCAATGAATCCCTTGGTTCGTCTACTCCCCTCTCTCTCTCTCTCTGTTTTTCTCTCTCCATTTTGGTATAATGAGAAGATTTGATTTGTAGTTTAAACTGTTTATACCAAAAATAGAAACCGGTACCAACCAATTTCAATTTCAATTCCTTACTTTTGGGATGCGAAATCGGTTGGGAACCTTTGTTAGAAATAGTATTTTATAGAATATTTTATACCAAGGGGCACCCTGTAGAAAAACCCAAAAAAAAATTTATTTGTAAATTTTTCAGATGAAGGGAATAGGGATTACTAAGGTGATTTTCGATATTGTTTCCCACAAGTTACTTAAGATAAAACAAATGAGACCACATGAGTTACTATTTTTAAAACAAGATACCCTACCAATCAACGGTGCTACACTTTCATCGTGAGTGCGTAACCTCCTTTCCAACTAGGAAGTTAGTTTCCGCAACTAATCGTACCGTTGGCGGTTCAACTGGTTGGAGTCTCTCTTCGGATATTTCTCAGTGGTCTTCTTCTACCTCTATCTCTCTCAATGACTCCCTTGGTTCGTCTACTCCGCTCTCTCTCTCTCTCTGTTTTTCTCTCTCAATTTTGGTATAATGAGAAGATTTGATTTGTAGTTTAAGCTGTTTATACCAAAAATAGAAACCGGTACCAACCAATTTCAATTTCAATTCCTTACTTTTGGGAAGCGAAATCGGTTGGGAACCTTTGTTAGAAATAGTATTTTATAGAATATTTTATAGAATATTTTATACCAAGGGGCACCCTGTAGAAAAACCCAAAAAAAAAAATTATTTGTAAATTTTTCAGATGAAGGGAATAGGGATTACTAAGGTGATTTTCGATATTGTTTCCCACAAGTTACTTAAGAAAAAAATAAATAAGACTACATGAGTTACTATTTTTAAAACAAGATACCCTACCAATCAACGGTGCTACACTTTCATCGTGAGTGCGTGACCTCCTTTCCAACTAGGAAGTTAGTTTCCGCAACTAATCGTACCGTTGGCGGTTCAACTGGTTGGAGTCTCTCTTCGGATATTTCTCAGTGGTCTTCTTCTACCTCTATCTCCCTCAATGACTCCCTTGGTTCGTCTACTCCCCTCTCTCTCTCTCTCTCTCTCTGTTTTTCTCTCTCCATTTTGGTATAATGAGAAGATTTGATTTGTAGTTTAAGCTGTTTATACCAAAAATAGAAACCGGTACCAACCAATTTCAATTTCAATTCCTTCCTTTTGGGAAGCGAAATCGGTTGGGAACCTTTGTTAGAAATAGTATTTTATAGAATATTTTATAGAATATTTTATACCAAGGGGCACCCTGTAGAAAAACCCAAAAAAAAAATTATTTGTAAATTTTTCAGATGAAAGGAATAGGGATTACTAAGGTGATTTTCGATATTGTTTCCCACAAGTTACTTAAGATAAAACAAATGAGACCACATGAGTTACTATTTTTAAAACAAGATACCCTACCAATCAACGGTGCTACACTTTCATCGTGAGTGCGTGACCTCCTTTCCAACTAGGAAGTTAGTTTCCGCAACTAATCGTACCGTTGGCGGTTCAACTGGTTGGAGTCTCTCTTCGGATATTTCTCAGTGGTCTTCTTCTACCTCTATCTCCCTCAATGACCCCCTTGGTTCGTCTACTCCCCTCTCTCTCTCTCTGTTTTTCTCTCTCCATTTTGGTATAATGAGAAGATTTGATTTGTTGTTTAAACTTTTTATACCAAAAATAGAAACCGGTACCAACCAATTTCAATTTCAATTCCTTACTTTTGGGAAGCGAAATCGGTTGGGAACCTTTGTTAGAAATAGTATTTTATAGAATATTTTATAGAATATTTTATACCAAGGGGCACCCTGTAGAAAAACCCAAAAAAAAAATTATTTGTAAATTTTTCAGATGAAGGGAATAGGGATTACTAAGGTGATTTTCGATATTGTTTCCCACAAGTTACATAAGATAAAACAAATGAGACCACATGAGTTACTATTTTTAAAACAAGATACCCTACCAATCAGCGGTGCTACACTTTCATCGTGAGTGCGTGACCTCCTTTCCAGCTAGGAAGTTAGTTTCCGCAACTAATCGTACCGTTGGCGGTTCAACTGGTTGGAGCCTCTCTTCGGATATTTCTCAGTGGTCTTCTTCTACCTCTATCTCCCTCAATGACTCCCTTGGTTCGTCTACTCCTCTCTCTCTCTCTCTCTCTCTCTCTCTGTTTTTCTCTCTCCATTTTGGTATAATGAGAAGATTTGATTTGTAGTTTAAGCTGTTTATACCAAAAATAGAAACCGGTACCAACCAATTTCAATTTCAATTCCTTACTTTTGGGAAGCGAAATCGGTTGGGAACCTTTGTTAGAAATAGTATTTTATAGAATATTTTATACCAAGGGGCACCCTGTAGAAAAACCCAAAAAAAAAATTATTTGTAAATTTTTTAGATGAAGGGAATATGGATTACTAAGGTGATTTTCGATATTGTTTCCCACAAGTTACTTAAGATAAAACAAATGAGACCACATGAGTTACTATTTTTAAAACAAGATACCCTACCAATCAACGGTGCTACACTTTCATCGTGAGTGCGTGACCTCCTTTCCAACTAGGAAGTTAGTTTTCGCAACTAATCGTACCGTTGGCGGTTCAACTGGTTGGAGTCTCTCTTCGGATATTTCTCAGTGGTCTTCTTCTACCTCTATCTCCCTCAATGACTCCCTTGGTTCGTCTACTCCCCTCTCTCTCTCTCTCTCTCTCTCTCTTTTTTTCTCTCTCCATTTTGGTATAATGAGAAGATTTGATTTGTAGTTTAAGCTGTTTATACCAAAAATAGAAACCGGTACCAACCAATTTCAATTTCAATTCCTTCCTTTTGGGAAGCGAAATCGGTTGGGAACTTTGTTAGAAATAGTATTTTATAGAATATTTTATACCAAGGGGCATCCTGTAGAAAAACCCAAAAAAAAAATTATTTGTAAATTTTTCAGATGAAGGGAATAGGGATTACTAAGGTGATTTTCGATATTGTTTCCCACAAGTTACTTAAGATAAAACAAATGAGACCACATGAGTTACTATTTTTAAAACAAGATACCCTACCAATCAACGGTGCTACACTTTCATCGTGAGTGCGTGACCTCCTTTCCAACTAGGAAGTTAGTTTCCGCAACTAATCGTACCGTTGGCGGTTCAACTGGTTGGAGTCTCTCTTCGGATATTTCTCAGTGGTCTTCTTCTACCTCTATCTCCCTCAATGACTCCCTTGGTTCGTCTACTCCCCTCTCTCTCTCTTTGTTTTTCTCTCTCCATTTTGGTATAATGAGAAAATTTGATTTGTAGTTTAAGCTGTTTATACCAAAAATAGAAACCGGTACTAATCAATTTCAATTTCAATTCCTTACTTTTGGGAAGTGAAATCGGTTGGGAACCTTTGTTAGAAATAGTATTTTATAGAATATTTTATACCAAGGGGCACCCTGTAGAAAAACCCAAAAAAAAAATTATTTGTAAATTTTTCAGATGAAAGGAATAGGGATTACTAAGGTGATTTTCGATATTGTTTCCCACAAGTTACTTAAGATAAAACAAATGAGACCACATGAGTTACAATTTTTAAAACAAGATACCCTACCAATCAACGGTGCTACACTTTCATCGTGAGTGCGTGACCTCCTGTCCAACTAGGAAGTTAGTTAGAACTACTCTCTTGCATACACTTTGAAAGGCGGGAAACTACTCTCTCTCTCTTTTTTTTTTCTCTCTCATGCTTTTTTTGACATAATAAGGATTATATTGTTATGGGTATAGGCGCTGATAACGTGCAGGTGTCACATTTTGATGAATTACATATTATTTTTCATTTTTCTAGATAGTGAGTTGTCGCTATTTTTTTCCAATTTAAAGAAGGTAAGTCTTTTAACTTTTAGATCCAAGTACTAAAATATATACACATTAAGGATCAGTCTGACCAAACCGTGGTTGTTTAATACTAAGAATTATATCAGTTGGTATAAGTGTGGGCTATGTGAAAATTGACTATTATTTGTTGGGATAATCGTTGTTAATATTGCAAGCATTAAATATTTAATTACATTTTATATGAATGCATAAACACAAGACATAAATTTTGTTAGGATATGCTAAAATATAATGACATGGGTCACATTTGGAGTGACAATTTATTAAGTTACATTATATGATGTACACTTGTAAGTTAATTGACAAGTGATAAATATTATTTTATTTTTCAACCGGAAAATAATGAGTGGTATGACATGTGTAACATTTCAACCAATTACTATTTTTCATTATTCATTATACCTACGTATAATTTTTAAACATTCAAAAAATTATTTAAACATAAAAAATATAGAGATAAATGAGTAGCGTCATAGTGATCCATATTCTTCACCTAGATTGGTCTATAGCTGTACCCGTATTCACTTGATTGATCTCGGGCTTTTCTAAGCCACTTGGGTGGCGTTACAAGTTCTTTGTGAAACATCATCTAGAATATTCTTGTGAAACCAATCTTTAGACTTTTTGGCTGGGAAGGGGATCATTCATTTGTGTTTGTTGCAAATTACTTAAGGTCATTTTTCCTTTTGACATGTTTTTGTTTTTTAAAGTACTTCCTCCGTCTCCCACCAAAAAAAAGTACTTCCTCCGTCCCATATTTATATTGGTAGTTTTTATTTTGATATGTCCTATATTTATATTGGTATTTATATTTTAGGAAAGAAAAAAGTAATACAATTATTTATATACCCTCTCTTTATCCATCGTTTCAATGAAAGGGGCTACCAGATTCTCTCTCATACTTAAACAAGGTTCTTTATGTCATTATTGGGCCAAAATTTCGTTGTCTTAAACTTCGTTCTAAGTCAAACTACCAATGTAAACATGAGACTGATGGAGTATGATTTATGATGAGAGTTTTCCAATATTAGTAATCGTTGGTGTTGTTAACATAAATACTTTCTTCCATGCTATAGTCGAAAATTATTAGCAATGGATTTTCCGTTTCTAAGCTTAGTAATTGTTGAAATTTAATCCGTTGCTATTTCGCCTTTTTTTTTTTGTAGTATATAAAATCAATTTGGGTTATTTTTCGCAACAACCACAATTTTGTTCAAATAATCGCCTTTTATAAGGACAATTATTTTGGATATATACTTGATTTTTGGATATTCAAAATCATTTCCTTGCTTGCACATGCTTATTTTGGAGTTGTAGTTAAATTGTTGTGGTCGAATATTTTTTGGACTTATTAGTTATGGTTAGGTTGATATATTCAGTTTCAAGAATAATTTTATTTTTTTTGGTGAAATTCAAGAACAGATGATGTGTATTATTGATGTTTCATCAACTATTATTTTGTTTTCCTATCTATGCTAGCTCTAGTTTCCATATAAGTATAACCTATGTCTGTATATGAAAAACTCAGTTACCTAATTTACAGGATTTTCATTATGCTATAAATTTCTAGGGCTCAAAAAACTCTGTCAGGCCTGCAGCAAAAGGTGAGTTTTAGAGTGGTGGGAAGTCAAATTTCCAGTTTAGAGGGATTTGAAAATAAAGGGGTGAAGTTGTCCTTTAACTCGTCTCAGCCATCGTGGATTACTGTTCATCATTGCAAAGAAAGCATATAACGATTCATTTTAGGGGTACTACGTAGAATCCTAAAATAAAATAGTATTTTATAGAATATTTTATACCAAGGGGCACCCTGTAGAAAAACCCAAAAAAAAAATTATTTGTAAATTTTTCAGATGAAGGGAATAGGGATTACTAAGGTGATTTTCGATATTGTTTCCCACAAATTACTTAAGATAAAACAAATGAGACCACATGAGTTACTATTTTTAAAACAAGATACCCTACCAATCAACGGTGCTACACTTTCATCGTGAGTGCGTGACCTCCTTTCCAACTAGGAAGTTAGTTAGAACTACTCTCTTGCATACACTTTGAAAGGCGGGAAACTACTCTCTCTCTCTTTCTCTCTCTCTGACCGACACTCTCTTTCTCACTCGAAACTTATGCATCATTTGGTAAAAACTTCACCATTCTCATTTCTTTGACTACAAAAACTTTGTTGCTAAGTAAAATCCTACCCTATAACACCATTCATTTGCTCAGTTCTTCGAGGTTGGCTCATAAATTCTTAATCAATTTGATTTCAAGTTAAGTTCCTCTGTTTTCATATGTTTCAAAGCAAATAATTACATCCATTGTAATAAATAATAATGATGAAAAATTGAAAATTGTATCTACATTTGAATTTGTGCAGAAACTCTAAAAAAACAGAAAAATGGAGGTTCACAAGATGATAATGGTGATTTCAGCGATTCTAATGGAATGTGTTTCCGCAACTAATCGTACCGTTGGCGGTTCAACTGGTTGGAGTCTCTCTTCGGATATTTCTCAGTGGTCTTCTTCTACCTCTATCTCCCTCAATGACTCCCTTGGTTCGTCTACTCCCCTCTCTCTCTCTGTTTTTCTCTCTCCCTTTGGTCTACTGGATATGGAAAAGCAGGAACCTGAAGTGCTTTAAAAGTGCAGTCCTGCGAGCTGATTACCTTGTTCAACAGATTCAGAGTGAGCTGAGATTGCGGCAAAAAAAAAAAAACATTACCCTTTTCACCCAAAAATCCTAACTTGCACCCAAAAAAAAAAAAAAAAATCATCACCCTTTTCACCTTACTATTTTACACTTTAATTTGCTCCATTACCCCTTAATCATTAATCAAATTTAAATGCCCCATAAGTGTATATCTTATTATATACACAAACTCTTTTAAACGTACATGTGTCAAGATTGGTAGAATATTTCTTACCCCACTTGTACAATAAATACAATAAATATAGGAGTAGAATCTTTTTATAACTCAAATTTGAACTGAAAAATAATTTCAATTTTTAAATTTCAAATGGAAAATGGTGTCTTATTAATTACTCTCTCATCCCCTATGCATTGGTAACAACATCTAATCACCTATTAATTAAAAATAAAAACAAAAACGTCTATCCATTTGAACACCGACCACCATGAATGAAGGACCTACGTCCGGTGGACAAATTTTCCGACAATAAATTTTCCGGTTACACAATCGCACACATGAAAGAAGTGAAGTTGATCCTTTTAATACCCGACCCAACATTTTTCCAGCGAGAAACTAAAAATTATTTGGAAAATAAAATTCTAGTGAGACAACACAAAATTAGTTAGAAAACAAATTTTGACATTACACCATTTTTTCCGACAAGATTTGCAAACAAAATTGATATAAGTTAACGTAAAAACAATGGTTAAAATTACAAATGAATATTATGGAAGTAAAACTACTAAATGCAACAATTTTGCTATCAAAGTTGAGATATTGTCAAAAGCGCGCTGGCTGGTGGCTGAAGGTGGAGAGAGAGATCGTGGGAATTGAAGTGGTGGGCAGAGGAAGAGAAAAAGACTCAAAGAGACAGAGAGATCAGGGAGTTTAAGTTTGAGTTTGAGAGGGAGACTTAAATCAAAACTCTTTTATACGTTTAAGATTTAAAAAGAAATTAAAAAAGAAAAAAAAAAAAAGAAGTCATTTTTATAAGAGGAATCATTTTTAAAAGAGGAAAAAAAAGGTAAAGCGAAGAAAAGGACCAGCAAAGTGATAGAACAAAAATCCGTCTCTGTGCAAAGAATCCAGTATATATGCCCAGTTGATTTGAAGCGCCTGTTTTTTTTCCTTGTTGCTTGTTTCATCTATGATGTCTTTAAAAAAAAAATTCTTTTTTTTCAAAGTTCATAAAATTCATTATTACTAACCTATAACTTCACTGCGATAAACCTATAACTTCATTCAAAAAACGTAAAGGGGTGTATTCAAATTGACTACGCTTAGGTTAGGTTTTTGGCTAGACTTTAGTCCAGCTAACATAGGTGGACTCTAAAGCAATTGAAGAGGAGCGCGTTTCGAATTCCAGGTGATGTACTCCAGAAAAAACCCAAAGAACGGTACTTATTTTGAAATGAAGGTGGGCAACTTGGCGGAGCAAAATTGAGCGCGTTAAAACGAACGCCATATTGACTGGACGCAGGTCTAGTGAATAGGCGCAGTGGGCCTTAATTTTGGGTTTTGTTAATTTCTTTATTCACCCACCGTTGGTAAGGAAATCACACGAGAACATTTAGAACTGTAATCCAAACATTTAGATGCATACTCCATCAAAGATGCAATTTGAATGCTGTAAGTTTTTTCTTCTTTTTGGAAAATGGTGAATATATTCATTCCACCATCCGAGGGATGCCAAAGCGACACCCCGAGAGATTAAACAATATAGTCCATTAGTTGGAGTACCAGCAAGATATCCATTACATCATAAACTAACAACCTTAGACAAAGCTAATACTAGCTAACCATACAGTTCAGAAACTATCCAAAAAGATCAATCACCCTAGTAGCCTATTTACAATCTGCTCCTCATCCAAGCCACTATATTGTTTATCATATAACCGTATACTTCCTGTCATCTATACTTGTAAACTATCTGTGCAATTGTTCTGTAGCATCCTCGGAAAATTCTGTAATTCCTCTCTGACCAAATATGGTAAATAGCTGCTGTCAAGGTGCTTCTTATTATTCTGTTGCCCCACGTTCTTCCTCTGTTAAGGAAGCTTCTTCAAAATCTGATGTAGACCCCCTGCTAGACTCCTGCAATTGCTGCCAGATCTCTGCTGAGAAGGAGCACTTAAAAAACAGATGCTCTATAGTCTCTTCTGTTGCATGACACAGCTCATACCTCGCTTGCACAGGTTGCTAATTGTAGGGAGGGCACCATGTGCAGCCAAGGCTGATGTACATGCATGTCTAGGAGCAGATGCAGAATTCCAGAAAGTGCTGTGCCAAAAACATGACGGACTGGTGCCTTGCCAAAACTGATATATAGCCTTGACTTGTACTCTAACCCCTTTTTTCCACTTATTCAAAAATTGTCGACTGTTCTGAATACCTCCAGCAGTTTGTAAAAACATATCTCTAACCTGCAAAACTTGTTTCCACCCCCATGAATCACGCTGCTTACTTCTAACCTCCCATATCGAAGTCCCTTGTAAATAGTACTTGCTAACCCAATCCAACCACACAGAATTGATCCTCTGATCAAGTCTCCAAATTCCTTTCATAATAAGGGCTCGATTCCAGCCTAGAGCCTCCTTAACATTCAAACCCCCCATCTTTTTGTCTTTTACAAACAGCTTTCCAATTCAGAAACACATGCTTTCTTTCCCCTTCGGGAATACCACATAAACGCTCTACACATTTTATCAATTTGATGCAATTAGATTTGGGCAAGAGGAAAGCAGTACACCAAAAGTTCTGCAAACCAAATTTTACAGAATTAAGCAGTTGAGTCCTACTGGCATATGAGAGGAACTGTGTAAGTCCGAATCCTACGTAGGCTATGTTTGGCACGAAAAGCTAGCTTTTCAATAAAAGCTACAGCTTGAAGCTTGCAGCTAGTATTTTTACTCTCTGCTACCAAACAATTTGCCATATGATTTTCAATCTGCAGCTACAACTGCAGCTCCCTACAGCTAATTTTGTGAAAGCTATCCCTGCAAGCTTTCACCTGCAGCTACAGCTAGTTTATTTGCATTTTGTAGCAATTTTTAGCAGTTTTTGACACATTTCTTTCCTTTTTATACATTTGACAGCTACAGCTATAGCTAATTTTGCCAAACATAGCCGTAGTATACTTGAGGTGGCTCTGATATAAGATCGGGGTGGCTCCGATATTAACCCGCGGTGGCTATGATATAATTAGTAATTTGAAGTTGGGTATAACTTTCGTTGTATGTTTATTGATTGTTGAGCTAATATGTCAAAAAACAACCAGCAAAAGATATCTTGCATCAACCAGCAAACAACAACAGGCAGCTGCCAGCAACCAGCAAACAACGGTAGGCAGCAGCAACATAAGATAGCAGCAGAACACAAACAGAATGTAAGCAGTACAAAACAACACATCACAGAACAACACCATTAGATGCAGAAGTCTATGTAGGATTTGAACCTACACCATTTGTGCAATTGTACAAACGCTCTACCAATTGAGCTAATAGACTAATTGTGAGGCCACCCGTATTCACTGTATGAAGCCACCCATATGCACTATATAGAGCCACCCATACTCAATGTATGGAGCCACCTCTATTAATTTTATCGAGTCATCCTAAAAACCTCTGGCTACAAAATATAAGGGTACAACAATAATATTGACCTGAACAAGACACCTTGATCCTTTACAAAAGCCGAAAAGAAAAAGCACCAACCAAAACTTATAATCGAAAAGAAGCCTAAAAGGAACAAGAAGCCTGTGAACCCCACCCCAAACACGTGGACACACAGAGGGGAACAAAGTAATTAAGAGAAAATGTTTACACAAGAATGGGCCAAAAGGTACAAATGCGCCGCAACCAAATGTTATGAAGACAACAGAAATCCCAACACAGAGTCAGGTCGAAATATTCCCACACAAAGAATGTAAAATTTCGCCGAAGAAGAGCTCATTTTTCTAGACCCTTCCTAAGTTATCCCTATCAAAAGTGAGCCCACGAAAAAAAAGAACGAACATAATTGGAGCAAGCTCCCATAAATCACCCATCGCAATAATATTGTAGTAGACGAGAAAGATAAAAAGTGGCCAGCTTTAAAAAGCAACAGCATAAAAGCCATGGATGAACTACGAGGCTATGCGCAGTAGCAACTCACTAGCACACTATTAGTTCTTTGAAGCTAAAAGAAAAATAACACTCTGTGTTCATCAGCAAGGTTATAAGTGTTGATGGGTCATGATCATTACATAATTGTAAATCATCACTGGTTAGACAAGACTTTGTTGCTACATTTCCTGAAATCAAAGTTGAGCACCCCTTAGTAAATTCAGTGACTGAGTGTATGATCATGTGGTGGGATTTTGCATGGACGAAAAGAGCATGGAACTATTACAGAAAATAACTGAACAACATATGATACCAAAACCACCAAAAACCCTCTAAGCATATAAATGCTGATCATTTAAAGTAGCTTAAACAGAACATTATAAAAGGGTACCAAATGAAGATATCATGTTACCACATCAACAGCATTCCACATTAGAACTTTCAATCAAAGTACATCCCTTTATAGTTTACCCCAAAAAAACTACACTTCAAAGAGTAATATTTCTACCAATTTATCAATCAAATTACATGGTCCACAGGTACACATAATTCAATTAAAACAAAAATATCATCTCAATATGATGTGTGAGAGAGAGACGGAGAAAATTTACGGAGACATCAGAAGCATGGTCAGTTGGCAGAAGTATCCTTTACTAATTGCAATATCTGTACCCAACAAACCTTAATAATGGAAGAATTCAACAACTACCAACAAAAACAACAACAACCCACCGGAGAAAATTTCATTGTTGAAGACCTTCTCGATTTCTCCCATGACGACGACGTCGTTGATGGTCTTAACGACGGTACATTTGATAATCTTATCGTCGGTAATTCCAATTCCGGTGACTCGTCTTCCACCGTTGTTACCACCCCCTGTTGACAGCTGTAATTTCTCGTTTTCCGGCGGTAATAATAATTGTAATGACCTCAATTTTCTTCCTTCTGGTGGTGACAACAATTTCTCCGGCGAACTCTGCGTTCCGGTATGCCATCAATAACCTGGTATTATGTCTGTACCCAACAAACCAACAATCCCATCAATAATCAATTCTCCATCACCATAATTCAAATAAAATACCAGAATATTAGAGATTTCAATGTTTTCACCCAAAAATTACACCCACAGAAACCCTAAAACTATATTTCAAACCCTAACAATCTATAGCCAATGTCATAAAAGTTTATACCTTAGAATCTCAAGTTTGGCTCGCAATTTGAAATCAACCTTTGAATTCGAACACAAATCCCACTTTGATTCGCGATTTGCCTGGATTTAGAGTTCTTGTAGTAGGTAGAGTTTGAGGAGAGAGAAAGAGGAAAGCATGGTTAAAGAAACGAACGACAATAGCAGCAGTAGAGCACGCCTTTTTCTTTTTCTTTTTCCTTTTTTTTTTAAAGAAGAAACTTCGATTTTATTACAATAATGCCACCGGTTCGTATATATATATAAGGCTCAAAAGTTCAAATTCAACCCATAACTATACAGGTCTCAGAAACGAACTCCAAGTCCTGTCTTTGCTTCTCTCTCTAGTCTCTGCCCTGCGATTTCCTTACTGCAATCAGGTAATTCTTCTCTCTCCCTCTTTCCTCTTTCAATTCTGTTGTTTGCTGTAAACTTTGTTACTAGCTCTGCTTACGAAAATTGAGGCGAAATTGCGAATTCACAAGTCGATTTCAACTCTTCTAAATTACCGTACAAAAGGAAGAAAGATTGAGATTTTATGAGACGGAAGGAGTATATTAGATTAATTGTTATTATCAAACTGTATTGTATAAGTATATATATATATTTTTTTTATTTTTTTTTTTTGAAGGGATATAAGTAGATTAGTTCATCAATTGTATCCTTCTTCTATTGTTACTGATCAGTTTATGCACAGTATAGAAAATTTAGGGCATGGAATATAGTATAATATAATGAAAGACGCTCTAACGTATATAGGAATGCAATAGATTTTAATTTAAATATAGATAACTAGATTTTAGATTAGATTTACATCAATATAGTAAGAGCGAGGTATTTGGTGTAGTTTGTTTTCCGTCATTAGTTGTCCTTTGGTTTTTTTTTTTTTTGGGTAACATAGAGCATCTTTACTACAAAAGAATTTCAATAGTTCAATTTATGAGTAACTGTATCACTCAAATAATTATTTATTAATATAAAATATGTTTGGATGAGTTTAAAATATTTAAAAGTCAAGGTAAAAACAAAATCAATTCAATTTAGTTCATTTCAATTTAGTTTTATCAACTTGAAAAGAACGAAACCTCAAAGACCTTTCTATCAGCAGGTATGAGTTTCTGAGGCCTACTTCAAGCAAATCTAACTTGCAACGAGTTTTTAATCTTGAGATAAATAGCATGAGGATCAGACACTTGATTAGAAAAAACATCCCGATTACTTCAATGCAACAACTAGCTAGATGATGATATTTTTCTTCTTTTTTTTTCTTTAATTTTCTTTTTTTGGCAGGAGGATATATATATCGTACATGATTGCAAGTGATCCAATCAAGTACTCAATAATGTTAACATTCAAGGGATTAATGAAAGAAATAAGGAGAGATTTACTGCTACCACCAGTAAATTGGGTGAAATTACGGGCATCTAAAATTGCTCGTATTGGTGTTTTTGGAGTGCATATTGGTGACATTCTCTCATATATTGGGAACATTGTCCACTCATATTTTTGGTGGAGCCCTTCCTTGACACTCAGAATCATGTATGTTTATTTTGTGAGGAAACTAATCATACACTCTTTGATTGAGCGTCGTTTGTCTGTTGTGGAAGATCTTCTTCATATGGTGGTCCTTATTCTATTATCTCCGAGATTTTATGGTTCTAATTTAAAAAAACAACTGCCGACAAAAGAGGTTAGTTACTTACGCTTCCTTTTTTCTCATCTTGAAAATAATGAACTGAATTGATTTTCAACTTGATTTTTAAATATTTAGAACTTACTTGAAAATGCGCTTTAAATTTTTTTCCCAATGACATAAGTATTATCATGAAATGATTATTATGCGATAAAAAAAAGTATCCGAGTGATTATCTACTTTGATAGGAAGTAGATGAACTATGTGATCAATGGACTCCAGAGCCACTTGTTCCAGCTCTCACAGAAAACATGCAATGTAAACCTCCGCAATTAGAAAGGTGCTAATGTTTGTTTTATTTTTTTTTTATTTTTTTTTTTGGTGATTATCTGATTTATTATTTCAACACCTGTTAGCTAGTATAAATTCTTTGCATTGTGTCAAATATATATGCAGTGCTGCTGGGCCACACACTATAATCAATGGGACCAAAGTTGTGAATTTTGCTTCAGCTAATTATCTGGGATTGATCAACAATCAAACATTACATGTATGTGAGCTAAATTACCTCTCTCTCTTTTTAAATTTATTTATTTTTACTATTTGTAAGTATCCTACTCTAATTAGCTCTGGTTGCAGGATTCTTGTTTGTCCACTTTACAGAAATATGGTGTTGGTTCTTGTGGGCCTCGTGGTTTTTGTGGGGCATTTGGTAAGAATTAAATGACAAAATTTATGCCTTATTTTCTCCCTTTTTTGAAAGATAAAAAAATTCTCCAAAAAAAAATTGTATGAGGGCATAACGTCATGTTTGGTTATAGAGGTGGCCTCACTTATTTGGTCAACTTCATTCGATCGGTCACTCACTAATCTTTTGGTGAAGGACACTATGAAATTGTCCCAACTTTCTTGCTTTTTCAAAAAAAATAAAAAAATAGAGATGGCCTCACTTTTAAGCCACCTCATAAAAGAATTATTGAAAATTCTCATATGTACTATTTGATTGATGCTCATGACTTTGTTATTATTACAGATGTCCATCTGGACTGTGAGGCCAAAATCGCCAAGTTTATAGGGACTCCGGAATCAATACTATAATATAGGTCTGTTTGATAAGGAATTCAACTTTTTCCTCTAATATATCGAGTGTCACATGATACAAGATACGTTTCGATGCAAGAAACGATGATGGAAATTTAATTCGCTGTTTAATTTGTGCATTGCACTAATGAGAAATTCAGGGAATTGTGTTTCGGGTACATGGTAAACCAATTCGGGAACACAATCCGCAGGTGTGTTCAGTGAATAATGTGACACAAGCTAAAAAAATTGTAACTTCCAACTTCTAGTCTCATTTTAACTTCTTGTAAGTTAGAAGTGGAAAAGGAGAAGGTGAGAGAGGAGGAATGTACAGTGAGGGAGAAGTTGAACTCCTAGAAGCTAGGAGAATGGAGTTGTAGAGTGTACATAATTCACTTTTTTTTCTTCTTGTTGTGTTATTTTATTTTTTTATTTTTTTTTTAGGTAAAAGATAGCATTGTATTAATCAAATAAAAGTCACCTCACAACCTATCCGGACCTAGCAAGAACAAAGCCATCTACTATGTAGGGTACTTCCTTCACTGCTAGTCCCCAACTCTACCATACAGCAAACCTTACAAAACCAAAACAGACACAGCCCTACACAAAGCATAACCAAAGCATAACAGCCTTACAGAAACCTAGCAAAACCATACAAAAAACAAAAGAACTGCAGTAGACTACTACAATATTCTAGTGATCTGTGATCAACTCCCTATCTTTTCTTGTAAGCTTTGTTGATCTTCTGCCTTCTACACGAGCTCTCACTGAGGATTTTATTTGCAGCAACACAAACTCATCAGTGATGGTGCCTTCTCTGAAGCAGATATCATTCCTAACCCTCCAGGTCCAGTATGTGAGAGCTGCCACTGCTGCTGCATATACTCCCCTCTGAAACTTGCTCCCTGACTGCCTGCTAATCCAGTTCAGTACCCCCTCCAGGTGCTTTAATCTTGCATTACTGCCCAACCAAGCTTGTATATCTTGCAGCAAGGAATTGGTTCTTGCGCAGTCAAAGAACAGATGTTGGTGAGTTTCCTCATGACTGTTGCAGAGGACACAATCCCTGTCTCCAGAAAAGAATCCCATTCTATGCATTCTATCTTTTGTAAGCAGTCTTTGTGCTTGAGCTAGCCAAAGACAGAAGCTGTGTCTTGGCATATTTAATCCTCCCCATATCAAGTTAGCATGTTTCAGTTTGCTAGCTGTGTCTCCTATCAGGAAATTATAACCACTCTTCACAGTGTACTCTCCAGTTGCATTCTTAGACCAAGAATTCCCATTTCTGTATGCAGGTGCAAACAAAACTTTGCTCTTATTCAGCTTTAACCATGCCCAGCTACTATCACTTTTAGGCACATAATTCCAGAAATTTTCATTCTTCATATAAACTCCATTGATCCAACGAACCCACATATTATCCTTTTTTGCTGCCAAATCCCAAATATGCTTACCATTCAAAGCATAATTTAGTAATTTGCAGTTTTTGAAATTGAGACCCCCAAACTTTCTTGATCTGCAGACAATGTCCCATACCACCAGGTTACTGCATTTCTTTTGTTCATTACCTGACCATAAAAAAGCTCTGCATTCTTGCTCAATTTCCTTTACCACTCCAGTAGGCAGGATGAAGATACTTGCCCAATATACATGCATTGACAGAAGAACTGAATTTATAAGTTGTGCCCTTCCAGCATATGACAGATTCTTTGATGCCCACACATTCAGTTTCTTGGTTATTTTATCTACCAAACAGGCACAATCTAGCTTGCTCCACTTAGAAGGGGATAGTGGTACCCCTAAGTACCTCATAGGGAAAGCACCCTCCTTGAAACCAGACAACTGCAACAATTCAGTTTTCACAGATGCAGAAACCCCAGCCACATAAATGTGTGACTTCTCCTTGTTTGCTTTCAAACCAGTGACTTGAGAGAAATAGGAGAAACACTCCATAATCTTTGTCACGGACTTTTTTGTTGCCTTACAGAACACCATTAGATCGTCTCCAAAGCAAAGGTGGTTCAACTGAACTGCTTTACACATGGGATGGTACTGAAAATCATTTGTAAAGCTCACAATTCTCAACAATCTGGACAGGAACTCCATCACTAAAACAAAGAGCGAGCAAGGGTGACATTGGATCACCTTGTCTTATCCCCCTTTTTGCTTCAAAAAACCCTCTACATTCACCATTCAGGCTCACAAGAGAAACTAGCACTCTTAATACATGCTAAAATCCAGTTACTAAATGTTGTTGTGTTATTTTAAGGTATAAACATCTTTTATATCTTAATTAGCCTGTGTTTTTTTTTAACTTGGTGCTTTTCTAGGGATGAAGGTGTTAACTGGGGTATTCAGAATGGTGTCCTTCTCTCGAAAAGTAGATGTGAATATTTCAAGCACAATGATATGGAATCCTTGGAGATTATTTTAGAGAAGATTAGTCTGGAAAAAAAGAGAGCTAAGAAGTGTTACATTGTTATTGAAGCAGTCTATCAGGTATGTGTATTATCCTTCGCCATACATGTTTTAGTGTAGTTCTGCATACACATATGTGTCTATTTCAAACAGTACGTTTTTAAAGCACAAAAACTCATACTTGTGAGTAAAAAAGTGATACCACCAAACAAAAAAATGATACCTCATTTATTATTATTTCCCAATTGTACGTTGATAATGTGAAGCAGCAAAAAGATCACAATTCCTACTGACTTGCAGAATTCCGGCCAAATTGCTCGATTAGATGAGATTGTTAGACTCAAAGAAAAATACAGATTCTCCCTTTACATGGATGAGAGCAATTCGTTTGGTGTCCTTGGTCATTCAGGAAGAGGTCTTACAGAATATTACGGGATTCCTGTACGTACGAATTTCTTGGTCTTGGTTTTGATTTGTTCTTTTGTCTCCATTTTTCATTCTCATAGTGTCACATGCATATGTTATGCAGATTGAGAAGATTGATGTAGTCACAGCATCCATGGGACATGCGTTAGCTGCAGAAGGTGGAATCGACACTCTCTTTCTCACTCGAAACTTATGCATCATTTGGTAAAAACTTCACCATTCTCATTTCTTTGACTACAAAAACTTTGTTGCTAAGTAAAATCCTACCCTATAACACCATTCATTTGCTCAGTTCTTCGAGGTTGGCTCATAAATTCTTAATCAATTTGATTTCAAGTTAAGTTCCTCTGTTTTCATATGTTTCAAAGCAAATAATTACATCCATTGTAATAAATAATGATGATGAAAAATTGAAAATTGTATCTACATTTGAATTTGTGCAGAAACTCTAAAAAAGCAGAAAAATGGAGGTTCACAAGATGATAATGGTGATTTCAGCGATTCTAATGGAATGTGTTTCCGCAACTAATCGTACCGTTGGCGGTTCAACTGGTTGGAGTCTCTCTTCGGATATTTCTCAGTGGTCTTCTTCTACCTCTATTTCCCTCAATGACTCCCTTGGTTCGTCTACTCCCTTCTCTCTCTCTGTTTTTCTCTCTCCATTTTGGTATGATGAGAAGATTTGATTTGTAGTTTAAGCTGTTTAATTTTGATTATCATTTTGCCTTAAGGATTTATGATCAACCATACAAAATCAACATATCACTTGAAATTTGTATCTGTACATAGAATTTAATACAAAATTTGTTTTTTCTTTCGGGTGACATTAAATGTTAGATAACTAGTTCATAATTCTTCAATTTGATTTCCTTGTGGTATTATAATTATTTTTTCGGGTTATTGTGCTTGGAATTTTAGAATCTAAGTACATTCTTTGGGAAATAAAATTTTCTGTAATTTTAATGCTAATCTCAGAATCTGATTATTGTTTTTTTTTTTGTGATAATCAGAATCTGATTATTGTTGATTGACTATTAATTACACTTTTTTACCACAATTAGTTCATAGATTCTTCAATTTGAGTTTCTTTGTGACATTTCCAGTGTTGTAATCATCTTTTGGCGTTGTGCTTGGAAATTCAGAATCTAAGTACATTCTTACAAAAATTATCAACAAAAAAAGAAAAAAGAATACATTCTAGTTCTAGGATTAGTAATGTTTTCTCATTTCTGTTAATTTAATGTTAATCTGATTATTGTTAATGGAGTATTGAATCATAATTTTGTGTTATGCAATTTCTTTCTCTAATCTTTTAGCAACAATTTGTGGTTTCAGTGTTCATTTACACACCAGACCACGACGTAATCGAAGTGAGCAGAACAGATTTTGTCTCATGTCAGATAAGCAGTCCCATAGCAACCTACGACGATGGTGAGACAGTGATCAATTTGACTCAAAGAGGGACGAGGTACTTCGTGTGTGGTAGGCCTCGCCACTGTGCAATGGGTCTGAAGCTTCGAGTAGCGGTTTCAGATCAGAAAAGCCCACCAGCAAGTGGAAGCCAACAGCCGCCTTACAACAACCCAAACTCTAATAGTACTACCACAGCAGGCTCACCGCAAGCCAGTACTAATGGTTCTGATAATGGTAATCATACTAGTAATGATAATCATCGTGGTTCTTCTCCATCTAACGCTTTCAGAAGTGTCGATTTCATCACCTTGGGGAGCTACTTTCTTCACCTGGGTATTGTGTTGTTGGTGTTTTAGAATCATCTGGCTTTTAGGTGGATTCTGACAATGTGCGAGGACTAAATTAAGAGCGTGTTTGGCCTAGCTTGTGAGTAGCAATGATAGGTGTTTTTCTTGAATAGGTCCCTTTTGTGCTTAATGATGGAGTAATTAGCAGTAACTCGAACATTAGTCTGTAGACTGTAGTTCTTTGCCTGTGGTCAATACTAGTTTGTGGGAATTAGCCCTTTAATTCTGGTTTCTGATCATTGTTTTTATCTGGACTTTGAATGCAGAAGAATTTATATCCAAATTGTGCCATTGAGTGTTTGATATTTGTCATGTATTAACTATTAAGTAGGTCATATGCAAGTGAGAATTGATGCACTTACACAAGTACGCAACCTATTCAGGTAGAAATTTAGCAATGGACTGGTGAACATTTCTCAACACTCAGCTAGATTTCTGCAATTATGTTTAGTCAATAAATTTAGTTGCATATTCAATAGAAACAGATATAATGTTGGGACAATTCAATCAATATACATCTAACAATGATGCATTGGAAGATGCATGAAACAAGAACTTGAATAATGATTTCCATCAGAGGTTCAACTACCTTACCCCTGTCGAAAATAGTGAAAGCGGAGTCATTATGTTCTCTTTGCCATGGTTGAAGTTAGCCGATATTCCTACTTGAGAGGGATGAAGAATTGGACAGGTTGTAATTGTGTTATTTTAAGCATAATCATCAATGAAAACACTCTGACACTGTATGTTGCATTGTTATAGATTTTTAAGTAGTTGAACCTTAGACCTTAGTTGCTGCTGCTGTTGTTGTTGCTATTGTTGTTGCTGTTGCTTTAAGACATTAGCTAACAATATAGTGCAACATGTTGAAGTCAGATACCTAAAAAAACAATTCTTCTTGAAATTCCAAATTCCAAAGCTTTCGTATATTGGTTTCTTAGTTTCCACTATCCATGTTGGCAAGGTGAAGGAAAAAAAAAAAAAAAAAAAAAAAACTCTTGGTTTATACAGTAACGAGGTATCTAATTTATGTCATACATGTCTTTTTAAATTGTCAGATAATGGGAAAACAAAATCATGTACCTATCGAGAAATATAAATGACACTACGCATAATTTTTGAATGACTAAAGTCTAAACAAGTTTTAATTTTGGCACCAAAAATTTTTTCTTCTTTTTCTATATACATTTAACTATTTAAGTGCCTAAGGTAAGGTCTGTTTAGTTTTATGGCAATTAAATGCGCAATAAAAACTAATCATTTCATATTGTAAGCAATTCATCATTCTCTTATTGAATATGTTCTAATGGTGCTCTCCCAAATTAAAATCTGTGTTTATTCTTTGGCTTGCTTTGCTGAAGAAACTGAGAACCAAGGAGATGATTAGCTCATGGGGTGTCATATAACTGATACGACCTGTGCTTTGTGTTCTGAGCATGTGAAGACTTTTAACCACCTGTTTTTTCAGTATTCTGTATCTGAGGCAGTGTGGAAAGGAATTTTGAGATGGCTGCACATCTTTGGGCCTGTGTTTGATTGGGAGGCTGAATGGTCTCTGTTATTATGGCAGACTAGGGGGAAGTCACCTGCTGTTGTTGTGCTTAAGATGTGTTTAGCGCATACTGTGTATGCAATTTGGATTGAGAGGAATTTGAGAACTTTTCAAGGGAAGACAATGCAAGTTGATGCTCTTATTAGGCAGGTCTAGTCCAATTTATCTACTTATAATCCCAAAACATTATTATAGGGAAAGCATCCAAAAAAGACCCTTGCATCATAGCCATAAAAAGCTGATATTATCATCTTTTGGCTTATCAGGCCAATTTGCCTCATGATTTTTCTCCTGAAAGATGTGATTGAACAAGGGAAACACTTATGGTAGGACACTATGATTATTTTTCTAAAATCAAATGAATCGAGATAAGTAGTCACTTAAACTAAAATCTTAAGCCTTTTTATATATATCTCGAGCATGAAATGTACTCTTATGCAAACTACAATTCCTTATTAAATTCAATTGTTCATCTGCTTGGATTCTTTTATCTGGATATGTTTTAAACATCTTCTAACTATCTTAAACTCCAAATTATCACCTAGTTCATAAAAACTATTATACATTATTTGCTTAGATGGCGCGCTCTATGCTCTATGCTCTTCGGATCGAATGCTCGGATACGGATTCTTTTGAACAACCCTAATAATGAGATAAGGATTAGGGAGGCGGTGGGTTAAAAAAAAACCTTTCTATAAGAAACAAAAAAAATCAATAAGGAGATAAACATAAGCACAAATATCTAGGCGTGAGCAAAAATTTCGGGCACCCAGTACCGGAATCGGAATTGGTTTAGAATTCGGTGGTTCTGTAACCGGAACCGGTCTAACCAACTCCAATTCCAATTCCCAAAAATAGAAATCGGTACCAACCAATTTCAATTCCAATTCCTTACTTTTGGGAAGCGAAATCGGTTGGGCACCTTTGTTAGAAATAAAGAATGTTGATTTTCTAGTAAGTTTGGTTGTTTAAAAATTTGTATTTGTAATTTTAATGTTTTAGTGATTATAATTGTAATATTAATAATTAAATAATTGTATACGTTAATTAAATTTTGATTTACAATGTTAAGTATTTTGATTATAGTATTTGATTTTATGTTTGCGGTATTTTCGGCAACTAATATTTGTTAGTGTAATATTATAATTAATTTTTTTTATTATTAAAATATACATTTATTTGATTTAGAAAATAATAAAATTTTAATTTAATGTGGACTTGGGTACCCAGGAATCGGTGGGTACTCGGTGGATTCAATTCCAATTCCTAAGATTTAGAAACCGGTGCAACCAATTCCAATTCCAATTCCTACGAATTAGGCATCGGTGGATCAAATTTCGATTCCTGGTAGTGCAATACCCGATGGGTACCCGCTTGCACTCACCCCTACAAATATCTATTAACTTAATTAGCAAATAATAAGCAAATAAAAAAATAATACAGCCAAATCAACAAATATAATAATAAATCATTTTCAGAAAATACTGAAAATACTCGGGGTTTTACTAAACAATTGACCTCCCACCTTGTTTTTATTCCTGACGTCTGTCATAACTAGCGAAGTGATACCTGATAGTTTTGCTACGAGAAGCTGGAGCTACCTCCAACAGTTAGGTCGAGACTGAGAGGACAGCTAGGTGGAGATCTAGAGAACAGTAGCTAAAGAGTATGCGTCTCGAAAAGAACAATTTCCAATACAAGCTCTTCTCCTCTATTTTGAAGAGAGATTCTCCTTTCTTTTAAAGAGGGGTGAAGAGACTGTAACTGTCCCAGTGTCTCAATACTTCTTCTCTCTTAGGGAGATCCGCAACCATATTCTAAGGTTGCGTCCTAAATAAAATTATTCAAACCTCATAAACATTGTGGTGGGCCTGGTGGCTGAGAGCAGTCCTTAAAAGTTCATAACTAATATTGCGTACTCTCTATTAGTTCACAAACAATATTTTAATACTTCATAATCAATATCCAAACCGTTCATAATTTGTTACTCCTATTTTTTCATTCATAAATAACATCTTAATAGTTCATGACTTATATATTGTTGGTTCATAAGCATACTTTAAGTCTCTAATAGTTCATAACTTTATATTATTGGTTCATATATAATAAAATAATTATTCATAACAAATAATCTCAAGTTCATATATTATAAAAATAAAAGTTCATAACAAATAATCTCAAGGTTCATATAAAATATAATGAAAATTCGTAATAAAATAATGTAATGGTTAATAAATTATAAAAGTAATATATAGGTTCACAACTATCACAAATACTTTATTTTTTTTTTTAGAATGATGCTAGCTGCAGCCTCACTCCAACAAGCTGACACGTGTCAAAATTCACTTTTTCTCTCCTTTTTTCTTTTTTTTTTGGGGTTCACTATTCCATTTTAGGGTGTTTTTTTTGGGGGGGGGGTTGGAGTTCATCCTTTCCATCTTATGATTTTCTTTTTTCTTTTTTATTTTTGGGATTTTGGGGTTCACCCTTCCCATCTTAGGGTTTTCTTTTTGGGTTTTTGGAGGTTTTGGGGTTCACCCTTCCCGTCTTAGGTTTTTCTTTTTGGATATTTAGGGGTTTTGGGGTTCACCCTTCCCATCTTAGGGTTTTCTTTTTGGGGTTTTGCGATTCACCCTTCCCATCTTAGGGTTTTCTTTTGAAAAATTACGATGGCGAAGCCGTCGGAATTAATGATATAGTTGCCGGTAATAATAATTGATCAAATTTCAGTTAAGTAAACATGAGTATGGAGGAGAGAGAGTGAGTTTATTGTAAAAAGCCACAATTTTTGAAAAAGTTGTACACATGTCAGCTTGTGAGGTGAAGCTGCAACTAGCAGCCCTCTTTTTTTTTAATAAGAACACAAGTACTTCATAAATCATTCACAAAAATTATTATAAATGTCCATAAATAATAAATGTAAGGTTCATAATAGATAATTTTAAGATTTATACAGAATTATCAAAAAAAGTTCATACAAAATGTGAAGCTGACCAAAGGTTATCAACCTGGACGACGTTTTGATTTCCTACGTTTCCCAAGAAGTTTCAGCATGTTGTCAGTAACATCCGGTGGGGAGTTATCATCCTCATCCTGGTTTTTGTTGTCAGTATGGGTTAACCACGCCAAAGCCTCTATAGCAGCATCCTTCTCTGCAAGTTGCTTGTTTCTCTGGGGCTTACCCACAAATTGCATACCCTTAAACTCGACCAACGCCCTAAACTCGTTCGTTTTGAGAAGTTTCGTCTTGTATTTGGGAGGCGTGTGCCCAGCTCTCATCAATAGAGTTTGCAGCAGGCTCTTTGGGTTTGTTCCATCTTTCGAGAACTTGTTGCTGTCTGTAGAGTCTATAGTTTTCCTGCTTTCACGGCCAAACACGAATCTACCTTCACACTGATCTCCTAATATTAGTTCCTGAATGGCGAACATTAGATACTTGCCTTCTTTAAGGATGTCGGTGGTAGGATCTTCAAGCTGCATTGTGGGAATGATCACAGTCATCAGCAATATAGTTGAGAAAAAGAACCCCTGAAACGAACTGCCAAATGTCCACTACGACATCCTTCCCAGGTCACAGGGGGAATGAAAATAACACAATCTTAAATATCATAAAACTGGGTGAAAATCTACCACACGCCATACACCAGATATCAGAGCCAGAGCGCAAAATGCCTTTCACCAAGTAGAGATCAGGGAGACTAAAAATATGCAGGGAACACAATATTCAAGATTTTACAATTATACCATAGTAGGAGATGGAAAAGGGTTAGAAATTGGGAGTTGAGTAGTTGAAAGGATGATGCCAAGCGTGAAGGTCTAATGCAAAATGCTATTCAAAAAGCATATTTTACTCATCTTTTTTCTTTTTCTAACAGATAAGTGTCCATTTACTCCTTAAGCTCATAAAACCTTTACGGTATTCAATTCTGACAGGCCAGAAAAACTCGGTCACAGCATTAGCATGAAAGAAGATGGTAAACATAAGGCTGAGCAAGGTAAAGCAAGTGTTTTTAGTTTACCTTCTTCTGTAGAAGCTTATCAAGTTCCTCCTTCAGTTTGCAGTAGCACTCAGCTATATTAGGATCCATGAAGAACTCAACATAGCCATCCAACATATGCAAGTGCCCAGGCTACAGCAAAAACATTAATGGTTTTTAGTCACAATATTTCAAACTCTGGGAGAAAGAGATACAGGACAGAGGGCAACGGAGAGTGATCTTGCAACAATTACCTGTGACCCATGGCTGAGAGCACCACCAAAAAGGATCAATATTGAATCAGACACTCCTGTTGAATCACGTATGAATACAGTATTGACCTTCACTTTTTCTCCAAAAACCAGCCAAGGATAAGGAATTGTCTGGTAGCGTGCATTCACTGAATTCTGAAACAAAATAAATACAGCAATAAATCAGATAAAAGCAAAGCAGAGTAGGGTAACTGAGATGAATGGAGTTCAAACACATAAACCAGCGCCCCCCCCCCCCTCGGCGGTCATATGAGCCCCTCGATAAATTAATCATCCTAAGCTACAAGACTGCTTAAAGAAAGATATAACTCACTGAAGCAAACAAGTGTTCATGAATTTGGATCAACCAACACAGTCAAAAGAATAATATGCTATTTAAACATGCTACTGAATACAGAAGTAGAGAAACAAGTAGGGAAGAAGGGCAATTAACAGAATAAACCAGAAGCAGAAAAATGAGGGTAAGTTCAATGAATTGGCAAAAACTCAGAAAGTGAACAAAGTTCAAACACACAAACACCACCCATACGATTAGCACAACAGAACTTACAAAATTGCATATATAGGAGAACTAATGACTTGCTGAAGAAAACAAGTATTTTTGGAATCAAACAACACGGTAGGAAAAAAAAACCGCAACTCAAGCATGCTCTTATAGATAAGGAAGTAGAGAAACCATATGGATGAAGATCAGTCAAAAGAAAAAATAACGAGAAAAAGGGAAACTTAATGAATTGACAGAAAAAACAAAATCTCATGATGACTTTGAGTTTGTCAGATCTCATCTAGGTCAAGCAAGCCTACTTTATCAAGTGCGTCATTGAGATAGTTCTGATATGAATCTGGGTGTCACAAATCAGCGGGACAATACCTCATCATCTAGAAAAATAATATGGAAATTGAACTACAAATCCATCTTATTATATGCTAGGTAATTCATCATCACAGTCCCTCTCCGTCCTTGAATACATAAAATAAAAACAGAGAAAACTAAAAGAATTAGGATGATACAAGTTTGAGGTTATGAAACAACAGGAAGGATCCCACCGAAGGCAGGATATGAGGAGGTGAGGTTTAAGGTGTGTCATGGGTAAAATGCTTCTCAGTCCTTGTCACTTTTGTTGCTTCATGGTGAAATCATACATTATGACCATGTCAAAAGTACACACTTCGAAGATTGCAGGAGAATTTACCGCATAAAGTAAAACTTGTCCATCATCCTTAGTTTTGAATGACATTGATGTCTCTCTGTGCTGCATGTATCAAAGATGTACATGTCAATGAACTAAATAAGGTTAGATCAACCGATATGCTCACAGAGTCACAGTAGTTATAACTCACCACAACAGATGCAATGCCAGGAAAGAGGCCAGAGCATATGACTGCGCGGACCAACGATTGGTTATGGCTTAGTTTGTTATTTGTGCCTGGATCATCCTCTATAAGACCAGCATCTTTTAAAATGAAACTGAACTGCTTTCGAATGGAATGGATAGCCTGGAGAGTTTGGGCCGAGAGAAAATTCCTCCAGCAGTACTCATAAGCTGATCCTTCTCGCTCAGCATCTTTCCAACCTTCATATGCACGAACAAGAGCCATATGATCACTGTAATCCTTAGCGGAAAATCTGGCCTTTGATATCCCAGCTAACTGAACCAATTAGCATGCTTGTCAAAGCTAAATTCAACGTGCATCAAAAGTAGAATACTTCAGACAGGAAATTGATCAAATTGTTTTGCTGAGAATAATCATAAATTCATCATTCTAATTTTTCTCTTTCTCCACTTGTCATATGACTTAAGTAAT
The DNA here is from genome assembly GCA_038025085.1 of Tetragonia tetragonoides. Lineage (NCBI taxonomy): Eukaryota > Viridiplantae > Streptophyta > Magnoliopsida > Caryophyllales > Aizoaceae > Tetragonia > Tetragonia tetragonoides. The sequence continues at coordinate 37,969,026 of CM076143.1, forward strand.
ACAGAGTAGTTGGTAATGAATAGCCTAAATTTTCATGCCACGAGTGCTCCTACCCTTCAAGTCCTTGAAACAATAACAAACACTCTCGCAATACTTGTCAGTGATGTCTAATATTTTCATATTCCTTAACCTGTAAAAGCAAGATAAATTAACTCTTGAGGCCAATTACTTGGTTGTGCACGTATCATGTAACTTATGCCCTTTGAAGTGCTATTCATCAAACTATAGTACTCATTAAATTTGTTCTATATAGCAAATTATCTTCAAAGTCGCCCTTGTTTCTGTAAATAACCTACTAACAGATCTGGTCAAAAACAAATGTGCCATTATGCTATACAGTAGAGAATATCAGTTAAATGTATCCATTATGATAGAAGAAAAATTCCGAGAGCATTTTACTATTATACTAGTCCAATATGAAGAGAGAAATATCGCAGGAAGCAGGGGGAGGAGAACAGATCATAGGAGACCTACATCCTTTTTATCTTGGGGTAGAAGAAACGGATCCTTAACACTAAGACCTGCCACTATCGTCAGAACAGGATCAAAGCAGCGGAATATGGCTCCCATGATAAGCATTTTGCCAAGTTTGGGGTCCACTGGGAGCATCGCCAAGTACTTCCCTGATGAAGCGAAAAAGTAACTTGTAAGAAGTTCAGCTCAACCACAACCAATTCATTTGTGGCAAAGTATAACAGACTAACCAAGATTTGTCAGGTGCTCATTCTCATCCAAAGCGCCTATCCTTTTCAAAAAATCGATAGCATTCTGGACCTTTAAAACACAAAAAAAAAGCCGCAGCAATTGAAAAGTTATAATGACACAGCATGCAGCGTTGGAAAACATTATTTCCAGATTACAATGAAAGAACTAATGGAACACAAAACGATATACGAAGAAAGCACTTAGACACTGCCTGACAGAACAAGAAAACCTCAGTGGATGCAAAAAATCATTCATAAAATGAGCAGCAGAAGAAGATAGGGAGATAAAGAGAGAAATAGGACTTGTTAAAGTTACACTACTATGCTTCTCTGCACAACAATCAAAATGTGTCTTTAAGTATCTCAATTATGTAACTGCTACAATCAAGACTGGACAATATGATATTTTCGTAACAGCCAGTGTGTGATCCAGCCATTGGCAAGGCCTGTGAAGATTGAGATGTATGCAGCGGCCTTGTCCCTAGCAAGAAAATATGTGCACACTGTTGGTCCTTAGGTCGAGTGTGGAGAACACCATAAGTTATCAAACATCTACAATAGGTTGAGTAGTCTGTCCAACACTCATATTCCAATCTCAACATTTCACGAGCACACATAATGGTAGGCGTGAGCTAGAAATAGAAAAACCACAGAGGCGTAACTTCAAGGAGCAAGAAGACAGGATTTAATTCAAAGCTGCTCAAAAAACTGGATCATCTCAGATTACCTAACAATTGAAAGGAAAAAAGATATGTAAAAGAAATTTGGCAATATCACTCACTGTCAATGGTTCTGGTGGCTGCAGAGCTGCTGACAAAAATTCTGCAATGCTTCCAATTTGCAGACTTTTAATTTGCAAACAAAGAGAATTTAATGGAGTTCTCAGTAGCTCAGGAAGCTGGTAATCAGCAAAAGCTTCATACACACATGTGGGATACAAATGGTAGCACTCTCCTGGCTGCACACGACCAGCTCGCCCCCTTCTCTGCGATAATGTATTATACACAACTATTAGGAGAAAGTTCGACATTTCTAATTGTGCAATGAATGAAGCTACAAATTCCACAATAAAATCCAGAGGCTATTTCTTTAATCTACTCAGAATCTCACATTCAGCTCCTAACAGTCTGTACAGATAGAAAGAGTTCCAAGCAAACATGACTATTCCTGTGAAAGGCTCCTTACCTCTTTACAAGGGGGGTCAGCATGCAACCCAAGCAAATAGAATATTCTCATCAGGGTTACCGAATTCTCTCATACCCCTAGCAAACTGCGAACTGTACTCCCACGTACAGTTCACAGTTCTCCAACGTACTAGTACTCTCGATGTGGTGAACTTAGTAGTAGGCCAGAAAAAGTGGCCAAAAAATGCAGAATGGACTTATTTCATCCGTGGTTTCTGCCACGAAAGATCTTTTAGTTTATTTATCTAAACCAATTTGTACTAATTTTCCCTTCATTCCTTATTCCTTCTTATCTGGCAAGTAAATCTTCAAAAATTAGCCCATCCCAAATAAGCGAACTAGTCATATGCAATACCCCTAGCAAATGTAGTTCTCTGTGAGGAGCGAACTGCGAATTCGTACTACGTTCTCGAACTGAGCGTACGGAGAATTCGGCAACCCTGATTCTCATCATGAAATCTATAACTATACACTAAATCTCAGTTTGGAATTGCCATTTGGCAGTACTCGAAGTACTTAGCGGACATTTTTAACTAAGTACAATAACTGGACAATTGGCCTCTGTATTCCAAATTCTTCCTCAATCAATTATACATATAATTATATCCCCTATTTAATCAATCGAAATAATATGTGCCCTGTAGGAATCTTAGAAACATGAATAAGAAGGATCTGGTCGGATTTTTGTTTTCCCTTTCCCATTCTTTCCTTCATGATTCGGATTGATCAAACTCTTCCATAATCCTACCATTTGCATTTAGCAGTTGTGTAACTAAATTCGAAAAGTACTTTAGACACACAGTATCCGTCGCATCACACGGGCACACATCTAGTGAAAAAGATTATAGATGTACAAATGCTTACCCCAGAGAAGGAGAATACGAACAAAAAATAACAGTTATCTAATGGCATGCCAATTGCCCAGACCCGAAAGTTAGACCAGAGTATGAAGTACAAAGTCATTGTCAAGGTACCAAAGTTAAGGCACTCACTTGTCGAGCAGAAGCTTTTGATATCCAAGATGGAAGCAAACAAGGTGTGTTATTCAAAGCATCATATGTGGTCTCTTTAGCTTTCCCACAGTCAACCACAAACACAACATCGTTGATTGTGATACTAGCCTCTGCCATATTTGTAGCCAAAACTATTTTACGCACATTTGGAGGAGCCCTCTCAAATATTAGTCTCTGCAAAAGGTGGCAATGTAGTAGATCAACAATTAGCAGAAAATGTAGTTGTTTCCCATTGGGAAGGGGGAAAATGAGAGCACGTACCTGCTCTGATGTAGCCATTGAGCCATGGCAGGTAAGTAGCAAAACCCTATTTGGATCTCCTACTAACGGATGAGCTTTAATTTGATCCCTTAAACAACTAATATCTTCCCAGCCAGTCATGAAAACTAAAACAGCACCAGGTCGTTCCTTTCGACATATATGACACAAAACTGCTTCAATCAGATTAAAACCAATACAATCAGGTGACCAGCATGACAGTGAATCCCGCGCACGAGGACTATAGTTCTCAAAGCTTGAGTTCTTCAGAGCATCCTGTAAAAACACATCAAATAGTAAGAAAGTTGAACATTGACCTAGAAGGTTGATTACTCCAGACAATCCAGTCAAATACATAGAACACCTAGCAATCTGAACAATTCTCAAAATATTCAAGATGTAGGAACTAGGCTACTAGCAGTGTAACACTGACAGTCGGCTTCCATGGTAGTAGAATTTAAATTGTAAAAACTAGGTTGTTTTCCTGACAATAAAAGGGATTTCCTGTCAAACACTGTATTTGAAAATAGGCAATCAAACATTTTGTGAGTTATAGAACTTAATAACATAATGACTACGGCAAATTAGCACACTTCAGTTCATATCTATACTTGGTTTCTCAAGACTCGTTCTTTATAACCCACAGTCCACAATAACTAAATCAGAAATAGCTCCGACAGAAATATGTACTGAAAACAAAGGTGGGGGTAAGAAAACAATGGTATTTTATTAAACAGGAAGCATTCCCATGTTATACAATGCAAACTATACTGACAAATCACAACCGTTTTTACTCCTGAGTTAAGGCCTATCATTATTCTCAAAGATAAGCGAATGCACGTCACTACCAAAATAAAAAGGTTGAATTATAGAGATAACCATTGCAAGTTCAATCTGACAGGCATAATCTTCAGTCAATGTCACAATAACCTTCACAAGAAAAATCTAACCCCCGAAAGCAGAGTATACAAAGCGTTGAACCAAATAGTAGAAAACATCAAACTCTTAACTTGACACACTAGTGACGATCATGTAAAGTATGTGGTCCACAAAGAAGGCCTAATGCAGTGGAATGGACTTCCAAAGTTGCACAAACCTCAACCAGAGTGGTAATCTGATTCTTTTTTTTCCTTGGCGTCAACTGTTTCTGTGTCTTCCAAACTTTTTCTTGGCCATAATCATCAATTTGGTTGAATGATGTCAACTTATAGCCAGACATTTCTAGTACATCTTCTAGAAAATGTGCCCTCACAGGATATGTGAATCCCTGTTTAAATACATGCAGAAAAGCAACTTGATTAACCACCATGAAAATCTTAAGCCACCTCTTATTGAGTAAAACTTATGGAACGATCAACGATGAACAATATAAAATACACACATAATTATACTCGGATGATTGTTTGAAAGTACAAATGTTTAGCCAAGGCAATTTACAACAGATTTCATTTTCTCTCAATAGCTTCAATACGCCCTTTTTCTGACGCCAAAGTCTAATTTGAAGATCTCATCAAGAGCTTACAGCCTGCTTGCCAACCAAATGCAAAGAGAGAAAAGAATAATGCTATAACTGGCATAAACCTACCATAGGACTCAAAATGAACCTCAAGGAATCTGGCTAAAAGCTATTATTGCAATTTTTCTAGCATAACTCACAGCAAACGTGACAGGGAATGGCAAAAAAAAAAACAGAAAATTTTCTATGAAATCTTTGCAACCGAATCTCTCATAAAAGAGGCAAAGAGAACAACAGCAGCAGCACAGTGCCAACCCCACTGTATTTATAAAGACGAAAGTGACTTTAGAATGCATTGACTTTGACATGAGCTGTTCCTCACCACTTCTACCTTTCAGTAGAAGATGTGCAATAGGTAAACCATAAAGCACTGAAGAAAGAAACAACCTGGGGAAAAAGTGAACCATAATGGACTCGAAGTCAACTTTAAATTGGTCCCTTTCCCAGAAAGTCAGAAACATCAAACATAATATGAGAAAATCCTCCCAAGTCACGATTCAACATTTAACTATGAACGTCAGCAAGTTGCATCTTACAAAGCATAGCCCATGATCTCACACCACATGACACTTAAGGAAAATTATCTGAAATTAAAAATTTTACCCTGAGGGGTAGCTCAGTTGGTAAGACCTCTGAGTTAAATTCCAGAGGTTCCAAGTCCGAGTCCCCTCAGGGCCACTGGAGGTTTTCCTGGTCGTTAACTTCAGGGCCCATGGGATTAGTCAAGCAAAGCTTGGATACCCATGTTATCTAAACAAATATTAAATGAAATCCTACCAAAAAGAATATATTAAATGAAGAAATCCCAACATGATCTTTTACGAAACACAAGATCCTTGCAGTTGCAGCAGAACCAATAAGATGTTCAAGTGTCCCTTGCCCTTCCTACCAGTATCACATTCTCTAAAGAGAGTAGAGACAAAACTACAATAGTTGAAAGATGACAGCAATGCTAAAAACAAGCACGATAAATTAGCACTCCATGGCACCTACCGAGGCTCAAAATAACAGTTTGGTTGGTGTTGAATAAAACTACATCGAGATGGAAGATGTCAGCTAGCTAAGCTTGTGAAGTTCTTGGGGGTGGTACCAGGAACCTGGTTGAACCTGGTTTGGAACCTGGTTTGGAACGCCTTCATATAACTATAGCTCACTTTGCATCACACCCCCCACCATTCACCCACCCACACCTTCAGCCCAGCCCCCCCCTCCCCCTCCCGCCCAAAAGAGGGGAGGGGACTACATGGAGATACATCTAATTCTTTTCTGCTTGGTGCTTGATCAAAAATTTAATCATGTAGAATTGTGGATCATCAATATCTTCATTCATTTTTCATCAGGAAAGAAAGATATCATATAACAGAGAGTTCTAGTTACCTACCGGTATGTGAATCATCGGAGATCCTCCAAAGTAATTTGAAAATAACTCAGCATTTAGTGTTGCACTCATCAAAATCAATCTCAAATCCCGGCGTCGTGGGAGAAGATCCTTCAATACAATCAATAGGAAGTCTATAAAAGTCAAAAACAATAAAAAAAGTTTCAGGGTGAAAGAAGAAAGGGCTTCCAATATATAAAATCATCAAGCTGGACTGAAGATGCACACCTTCATTCATTCCTCGCTCATGAATTTCATCCACAAAGACATGGGTTACACCATTCAAGTTGCGATCACTCAGTAATCGTCGTAGCAGAATACCACTGGTACAAAAAAGTAGATGGGTATTTTTCCCTTTCATTCCTTCTAATCGAACTTTATAGCCAACCTAACAAAACAATTGTGATGTAGTGCAGTGGATGAAACAAAAAGACTTCTAATAGAACACAGCCCAAAGGACAAACAAAGTTCACTGGAGGAAACACCTTAATGCATCACTACTATATGAAAACAAGATTTTTCCAACGATAAAAAGTTAAAAGTGTCAGATAAATGGAAACTTGAAAACCAGTAGTCCAGTACAGCAAACTCAGGGTGAAAGGACTTACAGATTCACCAAGAGGTTCTCCTCTCTCTGCAGATACTCTTTCAGCAACAGCCATGGCAGATATTCTTCGAGGCTGGGTGCAGATTATGTTACAGAATGCACCACGGCCAGATTCTATTTCTGACTCCAATATGTACTGAGGAAGTTGGGTGGTCTTACCACAACCAGTCTCACCGGAAATTACAATAACCTGTCATTTGACACATTTTACACGAGTGAGACTGTAATATTTGCAGAATAGACAGCTTGAAGTAAATGAGAGAAGAGGATCTGTCCAGGTTCAGTTCTGGAGAATTCGCATGCAAATATATGAAGTTTTGAGTCTTGCAAGTATATCATTTTCTTCTTTTACCAGTTACTTTCTGCTATGGATGGTCTACAATAATTCCAGGATAGAGATAATGCAAAGACTGTAATTTGAGATTGTTTGCTAAGACATCCTTATGGAAAAGTGAAGCTGGAGTATTTCGTGGAGTTCCTTTGTCTGGTTTACATGCATGCACAAATTGAACACTACTAATAGTTATGATACTTCCAGGAGGACTCTTGGTTCACTTTTCTGTAACATATTATTTTTTTTTAGATAAAAAAAAATTATTAATTAAAACAGTAAAGAATACAAAAAGGAGGATAAGGTATCCTCATAAAGGATCAAAAGAAAGCTACAAATCTCGCCAATGGCGCTGTACAAGGATAAGTGGAACACTCCTAAAGACCCCTGCCGCCTTGGCCCACAGGGAGGCCAAGTAGACCACATGATCCCAAACATTATCTATAGTCCTCCCAACGTCACGGAACACCCTGGAATTCCTTTCCAACCAAATACACCACAAGATGGCCATACACAAACATCTCCAAAACAACCGCCCCTTCTTGCCTCGCCTCATTGCCGCAAAACGAAGCTGAAGGAAATCACCCACCGTGGCAGGACACGCAAAACTCTCCCCCTCCAACAATCTGCTCTATAGTGCCCTAGCAAAGTCACACACATAATAAATAAATGCAAACAATGCTCCCCATCATGACGACACATAACACAGAACCCAGGTAAAACCGTAAAAGTGACCATCCAGGCCTCCGGCGCTGCACCATATCATATGTATTCACCCTGCCAAGCACCAAAGTCCACACAAAAGCATGGACCTTCAACGGGACCTTAGACTTCCAAATAAATGTAGCTAATGGAAATTGTGGAGACGGTGAAGGAAGGCCAAGCTGGTGAAGGAAGGACTTGCAACAGAAAACCCCAGAAGGGTCTCCAATCCAAGTCTTGGAGATCAACCATATATATCTTCCTCATACATATCATGGTAAATTTCATATTTTCAGCTTTTAATTTGCTGTGTAATATCTTTACTCCTCATTGTCCTGTCAGGGACCCAAACATATGATCCAAAACTAGTAATCTACATCACCAAATGCCTATCACACCCGTAAAGAAAGCAAACTGGTTTACTCAATATCTCAAACCGAAAGGGCACTGATGACAGACACATCTTTTAACTCAAAGACTATTTGACCCTGACTGAAATTAAAAAAACACTAGATTCGATTGAAATGGAATGATGAATCTATTTCGTCGCCTCCAGGCTCTATGCCAATAAATAAGAATAATTGGGAAGGTACGGGAAAGGTAGCATAGTTCCTTGTGCTTAAGATATCTCAGCCAGAGCTAACACAACCCACAAAAGTGAAAGTCAGTGCCATCCATCCTCAAGCTCACCATCCTTGAAATCAGGCTAATGTGCTTAATTTTGATAGACACTTAAAATAGACTATCTTTCAAGATAGTGGTAATGGAACTGCAACAAAAGCGTAACACAAAATTAAGCTTCAATCCTCCATTTACCATCCTCTACAGTGGAACAACCTTCAAAAATAGTTGGCATTTTACTAAACAAACAAGATGAAGGAAAAAGACTAAAGAATTTGTGTAAAAAAAAACCTGATTCTTTGCAATCGCTTGTAGGAGCCTCTCCTTCTCATTGAAGGCAGGCAGTGACTTCCTGAACTCCAGCATCTTCCTACCTTCAGGTGATTCCTGAACATGTAGATTTAAATTCTATTAAGGCAGAAAATCTAGCATAGATGAATAATAGAGGTCAGAAGACTATGTAGAAGTAACAACTAACAAGTTACATGATGGAAACATGCACATGTTACATTCCTGTCCAGGAAGAGGAAAAGACTAGGGATATAGAACACTACCAAAAGGGAAGAGATTTACCAAATATGAGATCAGCAATACATAGGACATCATCTATAGCAAAATCAATTTTGTAGAACTCAAGCTACTCTTATATCATCAGAAGTAGGGTCTTTGGATAATAATGGGGCTCTTTCACTGTATTCAATCAGACATAGCTTCTGTACAATTGTACATACAGTGCATGTTTATGATTCATTGAAGGAAATATAAAATAAGAAAGAGTAATCAGAGACTTCGAAGCAATAAAAGCAACAAGAAAATATTGTGACAGAAAAGAATCACTCCACGAACATCAAAGAACAAAAGAAATGAAAATAATCTCCATCCTGGAGTGGACTGACACATACCTACCAGACCCAACTCAATTATTCGGGTCAGTGACTAATATTTTAATCCCAAGGGTCCAGGGACGATCTGGGTATATAGATCCCACCCAGAGACTTTACGTTTTTCCGTTTCTTTTTATGTTTTTAAAGCTCCAATAAAGTTGGAACAAAAATAACAAGGATTGTATGGAAGTTGACAATTTTATTGGAAGTTGGACTGATTTGTGTACTACAGTCAGTCTGTACTCATCACTATATTTGGTTAATGATAATTTTTCTCTTGACTTAAGAAAACACACACCTCTTTAGACCCGCCAGACTAGACAATCTCGATCTAGGTCCAAATTATGCTGACGCAAAAGGATCTGGATTGCATATGGATTGAGACCCAACAAATCTAAATGGGTCTGGGTCTAAATGAACGAGTGAAACTTTTGCTTTATTGGGCTTTACTGCTGTAAAGAGGAATGAGATGTACACAGCCTTACTTGTTCAAGCACTCATACCCAACAAATGGAAGAGAAACAAAGAAAACGAACTGAAATTGCAGGCACTGCCACACACCAACAACGAGACCAATGTCAAATCCCATCAACATCACTCTTACCTGCCAAGCTCTCTGCATATTACGCAATCTCAAGCTTCTCCGCTGCAGAACTTTTTCCATAACGGAACCATCTAAAAGAGAATCTGGGTTCTCATCCAGATTTTTGTTCTGGTCTTTATCACTGGCCTTCGATGCAAGTGCACCATCACTGGCCTTTTGGGAATTTAACTGCAACCTATCCAAGTGTTCTTGAAGCAAACCTTCTACTCTCCTCTGCAAGCTTAATGGAACTGCCACCTGCATAAAAAGCATTCGTCCATCTTAATTCCATTTCGCTACGATAAACAAATTGAAGAAACTGATGATCCAAGCCCCACACCCAACCACCTGAAAGAAAAAGGAAAGACGGGATATTCTCTTCAGAGTACTGAGTACACAAGAGCAGTTACCTCTCTCTGTGGCCGCTTATCATCAAGGTCTGGCCGATAATTGGGGAGAGGGACCTTGCTCGCAACAACCGCCTTTCCATATATCTCACTAAATGAACAGTAGAAAGTCAAATAGATAAACAATAATGGTATAATACAGGTGATCTTTCAAAATTACTTCATTCTCACCAGTGTAGCCCCATTCTTTTGGCCAGGTTAGATATCTGCTCATAATCTCTTCTATCTCTTTTGTCCCTTGACACAATCTCTTGCTCTTGCTCTTGCTCATTGCGTAACAGCATGCTGAGTTTCCATTTCCACTCATCAATGTTCGCCACCGAAGATGATGCCTGTCATCAATATGCAACATATTTTAGAAGTAGGACAACAAGCTCCTTTCTACCACCTGCTGCTGCCCAGCTTCCTGAACTAAAGAGATCATTATTATGCATTTTCTTTTCTTTATCACCATTTTAATGCGTTATTTTTTCATTTTGCATCATCCTCACGCAGGGACCATGCTAATCTACTCTGTATCGTTCCAATTTTATCACGCTTCTGAAGAGACCCATTTAATGCATTCCGAGTAATAACAAAACACCAAAATATCTTCTTTTTTTTTAGATAAAGAACAAGTATATTGTTAGAATATCAAATGTACAGCAAAAGAGAGGACAAGGTATCCTCTAAATAAATCATTTACAAATGGTCCCAATTACGCTGAATATTGGTAAGAGTGTAATCCCGAAACGCCCCCAAGCCCTAGAACATAAAGAGGCTAGGTACGTAATCTTCGTTCAAAGCATCGCAGGAGGTACTGAAACCCCCTTGAACACCCGTGAATTCCTCTCCAACCAGATGCACCACAAGATCGCAAAAAAAGCATTGCGCCACAACATCTTCCTTTCCTTCCCACTCCCAAAGTCCCGAAAACGCATCTGCAAGAACGCTCAACACTAGAAGGGTAAACCCACACCTCCTGGGGCATCAACCTACGCCAAAGGCTGTGAGCCACATCACACCAAAGAAAGAGATGTGCAGAGTCTCGGGACTAGAACGGCACATCACACACATATCAGGTGCCAAAGGCACCCCGGGTCTCCTCCGCTGCCTCAAGTCACTTGTGTTAACCTTGTCCAACACCAAAGTGCACACAAATGCCTTCACCTTCATGGGCACCTTTGCTTTCCAATTAAAATCCACTAGCAGAAATGAGGAAGAGGTGTCCCCAAATCCCGAAAGAAGGACTTACAGGAAAACTCCCCAGATGGATCTCCAACCCACCTCCTAGAATCATTTAAATTCGAAAGCTGAACTAGATCCCCAAGTTCCAGAAGCGAAGTGAGCTCCTCTATCTCCCTATTATGAGGTGGTCGTCGAAGATGTAAATTCCAGGAACCACTCTGCATAGAAAAGAAATCGGCAACCACACCACCATGAAGAATGGACAACTGAAACAACCGAGGGAACCTCGTACGAAAAGGCTGACCACCCCTCCAATTATCCTCCCAAAACCTTATGCGTGCACCATTCCCAAGTTCCAACTCAACACGTGGAAGGAAGTGCGAAAAAACCTGTGAAGTGAATTTCCATGGGCTAGCATGCGTAGAGGTCCCTGTCACCTGTGCATCCCACCCATTCGGTTGAATCCCATACCTACTTCGAATGACCCGATGCCAAAGACCAAAATATCATCAAACGCAGCTAACCTAGACTAGCAAAGCCATAATGAAAGAGAACCTATTGCCCTGGTTCTTTTTGTTCCCATTTCTGTTCAAATGATCAAGCAACATATATTCTATCTTATTTCATTAAACAACCATCATGTCATATGGGTGAAAACTGAATTGTACCTCAAACAAGCAACATGTCTACTTGCTACAGATAATACCAACATTAACTCACCAATGACCAAACGGTGGACATTCAATTTTCTTTACATACCCAAACCAAGAGATTAATTCATGTGCAACATGATTTTATTATAAGTTCACTCAAACATACTAATTGCCCTCACATAAACACTAAATTATATGCCTTTTTCCATGTTCATTTCAATTATAAAGCAACAAGCTTCAAGTTATACACATCACTCAACAAATAAATATCACAAAATGGAGACAGAAAAACAAAAAAGAAAAATACCGAATGAGTCTCGAAATCACACTCGTATTCATCATCAGAGAACTGCTCAACAGCATAGCCACAAAAACTACGATTTGGGAAAAGAAAGTTATTACAATTTGATAAAATTCCAAACTTGTAGCTGAAAACTGAGCGGCTATTTACAGGAGATGTCAGAGAATTGAAAAGGGCATTGGCTAAAATGGGATTTCTGCGATTGGAGAGAGAGTAAATCGATTTGCTGCAAAGCAAAAGAAGACCGAGCTTTGAATGCATCCTAATGAAGCTCCAAGCATGGCTTCTTCAGGTCCATGCCCAAAGTAAAAGCTAGTTTTGATTTAATTGGTAAGTTGAGAAATGAGAAGGTTTTGGTAGTAGTTGAACAAAGGCAAGTGTGCTGGACTGCTGGGTAATGGATTGAAGGTGTTATGTTTGGGATGGTAAAGGTTTTTGGAATTTGGCTTGCTTTGCAGGAATAAAACAGAGGTTTAGGGTTTATCAATATCAAAATATTGTATGTCTGTATCATCATTTCATCATTAAATTAGGAGTATAATATTAGGAATTGAGGTGGTGTGATACTGCATTTTTGCATAGGTCAATAGTTCTTTCTTATTTCGTTTTTTTGGAGTGGCATGGGTCATAAATTCATTATAGTGTAATATTACTACTATTCAAAGCCTTACAGGTTAGGATGGCTTTGGACCCAATTAACACGATGCACGACACGTCTCGCACACCTTTTAAATGACACGGAGCAGGTACGAGCACGAATAAACAAGCATAAGACGGGGTCAGGTCTAAAATTTGAAGATAAAAGCATGGCGGGGCAAGATTAGGCACAACACGATAAAATTTTAATAATCTTTGAAAAAAGTTTAGGCACATTACTATCACGACACAGGCATGGGCATGGGCACAATCTAGACTTACATTTTGCACGGCATGAACCATGCCAACTTTAAGCATGGCACGACATTGTTGCAAAGCACGAAGGCACAATGAGCACAGCCCAAACACGGCACAAAGCTATCTCTACTGAGTCACATGTCATAGTATCTTACCACTTATAGGTCATACTACTCATAGGTCACAACCTCATAGGTGTTTATTGAAGGAGGGGATTGAATGGGATCATAGTCTACATAGAGTAGTAGGAAGAAGGTTTAGCTTTTTTCAAAAGGTAAATGTGGTAAAATGTATACGAAGTAGTATCTAATCACATGAGTGTGAAGTTTCCTAGAAATTGACGTTAGTTTTAGTTGATTGTCTTCCTTATACATGTGATTGACTATTAGTGGGAGCCTTTGGCAAAAAATCTCAGGATACCATAGATCTTTTAAGAGATTGTGATTTCTTACCCAAATGCTTAAACTATCGTAAGATTTTTACTTTCCACGTTATAATTTGGAGATGGTGTTTCACCTTTTCGATTTCATCTTTTAAATTAAGGTGATAGAGAGGGCCAGTAAGGAGTGGTGAGGAAAAGATCATGACAGTTTCATATAATCCATTTTTTGTAACAAGTTAGAACCCTTATTATCATTCCATTGTGGGCGAAAAGAAATGTTACCCAAAACATTATTATTACGCTCTTTTGAAATACTCCTACTTATATAAGCATACATGTGAAAGTGAATGAAAGGTCCTTTATTTTTTTTTTATTGAATGGCACGGTATGTCAAAGTGAGCAGAATTAAGCACTTAATTATGATTAAGTCCTTGATTATTTGGAATAAGTATGATTAGTTGAGTGATTAGTGTTGATTAATTGTTGGTAACTAGAAGCTGCATCGAGTTCTTACTACTTGGAGAATGAGGAGGAGAGGTAAATACATCCACCACCTCCTCCGCGACTAATAAAGAGTAACCAAACAATGACTGTTTTTATAAAAAAAAAAAATGTATTAAGTGTCTATTACTGGTATTTTTGAAGTATTGTTATGTTTGTGTACCAATAAGAAAGATCATATGAAAGCATGAGAAATTGTATTATTTAGTACTTTTACACAAAGGCTTTATATGCAAGTATTTTCCATTCGTACAGTTCAGTTTTCCTAGCAAGTAAATTGACATCTATATTTTTTGTGAGCTAGTATTTTGGAACTAGAAGGTGTTCGTTAAATATTGCAAGTGATCATTTGAGTATTGGAATTGTTATGTGTACACTAGATAAAATCTAATACATGATGCTCGGTTCTAATACATGATGCTCTTAATTTAATAAATAGAAAACTTAAAGAATGGGAATTTGTCCTTCTTTTCATGACATGATGGATGTTCTGCTTTGCAAGGAATAAAATTCAATTTGACAACTTATTTACAAGCCCTATCCAGATAGTTGTCTCCGTTAAAGTCACTTTCAACGAATGGAAAACTTTGTGAAACAAATGTTTTGACTTTGACATTAGTGAAGCTTTCCATCGCAAAGCTACTAAAAACAGCTCTAGAAAAAATGTTAAGTGGGTTCTACCCCGGCATAACTATGTAAAGCTTAATTTCGATGGTTCAGAAATTAATAATCTTGATGCAGCTGCAAGGTTTGTTATTCGTGACAAAGTGGGGGAAGCGCTACTGATGGGAGCTCGTTCTTGTGGCACTGGTTCCTTTCTCATGACGGAAGCCATGGGCTTGCGGGAAGGTGTCAGAAAGGCTCGTGAGAGTGGTTTTGAGAATCTAATTATTGAAGGTGACAATCTAGCGGTCATCAAAGCTATTCGGATTGAGTGGCACATTTTATGGGAGATAGAAAATATCCTCATTGATACAAAGAAAAATCTCCACTTCTTTGAAAGAGTGGAAGTACTTCACTGCTTCCGGGAAGCAAACTCTATGACCGACTATCTAGCTTATCGGGGTCATTCTTGTGATTCGCTCCAACTTTGGTCAAACTCGTTTGACCAATCCATTACTAATTTATCAGTAACGGACATGTTCGGTTAACCCTCGCTCGGGTAACCTGTATTCTTGCCTTTTCAAAAAAAGATAAAATCTTTACATAAGTTCATTCTTAAAAATTCTCTGTTTGTTGTTATTTTAGTATGTTATGAATGCTTTGGAATGGAGTATATGGATAGATATGTTTTATGTGAAAGCATGGAAAATGTAATTTGTTTGACTTATTGGTGAAAATAATACTTGAACTATATATGTTGGTATTATAAGTTTTTTATTGGAATGGGTAAAGGGCACCTCCTAAAGCACATCCTCGGGTATTCCACGACTTAATTTGTGTAGGTGCTTTCTAAGAGGATTGAACCCATGATCTGTTGTACAAGTTGCACTTTTTTATCAGTGAGCTACCACCTCTTGAATTGTTGGTATTGTAAGCTAAGTTATGGCTATATGCGCGTTTTAAACATAGTTGTGAATTATGATGAGCTACATGTTGAATATGAGATTACTTTGAATGTTATGCTATGATATTAAGCAATATGATCTGGGTAGAGTGTTTCGAGCAAACTATACAAACATATTATAGGAAGGACTCTTCACTTCTGTATGGCGTCTATAGAGTAAAGTGGGCATGTTACATAAGGTTAGAGACTGGAATAGTTAGCTTGAGATCCCTGGGGTATGCACACCTTTAACCGTATAGCAGGTTGATTATGTTTTGGATCCCCGATGCATATAGTCGGATGATGTGATATGACACATACCAATGTGATATGATTATGAGATATGTTGAACTATGTACAGAAATGAGAACGTATTACAAAACGACTGAGAAATATGATGAGATACATGGATGCGAGCGAGTATGAGATATGATTGATGTATTGTCCAGTGCAAAGCTAGTGTGATTAGATTATGGGTATTACATTCTCCGGGCTAATTCGTGCTCTCTTATCCGTAATTATCCGTTTTGTTTCTATAATTGCAACTCTGTGATGAAATATGTTATTTTTTATAGAGATTAATTGAGATATGAAGAGAAAAAAAAAAATTGAGATATTTGATAACCACTCGTGCCATGCTACATAACGAATAAAATGAACCCGCCTTGTTTTACGTGATGGGGTGTATTTACAAGCATTTACACTGATTTGCTTTCTTTTCTCTATTTTTCTTTGTGTTTCTCTTTTTGGATGAATTTGACTAAGACTCTGTTTGATTCAACTTAATTTCCCTTAAATTCAGTTCAGTTCAGTTCAGGTCCAATGAGTTCAGTTCAGTTCAGTTCAATGCCAATAAGTTAAGTTCAGTTCAGTTCAGGGCCAATAAGTTCAGTTCAGTTCAATTCAATTCAATTATTATTATTAATAATAATGCGTGGTAATACCTTTAAATTAGATATTGTGTTTTAAATTAAACACAACAATAAAATAATAAGAAACAAAATTGAGGGGCAATTGGTTTGTTACTTGATAAGGGAAAGGATCAATAAATAATTAATACTAGAAAAGGAAAAATGAAAGAAATGAACCTAGTTATCCTTCTTGATTGGTTCACTCTAGTAAAGTAGTAGAATTACTTTCAATTCACTTTGCTATTCTTTGGTTCGTTGATAGAGATACTCAATCCAAATTTTTTCCCTACCATTTTTGAGAGATAACAGCGATGATGAAATAAAATTACCACAAAAAAGTGTAAAAAAGTAGTATTTATCTTATAGATATGTGACATTACCTTTGAAAGTAGTGAATTAAATAATAATAACAAAATAATAATAACAAAATAATAATAAAAATAAAGTAAAAGTAGTAGTAGTAGTAGTGGTAGTAGTAGTAGTAGTAGTAATAATAATAATAATAATAATAATAGTAATAACAATAATAATAATAATAATAATAATAATAATAATAATAATAATAATAATAGTAATAGTAATAATAATAATAATAATAATAATAATAATAATAATAATAATAATAATAATAATAATAATAATAATAATAATAATAATAATAAGAAGAAGAAGAAGAAGAAGAAGAAGAAGAAGAAGAAGAAGAAGAAGAAGAAGAAGAAGAAGAAGAAGAAGAAGAAGAAGAAGTTCTGTTCAGTTCAGCTTAGGAGCATTAAGTTCAATTCAGTTTAGTTCAGGAGCATTAAGTTCAGTTCAGTTCAGTTCAGGGCCAATAAGTTCAGTTAAGTTAAGTTTAGTTACGTGAAATTCGGTTGAATCAAACGGAGCCTAAGTGCGATTTTCGAACATGGATGAGTACAGAAGATTTGGAGTGCTATGCACAATCATTATCATATATCTAGTCTTTTTTTTATCACCATATATCTAGTCTTTTGGTTTAAACTTTTGCTAGTGAAGTAGTACTACTCCTTACTTGTAATTACACAACTTTTGTTTCTAAGCTTGTAATAAAGAGATCAATTGTGGAAATGCTTATGAGTCACGTTTGGATTTTATTGGTGAGTTGATACTATGTCCAACTTTGTGTTTGTCTGACCGGCAAGCACAGACGGTATCACTCCGGTAGTTATTCCTGTTTATTCATTTGCGAAAGTAACATATAATTCGAGTTAAACATACTTGATTTACGGGTGTTACACGTCAAAGTAATGAAATGTTCTTTATTTAATTATTGTTATTATTTTTTTATTGAATGAAAGTGGAAGTCCTTGTTAATACTTTGTACATTGATATTTGGCAGAAACTTGCACAAAATTATGTGATATTGTTTAGACGATAATGAATGCACAAACTATATATATTACCCCCCGTTATTCATTAGGAGGAGTTTTTACATATACATTTATTGAGTAATTTATTTAAAAAGTACATTAACAAACAAATAAAAATAATTAATTTATCTGTCGGCTTGACCAGATGATCCAATCGAAGACGATATATAAGTCCCAAGAGCCACAATCACCAAGACAGCCACACCCATATTCATCAAAAGTTGTCTATCTTCACCCAAACTCCTTGGTAGATGACTCTTTGTCATCCTTTTATAATCCATAAACTTATATGGTCCATTCTCTTGCTCATGAGCATCAGCAAGCGCATAGTTTTTCTCCTTCATTTTGGGAATAACTTCCCTGTTTCTCTCCCTTCTCTCTTCAATTGTCATCGCGTTTTTCGAGTTTATTTTGTGTTCATCTTTCTCATGTTGAAGGGTATCCCTTGTTTGCTTTTGCACTTCACGTTCTTTTACATAATTTTGTTTGTTATAATTATCATAATTAAAAGTCTCTTCATTAAGTTTATGTTCACTCATTTGGGATTGCTTAAAATCACCTAAAGGTGGTAAGGGAGAAAATGTTGCTTGTCCACCAGCTAAATGATTTGGCCTTTTAGGCACACTCGATAATGCTTCGTTCGGAAACAGTTCTTCAAACAACTTTTTAGGTTTAGATTCACTTAGGTTGTCTAGCTTGGGACTTGGAAGCAATTTCTCTTGCAATTGTTGTGAATTAGGTGGTAAGTTAGGTTTTCTTACATTAGCACTAGGTGGCCTAGGTGTTGTGGTAGTTTGTTCTTCAGGTGTATGTGTTTGTTGGGTGCTGATAATCTTTTTTGGCATTGTAATACGAAGAATTCCACCCTCAAACTTGGCTCGAATTTCATGCATACTACAATTTTCTGGCACAACAACTTGCTCTTGGAAACGACTCCACTTATTGCCTGAAATAAGTCGTTCTCCTCGAACTCTTAGAATCCCTCTACTTTCAGCTATGATTTTGATTTGTTCTTTGACAAATCCTGCAAGAATAGAGAAATATGTTGAGAAGATAAATCTTATAATGTTACTTTTCTAAGATAATTCATATCAGATAAATATTCAAAGTGATTTATCTTTAAAATATTTATTTAAATTAGCAAATTTAATTACTACGTTAAATTTCACTCGTGCATATATACTTGAGTTTGTATTGTTCAACAAATAAATATGTCAGCTAAGTTTGGTTGATAAAGTACGCATTTTTGGGACGAACTACAAAGTTATTTAATTGACATAAATGTTCAACATTTCACAAAATAAGAGAAATTGATTACAAAGTCCCCCTTTCCCCCTAAGCCTCTTTTGTAGAATGTCCTAAACCAAGTTTCAACCCCTAAGAAGTACACAGTTTGCTAAAAGTTTTGACTTAAATTATCACACCACAATATATACTTCACGTGATTTTATTTTTTTTTTCCTGAAAACCACCCCAAAGTAAGGATTTTATTGATAATTGACCCCTTAATTAACTATTTATGCAAAATTACCTCTAAATTATCTATGTCTTTATACATGCTTACCTTTTTCTTTTTTTATAATTTTGATTTTTTTGTATCTCCATAATCACCTTCTTAAGTGACTTATCCGTTTTTTCCCATGTTAATTTCAAAACTTATTATAAAAAAAAATTCAAAATTATTTCATTTTTTAAACTTAAAATCATCAAAAGTTAAAGTATTAACCAAGAAGTCTTCAAGGCCTAATTTAACTTTATGCTCAGTTGATTATTATTTATAATTTTATTTACATTTTTGTAAGTTCTTTATATATGGATTAA
Source organism: Tetragonia tetragonoides (assembly GCA_038025085.1). Lineage (NCBI taxonomy): Eukaryota > Viridiplantae > Streptophyta > Magnoliopsida > Caryophyllales > Aizoaceae > Tetragonia > Tetragonia tetragonoides. Next base: position 37,988,778 of record CM076143.1, read on the forward strand.
ATAGTAAAACACGTGAAATAAATTGAAGGTTGAAGGACAAAAGTGTTGTGGGTGTTCAAATGAGGACAAAATCAAAACTAGGTTAGCCTATCGCAAATAGTTTACTTAAGGTCAAAAAGTTAAAATTCTTAATTTATTTTTTGATCTAAGCAATGTGTTTGTGAAGGTTTATGGTGCGCGATGACAAGCCTAAATTATTTTTGTTCACAACGAGCTCAGTATATGCTTTGATTCAATATTATATATTTACCACTTGAATGATGTCCTTTTTATCATATCTTTCTTCACAAATGACACATTGCGTCTAGATTATAAGATTTATGGTTGGCGGAGTGCATTGTGTATGTAAAATTTCAATAAATTTGCCTATTAAAAGAGTGTGCATATAACATCAAGGATGTTACAAGTCCAAAACCAATTGGTAATAGATGAAGTCACCTTTAATTATAAATATGTCAATGTGCGCTCTGTCAATTTATCAATGTAGAACTTCAGTTATTTAACCCATAGTTTTTTTTTTGTTAAAAAAATAAACATTAGCACATAGTTTTGATAGATAATGTCGTCTTATGGGCGTTATGGCTTATAATTATAAAGAAAAATATTAATGTAACCTTTACGATAATATTATTTTAATTTATTGAGATATGCACATCTTGTTATGGGCTTATGGCTTGTAGACAATCGAATTGTAAAATCCATATGAGAAGTCAAATGATCAGAATCATTACTCATCATAAGAGATGAGATGTAGACATGTAGTTTATAGTCAATTAGTTACTTGCTTTAGCATAATTGGATACATGGAGTTCATTTGGCAACATGGTAATTTCTTTGGCTTGTGTTTCCTTTTGTTGGATACTTACAAATTGCAATGATTAGGTATATATGTATGTTAAAAAAAAAAAAATTAGATTAATGTTGCATATATCTTGATCTCCGTAGACTCTACTAATATGGAATCAGATAACTAAGAAGTAAAATACCAGGAAGACGATAAAGTAGTATATCTGCTGCATCTTCATGCTTCCATTCGGATTCGGATGTAAAATCCTCATACACAGGACGAATACCAGACCTCGAGCGATTAATAGCAGCAGCCGTACCTCTTGATCGCATACTCATAGCCATATTATTTTGTAACAATTAATTAGTATTTATTGGTATATCGTATAGAACACAAGTTGAATGCAATTTGATGGTGCAATTTGAACGTGATGGTTATTCACAATTCAATGTCAAGTTCTATATAAACACCTCGAACAAATATTAAGAAAATAGTCATATTGTGGGGTTTGGTTTCCCAACGATTCACACAATTCCAATACGTGAGTTCACTTTGTTGGGCAAGGAAGGTGTAAGTTCCTTGTTTGCTTTTCACTCTTTCGCAATGTGTATGTCAAGCAAGCTTAAGCTAATTAATTCACCGCATATTCTCACTATTTTCCTTCTACATTGGATTCCTTTGTGTTTACTACAAAAATCAAACAAAAAATGTTACTCCACCTTGTATTCTTTTCACATGGTTTTCTTACGTTTATAGTTTTGATAGTTTTACGTAGGTAAACGGACGACGTTCATATATTCTAATATTTTTTTTTTAGTTTCACATTAGGCACAAAGATTGGTACAATATCGGGGAGGGGAGATTCGAACCCGAAACCAGCCCCTTTCCTAGCATTTTTGAGGCCTAGGTCAAATAAAAAATGAGGGTCCTATGTATAGGTAGACGGACGAGGTTCGTATATTAGTGATAATCAAACAATGGTTATACCTCTTGCACCAAAAAAACAATGATTATACCTCTATACGAGAAAATGATACCACTTCTTTTTTTAACGTAAAATATTTGATCCCTCAAAAAAAAAAATAATAAAAAAAAGTGTCAAGACAAAAAAGTGATACTTTTTATCGCCTGAGACCTTCTAATAAGAAAACAATTGTCGTAAAATAGAGTGAAGAACTGAAGATGGTCAATACTTTTTTAGTTACCAAATTATTTATTTGGACAAAGGAAAATTTATTATTCTCCCTTTAACCCATTAATTTTGCCTTTTAGGGCAATGGAAATGCAATTGAATACCAAATAGGAGGAAAATAGTATCCATCATAACCTTATTCGACATAGTATTCACACTCTTTAGATACCCATCCAATTGATTTAAAATACTCCGCAGATGGATTATACATCAATCCATCATATCCTATGAAAGTGAAGCCATATCCAGCTCAATACTCACTCTAACCTCATAAAATTTGGCAGACCTGAAAACTCGACCAAGACCCGACAAAATAACTTAACCTGGCGATTCGAAAACCCACTTTAATGTTGCATATAAATTCATTCTAACCCTCCCAAATTAGATTGACCAGATCCGAATTCAAACTCGCTATGTTATGAATATATAGAGGAACCTAATTAGAGTTGACAAAATTTGATCCGATCCAAAAAGATTTAATATTGACTCGAACCCGAACTCTATATTTGTGAGACAAAAGTTATATTTACCCGATAACCAATCAAAACTCGACATGAACTCGTTTTACCCAAACCCGAAGTGACCAATCGAAACCCAACCCGTTTGCTAGGTTGAGCCCCGAACCCGATCCGCATTCGTTCATCTATGGGCTTCTTGCACTCCACTAGCACAAACACATCACTCTTCTATCCCACTAGGTTCGCTCCAGATTTGACTTTCATCAGTGACTAAAACCTCACCTGTTAGCTGTAGCCTCTTGTTCGAACTTTCATCATCAAAATCTTCCAAATATCACTAGGTTTTAGCTTTCTCTCTCCTCTCTCTCTCTCTCTCAACATGAATCTAAAACTCCGGCACTTACTCTCCAAACAATCCCTCTATACTCTCTCTGGCCTAAACCCTAGAAAATCAATCTCCTCAACCGCCATTGTTGCATCTCACAAGCTCACCAACAATCACAATCACAATGCCACAACAATATTTCCAGTCCCAAATCCACCATTTCAAAAATCCATTAAACCCTACCACACTTCACCACAGCTCAATTTCTCCGAATCCTCAACCGCAATCGCCGTCGTTGAAAACTCTGATGTCGAGGATACTGATAACGATGAGGATGAGGATACAGCCGCCATGAATGAGTTCCTCTCACGATTTGTACACCGAATGCGAATGCACCTCAATGAAGCATACCCTAATTTCGATAAGGAGTCGATTAACGCAATGTTGGTGTTAATCGTGGAGAAATTAGTTGATCAAATGGAGAAAGGAGAGAGCTTGGAGGATATGGAAATGGAGGGGAGGGACGATTTGAGTGCCGATTTATGGAAGACGGTGTTGGAGGTTAGCAATGTGGTGTATAATGAAATGGAGAGAGAGAAAAAGAAGGAGAAGATGAAGAGGTTTTTGTTGCAATCGGAGGATGTGAAGGCGATGACTAGGTTTGCTAGTGAGGTTGGTGTGAGAGGGGATTTGTTAAGGGAGTTGAGGTTTAAGTGGGCGAGGGAAGCGGTTGAGGAGAGCGAGTTTGGGGCTGAGTTGGAGCGTATGCGACAGGCGGTTGTTGTCGGAAATGATGTCGAAAATGAAAGTGAACGTGAAAATGATGTTAGTGGTAATGGTAGTGGTAGTGGTAATGGTAAGGGTAAGGATAATGGGGTGTTACCAAAGAGGCATGGTAAGATAAAGTATAAGTTGTATGGGATAGATTTGTCGGGGTCGAAGTGGAAGGAGGTAGCTGATAAGGTACATGAGACTGGGGAAATGATATGGCCACAAGAGGGGAAAGAGATTACTGGGAAATGTAAGGTGGTTACTGAGAAGATTCTTGCAATGGGGAATGGAAAGGGTGATGGTTATGATGATGAGGTTTTGGTGAAGTTGTTGGATGAATGGCAGACTTTGTTGGAGCCGAAAAGGGTTGATTGGATTGGATTGCTTGAGAAGGTGAAAGAAAGGGACGTGGTTTTGTACTTGAAGGTATAAATCTAAACACATTGGTTTGATTTCATTAGTTTGATTTGTTTGTTTGAAGATTTTTTTTCTTTCGTTTGGTATTGTTGGTAGAGCTGTCAAATAGGTCAGTTCGTGTCGTGTTCGTGTTCGTGCCAAGGTTAAACGTGTCGAGACTGTCTTGACCCAAACCTAACTCATTTATTAATCGTGTCGAAAATCCTTGACCTGCACCTGACCGGTTTAATAATCGTGTTACCTGTTTAATGACCTGTTAACCCATTTATCTTTACTTATATTTTGAACTAATTGAAATTTGAGAAAAAACATAAAAGTTTACCTAAATTAAAAGTTCTAACCATATATAGTGTACATTCAATAGCCTAAAAGTATTAAAATGCTCAAGATAGGTGAGATTGTATTACATTATTTACTTGTTACAAATTATTTGAACTTAAATTTGACAATTCTAATTAAACGGGTCGTAAGCAGGTTGCTTTCATGTTGGAAATCTCAACCTTAACCTAACCCATTTAACTAAACGTGTTACTCGTGTCAACTCATTTAATTAAACAGGTCGAAACCTCTCAACACTAGCCCGCTACATTCATGTCCGGTTCGTGTCGTGTTGTCGTGTCGTGTCAGCTTTTGACAGCTCTAATTGTTGGTAGGAATTGGAATTGATTGTTGGGGATTAGATTTTGTTATTAGAAATGCTGGTATTTGTGGTTTGTTAAGCTGAAGTTAACTGTGGAACTAGATTGGTCATATCAGTGGCACAGCCAGAATTTGGGATGGGGTGAAGGGTATCAGTGAGTAATAGTGTACTTGTAAAATATTAAAACCCAGTGCTTGGTTAAGGATACTCAAAAAGATTAACTGCCTAGCAGCACTAACGAGCAAAAAAAAAAAACTGCCTAACAGCACTAGCCATTCGCAGTATACCTTGTTAAGGATACTCAAAAAGCTGATTACTTACCTACTTGGACAAGGTGATGGTAGTGACATTGCTGGTCCCCATGACAACTCTTTCACTTGGACATGATGTCGGTGACATAGGCTGATAAAAGCCACGTCTGAAACTTAAGTCTCCATAAAACCCCAGGATTTTACTAATTGAGTAGCAAACATTATCTCAAGCTTAGATTGTACTCATAAGTATGATGTATGAATCTTCCACATGTATTTACCAATGTTAATCTACTTCGCCCGAAAAATTTTAGGTGTTACAGTAACGTTGCTTAGGTGGTGTTACCTTATAGATCACACCTGATAGGAACTAATCTTTTCATTTTCTTCTTTTAATCTTTCAATATATTCTAAAGTCACCCCCTATATTTAGGGTATGTGAGAGGGTAACATATACACGTGGTGTTACCGAAGCACTAGAAATATTTTGCTACTTTGCGTAGGTGTTGGCAATTCTACATATTTTATTAGAAATTTAGAATTGCTGACCAGTAGCAACAACATTCCTCTTTTTTGACTTTTGGGGGTAATACCAGTTATAATTACAAGTTACAACACACACACCCTTCCCCCGGTGGGGCATATGAGCTCAAGCCACTATTTTGTGGACATCAAATATGCATATGACCGAAGAAGATACAAAGCTAAGTAAAAATTACCATTTACCTATCTGGTTGCATTGGGAGAGTTTTGTGTGTCCAGCCACAGTGGGTGAATTCTTACAGTTACGATTTGTGGCGATGAGGAGGAGTAAGGAGGGGAGGTTGTTGTGCCGTTGTGCTTGTATGGCTCTACTTTGGTGTATCTGGTTGGAGAGGAATTCTAGGATTTTTTTTTGGACTGAGAAAACTATTGATTATGTCTGGGATCACATAGTTTTACTTGGCTTCGCTTTGGGCTAAAGCGGCGGGGGCCTTTAAGGGTGTTCCGTTGACTTTAGTTCAACGTAATTGGCATGATGTGTAGATAGCTTTCTTTTTATACTGAGGATACCTTATCCTCCACATTTTTGTATTCTTTACAATTTGATTAATAAATTTTTCTCTTATCTAAAAAAAACCTATCTGGTCGCATTGGTATTTCTGGTTTAAACATGAAGGAGAAAGATTCTAATCCTGAATGGATAACTTCTTTTACTCCGCTTATATAGATCTAGCAAGTAGAAAAGTTACTGCTGTTTAAAGTACACACAGAATATTCTGTTTCACATCATATATGCAAGTTATTAATTACATCACTAACTAACTATCGCTGTACGTATTTGGATTGCTATAGAGATATCTCGTACTACTAAAAAGGGAAGTCGGAACACAGCCTCTGGTATTGAGTCTGAATGTTTTGGTCATCTATAGCTGGTTATAGCAAACTAGCAAGTCTAGGTCAGCATGAGATGTCAATTCTAATTAATTTTGTTCAAAATTCCATCATCATCGAGGTCATTGAGGATGGCCTGAATTAGGAGGAATTATTGTGTAGTCCAGGAGCACTGTTCCCTCCTCTCACAAAATAGAAAATTATCAATTTGAATTTAGAGTGGGCTCCACTTATTTTGTGAGAAGAGGGAGCAGTGCTCCTGGACTATGCAAAAATTTCTCCTGAATTAGGGGGCGCAGAAACAGGTGGAGTATGGCCTTGTGCTTTTGAGGGTAGACTGGGTAAGAAGGCATAAAACCAGGCGAAGGATAGCGCTGAACTTGGGGAGGATGACCTGGCTGAGGGGGTGGATAAACTGGTGGAGGGTGGCCTTGTGCTTGGTGAGGAGGGTAGCCATATATAACTGGTTCAGAAGGATATCCATCAGATGGGAGAGGAATCTTTTGATCAATGCGTGACATCTGCTGTACAGCGGGTTTCCCATAAATGGGTCAATCATGCCGTCTCTTTTATCCATTTCCATCTTGTGCTGGGTCTGCATTAGTTCATGAAAAAGTAAAAGGCTTGTCTTGCTAGTATATCCTACATTTATTTAGCAATAATGCATTCCTATAATCTTAACAGGCCCTTTATAGACCCATCTCTGAAGCTAGGAGATCACAACATGTAGCAAATTCCAGGATATTAGCTAAGTTGTTGGATACCTGCATGCATGTGCAAGCCCTGTAAAAGCAGAGAATTATGTATTAAGTGCATATTTACAGTTACTTGGCTATCAAATCTGGATAATGCTAGCAGAGTATGGCATGCTTTCTTGTAAAAAGCTATGTCGGCCAAGCACTGGGTTTAAAATTTTGTTTATACTCTATATGCCATTTAGAATCAAAAAGAAAGAGGGAAAAAGGGGAACATTTTTGTTCACTGTCTATGTCTACTACTACCTTGTTCGTTTCAGCATTCTTCTCAACATGTCTGTGTAACATACCTGTTTATAATCTTTAGTGGTATACCTTCTGCTAGGATTAGTAAACTCTAATTTTCCCCAAATACTAATTCTCAACTATCCATTTGGTAGGTGGCAGAGCATGTCCTGGGCGAGCCTTCCTTCCACGCTGACATCCGGGACTACTCAAAACTTGTTGATATTCATGCTAAAGAGAACCAGTTTGAGGATGTCGATAGAATTCTTAAGAAGATGAGTGACAATGGCATGCCACCAGATATTATAACCTTAATAAGTTTGGTTAACATGTATAGTAAGGCCGGTAATCTCGAACGAGCAAAAGAAGCCTTTGAAAAACTGAGGAGCCACGGATACAAAGCAGATTTGCAGTTATACAGCTCCATGATAATGGCATATGTCAGTGCTGGTCAGCCCAAGGCTGCTGACGCTTTGCTGAGAGAGTTAGACACTAGAGACATTAAACCCACAGAGGAGATATACATGGCATTGCTGCGGGGATTTGCCCGACGTGGTGATATCCAAGGGGCACAAAGAATCGAGACCGCCATGAGGTTTTCAGGGTATGATCCATCTATAGAGTCTTACACTTTGCTTGTTGAGGCAAATGCAAAATACGGTAATTCTCATGAGGCAAGGAACATTTTCGATCACACAATGAAACTTGGTTTCAAGCCCAATGATAGATGCACTGCAGCCATGATTTCTGCATATGAGACGAAAAATGAACTAGACAAGGCATTGAATCTTCTGCTGCAGCTGGAGAAAGATGGGTTCCAACCTGGAGTGTCTACCTACTGTGTTTTGATGGATTGGTTCGGTAAGTTGCTGTTAGTTGATGAGGCTGAGCAAATTTCGGGGAAAATTGCTCAGCTGGGTGAGGCTCCTCCAATTAAGATTCAAGTAATCCGTTGTGACATGTATTCGCGGGCTGGCATTGAGAAGAAAGCACTTCAGGCCTTGGGAGTTCTGGAGGCCAAAAAAGAGCTTTTAGAACAGCAGGACTTTGAGAGAGTTATAAAAGGACTTACAGAAGGAGGGTTTGTGCAGGATGCGCAGAGAATAGTTGGGTTGATGGAAGCCCAAGGATTTACTTTATCACAGGAATTTCGAACGAAGTTGCAGGCAAAGGTAACCTTTCGCTGAAGTAGTAGTAATAGACCAGGAATGAGATAGTTCTTGCACTTGATTGCATCTTGATGTCCAAGTGAGATGTATATCTATGGTGTTGGTCATCTAGATCTCTGAGCAGAAACAATTGAGTTGAGTGATGATCAACAGAAAACTATCACACCTTAGGCACCTTGATATGCAGGTGTGTGTACCTTTCTTGAACGTGTCTGGGTTTAATTTGTGTGGTACTTCGGCCTGATATTTGCAGTGCTGATAATTAGGCATGTGGGAAACAGTGTTCTGATTCAATGTTTACTGTTCCATTTCCCCCAAAATCCCATAAATAAACCAATGTCTCTTAGGTGCACATCATTTTGGTTACGTTGATTACTTTATTGTTTTCATTATACACATCTATCTCTATAGAATCATTCTTTCCGTCATGTCCTATTCTACCTCCGGGGTTGTGGGAGCAATCCATGTCGTATTCTCCATGGTTCTATACTTTGATGCTGGTTTTTGGCAAGTACTGTATCAACCAACCTGAACTTTGATGCCAGTATGACTTTGTTTCTCTGCATTGTTATTGTCTGTTTTAAGTAACATCATCTCATCAACTTCAAAGAATAGGAGATATGTACAATAAGGTAAGGACTTACCCTTAAAATTCACATAGTTAAACTAAAATACACATGTGAAACAGTGGTACAAGTGTAAAATAAAAAAAAAAAAATTAAGGATGTAGTCAAGTTTAGGAGTTAACAAGCCCTTTTCTGCCACCTCCAAAAAAGTAGCCTCTAAAGTCTAACACGAATGTCTACATGATCCTTCTGCTTGACTGCTGCTCAGTGGTCGAGGTTCTGTAAAAATTCTGTTATTCCCCTCTCTCCCTGTAAGGCTGTAATACATTGCTGATGCAAGTGTGGTAGCTGGTGGTGAGTGAGCTGAATATGAGCCCTATCTTATTAGTGATTGATAGGGTTTGTTTGATGTGCTTGTGACGACAGCGGAAAGCCTGAAATCAGCTTACCAATGATTGATTTTGAGTCAATTTGACCTTACGTATATAGACACTTAGTTTCAGTTGGATTTTTACTATTAGTACTTGTAGTCTGAAAGAAGTACGGTGCAATTCTCTTGCTGGGTAGACTAGACCCTATGTGGTACGGGTGAGACTGGATTTATTGAAATTCTTAGTTGTGGTTAAAAAAAAGCAGAGTTAGTAGCCCGCCCTTGAACCATGCATTTTCTCTGGAAAAGAGAACCCAACCCCCAGAAAAAAAGCCCTACCTCCCCTGCCACAAGTACCGCCTCCTCATGTCTTCTCATTTCGCCAGCCCCCCTTGACCAACCATGCACCCAAGGGCATCCATCACCCAAGATGCTTTACCGTTTTGAAAATTTTATATCACTTGCAGTTGCACATGAAAATCAGTTGGGAAAAATTTTCAGGGTTTCTGCTTTCTTCACTATAACCATATTGTAGGCACGCCTCGGGGACACGACAAGCGATTTGTAAAATTGGGAACCTGTTCATATCTCTAACAGCTAACAGGTCATAGTGAGGAAAGCATATCTTTCCTTACTGTTATTCGGAATTGTGGTTGAAATGCTGCAAGTGCAATTTGTTGCCTCCTGTATATATGTTTGTTTAGCCAATGTGCTCTTTATATGCATATTGTTTTATTTTTTAAGTTATTTTTTATATTTTTTTATTATTATTTTGAAATCTTATATGCAAAAGGTTTGATTATAATGTAAGATTTGCATGCTGGGAATAAAAACAAGGTTGTGAGGATATCTTGATTGTTGTGGATTAGATGATTCTTTTCTTCTTGCTGTAATGCAACTATAGAAGCATTTCATATATCATGTTTCAAGAGGAATTGAGTTAACGGTCATGGAATAGATAGGCAAGCAGCTCAGCACCAAGTATTGATTAATTGAGTGAGCATTCCTTTTGGGAGTTGTCTTCTCGGGTTTACTATGTTAACCTTTTTCTTAATTCTCATAAATTATTCCCAAGAAGGTAGCATAGTTGATAGTTTTGTTGCTGAATTCAGGACAATTTTCGGAGGTGCTCTTTTGATAAGTATGAATCCTACTCTGCTGTCTCAAATTGGTTTTCATTTCCTGCAAATCTCGCAAGGCGAGTAGCTAAGTATGCGATATTTTGTTTCGTTTTTTCTTGTGTGTTTGTGTGTGTGAATCTGTTGGGGGGATGGTGAAGGGTAGCCATAACTGACAGTGAGACTGAGATCATGAGCAAAATTGCTCTGTGACAACTAGCTTGTGTTTTCTTCAAGAACATACAACCAGTCTACATGCAATATACAGTAGAAGGCTCAGGTCTGCTCCAACAGAAAGGTTCATTTAGACTTTGATACATAGTTACTGAAGTCTTCTGCTTCTACAGGTGGTCAGCAGATTTTAGAAGAAGGTGTTGCTCATCTGTGGTTGGTAGGTTTTCTTTTCGAGCATATCAGGTCTGCGCCAACAGAAAGGTTCATTTAGACTTTGATACATAGTTACTGAAGTCTTCTGCTTCTACAGGTGGTCAGCAGATTTTAGAATGAAGGTGTTGCTCATCTGTGGTTGGTAGGTTTTCTTTTCGAGCATATCATCTAAAGATCGTCTGAATTGAGACCCGCTTATTAGCTGAAAATATGTAATGTTGCACCCAGATGCTTGCTAACTGCAATCTTCATGACATCAACGCTACTGCAAGTGCAACCGTAGCCTTAAGCCACCATCTAAGCCGTTGCTTTCTTAGTGTTCAGGACTTCAGGTGCTGGAATTTTCTACTCTTTTGGCACTTCTTTTCTGCAATCCTGTATCCATAATTGGCTTACCTTCCCTCATTACCATAAACTTCTTAGCTCCCAAAGGTTAGTGTAAGTCGACCGTGTTAATTCGATTCTGATTTCCTGCATTTTGTTGCAATGTTTCCGAAAGTCGCTGTTCTTAGTTACTGAACTTCTCTCCCATATTTCTGTTCAGGCTTCTGTGCCCTCTCCTCCCTGTTACTGTGAGGCTGGGAGCACTTACAACACATGAATATTGGAAAATTAGATACTTATTCTATAGTTCAATGATTTAAGTAAAAATAAAAACTCCTTGAGTTTTGTACTTCATTGTAGATTTGCTGTCTTTAGTGAAATTTCACAGGAAATTCAATCACAGTGAACATATATCTTGACCTTACTGCAAATTACAAACACAAACTAGTAACATGAACATAAATAAGCCAAACAAAACTCAATATTTTTAATACAGCCGCTATCCTATATGGATCCTAGGAACAATAACAGAGTGTATATGATCATTATCTGACATAGAAATATCTAATGGAAACAAACTAGCCAATAAGTATTGTATAAGACTATCCCATGGTGGGAGGAGGTGACTTTTATAAAAAATAAGGGTGATTTTGTTGTCCTACAAAAATTATCCCTTTCTCACCGTGAGATGGTTTTATACAAGTTTTTGTGCAAATCAAACCAAAAAACAGGCTCACAACTTCCTTTGCCAAAGAACTGGAAATAGTGATTGGGGGGGGGGGGGACCTCGGGGTTTAGCCAAATTAAGGTCAAACGAAGCTAGGTCCATCGTTTGGGATTGGCTGAATTACTCATTTCTTCCATGTCTCACCGTGTGAAATACCATTCAAATTCACTTCAGGAACTTTCTGCAAAACATGCACAAAATACTGTCACACTCGTGTTAACTCTACATAGCTTTGATATAGTGCCAAGCTCTAAAATGTGACTTAATCCCCAACGTTAAGATCCATAAAGCTATATATTTTTTCTAAATTGGTCCAGAAATTCCTATATATTTTTCTTTTTTATGAAAAGGCAAAAAAGCTAGGCAAATCCCATTATGGCTTAACTCTAAAGCATTTGTTGCTAAATTGGAGTTGAACAAACGTGGGGGATGGGGGCTCACATGCAAGACAGTAACTTAATTCTGGCCTCTAATTTAAGGAGCTAGTAGAAACACGCTAATTTAAGTTGAAACATGCACAAGGTGGTACCAAATCTAACACCGATAAATTGATAAAGGCAATTTAAGTTGAAAAACCATAATCATGCCAAAATCATAAAAATCCTGGTCAATTTGAACAAGTATATTATATCGAAGTTAAGCTTTCAATAGTGATAAATTAATATTTGGAAGGGGAATTAACAATTTATTCACTCACTCTCCCCTCATAAGTGAGCGCCACGTGACATCGAGCTAGAAGCTGAGGTAAAAAGGTTATAAGGTTTTGATGTAATTGTTGTTCTACAATTTATTTGATGTTTTCATCCTTCTAAAAAAGAAGAAGAAGAAGAATGCTATACGTTTTTCCCCCTTCTAAAGTGAAGTCTAAACTTCTTGAGGATAAGGAGATTCTATAAGGTTAAATATGAAAATTAAACCCTTGTCTCGCAGAGAGGTAGAAAGAGAAACACTATTCACAATTTCAATTCTTGCCGACCAAAGAGGCTGGAGAACTTTGGAATGGATGTAGGAAAAGGATACATGAATTGATGAGCACAAAGCCAAAAAAAAGTCAAAAGCAATACTGTTCACTCACAAAAGTAATTCTTCCGATGTGAGATACAAGTCCTCACTCACTTTAACACCAACAACATTAATGGATGATGGTTTGTGAAAGTTAGGTAACGATCAATAGTAGCTGCATTTGTATCACTTAAGGTAGTAGACATTACCTGTGTCTCTTATTGGGATGATTGTCAAATAGGGTCATACTTAACACTTAGCACTGTTCTTTTCGTCGTTTTCATGTTGCATTCCGTTCCGTTTCGTGATGTTCTATTCCGCATTCTGTACTTCATTTTGTCTCACATTTTTTTGAATTATCCGCGCATCGCTGTTCCGTTTAGTTCTGTTCCTATCCGTTCCGTTTCTCACCGTCCCGCACCATTCCGTTGAAGAGAACAAAGCCTTAGTTAAGATGACTATCCCTCCCCCACCCCCCACACAAAAAAAAAAGAACCTAACTTTAAGCTTCCTTTAATATATTTGGATTGTGTTGGTGTTGGTGCTGGACGCGGAGCGTGTTAAGTTTTTCTGGGTTTGCAGGTGAATGATGGCGAGTACTGATCATTTCTGGAGTTTAGGTCCGGTTCTTTTCGTCGTTTTTATGCTGCATTCCGTTCCGTTCTGCAACGCACCATAATTTCCGTTTCGTTCTGCACTGCACCGTAATTTCCATTCTGTTCCGCACCACACAAGTTATATTTATTATTCCATTCTGTCCCGCGCTGCAATTTCCATTTTGTTCCGTTCCTCATCGTCCTGCATCATTCCGTTGACGAGATCAGGGCCTACTCTTCTTATTTGGTCATGAGTGTTAGACCCTGTTCTCTTCAACGAAATAGTGCGCGAAGGTGAGTAACGAAACGGAACGGAAAAGAATGGAACGACGCGGCGCGGATAATTCAAAAAAATGTGAGACAAAATGAAATACAAAAAGCGGAACGGAACAGCGCGGAACGAAACGGATTGCAACGAACGGAACGAAATGTAACATAAAAACGACGAAAAGTTGTTTCATGTTGAAACAAGTAAAAACAAGACCTATTAAACGAAACCTTATTTCCTTCTTTATTTTAGATTGCCGGCGAGACTCCTCGAGATCATTTACGTGATGCTATAAATGTTCAATTACTCTTTTCCATGTTTGTTATATTGATCTTTATACATCTATGAACCAAAAAAATTTCAATACCATCATGTGCAAGTAAACTTTACCCTTAAGTAAAAAAGCAAAGTTGCCTTTGATATTTCTTTTGCCCCCTTTTTATATTTTCTCCCTGTTTAAAGCAGCAACTTGTGTCTGTGCTGTTCAAAAAGGTTAAAACGAAAAAAGGGAGTAGCAATTTAAGCATGGGGTTAATGGCCTCAAGCCCTCAATGCTAAAAATATCTATGGCTCACGTGACAAGCATCCATTTCAAGGGACTTCATTCCTTTCTTTAAATAAATCAATAAATAGTTTAGCAAAAAAATCAATAAATAATTTTTACAAAAAAGAAGCATCAGATCCATTGAAAAATCTAGCAAAAAGGTCAGTTATAAATCATAAATAATTCAAGATTTCTTGTACTCTACTACAGATTAACGGGCAAATGACTAGGTGCAGTTCAAAAAAAACATAATACTCCCGTAAGTACTTCAGAAAACAACCACACACACAGGTAAATACCACTAGCTCTCTCTCTCTCTCTGGTGAGGCTGCTGTTGCAGATTCAAGTGTGGAGAAAACCCAGAAAGGTGGAGATACAGATATCCCCCAGCATTCCCATTTTATTCCTGAGCATCATTCCATAAGTAACTCTCTCTCTCTCTCTCTCTCTCTCTCTCTCTCTCTCGATTCTTATTCGGGGTGAAGTTCAATTTGCTTGCTTTCTTGCTGTATCATAACATTTTAAGCTTTTGGGTATTGAGCTGAAAACCCAAAAAGATTAAAGTTAGCTTTTTTAAGAAACCAAAAAGAGGTGCTTAAAAGATTAAAGCTTTTGGGTATTCATTGCTTTCTTGATTGGTTCAAGTTATTATGTGTGCTTTTTTTTAGTTTGGTTAACAATCTAGCTATGTGATTTGATTCCTTGTTCATTTATTTAATCTGGGTCTCTCAAGTCTTTATAGAACCTTAATGGGTTCTTCATTTTGCTTTCTGGGATTTTGAAGATTGGTTTGCTTCTGCCATTTTGTCTCCAACTTCACTGTTTGAAGGCTCCCATTGTTGATATTGTTGAAGTCCTGATTTTACAACGGTTGGTTGTTTGATATGCTTTCTATTTTATTTTATTTTATTTTGTTATTGAATAGGATTATATGCTTTATATTGTGTAATCTTTGTGGTCTCTTAAGTCTTGCACAATGTTTAATTGGAAAGAGAGGAAAAAAATGAAAATAGCCTTTTCATTATGTTGGTTGAAATTGGTGAGAAAAAAGAAAAAAATTTAATGTACCTGATTAATGAGTGACAAGCTTCTCATTTTGGGGTTTAAAATAAGTTGACAGTCGTTCCTTTTCATTTCCTTCCAAATCCACCAGCCAAATTTGGGTGGGAAAAAGGATTTGGAATTGTTAGAAAATGGTTTTTTGTCCAGCCAAACATAATAAGTTGGCTCCATTTCTAGCAATTTTTTCAAATAAACAGACTGTTGTTAACAAGATATTTAACTGTCAGTTTGAGTAATCAATCAGATACTGATTTGATTAATTACATTTTCAGCATTGGAGGCAGGGAAACATATTCCACATGTTGGAAAGGATGATTGGGTTAGTGGTTAGTATTGTGTTGGTATGCAGTTTGGGAGCAATTGCAGATACCGAGACTGTGATATACAAGGACCCGAATCAACCAGCTGCGAATCGCGTAAAGGACCTATTGAGCAGGATGACTTTGGAAGAGAAGATTGGTCAGATGACTCAGATTGATCGATCGGAGGCTACCCCTGAAGTAATGAAGACTTACTCTATTGGTAATTAAGTATTGTCAGCATAAAGCTTCACTTTTTCAGTTTTTTCTTATTGCTTACTTGCGCCACACAAGATTCATACTCCGTATTCCTTATGACTTGCCCATGTGATTTCTCATTGCTGAGAATTGGCTTCAACCTAAAACGATTATTGATCTGCACTCTGCAGGAAGTGTGTTGAGTGGTGGTGGCAGTACGCCTTTACCACAAGCTACAGCTAAAGATTGGATGAATATGGTTGATGGAATTCAGAAGGCTGCCTTGTCGAGTCGACTCGGTATCCCTATGATTTATGGAATTGATGCTGTGCACGGCCACAATAATGTCTATAATGCAACAATATTCCCCCATAATGTTGGTCTTGGTGCTACCAGGCAAGTCCATTACTATATTTGTCTTGTCGACATATCTGTGGCTGAAAAAGGGAAATTGAATGGAATCTGGCTTCAGCCTTCCCTTTTGGTTTTGTTTCTTTGGATTTATTGAGTTCCTTGGTTTGTTTCTTCATGCTAGAGACAAGAGTTGCATTCTTTCTCTTTTCTTGTATCTTTCCTCTACATAAGCATAAACTAAGCTGTTTCTTTAGATATTTTCAATTTGTCCATTATCATGAATAAGTCAGCATTATAAATTTTGATTTTTCGTCCTCTATGGATGCACTGGGGTAATACTGCTGATGAAGATGTTTTTCCTGTATCACCAGACTTGATACAATTGTTGTCTTTGATTTACAACAGCATATTTTTTCCCCTTCTCCTATCAGTGTCTAGTGATGTAGGGGTTTTGTTTGTTTGGAATAGATCTAATTTAGTCCATAGCATTTACCAGAAATAGTTGCTCATAGCCATAAGTGGGTGATAGTTAAAGCGAAAGATTCTGTTAAGCAGCAGTTCAGTCTACACATTCGTTCTCTTCCAATTAGTAGGACTTAATTATTTTCATTCCGTATACAACTCTCAAATTTGCTGCTGCTTTCTTTTGAACTCTATAGATTACATAATTCACATGTTTGTTCTGTGTATAGGGACCCAGACCTTGTAAAGAGGATCGGTGCTGCAACAGCTCTTGAAGTTAGAGCAACAGGGATTCCGTATGCTTTTGCTCCTTGCATAGCGGTACATACTTTTAAAGAGAAATTATGGCAGTTTGAATTTGAGGGAATCATGTAATGTTTTTCAATTTATACACTTGGTAAAGTGCATTTTATGTTCCTCAGGTTTGTAGAGATCCCAGATGGGGACGTTGTTATGAAAGTTATAGTGAAGATCATGATATCGTTCAGCAAATGACAGAAATCATCAATGGTTTACAAGGAGAAAGTCCTGCGTCTCACAAGGGCGTTCCTTATGTTGGGGGAAAGTAAGTCTGATACTGCAATTTTGATGTGCACTGGATTTAGTAGTGACACCTCCTTCATGAACTTTATCATGTTCTTTTCTTGATAACTAAAAAATAAATTAAAAAATATATGATATTGCTTCCTATTTAGACATAAAATCAAAGATTGGCTGCAAAAACATGCCTAGACCTGCTGTAATGTACACACCAGGTGAGTCACCCCTGTTAAAGGTGACGCCTTTTTTGAAGAAAATCCACCCTGTTTTCTGATGGAAAGTCACCCATTTGTTAAGGGTTACCACTTTTCTTTAGAAAAGTCACACTGTCCCTTTTCCTGTTGGAAAAAGTCACCCTTGTGGAAGATTTACTTGAAGATTGGGTCTCCACCCATCACTCCATCAGCTTAACTTTTTTTGTTTTTGTTTTGTTTTGGTAAGTAATAGCTATCTTAGTGCCAAAGTGAGAACCTACTGGCAGCTGCTTTACACCTCACTCAGCCCCAAAAAGGACTAAAACAACAATATCAACATCAACATTACCCCAGTGCCTCCAAAAAGGACAAACATTTCCAGAAAGAGAAGATTAACTGTATAGAAAGCATAGAGAAGGAAGAAGGCTCACCTTCTTAGAAGGCTAACCTTCATCCTTCACAAGCTCCAACCTCTGATACAGAAAATACCATGAAAACACAACTAACAAACCCATGCACCTCCTGTATAAAGCAGCACAACCTTAACCTATCATCTCTGACATCTGATACAGACTGAGAGTACAATTTTTCTGAAGATCATATCAGTGCCCGACTCTAAACAATTGCTGGTGTCTTTTAACCACAGAGCCTAGTAAACTCAGGAAATTTAAGTACACGACACCATGAGTCTCTTCTCGTTACCATGCTGCACGACAGCACGACCAAAATAGTAATATATACACCTTCACTAACAGTAGGGAGACCAAGACCTAATAGCCCAAACTTCACAAGAGTATGAAGAAGAACCAGTAATATGCTCACATGATCCTTCTGTCACTTCCCATAATAAAATTTACCTTAATCATATTGAGGCAGCTCAACAATCTATCAGCAGTGAAAATCTTCTCCAGGGAGCTAGTTTACTACAAATCAAATTTCACCAAGAGACAGAAGGTAGATCACAAATTGCTGTTTGTACAGATTGCTAATCCAAATAATAATCCTAGGAACGAAGCTTCTGGATTCAAAGATTTTCTTAAGCATCTAAAAAATCCGTGAAGGAACAACCATATGAACGAGAGAGTGATAGGACATATAATAAAGCATAAATCCAGCTAATACGTAACCTATCTTCTTTTTGAGATAAAGCCGAGTGAAACTTAAGGATGCCAGCTCTATTCCATGTTCAATATGATCAAGACTACCAGCAGCCTTGGGAACTCACATCCTTTCATAGGTTACAAGATACTTATTCTCGACAGTAGATGAAGCAGACCACATAAAACTTCTACAAACAGACTCCAGCACTTTAACCACCTTTGCAAGCAGCATAAATAGTTGCAACCAATATGTTTGAATCTCAAACCCTAATTTCACCATCTGAATACACCTAACATAAAAGACAAAATTTTGGGTGAGTTTAAACAATTATCATTTCCCAAATTTTCTTTGAAAATACTCTTGGAAAACATTTTCTTCAATTAGAAAGTAAAGGAAAACATGTTCAAAACCAATTTCATTTCATTTGCTACCATTGATGGTGACTCCGGCGGTTGCCTACCATTGCTGGTGGTGGTTTCCGTCCCATCACCATGGCGGTACAGATGATGAAAGAGGAAGGGAACTGGGGAAGGGGGACGGGAAGGGGTGTCAAGGGAGGTGTGGTGTTGGAAAAAGTTGGAGAACTTGTTCTCAGATTTGTGAAGGAGGAAAGTTGGAAAATTCCTTTGTATATTTGGAGTATTTGGGAAACTGTTCTTGGAATTATTAAATTTTGACATTTGGAACGTGTGTATACTCGTCTTGGCCCGTGTTTTAATAGGAAACGCTTCCATGAAATTGTGCTACTGAACACAGCTGTAGAAGTCCAAGATGAGATCTTCTACATCATTTTGTCAATTTAAGGCTTAAAATGAAGTGCCTTCAACTTTTTGGAGGATAAAGGCCCTCCATCATATCCATCAGATTAAGCTTTTAGAGAAACTGGTTTCTTCACGAGCTATTACAACAATAAGCACCAAGAGGTCTTAAGTTCAAATTCTAATAGCCTCTATTCCACAGAATGTTTGACCTCACAGTATGACAAGTGCTCATGCATTATACGCACTTCAAACCCACATAAAATCAGAGGTTATGCCTCCACCACCCATGAACAATGCTTTTGGATGAATTTCCTTACGTGCATTGGAATTCGCCAAGTCAGGCTAAGTTGTATCCCCTTGGATTAGAGTAAAAAGGTCATAGGACAAGACAATAAATTGCAGAGGACACGATAAGAAAAGTTGATAATAAGGTATATGTGAAAGGAAGCTTACATTATCACCATGAAAGAGACCAACTTATTCTTATTGGTTGGTTATTAGATTCATGGACCTGATCATCCATATATTTTGCCTAATTTCAAGGAATTTCAGCTTTCCACTTATGTTGTCCTACTTTCTTTCCCCTTGTGTCTTTTATTTAGTCTGTTTTATTGTGTTGTTAACGGCATGGTTGCTGTCAGGGATAAAGTTGCTGCATGCGCAAAGCATTTTGTTGGAGACGGGGGAACAACTAAAGGCACAAATGAAGCCAACACCCTAACTGACATGCATGGGTTGCTTGGCATTCACATGCCTGCATACTCTGACTCAGTTATTAAAGGTGTATCGACAGTCATGGTTTCCTACTCCAGCTGGAATGGAGTGAAGATGCATGCAAATCGTGATTTAGTCACAGGATTTCTCAAGAATACGCTCAAATTCAAGGTATTTGTGCTTCAATCAATTCGTACTAATATTTTCTTTTAGATGTAGTCCTGTCTACACTGTATGAAGTCCATGCTCGATAATAATGTAGAGTAAAACATGGATTTCAATGTCTCTCCTATTCGTTTGTGACTCGTATTCCTACTCTCATTATTTTCGTATTATTCGTATTAGTATTAGATGACTAGTGGCAGTACTATTACTATTTCTGTTATTTTCCATATGCTCCTGTAAGATACTGATATTGGGGGGAAATAAGTTCAGTTATTGTTGGTTCTTATAGCCATTTTGTTGCATGAACTCAAATTTGTACGTTAGACACAAACTAGAAATCAAAGCTCGAGCCTGATTTCTCTATTGTATGTGAAATTGTGAATCTAATCAAAGTTTGGAAATGGTAATTATCTTACCTATCAAAGCGTGTGCTGGCAATTGATTCTAACCACAGGTTTCACTTTTTTCATTGGTTATCAGGGATTTGTCATCTCAGATTGGGAAGGAATTGACAGGATAACTACACCACCTCATGCCAACTATACGTATTCTGTCCTGGCTGGAATTCAAGCTGGCATAGATATGGTATGCATCTCTGCTAAATCTTATGTTGGGCTAGTTTCATCAAAGCTTATTGGCAAACTTACATGCTCAATTGAAAAACCACTTAGAATTGGACTTAATTATATATATGCTTGTTGTTACAGGTCATGGTACCGTACAATTACAAGGAGTTCATGAACGATCTGACCACCCTTGTGAAGAACAATTATATCTCGATGGAGCGCATTGATGATGCTGTGTCAAGGATCTTGCTTGTCAAGTTTACAATGGGTCTCTTTGAGAACCCGCTAGGTGATCCCAGTCTAACAAATGAGCTGGGAAGTGAGGTGAGCCAAACATGCATTGCTTTTCCACATTTCTCTTTCTCCATGCTTGTACAATGGAAAATTACTTCTGCTACTAAATTATTGATTTCTCTTTCTCGGTCAGGCCCACAGAGACTTGGCCAGAGAAGCTGTTAGAAAATCACTTGTACTACTAAAAAATGGTAAAGATGGAGAAGGTCCACTACTTCCTCTTCCCAAAAAAGCACCAAAAATACTAGTTGCTGGTAGCTATGCTGATAACTTGGGTTGTCAGTGTGGTGGATGGACGATTAATTGGCAAGGATTTACTGACAACAAATCCACAAGAGGTACCTCATTTGCTATCATAAAGCCAAGCCAAGCCAAGCTTCTTTTTTTTTCTTTTTCATTTGGAAGGGGTCAATAAACAATTCTTTTTGTTTGTTTTATGCTACTATGCATGTTTCCTTCCTTTTACCTCTAGGTTTAACCACTAGCTTGTGAGGGTACTTCTACCTGATTGCAAGACAATGAAGAGTACTTAGTTGACATAATGTTCTTTTAATGAACAGGAACGAGTATCCTTACTGCAATAAAGTCTGCCGTTGATCCAAGCACAGTAGTTGTTTACCAGGAGAATCCTGCTGCGGACTATGTAAAGACCAACAACTTCACTTATGCAATTGTTGTTGTCGGCGAGCCTCCATACGCAGAGTCTGCTGGAGACAGTGAGTTGCTCACGTTGGCAGATCCCGGTCCAAATGTCATCAACAACGTTTGTGGAGCTGTTAAGTGTCTTGTCATTATCATATCTGGCCGACCTCTTGTTATTGAACCATACCTTTCTACAATCAACGCCTTGGTGGCAGCGTGGTTGCCTGGGACAGAAGGTCAAGGGGTGGCTGATGTTTTGTTTGGTGACCAAGATTTCAGTGGAAAGCTGCCTAGAACGTGGTTCAGAACTGTAGATCAACTCCCAATGAATTTTGGGGATCCACATTATGACCCTCTTTTCCCCTTGAATCACGGTCTCACAACTGTTTCAGTTGTCACACGGTAAATCACTAAATCCACCTCCAAACTTCTCTCTGAATTATGACTTGACTGTTCCTGACAAAATGGAATTCTTTCTGCGTTCTGATTTCTGAGCATCATTTAGAGTGTTCTGAGTCTGATGTCTCTTATAACATATCCTTCGGAATATTTTAACATTGTTGTAGCCGGGTGTTTTGAACCTCGATAGCTCAAATGAGAGATCCATGTTTTGCAAAACAAAGTTTGTGTTTTTGCATTATATACGATTTATCGAACCGAAAGCCATTGAGCTTAGTTACTAATATGTCTGTCTTGTTATTACGCAGATCTTTCTATTCGGCAGCTGTGGATGGAAGACCGTGCATTCTTACAATCACATTTTCTTTACTTATTAGTTTGTATTTCAAAGTCCTAATTTCAACATAGACATTTGAGACATCTATTAACCACATTTATTAGAACATTTTTCTCTTGATCCTGTAGTATGGGGTTGTATAAAACCCCCTAATCATCGCTTGCAGCTTGGTCGATATGTTTGTCATGATTCAGTGCCGAGGCGCAAAAGCCTTGGCACATTTGATTGTAGGTGAGTAGTAGGTCACTGTAGCAAGCATTCAAGGACAAGTTTTGACAAGTCTTTCTTGCTGAACTGTAGTAGTTGAAGAAGAAAAAAGAGCCATTTTTTTTCATCTCCTCACTGATCCTTCACTTCAGACTGGTTTAACTGTGCCCTCACAATTTGACCCCACATTCCATTTCCTCCCAGTTCTCTTTTTTGTAGAAAACCTTGAACATAAATTTATTTGAGCTCTTTGCATTTTTGAAATTAGCATAGCATATATATAAGGTTATTACTGTAGTTATAGTGTTTTCTCTTCATCCCCAAAAAGTTGGAATATTAACAACGAATATTCCTAGTTTTTTCTTTTCTCAAGTGCTTGAGAGTAGAGATGGTAATCATATGTGGGTCATTGCAGTAAAACTTGAATAGCTTATGTAAATTTTTATTTTTATTTTGTCCCAACAAGTCCAATTCCAACCGCGATGGTCAGATACTCAGACTAAGCTAACTTGCCTTTCATGGCGTATAAATTTACTTTCCTACTATAACTTGAATACATTTAGAATTATGGTTCAATATCTGCAAACACATGAGTTTCGTCTGCTGATAATTTGATAAGTATGATAACAAATAAACTTTCTGCCAAATGAAAGATGAATGCTGAAATCCATTTAACTCAGCATAACCAATTATCATGGCATTTATAACTTCACTGAATGTCTTTGCCAATAGCAAGGAGGTTAAAGCACTGCAACAATCTAATATGCCATGCACAGACAATGGCTCCACCTCTAAGGCTGCAACTGGATTGATGCAAAACTGCAGGGAAGAACATTCAAAGAAAGCACGGCCATTACATCCAATACTCTAAGCGTGATAATTGATTCAACTGAACGACAATTGGCTATGCGCCTACACCTCTTAAGGCTACAACCTCTAGATTCAAAACTGCAGGGAACAGCATTCTAAGAAAGCACAGCCATTACATCCGATACTCTCAACGTGATGTAGTCAGAGCCATCCTTACCCTGCAAATCATTTCCAGCATACTTGGAGTACATCACCTCGTCACCAGGAGAAACTGGCAATGGCTGCCTGTTACCCTCTTCCTCCAAATAACCAGGTCCTGCTGCAACTACCTGGGTAGTGATAAATGAAAGCATGATAAGTAGGATGAAGTGGTTGGAATTTGAAACTACCATGATGGTTTGCTTTCTAAGTGCTATATTACAATCACAATCAGTGTCTAATTTTGGTATCATTCCCTACTGTCCGAGATGGAGCTTTACCGTGCCAATGGAAGGCCTCTCCTTGGTTTTCTCAGTCAGCAACAATCCCCCAGCAGTCCTGTCCTCTGCCTCAGCAACCTGTGATATAAGACAGAAGTAAAATGTAATGTGGTGTATGCCATGAGCATGCAAAAATTTTCACCTAACCCCCAATCAAAGATTAAAAACGAAAGAAGGAAGGAAGGAGAACGAAGTTCATTGGTCAGAACTCAGAAATGGTTTCATGATATTTTTTATTTATTTTTTCTGCTTTGGAGGTGGGTAGATAGTGGAAGACAATAGGCAGTTTTGTGAGCACAGTATATACATGCCTCAACGGGGCCAAGAAAAATGCTAAGACGCTTTAATGGATGAGGTTAAAAGATTGCAACATATAGCGTATGATGAAGAATGAAGAGCTTCAGATCTATCATGCACATGCCAGTATGCCACAACATTAATGCAGTTGTGATATGTTGGTTGTTCAGAAGCTATATTCTAGAATCATTTCCCCATATAGTATTATTCAACAAAGCCATTGTCAGATTAGACTCGCCTAGAAAATTATTCCCACCATGGTGTCCACGTAGGCTCGGGACACCATAAACCACGGTTGTTTTTTTCAACACAGATATAAGTCGCTAACCGAGAGAGCGACTTCATCCGTCAAAGGTCGCTATCCTTGATAGCTACTTATACTGTTTTTGCTGCTAGCCACAGCAGACGGCAATGTGCTGCTAATCCTGCTATAACATATCATTTCCTTTATCTCTTCGTTCAATTTTCTGTTATTAAATTAACTTCAATTAGGAGGAGAGAGACTGAGATTGAAGTTTTGGGGAACTAAAGGGAAAAATTGGGATGGGTGGAGATTGGACATCATTTTTGTCTCTCTTCTTCAATTCACCGGAGCATGAACGAGAAAGCTTTGGGTTATGACCAGAAACATTAAAAATGATTCTTCATAGTTGATGAAGTTAATTGCCCAAATTCATTAGTTTCAACTTGGGAAAAACTCTCAGTTATCTTATCCTTGCGTCTTCATTTCTTCACTCGCCAGTCCCCATTGCGGCACTGGTCACTGTTTTTTGTTCTCTGACTTAACTCGCTATAGCTCATAGCGACTTCTGACAAAGTAACTCGCCCTTGACAAGAGCGACTTATAGGCTGTTAGTGAAAAAAGAAAAATTACGTGATCCGTATCTATCCGAACCTACGTGGACACCCTCATGAGAAATACTTTCGACCCCAACCTAATCTGGGTATTAGTTTCTAAACTAGCCCTATACCAAGAAATTGTTCTATATTCTATGTCAACAACCAGGGTGGTTGACGTAAAAAAGAAACAGAAAGCTAAAGGTTTCTATCAACACTGACTAAGGTTGTATCTACAAATGATATAGCAAGCTTGTTCCATGTCCCTTCTAACTCAATTTCTACAAGGTTGAATAATATGAATTCTAATGATCAAAAACAAAAAAAAAACACTGACTAAGGTGGGTGCAATGCTTCGAGTCAGTAGCTTGAGTATGTGAGTAAGTGAGTTCTGTGCTTCTTAACCAATCCCCTCCCAGGAAAAAAGAGAAGAAACAAAAAAAGAGAAAGGAAAGACAAGGGGGCTAGTGGTGTAATGTTTTTATTAGGCAGCTTCTAGGCATGACACAAACCATGAAGCCACAACTGGGAAAGGGGTGCAAGAAGAAAGAGCAAATCCAGTACACCGTAATGACTTCTCTCACAAAAGAATTGCTACCATAGGGGCCAGAGCTGAAATTAATGGGAAGTAGGGAACATCAATGACACAATTTTGTTAGGGACATGGGAAAGAAAATTTCGAATCAGACTCAACCTCGTTATTTCATTGAGGAGAAAGGATGTCTTCAAGGTTACAAACCTTAATTAAAAGTCGGTCATTCAAAGGCTTGAGGTCCTTCACATCATCGGTTTCAAGAACACCGACTATGTCATCTTCCTTCAATATCATGTGACTCGATCCATCAACCTCTACTTCAGTGCCTGTATACTTGGAATATACGACTTTGCTACCAGTCTGCACAGAGAAACGTATATGGTTTAATACTTGGATTGCAGATGGACCCCAAAAAAGAATTTGTACAGTGAAGAATTGAAGCATCAACCTGGACAGCTACAGGTATTTTGCTGTCACCAAGTTTCTTCCCAGCACCAACAGCAACAACTTCGCCTGATTCTGGTTTTGATTGTGAGCTTGTTGGAAGAAAAATACCACTTGCAGTCCTCTCCTCCAGAACCTTTGTCTTTACCAGCACTCTATCTCCCAGCGGCTTAATAGAAGTATACTGTGCAAAAGAAAGGTAAGAAACGAGCTACTCTAAGCGTCTATTTGCGTAGAAGAAGACCACCTCCATCAACCTTCCCATTTGAGGTCATTTTCTTACATGAACAAGCAGAAAACAATGGTTCTATGAATAAAATATTTCCGCTGTGGGGATTAAAATGACTTCTTTCACAGTAAAGCGAAAACCATGAACCACCTCCATGGGGCAGGGGGACAAGGCAAGGAAACCTTTTGCTAGGAGTCCACTCCACAGGAACCACAATCAGAAATAACCCCAAGACCCTATAAAACGATAAGTTGCTACTTATTGGGATAAAATAACAATATCTAGAAAAAGTATTTTGTCAGAAACATCATGAAAATAAATACTTTCCAGGAGTATGTCTTCCACTCGAATAAACAGAGCACAAGTTTGAACCTAACTGAAAATCATGATTAGTAAAATGAATGCACGTGAGAAACAATTTTGCAGAAACAAGAATATTCTTTGATTCTTCAAACAAATCATAGTAACACCTCTTTTGAAAAGACAACAGGTTAAATGCTACATTTGTAATAACAGTAGCTGCAAGTTGCAAGCTGTAGCTGTGAGTAGCTTGAGCATTTGGTAGCTTTAACAAAATGAGCAGTTGACCACCAATATAAACTCAAGCTCCTCGTAAAAGCTTGTCTAACCAAACAAAGTAAGCCCTCTCAATTGGGAAGGCTACAGGGGTGATGTTGTACTCTATTATTTTGCAGAGTACACTTCATCTGAAAGTCAAAGTGATACAAATTGCAAGTCTGCAACACCAGTCAGGGGAAAGAACAGCAAAAAAATACTAACCTTCACTGCTGATACTGAAGCGGCATTGACAGCCAAACCACGGAATGACCTCAAGGTGAGACTTGGGTATGTCAAAGAAACATTAACCTTTGAGGTTCCTGAAGCAGACCGAAGGCCTTCGAACAAGGGTAAACTTTTATGAGTAGTTGCTAAAGATGTTGAGGTACTAGCAAGCTGAGCTGCTGCCATGTCTGCTGCACATTTGAAAGAACACCGGGCCGGAGGTGTCAGATATCAATTTTTATTATCATTTCTCAAGCACAAAACTGTCATGCATCCAGTTCCTTATTCCTTGGTGCCTTCACGTATATGCAAGACTTGGCATCCAATAACATAGGCCAAGAAAGGCGTGCGCACGAGCACTTTTCTCAGCAGAAAATGCTAGTAAACCAATCACCAAAATTGAGATGATTCCCTCCCTATTGCTAAATATTTCCAGTTTTCGTATGCCTTCTATTTCCCAGTGAAATTTCTCTCTTTCCATGACATTTTAACTTCTAATATACCTTCTATTCCATTTTTCTTTTACTTTCATCAATTATTTTCTATGTCTGATGTCGAAGTTATCATCTGTTAAAGCAACCTCCCCAACCATTGAGGTCTTGGCCTAGAAGTTAAAACGAACATATTGAGTACATCAGGTCCCAACTTCAAATCCTGCCTACCATCAGTTCGCCTCATTTCATTAATATCCAATTAATCAACGAAACCTATACAAATAACATCTTGCAACATATGAATATGTGATTTATCATCCTTTATGCCTATAAATTTAGGTATTCAAAAGGCAACCCAATTCTGCCTGTGTACCAGTAACAGAACTCAGACCAGATTTGAATTAACTACATCCATTGTCTAGAGAAATTAGAAACAAGTTACTAATACATTGACCCATCAAAACATACAAGACAACAACCAAAAAAAAAAACAACATCAAATAATGTTTACTCTTCTACATTCAAAAAGGCATAAACTTTCCAGTGGTGCAAGTGTTAAAGGCAATTAGTCATTTTCACTGTGACAGGTGAAGTAAAATGGGAAATGGGTACAATTGTCTATAACATTCAAAGCATTCAACAGCACTTACATACAAGCATGAATTTTATGCAGCAAGCAGATAATAATAATAAAAATAAATTAACAAAAAAGCAAATAAACTAAACCCCACCAACCCCAGATAATTGGAAATGAAGAGAGACAGAGAGAACTAACCAGTTGATGAAGTTGAGGGCGGCTGACCTTTCTGGTGATACAATGGAGAGAGAGAGAGAGAGAGAGCTGTTAAATTTGCTAGCAATGGAAGGGGCTTTATCCAAAATCGCACAAGGTTGAGAACTGAGAAATTCTTAGAGATTTGAAAATAGAATAATTAATATTTGTGGTCATGTGATAACATCTGAAGTCGTTGTAGTATAGTGGTAAGTATTCCCGCCTGTCACGCGGGTGACCCGGGTTCGATCCCCGGCAACGGCGAAGTTTTTTAATTTTTGGGGTTACAATTCCTTTTTTTAAAGCTGTGTTTCTTTTTAGTAATATACTCGTAGACATGGCATCTTTGGATGTCTCTTGGTCAGACTGAATCTTACCCAATTGTTCTTGGTTAAGAATTAGAAACTTTATAAGCAGCAGCTTAAAGAAAAGTTGGCCTCAAATCAGTGTCAGTATTATCTTTGAGTAGTCCTACTCCTACATCTATTGCAACTTGTCATTTGCCATTGTAGGCGTAGTAGTCCATAAGGGACATCAAAAAATAAATATCATATCTCATTCTTTTGTTTTGCTGTTGTAAATGATAATTACATCATTACAATCATACACATACAAGGACTTCAAAGTTGAAATGAACAACATATGCTGAGATTTAAGTTACAATGCAAAACCAAAAGCAGGAATTTGGGGTTACACAATGTTCAATTCTTCCTATTCACAAAACATTTTGCAAGTTTTTTCACAACATAATCTTTACAATAAATATGTTTCATTTTCTTCTTCTTTTTTTTTTTTTTGGTTTTTTTGTTTTGTTTTGTTTTGGCATAAGGAAAGCAGTTTACATAATTATACAATTTTTACACCCTTAGAAGCCTCTCGGGCTAATGAGTGTACTACCTAATACATAAACTAGCTACAAAGTAGAAACGGATGATGAAGTCTAGAAGATGAAAGGAACCAAAGCCTTGACATCCTTTGGGAAATCCTCAAACTTAGACAAATACCACTTCCTTGTTGCATGAAGCTAATTAATTTCATTCCCCTTTTACTAAAACCCAAGTATCCCACTTTAAACACTCTTCCTTGGATAAGAAACACTCTGTACAAGCACAAAGCTTGAATATCCATCCATCTCTATGGCTACCAATATGGCTATTTCCACTGCCCTCTCATTTCTAATCATGGCAGTGATACCATAAGCCACCTCTAAAGACACCTCTTTGCAAGACCAGCCCCTCCATACTGCCATTGAAGAGATGCAGAGAGCAAACTACTTTGCGTTCGTCATGCTCCTGAATATGGTTCCAGCAGACAAAATCCCAAGCAACATCACCTTCTTGATGCCCAATAACCGTAGGCTAGCGAAGGCCGTATTCCAAAACAACGACGTGCTTGACTTCCTCCTCCGCCACTCGATCCCAACCCCTCTCAGGTTCGAATACCTGAAGCACTTTCCTACAGGCTCTATGATCCCATCCTCAGAACCCAAGTTTATGCTTAAAGTGTCCAACAGTGGGAGGAGGAGCTTTTTCTTTAACAATGTTAAACTTCTCAGCCCCAATATTTGCACAGCTGGGTCATCAATTAGGTGTCATGGCATAGATGGGGTTTTACTAGACATGAACAAAACAGTTACAGTGCCTTCTTCCTGCCCTCCTCCCATGACAATGGCAGGTCCTCCATCCCTACCACCTCCACCTAACAGTGGCAGTTTTGATTTGGCTCCTGCTGCTGCTCCACAACCAGCTGGATCTGATCCCACCCCACGGAATTCTGGGTCTTCTCGCTCGGCTTATAGTGGGAGTTTGCTGAACTATTTGTCACAATGGGTTCCGTTGTTGATACTCTGCTGCTATCTATGAACCCATATATTTTGCAGTTGAATCACGTTGTCCTATCAAGCAGACAAGCAGTGGAAAAGCTCTTGCTTCTCTCTTCTTCTTCATTTCTCTTTTTCTTTTGCTTTTTTATTATTATTATTATAAATTTTTTCAACTTTTTTTCCCTAGGGCTGTGCTCCAAAATAGTCATGGATGGTTAGTCAATTCATGGCCTTTCTTTGAGAAAATGTATGTTTTCTTTCTCTTTAATACGGCAAATATTGTATGATGAGAACAGGGATGACGATTTCATGAACTGCAGTACTCTACAACAGTAGAACTTATTTGCTTGCTGAATAAGGGACAATTATGACAACAAAAACAAGAATTTCTTGATAATTCACTAAGCTTAATCAAAAGACTTATTTAAATTAGGAAAGAATGGAACTGTTTCCGGTTGATACTCGTATGAAGTTTGAAACTTTTTTATTTTATTTTCACAAAAACTCATATGATGCGGCAACAAGGTGAGGCGTTCCAAAAATATAGAAATTCAAAAGGAGGCTTCCCTAAGAATATATAGTTTGGTAATCAAAGTGTATTCTGAATAGGTGGACAAAGGATCAGCAAAGATGTGCTGAAGGACCTCGTGTTGGTATTCAGAATTTGAGATTCACCAACCCAAACAAATTCTCCAGCTCCTAACATGAATGAATGAAATGTCTTTATTAATATTTGAAAGAAAATAGCCATTTTAGTCTGTTTAGGACCGTCAAAACAGAAGCCACAAAGTGCTACAGTATTGAGCAACACCAATCAGATTCCTGCAACGCAAGCCGCCTTTTTCACCTAACCAGATGCAACCAACATCCTTGCTTGATTAATTCTCCCATTTAAATTATTAAGAATTACGGCAATTTCCTTTGGTGCAAATTTTAATCAAGTTGCAAGTTTCAAGACTTGAAAAACCAAGTACGTAGCTTTTATTGAAAAACTAATACTATGTATCAACGAAACTGCGGTATAATACCAAGAAGGGGTACATCCGTACGTTCAAAGGTGATAACGGGTCAGACAAAACTTAAGATTACCAAGTTCTGATCTTGTAGGAGAGCAAATGAGCAATGATATTAGCCATCGTAGTAGGTGGTGTTGGAGCTGTCATGGAAGCAAAATGTGTACCACAATCTTCGTTTTGTGTGGGGTTTCCAAATCCCACCCTTTCCAATTGAATGGAAGGCATACATAGGCCAATTTGGCGTATGGCCAAGCAATTTTACGTAGGCTTGCATTTTAGTTGTCTTTTATTTGTATCACTTAGGTATTCGGGGCTTTTTTTAGCCGTGTGGTGTTGATTGGGTGTGCTTTTTTTAGATTTGATGGGTGTTTGAGTTTCGACTATAATTGGTGTATGAGTTTCGGCTCCTTTTTATTCCATTTAATAAAATGGACTACTAATTATCAAAAAAAAAAAAAAAGATAGAGTAATATTTGAAGCACTACAATGCAATAATCGCACTACGTAGTATAACAATTTAGTCTAGCTAAGGTGGGAGTGAATGACAAGTAAGACACGTCCCATACAACAGCGCCTTGTTTGTACCTTTGTTTCAAGGGAGAATATATTAGACTTAACTAAATAAGCGGTAAGGTTATGTCTCGTATTTGAAGTGTATTTTGAATGTCTCGTATTTGAAGTATATTTATTTATTTTTTGTATCTGGCAGGAAATCGAATTTTTTTCTTGCTTAAGCTCAATTAATGTTGAGGTATCTTAGCAACTTATTTGGTTGACATCAAACAAGTTGTCAATCAAACAATCCTAAGCATTTTCTAGCAAGTACATAAAGAAATTAGGATTTAGAATTTTCAGGAGAATCAGTATAAGCATATCAACCAAATCAAACAATCAAGCAAGCAAGCCCAAAAAAAAAGAAAAAAAAAAAAAGTACCTCAAGGATCCTCTTGAAGAAATGAATGGTAAGAGCCAAAGAGAGCAAGAGAAACCTGACCTCCATATGGGAAAATAAAGAAAGAAGCAACACCAAATACAAAAGCAGGGGTGTAGAGAATAAACATTCCAACCCTGCTAGGAATTGTTTGAGAGGTAGTACTAGTTTCCCTATTCCCAAAGTATTGCAAAATTTTCCCCTTCAACTCTAAGAACCCAAAATGTGCTTGAAACACAAAGCTTATAAATGATATCATATTTAGGAGTATTGAAGGCGTTGGCATGAATAGAAGCATATGCAACACATCTATGCACACCATTATATCTCTTATTAACGTGTTCAATAATTGGACTCAAAAGTTAATGGAATTGGCTGAGATTTATACATAGTTTGAAAATCAGCATGTTTCATGCGTGAATAATATTGTTAAAATGACGACGTGAGAACTGGGTTTAATATTGTGACGAAAATGACAACTTGAAATTATTATGATAGAGATTACAACCTGGGATTATTATTGTCGAAACAATGAAATTTAGGATTATTTTCATCGAATTTTCCTATTTATTTTTAAAAATAAGAAAATTTTGTTGCCCATAATCCCAACCTCTCTCCACCCTCCTCCCCTTTCAGCCACCCAGCCAACACTCCCTTCCAACTCACCTCCCCTTTTCCGGAACCCCAACTTTCCCATCCTCGTACCCAAGCCAATAACAATCACAAATATCATAATTGAATCACCAGTTCAGATAAACGAGACCCCAAAATGATCAAGAACGTTATAAGAGAGATTATTCCCCTTCTTCATACAACAACAAGCATATTAAAAGTTCAAAACTTGAATTTTGAGTAACGGGTTAGAAGATAGGCTAATTGGTAATATCTATTATTTATATTTTATATATATATATATATATATACACCCTTGCTAGATTGACACGTACGATTTCACACATAAGCAAATTTTGACATGTCATCAAATACTCTAGGTGCATGTATCTTCCATTAGTACTATTTAATTATTAGTTTAATGTAATAATTTTCCAATAAAAATTCATTGTATCTAATAAATTACTACATTAATAAATCAATAAAAATATTTTTTTATATGAAACCAAATATATTTTTATAAAAACGTGCATTGCACGGGGCATGCAACTAGAATTAAATAGGAAAGAAACAAAGTGAATTTGATTATAGAAAGGACGAAGGTCCACAGACTAGGAATTTTGTAACAAGATACTCCCTCCGTCCCTCTCTTATCTTCTCATTTGACTTTTTGAGTCAAACTTTATAAATATTGACCATTGATTTGTGAAAAATATATAAAGAATTATAAGATCAAAATACATTTCTTAGATTCGTTAGAGATTATATTTTCACAATATCAAATTTTTAATATAATGATATTTATATAATTAAAGTTATTAATGGTCAAAGTTTCATCTTGGAGACTGTGCAAAGTCAAGTGACAAGATAAGAGAGGGACAGAGGGAGTATGACATAGGCGAAAATTATGTTGCAAGTTTGTACTAATGAAAATAATTTGATTGTTATAAACACACAAACCGTGCATCGCACGGGAATGTAACTAGTTTTATTTAAAAATTAAAATAGTTAACGAAAAAACTAATCCCCATCAATTAAAGTGCATTTCATGCAACGCAGAAAAAAGTTGGAATTATTTAGTGCAAATTCAAAAGTTGAAATGATTTCCTATAACTCACATAAAGTCGATATAATTGGTAACAACTTTTCCCTATAAATAAGCAATATAGACCACATATGCATTTGGCTTACTATTATTGAAGTAGATAATGTTGTCCTGATGGAAGTTTCTGAATTATTTATTTAGCCAAAGAAGTAGATAATGTATGTTGTCATCGTGATGGATTCTAGCCGACAAGTTGCCAACCAAGCATGGATTTTACCTAAGAACTTACTTTAGTGGGATCAAGGATTTGATTGCATTGAATGTTAGCACTTAGGCCTCATTTACTGGGTTGTAATTAAATAAAAATGTAATATAATTATTTTATAGAGTAAATAGGAAGTGAAAGTGAAGGAGTGGAAGGAGAGGGATAGGAAAAGTGAGGTTGATTGTATTATCCATTGTAATCATAATTGCTCAACTTTTCCCATGTAATGATGATTACTTTAGATGGTGTAATCACTCTTACTTTTTCCATCTCCTTCCTCCCCTTTTTCCTTTTCCACTTTTCATTTACTCTATAAAATGATTGCATTGCATTGCATTTGATTTCAACCTAGTAAACGCCACCTTAGCAGTAGCTGATGAGTATGGACCATGATATACACATACACTAAGTGTATGTGGAAAGATATACACAAATAATCCCAGTCATTCACATGTCCATAATTAAGAATATTCTTTTTCAGCTTGTGGAGGGAAAATAGGAGCTTTTGGAGGGAAAATAAGAGGGCCAAATGAGGGGAAAAAAATGAGGTTTGGAGCCAAAATTAAAAAAAAAAAGGGAAAGAAAATGTGAAAGACCAAAAAAATTAAAGGATGAGAGAGAAAACAGAAAGGAAAAAAAAAAAACAAGAGCTCCATTGTTTCCGGACATTTTCAACTTCTCCGATTACTCTCCAGCGACATTCCGTCGAAAAGCGAATTTTTCGGCGAAAGAGGAACCCGATTGTTATCGACTTATTCATAAGGTAGTGCTTTTCTCACATATTTTCCGACAAAACTTTACACCATTTTTTCTGATTAATTTTCCGGCGAATAATGTTTGTCCGTTCTTTGGTCTGGTTGTTTTTCTTCTCGTATTTATCGAACAGTTTTTTTCGTATGACAATCAAAGCAGGTGGTTAATGTATATATTGGTAGCAAAATAATTTTCATTTGTAAACTTGTAAATGTCGTAGTTGGTAGCAAATTTGTTATGATTGATGATATGCATTTGGAAGACAGTACTTGTTAGTACTTGGATTTTTCTTTAGTGAAGACTTTGGTTGCAAAATTACATCTTTCCAAGTTAATACATAACCGCAAACTCGCCGGAAAAAATGGCTACCCTGAAAAGAAAAGAAAAAATTTCTCGGTTCTATCTCGACACATTGAAACATGAATATTTCCGGGTGTCTAAATCAACTAGGAAATTCTATATTTCACTGATTTTAAAAATTTTAAATTTTCTCCGGAAAATAAGTCCGGCGTTTTAATGTTAGCGGAAAAAATAAAATTGAAGGGGTTGTGGCGGTTGGAGAGAGAGAGGGGCGGGTGAGTACCGCTGCAAGGTCGCCGGAAATTTGTAAGGGGATGAGGATAGTCATCTGATTTTCTAATTTCTAAAATAAATATTAATTAAAATTTGTTAGTATTAAATGCTTGTTTGCTTTTCCATTTGAATTTCAAATCTAAAATTTCAAAATCAATTGAAAATTTCATTTGAAAAAGATTCTTACCCACATTTAATGAGATTCACCCATTATTAAAGTAGGTTGCCAAGTGTAAGGCTAAGATGTTTTGTATATATCTCTCCACATACACTTAGTGTACATGTAGCCTTCTCCGATAAGTATTATTAGCCCGCCGTTATTGCTTTCTGGAAATGTTGTTCACACTTCTATCACATGTTGTTAGTACAACATTACCTACTCCCTCCCTCCCAGCTCCCAATGACTATCAACACGGATCTTCTGCCTCATTACATGTGTCACTTCTCCATGTTCCAATCATATTCTGGCCGTGCGTGATTTTGTCATGCATCCCAATTTAATAATAAAAATAATTTAGAAGCTGATGTGTCGAATGTATAACGGAGTGGGACATGAGATGATACACAAAGTGAGACAAGAGATCCTTACTGACTATATAAGTCGTTCTAGAAAGTTTTTCTTTTTCCATAAGGCCGTTGTTATTGCCATGTCGGAAATTACTAATGTCAGGCCAATAATTCCGTGAGTTGACCAATTTACCCTTTATTTTAAAAAGGCAAAACACATGTTCTCTCTCCACTATCTTTAATTGCCTTATTTAAAAATAAAATTATGGAAAACACCCATATTCTCTCCCTTCATAATATTGCCTTGTCTACACTTGCCATTTATTACAAATTGAGTATCAAAGAATTGAATCATAATGATAGCCATATTTTAATAAAAAAAGATCCCATGCTAAGTGAAATATGCTAGTATTCTCACGTATTCTACTTGATGTTCGACAAACGGTACTATTTAATGAAAGCAACTAAGGCAATACTCAATCATAATCATTCATGATCTCACTCTCACATTAGCTATCATCATAAAGTAATAATGGTGATATGATAATGTATGATCAACACTACACACATGTTCTTTCAAGCAGCAACACTCCAACTTGATGCCATATTTGATGTCAACTCTCTACCAGTACTAGTAACGTCAATTAATCACAATAATCCTATCATGAGCAAGTATATGGGAAAATAATGTATGGAAAGATTGCAGAAAAGATCTTCCAGCAAATTATGTTGCTAAATTGTAAGATTCTAGTAGTCATAATGTCTTTCCATAATTTTATTTGTAAATAAGGCAATTAAAGATCGTGGGGAGAAAACATGTGTTTTGCTTTATTAACATAAAGGGT
Source organism: Tetragonia tetragonoides (assembly GCA_038025085.1). Classification (NCBI taxonomy): domain Eukaryota; kingdom Viridiplantae; phylum Streptophyta; class Magnoliopsida; order Caryophyllales; family Aizoaceae; genus Tetragonia; species Tetragonia tetragonoides. Next base: position 38,025,328 of record CM076143.1, read on the forward strand.
AAATTGGTCAACTCACAGAATTATTTGCCTGGCATTAGTAATTTCCGATCTGGCAATAACAACGACCTTCCATAATATAAGTCATTTTAAAGTTCCAATAAAGCATTTATTATTTTTTACTCATTCTATCACTCTTTCACATTACTTCATTAATTGTTCACCTACTCTATCAAAGCTAAAGTCAAAGCCTATAGTAAAATAAAACTATTTTTATTAGGGCATGTTCTCTTCACCTTCTTTTTACTGAACTTATCTTCACAATACTGATCCGAACTGATATTTATTGAACTGAACTGAATTTTTCTGAACTGAACTTATGTTTACTGAATCTACAATTACAAAGAGTAAATTTGTTCTTTGGTTTACCGAACTCTACTGAATTTTTCTAAACTGAACATGAATTTTACTGAACTGAATACTTACTGGGTGGTTGTTGTTGTTGTTGTTGTTGTTGTTGTTGTTGTTGTTGTTGTTGTTGTTGTTGTTTTTGTTGGTTTACCGAACTCTACTGAATTTTTCTAAACTGAACTGAATTTTTCTGAACTGAACTGAATTTTACTGAATATTTCAATGGGAAGTTGAGGAGAACATACTCTTAGAATTGAAACTATTTAATGACTTTCTTAATTCTTGTGCAAAAACCTTAAACGACCTATATAAAAGGATGGTGGTAATAATACATGAAAGATGGGGATTTACACCGAGGTCTATAGTACCCTAGCACCTAGAATTGGTAAAAAACTGACCTGACAAAATCCGATTTGAAAAGACTCGAGCCGTTAATGACCCAACTTAAAGATGGTGAGCAAAATCTGTCAAATGTTTCTATGATCGAACCAAAACTGAAAAACCCAAATCATTCGACCCGATATGATCTGACCAGCTAGTTATCCGACCCGACCAACCCATTTAACAGAGAGTGGATTATCTGCAGTTCCTCTCTCCTTCTTTTTCTCACTTTCTCTGTCCTCTCCAAACCCCAAACCCCCCCAATTTACAAAGAAAACAGCAGGGGTGGTCCTCTGCGGTGCCACAGAGAATCCAGACCCCATTTAGCAAATCTATAAATAGCACCTCAGTTTTAACCATTAAATTAAAACATATTACGACCCTAAAAAAAAAAAAGGTCAAGAGATATTACTTCTATAGCTTTAAGTGAGGATAGAGATCAAAGATACCAGCAGAGGCGGATCTATGTTGAACAAAAGATATGCACTAGCGCAGAAAACTTAAATGTGGTTTTGTATAGTTGATTCCAATTAAGGAAGTGCCTATCTAACCTGTCCCTCGTGGAAAAGCCTAGTAGTGTAATGTCATACTTCCTCCCTTCTAAAATCTCTTTTCTATTTAGCTTTTAGCGAACTCTAAAACAAAACTTTAAACATAAATAACGGTTATAATAATATAATTATAAATTTGTGATATTTTAAATTTAAACTAAAAATAAATTTAATAATAATATTTTTACTTTGTAAATCTTTATACTTTTCCTCAAATTTATGGTCAAAATTTGTAAATTTGATATTAAAAAGTCAAATAAAAATGAAATTTTGAAATGGATTTGTTTCACTTTAGGCAATGACCCATTCTTACTGTCTTCTCTGTATCTTGTGTCAGACCTACATTTTTGTAAGCAATTAGCTTTGTCTCCCTCCCTTGTCCTCCCTCCCTCTCTCCCACTATCTCTCATACGAAGTAATTTCTTATTGTAGTTTGATAGTATAGCAGTAGTGTTAGTGCAAAAATTGTAGGATATGCACATGTAGAGAAATTTGGATATGACTTTTAGTCATGTACAAGTATATATTGTTCAAAGTTTAGTTTCGACCGTTTAGAAAATTAAACGACCGGGTTACACAAAACAATGTTACAAATAAGTCATAGAATATATTTTTTTTTTCTTTTTGAGTGAAGTCACAGAGTATGTTATTCGCCCACAATCTTACTTCAATAATGTGTTTGTATTATTAATATATTTGTCTTAAATAAGATGACACTCGCTCTATCATCCAATATTTCATGATACATTATCTATGAAAATGATAATCGTTCTACATATATAACATGGTTTAATTTTTTACGAAGATAATCTTATCTTCTAATTAAACCAATAAAATTGTACTACCATACACGGAGATCATATTCTTCCTTGTATCCAAGGAGAAAGTCCATTCTCATTAGTTTTATTTCTCTCACCACATGCACTATATATAATAAAAAATTCCTCATAATTGTTATTTGATTGCTATGGGTATATATAATTAGTTATTGGTGGTTACACAAATAGTTATTAGAGATAAATATCTATCCCATAGACATTCCTTATAATTACAACTGACATATGACAAGACTTGTGAGATATTAATTTCTTACTCTAAAAATGTTACAACATATAGGATGTAGCTCACGTCCACCTAGGTATGCAAAAGCAAACTTTTTTTTATATGTTTTTTGATTAACTATTACTCCCTTTGTTGCTTATTGTTATCTCCATTTTACTTTTCAAGGGTTTTAAGAGGTACTTTGATATTAAATATTTCCAATTCTATAAATACAAAAGTTATAAAAACATGATCATGAAAATAATAATTAAATGAATCCGATTGGAGTATTTTTATTTTGTAATTCTTTATAATCTCTCTCAAAAATTTATGGTCAAAGTTTATAAACTTTAATTTCAAAAAGTCGTAGAGAATAAATTAGAATGAAGGGAGTAGTTTGGAGTTCAATATCAAACGTATATCAGTAACTAGAACTTAGATGTTGACATGTTTTTCAAATGGAATAATAGGTGTATATCAAGAGAAGGGGAAAAGTCATTTATTTATTTATACAAAGAAGTAATTAGGAGCTTTGGGTGGGTAGGTAATGACGCACCCACCACTTGTGGCTTTATGTGCACAAGGGAAATTGGAATTATTTTTTTGAGACGAGCTACAATTTGTGGAACTGGTAGCTTTTTGCTAACCAAAGCTACAATTTGAGTTCACTTCAGAGTGGTTACTTTAAGCTTGTAAATCTTTATTGCAAATGACAAAATAATGGGCTTGTTTACTTGCTTGTAATTAAATATAATGCAATTAATTTATAGATTATATGTGGGGTCAAAAGGGAAAGAGTGAGAGGATGAGAAAAGTGGGGTTAATTGCATGATCCAATGTAATCACTATTGCTTAACTCTTTCCATGTAATAATGATTACTTTGGATGGTGTAATCAGTTTTACTTTTTTCATCTCCTTCTGCCCCCTTATTCCTTTTTCACCTCACATCCACCCTTTAAAATAATTACATTGCATTGCATTGCAAGCAAGTAAACGCCACCTACGTGTAAACAAGAGTGACACAATCACACGATACCTTGTATATACTCAACAACGGCTCTTGTACAGCTGTAATCAAATTTATGGAAAAGACAATTGGATCCACATATTACATACATGCTCTTGCACGGGGGAATGAAAATGAAAATGAAAATGAAAATGAAAAATAGGGGGTGTCTCACTCTCATCACAAAAATTCTTGCACGGGGAAAATGAAAATGAAAAAAACAAAATAACACATTTTTATACTTGTTAGTGTAAAAGTAACATATTTTGTTCAAAATGTAACCATTTTCTCATTGCGATACTGTTTTATATAAGTTTTGCACTAACAAGTATAAGAAAATGTCACAGTTTGACCAAAAAAAGTGTTACTTTTTTCCTATAAAAAAAAAATGTTATTTTTGATTGTCTGACAGTGAGACGGTCTTCTACAGAACATTCTGGTGTCTCGCTCATCGGATAATCCTTACCTTGCAACTTGCACAGACAGTCTAGAAGATAAAAGGAATGAGGGCCTTGACATCCTTGGGGAAATCCTCAAACTTAGACAAATACCACTTCCTTGTGGTATAACTTCTGCCAATCAAATACAAAGCAGACCCAGCAGTAAAAGAGATGGCATACCATGTCTGAGCTATACAAGAAACACCCACAAAAGTCAGAACTTCAAAGAGATAATGTGGACATATCACTTGGTTAAACAAACCTCCTTTAGGAATCTTGTACTCTTTTTCCCCCTCCTTCCTCAGTTTAGAGAGGATGTTATGGTGGTAGAAATTGCCTCCTATTCCTAGCAGAAATAGGCCAACTCCTGCGTATTTCAGATCAACCGATGGTTCTACTAATTCCAGCGATAGATGTTGCCCGTAAATCATGAGTGCAGTAGACAACATATAAGTCGGAGCAATGATAACTCCAGCATCAATAATTGCTACCGCGCTACTGCCATATTTGTGAACAAACAACACCTATAAAACACATTGGATTAGAAGCTGTAATCAGTTGAATGAAACCAATTTCATTGAACAAGAATTTCTTGTAAACACCATTGATTCAATATAAAGTATAACCTCCTAGTACTTGGTGTAAACATATAAGCAAGATATCGTCAGCAAATAAACTTAAGCAAACTATGTACTCTTACCAATGCAAATGCACATGATGTCTTGACTACATTTTCTGGAAAGATGTGAAGAACTCCATTATAATCTACTTGTGTACAAACTGCTCAATGTTAAGGCATCTTAGCAACTTGCACATATGAGTTCGAAAATAACGAAGCATATGGTAAAACAAAAAGAGGGTCATTTGGTTGACATGGAAAATGATGTCAGTCGATCATACAACTCTAAGCATGTTCTGGGAAGTTCATATAGAAATTTAATTCATGGAAATTGTAATTTTGCATCAAACTACCACCAAAAACTCACGTATCAAAATCTTGTCTTGTACAAGTAGTCACATATTAGGCGAGGCGAATAGATATGTACGAGGGGTTCGAAGCCAAGTCTATAGGAAATTAAAGACTACACAATAATAAATCTAATACAAGGTAAAATTTTCGGGAGACGAGGAAATGCAAGTGGAAAAACAAGATAGATGTTAATTACCTCAAGAATCCTCTTGAAGAAATGAATGGTAAGAGCCAGACAAAGCAAGAGAAACCTCAGCCCTCCATATGGGAAAATAAAAAATGAAGCAACCCCAACAAGAAAAGCAGGGGTATAGAGAAGAAGCATTCCAACCCTGCTAGAAATTTTGAGTTGTTTTTTGGGTGTTAGTGTTTGAGGGGTACTACCAGACTGCCGATTCGCAAACTTGGAGTATTGCAGATTTCCCCCTCTTAACTCCAAGGAAGCAAAAATTACTAGAAGCACAAAGGTTATAAATGACATTGTATTCACGAGTATTGAAGGCGATGGCACGAATAGGAGCTTCTGCAAAACATCTATGCCCATCATTCTAGCTAGCTATCTCTATTCTCTGATAAGCAAGTTGAAAACTGTACTGAAAGTTAATGGAAATGGCTGAGATTTATACATAGTTTGAATATCACATGTTTAAGGCATAACTTAGTTTTATATTATTACTAGTTCTATGTATGCATAAACAATTGAGACAATCAATCATCTACCAGATATGCAATCAGATATTGTCATCCTGATAGAAATTTCTGAATTTTTATATTAGCCAAAGGACAGCTTCAGAAATATTCCTACCTCTCCAATACTAATATAAATTTGCCAACCAAGCAGGATATTGCTTAAAAACTGACTTCAATAATGATCAAGAACGTTATTTTTAAAAATTTAGGATTATTTTCATCGAATTTTCCTATTTATTTTTAAAAATAAGAAACTTTTGTTGCCCATAATCCCAACCTCTCTCCACCCTCCTCCCCTTTCAGCCACCTAGCCAACACTCCCCTCCAACTCACCTCCCCTTTCCCGGAACCCCAACTTTCCCATCCTCGTACCCAAGCCAATAACAATCACAAATATCATAATTGAATCACCAGTTCAGATGAACGAGACCCCAAGATGATCAAGAACGTTATAAGAGAGATTATTCCCCTTCTTCATACAACAACAAGCATATTAAAAGTTCAAAACTTGAATTTTGAGTAACGGGTTAGAAGATAGGCTAATGGTAATATCTATTATTTTTATATATATATAAGTGAATGTGCACCCTTGCTAGATTGACACGTAGGATTTCACACATAAGCAAATTTTGACATGTCATCAAATACTCTAGGTGCATGTATCTTCCATTAGTACTATTTAATTATTAGTTTAATGTAATAATTTCCAATAAAAATTCATTGTATATAATAAATTACTACATTAATAAATCAATAAAAATATTTTTTTATATGAAACCAAATATATTTTTATAAAAACGTGCATTGCACGAGGCATGCAACTAGAATTAAATAGGAAAGAAACAAAGTGAATTTGATTATAGAAAGGACGAAGGTCCATAGACTAGGAATTTTGTAACAAGATACTCCCTCCGTCCCTCTCTTATCTTCTCATTTGACTTTTTGAGTCAAACTTTATAAATATTGACCATTGATTTGTGAAAAATATATAAAGAATTATAAGATCAAACTACATTTCTTAGATTCGTTAGAGATTATATTTTCACAATATCATTTTGGGTGTTACTATTTACCGCCACAAAATTACTACCTACCGCCCCTAGAAATCACAATTTTGCCCTTTTTTACATTTTCACTCATCCTCTCCCTCTCTAACTCTCACACCAATTCTCCCTCTCTACCACCCACTCTCATACCTAACCTTCATCAACATTCACTCAAGCAACGGCCGCGGATGTCTGCCGGCGACCAGGAAGTGCCGTCGACCGTGGCGGAGGTAAATTTTTTTTTGCGCATATTTTTTTTGCACGGGCGTCCGTGTTTTACGACCCGTCCATGGAACAGGCGTCTGAAATTTCCGCCTAGACCATGGACGGGCCGTAAATCACGGACGCCTTCACCATGGTTTAGGCGTCAATCACGGACGCCTATACCATGGTTCAGGCGTCAGAGATTTACGCTTCACCCATGGCGAAGGCGTTCGTGATTTCCGCTTCTTCCATGGTCCACGCGTAAATTTCAGACGTCTGTCCCTTGGTTTAGTCGGTTTTGATAGACGTTTGAATTTAAGATTAAGCTAACATTGTTTTCGTTGTTTTCATTAGGTTCCTTTGGAGCGGTTCGGTGGTGATGGTGTTGATTACAGTACGCATTTCGTCACTGATGAGTTATTTGATAGTGATACAGATGCAATTAATTGGGCAAAACAAATTGCCCTTACTATCGGGTTTGAGTTGATAATTTCGTCACACAAGAAGAATGGAAGCGTAAAATTATTAAGATGCAATCGAGGTGAATGCTACAGAGGGGAATTAAGAGACTTAGATACTGCTGCTCGGAAGAATTCGAAAACAAAGGCTTGTAAATGTACGTTCCAGTTAAGAGCTGAGCAACTGTATGGGTCCAGTAGTTGGATGATTGTCACATTGCCTGGGATTAGGGGTACGCACAACCATGACTTTGCTGTGTTTCCTGAGGGATATCGTCAGATGAGTGGTCTTAGTCCTGGGTCAAAGTAACTCGTTCGTGACATGACTTCGGCACAAACAAAGCCATGTGCTATCTTGGCCGCTATTAAGGAAAAATTTCCCGAGGACAATGCAACTAGACGGCATGTGTACAACTACAGAGATCGTATAAGAAAACTTGATTTTGAAGAGAGAGATGTCATTGGTCAGTTTCATCATTTAGCTGTGGAGAATAAGTACGTACATTGGACAAGAGCCGACCGAGCTACTAATGAGGTAACTCACGTGTTCATGGCACACCCTACATCAATTCAGTTACTTCGGTCTTTTCCTTGGTTGATTGGCTTAGATTCCACGTACAAAACAAACAAGTATAAGATGCCGTTTCTTGAGATAGTGGGGATGACTCCAAGCAATAAGAACTTCCTCATAGCTTATGCCATTATGAAGGATGAGACTGAGGCAAGCTATGCGTGGGTCTTAGATAAGTTGAGGATGCTTATTGGAAATGATGTACACCCAACAGCAATTTTGACCGATCGTGAGCTAGGGTTGATGACACCTATTAGAGAGATATTTCCCGAGAGTGCCCATTTGCTCTGTACATGGCACATTAACAAAGTCGTTGAAGACAAAGTGTACAGACTTTGTGGAAAAGATAAGCTCGCCGCGCAGAGGTTCAAGAACGGGAGGTGGAAATTTATCATGGAAGCTTCCACAGAAGATGAGTACGATAGAGCAGTGCGTATGATGAAGGATAGTTGGAGGAATTACCCTCACGTGATATCCTATGTAGAGGAGACCTGGTTGAGATATAAAGAGATGTTTGTAGCTGCGTGGACGAATAAGGTGCTACACCTTGGCAACACTACGACTTGCAGGGTGGAGAGTGCACATGCCGCGCTAAAACAGTGGTTGAACTCCTCAACTGGAGCTTTGGACAATGTTTGGAACAAGGTCAACAAGTCAATCGAGTCACAAATAACTGAGATCAAGTACACACTTGAAGAGTGCAGAAGACAAAGAAGTGTGATGTACTCGGGTTTTCCATTCAACTATCTGACCGGGTATGTTTCCCATTACTGCTTAGAAATATTATCGGATGAGCTGAAGAGGATGAGAGAATTGAGTCACCAAGTATTTGATCATTGCGGTTGTGTATTGAGATCCACTCATCAGATCCTGTGTGCGTGTGAGTTGAAAACGGCCACGGATACGGGCACGCCAATTAGCTTGAATAGTGTCCACAAATTTTGGCGAACACTCGTTATTAGTGATGCAGTGGAGATAGCTACGCTTGACATGACTGAGCATCCATCTGAGGACCATCGATACTTTCACTCTCTCGTCAACGAGGTTAACTCAAGCGACCGGGCAGTTGTGCGCAACATATCTGTCCTTATGAATGAGCAGCTTCATCCTGAGGAAGCGAGTTACGTCGAGCCGGAAGCGAACACGACAGTCAGAGGTCGACCGAGAGGGAGTTCCTCTACCAGACGTGATCCTAGTTCATGGGAGTACTCCCAGAGGGGTCGTGGTCGCCCTAGGTCATCCAGTTCGAGCCGCGGGCGTGGTCGTACCTCATCCTCATCGAGTAACGTCGTGCGGAGTACTGGTATGAAAACCCATAATTTATTAAAATGTACATAATGTTGTTAATTACTTTTTGATAAGTACTATTAATGACTTTCTATTATATTGTCTTGCAGCTGGACACGGAATAGATATCACTGAATTCTATCATGTTAACAAAATTCTGGGAATCATCATACCTTTCATTGAAGGATATCTCGATGTGCTTGGGGATGGTAATTGCGGTTTCCGTGTCATTGCGGACTACGTTTTCGGAGACCAAGAGCAATGGCGATTGACGAGAGTTTGCATTGCAAATGAACTCTTAGCTAACCGAGCATTGTACGAAAACATATACGTTGACGGGGTCGACGCTGGTTACCGCCGTATTATGTGGGACTGAGGTGCGTGTAACGATGATCACTGGATGATAGTACTTGAGGATTTGTTCCCGATTGCCAACCTCTTCAATGCAGCGATTATGTTATTCGGATACGGCAGCGGAAGGGGGTTATATTCTTGTTACACAGTGCTACCGTTGCAAGCACCTTCGACTGCTACACGTCCAAGTAGGGAAATTGTCATAGGTCATTTAGGTGATTCGTACATGCATTATATCCGTCTGAATTTAGTCTCAGATTCTCTGTTCCTCCGATATGCGCAACATGGTTTACTTTCCGTTCTGATAGTGTCGCTGGTTGGGAGCAAATGTATGTTAGGCGAAGAGCACATTGGGATCGTTTAGCGAGGTCGACGTAATTGAATGTTTTGTGTGATTGTTATATTTTTCTACTTATATCATTGTCACATTTTTGTGTGATTGTTATATTTTGCATGTTATATTTTTTCGTGATTATTGGAAGTAAATAAAACAACAAATTACAATAAAACAAAAAAGGTAAATAAGAAACAACAAATTACAATAACACAAATAAATAACAATAACAATGAAACTCTTATATAAATATATAACAAATTCATCTAGGGTCAATACATCATTTGGCAGCCCGCCAATCTCTCATATACTCCTCCATAATCGATCGAGAACCTTCCGCTTGCTCCGGAGGAATCAAACTAATGAAAGACTCAGCTGCGACGGCTAGACGATTCACCCACTGCAAAAAAGTAACAATGAGTGTGAGTTCAGAGATATGTAATACGTAAAAAAATATATATTTTAGTTAATCACTTACATAATCGCTGTTGGATCGTGGAGGAATCACAAATCCAGGTGCTGCATCGTCACGTGTCAGCAGAGGGTGGGAGTGGCGGTAGTACCATGCGAGGTAGTCATCCGTACATGCTGTGGGATCTGACGTGGATGCCTGAAACCCATGGAGACCAAGAATGTAACCTCCCAGGAACATACGCCAGGAATCAGATGATACTCGTACGGGGTAGACAATCTTGTACGAATGACTGCTCCATGACCTGATCGCTCTCTCTGGCCTAGTGATCGGGAAAGGGATACTCTGTACGTACTCGATTTGTCGTAAACAACGACCAGGCATGTACGGTTCGATAATATCCCGATACCGTAGCCACCCCATGAATACAGTCCTCGGTACAGATGCAACCGGGTCAGAACCGTACGGCAGCCACACCACCTACGTAGAAATGTTCAAGTTACGGTGAAGTAAAAAAAACATAGCAAACGACGAAATAAATCATGAACACCGATAACTGCATGACGTACCTCTGACGCTCACAGCTGATCCAAGCGTCTACGTAAGGAGCACAGTCGACCCACGTCCTTGCCCTCAGCCTGGGCACTCCATACGCACGCACGGGGAGCCTCGCCGTCCCCGACAACCATCCGCTCCCGATGAGGTTGGAAGCAGAGAAAGTACTCGTATATCCATGCCTGGAGGAGAGTTAGGCATCCGTAGATGCCCTGAGAATCCCCCCGACTAGCTATACCGAGCTGACGATATAGGAAGGCGAGGGCAGCAGATCCCCAAGAGAACTCATGCGCCGTTCCGACACCGTCCCTCACCTCCATCACGCAGGAGGGTCTAATACCGTTACCACTCTTGTCGACAAACAAGGTGGATCCAATAAGTAACCACATCCAAGCTATCGCCTGGATGTCCTCCATTCGGTCCTCCACTCGGCAAAGGTCAAAAACCGACTCCGTGAGGACCTCACCGCCCTGCCAGTAGCTAAACATCAGTTCATCTCGGGTGACCCCGAGAACCTCCATGGCCGTCGCCTGCAGCTGCCCATCCCGTCCCTCACTGGAAACGAGCTGTCCCTCTACAGGAATCCGAAGAATATGCCATACATCGTGCAACATGATCGTCATCTCTCCGAACGGCATGTGGAACGAGTTCGTATCCGGCTGCCACCTTTCAACGAATGCCGATATCAGGGGGAAGTCAATATGTCTAAACATAATGTCTGTCAGGTGTGATAACCCAGTCCCCTCGATCTGGGCCCTCACCTCGGCCGACATCTCCGCTCGCCACTCACTCAGCCGCTGACAGACACTGAATCGGTTCTGACACTTCAAGAGACCCCTCGTCTCTCCCTTCCACATACGAGACGCTACGTGGCCCAGGAAGCTCGGTATGACGCTATCATCCGTCGGCCCACCGGGCACAGCCCCTGTAACAAGCCACGTAGTGTCGTCCTCCGCTCTAGATCGTTTGCTGGTACTGGACGACCCAGTACTAACAAACCTACCGCCTCTGCCCTTCACAACGCGCCAATCTGAGGATGATTCGACGCCAATCTGATCATCGTCCATGGACTGATCCCCGGAGTAGAACTCGCTAGATCCGTAATCGTGTTGCTCAGCAGTCATCTCCCTCATCCGAACTGCCTCTCTCTGTCTCCGTACAGAGGCATCAATCCCGCGCGTCCTCGTGTGACGCGGTCCTGAACCAGCTAGTTCACTGAATAACCTCGGCACCGATTTACCGGCTCCTCCCCTCTATCATTTCACATTTTTAATTAATTAAACAATAATCAGTAATAAACAATTAAAATAATAATTGACAACTAATAATAATTGTAATAACAAATAATAATAACAATAATAATATTAATAATAATAACAATAAATAATAATAATAATAATAAATAATAATAAATAATAATAATAATAATAATAATAATAATATTTTTATTTTTTTTGGTCTTGGGCGTCTGCTACAGACGCCTCACCCATGGGTGAGTCGTCTGCGACTGGCTCCGCACCCATGGGTGAGGCGTCTGCCGATCTCGACTCACCCATGGGTGAGTCGTCTGCGACAGGCGCCGCACCCATGGGCGAGGCGTCTGCCGATCTCGACTCACCCTTGGGTGAGTCGTCTATTGCAGACGCCCGACTCTCCGAACTCGAAAAAAACGACACCCAACTCACAAATCAATCAACACAACTTCAAACAACACAAATTCAATTCAATTGTCTATAAACCGCGAATAAAAACACTCCTATATCAACACATTTCGTAAAAATCAAAGCAAATTAGAGTAAATAAAGCAAAAAAATTTCGAATGTATACCCCCCCGCCGCTATGCTCGCCGCCTCCGTCCCCGTCGCCGCCTCTGCCGCTGCCGCTAGCCCCTGACATTTCCGTTGTGATGGTGTGGTAGTGGTTTTGCCGTGAGTGGTGGTGGTTTTGCCGTGAGTGGTGGTGGTGGTGGTTTTGCCGTGAGGAGAGTGAGGAAGAGAGGTGGTGGTGAGGAGAGTGAGGAAGAGAGTGAGGAGTGAGTGCCGTGAGTGGTGGTGGTGGTGGTTTTGCCGTGAGGAGAGTGAGGAAGAGAGGTGGTGGTGAGGAGAGTGAGGAAGAGAGTGAGGAGTGAGTGAAGGGCAAATGTGTATTTTCCAAGGGCGGTGGTGAGTAATTTTGGGCGATAAATAGCAATTCACAATTTTTAATATAATGATATTTATATAATTAAAATTATTAATGATCAAAGTTCCATCTTGGAGACTGTGCAAAGTCAAGTGACAAGATAAGAGAGGGACAGAGGAAGTATGACATAGGCGAAAATTATGTTGCAAGTTTATACTAATGAAAATATTTTGATTGTTATAAACACACAAACCGTGCATCGCATGGAAATGTAACTAATTTTATTTAAAAATTGAAATAGTTAACGAAAAAACTAAACCCATCAATTAAAATGCATTTCATGCAACGCGGAAAAAAGTTGAAATTATTTAGTACAAATTCAAAAGTTGAAATGATTTCCTATAACTCACATAAAGTCGATATAATTGGTAACAATTTTTCCCTATAAATAAGCAATATAGACCACATATGCATTTCGCTTACTATTATTGAAGTAGATAATGTTGTCCTGATGGAAGTTTCTGAATTATTTATTTAGCCAAAGAAGTAGATAATGTATGTTGTCATCGTGATGGATTCTAGCCGACAAGTTGCCAACCAAGCATGGATTTTACCTAAGAACTTACTTTAGTGGGATCAAGGATTTGATTGCATTGAATGTTAGCATTTATAACTCATTTACTGGGTTGCAATTAAATAAAAATATAATATAATTATTTTATAGAGTAAATGAGTAGTGAAAAATGAAGGAGTGGGAGGAGAGGAATAGGAAAAGTGAGGTTGATTGCATTATCCATTGTAATTATAATTGCTCAACTTTTTCCATGTAATGATGATTACTTTAGATGGTGTAATCAATCTTACTTTTTCCATCTCCTTCCTCCCCTTTTTCCTTTTCCACTTCCCATTTACTCTATAAATTGATTGCAATGCATTACATTTGATTTCAACCTTGTAAACGCCACCTTAGCAGTAGCTGATGAGTATGGACCATGATATACACATACACCAAGTGTATGTGGAAAGATATACACAAATAATCTCAGTCATCCACATGTCCATAATTAAGAATATTCTTTTTCAGCTTGTGGAGGGAAAATAAAAGGGTCAAATGAGGGGAAAAAAAAATCAGGTTTGGAGCCAAAATAAAAAAAAAAAAAAAAGGGGAAAGAAAATGTGAAATTAAAGGATGAGAGAGAAAACAGAAAGGAAACAAAACAAAAAAAAAGTACCTCAAGGATCCTCTTGAAGAAATGAATGGTAAGAGCCAAAGAGAGCAAGAGAAACCTGAGCCCTCCATATGGGAAAATAAAGAAAGAAGCAACACCAAATACAAAAGCAGGGGTGTAGAGAATAAACATTCCAACCCTGCTAGGAATTGTTTGAGAGGTAGTACTAGTTTCCCTATTCCCAAACTTTGAGTATTGCAAATTTTTCCCCTTCAACTCTAAGAACCCAAGATGTGTTTGAAACACAAAGCTTATAAATGATATCATATTTAGGAGTATTGAAGGCGTTGGCATGAATAGAAGCATATGCAACACATCTATGCACACCATTATATCTCTTATTAACGTGTTCAATAATTGGACTCAAAAGTTAATGGAATTGGCTGAGATTTATACATAGTTTGAAAATCAGCATGTTTTATGCGTGAATAATATTGTTAAAATGACGGCGTGAGAACTGGGTCCAATATTGTGACGAAAATGACAATTTGGAATTATTATGGTAGAGGTTGCAACCTAGAATTATTATTGTCGGAACAATGAAATTTAGGATTATTTTCATCGAATTTTCCTATTTATTTTTAAAAATAAGAAACTTTTGTTGCCCATAATCCCAACCTCTCTCCACCCTCCTCCCCTTTCAGCCACCCAGCCAACACTCCCCTCCAACTCACCTCCCCTTTCTCGGAATCCCAACTTTCTCATCCTCGTACCCAAGCCAATAACAATCACAAATATCATAATTGAATCACCAGTTCAGATGAACGAGACCCCAAGATGATCAAGAACGTTATAAGAGAGATTATTCCCCTTCTTCATACAACAACAAGCATATTAAAAGTTCAAAACTTGAATTTTGAGTAACAGGTTAGAAGATAGGCTAATGGTAATATCTATTATTTTTATATATATACAAGTGAATGTGCACCCTTGCTAGATTGACACGTAGGATTTCACACATAAGCAAATTTTGACATGTCATCAAATACTCTAGGTGCATGTATCTTCCATTAGTACTATTTAATTATTAGTTTAATGTAATAATTTCCAATAAAAATTCATTGTATATAATAAATTACTACATTAATAAATCAATAAAAATATTTTTTTATATGAAACCAAATATATTTTTATAAAAACGTGCATTGCACGAGGCATGCAACTAGAATTAAATAGGAAAGAAACAAAGTGAATTTGATTATAGAAAGGACGAAGGTCCACAGACTAGGAATTTTGTAACAAGATACTCCCTCCGTCCCTCTCTTATCTTCTCATTTGACTTTTTGAGTCAAACTTTATAAATATTGACCATTGATTTGTGAAAAATATATAAAGAATTATAAGATCAAAATACATTTCTTAGATTCGTTAGAGATTATATTTTCACAATATCAAAATTTTAATATAATGATATTTATATAATTAAAGTTATTAATGGTCAAAGTTCCATCTTGGAGACTGTGCAAAGTCAAGTGACAAGATAAGAGAGGGACAGAGGGAGTATGACATAGGCGAAAAAATTATGTTGCAAGTTTGTACTAATGAAAATATGTTGATTGTTATAAACACACAAATCGTGCATCGCACGGGAATGTAGCTAGTTTTATTTAAAAATTAAAATAGTTAACGAAAAAACGAACCCCCATCAATTAAAGTGCATTTCATACAACACGGAAAAAAGTTAAAATTATTTGGTGCAAATTCAAAAGTTGAAATGATTTCCTATAACTCACATAAAGTCGATATAATTGGTAACAATTTTTCCCTATAAATAAGCAATATAGACCACATATGCATTTCGCTTACTATTATTGAAGTAGATAATGTTGTCCTGATGGAAGTTTCTGAATTATTTATTTAGCCAAAGAAGTAGATAATGTATGTTGTCATCGTGATGGATTCTAGCCGACAAGTTGCCAACCAAGCATGGATTTTACCTAAGAACTTACTTTAGTGGGATCAAGGATTGCATTGAATGTTAGCACTTATGCCTCATTTACTGGGTTGCAATTAAATAAAAATGTAATATAATTATTTTATAAAGTAAATGAGAAGTGAAAAATGAAGAAATTGGAGGAGAGGGATAGGAAAAGTGAGGTTGATTGCATTATCTATTGTAATCATAATTGCTCAACTTTTCCCATGTAATGATGATTACTTTAGATGGTGTAATCAATCTTACTTTTTCCATCTCCTTCCTCCCCTTTTTCCTTTTCCACTTCTCTTTTACTCTATAAAATGATTGCATTGCATTGCATTTGATTTCAACCTAATAAACGCCACCTTAGCAGTAGCTGATGAGTATGGACCATGATATACACATACACTAAGTCAGAGCCGTTCCTAAGGTTTTTGAGGCCCTGGGGCGGGATAAAAATGAGGGCCCCTAAGTATGAATAACTTGTTTTATCGGCAAAAAAATAAAATAAAATTTGGGCCCCGTATTAGGAAATGAGGATATGAAGAATGAAAAATTATTTTAAATTATAGAAAAATGAGGGCCAAAGAGATTTGATCTCAAAATCTAATGTAGGTAAGGAGCAACACAACTCATTTCCAACCAAGGAACCATGCCCTTTTTCATGTTTAGTGTTTGCAATTTATTTTATTTATCTTAATTTTACATTGTTGTTTGGGCCCTCTACAGACTGGGCCCTAGGCGGTCGCCCCTCTGGCCACCCCCTTGGGCCGGCTCTGCTCTAAGTGTATGTGGAAAGATATACACAAATAATCTCAGTCATCCACATGTCCATAATTAAGAATATTCTTTTTCAGCTTGTGGAGGGAAAATAGGAGGTTTTGGAGGGAAAATAAGAGGGCCAAATGAGGGGAAAAAAATCAGGTTTGGAGCCAAAATTTAAAAAAAAAAAATGGGAAAGAAAATGTGAAAGACCAAAAAAATTAAAGGATGAGAGAGAAAACAGAAAGGAAAAAAAAAAGAGCTCCATTGTTTCCGGACATTTTCAACTTCTCCGATTACTCTCCAGCGACATTCCGTCGAAAAGCGAATTTTTCGGCGAAAGAGGAACCCGATTGTTATCGACTTATTCATAAGGTAGTGCTTTTCTCACATATTTTCTAGCAAAATTTTACACCATTTTCTCTGATTAATTTTTCGGCGAATAGTGTCTGTCCGTTCTTTGGTCTGGTTGTTTTTCTTCTCGTATTTATCAAACAGTTTTTTTCGTATGACAATCAAAGCAGGTGGTTAATGTATATATTGGTAGCAAAATAATTTTCATTTGTAAACTTGTAAATGTCGTAGTTGGTAGCAAATTTGTTATGATTGATGATATGCATTTGGAAGGCAGTACTTGTTACTACTTGGATTTTTCTTTAGTGAAGACTTTGGTAGCAAAATTACATCTTTCCAAGTTAATACATAACCGTAAACTCACCGGAAAAAATTGCTACCCTGAAAAGAAAAAACAAAATTCTCGGTTCTATCTCGACACATTGAAACATGAATATTTCCGGGTGTCTAAATCAACTAGGAAATTCTATATTTCACTGATTTTAGAAACTTTTAATTTTCTCCGGAAAAAAATTCCGGCGTTTTAATGTTAGCGGAAAAAATAAAATTGAAGGGTTGTGGCATTTGGAGAGAGAGAGGGGCGGGTGAGTACCGCTGCAAGGTCGCCGGAAAATTGTAAGGAGATGGGGATAGTCATCTGGTTTTCTAATTTCTAAAATTAATATTAACTAAAATTTGTTAGTATTAAATGCTTGTTTGCTTTTCCATTTGAATTTCAAATCCAAAATTTCAAAATCAATTGAAAATTTCATTTGAAAAAGATTCTTACCCACATTTAATGAGATTCACCCAATATTAAAGTAGGTTGCCAAGTGTAAGGCTAAGATGTTTTGTATATATCTCTCCACATACACTTAGTGTACATGTAGCCTTCTCCGATAAGTATTATTAGCCCGCCGTTATTGCTTTCTGGAAATGTTGTTCACACTTCTATCACATGTTGTTAGTACAACATTACCTACTCCCTCCCTCCCAGCTCCCAATGACTATCAACACGAATCTTCTACCTCCTTACATGTGTCACTTCTCCATGTCCCAACCATATTCTGGCCGTGCGTGATTTTGTCATGCATCCATCCAAGTTTAATAATAAAAATAATTTAGAAGCTGATGTGTCGAATGTATAATGGAGTGGTACATGAGATGATACACAAAGTGAGACAAGAGATCCTTACTGACTATATAAGTCGTTCTAGAAAGTTTTTCTTTTTCCATAAGGCCGTTGTTATTGCCAGGTCGGAAATTACTAATGTCAGGCCAATAATTCCGTGAGTTGACCAATTTACCCTTTATGTTAAAAAGGCAAAACACATATTCTCTCTCCACTATCTTTAATTGCCTTATTTAAAAATAAAATTATGGAAAACACCCATATTCTCTCCCTTCATAATATTGCCTTGTCTACACTTGCCATTTATTACAAATTGAGTATCAAAGAATTGAATCATAATGATAGCCATATTTTAATAAAAAAAGATCTCATGCTAAGTGAAATATGCAAGTATTCTCACGTATTCTACTTGATGTTCGACAAACGGGACTATTTAATGAAAGCAACTAAGGCAATACTCAATCATAATCATTCATGATCTCACTCTCACATTAGCTATCATCATAAAGTAATAATGGTGATATGGTAATGTATGATCAACACTACACACATGTTCTTTCAAGCAGCAACACTCCAACTTGATGCCATATTTGATGTCAACTCTCTACCAGTACTAGTAACATCAATTAATCACAATAATCCTATCATGAGCAAGTATACGGGAAAATAATGTATGGAAAGATTGCAGAAAAGATCTTCCAGCAAATTATGCTGCTAAATTGTAAGATTCTAGTAGTCATAATGTCTTTCCATAATTTTATTTGTAAATAAGGCAATTAAAGATAGTGGAGAGAGAACATGTCTTTTGCTTTATTAACATAAAGGGTAAATTGGTCAACTCACAGAATTATTGGCCTGGCATTAGTAATTTCCGATCTGGCAATAACAACGACCTTCCATAATATAAGTCATTTTAAAGTTCCAATAAAGCATTTATTATTTTTTACTCATTCTATCATTCTTTCACATTACTTCATTAATTGTTCACCTACTCTATCAAAGCTAAAGTCAAAGCCTATAGTAAAATAAAACTATTTTTGTTAGGGCATGTTCTCTTCACCTTCTTTTTACTGAACTTATCTCCACAATACTGATCCGAACTGATATTTACTGAACTGAACTGAATTTTTCTGAACTGAACTTATGTTTACTGAATCTACAATTACAAAGAGTAAATTTGTTCTTTGGTTTACCGAACTCTACTGAATTTTTCTAAACTGAACTGAATTTTTCTGAACTGAACTGAATTTTACCGAACTGATCTGAATTTTACTGAATATTTCAATGGGAAGTTGAGGAGAACAGACCCTTAGAATTGAAACTATTTAATGACTTTCTTAATTCTTGTGCAAAAACCTTAAACGACCTATATAAAAGGATGGTGGTAATAATACATGAAAGATGGGGATTTAAACTGAGGTCTGTAGTACCCTAGCACCTAGAATTGGTAAAAACTGACCTGACAAAACCCGATTTAAAAAGACGCGAGCCGTTAATGATCCAACTTAAAGATGGTGAGCAAAATCTGTCAAATGTTTCTATGATCGAACCAAAACTGAAAAACCCAAATCATTCGACCCGATATGATCTGACCAGCTAGTTATCCGAACCTAAAGTGATCCGACCCGACCAACCCATTTAGCAGAGAGTGGATAATTTGCAGTTCCTCTCTCCTTCTTTTTCTCACTTTCTCTCTCCTCTCCAAACCCCAAACCCCCCCCCCCCTATTTACAAAGAAAATAGCAGGGGGTGGTCCTCTGCGGTGCCGCAGAGAATCCAGACCCCATTTAGCAAATTTATAAATAACACCTCAGTTTTAACCATTAAGTTAAAACATATTACGACCCTCAAAAAAAAAAGTCAAGAGATATTACTTCTATAGCTTTAAGTGAGGATAGACATCAAAGATACCAGCAGAGGCGGATCTATGTTGAACAAAAGATATGCAGCGCAGAAAACTTAAATGTGGTTTTGTATAGTTGATTCCAATTAAGGAAGTGCCTATCTAACCTGTCCCTCGTGGAAAAGCCTAGTAGTGTAATGTCATACTTCCTCCCTTCTAAAATCTCTTTTTTATTTAGCTTTTAGCGAACTCTAAAACAAAACTTTAAACATACATAACAGTTATAATAGGATAATTATAAATTTGTGATATTTTAAATTTAAACTAAAAATAAATTTAATAATAATATTTTTACTTTGTAAATCTTTATACTTTTCTTTAAATTAATGGTCAAAATTTGTAAATTTGATATCAAAAAATTAAATAAAAATGTTTGAAATGGATTTGTTTCACTTTAGGCAATGACCCATTCTTACTGTCTTCTCTGTATTTTGTGTCAGACCTACATTTTTGTAAGCAATTAGCTTTGTCTCCCTCCCTTGCCCTCCCTCCCTCCCACTATCATACGAAGTAATTTCTTATTGTAGTTTGATAGTATAGCAGTAGTGTTAGTGCAAAAATTGTAGGATATGTACATGTAGAAGAATTTGGATATGACTTTTAGTCATGGATAAGTATATATTGTTTAAAGTTTAGTTTCGACTGTTTAGAAAATTAAACGACCGGGTTACACGAAACAATGTTACAAATAAGTCATAGAATATGTTTTTTTTTTTTTTTTTTGAGTAAAGTCACAGAGTATGTTATTCGCCCACAATCTTACTTCAATAATGTGTTTGTATTATTAATATATTTGTCTTAAATAAGACGACACTCGCTCTATCATCCAATATTTCATGATACATTATCTATGAAAATGATAATCGTTCTACATATATAACATGGTTTAACTTTTTACGAAGATAATCTTATCTTCTAATTAAACCAATAAAATTGTACTACCATACACGGAGATCATATTCTCCCTTGTATCCAAGGAGAAAGTCCATTCTCATTAGTTTTATTTCTCTCACCACATGCACTATATATAATAAAAAATTCTTCATAATTGTTATTTGATTGCTATGGGTATATATAATTAGTTATTGGTGGTTACACAAATAGTTATTAGAGATAAATATCTATCCCATAGACATTCCTTATAATTACAACTGACATCTGACAAGACCTGTGAGATATTAACCTCTTACCCTAAAAATATTACAACCTATAGGATGTAGCTCACGTCCACCTAGGTATGCAAAAGCAAACTTTTTTTATATGTTTTTTGATTAACTATTACTCCCTTTGTTGCTTATTGTTATCTTTATTTTACTTTTCAAGGTTTTTAAGAGGTACTTTAATCTTAAATATTTCCAATTCTATAAATACAAAAGTATAAAAACATGATCATAAAAATAATAATTAAATGAATCCGATTGGAGTATTTTTATTTTGTAAATCTTTATAATCTCTCTCAAAAATTTATGGTCAAAATTTATAACTTTAATTTCAAAAAGTCGTAGAGAATAAATTAAAATGAAGGGAGTAGTTTGGAATTCAATATCAAACGTATATCAGTAACTAGAACTTAGATTTTGACATGTTTTTCAAATGGAATAATAGGTGTATATCAAGAGAAGGGGAAAAGTCATTTATTTATTTATACAAAGAAGTAATTAGGAGCTTTGGGTGGGTAGGTAATGACGCACCCACCACTTAGGATGAGAAAAGTGGGGTTAATTGTATGATCCAATGTAATCACAATTGCTCAACTCTTTCCATGTAATAATGATTATTTTGGATGGTGTAATCAGTTTCACTTTTTTCATCTCCTTCCTCCCCCTTATTCCTTTTTCACTTCACATCTACCTTTTAAAATAATTAATTGCATTGCATTTAATTGCAAGCAAGTAAACGCCACCTATGTGTAAACAAGAGTGACACAATCACACGATACCTTGTATATACTCAACAACGGCTCTTGTACAACTGTAATCAAATTTATGTAAAAGACAATTGGATCCACATATTACATACATGCTCTTGCACGGGGGAATGAAAATGAAAATGAAAAATAGGGGGTGTCTCACTCTCATCACAAAAATTCTTGCACGGGGAAAATGAAAATGAAAAAAACAAAATGACACATTTTTATACTTGTTAGTGTAAAAGTAACATATTTTTTTCAAAATGTAACCATTTTCTCATCGCGATACTGTTTTATATAAGTTTTGCACTAACAAGTATAAGAAAATGTCACAGTTTGACCAAAAAAAGTGTTACTTTTTCCCTATGAAGAAAAAATGTTACTTTTGATTGTCTGACAGTGAGACGGCCTTCTACAGAACATTCTGGTGTCTCGCTCATCGGATAATCCTTACCTTGCAACTTGCACAGACAGTCTAGAAGATAAAAGGAATGAGGGCCTTGACATCCTTGGGGAAATCCTCAAACTTAGACAAATACCACTTCCTTGTGGTATAACTTCTGCCAATCAAATACAAAGCAGACCCAGCAGTAAAAGAGATGGCATACCATGTCTGAGCTATACAAGAAACACCCACAAAAGTCAGAACTTCAAAGAGATAATGTGGACATATCACTTGGTTAAACAAACCTCCTTTAGGAATCTTGTACTCTTTCTCACCCTTTTTCCTCAGCGTAGAGAGAATATAATGGTGGTAGAAATTGCCTCCTATTCCCAGCAGAAACAACCCAACTCCTGCATATTTCAGATCAACCGATGGCTCTAACAATTCCAACGACAGATGTTGCCCGTAAATCATGATTGCAGTGGATAACATATAAGTCGGAGAAATAATAACTGCAGCATCAATAATTGCTACCTCGCTACTGCCATATTTGTGAACAAACACTACCTATAAAGCACATTGGATTAGCAAAAGAAACAGTAATCATTTGTGAACGAAATCAGATTCATGAACAAGACTTGCGTGTAAATGCCATTCAGTACTATAATGCAACACTATCCTAGTACTCGATTCTAGCTTATAATATTTGATCAGTTAATAAAAAACTTAAGCACAACATCTAATCTTACCAATACAAAATCTAGTCATGTGACAAATTCCTTGACTATATTTTCTTCCAAGTGGATACAGGCGAAGAACTTCAATACCGATTACTGAATAATTTTTGTGTACGAACTATTGGTTATAATATACTGTCAAATCTTAGAAAGGAGCAGGAGTCAGTCAAGAAGACTAAAAACTAATCCAATTTGAAAAGTAATCCAATGAATGAAAGGAAACTTTCATGCTTGAGCTCAATGTCAAGAAATCATAGCAGTTAGCAACTTGAACATATGACTTGTAATATAACAAACTCATATATAGATTCATGTGGCAAAGCAGAAAGCATGTCATGTCTAGGATACAATTATAACCATTATCTAGGATGTTCATATAAAATTCAATTCATGGAAAATGCAAGTTTAAATCAAACTACTACCAAGAACTCATCACAAGTCAAAATATTACCTTGTACAAGCAGCCACAGAGACTTTGATTTGTTGTTTCAGTGTTAGTTTTCGAGAGGTAGTACCAGAATGACTATTCACAAACTTTCAATATTGCAGACTATCCCCCCTTGACTCTAAGAACCCAAATATTGTTAGAAGCACAAAGGTTATGAATGACATTGTATTCACGAGTATCGAAGATGATGGCATGAATATAAGCTTCTGCAACACATCTATGCCCACCATTGTATCTGTCAGAAGCAAGTTGAAAACTGTACTGAAAGTTAATGGAAAAGGCTGATATTTATACTAGTTCAACTAGTTTTAAATGTATATTATTTTATAATAAATAAGCAATAGAGACCACATATGCAATTGGCTTCACTAATATTCCTACTTCTCCAGTAGTAGAATAGCAAGAAAAGCTGGCAACAAAGTAAGTAAGGACTTTGCTTAAAGCTGACTTTAATGGGATCAAAAAAATTGTTTGAATGTTAGCAGTAGTTAACAACTAGTAGTATTAACCGTTATTGCTTTCTGGAAAAGCTGTTCACATTTCTATCAAAAGGCTTAGTATATATGTTTGACTACATGATAATGACATATTTCCTGGGTCAAATAGTGAATGTTCTCTAAGACTGTTTACGCATGTTAAGAACAATTATTCAATGGTGCAATTGTGGGAATGGAGGCTCTTGGAAAATGAGGTTGGCGCTCAGCAGAAATCGTTCAATATTAGAGGCATAAGGCCGCGTATTAAGATTCATCACAGGAGACATGAGTAGTAGAGATGTACAAGATGAAGTACTAGTATGGCTTGAAGTGAGGAGGATAGACAATTAAGAGAAAGAAAGATACCTGTATTATCTAAACAGAAATGCTTAACGTAAATCCAAAATTACTAAACATTCACTTTGTACAGAGTTGGAAGTGAAGGCATCTCTGCTACCTTCGTGACCATAAATTGAACAACTTTTTTTGGGGGGGGGGGTTGATAAATAACTTGGAACATTTATAATGGTAACTACCAATTTGTTGATCTTCAGATCCTAGAAAATGCAATTATCCAGTATGATCAATGAAGATCTTATTGCATTTGGTGACGTACTGTGTGTCGAGGAGACGGGGAGCAGACTCCAAGCTGAGTCTTATATGTGCCCAGTGCACCATCACGGTGCTCTGGAGCAAGTGATGGTGCATCTCATTTGTAGAATTGGCAGCTATTAGCTAACCAATGCCACGATTTGAGTTCAGAGGTTGCTGTAGGAGTGTTTGGTGGCACTGGCTTGACAGCTTGAGGAATTATGGTGCAGAAAGCAGAATGAGCTTGCAGGGAGTCATGAAATTAGCTAGAACTTAGCAGGCTCAACTCTGTTGAGTTTGCTCATAGTTTGTTAATGTAATTTTAGTTGTACATGAGCTACTTCACTTGTGAAAGGGTTGGGTTTTCCAAGAGTAGGAGTGAGTGAGTTAGTCAGTCAGTAGTAATCTTCTTATTGTTGGAATATCGATAAGGAGTGGAACTCATTTTTGGCTAGTGGTTTTGTGTATTTGTGTGGATGCATTTGTGCCACTCTTGTTACGAATTAAACCGACTCCTCCCTGCTTCCAAGGCTGTATATGTGCGAGTTCATGGACTACATTCTTACCACTACGCTTAACGAAAGACCAACCACACCACTAAAACTACTAACAAAATCAAGATCACTGCCAAGAATTAGTTTAGACTACTGTGGAGCAACTTAAATTACAACTACAGGACCCTCTATTAACCTTAAAGGGTTGGAACCGCAAGATTATCCATCTCCTGCATGATGTGTTCATCACCTTAAGCTAGAACAATTTGCAAACCGCAGATCACTGCTTAACTTCTGCTATCTCCACTTCCCAATTACAGAGTATAATAATATAGTTAGTTTGTAAATCATCACTGTGAAATACTCACGAGAAAATATGGAGCCAAAAAATATGTGCAAACAAGACTGACACAGTTCCTTGTATGTACTCAAAGGCATCTCTAGTAAAGTGCTAATTAAATTATGTACTTACTTAAAAACAGTTGCACTTGCATCCACATACATACGGCTTTTGCACAGGGAAATGAAAATGAAATAGAAAAGAAGAAGAGAGATGACCCTATTCATTGGATGGCCCTATTCCTTTCTTAGCTTGCACCTTGCATCTTGCGCATATAATCTAGAAGATAAAAGGAATGACGGCCTTGACATCCTTGGGGAAATCCTCAAACTTTGACACGTACCACTTTCTTGTGGCATAACTCCTACCTATCAAATAGATAGCCGCCCCGACAGTGTAGGAGATGGAATACAATGTCTGAGCTATGCAAGAAACACCGACAAAACCCAACACTTCAAAGAGATAATGTGGGCATATCACTTTGTTGAATAAACCTCCCTTAGGAATCTTGTACTCTTTCTCACCCTCTTTCCTCAGAGTAGAGAGGATGTAATGGTGGTAGAAATTGCCTCCTATTCCCAACAGAAACAACCCAACTCCTGCATATTTCAGATCAATAGATGGCTCTGGAAATTCCCCTGAGAGATGTTGTGCGTAGATCATGGTTACGGTGGTCAGAAAGTAACTCAGAGAAATAACAAAGGAAGCATCAAGCGCTACCCCACTACCACCAAATTTGTGCAAGAACAATACCTATAAACCACAGTAGATTAGTGAAATGAGATTGTCATTAATTGCTAAAGAACAACAACTACTTAGTCTCCTGAGCAAAATTACCTGAAAATACATGAGTCTCCTATAATATAGTGTGAACTTGTAAGCCTAGTGCTTATTTAAGCTTGCGTAAGCATAATATGTACTCGTAACAGGTTTAACAGCAGAAGAAGCTCACTAGGGTATTTAAGCAAGCATAATATGTACTCGTAACAGCACAAGAAGCTCATTAGGTGAGACAAACATCCAACAGAGTTTCCGGAAGAGGTGAATAACCCCATCCTATAATGATACTTTTTTGTACGAAGACAAGATTATAGTATAATCAATCAATCATGAGAAAGGAGCATGAGTACTTGGTCAATTATGCAAACAAAGGCAATGGCAGGAGTCTAAGAGTTTCCAGGCTTTAGATCAATGTTAAAGGAGTCTTAGCAACTGGTACATAGCACTTGGAAGATAACAGAACAGAACTCATGGAAATATATGTGGTGTGAAAACTGTCCATGGTCATTGGTTGACATGAAAAATGCAGGAGGTAGAATTTCATGGTAAGTAGCTAGCTCTTGATGAGTACCAAGAGGAAATTCTACTCCCACAAAATGGGGGAAGTCGCTCAAAATAGAACTTCCTGCAATAAGTAACTCGCCCGGTTGCCAGCCAATCACCATTGAGCATTTTCGAGGAAGTTCATAGAGGTATATTTCATTCATGGAAAGTGCAAGTGTGAATCAATGGATCACTATTTCCATCTTACATAACCAAATGCAAGGGGTTCTCGAAGTGGGAATCATCCCAAATGCACTCCTATTTCTGGGTTGTCTACAAGAAATGATGCACACAGTCTATATGACGAACCTAATACAAGATAGAAATTATCCACACTAGATATTCCTATAGAGGAAAAAAAAGCATTAAAAATAAAAATAATAAACTTAATAGTAAGAACCAGATCAGAAAGTCAGAAACTATACAAAAGAAGCAATCCCAAAAGAAAAGCTGGGTTATAAATTAGAGATAGATATCTAATCTAATCATATTTAGTGTCTACATATATGGATATACATATTTGATTATTATAGATAACAAGCACTCCAAATCTGCTAGGAAAAAAAAAAACCACATACACAAATTGAACATGATGCAAAATCAAATTGGTGAAATAATTATACCTCAAGAACCCTTTTGAGGAAATGGATGGAAAGAGCCAAACGGAGCAAGAAAAACCTGAGACCTTCATCTGGGAAAATAGCAAAAGAAACAACCCCAACGAGAGCAGCTGGAGCATAAAGAACAAACATCCCAATTTTGCTGTTGAGTTTGATTTGCTTTTTGTTGGGTTTTGAAACTGAATTAGAATTGGATTCACTCCAATTTAGAAGCTTGGAATATTGCAAATGTTTATCTCTAAGCTCTGAAAACCCAGCATTTGCCATAGACCCAAAACTCATAAACGTCATGACTGTCACAAATATGGATTGTGGCAGTGGAAATAGGAATTTTTGCATCATACCCATGATCACTTCCATTCTCTCTCTCTCTCTCTCTCTCTCTCTCTCTCTCTCTCTCTCTCTCTAAATGTTGGGGCTAAACAGCTTGAACTTGAATTGAAGTGATTAAAGATGATTAAAAAAGGGTTAACAAGATTGCATTAAATGCATTGCAATAATAATTATAGTTGGGCTGATGAGACGACATAACCTGGTCCTTGCAAATCGCAACTGGTACTTTATGTGAATGCACTGCATTTTCTAAAGACTGGGGACAATTTGGTGTCTATTTCTACGCAAGTTTAATGTACTAGAATTTATTGATAGTAGTTTTAAAGCCCTATGCTCGGGTTGTTTGATATTGTTCACTAGAAGAGAATCAAGGTTATTTATGCATGAGAACTTATAAAAATTAAAAGTTTAAATACTATTATATATTTCGAGTGATAGGCTGCGTGTTTGGATGGGGTGACCCGTTTAGTCATTTAATTTTTTATTTGAATCTTTTTAAATATATTATTAAGATATGTTCAAGTAAGTATATATCCTCAGTAAAAGGTGAGTATAACTCTTAGCACAATTTAAGTCACGTTGCTTTTAAACAATATTATAAATTTATTATGTGCAATTTCCTATTACCACTCTAACTCTATAGAATGTTTACTTTATCTAAAACTTCTAATCATTTTCTATTATTATAACTCACACAATAATTGAAATTATAAAACCTATTGATGAGTCTGTGTAAAAAAAAATACTCGATCAATCCCATTATTAGTACAACTTCTCAAGTGAATTTGCATATGCAAGTCACTATAGGTTATAAAAATATTGAGTCATTCTAAATTCTTTGCACAAATAAAAGACACAAAAGACATATTTTAAAAGATAATTGAAGATCGTCTCAACATGAAGAAGGAAAAACATAACTATCCGTTAACATTGAAAAGTCTATAGTAGTAACATATAGTTAAGCACTAAGACGCTCTTATTAAAAAAGTAATAAGGAACTTAGCTAAACTCACTCTCACTTTCACTTTACCGTGACTTAACCGCTCAACTAACCTCCTGCAAATATACAATTCGATCAATTTTTAGTAATATATATTTTTGTATCAAAATATTTCTCATGAAGTCATGATTGTCCTATGTTATCAATAATGTTGAATTTAATATCCACTTTTCGAAGAAAAACATTCACAAAATGAGCTTCACTTGACCAAGTTTGCTAGTAGCAATTCCAAACCTATACATATAAACATGATAAGTTAATTATCAATGTATGAACTTGAACCATCAAGCATAATAAAAAAGAGGAAAAGAGAAAAAAAGAAGAAAGTGCAACTTAAATCACAAAAGGCTTAAATTTATACATGCAAAGTAAACTAAACAAAGAAGAAGGAGAAAGCAAATATAGGAGGGGCCAAGGAGGGATTGAAGATGCTTGCTATGACAATTAGAAGTAATAAATAACTGTTGAGTCCTACGTTTTGATGTCTAACAAAACAATTGAACTTATCTTATGGTGGCTAACAAGAATGCAAGTTGTGTTTGGTTGCTTGGTTTTGTAGGTAACCAAATTACAAAGTTGATTAATCATTAGAATGATCTTTGGAGCTTTAGTGGATTATCAAGATGGTGCAAGAAGTTGTGGGTGTTGATCTTCATGTATTTACTTTATAGACTTCTTGTAAGTGTCTTGCATGTTTAGATTATGTAGCAATTGAATTGACAATGCATTGGAACAATGGCTAAGTGTGGTGTGTGCAAAGCTGAGTGGAACGAGTAAGTGAAACAGTTCCTGTAAACTGTGAACCTGTTCCACCTAGCTGACAGAATGGACGAAATCTGGATAAGTTTTTCTCTGAACGTTTTTGTATTTTCGACTTCTAAGTTGGAGATATTTTCTTGGAAGAAAAGCTCGGTTTTCATTAAGGATTTTATTCTGAAAAATTAGTTTTGAAGAGATAAGGAAACGATCTTTTATAAAGAGTTTTATTTTCCTTAAAGTGTATTACCTTATTGCCCAAATATAGAGAAGATAAGTTGTTATCTTTTTAGATAATAAAGGTTCCTTTCTTTGGGTATATTTCCAGAATATATTAGCTGGATATCTTCAGTATAAACGTGATTTTATTTAAAGGAAATTTATTTTTCATCTTAAACTAAAATATCTCATAATTTCCACATTTTATTATTGTATTTATCTTTTGGAAATTAGGGTTTTGGTGAGATATCCTTTTGGAAAATATCTAAAACTTGTCTAGGTTAAATAGACTGAGTTAGGATCAGTTTTGTGTGTATTTTTGGTGGGGAAAAACGTCCATACATCTAGAGAGAAGACAAAACCTTCAATAGCCATTGTTGTTCAACTTGTTCTTAAGGTGAAACTGTTTCGCTGAACCTGTTCCATGCATAGTCAATTTATGTGCTTCTAATCCATACATGCTTGGCACGTTAGGTTAATTTTGTAATCTATTTTGAATTACTTCATTCTACATTCTTATACCTCAGGTTAGAGTTAGCTTGGAGGGTCACAGCGATCTAGAGTTAGGTTGTTGATTGGTAGATCTTGAGTAAGGTCTACTTGAAGTGCTTGTGTGTATTACTCTGGTTTGGCTCCACGTAATAACATAAGTAGCTGTCAAAAATCCCTAAGAGGGTCGTGGTTTTTACTCCTATTGAGTCTAGGAGGTTTTCCACGTTAAAAAAGTCTTGTGTCTCTTTCGCTTGTGCTTGTATTGTTTGCTTGCTTCTCATATAGGAACTGTTCAGGTGGATCTGTTCCATCCTGTTGTTCCCTTGGCATTAATTCAGCAAAAATTGGTTAATTTAGTGCGAAAAACGCTTGACTCAATTCAACCCCCCCCCCCCCCTTCTTGAGTCTATCACGTGCATAACAATTGGTATCAGAGCCTAACTCTCAGTAATAGGTTAACCCCTTTGAGAGAAATTCCGCAAAAATGAGTGTACTTGATAACGTGAAAGAGGGACAATCTACCTACCGACCTCCTCACTTTGATGGGTCATACTATAGCTGGTGGAAGAAGAGAATGGAGATTTACATAAAGGCTGAGGACTTCGAGCTATGGTAGATTGTGAGAGATGGACCCATTCCTATAGTTCAAACTGATGTACTTGGGAATGTTACACAAGTTGATGAGAAGCGCTATGGAAGCAAGGAGAATAAAATTGAAGAGAAGAATGCTAGGGCAATTAAAATCCTCCATTGTGCCTTGGACCCTAAAGAGTACAACAGAATCTCGGCATGCTCTAGTGTGAAAGAAATTTGGGATGCTCTTTCGGTTGCTCATGAAGGAACGAGTCAGGTAAGACAATCAAAAATTGATCTTTTAACTAGACAATATGAATTATTTGAAATGTTTGAAAAGGAATCAATTAAAGACATGTTCACTCGTTTTACTAACATTGTCAATGAGCTCAAATCTCTTAGCAAGACATTCACACAGGAAGAGTTGGTTAGAAAGATCTTGAGGTGTATGACAGGTTCCGAATGGACGTCCAAAGTCATAGTCATACAAGAGGCTAAAGACTTGAGCAAACTTACTGTGGAAGAACTCATTGGAAATTTAATGACACATGAAATATTTATGAGTTCCCATGGTAAGGAGGCATCTAGGAAGAACAGGGGAATTGCCTTGAGAGTCGAAAAGCAAGAGGAAGATGAGTATCCAACATATGAGGATAATGAGCTACTGAAATTAGTCAAGGAGTTCAAACGTTGGGTGAAAAGTAATGAATCCAAAACCAACAAAGGTAAGGCTCCTTTCAAATCTACTAATGAGGGTTGTTATAAGTGTGGTCATACAGATCATTTTATGCGAGATTGCCCTAAGTTGAAAGAAGAGATGATCGAAAAAGAACGAGCCGCAAATCGTTCTAGAAAACCTCCAACCTTCACCGACATGCAAGTGATGGCGGCACTCACTATGCCAGGTACTTGGTCAGATGATGATGAATCCGACGACGATCATGGACTTGCTAGTTGAAAAAAGGTCAATTTAAACTTGATGGCCAGATCTGATTCAGAAGAGGAGGAAGAGAGCGCCGAGGTATGTTTTTCTTAAAATTAGAGAAGGATTAAAAAGTGCCTCTAAACAACATGTTGTTAAGTCCATGGAATTGTTGATTGATGAGTTTCAAAATGTTTGTGCTGAAAAAGATAGTTTAATGGATTCCCATTGTAAAATGAAATTAGACTTAAAAACTTTAAAAATACAAAAGATTGAATGTGAAAAACATATTGAAGTTCTTAAAGATGAAAATTTCATGTTGACTGGAACAGTTACATCCCTAGATGAAACGGTTTCAGCTCTGCGTGGAACTGTTTCAGCCCTAACTTGTGAGAATGAACAACTAAAACGGGATAAAGACTTATGTGAACCAATTTTTGTGAGTGATGAGACTTGTTTGGATAATCTTGAGAAAGAACTTGATGCGACTAAATCTGCTTTGAGATCAGAATGCATGGAAAATTGTGAGCTCCAAAAGAAATTGAACCACCTTAAACATGAACTTAATGAAAAACGTAAGTTTCCTGAATTTTCTATTCCTAGCATGTCTAATGTTCCCACTCACTCTGAAAATGATTGCACTATCAATTTGAAAAGAGATCTTGAAGTGGCTAAACATGCATTAAAATCTGAATGTGATAAAAACAAGTCTTTGACTCAAAAATTGGAACACACTAGTGCTGAACTTACAAGGAACAACAAGTGGAACAGTTCCTCTCGTGCTCTAAAGTGGTTGAATGATCATCACAACAAGTACAAGACTGATTTGGGATCAAAAGGTAAGAAACTTCCCTACGATCCAAACAGTAAGTATGTTAATTTGCGTGAGAATCGGTTGTGTTGGCATTGTGGTATGAATGGTCATTACAGGTTTGAATGCTTGGCCAGGATAAAAGCTTGTGCTATGTAATACCCCGTAATTTTTATTCATTTAAGAATAATAATTACTTAAAAAGAAAATGCGATTTCATATTTAAAATAGTTAATTGGGCTCATAAATGTTTTTGAGTGCCTAATTAATATTGGGTTTTAGTTTTGGACCTAATTAAATTAATTGGGCCAAATTAAAAGAAAGAAAATTGGGCTTAATCAATTCGGATTGGCCGAAAATAATTAAGACCCAAATTGGGCCATTATTTTCGGCCAAGAGCCAAAATTATGGGGCATCAAATCAGTTTTTATTTTTTCAAAATTTGTTTTCCTAAATATTTGGTAAGTGGATGGAAGTTAGGAGAGTTTTTAGGAAAGAATAAGTTTAGCTAAGGAAGGAGTTTATTTGGGCTCCTAAAAACACTCAGCTTCCTCACATAACTGATTCTTTACCCCCCCCCCCCAAAAAAAAAAAAAAAAAAAAATTCTCTCAAACGGCCAAAATTCCTAGAGCAAAAAGAAGGAGAAAGTTCATCACTTTTCACAATCCATCTTGCTCAGTTTTAATCCCTTGAATTTTCAAGTAAGTGTTCTAAATTGGTTTTCTTTGTTATTAAATGCTTTTTGATTCAATTCAAGTATGATGTCATGAACCCTAGTTTTTGTATGATAAACCCTAAATTAGTTTTATATAGGGTTTGTTAGATTCTATTAATTTTGCATGATAGGATCATGATTAGGGTTTGGTTTTTGGTTTTTTATTGAATTGGATCAAGTTTGAATGAAAAAGGTTAGATCTTTGTAATCTAATTAAATCTGGAAATTTATTAAATTATGGATTTGATTAGATTAGGGTTTTATAAATTTGTTAAACAAAAGAAAAGAAAAGAAAGAGAAACCGTGGGGCACACGGCTGTGTAGTGCGCAGCACACGGCAGCGCCGTGCATAGCCGATGTGCTGTCGCGGCCGCCAGCCACCAGCGGGTCTGTTGGTGGTGGGGTCCGCTGGTGGTGGTGATGGTGATGTTGTTTGATGTTGACTTGCTTTGACTAGTTGACTTGTTTAGGGTTTTGGAAAGTTTCCTATTTTGTTCTACGCAAATTCGTTTTCGGAAACTTTGAGCATGCATGAGTAATTGAAATTTCCAGCAACTTAATTAATTAAATTAAGGGTACTAAATCATCTTTAAAGTTTAATAAAGTAATTTAGAAGTCAAGGTGTTGACTATTGTTATGTTGTGGATTTGTTAGGACCCGTGGACCGCCCGTAAACGTAAGGAGCTTACGTTATTTGTTTGTCGTGATTGCCTTAGTTGGAAGGTAATTCATGTCTCTATGAATTATGTAATCTCTTTTTCATAATTCATATCGTTTAGGATTTGTATTCATTTGTCTAGTATTGAATTAGGAATGTGAATTCATATTTGGACTTGTGAATATTTGAAAAGGGATAATTGATGTTTATTTCCTTGTGATAATTCGTATAGAATTATATGTTAGTGAATGCATGTATAATGTTGAAAATTCACTTGTGTAGCAATGTCTACTTGATTAATATTCATGTGAGGAGATGCATGCTTTATTATTGGTTATTGAACGAAAGTTATGTTAATAATTGTTCAACTGGATATAGCTCGAAATTGCTATTTTTGTATCATGTTAGTAAGCATGTGGATTTATGTTAGAAGCATGTTACTTCAATAAGTTGAAATGAACTTTGACTATTGAATTAGGTTATTTTGAATTGAGGCCTAGATGCCATTCATGTAAAATGCCATAGGAAATTGTAACCATATTGTGTTACTTGAGTGCCAAGATTATGCATATTACTTGTTATGTGATCACCATATTAAATTGAATTGAGAGTTCAGACTTCTTTGGTAATGGATCCACCGAAGGAGGCGAATGGGAATTTGTCATTTGGTACGTTGAGTGGTTCCATTGGTTATGGCCTCAATGTATTTAGTTAAAGCTTGTATCCATGCAAAGAGCAATTGGGCAAGTGAAGTTTTGTGGATGAAACGGTTCTTGTTGTAAACCTAAAGGTTGAGAGAGGGTATGCATACTTAGGAACATCTAGAAGTACTTCGGGAGTCATCTTACTCTGGGACGGTTGATCCCTCTTTTGCCACTGTGCACGGGAATAAGAACCTATTGAATCGACTGCGGTTGGTTTGACAATTCATGCGATTCTCTTCTCTCTAATGAACTTGGCTAATGGATAATAATAAATAATGAGATTTATTATTTGGTGGTTGTTGTGTCTTTACTTTTAAAGCATGTTGTTTTTATTTCTTAAAGCATGACTATCTTATTTGATTAAGCATGTGGACTTAATTTTGGAGATTGAAATGGATTATGTGGTTATGAATTACTCAGCATCGTTGATTAGTTGTTTTTCTTTTTACTTGTGTTTGTTGTCCATTTCTCTTCAATGGTGGGCCTATGAATGAACCTATATGGAATTTGTCTATATGGGGGAGTAGATGGACAGGATTGTAACTCGAGGAGTTGAGCTAGGGAAGGCGTCCCAAGAAGATAGTATATCATCTAAAAATATTTATTTTATTGTTTAGTTTGGAACTTCTATTATCGGGATTTTTATTATTGTAATGAGATTAATTCTCTTGCATGAGAATTAATAAGTTTAATACTTTTACTTCCATTGGATTATCTGTTTTAAGTTAGTTGGAAGATAGTTATTATTTAATTATCTATTACATTGTTTGGGGATTCTAGCATTTGTTTTTCTTTCTAGCCCTATATTTGATTTGAACATTAAATACTACGGTAACGCTTCGGATTTTCAGAGTTTTTCTGCTACAACTCGTGATTTTAAATGGTTTTAAATTGGACGGAAATATGGGGTGTTACAAGTTGGTATCAGAGCCTATGTTAGAAGCCTATGTTAGGAGTTTTTGACCTAAGATTATGAATGACATATTGGGAAAAGTATATCATTATGATGTGCTCATAGCCAAAAATTTAAATAAACTTAAGTTATGTGAATAAAAGCTTTATAAATCCGAGATGAGTTGTTTGGTTATTTTACTGGTTGTGGTATTATATGAAGTACTTCAGTGAAGTACTAACGCGTTGTTTCTCGCTTGCAGATGGTAAAATTTGAACGACCTGTGACACCTATGGATCCACGTGATCTTAGATATGATGGAGGCCGTCTGGAGGAGTACTTTTGACCTTGTCCTTGAGGTATTCGAGCGATACAACGAATGCTATGGCGTCCATTCCATGACACGCTCAGAAAGGATGAAGGCCTATCACTTCATCAACAGCTTCACCTATGCGTCGCTCAACTTGTATCGTTTTCACAGGGAGTGGCGAATGGACTGGGATATGCGCATCGATCGGGAATACCCCTACGAGGAGACTTTGGAGTCCTTGATGACGAAGGCGTATGCATGGGATCGAGACTACCCAGACTTGTTGAGAGACCCCTATGATGTGTACGTAGAGAACGCAAAAGGGTACGATCCACTACTGCAGGTGGACGGCCAGATGACTGCAGAGGAGGCTGACGCCGACCTCGATCGAGCACTCGCATTCGAGAGAGACTACTTTGCCGCGGAGGCCGACGCACCTGCTGCTGAGGTTGAGGAGGAACATGTACCTGCTGTTCCTGAGGTTCCTGCAAGGCCACCTAGGCCTAGCGCAGTGAGAGACTGGCCCATAGGTCTGAACGACGAGCCCAACGAGCCAAGGACCCCTACTAAAGAAGAGGAGGATCCAGAGGAAGAGGAACCCATGGAGGAGGATAAGGTCATAGTGACACATGTGTGTCGCTACCCTTTGAGGAACCGCGCAAGAGGAGCGTAGTTCTTAGTTTTATTTAGTTTTGATGGAGTAAAACTATTTGAGACTTTATTTGGGTCTGTGAACCAATTGTTTTTTTTTAGGATGTTATTGTTTTTACTTACTTCATGCTATTGAGGCTTGGTGTGACAAGTCCTCATTTTTGGAACAAATACTATGATTATTTGATTTACGAGATTGACTTTTGCAAGAAATGTGTTAATCACTTGCTATTTAGAGCATGAATATTGTGAAAGCGCTTATGAAAGAGGCATGGATGTTTCATTTTGATCGTTATTTGTTTATTTTGAGAAAGAACAAAGTCAATTGAAACTTGAACTTGCTAGTATGCAAGAGTGTGATAAGGCCATGCTTGAACGCAATAAGAGCCTAGAGCCCTAGTTGGCTAGTGAACATATATATGAGTTAAGTGTATATGTTAGTTGTGATTATCGCACCTGAGTGTGATATGGGTAGCTAATACCCTTTTCTTTTGATTTTGTGATCCTTTAGGTCGCTAGATGCCACTTAGACGAAACAGGCAAAGAGTCGAAAATTCGAACAGGTCAATGGGAGATAATAACGACAACGGAGGTGTCGGGAATGGGGAACAAAATGGCGCAAGCCTTACTAGCGCAACTTGCTCAGTCGCAGCAAGCTTTGGAGCAGTCCAATGCATTCATCGTGCAGATGATGCAAAGGGAGGACAAAAGGGTTACTGGGGGTGACGATTTCGCCGCCGTATCCAAGAAGATCAAAGGGCATAACCCGCCTATTTTTGAGGGGCACAAGGACCCTTTGCTACTTGACGACTGGACGCGAGACCTAGAGAAGATCTTCGCGATAATGGGATGCCCAGAGGAACTCAAGGTAGATAGTGCTATCTATCTGTTCCGAAAGAAGGCTGATCGATGGTGGACAACCAACGGTACCTCAATTAGAGCTCGACCGGGTTTTAATTGGGAGATCTTCAAAACGTCTCTTCAAGAGGAATTCGACCCAGAATATCTCCAAGACCAGAAATATAACGAGTTCTTGAACCTTATCCAGGAAAGGATGACTGTTCAAGAATATGCCGAAAAGTTTGACGACCTTGCTCGTTTTGCTGGAGAGTTAGTCTCCACAAAAGAGCAAAGGGGCCGTAGATTCCAGAATGGGTTTTACTGGACCATTCGCGAGTCTTTGGAGGTTTTAAGTGTCGAACTGTGCAAGAGGCTTACAATTGGGTTGCGAATCAAGCTGCGATTTATAAGCAACGAGAGGAGGTGACTGGGAAGAAGAAAAATTTTGACGACCATCAGGGTAGTGGTGGTGAGAAGAAGGAAAAGTTCCGGGGAGTGAACAACCAGAATGGTAACAACAACAACAACAACAACAACAACAACAACAACAACAACAACAACAACAACAACAACAACAACAACAACAACAATGAGGGTGGGAATTCCAAGAATGGAAATGACAAGAATGTCAATGGAAATGTCCATAAGAGTAACGGGGGTTGGAAGGGAAAACCCTACATTTGCAAGAGATGCAATAAGAATCACCCAGGGCTTGATTGTGCTGGAAATAAGGTGAGGTGCTACACTTGTCAAGAGTTGGGGCATCGTTCTTTTGATTATCCTCAGAAGGGAAAGGCCGTGAACAACGGTGGGGGCAACAACAATGTTCAAGCTCCTGCAGCTCAAGGTCAAAATGGAAACAACCAGGGTGGTAATCGCCAGAATGGGCTGAATGGACCGGCTGGAAATGTTCAGAACAATAATGGCAACCAGAACAGAAATGGAGGTCGTTTGTTTGTGATGAATCAAGCACGGGCTGATGCGGCAAACAATGTGGTGACTGGTACATTTCTTGTAAATTCTTTACCTGCCTATGTGTTATTTGATTCTGGAGCATCACATTCATTCATATCTAAAAACTTTGTTAAGAAACATGGGGAATTTCAAGGCTCAACTGTCACAGAACCTTTAGAGACTAGTATAACCAATCCTACTGGGAAGGTGGTATTGCGTAGAGTGATACATCCCAATGTTCAAGTGAACGTTGCAGGGTCTGAACTACCTACAGACCTGATTGAGTTTCAATTGGAATATTTTGATGTTATTTTAGGTATGAACTAGCTTAGCAAGTATAAAACGAGAATCGATTGTAGTAAACAAAAGATATCGCTAAAAGGGCCTAGAGGTAATAGATTCTCTTATACAGGAATTATCACTAAGGGAGGAATTGGGATCATTTCAATGTTAGTGGCAAAAATCACTTAGAGAAAGGATGTGAGGGATTTTTGTATCACATTCAGAATGTAGAGGGAGTAGACGAGGAAATCTCAAAGATTGACGTGGTCAATGAGTTTTCAGATGTATTCCCAAAGGAGATTCCTGGTATGCCACCAGTGAGGGATATTGTGTTTCAGATTGACCTAGTTCATGGAACAGGTCCAGTTTCGAGGGCACCGTATAGAATGGCACCTTTAGAGATGAAAGAACTGAAGGAGCAATTGGAGTAGTTACTAGAGAAAGGGTACATTAGACCTAGTGTGTGATCTTGGGGCGCACCAGTTCTATTTGTGCGTAAGAAGGGTGGTAGTTTGCGCCTCTGCATTGACTATCGTGAGTTGAATAAGGTCACTGTCAAGAATAGGTATCCCCTACCTAGAATTGAAGACCTGTTCGACCAACTCCAAGGAGATGGAGTGTTTTCGAAGGTGGATTTGCGGTCTGGTTATCATCAGCTGAGAATTGATGAGGTCGACATTGCGAAAATTGCCTTTAGGACAAGGTATGGGCATTATGAGTTTACTGTTATGCCATTTGGGTTAACTAATGCACCTGCTAAGTTTATGGAGATGATGAATAACACCTTTAGACCATATCTGGATAGTTTTCTGGTCGTGTTTATCGATGATATTTTGGTGTATTCGAAAGACAAGGAGGAACACGCAAGACACTTGAGAACTGTTTTGGAGGTGTTGCGAAATGAAAAGCTGTACGCTAAACTCTCAAAGTGTGAGTTTTGCCTAGAGAGTGTTGCCTTTCTTGGGCACATTATCTCTTAAGAAGGAGTCTCAGTTGATCCTTCTAAGGTTCGGGTTGTCATGGATTGGCCTGCTCCGAAAAGTGTGATTGAGGTACGAAGTTTCCTCGGGTTGGCTGGCTATTATAGGAGATTTGTGCAAGACTTCTCCAAGGTAGCTAGACCTATCACAAATTTGATGAAAAAGGAGATGAAGTACAAGTGGACAGAACAATGTGAAGAAGCTTTTCAAGAGCTTAAGAAGAGGTTGACAACGGCACCAGTGTTGACTTTACCGTATGAAACAGAAGGATTTGAGGTGTACAGTGACGCTTCAAAGAATGGGTTGGGGTGTGTGCTTATGCAGAATGGCAATGTGGTTGCTTATGCCTCTCGCCAGTTGAAAGTGCATGAGAAGAACTATCCTACTCATGACATGGAGTTAGCAACTGTGATTTTTGCCCTGAAAATCTGGAGGCATTACTTGTATGGAGATTGTTGCAAGATCCTTACGGATCACAAGAGTTTGAAGTATATCTTCACTCAAAAGGAGTTAAACATGAGGCAACGAAGGTGGCTCGAGTTGATATCTGAGTACAATCTGGATATTCAGTATCACGAGGGAAAGGCTAATGTAGTGGCTGATGGGTTGAGTAGGAAGACTTCACACACTGTGAATAGCATGATGGTGTTACCGTATGATTTGTGTGAGGAATTCAGAAAGTTGGACCTAGAAGTCGTTCAATAAGGTGAGACTGCAGTGTTGCTAAATGCACTTGTAGTGCGACCATCGATCTATGATGAGATCCGACAGTTGCATGTTCATGACCCATTTCTAGAGGAAGTACGTGTCAAGATAAAGGATGGGAAGCATCCTGATTTTGAGATCCTTGATGATGGTACGATCAAGATGACGGGGCATTGGTGTGTACCCGACAATGACGAGCTGAAGAGAACAATTCTTGATGAGGCACATGGAACTGCGTATTCTGTTCACCCAGGAGGTGATAAACTGTACAAAGACTTGAAACTCCAGTTTTGGTGGATGAACATGAAGCGAGAATGTGCTGAATATGTGACAAAATGTCTTACTTGTCAAAAAGTGATTATCGAACACAGGAGGCCTGGAGGTCTTGTTCAATCGCTAGAAATTCCTAGATGGAAGTGGGATTCAATCTCGATGGATTTCGTGACTGGATTACCAAAGACGAGGTCTGGCAAAGACACTATTTGGGTTATTGTCGACCGACTGACGAAAACGGCGAGATTCATTGCAATGAAGAAGACTTGGTCAATGGACCAACTCGCTGCAGCTTATGTGAAAGAGGTCTTGAGGTTACATGGAGTACCTAAAGACATTGTGTCAGATAGGGATACGAGATTCTTGTCAAACTTCTGGGGCAAATTACAAGACGCCTTTGGTACGAAGTTGAAATTTAGTACAGCATTTCATCCCGAGACAGATGGTTAAACGGAGCGTACTATTCAGACATTGGAGGACATGTTGCGAGCTTGTGCTCTAGAGATGAAGGACTCTTGGGAGAAGAGTTTGCCTTTGATTGAGTTCTCCTACAACAATAGCTACCATGAGAGCATTGGTAGAGCACCTTACGAGGCATTGTATGGGAGAAAGTGTCGATCTCCTACGTGTTGGAACGACATAAGTGAAACCTTTGTTTTGGGTCTGGAGTTTATCCAAGAGACTGTGGATCAAGTAAAACTTGTCTAAGAGAATATGAAAGTTGCACAAGATAGAAAGAAAGCCTATGTAGATCAACATCGACGAATGGAGGAATTCCAAGTTGGTGAGAAGGTACTTCTCAAAGATCGCCTACTCGTGGAGTTATGAGATTTGGGTGCAAAGGGAAGCTTAGCCCAAAGTACATTGGACCTTACGAGATTCTTAAAAGAGTTGGAGAGGTCGCTTATAGGCTTGCTATGCATATGGATTTGGAGCAAGTGCACGATGTGTTCCACATGTCACAACTCAAAAAGATATCACCATGATCCAAGTCATGTGCTGAACCCAGAAAATGTAGTGTTAGACGACACACTTACCTATGAAGAGCAATCAGTTCGAGTCCTTGAGGAGCGAACTAAACCTGTGAGGATCCTAGACGAGAAAATGAAGAAAACTCGTGCGTCTACGATCAATCTTGTGAAAGTGTTGTGGGCTAACCACAAAGTCGAAGAGGCGACT
The DNA here is from genome assembly GCA_038025085.1 of Tetragonia tetragonoides. Taxonomy (NCBI): domain Eukaryota; kingdom Viridiplantae; phylum Streptophyta; class Magnoliopsida; order Caryophyllales; family Aizoaceae; genus Tetragonia; species Tetragonia tetragonoides. Next base: position 38,066,948 of record CM076143.1, read on the forward strand.
TGGGAAACTGAGGTTGATATGCGCAAACGTTATCCTCAATTGTTCGAACAAGGTACTTAACCTTGGTTTCGAGGTCGAAACCTTTTTAAGGGGGGAAGGGTGTAACAATCCACAAAAAGCAAAAAAAAACAAAAAAAAAACAAAGACTGAAAAACTCATTGCATCGCATTGCATCATGCTCATTTCGTTATTTGGAAAAGTTGTGAAAACTTTTAAAACGTTTGAGTTACATGTGTGTATTGAACTTTGAAAGTGTGGTGGAAAAACTTTGCCTTATGGAACTAGCTTCACTTTGGTGGTGATCCTAAGTTTCGAGGACGAAACTTCTTTTAAGGAGGTAAGGATGTAATACCCCATAATTTTTATTCATTTTAGAATAATAATTACTTAAAAAGAAAATGCGATTTCATATTTAAAATAATTAATTTGGCTCATAAATATTTTTGAGTGCCTAATTAATAATGGGTTTTAGTTTTGGACCTCATTAAATTAATTGGGCCAAATTAAAAGAAAGGAAATTGGGCTTAATTAATTCGGATTGGCCGAAAATAATTAAGACCCAAATTGGGCCATTATTTTCGGCCAAGAGCCGAAATTATGGGGCATCAAATCAGTTTTTTTTTTTTTTTTAAATTTGGTTTCCTAAATATTTGGTAAGTGGAAAGAAGTTAGGAGAGTTTTTAGGAAAGAATAAGTTTAGTTGAGGAATGATTGTATTTGGGCTCCTAAATACACTCAGCTTCCTCACATAACTGATTCTTTACCCAACAAAAAAAAAAACGTCTCTCTCTCTCTCTTCACTCACACGGTCGAAATTCCTAGAGCAAAAAGAAGAAGAAAGTTCATCATTTTTCACAATCCATCTTGCTCAGTTTTAATCCCTTGAATTTTCAAGTAAGTGTTCTAAATTGGTTTCCTTTGTTATTAAAAGCTTTTTGATTCAATTCAAGTACGATTTCATGAACCCTAGTTTTTGTATGATAAACCCTAAATTAGTTTTATCTAGGGTTTGTTAGATTCTATTAATTTTGGATGATAGGATCATGATTAGGGTTTGGTTTGTGGTTTTTATTGACTTGGATCAAGTTTGAATGAAAAAGGTTAGATCTTTGTAATCTAATTAAATCTGAAAATTTATTAAATTATGGATTTGATTAGATTAGGGTTTTATAAATTTGTTAAACAAAAAAACAAAAACAAAAAACAGCGGGGCACACGGCGGCGCCGTGCGCAGCCGATGTGCGGCTGTCGCGGCCGCCAGCCACCAATGGGTCTGTTGGTGGTGGGGCCCGCTGGTGGTGGTGATGGTGATGGTGTTTGATGTTGACTTGCTTTGACTAGGTTATTTGTTTAGGGTTTTGGAAAGTTTCCTATTTTGTTCTACGCAAATTCGTTTTTGGAAACTTTGAGCATGCATGAGTAACTGAAATTTCCAGCAACTTAATTAATTAAATTAACGGTACTAAATCATCTTTAAAGTTTAATAAAGTGGTTTAGAAGTCAAGGTGTTGACTATTGTTATGTTGTGGATTTGTTAGGATCCGTGGACCGCGCATAAACGTAAGGAGCTTACGTTATTTGTTTGTCGTGATTGCCTTAGTTGGAAGGTAATTCATGTCTCTATGAATTATGTAATCTCTTTGTCATAATTCATATCGTTTGGGATTTGTATTCATTTATCTAGTATTGAATTAGGAATGTGAATTCATATTTGGACTTGTGAATATTGGAAAAGGGATAATTGATGTTTATTTCCTTGTGATAATTCGTATAGAATTATATGTTAGTGAATGCATGTATAATGTTGGAAATTCACTTGTGTAGAAATGTCTACTTGATTAATATTCATGTGAGGAGATGCATGCTTTATTATTGGTTATTGAACGAAAATTATGTTAATAATTGTTCAACTGGATATAGCTCGAAATTGCTATTTTTGTATCATGTTAGTAAGCATGTGGATTCATGTTAGAAGCATGTTACTTCAATAAGTTGAAATGAACTTTGACTATTAAATTAGGTGATTTTGAATTGAGGTCTAGATGTCATTCATGTAAAATGTCATCGGAAATTGTAACCATATTGTGTTACTTGAGTGCCAAGATTATGTGTATTACTTGTTATGTGATCACCATATTAAATTGAATTGAGAGTTCAGACTTCTTTGGTAATGGATCCACCGAAGGAGGCGAATGGGAATTTGTCATTTGGTACGTTGAGTGGTTCCATTGGTTATGGCCTCAATGTATTTAGTTAAAGCTTGTATCCATACAAAGAGTAATTGGGTAAGTGAAGTTTTGTGGATGAAACTGTTCTTGTTGTAAACCTAAGGGTTGAGAGAAGGTATGCATACTTAGGAACATCTAGAAGTACTTCGGGAGTCATCTTACTCCGGGACGGTTGATCCCTCTTTTGCCACTGTGCACGGGACTAAGATCCTATTGAATCGACTGCGGTTGGTTTGACAATTCATGCGATTCTCTTCTCTCTAATGAACTTGGCTAATGGATAATAATAAATAATGAGATTTATTATTTGGTGGTTGTTGTGTCTTTACTTTTAAAGCATGTTGCCTTTATTTCTTAAAGCATGACTATCTTATTTGATTAAGCATGTGGACTTAATTTTGGAGATTGAATGGATTATGTGGTTATGAATTACTCAGCATCACTGATTAGTTATTTTTCTTTTTACTTGTGTTTGTTGTCCATTTCTCTTCAATGGTGGGCCTATGATGAACCTATATGGAATTTGTCTATATGGGTGAGTAGATTGACAGGTTTGTAGCTCGAGGAGTTGAGCTAGGGAAGGCGTGCCAAGAAGATAGTATATCTTCTAAAAACATTTATTTTATTGTTTAGTTTGGAACTTCTATTATTGGGATTTTATTATTGTAATGAGATTAATTCTCTTGCATGAGAATTAATAAGTTTAATACTTTTACTTCAATTGGATTATCTGTTTTAAGTTAGTTGGAAGATAGTTATTATTTAATTATCTATTACGTGTGTTTGGGGATTCTAGCATTTGTTTTTCTTTCTAGCCTTGTATTTGATTTGAATATTAAATACGACGGTAACGCTTCGGATTTTCAGAGTTTTTCCGCTGCAACTCGTGATTTTAAATGGTTTTAAATTGGACGGAAATTCGGGGTGTTACATGCTAAGAATGAATCATTTGTGAAGGTTAAGTGGGTTAGAAAAGATGAGCTTTACTATACCTATGATAAGGGACCCAAACGTGTGTGGGTTCCTAAATCTAACCCAACTTGATTTTATAGGCGAGGTGAGAGGAGGCAACCTTAGTTTTTTATAGTGGTTGCTTATGATGTTTTTTTTAAGATGTTTTTCAATTCCTCTCACTATAAGGCTTTGTGAAAAGTATGATTGCCTTGCAGATTTGATAATTGAGTATAGCGAATAAGGATGAGCAAGGTTGTTGGCGTGAATGATTGAATAAGGAGAGAACTTCATTGAGTAGGTAAAAGGAACTCCCAGGGGGAACAGTTTCTGCTGCAGATGAATATGTTCCACCTAAACATCGGAACATGTTCCATCTGGATAGGTTGTTGGTCCCCTTTATCATACTTCAACTTGATGACTCGAGATTTGTTCATGGAAGCAGTGAAAAGGTAAGCTAAGGTATGACACACTTCTTAAAACTCTTGTTTGATAACACCGATTTCTAAGAAGTATATATCCTATGTCTTTGATGTACTTTGCCTGAATGCGGGTAGTGTTATAAGATGTGAAATCTTCAAGACTCAAGCATGTTAATAATAGACTTCACTTTTTGAGAGACTATGCTTTTGGAATACTTTTTGCCAGACTAATGTTGATGTGGTTGATTATTCACCAAACCCTTGAGTAGTTGTTGCTTTGAGATAGTTAGATTAATACTAGTCATGATCAAAATCACTTAGATGCATCATTCATCATTTTCCCCGATGATTGGCTAGAAGAGTATGTTACATGATTGTGTGTATATGATGTGAGATATGTGTACACATAATTTTTTGTATGTCTGACCCAACTAGCGTGCTGTAAAATGCATAACTGCGTGACAGATATCAAAAGAACTCGCTTTGGTCTAATGATATTTCCCTTATTGTCCGAAACATAAGTCCTAGAAAGTGTCCATGGAACAATAGTTGAACCTGATCCTTCATAGTCGTTCCATCAACCTTATAATCTTGATATTCCATTTTTTTTTTCTCCACCAACCTTCTCTCTCTCTTTTCGAAAATTTTTGTATGTCAATGAATGATTGCAAAGAAAGTTGAGCATCATTTAAGGGGAAACTAAAAGTTGGCCCAAATGCAACATGAAGATAAGGAGAAATTGAGATTGAAGAAGGTACGGAAGATGAAGAAAGGGGGTAATGCAAGAGTCTTTTTCATCATGTTTTGGCTTGATATTATATAGTGTTATCACCCATTTTTGATGATTGTAAGATATGGAGAGTTGGAAAAAAAAAAAAAAAAAGAAAAAAAAGAAAAGGAAATTTTAAATAAATAAAAAAAAAAAAAAGAAGAAGGAAACCTCTCCTATGGAATCTTGTTTTATTTTTTATGTTACCGGTTGATAATATCTTTCAGTCAAACCATAAATATCTACCTACTATAGGTGGATAGCACTTTTATGTGTGTTGAAGGTCGATTTTTGCATCATGCCCCAGAACTACAAGAAGGAGATAACATGGAAACAAGTTTGAAGGGGTGGTAAATCTTCTGAGTCACCTTATGAGATTTGTGGGTGAAATATTCTTTTGTAATTAGTTCAAGGAACGTGAATGGTAATGTGTGAGATGCAGGTTTTGAGGGGGAACATTTGAGAAGCAGGTTTGAGGGGGAACAGTTACGCATACTTGTTCCAATAATGTGATTCTAATGACAACAGTAATAAGATCTTTGTGCTTTATAAGTTGGATGAGTTGGAGTTCACATATATGATAATTCTTTGCTCTCAATGTATAAGTTGAAATTTCCAGACTTACAGAAGATACAAAAGTTGAGAGAGAAATCCAAACCCGACATCAGAAGCTTCTTGGTTCATTTGATCAACTCACTTAGCCCTTTGCCTTCTTTCCAGACCTGGAACAGTTCCCACAACCAGTTCCATGTCAAACCCTTATGCCTCATTTTGGTTTTCATTTGATTATTGGACATTTGGTCTATAGCCTATAGCTACTGTTTCTGATTTTTTTGATCACCCCTTGGTCATGGATTCTTTCTTATGGACTAGGTGTTGAGGATGGCCAATATCATTAGATTTTTAAGCTTGAGCTACTATGACTTTGACTTTCAAGTACTTAAACCCTTGGTGGTGATGGGTGGTGTGACATATTTCATTTGTGACTCAATTTTATCTCATATTCATATCTTTACATGTGTAACTTTTTGATGATGCCAAAAGGGGAAAGTAATGTGTGCTTGCATTTTGGTTTGATATGATCATGGTTTAGAGTTAGTCTAATTGTCTCATTAACCATATTCACTATGGATAGGTAGCATGATTGTTTTTCTACTCATGTGTGTCTTGGTGGTTTAAAAATGGTCTTGACGATGGTCTCTCATGAGTTATAGTTTATTGTTGACTTACTTGAAAGCTTGAGGAACTTTCTAGTAAACCTGTTTCTTTGGTTGATTCACATGATGGTATGTGCATAATTAGCTTGTAATTTTATTGGTATATTATAAAGATTAGCCAAATTGTTTGTCATCATCAAAAAGGGGGAAATTGTTGAGTCCTACGTTTTGATGTTTAACAAACAATTGAACTTATCTTATGGTGGCTAACAAGAATGCAAGTTGTGTTTGGTTGCTTGGTTTTGTAGGTAACCAAATTAAAAAGTTGATTAATCATTAGATTGATCTTTGGAGCTTTAGTGGATTATCAAGATGGTGCAAGAAGTTGTGGGTGTTGATCTTCATGTATTTACTTTATAGACTTCTTGTAAGTGTCTTGCATGTTTAGATTATATAGCACTTGAATTGACAATGAATTGGAACAATGGCTAAGTGTGGTGTGTGCAAAGCTGAGTGGAACGAGTAAGTGAAACAGCTCCTGTAAACTGTGAACCTGTTCCACCCAACTGACAGAATAGACGAAATCTGGATAAGTTTTTCTCTGAACGTTTTTGTATTTTCGACTTCTAAGTTGGAGATATTTTCTTGGAAGAAGAGCTCGGTTTTCATAAAAGATTTTATTCTGAAAAATTAGTTTTGAAGAGATAAGGAAACGATCTTTTATAAAGAGTTTTATTTTCCTTAAAGTGTATTGCCTTATTGCCCAAGTATAGAGAAGATAAGTTGTTATCTTTTTAGATAATAAAGGATCTTTTCTTTGGGTATATTTCCAGAATATATTAGCTAGATATCTTCAGTATAAACGTGATTTTATTTAAGGGAAATTTGTTTTTCATCTTAAACTAAAATATCTCATAATTTCCACATTTTATTATTGTGTTTATCTTTTGGAAATTAGGGTTTTGGTGAGATATCCTTTTGGAAAATATCTAGAACTCGTCTAGGTTAAATAGACTGAGTTAGGATCAGTTTTGTGTGTGTTTTTGGTGAGGAAAAACGTCCATACATCTAGAGAGAACACAAAACCTTCAATAACCATTGTTGTTCAGCTTGTTCTTAAGGTGAAACTGTTCCGCTGAACCTGTTCCATGCATAGTCAATTTATGTGCTTCTAATCCATACATGCTTGGCACGTTAGGTTACTTTTGTAATCTATTTTGAATTACTTCATTCTACATTCTTATACCTCAGGTTAGAGTGAGCTTGGAGGGTCACAACGATCTAGAGTTAGGTTGTTGATTGGTACATCTTGAGTAAGGTCTACTTGAAGTGCTTGTGTGTATTACTTTGGTTTGGCTCCACGTAATAACATAAGTAGCTGTCAAAAATCCCTAAGAGGGTCGTGGTTTTTACTCCTATTGAGCCTAGGAGGTTTTCCACGTTAAAAAAGTCTCGTGTCTCTTTCGCTTGTGCTTGTATTGTTTGCTTGCTTCTCATATAGGAACTGTTCAGGTGGGTCTGTTCCACCCTATTGTTCCCTTGGCATTAACTCACAAAAAATAGGTTAATTTAGTGCGAAAAAGCTTGACTCAATTCAAAACCCCTCCCCCCTTCTTGAGTCTATCACGTGCATAACAACAACAAAAAATTGAAAAATGGGGGAAGAAACTAAGAGACGGGTTGTTGAGTCGATCGAGGGGTGGGGGATCTTATATATGGGATTAGGGGGATGGAAGAGATAATATATATTCTTCCATATTGTCTATTCCATTATTTGTGGTTTATTGAAAGGCAAACTCTATTTTTTAGAATCCTAATTATATTCAAATTATTATATTTTAATATTAATGATGGGTGATGCATATTATGTTCTTTGGTTTTGTGGGCGTTTCATCCTTTTATGTTCTTTAATGATGTGGTAGCATAACTAAACACTCTTATTTATATGTTCTAAACATATTGTAAATGCATCTCGTTCTGAAATATTGTAAATGCATCTCGTTCTGAAATATTTTCCGATCCGAATCTGATGGTGTAATTTTTGATATTTTTTGAGGTGTAGTTTTAAAGCCCGTGCGTTGCACGGATCGAATTAAATATTTGTCTATTAATATTCATTTGATAAGTACGCACACTAACATGCCTATTGAAAAAAGAAATCTAAATAATTTCTAATTGATTATAATTATACATGTTATATAGTGATGCTAGTTTCATGCTATCCTTAGTGATTTAGTGATCAAGTGAGGTGTTTACTAAAATATAGATATTAGCTATCATAATCCTCCTAAAATATAATTAGGATTCTAGCCAAATTGCACCTACTTTTACAAGTTTATTGTAAACATATAATAAATGCATCTCATCCTGGAAGTATTTTTCGATACGAATATGATGGTGTAATTATTATTATTTTTAAAGATGTGTAGGATAGTCATATTCAAGTTTGAATATTAGACAAAGATAAAGTAGTTATGACATCAATAAAACTCTAACTATTTAGCACAATTTAATTTCTCCTTTTCATTATCCGAAACTTTATTATTGATATGTTAAAAACAGTTTTAGTTGGCAATTGAGTTGGGTATACTAATTACTAAGTTACTAACGTGTGAAAAGAGTGAGGTATTGTGGGGAGATCCATTATATAGTTATAATATATATGGAGGAAGATTCCACATTAGGACTCCATATTGTAACAAATCAGATGGTTGAGTTGAACTGGTGTGTTACGTTCAAGGATGGGGATTGGAGAAGTAAGCTAGGTAGGTTGTTCACTTGTTTGTATATAACTAAACAACTCTTATCATTAGAAATCATTAGACTTAAGTAACTTCTAGCTTGTTTAGTTCAGTCATTATTGTTGTTACCTCAAACTCTATTTTATTTATGACTGTTATATATATATATATATATATATATATATATATATATATATATATATATATATATATATATATATATATATATATATATATATATATATATATATATATATATATATATATATATATATATTGATTGATTGATTTGGCAAGTTGGACTGGGGATAAGGGTCAAATAAAAACCTAAACTTTGCCAAAAAACTACAATAAGGACCTAAACTTTCAAAATGCTACAATAATGACCTATGACCTGAAATAACAGGTTACTAGCCTTTTAACCAGTTTCTAATGCTTATTTACTTTTTTTCTTTAACCACATTCAATTACTTTCCCAATCAAAATTAAAAATACCCTTTTCTTTTCTCTCTCTCCTCCTTCTCTAGTTGTTCAACCACCACCATCCCAACCACCCGCCTTTCTCGCCTCCACAAATTCACACAAACAAAAACCCAATAACTTGAACAACCCAAATTCTGAACAAGCAATTGCAAGTAATCTGCTAAACTTTCGAGATTTATCAAACAAAACCCAAAAATTACGAACAAGCCCAGAAAAGAATTTGAACGAGTCAACATGCCCAAAACGAGTTCTTCGTGTTACCTTGCCCAGATTTGCGAGCAAGCCCGAAAAGACCAAGAAATTTTACTTGAAATGATTTTTCATTGGGGCATAAGATCGAAGAGATAGAGTGCACTTTGAGAGTAATGGTTCCTTTACAATGCTAGGGATGCTTAGAGGTTAGATCTGTTTGGTGAGTAATTTAGTTGTTGTATGGATTAAAGAAGGTGAGAATTTGAAGGTGAAATTAAAGATGTTGGGGGAAGTAATTGATGAACTCACTTGTGTTTTAAAAAAAATCTTGAGAGCTTTTATCACTTAATAATATCACTTAAAATCTTGGACGACCGGATCAACGAGATGGGGTAGTTTCTTTTTCTTGATTGTTGTTGATAGGGGAAAGCTTTTGAGAAGCTTTCATCTTCTACTTTCTATTTTCATGGTGATGTTTTGTTTGGGGTTGGGGGATGAGGATGGTGATTGATGAGGGTCTTCTCACCAACTGAAAAACGTTTATATTCATTACTGAAAATTTATTTTTGTTGAACTTTGTTGAACTTTATTTAACTTTATTTAACTTCGTTGAACTTTGTTTATTTTTGTTGAATCTTGTTGATTCAAGTGTTTTTTATAACTAGTTTGTATATTGGTTTATTTAACTTTGTTGAACTTTGTTTAACTTTATTTAAGTTTATTGAAATTTGTTGAAGTTGTAGACACCGAATTTTAACTTGCGTTTTTACTATTCATTATTACTATTTGTTATTATTATTATTATTATTGATTATTGATTATTATAATTATTAGTAGTACATTTATTACTAATTCTTTTATGGATTATAGAATAGTTGGGTAGAGAAGGGTTGGCCCAAAAATAGTTTAAGTTTAAGTCCAAATAAACAAAGCCCAAAGTCACTAAACAATAGAAAACTAAAAAAAAAAAGATAAATAAATTCTGATTTATATGAGGCCCACGAAATTTTAACAAAAAAAAAAAAGTAAAAATCCCTTTCCCCCTTTCCCCTTTCCCACGTTTTGGTCTGATCTTTTTTTTATTATATTATTTTATTTTTATTTTCTTTCTCTTTTCCTTCCTTTTTCTTCCCTCCTTTCCCAGTTAACCCCTCTCTCTCTCTCTCCTACCCGCCAGCCCCCCTCCCCTTTTTCCCTTTCTTTTGTTTTTTTTCTTTCATTTCCCCATTTAAACAAACCCCCCTTTTTTATTTTTGATTTACTTTGTTTTATTTCCTTAAACTCACTCCTAATTTTACCTCCTAAAATCCATATTTATCCCCTAAATTATTTTCTTTCCTATTTTTTTTTCCTTTGACCATGCTGACCGGATTCCCTTTGATTTCTTTTGATTTTTTTTATTTTTTGTCTTTTCATTTTTGATTTGTTATTTAGTTAACATTTTATTTATTTATTTTTATTTATCCCCTAAATCCTAACACCCCCTCCCCTTGTATTTTTCTATAAAAACCCCCTTTTTTTACTAAGTAAAGGGCCCTTCTTTTTTCTCTCTATCATCTCTCTAGTTAAATCTCTCTCAATTGCCTAAGTGTTTTTCCTTAGTGAAATTGCTCTCATAAACCCGAAAAATACCCAAAACCAAAAAAAAAAAAAAACTTCTATCATCATCTCATCATAAACACTTAAAAAAACAGAGCTTCTTTTTTTAGTTCATTTCATCTCCTTATAATCCCCTCACAAAGAAAAACACAAAAAAAAAAATAATTTTTCTTTTAGTTAAGTACAAATTTAAAAGGGCATTTGTACTTAACTATTTTCATTTTCAAGGTCCAAAATTGCAAGTTCATCCAATCTCTCAAAAGGGTATTAAAATTTCTATCACTTATTGCTAATATTTATTATATCCCACCAATCATCAACATTAATTATTAATCTTTCACCTTTATCATAATAATTCCCATTTTATTTCTTTTATTTTCTTAGTTATCTCCCCATCCCTTCAATCTCCCTTTTTATTTTTATTTCTTTTATTTTTTCTCTCCCTTGAACTCATATTTTAGATCTAATCTTTTCTATGTGATTATTTTTGCTAACTTATATTTCCTTAACTCTAACTCTAAAAATTTTTATGTGATTATTTTTGCTAACCCTTACTCATTCAATAACTCTAACTTTTTTTTATGTGATTATTTTCACTAACCCATACTTATATTATGCTTATATTATGTATATTTATTATGTATATATATATCTTGCTAGTAAACTTATTATTTATTTTGGTTGGATTTGATATGCGGAGGTCATACACCTCGTAATTTTCACGCGGCTATAATTCTTAGGTAAGAGTTCAAGTGCCCATGCGAACTCGGCCTCATGGAGGACATAGATCGAGCCTTTGAGTGTTTTTGTGAAGAAATTGAGTGTTGTTTGATCAAAATAAATGTTTGAACAATGAGTGTCACTTCTCCCTCTCATCACCTTTCTTTCTTTTCTTTTGTTAATAAAAATGGATTAAAATGATCATTCATGCATATAGAAGCCTCGGAATTTTTGTTGGTTCCAATTTGTAATAAATCGGATTTTTTTGGTTTAGAAGACGTAACTTTGTTTGTAATTTGAGGAAAATCCAACGGTTAGAATTTGACAAAATTGGTACCATGTGAAACATCAACTCAATATATTTTAATAGAGATAAAAATCATCAAAATCCAACTGTTAGATAAATTCCATTCTTTTTTTCAAACCTAACTGTCAATTTTAGACCACCGTAACTAGATCAGTAAATAACTAATGTTTGGTTACTTTTTTGACCTAAACCATTTCTGAGAAAATTAAAGAGGATTCAACAAGGTTTTCACAGATACCAATTTTGTCCAACTCGGTTAATAAATAAATTTTAAATGAGTTTTTAAATGGATTAGTAATTCTAAACTGCTACATGTTTGTTTAAGTTTAATACTTGTTAATAATAGGCCAAAAGTAACCACTTAGAATAGTAATTAATTTTTGATAATTTTTGTGTTTATTTACTAACGTGTCTAATTTAATGTGTATAAACAAGATCGATTTTCATCATGAATAAATAATGCTAAAATTAACCAACCGAGTTAAGGTCCAGAAACATCAAGGTTCACTAATCTAAATAACTGCAGTGATCCATGCTCATTCAATGAAAAATGAATTTATAATGGATACTAGACTAAATTAGGATCAATTTAGACTTTTGCATTACTCAATTCTGACTTATAATGAATTTTTAGTGAATTAATCAAAATCGAGTTCAAGTCTGTCAATATGAGTATTAATTTGTTAACTTAGAACAATTTAGAACATTATATGTTTTGCACATAACTTTTGTTTATTTTGGTAAAATTACATAGACTTTGTGTGATATATTCAACTGAACAATTTAGAACATTATAGGATCCCCCGGGATGGCCCGAAGTCAAATAAGAGGGGACGATCGATTATTTACTTTTATTCGATCATAGGTATTCCACTGGGGAAAATGTTGTCACTGGGAAAATGTGGATTCCATTAGGGAATGTGATTTTGTATGAAGGTGATTTGACGTGGTGGTAGGTGGAATACCCATGATCGCATATAAGCAAATATCTGATTCTAACCTCGAATTTGATTTCGGGTCAGGTTTGTACATAAACAAATATACTGGTTTTATTGAAGACATGCAACTGAATATATCACACATGTGAGAGAAGTTCTTTTTACTTATTTTTCGAGTTGTATTATTAGGTGAAAACAAAAGAATGCAAATGTACAAATATAATTAAGAAGCCTCAGAATTAACGAATTACAACTTGAGTATTTACAATAAAATACAAAAAATGTCTAAACATCCTAAAAAGGAGAAAAATACTTGATCTTCATGTACGTGGTGTCTCCGTGGCTCGGTCTTGATCTTTGTCTTCAAGAGTTGGACTTATTCACAAGAATTGGTTCATTACAAATGAATTGATTTATTTACAAAAAGAATTGGTTATTTACAATAGCAGTTTGAAAGAACCGACAAGGGATTAGTCCAAATATGACTATTAGACTCCAAATTTATTTTTATAATTAGTGGAACGCACTAAAATAATAAACTGGAGAGTTTTGCATTTTTATCATTTTATTTGATAATTGAACAAAAATCATTTACAAAATCGCATGAAATCGAATTTACAATAAACTGGGCAGAACTTCTTTATTTCATAACTATGTCATTTCTTAATCAAATTGAGTGATTCTAAAGCCTAAATTGGTTCATTTTACGTCCTCTATCCACTGTAAAAAAAACTCAAGTAAAAACAGTTCGTGGTTGATGAGTTATTAGCAAATTACAAGTTTCTGAAACTCAGTTGACAGACCTTCGGTATTTGAATTACTGGGAATTAATTACAAGTGATCTAAGTCTAATACTTACGGGGTTAAACTAGACTTGAAGATGGATATTTACACAAATTATCAACATGTGTGATATATTCAGTTGCATGTTTTCAATAAAACCAGTATATTTGTTTATGTACAAACCCGACCCGAAATCAAATTCGAGGTTAGAATCAGATATTTGCTTATATGCTATCATGGGTATTCCACCTACCACCACGTCAAATCACCTTCATACAAAATCACATTCCCTAATGGAATCCACATTTCCCCAGTGACATCATTTTCCCCAGTGGAATACCTATGATCGAATAAAAGTAAATAATTGATCGTCCCCTCTTATTTGGCTTTGGGCCATCCCGGGGGATCCTATCGGAAAGACTCTTTTAAGCATTACCCACCAATACATACCCATACCCTACACAAATCATCCATTTACTCATCCCCAGTGAATGTTATTCCCCAGTGGAGAACGAATACTATTGAGAAGCCTATACGTATGCTCAAAGCTAAGAATTGGATTGATCCCCGTATATTACTGAACTTTGTCGGGTTGAACGCCTTAAATGAGTAGGCAAATCTTCCCATTTGAATCTTTTCTTACTTCTTATAGGGAAGTAGGAGGTTCCTCGGATCAATTCGACTATAAGTCGCGAGTCATCATATAAGTTTCTTAATTATATCCCTCTCACGGAAAAGAATAATCATACCCCCCTTAATGGCATCCAAAGAGTCTTATTGAGCGGATCCCCCGGTCAGAACTACGTTAGGGCTTTGATCCAAGAGTAGATTCAAGTCCTACAATGATTGGTACGTAGAGCAATACATGCGTATCCAAGCCCGTTGTACATAAACGAATATACCGGTTCCAAAACCGATTTTTACATGCAAGTGTGTTGTGTGACAATCTGTAAATATATGTGCTTTTCCTTATCATTTTAGACATTAAATAATATAGTTCAACGTTTTCATATGGGATACTACGTCTTAGTAAAGAGCATGTACTCAGTACGGAGGAGGAGACGGGTCTAATGACGTCTGCACCTTCTAACCTAGACCCCGAATCAAGGTTTTTGCATTCGCAGTCTAGTCAAAGAATTTTTGTGCCTTATCGCAATGAAGTTATTTTTTGGGTTTCTTAAATGGTTTTCCTTAAAATCTTTTATAAAACCCTTTCCTTTTGGAACCCGTCATTGTTTGGGTCATAACAAGGTGGCGACTTCGAACCTTATGATGATTCCTTGACAATTGACCTCTTCGATCGGTCAATTTCCGTGGGACGTGCCCCTCGGCACGTAACGCAACGATTCTCGGGTCGCAACTCTGAAAACCCGAAAATCTGGCCCTACAGAAGTTTGTTGAAATTTGTTGAAGTTTGGTGAAATAAACAGAAATAAAAAGAAATAAGTTGGGGAGAACAGACCCTAAGTTTGTTAGGTTCAGGCATTAAGGCAACACTGGTTTGTTTAGTTTTCTTGCTTTTTCTTCTTTCCTTTTTCTTTTTTATTGTATTTGTGTTGCCAAAAGGGAGGAGAGAGAATATACCGTGGTGGGTTTCAATTGAGTAATTGAATTTCTGGGTTGCAAGCAGATGAAAAGGGAGGAGAGAGAAAAGTAATGGGTTGTTTTTAGAAAAAAGAAAAAGTAGGCTAATTGTTGTTGTAACTTGGGGCCCACTTTATTTTTTTAAAATAAAAGTTTCCTTGGAAACTGGTTTAGTAAGTGGTAACCTGCTGTAGCAAGTCATAGGTCCTTATTGCAGCATTTTGAAAGTTTAGGTCCTTATTGTAGTTTTTTGGCAAAGTTTAGGTCCTTATTTGACCCTTATCCCAGTTGGACTGATAAGATGAACTTGTTGAGGGTGACTTTTTATGCTACAAGGATGCATATAATAGCCCACAAATTGCATACGTCGGCAAATTCTGACCACTGGATCGTGAGAGTGGGGCACTTATAACTTGTGCTCCCACCTCATCCTCGACTTTTTATCTTGTTGGATATGATCAATTGACTACCTTTTCATTGACTTTTTGGACCAAATAAGCAGAACTACAAGAAACTCGCAGCAATTACTCATAAAGTTCATGTGAAGTAGTATATCTTATAGACATGTTGAGTAAAAAAGATTTAATAGAATTGAACTCATGGCCATATCATAAAAACTAACCTCACAATCAACTAAGTATATTATTACTACCTCTTTGAGAGCGGACAGTGCAATGCACGACTAAACAAACCTTATTAGTTGGTTATGCGTTTTATAAACTTACATAGTAGTATAGTATATTTTGGTTTTTGAATGGTTTGTTTTGTTTTCGATTCATATGCAGTTTTTCCTTTTTTAGATTATTCATATTTCTTTTTGAATTGGCATTCTAATGCCATCTAGAGTATTACATATTTAGTAGTAATTTTTTTGAATAATGCAACTCAACCATAACCATTTCTTTTTATTTTTCCAAATTGTAAAAAGGGTTGATTAAGGCTCTGTTTGATTCACCTTAATTTTACATAAATTCAGTCCAGTTCATGCGTAACTTTAGCACTCATATAACTTTTTATTCCGAAATAATTTCATGATGATAATTATATCATCGGAAAGATCTCAAAGCATACTTTCAAATGAGTCCAATATTGACTATGTTTGGACAAGTTTTAAATGGTTAACAGTCAAGTTGAAAAAATCAATTCAGTTCAGTTCAGCTCGAATCAGTTCAATTTTATCCTGATGAATCAAACGAAGCCTAAGACATATGTTGCTCAAGTATTGACACTCTCTCATAAGGGAGTACAACTTCAAGTTTCATTTGATAAATTTCTTTTGGAATAAATTGCAAATAAATGTGGACATGTACATGGTAATAGATCAATGATTCTTGGCTACACCATTTTGTCAAGGAAAATGCAACAAATAATTTGTTATCTATGTTACAGTACTTGTTTTTTTTGTCCCTCTGTCCCGCGTATAGCACTAGTAAAAGTAAACTAAAGTTACAAAAGTTACAACACTCCATGCAAAAGCCAATACTATCATATGTGACTATGAGGTGCACCAACAGGCATCAAAGAGCCCGGATAAAACGCCATGGCAATGAACTAAATGCTCTTGGTACAGTGGCAACGGACTCGGGCCTCATAGTACAGCCAAATCTCCAGCCCTAGGAATTCAAGATCCCAAAAAAATTGTACGGTTCCGCTTCCGCGCATCTATCAGCTGAACATTTGCCACCTTATGTGACTCCTGAGCAAAACCTGAAAGGCTGGTGCAACATTAAGAGAATTGTTAATCATACAAAGATACTTCATAAACTGGTGATTGTATCTCCAGCAAAGATAACTTGTACTCAGTAGAGATTACAAAAGAATCATTTTCTCACTTCCTGAAAAAACATCTCTTACATGCAGGAAATAACCTTATACGGACTACTGCAGTCACGCTTCAAAGCTTGAGAAATGCACCAAAATGATCAAACACAGTTTCAAGCAGATTTTAATACATTCAAAACACTTACAAAGAACGAATAGCAATCAAGTTGTGATGTATGCAAATTTCCATTTCCAGAAGACCAGGACTTCATGGTGTAGGGATGAGTTAAGAATTGTCCAACAAAAAACGACTTTCATAAACAAAATTTGCACTTTCAAAAACAGAGACTAACCACGAGTTTGTAAGTTTTGAAAACAGCAAAGTGAAATTTGAAGCTTTTTGCTTCTTATATGATGGTATGACATAGTTAAGGATCAGAGGCCCAGAAGCTTTGACATCTAAATGAGCTTTCATTTAGAATTTACTTTCCAATAAATTTGAACTTTGAAAACACTTTGTAATATCAGCATTCACCATAAGCTCCACCAGATACAAAGCATGCAAAAGATCGAAAATGGCACCCCAAGTAGTAAGGCCTTAACTTGGAACATTTTATTTCATCCTTGACAATGATTAATGTGACAAAATGGAGATAATAACATCTGGGATCCTCGATAATACACTATGAAGTACTCGGGAAACCTGAAAAGGAGTTGAACTTGAATTGGAAGTTCATTTGACCATGTCATGAATAGTATCAAAATTTACCACAAAATAGCAAAAAACATTTGATTGTCATTCACAATGACAACATTATTTCACACAAAAATGCTGGACAATACGCAATGAACAATTCCACTAATAAAAAGTAACCTGCTAACATCAGAAATAAAGGTGAAAAGAGACTGGCTAACATGAGTGGAATATCACACTGCAGTGACATATAAGAAAAGAAATCTGATAGGTTGTTGAAAGTTTCATCCGATACTTTATGAAGTTTTCTGCTACAAATCTCCATATTAACAAGAGTATAACAAAGACAGAGCATATAATACCATATTGACCATGTTCATGCAGCTGATATTGATTTGTAGCCTTCCTTCTCAAGGACTAAAGCAAGGGAACTATCTCCAGTCTTCACAATTGTTCCATTTTCCTGAAAGGCAAAGGACCAAGAGTTGGCATCTAAAAAATGGTTACACAAAAAGGGTTGTTAACCAGAACTAGTTGGGCCCATCTAGTGAGAAAAGGATTAGTATTGATTCATTTTATCGTTGATCAATGAAAGAAAAAAAAACGTCACAAATTCTTCAAGCACCCAAACACAATCCTTTGATTGACTTTTAAGGACACATAATCAGAGCTAATCCAACAAATGACGTCGAAAGTGAAACATCAAAACATCTTAGATTCATGGAGCTATATCTGACTGAGACTCGTAAAGGCACAAGGACAACAAAAAAAGGCCTTCCAAGTGTCATGTAATGCCCTTGTATACTCAATAACATCATAACTTCAGTGGTCAATGCAGACGACACAGCCACATCATCGTACGTATTTGAGTCTAGAAATACCAATGCTGAAGCAATCAAGTAGGGCTTATAGCGATTCCACTTGGTAGAGCCATACAGAAAAGGATTCGGCAATAAACTGATTTCATATTAAAGACTAATTGGATCTGGATGACATCGGAAGGACATAACACCAGAATTTAGCTGCACAATTTGAATTATCACTTACTTGGATGGTTGCATCACATGAAAAACACTAAAGAGTTTAAGATAAACATATTGGTGTTTCTTATGGTGAATTTAGGTCTTTAGGAGACTAAGGGGGTGTTTGGTTGGGCCAAATGGAATGGAATGGAATCAGTAAACCCATTCTGAGTGTTTGGTTCGCGTATTTGGGTAAGGAACTTGAATCCCTCCGGATTCAAGACCCCCCAAATTTAACACCACTTGAAACTCCCCAATTTCTAGTGGAATCAAATTGAAACCTGTACACAACAAAACAAAAATAAAACATAAGCAAATTTTTCACTCAAAAAAAAACATATGCAAATTAAAACAAGAGCAGGTACTCTCTCCTCACTACTCTACCGGAGCTACACCAACAACCACCCCAGCGCTGCCAGTTCGGCCACCGTAACTGCATTAGCTACCCCCTCCATTACCACCGCTAGAGTCTCCTCCGGCTGGCGATCCCAGCGGAGCCCCTGCCTCATCCCCACGACTTGTCCCCAACCTCTCTCTCTCTCCAAAATTTCAGCCTTGTTTCACCCTCGTCCCTCCCCCTTCCACCACCTCCTGCCCAAACCCACCTGGCTCCTTACAGCACCACCTCCTCACCCAGATCTACATATGTACTCATCAGTCAACTACAAAGCCGTGGCTGAAAGAAGTGCAGCAAACAATGGCGTAATTTACCAGTGGGTTATTGAGGAGAGAGGAGAGAGAAAGGGTTGGTGGGTTTTTTTTATTTATTTATTCAATTTCTTTTAATGAAATTAAAAAGAATGCCTTTTAAATGGAAAAAGGAAAAAAAGGATAAAATGAGATCTAATTTCATACCTTCACTTAACCAAACAACATATAACATTTATGGGGTTCCCATTCCAAACCCCCTGGTATCATTCTGATACTGATTCCATTCCAGTTCTCTGACCAAACGGGCCCTAAACAGAGCTGGCCTTCTCTTGCAGTGTTTAGGAGAACAAAATGGAGTTTATTGGCAACAAAAAAGATTGGGATTGTTCTGCTTTACAATAATCTCTCTGCTGGTTTTCTGATGCTACAGAATACTCCTGTTCAATAAGGATTTAAAGTCTGGGTTTATCAGTGTTTTATGCTCTTCATGAAGTTCATACAAATGACCACAGCGATGGCATGATCTTGCACATTCTATATATCAATCAAAGCGATAATTAGCTGCATCTCTTCTGATCAAATTATAAATGGAACTTTATAGTTCAACTTTTTCTTTCTTTCGATAAGGGAACTTCACAGTTAATAGAGCTGCAGAATTATATACTTCCATATATCACATGATACCATCATAACTATGACTTACCATAATATGAATATATGCAGGTTTTATATAGTCTAGAAGACGCTGATAATGAGTGATCATCAGCACAGAATTTTTCGGCGTCAAAAGGGCATTTACTGCTTTTGCTACATCTTGAAGTGCATCGACATCTAACCCAGAGTCAATTTCATCTAGTATAGCCAAGTCAGCGCCCAAAACCTGCATTATACAGAAGCAACTGTGACATGCAAAAACCAAACTTGATTGGCTCATTTATCGACAATGCCTGACGAGGTCATCCCATATTTATCCCTCGCTTCTTGTTAAAATACGAATGCATGTATTACACATTATACTCACGCATTGAAGACGCAAAACCAAATACTTCCTGCCACAAAGGTCAAGTGTCTCTTTCGGAAAGCAAAAAGTATGAAAAGAAATTATATTAATGACGCTGTAAAACCAGCAAAGGACGACAAGTTGTCCTCATACAGCCATACAGTAACAGATTTTCCCAGTTTATCAGAACATCAGAAATCAAATAGCTCCTAAAGGATCCAGTCACCCTTACCCACAAAGAAGTGTAATACATGCATTCATATTACAAGCTCAGGTGACAACGAACCCCTAGAAAATATTCTTGCATTCCTCTCCAACCAGATACACAATAGGATGGCAAAGAAAGATTGGTCAAAAAGTGTCTTCTTTAAATTTGAATGTTACGAAAACACATTGTGTTGAGCAAAGTGGGAGAAAATAGAAGCACGACAAATAAACAAAGAAATGGCACTTATTGGTTCCATAAAACTCAAGAGCATGCCCAGGAGAAAAACAAGAAATGGAACATGCCCTCGCCCCAAGTTTATATTTATTAATAAACAAGAAGTAGGACATACCGCAAGTTGTAATATCTCATTCCGCTTCCTTTCTCCACCACTAAATCCTTCATTGACATTTCTGTTCAGAAAATCCATCTTCATGTTCACCAGATCAAGCTTGCTATATACATGGCTAAAGAACTGTAAAGGAGATTTTCAGGAAGAAGAAATCAAATCAAACCGCTCTATGGGTCAAAAAGTGAAAGAAAAGTCAAGGGAGTTATTCATAATTAATACACATGAGATATTGCATAACTAAAGAAGGAGAAATTCATTTCCACCCCATGTAGACGGAAGGTCGTCCAACAGTTAAATACTGCATAAATTTTTACAATGACACACTTTGATGAGCGTCTCATGGAAAAAACACCGTGTACTTTATTATGAGAAGAGGAAACTCAGTAGCAAAAGGGCTCTCCAAAACATGTCAACCCAAGAAAGGTGATTCCAAAAAGGGACATGAAACATAGGTGCTTATCTTTTAGATTTTGCACACACTTAGAATATGAATATCAAGGAAAATAAAGAAACCTATAATTACGCACGACCAACAGCAATAAAGATAACTCATAAAAATCTGAAACTTCATGATTTTATTAGGATTACATGTAAATACTTTATGACGGAAAATACACAGAAAGACAGGATCTTGAACAAGTTGAATTTGAGAATATAACAGACAAATACCTCTATTGGGCCAAGCTCGGGCAGACCAATTTTTCTTTGCCTTGCATTATATGCCATATTTAGGAAATCAGCATTGCTCACTCCAGGAATCTCGACTGGTGACTGGAAGCTCATAAACATCCCTGAAAGAGACCTTTCCTCCGGGTCCATGTCAAGCAAGTCTTGACCTTTAAAAATTGCACTCCCTCCTGTAACTTCATAATCTGGGTGACCAACAAGTACCTAAAAGATAGAATGACTCGGTAAATTCAAAGAAACTGCGCAGAATGCAGAATGTCAAGCACAGTAAGAAACAAAAAGCCAGCCAACTAGGAAATGTCATCTCTGTCCAGTCACAAATAAGATCCCTCAGGAGGACAAAAGGGGAGACAGAAAATATATATCAAGCAATAAACCCCTCAAAAATGACAAGAAAAGAAGCCCAAATGCGAACTGCTACCCTGTCCACAAATGACTGACCCTTAAGTTTATATCACACATACTAAGGTAGGCGTAAATATATGTGAATTAGTAGAATGCCCTTCAAAAAAAAAAATTTAAAAAGCATATTAATCACACTGTTAAGTTTTGAAATTGGCACGACAGTGATTACAACAACACTTTATGCTCAAGAGCAAATTGAAGTTCATAGCCTTTTCTTGTCTTGAATTCCTAAAGGATCGATCATTTTTGGACAATAGCTCTTTCTGTAGGAGTAGTAACTAGTAAGAAATACAATTTCGAGAATATCAAATGAAAGACTTTGGAAAACAGTGACACCAACATATCTGCTACAGAAGTACAGACATACAAAATCTAAGACGACATTATAGTAGTGAGTTATGTCATGGGATTGGACCAGGGAAAGAGCAGTGAAGGCAAGATAACATACACTGGGGAAACTGGAAAAGCATAACCTCAATGATAAGTATGCAACCATTCGAGATAACATTATAACCAATCTGATGTTATTATCATAAGAAACCAACCTTTGAAAAAGTACTCTTCCCAGAACCATTTTTCCCCATGATTGCATGCACCTACAAGTAACGAAGTCATGTAATATTAGAAACTGATCATCTCATTGCTCAGTTCATACAAAATTAGACCTAACAAAGTAGTATATTTCTCCCACGTCTTACAATCTGAGTGAGATATGAAAGGTAACAGTTTAACAAAACTGTTTAAGTTTAACCAGACATAAATTTTCATCACCAAGAAAAGTAAAAAAAGAGTTTACATAAGAAAGATTAAGTAGCAGCAATTTAAGGTTCTGCAATATTAGAAAGTGACCATCTCATCGCTCAGCTAACACAAACTTAAAACCTAACAAAGTAGTATGTTTCTCCTGCATGTCTTACAATCTGAGTGAGATATGAAAGGTGACAGATTAACTTTAAGTTTAAGAAGACATTCATCACCTAAAAAAGTAGAAAAGAAAATTACATAAAAAATATTACAGTATTAGCATTTAAGATCATGCTCTTTCAATCTTCCTTTCTCCAACAAAAAGTTCCAAAGCACAGTTGTTTCTTCCCAGCAAAAGCATATGTACAAAGAAGACTGGTCTTAAGACAAATGCGAAAAGAAAAAAAAAAACTATCCACCGGAAATATAAAAAAAACACAAATACTAAACATCATAGAAATTAATGGTTGTTGAGGAAGCGTTCCAGTTCTCCACAAACCACAGAAAGAAAGAAGCTTTAGAAAGACAATAGTGACACCTGAAATGAAGCTAAGAAGGCTTTCCACAAAAATACAACAAAAATATTTGCCAAATAGCCATAAAACACACAGAATGTTTAGTCCTTAAGTCACTATGACAATATATACATTGCTTTACAATTCTTTCCATTGACACACACCATAGATTTTCGGTTGGAAAAATTTGTGCCACAAAACAACTACCACTTGGATAGAAGCAGAAAATTGGGCTTTGCAAATAATTTATCTGCTCCCATGGAGGTATGATAACCTATTTGACTTCACTTGGTGACCAAACAAACTACTTGTTTCTTGTGTTCATGAGTACACTGAATCCTCAGTGAATATTGTTTCTTCAGTGAATTTGTTTTCAGATTCACGTGATGACTACAACCTCTCTTATCCTATAGAGGAGGGGGGGGGGAATGAAAAATTAAAAAAGGCTTAGAAGATGAGAATTACTCTTGGCTGTCCTTTCCCAGTTTCCCCTGCTTTTCATGCATCAAGTGAATCCTTCTCAAATCTTCAGGTTGTGCATGGAGCAGATAGTCAAGTTGTTAAGGAGGTGCCCCTTACTGAGGTTCAACGTCATGGGGGTGACTTGTTATTAGTAGATTGTTTGCGGACTCCTTGTCCTCAATTATCTCCTGGTTTTCATAATAATTCTTGAATCCAAAAACCTATGTTCTTCTTCATAACACGGAAAAAGAAATTCGAGATCACTTCACTTGTGTTTCTTCAGGATGTGATGGCTTGTTGGATCATTCATTAAGTTCCTAATATTGGACTAGATGTTATCAGTGCTTAAACAGGTGCAAAATGAAGAATTCAAATGCAAACACATGTGCTGGTATTATTAATTCATTTATTTATTGTAAATTCAAGTCTTCAACCATACATAAAAACGAGTTTATGCTTAATAAGTAGTATCATATCATCCTCCAAGGACTTTCCTAACTTAAGTGCTTAGCTATAAAGAATTATTCTACAATAAATTTCGACGTCAAACGAAATGCAATTGTCTCCGATAAAATTCAGCAACCATCCATAGACCAACAACAACAACAGAACTACAAACAAAATGCAATTTGTCTCCAATAAAATTCAGCAACCATATACATATACACCAACAATAAAAACAGAACTATCAAACAATTTGTCTCCAATAAAATTCAGCAACCATACATACACCAACAAACAACAACAAAACTATCAAACAAACCACAAATTGGAACGATTTCAGTTCACAACATCATAATCCCACAACTCAACCTGTCAATTAAAATTGCAATTCAAAGCTCAAACAAACACAAAAACAAGTTTCTTCTACAATTAAAAGTTGCAAACAAACACAAAAACCAGTTTCTTCTACAATTCAAAGTTCAAACAAAACACAGAAACGAGTTTCTTCTACAATTCAAAGTTCAAACAAAACACGGAAACGAGTTTCTTCAACAATTAAGGTTGCAATTCAAAGTTCAAACAAAAGACAACAAAACACAGTAACGAGTTTCTTCTACAAACTATTAAAGTTGCAATTCAAAGTTCAAACAAACACAGAAAACTAAATGGCAATTTTATTTATTTATTGTTTTTCAATAAATTAGACAAACCTCGCCTTCATAAACGGTGAGATTAACGCCATTGAGAATCTGTTGACGAGTCTCAGCAATCACAGCCGTTAAATCCTTCACTTCAAGAAGTAGCTTCTTCTCGCGTTCATCGTGTTTAGAAATAGACGGTGATGATTCGACGGCGATTGCTCCGGCGGTAATCGGACGGCGCCGGTGGGAGGGGGAGGAAGCGAGGAGAGAGAAAGTGCGGGAATGAGGTGAACGTGAAGATGATGAAAGGATGGAAATTTGTGACGAAGTTTTAGTTGTTAGGGTTTGAGTTTGGTGAGAGAAAATGGATGATGGTGTCAGTGTTGGGTGAGTGAAGGACAATGGGTGCTGAGCCATTGTTGTTGAAGAGAGAGAGAGAGGAGAGGAGAGAGGAGAGAGGAGAGAGGAGAGAGGAGAGAGAATGGGGAAGTTGGAAAGATTAGAGAGAGAGAGAGAGATAGAAGAGACAAACGAACAGCAAAAAGACAAAAATGAATAAGTAAATGTTAAACAATCAGGCTATAATATCAACAAGCACCAGTGGTCTAGTGGTAGAATAGTACCCTGCCACGGTACAGACCCGGGTTCGATTCCCGGCTGGTGCAATTTATTGTTCTGATGTTTTTGTTCTGATGTGAAACCACCCTTAAGAATTTAACCATAAAAACTGTCTATGACTCATATATAAGTCATAACTCATAACTACCATTTTATTAATCAATAGCATACTTCAAGATGATGTCACTTAATACAACGTGTGTGACAACATGTGGTTTTTCATGAACAATATCTTTGAGAATTTAAGCATAAAAATTGTCTAATTTGACTCATATATAAGTCATATATATCATTTTGTTAATCAATAGCATAATTAATAGACGGTGGTTGTCATTTTCAAGTATCAATTTCAAGATGATAACATTAAACCTTTTTCATACTTTAAGATGATATCACTTAACACAAGGTGTTAAAATGTAACAGCGTGTGAAAATGTAATTTCTCATGAATAAAATTACAAACTATGTTTTTTCTTCTCACAGAAATTGTCTAAATTCACTCATATATAAGTCATAACTATCACTTTCTTTGTCAATAGCATAATTGATAGACAAGACAGTGGTTACTATTTTCAAGTATTAATTTTGAGATATTGACATTAACTTATTTTTATGTTTCAAAATGATGTCACTTGACACAATGTGTGAAGATGTGATTTCTCATGAACAAAATTACAAATTAAGTTTTTTTTTTCTTTTCTGGAATGTTAGTCGCCTTGTAAACGATAAAACATACAAGTAATCATAGGATACTGATATAGTCGGAGTAATAATCTTCTTAATAAATGCTCAAATTGTCGCTTACGTTGTTGCTTTTATAAACCGACTTCAGACAACCCTTCAATGAAAATCACTACACAAAATAAATTTTTCCCGTCTTAAATTTCCAGTTTTTGTCTGCTACAATAAAGAAAATCATATACCAATGTCCCATTTTGATTTTGGAACAATAATCAGTGACACTCGTCATTGAATAAGCTTTTTTCCTAAACACAAAGGTACTGATTGGAATATAAAAAAAGCATTGTTGACCACTTGAAAAGGTACAGATATAGGAGATCGATCAATTGGATTTACCAACAAGGCTGGTGGTCTAGTGGTTCCAACAAGCTTACTCCCAAGTGCCTTGGTAAGGCAAGGTCATGAATTCGAATCCTCATTCCCCCTCATGCCTTGTGTCTGTTGGCTTCCAGGAACTATACTAGCCCCTTGTTGGTGCTACGTTGATGGGGGGTCGGGGCCAGTGCTTGCGTTGGTTGTTCAGTTAATTTGATATGTTCGTTGTTGAACACGAGAGTCCAAAAATGATGTAGCGGGGTTGCCTCGGTCGCCATTCACTTGCACCCTCTTCTTTTTTTTTTGAGCAAAAAAAAAAATTAGATTTCCCAAAAGAACATCAAGGGTGGAGGTCTAGTGGTTCCAAGCTTACACCATGTGGTTTGGTAAGGCAATGTCATGGGGATTCCCCATACCCATACCATGTAAATTGTAACTGCGGACTTCTAGAAACTATACTAGCCCCTTGACAACACTATGTTGACGAACCAATACTTATACGAGCAAAAATAGAATTTCCAAAAAAGAAAAACAACCTAAGCAGTTGAGCGAGAAAAAGAAAAAGAATAGTATTTGAGCGTGCTACAGCCTACAATAACTACAAGAGCTGATGAATACATAAAGATCTTTCTCACCGGAGAAGACAATGCTCTCTCTCTCTCTCTCTCTCTCTCTCTCTCTCTCTCTCTCTCTCTCTCTCTCTCTCTCTCTCTCTCTCTCTCTCTCTCTCTCTCTCTCTCTCTCTCTCCCCCTCACATATATCCATCAGCTAAACAATAGGACAATTTTAAAATTCTCGATTTATTTGCTACACTCCCTCTTTTTCCCTTTTTAGCCGACTAGTTGATGGAACGCGTGTGATGCACGCGTCTCCCCAAGTGGGTTAATATAGATTAAAAATGTTAAATAGTAAAATCATTCTAAAAATCTTAGTTATTAATTTTAGATGTACTATTCACATGAAAAGGATAAGGATATTGTAGTAGTTGAAAATAATTGTTTGAACTAAAAAGATTATTGATGGACTTGAATCTGTGCCATAATTGATTCTTTTGTTATTACTTTCCTTACAATGTTATAATAAAAGAATCATGTCGCTATTGGCTTTGATAATGCGAGGCTAGCAAATATTTTTCTTTGAATCTCTTTGACTAAGATCTAAGTTTCAGTTTTTGGTACAAGTCATCCATTGTATATAAAGTATTGACCCATACAATAAGTCGGTCTAACCAAGTGTGCTTCTACCCTCTAATTTCTTTTGTCCATATCAATACGAACCAATATCTAACGCAAATTGGTTAGCTTATTTCTTCAAGATTTTTCTTAAGCAAATTGTACTTGAGGCACCAATCACCTTTGAGGCATAATAGCTTGAGTAATGAACGATAGAGAGAAAATGGACAAAACACTCATAATGAGGGGCTATGATTTATTGAACTCGAAAGGAAATCATATAACATAGCCATATAACACTCTTACAAGCATTTGTCATTGAATTAGCTTGCTAATGAAGGATCATAAGTTTAATAAGAAAACAAATCCAATTTTAAAAGTAGTATATTGCAAACCAACAATGATGGTTTGAACACTCAATTACAATTTCAGCAACTGTTACCTCTCAAAAACAAGAAAATCAATAAAAATTACACTATCTCACAAAAGCTTCTAAGTAATCTGTACAAAATTTGATGCTAGCAACTATTTGCAAACCACTTCTTTGCTTGTCTTGAAGCAACATCAGTTTTCTCATCATTCACAAATCACAGTTCATATTTGAAAGTTATCAGATTATCCCTTCTCCACCAAGTCACCAGATCATCCGTTCTCCTTCTCCCAATCTGCTTACCTTGTGTTGTGTAGCAAACTATTTCAATTTATGCTTCAAGGCTTCAACCCCCAAGCCTTTATGAACAATCACATCCACTGAAAACCAAGTTGCAACACTACCTCAGCCACTTCACATTTGAATACAATTAGAACTTTCTCATATGAGCAGCAAGCCAAACTATGAGAGCTAGCATGTCTTCGCCTGCTCATTGTATCCTATGTTACTTTATGTCATATGATAATATCATTCTTGCTTATACAAAATAGCTAGTAAAATAGACAAATTCTTAAATGCACGACTTCTAAAAAAAAACATATCTGCTCATTGGCCCCTATTTATTTGTAGAATTCCAAAACATTATTGCCTAAAAGCCAATGTTAAAAAGAGGGAAAACTAAGATCAAAAGACATGCTAAAAGTGAGACAGCCCAGAAATAAGAGACTCCAACTAATATGCAATGCAACAATATTATCAAAAAAAAAATAAATAGCACAACAGGAAAACACACCATCAATCTATGTGAGCCAAAGAACCTCAGAAAATCAAAGGAGATCGACATGCATTATTAAAAGACCCTCTACTA
This sequence comes from Tetragonia tetragonoides, assembly GCA_038025085.1. Classification (NCBI taxonomy): domain Eukaryota; kingdom Viridiplantae; phylum Streptophyta; class Magnoliopsida; order Caryophyllales; family Aizoaceae; genus Tetragonia; species Tetragonia tetragonoides. Next base: position 38,095,489 of record CM076143.1, read on the forward strand.
CTAAAATGAGGTTTTCCCAAGACTTGAATAAAAGACAATGAGCTAAGCTCATTCACAAAGGCCAAAATGAACACATTAAACCCAAAAAAAAAATTAAAAAAGGAGAAGAAGAAAAAAGCTCATTCACAAAAGCCAAAATGAACACACTAAACCCAAAAAAAAAAAAAAAAAAAAAAAGGAGAAGTACTAAAAAGTGCCTATTTTCTGTATATACAGGCCAAGTTCGGGAGGTCATACACTATTATTGTCCTTTCACTTGGTGAGTGAAAATGTAAACATCAACTAACCAAAGAAGTGAAAAAAATTCAATAAACCAAAGATACACTAATAGTATAGCTTACCAACAAAAGCAGCATGCAACGATCCTTAGCATGTCGCCATGTCTTCCCACACAATGTCTTCAACATATGGACCCCATGCCTCATAATAATTATAAGTTAACTGACCCGTGATTCTACCGGTTATGGCACATATTCCAAGTATCAAAATCTGAACCACCAATTTGCAATAGCCTACTTTCCATTCCATTTGTATCCCTCTACCCTAATCCATATTCATTCCTCCCATCTAATTAAGTGAGTGACCAATATGTTTTCCTTTGTGTATTAACCTTGTTGCTTGCCCAAACAATGCAATCTTTGAGTCTATATAATCCATCATTGTCTCTGTCCAGTGAGGTATTTGGTTATAGACTCTTCCTCTATTTTAATAAATGCCCTTCTCATTTGCAATCATTTAAGCCTATTGCAAGTATCAGGAAATGGAAACAATTGCTCAACAATTGGTTCTCATTTTTGTGTCAAACACAGTCATCGAATTCAAGTCCAAATAATCCAAAACATATGTCGAGATACTGGAATGATGATGTTAAAATCTTATGTTAGAGTAAACAATCTTTCAGCAATGCCTCGCTCCCAAATTAGTTCAAACTTCAGACCTCATGCTAGGGCCTCCTTGTCAAAACAGTGTCGATGAAAGCTTACACTAAAATGACCTAGTATAGTTGGTGTAAAGGGGGGAGGGTAGGGGAGGAGGAACAAACATACGCACAAGGAAACTCAACTTTTACAGTTGAAACTCCATTTTCAACACCCTAAAAATTATGAATAAAAGAACATTATTGACTTATTAACATAAAAGGAATAAATCAACCCACCAAGGAACTTATCTAGGTCTTTAACTGTTCTCCTCTCAAACATGTGAAAACAGGAACCAATAAACTACTTGCATGAGAGACAAAGGATGCAAAAAGATGGGGTCAAGGGTGATGTCAGAGTATCTTTACCAATAACTGCCTATCATCCTGCCATGCCGCTCTATTGAAACGTATAACGACGACTGGCTTCTGGTTCTCTAATTTCCCTTTATAAATCACACTTGGAGCTTTTTCTCCATGTTGAGACACAATGTTTGCAACTGCAAAACCAGATGTGGCATTATTCAGTTGCTTGTACATGAATTCGCAAAATGCTGGTAAGCTAAACCCACCATCCTCCTCATTCCCTGCGATAAAACATGGAGTACATGACCAACCATTAGCATGAATATTCTCCTCTCTTGACAAATAAGGGCATATGTTTAAGAAAGTGATACACCTACCAACATCAGGTGTATCAAGCACTATTGTCTTATATTAGATGAACCCAGGCAACATGGGACAAGTTCGTATCCCTGGGATCCTATTCTCTGTACAAGAAATCTGATGCCCCCACAGCAAATTACCCCCTTAAATTCTGCATTAAAAAGTAAGATACCGCTCTTGTGGAGGAATATTCATATTTGTCAACAAAACACCATTATTCACCCAAATTACAAAAATATTACACACAACAAAGGATGCTTCATATAGAAGCACAAATGGCAAAGATAGAATTGAACTAAAAGAGTGGTGAAGAACATGACACCAACCCAATTGACAAGATTTCCATGTAAGGTAGGTCTGCAAATTGAATGTATGTAACACTATCCATATAGTACAATGCAAAACGTTAGTTGCTAACTTGCTTTTGGTTTCGTAGTTGCTATTAGTTTCCCTCTGAAAGCTACCTCGGATTAGTTCCTTGTAATATGTCCAACACACGAACGCAAAACAATATGACACATGTTAGGTTTTTCACCAATTCCCGTCTTTGTATTCATGCAGCATAGTCTCCCCCCCCCCTTCTTCCCTTTCACCGCATACATGTGTGGAAAGCATTTTCTGAGTTCAATGATTTGTAGTGTGCTCAGTGCTGACACAACGACATTTATTCAAGCAAATTAACATTAGAAAGCTGAAATTTTCCGAAAAATTAGCCTTAAAGGTATATTCCCTCAGGTGCATTTATTCAAGCAAGTAAACGACATTTATTCCCTCAGATACATGACTGGCATATTCCAAATTTCAAAACTTTGGTATCGCCAATTCTGGATTTATGCACCATAACTAACGCAAACAATATCTTGAGTCCAAATAAGGAAATTTGGACAACTAACAGGTTAAATAATTTGGCAATAAAATCTCACAACCCAATACCCATTTGCACCAAAACCCCAAATTGCGACAAAAACAAAATGCTTTTCCCCCATCCAACCCCACAAATAAATCCACCTTTTACAAACCCACAGCTCTCCAGTCTACAAGTTTGCTTCCCATAGCCCAAAATACTACTTATATGAAACTTTTGAAAAGATTATCAAACCCAGAATCTCAGATCCAAACCTTTCACACCCAATAAAAAATTACACACAAAATCAAAATTCAAAATCAAGGAAATAATGGGCAAATGATTACCTGAGAATCAATAAGCTCAGTTCACACTTAAATCGAATAACCCTCGGGCACTGAAACATGAGAGCTGAGCTAGCATTAACTTCTACCACTATACTGTTGGAATACAATGAATAGGGGGGTTAGATTAGATAAAGCTATTAGGACATGTAATTTTAAGTGGGCCTTTGAAGATATATATGCCCAAAAAAAAAAAATCTTCAATTATTGGAGAGGCCCTTCAGAACACCTTTTACCCCTATCTCGTCATTGTTTCCAGAAATGGCAAACAATTGGTCAGCATGAAAATAGGAGATGCGTGGCCGCAAAGCAAATAGAGGAACATATGTGAGAAGACACCTCAGTTTATAGACCATTAGCAGTTGCCAAGCAAACAAAACCTCCCCTCCTCTCCCAAAAGCTGCGCCAAATAGCTTTGACTCCTTTATCAACTTGTTTAGTACGAGGAAATCACTCAGTAAATTGCACTTTTGTTAGCCTCAATAACCATTAAAACATGCACGACATAGTCAAGACAATAACTTGTATGGATAATCGGACATAAACAACAATCAAAATGACTCAAGCAAAGATAAGGATTCCCTGATAGAGACATATACCTTAGGCACTTGAAATGCAGTTTTATTGTTTCATGACCTCAAACTGAACAAGCTTAGAGGGATTGAAATTCTCAAAGGCCTACTGATTGAAGTTGCTTATCCGTGGTGTCATGATCCATCACTATTGTCTGCTTATTCTTACATGAGAAACGAGAAGACATTGCAATCAACAAAAACCAAAAACTTAACAACACATGTAACTAACAAAAGCAGAAGTTCATTAAAATGGCATTAATATGGAGAAAATAAAAGTATAATCTTAATATGTATAATATTGAATATCAAGGTCGAACTAACTCTCCACCATCTAAAAATGGTTGAAGTCGATTACACTGTAATTTGCTCGGACTAAAACAATGAAAATTTTACACAACCCCAAAATTGTTGCTTTGAGTATGGTTAACAAACTTAAAGAGAATCCTTTAAACCAAAACTTTCAGATATGACAAATATATCTACAAATTGTATATCCACTTCTAATCAACAGTGGGTAATTATTAAAAACATACATAATTAAAGAATTCTTGGCCAGCTCCCGTAATCCAAGCCTTTGAAACTTTCAGCTTTCTCTCTCTTACTTTAGCTTGAACCAATTCCCTTTTTGAACTTTCCGTTAATGGGTTTTAATTGGGCACAATGCAAGTCTATTTCTTTTTCAATTTGAATCGAATTTCCATTTGCTAAAGAAATATCCATTTAATAGATTGCCCATTAAACCACCGTCCATGGTCACTGAATCCTTGGTAACTTTGTGAATTTGATGAAGATTCAGCAATAGGATTCATACGCGGTAGCTTCACACTGAAGAGAAAAATTCAGCAAATTCAGAAATAAGACAGAGAAAAAAAAAAGAAAGATAAAGAGACATAGAGAGAGAATTTTACTTAACAGAGAACAAATGAGGGAGAGACATCTGGTTGATAATAGAGGGGAGGGAGATATGGTAGAGCCGTAGAGGCATGGGATTTTGGAGTGATTTCTGGATCTGGTTTCTTATCAAGATAGAGAGAGATGAAATAGAAAATTGTGAGGAAAGGACTGGAATGGTGGCAGAAGGAAAGGACTGGAAAACGAGAAGGAAAAAGAAGAAAGAAAAAGGAAAACAACTAAGGGGAAAGAAAAAGGAAAAATGCCTAAAAAATAAATAGATCAGGAACTATTCATTGTCAACTGTTCAATTGAACAGTGCACCGAGCCATTTTCTCTTTTAGAAGGGTAGGAGGATACACACTCTCCCTATTTTTATAGCACTCTCGATATGTGCTGTTTTTTCTTCTAAGGATTTTAGGGGATGAGAGTGACTCTTGTTCTATTAGCAAATCTGGAGAACAGAGATAGGGAAAGGGTATAGTTCGCTTTCACAATCAAAAGCATAAAGGCGATTCTCTTAATCTCACACTATCTACTTATGAGAGACTTTCTCGATCAAGATAAAAAAAAAAAGTCAGTTTCTACCACCCTCGTCAACTCTCATTCATGATAATTCGTGTGTTAAAACATGATAAGAATGTTGATCATGAGAAGATGGACGTGCAGGTTTTCAACAAAGCATATGCATCCTGTGGTTGTAGCGAGAACTCTGTTTCTCGTACACCTATTAAATTCAAGTCACAAATGGATTTAGTGGAACAGGTGGTTGTGAAGGGAATTTGATCACTTGGACTAAGGATTTGGAGTTGGATTCGGCCAATACTAATGATTCAGTGGTTTTTTATTTCCGTAATAAAGGACTAATAATTTCCTTCCTAGTGCTCACTTCTGGATCGACTGTCCTATTTTTGGATGGCTATGTTTATCGGCCATGCCGAAGCTCGCTTCAGACTTTTTTTTACATAAGTCGTTTTACCTGTTTACTCTCACAAGCGCTTTATTCGTTGCAGAAACTTTGGAAGCATGAGCGGAAGTTTGATCCACGACCTCCAATAGAGTTGCGTTCTCTCCTTCGCAAGAGGACTCATAAAGCCCCTTTCATGAAGATATGCCTAGTCAACTGATGTTGATAACCCAACAAGGAAGAAACCAGTTTCTAACTATCTTAATTCTTATGTATTTATTATGTATTGTAACTTAGTTTTAAAAAACACAAAATCTTGCTCTTAAAGTGAATTTTTCAGTGTTTTTCTTTGTCGTGTTCATGTTTTCTACACATGTTCAAAAAACAAAAAGTCTCCTCGTTGATATAGCATGCCAATTGTAGCTTCATCATGTTAGAAATACTCTCTCAAGATAAAGACAAATGAAGAGGCAAGTTGTTAGTGAAAAATTAAAAGTGCGCCTAATTGGGGAGTAGGTATTAGAACCCTACGCCTCTTTTGAGCGCAGCTGTTTCAATTCTGCGCCCAAATAAGGTGCATGGTTATATAACATGCGCCCATCTAGGGGAATCTATTATGATTTTCCGAAAAAAATCAAAATTGCTCAAAACTGAAAATTAATTGAACGTGAGTTCAGACGGGAACAAACCTTAAAAAAAACCGTCGTTACTACCGTTATCCTTGTTATCATGATTGAGATTGATCGAACAATGATTTGTTAAACGATTCACAAGAAGTGTTATATGACGATAAATTAGAGAGCTATTATGAGTTGGGGCAGGAAAATGGATTACTCCCTAAAATTAAAAGAAGGGCAATATTCACATTGTTTTATCAGGAGTGGTATTATTGCGAACTGATTTGAAAAATATTGGTCACCCCTCCAAGAAGGTATAACCGTATAAGTTAGAATTAGGGGTTTTTGAATCTTAGATCTGAGAACCCTAAAGTAGAAAAGAAAAAGGAAAAAAAATGGTTTGAGCTTGTTGTTTGCTCTTTTTTCTCAACCTACTAGCCACGATGATGTGTATAATGCCGATGGTGAAGCTGGTGGTGGTCATGACGGTAGAAGAGCGGAGTATATGCGTCTGGTTGTCACCGTGGCTGGTTCTTTAACAGGATTGAAGAAGTAGCAGTTATGAAACATCATTGCTTACTTTTTTATTAGTAGTTTATTTTATGTTTACGTTTTGTGTTCAATGATTCCGTATTGAGTCCTGTAAAAATGTGACTCTGGGCCATTCGTGTGATCGGCTTTCTACCCTTCTCAAAAAAAAAAAAAATAGTACCATACCAAGTGAAATTTTCCAATAAAAAAAAAAAAAAGCATTTGAGTGAGAAAAAGCAAAAGAAATAAGAAAAAAAAGTATTTGAGCGTGCTACAGCCTTCAAGGCTACAACAACTACAAGAGCTGATGAATACATAGAGCTCTGTCTCACCGGAGAAGACAGTGTTCTACTTCTGGTACGCTCTCTCTCTCTCTCTCTCTCTCTCTCTCTCTCTCTCTCTCTCTCTCTCTCTCTCTCTCTCTCTCCTTCCCCCCACTCCCCCCCTCTCTCTCTCACATCCCCATTTCTCTCTATCAGCTAAACAATAACAAACTTAAAAACTCTCGATATACTTGCTACCCTCACTCTTTTTTTTTTTTTTCCTTTTCATTTTCTTTCTCCGATAATCTCCGGTTGGTATTTACCGGTCATTTACGACCGGCGAACTCACCTTCCGGTTGACCACTATAATCCCTTTTTGTTTCGCCCTTTATATTTGTTGTTAATTAATAATCAAAAATTGATGCTTTATATTTGTTAGATTTATTTTTTTATTTTTTATTTTTTTAAATTTTATTTTAAACCCTTGATGCGAAATTGAAATGGCATGGCTGTTGTTGGAAAAATGATGGTTTTCCAGAAGACCCATGTCGACCCGTATTTACGGATGGCTTGTACCCTTTTTTTTTGGGTCGGCTCTTAAATGTTTGTTGTGTAAATTTTGAAATTTTTATTTATTTTTATTTAAAGTCAATATCTGAGGCCCTACAGTAATTGTTTTTTTAATGATAATGTGAAGCTTATAGTCCTAGTTTAGAACTAGAAAAAAAAGAAGTAAGATGAACTAGCTTAATTTCTTCATGTTCATTGTCAAACTTCATTTGGCTGTTTAGGTTTCTTGTCAGAAGAAAAGTAATGCAAAAGACTTCATTTTTATGCCTTTTGTCTGCAAAAGACTTCATTTTTATGACTTGCTAGTAAATGCTGGTCTTTAAACCAAAGTTTCATATCTCATATTGTTATAGCTCTATACCTGTGTGCATTTTGTTAGGTGATGGATACCGGAGGTAATTCACTTCCATCTGGGCCAGATGGGGTGAAGCGAAAAGTATCATATTTTTATGACCCAGAAGTTGGGAACTATTACTATGGGCAAGGTCACCCTATGAAGCCACATCGTATTAGAATGACACATGCTCTTCTGGCTCACTACGGGTTGCTTCAGCATATGCAAGTGCTGAAGCAACCCTGCCGATGATTATGTGACTTTCCTCAGGGGCATTACAGCAGAAATGCAACAGGATCAGTTAAGGCAGTTGAAGAGATTCAATGTTGGTGAAGATTGCCCTGTATTTGACGGCCTTTACTCCTTTTGTCAGACATATGCTGGAGGTTCAGTTGGTGGTGCTGTGAAATTAAACCATGGGCTTTGTGACATTGCTATTAACTGGGCAGGTGGTTTGCATCATGCGAAAAAGAGTGAGGCATCTGGTTTCTGCTACGTGAATGATATTGTATTGGTGATTTTGGAACTTCTAAAAGTGCATGAGGTGAGAAAATTTGTTATTGACATTTTTTTTTCTTTTGAGGATAATATTTCACGTGATCGCTTCATGAACTCTTTTAAATTGTGTGTATGCAATTATGTATATATGGTTGTGTAGTAAAGTAGTAGTTCATTTTGTTCTTCGTCGTATATGTTCTTTTCAAACTCTTCAGGAAAGAAAAGATTTAATGGTAATCTATAGCAAGTTTAATCGATAATCTTCAGTTTTGAATGTGGTAATTAAATCAGCTACTAGGGCACTCCTCTCTGGAGTGAAATTATGAAGCTATACTCTTGTTAATAGTCTTTTTAGATGATGTGCGCCATATATCATAATTCATAAAGACTCATGGACATGTGAAATTCTGCACATGATTTTTAAAATGAAGGATTTTGTTGAAATAATATAACGTTGTCCATGTTAATAGCCACCTTTATCCATGAGTGTTGGTCGTCAAGTTATCAGTCTGTATGGTATTTTTGGGTTTGAGGAAGATACTATAGTCAATTGTGACTTAGTTCCTGAAGAATTACTAGAGGTCACCAGCTTGAGAATGACCCTACCAGGCAGGCCTATTGGCTTACAAAGCCGAGATTTTGGCTTTGCATGTAATAGCATGTCCAAAGAATTCTCATATGAATCTCAAGGACCTGCAATATGCACGTCCATTCCTTGCAATATACTTACAGGTCTTAAAGATTCTCCCTGAAGTAAAATATATTCATGGTTACTTCAGCTATTGCGACTACATGGTTGCTGATAATATTCCACTCTTGCTCAATCAGATTCTTGTTATACAAACCAGCATGCTTCGTACTCAAGTTGTTTTTTGACTTCTGGTTTATGCTGACTTTGTATATGAAAGTTGTTGCGCTATATGTACTCATCTGCATGTGCTATGCTTTGTAGCTTTACCCTGTCTTATTTTATGCTGAGCACCTTATAAATTTTGTTGATTCATGTTGCTGCGTGTTCTGTATGTGGATATCGATATCCACCATGCTGATGGTGTAGAAGAGGCCTTTTATACTACAGATAGAGTCATGACAGTCTCTTTTCACAAGTTTGGAGATTATTTTCCAGGCACAGGAGACATTCGTGATATTGGATACGGGAAGGGAAAGTATTATTCTCTGAATGTGCCCCTAGATGATGGCATTGATGATGAGAGTTATCAATAGTTGTTTAAGCCCATTATGGGAAAAGTGATGGAGATTTTTAAGCCTGGAGCTGTTGTCCTGCAATGTGGTGCTGATTCTTTGTCGGGTGACAGATTGGGCTGTTTTAACCTCTCCATCAAGGGTCATGCAGAGTGTGTCAAATACATGAGATCTTTCAATGTCCCGCTGCTGTTGGTGGGTGGAGGTGGCTATACTATAAGAAACGTAGCTCGTTGCTGGTGTTATGAGGTATGGTTTTGTGCTTTTCCTTTTTTTTTTTTACTGGTAAAAAACTACACATTTTTGGTGGATGATCTTCAATTCCTTGTGAGTATTGTTTATTCACTTGCAAATTAAATCACAAATAACAATGTTATTTTGAAGCATCAATGCATGTCTGTGTTCACCATCTAATTTAGATCTATTCGATTTTTGAGAAGCTGGTGGATGATAATTGTTGATTGAATAGTAGTCCAGTGAAGCGACCTGAAGTTTGAAAGAAAGGAATTGAAACATGTTGCACTCCAGATCTTTATTTTCTGTGCATTAGATGATTTTTTTAATCCGGTCATATTCATGTGTAATGTATGATCAGTGTACAGATTGCAGAGTGGGTTTGAGGGATGTGACTGTTCCTACATTTTATTGAGGCATAAGATGAAAGTGGTTATGGAGTTATTTAGGTGTGTATACCACTATACCTTTGGGAGAAGCTGAACTATTATTCTTCTGTGAGTACATTGTATGTAGTTGCATGGTGATGCAAGTAAAGCCTATTAACATGTCCTACCAATGATTTCCTTAATAAAAAGAAAATTTAAAGAACAATCGCACCCTTAGGCCTGGTTTGCTTAGGACTTGGGAGTGATGGTGATTACAGTGTGATGCACCATTTTATGGAGTAATGGTAGAAATGAAAGGGAAGGAGAGGAGAGAGATGGGAATTGCGTAATTGATTACATGACCCAATGTAATTATGGAACTCATGCTTCCGTTATTTTGTAAAGGAGCCAGACCTATAAGCTCCAATCTGGTTCATTTATCAAAACGAGTCGAGTTGATCAGCTTGGCTCGTGGCCAGCCCTACTCATAAACTAATGCAAAGATTGTGCTTCTGAACGGCTGGAACTGCATAATAAATGCTTGGATTTAATGATATCCTTGTTACCGTTCTAGTCCAAAAACATACTCCTGTTTTTGCTGCTGAATAGGCATCTCATCTTTTCTAAATAACTAAAAGGCCTTTAGATTGTTCCCCAGCAGTGCAATTTTCTGCCCAACCCAAACAAAGGAAAAAGAAAAGCTCAAAGCTAACCCCTCCCCCTTTCCGAAGAAATGTCTTGTATTGAACTGATGATTATGCTGATTTATTTGCAGACTGGCGTTGCCCTTGGGTTTGAACTTGATGATAAAATGCCCCAACATGAGTACTATGAATATTTTGGTCCGGACTATACTCTCCACGTTGCTCCAAGTAACATGGAAAACAAGAATTCACGACCAATGTTGGAAGACATTAGAGTAAAGCTTCTTGAGTACCTCTCAAGGCTACAGCATGCTCCAAGTGTGCAATTCCAGGAACGTCCACCTGAAGCTGAGATCCCAGAGGTAAATTTCTCACACGTAATCTATGTTCTTCAGGTTTGATTTCTTAAGGTGGGGAGGATAATCCTCTTTCAATGAGAGATGCGTTTTCTTTGCGTAAGACAACTGTTGCTTTGTTGGGTTCATAATGAAGCTCAGTGAGAGAAAATCAAAAGGAGTGTCATGTAGTTTTTCTGGTGATATGCAGATCACTTTATCAATTGTGCATCAGACAGCCTGTTGATATAGGTTAAGATACATCACTATGTCATGAAGAAAGATGACCATTTTATATTCTTGTTTCTTACTTTTACGATCATTTCTTGATTTAGAGGAGAAATCTTTATCAAGTTACCCTGATATTGGCGTTATCTTGTTTTATCACGTAGCTATTTTGATATTGGGGTTTCTAAACCGGGTATACATATATTATCATTCTGGTGGCTTTCAAGCTGCAGAATATGAATATATGACGCAGCTCTACAAAGAAGTTTCTGACCTAATTGCTTTGGCATATATCTCATACTATTGCTTGACATTTATGCTTTAAGATTAAGGTATTGGGTATTCGAAATGTAAACTTTGGAACACTCATGTCAAATAGTGTGATGATTGAGGAGCTCAGTGAAATCCTCCAACTGGATTGGGGTTCTTGCTGAAAAGAGATTATTATTCAGGGGAATTTGTTGTTTGTGGGGTTGCAAATCTTGCAATGCAGTTGAGAAACCGAGGCAGAGAATTGGAAGTGAGCTGGAAGATCCTAGCAATGGTTCTGAGTTTGAATTAAGGGGGGCTTAGGTGTAAGGAAACCTTCCGAGCAGATCTAATCACATTTGATGTTGCTGATCTTAACACAATATTTGATGTTGCTTCTAGAAGCTTTCTGTTGCGTCATGGCCAAAATGCCCCTAGCCAAAGGGATCACTGCATTCAAGCTCCTAGCTAATGGAAATTTCATAGTGTTATTGCTAATCTTAATTTAATCTTGCTGCTTGTGGGTTTCTGTCGCATCAATACCAGAGTGCCACTAGCGCCTAGCCTACAGTGACCACTGCATTCCCCTCAATTAGGTTTGAAAAGGATAAGTGCTGGCCACTGTAGATCTAGCCACATTCAAGAGAACAGATGTGATCACTGATCGGATGAGGTGTTTCAGAAATATGTGTCTGTGCCTCTGTGGGCTATCACTTTTGCCGATCTAGACATGGATCTATAAGAGCTTGAAATGCGTATATTTCAAAAGCAAATTTTGGATTACATAATCTTTCAGAAAATTATTGGGCCACTTTTTTAGATGTTCATTAAGATAAGGCAAGCTTGTCTTTGGCTGCCCCTGGCAAATTGAAACATGGGAGCCAGATTTATATTTCTTTTCGCGACAATAATTGGAGCTAATTCTTGAGAATTGATTTGTGATGGGACTATTTTAAGTAGCGTTGCAATTACTAAAGTGAAAACTGAAAAGCGTATTTTGGTCCATTGCCCTCTGGCTTTGTAGATACTTATTGTTTGGAAACACAGTTGAAATTTCATGATATATATTGCGAACATGTAGGAAGATGAAGATCAGCAGGATCCAGAAAGAAGGTGGGATCCAGATTCTGATATGGAGGGTGATGACCGGTGTGTGAAAATCCAATTGTCTTTGTTCATTTTACTTTTACTATCTATTTGTCACATCCATTTGTATGCGGGCTACTGATCATTTTTGGCTTGGTGCAGTGCTATTTCTCTCCGAAGCAGAGTGAAGAGAGAGATTATGGAGCCTGACCTTAAAAATACAGTATGTTCCTATCTTCCTAATATTTGTGTTATGAGGACACTTCTTTATGCTTTAATCTGTAAGCTGGATATGCTTCCTTTGGTCTTTTCCTTGTGATTAGTAAATTAGATTAAAGACATCAAAAGAAGTGGGGATGCTGCCAAAACATGCTCTTAGTGATTCTTCTGCTGTGTGGTTTAATCTGAAATTGGATGTAGTTCCTTGTTTTTCGTAGGAACATCTTTTTAAAAGATTTTAAAGAAGTTAGGGCGAGCCCCACTATATTATGGGCTTACTGTCTTAGCTTGAATGTTATGTGGTTTAATATGAGAAGGGGCAGCTCAGTTGGTAAGACTTCTGAGGTATATTCCAGAGGTTCCAAGTTCGAGTCCCCTCAAGGCCACTGGAGGTTTTCCTGGTCGTTAACTTCAGGGCCCATGGGATTAGTCAAGCAAAGCTTGGATACCCATGTTATCTAAAAAAAAAAAAGAGATTTGTTTCGTGTCTGTTCTTTTGGCAAGAATACACGTGTTGAAGATATCTAGAAATGTTTAACATGAATCTGTGATGTATCTCCTCTCCCTTCTTTTGGCGAGTATGCTGAGGGTGCACTGAATATCTTTAATAGTGTTCCAAATGTTGAAGATATCTAAAAAATAAGGATGCACTCAAGTTTGCTGAGGGTGCACTATAGATGGCTCTATAACAGTACAACTAGGCACCAGCTACTCCAAGGATGTTGCTTCAAATGAACTGTCGAATTTATAGAATGTTTTTTTTTTCTTTTCTTTTTATCATCTTTTTGATTTTTAAAATCATTATTACTAGGAAAGCTATCAATGAGGTACATGAAGGTATGACCTAGATACAGTGAGGTGACTCAAGGTATCAGAGGTTGCCTGATTTTTAAATACCGGAGGTGTAATATGTTGGTGAAGGAAGCCCTTTGATACATCAGCCAGTTCTAACTAATCCTCTTTCCCTTTTGATGAGCTTGAATTTCTGAGCACTAGGTTTCAGCTTATAAAAGTTAGTATAATGATATTAATTTGTGAAATCTATTTACTAATGGTAAAAAACTGCTGAATTGTTTTAATGTCTCCCAAAGAAAAAAATCACAAGCTTTAATCATCACACACTCCTTTATATCTCGAGTTCTAATGAAATAGCCTCTTTGTTCAGCAAAAGTATCATTAACATACTTGTAACACAAAAAAGAAACAGAAAACGAAAAGGAAGCCATCACTCAGCAGAAAAAAGTAAAATTCTGGCCGTCACAGTGGTTTCTCCCTGCCCCTGCCCCTAACCCTGTCCCCTTTTAACCTATCCTCCTCTAATTCCTAGATCCAAATTGCCCCTCAAGTTCTCTCTCCTTGTTGACACTTTCTCCCAACAATTTTGTCAATCATTCCTACATCAAGTGAGCAGAGGTTAGAGGAGGATAAGCCAAGAGATATTGACAATTATGGACTCCCTCCTCTCCTTCAAACACTTTCTCCCTCTTTCCCGATTATGTTCCTTATTTTGTAACAACTATTTTAAATACATTTTCTCCTGAAATTTCATATTATTCTTGAAACTAAATAATTGTCTTCCACTTGGGGTGGGGGGGGGGGGGAGATGGAAGGATAGGTAGAGGACATCTGTGGAGGATGAAATGGATTTTACAGTGGAGGCAATGAGGCTAGGATCAGTAAGGAGGTGGGATGCTGTGATTCAGGGATGGTGGCAGTGGGACACCGGAAATAGATGATTGGATCCATTGGTTGCGGTGTAAGAACAAATGTGTAGTGGAGGAGAGGCGGATGGAGGCATTTTGTTTATTTGACATGTGATAACAATCAGCAGTACATCTTTTCATTTATGTGGGGCATTTTTGTCCTTGAAAATATTGGTGGATGTGGGAAATCGGAATGATACTTCCACTTCAATTTCTATTGCCTGCAATTGTCCGAGGGCAGCTCTCTGTATTTAAACTTATAAAGAGGTTACCTCTGAGATATGATTGAAACCTCAAGTCACCTTGCTGTATTTAGGCCATAACTCAGGGTACCCCATAGAAATTTCCATTGTTGCTGTTATTATTGGTTGTGCATTGTCTCATGTATTTTGTGCTCTTATGGTGTATTTGCTATGACATGAGAATAACTTAGTTACGAGTATATTGGTTTTAGTTGTACGCTAGAGCATGTATATGTATCAAAGAAATTTGTGCTGCTTCTTTCTCAATCTCAAGCTGCTTTTGGACCTTTGAATTGCTCCTCCAGCTTGATGTTCCTAAATTTTGAATTTTCTCCTGTTGGGTTTTACAAATTCCTGTTTTGTTTTCTGTAATAAATAGAAAAGAAAATTAGTCAATACCAGATAGAATTGTCTACTCATCGTTACCATGTAGCTGCTGGTAATTGATTATTTCAAGCATACGCACCTTTCTCAGTGTCTTGAAATGACATATGGTTTCAGGAGGATGTCAAGGAAGCTGTAGATCATGGAAGGGACATGGATGTATCATATGGGACAGGGAACTCATCATTGAAGGTGAACCGGAGTTGCTACTTACAATCCATTTCTCATTTCTGCTATGAGTAGCTTGTCATCTTGAAATTCACCATTTTTCTTGTCATTTGCAGGCTTCAAATATGGGCTCAGATCAACCAGAGGTTTCTGTCAAAATGGAGCAAGAAAACTCAACCAAGCCACCTGATCAAGCACCTGATATGATTTCTTGAGGAAGTTTGACCCATCGATACTAACCACCACGGTGTAGGTTTAAGTTATCATTTTTCTTCCATCTTCTTTAAAGTTGCCAAATTTTGTAATGAATGAATATACTCGAGAATCTCTACGCAATTGTAACAAACTTCTTTAAAGTTACAAAATTTGAGAAATTGCTGTTGAAGCTTGTATGTGATCTATACATTTTTAGAAGGTCCAGGAAAAGCTTATGCTACTTTTTTCTTGGAGGTTCTTACCAATGCATGGAATTGGTTGTCTGATTTTCCAGTTTGTTCCTAGTTTCCCATATTTGAAGCACACCTAAATGTAGCTGATTTGGGGGTGAGTCAGGTCTCATGGCTGATGCTATTAGTAACTATGCAATGTTTCTAATTTTAAACTGCTCCAAGATCTAACATGGGTAGAAATTACTTGCATGAGTCATGACTCATGAGTACCTAGTATGGACACTACGGAGTACCTACCGGTTTCAGTTCCTTTGCATTCTTTTAATGCATGACCCATAATCTGTTCTTAACTTTCTGTTAACTTGGCCAGTCTTTTTTTTTTTGGGTGGGTTGAGGGGAGAGGGGGTTGGCTGACTAAGCCTCCGTGCTTTATAGTCTGTTACATTATTAGGGGAACATGTGAGCATCTTCGAACCCGAAACATTGCCCAAGTCGAGGGAGTCCTGCACCAAAGGTGCTGGGAGCTCTTGCTCACTTGGCAAGTTGTTCACAGACCTAGAATTGCAAACATTGCTGTGAATGGGTTAGCCAAGCAAACGATCTCAAGAGACCAGGACTTTGTCCTGTGATTGAGACTTGATAATAGGTATATTTAATGTTATCCTAGTACATATTATAACCTATCATTTCCTAGAAGATGGGGATTTTTTTTTTTTATTTTTATGATGCTATCAAAGATGAGTTCTATAGGTGTTCGTTATATTTGATTAAGCTTATATGTAAAAGGTTTGCCTTTGACTATTACTAATAGAATGCCTAATTATTAAAATATAGCATAATATTAGCAATATTAAAAAAAAAAAAAGAAGTGAAATCAACATTGCTCGCAAAAAACACGTTGAGGTCTGCACATGTGCTAATTAATAATGAGTGAATAAATAATCATCATGTCATTAACATCAACATTATCCGTTGGATCCAAAGAAACTTTTTCCTATACGAGGTAATGGAGTGGGTGTCATGTGTACACAATTTACACACGTACCTTTGGCAAAATAGAGAGGTTGTCTCTATTTTACATTGATTTGAAAAACAACGAGTGAACAACCATCAACAATTTCGAAAAAAAAAAGTCTAAATCATTAGTATTTTGAATTAGTCCATAATGTTTCTAAGGCAAATATGTCCAATGATCAAAAAAGAAAAGGAGGCTATGTATAAACTAAAATCCACGATATTATCAATGATCAGAACCTCTACCATGTCAAATTAAAATGTTTTAAACTACCACTTTTATGTTTTGTATATAGAAAAATAGAATAATACTATCTTCATTATTCTTTTATGATAGTATTTTTAGAGGTGGACACACAAATTATTAATAAAGTCGATAAACATTTTAATATGACTAATATGCCTATAATTTTAATGACACAAATATTTTTGAATGAAAGTGTTATTAACTCAACTAATAAATGGGGATGATAATGAAGGTTAATATTGGAAGTTTGAAGATCTCTTATTACATTGACTATAAAAGATGATACCGATTAGTTTTTCATTTTTTTTCTTTCTTAAAGATGCTTTTTTTTTTTTTAAGATAAGAGAGTCAGGATAACATATACATAAGTTATTTTTTAATAATATCTATATTGATTGTCGATTAATCGAAGGAGTTCGACCAAAAGGTCAGGTGAGAACAAGACTGACCCAAATTAGCCAAAATGTTACAAGACTTTTTCCATTGTTGGAAAAAACGATGATGATTTTCTAATTGCAATAGTAATTTTTAAAAGTTGTATTTGTTAGTTTTAGTGATATAATGATTTTAATTGCAATATTTATGATTTAGAAATTGTTTTCATTATTAAATTTTTTATTGACTATGATAAATATTCGGGTTGTATTATTTGATTTTAAGTTTGTTGTAATTTTGGAATTAATGTTTGTTGCATGATATTATAATTGCTTTTTATTCAAATATACAAATTATTTATTTTTAAAAACAAAATGAAATTGGTTATTAATATAGACCTGAGTACCTAGAATCGGTGCGTACCAAATCCAATTTTAATCCGCAAGAATTATAAGAACCACTGAATCTAATTCTCAAGGGGATTGCTAAACGTATATGGCCAAATTACTAAACGCAAATATTTTTCCCACAATACCCCTAACAACTTTCTTCCTCCTTTCTCTCTCCTTCCCCTCTCACTCTGTCAGTTCTCCCCTTCTCCCCTAACATTCTAACAGCAGACATTCCTGATCTGAAATCTCCATAGTCGAAAAGATGGGGTCGCCGGTAAGGTGGCGAGTAGGGGGTGAGTGAAGGCGGCCTGCAGGAAATAAGTGGTGCGGGCGGCCTGCAGGAAATAGGTGTTTGGGCGGGTGGGCGAAAGTCGGTCGAGGGCGACGTGAAATTAGCTGGGGGTTGGTGGGTGGTGGGTGGCTAGAAGTCGGGAAGGCAGACTAGAGAGAGACAAAGGCAAACCAAAAGAGGAACTCCGATGAAAGCTCCAGCGACGGGGAACTGTTGTCGACAAACCCTAGACAAGTAAAGCTCGTCGTCAACCGATTTAGTTAGTAGTCTTCCGCTGTAAAGTTTGGTTTTGTTATATTTTTAGTGGTGATGGTGATGAGGCTCGTGGGAGGCAGAGAGCAAAACCTTAGGGGTTTTGGGGACAACTAACTGAAAGGGAATAAGAAGAGAAGAGAGGCGGTTGACACGTTCTAGTTAGAACATTAATTCCCTTTTTTTTTTCTTTTTTTTTTTCTATAAAGCCCACAAACAAACAACACTAATAATAACTCAAGGAAACCAACTAAGCTAATAAATCAAATACTTTCATTTCAATAATTCAATAAATTATTTTCTAAAAATACATAAAATATACAGGGTATTACACACCTAGCCACCAAACAGGCACCATACGCCACCGAGCCATCAAAACTTAGCTAATTAGCCAACCGCAAGCCTTAAACATTTACAATAATTAAGTCAAATTCTAATTTTACTGTACATGAATAAGATCATCAATTGCGTCACCAAAAAATTTCTATGATAAAATATTTCTATCCATGTTGATTGTTGATACAGTTTTAGTCATTCAAATTACAAAATCAAAGATGATAGAGAGATTTGAGGGGAAACAGAATTAGAGGAAGAAAGTTGTTTACCAACAGAAATTATTGTGAAAATAATATTTGCGTTTAGTAATCTTGGATTTATGTTAAAAATATTTGCGAAGATACTCGGTTGCACGGATGCCTAGTCACCATTGAACATGACACCAAATCATAATCGTAATCATATCATAATATCTATATATTAGATGTATTTTCTGACAGCATTGGAGGCGTTCACCTAAGCGCGTCATTGTAATAAAGTAGAAATATATGTTTTGGTATATAATATATACTAAAGTTGTACTTTCCTAAATCCTTAAAGAGTACACTATTACTTAGAGGTTTTAGAATATATACTAAAGTTGTACTTTCCTAAATCATTAAAGAATAGACTATTAGATTTTAAAAAGCATATAGCTTGAGTTTCACAGCTTAAAAAGTTAAACTTCTTACACCATTGGAACGAGTACAAAATACCCTTTAAAATGAGACTCATCTGTAGTATGTTCTATTGATTTACAACATTAGATGCGTCCACCTAAAAAGGCAATCAGTAATTAGTTTGACAAGCTGACACAACTAAAAAGTTGCATGTAAATATAAGAGAAAAGATATGTATATTAGTTATAAAAATTTAAAAAGCAATCTCAAGGTAAAATATAATAAAAGGAGTATGTGTAGAATAAAGAAATAAACGATGAATCTAAAATGATTTTGGGTCCAATCTTTAAAAGGAAACTTTACCATGATCACGTATAATTTTATAACTGTACGTAATATACTAATCTCCCATGTTATTTTAGAGTTCCAATTTATGTTCCCTTCAACTTTATAATTATTAATGTACTCCCTTCTGACCACCAGTAAAATCATTGGACTTTTTGTGTTCCTCAAAACAGTACTTTGACCGCATATAACTTTGAAAAAACAAGCAAGCATTGAAATGTATTTTGCTATTCTAAGGTTTACATCTATAACTTCTTCATTTTTTGAAAAGTAGTTATGTATACATTAGACATTTAACTGACCATAAAAGAATAATCATATCTTTGGAATATTATTTGTACTCTTATATCAACATAAGAGTATTGGCGTACCAACATCAAGCATAGATTGACTTTGAAACTATTACCTCTTGGATCATGTAACATATGGGATGAGTTAATTAATAGTTAATTGAAACTGATGTTAAGAGCTTAAATTAGATAAGATACCCTATAAAGTCATAATAATCTTATTATATGGCATTCATGATATTAAATGGATTATATAAATATTTATCCATATATTACTAATAGTTTTTCATAAGTGACAATTACACTTTGATTTTTCCATGAGATTAATAATCACGTTATATTAGTTTTATTATATAATCACAGTCCGTGCAACGCACGGGCATACTCACGGGCATTCACCTAGTATCTATATATTAGAGACATTTTTCTGACAGCATGGGAAGCGTCCACCTAAGCGCATTGTAATAAAATTTAAAGATTAAATATAATAGAAAATAGGTTGTGGTATAGAAAATATACTAAGTTACACTTTCCAAAATTGCTAACCAGTAGACTATTAGATTTTAAATAGCGTATAACTTCACTTCAACCGCTTCAAAAATTAAATTTCTTACACCACTGAAAATAGTATAAAATATCCTTTGAAATGAGACCCATTTATAGTACACTTTATTGATTAAAATGACAATATAGGATGTGCCCATCATAACAAGTAATTAGTTTGAGACAACTAAGGAGTTGTAATGTAAACCCCCCCCCCCCAAAAAAAAAGGAAAAGAAAGAAGAGATATGTGTATTTTGTATTAGTTTTAGTAATTTGAAAAGCAATCTCAAGGAATAATATAATAAAAAGTTTATGTATAGATTAAAGAAAGAAAGGGTAATTCTAAAATGATTCTAACTCCAATCTTCAGTTGGAAGCTTGACACTAATCACGTATACCTTTATAACTCTACGCAATAGACTGATTATTTAGGTTCAACTCTATAACTATTCATGTATACAAGTTTGAAAAATAGTCAAGCAATCATTAAATTTTGTTTTGTTATTTTACGGTTTATGTCTTAGCCTCATTTATTTTTTAAAAAGAATTTATGTATATATACATAACACATTTAACATGATTTTAGCATAAAAGAAAGATAATACTTTTGGAAGGTTAGTGGTACTCGTATATCAACATAATAGTATTGGGTGTTCCAACATCAAGTATAGAAGACTTTGAAACAATGACCTCTTGGATCATGTAATATATGGGGATGAGTTAATTAAAAATTAATTAATACTGGTGATAAGAGTCTAAATTATATAATGTGGCCCTTACAAGTCTACTAATTATATTATTATATGACATTGATGATATTAAATGAATT
Organism: Tetragonia tetragonoides; assembly: GCA_038025085.1. Lineage (NCBI taxonomy): Eukaryota > Viridiplantae > Streptophyta > Magnoliopsida > Caryophyllales > Aizoaceae > Tetragonia > Tetragonia tetragonoides. The sequence continues at coordinate 38,116,412 of CM076143.1, forward strand.
TAATGTTTATCCCTATGTTACTAATATTTTTACCGTGACAATTACGATTTGTTTTTTCGTTGAGATTAATAATCCTGTCATAATAATTCTATTATCTAATCACAGTTCGTGTAGCGCACAGACATTTATCTAGTTGTCTTAGTAATGTGCACATTAAACTTGAAAGTTGGAAACCCAAGAGGTGATTGGCTCATTGGTAAACAAGTAACAACTTATACATTAGGTCATGAGTTCAAACATTCGAAAAAGTACCTATACAAATTAATTCGTGAAATATACTGGGAAACTTGGAATATAGGAAGTTTCGCGCCGGCTAAAGAAAAACTTGGAAGTTGGAACAACAGTATGACAAAGAGTAATTAATTGCACAACCAATTTAAGTAGTGTTTGACCTTTGTAAACAGAAATTCTTACCCCAGTACAAGAGGGGAGGCGCAAAGAAGCCAACCTTGACGCGTTTTTTAAGCAAACAATACAACAAAACAACACTAGTGTGATCTGATGAGTAAATCTTAGCAGTGGGAACAGACAAACTAACCATAAATCTCGCCTTAATTATTAAGGAGACCTTTGTGGCGCCTGGTAAGCCAACTCTTTCTTCTCCAAAACCTCTCTCTCTCTCTCTCTCTCTTTGTCTCTCTCAAACATTACATGCTTCTATGACCCATTTATTCACTTTTTGCCCACAACCCATTTAAGACTTCATCTACTTTGGTTCAATGATTATTATTATACTTTAGTATTTTATTACATTGCCCAGTTGGTCCATTCTACTTATTGACTGCTTGGATTTGATATTTTGAACTTGGGAGCTTTGATTTGTTCTCCTCTTCTACTTTCAAGTTGAAGGTTTGGTTGATTTTTCAAGGGTTTTGTTGGGTGAGGCTTAGCTACTTGCTCTTTTACTTGATCAAGTATTGAATCAGTCAAAGTTTTGTTAAATTTCTTTTCTGGGTCTGTTTTATTTGGAGTTTTACTTTCAAGGTTTGAGCTTTATCATTTTTTCCATCTCTACTTGCATTGCGCACTACATACTAATATCCATAGTTGCTCCATTGTAATTTGTTGTTTCCTCAATCATAGAACTTGGGTTGCCCTCTTTAGCAGAGAGAATTTTTTTTTGGTTTTTTCCCTCAAGATCTGGTTTATTGTTTTGATCTTAATGGCTGTTGCTGCATTTACATATTGGGTATGAACAATAAGACATTGCATATCTTTGCGTTGATGTGAGTTTGTACTGATTCACATTTGGTTGCCGTTGTCTTTGATTTGGAATCAATAAAATTGTAGCTGACTGAGTTAGGTAGTTTATTAAGTTGAGTTGGATTTGAAGGTGTTTGACTTTGGTGGATTGCTTGAATTTGTGATCTTGATCTGAGATTTTTTATTTTTTCAAATTGATAGTTTGGTAGCATTGGATCTTGATGTCAAGAATAGGGAGTTTATTGAGAAGCGGTTGAGTTGGGGGAGATAGATGGGGAATACTTGTGTAGGACCTACTGTTTCGAGGCATGGTTTCTTGCAAACAGTTTCGGCTGTAGTATGGCGAAGCCGCTCACCGGATGATGATGCTTCTGTTTCCAATGGAGAGAGTAGTCATGAACCACACTCACCTCCTACCACTAAAGAATCAGACATGCCTTTGCCTACCCAAAGTGAGCCTCCTAAACAAATCACAATGCCAAAACCAGAAACTGAGCAAATCCCAATACCACAACCGGAAGTTGAGCAAGTGGTAATACCAAAAGCAGTAGCTGAACCAGTGGAGCAAGCAAAACCTAAGAAACCTGTTCAGTTCAAGCGAGCACCAAGTGCAGGGCTTCGGGTGGAGTCTGTTTTGTTAAAGAAGACGGGCAATATTAAGCAATTTTACAGTTTGGGAAGAAAATTAGGACAAGGGCAATTTGGAACTACATTCTTATGCATAGAGAAGGCCAGTGGAAAAGAGTTTGCCTGTAAATCTATTGCCAAAAGGAAACTGCTGACTGATGAGGATGTGGAGGACGTGAGGAGGGAAATTCAGATAATGCACCACCTTGCAGGGCACCCGAATGTTATTGCAATCAAAGGGGCCTATGAGGATGCGGTGGCAGTTCATCTTGTGATGGAACTCTGCAAAGGGGGTGAGCTTTTTGATAGGATCATCCAACGCGGGCATTATACAGAAAGACAGGCAGCTGCTCTTACCCGGACTATAGTTGGTGTCGTGCAAGCCTGCCATTCCCTGGGGGTCATGCATCGGGATTTGAAGCCAGAGAATTTTCTCTTTGTCGGACAGGAGGAGGATTCACCCCTCAAATCAATTGATTTTGGACTATCAATATTTTTCAAGCCAGGTATGATTTGCCCTCTGTCTTTTGTTTCTGTTGGCATTGGTAGTCTATAATATTTTTATTTTTTTGTTAATTTAGTTACTCAAATCCAATTTAAAGGAGCAGACACCTTTTACTTAGCTTATTCCTTTGGGAACATTCTTGCTGCTTTCTGTCTGAATAAATCCATTTCATGCTTCCCATGGTGCTTTGTCACTTCATGGATTTTCTTATTCTTTTACTCCCTGGTTTTTATTAAATTAGAAGGATCTTCAGGAGAAAGTTATAACATATTGAAGTCTCTTAATATGTACAAATTGTGTTACTGCAGAGCATATCCATTGCCTTGCACATTTGTATATACTTCCAATGGAGTTAAACTTTTAGTTTTAAGCTATTCAATGCACAAATACTCTCTAGTTTTGTGCAAACAATAAGTTAACTGTTTCTTTGTGAGTCATGCGCTGTCAGCTGATCCTCAGGAATGTTGTGCCATGACAACTTATCTTTCATTCACATTTGTGCCTCCACGCAAACTAGATATGGAAATTGAATTGCTTGTTGTCAAGTAGTCTTCCCAAGTATCTTATATAGAGGGATGTCCTGATTCTTGAAACATTCAAAATGGGTTAGGGTAGTATGTTTGCGTTCAAGTACAGACTCAACATTTATTAAATCACAGGGCCTTAGTATTGCTTTCGTAAGTGTCTCTTTCCAGACTGAAAATGGACTCAAATGGCTGTTAAGCCACAATAACCATGATACAACATGAAGTAGGTTAAACGGATCTAAGTTTTGGGGAAAGCTGTTTCAGTTGGGCCATATTGTTGGAAGATGAATGCTGTGTTAACCATTACAGATATTCAAAAAGCTTCACACTGTGTGTTCATTTGCCTGCCTTGGTCATTAACCCCATTTTAGCCCTACATATGCATAAATCAACCTTCCCAAGAAGATTGGGAACTTAATCTTTGATGGCATTGCATGCTTTTGATGTTTGACCGTTTCCTTCCAATATTGTGCCTGATCAGGAATTTGACCTAATGGTCAACAGTTATCTGTTAAAACTTTTTTGCTGCAAATTCACAGCTGGAAAATCTTACATTTGACATGGATTACGGTAATCTTTTCCAGTCTTCCCATTTTACTTTTGTCAATTTGGTATCTCATTTTAATTCATATGGGATATAAAATTGCTTGCATTTTTGTCCTTTAGATGGTTTGGCGTTTGGAACTATTCAGCAATTTAAGGCTATTTTAGTTACTCCAAAAATTTTCTAACTTCCCTTGCATTTTTGTGCCCTATTCAGCAGTCAACTTGTGATGCTGAAGGCAAAGATCTTTAACATATTAAATGTCAATTATTTTTCTAAAAGTCCCCCAACTCTGGATATTTTTTTCAGCAAAGTATGGTCATTCAGTGACATGTGCCTCTCAGTTCTGTTTCTTTTATAGATTGGAATGTCGTATCTTTTGCTTGTTGTTTTGCTATTTTTACTTTGATTTCATTGTCATTCATTCAGTAGTGAACTAATCGAAGTCTTCAAGAACCTAGGGGATCGTACTCATCCTTTCATCCAAATCCTTTTCAGATGAGAAGTTTACTGATGTGGTTGGAAGCCCATACTATGTTGCACCTGAAGTCCTACGAAAACGTTATGGTCCAGAAGCAGATGTTTGGAGTGCTGGAGTGATAGTTTACATTCTACTGAGTGGAGTACCTCCTTTCTGGGGTGGTAAGTATTTCCATTTTTGTAACTCACATTTTGTGTACAATAGTAAACTAGAGCTTTTCAAAGTCTGATGTCTTGTGCTTCCAACTATTTAAAACTTTCTTGGGATTGATCTATGTAGAAACCGAGCAAGGGATATTTGAACAAGTCTTGCATGGTGATCTAGACTTTTCGTCAGACCCTTGGCCCAGTATCTCAGATGATGCAAAAGATCTAGTGAGAGGAATGCTTGTTCGTGACCCTAAAAAGCGCCTTACTGCCCATGATGTTCTACGTAAGTTCTTCAAAATGTTTCCTTTTATTTATATATTTTTGTTTTTGCTAAAAGTTTGAAAGAGTTTCCAGATTTTAGAATCAAATCATATGTATCTCTAAACTGGTCTAGAAGTAATCCGATTTAACTGACCCAATTTTTTTCTTAAGAAAGATCTTTAGTCATTAAATGGTCCTTTTCAGTCTGCAGTACTGAGCTGGATCATTTGACACAATCATACTCTACTAACAAGTTCTTAAATATAATTCCTACCAATAAGAAACATATACACTAAGCGAGGCTACAAATGTATTCAATGTTACCCCTAACATGCAAAGAGCCTGTCACTTGAAAGACCATATTTCCAAACACTAAACTCCTAGAACGCTGAATGCTCTGAAACTTAGAGATGCACCAGTCACCGGAAGTAGCTTTATTGATATCCCTTCGTTTCCTATTATCTCGTAGGAACCAATCTTTGAGATTTTGATAATAGCCATCATCTTATGTTCTTGCATCGACATTTGGGTTTTCTCTTCCCGAAGGGATTTTCTTTTGTTTTTAGATAATTTATATATTCTAGGCTTCTAGCAATGAGATGTACTCTTCGCATGATCTTTACAAAAAACAAAAGAAATTCCTTCTGGAAAATACATGTCATCGCAAAGAATATATAAATTAGTATTGATATTTACATTTCATTGCTGGAATATCCCTTCTAGAAAGCCACTTAATCTTTATCTGAACTCATGAAGCGGAGGAACAAAAGAAAGAATCACATTTGTGATTTGACAACATAAAACTGGTGAAGAACTAGTTGAAACTGAACATGACATCAAAAATTGAAACTAGCAGTTTCTGAAGCTCTATAGTGTAAATTGATCACAATGTTGCTTCTGATATGTTACAAATGAATTTCCCTTGAAAGATCACCTTTCTCCTGCATATTCATGTGTTGTACATTGCTGGAACAAATCCAGCCCTCATGCTTGGCCTTGTGGGATGTAACTCAGAAATCCTGTGATAAGTGTAGGATTGATGTTAATTATCAACAACAAAAAAGTGTAGGATTGTCCGTTTTGTTTGTTAGCTTATTCATTTTTTAGGGTGCCTATACACTCTTCCTTAAATGTGGACTATTTGCTGCTTCTTTTATTGCTTATGCATTGCAAAATTTCCTTGCAGGCCACCCATGGGTACAAATTGATGGTGTGGCACCAGACAAACCTCTTGATTCTGCTGTCTTGAGTCGTTTGAAACAATTCAGGGCCATGAACAAACTCAAGAAAATGGCTCTTAGAGTAAGTCTATTAATGTGGAAGAGATAACTGTTTAGAATATCTTTATCTATAGTTTTTATATGAAATTTGTATAGTTGATGGTTTATGCTAATGATCTTCACATAAAAAAAATGAAAATGCAGGTAATTGCTGATAGCCTATCTGAAGAGGAAATTGCAGGCCTTAAAGAGATGTTCAAAATGATAGACGCAGACAACAGTGGCCAAATTACGTACGAGGAACTCAAAGTTGGACTTGAAAAAGCTGGTGCTAACCTCAAGGATTCTGAAATCTATGATCTAATGCAAGCAGTAAGTATCATATCGAAAATATGAGTACCATTTATATTTATCTTGATTCTTGACAAGCAATTGTGAAGATACTTACTAGTTACTATGGAACTATCGTGAATGCTGAATGCTCTGAAACATTGGCTGGCAAAGTTGAACAATGATCGTGTAAGGGTAGTTCTGGAAAGTTGTTAGTACATTTGTACAAGTTTGGGAATATTGAATCTTTTTGAAGGTGGTTTAGGAATATATTTTTGGGGTTACTTGTAAAAGTTTTGATTGTATTTTAGCTTATTGCTTTTCACTTGTCGTTGTCGCAGAGTATGGTAACTATATTATATGCTCAATTTATTTGGAAATATTTTTCAAAGTTGTCTGCTCCTTTCTTTGATCTAGATGTGTCTATGCGTTGTACTTCTCACTTTTAACAATATTGTTGTATGCTTATGGCTAATTAAATGGCTATCAGAAAACAAAATGTATATGGCCTTTTGGTCTAGTGTAAGTGCAGGCAAACTGAAAGCCTGTGTGATAGTAAAAACATCACTAGTCTTCTTCTGTTCTTCCAAAACACATAGAGGGACGCAGTTTTTCCTTTGGCCTTTTGTTTGGTGTGAGAGTATGTGGACTATCTAGATATTTCTAATTCTTGGCACGATCTCTAATTGCAGGCTGATGTTGATAACAGCGGAACAATTGATTATGGAGAGTTTGTAGCGGCAACATTGCATCTAAACAAAGTTGAAAAACAAGATAATTTATATGCAGCATTTAATTACTTTGACAAGGATGGAAGTGGTTACATCACTGCAGATGAGCTTCAGCAAGCTTGTGAGGAGTTTGGAATGGAAGATGCAGTATTGGAAGAAATGATTCGAGAAGCTGATGAAGATAATGTAAGTTGCTTGTTTGTTTTATGTTACTAATATTGAACTTGAAACCTAGGAGGACAACTTAAGATGAAATCATGAAATAGCAAATGATTTGTCAATTTTGAGCTGTATACCTTTTGCTTGACGGTAACTTTCTATTGCCAATGAGCACAAATAATTTCTGGTATAGATTTTTAGACTCTTAGTGGTAACATTTTTTTCATAAAGATATGAAGTAGAATATAGAGATGAAGTGGAAGAATGGAGGACAAGGTTTAGAGAAGAAATAAAACGACAAATTCTCCTAGTTTCCTCGAGTTTCAGTGATATGGAATCCCCTAAAAGCACTGCTTGCACTTGACCAGAAGGACACTAGAAATCCACTTGATCCCAAAGACAAACCAAGTAAAGGAACTTGTTTGAAAGTAAAAATGAAAGAAAAGGCCGAAGATTAGGAAACTTGTAACTTTTAAACATAGTTGCCTGTTTTGACTTTTGACCAGTCTCCGACTTAAGTATATCTCTGTAGAAAGTTTCAATTACATATGTTTACTGTATGTACGTGTACTTCAGTTGATTTTATGCACTAGATAAGCTGATGTATCTTTTTTCCCCTTCCCTTTTCTCCCATTCTTTGTGGGAATGCTCTGAAATTGAGCACTACTCAGAAAGTTATACCTTTTGCATCTGTCCCTAACAATAATGATATATGATTAAAGTTTGAAATGGTAACACACTATCATTTTCTGACTTCGGGTTGAGACGCATGTCATGAAAGCGCCGGGGTCTACAGTATTTGCGACCACGTATATGTGTGTTAATCTTTGACTACTGGAGGCAGTCAGACAATGATGTTCATGAGAGATGTTATAACACTGGATAATTCTATTTGCTTGATCATGCAGGATGGACGTATTGACTACAACGAGTTTGTCGCTATGATGCAAAAAGGGAATCCTGCTCCGGGCAAGAAAGGCCAAGAGAGCAACTTCAACTTCGGATTGAGAGAAGCCCTAAAGATTTAGTTGTTCTCATTGAGGGTGAGTATCGTGTCTTTTTTTTCCAACTTTTTCTCATCGATCCCCTTCCTTCTATTTAGCTAGTAAATTTCTTCTATGTCTAGTTACTTACAGTTTCATTGTACGGTTGTACTTGTATAGTGAGGAGCATTTTCTTGTTTCATGGCTCTTAAGTGTAAGCTGCAGATGTGATTACAGATTTGATGGATTTTGCAACTACAGAAGGGAATATTGCCCAAACGCAAGTTTAGGGGAAAAGTTAAATGTATTAGTTCTTATTTATTCTTGGCCATATGTTTCTCGAACGAAACGAACAGTGCATGCCTACTGGTTCTGTAGATGTGAAGTATAAAGGTTATGATGGAAAATTTTCAATACAGCACTCGTTCTTAAACTTTGATGTTTCATGTTTTGAACTGGGGTTGCCAAGAATGAGATGCAACTCACAAATGTGGCTTGAAATTCCGGAAGAAAATGAGGTTACTCAAATATTGACTTCAATTTTTTCTTTTATTTTTTTGCTATAAAGAAGAATCAATGTGTAAGTAACGTAAGTTTGGGACTTGATCCTTGGGTTTTTAATAATAATTTGGAGTGACCTCCTGTGTATGTAATTCGGCTAAAATTCTTAACTATCACAAATAGTGTTTTCTTGAGCTCCGTGCGTTAGGGATGACAATGGAGCATGGTAGGGGATGCCTTATCCAACTCCGGATCTATCATGGATATTCTTCACCACCTCTGTCCTAACACCACCATGAGTAGACATACATAATTTTATCCCCGCTTTAAGTGGTTATCCACCAACCTGCGGGTATCCACCAATTACTTAGAAACCAGTTATTAATTAGGCACAAAAAATTTCCAAAAACAAACGACCTCTGAAAAACTATTACTAGATATTACTTAGTCATCACAAATTTGTTATATGGCAATGAGGCGGATATGGGCGCAGATACACAATCAAATCCACACCTGCCCACTATTCATAACGATTAAAACTTTCAAATTTCATCCCCATCCCACCATACACTTAATTCCCTCCATACTCATTCCACTTGGGGCAGGTGTAGGTGACCTTTACCCGCCCCACAACTAATCTTCTGATTCTAATATTTTGCCATGTTTTCTCCATAAGCTAATCTTCTGAATCAAAGTAGTTAATCCTGGTATTGACTTACTTGTTTCAATTATTCTTTGTTCTATACTTCATCGCCTTATTGCCTTCATGTATGGATCAAATAAGGTTAACTGATTTCCTAACATGGATGCCAGACTGTCATTGTTCGTTTTCTATGACCATTGTTAGTTTGACTTCCATTCATCCTACATTCCTACCTATCAAGCAACAATTAGCTAAAAACAGCAAAGCTATTAATTATTTTTTAATTTATTATGACTTTACGAAATTGTTTTTGCCTATTATTCCTTCAATGGATTTACAAACTTTGTATGAGATAGTCCTAAGGATTTACTAACACGTGTTACTAAACTCATACATGCATGATGCATCCGGTCATTTTTATTGTTTTTGTACTTTGTGTCTAAAATATAAAATAAAAATTGTCGTCATGCATATGTTAACCATCATGAAATTAGTTTCATCAAATTTTCTTTAAAGTTGTAATTAAATGACTATATTTCATGAGACCACTTCTATCAAAAATCCTAATCTCTCTCTTTTGCTTTTCCTCTTTCTCTCTCAAACCCTAACCTTTACTAGAATAAATTTTTAAGCCGGGATGGTTGATTTAGGCCATTCCCGGCCTGTGATTCATGTTTTCCACATCTTTTTGCCGTTGATTTCTAGTTTTTGCCCTCTACGTGGAATAAATTTCCTCTCCCTTTTGCGGAGTTATTAGGAATTTTTATATTTTTCCTTTTTATAGGATTCTCTCTTCACTTATTGTGCGATTTAGTAGCAAGTATATGAATTCGGGGACCGGATATGCACAATCGATGGTATTATACAACGTTTTGTGAGCAAACAGTTACGTTACTTGCGGTGAAGATCTCCACTTCTGTTAACGATGAAACATCAATGAAAGCACATAGTTATTATGCATGTTGCGCTCGGGTATTTTAGTTAATTATTTTGTTAGCAGATTTGTACTATTACTATTAATTTAGTATATTTTAGGGTTATTTTCGATGTACATGTCGTATGGTTTTTCTTTGAATGAAAGTCTCCTATTCCCCCCTCAAAAAAGAAAAAAAGACTTTATATTTTAAATATTTTCGTTACTCAATAACCAAGTAATCTCCACTCAAAAAGAAAAAATAAAATAAAATGGAGAATTAATAATATAACTCAGTTCATTCGGCATTGCGCGCATGCTGGGAGTGCATAAAGGGAGATGAGATCATCTCCTACAATCCGTCCACATAATCCCCTCCAGGCTCCAATATCTCTCAAAGATCAAACACAAAAACTTCTATAAGATCGTTTTTTCGTGACTTTCTGTGAAACGAGAGTCACATTTAAGTGAAACAAGAGCCACGATTCATGAAAAGTGACATTATATTGTGAGTTGGTCTCACACAAGACTTACTCTAAATATCAAAATAAAAAAGAAAGAAAAATTAAAAAAAAATCAAAATTTTGTGAAGTATTGAAGGGATTAATGAAGGGAGTGTAGGACAGGGGATCTCATCCCGAATCAAGGAGGGTATAGCTCAGTATTAGCTGCAAGATTTGGAGGCAGATTGGAGCTCACGGGATCGTGCCCCATGCGTGCTCTCCACTTGCAATATCAAACTCTTGTGAACTTGAAGATTATGGGTGGATTGTTTCCGTGTAAAGACAGGGTGCGTGGAAGAAAATTATATTGGATTAAGACACTAATAAAATAATGTGTAGTCCACGATGGATTTGCGGAGTAAGGACATTTTCACCATGAATGGTGGCCAAGGATGACTATTGTTCATATATAGTTCGGATGAGTGCAAATGGGATAGCGGATAGTCTAGCTAAACAAGGATCCAATAGAGTTGATAATTTAATTGCTCGTAATTATATTGCAATTATTATTCTCTTCTTGGAGTGTAAATCGTTGTTTTTTTTTTTTTTTTTTTTTTTTTTTTTTTTTTTTTTTTTATACTTTCGTCATGTCTAAGTATATGATTCAGTATTACTCTCAACCCGGAAGTTTGATATTGATTGATGCTAGATGTGACATTGGCTTAAGACTTTCTTTGTAATAATTTTCTTCCTTTTGAAGTTACATTAGTTAATGTAGTGAATGCATATTTAAAATAAAATAGGGGGGGGGGGGTTGCAAGAGAGGGGAACAAAGGATGGAGGGGGGGGAAACAGTTGGTTGGAGTATCTATCTCCTTAGATTCCTACAAAAGCAATTGTCTTACAAAGAATAGTCATCATAAAGGGCAGTTACACGAAAACAAATTATAGAGTAACACAAAAACTTATATAAGCCAGTTTTATCGTGAGATGGCGGTTACCTTTTGATAAAAAAAGTTGTTATTTTTAATTGGTATTATTGATGCAGATAGTTATTATTTGACATATGTATCAAGAGTGAGCCTCAATGGGGTAGCAAGTTAGATAGCTAGATTAGAATACTCATATATGTGGAGTTCAGATCCTGTACTGTCAAATATACGTGTTGTCCCTTGAAAATAGAGACTTTCTTTTTGGAAAATTAAGCAGTTGGGAGAGAAAGAGAAAGATAGAACCGCACGCAAATGAACTTGACAGCAGAAGATCGAAACACTCATCATTGGACCCTATTTTATGGTGGAATCCATAATGTTCCCTTGAATTCATATTATATTATCCTTGATGTCCTTCAAGTGTACGTATAGTATTCAATATTCTCTATGACGTATATATGCATGAAAGATTGGCCTCAAAAAGAGGCTGATCTTCTCCTGATCTCCCACGTTATAACTTATATATGTATATAATACTATATGCAAGCAAGGCCAATATAGCTTTCCTTCACATATAGCCAGCTTTGCTTTACATACCAGCATTGATCAATCTTATTTTGAACATCATTTGAAAATTTCTCAATGGGTAGTGTTGAACCTCAAAAGCTTCATGTGGTCTTCTTCCCACTTATGGCTTCTGGCCATATGATCCCAATCTTAGACATAGCAAAGTTATTTGCTACCCACAATGTCAAAACCACCATTATCACCACCCCTCTCAATGCACCGAGTTTTATCAAACCACTTGGGAGTTACAAAAACATCGGTCCTCCAATCGACATTGAGATCATCCCATTTCCTTCTAAGGAGGTTGGCCTTCCTGAGGGACTTGAGAATTTAGACCAAACTAGCCCCATCATGACCCATCAGTTCTTGAAAGCAACTCAGAAGCTACGAAAACCGCTTGAAGAAATCCTAGAGAAATACAAGCCTAATTGCCTTGTAGCTGATTTCCTCCTCCCATTTGCAACTCAAGTTGCAGCCAAGTACAATATACCGAGGTTAGTGTTTCATGGGACTTGCTTCTTTGCTCTTTGTGTGTCACAAGCTTTCATAACATATGAGCCTCACAAATTAAACGACGACGACGAGGATGAATTTGTTATCCCCCATCTTCCCCATGAAATAAAAATGACAAAATTACAATTACCTCAAAATATGAAGGGAAGTAGTAATACTAATAATAAACAAGATGGTATGGTGGAGTTTTTCATTCGCGCTATGGTTGCAGAGGCTAATAGCTATGGTGTAATTGTAAATAGCTTTTATGAGCTAGAACCAGATTATGCTGATCATTACAGGAAGATTATGGGTAGGAGGGCATGGCATATAGGTCCTGTTTCGCTATGCAACCGAGAAAATCAGGCTAAATTCTTAAGGGGAAAGGATTCTTCAGTCGACGAATATGAATGCCTGAAATGGCTCAACTCGAAGAAGCTCAACTCGGTCGTTTACATTTGTTTTGGTAGCATGTCCATGGTCTCCACCACGCAGCTTCATGAGATTGCAAAGGGTCTAGAAGCTTCCGGGCAAGACTTCATATGGGTTATAAGCCAAAGCGAGGATCACGAGATCAAGGAAGAAAACAAAGAGTGGTTACCTGATGGGTTCGAGAAGAGGATGGAAGGTAAGGGACTAATTATAAGGGGTTGGGCACCACAGATACTAATTTTGGACCATGAGGCTACAGGGGCATTCGTGACTCACTGTGGATGGAACTCGACTCTAGAAGGCATATCATGTGGGGTGCCTATGGTAACTTGGCCCATGTTTGCGGAACAATTTTACAACGAAAAGTTATTGACCGAGGTTTTGAAGGCCGGGATTGCTGTAGGAGCTAAGCAATGGAACAGAATTGTAGAAGCTAGTGTGAAATGTGAAGAAATATGTAAGGCTATAGAAAGAGTAATGGTGGGTGATGAAGCTTTGGGAATAAGAAGCAAGGCAAAGAAGCTTAAAGAGATGGCAAAAAAGGCTGTTGAAGAAGGCGGGTCATCTTATTCTAATCTGAGTTCCTTGATACAAGAATTAGGTTCTTTTCATGGATCATGGCCAGAGCCAAAGGAGGGTCAGCAAGAGCCTCGACCACGGCTATGAATTATGATTGTACTACATTCTTGGTGCGTTTTTGTGTAACTAATACTCCCTCTATCCAGAAATCTTTACGCTTTCCTTTTCAGTTCGTCCCACTTTATTTCTTTATGTATCCTTAGTTGGTAATTGGTATGAATTATTTTGAGAGTCAATTCCCTTATTGGTCCCTCCTTATTTCTCATCCCAAGTGCTTTGATTCCTTGTTTCCGTTATGACCACTTTTTTTCGCTCCTACATTTTGATTGCCCATGTGCTCCCCCTCCAATTGCATTTACAAGGGTATTGTTGGGACATAAGAGTTAAAATGGAGTTTTTTTGGCCAATGTGTTATTTGAAAACGTACAGATTTTCTGTGGGACGGATGGAGTATTGTATAATGTGCAACGTTATAATTGTCAATTAATTTCCTGATCATAATCTAATCGGTTTGAATTCAAAGATAAGTAACTGAGGTGAAAGCTTCATTAGTTTTCTAACATCAGACCACATACCTGCTGCTTAGCGAGGCTGCATTAGCATTCTGTCTCAAGTGTGCAGAAATCAAGTGATTCCAGATTCTGCATCATTTCATTATACAATTTCTCTGCAACATAATACCAACAAACTGCAATCAAGCACAATAATAACTGTTAATTCATAACTCTTAACTCAATATAACTCCTTGTGTTATAACTCCTTTCATGATAATGATAATGATAATGGGCACTGTTTTTTTCATATGAAAGTTTATTCAATAACCTTTTTAACAAAAACACACAGAAAAAAAGAACAGGGAATCGTACAAATATGATCAAGTCAATGGGCGAGTTATGGTTGAAACAATTAGCGATGTGCATAAATTCAAAGAAAAATACATACAACAACGGTCGACTGGGAGCTGTCGTACGTGGAATTTCAACAGCGGCTAGACTGATTGTCATATATTTTTTAATTCTATTTTAATATTTTTATACAAACAACAGTGATCAATACAAATTCGTTGTCTTAGATGTGCTGTCTATGGTTTTTTTAGCGTAGTGCTCCCCGCCATTTTTACAAAACATAGTACATAGTTGAAGAAGATATGGTTATTGTCGCGTAATGTTGTTTTTGCAATCTTTTGGTTCTCTGTCTAGAAAGAAATGCTCAGGTTTTCAATGGGGTGGCCATTTAGGTGGAATATTTGTGGGATAGGGTCACGTATCTAACGTTTTCATGGTCTAGCGGATACCTTATTACTACGAACCAGCCTACGACCCCACACTAATATGTGTTCTGTAATTAGTTTCTTCATGAACATCAGCTTTTCCTCATTTGCTGTATTTTTTACACTTCAACAATTTATACTCTCTTTATCGAAAAGTTGGAAGTAGATGCACAGTTGACGCAGACCGAAATCGACAGTTCAAAGTTTTTTGCAGAAATAAAAGTAAGGACAGGGCATTGTAGCTTCACCAAATTTTGGTCCCTATAAGCTTTGCTTCAACAACCTTTAATGATGATTTTGGCTTTGCCAAGAATCAGACTAAGAGAATATTGAACCAAATCAAGCCAAGACTGGCATTTTGAAAACAATGCACAACAGGAAACCACTGAAATTACTTCAGAAACTCGTAATAAGAACTAAGCATGCCTAGATACTTGAAACGAAACGCATGCATGTCTGTGATGCCAGAAATTATAAACCTAATCGCAGAAAACCGACAACATTAAGGTAATGTACTAAAGCTATGTTGGGAGCGAGCCTTAGGGGAAGCTTCAACTTTTTGGGTAACAAAAAGCTCCCAATAGCTTGTTTGGATAGTACATTTTTTCTAGCAGGAGCTTGAGCCTTTTTTTAGGTGGCCAAATGCTCATTTGTGAAGACTAACCATGCTTTCAAGTTTCAACCAAAAACTCAAGCTACTCACAGAAACAGCTAGTTTTGCCAAGCATAGCCTTCGACATGTATATACATCTCCAAATGCATACAATGATGCTTAGAAAATTGATCATTGCAGGAAGTGGGTTTTCTGAATCATAAAGACACAACATGAGCATTGGGGACCAAGAAAAGGCCACCCTACATTCTAACTAACTAAAAAAAAAGGGCTCATGAACCTAATCAGTAATAGCGTGGACTTGTGTTGTAAACTCGACCTCCAGGAGTTGGAACCCTCGTATCTGCTCCTTGCATTCTCCCACGTCCAAACGATTCAGGCCGCTGTCTGTAGGAATCTATCTGACCACCACCATACTGGTGTTGAGGTTCACCAGCAACTGGACCTCCGTACGCATGACGACCCTGAACCATGTCACTGGGTCCACTATTATTTTTATAGTGGGTCATTCCAGCAAGCTGATACTGCTGCAACCGTGCTTGTGACTCTTTCTGGAGATATTCTTCTCTCCGAGTAGCATGCCGAGCTCTTAGTGCAGATAACTTCTCCTGATACTGATTATTGATCTCAATGATTTTCTGAACACCGAACATTGTTTCAGTATCTACATCCATGATAATTCCAGAAATAAAACTGGATAAAAAACAACAATCACCAAAAGTGTATCAAGATAGATTATGCATCTACAGCAATGAAGCAAATTTATGAAGCATTTATGCCAATTGGCATTGCAATTATAAACCTTGCTAGAAGGGGGAAGAGAAAAGAAACTGCATTTCTTCTCCCTCAAGTCCCAAATGATGGCAGTAAAGAAAGGCAGAGGACAAAAATCAAAGCAAGTTCTCAGGTACCACAGACGTTATGATGTCATCCGTTATTGCTGCTAGAAACTGATAAAAATATTTCAATCCTATGGCTTTGACCAAAATGATGGCAACCTATAAGGATAGTCATGAAGTACTCTTTAGCATAAATCAATTTATGATTAGTGCTTGGTTTGAGTAGAGATCACTGATATGTTACTAAAAATTGCCTCTACAAGCACTGATGTTGGAATTGTGCAACTTCTGTTCTTAAGTATACCTAGCTTCGAAAGGTGGTGCAGTTGGCTCAAATTACACTAGGACTAATAAGGAACCAAATGGAAACTGGTTTTAATAGATCTTCACATAAAGAGAGCCAAGAAAATAAGGAAAGCTAATTTCATGCCAGAGAGAATTTGAAGGTAGGAGGAAGGACCTGACAAATGGCAACCCAGAAAAGAAGAGAAAAAGAACCTTTAAAAGTACTGGACCATAACCACCTTCACTTAGTCAAGGGAGAGAGTGAAGTAAGAACCCTAGTAACTGTGCTAAGCAGCAAGAATAGTTTAGTAAGCATGAGAGGGTCATGCTGTAGTGAACTGTACTCATTATTCACTTAAGTGTATTTTAGAAGATTGGTAGATAGCTTTGGGGAAAGTAAGCCGAGCTTTCAGAGTCTCCTTAGCCAACTAAGAATGAACAGATCATGTCTTCAATTTGGATGGATGCAAGCATAGCTACAGGTTCATAAAGCAAATCACTTCACTGAAGAAGGTGCTCTTCCATCAATTAATCTGAAAGGACCCTAAACAAGACCACAATATATCATTTTTCTACTGCTATTCAGCTTGTCTTTCAAATGATTCCATTAGCAATATCAACAATATTTTGCAACAACTGACCTCCCTGTGTCGAGCATTTTCTGCATCCTCTGTATCAACCTGTTCCTTTGTTAAATTCATAAAATCATCACGGAACTCTTTTTCAAGCCCTTCTAATGTCTGTGGAGCTGGATTGTCTTCATACCCAATTTCCATATCTTGCTCCTGCGAATGAACTCTCGGCTCTTGGTTTGAGGCTAATTTTGCGTCTGAAATCTGACTTGGGTAGAATGATCTGCTGCTAGCATTACCTTCTTGGCCTGCAAGTGCAAAGGAATTAGAGAATCAGTTATCAAACTTAAAAACAACACAATCAAGGAATGAAGTGACGATAATGAGGATCCAGATGAGTATTTAGGACAATAGGGAAGATTAATTAAGATAATTTAACCAAAATACGAAGAAGCTAGCCAGACATATTAAAGTACCAAAGAATTTCATTTCCCTAACCAGTGCACATCTGACAAGTTAGGGGGAAGGAATAACAAAATAATAAATTGACAATTGTAAGCAACACTGAACCAAAATATGAACATGTCCTACCAACTACCAACTAAAGATAAAGCTGAGAAATGTCCCAATCAATCAACCTAGTCAGTAGACAGATTGCCGAACAAACATTATGGGCAATTATAGACTTTTGGCTTTGCCAGACTAATCCAACTGGCCCTGAAGTGTACAGCAAGTAAAACCTCCAGTGGCCCTAATGACTAAGGAGGCTCAATCTAGGGACCTCTGGAACAGATCTCCGAGTTCTTACCAGTTAAGCTACCACAGAGCATTAATTCTTCAATTAATTATTTTTATTGATAATTCTTCAATTAATTATTAATAGTAACCATATTAATAATTACTAATGCTTTCACTACTACAAGAAATATTAGAAGAAAAGGTAATTTTAGGAATTTTAGAGGTCTATGGGACTGTTGTTAATTATAGATAGACAAGGTTTTCCCTAAGTTTCACTGAGCTCCCCAGTTTCCAAAAAGGGAAATGTGATCTTCAAGAATGCAACCCATGTAATAACTAGAAAACAAGAATGTTGTAATGAAAGTTTAGTCAAGGAGAGCTATAGTCACTGTCTAAGCCATTTATGCCCAACATACCTTTGTAACATCAAATATACAATCCTCTTCCGACCACACTTAAGGCCCAACACGTATAAGGAGTGATTCTTCTGTGTTTGTCTACCCTCGCCTAAGGCAAAGAACTGGACATTTGAGCATCTCAAGCCTTGCTTAGTTGCTCAAGACTTGATTTGAATCTGTCAATCGACCATTCAGCAGATGAAAAGAAATTTGAATTGACTTTACAAAAAGTCACAAACATTTCTGCAGTTTCTTTTTTTTTTTAGATAAGAATTTTTTTTATTAATCAATCAATTGAAAGAATACAGAAAGAGGACAAGGAGTCCTCAAAAGAGTACAAAAAATATCTACAACTCCCCCCAATGAAGTTGAACAAAGGTAAGTGGAACACCCTTGAAGGCCCCAGCTGCCTTTGACCAAAGAGAAGCCAAATGAACAATATGATCCCAAACACAGTCAACGGTCTTTCCAGCATAACAAACTTAGCTTTTTATTATATAACAAACTTAATCTGATGTCTCAATAGTTGTCCACTACTTAATTATTGTGAAGTAGCATAGGACCTAAAATCTTTCCAGTAATATGACTCACAGAGACAAGATTTTTGGGAAGCATGCACAAGTTTGATCTCCCCATATGCCGACATAGGTGAAAGCCTCATCAGAGGCACTGAATAATGGTTAATAGGTAGATTAGCTTCAATAAGGAAGTGGTTGAATCAATTGTGCTCCTAATCTACTTTTGGGACAGTATGCAATGGAGGTGGTCAATTAATTGGAGAAGGCAGTTTTTGGTATGGGAGGAAGAACAAAAAATGAGTGGTTCAGTCAGCTTCAGCAAGTCAGTCTCAACCCAGATATGGAGGGTCGGCGGTCGGTTTGTATGGCGTCTAAATCCGAAAGGCTCATTATCAATTCGTTCTGTTAGAAAGGAATTACCTTTAGCAGCCATGGAGGCTCCTGAGACGCATAAGGCCATTAAGAGCAGTTGGCGAGGGTTAGCTCCTCCAAAGGTAGAAACATTTAAGTGGCTAGCTTGTTTGGAAAGGTTGAAAACAGAGGAGAGATTATCGAAACTGGGCTTCCAGGAGTGAATGATCTATCGTGTGTACTATGTGGAAGAATGGAGGAATCAGTTGATCATCTCTTGTCCATTGCGAGGCTCTGGCAACATTGATCGGATTACTGGAATACTGCATGGTGCCCTCCACTCAACTTGTTACAATTCTTTGGTCAGTGGTGCAATCTTGGTACAGGTAATCGGCTTCGTTAAATTTGGATTACTTTCCCATTTGTGCTCGTATGGACTATTTGGAAGGAACCAAATGCAGGAATTTTTTAAGCGAAGAGTTGTTCGATTAATGAGCGTTTGAGATGATACTCTTAAGTTTGGGTTGGTGGGTGAAAGCGTGGGATGACTCCTTTCCCTACTCACCCCAAGAGGTAATTTGTTACCTGATTGTCTGAAAATCATCCTGCTCCGGAAGTGAAGAAACAGGAGGTTTAGGAGGCTCCCCCAAGAGGTGAGTTGAAGTGGAATGTGGATGCTTCAATGAAAGATGGAGTGGGTGCAGTGAGAGGGGTTCTTAGAGACTGGACGGGCTCCTTTTGCATTATATTTTCAATGGAAGTTCCTTATACAGAGATCAGTGAAGCAGAGGTTAACGCAATTCTAAAAGCTCTCCAGCTAGCACCTAGCAAGGAATGGGTGTCGGTGGTACAGTCATAGAATACAATTCTGCAAATTCAGTAAGTGCTGCAACGATAGTAGGGGTGGGCCATGGAATGTAAGATTTGATTTGAATAGCATTAGACATATATTGAGGGGGTGGCAGAGGGTCTTAATTGTGCATCGCTGGGGAAGCGCTAATTCCATTGCTTTCGGTCTGGCTAGCGTGGCTATATTGTGTTATTCTGGGAGTGTATCGCTATTCCATTGATCTTTATTGCCTTATCCACAGTACATGATTGTAGTTCTCCACTTCTCCTTTCAACCCTTCCTAAAAGGTGGGGAAGGTGGGACTGGATGGTGCTTGGAATGGATAACCAACGCTAGGTATTTCGTTCTATTTGAGCTCGCTACTTTGTTTCTGTAGCTGAGTTTTATTGATATTGATCAAATGATACTGAATTATCAAAAAAAAAAAAAATCCATATTAATTCCACTAATTATCTACTGACACACGTAATTTTGTTGTTCCTTTTTCTTTTTTCTCGCTTACTTGAATAATCAATTGAAAAGAACGACACTTTTTTTTTGGGGGGGGGGGGGAGGGAGGTGGGGAAGGAACAAATCTTAAAGGAAATTAGTAAATGAGTTCATGGTAGTCATAAATAGTTAATCAATCTAGCTAAACTGATCTAGTGACCTTGGCTTCGTTCATGACAGAGCCTCAGTACTTAAAAGTTTTTTTTTTAGATAAGAGAAAATTTTATAAATCAAATAGTGAAAGAATACAATGGGGAGGATAAGGTATCCTCAAGAACAAAAATAAAGTATCTACAAATCACGCCAATGGCGTTGAATGACTGTGAGTCGCACTCGCACCCCCTTGAAGGCACCAGCCGCCTTCGTCCAAAGGGAGGCCTAATAAACTATATGTTCCCAAACCAAATAAATACTCTTTCCCGCATCAGAGAATACCCTCAAATTCCTCTCTAACCAAGTGCACCAAAGGATAGCTAAACAGGCGCACCACCACAAAATCCTACCCTTCTTCCCCCTCCGCATGGCAGAAAATCGCAGCTGAAGAAATTGACCCACCGTAGCAGGGCACACAAAAGGCTCCCCACACAAGAGTTTATCCCACAAGGTCCTCGCAAAACTACACATCACAAACAGATGCAAACAACTCTCCCCATCCTGCCGACACATCACGCACATGCTGGGAAGAAGACACATATGTGGCCTACGCCGTTGCACCATATAACTAGTGTTCACCTTACCAAGCACCAAAGTCCACACAAAAGCACGATTAAGCATGTTGAACTAGATCTCTCATGTTTACCCAAAGCTCAACTCAACTCAACTCTAACTTGTGAAAGTTGATTAAGCATGTGTTTGATGAAGCCACTATTCAACTCCGATAGATGAACCCCCCCCCCCACACACACACAATCATTGGTCCCCAAAAAAAGGATACTTCCTGGAGATGTAATGTCAAGTGACTGAGGATCCGATGCCAAAAATATGCTGCACAACTATTTCATAACAAGCTCATATTATGGAAGGTATATTGTTGGATGTGGAACCTGATAAGGAACTTACATCAAGACAAGAACTAAAGGGATCTAACTCCAAGGTGAGTCGGGGAAGGTTAGAGAAATTCCTGATTGTAATTTTAAATCAAGAGGTCTTTGGTGCAAGGGGATTGTTGGGATAAGAAATATACTTTGTTAACTCCCATGTCTGGTATGTGGGAATGGACAAAAAAGGGATTGGTTAAGGGAACATCAAAAGAAGGAACTTATGCCACCACCTACCTCTGTCGAGAAGCACCCAAATCCTACAATGTATTACCATGGGGGTGGGGGTGGGGGTGGGGGTGGGTAATCAGGGGGAAAAAAAAAAGGAATTGGTAATGGGAATACAAAGCACCCAATTTCTACCATTTATTACCAAGAGGGGTGGTGATTATTGGGTTGGGAATAGAACAAGGGCCCCTAATTTTGCCAGTCATTTTTTGTTCTTTTGTTCCTTTGAATTGTGTGTTTATGTAAAAATGGCCTTCAAATTTCAATTTAAAATCCCATTTTTATGCCGCAATTCCTGGATTCAAAATTATTAACAGAATTCTCAATACCCAAACTGAACTCATTAGCCTAGTCCCCAGCTCCCATTCCCATTTATACACCACCTAGGTTTCCTAGTTTCTCCTTAAGTTCCCTTTAAATTAAACCCATCCTATTATGTCGATGGTATTGTGTGAACACATCAAAAACCTTTGAGATCTATTCCACAGATCCTAACTTCGAGCCCCCTTAGAGCCACTGGAGTTTTTTCTTGGCCATTAACTTCAGAGCCCATAGTATAAGCCGGGCAAGGCCCGGATACCCATTTTATCTAAAAAATAAGATGGTGTGGTTTCCCTTTTTTTCCTTTTTAAGAGTTTTACATGCAAGCTTTTGTGTGCTAATTTCTTTTCTATTTCTTGTTACAAATCTACAGTCAACCCAAACAACGATTATAAGCATGAGTTAGCAGGCACCATAATAATTGCTTGCTTGTTTGGAACACACAGAATTTTTTATATATAATGAAACGGCTAACATATCATCATTCAAATTTAAGGTACAATTCCTGTTCTGTCACCTTAGCCCGATAAGACACGGAAACCCACTAACTTTTACTGTCCAAAATTCCTCATGTAGTAAGCCAATGTACGCCAAGCCAAACACACAGCAGATAAATGTACCAACTACGAAAACCTACAACTCATACACATGCTTTTATGTTTTAAAAGGCAGAGAGATTAAATGACATTCAAAAAATGATGAAGCTGTTCTTTCAAATGCCTGCTAAGGTAACAGGAAAATACAGAATCACACTCACCATCACTGTAGAGATGAGGAGACATTTGCTGAGCATCTCTATCCCATTGCCACTGTCCTTCAGCTTTTGTTGAAGTATACTGTCTCTCCTCGTCTGCCCGGAACGAGTCCGCCCGCCCTGCAAAATTGTCCATGGAGGAACATGGTTGCATCCTCGGAGAAGACATGTGCTTCATTTGCGACGATGGGATATACGGGTTCGCATTTGCATCTCCATAAGACGACGGCCCTCGTTTCATCTTTCAAGTTTACTCAGATTACCAACACTTACAATACCCAGTTATATATAGCTGCAATAAAATTGGATATAGTGCACTTCAAAACTTGCTCAAACAGTGTCTAACGTATACAAGTAACATAAAATCTTAACCAAATTGGAATTGAAAAACAGGAAATGCAGCTAATATACACTATTAAGTAATCAAATTTAAATCTCAAAAACCAATTGCGTTTATCATAAATGCATAATTTGCTAAATAGTTAATGAAAACAATTGCAACATACAAAACCGTAATCGAAAACCTAGCTAACGTTCTTCGAAGCTTATTTAGGGAAAAACGAATTCAGACGAATCATGCAAAGACATTAACAAATTAAAAATTGACAGTACCTTAATCGATGAAATTGCTTACTGTCGATTTGAAGAGAAACTCGCAAATGGCGGAAACGAAGTGTAAAGTACAAAACCCTAGACCTAGAGTGTGACTGTGTGAGTGTATTTTGTTTTGGTAAAAAAAATTTGTTTCGTGTTGCTTTGTTTTCTTAAAACCATGGAAAATAGTAAAAATACATGACACCAAGTAATCTTTGCCGTTCATTTTTCAGTAAATAAGGAAGGGGGAAGCAAGAGACAATTTATCAACCGTTGATTTTACTTGCCCACATTTCATTTTCCTTTTTCGGTTCATTTATTTTTTGTTTTTTTGTTTTTTGGGTTGAGGACTTGAGGCCTAAGGGGCGGGCAAATTTTGTTTGTTTGTTGTTGTTTTTTTTCCAGAAGTACGGGATTTAGAGATGTTCGAAGCATTACATTCAAAACACTTACCGGACCCTATCAACCCAAATTCTACTTGAGAATAAGGTGGGATTTAAGTGAGTCAATTTTTTCTCGTTTTGCATGACTCCAATCAACTATAACTAAATGCGAAGCTACAACATAAATATCATTTGAAATAAAACCTAAGCTGAAAATAGGACAATAATGTTGTGTATCTCGACTATCCCGTGATTCACCCGACTCTATATCATCATCTGCATACCGAACCTGATTGCACTTCTTCTGTCAGCATTGTCTCTAGCGCCACATTCGCCTGCTTCATCGCCGCTCCAAACCTCTAACCACGAACTCATTTCCATTCTAGATAATGGCTCCCAAGCCTAGCCTGTCACATTGAGGGGAGATATAGTATCAATGGATGCACTGAAATTATGTTTCATTAGTTAACAACCATGTACACCCGTTGGAAGCTTAGCGCAGTTACCATTTCTACTTATCACTTGACTTAGAAATATTTTATAGTGTTTGAGATCTATATGAATAATCATACCTTAGCCGCTATACGACCAAATATCTACCTAATTATTATATGCGAGTATCATTACTATATGATTGTAACAAAAATATCTATTAATATATCATGAAAAAAATATTCAAAAGTGAATCATCTTAACTCTTAATATAGTAACAAAAATTAATAAATCATAATACATATTTGTCTACTACAAATATCGTCTATATAGAGATACAAATTTATTTTTATAGAAAAGAAAATAAATATTTTTTTGATTATTATATCCATGTATAGTTATATAATTATAAGGGATATATTTGTAAGATGCATATACATGACTTTTGGAGAGAAAACATTAATTAATGAAAGAAATGTGTATTAACGAAGGTTTGTGCATATTAAATTAAGATTACGTGGCAAGTTATGTGGATGCACATTGCTTATGTGGATGTCCACTTGTCCATCAAGCAATGTGCACATCCACTTATATATATATATATATATATATATATATATATATATATATATATATATATATATATATATATATATATATATATATATATATATATATATATATATATATATATATATATATATATATATATATATATACATACTAGTTACATTCCCGTGCGATGCACAAAAATTCTCTTCTATGAACCTCTCGCTTAATTAATATCGTACATAAACCAAAAATATTATATCAATTGTAGAGTAGAATACCAAAATATACAATATCTCATTTCTTGTTAATCATTATATAAAACTGGTTTGTATAACCAAATCTTTATTATTTTTGTTGCAATCTACCCTAATATCTAGTGTCCAATATCTAGTGCCAAAAACCACCACTACTACTACTTTTAGATGCAGTTTACTCCAAATATAGTTAAAAGAATCAAAGTCGAAGTATCAACTGGATGCAATGAAATTATGTTTAATTAGTTAACAACTATGTATCCCATCATTGGAAGCTAATCCACATATCATGTCTACTATATATATTACCGTTAGAGGAAATAACAAAATTCAAATAGTAACAATGTATACTTTGAGTCGAATATAGTGAGCTCTAGTGTTAAAGCATGCATGCATGTATCCGCCAAAATAAAATGTATCAATAGAAAAATATATACATTTTATTATTGTTATATGCATGTATCATATAAAACTATAAGGAAGTATTTAATATTAGTGTAGATACATGCATTAATGTAGGTTCATGCATTAGTGTAAATTCATGCATTTAATGTTATGATGACGTGTCAAGCTATGTGAGTATGCAGCGCTTATGTGAACGCACACGTGTCCATCAAGCAACGTGCAACATCTACTTATATATATATAATAGATAATAGATCGACAACATAACATATTTTCAGATGTCCCCCTTCTCCCTTCCTCACAACCCCTTGTGTATTGTCGTTCCTTTGCCTTCACAATGTCATATGGATTTTCTACTACTCCTTCATAACTCTCAAGGCCACCATGCTATCATATCCCTTGTTCAAACTTCTCATCACATTTCTTTCACGAAGTTTATAGCCACAACTATGCCCCTTTAATTTTTCCCTCATCAAAGCGAACAAAGAGGTATGCCAACGAGTTTCATCATTATGAACAAAGATCCAAAATTACGCTAAGCCATGACCTATTAATTTAATGCGTTAGTTCCCCATGGAACTGGGTGCCATTCAATGATAATATGAATAGTTTATAAAATCGTATACCATTTGGTCGGCTAGCACTATTGAGCGTTCCAAAGCTCATTTTATAGTTACAGATATTCTCTACCTCGATGGCATAGATTTTCATGGGACATTTGTGTCCTATGATTAAACCCACGATCACGACTAGAAAATGTGTTTCCTAAATCACAATTTTGAATTGTGCATAATTAGCTTAAGCATTCCATTTGGAAGTTACAATAGTAAGGGCACAAGCTTTATGATAGGAATGGGAACATAGAACGAGGTTAGACCACCAATTTCGAACATATAACGACCATCGATCAATAAATATTGATAGACAAAGTACTCAACTTAAACAAAATTAGTATGTTAATATTCGATGGGAAACACCGCCTGAATATTATATCAAACTTAATTTCGATGGTGCAAAAAACAGTTATGGATCTAGTTCGGGTTATGTTCTCCGCAATCAGTTTGGGCACACTTGTCATGTAGGTTGTCAACATTTGGGTAATGCTTCTGTCATTGTCGCAGAAGCTACCGCACTAAGAAATGGGCTTTATAAGGCCATACAATTAGGTTTTTCTAATATTTTTATTGAAGGGGATAACAAACTTGTTTTGCAGGCAATTCAAGGACTATGCAAGATTCCATGGAGCATAAGCAGTCTAGTGACGGATATCAAGCGACTACTTCAACACACAACCAACTACCAAATTCGTCACCAATTCCGCGAGGCTAACTGAGCAGCGCACTGGATGGCAAAATATGGCTCCCAACACACTAAGGGTGGTGATTGGAATATCTATCCAAGCTCAGAGTTTAGATCTATTATTTATTCAGATGCGATGAGTATTATCCTCGAGGAGAGAGTTTCCTAATCGCTTTTCTTACCTTTATAAAAAAAAATAATAATATTACTCATAAACCAATCAGAATCAAACTAGCACAAAACCAACAACTTCAAATTAAAGTTGATTGCACCACACTAGTATTCTATATATTGGAAAATCTTATTGGATATATTATCCTGCAAAATACACATTCCTATAAATTTCATTCCCTAAGGAATTCAACAAGCTATCATACACAAGCTCAATGATCCCTGATAAAAGTCTAAAGTTGGCTTAGTCATACGCCTTGTATTGCGTTGTCTGAAAATGTGTTTGATTTGCCATTATGTTGTATATAGTGTTTGGTTGTCATGTGTTAATTGTTTTGTGCAAAATCAACATCATCCTCGTACAAATAGCCTAAAAACTTAGTTGTTTTTATCACCGTATTATGATCGTCAAACCCTTAAACAAGTCTTACATTCAAATCATGCATCTACAACAGCCATAGTAAGCATCTACTACTAAAATAATCATACCTTCCTCATTAAAAGTGAAAATGAGTAATTCCAAAACCTATATATCTACTCCTAAGACACATATCTACAAGTTTCATTGTAGTTCTTATTTTTATTTTGCACAAACGAGTTCAAGACAAAGAGAAAGATAACCTTAACTCATGGCCTTGTACATGCATAAAAGATCTAATCAACCGAACTTTTTAGTAACGAACGTCATTATCGTTTGGCTTTTGTGAATGATTTCAAATTTTGAAACACCATAATTCTTAGTTTGCTAGAGCTATCTGATCTTTATTTCAATTTTTTTATTATAACCTTGACTCATAATGCAGGCAATTATTTTATTTTTTTAATTGATTTTTAGACATCTTCATTTCAAAATCTAATCTACCAACAAGGCATTCTTAAAAAGAGAATTACATGCATAGACTTAAATTTTCAACAAGGTTTAGATCAAAAAAGAAAGAAAAAAAGTTTTCTACGAGGTTCCTAACCTTGGGCTTGCACATCATATAAGATATAAGTTTATGATATAAATTATATATTATTTGGACTTAGTTTGTATAATCAAGAAAAATGATTGGATTGTATAGTTTATGTTTTTTTATGAGAAATGAAATTCGGTTTTCATGAAAATCATTTTTTAAATTATTTTCATCATTTTGGATCTGATCGAATTTGAGAAGTTCGAAACTTGTTGAAGCAGATCGAAACGAATGAAACTGAACTTGTAGAATAGAATAAGATGGATTTACAAAATGGAACAAATTGGTACGAAATTTATATATACGAGAACAAAACAGATTGCAAAATTGAAACGACGAAAATAACCGGCACTCCCACACGGCCACGCCAATCCAACGGCACAAAAGCTCTACATGTGGATGATTAATCCTTTGGCACGTATTATTCAACATGGATTTTTAGTTACATCTCCGATTCCCTCCTAGTTGAACATCCATCATTGCATGCGTTTGCCAAGACTAAATATTGGTCATATTGGTCCTCAGAATCCATTATGTGGCTAATGTGTTCCAATTTTCTAATTCTAAGATTTTTGCTCTTATCACAGTCACTAGCTAGCCTATGATCATGATGTCCACTATGAGAGGTCATTTTGCTTCTTCTTTTTTCCGCTTGTCTGTTTGTCTTCTTTATTTTTAGACTTCGACCTGTTCTTAAAACTTGAAGCAATCCCATGATATGACATGCCATTGCACAACTTTCTTGGCTTGTGGTTGTATTGCCTTGCCCCCACATCATGTAGTGCCATTTGCTGATTTGCCATATCCCACTATATGAGTGGCTAAAGGGCCGTAGCAATCATTTTCGAGGCCCTGTGCTACAATAAAAAAAAAATTAGACCCTAGAAAAGGCAAAGTTTTTTTTTTTACAACCAGTTACCAAAGAAGATGAGAGGAAAAGAATAGCTGAACATGTACAATTTCCAATATAAATAAAATTGAATCTAAAAAATGGGAGAAAATTTGGACTCCACTAAAAAAGTAATCATAAAAGTGAAATAAAATAAAAGAAAATAAAATAGAGAGGGAAATGTGTAAAGAAGAGAATAAGAGCTAAAAATAACAATTCAGATTTGAGATAGAAAAGAAGATGGTAGGGATCAAGACCGTGACCACTAGACTCCCAATAAGTTGTGGCATAGGCATGGAATCAACTGAGCTCCACTTTAGTTATGTCTTATATCTACTAAAGACTATATTTTATTAATTTCAGAATCATGGGCCCCCAAAATTTTGGGGCCCTGTTTCATCGCCCACTCTGCATCCCCTCATCTACGGCATGAGTGGCTATGAGATACTAGCTAGTACTACATATGATTAGACTGTAGATCTGGAAAAAACTGACCCGACTCAAAAAGGTTCAACCCGAAACGACATGTCCCGTTTTGACTCGAGATTGGAATGACTCAACCCAAAAATTGTTAGACAACATTTGTCAAACCAGTTGGATAACCCGAAACCAATAATAACCCGAATATTTTGACCCGCATTTAACTCGACCATACTCGACCCGACCCTTTGCCAAGTCTACAAAATGATTATAAATGTTATGAAATACAAATTACAAGCAAGTATCATTTATGTTTAGACATCTTAAACGGGTTAATCCAGCGGATTTCAAATCGGGTTATTTTGGATAGGGCTCTGATTGATTATGGATTAATTTTTAGGTTAAATCCGCTTTTTCATTCAATTTTCTGAATTGTAAATAAATTTGGATAAAAAAAATGTCATAACCCAGAAAAAAAAAGGACGGGTTTGGTCGAGTCAAGTTTCACACAGCTCTGTTCATGATACATCTCATATATATCATACATAGCAAACATGTATGTTAGAATAACAATTCTGTCAGCATCAACCAACATATCTACATGAACCTAACAGTGACACTAAGGCTCTGTTCTTTTCGTCGATTCTATGCTGCATTTCGTTCTGTTCCGTTCCGTTCCG
The DNA here is from genome assembly GCA_038025085.1 of Tetragonia tetragonoides. Taxonomy (NCBI): domain Eukaryota; kingdom Viridiplantae; phylum Streptophyta; class Magnoliopsida; order Caryophyllales; family Aizoaceae; genus Tetragonia; species Tetragonia tetragonoides. The sequence goes on from CM076143.1 coordinate 38,145,932, forward strand.
TTCTGTTCCGTTCCAATTCGTTCCGTTTCGTTCCGTTCCGCGCCGCATTCTGTACTTCATTTTGTCTCACATATTTTTGAATTATCCGCGCCGCGCCGTGCCCGATCCGTTCCAATCCGTTTCGTTCCTCACCGTTCCACACCATTCTGTTGAAGAGAACAGGACCTAAGTAGTAATATGTCATTCTTAACTATTGTTTCTCTCGTTCTTAATTTTGGTCGGTTCATTTATATTACTCCCAATATATTTTATACTATGGTTACTATAGGAACGAATTGAAGGCCAGCCACTCATTTTTCCCCTACCAAATTTAATTTGGTTGCGTTTTCCTTATAAAAATAAAATAAAATAAATTGCTTTTGGCCTTTTTGTATAGGAGCGAGAATGTTAGCCACAATCTCCACCACCTAATTGAAAGGTTTATTGACCATTCAATCATCAAATCATCTTGTAGCTTTCAGTATTATCCCATCTTTGTCCCTTACTACCTTTTACACCACAAAGAGTGCCCTAGGATTAGTTTCAATCAAACCTAACCTTTGTATAATAAGCCCATTATTACCTAATAAAATTAAACCGTATTGCGTAGAGATAGCGGATACCATACGTATCGTAGAAAAGTCACACCGGATCACCGATGACTAAGACTCTGTTTGATTCAAGTTAATTTTATTTAAATTCAGTTTAGTTTATGTGTAACTTTATCACTCACATAATTTCTTATTCCGAAATAAATTAATGATGATAACTATGTCATCAGAAAGATCTCAAATCATACTTTCAAGTGAGTCCATTAATATTCAATATGTTTGGACGAACTTTAAATAGTTAACGGTCAAGTTAAAAAAAGGAAGTTGTTACACGTCAATGGGCATTGACGTGCTTATTCATAAATGCTGTTGACGTGGCATGGTTTTTGTACAAAAATGAGATAATTAGTGAACTTTCTTGGGAAAGCTTTATGGAGGCAAAAAATAAAAGTGAAATTAAGTCATCCCTTTCTCTCTCTCCACCACACCACCATGAAAACCCAAGCAGACACCAGCCACCGGAATTCGCTACTCTGTCCACGACCACTATATTCAACCACCCACCTTACCGCCTTCATCTCTCCACCTCCATTGTCCACGACCACCCTCATCAACCACCCACACCTTCGTAAATTGTAATGCATTTCTCTCTCCAATTAATGAATTTTAAAACCTTCGTTCAATTGAAACAATGTTTAAATAAATATATATAAAAAAAAAGAGGTGAAGGTGGCTGCGTGGGTGAGTCAAGGTGGTCGTGAGTGAGGTTTCATGAGATGGTGACTGGGACGAAATGAGGGATGGGTTTGTGGTGGTGGAGCTTATCATTGCAGATACACTTACCCATTTGGGCATGCTTGCATTTTCTAGTCCATCATTCAGCCACTCACCATTGCATTTCTATTTGAGCTCCCAACTAATTCACCTTTAGAATAGAACCCCAGAACCAGATTTCTAGCAAAGCTACCAAGCAACAACCGAAACAAACCTAGATTTGTGGTGCTCGTAGTGCTGAGCTTACAAGTGGCGTGGGGTGGTGTGGTGGTGGTTAGGCGGGTGGTGTGGTGGTGGTTAGGCGGGTGGTGTGGTGGGATGATGGTGGTGGTTAGGCGGGTGGTGGTTAGGGAGAGGGGATGCAATTAGGTGGTGGTGGGCTCAAGTTTTTAACTTCTAAAATTTTCAAAGAAAAACATAAAATAAACAAAAGCAATATACTAAAATGCCCTTCTTTTCCCATTTTTACTGTGCACTTCATTTATGTACTAAAATGTTACACGTCAGCAACATTGACGAATAATCGCGTCAATGTCATTGACGCGTAACATATGGGCAAAAAAATCAGTTCAGTTCAATTTTTTCCGGGTGAATCAAACAGAGCCTAACCTATTCCCAGTATTGTACTTTGAAATAGAGAATAAGTTGGGAGCGCAAGTGGTAGAGCACCCACACTTCGAACTTTAAAGTTGGGGGGTTCAAGTCTCATTACCTTCAATTTAGTATTGTGGGTGGTAGTTGTGTTGTGGGTCCATAAGCCTTTCCTCTTCCACTATTGTAGTGGGTCAATGAGCCCGACTTTTTTGTCTTATAAAAAAAAAATTGTACTATGTATTATAACATTTTTGAGTATGATTTTGTGAATGATGAAACTGAAAATTGAGAATATTAAGATGAAGCTCAGCATATGAAAGGTGGTGTCAGCAAGTTCGTGCCAAGGACTCAATGTTAGAGCTAAACCGAGTTTAACTCCGGTTAGCCGTGTTGGTCCACATAACCGTGCAACTAATCAGTAACTGCAGATTCACAAGCTACTAGAGTCAGAAGACATATTGATTCATGTCATACATAAATTTAGCGCGAATTGGAAGATTTTGCTAGATACTTTTCTTGATGGTCCTTTAAGATTTTAATTTTCCTTTTTAGAGCATCTTCAATGTTACAAAGCTCTAAGTGGGTTTTTATTTAAGCCACATCATCATTGCAAAAATTCTCTTTATTTAACCCATTCCTCCCAATGGTATAAACCTCCAAAAACCTCTAGATGAGGGACCCAATTTAGAAATAGAGTATGCCACAAACCTGATTTGTCTAGATAAAGTGGTTTGTAAAAAAAAGAGGTTTATAGATTTATCACTATGGGTAGAGATTTTTTAGGAGAGCTTTTCACCTCACAAATCTCTCCAAAAACCTTGCATTGAAAATGCTCTTATGTATTATACACTTCGTTCCTAAACATTTTTTCAGTTTTCGCAACAAAAGTTTTGACTTTTAATATACAAAAAACATAATGAAAAATATACATTGATTCACTCTATCCATATCTTTTTTTCTTAAGCTCATCCATCCATATTCGTATTCATTGGGTAAAGCGGGTAAATGAATGTCCATAGTATATTTATTTTTCTATCGCAAAAGCTTGTATTAAACAGTGAAACAGTGTGACTTTTGTGAGAAAATGGTGATTTGTAGACATTAAACTACCATTATTCTTCACAAAAGTCACATTTTCCAATAAGACGGTCTTATACTAGACTTATTTCTTTTTTATTATTATTGACAATTTAAGGCCCTTTGCCCCTTAAGTGCCAAGTGTCCCTTCAATTTTTTAAATGAATAATAATAATAATAATAATAATAATAATAATAATAATAATAATAATAATAATAATAATAATAATAATAATAATAATAATAATAATTCCTCCGTCCCACAATATAAGTCGTTTAAGGCTTTTGCACACGAATTAAGGAAGTTATTAAATAGTCTCAATTCTATCAAAAATAATTGAACTTAACTAGTTTACCCATTGACTTTGTATTTACCTAAAAAGTGAGTAATTCATAAGATAATGTGAAATAAGGGTAGAATGGACAAAAAATAATAATTGCTTTGTTGGAACTCTAAAATGACTTATAATATGGAAAAAAACTAATTTTCTAGAACGACTTATATTGTGGGACGGAGGGATAATAATAATCTTATATGTATATATATTATTGGGTAAGAGCGCCGGGTACGTGACATGTGTCACAATCTTAGTGGCTATTGCTTATTCTTTTCTTTTTCCTTTTTCTTTTGTCATTATGGTTTTTATGGTGATCATAAAGTTTATGTATTAAATATAGTAATAAAAGTCCCTATTTAATATTTGACCATTTTTTAATTTAAATATTATTTTGGGGGAGAATGATACATCCACCCATTGGGTTGGCAACCCATCACTTTATTGTATCTATCTCTCTCTTCTATTTTCACAATTCTCTCTCATCTATTTTCAAAATAGCAATTAAAGTAGGAGAGAGATAGACACAATTTTTAAAGTGGGTTGGATATCCACTGGGTCAACAAAACATTTTCCTATTTGGGGTCATCACTTTATTAATTTTAATGTTTATGAATATAAGAGTATTTAATGTCACCACTTTTATTGAGTTTTATAATTGTGAAAAAAAGGTATTTTGACGTGGCAATATATTTTAGGGGATAAGTGCATATAATATGATAAGGATATAGAGTCATTATTTTTAAGGCAAATGCTAATGGCAGCCCTTAGGGCTGTCATTAAGCATTAATTATAGTACTAAAAATAAATTAAAAAATCAAAATAAGAAGCCACAATAAATTGTGTTCACATTGAAAAAATTCTTATACCCTATTTCTTCCCAGCCTTACGGTTCCACATTGTTCATTTTCCCAAAATTCTTCCTCCCTTTTTTCTCTCTCCCCCAAGTCTGAGCAATCCACCATCCCACCGGGCCACCGTCAAGAGCACGACCCCACAGCTTCTGCCACTCCACCACCGTTGGTTCACCACTCGACCACCACTGTCGCCACTCGTCAACACCATCGGAAATCATTCGCCATCGTCCAGATCTGCCCCTTTTTTGTTGTAACTTTCCCGTTGGTTCATGTCGTTGAATCAAGCCCCTTAGGGTTTACCATGCCTATATTTGACACCAATTTGGACAAAGGGTTTAGATTTGTTGAATTTTTTGATTTTTTTTTTTGGGGGGGGGGGGCGACAAATTTTCCGACGAGGGATGGTGGTGGCTGGCCGGTGGTGGCCATCGCCGTGGTCTCTAGCCAGTAGTGACTGCAGCGGTGGTCGGGTGAATCGGGGTGAGGCGGGGGTAATAGTGGTTGGGGAGTGGGAGGAGAGAGAATGGAGTGAGGGAAGGAGAGAGAAAATGGGGGAAAACGGACTGGAGGGTATTTTGGTAAGAGAAAATTCAGCATTGATGAGATTATTGCAGATTTTATAAAAGATGCCTTAATTAATGCTTCTTAATAAGTTATGTATTGTGGGTATTACGGGGTAGGTGATATTTGACTAATATTTGCGGCGGTAATCGTAGGTCATGTAACAACAAACATGTCACTAATATTTATTTGCCTAATTTTACGGGGTTAAGGGCATGTGTGACAATGTATGGTTACTTATAAAGTCATCATTTTCAAGTTGTATATAGTTTTTGGGTATTATATGGTAGGTAATATTTGACTAATTGGACATTAATTATTTTTCTCCTTTTGTTTTTATTTTGGTGAGTAATTAATTAGTTATCAACATCCTATAGTAATTGCTATACCCTATTCATATTCCTTCTGTTTTCTTTAGATAGAATTACATTAATCTAAAATAGCCTTAATGTCCAGTTTAGTTGTTTTCAACACAGTAAAAACTGTTATTGAGTATAGATCACATGATGAATATTTGGGGGAATAGATCCACATAATATAATAAGGGTTATATAGGTGGGGGTATAAGCGCTGGTAACGTGCAGGTGTCACATTTTGATGAATTACATATTATTTTCCCTTTTTCTTTCTAGATAGTGAGTTGTCACAATTTTTTTTCCAATTGAAAGGAGGTAAGTCTTTTAACTTTTAGATCCAAATACTGAAATACACATTAAGGGTCAGTCTGACCAAACCGATGGTTGTTTAATAACATTAATTATATCAGTTGGTATAGGTGTAAACTATGTGAAAATTGACTATTATTTGTGAGGATAACCATTGTTAATATTACAAGCATTAAATATTTAATTACGTTTTATATGAAGGCATAAACACAGGTTAGACATTACTTTTGTAAGGATATGCTTAAATATAATGACATTGGTCACATTTGGAGTGACAATTATTAAGTTACACTATATGATATACAATTGCAATTTAACCGACAAATGATAGATATTATTTTATTTTTTAATCGGAGAATGATGAGTAGTATGGCATGTGTGACATTTCGACCAACTACTATTTCTCATTATTCTTTATATACCTATGTATAATTCTTAAAAATCCAAAAATTTATTTAAACATAAAAATATAGAGATATATGGGTCATCCGTGCGTAGCACGGATAAAGTCCTAATACTAGTAATATTAGAAGAAGTGGTATTTATCGTACAACAAGTTTTTGTGTTTATTCTATTACCACTTCTAATTTGCTTCAAATTTCACTATATGTAGATTAAGTTCTACTTAAAATGAACAGTATATTGGGATAAACATAGATGATAAGACTTATTTTTTTTTATTATATTATAATAGCTGTCCAATTGTATACAAACTCCAATAGTATTAGATTTCACCGGCAAAATGTGAGATTAGACAGAATACAAAAAAAGTAAATTCGGTTTGTTTACCATGAAAGTACAATATATTTATGCTAGGTCATTTTCCGTGATGATAGAATGTATATCAACTACTAATTAATTTTCGGCGCGAATTGTTCAGCTAGTTTTATATATTCGCTATTGAACACGAGAGTCCAAATATGACGTAGCGAGGTACCTCGGTCGCCATTCACTTGCACCCTCTTTTTGGATTACGAAAAAAAAACTACTAATATGCCATAGTGTAAGACCATTATTTCATGGTAAATGAAAAACTAGAATACATTACTGTTACGTTTTGTGAAAATTAGTTATAATCTAATTTGTTATTGTTTATTTTCTAATTTTAAAAAACAAAACGCCATATCTACAACAACAAATTTATTTTTTGGGGATCAATGTACAACTAGTTTAACTAGTGCTGGTATTCTGTTATTCTCCAAGTTTCAACTACATGCATTTTTATAATTTTTCTCCTGATCTTTTTTTCATTAATATTATCATAACCCCTAAATAAGGGAGATCTTTTTTATTTTACTTTTGTAATAAGAGTTGAACGAAAATAAAGTGTGTATACTAAATTTGTAAAAGTATATTATAATTCAAAAACACTAATGGATATGGATACCTGTCGTGTGGATAAATATATAATTGTTGGTTATCCATATGATGCGATCCACTCACATCCGTATTTATTTATTATAGATTGGGGTGAAGTGGATATCCAACCGTTATAGGTGAGTTGTCATCCTTACCTTAGACAGATAGGGTATAATATGATTATATATACCGATCTTTTAATTAATTTTTTTTGAGTGGCTAACCTTTTTAAGTTTTAAACCTTGCAGCCATAAATTAAGAGTAAAAAAAAAAAGAAAAAGAATAGAACACTTATCATAAAAAGAAAAGGAAAAAATAATCCAAAAATCGATACTCTAATTGATATGAGTCAAAATTTACTTCACACTACATTCCAACGACCTGATATTGAATAAGACTGGATACCAAGTATATTATCTTGTAGATTCCATTTCCCTTTCCATGATCCAAGTATAGGAGTACTAGTTTTGACTACTCCTATACCTCAAAAATTAGTACTATGGCATACTCCATAAGCTAACACAAAGAGGAGTAAAACAAGTTCCCTCAAAAACCCAAAAAAAAAAAACAAGTAAAATAAGTTTCAAATTTTCCATTAGAAAAAGGTGTTAACTATCATCCAAAAAAAGAAAAAGATAAAACCAAGATAAAAACGTGTGGATAAAATCACAACTCTAAAGCTTTTTCATGAGGAAAGAGACGTTAAGGCTTAGGAGTATAATATTTGCCGGCCTCTTTTATATATATATATATATATATATATATATATATATATATATATATATATATATATATATATATATATATATATATATATATATATATATAAAGTTGGATTATGACCGCCGCTGCATCGACACGTGTCATACCATGTCACGATCCCAATCATCATCATATCTAAAAGTCAATGCCATGTCACCCAAATAATTAATGACTGATACATTAACTATGTTATCTAATTAATTACGATACATGAACATTATTAATTTCATAGATATGGTACATGAACTTAAAATAAATTATGCTAAAAACTAGGTACAACGAATCTAATTTATAAGAGAAAATAGTCCTAACATATATAGTCCATGTTTTGGTAGATTATACATCTGAAATTTTTAATGATTCTCCATGAAGATGGAGAAAAATAGTAGATTAGTAGAATATATAGTTAAGTAAGATAGTTGTAAACATATTTTGTTAGTATTTTTTTAATTAGAAAAATAAAAGATTGATTTGTCTATATGAATCCAAATAAACAATCGCTACATAATACATAATATTAAACAAAATTATAAGTGATTCTCCATGAAGATAGATAAATGTAGTAAATTAGTACAATATTTATGTAAAATAGGTGTAAATATAATTATTATTTTTTTTCAACCAATTTCTTAATTAGAAAAATAGGAAATTAGTTTGGCCATGTGGATTCAAACAACTGTTGCATAATACATGACATTAAACATAATTTTTTTTTAAATCAAAAAAATATTATTAATAATCTTAATACAATGTAGACCAAAGAAGAATAAAAACGTTAGTAATGGGTATTGTCATGGTAGAAAGTTATAGAATTATACAAGCATGTAGAGGTATTAATATTTCGGTTGACAGAACACGTGAAAATGGTAGTTAATTGTAAACCTATCATCACTTAACTATTTTCTTGAACAAATTTTTTGGCGTATGAATTTTCTAAGAAAGAACATACTATGAAATGATCCTATATAAAAGTTGATCTAAAGCTGTTGTAGAAATCAAAGAGAGATAAGAACCAATAGTAGTATATTGGCTATTAATAATCTCGATAGATAAATTTATGGACTACATAAGCATACAAATGTAAGTATAAATCTAACGGTCTGCAAAGACATTTTATCAAGATGGTGCACGGTTGAGAATTTGTCATTTAACTATTTATTTGAATACTTTTTTAAAGTATGAAAATATATAAATTTAACTTATCATTTAAAGCTAAACAATTATTATTGTATGTCACATAAGCAATTTTATATTCACATAGCACAACTTTGATTTTGTACGGGTAACTACATATTAGTTATTATAGACGGTACTGATAAATCATCAACCTATTTTCTTAATAGCATTCAAAATATATTTTCAAATGATAAATTACAAGCCCATGCATCGCACAGGGCATACACCTAGTTCAATATATACATCAATAGCTGACATTCTTGTTTGTGTGTACATCACCATCTTTCTCTGTCTCTCTGTGTTCGGTGAGAGACAAAATCCAAGAATTGATTTTTGCTATGATTTTCATTCATATGAGCCGTTCTTAATCCCCATAAAAAACATACCAAAAAAGTCAACCTGACCCTTTATATATATATTATTATTATTATTACTCTCAAGAAACCCACTTAGCCCAGTCTTTCTTCTTCTTCTTTCCCCTTCATTAAATTGCATTTGGATTAATTCAATCCCCTTTTTTTGACCCAAAAAAGGGAGATAATCATCAATTTTGGTTAAAGATTGAATCTTTATTTGTGAAAATTTGATGGGTGTCAAGATGATCAAGTGGAGACCATGGCCATCTTTGCAACAATCAAAGAAATTTGAGGCCAAAATTGTGGTTCGTTGCTTAACTGGGATTCAAGCAATTGAGGATTTTGATGACGGGTTGTGTAATTTGATGGTGGAAATAAATTGGAAAGGTTCAAGGGCAAATGGGTTTAAGTCAATTAGGAAAAAGAGTGCGAAAAGAGATTCAACAAAGGAAGCAAAATTAGGTGAAAATGGTGTTGTTAGATGGGATGAAGAGTTTGAGAGTGTTTGTGGGTTTTGTGGGTCTAAGGATAATAATAAAGTGGAGGGCTTTTTCCATCCTTGGGAAGTTGCATTTGTGGTGTTTAATGTGAGTATTCTGTTTTCATGATATCTTATTATTATTTTTATTTTTTTATTTTGATTTTTTTCTCTTTTTGGGTGTTTTGATAAATGATTTATGGGATGAAAATAGTTAATGAATTAATGAAATTGGGATTGTGATGGAAATTTGTTTTGGTTGTTGATCTTGTTGTGAAGTTGACTTTATGATGAATTGTGTCTTTAAGAGGTATATATGTGATTATTGTTTGATTCCGTGACAGTTATTGTTAAGATTGTTATCTTGTTTTATCCGATAGTCTTCTAATTTAATGGATTCTTGTGTATATCCAAACTAGACAATGATGAAATTGAGTTTCAATTTATTCCTGTATGATGATTGATAAGTATGATCACCCTTTTGTTTTTCTATAAAATTCTGAATTCGGCTGACAAATGATAAATTTTGGGTTGTGCTGATCAGTCTTATGTTATTTGGATATTGCATTCTTGTCATCTATGGATCAAATAAGCAATTTGTTTTCTAATTGACTGGTTCAGTAAAACCTTTAGAATAAGGTCAACTAACAATCAAAGGCTGCTCTGCCATTGATAATTGGCTGTGAGTCTGCTTTTTTCACGACAAAAATTCTCTGCTCTTGGTTTTCTGAAGACAGAATACTTCCCAACTCTTTTCTTTCTGAACCCTTTTTCTCGAGTGTTTTTACAGAGATCGCCATTGTCTACGCTAATATTGAGTGATTCATTGTTCAGTATTGAACTATTGATCAGTGATACATCAGTATCTTCAACAAGGTTTTCTAGTATAATTTTGGGGTTTTCTAGATTAACTGTCCTATGTGGTTGTACTTGTACTAGAACTAGTAGCTGGCTTAAATCTGTGTGGACTTATTTGGTGTCATTTTTGAGAATGTACGATGTGGGACTGTATGATGTGTGTGTTTTAATGAGTTTGTCCTATGGTGAAATGCTTCTTTTTTTTTTTTTTTTTTTTCTTTTTCCAGTAGCTTCTTTCTTGCAGTTTTATCAGCTTTAAATTGCTTTTCCTGGTTTTTCTTCTACATCAGTGCAGTTGCTAATTTGCTATACCTTACTAGTTAATTCAACTTTTGGAGGGTCTTCTTTATAAAAAAAAAGGGTCTTGGTTCATGTGCTCTTTTCTCTGATCAACATTTAGCCTGACTTGTTGTTTATAATTTAGGGCTCGGATAAGCAATCAAAAAAGAAGGTTGCGTTTGCGACACCTGCAGTATTGGACCTTGCTGAATTTGTTTCAGTGGAAGATGTGAAAGAGCTTGAGATCAACATTCCTCTCTCAATCCTTCACAGGGGTATCAAGTGCACCCCTACACTTAGTGTAAGTTTTTGCTATATCTTTTATCTTATATTGTTCTCTTTAGTATATGATTTTGTATCACATCATTCTGTGTGGGTGTTTCTTTGTATGTTAGTGATTTTGTCTAGATGTTGGCATACATTTTCTTACCCTATTTCATGCATCATGTAGATTTCTCTGAGCATTATGGAGCTGAGAATTAGTCAAGAACTTTCAGAAGAAGTGCAGAGGCCAATAATGTTTGCTCCAATGTCACCTTGTTTTGGTGGTTCTCTGCTAACAAAGAAAGACGAAGGTTCTACTTTTAAATCTAGTCTAAAAAAGGTTAAAAGCTGGACAGATTATGTTTCATCTAAAAGAACAAAGAAGGCTTATCATGGGGAAGGTAGTAGTGACAGTAAGTTTTCAACTGGAAGTGAGGATTCAGAAAATAGCTACCCATTTGACACAGACTCATTTGATGATAGCGAGGAGGGTGAATCCGAGGAAGGCAAGGAGGATAACGATGTCCAAAAGTCATGCGATTATGGAACATTGATGCATGCCAACTTAGCTGGGGGAGCTCTTGATTCACGAATTAATCGTGAGGATGATGATTTGGTCTATTACAGCAACAGCAAGCCAGATTTGGAGAGCTCACCTGCTCTCAGTGTTGGCACTGAAGTTTCTGAGCAGGTGCCAAGCCAGAATCCAAAATTTGGGATTTTAGCATGGAGGAAGAGAAAGCTGAGTTTCAGATCTCCTAGGGCAAAAGGTGAGCCACTGTTGAAGAAAGATTATGGCGAACAAGGTGGAGATGATATTGATTTTGATCGCCGGCAGTTTTCCTCTGATGAATCCATGACGGTATGTATCCATCTTAAAGCACTCGTAGCAGTTTGTCTTCGCTTCTGTTTTGGTTTTTTTCTCCTCTTTAAGCCTTAGAACTTGTAGTTGGGAACTTGGGATCCACTCATTGCTTTCAAGACCTGTAGAGAAAATTCAGCTCTTTTTCTTTTTTTTGATTTTTTGTTAATAAAACCTCTTGTTCTTTATGGCCATCTGGTTGATTATACCTAGGCTTTGCTCCTACATGATTGTTTTAACAATTCCAATAGCACTGAACAATAGGGTTGGTTTCATAAGAAGCCTAATAAATCTGTTTAAATGTTTCAGCAGTCTGGAGAATCAACTGGAAGTGGAGCATTGATATCTGAATTCGGGGATGACACCTTCGCTGTTGGTAGTTGGGAGAAAAAGGAGGTACTAAGTCGTGATGGGTGCATGAAGCTCCAAACACAAGTATTCTTTGCCTCAATCGATCAAAGGAGTGAAAGGGCAGCCGGGGAGAGTGCCTGCACAGCTTTGGTTGCTGTTATTGCCGACTGGCTCCATGCCAACCAAAGGGAAATGCCCATAAAGTCTGAATTTGACAGCCTTATACGAGAAGGCTCCCTTCAGTGGAGGAATATGTGTGAGAACAAAACCTACAGGGAGAGATTCCCTGACAAGCACTTTGATCTTGAGACGGTTCTTCAGGCCAAAATCCGCCCCCTCTCTGTTGTCCCTGAAAAATCCTTCATCGGGTTTTTCCATCCTGAAGGATTAGAAGAGGAGTGTTTCGGCTTCCTTCATGGAGCCATGTCTTTTGACAATATATGGGATGAGATATGCCGGGTGGCCTCTGAACAGAACCATAACAGTGAACCTTTGGTCTACATTGTGAGCTGGAACGACCATTTCTTTCTTCTTCGGGTTGATTGGGATGCCTACTACATCATTGACACCTTGGGAGAAAGGCTTTATGAAGGGTGCAACCAGGCTTATGTTCTGAAATTTGACCGAGACACAACCATCGAAAGAATTCCCACCCAACCTCCCTTGAAAGACCAAAAAAACAGTGATGGAAAATCAACTGTTACAGATGCTTCACCATCAAAAGAGAAGCTGGAAAACAGCAAACCTCATGCAGAGCAGTCAGGATCTAGCTCACCTCATCAAGGATCAGAAGTCGTGAGTGCAGGAGGGTCAGGGGAGGTAAAGGAGGAAGAGACGATGGTCTGTAAAGGTAAAGAATCTTGCAAGGAGTACATAAAGAGTTTTTTGGCTGCCATTCCCATAAGGGAATTGCAGGCTGACATGAAGAAGGGATCGAGTTCTTCGAACCTTGTTCACCAGCGACTGCAGATAGAGTTTAACTACACTGTCCAGTTCATGCCGCCACCCGTTGAGTATGTAGCACCAGATATGTGGGCCGACGAGCTGGCACCAGTGGCGACTGATTTTCCGGCTCCATGGATGGCTAATTTAGCAGCACCCACAGCAGTTGAGTTACCAGCAGCTGATGAGCTGGCACTGATAACAACTGAAGCACCAGTGCCAATGATGGCTCTGGCTGTTGCATAGAATAAAACCTTGAAATGGCTTATACATAATACATAGTGTCGTTCTAACTCCTGTTTTCTTTTTTGTTCATACAGAGATGTTTGGGGGGTGGGGGTGTCAATTATTTGTGTAATTATTATTATTTTTTTTTATCTTTCTGAACTGAGAAGAGGGAGGGGCTGATTTGTGAAGCCCTTCTGAGAATGCGAATTCGCCCTCATAAGAGGAGGGTGGATCTTGTGCATTTTATAGAGCCAAATTGTGTTATGCCAACTCTTAACACATTATAGTATGAGTTTCTACATACATTGCCTCTCATTCAGTTTGTTGTTTACATTCAGTAGTGTTTCAGAAATCAGAACATGGAACAAGAATTCTGACAAGAGAAGTGAATAATGAAGTTATGAGTTTATGACGAAGGTATTATACAAAAAAAGAAAAATGAATTATCAAAGAAGAAGCGTCAGTTTCAACATAAAAGTAGACTATTATAGCAACTCAGCACTCAATTCCTGACACTAATTGCAGGACGTTTGTAACAAAAAAAAGAAAATTTTCATCTTCATCTAATGGAGTGGTGCACGCTGAATTCTTATTTTGGAGGGGAGAAGTCAAGACTTGGGGGTCGGAAAGAGGTGGGAAAGTATGAAATTTGGAGAAATAATATTGAAGAAAAAAAATGGAGAAATTCGGAGTAGATAAATTAAAGAAAAAAAATTACATGCCGCAGGGGCTGGAGCCTTGCTGGCCCCTCTATTTCCGTCCTTGATCTTATGTATACATAATGTATTACAGAACTTGGAATGTAGAAAAATCACTGGAAGTTTTTACAATTTAATGTTTTATGTGAAGTGTATAGAATCACATATTATACGAAGTGGGTGTTTAAGAATAAGAGGAACTAGTGTGATCATAGTGGTCAGTGATGCGTGATCCTGAAATAGCTTCCAGCGTCCCACATCGGTTACTTAGGAAAGTTTATTCTGTGCAAAGGCTTTAAGAGGGGCATGAGGCTACTTTTCCAAACCATCTTTGCGCTTGGGGCAACGACGCAGTTAGTGAGGTAATAACTGAGGCGCGTCAATTGTTTGTTGAAAACTATTTCCAAACCCCCTCTTCGGCCTGGGCTTAACCTTAGCCATCGAGAATTTGTGAAAGGGCTCTCTCTCTGTGGGTAAAACCCTACAAATTAGTTCAAATATTTTTAGAAAAAATTTAATCTTGAATAGATATTGTGCATTTTACTTATGAAATTATGAATATTACAAATCCTTAACAATTTAAGAGTGAATAATACTAAACTTATTGTTAAAGTGAGTGGACTTAACTAAATACCCACATTGAAAGATTTGAGAGATAAACGCAAAAATATAATTTAATGCTAAAAGCCTAAAAAGAAGATTAATCAACTTGACTTATATCTTGGTATTTATTCTTTAAAATGTCTAATGTGGGACTTTGGTTCGCACTCATCCTACATACCAATACCCTATATTGCTATTTATCTCTCAAACTTAAATAACCGCTTCTCATGGACTAGTTATATTATTTTTCAAACAAGAGTGATACTACGTTTAGGTGGTATTTTTTGGAACGATAAATGATACGTTCAAACTAAAAAGTGATACTTGGTCTTGCACAAGATTGATTAATTACTATGTTAATCTTCCTAAATATTAGCTCTCAACCTAGTTTATACATAATTTCTCTCCATAATAATCAACATGAGAGACGAAGCAATGTATCTCTCCCAATTAGAGCTGGCAAAATTTGACCCGACTTGAAAACCGATCCAAACTGAAAAGATTTGACCTGCTAATGACCTGAACCCTAAATGACCCAATCTGAATTCAAGTTTGTGAGACAAGAGTTGTCTGACCCAAAAATCCAACCCATTAAAAACCCGATATGAAGATAACCCGAACTTGAAATGACTCGACCTGACCCGACCCGTTTTCCACATCTACTGCCAACCTTTTAAGCTTATGGGACAACACTAAAAATTAGGAAAACTGGTCTTTAAGCAAAGAGATGATGTGTTTTCTGCAGGTGGATCTCTAACTTTGAATGACGACCAACCTAAATGGGAGAACTAATAAGGTGTGTTAAAGTTATGTCTATCTGTATATGCATTGTCTGCCAACTTATACTACCTTGCAGACTGCAGTGTATAATTGCTCGACACCTTCACAAAAGTCAAATTGCTGTTTGTCCACGTGTTGCGCAAACATCAATGGACAAAGAACAAGGAGTTAAAACTGTTCTCAGAATCTCAGTGCATTGCCTCCCACACTCATGTAATATATTATTACACACACTTTTTATTGTTTGTATCACCTGTATTTCACTATTGCCTTTTCTCTAATTTGTTTGACTTTGGATAGTTGGGTTGTATCTTGAGCTGGCAAAAGTAGGAAAACCTAAAATTTGGTATAGAATAGACCCTTAAATATCGAGAATTTTATATACTTCCTCCACTCCGTATTGATTTTTATATCATATCTATGTTTACAAAAATAAATTCACATTTGAGTATCCCATATCGAAAGAATGGGAGAGAGGAGATTAACATATAAGTTGTTGGGTTACTTCACCTAATAATAGTCTGTTTTAAACTTTTAACCTTTTAGGATGAAACACTACCGGCTCTCCTCCATGTAGACTGGCAAAATCTAACAATAATATTTTTACATTATTATATATCGTAAGTCTTGTGTGAGACCAACTCATAGAATGTATGGGGCACTATTTAGAAATGAATGGGTAACTTATGATGAATAGTAACCCTTGTTTCATTGAAAAAATTACCCCCATCTCAATAAAAATTATAGAAAAACCGTCTTATAAAAGTTTTTGTGTATTATAAATAGGGAGAGAGACTCCACTATTCATCAACCAGAAATTGGAATCCAAGTTGATCGAAAATTTACATGTAGAATCAACCAACTATATCAATGGCCTCATCCGGCCAATCTGGATTAAAGCTGGTGACCCTCTCTACCTAAGGAATATAAGACCTCTTTGGATATTGATCAACTAAATACTCCTCGTTTTCCATTCTATCCCAAATAAAGCATGAAATTCTACCAAAAGAACTGGTCACTTGAAGAGAAAATTAAGAATGGGATGCTGAGATAAAATAGAAAATGAACTACTATAGAGTAACAGGCATTAATAATCCTTAGAATTGGATCAATGATTTTCACAAATATGTCAATATATAAAAATCATGGCTAACAAATTAAGGCTGCAATAATTGGCAAGACTTTTATCATAAATGTTCACGTCGGAGATGCTGGTAGCTTGGCCTTGCAAACAAAGAATTCTTGCCTGGGTTGTATATTCAGTGATCGCAGCTCATAGTACCGAAGGAATTGAGGTGCAAGTCTCCAAGGTGCTTAATCTATTCGTCCTGAATCAGCTGAGAAACAAGCTTGACCACTCCCAAAATGGGTGCATCATTCTGCAAAAGAATATCCAGTAGGCTCTTCAAAATTCTTATTTAAGAATAAATAAACTTCTTAACACAGAACGTACAGTAAAAAACACACACTGCTCCCACTCACTCCCAAGGAGAAAGGAATGTGGATAATTAACAATGTGACGTAATCGTTTCTATCTTACAAAAGCTTACTTGCAGCATGTATCTGGTTCAAGTAGAGTTCACAAGCAGATCATTCTTGAGACAGTTTCCACTTTCTAGCATGATGTAAGGAAATGTACTTCTTATACCCCCATAACCAGTTCTGCATAAATAAATTCCAAATGGTTTGCCTAAAACGGACCTACATAGGTAGTCGAAAGACTTGAATTTGGAAGAAGCAATCAACACACAAGCCCACTGGAGTTCAAACCTAAAACCAATTAATATTAGGTAGTGTTACCCACTAATTTATATGCTAGTTGTTACGGTCCTAAATTTTTCGCTGCGGAATGACCGTACGGCGTCAAGACTCCACCGAGTCTTGACCAGCCTTCACGTGAGGTTCTGTCCATTCCGACTCATCTTGAACTCTTCGCAACTCAAATCATCCTATTGAGGCTTGCTCGCTTCACTGTTGTTCCTTTCTCGAGATACTAGTCGCTTCCCGGTGTCGGCTATTTAGCCCGACACTCGCCCAACCGGTCATCTCGGATATCCCGCATCATGGTTGACCCATACTCCAGACCCTCGTCGCGTACTAGTGCCGACACTCTTGGTCCTCACCCTAGCCCGACCGAACATTCTGTTTCTGACCTCAACCCATGACTCGACACCATCACATCCTTTGTACGGACAACGTTGTTCACTATTGTCCGACACCGATCTCACTAGCAAGCTCCTTTGGGACACGGCCCTCGAACGCCATCCGGCTTCGAGGCTTCCTATCGAGTGCTCCTTCCGTTCATCGGTCATGATCACTATTCGCCTCATCGTGGCCTGGGAGTTGTCAAGTCCCAAAGTACTCTCGGACGTGTCAAGTCCGGAGCGCGCGTCTCGATCGTTCGGGCAACTATCCTCGTCCCGAGCACTCAAGCTCCTTCCGAGTAGTTCTCGATCCTTTAAGCAACCGGGAGTCATGTTCGCTCCCGTTGAGTTCATAGGAGGCCGACCTATGAATGCGCACCTCGCGTTCATGGATCACTGTCCCCGACTCGGTCATCGATGCCTCATCGAGTAGTGTCCCATTCACCGAGCAGGCAACCTTTCCGGGACATCCTTCCCTTCATAGGAATACTAGGAAGTATCCCCTTTAGTCCCCCAAGTTCCCACGGGGTCGCCCATCCCGTAGTACCGATGTCCCGGAACCCGAGAGTACCGCTAATACAACACGGCCCCATGTTGACCGGGCTTCCCGAAAGCCCTCATGGAGGATCTTGTCCCATTGATAAGGTTCACGGATAAAGCGTCCCGTAACCGTCTCAAAATAACAAACCTCCTCTCGGCGCATGATGCACACTACCAAGCCCGCCGGCTACTCGGTAATGTCTCCGGGGTGTTCTATCCCGAAGAGACTCAACGTTGTCCTTTGACATGCCATCAAGCCTGCCCCCTTCCGTGGAAGCTCACTTAAGTGTCATGATGTTTGTCAACCATCCATGCACCCAGGGGAGGTGTTGAGCTCAAACACCTACTACCCCCTAAAGAGTCTTATATGGTTCAGTCCAAGTGACAGGAGTGAACATCAAAGCTGCATAACTTTCATACCCAATCTCCGATGGAACTCGAATTTTGTTCCACGTCAACCGACTCCACTGTGGACCTTCTCATCCCCCAAGGAAGTCCTGCGCTCATCCTTGTCCGACGAATTCCACACTTTGTCCGGGCATTCCAGAGCCCGACACCTGTGACCGGACATAACACCTAGTCGCAACCTAGCTGACTAGTCGCTGATGCTTGTCCGCGACACTCATGACCGAGCACTGAGTGTACGTGACGCTGCTACCGAGCTGTCGTGGTGCGGACCACAGCACTAGTCCCCCCTCTCCCATGCTTCCGATGTGGGACACTCAGATAAGGTTTTTCACTCTTAACACTCCCCCTCACATGTGAGTCCCTTTCAACTTGACAGGTAGGTCTACATCATCCTCCTGAGGCTCAACATAATCGAGGTCTTTCACCAAGTTTCGAGGACACTCAATTGAGGTGAAATGATGGATCAACAGATTATTTTTTTTAGATAAGAAACTTTTTATTACACGGATCAACAGATTATTCAGAGAATGAATTTTATGGTATTTTGATTTGGTATCTCTAGTCCTCATGTGCTGAACAGTGATCCCTTTCTCCCCATCTTACCTAAATGAATCACTTGCCCAAACATGAAACATTCATAGAAGTAATTCAGAAGAGGATTGAGATGACTTCTTCTATAAGCCAAGCATGACTACTACACAATTTGACCAAAATAGAATATTTGCGACAGCAAAATTTAGAAAACCGAAGAATTAATCAAGAGGAAAATAACTTAGGGTACTTACCAAACACACGACATCAAAGGCTCTGCGGTAGCTCTCTAGAGACTCATCAATATTGTCATTCCTGCAGGGTTCATATTGCTACCACTTAGAACCTTTATGCAAGTAAATATCAAATAGTTGATATCAAAAAAAATAAAAACAAAAGCAAAGGGTAAAAGCAAAGGGTTGAGGGAAGTTGCTTAGCATTATAATTTTTGTTGGCAGGTAAACCACAAAAGGGACAGAGTTCCACAATTCCAAGCAGAATGATGACCCAAGAAGCCCTACATTATTATCCCTTGGCGTAGCCCTTTACCTCCCTCCCTCCTTCCATGATTTAACTCTTGTGAGGGACTGGTTTGGTGCTAACAAGGAAATATTGCCATTTAGTTGAACACACTTACCACTGGTTTTTCAGTGCCACCAAGTAGCTCACCGTCATGAACTTTAGGGAAATGCTCAAAGTTGTTTAGTTAACAACAGAAAAGAGAATTTCCTATAGAAACTAGAAAGTCCTACTACTTATCTAGGGGAGAAAAGGTAAGTTATTTCCCACATATTGTGGAAGGTTTCTTCTCCATTTTCTCAAGTTTTTTCCATACAAACAATGCAACAGTTTACTACCTCCTAAGTTTTACTTCCTACATTATTATCTTGTTAGCCAAACCACCAGTAAGATTGTGTATGATCTTCTCCATGGAAGTAACACTTTCACCTACCTGCTATGCAAAAGAAGAAATTGGGGTTTGGTAAGGATCTTGCCCCTTTCATCAAGACTTAGCAAAACTCCCATTGATCTAAAATAGTTACCCCTCCTGCATGCTCAAAATCTTCTTAGTTATAGTTTTCCTGTTTTTGGTAAATGAATAGACAGTCTTGTATATAACAAGTGGACAAGTGTTCTGGACCTCCTGACTTCGAAACTGATATATTTGATTGTGGGCTAAAGGGAGTATGTAACATTTGATATGACACCTAACCACACTAATAGTAGGATGTAAAATTGTAAATGGTAAGATAGAAGTGTAATAAGAAATGCGGAAAAACTACACAAAACAATGGTTTTCCTTTTATTGATTTCAGAACACCTCTTTCTGCACATATTCTCATCAGTCTTGTCGAAAGTTTAAAAGAAAATAGGCAGTATCTTCTGTCTTATGCAATGGAACTGCACCTAGCAAATAACTCCAAAAATATCTTACTAAGCACATCTAAGCATTACCATCAAAGCTGTAACTTACTGTCTGTATCTTTGTTTAGACTTGTTTTTGCTTATGATTAGACAAACTTGTACATAAGCTTAGAATTTTTGGTTATTCATTTAGCATGAATTAACTAGATCACAACAGTAGATTTTTGTGCTCATCCGATCACAATAATAGATAAGCAGGCTGAAAAAGTGTAGGAATCAGATTTAAATCATATTACTAATGAAACGGTCAAAAGATGACTGAAACAAATATTAGAACCGTGTCATTTTTCTATCCAATAGTGGGAAGCAATTTTAGAACGCAGCTGCAGTTATAAATACCAGATCAAAGGTATAGAAATCAAGAAAGCAAAATATGATGATAAGCATAAGCAGAAGGTGACGAGAATAACAATGATTTCCACTGGAATATTGTGCTCAAGCTTTCAGATAGCAAAGAATCAATCAACTCACAGGAATCCCACTGATATTCGGGTTTCATAATTTAGACCATCAGACATTCCCAGGTCTCCAATGTGATCACCAAGAAGTAGAACATTGGTCCTCTTTTTCACTGTAGCATAATCGATGACAGGTACATCTCCATCTCCATTTGTATCATGTAAAGGTGCTGCCATATCAAGGGCATGCTCATTCTTATTTAAGACATGAATAGTTTTCCCTGGAAAAAAGACAAGATGATTCAACAAGCTTCATATATAAGCAGAGTTATGGAGGATATCTATCAAGGTTACACCAAATAAAAAGATGCTTGGCACTCAAAAGCATTTGAAAAACAGTATAAGTGGCGTAACAATATTTCCCTGAACAAGGGATTTTATCAAATAACATGACAACAGGTCCAACTCTGATCTTCCAAACCATCTGCCTAATCTTATGAGCTACTAAACACATACATCAACTCGAATAACAACAATGTCAATGAGGTTCATAGTACTTTACTGCATAGCAATGATACCTTTGAAAGCTAAGAGGTGACCATCATCATTGAAGACCATCCGGTTTGATACAATCTCAATATTTTTGAAACATCTATGAAGTTTCTGCTTGAGGACCTTCTCATAGGACAAGAAAAAAAATGATTGTGAACTGAAACACCATTACTGTCAATAGCAGGGAAAAGAATTAATTGCGCTGACCTCTGCTATAATATCTGCCAGCCCCGCAGAGAAAATGAGAACAGGAATACCTTTCTCCTGCATAATGAAAAAAGCAAGAACAAGAATGACAAGTATTTAGGTGAGGAGAATATCGAAACCATAAAATTCAGTTCTAGCATTGTTTTCTCATACAGCAGCTGAATCTTTGTTAGAAGGGTCTTCTTCAAGAACATTCCTTATACATCACATAGAACATCACAGTGTTTGCTGAAATATAATTTTTCAAAGAAAAGATTTGCATTTGGAAAACACAACAAATGTCACAGGAATTGAGGGATGCATTTCAGCTAGCCATATGCGGCCAAAAAATATCAATAATGGGTTTGTGTTCGAAAAAAAGATAGGTTGGAGCTTCTCATGCGAATTCTAGACACTACATTGATGAGAAGGGGAAAAAAAATAAAACAAAATTGAAGCTGATGCCAGCTACTGGAACAAAGCTTGGTCAATTTAGTCTGGTTTTGTTTGGTTAGGTAGCTGGTTCTGGAATCCTATTACAGATGATGAGTGACAAGTCAACCGAAATTACATTCTGTAACCAAAACTATTACCCTATAGTTCATCAAGAAATAGATTGTGATGCTTTTGGAATGTGTAACTGAAATAAACTAGGGAAAAAGAAAACAACAGTAAGTACCAACATACATACCAAAAGAAACTGGGAAGGGAAAATGGAGAAGTGTTCGGAACAGGTCAATTGCTCACCTCTAAGATCTCAAAGAGTTCAATTACACCCTCTCTAAATGCAATTCTGGCATCAGCGACGGATTTTTTAATATCATCACAAGTAAGGCCTCCCTCAACAAGAAGAGTATGCGTCTTTTCCCACCTGTTTTAAATAATGGAAAACTTTGGTTTAATAAGCCGGTCCTCAACAGAGATCAAATAGGATGCTTTGAAGAGGGGGAAGGGGTGATAGAATGACCCAAAAAGATAAAACAATAACCCTCGTATAGTTCATTAAAAAAAGGTTAAAAGTTTCAGAAATATTTCCTGGTATCAACTTCCAATAAGAAAGAACTCTTGTCGTATAAAGTGTGAAGACAATCCACAAGGACAACCCACGACAGTGGCACAGTGTATTGCTGAGACATTGTAATCCTAAACTAGACCAAGGCTACTCTGTAAGGATCCTGAGTGCTGGGTGGGTTCAACAAAGCAAACAAAGGCACAACCAACATAAGGGTCCTATTGTTTCAAGATATTGAAGTGCCTGATTATTTGAGTTGTCAACTAAAAAGGATACAGATAATAAAAAAATGGAAGCAAGAATCAATGACAAGTGACAAGAACACGAAGTTGTAGTCAAAAGCAATAAATCATCAAGGTTCAAAAGATAAATTTGCATATGGCAATGAGTACAGCAGAACTATGTTTGTTCTGCGCTAATCTACATGCAAAATGAAGCAGGAAAGAGAAAGACCAATTCAGTGATACTATGTGCAGCAGAGTTCAGTGAGAACAGACACATACCATTCTTCCATGAGCTTTGTTTTTTCTTTTACTGGAATTGTAGGACAAATTTCTAATGGATGATAATGATCATATAGTTTCTGCCTCTTCATATCATACTCTGCATTTCCCTGCTGTAGAAGTGCATGACTGGCTACACATGTTATTAGAGAACATTGAAATGAAAGCATTGTGCTGTACAAACAATCAATACTATCATGCAAAAAAGTGTTGAATGCCAACTTACTGTGCCCCCTTCGACCATTGATGTTGTACTTTGTCAATGTACCATCAAAATCAGCGATTACCTATCAAATAGAAATCTGTTAAGCTTCTGCAAGAGAAACAAAAAAAAAAAAAATCATCTTTCTGCTCACTAGCCCTAGAATATCTCTTGTGGGCCGATATGGCTTCCACTGAGACATGTAATATTCTATATGGAAGTATTCATCTTTTCTACAGCCATCAAATTAGACAATAGTATTCTAGAAGCTTCATCGAGGAGTTTTTTAAAAATGATATTCACTAAAATAGCAGAAAAGATGTTGCAACACACACCAGCCATCAAGCCCATCACCACCTCACCGCTCATTTAATCCTTTATACACTCCATTACCCCCGTAATACATTAGCCCCAAACCAAGCACCCCCTAAATGTTAACAACTTTTCCATTAACATGCCATGAAAGTGTTTTACTTTGTTCCATTACTCCCTTCTCCTCTCTACTCCACCCAAAATCTAGCACCAATCACCACCCCACCATTCCATTTTACCCTTTGGTTGTTCCTTTACCCCCATAATACATTACCTCAATTCAAGCATGCCCTTAGACAGGAATGAGATAAAATTGCTAGCTTTCTCTTGTGCCCAAGCAAGCATGCATAAAAAAATACTACTCAATGCATGTCTACATTCCTTTTCCCCGTACAAACATAACATAGCTCCTTTAGCAAGCCGAATGAACAAATGGGTGTGGG
Organism: Tetragonia tetragonoides; assembly: GCA_038025085.1. Taxonomy (NCBI): domain Eukaryota; kingdom Viridiplantae; phylum Streptophyta; class Magnoliopsida; order Caryophyllales; family Aizoaceae; genus Tetragonia; species Tetragonia tetragonoides. The sequence continues at coordinate 38,169,977 of CM076143.1, forward strand.
AACACCAGGAATGGGGCTATAAAA